>CM061557.1:34641047-39441047 GCA_030864225.1 Capsicum baccatum var. pendulum | reverse complement strand
CTCATCGTTGAATAGGTAAGGGTACTTAATCTTCATCAATTCCTCGGCTTCCCATGTGATCTCCTCAACTTTTTGATTCCTCCAAAGTACTTTTACCGATGCTATCTCTTTATTCCTTATCTTTTTAATCTGGCGATCAAGAATAGCAATAGGCATTTCTTCAAAAGTGAGATCTTCTGTAACTTGTACATCTTCCGTAGTAGTTATGTGCGATGGATCTCCGATGTACTTGCGAAGCATCGAAACATGAAATACGGGATGAACTGCTGAGAGCTCTTGAGGTAGCTCTAACTCATAAGCAACTTGTCCAAATCTTTGAATGATCTTGTACGGACCTATGTATCGTGGACTTAACTTTCCTTTCTTGCCAAACCTCATCACTCCTTTCATTGGTGATACTTTCAAGAATACCCAATCGTCGATAGAAAACTCAAGTCCTCTTCTTCTAACATCCGCATAAGATTTGTGTCAACTTTGAGCTGTTTCAAGCCGTTGTTGGATCACTTTAACCTTCTCCAATGCTTGATAAACAAGATCCGGTCCAAACCATACCACATCACCTGCTTCAAACCATCCTATTGGCGATCTACACTTTCTTCCATATAATGCTTCATATGGTGCCATTTTTATACTTGAATGATAGCTATTATTGTAGGCAAACTCGATAAGAGGTAGGTGATCATCCCAGTTGCCTTTGAAATCTAATACACATGCTCGTAGCATATCTTCAAGTGTCTGGATGATACGTTCCGCTTGTCCGTCCTTTTGAGGATGAAACGTCGTACTTAGATTTACTTGTGTCCCCAAACTCCTTTGAAAAGACTTCCAGAAATTCGCGGTAAATTGGGCTCCTCGATCGGATATAATGGAAATTGGAACTCCATGTAACCGAACGATCTCCTTAATATACAACTTCGCATACTCTTCCGCCGTATAAGTTGTCTTAACTGGTAAGAAGTGCGCAGATTTGGTAAGCCTATCAATGATCACCCATATGGAATCAAACTTCCGATATGTACGAGGCAAACCCGTGATGAAATCCATAATGATCTTGTCCCACTTCCAGACTGGAACATCTATACATTGCATGTAACCACCGGGTTTCTGGTGTTCTACTTTGACTCTTTGACAATTCGGACATTCAGCTACAAATTCGACAATATTCTTCTTCATGTCATTCCACCAATATATTGTTTTCAAATCTTGATACATCTTAGTCGACCCTGGATGGATGGAATACCTTGAACAGTGTGCTTCTGTCAAAATTCTCTTTCTTAGCTCAACTACATCAGGTACACATAAGCGATTTCGACACTGAAGCACTCCTTCTCGCGTAAGCTCAAATGCCTTTGTCGTGCCACTCTGCACATCCTCCTTAAGCTGCAATAAAATTGGATCTGCATACTGCTTCTCTTTCACTTCAGCTATCAATGAAGATTCCGCTGCATTACGTACAATAACCTCTTCATCTAGAGTTTCGAGAAGTCGAACTCCCAAATTAGCTAGTTGGTGAAGATCCTTGATCATCCCCTGCTTTTTTATAGATTCTATTTTAGACTTACGACTCAGTGCATCCACTACCACATTCGCTTTCCCTGGATGATACAAGATATCAACATCATAATCTTTCAACAATTCAAGCCATCTCCACTGCCTCATGTTTAGATCTTTTTGACTGAAGATATATTGCAGGCTCTTATGATCGGTATATATGTCAACATGAACCCCATAAAAGTAGTGGCTCCATATCTTCAAAGCAAATACAACTGCAGCTAGCTCAAGATCATGTGTGGGATAATTTCTCTCATGTGGTCGCAACTGTCTAGAGCCATAGGCTATTACTCTACCATGTTGCATTAATACGCATCCTAAGCCACTTCTCGAAGAATCACAGTATACTGCATACCCTTCTGTACCTTCAGGAAGTACCAATACCGGTGTAGAAGTCAACTTGCTCTTCAGATCTTGGAAACTCTTTTCATAGGCATCATTTCATTGAAACTTGGAGGCTTTATGCGTCAACTTAGTCAAGGGTGCAGAAATAGAAGAAAAACCTTCAACAAACCTTCTTTAATAACCTGCCAACCCGAGGAAACTACGAAACTCCGTAGGCGTCGTGGGTCTTCGCCAATTCTTCACAACCTCAATCTTCTGAGTGTCAACTTTTATGCCTTCACTGGATACAATATGGCCCAAAAATGCCACTGACTTGAGCCAAAACTCACATTTAGAAAACTTCGCATACAGCTTACGATCACGAAGAATCTGCAACGCCTGCCTCAAGTGATTAACATGGTCCTCTTCTGATCTAGAGTAGACCAGAATATCATCTATGAAAACTATCACGAACACATCTAGAAACGGCTTAAACAGCCTATTCATTAGATCCATAAAAACTGCGGGTGCATTTGTCAGCCCGAATGACATAACCAGGAATTCATAATGACCATACCGTGTTCGGAAAGTTGTCTTAGGTATATCTTTATCCTTGACTCTCACTTGATGATAGCCTGATCTTAAGTCAATCTTGGAAAAACCCTGGGCACCCTGCAACTGGTCAAATAAATCATCAATTCGGGGAAAAGGGTATTTATTCTTGATAGTCACCTTATTCAATTGTCGATAGTCAATACACATCCTCAGCGAACCATCTTACTTACGCACAAACAATACTGGTGCTCCCCAAGGGGACATACTAGGCCTGATGAATCCCTTCTCTAGCAAGTCTTTCAGTTGCTCTTTCAATTCTCGCAACTCTGCTGGTGCCATTCTATAAGGAGGAATTGAGATTGGTTGTGTGTCTGGCAACATATCAATACCAAACTCCACTTCTCGTTCAGGAGGTAAACCTGGTAGTTCTTCAGGAAATTCATTCACAATCGGAACGGTCTGAAAAGTTGGCGGCTCTACCTTTGTATCCCTTACTCTAACCAAATGGTATATGTACCCCTTGGAAATCATTTTTCTTGCCTTAAAGTAAGAAATAAATCTACCTCTCGGCGCGCCAACATTACCCTTCCATTCAAGGACTGCCTTATTTGGGAAATGGAAATACACCTTCTTAGAACGGCAATCTACTGTAGCATAACAAGACGCTAACCAATCCATGCCCATAATAACATCAAAATCTACCATTTATAACTCAACAAGATCGGCCATCGTATCACGACCACAAATATTCACAACACAATTTCGATAAACATTCCTAGCTATAAGAGATTCCCCCACTGGCGTTGATACTTCAAATGGCTTGGCTAATAATTCGGGTGTTCTCCCGAACCTTCCCGCAACCAAAGGAGTAGCATACGATAATGTAGAACCAGGATCAATTAAGGCATACACATCAAATGCAAAGATGGACAACGTACCTGTAACCACGTCTGGAGAAGCCTCTAAATTCTGCCGATCTGCTAGGGCATACACACGGTTCTGAGCTCCGCTAGAACTAGATGCTCCTCTATCACCTCTACCGTGACCCATAGGTTGTGCACCCCTACTCAAAGGAGGCACCGATGATGATGCAACAGCTGATCCGGTAGGTCATGTTATACCACCTGTGGTCCTGCGTGGGCAATCTCTAGCCATATGCCCCAGCCTACCGCACCAAAAGAAATTGTTCGTTCCAAGCCGATATTCGCCAAAGTGAAATCTTCTACATATGGGGCACGGGTGTCGTGGAGGTCTCAATTGACTCATACTCCCTTGCCCTTGATACCCCACTGTTCGCGAACTCTGATTTTCACTGCTTTGCTCGAACTGATTCCCTCTGAACCTTTGAAATTGCAGTAGAGCATTAATTACCGGATAAGAAGATAACGGTCTAGGCAATCTATGAGAGAACGAAGGCCTAAAACCTCCCTGAGATGCCATAAACTGCCCTATAGCTCTGGCCCGCTTAGAATATCCTTTTTTTGATTCCTGGGTTCTTCTTCTTTGCCTCTGATCTTCCATCTTTTGAGCGAAAGCTTGTATCCTCGCTATATCCATGTCCTTGTTCAATGCAGCAATGGTACAATCTCTAACCAAGTATGGTTCCAATCTATCAAAATAGTGATGGACACTGTCATCCATAGTAGCTACCACATTAGAAGCATATCGAGACAAGGATTTAAATGAAAGACTATACTCCCTTACACTCATATTACCCTGACAAAGATTTAAGAATTGATCTGCACGGGCCTGACGAGTCTCAAATGGAAGATAATGATCAATAAATGCATCTTTGAACTCTCCCCACGTAGTTGGAGGTGCATCAATACCCCTAGATCGTTTCCAATCCTCGCACCACAATATAGCCTCTCCTTTCAGTCTATATGCTGCTAGCTCAACCATCTCTTTACCGGATATGTGCATAACATCTAGAGCCCTTTGGGTTTGATCGACAAAGTCCTGCGAGTCTTCGTTAATATTTGATCTGGTAAAAGTAGGAGGATCCAGTTTCAGAAAATCCTGTGTCCGAAGGCTAGCTGCTCTATCCGTACCACTAGAACCCGTGGTAGGAATAGCTTGCCCTTGAACTTGACCGGCAACTATACGCGTCAGAAGTTGTACTGCATCCCTCAAATCTCGACCAACAGCATTAATAGATGGCCCTTCCGAAGGAGAAGAAGTTCCTGATATATGCTCAACTTGAGACTCACTTTGTTCAGCTTGTGCCGGTGGTGACTTACTAGTACCTTCTCTGGCCACTACATCCACTCGCTTTCACTTATTCTTTCTCCTTGTAACCGGCATCGTTACTATAATAAAAAAAACAATTGGATTAAGCGATCGATTATGACTTTATCTCTAATATGGGCTCTATTGCACGATCTAAGAAATGGAGAGTGGAAACAATCCTTAAATGTCCAATAGCCTCCTATTTATAGATGTGGTGCACCACACACCGATAAACGAGATTCTACGTAGACACGGATTTGTAGACTCACTAGGACAAACTTCTCTGATACCACTTCTGTCATACCCCAAATCCTATTGGAGCGGACTGGCACCCGTAGCCGAAGAGGCCCGGAAGAAAACAGTACCTGTATCAGCCCAGCAGACACGCATAAATATATATATAAATAGTAATTGGCCATCAGAGCTATCATGTCTATCAACCAAACACTCCTATGGCTGTACAATATGTCTACAAAAGCCTCTACATAGATACACAACTGAGTTAGGGTCGGGACAAACTCCCGCCCACAAAAGACTTTTATACAAATACCAAAAATACATATAGACATGACTTGGGATGCCCTGAAACAACTGGAGCTCACCACTAACAACAGAATGTCCTGGCTCTTACTGCGGGGGTGTACGACCTGAAGTACCTGTTCCTGCAGGCATGAATACGGGTCCCCCGTGAGGGATGTCAGTACGGAAATATGTACTGAGTATGTAAGGCAGTGAGTATCAAGATGAGATACAAAAGATCAACAGAACCCAGATACTAGTGAATAAACAGTATGAGTAGACCACACTTAAAAGAGTTGATGGGATACCTGCACATTACTTTCATATCATTACTTCCCGTAATCCTTATCAATACATAACATATGTCATACAATGGCCAACTGATCAGTGGTACTAATACAATACATCAGGGACCACCCCTAGAATAGCATATATACATAAACTTTATAATACAATGGCCAACTGATCAGTGGTACTAATACAATACATCAAATCATCAATTTAAAATACAGACATTCCATTTCTTAATTCAATTAATCTTTGAGATTGGTTACTTTGTGGTCACTGATGATAGGCGAATTTACGCGCCTATATCAATATATTTTGCCCATATTTTAGCCTAGTTTTGAGAACTAATTATCTATTTCATACACTTTTAGTCCTTTTTCCTGTAAATGAGCTAACAAATGTGATTAGGAAAGTTTCAGGTATAAATGATGCAAAATACAGCAATTTATGGCTTACTTGACGCAAAAGAAAGCTCACAAACGAGATGGAAAGGAGCTGGACGCATAAAGGACTAAATCTGCTGCATGGAAAATCTGTCCCGGGCTAAAACAGCATTTCTGAAGACTTTGGGGACTTACAGACACAAAGCTGGATTTTTGCCATAATACATTAACCTAGTGCAATTAGGTTATGTGTTTCATTATTCTATTTGGATTATAATTTTGTAACCTTACCCTAGTATATTTGGGTCAAGGATTTCATTAGTATATTAGGATTTGGTTATTTATTTCATTAGATTGGTAGGAGTAGGATAGGAGTATTATAAATACCCTATCATGCTAGAGATTTAGACATTCCGCATTCAATACATTCTTCACTTAATTCAACAATTAATTTTCTTCCATCCCTCTCATCTTCCGCCACAAACATTCTATTCTTAAAATCCACAACAAGAGAATCGTTACTTGCTAAGGAATCACTAAAACCACACGCCAAACACCCACTATTCACGCCATTCACCATGCAAACCGTGATATCCTTCGCATTCATGGGTAACTAAACCTCTTAGTTGGGGTTATGGAAGCCGAATGAGTTACTATCTATTGCTATGAGCTTGTGAGTTCAAGACACGTATATTGCTTATATCATTATTCTCTTCATCTTAAATCCACATTCTTTGCGGTTCAAACACAAGAACACGCCATTCTAGCATCTAACCTGTTCGAGAGAAAGGTTATTTGTCTAGAAAAGAAGACGCATAGACCAACGCCAGGCTAACATTTAACTTGTTCGAGAGAAAAGTTATTTGTCTGGAAAAGAGATAATGTCAAGGTAGTAGGACACCCGTTCCTATTAAAAAGCTAGTGCCGTACCTGGACTAACTTCTTGGAGAATTCGTACCGTTAGACACGCTTTAAGCTCGAGAGAGTTAAAGTGAAATAGTCCTTGTTTAGGTCGAGAGACGCTTGGATTTACCATCGACTACAATTCTCTATAAGCAATTGCATGTCAAGACTCTACACACTCATAGCCAATAGAGACGTATACTTCTGAAGGTGGACATAACCCCAACGCTTCAATTCTCATTGTTTACAACCAACGTGACAATCTTTCTCTTTTTACTTTATTATTTTCAGCTTTTATTTCATTACTTTGGTTACTTATTACAATCCCCCCTTCTTACGAGACTTGCACCAAAAGTCTATTAATTTTGCTTACTTGTTGACCAAGCTATTCTCTGTGGGATCGATACCCAACCCAGTTGGGTTCTATATTTGCTAACGACCGCTTTACACTCAAACGAGAGCTGTAGATTGAGCGTTATCAAAAATTGGCGCCGTTGCCGGGGAATACAAGTGTCAATCAAGTTCGCAAAAATTACTAGACCCTTTGGTCAAAGATTCTCGTACTTTTACGTTTAGTTTTTGTTTTTGTTGACTGCAGGTTTTCCTTTTAGTGCATGCCCCATACTAGAAGTTCTGGTCAACCGTTATTACCAATCAATCCGGAACCGCAACGAATCCGAAGAATGGAAGCACAAGCGGAAATCGACAGGATGGCTGCTCAACACGAGCAAGCAAGATTAGCTGCTCTTGCCGCTGCTCAAGTCCAACAACAAAACATTGATAATCCTGGACGAGCAACAAATCCTGAAGATGAAGATTTAGGAGATGACGAGTTGATCAACCCAAGGCATGGCGCTGAAATGGCAACACCTGCCAACAGACGAGGTCGACAAGCTCGGTACAGATATGATCGCCAACCTTTGCAACCAGCTTTCGACGATGATGATGATGATCTTGATGGTGCCGGAGCCACTGGAGCTATAATTCCACCACCATTAGCGCCCGGAGCCAAGTTCAACATCACTAGCACCATGATTCAGTTATTGCAACTCAAGGGTTTATTTGGTGGACTAGCAGGCGATGATCCGAATATGCATCTCATCAACTTTATTTCTACATGCAAGTCTTTTGACAATCCTGGAGTTGGTCAGAATGCTATTCGATTACGTCTATTTCCATTGTCTCTGTCTGGGGAGGCAACATTATGGTTGAATGGGCTGACTCCTGATTCTATTACAAATTGGAGGCAATTGAGAGACGCTTTCCTAGAAAGATTCTTTCCGCCATCCAAGAGGGCTCAATTGAGAGATGAAATCAGCAACTTTCGTCAGCTTCCCTCGGAAGCTCTTCACGAAACATGGGAGAGGTTCAAGACAAAGCTAGCGAGATGCCCAAACCATCACATGACTAATGTTCACCTCATGGAGATCTTATATAGAGCCTTGAATTCAGTAACTAAACCAGTGGTGGACAACGCAGCTGGAGGTTCTTTTATGGACCTCACCTTTGGTCAAGCAAGTAACATGCTAGATCGTATGACGAAACAAAGTAGAGCTTGGCATACCAGGGATTCTGAGGTAGCAAGCCCCACTTTATCTATTGGCATGTCTGCAGATCAAAGAAGAAGAGAAGAAGAACGTGATCAAGATATGGCGCACATGAAAACCCAAATGGATCTTCTTACAAAGCATCTATTAGGGAAGACTGAAAAAGTGAAAGCTATTGCGTCAAAAGGAAGAGACGAATCTGATTCGGAAGAGGAGGCCAACTACGTGAACAATCAGGGGGGTTTCCGTGGGAATGCCCAAGGAAACCAAGGTCGGAACTACTATGATAAATCTGGAGGTAAAGACCAAGGTAGTTGGAAGAAAAATAATGAAAATAGTGGTTTGTACGTTCCCCCTGGTAGACGTGATACCACCACATCTAATTCTATGGAAGACATGATGGCTAAGTTATTGAAAGGAGTGGAAGCGACGAGCGCGGGAGTTAAGGAGGTGATTGACGATTTGGCCTCCATGAAGCAATTAGTTGATTCTCATTCCACTTCTATCAAGCAACTAGAGCAGCAATTCAGTCAACTTTCAGCAACACTCAACCAAAGAAAAGCCGGCACCTTGCCTAGCGATACTGTGCAAAACCCAAGGAATGATGGGTCATGCATGGCCATCACTACGAGGAGTGGTAAGGTGCTGGAAACTTCAGCAGAAGGCAAGCAAGTAGTTGACAGAACAGCAGACATGGACGCCACACCTAGTGACGCCACTAGGGAAGACGCTGCAATATCCACTTCCAACGTCAAGGACGTGTTGCCTAGTGACGTGCAGCCTGAAAAGAATAATAAACGGAAGCAAGAGGAGAAGAAAGCCATGGAGAGAACACTTCCATACCCACCACCACCTTTTCCACAAAGATTGAAGAAGGTGGCCGATGACACTAAGTTCAGCAAATTTATGACCATGTTGAAGCAGCTGACTATTAATGTCCCTTTGGTAGAGGCACTTGAACAAATGCCTGGGTATGCGAAGTTTATGAAAGATCTTTTGACTAAAAAGAGGGCAGCAAGCTATGAGCTGAAAGAAGATGTGCATCATTGTAGTGCAATAGCTACCCGATCTATAGTTCAGAAGAAGGCCGACCCCGGAGCTTTCACTATTCCTTGCACCGTCGGATCTTTGGACTTTGCTAAAGCATTATGTGACTTAGGAGCCAGCATCAACTTGATGCCATTATCAATCTACAAGAAGTTGGGGTTAGGAGATCCTACACCAACTAATATGAAGCTTGTTATGGCGGATAGGTCGGTAAAACGACCGGTTGGTATTCTATGCGATGTCTTGGTGAAGGTATCTTCATTCATATTTCCAGCAGACTTTGTCATCTTGGATTGCGAAGCAGATTCAGAGGTTCCCATAATCTTGGGCCGCCCTTTCCTTGCTACGGGAAGTGTGCTCATAGATTTGAGAGCTAATGAGCTTTCATTCCGAATAAATGATGAAGTAGTGCGCTTTGATGTTTGCAAATCAATGAAGCAACCCAAAGATCTAAGTGTATTTTCTGTGGCTGATGTTGTCGTTGATGACGAGGATGAGTTACTTGCTGAAGAGCAAATTCTTGATGATCCTTTGGAGGTTTTGCTCATGGAAGAAGATGATGATGATGCTGAAATTTCTGAAGATGATAGTTGTGCTCTATCGGGATTAGGAGCATATCGCTGTCCTCCTAAGAAGCTGGATCTTGATCTCAAGAATCGACCCACACCACCAGCTAAGCCATCTATTGAAGAACCACCCACATTAGAATTAAAGGAGCTGCCAAGCCATTTGAAGTATGCATTCTTAGGAAGCGGAAACACTCTTCCAGTCATAGTGGCAGCCGATTTAGGTGAGCAACAAGTTGCAGCTCTTATTGCAATTTTACGCAAGTATATTAAAGCTATTGGATGGACCATTGCGGATATCCTTGGTATTCCACCTGGGATTTGCACTCATAAAATTCAGCTCCAAGAAAAGTGCACACCCACCATCGAACACCAAAGACGTCTAAACCCACCAATGCAAGAGGTGGTGAAGAAGGAGATTATCAAGTGGTTAGACGCAGGAGTTGTGTATCCTATTTCTGATAGTACATGGGTAAGCCCAGTACAATGTGTTCCCAAGAAAGGAGGTATGACGGTGGTTGCGAATGCAAAGAATGAGCTTATTCCACTCAGGCCCGTCACTGGATGGAGAGTATGCATGGACTACCGCAAGCTGAATTCTTGGACTCTCAAGGATCACTTCCCCATGCCATTTATGGACCAAATGCTAGATCGATTAGCGGGAAAAGGATGGTTTTGCTTTCTTGATGGTTATTCAGGTTATAATCAGATTTTTATTGCACCAGAAGACCAAGAGAAGACAACGTTTACATGCCCATATGGTACGTTTGCCTTCAAACGTATGCCATTCGGGTTATGTAATGCACCAGCCACCTTTCAGCGATGTATGATGTCTATTTTCTCTGATATGGTAGAAGACACTTTGGAGGTATTTATGGACGACTTTTCAGTTGTTGGGGAGTCTTTCGAAGCATGTTTGGTGAATTTAAGCATGGCATTACAAAGATGTGTAGAGTTCAACCTTGTGCTGAATTGGGAGAAGTGCCACTTCATGGTAAAAGAAGGAATTGTTCTTGGGCACAAGATCTCCGAAAGAGGGATAGAGGTTGATCGCGCCAAAATAGAGGTAATTGAGAAGCTACCACCTCCAATTTCGGTGAAGGGAGTTCGTAGTTTTCTTGGCCATGCTGGGTTTTATCGAAGATTCATCAAAGACTTCTCCAAAATTTCTAGTCCATTATGCAAGCTATTGGAGAAAGATGCGAAGTTTGACTTTAATGATGATTGCTTAAAGGCATTTGAATGCCTTAAAGAAAAACTCGTTGAAGCCCCTATCATGGTAACACCAGATTGGACGCTCCCGTTCGAAGTCATGTGTGATGCTAGTGGTGTAGCCGTTGGTGCTGTTCTTGGACAGAGAAGGGAGAAATTATTTCATCCTATCTACTATGCGAGTAAGGTCCTCAATGAAGCCCAAAGGAACTACACCGTCACTGAACAAGAGCTATTAGCGGTTGTGTATGCGTTTGAGAAGTTTCGCGCCTACCTATTAGGTACTAAAGTGATCGTTCATACAGACCATGCAGCTCTTAGGTATCTAATGACAAAGAAGGATGCAAAACCAAGGCTGATTCGATGGGTGTTGCTGCTGCAAGAGTTTGATTTCGAAGTCAAAGATAGAAGAGGTTGCGAGAACCAAGTGGCTGATCACCTATCTAGACTTGAGAATGAGTATGTGGCACAATCAGAAAATCAGATTGGTGATGCATTCCCTGACGAGGAGATACTAGCGACAACAATGGAGAACTTACCATGGTATGCCGACTTTGCAAATTTCGTGGTGAGTAATGTGTTACCTTCCAATTTATCTTACCACCAGAGGAGGAAGTTTATGCATGACGTTCAGCACTATTATTGGGATGAGCCTTATTTGTTTCGAAGATGCGCGGATGGTATCATTCGACGATGTATATCCCATGAAGAAGTGCCCACTATATTAGAAGCATGCCACACTTCGCAAGTTGGAGGCCATCATGCAGGGAATCGAACAGCAAGAAAAGTCTTGCAAAGTGGTTATTATTGGCCTACAATATTCAGAGATGCACACGACTATGTGAGAAGGTGTGACCAATGCCAACGTCAAGGTGCTATTTCAAAACACCATGAAATGCCCATGTCCACAATTCTGGAGGTAGAACTCTTTGATGTATGGGGTATTGATTTCATGGGACCATTCGTGAATTCGTTTGGAATGAAGTACATCTTGGTTGCTGTGGATTATGTGTCGAAATGGGTTGAAGCTGTAGCATTGGCTGATAACGAAGGAAAGCGTGTTGTAGCGTTCTTAAAGAAGAATATCTTCTCTCGCTTTGGGGTACCTCGTACTATCATAAGTGATGGAGGATCTCACTTCTGCAACAAGCTATTCAAATCTGTATTGGCCAAGTATGGAGTCAAGCAACACAAGGTAGCTACGCCTTATCATCCCCAAACTAGTGGACAAGTAGAGGTTTCCAATCGTGAGATCAAGCAAATCCTTGCCAAGACAGTCAATGCGAATCGGAAGGATTGGTCTCGGAAGCTAGATGATGCACTATGGGCGTATAGGACTGCATTCAAGACACCCATTGGCATGTCACCTTATCAGCTAGTTTATGGGAAGGCTTGTCATCTACCCATCGAGCTTGAATACAAGGCATTATGGGCATTGAAGCACTTGAATCTGAATTGGGATGATGTGAAGAACCTGAGGTTGGAGCAGCTGAACGAGCTAGATGAATTCCGTCTCCATGCATATGAAAGATCAGATTTATACAAGGAGCGGATGAAGAAGTATCACGATCAGCGGATTGTTCGACGACACTTCCAAAAAGGTGACATGGTGCTACTCTTTAACTCCAGATTCAAGCTCTTCCCAGGTAAGTTAAAATCAAAGTGGTCTGGTCCATTTAAACTCACCCACGTCTACTCGTCTGGAGTAGTCGAACTGGAAAATAATGAGGGTGTTATCTTCAAGGTGAATGGCCAACGTGTTAAGCCATATATCGGTCCTCTTGACTCGATGAATGACATGGCCATCACTTATCTCGACGAAGTCTAAGTACTCGAGATTACTACGTCGAGCCACGACAATAAATAAGGCGCTAGATGGGAGGCAACCCTTCGTTTTATTGTTTTATCGTTTTGTCGTTTTAGTATTTTTTCTTTTTGATAAATGAAAATCCAAAAATAAGAGTCGTGCCACGACCAAAACTAAGGCGCTTGGTGGGAGGCAACCCATCGTACTAATCGTTTTCATTTGTTTGAGCAAATATAGGTGTAAGAAGTATGCAACGAGGTGATTGATTTCAATTGACGATTTGGTCGCATTGTATGGGAAAGTCGGTAAGTTAGGAATGGTGATGCATAAGGCCATGAATTGAGCCTTTCTCACGTCATAATAGGCTTCGAGGAAGGCTAGGCCTTGGTAAAAATAGGCCACGAACGATGCACAATCTATTCTATAGCCTAAGGACTCGGAATCTAGTGTGCTATACCCTATGCGCCGCCTATTCCTAGGTGTGCTTTTGACTATGCGCCGCCTATGCTATGGCATTTGAGATACTGAGACCAAATGCCATACCATATGCGCCGCATATGCCTAGATATGCCATACCATGTGCGGCGCATATGTCCCATTATGCCATGGACAATGCGCCGCATATACATGTGATATGCCGAGGGATATGCGCCGCATATAGGGTGATTTTGTCCCCAAATCCGATTGTAAATGGGTCATAACCCGACCCATACTCCTCCTATATAAAGGGGACTTGTTTTTATTTCACAAACACATTAGAATCAAACCTAAAGGCGCCGCATATCATCCCAAATCCTCTCAAATTTTTCTTCCTTTGTTCTTCCAATCCACAACAACTTCTCCACAATCTTCAAACAAGTAAGTGCTCTCTTATTCTTCATCTATTTATCGTAAGTACTACTTTACTATGCTTATTATTAAATGCTAAATCATGTGAGATTAGTGGTGATGTTCATGTGATTGGATAATTGTTGCAAAAATCGTGTGATCGAATGAATACGAATGCAATTCTTGACTTGTTTCCGACTTGAATTTTGTTTCAATGGCATTGTTATGATACTTGCTGAACATATATGGCTATGAATATTGCTTGAAAGTGTTGTTTGGATGCTTGCATGATTCACCATCCCGGCCATCGGGATAAGGTTATAGTGACTATCGACGTAGGAGGTAGTGTTGGTTGTTTGAATAGCAATTCCATGTGGTAACTCCTATGTTATAGTATCGCTATATGCACCATGAAAGACGTCCAAATGGCTGTTCATAAGTGATGTCATGCTGATTTTCTTGTCGGAATACAATCCTAAGACGTATGTCGACGAAGTCTGAGTACTCGACCACGTTCACTTCACTGATTTGTGCTAACAAGATTAAGTGTGGGGTGGTACCCCTAATGCTTGCATATAAATTGTATAAAGTGCGATTGTGCTGCATCTAACATTATTTCTAGTCTCAGGTTCAATGGCACCGAAAGCAAGGCAAGGCAAGGAGAAGGCTACCACAACCCGCAAGGACAAAAAGAGAAGCCGAAAAGACCAAGGCGAATCATCTTCAGCACACCTACCACGCAGAATGTTCGGAATCAAATGGGTTCTTGAGGACGAAGCCAAGGCATGGTACAGCAGCAACAAAGAAAAGAAATATGTGCACGTCGACTTAATCAACAAGGAGACCTTAGCAAAGAAGGAGCCGCAAATGTTGGCTACGATAATGGCTTTGAAGTTGGATTTCATCTTCCGTGACATGGGAGAGTGCAATCTTGACTTGACAAGAGAGTTTTATGCCAACTGGTCGCCAAACACAACAGGCAACGAAGTCAAAATTCGGGGCCAAGTGTTACAGCTTACAGCGGATTGGATCAACTCGTTTCTAGGCCTACCTTCGGTCGACACTGCCCCATACAAAGAGCTGTACAGCAGGCCTCCTTACAGAGCAATAAGACACACGCTTTGTGGAAGCAGATCAATGGCAAGATGGGGCAGACATAAGGAAACAGGCCGTCACAACACATTCCCCTATGCTCCACTAAATAGGGAAGCAAGAATCTGGATGCGCATTGTCAACTCATGCCTTATTCCTGGGACGCAATACACAAAGATATCGAGAGATAGAGTGTGTCTGGTTTATGCATTGATGACAAATGTCCCTATCAACTTTGGGGCAATCATTCGATCCACCATGAGGAAAGCCAGACTCCACAGCAGGTCCCATTTCACATTCGGCAATTTGTTGACAGCAATGTTGCGGAAGGAGGATATAGAAGAGGAACCAGCTGACCACAAACTCCCACATACCCCAAAGAAGGTTGACCTCACCAAGGTCAAAGATGCTGAAACAACGCATGGAGTCAACCTTACCACTGCGGAGAGACACGCTCGTGACGAGAGTTTCTTCCGTCATCTCTATGGCATGACACGATTCACTATGATGAGTGGTGGACGTATTCCAACTGCTGAAGAGCTCCAACAGCTGGACCACGACTACCCAATGAACAGACATGCCCGGGAGATGTGTGGAGTGGGAGTCTATTTCGAGGAACCTCTTGATGATGACGTGCCAACTGATGATGATAGACGCCTGCCTGATTCTGATGCTGAGGAGAACTCTGACGATGACTCTTACGATGATTCGGACGAAGGGGGTATGACCCCCGACATTGAGGAAGAGTCCGACTAATCAGGTTCTTCGACTTTATTTTCCACTGAGGGCAGTGTCTAGTCTAAGTGTGGGGTGTCGGCAGAATCTGCATGCTATGTTTGTATGTTTGCTCTTGTTTATTTTGTTTTGATTTTTTTTTTTTTTTTTTCTCGTGTTTTTTCGTGTGACGTTTTTTTTTTAGGAGTAAAATTTTTCTAGCTACGCATGAAATTATTTTGATAGGCAGCATGAGATTAGAACAAGAGTATGTGCTACAATTGTGACTATTGAGACATTTAGGCTCTAGTTGTGACTCATTATGTGATAGTGTGTGATTCAATTCCTTCACTTGTTGGGTCGAGAGTCTATATTACTACCAATCAAGTCGACCATGTGCCTTGTGTGTGTGAGATTAATAGTATATTCTATGTTTGTGGCTGATGCTAGAACTTGCCCGGTATGTATGCAAAGCGAAAATAAGGAGTGTGAGTTTAGGAGATGATTTAGGCATTTCTTTGGCAACCTATACATGTTTACCTTCAGTTTTTCCTACCCATGTACATTATCCTAGTTAAACCCTTTTTGAGCCTTTAGCCTATTTCTTTGACAGCCTTGTATGTAAGCCTAATCCATTTTTTCAAGACCATAATTTGATCCAAATTCCTAAGTGCTTTAAAGTGAAAAAGTCATGTGACAACATAAGAGGAAATTGGGTGAGTATGATGCTTCAAATTGTAATGGTGCTTGAATATGTTATGAAAAAGAAAGTGCTATCATAAGAGGTATGTTGTGAGAAGAAAAAGGAAAAGAAAGCTGAAAAGTGAGTTGTGCTTAAAATTGGAAAACAAAAGATGAAAACAAGGGTGGAAGAATAAAATAAAGAAAGGTTGAAAGAAAAAAGTGTCATAGATACAAAGTGATGTATTAAAGTGCTTAGGAACTTAGTCACTATTTCTGGCCAAAATAGTCCTACCCGTCCCTTAGCCTACATTACAACCATCTAAAGACCTACTTGATCCTAATCTTAACATTCTGACATTTAGTAGAGTACTACATTAAGGGCAAGCCTATGGTCATCAGTTGCAACATATGAATTCTTTGTGAGAGCGAGAGCAAGGACACTTTGACACCCATGTTTGAAAAATATGCTATATTTGTGAGTGATTATGGGTACTATATTGTGAGACACACATGGTTGATGAGTCTTGGATAGTTGTATATGATTCTATGCACCTTAACGTTTGCATGCGAGTTGATCACCATCACGAGTCTATGCTTGAGGTTAAATTGTTTCTACTTATAATCGGAAAGCTACTCTTTGTTGATAATCTTTGTGCTTGTCTTGAAGAATGTTTTGTGTTGTTTCTGTAAAAACCTTAAGTCGATGCTTAGAAGGACATGATATGTTGTTCGAGGACGAACAAAGCTCTAAGAGTGGGGTGTTGATGATAGGCGAATTTACGCGCCTATATCAATATATTTTGCCCATATTTTAGCCTAGTTTTGAGAACTAATTATCTATTTCATACACTTTTAGTCCTTTTTCCTGTAAATGAGCTAACAAATGTGATTAGGAAAGTTTCAGGTATAAATGATGCAAAATACAGCAATTTATGGCTTACTTGACGCAAAAGAAAGCTCACAAACGAGATGGAAAGGAGCTGGACGCATAAAGGACTAAATCTGCTGCATGGAAAATCTGTCCCGGGCTAAAACAGCATTTCTGAAGACTTTGGGGACTTACAGACACAAAGCTGGATTTTTGCCATAATACATTAACCTAGTGCAATTAGGTTATGTGTTTCATTATTCTATTTGGATTATAATTTTGTAACCTTACCCTAGTATATTTGGGTCAAGGATTTCATTAGTATATTAGGATTTGGTTATTTATTTCATTAGATTGGTAGGAGTAGGATAGGAGTATTATAAATACCCTATCATGCTAGAGATTTAGACATTCCGCATTCAATACATTCTTCACTTAATTCAACAATTAATTTTCTTCCATCCCTCTCATCTTCCGCCACAAACATTCTATTCTTAAAATCCACAACAAGAGAATCGTTACTTGCTAAGGAATCACTAAAACCACACGCCAAACACCCACTATTCACGCCATTCACCATGCAAACCGTGATATCCTTCGCATTCATGGGTAACTAAACCTCTTAGTTGGGGTTATGGAAGCCGAATGAGTTACTATCTATTGCTATGAGCTTGTGAGTTCAAGACACGTATATTGCTTATATCATTATTCTCTTCATCTTAAATCCACATTCTTTGCGGTTCAAACACAAGAACACGCCATTCTAGCATCTAACCTGTTCGAGAGAAAGGTTATTTGTCTAGAAAAGAAGACGCATAGACCAACGCCAGGCTAACATTTAACTTGTTCGAGAGAAAAGTTATTTGTCTGGAAAAGAGATAATGTCAAGGTAGTAGGACACCCGTTCCTATTAAAAAGCTAGTGCCGTACCTGGACTAACTTCTTGGAGAATTCGTACCGTTAGACACGCTTTAAGCTCGAGAGAGTTAAAGTGAAATAGTCCTTGTTTAGGTCGAGAGACGCTTGGATTTACCATCGACTACAATTCTCTATAAGCAATTGCATGTCAAGACTCTACACACTCATAGCCAATAGAGACGTATACTTCTGAAGGTGGACATAACCCCAACGCTTCAATTCTCATTGTTTACAACCAACGTGACAATCTTTCTCTTTTTACTTTATTATTTTCAGCTTTTATTTCATTACTTTGGTTACTTATTACAATCCCCCCTTCTTACGAGACTTGCACCAAAAGTCTATTAATTTTGCTTACTTGTTGACCAAGCTATTCTCTGTGGGATCGATACCCAACCCAGTTGGGTTCTATATTTGCTAACGACCGCTTTACACTCAAACGAGAGCTGTAGATTGAGCGTTATCAGTCACACCTTATGGAACTTGAAACCATGATACCTCAATAGGAAAAACATGTAAATAGGTAATCAATATCATGAAAATGAAGTAGAGAATCATGGATACCTAATTAAACCATTTCGGAGTCAACAATAGTATATGGACATTTTTTTTTGACTAGCCGGACATCTTAAAAGTGAAAACAAGTTCAATTGGTAGTGTCGAATATCATATTATGTTATTATGTGTCATGTGTCGTAGGACAATGTTGGAAGCTTACTTAAGAGTGCCATGGGTCATTATTCATGCCAAACATTAGATAGAGTATGTCTTACATACCTTGATATAACCACTTCAATACAAGTCCTACTTGACTTCCCGTACTCTTCGAACACTTATCTACAATAAGTCATTTGTGGCAAACTAGTATTAGCAACCAAACCTTACCGTTTAGGTATTAACTTCACCAAATAATGTCTAGGAAGTAATCCTTTAAATCATCAATAAGAGTGCTACATACATCCTCTTATACTCTTATTACATTCACATATCATGCATTTTCATGAAATATCGCTCAACATCACTCTTAGCCTTTATTTCCCTTCTTAATCACCATCCAATGCCAACATGATCACTAGGCATACATAACCACTAATATAATGATATATCACCACAATTCATCCTCCATAATCCAATACAACAACTTCCATAATTTACTACTAACAATTGATACAAAACAATTCATAACTATGTTTCTAGTTATCTTCCAACATCAAGACAATACTCATAATCCTTTATCAATACTTATTCATGGATAAGAATCAAGAATAAACAATATTCATACCTTAACAATGAACTCTTGCATTTAGAATCCTCCTTACAAAACCATGGGGTGCTTCTCAAAGCTTTCGAGATGGTGAACACAACTACGGAACCAATTCGAATTTTCTACGGTTGAATCACAAAATATTTGAAGTTGAAATTAGGCTAGGGTTTCACCTTCTCTTAATAATTGGATGATATATGATATATATGAGGCTAAGTGTAGGTTTATAAAGACCCATTTTCGTCCAAGAGGTAATAGAAAATGACCATTTTGCCCTAAAAATTTAAATAAATCCGAATCTGTCCTCAGTGGACAGTTTTGACAGGCTGAAGTAAATCGATCATAACGCTTTGCTCCGGTATCGGATTTGGGTGAAACCAATTGTATTGGAAAGATAATTCAAAGATCTTTCATTTTCATATAAAGTATACCACCCAGTTCTTTCTGTACAAGGAGTTATGGTCGTTTAAAGTTGATCCAAAAATCTGTCCCACAATTCTGTTTTTTTTTTTTTTGATAGACTGTAGTAAAACGGGTATAGCTCCTTACTCAGACATTGGATTTGGATGAAACCAATTTCATCGGAAAGAAGACTCTCGGAGATTTTCGTCGAAATATAGCAGCTCACACAGTTCTTTTTGTACAAGGAGTTATGATCGTCTAAAGTTGATCTAAAAAAAAATAATTGCCTAGCTGCAGTAATTTTCCTGCAGATTTACTGTTCACAGGCTTCCTGGCCACCGTTTTGAAATTTCGAATGTGGTCGCTTATATGAAATACTCCTCTGTTTTGGGCAAACTTTATATCGTTGGAAAGATTATTCCAATACCTACACATACAACTATTGACGGGATACTTCCGAACACCATAAACCTAATTTAACCCATATGCAAGCCTTTAGGACTCCATATAATCGCGATAAGTGTACGAAAAAATTTACGGGGTGTTACATACAATCTCCCCCACTTAGAATCATTCCCCCTCGAATGATACTTATAGCCTAATTTGACTTCTATAGTTAGCCAAGACATTCATGAGATCCTTTACTCAACTTTCACTTTCCTTAATCTATCTTAAGTTCTTAAACTTTGACTAACTCCTAAATTTTTTAAAAATTTCGACAAAGTTTCCCCTATAAATAGGCCTACTGAGAACCTGTCATCTAGCCAAAACATATACAAATACGCTTCACAGAGCGTCACAACAAACATAATGCTCAACGGATAAAATATGAGGCTCCATTTGGCCTTATAATCAAATGATAGCTATAACCAAGGTTGTAACTTACCTTATACTCCACATTCGAAAGTTGCATGCATGCCAGTCCCTAGGATTATAGATACACGTAGTGCAACCCAATCTAACCGATCACTCTACATGCCTCTAACTTTAGATAAACTTAACTCTGGAGTCTTACCTATCTACTAGTAGGTATGTATCGAGGCATACAAAATCTAAAGGACAACCAAATCATACAGAAACTTATAATATGCAGTTAAATAAGCATGAAATGCATGTAACCATGTAAACATATGAGCTACAAAAATAAAAAAATAAAAAACTCTGCCTAATGAACATATAAACTTGATAAGCGCGTGACTTGTAAACTAGAGAAAAACATAAAATGTAACCTACATGGGACAAGCTGCGAAAACCTATGGTAGAAGAATTTGTAAACTATAAAATAGCATGTGGACATAGATAATAAATAGATGCATGTAAACAAATAAGCCATGATACAAAATTCATCATATTAAATATATCATATATCAACGTCTGCCTTGACAGAAACACTTAAAAATTTCATTTCTATGGATAGAGGATTTATTACACACTCAATTATGTATTAAGGCTCACATTCGTTGTAATGCAGACAAGGATAACCGTAGCAATCAACTGTTGCTCCTTTGAGGGCCAAAATAACTATTCAAAAAATAAAGTGTAAAAAGTCCAAAAGAGGACAATGGTCTTCTAGAGAAGAGAATTCCTCCAAAAGTTTAAAAAAATGAATATGAAAGACGAGGTTCAAAATCTGATAATCATAGTGCTATTTATTTTCAAAAATTAAAAGCAAGGAGATAACTACACCACATATATCTACTTTTAATGTATATAATTTTTCAATATAAATAAGATAATCCTCCCTCATTTTTTTAAGGTAAGTACATATTTCTTTAGAAAACACTACAATCATCCATGACAAAGAATATATGTGAAAATTTTTCACATAAAGGTTTCAGCTACTTAAAGCGAGAGTGCAACCAAAAATTTGGGAAAAATACTTGCAACATAAGTCTGTAACAAACATGTATAAATATACTCTTTTGAGTAGGAACTCAAAAATACAATATATTTTTTTAGTCTCAAGGTCCTCGTTGAGAGTTACTTTGCCAAACAACAAATAGTCTCCAACTATTAGCAAGCCAGCCGATTCAACAATGCAGTCGATCCTATTAAATATTGAAGAATGACATTCTCTCTCTCTCTTAACCAAGTATGACAATCCTTTCAATTAAAACCATGATCTAGCAGTTGAGGAAAAATATTAACCACTCACCAACAACAGAAAGAAGTATCAAATCTACACAAATCAATCAAATAATTCTCATAAGTAAGAAGACGTAGTATATGAGAAATTAGAGTTTTAACATCTCTAAATAGGTTTATTATGAAGAATGTATAATACTCAAACAACTATATCATAAATAAGGTGAGATATAAGAAATTAATTTGTAGAACATATAATTACTTTTTAAAATATATATATATATATATATAACACGTAAATAGGTGGACTATGACACTATATCTACCTATATAACCAAATAGACAATTAAGCAACACAAGTACTTATGGCTTAATCTTAAAATTATGAAAATGTATAGCATGAAAATAACCTGATTAGGGCATATGAGCATATAAAATATGGCCTTTAAACATATATACTTACGATTTATAAACAGTTAAACGTATGCCACATGAACAGTTTAGTTTTGACATTCTAATTATATTAAATTTTTAAAATGTATAATGTTAAAGAAGATAAATTATAAGTCATGTAATATAGAATTGGCGACCTATGATATCTACACCATGTAAATGAATATGACACATAAAAGAAAGATTCTCTAATATGTATATATGCAGTAGCGATCAAATACTTTATGAAGCAAATGTATAAACAAGTAATTTGTAAAAACAACCAATCACATAAATCTACACATGGCACTATAGCATGTCCCTTATAAAATATGTGACATAAAAATTCATATAACATGTAACCTATAAGCAAATAGTCTAGTATATAAATAACATATAAACAAATAGCACGAAAAATATTTTAGCATATGCATTAGTATCTTATGAAACGTATAACATGTAAGCACTCTCTTTATAAAATATATAATAGATAAACAAATGATTTATGTAGCATGTAAGTTATGAACAAATGGTATAAGATATATGTACCATATAAACAATGATTAATGTAACGTATAACCTATAAATAAAAGATTTTTGATGCAAATAACATATAAATAATTTGTAAGGCACATGATATAAGAAACATGTAACACGTATAATTCTACAAGTAAGTAAGCTACAAAATTAAAATTTATCGCTTCATGATAAATTAACATGATAGGTATCCGAAAACCACATCTATACCAGCACCAATTCTCATAAAATAACTATCACTAGTTATTGAAGATATATAATCATTCGTCTAACCATCATAAAAGTCGTACTTTATCTGGGAGTTCTATTCCATATATATACTTAGTTTAGGCTATCCATATAATCTTTGTCTTTCTACAACTGCTTCTTATAATCAATTAATACATTGCATCTTCTGTGACTCTGAGCATTCTAATAAATCTTAACCTATGTTTTACCCATCAAAATTCTTTGATCCTAACCTTGACCGCATAGAAATACCCTTCTTAACTCTAACATAACCCATAGTAATACATATATATACATATTCCGTAGGTCTACTAAACACTTATTCCCGAACTTGTTATCATCAAAGAATTTACACAAGTCGGTGCCTAATCAGAGTAATCTCAATGCTAATGTTTATAGAATCATTCAGGTTCTCACCTGAAAATGATATCTACTAAAGTATTCAGGCTTTGTTAGTAAACTAAGAATATACTTGATTAACGCTAGTATTGAGTTCCTTTTTCTAATCATACAAGCTATTACCATCTTCAACTTGTTATAACTCGATTCGATCACTTTAAGCCGTATCTTATACCTTATTGTGAAGCTCCAATTTATCACCGAAGGGTACTAAACATACTTTATAGGCTTAAATCATATAGGCATTAAAGATATCATTAAATAAAAACTTCCAGACTTAGAAGTCGAATCCATTCTTCTACCAAAGTAGCATTAGGAGATACTATCCTCCTATACTGAAGTTGAACAATCATTAATCAATTAATCATTTTACAAATTTCATCCTAGCGAACTACTTAAATAAATATGGAAGTAACATAAATACATCTATAATTGTAAAAGGTAAATGAATCGGTGCAACATTTCTTCTGTAAAACAATTAAGAAACTAAAAGACGAGACTTATTGGGCCTTCTTAAGCTTAAGTATAAGCTTCTATTTGACTAGTGATTATGAGTTAGAAACTTCCTATTAGGTAATACTAGAATCGATCTTTTATACTAATTTGATGTAGCCGTAAGTTCACAAGACAGTAACGCAAGATGTGGATCAGAAGTAATTCCTTATGACATAGCTTTATCGCACGATCTAGATTATATATTTAGTTCAAAATTCCTAAATTCCCAAATAGTCCCTCCATTATAAATATGGTGCATGACACATTCATAAGTAAGGTTCTACTAGACACGGCTCCGTAGACTCCCTGGGACAATTGAATCTAGGATCTGATACCACTTTTGTCACGCCCCGAAGCCTAGACAGAGCGGACAAGAATCGTATAAATATGCCCTACATAACTGACAGATATTTTAAGAAAAAGAGTTATTACCCCTAAACAATAACAATTATGAGGTTCTATGTGATTGCACAATTCTTGCTCATTAAAATGAACAGATATAGACAAGTGAAACAATGACCACACATGACAACTTAACACCATCTACGAAGCCTCTAGAGAAATAGTAACTATACTAGGGAAGATGGTCGGGGTAGAGCCCCAACATACCCAAAATATAACCGAAACATGATGAAATAGTACTAGATATTTATTAGCTCCAGGTAAGAGAGGAGCTTACCGATTGCTTTCCTGAATATGGACAAGTACTTAGTATGGATGTCTGCTCAATAATATATCTGATCCTATATTTACAGAAGTGAAGTGCCCCCGAACGTAGGGACTTTAGTACATATAAAATATGTACTAGTATGTAAAGCAGACAGAATAACGAGTAAACGTATAAGAATGCTCAATGAATCAAACAATAGAATGAGCAACTGCGGACAACTGAACACTAGAACCTCTAATATAAAACTATAACTTAATAAAGAATGGGTTAAAAATACGCCATTTAAGGTTGTTACCTATGTATTTGCCTTATTACTTATCATATAACCACTTATTAATACACCATCGTTATTAAGATCCTAGTAATTAGCCTAAGTGATGTCCGGTGGCCACTTTTAATACCAATAATAATATGATGTCCCACCAAGGGCATTCTACGTCAATTGTAACATATGTTTAACCCAGATACTTCTGACTATGATGTTATACGTATAACTATATTTGTGGTATGATGCAGGGTACGCCCCTTCTTAGGACTACTATAAGGGTCTGTTCGCAGGCCATATGTATCATATAATGGCTCGAGTCAGGGGAACTACTCCAACTGACTCCAAATACAAATGATGCTACAAGGGCAGGCACGCCACACATTCAGACTCACTATAGTGGTTTGGTCTCAATTCTGTGCACAGAATTACGTCGCGCGTATGCCAAGCCAAACCTATGATACCCTCCCATCGCTAATCATTGTCAAATAGTGCTTCGTATGCCTATGCAAGTATGTATTATGGAAAATACTGTCTAGTTATTCATGTAGTGCTTTCCATATACAATTAACTTCTCTAATGGTATCGAACTATTACAACGCTTGTACTTTATATCATCATATGACTATATCGCTACGTGATCTAATATATTAGTGCAACTATAGTATGGTCATTTATTATAATTCATAGCATATGGCGATATACTAGGTGACTTCTAAGAATTCCTTAGGAAGACGAACAAACTCTATAAATACTTCACTTGACGAGAGTAGTACAAATATTTTGACCTCAACAAATTGATGCAAGAAACATGAAGATGCATAATTTCAAATGAAAAGGATATCTGGTCATGAGTTAGGCATATAGAAATTGAAAACTCTATTCGCATATATCAAGTAAACTATCTCGTCTATTTTAGGAGCGACAAATGACTACAGGTCGTGCCTTAAAGGCGAAGGAGGTTTTTAGCTTACATACCTTGGATGTCTCACTAGCTAATGATGGTATCAAGAGTTTCAAACAACTCAACATCCCTAGGTGCAGTCTTTGCGCAACCAACCAATAACTTCCACCCCCGACCGATAAGCAATCATTCCAACACAATCAACTACATATGTAATGCATAGAAAAGTTCATCAACAATATAAATTTCATCCAACAATACATTTCAATATTCTTCCCTGAGGCCTAAACTTAGTCAAATTCCTTAACAACTATTCAGGGAGAATTTTTATTTTTAAACTTCCCAAGGTTTATATCAAATCTATCCCATCAATGATAGAAATACCCAGAAATGCCACTTTTATCATATTTTATTTTTTTTCTAAAAATAAACCCTAATTAACAAGACGCATATCAAGAACTAACATGAAATTCAAACTATAAGGTGATTACTATCTTATACTATATCCCAAATCCATAATCGATAACTAAATTTGAGTTGAGGTAGAGAATTAACTATTTGAGATTAACCCCAACTTGAGTTCTTGATAATTTTCCAAAATTATTAGATGAACTCTAACAATCGCTTAGCAATTTGAAATCGACATGAGCTACTCACTTGTACAAAACACTTCTTTCTTTGGGAACTATGAGCCTCACATTACCTCTCTGAAGAGGATGATAAATGGACACTATAATTTTTGGAGGAACTTTCTAGCTAAAGTAGTATACTAATTGCTATCTTTATGAATAAAAGGAAAGTAAAAGGGAGGGGCCCAAGTGTTTCTAATTGTAAGTAACTTAAATAGGGGACTACACTAATTGATATCTCTTTTGTTTTTAACTGACAGCATATAAATAGTATAATATACAAGTTATACACAACTCCAATGGTACATATAGGCATAACTCAAAATTCATATAAGTCATAACTTGCACGGCTCATGTACTCCCATTTTTTTAGGACTTTAGAATTGAGATCACTATTTAAATTTCTCAATTATTAAATTATATACACCGCTACAAGGTAGACTCAATGACCATCTATTTGGAATACAATACACCAAGTAACTCTTTACAGACTAAAGGTTACATTCACTCAAGGTATTAAAAATTGTTAAGGCAAAAAAAATCATAATGTTACATTTGTCTTACCTTTTTTAAAAAAAACAATTATGTAGACATCAAATGCAATGTAATTTTTGTTTTTCTATTGTTTGTAGTTAAAAGATGTCTCCCAAAAGAAAAGAAACTAAAAGTGGAGAAAGTGTATCAACTTCTAATCACCAAACAAAAAAGGCTAGAGTACAGATAGATTCGGAGGAACTTCTAGAACAATCTCAGTCAGGGAAAAATGAAGCTGAGGAAAGTGATAACTCCTCCTCACCAATGGGGCATGAAATAATATCGAAATCCTAGCATAATTCTGTCAAAACCATTAGTATTGACAAGTTTTGAGTTGTGATGACGATGAATAGTCCTAACCCCAGTATTTGGTGATCTTGTACTTAAATGTAAGGTGGGGACACCTTTTGACGAACTTAGGAGTATTATGAAGAATGAAAACATAGATGGACTTTTTAAAAAGAGCTGTTTTGCATACTTTCTCGAATTGTCTGAGGACCGCACTCTCTGTTTCCCAATGAGCATGGTGTATGGCATTCTCAAGCGCATGATCAAGTATGCGAGAAAGGAGGGACGAAAAAATATAGATGAAGTCTGGATCAACTACTGTGGCATGCCGGTTTGTTTTAGATTGAAAGAGTTTACCATAGTGATGGGCTTAAGATGCGATCATCCAGAAGAACCTCTCATCAAGGAAACACCGCACAAATGGTCCAACAAATGCAAGGTAAAAAAAGATAGATTATTGGGCATTGTTGAATATAGTAGCTATAAAGCAACGGATTCGATGGCAGATCTCGAGGATAAAGACATACCAAAGCACTGCAGGGAGAAATTTTGCTTAGTTTGATTTGTCCATTCTATTTTATTGGTAAGAGACGTCACGAAAGTCATTGAAAATTATTTGCTGGCGCTTGCTGATGATTTTAAAAAATTCAATGACTATCCCTAGGGATATGAAAACTACTATTTGACTGTCTAATATTTACTGATAAAGCTATCCATAGGGACAATCACATTATATGGCTTTCCCTAGGATTTTATGGTAAAATTGATCACTAATTTTACTCATCCATTAATTTATAATGAATATACTTATTATGACTCTTTTTGCTTGCTTTCTGTTTATATTTTTTTAGGCTTGGGCATGTGAAGCCATTTCTCCCCTACGAAAGTAGTTCAAGGTTTACTCGAATGAGGTTTCTCTTCCAAGGATCCTTAGGTGGTCGGCGGCTACAAAAAGGTGGCAAAAAAATATAAAAAAGCAGGACGCTGATCTATTTAACCCTTCGAATGATACAGTACGTCTTCTTTCAACTAAAATAATTTGCCTCAAAGAAAAATATTTAAACAGATGTTCCATCTATTGTGACAGATGGGTTATCTATTGCAACAAATTACCCGTCAACTTCAACAAGTACAACAGATGGATAATATGCTATGACAGACGATCCATATTTCACAATAGATTAACCATCTATTTCTCTAGTTCTCTGAACTTAACTCAACAGATTACCTATCTGATGCAAATTATTCAATAAATGTGTAATCTGATACAATATATTATCAATATATTGTGACATACAGATCAGCTGTTGCTACAGCTAGATCGTTTACTGCATAAGTTAGCTATGTTAACATCCATGTAACCCAACTGACTGTAAATTATTGTTATATGATTTAAATGTCTCCTATCTTTTTTATAGGTTATGCATCCTTGGATTGTGCCTACCGATGATGAGCTGGGGATGACTTCTTTTCTTACTCTGGGTCTTGTTGATACAACAGAAGACCTAATGGTAGAGTTAATAAAGCAGGAATTGGCTGGAGCAATATCCATAAGAAGAGTAGTTAGGTAAGGTCAGCCTAATGTTGAAGCTCTTCACGGCCAACCTCAAACTTCAACAGATTCGGGTGCTTGTTTTGGGGGTGTCGCTGGTGGAGTTGTTTGTGATGGTGGCAGCCATCCTGATGCTGCTGCTGTTGTTAGTCATGATTATGATCATGTTAGTGCTTAGAAAAACATAAATACTTTTGAAAACACCACTTTCATAAGTCCCTGTCACCCCTACATCGGTCCCTTCCACCTTTGCAGTGGTCCCTCTCACCCCTCCTCACCCTCATGTTCTCATTGCAAATGCAAAGTGTACAAGGACAGAGAGGATAAACTCCTTGAAAAGCTAAAGGCTATTGCTAAAGCTGCCGAGGATTTGAAATCTAGGAGGGGTGTTATACCATCTAAAGAGATGAGAGAGTCATGCACTCCTACAGTGGCGGTTAGGAGAAAGAGAAGAAAAACTAGATGAATTCTCTCTGTTCTAAAAATAGCAAAACTGCAACTCCTCAAACTCCAAGAGTTGTTAAAGTTCAGGGGACGCTGAAGAAGGTGGACATATTCACGGCACTTGGCAAGGAGAAGAAGAACGAGCTGCAAGAAATCATGAATGGCAGGACGAAGGTTCAAAAGAATACACCATGAATTTATTTGCCGCCAAAGACTTTACGAATATGACAAATATGTGTGTGTGGTATGAGGACAATGTAAGTTTAATTTTTCTAACCTAGCCTTCTCATCTACTCTATGAAGAAGAATCTACGCAGCAGATGTGTAATCTATTGCAACAGCTTGGTATTTTGTTGCAACATAATACACATCTGTTTCATAAGTTGTGTTGGTTAGGTAATCTATAAACTGATTCAGAGAACCCTCTGCATCGGATTCTTTCCACTATTTTTTTATTCTTTACAATTACTAACCTATTTAAAAATTATCTTCTTAGACCATAATATGTTGATGAAATTCTCTATCTTATAAGGGCAGGCAATTAGCGTACCCGGATACTTATGATGCTACCGATAGGATAATAGACCTCAACTTCTATAATAATTTCAAGGATAGGTACGGTGATCTCCATAATCTAGATGATTCTGGTGGTCCGGGATTTGATAAGTTAGTTTCTGCATTCCAATGGGATGAAGAAGCGATTAAATTTGTTAGAGGGAAGAGTCCATATCTACATGGCAAGAGTTGGACCAAGGCAAAGAGAATCCTTTCAGTCATAAACGTAGAAGTCAAATATTTTCTCATTGTTGAGATACTACTCTATGAGGGAAAGATTAAGCTTTATGACTGCAACTTACCTGTCTTCAACGAGGACACATTTTTAGCCCACATGGAGCCACTTTTGAAGTTCCTGCCCAAGTTATTGATGCAGAGTAAACTGATGGATCATTTGTCGGCTGAAGTCTTGACGAAGGAATCATGATATTTTGAAGGTCAAAATAAGAACATTGAGCTCCCAAAAAAATAAAATTGGTGCAGTGTGCGGGTCGTACTCTCTTACATACATAGAATGCTTGCAGACCGGCACAGAAATGATTGGTATGTGGGATGTAGTTGTGGGAAACATGCAATGGTTCTGGGCTTATGGGGTACTAACTAAATGGTTGGAGCCCGTGTATAAAAAAGAATATGTACAAAAAACAGAAATTAACACAATAACAATTTTTCATTTTAAGTCACTTCACTTTACATGTAGTGGCAATAATTTTTAGGTCTGGACAAGTTGAATTTTTATGATGCAACAAATTCTATATATGCTGTAACAGATATAATACCTGTTATAGGTTGGTCATCTGTTGCATTAATAGATTTTTCCCAGTCTATCTGTCGCAACAGATATCCAATTTATTGCAATATATAATCTATCTGTTGCAACTGATAAGAAATCTATTAAAAAAAATTATGAAAGCAGGAAGACCTATTATATAATTTCCAGCAGATGATCTACGTGTTGCATCTCATGTTACCACATATGTCTAAATCTATTTGATAAGATATGTCGTCTGTTCCAGCAGATGTATTATCTATTGTGATATTTGAATCTAGTATTCCATTTCAATTAACATGTTCAAAACTAAGGATTAAATTATATTCATATACAGCATAAAATAAGTCAAATCTTTCGAAAATTATATGAAATAACTCAACAAATATATGAAATGTAAAAAAAAAATCATTATGGATACAAATGATCTACTCTACAAATAAATCAACAAGTTAAACCAAGGAGGATAGGTTATTACATTGACGGACTCAAGCTATAAAGATCTAATCAATATGGAAAAGTTGTTCTTCATCCAGTATTACGAAATTCATCTTTGGTCATTGTGGATCTTTAATAACGCTTGCGTACGACTTCTGAGCTTTTGCTTCTCCGTATTTCCATAAAAGAGCAGCATATATTTGCGGAGTAATCTGGCATCAAGTCCATCATTTGGTACTTACAATCCATCGCTCAAATACTCAGTATAAGCGAAAATAAAAGGACTGCAATTCCTGTATTTTAAAAAAATAGATAATCCATATCTTCCAGTTCATGCAAGCGTTGTGAAATTTATGCAATGAAACTAAATCATGACACTTTTACTTATAGGCTACCAATGGTTTGTTGAGCAATTCCTCCAATATATTGTACATCAAATGGATTACCCATTTTAACCTGGTATGCTTCAATCGTCGACCAATCAATACAAACCTTTTAGTCTAAAAAGCCACTCATATCAAGGTAATTAGGCAATATTTTGGTCAGCTTTTATATCTCAGACGAAGGTTTGCAACGTCTCCTTCACGATATCAAGTCATAAACTTGGATGTGCCTTTCTTTTACAACGATGATAGCCAACATCTAATGGAATTCATCACCACAATTGATTGGGATGTACACTTCGTCGACCAAATGTCAAGGTAAGCTAGCCGGAATGCTAAAACCTTTGATGATGTTGGTTAAGCATTCCCCATTTTGGGAAACTTTCGGTTATTGTTGACAATACCTATCGTAGGCATTATTGATGTAAACTTTGTACAAATAATTATCTATCGTGTATCTATATTGTTCTTGTAATTGCAACTTGGCCTTCTTTCGGAGGTAGTAAAAAATGGCATCGATGTGCTGCACATATTATCAAACATTTTGAATTACGTGATGAAAAAGTTAATACGCAGATGCAATTTAATAAAGTATTAATTAATAGTAATATGTATGGCATTTAAACCTCATCATCCCATCAAGTTTGGGGCTATGACATTAAATAAAACCAATGCTTCATTCCGAGATGTGCAACAACAAAGTCAAACATATCAAAACCAAGACTCAATTCGTTCACTTTGTAGCGTTCGTCATATTGTTTTCTACATGATGATTTATATGTATTAATGTCACGTTCTTACAACAAGAATAGTATAAACCAATATCTTTAAATATTGATTTATGTACCTGCTGACATGATGCTTTAACAGGCCATCGGTAATCCATTCTGAATAGTGGTTGATCAACTGTGTTAGTTTTTTTAGAGACTCATCCGAGATGTTAAACCCTTCAAATGGGTAATTCTTCCATTCTCCCGAAATGACAGGCTCTACTTTTTCTTCTTCTTTGGAAGTAGTTGATGGATTATCAACTGTAATATTATGCTCTTCAGCAGTGGCTTCAACTGTGACATCCACCTAGAAAGCCAGAATTATCAATGCTAATTACAGATATACAACAGATTGTCTATCTGTTGCAACAAAAAATCCTTATGTTGCAATAGATGTATCATTTGTTGGGACGAATTCGAACAGGTAAATCATAGAAGTACGATAATTTCGAATAGATAACCCATTTGTTTTAACATAAGACTCATCTATTGCAACAGATAACGCATTTTATGCAATAGGTTTGACAACAGTTGCAACAGATGTATATATCGGTTTGATAATTTTCAGCAGGTGCATCATCTGTTGAAACAGATATGCGCCTATTTGTTTATTGGAACAGGTGATGTACATTCACCTTCTTCGGCCCATGCTGCTCTCCTGTGGCCCTTTTACACTGAACATCAGTGCAATACAAAGATAAAGATGTTGCAATTTTGCTTATTTCGATGATTGATGATGCTTTGGAAGTATTTTTCCTTCTCCTCTTAGATGCCTTTATCTCTAATGGAGTATATGGATATGAAATTCCCTTTGATGGAATGACACCCCTCTTAGATGTCATTTTCTTTACAGAAGGAGTTAGTGCATTAATAGCATTAATCACTCCATCATGATTCGTCTTGCAGTCTTGACATTTGCATGCAGAACATTTGCTAGGTGTGGCAAAATCTGGAGAAAAATCTATACAACCAGTATGATCATAATTATAATGGCTTGTTGTTTCAAAAAAGGTAAGAGGAGCATCATAGCCCCAACAGCAGCACCACTACCAGTACCACTACCATCGATAATAGTAACAAGCCCACCCTCCAAAATTGTTTTTTCTTATGATGGTTGTTTCTCTAAAAAAATTCTATTTTTATTCCATCAACGACCTTAGGTTCCGGTAAAGTTTGCACAGACCATAAAGTAAGAAAAAATGGCATCTTCAACTCTCGGTTGGTCGAAACAAGCCACGGATGGACAATCTAAAATAAATTGGTACATATATTAGAATGATGATGAAATCATTTAAAATAATCATTAATTAAAACAAAAACTTGATTAGAATTGGACTTACTGCTTCCTTGGAGGGTTGAAAAGATCAAAAAAATTTGCATTTCTATCGGTTTTGGCCGACAACCATCTCAGGATTCTTGGACAGGAAACTTCTACCGGGTAGTTCACTTATTGTCTCAAATAAGGAATGGCTTCAAATGCCCAAGCCTATAACATAACGCCAATAAATCAAAAGCATTATTGAATAAAAAAAATGATGAATCATATCATGATAAAAGAAATATTTACCATGAAGGCCCATGGAAAGCCATATAAGTTGACTGTCTTTGGCGTTAACGGAGTCAACAAAGATTGGACAATCACTTTAAAGTTTTCATAACCCCAAGGATAGCTGTTAAATGCCTCAAGATTCTCGGAGAGCTTTATTAAACCAATTTTTATGTTATTGTTAATGTGTCCTGCCTAAAGAATATTATGTACAAACCAAATCAAGCACAGTGATTGCTTGTGCTTCTTTGAGAGTCCTTTACCTTTCAATGCTTCTATCATATTTTTATTTTTAAAGCTTGGACCAACAATCGACACTAGGTCATTACAATCACTCGACTTTTCTTTGCCTTTTTTAGTTTGGTAACTATGGCAAACTCCTTCCAACCAAAACAAACAGGTATGCCATAGTAATTTATCCACACCTCATCCATCTTGTCTTTGTTTTCATACATAAACCTACGCTTGAGAAGATTGTATACCATTTTCATCTAGAAACGAGTATTATTGTCCTTAGGCAAATCAAGATATTGCCCAAAGCAGTTTTCCCTGAAATAAGCATCCTATTTTTATTCTCGAAGTATTTTTCTGACGTCGTCGACAGATTTTCCAATGGCTGACTTAACCATGAAATCACCCGTTAAATCTATGACACCATCGCACTGCATTCTCACAGGATAATGATCAATGCTGAAGGTTTTACCAACTCTTTGGCGGAAGGGCTATTAGAATTTAGATCATCTCTTTTGATACATTCCTCCTCCCCATGTTCATTATCTCCTGCTCCTAATTGAGATAACACTTATAAAGCAAGCTCATAGAGTGGTGGATGTAGCTGAGCTGCTACACTTGTTCCTTTACTTAGACTTGATTCAGTTTTTTTTTTTTGGGAGCCATATTATCTTAAATTAACAGGAAGATAAAATAGATTATAATTCATTAATGCATCATTAAAAAGGTGATAATAGTAAATCTAACATGTACAACGGTAAGGTAAAACAACAGTTCTAACAGACCACATATCTATTGCACCAGGTATGTTATCTGTTGCAACATATAAATGATTTATTGCAACATATAAGTAAACCATTGGAAATAATAAAAATAGATCTCTAATCTGTTGCACCAGGTAGTTTATCTGTTACAACATATAACCAACCTATTTCAAGGATGAGTAATCCGTTGAAAACAGTAAAAATAGATCACTAATCTAGGTAGTTTATCTGTTGCAACATATAACAAACCTGTTACAATGGATGAGTAATATGTTAAAGTAATCCGTTGAAAACAATAAAAATAAATCACACATTTGTTGCACCAGGTATGTTATATGTTGCAACATATAACCGACCTCTTGCAATGGATGAGAAAAATATTGGAAATAATAAAAACAGATCACTAATCTATTGCACCAGGTAGTTATCTGTTTCAATATATAACCAGCCTGTTGCAATGGATGAGTAATCCATTGGAATTCATAAAAATAGATCACTAATTTATTGCATCGGGTATGTTATCTGTTGCAACATATAACTGACCTATTGCAACGGATGAGTAAACCGTTGGAAATAATAAAAATAGATCACTGATCTGTTGAAATATATCACTCATTTGTTGCAAAATGCGTTATCTATTGGATTAATATTATCTAGATTTCTTTCAAACAAAAGAGTCATCTGTCGCAAAAGATGAATGATCTGTTATATTATTCATTTGTTGCATCAGATATTTTCATGTGCTGCATCAGATATCTTCATCTATTGCATTAGATGTTTTATCTGTTGCAACACTATTTTTACCAAGACAAACAACAAATCAACCTAGCAACACCAACACATCATACACACATGCATACACACTAAGAAGGGGTCTCCACTAAGAACACCAACTGTGAACAAAAATCACCAACAAATTTGAATCAACAGTACGACAACAAGAAGAAGAAATACCAGAAATTAGGATTTTATTTAGTCCACATTTCACTACTAGAAGAGTAGTTGGCTCAAGTTTCCCTGTTTCTTCATAATTTTTTACCTGTGAAATAAGAAATGGGACGACAAAGAACTCGAAGTTGTTGTCACCGGAGAAGTCTTCATGTCGATTGACAGTTGAAAGTCGAAAGGGAACTCGTCCGACAATTTTTTACTAGAGGTTGAAGTGTCAGGGATTGAAGGGAGAATTTTGCAGAACTATTGGTTGGGAGAGAGTTGAGAGAAGTTGTCGAAAAAGAAAGAGGAGAGAGACTAGTTGATTTAGATTGAAGAGGGGTGCGGGTTGATTTGTATTTTTGAAAAGATTAGAAAGTTTTGAAAATATTAATCAAGTCCATAATTAACTTAATCAAGTTTCCTAATGATGTTTGACCCTTTAAGTTGGTCGATGTCACAATCCTTCATTCAATACTTAAAAGACACCTATCCTTCAATTTTCTCCACTTACTTGGACATGCAATTACTATGAAATTAATTAAAATTATAATTAAACTTATTAATTGAAAGATAATTATAGTTAAATCAATTTATTTATTACTAATAATGGTTTGATATGAAATATTTCACGTCAAATTAGTCAATTGATCACTCTATTCGAGATGAATACACTTAGCTGATCTTGTAATTACTATAAATTATTTAAAAATATAATTAAATTTATTAATTGAAAGATAATTTTTGTTAAATCAATTTATTTATTTCTATTAATGGTTTAATATGCATTATTTCACATCAAATTGTCAATTGATCATTCTATTTAGTGTGAATACACTTACTTGGACATGTAATTACTATGAAATTAATTAAAATTATAATTGAACTTATTAATTGAAAGATAATTATAGTTAAATCAATTTATTTATTACTAATAATGGCTTAATATGAAATATTTCACATCAAATTAGTCCATTGATCGCTCCATTCAGGATGAATACACTTAGCTGGTCATGTGATTACTATAAATTAATTAAAAATATAATTTAATTTATTAATTGAAAGATAATTTTAGTTAAATCAATTTATTTATTGAAAATAATGGTTAATATGAATCATTTCACATCAAATTGTCAATTGATCATTCTATTTAGGGTGAATACACTTACTTGAGAAAATTGAAGGAAAGGTGTCTTTTAAGTCTTGAATGAAGGATTTGTGACATTGACCAATTTAAAGGGTCAAACATAATTAAAAAACTTTATTAGGTTACTTGTGGACTTGATTAATATTTTCTAAACTTTTTAATCTTTTCAAAAAAATACAAATTAACCCACACCCACAAAACTTCCCTCCCTCGGCAAATCGATCTCTCTCTCTTCTCTATTTCTCTCGATAGTTTCTCTAACTTCTCCCAACCAACAACTTTTCAAATTTCTCCCTTAAATCTTGTAAAACTTCAACCACTGGCAACAAATAGTTTTGAGTTCTTGTCCGTTCCTTTTTTACTTTCAACCGTCAGTCAACGTGACAACATTCTCCAGTGACAACAACTTCTAGTTCTTCATCATTTCTTTTCTATTTTCACTAGTAAAAAATTAGGGCTTTTAAGTTATGACAAAAATGATGAACTTGATTTATTGGTGTTTGTTAATTTTTTATGTTTTTTGTTATTTTTTTAATATTTGTTGTTTTTAGTTGAATTTCTAATCTGGATGTATATGCTACTGTTGTTTTTTAATAATGGATAAAACATGTAACGTGAATCCAATAGATGAGTATTTGTTGCAACATATATGACAAATCTGTTGCACAGATTAGTAATCTGTTGCAACATATATGACTAATATGTTGCGCAGATTAGTAATTTGTTGCAACATATATGACTAATCTGTTGCACAGATTAGTAATATGTTGCAACATATATGACTAATCTGTTACAACATATATGACTAATTTGTTACAACAAATGAGTAATCTGTTGCAACATATATGACTAATTTATTTCAACAAATGAGTAATTTGTTGCAACATATATGACTAATCTATTACAATAAATTACTCATCTGTTGGATTCGTTTTATAGTGTTGTAATATAAATCCAACATATGGGTCATCTGTTGCAACAGATTAGTCATATATTGCAACAGATTACTCACTTGTTGCAATAGATGACTCATATGTTGGATTCATGTTGCAAGTTCTATCCATTGTAGCAGTAGCAGATACACTAAATAAGAAATTCAAAAAAAATTATAATTTTACTTACAAAATAAGCTATGAAGTAATGTCCAAGTGGTATACGAACAAAATTTGACCTAAACTTTTTTTAAAAAATTTCAACAGGGGCACAACAAATAAGTAAAAAACATGAAAAATTTCATGAAACAGGTAAAGAAGACAAAAATAATATACCATACATCAAATGCAAAAGGATTAAGGGGACAAACATTTGAGTTCTCCTAAAAACGTTTAAGTTCCTTAATATTTTAATTGCTTTCTAATAGTTGACCCATCTGTTACAACAGATTTTCTATCTGTTTGATAATTTCCAATAGATGAATCATCTGATGCAACATGTTATTCATCTGTTAATTCAAATTAAGCAATTATTAGTAATAACTAAATTGATTTAGCTAAAATTAAAGACGTCTCTACGACAATGGGACAAACATTTGTGTTCTCCTAAAAATATTTGAGTTCCCTAGTATTTTAATTATTTTCCAACAGATTATCTATTTGTTACAACAAGTTAGTCATCTATTGCAACAGATGCTTATAACAGGTTAGTCATTTGTTTATTTAAATTAAGCAATTATTAATAATAAATAAATTAATTTAATTAAAATTGAAGACAAGTCTTTAATGCAAGACCTTAGACAAGGGGACAAATGTTTGAGTTCTCCTAAAAATATTTGAGCTTTAGTATTTTTAAAGTGTTTTTCAACATATATCGAACTCGGAATCAAAATAAGCCACGGAATTAAAAAAGTGATCAAAATAGGCCACCTATTTAAAAAGTTACCAAAATAGGGTAAACGTAATAATTTATTACATTTTTTACTTTTTCTTAACGGTCAAATAACGGAGTTGACTTTTACAAAAACGTAAGAATTTCTTACGTTTTACATTTTTTTTGTAAAACGTAAGAAATTCTTACATTTTATTAAAAAAAATATAAAAAACGTAAGAAATTCTTACGCTTTACATGATAACCGAGGAAAAAAATACAATGAATTGCCAAATCAATTAAAAAAGTACTAAAAAAAAAGTTGTTCAATGTAACAAAAAGTTACGTTCTTAACTTTTTTATAGCAGTGGTCCTCCACCCACAATTCCTTTTTCCACGAATGTCCCATCACTTCTACTTTTTCCTCTTTTTACATATGATAATTATGAATTTTTTTATTAGTTAAATTTATTTATATTTTACATGTAGTTAAAATAATTTATTTTTTCTAATAAATTTTTACGTTTTACATAAAACAATTTAAGAAAAAAAAGTATCAATTACCTCATTAACATAACAATTTTCTTATATTTATTCTGTATCAAAAAATAATCACTTCTACCCTTAATTATTCGATTTCTCTTTAAAAAAAATTATACTTTTGTGTTTTTCTCTACTCCAAAATAGTTAAATGTTGAATTATTGTCCATCAAATATGCTACTATATACAAGAATTATATTTTTTTAGGAGTGTTCCTAAAAAAATATATTTTCTTATATTATTTTAGGAGTGTTCCTAAATTAAATTGTGATTTTTTACTCCATTAATTATAATATGAAATGTATTTGTGCATGTGAGTCTCCTCAATATCCTAATCGAAACACTAATCGAAAACTACAATGAATCACTATCTGAAAAAATTAATTTCATATTTTTAACACCGCAAAAAAATATAATTATTGTATATAGTAGCATATTTGATCAACTATAATTCAAGATTTTAAGATTTTTGAGTAGAGAAAAACTCAAAAGTATAATTTTTTTTAGAGAGAAATCGGATAATTAAGGATAGAAGTCGTTATTTTTTTATATAGAATAAATATAAGAAAATTGTTAAGTTAATGAGGTAATTGATACTTTTATTTTTAAAATTTTTTATGTAAAACGTAAAAATTTATTACATAGAGAAAAAAAAAATATTTGAACTACATGTTAAATATAAATAAATTTAACTAATCAAAAAATTCATAATTATCATATGCAAAAAGAGAAAAAAGTAGAAGTGATGGGACATTTATGGAAAAAGGAATTGTGGGTGGGGGACCACTTCTATAAAAAAATTAAGAATGTAACTTTTTGTTGTGCTGAACAACTCATTTTTTAGTATCTTTTTAATTGATTTGATAATTCACTGCATTTTTCCTCGGTCATCGTGTAAAATGTAAGAAATTATTACGTTTTATATTTTTTTATAAAACGTAAGAATGTTTTACGTTTTACAAAAAAAATGTAAAACGTAAGAAATTGTAAAAGTCAACTCCATTAATTGACCGTTAAGAAAAAAATCGAAAACATAATAAATTATTACGTTTAGCCTATTTTGGTAACTTTTTAAATAGGTGACCTATTTGGTCACTTTTTAAATTTTGTGGCTCATTTTGGTTCTAAGTTCACATATATCTTATCTATTTAATAATTTCCAATAGATGAGTCATATGTTGCAACAATTTAGTCATCTGTTGCAACAGATGTCTATATTTGTTGGATAATTTTCAATAGATGAGTTAGCTATTGCAACAGGTTAGTCATCTGTTGCAACATATGTCTATATATGTTTGGTCATTTTCAACAAATATCTTTAACTATTTGGTCTTTTCCAACATATTACTCATTTATTGCAACATATTAATTGAAATTATAATTGAACTTATCAATTCATCTTTAATTTTAGTTAAATCAATATTGGTATTACTAAGAATGCCTTAATTTGAATCATTTCAAATCAAATTGGTCAATTGATCATTCTACTTAAGACGAAACACTTAGTTGATCATGTAATTACTATAAAATTAATTGAAATTGTAAGTGAACTTACTAATTCATCTTTAATTTTAGTTAAATCCATATAGTTATTTCTAATTATGGCTTGCTTTGAATCATTTCAAATAAAATTGGTCAATTGATCACTCTACTCAGGACGAACACACTTAATTGATCGTGTAATTACCATGAGATTAATTGAAACAGTAATTGAACTTATTAATACTAGTTAAATCAATTTAGTTATTACTAATATAATGGCTTAATATGAATCAATATATGGCTAAGATGTTGCAAAATATGAGTAATCTGTTGAAAATGACCAAACAGATAAAGACATTTGTTGCAACAAATTAGTCACCTATTGCAGCAGATTAGTAATTTGTTGGAAATAAAAAATAGATAAAGTCATATGTTGCAATAGATTGGTCATCTGTTGTAAATGACCAATAGATAAAGACATTTGTTACAACATATGACTAATCTATTGCAACATATGTGTATATCTGTTTGATAATTTTCAACAAATGACTCATCTATTGCAACAGATTAAATCTGTTGCAATAGGTTATACACTTAAATGATCATGTAATTACTCTGAGATTAATTGAAATTGTAATTATTAAATCAATTTGGCTATTACTAATAATGGCTTAATTTGAATCATTTCAAATAAAATTAGTCAATTGATCACTCTACTCAGAACGAACACAGTAAGATGATCATGTAATTAATATGAGAATAATTGAAATCGTAATTGAACTTATCAATTCATCTTTAATTTTAGTTATATCAATGTAGTTATTACTAATAATATCTTAATTTGAATTATTTCAAATAAAATTGGTCAATTAACACTTTACTCAAGACTAATACACTTAGATGATCATGTAATTACTAACTATGAGATTAATTTAAATTATAATTAAAATTATCAATTCATCTTTAATTTTAGTTAAATTAATTTAATTATTACTAATAATTGCTTGATTTTAATTATTTCAAATAAAATTGGTCAATTGATCATTTTACTTAAGACGAAACACTTAGTTGACCATGTAATTACTATAAATTTAATTGAAATTGTAAGTCAAATTACTAATTCATCTTTAATTTTAGTTAAATCAATATAGTTATTTCTAATTATGGTTTGGTTTTAATCATTTCACATAAAATTGGTTAATTGATCACTCTACTCAGGACGAACACACTTAGTTGATAGTGTAATTACCATGAGATTAATTGAAACTATAATTGAACTTATTAATTCATGTTTAATTCTATTTAAATAAATTTAGTTATTACTAATAGAATGGCTTAATATGAATCAATAGATGACTAACATGTTGCAAAAGATGAGTAATCTGTTGAAAATGACTAAACAGATAAAGACATCTGTTGGAAATGACCAAACAAATATAGACATATGTTGCAACAGATGACTAACATGTTGCAATAAATGACTCATCTATTAAAAATTCCCAAACAAATATAGACATCTGTTGCAATAGATGACTAAATTGTTGCAACAGATGACTCATCTGTTGAAAATTATCAAACTTATAGGATATATGTTGGAAAATAATTTAAAATAGTAAAGCTCAGATGTTTTTAAGAGAACTCAAATGTTTGTTCCGTTGTCTAAGGTCTTGACTTTAATTTTAGTTAAATCAATTTAGTTATTACTAATAATTGCTTAATTTGAATCATTTTAAATAAAATTTATCAATTGATTATTCTATTAAGGACGAATACATTAATTGAAATTGTAAGTGGACTTATCAATTCATCTTTAATTTAGTCAAAATCAATTTATTTATTACTAATAATGACTTAATTTGAATCATTTGAAATAAAATTGGTCGATTGATCACTCTCCTTGAGACGAATACACATAGTTGATCATGTAATTACTATGAGATTAATTGAAATTGTAAGTGCACTTATCAATTCATCTTTAATTTTAGTTTTATCAATTTAGCTATTACGAATAATGGCTTAATTTGATTCATTTCAAATAAAATTGATCAATTGATCACTCTAATCATGACGAATACACTTAGTTGATAATTTAATTACTATGAGATTAATTGAAATTGTAAGGTTATCTTTAATTTTAGTTAAATCAATTTAGTTATTACTAATAATATCTTAATTTGAATTATTTCAAATAAAATTGGTCGATTGATCACTCTACTCAGGACGAATACACTTAGTTAATCACGTAATTACAATGAGATTAATTAAAATTGTAAGTGAACTCATTAATTCATGTTTAATTTTAGTTAAATCAACATAGTTATTACTAATAATGGCTTAATTTGAATCATTTAAAATAAAATTGGTCAATTAATTATTCTACTAAGGATCAAACACTTAATTGAAAATTTAATTATTGAGAAAAATTGAAATCGTAATTGAACTTACTAATTCATCTTTAATTTTAGTTAAATCAATGTAGTTATTTCTAATAATATTTTAATTTGAATTATTTCACATAAAATTTATCAATTAATCATTCTACTCAGTACGAAACACTTAATTGATCATGTAATTACTATGAAATTAATTGAAATCGTAATTGAACTTACTAATTCATCTTTAGTTTTAGGTAAATCAATATAGTTATTTCTAATGATGACTTAGTTTGAATCATTTCAAATAAAATTAATTAATTGATCACTCTACTCAGGACGAACATACTTAGTTGATCGTGTAATTACCATGAGATTAATTGAAACTATAATTGAACTTATTAATTCATATTTTATTTTAGTTATTAATAATAATGACTTAATGTGAATCAATAGATGACTAACATGTTACAACAGATGTGTAATCTGTTGGAAATGACCAAACAAATAAAAACATATGTTGAAAATGACCAAACAGATATAGACATCTGTTACAACAAATGACTCACTTGTTCCAACAACTAATTCATTTATTGAAAATTATCAAACAAATATAGACATTTATTGCAATAGATGACTAAGTTGTTGCAATATATGACTCATCTGTTGGAAATTACTAAATAGACAAAATATGTGTTGAAAAATAATTTAAAATACTAAAGCTCAAATATTTTTTAGGAGAACTTAAATGTTTTCCCCCTTGTCTAAGGTCTTGTATTCAATTTTAGTTAAATCAATTTAATTATTATTATTAATTGCTTAATTTGAATCAACAAATGACTAACCTGTTATAAGCATTTATTGCAACAGATGACTAACTTGTTGCAACAAATAGCTGATCTGTTGGAAAATAATTAAAATACTAGGGACCTTAAACATTTTTAGGAGAACTCAAATGTTTGTCCCATTGTCTTAAAGATTTATCTTTAATTTTAGCTAAATCAATTTAGTTATTACTAATAATTGCTTAATTTGAATCAACAGATGACTGACATGTTGCAACAGATGATTCATCTGTTGAAAATTATCAAACAGATAGAAAATCTGTTATAATGGATGGGTTATCCATTAGAAAGCAATTAAAATACTAGGGAACTTAAATATTTTTAGGAGAATTCAAACGTTTGTCCCCTCGATTCTTTTGCATTTGATGTATGATACACTATTTTTATCTTTTTTACCTGTTTCATAAAAATTTTCATGTGTTTCACTTATTCGTTGTGCCCTTGTTGAAATTTTTAGAATTTTTTTAGGTCAAATTTTGTTCGTATATCACTTGGACATTACTTCATAGGTGATTTTGTAAGTATAATTATGATTTTTGTTGATTTTTTTTATTTGGCATATTTGCTATTGCTACAATGGATAGAACCTGGAACATGAATCCAATATATGAGTCATTTATTACAACAAGTCAGTAATCTGTTGCAACATATGACTAAGTTTTTACAACAGATGACCTATATGTTGAATTCATGTTACAACACTATAATACAAATCCAACAGATGAGTAATCTGTTGCAACAGATTACTCATATGTTGCAACAGATTAGTCAATATGTTGCAACAGATTAATCAATATGTTGCAACAGGTTACTCATCTGTGCAAAAGATTACTCATCTGTTGGGTTCACATTACATGTTTTATCTACTGTTGAAACAAACAGCAATAGCGGATACACCCAGATGAGAAATTCAACTAAAAATTATAATTTTACTTACTAAAATCACCTATAAGTAATTCCCAAGTGATATACGAATAAAATTTGACCTAAAATAATTTGATCAAGTAGCAATAGTAGCGGTAACAACAATGTTCAACAACAAGAAGATGATGATGATGAACAAAAAGAGATGATAATGAAGAACAAGATGATGATAATGCAGAAGAAGATGATGAATAAAGCAACAACAACAATGAACAACAAAAATCACGAAGAGAGAGAAAACTCCATTAAATGAGAAGAGAGAGAAATGTGCCTTTTTTTCTCTCCATTTCTAGTTATATTAGGTTTTACATTGAATCAAAGTATAAATTAAAAAACTTGTGGGTTATTTTCAAACTTTTCTTACTTTCTTAATCCTTAATAAAGTAATGGTAACATCCACTCAATTATTAAGACTTGTGTCACCCACACTTCATTTTAAAACTCTTTTGTCACCTAGAGCCCAAGGCCCCCACTTACTTGGACATGTAATTATTATGAAATTAATTAAAATTATCACTGAACTTATTAATTAAAAGATAATTATAGTTAGATCAATTTATTGATTACTAATCTATATATATATATAAAGCAAAACTAAAACAAGACAAGATGCCACGTGGAAGCACAATAGAAAGCCATGTGGCAGTTTTTAGGACAAGGTTATAAATATTTTAATAAAAATTATGAATTAAAATATAAGATATTATATTTAAAAATAATTATTTTTTAAAAAATTATCAGTATCTTGAAATTAGAAACATAAGTTTATCCCTTTCAAATATAATTTAAAATATATTCAATTATTAATTAAGAATAAAATATTATAATGATAATGATAATAATAATAATAATAAAAAAAAAAAAAAGTAATAGTAATATTAATAGTAGTAGTACGTAATAGTTGTAGTAACAATTTAATCGAACTCTTATTGTTGTTTAACCAATTCGATAAAATATTAGTTATTTTATTATTTTTGAATTTGAATCATAGATAAAATATCTTCTCAAAGTTAAACTTAGAATTTTCAAAAAGAAAAACTTAGATTTTTTTAATAAAAAATATTATATTTATTAATTAATAATGCATGTCACACGAGTTCTTGTTGCACAAAATGAATAGAATCATTAATATGAAAAGAGTTATTATTTTAATCAGGCCAAAATAATTGAAAGATAAAGAATTACTGTCACACCCCTTTTTGCACGCGTACTCCAAAACATGGAATATTTTTAAGTTCGAAAGGGTTTAATTATTTTAAGTGACAAGATATAAAAATTTGCTTCGAAAAAGGGATTATTTGCATTTTTATTCAGAGTCGCCACTTGACATAATCTGGTGTGCCAAGTCAACTTTGGAAAATCCCTTTTCGAAACCAATTGACTCTTAAACCAGTTTGCGTACAGAGATTCCGGGTAAGGAATTCTGTTAACCGAGGGGAAGGTGTTAGGCACCCCTCGATCCCGTGGTTCGACCACGGTCGCTTGGTGGAGTGTATCGACTATTTTGGCATTATGAAGTGTATAAACCACAGACAAAGAACGTAAAACAAAATAAAACTGAACGAAATGTAAGTCCAGTCCAATTATTACAACCCGAAATGAAAAGGGACTAAAATAATCCTACGCTAATCCTAAACTAATGCTTTACCCGATGCCTCGGGCCTTCATCGCGGACGTACTTCGGGGCATCCCCCGGATAAATCTATACAAATACTTCGGGGCATTCCCCGGCCAAATGAGTACAATTTAAACTTTTCGTGCAATAAAGTAGAAAGTATCGTTCAAGCACATATTCAAAACACTCCAACAAATTATTATTCCTACATTTGCCTACCCGGCCTGCGTTTGCCTATGCATCCTCGACTAAAGACATAATTCCATCATTGATTCATACCAACAATAAATCAAATTAAACCGAATCTATCTTTTTGTCAATTTTTTTTCTTCCATCCCCCGACTTTCTTTTTATCCATCCATTATAACATGATCAAATTTATGTCTTAATCTACCAAAACCAAACAACCAAGCATCACAATCATAACATCAACATAAACAAAAATTCAACAAAACCATAATCACAACTAATTTAATATGTCAAGATAAATAAAGAGAGCGGGTTAAAGAAATGGACCTCACTGACACTTGCTTTTGTCGATAATAAAGAAATCTGAAGACCAAATTCGATTGGAGAACCTCACCACGAGCAAACCAAACTCGGTATTATAATAATAAACCGGATAGCTCCAAAACGTAGATCGGGATACGGGGAGTTCCGGTGACGGAAAAATGAGCGGAGATCTAGCGGTTTGACCGAGAAGCCGCCGGCGGAATCCAATGACCGAGATCTGGTCGGATCTCGGACCGGCGCGCCGCGGCCGGAGATGGTCGGATCTGGTTCGGTCGGCGTCGACGAACGGAGCTGCGGATTCCCCTTTTTTTTCATTTTTTTTTTAGTTTTGGGGAGAGAGAGATGATAGAGAGAAGGAAAATATGGTGGTGTTGTGGTGGTCGGTCCCCGGCCGGCGGAGAAGCGGTGGTGGAAGTTCAAATTTTTATTTTTATTTTTTAAGAGAGGAAGAGAGAGAGTGAGTTTTTTGAGAGAGTGTTGAGAGATTGTTGAGAGATGAGAGATTTTTTTTTTTTTTGATTTTCTTGTTCTTGTTCTTTGTTGTGTGTGGTGTGTGTGTATTATTGTTGTTGTGAATCGAAAAAGATGATTAATTGTGTGTTGTTTTATGGAGATGAGAATAAGAGAGTGGGGGGTGGGGTAAATGTGAGGTAGTGGGTAGTGGTGAATATGATGATTATGTTGGGAGTGGGTGGTTGGGTAGTGGTGAGTATGATGATTATGTTGGGATTGGGTGGTTGGGTAGTGGTTATATTTTATTGGGTAGGAGGTAAGAGGGAAAGGTAAAAATGAGTAGAAATTAATATTTGGGCGGACAAAATTACGTGTCTACAATTACAATTCTGAATTTAAATAATAATAATAGTAGTAGTATATTAGAATCTTGAATTTAAACTTAAGATAATCATGATATTTTTAAATCTTATCTTTATAACAAATTCATATCATATTCCATTTTGAATTTGAATTTTGGTTTGCATGTAGTTCCAACTTTGTGATGATAATCATGATATCTTAAAATCTTACTTTTCTAACAAACTCATATCACATTCAATTTTGAATAGGAATTTTAATTTGCATGTATATCCAATTTTGTGACCTCTTATATATATACACCTTGAGTGAGACACATATTAGTGTAAACTTTATTCTTCTCTTTTAGCTATTTATCATTTTCAAATTTAAATTTTATTTATATGAGAGAGTATTCTATGATCATTTTATTCGCAGAGATATTGATTAGTCTTTCTTTTTACGTGTCTTATTATTATTATTTTGTAGCATACATTGAATGTAATTAATATATTTTATTTATAGTAGTTTGTGCAAATTACTAATTACTAGCTCCCAATGAATTACAGATTGAAGTTGTTCAATCTCTGTCTAAGCTTTGTTTTCAATCTTCTGATCTATACATCAAGTCGTTAATATCCTATACAATGTTAATGATTTATATGAACTTTCATTTAATTCCACACTAAGAAATAAAAATTAAATTTATTATTATAATTTTGAATACGCTTATATATTAATATATATTTTTTTGGGTCTCGGAAAATTTCTATCATGGATAAAAAAGTTATAGATAATGTTCATCATATTTCTTCATATAATTATTAAGATATGTTGTTCATGCTTAACTTAGCTTTCTAATAGTTTTAGCGTTATTTGTAAAAAATGATATATTTATGTTTTCCGCAAATATAGTTACCATGGATAATAAGTAAAAAATATATTTTCTAAAACATTTGTATATCTATATTATACAAAATAATAGAATGAGTTGGAATAGGGTGATGAATATTATGGTCGGAAAGGAAAAGACGGGATTGTGGTGGGTGGGGGTAGGAATTTTTTTAAAATATTTTTGATGAGTAATATAATAAATTGTATAGGTTAATTAGTTTTTAATTGAAAGAAAAATTTTAAACTTTGGAATAAAAAGTTTTGGAATTAGACACAATCATGTACTTTAGTGTAATTGTTGTTTTGAATTAATAGACAGAAAAAAGTAAAATTTGAAATGAAAGATAAAAAATGTAATCACATATATTAATTGGTTATAAATATACAAAATAATAATTATTTAATATTTTACATTTGTTATTTTATATAATCATCAACAAAATCTAATAAAAATACGAATTTCATTCTTTTCATATCAAAACATCTAAAATAATTGTAATTCTTACTCTATATTAACGATTAATTATAATTCCACTATTAAATAATTTTTTTTAATATTTCATAACTAATTTAGAATATGTTAATTTTTTTTAATGATAAAAGAAAAGTAACTCATATATTATTCAAATTGTAATTTGGTACATCATGAAGCAAAGATGAAGGATGCCTAATCTACTCCGACCCATAGCATTAGACATAGAAGATAAAATACTTTATTTTTTCAAAAAAAATAATTTTATTATTTTAAATAAATAAGATAATATTTTTTAATGATACTTTTATAGAAAAGTATTCCGCGCATCGCGTGGGTACCTATACTAGTAATGGTTTAATATGAATCAAAAGATGACTAACCTGTTGCAACAGATAACTCGTCTGTTTAAAATTATTAAACATATATAGACATTTGTTGCAGCAGATGCAACAGATGACCCACCTATTGAAAATTATCAAACAGATACAGACATATGTTGCATCAATTTATATACTTAGTTGATCATGTAACTACTATGTAATCCATTGAGATTGTGATACAAGAACAATCAAGGAACATGAGAAAAGGCTCAAAACAGTCCACACAGTATGGAGAACCCGAGAGCTCCCCTTGGACAAGTTTCAGCCAACAACAAGGATCACAAGAATGACAAGATTACGAGGTGTTCAACACCTTATTTGCAGCGAACAACCAAACTAAAAATGAGATTAACAAGATGACAACATATTAAGGGAATAACAACAACAAACGGAATAAGATACAATAACAAGAACAACCAACGGTTTCACTAGAACAACACAAACTAGTACATGACATGTAAAGATAGGAAGTGAGACATGCACTATTACAAGGTTAAGAACCCAAAGATGTATTAAATCTAAGGACCCCTAAGACTTACAATAGCAACACCATACTCTTACGCGCACAAGAGGGATTCCACCACTCAAGCACCAACGTTTTCAAGAAATACACATTCACAAGTGAATCCACGCTTGCTCATGTCCTAATTTCGGCCTAGGGAGGCTCTCTCTCTCTCAAGAGAGGTGTTCTTTGTGTTCTTACATCAACATTCAACAACTAAGGAACAAAACCCTATCCATGTTCTATTTATAGACTTATTACAATAAGAGGTTAAAAAACAAAAGAGTCCTTTAATAAAAAGGGCACAAAATAGGCGCCCATGGAGTGTGTTTTGGGGCGACCTTGTGCACGCGAAGTCCTTCTACACACTTCAATGCTTGCTCTCATGTTAGGCACCTCAAACTTGAGTCTTTACGCATGATGCCCTTTCGACTCGTATCAGATTGCAATTGAACTTATAAATTAAAAGGTAATTATATTTAAATCAATTTATTTATTACTAATCATAATTTAATAAGAAACATTTCACATCAAATTAGTCAATTGATCACTTTTCATTCGTCTTCTTTCCTGTTTGCTTGGGTCAACATATGAAGGAGGTATTTCTCTCTGCATAATATCCCCATGAAGAATCCATGAATCTTCAGGAGGCACCGAATTAATATTTGATAGACCAATAACTTATTCTTTGAATTGATGTGCTTTGATATTTGTTTTTCCTTGACAACATCACTATGACAATCAATACCAATTGCTATTGAATCCTCCATTAATGGTACCTAAAGAAATTTATTTAAAATTTTAATAATGATAGAATAGTAAAGTTGAGTGGTTATGTACAACAACAAAATTATATGCACTATCATTGTCCCAACAGATAAGCATCTGTTGGGTGCATGTTCAGAACCAGTAGTTCAATCCAACATGTAAGTCATCTGCTGCAGCAGATAACTTATGTCTTACGACAACTAGGTCATCTATTACAACAGATGACTTATCTATTGGATTGAGTTGTTGTAATATCTGCTACAATACTTAAGTCATTTGTTGCAACAGATGACTCATTTGTTGGAAATCCTTAATCGTAATGAAAACAATCCAACAGTTGTTGGATACACTAGTGAAAAGTGCTGAAAAGCAACAGATATATCATATGAGAAATTAAACTAAAAATCATTAATTTTACTTACCAAAATCACCTATAAGTAATGCACACTAATATACAAACAAAACTGGCTCCAAAAATTTGGTCCAATAGCAGTAATAGCGGCAACAAGAACAACAACAATGTAATGACAAGCAGCAAAGAAGAAGAAGAAGCAACAGCAATGGAAGGAAAAAGTGAAGAGGGAGAAAAGGGAGAAGAAAAGCGTGATTTTTTTTTTATTGTTATTTGTTCTTTTAGAATTTTTTTAGTATTTTATAAAATATTTTTTTTCTTTATTGTTATGGTTATATATAGTACATCAAATAAAAAATGTATTTTTCAAAAACTATTTTGATAAGATCTTTCATGAATTAATTTAGATGCCATATAAGTCTAATAAACTAATAAATAAACGAGTTATATTTTTATAAGCCAATTTTGTCACATCTAATTTTAAGTTGATTTTTTAATTACTGAAGCTTTAACCAAGACAAGATATTTAATTTTATAAATGTGTTCTCTAACAAACTTTTACTCTTTTAGCAGAAAATAAAGAAAGTTGGAGATTTGTGATGATTTAATCTTCTAAACTGATATGAGGATAACAAAACTGATTTTAAATGAATAAATTCTTACTTTAACCGCTAAAAAGCTAGGACAAATCTGTAGAATTTATGAATTGTGTGTATCATGCTAATATTACTATACTAGTTCACTACACGAGAAAAACTATTTAACGGTAATTAATTGATGACAATAACTTAATTATTGTTAAATTATATTTTTAGAGGTAATTATTAGCGACAATTACATTTAGCACTTATAGTAAATGATGATAAAGTCTATAATGACATTGAATCGAATTGTAATTAACTAATGTTTAGGATATCCTTTGCAGTGCACAAGGAAACACATTACTACTATATATATATATATATAAGCGTGAGTGACAGGCAGCTGGTGGTTGTTATGTTTGCTTCCAGCTGTCTGCTTGTTCCGTAATTTTACAATATCATCCTTAATTAATTATTATATGTCATTTACATATTAAAAAATTAATAATATCTAATTAAAAAAATAGTAAAAAATAGGCATTTATGACATGTCAGTTTCAACTGTTTCAACCATAATTTTACTAATTTGACATCTTATACTAGGCCTAGTTAAATTTTTTTCACAAATATTTTTTATAACAATTTTGTTATATCACTTCTAATTAGTTATTATGAGTCATTTAAGACGTGTTTTCTGTGCTACTTAAATCATGATATTTGGTTGTCTTTCGACAATATATCAATGTCGCTTAAATTGGAATAGAAAAAAAAGATATTATAAATCACAATAATTAAAAAGTTAAATTATTTTTAAATTATAATTAACTATTAATACAACAAAAGTTTGAACAAAGAGAATATAATAAATTACAATAGCTAACAGTCTAAAATAGTAAATTACAATGTCAGAAAAGTATTATAAATTACAATAGTTAACGACTTAAAAAAATCTAAAAATATATTTAAAATATAATTGATTCTCTAAATTTTAATCTAATTATTTATTTAACTTGTTATATATTTGAAAATTGTGTAAGAAATATTATGTGGCCCTAGATAGGAAGGTTTGGAGGGCGCGAATTAGGGCAGAAAACTAGGGCCAGTTTGGGGCGCTAGGGTAGGGAAGTATTTGGTGGGGGTTTTATTCCTGTTATTCTTCCTATTCTTATTTTTATTCCTATTCCTATTCTTCTTCTTGTTATGCTTTCGGTGTTCCATGTTTTATTACGAATCTGGGTGCTTTCCGATGTTTCCTACTACTTATGGGTGCCGTATTTACGTTATGAAATCCTGTTCTGTGCGTTACTTTATATTTGTGTGGTGTCTCGTGTCTTGAGCTGGGGGTCTATCGGAAACAGCCTTTCTACTTCTTCAGAGGTAGAGGTATGGACTGCGTACATCTTACCCCCCCCAGACCCCACTAGGTGGTAATACACTGGGTTTGTTGTTGTTGTTGTTGTTGTGTAAGAAATATTATAAATTACAATAATTAATAATTTATTTCCTATAAATTGGGATAGAGGGATATTACTTGAAAATTACGTAGAAAGTCGTATAAAACATAACATAATTAACAACTTAAAATATCTAAAACTATATAACAAATTTGATTTACTTTCTCAAATATTTCATCAGTGTCACATAAATTGAGACAAAAATAGCAGCACATAGTATCTGAAAAAATAATCTAAAAGTATTATAAATTAATACTCGTAACTAATAACATAAAATATTTAAAAAATTTATTGACTTTTCAAATTTATCTATACCACATAATTAAGATAAAAAAATAACATATATTGGATCCGTACTGGCACAGGCTCCGATATCTAATTTATATATAGGCCTTGGTGACTTAATTGGTCAAAGATTGACTTATCAAATGAAATTTCTATTACCCACTTCAAAGAAAATACTAGGAATATGATGAACTGAAAATCAAACAAGCTAAAAGGCAGAAGGTTGGTTTTATTCAATGAAACTAGACTCGGATAAAAAGCTAGTAAATTGTGGCGAATTTTTTGTTAATTTGTAACAGTTTTTAACTGTGACAAAAAGAATTGTGACGGTTTTAAAAAGTGTCACAATAAGCCTCGCCACAAGCAATATTATAGCCGTTTTCCGCAGGTAAGGAAGGGCGCCAAAGTCAACAATGTGCTGAGTGGTTGATATTTAGAAAAAGAATAAGGCAACAATGTGTCGGTGTGGCAGTTGACCTGCTGACACAATATGTGATACTCTTTGTTCGAGATTATGTGACCCTATTTCCTTTTAGTTTGTCCCAAAAGAATGAAGTAGTCTGGTCACAATTTAACTTAAACTTTCCATTTTACTTCTAATGACAAGTTTTTATAGCACAATTATGACATGTTTAATACCTCAAGATTGAAAAATCTTACAGCCCATAAATTATGGCATGTTTAGTACCATAAATTTCATTTTTATGATTCACTACTTTTTTGCAAGGGGTTTCCAGTACTACCTAAGTGCTGGATTATAATACAAAATTATTACCTTTTCAAAAAAAAAAAAAAAATATCACAAATTTCAAAAGTATTTCTTTCTTTCTTAAACTTTGATTCCAGTCAAATAGGTTCACATAAGTAAAAAAGGAGGAAGTAGATTAAAAGCTTTACAAACATATTATTTTTGTAGAGATTTTCCTACTTCATATTCTTGTCTAGCTATGTTTGACAGAGAGAATGCAATGCCTCACGTAAGTTGTCTTCTGAAATATGACTATTTACAAGAAGACTAAAGCACCTCTTTTTTAAGGCTCCACGAAGACTAAAACACTTCAGTTTCTTATTTGTCTAGGAAGAATAATATGATCTTGTCCTATAGACCTGTACTTGCATAATAACCTAAGTAAAGATTTAGGAGCACTAGCTTGCAACTAACATTTGGAAAATGGTTGTTTTCTCTTTTTTCATTACCGATAAGTCGTTCGTGCTACCATTTCTTCACTGTTATTAGTCTTTCATGTTCCCTGGATTCTTATTAGTTTTTTGAAACTGTTCCTGGATATTATATTCTGCTGAATGAAGTACTTTTTGCATCAGAAAAAGAATGAGTAGGCAAAACTTGCAAGATACAGGGCAGCAAAATCTTGTTTGAGTAAGCCAACAACTCTCTCCCTTCTTTTCCATTGTTCAAATCGTTGGCAATAAAAATCCATATAGGCATGCCCAAGCCATGTAATATATCTATTTTCTACATAACTCACTCAATCAATCGAAAGAAAGCCATTCACACTATTAGTTACACAGTCAAGAAAGCAAATATTCCTCTTGTGCTAACAAAATCTCTTCAGCTAGTATGCCACTTTAGGTCTATTCGGGATCAACTAGATATTATAATATTTTTGGTGATAAATACATAGCGAACACATCTACGTTGCAAAAAGAGGACTGTACTATGCAACTGTTGCTAAAAACAATATGACAGAATTGCTATAATGCCATCAAATGATATAAATAAGTATGAACATGTTGTAGAGCACCAGTAACTATATAGTGGAATAATTGAGAAGCAAAAATATTCAATTTTTAGCAGAGGACAATATAAATAACTAAATAAAGAATCTAAAAACTGGTTAAATGGATGATAAAGAAAGCAATAGAAATTTCAAGAATTTAAAACAAAAGCTTACCATATGAATCGAAGGGATTATTGATCAATTTATTTATTCAAGGAAAGATGATAGATTCAATTGAAACTTGTATTCCTAATTACTGCCAAGAACTTGTATTCAATCATTGTTTTACCTTTCTCTTTGGGAACAGATCGGAGGAATCATTTTCGCAAGCCAGCAATGTTGGGTGGGCGCGGGGGTGGGGGGTGGGGGGTGGTTTCGAGGTCAAGCAGCTAAGTAAAATCTGCGAACAAAACCCTAGCTGTATGTGCGAATTCAATACCACACAACTATCACGGATGAGAATAACCCTATACAACATTTCAGATGAATGTTATTATATTTTACTATTTTTTAATTAGAAATTGGAGGGAATATAACATTTTGGTCTTAAAAATATTGGAGGGAATACCATATTTCAATGTAAATTTTATAAAAGTTATAAGACAACGCTTATAAATTGTTGTTTTAAAATAACAAAAATAGTCACATTCTAAAAGTGTAATCATAATGTAGTCTATAGCATTAAAGAGCACGTTTTACAAGAGTTGTCAAAATTATTGTAGCTTAAAGCAAAAATTAAGGCTACATTTTAAAAGCGTGTCCAAAACTATTTTAGGCAACACTTTATGAGTGTTGTCCAGATTTAATGTGGCCTTATGTCAGAAATGGTGTGGTGATGATCCGAACCCATTGAATGTCGCTGTCACTGTGAGCAGAGATTACAATTGGTAATCGATGGTGATGGTAAAGTTGGGGTTGAGAGGCGAACGGAGATGAATGTTTTGGGCTAAAGGCATATTTAGAGTGAAGTCTATAAATAAGTTTTGATAATGATCATATATGCATATTGTGATTAGTTGGTTGCAATAGTGTTTGGGATGTTTGTACATGATATAGTTCAATATGCTTAGACGTGAGTTATGACTAATGGCTCGCTCAATATTTGATGCGGACACGAGATGTCGGTCACAGAAATCTTTGAGTATAGTGTGCGACATAAATATCTATACATGGGCAGAGAGTCACTACCATAAGTAATTTATTAAGGAAAAACGTTATTCAAAGTAACAAATTTCTCTTAAACGCCATCAACCGTCAAATTTTCTCCCAATATTTTTTTGTAATATAATAATATATATCGAATACGTTATTATGAAATATATTTATTCTAATAATGAAAATTTTTAAAAAATTAAATTATTCTTGAAAATTGGTATTATAGAATAATTAATTGTGTAGGGTGAAACTATCGAAATATTATGTAATTATAATAGATCATATAAAATATTTATTTTATGACTGTTTGAAACTACCACAATACAAATTATAAAAGTCATTGTTAATTAAGTATGCAAGCATTTTATGGTGGTTCTCTTAAAACCATCAAAATAGTATTAATAGCAGACAGATTTATGACAACATTGAGAACCTCCATTTTATGCTCATTATGGTGGTTATAAATCGTCACTACACCCAAAATAAATCATCAGGATCATTCTGATCTTTTGTAGTTCGAAACCCTACACAAGAAAATGGTCATAATAAGAAGAATTTTGGGGAGATTGAAACACACGCCACAAATTGAAAGTATAGTGGGGGGCTTTTACAACCTCCAGAGTTAAACCGCCTCAAAAATAATTATTTTGTGGGAGTTAACATAAGCGCTACAAAATAAATGTATAGTGGGTGTTTCTTATAACCCCCACAAATAAACTAGGACAATTTATCAGTTTTTTTGTAGTTAACAACCAAAAAACATTTGAATTTTCTTACACTGAAAATATTTTGTTTACTAGTAAAGTTTAATTTGTGTGGTTATGGTATGGACCACATCTAAGTAGTAAGTCCTTTGGAACTGTGAAAACAAGCTAGGACTCCATTGATGGATCTTTGAAGAAAAGGAAGAACAACAAAGAATTTTATAACTGCTTTCAAGTTAGTAAAATGAGGTGCACATTTAGCCTTCTATAGACTGAGTTGGAGAAGTAATTACTTTTTTTAGAACCTTCTTGTGACAGCTCATTATGCAACAACTAACAACTAACTTATGAGTAGCCAATAAATTAATCAATCGCAGTAGCAACAATACTCATCAATGACATGGTGAAGCAATGAAACAGTAAAAAATGATGAAACGATAAAAACATAAACATCAACACATCCCATCAAGCTGCAGGGTGTAAGATGTTAAGCACACCAAGCTTGCCTAAAAGATACAAATAGTGAGCTTGACTTAGACCTTTGGTCAGTAGATCAGCAACATGTTGTTTTTTGTGTACATACTTAGCTTCAAGCATGTCTGCCTTGATTTTGTCCCTTATAAAATAATAATTAATCTCTATATATTTAGTTCTCTCATGGAAAATGGGATTGGCTACCAACTGAATGGCTGGTTTACTAACACTCATGAGAGTAACAAGTAGTTGAATAGGTACTCGTAACTCATTAAATAGGCCAAGAAGCCAAGTAACCTTCGTTACAGTAGAAGCCATACTTTTATATTCAGTTTCAGTTGAGCTTCTAGAAACTATTTGTTATTTCTTGGATTTCCAATAAACTAAGGATTCTCCAGACTTTATCACATAGCCTGTGATAGACCTCTTGCTGTTAGGACAAGCATACCATTTAAAGACACACCAACAAGTCAATATGGATGCAGGTTTAGCCTGTGGCCAAATACCTTGACCAATTGTGCCCTTCAAATATCTGACCACCCCAGTAGCTGCTTCCTAATGAGACTTCTTAGGAGATTGCATAAATTGACTTAGAGTATGTACTGCATAAGAGATATCTGGCCTTGTAATGGTAGCATACAATAATTTTCAAGCAGTTTTTTATAGGAAGTGGCATCATGTAAAGTCTGATCACTAGTAGTACCATTTACTTTGTCAAAGTCTACTGAGGTTAACCTCAAGTTGGACTCCAAAGGAGTAGGAGCAGGAAAGGGTTTAGCACCACTAAGACCTGTGTCATAAATTAACTCTAGAAAGTACTTTCTTTGGTTTAAGATAATACCTGAACTTGATCTCAACACTTCAATCCCCAAGAAATACTTGAGCTGACCAAGATATTTCAATTTTAACTTTTGGTGTAGAGTCTTCTTGGCTGCATCAATCAACTGATCATTGCTCTCAGTAATGAGAATATCATCAACATAAACTAGTACAATTACTATGTCTTCAGCTTTCTTAAGAGTAAAGAGTGAATAATCATGTGCACTTTGAGAGAAACCAGTATCTATTAAGGCAGAAGTCAGCTTGATGTCCCACTGCCAAAAGGATTACTTCAGACCATACAAGGATTTAAGAAACTTGCAAACCTTACTCTTCCCTTGTCGGTTAAAACCATCAGGCAAGTTCATATACACTTCTTCATCTAAATCACCTTGAAGGAAAGCAGAGTATACATCCATTTGAAATATGTTCTGGCCTTTAGATGCAACTAAAGCAATGATACATCTCATTGTAACCATCTTGGCAACAGGAGAAATGTATCATGATAGTCCAATCCCTCTGACTGACTATAGCCCTTTGCAACCAACTTTTCTTTGTATCTTTCTACTTCACTATTTTCCTGGTATTTGACCTTATAAACCCATTTGGATTGAACTGTATGTTTTCCAGATGGAAAATCAACCACTTTCTAGGTTTGATTATCCTTAAGAACTTGGATCTCATATTTAAAAGCAGCAACCCATCTATCATCGTTTGTTGCCTCCTTAAAAGTCCTAGGATCTAAAAAATAAGTAAACTTAGCCACATAACACTGATAATGACGGTTGACATGGTCATATGATAAATAATTTGACATAGGATATATGCACTAGCCTGAGACCTTGTCATAGTAGGAAAAATGTTCAACCAAACTGGTTGTTTAGTCACTCTACTAGATTTTCCAAAGAGACAACTCTCTACAACAGGTGATGGAACAACAGCAGGTAATGGAACAAAAATAGGGTTTGACCAATTCTGTCTTTCTGTAGGTGGTGAGGATGTACCAGTTTCAAGTATAAGCATCTAACCGAACCTTCATTATTTATGTCATTATGTGAAGATGAACCTGATGATAGGCGAATTTACACGCCTATATCAATATATTTTGCCCATATTTGTACCATGTTTTGAGAACAAATTATATATTTCATGCACTTTTAGTCCTTTTTCCTGTAAGTGAGCTAAAGAACATGATTAGCAAAGTTTCAGGTATAAATGATGCAGAATTCAGCATTTTGTGGATAACTAGATGCCAAAGAAAGCTCACGAAGGAAGGAAAGGGAGCTTGGACGCCTAAAGGACCAAAAGTGATGCATGAAAAATCTGTCCCGGGCTAAAACAACATTTCTGAAGACTTTGGGGACTAGCAGTAACTGATTAGGATAATGATACATTAACCTAGTACAATTGGGTTAAGTATTTAATTAGCTTATTAGGATTAGGATAATGATACATTAACCTAGTACAATTGGGTTAAGTATTTCATTAGCTTAGTAGGATTTGGTTAAGTATTTCATTAGCTTAGTAGGAATAGGATATGGGTATTATAAATACCCTATCTTGCTAGAGATTTTTATTCATTCACTTACTATTCCAACAATTCTAATTCTTCCATTAATTCTATTTTTATTCTTCTTCCATTCTTCTATTAAATTCCACAACAAGAGAGACGTTACTTTGCAAAGGACTTCACGCCATCCTCACCCTTACACCTAACGTGCAAATCTTTATTGGGGTACAATGATCATGTGTATTGTAACTTCCTTCGCACTCATAGGTAACTAAACCTCTCTGTTGGGGTTATAGAAGCCCAATGAGATACTATCTATTGTTGTGAGTTTGTGACACGTATGCTTCTTATATCATTATTCTCTTCATCTTAATGCAAATTCTTGTGGCTGCAGACGCATAGAATAACGCCAGTATAACATTTAACTTGTTCGAAAGAAAGGTTATCTGTCTGGAAAAGAGATAATGTCAAGGTAGTAGGGTCCCATCCCCTATTAAAAAGTTAGTGCCGTAACTGGATTAACCTCTTGGAGAATTCGTACCGTTAGACACGCTTTAAGCTCGAAAGAGTTAAAGTGAAATAATCCTCGAATAGGTCGAAAGACGCCTGGATTTACCATCGAATACAATTCTCTATAAGCACATGCATGTCTGAATTCAACACACACATAGCCAATAGAGACGTATAACTCAGAAGGTGGACATAACCCCAACTCCTCAATTCTCATTGTTTACAACTTACGAAACATTCTTTCTTTTTACTTTGCTATTTTTAGTTTTTACTTTATTATTTCGGTTACACATTACAATCCCCCCTTTTTACGAGACTTGCACTAAAAGTCTAGTAATCGTTGCTTACTTGTTGGCCAAGCTATTCCCTGTGGGGTCGACACCCAACCCAGGTTGGGTTCTATATTTGCTAACGACCGCTTTACACTCCTACGAGAGCTGTAGATTGAGCATTATCAAAAATTGGCGCCGTTGCCGGGGAATACAAGTGTCAATTAAGTTTGTGATAATTACTAGACCCTTTGGTCAAAGATTCTCGTACTTTTACTTTTAGTTGTTGTTTTTGTTTACTGCAGGTTTGTTCAGTGCATCAATGGACGCACAACGTGAAATTGAAAGGATAACTGCTCAAGTGCATCAACAGAATATTGATAACCCAGGTCGTGCAACAAATCCTGATGATGAGGACCTGGGCGATGAGGACCTACTAAACCCACGGCGTACTACTGAGATGGAGGCACCCATGCAGAGAAGAGATCGTCAAGCTAGGTTTAGGCCTGAACTTCGAGCTATGCAAATACCGTTTGATGACAATGATGACGATTTGGATGAAGCTGGTGCTACAGGAGCCATTATTCTGCCACCATTGGCACCCGGAGCAAAGTTTAACATCACAAGCACCATGATTCAGTTATTGCAACTCAAGGGATTATTTGGTGGACTAGCAGGCGATGATCCAAATATGCATCTGATCAATTTTATCTTAACATGCAAGTCATTCGACAATCCAGGCGTTGGACAGAATGCAATTCGGCTGCGCTTATTTCCATTGTCTCTATCTGGGGAAGCAACTCTATGGTTGAATGGACTGACTCCTGATTCTATTACTAATTGGAGGCAATTGAAAGACGTTTTCCTAGAAAGATTCTTTCCGTCATCCAAAAGAGCACAGTTGAGAGATGAGATCACCAATTTTCGACAGCTTCCAACTGAAGCTCTCCACGAAACATGGGAGAGGTTCAAGACGAAGCTTGTGCAGTGCCCAAATCACCATATGACCAATGTCCACTTGATGGAGATATTATACAGATCTTTGAATTCGGTGACCACGCCAGTGGTAGATAATGTAGCAGGTGGATCATTTATGGACCTCACCTTTGTGCAGGCAAGCAATATGCTAGATTGGATGACAAAGCAAAGTAGAGCTTGGTATACCTGGGATTCTGAGGTAGCAAGCTCTACTGTATCTTTTGGCATGACTGCAGAGCAGAGGCGAAGACAAGAGGATCGTGACCAAGACATAGCTCACATTAAAATGCAGATGGATCTTCTTACAAAGCATCTATTATCAGGGAAGACCGAAAAAGTCAAAGTTGTTGCTTCAAAAGGAAGAGAGGAATCCGATTCCGAGGAAGAAGCCAACTACTTGAACAATCAGGGGGGTTTTCGAGGCAATGCCCAAGGAAACCAAGGTGGGAACTATTATGATAATTCAGGATATAAGGACCGTGATCAAGGTAGTTGGAAGGATAAGACTGACAGGAGTGGTTTGTATGTTCCTCCTGGAAGACGTGACGCCACTGCATCTGGTTCTGGAAATATGTCAATGGAAGATATGATGGCTAAACTATTGAAAGGAGTAGAGGCAACTAATACGGGAATGAATGAGGTGAAGAACGACTTGTCCTCAATGAAGTTATTGGTTGACTCGCATTCCACTTCAATAAAATAGCTGGAGCAACAATTGAGTCAATTATCTGCGGCATTCAATCAAAGAAAGGCTGGCACTTTACCTAGCGACACTGTGCAAAACCCAAGGAATTATGGTTCATGCATGGCCATTACTACCCGAAGTGGTAAGGTGCTGGAAACTTCAGCAAAAAGCAAGCAAATGGTTGACGAAGTAGTGGATATTGATGATAAGGCGAAAGGGGAAGATGCCGCAGAAGCTGATCCTGACGTCCATAACGTCACCCCTCACGATTTGCAACCTGAAAAAGCTGAAAAACAGAAGCAAGAGGAGAAGAAAGCCGAGGAGAGAACAATCCCATACCCACCACCACCTTTTCCTCAAAGATTGAAGAAGGTGGCGGATGATACGAAGTTCAGCAAATTCATGATTATGCTAAAGCAGCTGACTATTAATGTTCCGTTGGTGGAGGCACTAGAACAAATGCCTGGGTATGCAAAATTTATGAAGGATATTTTGACAAAGAAGCGGGCGGTAAGCTATGAGCCAGCAGATAATGTTCACCATTGCAGTACAATCTCTACAAGATCGCTAGTTCAGAAAAAAGGCCGACCCTGGTGCTTTCACTATTCCTTGCACTGTTGGATCTATGAATTTTGCCAAGGCATTGTGCGATCTGGGTGCTAGCATCAATTTGATGCCACTATCCGTCTATAAGAAGTTGGGGTTAGGCGATCCGACACCAACCAATATGAGGCTTGTGATGGCTGATAGGTCGGTAAAACGACCTGTGGGTATCTTGAATGATGTGTTGGTGAAGGTTTCTTCATTCATCTTTCTGGCAGACTTTGTTATTCTGGATTGCGAGGTGGATTCTGAAGTTCCCATAATCTTGGGACATCCTTTCCTTGCAACTGGAAGTGTGCTTATTGACATGAGGGATAATGAGCTTTTGTTTCGGTTGAATGACGAAGTGGTCCTCTTTGATATATGCAAAGCAATGAAGCAACCCAGCGATATGGATGTGTTCTCCGTAGCTTATGAGGATAAGAAAGCATTATCTGTAAAGAAACATCTTACTGTTGAGCCATTGTCTGCTGCACTGCTGAATGTTGAGCATGAGGATGATGAAGATTATGAAGAACGTATGGGTGGTCTAATAGAAATAAGGTCCTATTCTCATACTCCTAAACATATGGACCTTGATCTTACAAATCAACCGTCACTAACAGCAAAGACTTCCAGCAAAGAGCCACCAATGCTAGAATCAAAAGAGCTCCCCGATTATCTAAGGTATGTGTTCTTGGGATATGGAAATACACTTTCGGAGAGTGTTGCGGATGATTTAAGTGAACAGCATGTAGAGGCTCTCATCTCTGCTCTGATAAGGTACAAGAGAGCTATGGGTAGGAAGATTGATGATATAATTTGTATCCCTCCTAGGATATGTACGCACAAGAGTCATCTCGAAGAAGATTGCATGCCTTCAAGTAAGTATCAGCGTCGTCTGAATCTATTTAGAAAATAATGCCCTATCTATCTCGATGAAGACTAAGTAATCGAGATAGTTATGTCGTGCCGCGACAATAAATCAAGCGCTTGGTGGGAGGCAACCTATCATACTAATCGTTTTCATTGGTTTTGAACAAATGACGATTTGGACGTATTGTATGGTAAAGGTGGTAAGTTAGGAATAAGGATGCATAAGGCTATGGATTGAGCATTGCTCATGCCAAAATAGGCATCGAGGAAGGCTAGGCCTAGGTAAAACTAGGCCACGAACAATGCAAAACCTATACTATAGCCTAAGGTCTCCGAATCTAGTGTGCAAAGACATAGGCGCCACCCATGCTTAAGTGTGCTATACACTATGCGCCGCCTATGATATAGCATTAGGTCTCAGTATCTCAAATGCCATACACTATGCGAAGCATATGTCCCTAAATGCTATACACTATGCGCCGCATATGTCCCTAAATGCACTACACTATGCGCCGCCTATACTATGATTATGCAAAGCACTATGCGCCGCATAGAGGTCATTTTTGTCTCCAAAACCGTTTGTAAATGGGTCAAAACCCGACCCATTATTTTCCTATATAAAGGGGACTTAGTCTTGAAATATAACCACATTGTAAATTGACCTAAAGGCGCCGCACATCCACCCAAATTATCTCAAAAATTTTCTTTTTTGCTCTTCCAATTCACAAGACCATCTCCAAAGGCTTCAACCAAGTAAGTACTACTTTGTTCTTCATTTATATTTTGTAAGTACTACGTTACTACGCCTATTATGAATTGCTAAATCTTGAAAAAGTATTGGTGATGTGAATGTGCTTGAATTAATGTGATACAACTAAGTGAGTGAATGAATACGTAAGGATGATCTTCACTTACTTCCGACTTGAATCTGATTTTAATGCATTGTTATACTACTTGCGAAATTGCTATAGTCATGAACATTGCATAGTCTTGTCACTTGAATACTTGCATGTTAGAAGATCCCGTTCATCGGAATAAGACTTATAAGTGCCTACCGACATAGGAGTTGAGATTATTGATAGAAACTATACCATGATGTAATCCCTATGTAGTAGTCTTATTATACCTAACATGAAAGTATTGCAAAGGTTACAAGAAGTGATACATATCTGATTTTCTTGTCGGAATTTATCCCCTAAAACGTATGTCGATAAAGTCTAAGTAATCGACCACTTTCACTTCACTAGTTTGTGCCAACAACCTAAGTGTGGGGTGGTACCCCTACTGCCTGTTCATAGATTGTATCCATTGAGATGATGCTAACATGACTCTATTGAGATCTCAGGTACAATGGCACCAAAATACAAGGCAAAGATAAGGCTACCACTTCACAAAAAGGCAAGAAAAGAGGCAAAAAAAAAGAGCAAGGAGAACCCTCCTCGATGCAAACACCTCGACTCACTCTTGGAATTAAGTGGGATACTTATAAAGAACTTCTAAGGATGACGACTCTGATGATGATTCCTATGCAAAGGGGTATGACCCCAGACATAGAGAATGAGTCCGACTAACCAGGTTCTTCTTATTTATTTTCCACTGAGGACAGTGTGTCCCGTCTAAGTGTGGGGTAATGGTATTTGCATGCTATACTTCTCTATCCGCATTTGCATTTATTCATGTTTGTTTGCTTAGTTTTCTCGTTTTGTCTTTTTTAGTAGTAAATTTTTTTTAACGTAGCTTTGCATGAAATTATTCTAATAGGCAGCATGAGATTATAACAAGAGTATGTGCTACAATTATGACTATTGAGACATTTTAGGCTCTAATTGTGACTCACTATGTGATATTGTGTGGTTCAATTCCTTCACCTGTTGGGTCAAGAGTCTATATTACTTCCAATAAAGTCGACCATGTGCCTTGTGTATGTGAGATTAATAGTATATTCTATGTTTGTGGCTGATGCTAGAACTTGCCTGGTATGTATGCAAAGCGAAAATAAGGAGTGTAAGTTTAGGAGATGATTTAGGCATTTCTTTGGCAACCTATACATGTTTACCTTCGTTTTACCTACCCATGGACATCATCCTAGTTAAACCCTTTTGAGCCTTTAGCCTATTTTCTTTAACGAACCTCATATGTAAGCCTAATCCATTTTTCCAAGACCGTAATTTGATCCAAAATCCTAAGTGCTTTAAAGTGAAAAAGTCATGTGACGAAATAAGAGGAAATTGGGTGAGTATGTTGCTCTAAATTGTAGTGGTGCTTGAATGAGTTATGAAAAAGAAAGTGCTATCATAAGAGGTATGTTATGAAAAGAAAAAGGGAAAAGAAAGCTGAAAAGTGAGTTATGCTTAAAATTGAAAAACAAAAGAGGAGAACAAGGGTGGTAGAATAAAAGAAAGAAGAAAGGTTGAAAGAAAAAAATGTCAATGATACAATGTGATGTATTAAAGTGCTTAGGAACTTAGTCACTATTTCTGGCCAAAATAGTCCTACCCGTCCCTTAGCCTACATTACAACCATCAAAAGACCTATTTGATCCTAATCTTAGCATTCTGACATTTAGTGGAGTATTACACTAAGGGCAAGCCTATGGTCATCAGTTGTTGCATACGAATTCTTTGTGAGAGCGAGAGCAAGGATATTTTGATACCCATGTTTGAAAAATATGCTATACTTGTGAGTGACTATGGGTAATATATTGTGAGACACACATGGTTGATGAGTTTTGGATAGTTGTACATGATTTTTTGTGCCTTAACTTTTGAGTATGAGTTGACCACCATCACGAGCCTATGCTAGAGGTTAAATGGTTTCTACTAATAATCGGAAAACTACTCTTTGTTGATAATTGTTGTGCTTGTCTTGACGAATGTTTTGTGTTGTTGCTGTGAAACCCTAAGTTGATGTTTAGAGGGACATGATATTTTATTCCAGGACGAACAAAGCTTCAAGTGTGGGGTGTTGATAATAGGCGAATTTACACGCCTATATCAATATATTTTGCCCATATTTGTGCCATGTTTTGAAAACAAATTATATATTTCATGCACTTTTAGTCCTTTTTCCTGTAAGTGAGCTAAAGAACATGATTAGCAAAGTTTCAGGTATAAATGATGCAGAATTTAGCATTTTGTGGATAACTAGATGCCAAAGAAAGCTCACGAAGGAAGGAAAGGGAGCTTGGACGCCTAAAGGACCAAAAGTGATGCATGGAAAATCAGTCCCGGGCTAAAACAGCATTTCTGAAGACTTTGGGGACTAGCAGTAACTGATTAGGATAATGATACATTAACCTAGTACAATTGGGTTAAGTATTTAATTAGCTTATTAGGATTAGGATAATGATACATTAACCTAGTACAATTGGGTTAAGTATTTCATTAGCTTAGTAGGATTTGGTTAAGTATTTCATTAGCTTAGTAGTAATAGGATATGGGTATTATAAATACCCTATCTTGCTAGAGATTTTTATTCATTCACTTACTATTCCAACAATTCTAATTCTGCCATTAATTCTATTTTTATTCTTCTTCCATTCTTCTATTAAATTCCACAACAAGAGAGACGTTACTTTGCAAAGGACTTCACGCCATCCTCACCCTTACACCTAACGTGCAAATCTTTATTGGGGTACAATGATCATGTGTATTGTGACTTTCTTCGCACTCATGGGTAACTAAACCTCTCTGTTGGGGTTATGGAAGCCGAATGAGATACTATCTATTGCTGTGAGTTTGTGAGTTCGTGACACGTATGCTTCTTATATCATTATTCTCTTCATCTTAATGCAAATTCTTGTGGCTGCAGACGCATAGAATAACGCCAGTATAACATTTAACTTGTTCGAAAGAAAGGTTATCTGTCTGGAAAAGAGATAATGTCAAGGTAGTAGGGTCCCATCCCCTATTAAAAAGTTAGTGCCGTAACTGGATTAACCTCTTGGAGAATTCGTACCGTTAGACACGCTTTAAGCTCAAAAGAGTTAAAGTGAAATAATCCTCGAATAGGTCGAAAGACGCCTGGATTTACCATCGAATACAATTCTCTATAAGCACATGCATGTCTGAATTCAACACACTCATAACCAATAGAGACGTATAACTCAGAAGGTGGACATAACCCCAACTCCTCAATTCTCATTGTTTACAACTTACGAAACATTCTTTCTTTTTACTTTGCTATTTTTAGTTTTTACTTTATTATTTCGGTTACACATTACAATCCCCCCTTTTTATGAGACTTGCACTAAAAGTCTAGTAATCGTTGCTTACTTGTTGGCCAAGCTATTCCCTGTGGGATCGACACCCAACCCAGGTTGGGTTCTATATTTGCTAACGACCGCTTTACATTCCTACGAGAGCTATAGATTGAGCGTTATCAGAACCATGCACTATAACTGTAATACTCCTTACTTTTCTTAGCTCAGTTTAACTTCTAGAATGTCAAAGGTCAACTTCAAAAATGAATAAATCTTGATACATGTAAAATTTTTAAGCTCTAGACCCACCAATGTATAGATAATTAACTCATCCTTCTAACGATACCAATTTTTCCTAAATTCAATATTCGGTTAAGAAGTTTTGACAATTTTAGTGAAAATAGTAGATCACCGCGATAAGCTCCGCGTCGTGGTGAAGGACAGATTCATAATTATCTGATTTAAGTGAAGCACCGTGATTGGCCCGTGTCGCGGTGAAGCTTCGGTTCACGTTTGTCCCATTCCAGTAGCTCACCGCAATTAGCCTGTATCGCGCCAAAATTTCTAATTGGATAGACACCGCATTATGGTGAAGTCCAAAATGACACTCGTCCTTTTCCAGTGACGCAATGTGATTACGCCATGTCACGCTAAAGGAAAAAATTATGATTGTCCTTTTCTAGTAAGCCACCGTGATAGCGGCATGTCGCTTTGGGAGGCAAAATCAGGATTTCCAATTTCGAGTAAAATTTTAAAGGGGCAATTCAGTCTTTTCCCAAGCCTTTAAATAGTGAATAACAGAGGATTAAAACTATTCTAATTCTATTATGCTCACTTTTCATCAACTTTCTCTCAAAGAAACCCTAGAACATCAAACCTTCATTCCGAAGAAATTCAAATTTCACCATTCTTTTTCTAAGATAGCTCAAAATTAAAGATTCCCAATTTAAGAACTTTAAAAATGTATCTTCAAGAGCACAAATAGGAACTCAAAGTTCAAGTTTCTTCATCTAATCATCAATTAAGGTATGTGGGGTTTTCAACAAGGATAATTCTTTCATCTTTGTACCCAAAATTATTTTTTAATTACCAAGTTACATGATTTTGTATGATTACCCACGAGTTTCAAATTAAGGTTCATACCCAATATTATTATTTACAAGATTATGAGATTTCAAGTGATTTAAATGTTAAATTGCATGACTACTTTAGTATTTTCATGCGTATTGCAGAAATTTTCAGATTTAGACTTAAATTATCAATATTCTCATTATTTAGCATGAGTTTTATGATGATTTGACGTGAAATAGATACATGGGTTATTAGCCCTAGTTTGAATGTTATTATTTCAAGAAGATTATGCTTTTAAGCATCCCATGATTTGTTATATTCAGATTTTGTTCAAAAATTTTATCTTTTGATCACAGCTTAGATATGGAATCTACTTTACAGTCCATAATAAATAGATTTATAAGAGGTTTTCATTGTAAACCCTTATATTAGTTTTTAAAAGTGAACTTCCTACAGAATGAGCATACAGATTAAAGGGAGTAGTATTTAGCATCGAGTTGGGCATGTTAACATGCTCCAGAACTACGAGCCAACGTAGGTACAGATTATCAGACTATTTCCATTTCTATATGAATGACAGTTACAGATATGATCACTTAGATTAGGTTATACTCTTTGGCAAGAGTATTGCACCTCTTCCCAACGTGAAGTTTTTTCATAAGGAAACTAGACGTTGGACACTCTGATAGTTGACATAGTGTTTGTCGATTAGAAGAACCTCTCTATAGCTTACAGAAAAGAGTATAGAATAACAGAAAAGTTTTTAGAAACTAAGTGTAAAGGCTCACAAATTTTATTCAGATATTTCTTTATATGAGGCATTAGTTATAGATGTCATCTTTCATATTTCAGATATAAAAGTGAGTCATTTCTACACTTAGACAACATGATTTAAATACAGAATACAAGTACATCTTTTTAAAACTAAATGTTATGACTCACTAGATTTATGCAACATGATTTGTTATTCAAGATTGTGATTTTCAGTTTTCAGTTATTCAAGCTAATTTGAGCCATCTACATTTAGCATATATTATGTTACAAATTCTGATGATGTTGTGACATTATTTTACCTATGCATTCACACCCATATACTCAGTGTAAGCTAGAATTACTGATTTATATATACGTCTACATGCTACATTTATCTCATAATATAGTTTCAGGTGCTCAGTTTCAGCAACATGAGTGATTTTGAGCATCTCCATCTACATCCCGACAGTTGGTGAGTCCTCATAGTTTGGGGAGTTAGTCATTCAATTTTTTTTCTCAGCTTATTAGTATAGATGATTTAGTATTTTCAGACAGTTTAAGTCAACTGGAGGTTTATCCCAGTGACTCTCTAGCATTAGTAGTAGAGGCTTGTCCTACTACTTAATATGATTCAATTTTTTAGTATTGATTGATCGGACTCTTGAGTTTAGTATTTTTTAGATATTATATTTAGATAATTTCAATTAGCTCAGATAGAATTCCGTATCTTATCTTTGATTATATATCTTTATTCTCTCAATTTTGAGCTTCAGATTTAGTAGAAGGTAGACGGGGTTAGCTTAAGCCTTCTCATAGTCTTGAGCACCGTATGATATCTCGAGACCTATTTTTGGGGTGTTACAAACTTGGTACCAGAGCCTAATGTTATAAGAGTCCTTAGGATTCATACAATTCATGTTACGTAGAGTCTTGATCATGGATGTAAAGTGCCCCACATTTATGAGCAAGAGGCTACTTGAAATTTTTAGAAAATCATCTCTTTCTTTTATTATCTATCGTTCTTACAGTATCTCTATCTGCTTTTAACTCATTCTCTTATGTGTTAGTTGAATACACCTCCTCTCCAAGCTAATACCCATAAAAATGATAACCAGCCACCCAGCCTGCTGACTCTCTGAATGAGAATGTATCCCATACTAAATTTCGGGCTGCCTTTTAGGCGTTAGCCCAAGCTGTGACTGCTAATGTTCAAGGCAATCATCAGGCGGTAGTCCCACTTCAGTAGAATGGTGATTTAGTAGTAGACAAAATCCGAGACAGCATGAGAATTAATTAGCCAGATTTCTTTGGGTCAAAAATAGGTGAGGACCCACAACTTTTTTTAGATGAGGTAAAAAAGATCACCTAGATTATGCATGTTACTAAAGAGGATATTGTAGAGTTGGTATCCTATAGATTAAAGGATGTAGTATATGATTGGGTGGTTATGTGGAAGAATAGTAGAGGTGAGAATGCAGCTTCTATAAATTAGCAGGTATTTTAGGATGCTTTTCTAGATAGGTTCTTTCCAGGTAAAATGAGAGAAGCTAAGGTAGAGGAGTTTGTGAACCTGAGGCAGGGCTCGATGACAATGAAAGAGTAATGCCTTAAGTTCAACCAGTTGTCTAAGTATGCCCCTAATATGATGGTTAACCCTAGGGCAAGTATAAGTAAGTTTGTTACTGGAGTCTTTGATTTAGTAGTCAAGGAGTATAGGACTACCATGCTTATTTGGGACATGGATCTTGTTAGGTTGATGATTCATGCTCAACAGATTAAGGTAGAAAAGTTAAAAGGAAGAGAGAAGGGAAATGAAAAAGCTAGAACTAGGTAGTTTGAGTATGGCCAGACAAAGTTTAGAGGTAGAAATTATTTGTAATTTTAGAACCGTTCATCTATACCAGCGCCATCTTGAGCTAGCGCTCCCATTCCCGGAGCTAGACAGGAACAATAGGGTAAAACTTCTATGTCCAGATCTCAGAATAGTGTGAGTAAAAAACCCAGTTATCCTCTATGTGCTAAGTGTAGTAAGAATCATCTTGGTGAGTGTTTGTTGGGACAAAAAGGTTGTTACAGTTGTGGTAAGTTGGGTCATGGAATCAAAGAGTGTTTGCATGCTAAGCTGGGAAATAGGGATGTTCATACTCAGACTCAAGCTACTAGCGCACTAGCTCCTCTAGGTCGCCCAGTCCCTCTTCAAGGCACATCATCCAGTACAGGTGACGGTCAACACCAGAATCAATTTTATGCTTTACCATCCCATCAGGAGCAAGAGGATTCACCAGATGATGTCACTGGTATATTTCGTGTCTTTCATCTTTATGTTTATGTGATTTTATACCCTGGGTTGAATTACTCTTATGTGACCCCATTAGTTGTAGTAAATTTTGAAATAGTTCCTAAAAAAATCCCTGAGTCCTTCTTAGTTTCTACCCCAGTGGGTGAGTTAGTTGGTTCCAAACAGATCTATAGAAAGTGTCCTGTCACTGTCCTTCATAAAATCTTGTTAGCAAATTTAATAGAGTTAGATATGGTCGACTTTGACCTTATTATTAGTATGAATTGGCTCCATTCCTGTTATGCATCCATATATTGTCGTACCCGAGTGGTGAAGTTTTAGTTTTTAGATAAGCCAGTCTTTGAGTGGGAAGGTGATTCAGTGTCTCCCAAGAGTCATTTCATATCCTATATTAAAGCCAGAAAGTTGATCTCAAAATAATGTATCTATCATTTAGTTTGAGTCAAAGACACTAAGCCTAAAGCTCCAACAGTTTAGTCAGTTTGTGTAGTCAATAAGTTTCTTGATGTTTTTCCCAAAGATTTGCCAGGGGTACCTCTCGATAGGAAAATAGAATTCAATATTGAACTTCTACCAGATACTCAGCCCATCTCTATTCCTTCATATCGTATGGCTCCTTCTGAGCTTAAAGAGTTAAAAGATCAGCTTAAAGATCTATTATATAAATTTTTCATAAGGCCCAGTGTCTCTCCATGGGGTGCTCCCATCCTATTTGTGAGAAAGAAAGATGGTTCTTTGTGAATGTGCATTGACTATCATCATCTGAATAAAGTCACAGCAAAAAACAAATATCCTCTTCCTAGGATTGATGACTTATTCGACCAACTCCAAGGTGCAAGTTACTTCTCAAAGATAGACCTTAGATACGGCTAACATCAGTTTAGAGTAAGGAAATGTAATATTCCAAAAACAACTTTCAGAACTCGTTACGGTCATTTAGAGTTTCTAGTTATGTTATTTGGTCTTATCAATGCCCCAGTTGTCTTTATGGACTTGATTAACTGAGTGTTCAAACAGTATTTGTAAATATTTGTCATAGTTTTTATCGATGATATTCTTATCTTTTGTCGTAGTGAGGATGATCATGTATACCACTTTAGAATTGTGTTGCAAACTCTTAGGGATCATCAGTTGTTCGCCAAATTTAGCAAATGTGAATTTTGGCTAAGATCAGTATATTTCCTCGATCATATTGTTTCCAATGATAGTGTTAGAGTTGATCCCCAAAAGACAGAAGCAGTAAGAAACTGGCCTAGACCTATTTCTCCATCAGACATTATAAGTTTCTTGGGTTTAGCGGGATATTACAGATGTTTTGTTGAGGGTTTTTATTCTATTGCATCCCCTATGTCTATATTAACACAAAATAAAGTTTAGTTCTAGTAGTCAAATTCTTATGAGAAGAGTTTTCAGGAGCTAAAGAGTCGACTCACTTCAGCCTCAGTTTTAGCACTACCTGATGGTATAGATGGGTTCTTTGTATATTGTGATGCTTCTAGAATAAGTCTAGATTATGTTTTGATGCAGAGAGGTAAGTTTATAGCCTATGCCTATAGACAACTTAAGTCTCACAAAAAGAACTACCCTACCCATGACCTTGAGTTAGCTATTGTTGTGTTTGCATTAAAGATCTGGAGGCACTATCTTTATGGGGTGCATGTTGATGTGTTTACGGATCACAAAAGCTTGCAATATGTATTTACTAAGAGGGAGTTAAATCTTTGTCATAGAAGATGGTTAGAATTATTGAAAGATTATGATATGACTGTATTGTATCATCCTGGCAAAGCTAATATAGTGGCAGACGCCCTTAGTATATTTTCTATGGGCAGTGTTGCTTATGTGGAGAATGATAAGAGAGAACTAGTTTAGGAAGTTCATGGGTTAGCTAGATTGGGTGTGAGGTTGGTTGACTCAGTTGAAGGGAATGTTTAGGTCTAGAATAGTTCAGAATCTTGTCTAGTGTCTGAAGTGAAAGAAAAACAGGATAAGGATTCTAGTTTGGTCAAACTGAAGGGTTCAGTTAAAGGCCAAAAGGTAGAAGTTTTCTCCTAAGAGGGAGATGGTATGTTGATATACCAGAGTAGATTGTGTATGACATGTGTTGATGATTTAAGGAAGCATATTATGGTAGAAGTGCATGTTGCGTGTTACTCCATTCATGCAGAGCCACCAAGATGTACCACAATTTGAGGGAAGTCTATTGGTGGAGCGTTATGAAGAGAGATATAGTAGAATTTGTAGCTAAGTGTGCAACTTTCCAATAGGTTAAGGTAGAGCACCAAAGACATGGTGGCATATTGCAGGAGTTTGGTATTCCCACTTGGAATTTGAAAGAGGTAAATATGGACTTTATGACTGGATTATCTTATTTGTGTCATCAGCATGATTCAATTTGGGTTATGGTAGATAGATTGACCAAATCAGTCCATTTCTTGCCAGTTCACCCGTCCTACACAGCTGAAGATTATGCTAAGATGTATATGAGAGAGTTGGTTAGATTGCATGGAGTTCCCTTGTCCATCCTCTCAGATAGAGGTACTCAGTTTACTTCTCAATTTTAGAAAGCCTTTCAGAAGGGTCTTGGTATCCAAGTTTATCTCAGTTCAGCTTTTTATCCTCGGACAGATGGTCAGGCAGAGAAGACTATTCAGACCTTAGAAGATATGTTGAGGGCATATGTTATTGACTTCAAAGACAATTGGGATGACCACTTGTAATTGATTGAGTTTGCCTACAATAACAGTTACCATTCTAGTATTCAGATGGCCCCATTTGAAGCTCTTTGCAGGTGGAGATGTAGATTACCAGTCAATTGGTTCGAAGTTGGTGAGTTTTCTTTGATTGGACTAGATATGGTGTTTGAAGCCATGGAGAAAGTTCAGTTGATTCGAGAGAGATAGAAAGAAGATCAGAGTCGTCAGAAATCTTTTGCAGACTTAAGAAAGAGAGATCTTGAGTTTGAAGTAGATGATCTTGTGTATTTGAAGATTTCACCCATGAAGGGGGTGAAGAGATTTGGCAAAAAGGGTAGCTTAGTCCTCAATATATAATCCCCTACGGAATTTTGAGACATGTGGGAAAGGTAGCATTTGAGCTTGAGCTACCCGCAGACTTGTCGTCAGTTCATCCAGTGTTCCATATGTCCTTATTGAAGAAGTGCATGGATGATTCAGCTATTACAGTCCCTCTAGAAAGTACACATATTCAGAATAGACTTTCATACGAAGAACTTCCAGTAGAGATTCTTGATTGTTAGATCTGTAGACTAAGGAACAAAAAAGTTCCCTTGGTCAAAGTTTTATGGTGAAATCAGTCTGCTGAGGGTGCTGCTTGGGAAGCAGAAGCAGACATGCATACCAAGTATCCTCATCTCTTCTCCACGAACTCATATTTAACCGAAGGTAACAGTCTTTCTTAATTCAGTTCTTTTCTAGTCTCAGATTCAGACATATAGTTATCTTCATGTAAATTCATGCATTCACAAATTAGTTCAGTCACTCAGTATATTTTAGATTCGGTCATGCAGCTTGTGTCAGTCGTGCATGCAAGTATATATCCTCATTCCCTCAGTATCTTCAGTTTAACTAGTCTATTCGAAGATGAATGTTCCTAATGGGGAGATAATGTAATACCCCATACTTTTACTTGCTCAGTTTAACTCCTAGAATGTTAAGAGTAAACTTTAAAAATGAACAAATCTTTATACATGTAGAATTTTCAAACTCTAGACCCACCAATGTGTATATAATTGACTCAGCTTTCCAACGATACCAATTTTGCCTAAATCCGATACTTGGTTAAGAAGTTATGGAGATTTTAGTGAACACAGTAGATAACCATAATAAGCACCGCGTATCGGTGAAGGGAAGATTCACAATTGTTTAATTCAAGTGAAGCACCACAATTGGATCACATTGTGGTAAAGCTCTAGTTCCCGTTCGTCCTATTCCAGTAGATCACTGCAATTAGCCTGTATCACGCCATAATTCCCAATTGGATAGACATCGCATCGCGATGAAGTTCAAAATGGCACTCGTCCTTTTCTAGTGATGCAGCGTGATTACACCACGTCACGCCAAAGGCTAAAATGGCGATCATCGTTTTTGTAGTAAGCCACCGCGATAGCGGCACGTTGCGGTGGAAGGCAAAATTGGAATTTTCAGTTCCGAGTAAAATTTTAAAAGGGTAATTTAGTCTTTTTCCAAGCCCCTAAATCGTGAACAATAGAGGATTAAATCTATTCTAAGCCTATTATGCTCTGTTTTCATCAATTTTCTCTCAAAGAAACCCTAGAACATCAAACCTTCATCCCCAAAAAATCCAAATTCCACCATTCTTTTTCCAAGATAGTTCAAAATTAAAGATTCCTAATTCAAGAACTTCAAAAATCTATCTTCAAGAGCACAAATAGAAACTCAAAGTTCAAGTTTCTTCATCTAATCATCAATTAAGGTATGTGGGATTTTCAACAAGGATAATTTTTTTCATCCTTGTGCCCAAAACTAGTTTTTAATTACAAAGTTACATGATTTTGTATGACTACCCATTAGTTTGAAATTAAGGATCATACCAATATTGTTATTTGTAAAATTATAAGTTTTGAAGTGATTTAGATGTTAAATTGCAAGACTACTTTCGTATGTTCATGCGTATTGCAGAAATTTCCAAATTTCAACTTGAATTATCAATATTTTCATTACTTTGCATGAGTTTTATGATGATTTGACATGAAATAGATGCAAGGGTTATTGGACCTAGTTTGAATGTTGTTATTTCAAGAAGATTATGCTTTTAAGCATCCCATGATTTGTTATATTCAGATTTTGAACAAAGATTTTATCTTTTGATCACAGCTTAGATATAGAATCCACTTTACAGATTTAGCTACAGTTTACAGTAAACAAATTTATAATAGATTTTTATTGTAAACTATTATATTAGTTTTTGAAAGTGGACTTCCAACAGAATGAGGATATTGATTAAAGGGAGTAGTATTTAGCATCGAGCTAGGCATGTTTACGTACCCCAGAACTACAAGCCAACATGGGTACAGATTATAAGAATATTCTTATTTCTATACGGATTATAGTTACAGATGTGATCACATAGATTAGGTTATACTCCTTGACAAGTGTATAACATCTCTCCTCAATGTGAGGTTTTCCCATGAGGGAACTAGACGTTGGACACTATGATAGCTCACATTGTGTATGTCGGTTAGAAGAACCTCCCTACAGCTTACAGAAAAGAGTAAAGAATAACATAAAAGCTTTTAGAAACTAAGTGTAAAGGCTCACAAATTTTATTCAGATATTGCTTTATATGAGGCATTGTTACAGATGTCAGCTTTCAGATTTTAGATATAAAAGTTAGTCCTTTCTACACTTAGACAACCTGATTTAAAGATAGAATACAAGTACAGCTTTTAGAATCTAAATGCTATGACTCACTAGATTTATGCAACATGTTTGGTTATTCATGATCATAATTTTTAGTTTTTAGTTATTCAAGCTAATGTGAGTCATCTACATTTAACATGCATTATGTTACAAATTATGATGATGTTAAGACATTGTTTTACTTATGCATTCACCTACATATACTCAGTACAATCTAGAAGTACTGATCTACATATACGTCTACGTGCTACATTGTCTCATAATGTAGGTTCAGGTGCTTAGTTTCAGCAGCGTAAGTGATTTCGAGCATCTCCATCTACATTCCGACAGCTGGTGAGTCCTCATAGTTCAGAGACTTAGTCATTTAATTTTTTTTCTCAGCTTATTAGTATAGATGATTCAGTATTTTTAGACAGTTCAAGTCAGCTGGAGGTTTGTCCCAATGACTATCTAGCATTAATAGTAGAGTCTTGTCAAACTGCTAGATATGATTTAGATTTTTAGTATTAATTGATCAAACTCTTGAGTTTAGTATTTTAAGATATTATATTCAGATATTTTGAGTTAGCTCAACAGAATTCAACATCTTAGCTTTGATTATATATCTTTAGTCCCTCTATTTTGAGCTTCAGATTTAGTAGAAGGCAGATAGGGTTAGCCTAAGGCTACTCGTAGTCTTAAGCACTGTGTGATGTCTCAGTACTTATTTTCAAGGCGTTAAAAACTTGGTATCAGAGCCTATAGTTATATGATTCCTAGGGAGTCAGACAAGCCTAGTTACGTAGAGTCTTGATAATGGATATAAAGCGTGCCACATTTATGAACAAGAGGCTACAGATATATTTAGGAAATCATCTCTTTCTTTTATGATCTATTGTGCTTATAGTATCTCTATCTACTTTTAACTTATGCTCTTACGTGACATTTGAATATGCCTCCACGCCAAGCTAATACCCACAGAAATGATAACTAGCCACCCCAGCCTATTGACTCTCTGAATGAGAATGTATCCCATGCTAAATTTTGGGCAGCCTTTTAGGCATTGGCCCAATCTGTGACGGCTAATATTCAGGGCAACCATCAGGCGGCAGTCCCATTTCAGTAAAATAGTAATTTAACAGTAGCTAGAATCCGAGACTTTATGACAATGAATCCGCCAAAGTTTTTCTGGTTAAAAGCAAGTGAGAACCCACAACTTTGTTTCGATGAGGTGAAAAAGATCACCCAGATTATGCATATTACTGAAGAGGAGAATGTAGATTTGACATCCTATAGATTGAAGAATGTAGCGTATGATTGGGTAGTTAGGTGGAAGAATGGTAGAGGTGAGAATGCAGCTCCTATAAGTTGGCAGGTGATTCAGGATGCATTTCTAGACAGGTTCTTTTCGCATAAAATAAAAGAAGATAAGGTAAAGAAGTTTGTGAACCTGAGGCAGGGCTCGATGATAGTAAAAGAGTAGTGCTTTAAGTTCAACCAGTTGTCTAAGTATGACCCTGATACGATGGTTGACCCTACGGCAAGTATAAGTAAGTTTGTTACTGGAATATTTTGTTCGGTAGTCAAAGAGTATAGGACTGCCATGCTTATTAGGGACATGGAACTTTCTTGATTGATGATTCATGCTCAACAGATTAAGGTAAAAAATTAAAAAGGAGAGAGAGGGGAAATAAAAGGGCTAGAATTGGGCAATTTGAGTATGGACAGACAAAGTTTGGAGAGAGAAATCATTCAGAGTTTTAGAATCATTCATATATGCCAGTGCCATCTTCATCTAGTGGTCCTATTCCTAGAGCTATACAGAAGCAGTGGGTAAAACTTCTATGTCCAGATCTCATAATAGTATGAGTGGAAAACTTAGTTAGCCTCTATGTGCTAAGTGTGGCAAGAATTATCTTGGTGAGTACTTGTTAGGACAGAAAGGTTGTTACAGTTGTGGTATGTTGGGTCATGGAATCAAAGAGTGTCTGCATGTTAAGAAAGAAAACAGGGATACTCATCCCCAGACTCAGGCTACTAGCACACCAGCTCCTCTAGGTTGCCCAGCCCCTCTTTAGGGTGCATCATCTAGTACCGGTGGCGTTTAGCACCAGAATTGGTTTTATGTTTTACTAGCCTGTTAGGATAAAGAAGATTCACCAGATAATGTTACTGGTATGCTTTGTGCATCTTGATGTCTATGTGTTGTTAGCCCCTGGGTTGAATTTCTCTTATGTGACCCTATTAGTGGCAGTAAATTTTAAAATAGGTCCTGAAATTATCCCTGATCCCTTCTTAGTTTCTACCTCAGTAGGTGAGTTAGTTGTTGTCAAACAGATCTATAGAAAGTGTTCTACCATTGTCCTTCATAAAATCATGTTAGCAGATTTAATAGAGTTAGATATGGTCAACTTTGACCTTATTCTTGGTATGGATTGGCTCCATTCCTGTTATGCATCCATAAATTATCGCTCCCTAATGGTGAAGTTTTAGTTTTCAGATGAGCCAATCTTTGAGTGGGAAGGTGATTCAGTGTCTCCCAAGAGTCATTTCATATCCTATATTAAAGGTAGAAAGTCAATCTCAAAAGGGTATATCTATCATCTAGTTTGATCAAAGACACTAAGTCTGAGGCTCCAATAGTTCAGTCAGTTTGTGTAGTCAATGAGTTACATGATATTTTTCTCGAGGATTTGCCAGGGGTATCTCCCATTAGGAAAATAGAATTCGGTATTGACCTTTTCCCAGATACATAGCCCATCTTTATTCCTCCATATCGTATGGCTATAATTGAGCTTAAAGAGTTAAAAGAGCAGCTTAAAGACCAATTAGATAAAGGTTTCATAAGGACCATTGTCTCTCCATGAGGCGCTCTTGTCCTATTAGTGCGAAATAAATATGGTTCTTTGTGAATGTACATTGACTATCGTCAGTTAAATTAGGTCACAGCAAATAACAAATATCCTCTTCCTAGGATTGATGACTCTATTCTCATAGTGAGGATGATCATGCAGACCACCTTAGAATTGTGTTGCAAAATCTTAGGGATCACCAGTTGTTCGCCAAATTTAGCAAATGTGAATTTTGGATAAGATCAGTAGCTTTCCTCGATCATATTATTTCCAGTGTTGGAGTTAGAGTTGATCCCCAAAAGATAGAAGCAGTAAGAAATTAGCCTATACATATTTCTCCATCAGACATTAAAAGTTTCTTGGGTTTAGCTGGATATTACAGATGTTTTGTTGAGGGTTTTTCATCTATTCTGTCCCCTATGTCTAGATTGACCCAAAAGAAAGTTAAGTTCCAGTGGTCAAATTCCTATGAGAAGAGTTTTTAGGAGTTGAAGACTTGACCCACTTCAGCCCCAGTCTTAGCACTACTTGATGGTACAAATGGGTTCGTTGTATATTGTGATGCTTCTAGAATCAGTCTAGGTCGTGTTTTGACGCAGATAGGTAAGGTTATAGCCTATACCTCTAGACAACTTAAGCCTTATGAAAAGAACTACCCTACCCATGACCTTGAGTTAGCTGCTATTGTGTTTGCATTAAAGATCTGGAGGCACTATCTTTATGTGGTACATGTTGATATGTTCATAGATGTAAAACCCCATACTTAATTATGTGCATTAGCCATGGTTATATGTGTCGGAGTATATGTATTGATCCTAAGTTAGGTATATATGAGTTTGAGTATGAGTATTGATTATTTTGAGATGGTTTCAAGTGTATAGTTTGATTATATGTGTATAGGAATCGAATTTATTTACATCGGAATTTTCCCATCGATGGTTCCATACGAAGTTTATTGAATAAGCTTTCCAACGATATAAAGATTTCCAAAAACAGATAAGTTTCGGATATAATCGAGCACGTTCGAAACTATAAAATGGCGGCCGGGATAATTGTGAACAGTAAATGTGCAGGAAATTCAAACTACTGAGGCCTGCCAGTTTTTTGGGTCAACTTTGAACGATCATAACTCCCTCAATATAATGAACTGGGAGAGATACCACCTATCAAAAGAAAAATATTTGCGTCTTCTTTCAAATTCAATTGGTTTCATCCAAATCCAACACCTGAGTAAGGAGTTATACTCATTTTACTTCAGCCTCTCAAAACAGATTTTTAGGGTCAACTTCAAACGATCATAACTCCTTATACAGGACGAACTGGGTGGCCTACTTTATATGAAATTAAATCCCTTTGAATTATATATCCAACTATACCAATTTCACCCAAATCCAATATCGGATCAAAGAGTTATGGCCGATTTACTTTAGCCTATCAAAACAGTCCACCATGGACAGATTCGAACTAACTTAAAATTTTAAGGGCAATATGGTCATTTTCCATCATCTCATGGATGAAAATTGGTCTTTATATACATACACTTAGCCTCATATCCATTATTTTTATCCAAATTATTGAAGAATAAGGAAACCCTAGCCTAAGTTCAACTCCAATTATCTTGTGATTCAACCGTAGAAAATCCAAATTGATTCCGTAGTTGTGTTCACCGTCTCAAGGGCTTCGAGAAGCACCCCTTATTTGTGTCAACAGGACTTCGAAATCAAAAGGTTCATTTTATGGTAAGGGTGTAAATTATGTTGGTGTTATTTATATGGATATATATATATATATAAATGCATGTGAGCATAAGAAGTATGTTATTTGATTGTTGTTGAAAGATGATTGGAAATGATGTTGGATCATTCTTGTGCATGGTTGGATTATGTTAAATTGTGAAAGAATTTGGTGTGATGATGTGGTATTGATGATGTGGTATTGAAATGATGATTATATATATATATATATATACACATAAACCTATTGTTCAAGTTGGTTTTCGGAATATTTTGCAAATATTGGTTGTATGGAATTATGGAAGAGAATTGTGGTGTTGGGTTGCTAATACTAGATGCCAAACATTTCATTGTAGATAAGTGATTTGTAAAGGCGGGAAGTTGTGTTGAATTGGTATCCGAATCTAAGATGAGGTATGTAAAGCATACTCTAACGATGTTCTTTGGCATGAAAACACCAATGTTCCATCAAGTAAGATTCCGAGGTTGCCCAAAAACATGTATTGTTCTACCTTACCAACGAAGTTGTTTCCATTCTATAAAGTGTCAAAATGTTTCATTGATATACCAAAAGGCTCCTACTTCATTATTGTGATATTGATGATTTTGAAACACATTGTTGATGTACCAATGAGTCTTTATGACATTGTTATTGTATAGAAGGTCTATTACTTGATTCCTATTGATGTATCATTGTTCCAAAGGTACTATATTGGCATGAACACTAATGTAATAATCTCAAAAGCTTTTGAACTAAGTTATTGGAAAGATCTCTTACGTGAGTTACTTGATATACGTGTGGGTGGTATCCCAGGGGCATAAGCCTAGCATGGGTCAATCCCTATTTATGTGTTTATGGGTGGTATCCCAGGGGCATAAGCCTAGCATGGGTCGATCCCAGTTGATATGTACTGGGGCAGCCTAATGGTCACAGTACGGTACAGTATTGATTATTGTTAGGTGGTTGGAGGTTCGGGAGGAGGAGGTAATGTCGAATGATAATTGTAAAGAATGAAATGAACGAATATATACCGTTCCACAAATGTGTTTGAATTCAAGAAACCAATTCAGATTAATGATAATGTACATGATCCTAAAAGTGTTTATGAAGTGTGGTGCACTTCTATTATGATTTATTCACATGTGTATGATTTTCTTGATCCCCCATATCACATATGATTATTTACATCTTTACATACTCAGTACATATTTCGTACTGACGTCCCTCACGGGGGACCTGCATTTCATGTTGCACGCACAGGTACTTCAGCCCATTCACAGCATAGATAGGAGCCGGGTCGTACAGCTATTGTTGGTGAGCTCCAGTTTGCTTCGAAGCTTTCCGAGTTGGTTCCTTATGTTTTGTTATTGTACAGGAGTTATGTGTGGGCGGGGATTTGTCCCGACCCTAGTTATGTCATGTATATATGTCCTAGAGGCTTTGTAGACCTAAGGAAGGGTCAAGTCATGGGAGTTTATATAGCGATGTTATATTTGTATATGTGGTGGCCCCGACGGCCAAGTATTAATATATATATATATATATATATATATATATATATATATATATATATATTTATGCTGATACAGGGAATTAGATTCTTCTATATGCAGCGAAGTGCTGTCCAAATTTTTGGTGACATGTAAGTGAAAGTACAGGTATTTGAACGGGTTCTCCCGGGCCTTCTCGGCTTCGGGTGCCAGTCCGTCCTGATGGGATTTTGGGGCGTGACAAAAGTGGTATCAGAGAGGTTCATCCTAGTGAGTCTACAAAGCCATGTCTACGTAGAGTCTTGTTTATCGGTGTGTTGTGCACCACATCTATAAACAGGAGGCTATGGACATTTAGGAATTGTTTCTTTTCTTCATGTCTTAGATCGTGCGATAGAGCTTATATTGTATATGAAGTCATAGTTGACCATTGAATCAGTTTGTTTCTCTTATTATAGTAATGATGCCGGTTACCAAAAGCAAGAATATCGGTAAGCAAGTAGATGTGGCAGCCGGAGAGGGGACTAGTAAGTCACCCACTATACCAGCTAATCAAAGTGAGGCTCCAGCTAAGCATGCATCAGAAACTTCCCCCAGTCCGGAAGAAATAAGGGGGAGGAGAACTATATCCCCAGAGCCACCTATTAATGTTGTTGATCAAGATCTTAGAAATGCAGTACAACTTTTGACTCGTATAGTTGTTGGGCAAGTCCAAGGGCAAACTATTCCTGCCACGGGTTCTATCGGTACTGATAGGGCAGCTAGTCTTCGGACGTAAGATTTTCTTAAGATGGATCCGCCTACTTTTACCGAATACGATCTTAACGAAGATCCACAGGACTTTATTGATCAGATCCAAAGGGCCCTAGTGGTGATGCATGTATCGGGCAGAGAGACAATGGAGTTAGCCGCGTATAGATTCAAAGGTGAGGCTATATATTGGTATGAAGACTGGAAACGGTCAAGGGGCATTGATGCACCCCCAGCTGCTTGGAAAAAGTTCAAAGAGGCATTTATTGATCATTATCTTCCATATGAGACTCGTCAGGCCCGTGCGGATCAGTTCTTAAATCTACGGCTGGGTAATACAAGTGTGAGGGAGTATAGTCTTCAATTTAATTCCTTGTCCAGCTATGCTCCTAATGTTATAGCTACTATGGATGACAGAGTTCATCGGTATGTGAATGGATTGGATCCGTATTTCGTTAGGGATTGTACTATTGCTGCACTGAATAAAGACATGGATATAGCTAGGATCCAAGCACTTGCACAGAAAATGGAAGATCAGAGACAAAGTAGAAGAACACATGAATTTGAAAGCGGATCTTCTAAGAGGGCCAGATCTTTAGGGCAGTTTATGGCGCCACAGGGAGGTTTTAGACCTCAATTTTCTGCTAGACCACCTAGGCCATTATTTTCTTATTCTGCAGCTAGTGCTCCACCACAGCATCAGGGGTTCAGAGGTAGTCAATTTGGGCAAAGAAGTGAGGGTCATAGTTCGCGATCTGTGGGTTATCATGGGCAAGGGAATATGAGCCAATCGAGACCTCCTCGAGAGCCATGCAATAAATGTGGAAGGCATCATATGGGCGTATGTCAAATGGGAACAAATGTTTGTTATTGGTGCGGTATGATGGGGCATATGAAGAGAGAATGCCCACGAAGGGGCGTAGGTGGCGTAGCACGACCTTCGGGATTAGCTGTTGCATCATCGTCACCGGTATCTTATTCTGGTAGGGGCGCACAATATGCGAGTCACGCTAGAAATGGAAAAAGAGTTGCCAGTTCCAGCGGGACTCAGAATCGCACTTATGCTTTAGCGGATCGACAGAATCTAGAGGCTTCCCCAGATGTGGTTACGGGTACGTTGTCCATATTTTCATTTGATGGATATGCTCTAATTGATCCCGATTCTACATTATCATATGTTACTCCTTTGGTTGCTGGAAAGTTCAAAAGAACGCCCGAGTTGTTAGATAAGTCATTGGAAGTGTCTACCCCGATTGGGGAATCTATTATTGCTAGAAGAGTTTATAAAGATTGTGTAGTAACTGTGTGTGATCGAGACACGATGGCCAATCTTGTGGAACTAGAAATGGTAGATTTTGATGTTATAATGGGTATGGATTGGTTGGCATCTTGTTATGCCAAAATTGACTATTGTACAAAAAAGATGTATTTACATTTTCCTAATGAAGCAGTTATTGAATGGCAAGGTAAGATTGGCGCACCAAGAGGTAGATTTATTTCTTATTTCAAAGCGAGAAAAATGATTTCCAAGGGCTACATATGTCATTTAGTTAGAGTAAAGGATACGTAATCGAAATCACCAGATCTTCACACTGTACCAGTGGTAAATGAATATCCTGATGTATTCCCTGTAGATCTTCCAGGCTTACCTCCTGAACGAGAAGTAGAGTTTGGTATTGATGTAATACCAGGCACCCAACCAATCTCCATTCCTCCATATAGAATGGCCCCAGCAGAATTGCGAGAATTGAAAGAGCAATTGAAAGATTTGCTAGAGAAGGGATTCATAAGGCCTAGTATGTCCCCTTGGGGAGCACCAGTGTTATTTGTGCGCAAAAAGGATGGCTCGCTGAGAATGTGTATTGATTATCAGCAATTGAATAAGGTGACTATTAAGAATAAATATCCTCTCCCAAGAATTGATGATTTATTTGATCAGTTACAGGGCGCCAAGTGCTTTTCTAAGATTGATTTGAGGTCAGGTTACCACCAAGTGAGGGTCAAATAAAAGGATATACCCAAAACAGCTTTCCGAACAAGGTATGGTCATTATGAGTTTCTAGTTATGTCATTTGGGCTAACAAATGCACCTGCAGCTTTTATGGATTTGATGAATAGGGTGTTTAAGCCATTCCTGGATGTATTTGTGATAGTTTTATAGATGATATTCTAGTTTATTCTAGATCAGAAGAGGACCATGCCAATCACTTACGACAGACATTGCAGACTCTTCGTGATTGTAAGCTTTATGCAAAGTTCTCTAAATGAGAGTTTTGGTTAAAGTCGGTGGCATTTTTGGGTCATATTGTATCTAGTGAAGGGATAAAGGTTGATGCTCAAAAGATAGAAGCTGTGAAGAACTGGCCAAGGCCCACAACGCCTACGGAGATTCGTAGTTTTCTCGGGTTGGCCGGTTATTATAGAAGGTTTGTTAAAGACTTTTCTTCCATTTCAGCACCCTTAACCAAGCTAACGCATAAAGCATCCAAGTTCCAATGGAATGATGCGTGTGAGGAGAGTTTCCAAGAATTGAAGAACAAGTTGATTTCTACACCCGTGTTGGTACTTCCAGAAGGCTCCGAAGGGTATACAGTGTATTGTGATGCTTCTAGAATTGGTTTAGGATGTGTATTGATGCAGCATGGTAAGGTAATAGCATATGCTTCTAGACAATTGCGGCCACATGAGAAAAATTACCCCACACATGATCTTGAGCTGGCAGCAGTTATCTTTGCTTTAAAAATATGGCGCCACTATTTATATGGGGTTCATGTTGATATATATACTGATCACAAGAGCTTGCAATATATTTTTAATCAGAAGGATCTAAATTTAAGGCAGCGGAGATGGATAGAACTATTAAAGGACTACGATGTTGATATCTTGTACCATCCAGGGAAAGCAAATATGGTAGATGATGCGTTAAGTCGTAAGGCTATGATGGCGCCTATAGAAAGGCAAGGGATGGTTAAAGATCTTCATCAATTAGCTAGTCTAGGAGTTCGTCTTCTCAAAACTCCGAACGAGGAGCTTATTGTGCATAATGCCGCGGAATTCTCATTAGTAGCTGAGGTGAAAGAGAAGCAAGATGCAGATCCTATTTGATTACAGCTTAAGGAGAACGTTCAGAGTGGTGCGACCAATGCATTCGAGCTTACGCGAGAAGGAGTACTTCAGTGCCAAAACCAATTGTGTGTGCCGGATGTAGATGGGCTAAGAAAGAAGATTATGACAGAGGCACATTTTTCAAGGTATTCCATTCATCCAGGATCAACCAAAATGTATCAAAATTTGAAAGATATGTATTGGTGGAATGACATGAAAAGGAACATCGCAGAATTTGTAGCTGAATGTCCAAATTGCCAACTAGTTAAAGTGGAACATCAAAAGCCTGGAGGCTATATGCAATGCATAGATCTTCCAATTTGTAAGTGGGACATGATCAACATGGATTTTGTTACAGGTTTGCCTCGTACAGCTCGGAAATTTGATTCTATATGGGTGATTGTGGATAGGCTTACTAAATCCGCACATTTACCCGTTAAGACCACTTACACAATTGAAGAATATTCGAAGCTGTATGTTAAAGAAATAGTCCGATTACATGGAGTGCCAACTTCTATTATATCGGATCGGGGAACTCAATTTACTGCAAACTTTTAGAAGTCTTTCCAACAGGGTTTGGGAACACAAGTGAATCTGAGTACAACTTTTCACCCTCAGACGGATGGACAAGCAGAGCGCACCATTCAAACCCTTGAAGATATGCTACGAGCATGTGTTATGGATTTTAAAGGCAGCTGGGATGATCATTTACCTCTTATTGAGTTTGCCTACAATAATAGCTATCATTCAAGTATCAAAATGGCACCATATGAAGCTTTATATGGGGGAAGTGTAGATCACCAATAGGATGGTTCGAAGCGGGTGAAACTCTTATGTTCGGACTGGATCTTATGTATCAAGCCATAGAAAAAGTCAAGGTGATTCAGCAACGGTTGAAAACAGCTCAAAGTCGACACAAGTCATATGCGGATAGTAGAAGAAGAGAGCTAGAGTTTTCGTTAGGCGATTGGGTATTTTTGAAGGTATCGCCAATGAAAGGGGTGATGAGATTTGGCAAGAAAGGAAAGTTGAGTCCACGATATATAGGCCCATATAAGATTATTCGAAGATGTGGGCAAGTTGCTTATGAATTAAAGCTACCCCAGGAACTCTCATCAATGCATCCAGTATTTCATGTATCGATGCTTCGAAAGTGCATCGGAGATCCGTCCCTTATTACTTCTACTGAAGATGTGCAAGTAACAGAAGATCTTACCTATGAGGATATGCCTATTGCTATATTATATCGTCAAGTTAAGAAGATGAGAAATAAAGAAGTAGCATCGGTGAAAGTACTTTGGAGAAATTAACAAAGGGAAGAGATTACATGGGAAGCGGAGGAAGCAATGAAATCGAAATACCCTTATTTGTTCAAAGGTGAAAAAAGAAGTGCAAGGAGTGTAACTGGGACACTAACAAGTAAGTTTTTACATATGCATAACATCTATATGATGACGTGAATATCAATTATGAATTCGAACTTGTTTCGGCTAAATAAGTACATTTACATTCGAGGACGAATGTCCTTAAGGGGGAAAGGATGTAACACCCCATACTTAATTATGTGCATTAGCCATGGTTATATGTGTCGGAGTATATGTATTGATCTTAAGTTAGGTATATATGAGTTTGAGTATGACTATTGATTATTTTGAGATGGTTTCAAGTGTATAGTTTGATTATATGTGTATGGGAATCGACTTTCTTTATACTGGAATATTCCCGTCGATGGTTCCATACGAAGTTTATTGAATAAGCTTTCCAACGATATAAAGATTTCCAAAAATGGATAAGTTTCGGATATAATCGTGCACGTTCGAAACTATAAAATGGCGGCCGGGATAATTGTGAACAGTAAATGTGCAGGAAATTCAAACTACTGAGGCCTGCTAGTTTTTTGGGTCGACTTTGAATGATCATAACTCCCTCAATATAATGAACTGGGAGAGATACCACCTATCAAAAGAAAGATCTTTGCGTCTTCTTTCAAATTCAATTGGTTTCATCCAAATCCAACATCTGAGTAAGGAGTTATACTCGTTTTACTTCAGCCTCTCAAAATAGATTTTTAGGGTCAACTTCAAACAATCATAAATCCTTATACAGGACGAACTGGGTGGCCTACTTTATATGAAATTAAATCCCTTTGAATTATCTATCCAACGATATCGATTTCACCCAAATCCGATATCGGAGCAAAGAGCTATGGCCGATTTACTTTAGCCTGTCAAAACAGTCCACCATGGACAGATTCGGACTTACTTAAAATTTTAAGGGCAATATGGTCATTTTCCATCACCTCATGGACGAAAATTGGTCTTTATATACATATACTTAGCCTCATATCCATCATTTTTATCCAAATTATTGAAGAATAAGGAAACCCTAGCCTAAGTTCAACTCCAATTATCTTGTGATTCAACCGCAGAAAATCCAAATTGATTTTGTAGTTGTGTTCACCGTCTCAAGGGCTTCAAGAAGCACCCCTTATTTGTGCCAACAGGACTTAGAAATCAAAAGGGCCATTTTATGGTAAGGATGTAAATTATGTTGGTGTTATTTATATGGATATGTATATATATATATATATATATATATATGCATGTGAGCATAAGAAGTATGTTATTTGATTGTTGTTGAAAGATGATTGGAAATGATGTTGGATCATTCTTGTGCATGGTTGGATTATGTTAAATTGTGAAAGGATTTGGTGTGATGATATGGTATTGATGATGTGGTATTGAAATGATGATTATATATATATATACACATAAACTTATTGTTCAAGTTGGTTTTTGGAATGTTTTGCAAATATTGGTTGTATGGAATTATGGAAGAGAATTATGGTGTTGGATTGCTAATACTAGATGCCAAACATTTCATTGTAGATAAGTGATTTGTAAAGGCGGGAAGTTGTATTGAATTGGTATCCGAATCTACGATGAGGTATGTAAAGCATACTCTAACGATGTTCTTTGGCATGAAAACACCAATGTTCCATCAAGTAAGATTACGAGTTTTCCCAAAAATATGTATTGTTCTACATTACCAACGAAGTTGTTTCCATTCTATAAAGTGTCAAAATGTTTCATTGATATACCAAAAGGCTCCTACTTCATTATTGTGATATTGATGATTCTGAAACACATTGTTGATGTACCAATGAGTCTTTATGACATTGTTATTGTATAGAAGGTCTATTACTTGATTCCTATTGATGTATCATTGTTCCAAAGGTACTATATTGGCATGAACACTAATGTAATAATCTCAAAAGCTTTTGAACTAAGTTATTGGAAAGATCTCTTACGTGAGTTACTTGATATACGTGTGGGTGGTATCCCAGGGGCATAAGCCTAGCATGGGTCGATCCCTATTTATGTGTTTATGGGTGGTATCCCAGGGGCATAAGCCTAGCATGGGTCAATCCCAGTTGATATGTACTGGGGAAGCCTAATGGTCACAGTACGGTACAGTATTGATTATTGTTAGGTGGTTGGAGGTTCGGGAGGAGGAGGTAATGGCGAATGATAATTGTAAAGAATGAAATGAATGAATATATACCGTCCACAAATGTGTTTGAATTCAAGAACCCAATCCAGATTAATGATAATGTACATGATCCTAAAAGTGTTTATGAAGTGTGGTTCACTTCTATTATGATTTATTCATATATGTTTGATTTTCTTGATCCCCCATATCACATATGATTATTTACTGCTTTACATACTCAATACATATTTCGTACTGACGTCCCTCACGGGGGACCTGCATTTCATGCTACAGGCACAGGTACTTCTGCTCATTCACAGCATAGATAGGAGCCGGGTCATATAGCTATTGTTGGTGAGCTTCAGTTTGCTTCGGAGCTTTCCGAGTTGGTTCCTTATGTTTTGTTATTGTACAGGAGTCATGTGTGGGCGGGGGTTTGTCCCGACCCTAGTTATGTCATGTATATATGTCCTAGAGGCTTTGTAGACCTAAGAAAGGGTAAAGTCATGGGAGTTTATATAGTGATGTTATATTTGTATATGTGGTGGCCCCGATGGCCAAGTATTAATATATATATATATATATATATATATATATATATATATATATTTGTGCTGATACAGGGAATTAGATTCTTCTATATGCAGCGAAGTGCTATCCAAATATTTGGTGACATGTAAGTGAAAGTACAGGTATTTGAACGGGTTCTCCCGGGCCTTCTCGGCTTCGGGTGCCAGTCCGGCCCGATGGGATTTTGGGGCGTGACAACAGATCATAAAATCTTGCAATATGTGTTTACTCATAGGGAGTTAAATCTTTATCAGATAAGGTGGTTAGAATAGTTGAACGACTATGATATGAGTGTGTTATATCATCCGGGCAAGGCCAATGTAGTGGAAAACACCCTTAGTAGATTGTCTATAGGCAGTGTTTCTCATATGGAGAATAATAAGAGAGAACTAGTTTGGGAAGTTCATCGGTTAGCTAGATTGGATGTGAGGTTGGTTGACTCAGCTGAAGGGAATATTTGGGTCTAGAATAGTTCAAAATCTTCTTCTAGTGTCTAAAGTGAAAGAGAGGCAGGATTAGGATTCTAGTTTGGTCAAACTGAAGGGTTTTGTTAAAGACCAAAAGGTAAAAGTTTTATCCCAATGGGGACATGGTGTGTTGAGATACCATAGTAGATTATGTTTACCATATGTTAACGATTTGAGGCGGCAGATTATGGCAGAAGTGCATGGTGCGCGTTACTTCATTCATCCAGGAGCCACCAAGATGTACCGCGATTTGCGGGAAGTCTATTGGTGGAGCGGTATGAAAAGAGATATAGCAGAGTTTGTAGCTAAGTGTGCAACTTACCAAAAGGTTAAGGTAGAGCACCAAAGACATGGTAGCACATTACAGGAGTTTGATATTTCCACTTGGAAGTTGGAAGAGGTAAATATGGACTTTGTGACTGGATTACCCCATTCGCATCGTTAGCATGATTCGATTTGGGTTATTGTAGATAGATTGACCAAATCAGCCCATTTCTTTCCAGTTCACATATCCTACATTGCTGAAAATTGCATAGAGTTCCCTTGTCCATCATCTCAAATAGGGGTACTCAGTTTACTTCTCAGTTTTAGAAAACCTTTCAGAAGGGTCTTGGTACTCAAGTTCATCTCAGTTTAGTTTTTCATCTGCAGAAAGATGGTCAAGCAAAGAGGACCATTCAGACCTTAGAAGATATATTGAGGGCATGTGTACTTGATTTCAAAGGCAGTTGGGATGACCATTTGTTATTGATCGAGTTTCCCTACAATAATAGTTACCATTCTAGCATTCAGATGGCCCCGTTTGAAGCTTTTTATGAGAAGAGATGTAGATCACCAGTCGGTTAGTTTGAAGTGGGTGATGTTTGAAGTCATGAAGAAAGTTTAGTTAATTCGAGAGAGATTGAAAGCAGATCAGAGTCGTCATAACTTATATGCAGACGTAAGAAAGGGCGATCTTGAGTTTGAAGTAGATGATCTTGTGTATTTGAAGGTTTCACCCATGAAGGGGTAAAGATATTTGGCAGAAGAGGAAAGTTTAGTCCCTGATATGTAGGCCCCTACAGGATTTTGAGACGTGTGGGGAAGGTAACATATGAGCTTGAGCTACCCGAAGACTTGTCGTCAGTTCAATTAGTGTTCCATGTGTCCTAATTGAAGAAGTCCATGGAAAATTCAGCTGTTACAGTCCCTCTAAAAAGTATAGATATTCAGAATAGCCTTTCATACGAAGAAATTTCAGTAGAGATTGTTGATTTTTAGATCTATAGACTAAGGAACAAAGTAGTTCCCATTGTTAAAGTTTTTGTAATGCCCCAAAATTTCCATCCCGAGACGTCACAGGGTGCTTAGGGATACACGTAACCCCAAGCTAACCCTCGGAGCCAGAAACTACCTCAAGGAACTCAATTCAATAATACTCATGCATAATAAAGAGATATATCACATCGGGTTCAAGAGAGATACTGGAAATACTATACTGTACAACCAAAGTATATATTGAATGTCTGTACATACCATCCTTCTAGTCTGACAAAGCCTCTATGCATCAAAATGAAGGATCCTTTGGGGCAAACCCCCAACTGACTCAACAGTACTGAAATCCATAACAACAAAATGATATCACAAAAATATAGACATGGTCCTTGAACCATGAGGACTCACCACTGAGGAAACGTAGTGAGGCACCCGAATATTGCTAACGCGGCTGCGGCTGAGTACCTGAACCTACATTACGATAAAATGTAGCCAATAAGAAAATATGTGGGTCAGCACTTTGGAATGTACTGAGTATGTCGGGGTGCATGAAAAAATGTAAATATCATCATCAATTTCATGAAAATATGCATATCTACAACGATGGCTCACTTGGCTTGATTTAGATTGAAACATACTTTTCATAATCTCATAGTAAATAAATCATATGATAAAAACCTCATAAATCATCATAAACAACTCAACTCTTCAACTCAAGACTCGAAGTGACTCGGTAATTCAAAAAACTCAAGTTTTATGGACATGGGAGGTTCTTATAACCGACATAAATCATGTGAGCTACATGGAGTCCAACATTTTTCCCTTCTAAGGAGAGAATCCCACATTGGCGGGAGCATCGTACTCTTGTCAGGGAGTACAACCTCAATTTAGTGATCATAATCCCATACTAGGCATCTGGCCCACAAATATCAACACCAATCCTATGGTGGCACGTAGTTTCGGGGAAAATACCACACTTCCCACTTGGTGCTAAATACTACTCCCAGAAACAAGCTCAGAACGGGTTATAAAATCCACTACAAACGTCACAAGGGTCTATCATGAAGATCAAATCAAATCTTTTTCTCATTTATCAAATCATAATCAATTTGTGGATTCCTAACTCGACTCAAATCAAATCAATCTTTCTCAATATCAAAATGTATCAATACATTAAATCATGGCAACATCAATAACTTTGAGGAAATATCAAGACTCATTGTAACGACTCAATCTCATGAATCAATATACTCTACAATCTAATTTGTCATAAGGAAGCTTAAAGCTTGACACATATCTTGAAAGAACTTCAAATATCAACTCATGGTAGAAATATGAAATTCACAATATTAAATATCACGTGTCATAACTTGGGAATAGTAAAATAATCATGTATAACAAAACTTGAACAATTTATATTCTCATAGTCTCATGATGAAGTAATTTGGGTATAAACCCACTTGCAAAATCATATAAATCCATAATAAAAATAAAGCTTTGGGCACAAGAACAAAAGGATTGCTCTTGTTCAAAACCCCACATACCTTAATCTTTGAAATTAGATGAATTTTAGTGCTTAAGACTCTATCCGCACTTGTAATAAATGATTTTCGAAGCCCACACTATGAAGAACTTGGTTATTGAAGAAATCTTGAAGATTTATGGATGATTTTTTTTGGAAGATTAATGCTTTTGAATGAAACCCTAGATATATTTTCTTAAGAGAATTGGAAGAGAAAATGAAGAAATTAAGGTTTGGATGGGGATTCTCATATATATAGGGGCCTCCAAAAGATGGTAAAAGACCAAAATACTCTTGCAAAATCGTCCTTTAATTTCTGGAAAAAAAATAGCTGACGACATTTGTGACAAGTCGTCAGACTTGTGACAAGTCGCCATGAAATTTCTTCACAAAAGGGTGGAATTTATGACTTTCTGCTTAAGGTTGACGACATTTTGTGACAAGTTGTCAGACTTGTGACAAGTCGCCATGAAATTTCTTCACAAAAGGGTGGAATTTATGACTTTCTGCTTAAGTTTGACGACATTTTGTGACAAGTTGTCAGACTTGTGATAAGTCGTCACAAAATGTCATCACAAAATATTGGAACTTGTGACTTTCTGCTTAAGGTGACGACATTTTGTGACAAGCAGTCAGACTTGTGACAAGTCATCACAAAATGTCGTCACACAGTTTCCAGGCTGACATGCTGGATAAAATAGGCATAACTTTTCGTTCCAATACCGGATTTAGGTGAAATTGGTACTGTTAGAAAGCTAATTCAATTATCTATCAGTTGGTGATTCATAAGCGCAAAATTTCTTTGTGTAACAAGAGATATGCTCATTTGAAGTTGGCTATGCCAAAATCCTTCTCAAGAATTCAATTGGTAAGGGATGTTTTGATTCACCTAATCGCTAGGACATCTTTGAGGCCTTAATACACATCACCTTTGATCAGAAAACAACCAAAGAACTATAATTTATTTCTCATGAACTTGAGTAATGGTGGCACTATTGGTTAGAGTTCTCAGGGTATTACAATATCTCCTCCTTGGAAACATTTGTCCCCGAATGTTGCCAGATAGGCCAAGAACAAGAAAAAATTAGGACGTATAGCTGGAACGACTCACTTAAAGGACTTACTTCACTCTATACCTTCGGATACTATACAAAATGTACGAATTCGTGATGGAATTAGACACACTGCTGAATCTTTAATAAGAAGGGGGTGGAATTAAGAAGGAATGGTACCTTCTGCTCGCTCCGAACTCATAAAAAAGAGGTGAGGAAACTTGGCTCGCATATCAGCTTCGGCTTTCCCAGTAGCACCCTCTGTAGATTGATTTCGCCAAAGCACTTTAACCAAAGGAACTTCTTTGTTCCTTAGCCTATGGATCTGAAAATCCAAAATCTCAACCGGAATCTCCTCGAATGAAAGGCTATCCTAAATATCTAAGCTTTCGGAAGAATCAACCACGACAGAATCACCAATACACTTCTTAAGCATAGAAACATGGAATACCGGATGAATGCTAGACAGCTCCGCAGGTAACTCAAGATCTGTATGGACCAACATAACGGGTACTAAGCTTTCCCTTCTTCCCAAATCTCTTCACCCCTTTCATGGGTAAAACCTTCAAGTACACTAAAGCATTAACATTAAACTCAAGATCTTTTCTTCTCACATCCGCATAAGAGTTCTGACGACTTTGAGCGGTCTTTAATCTTTCTCGAATCAACTTAACTTTTTCCATATCCTCAAACACAGAATCAGGACCAATCACAGATGTTTCTCCTACTTTAAACCAACCTATAGGAGATCTACAACTTCTCCCATACAAAGCTTCGAACAGGGCCATCTAAATACTAGCATGGAAACTATTGTTATACGTAAATTCGATCAATGGAAAGTGCTCATCCCAACTACCTTTGAAATAAAGTGCACATACCCTCAATTAAACTTGGGTACCAAGACCCTTCTGAAAGGCTCTCTAAAACTGTGAAGTAAACTGAGTACCCCTATCTGAGATGATAGACAAAGGAACTCCATGCAAACTGAATAACTCACGGATATACAATCCAGCATAATCCTCAGTTGTATAAGATGAATGCACTGGCAAGATGATTTAGTCAACCGGTCTACAACAACCTAAATCAAATCATGATGACGACGAGAAGGAGGCAAACCAATTAAAAAATCCATATTCACTTCTTCCCACTTCCAAGTAGGAATGCTAAACTTTTACATTACACCATCGGACCTTTGGTGCTCTACCTTAACCTGTTGACAAGTAGAAATTCGCCATAAATCCTGCTATGTCTTTCTTCATACCGTTCCACCAATAGACTTCTCGCAAATCATGGTACATCATGGTAGCACCGAGATGAATAGAATATCACGCGCCATGCGCTTCAGCCATAATTCTCTGCCTTAGATCATCAACATCAGGAACACACAATCTACTCTGCAATCTCAACACACCATCTCCCCCTTGGGAGAAAACCTCTACCTTTAGGTCCTTAACTGACTTCTTCTATCTGACCAAACTAGGATCCCTGTCTTGCTTCTTCTTTACCTCTAAGACCAAAGAGGACTCGGAACTACTCTGAACTAACATACTCTCTTCAGCCAAATCAAGCAATCTAACACCCAACCTAGACAAACGATGCACATCATGAGCTAATTCTTTCTTATAATTCTCTATATGAGCTACACTACCTATAGACAACCAGCTAAGAGCATCTGCCATAACATTGGTCTTGCCCGGGTGATACAACATACTCATATTGTAGTATTTTAGCAACTCTAACCATCTTCTTTGCCTAAGATTCAACTCCCTCTGAGTAAATACATACTGCAGGCTTTTGTGATCAGTAAACATATCAACATGAACACCATACAAATAATGTCTCCATATTTTCAAAGCAAAATCTACAGCTGCTAATTCAAGATCATGGGTTGGGTAATTCTTCTCATGAGGCTTCAACTGTCTGGAGGCATAAGCTATAACTTTACCCCTATGCATCAACACACAACCCAAACCAACTATAGAAGTGTCACAATACACCACAAAACCATCAGTAACATCGGGTAAAGCTAACACTGGGGCTAAAGTGAGTCAAGTCTTCAACTCCTGAAAACTCTTCTCACAGGCATCTGTCCACTAGAATTTAACTTTCTTTTGGGTCAATCGGGTCATGGGATACGTAATGGAAGAGAATCCCTCAACAAAACAATGGTAGTAACCATACAAACCAAAGAAACTCCTAATGTCAGATGGGGAGGTAGGTCTAGGTCAATTCTTTACAACTTCTGTCTTTTAGGGATCGACTCTAATGCCTTCGGCAGAAACAATGTGACCTAGAAAAGAAACTGACCTTAGCCAAAATTCACACTTGCTAAATTTAGTGAATAATTGATGATCTCTAAGAGTTTTTAAGACAATTCTAAGATGGTCGGCATGATCATCCTCTATTTGGGAATACACTAGAATATCATCTATGAATACAATGACAAATATATCAAGATATTTCTTGAACACTCGATTCATGAGGTCCATGAAGGCTGCTGGAGTATTGGTTTACCCAAAGGACATGACAAAAAACTCAAAGTGACCATAACGGGTTTAGAAGGTTGTCTTTAGAATATCACGCTTTCTCACTTTAAGATGATGATAGCCGGATCTAAGGTTTATCTTTGAAAAATAACTTGAACCCTGTAGCTGATCAAATAAATCATCGATTCTAGGAAGAGGATACTTGTTCTTGATAGTTACCTTGTTGAGTTGACGGTAGTCAATACACATATACAATGTACCATCTTTCTTACACATGAATAGAATAGGTGCACCCTACGGGGAAATACTAGGTCTGATAAAGCCTTTGTTTAAGAGATCTTTGAGTTGCTCCTTCAACTCATTAAGTTCTACGAGAGCCATACGGTACGGAGGAATGGAAATAGGTTGAGTATCGAGAAGGAGATTAATCCCAAATTCTATTTCTCTATCAGGTGGGACCCCTGGGAGATCTTTTGGGAAAACATCGGGAAACTCATTAACAATGCTAACTAACTGAATAGTCAGAGTCTAGGACTTGAGGTCTTTAACTCAAACTAGGTGATAGATGCAACCTTTGGAAATCGACTTCCTAGCTTTGAGGTAGGATATGAAATGGCTCTTCAGAGTTACAGAACTCCCGGACCACTCAAAAATGGGCTCGTCAGGAAACTAAAACTTGACCACTCAGGTACGACCATCTATAGATGCATAGCACGAGTGAAGCCAATCTATACCCAGAATGATGTCAAAATCAACCATATCTAGCTCAATCAAATCAGCATATATGACCCAATGAAGGACAGTGCCAAGACACTTCTTATACACTCGCTTAGAAATAATAGATTCTCCTACTGGGGTAGAAACCAGAATAGGCTCAGGAATTCGTTCAGGGTCCATCTCAAAATTTATAGTAACCAGAGATGTCACATAAGAGAAACTCAAACTAGGGTCCATCAATACATACACATCAAAATGAAAGACATAGAGCATACCAGTGACAACATCTGAAGAGTCCTCCTGCTCCTGGCGAGGTGGTATAGCATAGAAGAGATTCTACCATGAACTGCCAGCAGTGCTAGAAGAGGCGCCCTGAGGAGGAACTGGACGGACTACGAGAGCGGCGGCACTGGTTACCTGACTCTGGGAACGAGCATCTCGACTCCCCTATCTAGCATACGGATAATCTCTAAGTCAGTGGCCCAACTTGACACAACCAAAGAAACCCCTATGATCAACAAAACACTCGCAAAAATAATCTCTACCACACTTCGCACATGAAGAAGGATGAGGTCTGTTACTTATACTTTCCAGAGACCTAGATGGGATAAGCCTGTTCCCCTGCTCCTGCCTGCTTTTAGGTGCGGGAGCACTAACTGAGGAAGGCACGGGCATAAATAGACATCTCTAGAATTGAGGGCAGTTCCCTCCATGGAATTTGGACTGACCAAATCCTTGCTGCTTTGATCTAGCTCTTTTATTCCCTCTTACTCTCTTTTTCTCTTTTACCTTATCAGCTTTAATTTGTTGGGCATATATCATCAACTGAAAAGGTCTATCTCCCTATTAAGTATAGCAGATCTACACTTTTTCACAACGTAACCCGATATGCCGGTCACGAACTTGCTCATGATGTTCCTGGAGTCAGCCATCATACTAGGAGCATATTAGGATAACTGGTTGAATTTAAGACAATACTCCTTAACAGTCATGGAGCCTTGTCTAAAATTCATGAATTCCTCTATCTTTGCTTCCCTCATCTCAAGAGGAAAGAATCTATCCAAGAACGCATCCTAGAATAATTACCAAGTCATGGAAGCGGAATCATCCCCTCTACTCTTTCTCCACATCTTCACCCAATCATATGCAACATCTTTTATTCGATAGGAAGCCATTCAACACTCTCTTTCTAAGTCACGTGTATAATCTGGGTGATCTTCCTCACTTTATCTAAGTACATTTGTGGGTCTTCACCTACCTTCGACCCATAGAACTCAGGCGGATTCATCCGCATAAAGTCATAAACTCAAGCTACAACAGAATTATTCTCTTGCGTAGGTGGAACAGTATCCTGGGCATTAGCTTAAGCATTGGCGGTAACTGGCTGGGCTAGCGCCTAAAAAGCTACCTGAAATTCTACATGAGACACATGCTCGTTCAAGAGATCAATGGGTTGAGGTTGCTCATTGTTTCTATGAGCTCAATGAGGAGGCATTTTATATTGTAAGAGAGCACGAGTTAATCGCACATAAAGAGAGTTGTAGGCACGATAAACTTAAGAAAGAAAAATAAATTTTCCTAAAACGTCTCGTAGCCTCTTGCTCATAGATGCGGCGCATTTCACACTGATGATCAAGACTCTACGTAATGCGGCTTGTCAGACTCCCTAGGACCTATGACTCCTCAAACCTTAGGCTTTAATACCAAGCTTTGTAACGCCCCAAAAATTCTATCCTGAGACGTCACAAGGTGCGTAAGGCTACACGTAGCCCCAAGCTAACCCTCAGAGCCAGATACTACCTTAAGGAACTCAATCAACAATAGTAATGCATAATAAAGAGATATATCACATCGAGTTCAAGAGAGATACTGGAGACTACTAAATTGTACAACCAAAGTATACATGGAATGTCTGTACATACCATCCCTCTAGTCTGACAAAGCCTCTATACATCAAAATGAATGAGCCTTAGGGACAAACCCCCAACTGACTCAATAGTACTGAAAGCCATAACAACAAAATGATATCACAAAAATATAGACACGGTCCTCGAACCATGAGGACTCACCACTGAGAAAATGTAGTGAGGCACCCAAATATTGCTAACGCGGCTGCGGATGAGTACCTGAACCTACATTATGAGAAAATGTAGCCCATAGAAAAATATATGGGTGAGTACTTTGGAATGTACTGAGTATGTGGAGGTGCATGAAACAATGTAAATATCATCATCAATTTCATGAAAATATGCATATGTGCTAAAAAAATAGCTGACGACATTTGTGACAAGTCATCACGAAATGTCGTCACAAAAGGGTGGAATTTATGACTTTCTGCTTAAGGTTGACGATATTTTGTGACAAGTCGTTAGACTTTTGACAAGTTGTAACAAAATGTCATCACAAAATGTAGGAATTTGTGGCTTTCTACTTAAGGTGTCGATATTTTGTGACAATCCATCAGACTTGTGACAAGTCATCACAAAATATCGTCACACAATTTCCAGCTGACACGCTGGAGTAAAATAGGCATAACTTTTTGCTCTGATACCAGATTTGGGTGAAATTGGTACCGTTGGAAAGATAATTCAATTATATATCTATTTCTGGGTCATGAGCTCAAAATTTATTAGTGTAACAAGATATATGCTTGTTTGAAGTTGACTATGCCAAAATCCTTCTCAAGAATTCAATCGGTAAGGGATGTTTTATTTACCTAATCGCTAGGACATCTTTGAGGCCTTAATATACATCACCCTTGATCAGAAAACAAACAAAGAACTGTAATTTATTTCTCATGATCTTGAGTCATGGTGGACATATTGGTTAGAGTTCTTGGGGTATTACAATTTTGTGGTTAAATCGGTCTATTAAGCATGCTACTTGGGAAGCAGAAGCAGACATGCATACCAAGTATCCTCATCTCTTCTCTTTGAACTTAAATTCAACCGAAAGTAACAGTCCTTCTTAATTCAGTTCTTTTCCAGTCTCAAATTCAGCCACATAGTTATCTTCATGTAAATTTATGCATTCGTAGATTAGTTCAGCCACTCAGTATATTTTAGATTCAGTCATGCATCTTGTTTTAGTTGTTCATGCCAACACATAGCCTCATTCCCTCAGTATCTTCAGTTTAACTAGTATCATTTGAGGATGAATGTTCCTAATGGGGCGATAATGTAATACCCCATACTTTTTCTTGCTCAGTTTAACTCCTAGAATGTCAAGAGTCAAGTTTAAAAATGAATAAATCTTTATACATATAGAGTTTTCAAGCTCTAGACCCACCAATGTGTACATAATTGACTCATATTTTCAACGATACCAATTTTGCCTAAATCCAATACTCGATTAAGAGGTTATGGTGATTTTATTAAAAATAATAGATCACCATGATAAGCACCGCATTGCGGTGAAAGAAAAAATCACAATTATTCAATTCCGGTGAAGCACCACGATTGGCCAACGTCGCGGTGAAGCTCCAATTCCCGCTCATCCCATTCCAGTAGCTCACTGCGATTAGCTTGTATCACGACAAAATTTCCAATTGGACAGACACCGTATCACGGTGAAGTGCAAAATGGTCCTTCTCCTTTTTCAGTGACGCAACGCGATTATGTCGCGTCATGCCAAGGCCAAAATGGCGATCGTCCTTTTTTCAGTAAGCTACCATGATAACGGTGCGTTGTGGTGGGAGAAAAATTGGGATTTTCAGTTTTGAGTAAAATTTTAATAGGGCAATTTAGTCTTTTCCCAACCCTCCAAATTGTGAATAACAGAGGATTAAACCTATTCTAAGCCTATTATGCTCACCTTTTATCAATTTTCTCTCAAAGAATCCCTAGAACATCAAACCTTCATCCCCAAGAAATCCAAATTCCACCATTCTTTTTCTAAGATAACTCAAAATTAAAGATTTCCAATTCAAGAACATCAAAAAACCTATCTTCAAGAGAACAAATAGAAACTCAAAGTTCAAGTTTCTTCATCTAATCATCAATTAAGGTATGTGGGATTTTCAACAAGGATAATTCTTTCATCCTTGTGCCCAAACTTAGTTTTTAATTACAAAGTTATATGATTTTGTATGATTACCCACGAGTTTCAAATTAAGGTTCATACCCAATATTGTTATTTGCAAGATTATGAGATTTCAAGTGATTTAGATGTTAAATTGCATGATTACTTTCTATTTTCATGCGTATTGCAGAAATTTCCAGATTTAGACTTGAATTATCAATATTTTCATTACTTGGAATGAGTTTTATGATGATTTGACATGAAATAGATGCATGGGTTATTAGCCCTAGTTTGAATGTTGTTATTTCAAGAAGATTATTCTTTTAAGCATCCCATGATTTGTTATATTCAGATTTTGAACAAAGATTTAATCTTTTGGTCATAGCTTAGATATGAAATCCACTTTACATATTTAGCTACAGTTTACAGTAAATAGATTTACAAGAGGTTTTCATTGTGAACCCTTATATTAGTTTTTAAAAGTGGACTTCCTACAAAATGAGCATATAGATTAAAGAGAGTAGTATTTAGCACCGAGTTGGGCATGTTTACATACCTCAGAACTACAAGCCAACGTATGTACAGATTATAAGAATATTCCTATTTTTATGTGGATGACAGTTACAGATGTGATCACTTAGATTAGTTTATACTCCTTGACAAGAGTATGACACCTCTCCCCAACATAAGGTTTTCCTATAAGGGAACTAGACATTGGACACTATGATAGCTCACATAGTGTATGCCAGTTAGAAGAACCTACCTACAGCTTACAGAAAAGAGTAAAGAATAACAGAAAATGTTTTAGAAACTAAGTATAAAGGCGCACAAATTTTATTCAGATATTGCTTTATATGTGGCATTAGTTACAGGTGGCAGCTTTCAGATTTCATATATAAAAGTAAGTCCTTTCTACACTTAGAAAGCATGATTTAAAGATAGAATACAAGTACAACTTTTAGAAACTAAATGCTATGACTCACTAGATTTATGCAATATGTTTAGCTATTCATGATTATGATTTTCAGTTTTCAGTTATTCAAGCTAATGTGAGTCATCTACATTAAGTATGCATTATGTTAGAAATTATGATAATGTTGAGACATTATTTTACTTATGCATTCACCCCCATATACTAGGTACAATCCAGAAGTATTGATTCACATATATGTCTATGTGCTTCATTGTCTTATAATGTAGGTTTAGGTGCTAGTTTCAGCAGCGTGAGTAATTTTAAGCATCTCCATCTACATTCCGACAGTGAGTGATTCCTCATCGTTTGGGGACTTAGTCATTCAATTTTTTTCTCAACTTATTAGTCTAGATTATTTAGTATTTTCAGACAATTCGAGTCAGTTGGGGGTTTGTCCCAGTGACTCTCTACCATTAGTAGTAGAGTCTTGTTAGACTGCTAGATATGATTTAGATTTTTAGTATTGATTGATCAGACTCTTGAGTTTAGTATTTTCAGATATTATATTCAGATAATTTCAGTTAGCTCAGACAGAATTCCTCATCTTATCTTTGATTATATATCTTTATTCCCTTTATTTTGAGCTTCAGATTTAGTAGAAGGCAGACAGGGTTAGCTTAAGGCTACTCGTAGTCTTGAGAATCGTGTGAAGTCTCGGGACCCATTTTTGAGGAATTACAATAAGTAATGGAGAACCATGTGAAGTTGGTAATAAGAGAGAATTATCAAGTTTAGCATCAACAAAAGGGAAAATATCTTCTTTGAAAGACACATCCCGGGACACAGAAATCTTTCTTATGGAAATATCCCATAATATATAACCTTTATCCAAATTTGAGAATCTTAGCAAGATAGCAGGGACAGCTCTGGTTGAAGATTTATCACCCCTGGGTAAGCTTAAGGCATGACAAAGTACCCTATGACCCTTAGGTGTGCCAACATAGTCTCTTTGCAATATAATAGTTCATATGAAGTCTTATTATCTAGAACTAAAATGGTAATCTATTCATTAAGTATATTGTAGCCTTAATACAAAATCCCCAAAAATTAATAGGTAGTGTTGATTGAAATCTGATAGCTCTGGCAATCTCTAGAATGTGTCTGTGCTCTGTTTGTACTATGTCATTCTATTGTGGAGTATAAGGACAACTACTTTGATGCAATATTCCAAAATATTGAAACAACTAGGTACATTAATGATTAAAAACTCAATACCATTGTCTGATCTCATAATCATAATATGAGAATCAAATTGAGTCTTGATCATTAACAAAAAAAATTATGGCAACAATTGCTTCTGGCTTTAATTGCAACAGATATACCCATACAAACCTATAATTATCATCCATAACTATAATAAAGTAATATTTATTTTCAATAGTAAGGGCCTTATATGGTCCCCAAAGATCCATGTGAACAACCTCAAGCAATGTCGATGCTCTAAAATTACTAAAAGGGAAAAAAGTCTAACTTGTTTAGCTAATGGACAAACAGGACGGTTATTAAGAATCTCACTATCATTTTTGCATTCCATAAACTTTAGATGCTTTAGATCTTGAGAAGAAGGATGTCCAAGTCTAGAATACCATAATTTGATATCAGGTATTGTCACAATTGCGGTTACTATTCTTTTTGAATTATTGTTGTCTTTGTTCAGGTGCTTTAGCACAGTTTCAGTTCTAAAGATGTATAATCCACCATTTTTTTTACCAATCCCATTCACCCTGCTAATCAAGAAGTCCTGAAAGACACAAAAATCAGGGTAAAAGGATATAAAGTAAGATAATTCCCTTGTGACTTTGGAAACAGATAACAAATTGAATTTTAAATCTGCCACTAATAGAACATTCTTCACTACTGCATCTGCAAAAATGTCTGATGTACCAATATAAGTTACCTTTACCTTATCTCTTACAGGAAAATAAACCTAATCCCTCTGTACCTTAGTCAAGTTATGAATGTCCCTCAACATACATCTACTGTATGTTATGTGGTGAAAAGCAACAGAAGTTATTATCCAATCTTGTGTAAATATAGCATATGATATTAAACAAGTGGTGATACCTGATATGTTGGCCTGCTTAGTCTCTGAGACATCTTTGTAAAGCATATTAAGAATCTGTCTGAATTCTGCTTTAGTAAAAGCTTGTCCTTTTACAGAAGTAGCAGTGTTTCCCTCATAGCTAGTTAATGTTTTACTAATTGATGTTGCTTGAGTATGATTACATAATCCATTAGAGATATTGTTCGCTGCAAAATTACCTCCTTGAACAACATGTGCATGATTACCATATTTATGCCTTGCATTACTACCAGAATTTGAGTGGCTATTCACGCTCCTAAAAGCAATATTACCACTACCAAGATTCTTCCTTTACTTTAAATCCAATGGATATCCTATCAACTTGTAGCAGTTTTCTTTGGTGTGACTGGTGAAATTGCAAAAATCACACCCTTTTATAATACTCCCTTCCTTAGTTCCTGTTAACACTCATAAAAAGTTGATTTGACTTCCCAACCATGCTGGCTACACATGTTGAGTGTTGTGTCTCATCCTCTATCAATATTGTATATGCTTGATTTAGTGTGGGTGCAGTTTTTTTTGGCAGAATTTACCTTCGTGCTTGATCATAGGATTCATTCTAAGCCATTTAAGAACTGTATTAGCCTCATTTAAAATAGATGATCCATATAGTCTATCGATCATGGACAATCACAGCAAGGTGAAGATGTAACAGCATCATACTCATTCCATAAAGTTTTTAGTTTTATGTAATATTGAGGTACAGAATCAGTAGCTTATGAGACTATGGTAATTTTCCTGTGCGGTTAGTATACTCGCAGTTGATTGACCTTGTCAAAACTCTTTCAAATCAGCCCATACTGCAGAAGCACTGGTAGCATATACTATTCCATTGAGGAGTTCTTTACTCACTGTGTTCATCAACCATGATAATATAATTGCATTGCACGTCTCTCATTGCTTATGCAAATCATCTCTAGACAATTCCTTTGTACATGTCCCAGTAACAAATCCATAATTTAATTTTTTCAATAATGCAATTTTCATGGATCTTCTCCTTATTCCATAGTTCTCAGATCCTATCAATTTGATTGGGATCTTCACAACTCCTGTAATATTTGAAGATCCAATGAACAGAGGATCATGTTAATCAATTTTGAGCGTCATTTTCTATTGCAATTCTGATGCGATTGACTGGCTAGAAGAGACCTAAACTCGACAACTCAAAAAACTTATATTCAACTAAAATGTAGCGCAGAAACAACCAGAATCAATAGCTCTGATACCATGTTAAAACTAGCATGTACAGCTAGGACTCCATTGATGGAGCTTTGAAGAAAAGAACGAACAACAAAGAACTTTATAACTGCTTTCAAGTTAGTACAATGAGGTGCACATTCAGCCTTTTATAGACTGAGTTGGAGAAGTAACTAACTTGTTCTAGAACCTTCTTGTGGCATCACTGTGCAACAACTAACACTAACTAATGAGTAGCCAACTAATTTATCAACTAATTAACTAATCGCAGTAACAACAATGCTCATGAATGATACAGTGAAGCAATGAAACAGTAAAAGAATGTTTCATACAGTGAAGCAATGAAACAGTAAAAGAATGATGAAACAGAAAAAACATGATCATTGAGAGGAACACTTTCAAGATTTGATTGGTCAAACTCATCTGTTTTTTTTTTTATGTTCAATGTATCTGAAATTTATTGATTAGATTAATTCGAATTCACCGTATAGGGCCAGGGGAAGCATTCCTGCTAGAAAATTATCTACTTTTAAAGTTTGAAATTGAATCCTTGATCTATCTATAGATGAATGGATCTTATCCGTCCCAACCTAAATTTCGTGATAGTAATCGTGTGACATTATTTGTCTTATTATTAGTCTAATTATTTCTTATTTTAAGTTATGCAATGTTATATAATATTTCTTATCGTGAAAGAAATTAGCATTAATTGGGAGAAATAACTGTAGTCAATAAACTTCTCTTCTTGCATACGACGAGTAATATACGTTTCTTGTACTCTTATATTATCGGAGCTGAACTTTCAAGATGATTTAATTTGGTTAAATGAAAAGTTTGGCATAAGTTTACTATTCAGGGCAGATAAAATTCATACCTGTGTAACGGCCCGTTGAGTATCCGACAAGAACGTTTGATTTCAATCAGACCTTGAAAAACAGTATAAGGTCTGAAACTCTCGATTAATAGACTTACATAAGGAAACACAAATTTTAGATAGTTGAATTGGTGAAGCGGATGGTATATTTGATAGGGAGGTTAGAGATCAATGCTTCCTTTGAATGTCATTTGATCACACGAGTTCGCTCTTATCGGACTTGTTTTGTGTGGCATCCATTTTTTGTATAATTTGTAAGCTATTGCATATGAGCAAATTTATCTAGTGCTCACTCGAAGAATAAGGACTGCAAATTTTTCAAGAATCCAAATGGAGAAAGAATGTCATTTTTTTGGGTAACAAAAACAGTCACATCTTATACTTGATAACATATACTAGTAACATGGCCAACACAATGGTTTTCGAATCAGTAGAAGAGTAAATTTTTTAATATACCTATTTAATAACCTAGCCTGAATCACATGCATTAGAACTTTAGCTATTATATTTCTTTTTAATCGTTGTTAAATATGAGTGACAGTATGTGTTACAAGAAGATAGGAGAGGTAGATTCATACTTTAAATTTAATTTAACAGGTTTAATTTTTAGATCTTTTCATTATTCACCACATTTTTCCAGTTTAATGTTTGTTCAATTATTCTTTTGGCAATTTTTGTAATTTTTCACATAAGTATTTATATATTGCATAGAGATAGGGAGACTAATTGAACTCATTGACTATATATTACATCGTTCATTACTAACTAAAATATAGATATTCGGTTTAACTATACAAAATAATAAGACAGACATGAAATTTGAGGCAACGAGATTTAATTCTAAGAATATAGGTGAAGGGAAAAAGGACAAGATAAAACTGGAATTTGAAACCTCGACTTCACTTGTAAAAATGAACCCAATAATCATTGTATTATATTTTAAAAACAAATGATTCACTTATCTATTATTGAATGAAGATGAATACACCTTTACACTAGTACATACTATAGTACTATAAATAAATAAATCGAATTTCATAAAGTACTACCCTATACCTAATATTCCCTCCAAAATTGGAAATTTTATCGTGAATATATAGCTAGAAATTTATACTGACAATATATATTACTTAAACTCAATAGGATTTTCTTGATGACTGAATGACTTGGAGACTTTCTTGGTAAGTGGAGACCTTGACTCACGAAGTCTTCTTTCATTGACCAATGATGTTGCAAACCTATCACAAAACCAAAGATTTAAATTAGTTTATTTATGACATAAGAATGTATATATAACTTCTAACAACTTACATAATATAATAGTAAGACTAGCTAACATACACTGATAACACAAATATGATATCCCTTCGATCCATCAATCATGATTTTTAAAAATAAATATCTCAAATTATTTGTCAGACACTTATTTTTAAAAAATAAATATCTCAAATTATTTGTCAGACACTTAAAACAAAAGTATAATATATGATATATATACCTCTTAAGGGCTTCCTCATTAGTGCCTCGTTTAGGAATTGGTTCTGTCAAACCTGTTTCCAAATTTATCCTTGAAAGTGGTTCCTTCAATAAATTTTTCCCAATTTCCACTAGCCACTCCAAATTTTCCTTTGTAGACACATGCACTGAGGCTTCTGTTCCAATTAGTTTATCCTCCTGTTCATTTATTTCGACAACCGAAAATATATATATATATATATATTTGGTGAATAAGAGCAGTTGCATTAGTGTAAATAAAGGTTAGTTACAAGACAAGACCTAGTCAGGAACAAAAATATGAGAGTTTTGGTTTAGGCTACCATTGCTAGATACATTTCGGGAGAAAGATTTTCCCTTGAAGTCTTCCCAAAAAACTACTCCTGTACTAACTGGATGAGTAACAAAAGCATGAAGGTTGTCAAAAAGGTTTTTCTTGGAGCCATCTTCACCATTTAGTCTGCTACTCTATTCTGCTCCCGATATGTGTGGTAGACTGGAGGATTCTCCAACTTCTCTAGGAGAGATCTGCATTCAAAAACAATAGAGTTATATAGCAAGTTTTCATGGTGCAGCATGTTAATCACTTGTAGAGAATCAATGCAAATATTCAAGGGCATTAAGTTATGTTCTATGGTCAGGTTGAGGCCTTCTTTGAGGGCTAAGAGCTCTATAAGATAATGGTGGCATGGGTGAAGCTTCTGCTGAAGCCCACTACCTGGTCCCCTCTACTATTCCTGATGACATCCCATATACATCCCCTACCAGGGTTCCCTATACATGACCCATTAGTGTTGAGCTTGTAAGGGATGGATGTAGGGGGTTGTCATTTAATGGTGATACTAGTCCTAGGGTGATGATTGGTAAAATCCTCTAGGTGGTGGAATTCCACTGCTTCTGCATGAGTTCTGCTGAAGTAAGGTTAAGAGTTAGTATTTTGAAAGTTCCTGTTATTTCTGATCTTCCAGAGATGCCAGAGGCAGAAGGAGAGCAAGGTGCTCCAAAGGGTGTTTGGGTCAAAATTCTCACTACTAAGAATCTTTCAGGTGGTGTGCCAATTATTAGTGTCAAACATGAGGATATTCAGGTGAAGAGCTCCTTTGTAATTCTGTATAAGGTGATGCCAAAAGGTCTTAGCAACATTCCATCCAAAAAAGATGTGGTGTTGGTCCTCCAGGCTACTGTTGCATATGATGCAGGAGGATTTGATGTTCAGACCTCTCTTGCAAGAGTGTAGTTAGTGGGAAGGAAGTTGTAGTGCAAGAGTCGCTTGAAAGTTTTGATCTTATTAGGAATTCTGAGTTTCCATATCCAATTGTAGGAATGGTGATTAATGATGGGGTGTCTTTCCAGGTTAGTGATGTAATGGTGAGCACTTTTACAGGAAAAGGTGTCATCTCCAGTAAGTCTCTAAATAGGGGTGTCTTGCTTAAGGGTGGGGTTTTGAAGAAAGACACTTTAATGTTGTGGATAATATTGGTGGGAAGGTGGAAGGACAGAGGGGAGAAGTCCTATCTTCTATCCTTCCAAATATCCTTGACATTATATGGATGTGGAGTGATGTATAGGCTCCTGGATAATGAAATAAAGAGGGGGCATTCCATGAATCCATCTATCCTCCTAGGCATTCACCTATGTTCCATCTTTGATGGCCCAGAATAGGGCATCATTGCAAAGCTTTCAGCTAGTGGTGATGTCATTCTAAGTTCTGGAGCCAACAGTGATATTATCTCTAGAATTGTATTTAGAAAAGAGAGTGTTGGCCCAAAGAGAAGTGGGGTTGGATTACATTCTCCAACCTAAACCACAAAGAAGAGCTTTATTCTTGATGTTAGCTCTCTGCATACCTAGCCCCCCATCTCTTTTGGGGAGGGTTATAGTATCCCACCCCAGGAGATGTATTTTCCTCTTGGCATCAGTAGTGCCCCAAATAAAGTTTCTTTGGGATTTATCAATGAGTTTATGATTGGAGTTGGGAAGGTGTATGTACTGCATAACGTAATTAGGAATACTAGCCAAGGAGGATTTTGCTAGGGTTACTCTGCCTGTCATGTTGAGGAACTTGGTTTTCCAACCATCCAGTTTGCTATTCAAATTATCAAAGAGGAATTGGAAGTCCTCCTTTTCAGCCTTTTTATAGAAGATGGGAAAGCCCAGATATTTCCTAAAATTGGTGGAAGAATAGATGCCCAGAGTGTTGATGAGGTTATTTTGATTCTCAGGAGTATAGTTAGCAGAGAAAATGACTTTAGATTTAGAAAGGTTTATCCTTTTCCCAGAATGGGAGCTGAAGTTGTGGAGGATTTTATTGATGGTGTGACAGTTTTTAGGATAAACCTTTACAAAAAGAGTGAGATCATCAGCAAAGAAAAGGTGGGAGACAGGGTGTCCCCTTTTAGAGATGGAAACAGGTGTCCAATTAAGAGTGTCAACCTCATGGTTAATTCTTCTAAACAGTATTTCCATACAAAGAATAAAGAGGTAGGGAGACATGGGGTCTCCTTGTCTAATTCCCCTTAAGGGAGTGAATTTGGTTGTTTTCCCTCCATTGACAAAAACAGAGATGGAATAAGAAGAGATACAAGAGAGGATAAGCTTGATAAGTTTGGGAGGGAAATTAAAGAATACTAGAGCCTATCTGATAAAGGACCTCCAGTCTATCAAAGTCTTTCTCAAGGTTAATTTTGAGGAGCATGTTGGCCTTCTTACCCTTCATTTTAGAGAAGTGACTAAAATACTCTTGAACAATAATAGCATTGTTAGAGACTCTCCTATTAGCCATGAAGTTAGCTTGGCAAGGGCCAATGATCTTTGCTAGAAGGGGCTTTAGCCTGGTGGTAATGATCTTGGTAACAAGATTATACTGGGTATTGCAGGCCTGAAGTTCTTTAGAAAGGTGGCATTTCTATATTTGAGGATGAGGCAAAGATAAGTAGAGTTTACATAAGGGTCCATAGAGCAAGGGTTGAAGGTTTCCTGACAAAATTTGATCAGAGGGGACCCATAGTGTCCTAGAATTTTTGGTAAAGAAAAGGATGGAGACCATCAAACCCAGGGGCCTTGTTAGGTTTGAAGGAAAAGATGGCCTTTATAACCTCCTCCATGAAAGGGATGGCTTGTAGGGCTTCATAATTCAAGGGGTTAATGCTACCCTAAATAGAAGGATTGAGCTGGGTAGACAGATAACCCAGGGTATGGTCAGTAGTGTAGAGGTTAGTATAGTAGGAGGACACCATTTGATCAATGTCTGCATGGTGGAAGTGCCAATTGCCACCATCATCTATGAGGGAGTTGATTTTATTTCTTCTCCTTCTATTGAGAATTGATGTATGGAAGAATTTAGAGTTTGAGTCCCCTTCTACCAGCCAAGAGATTCTGGAATTGAGTTTCCAGAACTCTGTCTCTAGGGTGAGGACGTGGTTGAACTCTTTCAGTAGGGTAGCCTCCAGGCCATGAAGGAAGGGGCTTGTAGAATAATTGAGAGAGTTCTGGATACCAGCTAACCTTGCAAGCAAGTACTTTTTTTTGGCAAAGATGTTTCCAAAGACAAGCTTATTCCAATTTCTAGCCCTGTCTTCAAACTCAGTGGTGGCCACAGTGATGCAATGACCATCCAGTAAAGACTCTCTAATAAGGTTAGAGAATCCTGGTGACTAAGCCACATGGATTCCACTCTAAAAAGCTTGATCTAGTTGGGTGGTGGAGAACCCACATTAAGAAGAAGAGGGAAGTGATCAGAGTGAGTTATAGGAAGGTGAGTAATGGTGGCCTCTGGGTAAAGATGAACCCAATCATCATTAGCAAGGCATCTGTCCAGCCTTTCCAGGATGAGGCACTATCTATTCCTATATCTCATATTGGAGCAAATGTATTTACTACCTCGGAAGCCTAAATCAATAAGTTTACAATAATTTAGACAATTCATACAATGGTTAGACCTGTTAGTGTTGATCTTGGAGCCTTTAAATTTTTCAAAGGCCCTCAAGACTTCATTGAAGTCTCTTCCAACTAGCCAGCTCTTGCTCTCAGGAAGGATGTAGGTATCAGAGAAAGAAGAGAGCTGGTCCCATACATCTAGTCTGGTTTGAAAATCAGTGCTATCATAAATAACACTAAGAAACCATAAGGAGGAAGGAGAGTTTACCCTAACTTTAGCATTAATGACCTGAGGAGATATGGAGACAGAAAAATAGAGATAGAGTCTTCTTTCCACATGATGACAATCCCCCTAGAGTTACCATTTGCTTCAGCTTAGATATGATTGTGGTATCCAAGCTCCTCACAAAGATCCTGCTGATCAGTCATTTTGGTTTCCAGCAAAGCAAGAATACATGGTTGATGTATATTGACCATGGTCTTACAATGCTTTCTAAATTCAGCATTTTTGGCCCCTTTAGCATTCCACATAATGTAGTTCTTCATCTTGGAGTGAAGGGGGTGGTGAGTTTCTGATGCATCCACATTGTCCTTCCCCTTGGGGTTGGAGGTAGATGTCTAAAAAGGGGTCTTCCTTTTCCTGCTGAGAGAGAACAGTATGACCTTGATGGTCTCTTCTATCATAGGATTTGTTGGACTTATTTTTATACCTAGACCTGCTAACCCTAGATGCATTAGGATAATAACAATCTCCAGGACTGGCTCGGTAAACTCTAGATTTAGGAGTTCTATCAGATTGAGGATTTTTGTTCTTGGCACCATGAGCTGAGAGAGAAAGTCCTTCATGTCCTTGTTGGTTGCTCTTAATTCCTCCAGTGTATTCAACCTTTCTATCCTCTCTATTGTCAGATGAAGAGAAGGTGAGGGAGTGGATGGTGTTATTTCCTGGATGAGAGGGGCTAGTTGCTCCCCAGTTAGAGGTGCAAAGGCTAGTCCCAAGAGCATTATTGCAGGGTCGTGAGGGGGGAAAGGGGAGTCCCAGACTGAGCTGGTTCATTATGCTTGCTATGGACTTCATGCTCAGTTCCTCTTGCACTGGTGAGTTGATCACATGGAATAGGGTGCCCATCCAGACATTGGACCCATATGTCTGCAGACCCTGGTTCAGGCTCACCATAACTAGTTGGGCGAGGTATTAGGTGTACTGAATTAGAATGGTGATGTGTCTCCTCTCCCATTCCAAGTGAAGAGGAACTGTTTGGTTGTATAGGCAAACTTCCAACCATGATGTTGGTTGATGGTCCATAGAAAGTGAAGATGTTATGAAGATAATCAGGTTGTAGTTTGTGGGATCCATGAGAGCTTTCTTGACAAATCCCGATCATATTTAAATCAGAATATAAAGAGTGAGAGGAGGCGGGAGAAGGCAGCTGGGGAGTTTTCCCATGGGAAACTCCACCAACATTAAATGCCCTGTCTAAAGTTGAGACATTCTTAGTCACATCACTGTGAAAAGTGGAAAGGTTTCTCGCAGTTGTGAGAGGAGTCTCATGATTGCTCCAGCCAATGTGTACAAGAGGTGGCCCACACGGATTAGTCTCTTTTATTTTAGTATCAGTTTGTAAGAGAGGGGGATTAATTTTAGAAGGGGTGGAATTACATTAAGATGGAACGGCTTCTTTATGACCCAATTGGGTCGTGGCTATAGGCCTAGAGGTTCCAAGGTAAATGGGTTGTTTTTCTAAGGACCTGTTTTGAGGGCCTCCTACCACTTTATTGAGATGGGCCTTGCCTTTTACCATCCCATTCTTTATAGAGGGATTAAGGCTAGAGTTGGGCTTTGGAGCCAGACCTTGGACCGGCCTATGTAAAGAGATCTCAGCGAGTTATTGATGAGACTTCAGCTGCATCGCCCCGAAGGAGTAGGGTTGAGGAACTTACCTGACACCGCATCAAAGGTTTTGACCTTGACAATGGGTGGTTCTTTAGTGTTAGATTGGTGTGCCGTTTGCATTGCTTTTTTTCTTTTGGAGAAATAGACCATCTGCTACTCATTGAAGTTGTCTACTGCCGGTTTGGTTTGCTCCGACTCATTGGTGGATTGTGTTGGTATTCCAACTCTATTTTGTCTGCACTGTGTAGATTTAAGGGGGTACGAACATAGAATTGTTATGTGACCTAATCTTCCGCAGTTTTTGCACAGGAATCCTTCTCCTTCGTACAGTAGGGCTTGAGTGTGATGATTGATAGATATCGATGCTACCATTAGGGTGTCAAGGGGTATTTGGACGCAGATCCTTGCGTACCTACCCCAAAGCACAGCTGAGTTGCATGCATCTATTTTTAACAGATGTCCGATTCTGTTTCCTATTCATTATAGAATAAGGGCGTCATAAAGCTCCGTTGGTAGTTGGGGCAACACTATAAAAAACAGGGTTAATTGCGAGAGGTTTTTTGCGGGGGTTATTTTAACCCCCGTAAAATAGTATAAATTGCGGGGGTTAAAGAACTGGCGCTAAAATTTATAAATTTGCGGGGGGTTTTAACCTCCAATATCTGTCGAATATATTTGCGAGGGTTTTAACCCCCGATATTCATTGAATATATTTGCGGGGGTCAAAAAACCCCTCTATCCATCGTATTTTTAAATTATTTTTATTTTTTTGTATTTTTACAAAAAGCGATGGACAGTGTCACTTTTGTTAAAAATAAATAAAAAATTAACTTTATAAAAACGACGTTGTTCTTAGATATTTGCTATTTTTAATTTACTATTAAATAAATAATTTTTATATTTAAAAAAATTAAATGTATTCAATTATATATTGATATCATACGATCAATTGATCAAGGTAATAATATATTGTTGAAGTTATAATATAATAATATAAGTTAAATTAAATGGTGATTTATCAAAGTATATATGAAATACGTTGTATAACGAAGTAATATACTCATGTATGTGTTGTATATAGTACATATTTTGAAGTTGATAGTCAATCGAATATATATATATATATATATATATATATATATATATATATATATATATATATATATATATATACACATATACGTATCTCTCGTGTAGTGAATCTATATACCCAAATATTTTAAGTAATACGTTAACATCGTATGATCGAGGTATTAATATAGTATTGTATTTATAATAATGAAGCTAATTAACCAATAATTCATCGGGTTAATACGTATATATAATACCGTATTCAAAAATTAATTAATCGAAAATTATTTGTAGTATACGAAATGCATTGACATTATTATGTGATTGACATCATTAATTTTATTTACATAATTTATGTATAATTAATTTAAAAATAATAATTTTATTTATTTATTAATATTAATTTATATAGTTACTATATTTATTAAATATCAACCTAATTCAATTCAATTTTCCTAATTTATTTAAATTCTAGCCATTTTATACTCAATTTATGTTAATTGAGTTTAATTTGACTTAATCGAAATCCCCAATTCAATCTTTTTTAACTCAATTTCTAATCACAATTTAACTCCTCTCCTCAATTCTAATCCTAACCATTCATATTTGATCAACGGTTAAGATTAAATCAATTTTCACTATTTGTTTTCTTGAAATTGAACAGCTTCAAACTATTTTTCTTGAACAAGAATTCTGTTGAAAACAACTTATTTACCTTAACGGTAAGGTCTGTGTATACTGTATCCTCTACAGATCCCAATTTGTGTGACTAAATCAGGTTAGTTATTGTATTAATTTTCTCGAAATCTCATCGGTATCGCCATCGTCAATTAGCTATTACTCCGTGGATACTTTGTACGAGTCATCATCGAAAAACAAGGTTCGTTTATTTTCTTAATGAATTTGGCTATTTGATAATCGATTTATTGTGCTTCAACCATCAAGGCTTGTTACAATTCTTATAGTAGTTTTTTTTATACTGGAACTGCGTGAATTTTTATTTTCTCACTGATTTGAATTTTTTTTTGTTTCACTGAAAGTAAAAGAGATTCTCAAATTACATGAATCCAATTTTTTTTCGTTAGAAAAAGCACGGTTCAAAGATGTCTTTGTAATTTGATTCAATAGCGTGCTACTAGATAGAAACAGACTTGATAAGTTATTGCCCTTTTCCGACTTTGAGTGCGCTGCCTGACAGCGGACAGCTAATGAATTCCACTTATTGAATAGACTACAGAGTATTAAGAAAGTGAGCTGGTTATTAATTATAGTTAATTTTGAATTACTACTCATTAGACGTTCTTTGGTATCGTATTTTGAATTGCTAAATCATCAGTTCATGGATCCTTTTTCTGACTTCGTGACTAATAGGATATGTATAAACTTAATTCAAAATCTTGTTCTTCCTGACACCCTAGAAATTCTGAATATGGTTTGTGTATTTGGTCATTCTTCCCTTATGTAGGGACTTAATCAACTTCTGAGGGGGGGTTGTTTCTTTGGATCAACTTCTTTGTTTCCTAAGGTGTAGATGAAAAAAATATGAGCGCAACTATATTTGTTTGTAGATGTATCATCTGGATACGGGGTAGACATGGTACCGGATGCTAAATATGCTTAAATATATCATCATCAAAAATTTTTTTTTGTCAATTGCTCAACCCTTGTTGAATGTTTTTTTAAATGAGGGTAACAACAAAGATGGACAATCTTCTCATTGTTTGAGGGATTGTAATCGGACCTTTTTCTGAACTAGTTGTTCCAGCAACAAGGCGAATTTCTGAGGCAATGGAGCGATCCAATAATAATGTAACCTCAGCTTTTTCACTTTAAGAGATTATGCAACGTGCTCGTGAACGCGAAGAATAGGTCTTTTAATATCATAAATTATCTTTCTATTTTTATCTTCTTCATGTTTTAGTTATTTACTTGATAATTGACATGGTTGATTTGCAATTTGATGTAGGAGTTCGAGGGTCGAAAATCAAAGTGTAAGTATCATAATTGCTAGTTTTTATTTTGGAATTTCTCTGTATTTGGTTGTTTAACTTGAGTAGTTTTGTTTAGATTTGTTCTAAGTTTGGCCAAAAACTTGTATGTTAGCGTCATATACATGTGATGTTCTTTAGCGAAGAAATAAAATGTGCTAGAATGGTGTAGGAAGAATATTTAAGATTGCTATAGTTAATCCCAACTAGTTTGGACGAAGGTTTTTATTAGTGTACAATATATGGTTCATAGAGCCGACACTAACTAATTTAGGATGTAGGTGGAATTGATGATGGATTGCCTAAACACTTCAATTAGGTAATTAATTGTAAAAATTTCATGAACTAGTAGTTAAATTCACGTGGTAGAGAGCAATTGTAACAGTTTTGGCTATTCATAGCTGCTTCTTAAGAATTTAAATGACGTTCATCTTCTTAATGAACTTTCAGATATGATTAATCTCCATTAAGTACCCATTAGATATGTTATTTTTGTCTTGTACATGCCATCTTCCATTACACAAAATGTGGCATTTTAATCCTGTCATCAATTAACTAAGCAGCCTATTCTCTGATTAGCCTCTGTAGGAGTCAATATAAAATCGAAGAGTTATTTCTATCTATGCATGATCTTAAAGGTTGAACTCTTTCTTTCCTCAAGATCTTAATCTCTTTTCCGGTATCTTTTTTCTACTTTTGAAGGTGAACAAGAAAGGTTTACCGGGGGCGGAGAGGACTATAAAGAACACTCAATAAGTTGCCAAACTGTTTCTCAACCTTAGACTATAACATTGTATCAATGCCTTTGATAATAGTCGTTCTTTCTTAAAGATGGTGTAGCACTCGCTCACGATGGGACTTTACTAATGAAATTGGCTATTAAATTTTAGAGATTTATTCATTTTTCTAAACACTCTTGATGATCTTGTGGCAGGTTTTATTTGTACCGGGATGAAGATATTTTGGGGACACTGCACGACTGAGCATCTATATATTTGAGTTCGTTCACGCTGTTGAGGTTAATTTAAAGGGGGGTGGGCAGTTTAATGTCAAGGATGTTTTTGGTTAAGTTATCGAATTGTTGACAATTTAGTTTGATAGCTAATGCAATGACACTTGAATAACCTTTGCACTTATGTTCTTTTAGTATTGAGTTCTTGACATGGAAACCTTTATGAAAAATGCTTATATTGATCAATTGAAAAATTGATAATCAATTTTTAAAAAATAAAATAAAATAAAATTACAGAGATTTTAAACCCCCGCAACTTTTAACTAAAAAACTATTATAAAAAAATAAATTTAGAGTAGCGGGGGTTGAACCCCCCCCCCCCCCAAAATAACCGCTGCAAATTAATTATGGCGGTCCAAAAAATAAAATAATTAAAATTGTGGAGGTTTTAAACCCTCACAATTTTTAAATAAAAACTTATTATAAAAAATTAAATTTAGAGTAGCGAGGGTCGAAACCCTCTCTAAATAACCACCGCAAATTAATTATGGCGGTTCAAAAAAAACTGTCGCAACCTGTTTGTGACGGCTCGAATTGTGGGGGTTTCGGGAACCCCCACAATTACATTTTGCAGGGGTTTTAAACCTCCGCAAATCTTAAATTTAACCCCCGCAATTTGACCTGTTTTTTGTAGTGCAACCTGACCCAAATGGCCGTGGAATCCACCTTGAAATTGGCAGGTACGAAGTTGGGTTTTCACTTTCGGACAGAGACAAAGGAACCTGCAATGAACCATGGTCCGCCATGCTGAATTGTCAATTGGCTTTCCGCCTTGGAGAGTTTTGTTGTGAAGAAACTCATCCCCAGATCAATTAGGGATAGGGGATCTTGAATTTTTCAGAGGTCTTTCAGCTTCCTCTTTAGATATTGGTGATTGAATTTGAAATTGATCGATTTGACTATGACGGAGTGGATCCAAGAGGCATACAGTCTTTGTTTGTCCTCCCCCGTCAGTAGAATACTATGACCAATGGATCCGAGGTTCGCGTCCTTGCTTAGTGTCTCCATGTCAGCATTCGAATTCAGGAGTATGATTTTCCCCATTGCAACATCTTTATATGAGAGTGGAAGGGGTAGGGGTTCCTCCATTAGTATTTCATTAGAGGTGGCCGAAATTGGGGGATTTGGTAGGAGAGGTGGAGTTAAGGTCGGGTCCATGGCTGAGTCGGTGCCAACGGTCGGAGGGGCTTAGTGAGAGGGGAGTCTTTCTCTCTCTTACTTTTTTTTCCAGATGTGGGTTATTTTATTTATTTATATATATATATATATATATATATATATATATATATATATATATATATATATATATATATATATATATATAATATATTAAAAGTGTGAAGACCCTTATAAATATGATTTAAACTTTTTGTCCTTTATTAAAGCTCTTTGCAATAGATCAAATCGTTTTTTCACTTTTTTTAATTATTATTTAATTATATTTATAATATTGACTTATGACTTTTAAACCTAAGAAATTAAGGAGTCCTAAAATATATGGCAATAAAATAATATATGGTAAAAGTTCTAACATATGTAAACATTGACATATACAATCACGTATAATTTTCCAATTATGGAAAGTCCATAAGAGGCCTGCACGGCCACAGGTCCATTGAGAATGGAATTAGTGTTTTCCAATACAAATTTTCCTAAAATTTACTTTAAGTTTAATTATAGAATTAGATTATTACCTGAATTAAATTATTAAAATTACTATTTTAATCAAAGAAAAAAGGTTTATAGGTAATTTTATAAAAAAAAAATAAGGAAAAAAATTCCATAACACAATTTTTTGATTCATGAAAAAGTTTTCATTATGAGAAAAGTTCTTCTAAAAAATTAAGGAGTTCTAAAATATATAGCAAGAAAACAATATATGATATGACTCCTAACATGTAGAAAAAGCATAAAGAGAATTGTATGTGACATACAATTTTATTTTGACTTTTTTTACATTCTTTATTAGCAATTTCTTTTATGTATTTTGATAATATTTTTTAGTTCTATATTTTTATGGTGGGATAATATTCATGTTTCTTCTAATGTTATTAAACATATAAATTGAAGGCATGGACATGTCAAACTATTTTCATGCAAAACTTCCAGATAATTGGATACATATGTTAACAAGGAGTGAGTTCTTGTCTTCTTTTTTCTCTGATTATTACAATTATATTTTTGTATGATTCATCAATATATAATTGTTGTTGATTTAATTATTCTCAGATAAATTATTTTTCGTGTGTAGGTAACTCATCATTATTATTTTTTGACCTATAATGTTGATATACAATTTATTCTATGATGTTTATTACTATCTTATCTGATGTTAGAAACTGTTTAGCTTAATACAGATGGTATATGAATATTCGATCTATCGAAAATAATTTCTCTATCCTTCCAAGATAGTGAAAAGGTATGTATTTTATTCTCCATAGACTACATATAAGATTATATTGAAAATTCTCTTGAGATTGAAGGCATAATTATTAATTCATAATTTTTGTAAGTTAACCTAGGGTTTGTTAATTCTCTCTCTATATATATATATATGAGATTATATTGAAAATTATCTTGAGATTGATAGCATACTATTGAATCATAATTTTGAAGGCATATCAATTAAATCATATTTTTTATAAGTTAGCGGAGGATTTATAGAAAACAATCTCTCAATTCTACAAAGACAATGATAAGGTATATATATCAACAACAAAATTTATTAAAGATAATCATTTAGTTATTTCCTAATATTTAAAATAGATCTTTTAAATATCTCTGATACCATTAGTAGGGGGTGCGGATAACTAACTTGTGAAATAGATCTTTTATATGTATAATGGATCTATTTTTCTTTGTGCGTGGATATTTCTTAACTTTTCTATATATTTTTATTTTAAGTCTATTTGTGTTAGTTTTATCGATACTCATATCTTGGGGGTGATAAATATCCAATTAGATTATCTTTCGTAAGTTTTTCTAATAATATTATTTCATCCATATTTTGTCTCCAATATTTTAAATATTCGTAGTCTATCATTTTATCCTGTAGTAATTGCAGAGTTACAGATATCTGTATAATAATTTATCCTAATTGTACTGTAATGTATATCTAATTCTAGATTTTCAATATTATTTATTATCGTGTGTTGTTCTTCTCGTAGAGAGTTTTTTAAATTACATAAACTATCACATGTACTTTTTCCTAAATTTTCTAAGGTTTCTTCTATCCATAATAATTTTTCTTTTAGATTCTCCATTATTTTTCTAATTCGGTTTCTATAATTAATTTCTTCATTTAGATTATCTTGATTTTCTCAATTTTTTCTAATATATTCTAACATCTCTTAATCAAATAATATCCATCTGGGTAATTATCCGGGTATAACTGTGCTATCCAATTTATAGTTTCAATTTCATAGTCTAATATTTTTTCTAATATTATTTTCTTAATATCTATAATTTCTATATCTCTAAGTATATATAAGATTAAGACTTTAAGATTATCTATCATTTAAAATTGACTAAATATTTTATTATAATATTTTGTAGTTGTTTGTTTTAGTCTTAGTAGTTCTTGCATATTTTCATTAAGAAATTCTATATATTTTATCTCTTTAGTTTCCATGTATTTGTCTAAATTTACTTTCATCTGTTTTTCTATTAACTGTATGTTTCTCATATCTTTTTCCAAAAATTCTAGATATATATAATTTATCATGGTAAGTATTTGTAAGAGTAGTTAGGTAGGTATGGTATGGTATGTAATTTATTCTAGTCATATAATATTTACCAAATGCTTTTTCTAATATGATTTTTCTTATATCTACTACTTTTATATCCTTAAGTGCATACAAAATAAGTATTTTAAATTTATCTACCATTACATCAGATAAATAATTATTCATTTTCATAAAATTGTTATTTTCAAAATATTTCCTTCAATCATGTACATAACAAAATATGGTCATCTTAGATTACTATATACTAGATTATTCTTAAATAACATGTTCTTCGGTCACTATTAGCATGGTAATCTGGATATTTTTCCCTTAAACAACACCTCTACTTTGGTTACTCCCCACCATGGCTTCTTGCCTCATTGGTTCCACTTTTAGGATGGCATAGTTCTTAGGGATTTTTCTCCTTTTCCACTTTGCTAATAAACTTCTTAACATATTATTCTTCGAATAATTCTACTATAAAGTAACTAACATGAATTTATTTTATCATACCATGATTGTTGGGAATTATGAATTTAGCTATTCATAATCATAAATAAATATACCTGTTCGGGTAGTTTTGATATTTCTAAGCTTTGCTCCTCCATAGATTTTTCCATTGAAATTAATCTGTTTTTTAATAACTAAGCAAAATATTTGTTGTGGACAAGAGAGAGTATTTGTTCTTCAACTCATGAAGGCTTGCTTTGCAATGCCTTAGGTTCATCTTATTTATAGACTGAATCTTTACAAGAGTATTCACGTTTCTAAAATTAGTCTACAAAAAAGTCTCCTAATAAGACAAAAATTATTAATGCCTAGAATAATAGTCAAAAAGCCTAAAGCCTAAAAGTTTAGTCTATACAAAAGTTTTCAATATTTTACGTAAAGTAAATTATGAAAGTTTACATGTCGCTTTCACAATTTAATAGCTTGTCTTCTATTATTACTCCGTTGATATCTTCTCGTTGTCGTATCTGCTGCTTTTCCATATCTCCATTATTGCTTCTTATCTTGTATCTTTCAGTTGGCGTTCTTATCTACTTGGTTGATTTTTCTTCTATTCTAGCTGAACTTCTGAGATATCACCTCCATTACATTTTGAACATTTATGATCTGGATATTTATATCCAATTGTCTTGCAATATCTGGTTAATAATTCTTTGAAATAAGTTTTTCTCTGATAGCTCAGGCGATAGGTTCTGTCTCTAGTTTGAGTAATGTCAGAATCCATTGCCTAATAGTTTCCATATCTGTTTCTCGTAATTCCTTTGAATTTGAATATATTAGTACATGATTTCTTGAATAATAACTCCATATGGGATTTTGGTTGCAGTATGTGTTCGCTAGCTCTTGCAAAATTGTAGATAGTCCGATAATTCTCTTATTCGCATAAAATTTTGGTATCTCAATTCTAGTTATTTCTGGTTGTGGAATAATATCTTGTGGTATAATCATGTCTCGTGTCATTCCTATCTTTACAACTTGTATGGGTTTTTTAACTTCATCATATTATATCTCTGCTGGTGCCGTGTAAATTTTTATAAAAAATAGCGTACCTTTGGTTATTCTTTTAAAAATGCTAAATGTTTCATATATTTCCGGTATAGTGGATATCTCATTTCCATCAGAGGTATATACAACACTGAGTATTCCATATTCATAGCAAGTTTTAACTAGACTTGGTTTGGTTTTAGGTAAAGTAATTAGCTTATTATATCCGGTCAATCTTTGGGTTATATAGTTTGTATTTTGTTCTTGGATGTTTATAGTTCTGGGGTTAGTATTTAAAAAGGTTTGTACATTGTAGATATTTTCTATATATGTCCGGGTTGTGTAATTGTAAGCCTTTTTGTCTTGGTTTAAACTATCTCGGTATGTGGTAATTTGTGGGGGTATAAACATGGGATCTTTTCATGTATTTGGTATATATGGTTTGTCAAATAGCTTGTTTAGGTTCATATTTGTGTTTTTCCTAACTCCTTTGCTTGTACCTGCAGAAGTAGATTGATAAACGTTATGGATTTTATGGAGTTTCCCATCGCCTCCTTCTAGCTCTGGAACTTTAATGTCTTCCAATTGACATAGCTCTGCACACTGCTGAGTTAGCTGATTTGTAGCTATAGACTTCAGTTTAACTTCATTAGTCTTTAGCTTTTCTATTCCATTACTCATACTGTCCACTTTCATTGAAAGCGTAGTTAGGGTGTTGAATATTTTTTCTAGAGTATCCTCTTCTATTATATCAGTCTGTGTAGTTTTATCTTGATATGTAATCTGCAATAACATTTTTGTTAGTATAAATTACTTCAATTATAAATGTGAAATTTAATATATTCAAGACTAATCTCCGAATCTCTTTTGTTGTAACTGAATTTTGTATTTTCTTTGTTAACCACCAGCGTACCTCTGTATTATCCGTTCGTACAATAAACTTGTTATATACAATATATGGCTCAAATGCTAACAAACATTTATATAATGAACATAATTCTTTCCTATTTATTTCCCATTTTATTTCTGTTTCATTGAACGTACCTGAGTTGTATCTGCAATGGTGTTCTAATTTTTCTGTTTCATATCGGTATTTAAGTACTCCTCCATAACTATATTCACTAGCATCTGCTTCTACTATATATATAAATTTTCTATTTTCATCTGGAAATTGTAGTTTTGATAATTCTTTACAAAGTAATTTTATTTTCTGAACTTGTTTTTTATCTTCTTCATTATAGTTATATTCTACATCCTTTTATAATTTTTTCTGTAGTGGTTTTAAAGTTTCTGCTAATTTTGGAATATATTCCCTTACTTGGTTTACTAATCCTAAAAATGATTGTAATTTCTTTTTTGTATCTAATTCTTCTTTCGAATTTATTATTTTTTGTACTATATGTTGTTGCATTTTTACTCCACTCTTATCTATTTGTATTCCTAAAAATTCTATCTGATTTTTCATAATTTCAGCTTTCTTTTCACTTAGACTTATTCCCAATTTTTCTTTTATATCTGTAAATTGCCCTAATAATTTTAAATGTTCTTCTTTAGTTTTTGTATATAATAATATATCATCTATGTATACTATACAATTAGATAATTGTTTAAAATAACTATCCATAAAATGTTGATATCTACCTGGTGCATTTTTATATCCAAATGGTAATACGTTCCATTCATAAAATCCTTGTGGTACCGTAAATACGGTTAATTCTTTAGATTCTTCTTCTAACGTTAAATGGTAAAATCCTGATTTACAATTGAATTTACTAAAATAATTATATCCATGTATTTGTCTTATTTTTAATATCTTATTTGGTATTGGATAATTATATGTCATAGTCTTTGCATTTAAATTTCTATAGTCAATAACCATTCTACTTTTTCCTCTTTTTTTGTTCACTATGTTTATTTACTATAAATGCTAGACTATTATGTTTACTATTACTTTTTTGTATATATTATTTTTCTAATAATTCATCTAATGCATTTTAAATTCTTTTAAATCGTCAAAATTATATGTTAATGGTTTCTGGGTTATTATGCTATTTTTATCTATTAATTTAATTTTTATAGTAGTTTTATGTTTTTCCCATCCTTTTAATGGATCTTCACTATATAATTGTTCTAGTTTTTTCTTAATTATTTCTATCTTATTTATTGAAAATATAATTATTTCAGTTTTATTTATCGAAAATACGACTAGTTCTATTGTATCTTCAGTATTTTTTATATTTTCTAACTTTTGTGTAATTTTTTCACTTTCTTTTATCCAATCAGTTTTCTTTCTTATTTTATTATTAACTCTTTTTGCTCTTACTTTCTGTTTACATGGTGTTGTAAACCACCAATCTGTTCTAGTTATTATATGTGGGTATAATTTATCTAGAAACGGCATTCCTAAAAGTATATCTTTTGATGTTAGTTCATAATTATAAATTTCTTCTATTGTTAATATCTTATCTCATACTTGTATTTTTACATTCCTAGCTTTATAAGTAATTAAGTTTCCTTCATTATTAAATCATTTAACTATTATTGGTGTTTTTTAATTTATCTCATTTGCTTTCTGGTAAGCAATTATATCTACATAAATTAACTTCTGCTCATGTATCTATCATAGGCGTATAATATCTACTGTAATATCCTTCTACTACTATCTTCATTAATACATATATTTTCATTTTATGTTAAGGCTCTTCTTAAGAATAATTTCTCTTTGTTATATGTTAAGGTTAATTGTGTATGTTCTATATTATATGATTTTACTTGTTCTAGCCATTTTATTCCTAATATTATGTCTGTTTTTTGCATTTCTTCTTTTACTTCAAATTCTATTTTTATTTTTCTAATTCCTATTATTATTTCTTTTTCTGCTATATTTTTACTATTTATTAAACTTCTTGGTAAATCTGGGCATATATCATTATCAGTTTTTATTTCTTCATTTTTTACTAGATATTTTGCTATATAATTTTCTTCTTGTCCTGTATTTAAGAGTATTAAATATTCTTTTTCATTTACCTTTCCTGTTATGTAATATTGGTTTAAATTATTTGTTGAATTTATTTCATAACTTGTTCTTTTTTATGAGCTTGATGGTTCTGGTTTTTCATCAACTATTCTTTTCGTTGTACTTATTCTATCATTTATTATTTCTAAATTTTCTTCTATATCTATGTCTCTATTAACTATAATCATTATAATCTATTATTTTTACAATTTGTTCGAATGGACTTTCTATTCGTATTTTGTTAATCTTATTTTTTCCTGTTATTTTGTGTTTTGTTGTTAATACATATAAATTTTTGCATCTTGCTGTAAATATTTTACTTCCCGGGGTTAATTCTATTCCTGATATTTTTCAATATAATACTAATGATTTATCTATATTTTTATCTGTTACCGCTACTGAATAATTTGCACTTATTATGAATTTAAATTTTTGGTATATTAAGTTTCCTTTTATGGCAGTTATTATGCTTTTTTCTATAGGTTTTATAATTCTATCATCTGCTAAATATAATTCTATTGGTGTATCTATTCCTTCTCTAAAACATGTTTTTATTAATATCTCTGTACCTCCAAGGTGTACATATTTTATTGGGTCTCTACTTTTTATATCATTTATCTCTTTATTAATTATTCTTTTTGTTACTAGTGGTATACTAGCTTTACCTTTTGCATATCTATAGTCTATTACATATTCCTTTTGGCATACTACATAATATTCTTCTTTTTTCCTAGTAAACATATTTTTTATTGTTGGTATTTTAAATATTTTTTCCTACACTTAAGTCTAATTCTTTTCCTTTTATTTCATCAAATATGTTACTGTCAAATATTATTTTTTGGTCTGTTCCTTCATCATTTAAATATTTCACTATCTATTTCATTATCTGTTTCATTTTCTGAAATTTCATATATACTATCCTCACTTTCTAATTCATAATCTATATAATCTATCTGCATATATTCTGTATTTTCTATTTTTATTTCTGATATTTGTTTATTTTTTGAATTTTTAGGTAATTTACAATCTCTAGCTAAATGTCCTAATTTTCCACAATTATAACAAGTACATTCTTTTATAGATTTCTTTTTTCTATATGGTCTTTTGTATTTATAATTTTTTACATAATATCTTTTTCTTGGTTTCTTGTATTTATATTTTGATTTTTTATATTTCTTATATTTCTTATGTCTTTTTCTTTTCTTATAATATCTTTCTTCACATCCGAATTGGGGTGCTATTTTATTTTTGCAACATACTAAATTTCTTATCAATGTTTTTTCCATTTTTAGTTCTTCTCTATATTTTTCACATAAGTTTCTATACCATTATTGTAAAAATTTTATTCTTGCTCCTAGAATATCTACTATTTTTGCTTCTTCCCAACTCTTTATTATTTTTGAACTAAATGGTTCGGGTAATTTATTAAAATATAATTTTCTTATTTCTTTACTTTCTTCTATATTATATGCTCCTTTATAATAATATTCTTTAAATGCGCAAGTATATTCATCTATATAACACATATTACATATTGCTAATTTTAACATTAAATTTCTATTTGTATCTTTTTCTTCATCTTATTCTTCTTCTATTGTTGTCATACTACCAAATTCATCTTTTATAGCTGTTTCATATTTTTTTAATAATTCTATAGGTGTTCGTTTTGTTGTTGTTAATGATGTTCCTTCTGTAGGTTTGTTAGTTCTTAATACCTTCTTACTATTTTCAGTTAAATTTGAAAACCATAATTTCACTGTTCCTTTTAGTGTTCTTTCTATATATTCTGGTGCATCTGTTATATTTATATTATTATCTAATAATTATTTTGTCATATATCCTATCCATAATTGTATTGTTTTTTCTGTATCTATCACGCAATCTAAGTCTAAAAAATTATAATTTTTATTAACTATTTGTTTTGGTGTCCATTTGTCATATTCATTATATCTTTTAAACTTATTCTTATAATATGTAGGTTTTCTTATTTCTGATGTTCTAGGTATTATATTTTCATCTTCTTTTTTATCAAGAGTATTTATTTCTGTGTTGATATTTTCTAAGTTTTCTTCATTAATTACTTCTTGTTTTTCATTGATTTCTAAATTTTTTGTATTTGTTAATATTTCTGTATATGTTTCACTATCTTCTGAATCATAATTATCTGTCTCTTCAACATCTATATTATTTATTTCTAATTCCTTTTTTTTTATTTCTTTATTGTTTATTTCTAATTTTTCTTTAAATTGATTTATCTCGTTTAGTAATTTTTGTTCTTTATCTTTTTCTTCCTTTTCCTTTTGTCTTTCTTCATACAAATCTTTTAACATTTGTAGTTCTTTTTCTAATTCAGCAGTCCTACTATTTTTAGTTTCTTCTATTTTTCGTATTTCTTCTGTAGTTTGTTGTTTTATTTTTTCTATTTTCTTTTTTCTATCTATTTCTTCATTTTCACTTTCTATTCTTACCATAGCTGTCAATTTATCTTCTAATTTTAATTCTTCTTTTTCTAAGATTAAATATAAATGTTCACCAATTTTCTTATATCTTCTTCCTAGATTAAAAAATACTATTTTTATTTTTAATCCTTCGTGATTTTCATATATTTTTTCATCTATTATAAATTCTTCTTTGTTCATTTTATTGTGAATAGTTCATGTTGATATATATATTCTAAACTATCTATTTGTGATTCTAATTTTGATATTTCATCATTTTGTGTATTTATTGAGTTTTTACTAACTCCGGCAAATATATTATAATGTAGTCTTTCTATTCTTATTTTTAGTCCTTTACGTTTTTCAGAAATAATTTGTTTTAGTTCTTTGTATTTTTGTATTTTATTCTTTTAATCCAATTCAATCTAAACACAAACATATATGCTACTGCTGTATTTTTTAAATAATTGGGCTTTGACTAGCAGATGTTATTAGTTTGGTCAATCGGTCAAATATGTAGCTTGGCCCGATAAAAGAGGATCAAGAGGCCCTCGATCCGGCCAATCCTCGGAAATCATTTGAATGTTGCTAAACGACAAGAATAGTCTATTTGAACTGGACACATACATCATATAAGGAAGACGCTGAAAGACAACCAACGAATTTGCCTGTTTCGGCCTATACTTGAATTCGAAGATAACTCTTTTCACTATGAAGAGCTTGAAAGACAACAGAATTATGGTAATCAACCATATCAGCACTTGATTGTGAGAATACTTCGATTAATGGTGTAGAACCTTTGTGAAATAACCAATCTACAATCCCCCATTTGGCTGCTAAGGATGAATTATACTTTTGTTCACATTTTGCAGCTCCAGTCCCTATTGATATTACAAGAAAACGACCATAGTCCGTTGGTTTTATTGGGAAAAACTCTGGGTTGTTCTTGAAAATTTCTTTGCTTACTTCTGCTATTGCAACCAAACCCTGAAAAAGACATGGCAACATATATTTTAAGAATATGCTAATAGTATAAATTTTATTGTATCGTCAGTATATATAAGTTAAATTCTTAGTATTAATGAAGTGTGTAATATGTACCGGGTTATTTGCAGCAACGCCACCATCAATGAGATTATGTTCTCTAACGTTGCCTTTGCTATCTTCAACTTTGAAACTATGAGCTGGAAGATAAGTTGGTGCTGCTGAAGTACTAATACAAACATCAGACAATTTTGCATCATAACATGCTGATCGTTTCGTCTGCAACCACAAATCAAGATTCAATATATAATCCCAAATGTGTGGTCTGGGGATCGTGGGGTGTTAATAGATCTTACCCCTGGGAATCTTTATGAGGTAGAGAGGTTGTTTCAGAAAAACCCCATGTCTCTAGATAGTTATTATTATTTTTCTTTGAATGCGAAATGATATCAAAAGTAGGTATAACAACATTTGTGATAGTGTTACTAAGACGAGTATTTTTCAATTTCTCCTTGACGATCTCATGTAGGTATTTGCCGTCATATTTTGGTCCTATTAGTGCTTTGCACCATCTTCCCATTAGAAGCAAACAAACCACTGCATGTTTGTAAATTCAACGAAATTTTAAAATTTGGTTAGCCAAAGTACACATAATAGTGTGTACAAAGTTAATTAGATATGTATATACCAGTTCTTTTGTGGAAAAATCTTTGGACAATGCTCCAAATAAAATGGTGTAATATTAACATGGCCGTGACAAGGCCACCAGTGCTCATTCCAGCAATTACGTCGAAATAATCTGCAAGTCTTGCATCTTTTTCATCCAACTCCTGCATATTTTAATACCACCAATTTTATTTTCCATGCATGCATTAACATAGAGTAGCATATTGTCACGCTGACCACCAGGCCGTGGAACTTTCCTGAGGAATGTAACTGACGTGACAAATTATATATATATATATATATATATATATATATATATATATATATATATATATATATATATATATATATATATATATATATATATATATATATATACATATGTATATTTAAAAGAAAATTGACCTGAAGTTGAGATTCAAGATAACTGAGGATGGTAGCTGGAATAATTCCTCAAGCACCACCTCCATTGATGCTAAGAATAGTGATCAAATCTCCATAAGTTGGAGGTTGAATTTGAGATGTTTTTCTCTCCATATCTAAATGAATAATCTTAATGTAAGAGCTAGAAAGCCTAGACAAAGTTGTTGAAAGAATGATTTTGTGTGTGTACTATTGAGAATATTGTTGAACTAGTTTATGATATTCTTTGCAATGTACAAGGGAACATATTTATAGGCCTTGATACCAACAGACTTGGTGACTTAATGGGTCAAAGATTGACGTATCAAATGAAGAAAGTTTCTATTAAAATTTAAAGAAAACTCTGGGGAACATGTAGCAAAAAGACTGAGTATCATGAGATAAAAATTTAACACGCTAGTAAATAGTAGCTCTTTTTCTATTAAAAGATCACAACAAAAAATATTTGAATTGTCTTGCAGTAAAAACATTTCATGTTCATCACGCAAAACTAAAGCCGCCATTGAAAAGTATTACTATAAATTACTCGTAAAGTTTGTTCTCAGTGGGATGTTCATTTCGTTTACGGTAGTTCGATAATCTTTACTCAAACTCTGTATTTATAGTTAAAAAAGTTATTTTAACTTATACGAAATATAATTTAAAGACTCGATAACTTCAAACGACCAAAATCTCATACATTCATTTGAAATTATAAATTCGCCTCTGATAAAGTGGACTCATCTATTTAACTATTGAACACTTTTAAATTAGATTTCAACCTTGTGAGATAATTTGAGAGTTAATTAATACTATCTTACCGTGAAAGAAATGAGTTAAATTGAAAGAAATGGTCAAATTAAATAAAATACTATATTATTAAGTCTTGCATATCAACAAGAGAACTAGCCCATGGTAACTCCTATCATTAGAGCTGAATATTTGTAAGATTATTTAATTGGTTAAATAGAAAGTTTGGCATAAGTTTACTATTCAATGTCGCAACAAAAGTGGTTTGCTTGGGACTTTAGCATAAATTTACAATTCAACATCGAAAACGAAATATTTTACTTGATAATAGTATGATTTTCCTCTCTTTGAACCACATGATCAGAACTTTTGCTATTTCATGTGTGATTATTAGAAATATTTTAATAATGTCTTAAGTTTATGCTGGTGGGGACGATATTAGGGATAAGTATATAAAAGCACAACTAGCAAATATACTTTATATTTAAATAATCAAAATATATTTTACATATAGCCTAAAATTTATTTAATCATTTATTGTAAACTAACTTTTTTTTTTTTCCAATTCCTCATTTTCTTCTCTTTCTTCATTGATATTTTTCTAAACTCCCATTTCACTTTCAAATTTATCATTTTCTTTCTTTAGATAATTCACATTATGTTCTTATTTATTGTTTTAACATTATGTTCTTATTTATTGTTTTACTCTTTATCTGATTAGCCTATATGAATTAATTACGAAAATATAATAAATATAATCCTATTCATAATGTTCATAATCCCCAAAAAATGATTTTTCACTTACGGCAACTCACTATAATTGAAGGCATCTATAGCTACATAATTTGTCGTGGCTAAATATGAAAAGTTTTATAGCTAAACACTTTAGCCACATTTTTTTCTTCCATAGAATTCATAGCAAGAAGTGGCGTAACTAAAAGTTAGCTACGTACAGTCTTTACATGATCTGTGGCTAAGGACAAATACTACAGCTACAAAAAAATTATATGGTAGCTGTGACGATAAAAGAATTTTGCTATGAAATATATACTTATAACAAATAAATTTACTTTTTGTCACGGTAAATAAACTCTATAGCAATTTTTTATATATAGAGTCACAATGTATTCTATTGTGGCACAAGATTTGATTTCCTTGCTATGAAAATTTAATTTTTATGACTATTTAATATTTTAGTTTCATGATAACAATCCTTACATTTAGCTACATGTTAGAAAATCTATAGCTATAAATTAAAGTATATGCCACAAATATTTTTGTACATGATTAAGAATTTATTCATTTTGTCACGAAATACATAAATTAAAGCTACTTTTTAATGGTCTTTAAAAAGTGAAAATATGTAGTCATATTTTTTACAATTATATAGGTTTATCCAACAACTATAAAAATTCATTGCTACAAATTGAAGAATATTTTCATAAACATTATTATAATAAGTATTTCGATAATGTTGCTAAAATAAAATTAAAAAAAAATATTTAACAATTTCACTCCTATAAATTAAAGAATTTTCTACAAGTTTTGTCAATAAGAAAAGTTACATATGTAGCTATAAATTTATTTTTTTAATTCTAACACAATTGTTAAATTACATATAATTGCATTTCACAATTTTGAGAATAGTCACAATATACAATTCTTTTGAAACACAATTTTTATTTGAATCCAATAAAGCAACATAATCTTCTCCTCTCTCTTTTTCTTAGTCTTCAATTGCACCTCAACTTGGTCAACACCCATCCTAATTTACCATTTATATGCTTTTATTCTAGCCTATCAATTATAGTAAAGTAATTTAGTACTAAGAAAATCAAGACAACTAATTATATATGCATGTGTGTAAATGTATAAAATTTCAAGGAGAAAAAGTATATGCTTTAGGTAATTTTTTTGCTTAAAAAAATTTAAAAATAAAAATATGAAAAATGCAAAGCAACCAAAGAAATAAATGAACCTTTAGACTTTTAAACTTCATAAAACTTGTAGATATAACTTTCAAATTTCAATACAACAACGAAAATATATTCTGTGTAATCTCATAAACGAAAATATATTCTGTGTAATCTTATAAACGAGAAATTTTAAATCTCAGTATCACTTTTAAAATTCACATAGGCAGAATATTAACTTGAAATTAAAAAATATATCACAAGCCAATGCAATACTCATATGCTACTGGGAGAAGTTCACTTGTAAAACCTATAAACAAAATATTAATCAGCAATATATTATAAGAATTTCAAATCAAATAAAAAACATAAGAGAAAGGGTAAGGGGCGCATGGGAAGGGTGGGTGCCAGAGCGGGAAGGAATGGGATCTGACTTCTAGTGTCTGTTAAGTAGAAAGGAGAATTCGGTTATTTAATTAGGTTTTAAATTTATTTATTTTTGGGGGGAGGGGGGAGGGGCGAGGGGGGAGGGGATTTCGGTCCTTTGCTTGGGGAGATTTGGGGTTTAATACAAATGAAAATGTGAGCGGCAATGTTGATAACTAATTTTTTTCCTCTGCTACTAAGTTTAATTTTGAGTTTCTTCGATTTTAAATAAAGTTACAATATTTATTTTATCCAGATAAAAGATTTTGCAAATATTTATCTAGGTAATTTTGTCATTTCAAATAACGATTATATATTTTCATATCTAGGTATGTGTGTGTATACATATATATATACATACATACGTATATATATATATATATATATATATATATATATATATATTATTTTTATTGGCTTGGTTATTTTAGAGTAAAACCAAAACCAAACCACATAAGTATCGATTTTAAAAATTTAAAACTTAACCAAATATCGATTTTTCTAATCGGTTTGGGTTTTAACCAAACCATGACCGCCCCTAGTAGTAGGTCTAAAATAGTCCTTTAAATGTACACGTATCATTTTTAGTCATTTAACTATTCCAAAATTTATCAGATTTGATATTTATCTATTCTAACACAAGTGACAACAGTTTATTCTAACGAAATCCATGCCTCCGTTAGATTAAACAGTTACGCCATGCCTTTAATTATCTTTCTCTCCTCACTATCTTTTCCTCAAATTTTTCTTGTGAGAAAGAATCCTAACCTCAACGATTCTCCTTTGTCTATGTTATTGATTTGGTGCAGATTGCAGATAAAGCTCTCAACTTTACGGAGAAAATAAATACTACTCAGTTTTTAGCTAATTATTTGTTGTAGGCTATAATAACCTCAATGTGGGCAGCAACAAGTATTGGATATTGTCTTTAATGCTACTATGAACAACTCTTCACCAAGCTTTGGAAGAATTGGACTATTTGTAAACCAGGATTATCTTGTAAACATTCCTTTGTCAGTCATTGTAAAAGTTTCATACAATACAACTAATAGCTAATTCAGATGATCACATTTCTCCTTTGTCAGTGTTATACTAAACGACGTATGTTATCATGTCCGATGAAGTTTCTAAGCGTATGTTATCAGTACAGAAAACAACAATTACTCTAGTCACACCTGCAATGATAGCAACAATGATATGTGATGACATTTTATTATTGTTGTTCGATGACTTGATTAGACCTTCTAAACGTAATTCAGGATATGGAACGGCCAGATTCCCATTTGTATTGCTCAATTTGAAAATTTCCAATCCATTTAAGATAGCATCAGCATACATAGTTGTTGTTTTCATGTTAGGACGCAATTCAAGCCACATTTTGCTTGTTTCGTCGGCCATCTCGGTTTCTCACATACACCAAGTAGTCCCTGTAAATCGGGACTCTCCACGCGCCACTCCAAGCAATCACATCACCTTGTTGCTCTGTGTTTGGTTTCCAATGAAATGTCAAAAACTCGTTGATTAATTTTCGTAACTTCCAGCTGAATCTCACAAAAATGGAGCCTGAAAAGCTAATAGAACCCGGAATCTTGAGGGAATATTCAATCCAAGCTTCGACTGTTATTGGCGATGGTCCTAGAGGTTGTGTAAACTATGATTAGTGCAGTATAAGTCAGGGTTTCAGAATTGTAAGTGATGTTGACATCTAAATAAGATGTTTGATGGTCATATCCAACAACAAATATGTCGTCTGCAACCCATACACGATACATCCCCATATCCCTTGTGCTAGGAACCAAATTTGCCCCCACGTTCAACCTGTACAGAGTTTCAAGAGCAGTACTATTATTGATATAATACAAGTTATTCTGCCCCACCAATTTGATGTCATAACCGTCTCCACGGACGTAAAAATTGGTGGGCATGAAAAGTATCTCAATTCCATTAACAAAAGAATGACCTGGTACTTTTTTGACATGTAAGAAGAGTAAGGAAATCACAGCTATGGTTTGCATGGCGCAGTTGTGAAAATTTTCTCTACTATTTGGCATGCAGATATCAATTTTTTGACAATTGAAAAATTATACTTCAGAATTGGGTGATTGTTCTTTGACCTTTTCCATCTATATACTCTAGACTTTGTACTCTCAAGTTAATCGTTCAAAATATGCAAGGTCACAGTTAGCCATCTAAAAGTCAATACTTTCATCTTCATTGTAGATCATAGTGTTGATTTATTTAAAGTTTGAACTTTTGATGGTCACTTTCTATTAGAGCACCAGAAAGTGTTAGATAGTTGTTAGAATACCGATACCCTGCTATCTATCGTTATGATGCTGCTAAGGCCATTTTTCATGACCGGCTAGGCAAGACCGTACTTATAATGAGGCCTGGGAGACAGGTTAGTCTTGTTTTCTTACCTTTAATTAAAATTCTATCCATATATTTCAAGTTATCAGTATTCAAATTATTCTTTTTCATGCTGACAGAACACAATATCTCAAGATATTGGTGGACCAACCATTCAAGTTGTGTAAATAGCCTCGACAAATGTAAGATAAGATTGCATGCGATAGACCCTTGTGGTTCGATCCTTCCCTGATCCCAGGCATAGCAGAAGCTTTAAAGCACCGACTTTCCTTTAAGAGTTTAGATAAACCATTTACTGCTAAATTAATGATGGGGAAAATATAACCCAATTAATTGGAAACAAAATATAGAATAATTCAGGCTTTTGCATTCCTTCCAAAACAAACACAGGTGGTGCAATCTTTACATGTTGGAGAACGAGAACATCCCCTGTACACCCTACGGCTTGCTCATTTTTCTTCATCTTCACATAGAAGCCAGCTATCAACTAAGTTCATACATTAGAAACACAAAAACACGAGACGTATTTCGGCACCATGCTTTAGAAGAAAAATTACACAAAAAACTGAGTCAAATGATACAATAGACTGCACAAAAAACGTCAACAAGCTGCACCAATTGTAGCACTAGACAGCAGCATCACACCACCAAAAAATTAGCACCAAACTTCAGAAAAAACTACACCAAAAACGTCAATAAACTGCACCAACCACGAGAGCACTTCACTCTGTTAAGTTTACATTACATTGACTCTCTGAAGATATTCTAACCTGTAAATATAACGAAAGTGAAAATCCTTAAACAATTTTGATATGTAACTAAATGAAATATGCTATAAATAAAAGAATAAAGTACCGGTAACTTTGTAGGAGCACATGATGAAGATGATTCTTGATATTGCGGAGTCACACTTTCATAATCTGTCTGCGACAAGATATACTTGCAAGTTCTCATGTTATGCCCAAGCTTGTGGCAAGATCTTCATTTTTGTCATACTCGCACCAACTTCATCTGGTTCCTTTTATCTGTTCTTTTGCTTTTTTCCTTTAGTACTTTGTCTTACTATTCATGGAGGCAAATGAGGAGTATAATCATGTTGCGGCCACATATTCTGACCATTCATAGGAAGAATAGCGAGTTCGTAGACTTTTCTATAGATTTTCACTTTATAATAATCATCAACGTAAGAATTGACTTCATCATTTTTAGCCCAAATAGCTGCTATGGCATGCTTACAAGGTATTCGCATCAAATATCATTTTCTGCAACTGCAATTTTTGTTTAGCAAATCTACAGCCCAAATATCAGCTATGCTAGCTCCGATAAGCTCATAATTTCACTCATTTAACTCTCTAGGAATGTATTCAGCAACGGCAGCTTCTCTTTTGTGCAGTATCTCCTTAATTCTGGGACAAATATCATTAGAATTCCTCTTAGCAGATTTATCCCTATTTACTTGCATTCTTGTCATGAGCATATATCAAATTTTCTTTAAAAGAGTGATAATAGGTTTATCCCTCGCATCCAATATCATGCTATTAAAACATTCACACATGTTATTTAGTAAGGTATCAAACTTAACGTTTTCAGAAAAGTGAGATCTAGACCATTCACTAGGTGACTTACCTCTCAACCAAATAGCAGCTTCGGGATCCAATTTAAATATTTCAATCATGCGTTCATTAAATCACTTTGTTGTTGTTGCACCAGCAGCTTTCCAAAGAGCATCCCTCAGTGTATTACCACCAAATCCATCCCTTTTAAAGTTACTATGTAAGTGCCTCACACAAAATCTATGATCAACAAATGACAATACATTATTAAAAGCTTCTATCAAACCTTTTTGCTTTTCTGACATGAATGTCCAGTGGACTCCTTCATCGATCTCCAAGTCAAACTTCAGATGATCCAGAAACCATGCCCATGAGTCAAGATTTTCTTTCTCCACAACATCATATGCTAACGGATAGATGTTATTATTAGGATCGAGCCCAATGGCAATCAACAATTGAGTCCCATACATTAGACCCTTAAGCCAACAACCATCCACTCCTACTATCCTTCTGCAACCACTTTTGAACCCTTCCTTGCAAGTACTAAAGCAAATATAAAATCTTTGAAATCTTTTCGGCTTGTCATGATCCTCATTATCAACCATCTTCATATAAATAGAAGTATTTGGATTTGTCCTCACTATTTCATTGCAATAGTTGCACAATAACTTGAATTGATCAGAGATATCTCCATCAATCATAGCAATTGCCTTCTTCTTTTCCCTTCTACATTTAGATAATGTCACATGTGCTCTCAACTGGATATTAACATGATCTCTAAATTCAGAGATCTTCCAATCCCTGTTTGATTTAATGACATCAAGAAATCTTCTAGCAATGAACGAAGATGTGATGGCTTTGTTAATATGTTTCCAATTTTTGCACTTATGGGTGGGGTTATACGTCTTTACTTGAAAAGCACTGTCTCTGTACATTTTAGAAGCCATAATCTCCCAATCACAATCTGGATGTTTCACACAAACTGCTCGCATTCTTTCCTTATCATTCTTACGCCACAAAATATATCTTCCCTGATTGACTGCATGAGTTGTCACAGCATTCTTGAACTCATTTTTTATTTTAAATACCAATTCAAGTGCCAAAGTTGGATATAGTCCATCTATCTTTGGATTGAACTCAGGAAAGTTCATGTTTTCTGAATTAGAATCGCTTTCTAGGCTCTTAAAGCTTCAGAGTTAACACAATCAGAATCTCCTTCTTCACGAGCCATATTTTTTCGCACTTCTTCGCTAACTTCATATATGCGCGCCTCGTTTTCACTCCTTCCTAATATGTCATGTTCATATGAGAAATCATTTTTCGATTCTTCAAAATCTTCATCACTTGCAGAAAATTCAGTCCTTCCTCCGTTGTTGAAGGTTTTTCGAATATCCATTCCAATATAAGAGTCCAAATGCTCAAAACAAACCTCAATTACTCTATCTTCAGGGATGTTCTTGAATACCAAATTAGCTTCTAAATCGGTTGAAACAAGCCTCATTTTTTCATCGAGTCTACCATATCTGTGCCAAAATGCAACTGAATCATTACCATATCCACATATCTCAGCCATAATCTTGAATTGTGATAACTTTATTTCTAAAACATCAACATAATCAATGAACTGAATACAGCCCCCAAAATAATGTTTTTTAGGTCGGTGCTTCATAATACCATTGTGGGTTACTTTGACGCTGATTTTTAAGACATCTTGTACAGAATCTGCAGAACAAAGAAAAAAAGAGATGAAGAATTGATAACTTTTTAGCAGTAAAGCCTCACAAAAATAAATACTTAGAATCCTAAAAACTCACCATAGAAAGGACTTGTATCACCTTCTGCTTGTAAAATCATAGTCCCAAGCTTTCAATAATGGTGTCAATTGATAAAATTAATTTAGGATTTTCTTTTGATGTAGTGAGAATGGGGAGATGAAAGTGACAAGAGAAAGTTAATAGCGGGAAATGGCAAAATCGAGGGAAAGAATAGCGGGGAGAGAGAAAAACCTACTACGAACTATATATGTCGTTTTCTCGCGTAATAACAACAAACAGGGTAGTAACAACAGCAAACGATATCAACGCAACGGCAACAGCTATTTCGACAAAAAATAAACCTAGCCGCCCTTTCATATTCCCGTTTTACTCCTTTCGTGCAAGCCATCTATAGCCGAGAAATCAGGTGCTTTCATCCTCCTCAGTCTATGCCCACCATTTTGAGCAAAGAATTAATTCGTGTATTTGACCTCTCTCTCTATTTTTTCTCACTATGAATTTCAAACACTTAGGAAAAGAATTTCAAATTTGGATTTGAAATCCATCAGAAATCCTAGTGTTTTTGCCCCATTTAGAGGGATTTTTGAAAAAAAAATTGGAGAATCAGAAATCCTCTACGAACACACTCCAAAAAATCAGATTCCGGTGAAGTTATCGAACTCCGACAAGGCTAATCAGAACTCCGGTGCTGAAAATCCGTTTGATTAAGGCTTGTTGACCTAGTTTCTGTCCCGGAGAAGGTAAAAAAATCACCATCGTTCATTTTAGTTATATCAAGTGTGTGTTGTCACTTGTCACTATTTTGCCGTCGTTATTGTGCTTACCACTTCTTAATTCTTAAATAATGAACTTTAGGAATATTAATTAAGTAAAATCATGTCGGGTGAGCGTTCGGTATTCGATTCGGTATTTTCAAAGTTTGAATTCGGTAATTCGGTAATCGGTATTTGAACATAGATACCACATACCATACTTCTAAATATCGGTTCGGTAGTTCGGTAATCGGTAAATTAAACTTCGATACGATATTTGATAATACCATATTAAAGTTAGAGATATACAAATGTACGTTTAAACTTCAATATCTTTAATAGAAACTCAAACTCTATTTAGTATTCTTTTTGTTGTTTTTAACGAATATAGTATCAAGGTCCAAGAGATTCTTTGAGATGTTATATATATATATATATATATATATATATATATATATATATATATATATATATATATATATATACTTGAAATTCGATAAATACCGAATACCAAACTGTTGGCTGCTCTCCTTTTGTCAACAACTGCTGCTCATATTTCAACAATTGTGGATGATGAAAACATTTGTGACTTTGTGTTTTCAACATCAGTGGCTGCATTCATACATGAAGGCAAGACTTTTGAGGTCCAGATTTGGCTATAAAAGCCAATGCTACTTCATTTGCAAAGAGACCTCCACAACATTTCAATAGTCAATCTCTCCTTTATATTTTCTTCTTTCTCTACTTCTTGGTTGAGTATTTCTATACTCGTAGAGAATTTGTAAGGGGCTATTTTGTCTTGTTAGTCCCGAGAAAATATTTTGTACTCTCGTCAATATTAGTGAAATTTTTTTGGCTCTCTCGCCGGTGGTTTTTTACCTCTATTTAAAGAGGGTTTTTCCACCTAAAACCTTGGTGTCAATGTTACTGTTTTTATTAATTTCTCGGAATCTTTGGTTGAATTTATCACGCTTCCACACTCTGTAGCCCTACAAATTGGTATCAGAGCCACGATAATTCAACCGGAATTTTTTTATTAAAAATGTCGACGAAGTTCGATATTGAGAAATTTGATGGTAAAATTAGTTTTGCTATCTGGCGAATCCAGATGCTGGCTGTTCTTACCCAGAATGGCCTAAAGAAGGTTCTGTCCGGCAAATCGGCGAAGCCAGCCACTACAACGGAGGAGCAGTGGGAAGAGACGGATGAAAAGGCGTTATCCACAATCCAATTATGCTTGTCCCGTGAGGTGCTATGCGAAGTCATCAATGAGAAAACTGCAACCGGCATATGGAGTAAATTGGAGTCTCTGTACATGACCAAAAGTCTTGCAAATAAACTCCGGTTAAAGGAGCGACTTTTCACACTCCGTATGTCTGAAGGTACACCCATCCAATCTCATCTTGGTGAATTTAATTCCATCATAATTGATTTGGAAAATCTGGATGTCGAAATTGATGATGAGGATAAAGCCGTACTACTTATTGTTTCTTTGTCACCCTCATATAGACATTTCAAAGAAATTATGCTATATGATAATAATGTTACCTTGAGCTTTGATGATGTCAAGTCTAACCTACTGTCCAAAGAAAAATTTGATACCCAAATTCATTCTGAAAGTTCGGGTGAGGGACTAGTAGTTAGAGGGAGAAACCACGAAGTAGGTGCTAGCGGTAAAAATCAATCCAAATCCAAAGGTAAAAACTCTAAGTATTGTCGTTATTGCAAGAAAAGAAATCATGAAATCTCTGAGTGCCACAAATTGAAAAATAAGCAAAACAGAGAAGATAAGGGTAAGCAACCCGAAAAATCTGCCGAAGCTAGTTTTGTAGAAACCGAATTTGATGGAGAGTGTTTTATTGCTTCTGGTACTGAACAAAGGTCAAAAAATGAGTGGGTTCTTGATTCTGGTTGTACATTTCATATGTCTCCTAATAGAGACTGGTTTACCACCTATGAATCTTTTAATGGTGGTCTTGTCTTAATGGGCAACGATGCTCAATGCAAAGTTGTCGACAAAGGCACAATCAAAATCAAGACACATGATGGAGTCATTAGAACTTTGACCAGTGTCAGACATGTCCCTGATTTGAAACGGAATCTCATTTCCCTAGGCACTCTTGAATCTCAAGGGTGTAGATACTCAGCTGAAGGTGGAGTTTTAAAAGTGTCCAAAGGAGCTCTTGTGTTACTAAAGGCAATTCGATCTGGTAGTTTGTATTTGCTTCAGGGTTCAACTGTTATAGGTTCTGCAGCCGTCGCCTCATCCAACAAAGACAACACGAAGTTGTGGCATTTGAGGTTGGGCCACATGAGTGAGAAGGGAATCCAAATTCTCAAAAAGAAAGGCTATCTTGGCAACCATTGTACCGGTAAGGTTGATTTCTGCGAGCATTGCATTTTTGGTAAGCAGAGAAAGGTTAGCTTTTCAAAAGCCATTCACAGGACCAAAGGTACTTTGGACTACATCCATTCAGATCTTTGGGGTCCATCGAGAGTTCCCTCCAGAGGTAAATGTCATTATATGCTGACATTTATTGATGATTTTTCACGTAAACTCTGGGTATATTTTCTCAAGCAAAAGAATGAAGCTTTTTCCACCTTTAAAGAGTGGAAATTATTAATTGAGAACCAGACTGGCAAGAAGATCAAGAGGCTAAGGACAGACAATGGCCTCGAATTTTGTTCTAATGAGTTTAATGATTTCTGCAAGAAAGAAGGTATTGCCAAACATTTCACCGTTCCAAGAACTCCACAACAAAACGGAGTTGCTGAAAGGATGAACAGAACTATCTTGGAGAAAGTTCGTTGTATGCACTCTCATTCTACTCTGGGGAAAGAATTTTGGGTAGAAGCAGCTTCAACATCATGCTACTTGATAAACCGCTCACCAAATCGATCACTCGACTACAAAATTCCAGAAGAAGTTTGGTTAGGTAACCCTGTTGATTTTTCTAATTTTAGAATATTTGGTTGCCCTGCTTATTCTCATGTGAACGAGGGAAAATTGGAACCTCGTGCTAAAAAATGCATTTTCTTAGGTTATGGCCTAGGGGTTAAAGGCTATCGTTTGTATGACCCTGAATCTCGTAAAATATTTCATAGTCGGAATGTAACCTTTAATGAAAATGGTATGCTATCTTCTAGAAAAGATATTGTTGTTCCCTCCACTGATACAGGTGATCAGGAGGATGTTCGAGAGAAGGTGGAGTTTGAGACTGAAGCTCCCATTTTGGAAGCAAATATCCCTAATTCTTCCACCACTCAAAAAGATGAAGTCACTGCTGAACAAATAAGTCCACGACAACATTCACCTCAACGTCGAGGTTTACCACAACCATGGTCTATGGCTCAAGAACTTCCACAACAAAGGCCAAGAAAATCAACTCAAAGACTGATCACAGAATCTGCCAACATTGCTTATGCATTGACTGTTGCACAAGATATGGGTGAAGATGGTGAACCCAAGAATTATTCTGAAGCTATCTCTTCTCAAAAATGAAACATGGGATTTGGTGATGTTACCGGAAGGCAAGCGAGTCATTAGTTGCAAATAGATTTTTAAAAGAAAAGAAGGTATCCCCGGTGTTGAAAATGCAAGGTACAAAGCAAGATTCGTAGTAAGAGGTTTTGATCAACAGAAAGGTATTGACTTTAATGAAGTATTTTCTCCCGTTGTTCGTCATTCTTCAATTCGTGTATTACTTGCTCTAGTTGCCTTGTATGATTTGGAGCTGGAACAGTTAGATGTGAAAACTGTTTTTCTTCATGGTAACCTTGAGGAAGAAATTTATATCCAGCAGCCAGAGGGGTTCGTTGTTCCTGAAAAGGAGAACCATGAATGTCGTCTGAAGAAATCTCTTTATGGTTTGAAGCAATCACCAAGACAATGGTATAAAAGGTTTGATTCCTTCATGACTGGACATGGCTATTCTAGAAGTAGTTATGATAACTGCGTCTATCTTCAAAAAATATCTGATGGATCACTAGTATACTTGCTGTTATATGTTGATGATATGTTAATTGCTGCAAGAGATAAAACTCTTGTTGATAAGTTAAAGGTGCAGCTCAACAGTGAATTTGATATGAAAGATCTAGGTCCTGCCAAGAAGATTCTTGGAATGGAGATTAACAAAGATCGTCAAGCTGGAAAACTTTTTCTATCACAGAAAAGGTATGTAATGAAGATGCTTGACAGATTTGGAATGCGAGATTGCAAAGCTGTTAATACTCCACTTGCTGCCCACTTCAAGTTGTCATCAGATCAGTGTCCACAATCAGAAGAGGAACAAAGGCGCATGTCACATGTCCCGTATTCTAACGCAGTCGGAAGCCTTATGTATGCTATGGTATGTACTAGGCCTGATTTGGCTTATGCGGTTAGTGTTGTTAGCAGATTCATGCACAACCCAGGAAAACAACATTGGGAATCTGTCAAATGGATCCTTCGTTACTTGAAGGGTTCTCCTGATATTGGTTTGGTATTTGATAGACAAAAGTCTGATCCAGGAGGCGTAGTTGGTTATGTTGACGCCGACTACGGTGGTGATTTAGATCGGAGAAGATCACTTTCAGCCTATATCTTTACACTCTGCGGCTCTGCTATCAGTTGGTATTCATCACTTCAAGCCATTGCGGCTTTGTCCACCACTGAAGCAGAATATATTGCTGCTACTGAAGGAGTGAAAGAGGCTATCTGGCTCCGAGGCTTGGTTGCTGAACTTGGTTTACAACAACACATTCTTGTTATGTTCTGCGACAGTCAGAGTGTTGTCCACTTGGCCAGGAATAGCAAGCATCACTCAAAGACCAAGCATATTGATATTAAACGCCACTTTATCCGAGATATTGTTGATGCAGGAGAAATTACTGTGGAAAAAATCCATACAACTGAAAATCCTGCAGATATGTTAACCAAACCACTTCCAGCCGCTAAGTTCGATCATTGCTTGGACTTAGCTGGTATTATTCATTGTTAACAGGATTTCATGGCGAGAGAGTATTTCCGGTCAAAAAGAGATCAAGGTGGAGATTTGTTGGCTGCTCTCCTTTTGTCAACAACTGCTGCTCATATTTCAACAATTGTGGATGATGAAAACATTTGTGACTTTGTGTTTTCAACATCAGTGGCTGCATTCATACATGAAGGCAAGACTTTTGAGGTCCAGATTTGGCTATAAAAGTCAATGCTACTTCATTTGCAAAGAGACCTCCACAACATTTCAATAGTCAATCTCTCCTTTATATTTTCTTCTTTCTCTACTTCTTGGTTGAGTATTTCTATACTCGTAGAGAATTTGTAAGGGGCTATTTTGTCTTGTTAGTCCCGAGAAAATATTTTGTACTCTCGTCAATATTAGTGAAATTTTTTTGGCTCTCTCGCCGGTGGTTTTTTACCTCTATTTAAAGAGGGTTTTTCCACCTAAAACCTTGGTGTCAATTTTACTGTTTTTATTAATTTCTCAGAATCTTTGGTTGAATTTATCACGCTTCCACACTCTGTAGCCCTACACAAACAGTATTAATATCTTGTACCAAACTCAATCCTGAATACCAAAATATTGAAATTTTACTCCCAAATATCATATCAAATATCGAATTACCGAATACCAATTATCAAATTTTGAATTTGGTAATTTGATTTTTGATATTTTATTCCCAGTCCTACTTAGGTGCAATAGTTTTTTCTGGATTTGTCTAGTCTTCCTGTTCGTATTGTTGTTTTGGATGATTTCTGTAGGCTAAATTTCTTAATAAATAGATATTGTTTCAAGAACCTGTTGGAAGTTTGACCAAAGAAAATCTGGAATGAAGTTTGCAGCTTTGACACCTTAAGGAACTTCTAAATATAATCTTAGTCAATGGGGATCTGATTTTGGTGTTAGATCTTGTTATTGTGGTATTTTTTTTAAATTCAAGTATATGCCTTGTGGTGGATTTGCTGCTGTAGCTCTAGGTCTATTCAGGGGCGGACCTACGTGTATTTTTCGGGACACCCACTAACTCGACGTAGATTAGGTATAATTATATAAGAAATACAGAATAAATGATATAATATATTAAAATGCATCCAGTGAACAAATACATGATTGGGTGCAATGGCTTGAGGTGTGACTTCCATGTCCAAGGTTCTGGGTTCGATTTCCTTCTTCTCTCGACTCAAAATGTCAAGTAGAGGTAGGGATGACGTATAGCGTTGATCGATTCTTAAACTCCTCTATGACAATTGGACACTTGAATCCTCGCAATTCGTCGAAAGAGAGGATTGAGAGGTCTTAATGACCAAAGCAGGGTGTTCTATTTGGTTTGTTCATTATGGTAAAAATGAGTTTGCTTGAGTATACACTTTAGATCGCTGCATGGAGAAAGTCCAAGTTTTTCCTTCTCTATTCTCTTATAGTGCCTTAGCTATCGGGTTTTTTTTTTTTTGTATGTTGGAAGTCGGCTTCTAGCTTTCTTGGATTTATGAGGCTAGAAGAACCAGAGTTGCAAAGCCCGAATCTTTGAATGAAAACAAATCATTTCATGACTTGTCATTTTATTCTTAAGAAAATTTACGTATTATTGTGTTAACTTTTTTCCTCCACTTCCTTGATGCTAATTTTATACGGAAAAGGGTCAGAAATACCCTCAACTATTGAAATTGGCTCAAGAATACTCTTCGTTTATTTATTGGACCAAAAATATTCCTCTATCCACCTTTATGGCTCAAATATACGCTCACAGTTAACAAAATTATTTTAAATCATAATTAGAAGTCCTACTAAACAAGTGTCAACTTTTTATTCGTTGTAAATTAAATTAATTAAAATTTCTATACAAAAACACTCAGTAATAATTCAAAGTACAACTATAGCCTGCAGGTCAAATAGACAACTCAAACAGCACCTGCATATATGCCTCTTTGGTTGAGCTAGAACCATCAAGTTTACCTCCAAGAATATAATCACAAACATAAGTTGCCTGCATCAAGGGAAAATTGCCATAGGATAAGCAAGATGAGATTCCAACTCATTATTTTAAGAACGGAACACTTATCGTGTGAGGTTGACAAACCTGAAAAATATTTTGGTCAGGTAACAGAGAAGTAGAAAGTTTTTCCCCTTTGTGAACGGAACTCTAATTGTAGGAAAAAACTACATTATTAGATTAGTTCCCCCACCCCACCAACCCCCAAATATGTAGTAGCCAATCTACTTGTATTCTTGGTTGAAGTAGTAATTGAAGTCCACATACCGACTACCATAACCCAATACAAGGAAGATGATGTAATTTCTCATACGAGCAGCAATAAGAACATAACCAGTGTAATCCCACAAGTGGGGTTTAGGGAAAAAAGCAGGAACTATGATATTGCTAAACTAGAAATGAGGCAGGCAATATATTGATGCACCTTTGCCAAGTCCCTTCTCAGTCATGTCACAATTTTTTATAGAAATATCTGGTATGTCCCAATGCAACTCTTATGTTAAGTCTTACTGTAGCTCCCCCAACATTTGTTGAGAGCATCCAGAGAGACATCTCATACCAACTCAAACTTTACGACATCAACACAATTATATAACATCATCAGAGGTGCAACTGATTGTTAAATTGGTTCTTTCCACCATGTTTAGTTCATGAAATTTTCACTCAAATCCAGTTGTAGCATTCAATAAGGACACGTTATAAAGAGTGCCTATAAAATAATACAAAACCATGAAAAGAGATGTACAAACACTATTTATCTTCTGTTCATGCCAGTTAAAAATAAGCTGCATTAAAGCATTATTTGTTAGAAACTTAAGTAGTCGGAATAAAATACAATCTCATGAGACTAGCAGAAGACGTACAGGTATATCTGTGAATATGGGCGACAACGGCACTTGAAGTGAAACATAGCACAGAAACAGCAGCCAGGCCTGCAACCTTCATTTGACAAAAATATAATAGAAAATTAACCATAATTTAATTTACAACCAATAAAAAGTTGTCACTTGTTTAATAGGATTTATAATTATGGTTTAAAATTTTTTTGTTAATTGTGAGGGTATATTTGAGCCACAAAGGTGGATGGAGAGGTATTTTTGACCCAATAGGTAAACGAAGAATATTTTTGAACCAATTTCAATAGTTGAAGAGTATTTATGACCCTTTTCCGTTTTCTTAAATGCAAGTTCATAGGATGCTAATTCAAACCAAGAATAAGGCTCAGTTGTTTTGACCCTTTTTTCTTGTCACTGCCATGTTGGTCCCCTAGAATCATGCATATATTTACTGCAAATCCAGCAGATGTGTATTATGTTATTCTTAGATGCTCATTATGTTGCATGTCATCTTGGTAATTTCCAATTATCTATTCTCGAAACATGGATTAATTTCTTCATTTTTTTTCGTTTGCATATGAACTATTGTTTGTCAAAACGGACTTTCCTCTGCATTTCCGATGGGTCATGGAGGCCCAATCTGCTGCCAAAGTCTCAAAAAAAGGGACCAAAAGGCAAGAAACAAGGTTGTACATACTGGTATACAGCGATATACGCTTCAGGGGAGCTAGTACACGGATGATATACGGTGAATATAAGGAAAGGAGGCTGATTTCATGGGTGGAGGACTGAAAACAAGTAACATCAGATGTAAAAAAAATGTTTAGAAAAAGGGCTGTAGTATACAGATGATATACATAAAAAATGGATTGAAAATCCATGGAGTTTAGGCCCAAAATCTGGGCAGCCCATTAATGGTCCAAAAGGGCCCAATTTTAGATCTTTCTTTATTTCTCATTTTTACTCATTTGTATTTACTTGAATACTCTAATTAATTAATCTAGATAAATCCCCTAAGGCGCTATCATTTTATTTTATTACGGCTTTTAGTTAATTCATAATTTTCTCACCTGATTTATCTCATTTAAATGAATTAAAGTGGTTCTTTTGAGTTTTCTTCCTAAAACTAATCTTAAAAGAAAAAAATTGTTAAGCATTTTATTTTAAAATGACATTTGTTTGTTCATATGACTAATAGCCTATTTGAGTTAAAATAATTTCCTTCAAACCAAGAAAATTAATTTTCTCGTAAATTTTGACTTTTTTCATGATTGATAAGGTAGCGTTAACATGATACTCCCTTAACATTCTTCAAAGATGTTATTTAGAATAAATTGACTTTATATAATAAAAAAATATAATAAGATTAATTACGTAACTCCTTTTTTTCATAAAAAACACAAACTTATTTTCCTCTTAAATCCAAGAGTGCCACCTAGTTTAAATAGGTTTTTTCCTTAATTTAAGAAGAAATAATATTTCATAATTTTTTTAAAAAAATAATTATGGAATAAGTAGAATTTTTTCAATTAAAATATTCCTCGGTTGAGGACATGACCCTTGATAGGAAGGTGTGGAGGGCATGGATTAGGGTAGAGGGTTAGGGGGTGGAAGCGCGGCGATAGTAATAGGGGAGTGCTCCTTTGGGTCTGGAGTTTCTGGTTCATAATGTTGGGGCTGTAGTTTTTGGGGTTAGTGGTGTTGGCTTTTTTGCATCCCGTACTAGTTTATTATGCACTTATCTTTTGTGTTTGTTATACTGTTAGTTTGTTGTGTACCATACTAGTTTGTATCCGCTTACTTTTTGTATTTGTTATACTGTTATTGGTCCTAAGCTGGGGGTCTATCGGAAACAGCCTCTCTACTTCTCTTGAGATAGTGGTATGGTCTGCGTACACTCTATCCTCCCCAGACCCCACTAGGTTGGAATATACACTGGGTATATTATTGTTGTTGTTGTTGTTGTTCCCAAAATTCTGACTTTTCGTGATTAATTATGAATTAACTAAAATATTTTCTCAAGTAAGATATTTTGTAATGTTTCTCAAATTAAACTAAATATTTCGTAATTTTTCTCAAAATTAACACTGAATTAAGTGGAATACATTGTAGCTTTTTTTCTAATTCAAGTAGACTATTTCTCATTTGAATAAACAAATGCCAGCTTTAGATGTGTGGATAAATAATTTTAATGTTTTAAAATCAACATTTTTACAAAGTTAGTCATTTTTTTAGTTATTTAAAAATAATCTTTTGGTGAATCATTTTTTTAATGGATGCTCCTAAGTTCATTAAAAACTTCTTAGGGCGTAAACTAAACTCTTACTCAGTTTTCTCTAATTTCAAAGATTTATTTTTATTTTTGAATTTTTGAAATTTCTTTAAGTGTTTTTTTTGTTTTCCTATAAAGAAATCAAGTGACGACTTTGTGAATTCTTTAAAATTTCTTTCAAAATTTTTTGAATTTTTAAAATAGTTTAAAAGGGTCAAAATCATTTTCTTTTAGATAAAAAATCTGAAAAAGAATAAAACAGGTGGCACGGAAAATATATTAGTCATTGATTTTTCCTTACCTAATTATACTAATATACTAATATATAGGAGTATATTTTATGTTTAATTCTTTACATATGTTGTTAGTATTTAGTACTATGTAACTATAATGAATATAATATAATTGCACCCACAAACAAAAATGAATAGAGCAAAAAAGATTATCTAATGAAAAAAAAACTACTTTTCTTTAAGTTAAATAAAATAGTCAATTATTTATATGAAAAAAAATATTATTCTAAAATATTTTTTTTACAACTTTAGTGGTGCTCGATTATATTGTTAGTTTTGTTATCTACTTTCTTATTTTAATAAATTCTTAATTTAATAGTATTTAGTTATATTTATGATTATTCTTAATTTTGAATTACAATTTTCTAGTTTGAACTAAAACCACAAAAATTATATGAAAATAAATTATTTTTTCTGTATTTAAAGTAGAGGTAAGGTGTATGTATATATTTTACTCTCTCCAAACTTCACTTTGTGACTATACTAAGTATATTGTTATGTATACATATTTAAAATGATTTATATCGATCAGAACATCAAGTTTAAAATAGATAATTTTAAAATAAAATTATCAATTTCAAAAATATTATTTAATCTATTTATTTATATAGAATTAGAGAAGGGAACAATATTGTGATGACAAGTGTCAGTTATCATAAAATTCAAGTTTGAATTATTTTAAGATAGAATTTCAGAAAAAAAAAAAGTCAATTCAAATTTTTTAATATCAACAACTCGAATTCAAATTCAGATTAAAGTTCTCTACGATGGTGAAATCGTCCTTTCACAACATTCTATTATTTCAATTTGAATTTAAGTACGAATATGAATTCTGAACTACAATTTTTTAGTTTGAATTTAAAATATAAAAATTATATGAATTAAAATGTCAAATTAAAAGTAGAAAATTCAAAAATAAAATAAAACTACCAATATTAGAAAATATGTCTAATGTGTGTGTGTATAACAGGAGAATCAAATTAATATTGTAATGGCAAGTATAATCACCAAAATATTTCAAGTCAAAAAATTGTTTTATAATAGAATTTCTTGTAGAAAAATAAAAATTCATTTTTTCAATATCAATAATACGAATTCAAATTCAAATTCAAATTAAAGTCTCCTATTATAGTAAAAATCATACTTCCACAACACCCAATTATTTTAACTTGAATTTAAATAGAAGATGAATTTTGAATCACTGATCTTAATTTGAACTTAAAAAAATTGTATGAATTTATGACTTTAAAATATCAAATATAAATTAAATATTCAAAAAGTAAAAGTAATCGTCACCGAAGAACAAAAACTCAAAAAACAAAAGACACTAAATGTTAGTATCTTTTTCTTTATTAGTGTATTATTATTAATTATATCCATTAATTGGTCGACTTGTCTATTATATTCTAGAATAATTTATATTGTATATTTTATTAAAATATGACATTATTTAATAAAAGATAAAATACTAAATTAAGAAACTCATCTTAATATTATATATGAAAAAAATTATAGAATGGAGGGGTGGGGGATAGATTATGTGAAGATGTTCGAATTTTTGTTAATTTTCTTAAATAAAAAAAATAAATAAATATAATTTAATATGGTCAAATAAGATATGATATTTGCAATTATTATAATTCCTTCATAATGTTTGTGCATCACAACGAATATAAATATAAGTATATATAATATTTCTACAGCTATTAAAGTTTTTAGAATACCTTTTAAAAAATAAGTGTTTCATATGAAATGTTAAGCATTTATTTTAAAACTAGTTTAATCGTATGTGTCTCGCACGTGTAATTTTTGAATACTTAAAATTAAATGATTTTGTCTATTGCATGAATTTTTAATTAAGTGCAAAAAGTTCAAATCACTTTTCAAAGATCTTTCACGCTTTAATATAATAATGTAAATATAAACATATATTTTAGTGTAGGCACATATATATATATTTTACCACCAGAAGTTTCAAAAAGTTGATGAATTATCACTTTTGCGTTTGTCATATAGTACCTCTTTCCTTTGTTGCCAGAGGCTAAGAGAGACACAACAATTTGAAACATATTTATGGTACGATTATTTTTATATTTAAAATCTTTCCTTGTTCTTAAAGTCAAATCTTTGATTACATTCTAATAATATACTTAAAACTTATAAAAAATTGATACTTCTTAAATTTTTCTTATTCTAACGTTTTTATATTTATTTCTAGATTTTTTAATTCTTCTTAAAATCAAATTTAGTTGATTCTTAAACTAATGAAAAAACTATTACTGTTCACTAATGATGACGACTTCTAATAAGAAAGGTTTTACTATAAATATATTTAATTAATTTTTAATTTTTAAATATTAAAAAAATAATAAAAAGATAATTTTGTCTAAAGTAAAGACTTTTAATGAAAGACAAAAGGTTCAAACGATATTTCTAAGCCCTTCACACTTTTAATATAGTATAGATAATAACGTCAAGCATACATAAATATATTTGCAACTTTTAGTTACCCACCCAACATGGGTGGGCTTAATTATTTTAAAAAATATACAACTTTAAAAGAAATAAATTGTACATTATTATTTTTTTTTTAGAAAAAAAGAAGTGCTATTGACGTTCAAAAATAACATTTTATACTTATATATAAGAGAGGATTTTAAGATTTGGTAGTCCTCACAAGGGCTTTTTTGGTAGTTTATTTTTTTGGTGAAATGAAATTACTACACATGGCAACTAAAAATGTTTTTTTATTACATATTTTCATTTTCACCCTTATTCTTTTTATTAATTAAGACCATTCCACTTGGGATTTTATAATTGATTTCTTCTTGCCACATGTTAGATTACTATTTAATTAAAGCACCTTTCATTTTAAATTAACAACCACTTTAACTCAAAAAAAATAAAAATTCAAGCTAACTTTTAATAAAAAAAATAAAATTTTCAATAATTTCAACTATGGCCTTATAATTCTTTTTGATATTATAGTATAATAAATAATATCTTGTATTTATTATTTCTCGTAGAGGACATGTAAAAAGTATAGACCAATAATTAAAATGAGACGATTAGGTTACTCTTGTGAGGTGTGTGTAAAAAATAAACATAATAAGTAAATATATCGAATGGAGTAATATATTAATGTAATACAATTAGCATTTAATATCCTTATTAAGTTAATTTATAGAAAGACTCTTAATTAAGGTTATAATTATTATAATATAAATTTGAAAACATTGACTTTTTTTCCAGATGATTCTATAAGATGTAAAAATGTAATTTGCAGACACTATTGCCATTAAAATCATGAGGAATACTAAAATACAATAAATATCAAAATAAATTTATTTTTATCTATAGCTAAGAAATAAATAGTCGCAAATTTTATAAAAATATCAATATTTTTTCTATTTATGATCTTTATCGAAGCGTAATTATTAAATATTTTAAATTATGTTATTATACAATATATTACTTGTAGCTTTTTGATATATTTCAATTCTCTGTTAATATCTTCTTCCTCATAAATAATATTTTTTATTTAAAATTATTCAATTATGTGATTAACAACTCTAATAATTATGAAAATTTATCGACAAGACTTGTTTATGGATCATTAGATATACTGCTTATAAAGTAAAAATAGATAATATAAATTATATTTTTAAATTAAAATTATTATTTTTATACTTTGAGTTTGGATCCGGGCTTAGCACTGGCCTCGTGAAACTTCATTTTATAACTATATCTAAGGGAGGATCTTTGAATTTGGTAATCCTCACATATATTTCTTTTATCCATTTTAACCCTAATTAAATTTTAATGACTTTTCAAGTTTTCACCCATTTTAGTAAATTTGAGCAATTATATGGACTTATTAAATGCCATGCAAAAAGTGACTAGTCATAAAATAAGTGAAAGTGACATCACGAGAGATGTTTATCTAACCAATTAAAAATTAATTCAAAATTTGTGGTCTTCTTTTATGTGAAATAACAACAACATCAATAATAATAAGAGAGACCTAATTTGTTTAGTCCTCACAAGAATTTTTTTGTTTATTCTATCTCTAATTTAAATTTTAATAATTACTATTTTTATATTATATATACACTTATATATAAGAGAAAATAAGATAAGATTTGATAGTCCTCACAAAAATATTTATACAATGAAATTGCTACATGTGTCTATTATTTTTTCCAATACATTATTATTTTTGTCCTCATTCATTATTTAATGATTATTTTATTTGAAGCTCTATAATTGAATTATATATAGTATTTTTTTGTAAATCCCTTATTGTTTACTATTAGATTACGTGTTCTTTTTTTTTATACATATTTCTTATATTTAAATTTAATTATTTTTTAATTTATTTTAGAAAATTAATTAATCTCTAAAACAATGGCATGTGATTGATAAAGATGAAGTATTTTCTCCTTGCGACATGAATCTTTGCACTTGATGGTGTTAATATGAAAAATTACTATTGAGTTTTTCATTGTGTTTCAATTGCTTAATTATTATTTTTTTAAAAGGGAGTAGGGAAATTACTACTTTAGTTTCAATTATCTTTATATGATTTGATAAATAAGAAAATTTTAAAGATGTTTTGCAAAACTTAAATTCAATCTATAATCTCTAGAAAAAATTAATCTCAAAATATATATTGATTCACATAGGAGTGCAACTATTCAAAAAATTAATCTAACATATGATTAAGTTTAATTTGAATTATTGGATGTTATATTCTCAAAATATTCCATAAAAACAATTTTTATATTACATATTGATTTGAAAATACAAATATTTTTTTCTTTTAACTTGCAAATACTTTTATACAATGATTTAATTTTTAAGAGTTTGCAGGAAATTTTGAACTACTCTTTCAATAACTTAATGTCACAAAAATCAAAAAGATAAAAAAGTAATTACAAATTTAATATTTTATATTAATTCAAATCTAGGCTTATAAGCATTGGGTAAATGTAAAACTTTAATAGTTCTGAAATTTTATTGTCAAGATATGATTAATCTAAATAATATTGTTGAAAATATGGAATAAATTTTACTTATTTGATAAATTACATACTATATTTATATCTTGAGGTTGGGCCCGGGCGCACGGGCCCTCCGGGACTAGTATCTCAATAAAACAAAATGTTGGCTTGATAAGTTTAAGAATTTAGTAGATACGTTTGAGGTTATAAGTAGGTATATAAAATATCTATTGCTCAAGAATATTTTTTTTGTATTTAAATTTTGTTATTTGAGATTTAATTTACACATACACACACATATATATAAAGTAAATTACCTATTTATTTAAATTATATTTGAACTTCGAAGTAAACTCTTATAACATTGAATCAAGTCGAGTAATGAACACTTCTAATTATAATGAAATTATAAAATGTCTCAATAAATTACATTCAAGTCAAATAACAATTTGAAAATACTAGCTCAGTATAAAGTTTGAATTCAATTTATTGAAGTTCTCATAAAATTTGATATAAGTAGTTAATTGAAATAAACATAATCAAGTATTTATTTCAGTTATATTTAAGACTTACAAGCTGAAAAATTGAATTAAATCGAACGATTAAAATCTCCAATCACATTACAATGATAAAGATATTATTTGGATAAAATTTTTTTGAGTCAAATAATAATTGTAGAAGCACTTGATGATCAAGATAAAATTTTAGAGAGACTCAGTAAATTATATTTAAGTTTAATATAATCAGTTAATTAGATATAACTATAGATTAATTATATTTAAAATTTACAAGTAAACATGTAGTATTAAATCGAGTCAAAGGACTAGCACCTCTAATTACACAAGATTATTATTGCTACAACAAATTGTAGCGTGCATTAGAAAGTAATTATTAGCTACAAAATTTATCAAAACATTAAATTTGTGGCTAAATCATATTGTCATGGTAAATAATTATAGCTATTATTAAGTCAAATAATGCAATAATTTTTAGTATAAAGTTAAAATATTTATTTAATTATAGTATTTTATTTTAATAACTTTTTCATGGCTAAAATTAGCTACAATTTTTTCAAAACATGACAACAATTAAAAATTAGCTACAAATTTTTGTTGTAGCAAAACATCTATGATTATATTATTTAATTGTGCAACAATTTTTTTTGTAACCTGAGGTAAACAAATATCAATTTAGCAATAATATTTTATTTCAAATAATTTATTATGGCTAAAAGGTTACTATTTTTGTAATAAGTTTTAACTCGTGAAAAAAATTAATTAGCTATAAAATTTTGTTATTGCAAAAAAGAAATTGCTATATCATTTAACTATTGCCACAGTTTTTATGAGTTGAAGTAAAAAAAAATCAGCTACAATATTTTATTTCAAATAATTTATTGTGGTTAAAAAATTGTTATTGCTACAGTAACTTTTATTGTGTGACAAAAGCTTATGATTAGATACTAAATTTTATTGTACCAATAGAGTTGTAGTTGTTTAGACAATTATTGTCAAGATTACCAGTAGTTGTAGCAAAAATGAGGAATTAGCTTTGTTAATTTAATTTTTGTGGCTAAATTTTTTTATGAATTTATAAATATCTAAGGAGTTTAAATTTTTGTTGCTATTTCAAAATAATATCTACGATTTTTAAATTCATAGCTTAGATTTCCTAGCTAGAAATATGTTTTGTTGTAGTGATTGAAAATCGCAAGCTTTGAATCAATAATATCAAGGCAGTTTGGTTCTTCTTCACTCTGTTTAATTACTCCATCTTACATAAATGGAACAGAATTGGTTCAATCGTTGTTGAAGCTCGAAGCTTCAAAATTTGAGAATCGGAGTTTTCATAAATAATTCCGTTTTTAGTCGATATGGCTACATCAGTTTTTTATTAAGGAGCCAAAATCTTAAATTTTGGATGATTTGGTGTAATTTTGAGGTGATTTTAGATGAATTGGTGCTTGAATTTGAGGAAGAAGACGAGACATTTTTTTTTATACATTTGTATATTGTTGTATGTACAATACAATATTTTTACTTGGGTGATTTTCTTCTTCCTCTCCATTTTATACTCACTTATACAACGTAGAAACATAGTTTAAACATTGTATATACATATGTACATATTTGTGTAATTATGTATATTATATAATAATTATATTAAAAAATATACAAAATTATGAGGTTAATATACTCATATACAAATACTATACGATAATATACATTTTTATACAAAAAAATTGACTTCGTCTTCTTCCTTGAATTCAAGCACCAGATTCATTCAAAAGCAATTCTTATAATTTTGCATAATATTATATATACAAATATTCAATAATACACATAATTATACAACAAACTTCTTTTTCTTCCATTAACGTTCACTTAACATTCACAAATGCGCCGGCGAAGGACTGTTCTCTTCGATCGACTGGCCGACGCCGGCGTAGATGCACCGGCAACAAGTAAGGGTCACCCTCTTTGCCTCTCTCCCTTGTTTTCTCTCTCTACCCAGCTTTCTCTATCTACTTCTCTCTCTCTCCCTTCTCCTTTTTTACCATCTCGGCACTGCTATCGCTGGCGAAATTAGGGTTTTCATTGGCTCAACTCCGGCGATGGTATAAGTGTGCAGTACCGGCCAAATCAGGTGGTATGACGACAGCTGGCCACCAGAGCCAGATTCCGACAACAACCAGAAGACTCTTCGGCGATACCCGGCAACGTACCAGCGACAGCTTTTTGGCGACGCTATTTTTAGAAACCATCTTTGAAATCAAAATTACTATTTACCATTTTGTTTCTTTGTACTGTATTGTTCTGTTCGTTGTGATTATAGTTGGGACTGACTGCTTTTGCTTATTGGTGATTATAGTCCTATTCTTTGTACTCCGGTGATATTTGTATTGTATTGTTCTATTTTTTGTACTGTATTATTCTATTTCTTTGTATTGTATTTTGTGCGTGCCTGTTGTTTTTCCTACTGCTTTTTTGTTTTCCTATTTTAAACATTGTATATACATATGTACATATTTGTGTAATTATGTACATTATATAATAATTATATTAAAAAATATGCAAAATTATGAGGTTAATATACTCATATACAAATACTATACGATAATATACATTTTTATTCAAAAAAATTGACTTCGTCTTCTTCCTTGAATTCAAGCACCAGATTCATTCAAAAGCAATTCTTATAATTTTGCATAATATTATATATACAAATATTCAATAATACACATAATTATACAACAAACTTCTTTTTCTTCCATTAACGTTCACTTAACATTCACAAATGCGCCGGCGAAGGACTGTTCTCTTCGATCGACTGGCCGACGCCGGCGTAGATGCACCGGCAACAAGTAAGGGTCACCCTCTTTGCCTCTCTCCCTTGTTTTCTCTCTCTACCCAGCTTTCTCTATCTACTTCTCCCTCTCTCCCTTCTCCTTTTTTACCATCTCGGCACTGCTATCGCTGGCGAAATTAGGGTTTTCACTGGCTCAACTCCGGCGATGGTATAAGTGTGCAGTACCGGCCAAATCAGGTGGTATAACGACAGCTGGCCACCAGAGCCAGATTCCGACAACAACCAGAAGACTCTTCGGCGATACCCGGCAACGTACCGGCGACAGCTTTTTGGCGACGCTATTTTTAGAAACCATCTTTGAAATCAAAATTACTATTTACCATTTCGTTTCTTTGTACTGTATTGTTCTGTTCGTTGTGATTATAGTTGGGACTGACTGCTTTTGCTTATTGGTGATTATAGTCCTATTCTTTGTACTCCGGTGATATTTGTACTGTATTGTTCTATTTTTTGTACTGTATTATTCTATTTCTTTGTATTGTATTTTGTGCGTGCCTGTTGTTTTTCCTACTGCTTTTTTGTTTTCCTATTTTCCTATTGTTGCTCTGTTTTGTTGTCTGTCGGTTGGAGATTTATTTTGGTTCGTAAATGGTGGCTGTAGGGGTTGATGGTGGAATAGGCTCATGTTCGAGGGGGTTGGCGTTAGGGTTGGGAACAGTTTTGGGTGGGGGTAAAGAGGGGAGGGCAGAGGTGGGTGTGTGTTCTAAATCGGGTGTTAGGGCTGGGGCGGTGAGGGGTGGTAGAGGTAGGCGAGAGATAAGAGAAGACAGGTTGAGGGTAGGATTTTGAAACATGGGGACCCTTCAGGATAAGTCCGAAGAACTGGTGAAGATTCTTAAGAAGAGGAGGATTATTATTGTGTATGTTCAGGAGACCCAGTAGGTATGGTCCAAGGTTAGGGATGTGGATGGGTATAAGTTGTGGTACTCAGGGAGTGACAGGCGTCGGAATGGAGTGGGGATCTTAGTGGGTGAGAAACTTAGAGGGCAGGTGGTGGAGGTTAAGAGGGTCAGTGATAGGCTGATGACGATTAAGTTGGTCATTGGGGGGTTTACGTTACATGTGTGTAGTGTTTATGCGCCACAGGTAGGCTTGGAAGAGAAGGTGAAAGTGAGGTTTTGGGAGGCTTTGGACTAGGTGGTGAGAAGTGTGCCTAGTTCAAAGAAGATTGTCATAACAGGGGACTTCAATGGGCACATTGGGGTTTTACCGGGAAGTTATGATGATGTGTATAGAGGTTGTGGTTTCAGCGATAGAAATAATGAGGGAGCTGCTTTTTTGGATTTTACGAGGGTCTTTGGGCTGGTGATGGTAAATTTGAGCTTTTCGAAGAAGGAGGATCACCTGATTACCATCCGAAGCGCGATAGCTAAGACTCAGATTGACTTTCTGCTGCTTAGAAAGGGGGATAGGATTTTATGAAAGGACTGTAAAGTCATTTTAAGTGACCACCTTTCGACCTAGCACAGGCTTCTAGTAATGGACTTGATTATCAAGAAGATCAAGAAGAGAAGGACCGGGGAGGGTCGACCTAGAATTAAGTAGGGTGACTTGACGCTAGGTAGTGCGCTGGAGATAGAAGAGAAAGTGGCGGTATTGGAGGTGTGGGAGTCTAGGGGGGACATGGATGTTATGTGGGATAGGGCTGCCAGTTGCATCACGGAGACTTCTAGGGAAGTGTTGGGTGTTTTAAGGGGTCGGGCAGGACAGCATAAGGGAGACTGGTGGTAGAATGAAGAAGTTAAGAAACAAATGGAGATTAAGAAGGAGACGTATGTTAAGCTGATTGAGAGTAAAGATGCAGAGGAGAAGCGGGTGAATAGAGAGGTCTACAAAGTAGCAAGGAAAGAGGCTAAGCTAGCAGTTACGGTAGCTAAGACAATAACGTTTAGGCTTTCTACGGCTATGGAGCGGAAGGGTCGGGACCTCGATCAAGTAAAGTAAATTAAGGGGGAGGATGGTAGAGTTTTGGTGGAGGATGTTCACATTAAGAAGATATGGCAAGAGTATTTTCATAGGCTTTTGAACGAGGAGGGGGACAGAGGCATTGAGTTAGGAGAGCTGGAGCACTCGGAGGAGAGTCGTGATTTCAGTTATAGTAAACTTTTTAAGGCTGAGAAGGTCAGAGAGTCTATTCATAGGATGCGAAGGGGAAGGACGACGGGGCATGACGAGATTCTAGTGGATTTTTAAAAGTTTATAGGTGGGGAAGGTTTAAGGTAGTTGACTGATTTGTTTAACAAAATTTTCAAGACGGCGAGAATTCTTGAGACTTGGAGGTGGAGTATGATGATTTCGTTATATAAAAACAAGGGTGATATTCAGAGCTGCAATAACTATAGGGGTATCAAGCTATTAAGTCATACTATGAAGATTTGGGAAAGGGTGGTTGAGCAAAAATTGAGGAGAATCGTGTCTATTTAGGAGAATCAATTTGTTTTTATGACTGGTCGCTCGACAACAGAGGCAATTCACCTGGTAAGAATATTAGTAGAGCAGTATACGGAAAGAAAGAGGGATTTGCACATGGTATTCATCGACCTGGAGAAGACGTGTGACAAAGTTCCTAGGGAGGTTTTTTGGAAATGCTTAGAGGTGAGAAGGGTCTCGGGGGCATACATCAGAGCTATTAAGGACGTGTATGATGGAGGGAAGACTCAGTTGAGAATGGCAGGGGAAGGGGGGACTCAGAGAATTTTTTGGTTGAGACAGGGTTGCATTAGGGTTCAACTCTTAGTCCGTTCCTGTTTGCGTTGGTGATAGACGTGTTAACGTGGAGTATTCAAGGAAAAGTGCCTTGGTGTATGTTGTTTGCGGATGATGTTGTGCTGATTGATGAGACGTAGAGGGAGGGGGGTGAATGATAAATTTGAGGTTTGGAGGCAAACACTTGAATCTAAGAGGTTCAGGTGGAGTAGGTCTAAGACGGAGTATATGGAATGCAAGTTTAGTGACTTGAGGCAGGAGGACGATGTGGTGGTGAGGTTGGATTCCCAGGATGTTTGTGAGAGGGATAATTTTAAGTATCTTGGGTCTATGATTCAGAGGAATGGAGATATTGATGAGGATGTCTTTAACCGTATTGGAGCAGGTTGGATGAAGTAGAGGCTCGCCTCAGGAATGTTGTGTGATAAGAATGTGCCCCTTAAGCTTAAAGGCAAATTCTATAGAGTGGTAGTCATCCAGCCATGTTGTATGGAGCAGAGTGTTGGCCAGTCAAGAACTCCCATATTCAAAAACTGAAGGTGGTTGAAATGAGAATGTTGCGTTGGATGTGTGGACTTTCTAGAGGGGATAGAGTTAGGAATGATATTATCCGAGAGAAGGTGGGAGTGACTTCGGTGGAGGACAAGATACGGGAAGGAAGGCTGAGATGGTTTGGGTATGTGATGAGGAGAGGCACGGATGCCCTAGTTTGTAGGTGTGAGAGGCTAGCGTTGGATGGCTTTAGGAGGAGGAGAGGTAGTCCAAAGAAATAATAGAAGGAAGTGATTAGACATGACATAGAGCAGCTTCAGCTTATCGAGGACATGACCCTAGATAGGAAGGTGTGGAGGTCGCGGATAAGGGTAGAAGGTTAGGATGAGTGCGTGGGTTGTAGCTAGTAGTTTGAAGAGCTCATGTATAGCCGGGTTAACAATCCTAGGACTGTGTCCATAGGTAAGAGCCCTTAGTCAGGAGGGTTTGGGGGTGATGGGTGCCTTTGGTCTGTGAGTGTATGTTACTACTAGGTGGTTGTCCTATTCCAGATGTTCTTTTCTCATCTCTTATTTCATATTGCACTTATTTATCTTATTTCGTATTGTTCTGATTTCTATTTTATTATGTCTTATTCCTTATTTATGTTATGTCATACATCCTACTTCATGTTTTATTACGCTCATGTCTACTATCTTTTATCTTAAGTCGGGGATCTATCGGAAACAGCCTCTCTGCTTCTTTGGAGGTAGCGGTATGAACTGTGTACATTTTACTCTCCCCAGACCCCACTTTGTGGTAATACACTGGGTTTGTTGTTGTTGTACACATATTATACAAATATATACATATGTATATATAATGTTTAAACAATGTATGTACATTGTATAAGTGTGTATAAAATGAAGAGGAACAAAGAAATCATTGAAATAAGAAATTGTATTGTATATACAACAATATACAATACAGTACTCAAATGTATACAAAAATAGACTTCGTCTTCTTCCACAAATTCAAGCACCAAATTCATCCAAAATCGCTTCAAAACTACACGAATTCATTCAAAACTGTAAATTTGGGCTCCTCAATACATAACCTATTTTTTGCAATCATACACACTCGGAACATAGCTTATTTAAGAATATTTAATTTTCAACGCTTGAATCTTCGATAAAGGCTGAACATTCAAAAAATTACACTACAGCTATGAAATTGTAATGTAAATTCGTCATATGCTTGGTCTACGAATTTTATAGATATGTATTCCCTTAGATGCTCATTAGTTGTAGCAATAATGAAGAACATGATATTAATGAAGAGTTGCGGAAGAAACATGTTTGTACCAAACATTCGTAAATCATGAAATTACAACAATGTCATTTGTTAAGTGTTTGGGTTGTAACTTTCACTTTTGAATGGGTTTAAGGAGTTGTTTGAATGGGTTTTTAGCATAATCAAATTTTAAATTTCTGAAAGAAAAAGTATAAGGAGGTCATGGAGCTGGATTAACCAACATGATTTTTCTCCCTAATGATGCAATTTTAATTCAGCTAATTCTTTTAGGATCAATGGTTTATTTGGCTAAACGTGATTTTAGAGATCCTACAGGAGAAATGAACGTACAATACTTGAATTATAAAATTGAAATAAATGAGAGTTCTCTAGAAGGGAGAGGAATGAGTGTATTAGGAAGAGAAGAAATGATTTGCTTTAGTTAAGTTGGCTATATCATGAAATCTAATATTTTGATCCTATATAATTGGACCATTTTTGATAATATAATATAGAGCGAGCTATATTCTGTAATGTAATATTATTAATTGTATCTTTTTCATTTTTTTAAATTTTTCCTACATATAAAACAAAGATGGTGGTGATTTTAGATAGTCTTAGAAGAGGAATGGCCGATTTAGTGAATTGGCATGTCATTTTGCCTAAATTGATTAGGTTAGTGGAAGAAGAACAAATTTGAGTCACTTTTATAACTTAAAAATGAACCAATGTTATAACATTAAGAGCAGCATACATATGTTAATTGCTAATAATATAACGAATAGTAATATTATGTGGCAGCGTTTGATTTGTGTGGACAGATAACATAACTTTAAGAGCTATATCTTATATTCTATGTAATTTCTTGTACTCCATTCCAATTTATGAGATTTTGTTTGATTAGGAACAAAATTTAAGAAAGAAAAGAGTATTAAAAAAGTGACCTATTACACATCTTAACTATAAAAAAGTGATACTTTTTACTGACGTGGTGCTGATGTGGCAGCGCATCAAAATACTACACCACATGCAAGTGGTGGTAGCCTGACAAGGTGTAAATAGTTTCACTTTTTTATTGTTTAGGTGTGTAATAGGTCACTAGTATAGTTTAGGTGTGGCTTCGACTTTTCGGGTATAGTTTGGGGTGGAAACGATGTCTTTTTCCTTTTTGAAATTTGCGACTTATAGATAACTATAAAGCATTTCACTTTGGATAAAAGAAAAATTTAAAACTAAATTATTTTTAATTATAGAAAGGTGATATTTTTCATAACATATTAAAAAGAAATGTATGTCACATAAATTCGGATAGCAACATATTAAGAGTCAAATGGGCCAAACCTCAAGCAAGATGATCACTTATTTTGGAAGGGGTAATATATATCAAATTAATTAATAAGCCAGAAGTTTAAGAGCTCGTTTGGATAGGATTAAAATCTAGTCAAATTAGTTTTTAATATCTTTTTTAGCTTTTTAAGGTGTTTGGTAAAATTAAAAAGTGCTTAAAAAAAAAAGTAAAAACTGATTAAAGAATCAAAAAGTGAGAAGGTGGGTACCCCCAACTTTTTACTTTTTAGATTAAAATTCTTTTAGGTTTGACCAAAACATTTATCTTTTTATCCCTTATATTTTCCTCCAATTCCAACAATATCCTAAACTTGTAACCTTTAAATATATACTAATTTTTTTTCCTTCTTCTCTTTACCACTTCGCTTCATCTCTTCCCTCCACTTTCCTTTTCATCTTTCTTCTTTGTTTTCATCGAATCCATCACTACATCGGAGGTTTGTTCAAAAATTTTATTTTAGAATTAAAAATGATAAATAATTAACCTTATTTATGATATTAACAACTTTAAGGACATTTAAGGCATTTTAACAACAAAAAAGTCTTTAACATCACTTTTTTACCAGACACATCAATAATTTTTTTTTTAGTTTCAACACTTCTATCCAAACGCTTATCTGCTTAATTTATAAGCATTTATTTTACATTTTTAATCACTTAAGCTAAAAAGCTATTTTTTTTAATCCTATCCAAACGGGCTTTAAGTATTGAATTCTTCTTTGAAATATTGCAGTTAATACAGGAGAACGGGGGCTTACATAACATAGATGATTGTTCAATTCTTCTGATAATTTCAATTGGCTATCGAAGCAATGGACAAACACTAAATGAAAAAGATTATACTTTTGAGGTGTGCTACGTATGCCTGTCAATCGAGTCGGTCCGGTTCAAACTGGTACCAATCCATTAAGTGTAACCGATCTGTGGGCCGATTTGGTCCGAGCCTAGTTCTTAATGGGTTGGTCCAGTTCGAGCCCAGTAATAAAAGATTCTCAAACAGACCGTGACCGACCCACTTAGTCTAGAACCGATTTTAATTGGTCTGGACCAGTTCAGCCCGATCCATTCGAGAAATGGGTCGATTATCGATCCTTTATTTTTAAAAAAATTAAATTAAATTTGAATTTACATGTTTTTTCAATATATACTATATATACCCCCCTATATATATTTTAAATACGTTAAACAATAAATGTATAACATATATACATTACATATTATACTTCTTTAGAAAACATATACACATGTATACATTACTACTTTAGAGTTTAGACTTTAATCTGTATAGAAAATATATACACATATATACATACAATATAATATATATATATATATATATATATATATATATACTACTTAACAAACAATATGAAACAATATACATACAACATATATACATTACATATATACTACTTGTCTACTTTAGAAACTATAGACACATGTATACATTATATATATATATATATATATATATATATATATTACTTTAGTATATAGAAAATATAATACGTACAATATAATATATATACTACTTGAAACAATATACATACAACATCTATACATTACATATATACTACTTGTCCACTTTAGAAAATATATATACATGTATACATTATATATATATACTACTTTAGTTTATAGAAAATATATGTGTACAATATAACATATATACTACTTAAAATATTACCTGAAACAATATACATACAACATATATACAATACATATATACTACTTGTCTACTTTAAAAAACATATACACATGTATACATTCATATACACTACTTTAGTCTATAAAAAATATATACACATATATGTAGAATATATACTGCTTAAAATACCACTTGAAAGTTGAAACATATATACATTGCATGTTATAGTACTTTAAAAAATATACACACATATATACATACAATGTATACTACTTAATATAATAATACTAGAAGTCTTGAACATATATTCAAAAATTTACATACATTACTTAAAAGATAAACTTATATAGTATATTTATATGTCAATACTAGTTGTCTAATTAATATTTGCTATTATTTTTATTTATTCATTATATGTATACATGTTTGTTATGTTTATGACATAGTGTAAAGTTTGATTGTAATATATTAAAAGTATTTAATTCAAATTAGACATTTAATTTAAATGAAAAAAAAAAGATGTAAGGAGTGAATGAATGTTGTATTTTATTGATTGCAAAATGATCTAAAACTTATAAGTTACATGATTGAGAAATCTACAAATTTTGCATCGTTTTTTTCAACTCATGCATGTTAATATTAGCGGAAACTGCCATAGGAAAGTCAAAATCAACGGGAGCAAAATCATGCATTGGATTTGATTGTGCTGAGTTCTCCCTTAAAGTCATAATTTCTTCAAGATTTTGTTTGTCTGCCGGCTCCACCTCCATTCTTTGATTTCTTCGTTCCTCTTTAATTCAATCTCTAAGGCACACTAGAACATTCATACCATTGTCTCCCAATGAGTGTCGGTTGTCTCCAAGCTATTGTCATCCCTGACTAAAAGCGCTCTCCGATGCAACGATTGACATTGGAATATTCAATATATCTCTAACTAATTTTGAAAGCACAAGATATTGCCTTTCATTATTCTTCCACCAATCCAGAGCGTTGATCCTTGCTCTACGATCCTCTATCGGCTGTCGAAGATAATACTTAAGCTCTTTCCGAGAATGTGTTCTGTGTGATGAAGGTTGCACTCTTTTCCAAATATTTAGATTAAAAATGTAATTAGGATAACTACTATGTGCCTTCCTTTTAGAAGATAATGGTTCCTCGGGAGTTTGAGGAGCGGCGGTTGGAGTGATATTTGCCAGTACGGCTTCATCATAATGGTTATATAATGCTTCCATGTAATTGTTCGCATCACTCATAGCAGTAAACAAAGAAGGTTCTTTTCCAGGCTTTGTCTCTAAAGCATTATAAATAATAAAACTACATTCGGACATAGTATTATATTTCATACATGAATTTATTATAGCACTAATCAAGTAAATTAGGGAAAGCAGATAAATATAATTTTTAAATTTAGCAATCACAGCAGTAATAATTTCTTTGTAACCTTCTTTATTCTTATATACTTTAAGCAAACAAGAAATGCCGGCTAAATAAGTTAAAATCAAACTGTAGGACAATAAGCACCAAAAAATTCAACGGTAGCTATATAAATTTTTTTCAAAAATTTAACAAGATCATCAATTGCAGCTCAATCAGAATCATGTAGCATAAACTCAGGAAAAGACCAGAATATTGATTACAAGTCATTGTAATAGAAACTTTATAAGCAAGACAAGTTTTTAAATAATTATAAGTAACATTCCATCTAGTATCACATTCTTCAGGCATACATATCGATCTAAGTCCATTTTGTTCACATTTGATTTTATATTCTTTCATTCTAATTTTTTGATTATTTCTTGAATAAAGCCAACATAGAGCCTAATATTTTCAATATAAAGCTCCAAAAATTCAAGATCATCTATTACGATTATATTATATATATGATAAACACACTTAAAATTAAATATTTTGGGTAATGGCGGAGAAAGTTCAACTTTTAACAAGTCAACAACAGTCTTGTTGTTAGATGCATTATCAAAAGCTATACAAAAATCTTTTCTTTCAATACCATAATATTTTGCAACTTTAGAAATAATTTTTTTAGTGTGTCTACGATCTTTATCATACAAAAAATGCTAGAATACATTTTTGTATAACAAAATTACTATCTATCCAGCGACAAGTTGTCACTCCTCAAATCCTATTGGGGCGGACTGACACCCGTAACCGAGGAGGCCCGGGAGAACCAGTTCATAACCTTATACTTCCCATGCATACCTCTATGACAACCCGAAATTCGGACAACATCATGTCGCATATAAAAGAAAATAATCACCTGTATAAGCTCGAGCACACATATATATGTATATACAATACTTGGCTGTTGGAGCCATCACGTCTATTAACAAAACACCACCTTGACTGTACATTAGGTCTACAAAGCCTCTAGATAATACACAGAGTTTAACTAAGGTCGGGACACACCCCGCCATATAACTAACTTCTATATAATACCAAAAGTGACTGGATATGACACAGAAATCCCCGAAGCAAACTGGGGCTCACCAAAAGCAGCTGGATATCCTGGCTCCTACTTGTGCGGTGTATGAGCTGAGGTACCTGTGCCTGCAGCATGAAATGCAGGTCCCCCGTGGGGGACGTCAGTACGAAATATGTACTGAGTATGTAAAGCTGTAGATAATCACATATGATATAGGAGCTCAATAGAAATCAGAAACAAGTGAATAAATCGTAATAGAAGTGGACCACACTTACTAGAACTTGTGACAACCTGTACATTGTATTTATTCAATCACTTTACCTTCGTTCTTATCATCTTTGTAATTATTACTGTACTGTACTATGACCATTAGGCTGCCTCCAGTACATATCAACTGGGATCGACCCATGAGGCTTATGCCCCTGGGATACCACCCATAAACACATAAATAGGGATCGACCCATGATAGGCTTATGCCCCTGGGATACCACCCAATAAGAGAGAACTTACATCACTTAGTTCAATTAATCTTTGAGATTGTTATTTCGGTTGCCACCGCATTTTTGATACTTTAAAACAATGATACATCAATAAGAGATATATAAATAGAACAGCAATGCAATAACAATGAAGTAAGAACTCATTGGCACATCAATGAAGTGTTTTGGAGTCATCAATGCCATAACAATGAAGTAGGAACTTATTGGTATATCAATGAAACGTTTTGGAGTCATTAATAGCACATGGATCTTGTTTGAGTAACCGGATACCTTCTGACATTCATTAGTGCAATAAACATGTAAGATTTGGAAACCAAGTAAGTATTGGAATGTCTTGACATCTTGTAGGGTGGAAACAAGTTCATTAGTAACGTAGGACATCATACAAAATCATTATGGATCACATGTTACTGAATAACTTTGGAAACTTTCTTAATAGAACAATTGTTCACTTTCATGCCAAAGATATGGTATAAAGTATGCTTTACATACCTGACTATCAACCTTCAATACTAGTCCCAAATGGACTTTCCGTCTTTATGGATTACTTAGCTACAATGAACATACATAGCAATCTAGTATTAGCAACCAAACGTCACAATTCAATTATTTGAATTCACCAAACTAGTGGTTGAGTAGTAAGCCTTAATTACACCATAAAGGGTGTCACTTTAACCTTCTTATACTCCAATTACATTCACATACCATGCATATTCATACAACATCCTCCAATATCAAGTTTGGATTCATTTATTCTTCCAACCAATCCATTAAACCAAATTGAGCCATAGACATAAATAATCATTAATTCAATAGTATATCACCATATCCACCTTCCATAACTCAATTACCATATCCACCTTCCATAACCCAATTACCATATCCACCTTCCACAATTCAATACAACCAAACCATGCAAAATAGTCCATAACCCTATTTCCATCACCTTTCAATAACAACCAATACATATAATCCTCTATCACACATATACATATGGAAAAGAACAAGGCAAACAATATTCATCCCTTAGAATTCACCTCTTGATTATGCAATCCTGTTTGCACAAATAATAGGTGTCGTTCGAAGCTCTCGAGATGACAAACACTGTTATCGGATTACTTTGGAATTTCTATGGTAGAATCAAAAGTAATTTAAAGGTCAAATTTGGCTAGGGTTTGTTCTTTCTCATTGATTGATGAAGAAAATGAGTTTTTCAACTCATATACATGTATATATACACCTATTCCCGTCCATAATATAATAGAAAATGACCAAAATGCCTATAAAATTTAAATAATGCCAAATCTATCCTTTGGTGGACTGTTTTGATAAGCTAAAGTAGATCGACCATAACTCTTTGCTCCGATATTGGATTTGGGTGAAATTAGTATCGTTGGAAATATAACTCAAAGGGCTTTCATTTCATATAAAGTAGGCCACCCAGTTCGTCCTGTACAAGGAGTTATGGTCGTTTGAAGTTGACCCTAAAAATCTGTTTTGAGAGGCTGAAGTAAAACGAGTATAACTCCTTACTCAGATGTTGGATTTGGATGAAACCAATTGCATTGGAAAGAAGACTCAAAGATATTTCTTTTCATAGGTCGTAGCTCTCCCAGTTTATTATATTAAGGGAGTTATAATCGTTCGAAGTTGACCCAAAAAATTGGCTGGCCTCAGTAGTTTGTGTGCAGGAAAATTTCCTGCACATTTACTATTCCCAAATATCCCGGCCACCGTTTTATAGTTTCGAACGTGCTTGATTATATCCAAAACCTATCCTTTTTTGGAAATCTTTATATCGTTGGAAAGCTTATTCAATAACCTTCGTATGGAACCATCGACGGACAAATTCCGGTATAAATAAAATAAAATAAAATTAATTCCATATAAATAAGACCAATACACGTACTTGAATACGCCAATACACGTACTTGAATACGGGGTGTTACACAAGTAATTGTTAAATAATCATTTTAGTTAACAACACGACCAAGATCAGAAGTTAGAGCAATACTACATGAAATTTTTTCTAATAATGAAGATAAATAATAAACATATTGTGCATGAAATCTAAAAATATCGGTCCGACAAGTACTTCTAGGAATACCCGTAGACATAGGATTATATATTGCTTGAATAAACGAATAATAGCATCCGAAGAAGCAAAAAAGAAAGGCAAACAACCCATAACTATTATTTTGGCTATTTATTCGGTCCTTCATTTTATTATAATTCTTAACTAATTGACCGGTTGTTGGGTTCAATCTATTTTTTGTTGGTCCATCAACAGTCTCATCATCCTGTGCAAGACTTAGCTCTACCGCGTGTTTTTCTCTTAAATGTCTCATCAACGAACCCGTATCTCCTTTATTGCCCCCCAATTTTATGCTTATATACCAATTCACAAATTTTACATTGGACCTTAGTTTCTCCTTCTATTTTTGAAAAAAATTCTCATGCAATACTAGTTCTTCTACATGATCTTATAAGGGCACGGGGAGGACGGGGAGGAAGATTAACCAATTCAGATCTAACATTAGCATTACTGACTTTGGGCGTTTCAGCAATATTTTTATCATCTACATTTAAATCAACCGCGTCCACTTCACTCTCTTCTTCTATATCGTAGTTTTTCTGAACTTCTAAATAATTCATATCGTGAGCACCTTCGCCTATTTCATCCTCAAAAGGTTGACTAATTGGTACCAGAGGCACACGGGTATATCTAGTACTTGAACTACCTCTATCGGAACCGTCACCAATTTATTTTTGACTACCACTACCACTTTCAGGATAAATTTTTTAAACATTTTTATCGATGTTTTTTAATTTATCCATATTAAAAATTAAATTAATAACTATTCAAAATGCACAAAAATAGTAAAAATAAATATTCAACAAATAATACACTAATTAAAAATTAAAAGTAAGAGATGGAACAACAATACCAAATTTTGGAAGTATTCGAAAGTTTCAACTTTAGAAAACTTTCACTTGATATTTGTTATTGCAAAATTAAAAAATAAAATTGAGCACTTAAGAGATAATTAGAATACTTGAGAGAGAATGAGAGAATAAGATTGTGTGAAAAATGATTTTGAATTTGAAGTATTTATAGGAATTTTTTGAAATAAAAAAAAATGGGGAAAAAATGCCAAATGGTTGTTGGGCTGCCAACGACTATAATGTTGTTGGGGCCAACGATCCATTTTGGCAAATTTCCCAAACTGTCCAATTTTTTTTTTAAAAAAATTATATAATCGCGTCGATCCGAGCCGAATAATCGGTAGGCCTGGTCCGATTTCGTAAGTGGGTCGGTCCACCGAACTGACCATCCCAGACGGCTCTACTCGAAACTGATGGCCCACCAGATCGATTCAAACCGGGTCGATCCTCTTAAACGGACCAAGTTAACCGGGTTGGAACGAACCGACCCAGCCCGAATGACAGGTTTAGCTACTACAAACCACCATACATCTCCCCTACTCCCCTAATAATCAAGATGCATGATATTGGAAGTGATTGAAACTAATGATGCGACCAATCTTTTATAGAAAAGAAAAAAAATGGTTATACTTTAAGCCTATCACCATTTGTGCCTTCTTCCCTCCCAAATTATATATCCCATGAATCTTCCGTAATTGTCAATGCTATCATAACATTTTCTAACTAAATTTCAAAAAGAGTTAAATAGATAGAGTTAATTCCTCAAAATGTCATTGAACTTGTGTAAATATCCCACTAAAGTAACTTTTATTTCTTTTAGGACAATATTGTCACTGAACTATGCACTTCTTTCCATTATGAGATAAAACTAAGAAATTGTTAAGGATATGTTTGGAGAACCACAAGAAAGTAAAATTAAATGTAATTACATAGTTCAATTCTCAATTAGGAATATAGAATTAGGTGCAATTACGTGATGTAATTACAAAGTTACATTTTATTTCTTTTTTTTTTTAATTTTAATTTCTTTTTCTTTTAATTTTATTTTTATTTCTATTATTTTAATTTCTTTTTTATTTTTATTTTTTTCATTTTACATTATTTATCTTTCATCTCTTTTCTTCTCATTTTCCAACTTTTACTTCTTATTATTCAATATAATTACTTATATTTTTTTCTTCATTTAGCGCATTATTGCATTTTTATTCTAGTGTTTGAATTAAAGTAGTATTTCATTATTGAATGAGATGACTTATGTGTTTTCCTTTCTTTTGAATTATTTATTAGTTGGAATTTTATATAAGAGTATTGTGTTTTTTTCTTGAATTTTCAATTTGTGTTTTGTTTTATGTTTCAATTTATTTGTTTTAGTACTATAGACTTGTTATTTTTTATTGCATGTCACTTCAAATTATCGAGTTAATTTTCCAAATTGCCATTGAACTTGTGCAAACATCCCACCAAAGTAATTTTTGTTAATTTCTTTTAGGAAAATATTGTCATTAAACTAGGTACATCTTTCCAAAATAAGGTGAAACTAAAAAATAGTTAAGGACATATTTGGAAAGCCATAGAAAAATTGAAATTATATGTTATTAGACAATTGCAGTGACATGCAATATGAAATAGCATGTCTATAATACTAAAATAAATAAACCAAAGCATAAATTCAAAATCCAAGAGAAAAACATAATACTCTTGTATAAAATTCCGACGAGTAAATAATTCAGAAGAACAAAAAACACATAAGTCTATAATCTCATTCAATAATAAAATACTATTTTAATTCAAACACTAGAATAAAATTATAAAAATTCAATAATGTGCTAAATAAAGAAAAAAAAAGAGTAATTATATTGAATCATAAGAAGTAAAGTTGGAAAACGAGAAGAAGAGAGATGAAAGATAAATAATGTAAAATGAAAAAAAAGTAAAAATAAAAAAGAAATTAAAAAAAAAAGATATTAAACTTTATTTAAAAAAGATTAAATAAATAATTACCCCACTGATGTTGGCCGAGATTTTTAAAAAGACACCTAAACTTTGAATTCGACCTATTACTCCACGATTCTTACTTAATCCATTGCAAACACACCATTTTGACCCTCTGCGTGTATACACGTACCACAGGCGTGTGAAAGGGCTCGAATTTGATTTTTTTGACCAATTAAAAGCTGCCACGTGCAAAATAATTGATATATAATTTATATTCTTTTTTTAAAAAAAAAATATTTATTTATTTTATAAAATTATCCCTCCCCCCCTCTCCGCCCCCCAACCCACCCACTCTTTCTTCTTCAACTCAATTCACCATTAAAGTTTTTTCTCCTTTTTAAATCATTCATTAATGCTCTATTTTACAATTAAATCATATCATTTAACTACCCACCATTTCTTTTTCAACACAATGTCTTCTTCAACACCATTAAAGCTCTTCAACACAATGTCACCATTAAAGCTCCTCTATTGAAGCTTTTTTTCTTTTTTAAAATCATATCATTAAAGCTCCATGTTCAGTTAAATCATGTCATTTAACTATCTTTAAAACTCAATTCAATCATAAAACTTTCAATTCAATCATAAAACTATTTTTTGAAGTGATTTGAACCAAAAAAAAAAAAAAGGGAATGCATGCTGACGGAGTTGGGGGGTTAGGGGGGAGATGCTGATGGGGGTGGGGGTATTGGACGGGGGGTGGGGGTTGAGGAGAGCTGCTGACGCAGGGGGAGGTGCTGGATGGGGTGGGGGGAAGAGGGGGTGGGGTGGGGTGTTAAATTAAATAAAAAGGAAAATTTTATTTAAAAAAATATGAAATTAAACGTAGTTGACACGTGGCAGCACCTGATTGGCGCGTGTCTTCACTCACTTTGTTGTGACTGAGATTCAGCGAAAAATAGTGCGTTTGCAACAAAATAAAGAAGAACTGTGGGGTAATAGGTTGATGTTAAAGTTTAGGTGTCTTTTTGAAATCTCGGCCAACATCAGGGGGGTAATTATGTATTTACTCTTTGAAAAAAAAGAAATAAAATGTAACTTTGTAATTACATTACGTAATTGCACCTAATTCTCTATTCCTAATTAAGAATTGGACTATGTAATTATATTTAATTTCACTTTCCTTGTGGTTCTCCAAATATATCCTTAATAATTTCTTAGTTTTATCTTATAATGGAAAGAAGTGCATAGTTCAGTGACAATATTGTCTTAAAAGAAACAAAAGTTACTTTAGTCGGATGTTTACACAAGTTCAATGACATTTTGAGGAATTAACTCAAATAGATAATCATCATTTCAAAATGCTTAAGAAACAACTTTGGATGAACACAAAGGAAAAGAGTCAAAAATATATCTAAATTTTGGTAAAATTTGTTGTAACACGCTTTAACTTTGCGGGGTACTATGACCCCTTCAACTATTTATTACTGTATTTTTGTAGCATATATATTTGTCCAGTTAAACCACTTCAGAGTCTTACGCGCTTAGTGTGCATTTATTTATACAGTGATCCAATTAGACAAATATATGCCACAAAAATATGATAATACACAGTTGAAGAGGGTCATAAAATCTCCACAAAATCAAAACGTATTACAACAAATTTTGCGTTTAGATATATTTCGAACTGTTTTCTCTGTACAGACGGAGCAAATCTCTTGGGACTCCTATCAAACTATACATTTTATGTGACTGAACATCACCGAACTCAAATTTAGAAAATCATTAAGCAACAAGTGTTGCCAAAGGTAAGAAGCATAGAAAGGCGCCAAACTATGTCGGGCTTATTGCTCAAAGCTAAGACTGTCATGTGGGCCGGGCTGGGCCAACCTGAAACTGGCCCATGTCATTTAACCATTTTGTGGGCTGGGCCGGGCTCAACAGTAAAAAATTTAAAAACAACCCTAACCCGGCCCACTTAAATCAACCCAATCAAACCCACCTAAACTCGATCAAACCCGGTTAAAAAATCGGTCAAACCCGGTCAAAAATATAAAAAGAAAAAACTTTTTTTCAATATACATTATATATACCCACCTATATACATTATAAATACGTTAAACAATATATATACACTATTTATATAGTATATACTATATTAGAATTTAAAAAATATATACACATATACACAATTACACATATATACGCACCATCCAATATATATGTACTACTTTAAAGTTTAAATAAAATATACTACAATATTTATATACATTACAATATATATATATATATATAGAGAGAGAGAGAGAGAGAGAGAGAGAGTTATATATATATATATATATATATATATATATATATATAGTTATATACTAATTTATAAAATATATACACATGTATACGTTAAATATACACATCTATAGAAGATACATATACGCATGTATACGCACCATTCAATGTATATATACTACTACTAATAAAATATACTACAATATATATACATTACAATATATATAGATATAGTTATATACTAATTTATAAAACATATACACATGTATACATTAAGTATACACGTCTATAGAAGATATATTCACATATATACACTCTATTCTATGTATATGTAATACTTTAAATTAAATATACTACAATATATATACATTGCAATATATATAGATATAATTATATACTAATTTATAAAACATATATGCATGTATACGTTAAATATACACGTCTATAGAAGATATATACACATGTATACGCACCATTCAATGTATATATACTACTAAAAATAAAATATACTACAATATATATACATTACAATATATATACATTACAATATATATATATATATATATATATATATATATATATATATATATATATATATATATAGTTATAGTTATAGTTATACACTAATTTATAAAATATGTACACATGTATACGTTAAATATACACATCTATAGAAGATATATACACAAATATGCAAAACATATGCTTCTTAATATAATAAATTAATAATACTTGGTAGTAAATTAATAATATATTAGAAGTAAGTTTTTAATTTAAAGTAGAAAACTAGAAATTCAATTTAAAATTTTAAATCATTAAATGAAAAAATATAAAAAGTAAGGACTAAGGAGTGAATGAATTTGGGGAATTTATTGATTGCAAAATGATCCAAAATTTTTAATTTACATGAATGAAAAATCTACAAATTATGCATCATTTTTTCCAACTCATGCATGTTAATATTAATGGGAACTTGCATAGGATAGTCGAAGTCAACGGGGGTAAAACCATGCATTGGACTTGATTTTGTTGAGTTCTCCCATGAAGACATAATGTCTTCAAGTTTCAGCTCGTCGCTCAGCTCCGGTTCCATTCCTTGGTTTCTTCTTTCCGCTCTAATCCAATCTCTGAGGAAAACTAAAACATTTATTGCATTGCTTTCCAATGAGTGTCGGTTGTCTCCAAGCTGCTGTCGTCCCTGACTAAAGGCGCTCTCTGATGCAATAGTTGACATTGGAACATTCAAGATATCTCTAGCTAATATTGAAAGCACAGGATATTGTGTTTCATTACTCCTCCACCAATCCAATGTGTTGATCCGTGGTCTGTGATCCTCTGGCATTGACCGAAGATAATATTTCAGCTCTTCCCGATAAGTTGATGTGTAAGCTCTCTCATCAACACTGCTCCAACAAGTTAAATCATAAAAGGAATCAGGAAAACTACTATGTGCCGGCCTTTTAAAAGATGATGGCTCCTCGGGAGGATGAGGAGCGACAGTTGGAGTGATATTTGTAGGTACGGCTAAATCAAATAAATCAGCATAGTGATTATATAATTTTTCTATGTAATCCTTTGCATCATTCATAGCCGTCCACAAATCAGGTTGTACTTGTTCAGAATCATGGTTAATATTTATTTCTAAGTTAGTATAAATAATAGTACTAAAGTGGCACATATCATTATATTTCATGCAAGGATTTAACATAGCACCAACCAAGTAAATAGGGGGAATCGGAAAAAAATATTTTTTAAATTTAGTAAACATGACACCAACAGCTTCTTTATAACCTTCTTTATTTTTATATTCTTTGAGTAAACCAGAAATATCGGCTATATATGCCAAAATATTACAAACAGTAGGATAATAAGCACCGGAAAATTCAACCGTAGCAACATAAAATTTTTCTAAAACTTAACAAGATCCTTAATCACAACCCAATCAAAATCATGTAGCATGCAATAAGCAGAATCACCAAATGAACCACAATGTTGGTTAAAAGCTAGTGTAATAGGAATTCTATATTTGTAACAAGTTTTTAAAAAATCATACGTAGAATTCCATCTAATATCAGTTTCCTTAGGCATCAATATTGGAGCAAGTCCATTTTCTTGACATTTAACTTTAAATTCTCTAATTCTCGATCTACGATTATTTTCTTGAATAAAACCAACAGCAAGACGAATTTTTTCAATATAAAGCTCAAAAAACTCAAGACCATCTTTTACAATTAAATTATATATATGACATGCACACTTAATATGTAAAATTTCAGGCAACGACGGAGATAGCGTATGTTTACGATCTTCATCATATAAAAAAGCAAGAATACGTTTTTGCATCACAAAATACTATCCATCCATTGACAAGTAACGGTTAAATAATCATTTTTATTTACAGCACGACCAAGATTAGAAGTTAAGGACAATCTACATTGAATATTTTTTAACAATGTTGATAAATAAAAAGAATATTGTGAATGAAGTCTAAAAATATCAGACCGACAAGTACTTCTAGGAATACCGTTAAACATAGGATTATAAATTGCTTGTATATAATGAATAAAGACATCAGAAGAAGGAAAACTAAAAGGCAAACAACTCACAGCTACCATTTTAGCTATTTCTTCCCGGTCCCTCAATTTATAATACTTCTTCGTTACCTAATCGGTTGCTGGGTCCATTCTAGTTTGCGTTGGCCCACCAATATCCCCACCACCTCGTGCAATATTTAACTCTCTTTCGTGAGCTTCACCTATATGTCTCCTTAACGTACCCGTATCCCCTTGCTTGCCTCCGCTTCTATGATTATATATTTGTTGACAAATATTGCATTGCACCTCAGTATCTGATATACGTTCAAAAAATTGCCATGCAACACTAGTTGTTTTACGAGGTCTTGCGGCACGGGGAGGATGGGGAGGGAGATTAACCGATTCAGATCTAACGTTAGCATTCCTACTGCGAGTGTCTCACCAATATTTTCATTATCTTCGTCTAAATTAACCGCATCTACTTCATTTTCTTCTTCTATACCGTAATTTTTTTGAGCTTCTACATAATTCATAGCGTAAGCACCTACACCTATTTCTTCCTCAAAAGGTGTACCAAGCGATACCGGAGGCGAAGGCATACGGGTGTATCTACTACTTGAACTACCTCTACCGCTAGTAATTCATTTTTTACTACAACTACAACTTTCGGGACAAAAATTTTTAACACCTTTAGTAGCGAGGTTTCTTAATTTATCCATAGTATAAATTAAATTAAACTAAAAAAATTCAAAATACACAAATATAATAAAATTAAATATTAAACAATTAAAACAATAAATAAAAATTAAACGTAAGATATGGAACGACAATACCAAATTTTGAAAGTATCCGAAGGTTGCGACTTTAGAAACTTTTGCCCGTACTTTGTAAACGCAAAATTAAAAAATTAAAGTGAACACTTTAAGAAATTAAATATATTAAATATTTGAGAATTGAGATTTGAGAGAGTGAAAAATTGTGTGCAAAATGATTTGACGGTGTAGGGTATTTATAGAATTTTTTTTGGGATTAAAAAATAATTTCTAAAGTAAATTTTTTTTTTTCAAAAGAAATGGGCCCAAACTAGCCGTTTGGACCCAAAAATGGCTATATAGTCGTTGGGCCAATGGCTAGTTTGGCCCAAAACCTAAATTTTTTTTTTTAAAAAAGGAAAAACATAAATTTCGGGCCGGGCCGGTTAACCGACGGGCCTGGATCGAACTTGATCCGGGTCAGGTTAACCGGGCTCAAATGATCCGGGCCAGGTTAACCGGGCTCAAATTAAAAAAATAATCGATCCGGGATCCGAAACCCTAAAGTCCTAGGGTTTACCGGCCAGATCAAATCGGGCCGAGTCCTTTAAGTGGGCCGGGGCCCAGCCCACTTGACAAGCTTACTCAAAGTGCAAAGCACTTTTGGAGAAAGACACAAATGAACAAATAAAAAGTATATATGTGAATGTGATACAAGGAAAATAACTTCTAGAAATGGGTTTATTTTCTCCTTTTTTTCTAGAAAATATAGAGAAATTTTAGTATGTTTCAGGTTTTAATTTGTTTTTAACCTACTTTTTTTTAGTATATTTTAAAAAGAATAAAACTTTTTCTTTTCAACAATTTTTTATTTCCAACTTTTCACATGACTTTAAGATCACAAAATTAAAGAATTTTTTTATATATTTGACATGTCTTTAATTTAAAATTAAATAATTTTTTTTATTTTATTAAATTTCGTATCAAGTCAAAACATACTAATCAATTTGAAACTAAGAGAATAATACTTTTATGTTAATTTTTTTTTTACATTATTAGTTTTATTATTTCTATGTTGGATTTTTGTAACTTTTTTGAGATTAAAGTATAGTTGTTGTGTTATGGAAGTATTCACTCACATTTGTATAAAAAGTCAAACCAGACATCTTAAATCTTTCTTGTACACGTGCCCCTGCATCAGCACACTAGATTAGAAACTTGTGTCAATGATATGATATCTCTATTGGTAATTTATAAAATTTATTAGATTAATTTTTAAATTATTTTATCTTTTTTTTTTTTTTTTTTTTTTTTTTATAATCATAGTGTCCGGATCAAATAGATGAAAAGAATTCACATAGTATTTATCTTTCTTGAGATTGAATCTGAGACCTCATAGTGCTCGACCCTACTTCATTAACCACTAGGCCACAACAAAAATTTTAATTATTTATCTTATAATTAAAAGTATTTTTCAAAATTATCTCATTATTTTGATTTCTCTTTAGTATCCGTAGACATCGAAAATTTGTGAGACTCCACGAGATAAGCCTAATTATGTTAGGATTTCCTGGAGGCTACTCTTCCTGAGCCCTAACTTAGAGGCTACTCAATCCTAAACCTAAAACATATTTATTTAAAGGATAACATATTCCCATAAAGAGACATCTCCAAAATTCCATAAACTTTAAAATATTCATAAAGAGATAAAGGCATCAAATACCGTCTTTATCAAAGCAGTTGTCCAATGTTCCTTGTGATCAAATATATCATAAGGAGGTTCAAATCTTTCTATGTTTAAGAATACTCTGCTAACAATCCGCAAATTACAGAGAAAATCTATAGAGAAGAATTAAGGGTGAAACAGAATTATACCCATACCCTTTATGAATAAAATTATATTTCTTCAAATTGTGTTTGTGGTTGTTTATTTTTCATGAATTTAAAATTTGTAGCAAACAAATTGGCACACCTAGTGGAACCAAATATGTTCTTCATCTCTTCTTTCACAAATCAGATCTGCAAATCTAAAGTCACAAAATCACAAAGATGAAAATTATTTTAAGACTCGTCTTTGATTTTCATCTACACTATGACAAGTTATGAAATAGGAGGCATTTGTAGACATCGAAAATTTACGGGACTCTACAAAATGAGCCTAATCATGTCAAGGTTTCTTGGAGGTTACTCTACCTTAAACCCTAACTCAGAGGCTACTCAATCCTAAGCCTAAAACATATTTATTTAAAGGGTAGCATATTTTCTTAAAGAGGCAACTTCGAAATCCCATGAACTTCGAGAGATTCATAAAGAGGTTAAGACACCAAATACTGCCTTTATCAAAGCAATTGTCCAATGTTCCTTGTGGTCAAATATATCATAAGGAAGTTTAGATCTTCCTATGTTTAAGAATATGCTACTAATGGTCTTCGAATCATGGAGAAAATTTAAAGAGAAGAATCAATGGGGGAAATAAAATTATACTCATATTCTTTATCAACAAAATTATATTTCTTTAAATTTTATTTGTAATTGTTTATTTTCATGAATTTAAAATTTGTAGCAAATAGTATTGATATGATTCCATTAATTTTCAGTATTATTTAGTTAAAATGACATGTAATTAGAAGTCAAAATTAGGATTTGGAACATGATACCATGCATACTTATATACGACTTTGTTAAAAATTCTCTAAACATTTTTACTGTTTAAAAAAATGATGAAACAAGAAAATATGAAAGACGACAAAAATAGAGATTTATCTCACAATATTGTAAAATAGAGTTAAGTAAAACTAAAAGATTTGAATCATACGAGAGTATTATATTTAACATGTTGTCACGGTCCAATTTACGAGTCATGATGGTACCTACCAATTTCCACCAGTAGGCAAGCTAATAAGATAACCTGGAGCTAACGCAATGAGTTAATCCGGTAAAAAAAACCCAACATAGGCTAAATTCAAGGACATCAATTATAAACATAAGGGTTCTAGATAGAATAATAGTCATACGAGATACAAATTTCAAAATCTGGTAGAGGTAGTACAAGAGCAACTAATAATATAAATACAATTCCAAGTCTAGAATAGTTAATACATCTGTCTCGAATCCTAAAGACTGAGTACAAAAGATGGAAGGAAATCGGGTGAATTGAACTCCAAGAGTTCACCCTATCTCCAGAAATCAATCAATACATGAACCACTATCACTGGCAACAGCTAATACTCGAATCTGCACCAAAAAGGTATAGAAGTGTAGTATGAGTACCAAAACAACGGGTGCTCAGTAGGCATCAGCAACCGACTGAGGTAAGTTATGATGTAAGAATTATAAAGTGCAAGATAATCATAACTAAGTCAGGGTACAGAATCGAACATGTATCATCTCCATCATCACTGTACATTATCACTAAGTAATTCGAAATAACAGTATAATATAAGGCATCAACATATGTCGATATCGAAGTACATAATAAGTATGAAGTATTAGAATAATAATATAACATGAGACATCAATGCAAGTCCATAACATCGCACATAAGAGATAAACGATTCGGATTCATAAAACAACACAAGTGCAATCAAAATCAAATAGAAGTAAAAAGTGAATGCCCATAACACCAACTAGTGCATAAAGTAAAGAGCCCATCACGATGTCCCAAACCACTAGAGAGTACCCCCAAGAGAACAAAAAGTAAAGAACCCATCACAACATCCCATACCAGTCTTGATTTCTACCATCTCGTAGGGCTGCTATAAAGCTCTCAGGTAGACCTCTCAAGGTGAAAGGTTTAAAGGAAACTTGAATTAAACCAATATGCATGAATCTATAAGATTCTCTTTATGGAGCTAAATCATTTTCAGATAATAACCTGAAAGTAGCATGATCATTATCAACAGTAAGAGTCTCTTCAGTTGTTTTAACAATTTATTTGAGACCCAGTTTTTCAAAAGTACCGATTTGGTATATCATTTTGGGTTGAACTTTTGAAATCATCCACTTATTAAGTAGATCCAATTATTGTGGCATATCGTATTCTTTTTTTCTACTATTTTTAACAGTAGTTTGTTTTCTTATGACATTCATGATAAAGGATGTGTTGAACATATAACACCTATTGCTAAGAGTATGTCATGGCTCTGATTCCAAGTAAGAACCGGATCGCTTCAATAATATTCTAGGAACATTTACAAGCAAAGTATAAACTCCAAGTCATAGCTTTGATTCAAAATAGGTCCAAAACACAATCTTTAATGCCCTCCTGGCTAACAAGCCTTTCAAATGGACCTCCAGCATGAAGCCTGAATAAAAAACTATTATTGCAAGTCTATGTATTATGACCTTAATATCATTGGATGATTTGATTCTTATTTCAATAACTTATGCCATACTATGATCTATAAGGAAAGATATTTCTTTCTTGAGATTATTAATCTCAACCTGTAGATCTTGGGTTATTGTTGGGACCTCAACCGCTTTTTGTCTTTCTCTGAGAAGTCTCTGGACTTCTGTCATAGTATATGGACCCTTTTGAGAGGAAATTTCCTCCTGTTCCTTAGAAGAACTAGTAGAGGGTTGATCTTCCTCATGGTTCAAATTCTTTAGCATTTCTAAAAGAGATGCTAATCTGTCTTCCTTTAAGATATTGATTTTCAAATCTTGAAATTGGGAGTAGATGTTATAAAAAAACATCTTTTTCTATCTTGTTACTACAAGGTTGTCCTTGTTGGCATGGAAGACATTCATCTTCTGAAGATATATAATCTTCATTATGAAGGACTCGAAGGTCTTCATCCGTAAATAAATGTTCTTCCTCATTATCACTATGATCCAGGCTCAAATTTTTCAGAGGGGAATTGAGCAATATTTTGCACAAAGAGTCTTTAATTTCATCATCCAAAGTGATACTCTTAATTTTTTTTGTTTTACTTTGCAATCTTTTGCAAAATGATCTACTCTACCACATCTGTAGCAAGCATTAGTCTTTTTGGATTTCCTATAATCCTTTCTAGATTTATAATCCTTTTTCCTTTTATATTTTTTCTCAATTCTCTTAGCCTTTATATCCTTAGAGATTTTTTTTGTTTTTATGCCTATAAGGCTCTTTAGAACTTCTAGGAATATCAATGGAAAATTATTTATAGAATTCTCCTAGTTGTTGTCTTTCATTAAGACGGTACTACTTAACTTGCTGAAGCCATCTATGTTCCATTCATAGATTTCGTTTCCCCTAAAACTATTAGGAATGAGCAATTCTTGATCTTCTAATAGAACATCCTGGGGAGTTGGTCTAGGATAATAAAACATGCTTGGACTGGCTTTCTCACAAATTTTTCTGAGATCTTATTAACCTCACTAGGACCTGATTTGTCCTCTGTTTTTTTCACTGTCGATAGGATTTATCTTCAATCCACTAAACTTTTCTTCTAACAATTTTTGTATATCATCTAAGTCGCTGCTTAGCTTACAATCTCTAATATCAGGAGGAGGCTGAATACTAGCAGTAGCCATAGCAACTTGATCTTTTTGGTCTTTTTGCTTAGTATTACTAAGCTATATTTTCTTCAATTTAGATAGAATTTTATCAACTCTATCATGCAGAGAAATTATTTGTTCTCCTAATATGCTCATATAAATATTAGCATAATTATGTTGTTTTAACATTATATTGATATATTGAGAAGTAATAAGAGCAGTATCATTCTCAATCAATTTAGCAAAGGCAATAAAATGTACTACTTTGTTATCCTTTTCAATTTGAAAAGATTGTTGGGGGGAGAGACTGATGTGGTGATTTCACCATTACTTAATTTAAAGTCTTTTGTAAGCATGAAAATATAATTATCCATATATTTGACCATAAATCAAGGAACAAAAGCAATCATTATATTATGAACAAAAAGATCTTTATAAAACTCTTCATGAAAAGTATTTTTTTCTTATTTATTAAAGTTTTGAAAAAATTATTGTCGAAATAGTTTTCATCTAGGCTTAAAGAACTCATCTGAGATCCTTTTTATTGCAGGTGATCCCGAGCTAAAATCAATTTTATTTTAATTCATTTTAAACTTGTGGAAAAATTAATTTTGGATTCAGTTGGTTCTATATCAGGAATAATACTAGCAATATTATCTTTATCAATTTTGATATTATTCATTCTAAAACTTTCTCTAATTTAAGAAATAGAAGCTTTAGTTGGAGAATTGACAACATAATCATTAGGAGAGATATATGAAGATGTGGATCTGGTTAATATTGATGCAGATGTAACACTTAAATTATCAATTCTATTTATTAGAGGTAAAGAATCAGAAAATTTAATTTTAATAGTACTATCAGCGGTCTGTTCTATTTCATAATTTTGCTATTCGATTCATTCTGAGGAGGAGCTGCATCTTCAAGAATTCATTCTTTGGAAAAATTAATTTTATCCCATTTAATAGGTCCTCTTGTAATAACTTTAGACCTACGAAAGTGGTTTCTATCAGAATGGTTTCATTCTTGAAATCCATCATTTTACACATGGGATTCAAAGTATAAAGAGGTTTATAGTAAATTCTATAACATATACATATAACCTCAGTCCCGGGCATATAATTATAGCCATGCAATTTAATTCTTAGTATTAAAGCACTCAAAGAGTTCTCATTACTCAGATATATCTGTAAATTAGGATATGCATTAAAATACACAGGGCCATAGGTCGAGCTTGTTTGGATAGTTCCTATGAGAGACTTTTTCCAGTCTTGATTTCTACCATCTCGTAGAGCTACTATAAAGCTCTTAGGTAGAACTTTCAAGGTGAGTAGTTTAAAGGCAACTTGAATTAAACCAATATGCATGAATCTATTATATTCTCTGTATAGAGCTAAATTATTTTCAGATAATAACCTGAAAGTAACATGATCATTATCAACAGTAAGAGTCTCTTCAGTTATTTTAACAATTTGTTTGAGACCCAGTATTTCAAAAGTATCTATTTGGTATATCATTTTGGGTTGAACTTTTGGAATCATTCATTTATTAAGTAGATTCAATTGTTGTGGCATATTATATTCTTCTTTTTTACTATTTTTAATAGTAGTTTGTTTCCTCATGATATTCTTGATAAAGGATGTGTTGAACATATAACACCTATTGTTAAGAGTATGCCATAGCTCTGATACGAAGTAAGAACCATATCACTTTAATGATATTCCAGGAATATTTACAAGCAAAATATAAACTCCTAGTCATAGATTTGATTCAAAACGAGTCTAAAACATAGCCTTTAATGCCATCCTGGTTAACAGGCCTTTCAAATGGACCTCCAGCATGAAGCCTGAATAAAAAACTATTACTGCAAGTCTATGTATTGCGACCTTAATATCATTGGATGATTTGATTCTTATTTCAATAACTTATGCCATACTATACTAATAGCTTAGTATGTTATAGTTCAACAGGAGGGATTTTGCCTAACATTAAGTTAGAATTAAGAAAATAAAATAAAATTAATAATAGAAATTTTAAAACACTTATCACTAATGAGTGTGATCAGAACCAAAAGCTTTTATTTCAAGATAAATATATTACAAGAGGAGAGCTTTTGAGAGTAGTAGAGAGAGGTGGTTATCTAAAACCTGTTTCTACAAATGAAAAATGAGCTCTTTATATAATGGATGCTCAACACAAAACAACAAAATAATAAATGGTCTTTACTATTCATAATTGGCCCTTCCTATTACACAATTAGCCTTTATTTTATAAAAGAAAATGGCCTTTATTGTTAGCTTTATAAAAGTTGTCGTCCAATTTGATGTTGTCCCAAATAATACAATTGGTAGTGGGATCTTTTTCAATTATTTCACATTTTTCTTTTGCCTTTTGCAGATTTTGAAGATTCTTTCAATGTGTCTTAAAATTTTTTCAGATATTCATCCAAGTCCAGTTCTTCATTGCTCTGGATGCTTTGGGATTCTCCAGCTAAGCAGTCTTCTTCATTGTCTGTGGTATGACCAACAAATGATATGGACATGTCTGAAGAACATCCTTTGTCGAGGTTCCTTATTAAGTCTCTTCTGACTTTCTCCATATATGAGGCAATCATCTTAGACTTTGATATAGTTTCCTTCTTTATTTGAAACTTGCGGGCAATATTTTTAAACGGACTATATTTCTCCTGTTCATGTAATGGGGCCTTCTCTCTCTGTTCTTTGTATTAGGTTATGGCTGTTTTCATAGTCTCAATTAGTTGGTGGCCGTGGATATTACCATCAACTATTTTTTGATGTAACTTGTTCCAGAATTTGGTATAAAAAATCCTGATCAAGCATTGAAAATTATTGAGGTTTGGTTTTACCTCAACAGACCATTTCATAATCCAAGAAATGGAGAATTCATTAAATAAATACATTGTCGATATTCCCTTAAAATATATGTTTTCTCTTTGCATTGTGATAAGTATTGGGGATACTCATATCTAGTCATTATAAAGACTTTTAAAAGGTTCTGGCAAAATGCTTGCAGAAGGACCATAGTAGATAAACCATTGTGCAAATCAATTTGGAATGATTTGTTTGCAGATATTTTCACAAACTATAATGAACCATGAATGTTTTCTATCCGGATTTTCATATAATAATGCTTTATTAAAGCTTTCCACATAATCTCAGTAGTTAAATTTTACTTCGACCTTTTGTTTCGGATGTAGATAATCTTTCTCCTTGAGAGTTCTCAAACCCCATTCTTCAGGAGTGAAGATTTTCTTAATAATAATTTTGAAAAAATTATAATCTTTCCTGGTACTATTTGCATGAAAATGCTGAATTTCAGCTGAGCTAGTTTGAGATAATATTTTCTCAAAATGCGTACGATATTTGTATGTGACAGTGGTATAGAATGTATTATCCAGATACTTTTGCATCAATTGCAATGGATTGTTCCTCCATCTGAGATCATGGTTTTCCAAAAGAAGTATAACCTCTTCTGCTTCATTTTGCTCATACAGCTCAGTACTCTTATCATTATTATCAGTGAGAGCATTAGAATATGAGGGGATAACATTCTCACTTTTTTTGGATTTTATAAAATCTAAGAATTCCTGATACAACTGTTGATCCGTATTAGGATCCGAGGAACTCGAACTTGCAATGTTTGCAACTATAAACCTTTGATTTCCCATTTGGGCGAGGATATTACCTCTGCCTCTATTTGATCTACCTTTTTCCTTTCCTCTATTAGAGGAGGTTGATCCTTGTGATGCCATCCTGTATATCATAGCAGACATTTAGGTTAGATATTCCCTAAAAAGAAAGTCAGACAAACTATTGTCTGATCCCTTTACATATTGAATTTCAAAATCAAATGGAGCTAATAAAGCTTACCATCTTGCAAATATTTGTTTGGATATGTCGTGCTTACTATCTTTATTAAAGATGAACTTAGCAGCTTGACAATCAGTTTTTATTAAAAACTTTTAATTATATAAATCACCTTGAAATTTTAACACACGTTTAACTATTGCAAGAATTTCCTTGGCAACAGTCGCATAATTTTTCTGGTTTGTATTCCATTTTCCAGAGTAAAATTGGATGATATAAGCTTGTTTATATTGTGGGGGTTATTTTTTTAAAATTCCACCATAGCCTATATCGGAAGCATCAGTTTCAATAATTTTTTTTCAATTGGGATTAGCTAATGTAAGGCAAGGTAGGTTATTAACCTTTGCCTTAATATTTTTTACTACGAGAGTATGATTCTTTGTCCATCCATTTGGACTCTTTTTTAATCTATCATCTAAGATAGCTATATCTTTAGCAAGATCCTTTATAAAAGGAGATATATAATTTAGACTACCCAGAAATCTTTATAATTGAATTTTGTCTGTTATAATATCTAGGAATTTAGAAGCAAATTCTATGCTTATGTTAATAGAGATAATTTTTCCCTGGTCAATATTATGACCTAAAAATCTGACTTTCGTCTGGAAAAGAAACATCTTTGGTTTAGATATAACCAAACCATTTTGTATGATGATCTTTTTGAAAAGATCCAGATGTTTAAAATTTATATCTATATTTTTTTTAGAACACCAAGATGTCATCAATGTAAACTATTATAAAATTGCTATAAGGCATGAATATATCATTCATAATATTCTGGAATTTCAAAGGAGCATTCTTTAATTCAAACGGCATAACATTCCATTTAAACTGTCCCATAGGAACATTAAATGCAGTCATATATTTGTTTGCTTCCAATATTTGGATTTGCCAATAACCTGATTTCAAGTCAAATTTAGAAAATATTAGAGCATCATATAACCTGTTTAATAAGTCCTTTTTATTAGGAATTGAATACCTGATCCATCTGAGGACTTTGTTGAGAGGCTTATAATTAATAACCAATCTTGGTACCCCTCGTTACTGTTCAGCATGCTTATTAACATAAAATACAGTGCATGACCAAGGAGATTTGGAAGGTCGTATGAGACCTTTATGCAAAAGAGAATCAATTTAATTTTTACATAATTTTAAATATTCAGAATTCATTTGGCAAGGTCTTTCCTTAGTTGAGATATTATCCTCTTGAAAACTATCTTCATATGGAAAACTAACCATATGTTTTTACCTTTGCCAAAAAGCATTTGAATAGTCTCCACATATTTGTAAAGAAAGCTGATGTTTCAAAAAATTTAATTTTTTTGTCAGTTTAGGGTTTTGTAACGTTTGTTCTATTGACAAACTACAAATTTCATTTTTTAAAAATTCCATTTGTCTATTTTTGGAAAGTATTCTTTCCTTTATCAGATTTATATATCTGGTATAAGGTGGTTCACATCATTCAAACTAGATCTCCTTATTATCAAAAGTATCTGTTACCCCACTTTTATCCCACAGAGTAATGGGATATATATGGATAAACCATGGCTTTCCCAGAATGATTTCGTCGCTGATATTTTTTACCAGTACAAAAGTTTCTGGCATGAAAATTTTATCTTGTCAAATATATGCCTTGGGAATTTTATATTCTACCCCCATCTTATGACCACTGGCATTTCTTGAAACATTTATATAACATTTATATATATATATATATATATATATATATGTATAGATATATATATGTGTGTGTGTGTATATATATATATATATATATATATATATATATATTTTACATGACCAACTTCTCATTATCCATAATTTTCCACAATTTTCATCAAACGACCATTTGTCAATATTTATAATTATCATCAATAATCGTAATCGAATAACATATACCTACACACTCATAACCATAATCATACCATCATATAGGTATCTATCTCATTAATACACCCTATTTACTCATTATTAGCTAGCCAACACTCATTACTAAATCAATTACTCACTAGTCATCATATAATGGCTAATTATTATCCATCCACTATTCATCCATTAGCCAATATTCATGGATCAACAACTAATAATTATTCATTGATTGGCCAATATCAAGCATCTATTCAAGATTCACCATTAGACCATGTTCGCCAAATAACCAATATTTATATCTAGCCATCATAATCCCATTAGTCACCATCTAACTAAAGACCATAAATTACCATTTATACATTATCCATTTATCAACTAACATCCTATATCAACTAGCATCATTAATTTATAAATTCTCGTTAAATAATTAATTAACATCATAAACTTAGTCATCAATAGCAGCTAATCATCACCATTGTTAAACCCATTATCACTAACTACCATAATGAAATATCTTCCCTAATAATAGCCGTCAATGTCACTAGTCTTCTTTATCACTAAGGCTCACAAATCTACTAGTCACTATTAGTCACTTAAGTAAGATCCACCACTATGCATAATCCTTAAATCAACAACTATACCACTTTATACCTTAACTCATTAGAAGACTATAACCGACATCTCTAATAGCAATATTATAGCCAACTACACAAGAACATAAATAAACATATAATTGTTATACATAGGGCTAGTTGAATTCAATGGGTAGGTGCACACATAGACACATCAATAATCATATCCTTCGGCCTTTTCGGACATCATTATATTATCATTATATCCTCTGAACTCGTATCGAATGTCAATATAATGATCACATTCTCCGAACTTGAATCGGGTATCAATATCATAATCATATCCTCTGAACTCGAATCGGGTATCAATATCATAATCATATCCTCTGAACTCAAATCGGGTATCAATATCATAATTATATTGTCCTCTGGCCTTATCGGATATCAATATATCATCATAATATAATTTGGCCACACTAGGTATCATCATATCCTCTGATCTTGATGGGTATCATCATATTATCATAATATCCTCCAGTCTTGCTGGGCATGATCATCACACCAATATATCAATAATAAAGAACAAGCCTCACAAGGGCTAAAGTAAATGACAAGCCCCACGAGGGTAATATAAAGTGCAAGTCCCACGAGGGCTAGAGTAAATAACAAGCCCCACGAGGGTTAAAGTAAAAGAGAAATAAGGATAAGCATACCTTTATATCTCATCATCCGTCATCAAGGACAATTTATCCATAAATATATGATTATATATAGTATGAATACTATAAAGCATTAACGGATCCAACATGATTAGTAGCATAGCTTCTCATTTAGTCAATAAATATATCTTTTAGAACCCTTAGTATCATGACTCATAATATTAGCAACATGAAGGCTTTCTAGCATAATCACTAGTTTAGTTACTAGACAAAAGCATAGCATGAGTCCAAACATAAGCTATATGACATTCTTGTATATAGTCAATAAGTGTGTATTCTAGCACCATTTACATCATCATTTCTAATATCGACAATAAGAAAGATTTCTCATGTGATTTATTACCGTAATTATTAAGCATGATCATAACTTGGGCAATAGTATGGTTAGCGATCCGAACACTAGCATAAATAATGGCTCAATTAAACGTATAATTAATGACTCATCTTTACATAATTCATAATCTAGTCGTTTAGACCTTGGGCATAACCATAAGTGATATCATGAACAATAGCCCATTAGTAGTTTATACATTGGCCTAATATTGGCCTAAAGATAATTCATTATTAGTGTGAACAATGGCTAAGCCGTACATAATCTATGGCTTATTCATAGTATGGTAAATAACGTCATTTATGGCTCAGTCCACATTATAATCAAGGGCTCATTAATAGCACGTTCATTACCCCAAACAAGAGATAATCTCAATAACATAATTAATAGCTTGATGTAAGCTTTAGACAACAAGGCATACAAGGGCACTATTCTCAATGTTATTTCACATAACCAACAAATACCAAGAATCATCAATATTACCTCAAAAGGGAACTCTCTAATCAAGTACTAAGCGTAAGGGTTCAAGGAAACTAATCCTCAATATTGCCTTAAGGTGGGTCAACAAGCCCACATCTAAACCCATGAAATGCATTCTAAGCCAATTTTTACTCAGGAATAGGCTAAGGTATCTAAACCAACTCTAAGATGTATATCAAGCCACCATAAGCCTTAAGGTAGATGTTCTCACTGGTGCACTTTCACCAAGTTCATTAGAACTAAGGCAACCTCCTCTAGTATTAGTAACTATAGTTAATTTACTCTAAGTATGAGCAACTAAAGTAATTTATATAATATTAAGTATTCTAAGGCATTCTCATGCTAAACATGAGTAATGAAGTCTATTTCACCTAAAAATAATGGGAAACAAGTCAAGTGTTTCAACCTCTAAGATTCATATAGCTTAATTGGTCCAACTAATACAAGTCTTGAATTTCATCAATCCATTACTTAAAACTCATCCCAATCTAACAAGATATCATAATTACATCAAAACATAGCTCAATCTAGCAAGGAGTAATCCTAGCCTACCTCAAATCCAAGAAAGCCCACAAACCGCTAAACCTTTGTTTTTCGTTTCTAATAAGCTTCTTCAATTTGTCAAGCTACAAAAAAAAACAATCTATACATCATTCCGAGAATTTCGATACCGATATTGCACCATTGTGCTTTAGATCTAAAAATGACATCAAAAAACTCCAAGTGGATCCCACATATGGAAAATACGTTTTCGAGATCAACTCAATGTTCATACACCATTAGAAAATCATAACCCTTAAGAATTAGGTGAAAACTAATCATATTTAGGCTAAAATCAACCCCTCAAGCAATTTGAGGTTTTAGTAAAAAATTTAAGAAATTAATGCTTGAAAATGAAGGATTCATACCTTAAATCCGTTGTTAATCACAAATATATATGTTAATTAAACTTCTAACTCACTCCCAAGAATTAATTTGAAGTTAATCTATCATTTTAGGGCTTCTATGGCTCAAAAGGGAGTGAAAAATACCAACTTCGTGACCAAGGGGGCTATTTATAGTACCTAGATCGTGGTTAAATAGGGTCCGCGAGGTCAAAAATTATTTTGACCTTTCGAACTCATTCAGACTTCGTTTTTTGCGAGCGAACTATGTAGCCCCACTAAATTCGACGTTCCAAATGCATTGGTGAAGTCTGATTTTTCATTGAAGGTATTTTAGACTAATTGTAGGCCCCACAACCATGTCTATTGATTTTTTCACTTTCAACCAATTGATCTAAATAAACTCGGGTGTCTTGGAACCCAAATCAAGGGTCTTTCTAGCTTAAAATTGATATTTTAGAGGTGTAGGCATAGTCAGAATTTGTATTCGAGATTGCTTTACTAAGGCTTTCACTACGCAGTCAATCGGAACAAGCGAATACTTTTAAATGGGGAATTGGTCCTAAAACTAAACGACTGCCTGGTAACCAAACTATCAGTTCCATCAAGGCATAAATGACTTGGGGCAGCTATGGAAAAGCTCTAATGGCAAAAATATGTGGGAACACGAAAAATGACCTGAAGGGTCATTACACATGTCTCTGTTTGCTATTCAAGATGATTGAAATAACGTGTAACTTACTTTTCAAGATGTTAGAACTAATTTTGTTCCAATAAAAATAGTATAATAGATTTCAGAATTCAAACTAGATATTAATTAGTGTCAACTTGTAGTAGTTTCCATCATCCCGGACCTCTTAGTTTTGAGTAGACGAAACCATTTTATTAGGTTCTTCTCCACGGATGATTCTAAATTTTTCTATTATTTTATCAACTGAGATTTTGATATATAAGTATCTCTTTATTTCTTCATCACAGGTTCTCGCATAATTTTCTTGAAAAGGTATTACATCACACCAGGAGAGTTTAAAATGAATAATATTAACCATTTCATTATTCACACAAATCCTTCAATGACTTATCGATTACATTACTTGAGAAATACTTTCACAAAAATGAAGACGAACCAAAATAACCTCTCAAAACTATAATTTAATGTTTCATTATTTTTAAATTTCTATATAACATATATTTACATATATAAATTTATTTGATATTTTTAAGAAATGGTGTAAGAGAAGGAAAAATGAGGAGGGGTTAGAGAAATCGAGCCTCACGTTAATAAAATGGGAGTTCAGATAGTCGATCAAACTAGAACCAATAAAGTACAATTTATTGGATATGATATGCACTAGATTTATTTTTATAAAATTAATATTTTATCTAATATTTATAAGATTATAAATTTATATAAAAAAGTGGAATTTATTAAAAATTTAAAAATCAAGTTGATTCTAAACCATCGGTTCAATTGATTTTTTTGAAAATGATTGATCCCCTCCCTCCTATTAGAAACTACCAAATGGAAAAAAAATTTGGTAGAAAGGAGAAAACTAAATTAAATAAGCAAAGTTCCACGGCAGGTTAGTCGGGATTAAGTACAAAACAAGGTAGAGTCCCACAAGTACCATTGTTACATGCATTAACTGATCTAACAAAATGAGTTCCTGATATGTCTGCCCAAACTTCCTGGTGGGCACGCATTGACGGAGCTACAAAAAAAGTGGTATCTAGGTGAATATCCTTCGAAGAACTCCATTTAGCCAAAGCATCCGCTACTCCATTTTGCTCTTCATAGCAATGGAACACCTCGAATTTCCTAGCCTTCTTAGTTTTAACCAGCATTCATTAATAATAATATTATAAAGAGGGTTACCAGAAGTAAGCATAGAAATAACCACCATAGAATCAATGTTAATATCAATAGGTATCAGATTATGATCCTCTACCATTTGGAGGACTTCTCTAAGGGCGATGAACTCCATGTGGTTGTTGGTGATCCAAGGAAAGGCTTTGCAAAGCCCCTTACCCATCTACTAGCAATGTTACGCACAAACCCCCAATGCCCTCCCCCCCCCCCCCCCCACCCGCCAGAGTTCCCCATACAAGACCCATCAATATTGAGCTTATACCCCCCCCCTCCAGGGGAGGAATCCATTTTATATGAATTTCGATGGTACTAGTAGGAGTTTTATCAGGGTTAGTTATAAGAGAGAACTCAGTTGTTTCAACATAAATTTGAGGAAAAGAGGGTTTATTTTTTCCCCCCTCAAAGATATTTTTATTGTGGGATTTCGAGATTTCCTGGAGGATAAAGAGGAGGATGGACCTCCATTTGATGATGTGGTCAAATCTGGAGTTCTTAAGCAAGGTCCAGGTAGAGGACCAGTTATCAGGGAGTAATTTTTCCAAGAAAAAGTGGTTGAATTTAGTGCCCTTGAGGAAAATGATGTCCCAAAGGTCTTGGACAATAGGACATTGGAAGAAGATGTAAGCATTGTCCTTTTGGGGGTGGTTACAGATACATCACATAGGATTATTGGGGAGGCCCATTCTGGAGATATTGTAAGAAGTAGGAAACCTATTGTGTTGAGCTAACCATAGGAAAGTTTTAAGCTTAGGAGGACAGTTAGCTTTCCAAATCCAGAGAAAGGATGAATTTTGGGGGTTATTGTTTTGCGGAAATTTTGACTTTCAGAGTCGCCACTTAATTTTTGAAAAGAAATTAAGAAAACGTTTTGAAATACCTAGATGATCCAAAACAGGAAAATCATTTAAGTTAGAAATTCTAGGTAAGTGGTTCCTATTAATATTTTAGGTGGATTTTTAAGGCACCTAAAATGTCCGCTAACTGGTGGTTATCCGGACTATTTGAAAACTATCTTTGGCTAACTTTGAATAAAGAAGAAGTTGGGTTTTTTTGAAAAGAAAGTGATTTTAGGAAAAGATTTGTATAAAAAATAAATTTTGACGACTTAGCAGAGGATTTAACCAAGTCTAATTAAATGAAAAGCAAAATAAGCACATAAAAGGAGAAAGGGAGAAATTAGAAGATTTAAGTCGTTAGGCCTAAACCAATAAACCTATCCTAAACTAATTTGGGATTTCGGCTCATCATCACCTGTTCTAATATATATTTTTTAGCCCTTTTGGCCCACAATCTGCTTCACCTGTATTACAATACAACCTTGGCTTCGAGATCCCAAATAAATAAATAAATGACTAAGTAAAAAGAAGACAATAATGAAAATCGAGACTTTTCAAGTCTCTGAGCGACTTCATCAATGGGTTTCCATTTTCCTTATTCATCTATCTTCTAGCACCCGCACGCCATGTAGTCGACCTGGGATTTAAGCTTTGAACTTGACTCGAATAGGTGGACCTCATTGGTCCATTACAAAATGCAAGAGGAGAGGAGTCCATTTGGACTTGAAATATTTTTTGGATGCAAAGAAAAGATAAAGAAATTAATATATGTTCAAGGCATAAAAGTGACATATTTCAAAGCAAAAGAAACTATCAAGAACCAATTTTCGAATGACAATGATAAGCACACTTGCACAAGAATAAGGGTCAACAAATAAAATGCAAAGCAAAGACACCCACTTACATGCCTCATGATTTATGTTCATACAAGAATGAATAACAGTAAAAGGAAGAAGGTCATATTCAATGAATTAATGCAAGAAAGAAACAACGTAAGATTACTCATGACTTCTAAAATTGAACGAACATAGACACTAATTCATATAACAAAAGAAAATAAAGGTTAACTTTTCAAGAAAGAGAATCTTTAAATTTCAATGAAGGCAACATTAACGAAAATTCATACATCTAAATTACAATTAAAATTTTATGAAAAAACGTGTAATGACCTATAGTTTATATTTCTAAGACATCATTGATTCTCTTTTGATATTATTAATAAAAGATAGACATGAATCAAGTCTTAATACACACAAAGAGCACATATAACAATCCGGAGTTAGAAAATAAGAATAAAAGTTTAGAATCTCTAAAAGTGAAGTATCGTTCAAAAATCATATTATACATGAGTCAAAAATATCCAAATAATTCTATTTAGTTATAAAATTCCAAACTTTCTCATCATTTGGACAAGACAACATGCGAACAAAAGAGAAATAAACATCTTGGATGGAAAATAAAGCTATCACTTCATCTCTTATATGAGGATTTTGAAAACCATTAAAATAATTAGCAAGCAAATGACAAATTCTTGACTTAACTAATTACTATTTTTATCTAGGCGAAACAAACAATAATAATAATTTTTCCAACATAAAAGAAATAACTTTTCATGCTAAAACAATATATCTGCCAACAATGAATTTAAACAAGGCATGAGTTGGTCCTTTGAGCAAAGATCAAAACTTTATACATAACAATCAAAGAATAAAGTCAAAAGGCAAAACAATCAATATTAACTATTCTTTTCAATATAAAGGAAATAACTTAACATGCTAAAAACAAACATATCTACCAACAATGAGTTTAAACAAGACATGAGTATGTTTTTCAAGTAAAGATCTAAACTTTATCCAAAATAATCAAAGAATATGGTCAAAAGGAAAAACAATCAATATTAATTATTCTTTTCAACATAAAGAAAATAACTTTACATGTTAAAAACAAACATATCCACCAACAATGTGTTTAAACAAGACATGAGTATGTTTTTCAAACAAAGATCTAAACTTTATCCAAAATAATCAAAGAATAAGATCAAAAAAGGCACGTACAACTATTGCTAGCTCATTTTAATATCATGAACTTGAAAATAATTAAAATATCGATGCAAAAACGTCCTATGACCTTCAAGGCCATCTACATCAAACAATCCCAGCAAACAAAATTATAACTACGAACTACGAAGAAGAAAAAGATGAAGAAGAACACGATAATAAAACTAAGAAAAAAATATTTGTTTACCTTTTTGGGGGCAGCAAAACAACACTACGAGCTTCGTCGGAATCAACCACCACTGAAAACATTGTCGAAAACTCAAAAATTTCATTTGCCGACCAACTCTGAAACAAAAAATTTGACTAAGTAAAAATAACTAGTTTGCTCAAAATAATTTTTTCACCTTTCTAGCCTTTTTTTTTTTTACTTTTTCACACCCTTTTCTATCAAAGTAGTGATAGTATTTATAGGAGAGAATGGAGTTTTATTTCCTCTCTTCCACCAATGTGGGAGAAAAGTATTTATAGGAAAGAATGAGAACTTATTTCTTGTCATCCACCAATGTGGAAGAAAAGGCAATTAAGGGTGTTTTTGAAATTTTAAAATTGAAGATAAGGTGATGTGGAAGATAATGTAGTGGAAAATTGTACAATGTAGTACAATTTTGAATTTTAAAATTTGGAAAGGACAAAGTTGGGGGAAAATAGTACAATGAAGAACAATTTGAAATTATTTTTTGGTGGGAATTGGGTAGAAGTTATGAGAGTTTTTGAGAATTTTGGGGTTATTTAAAATATAACTCCAATTGAGATTTAAAATTTAGCCGTATTTGTTTAATTTTGACCAAATTAAAAATCAATTGATGGATTACATTGCAATTGTGGCCATTTCGATTTCAATTATGGCCAAATCAAATAGATTGGCCAAATTAAATTGAAAGTTGTTACGAATTAATACTTCTTTTAATCCTGAGCTTCTTGATTTAATAAAATCAAATTCATATTTATTCAAATAAATTAATTTGATGATAAATTATATTAAAATCAAGATTTTAATCATTATATTTATTTTTGAAATAATCCTTAATTAAAATCCAATATTCCATAGAATAAATATTCAGGTAATCAAATTATATAATCTCGTATAACTGAACACGATAATATATAATCTCTACTTAAAATGACAAAATTACGTACAAAAAATATTTTAAAAATTTTTTATTCGTATGAAATAAATATTTTAATTTTATTAAAAATCGAAGAAACTCAGGATTAAATTTAGTCGAGGAGGATAAAAATTAGGTGTCAACAACTTACCCCTCCCTTTGGGCAGGGTAGATGCAATTAACCCTAGGCAAAGAGACGTTGACGTTCCTAATTTTTGTCCGACCACGAATTCAAATTTGAAAGAGGTTAGCTTTCGCACGAGTTTCGTAGAGTTATGGCCAGAACTTGGTATCAAGTTTCCTACATATCTCAGGTTACATGAGAATTCAGGCCACTTTTAGTTCCCAAATCTTGATTCAAAGAACGATTTTCAAAAAATTCACCAATTATCTAGATTTTGGAGTTTTTGATGAAACTGAAAAACTAGAGAAAAGGGATTTAGGGGGAGGTTGGAATGCAGTCGAGTTTTCAACAAAGATCCCAACCTACATATCTCTGAGACTCAAAGAATTAGACTGTTTGTAGTTCGACTCAATTGGTAGAAAAGACAGCCTTTTATTTTAGATAATCTTTAGCCCGGGACGAGTAACAAGTTGTTCGACTTATGAAAAAGAGTCTTGTAATCTCTTAACCCTGAACATGGAGCTCTTCACATCCATAGGAAAGAATTTACCTGGACATAATTTTCAAAACTCTAGGTGTCCTATCACTCGAATTTGAAAGAAAGAGAAGGTTACCCTCGGTATGAGTTTAGAAATGTCCCAAAGGTGAAGCTGAAACTGAAATATCCCAAAATACCCACATACCTTCTAGAAGGGGTGTGGTTTGATTGGTGGTGGCGATCATTCTTTAGCTCGCATACAAAGAGTTTGACGTCCCTCTCCAGACTACGTCCCATTTTGCTGCTAAGAAAGAGTTCCTCGTTGTGTTGCATCCTATCTGGAGTCCTCCGCACCTGTGGATTTGATTTGAGATTTTTATCCTCTTGGATGTTCTCGATAATTTCTCAAACAAAATTTGTTAGTTCCAAACATAATTCACGAAAGAGGTATATAGTGTTTACCATATCTCCACGTGAGTTGTCGCCTGAAAAGCGAAGTCATCCTTTCATGTACCTATTTGGAAATAAATAACTTGCAATAACAGACACAATAACCCTCTTGGTTATTGCATAATTAGCTCCTTTATCGATTTAATATGTCTTCAAAGTGGGGAGGCCCTTTTGGATACCGATGACACTTTATGCAGAATGGTCCCTACGACCATGTAATCTTATATTGATGCGGAAACCCTTTTGAGTCACCTATAATACTTGTGGAATGATAACCTTTTTGGTTATTGACGATAGTTCTTTGCATATGATCTCAGGTAAGTCTTGTACATCTTCTGTATCAATACGACTTATAGAATTCCCTCGAATTATCAATCTTTGGATAATCTTGTGCATTATTTGATGTTGGATATGATCCGACTTACAGATATCCTTTGAATTTTTAGACCTTTGGTAACCCCGCACATTATCTGACCTTGGATAGGAGATGGCTTACAGATATCTCTCCAATCGCTAGTTCTCAAGTATTCTTGCATATCATCCGACCTTGGATATGATATGGCTTATAAATATCTCTTAAATTAGTAGTCTTTGGGTAATCCTGCACATATTGATCTTGGATATGACACAACTTATAGAGAACCCTTGGATTTATCAATTTGATAATCTCACATATTCTCCGATAAGGATTTAGTTGTGACTTATGGATAACCTTCGGACTATCAATTTTTTGGGTAACCTTGTACACTATTCGATTAGGATGTTGTTGCGGCTTACAGATGACCTATGGGCTATCAACTCATAGGTAATCTTGAACACTATCCTATTTCAAATAATATGACTTATAAATGATCCTCAAATTGTCAATTTAAAAGAAATCTCATATGTCGTTTGCTTTCAGATAGCGACTTAAAGATGTCCTTTTGAATCATTTGCTTTTGATGCATTCAGATGCTAATTCATAAAATAATAAGATATTTTCGATGTCAGTGTATACTATCTCGTGTGTTTACAGATATTAGATGCTGATGATATCCTCGATGCCAGTGCATGCTATCTCGCGTGTCAACAGATATTAGATGTTTATGATATCCTCTACGCCAGCATATGATATCTCGCGCATCATCAGATATTTAATGCAGATGATATCCTCGATGCCAGCGTATGATATCTCGCGCGTCATCAAATATTTAATGCAAATGATACCCTCGACGCCAATGTATGATATCTCGAACGTCATCAGATATTTAATACAGATGATACCCTCGACGCCAGCATATAATAGCTCGCGCGTCACTAGATATTTAATGCAAATGATACCCTCAACTCCAACGTATGATAGCTCGCGCGTCATCAGATATTTAATGTAGATGATACCCTCACGCCAGCGTATGATATCTCACGTGTCATTATATATTTAATGCAGATGATATCCTTGACGCCAGCGTATGATATCTTGCACGTCATCAAATATTTAATGCAGATGATACCTTCGCCGCCAGAGTATGATATCTCGTGCGTCATCAGATATTTAATGCTAATGATATCCTCGATGCTAGCGTATGATATCTCTTGTGTCATCAAATATTTAATGCAGATGATATCCTCGATGCCAGCATATGATATCTCACGGGTCATCAGATATTTAATGCAGATGATACCTTCAACGCCAGCATATGATATCTCACGCATCATCAGACATTTAATACTGATGATATCCTCGATGCCAGCATATGATATCTTACGTGTCAACAAATATTATATGATGATATCCTCGATGCCAGCGTATGATATCTCACGTGTCAACAGGTATTAATGATGATGATATCCTCGATGCCAAAGTATGATATCTCGTATGTCAACAGCTATTGATGATGATGATATCCTCGACGTCATTGTATGCTATCTCGCGTGTCAACAGATATTGATGATAATGATATCCTCGATGCCAGCATATGATATCTCGCTTGTCAACAGATATTAGATGATGATGATATCATCGACGCCAGCGGATGATATCTCGCGTGTCAACAGATATTGATGATGATGATATCCTCGATGCCAGTGTATGATATCTTGCATGTCAATAGATATTAGATACAATGGCCCCCTTGGTAATGAGATGATATGAAATGGTTCTTCCGGTGATTTGAAAACAGTTTCACCTGAGTTTGTTTGTCTGTGTCTTGCTTTTTACATGTACCTGTACTCAAGTTAGACAATTAGTAGACACAATGTCGCTCTCACTGGCGACCAAAGTCAAGCTTTATGACAAATACTGAGCATCATAATTTGAATGGCTTATTCTGCTATTAATCTTCTCTTTTTGAAGAAATGATTAAATAGCAAATCCACTAGATGCAAGTAAATGGGGCAAAATCGTTGTTTGGGGATTACTCAAATATCATTTGCTTCGCATTAAGGCAAATTTTGAGGATGACTTTCTGTTCTTCCTCCTATTGAGTGATCCTTTGATTGTTGTATTTATTGTGCCAACTCCCTTGAATATACCTACGCTCAAGGTAAATATTTAGTAGACACAAAAGACGCTTTCACAAGCGACTATTTTTTAGAAAAATTCTAAATACAATATTCGTAAAGAAGATAAGGCGCCTTTGTTCGTCCATCATGGTCTCAAAAAATAAAATAGACAATTCAAAAGAACCTGAATAAATGGGTATTAAGCCCGTCTTTAGGGTTATTCAAAAATACTGTTCTTGAGCATTTTATGCTTTGAAGTGGCTCATAACTCGCTTGGGGGTTTTCTGATAAAGTTTTTTAATCTTTGTGTATTGATCACTGCATTAACAGAAAAATGATTAGTTTTGAGTGAAACTACTCCGTGTTGATCTTCTTCGATCCTTGGTTTGCTCCTCGCCATCTTTTGGGTACTCCATCATGTTGGGACATTCACCCTTGACTCCCTATCCTAATAGATGCCTAGGCAGTCACGAAGTAAAATATTTTTATAGATTTTTGAAAGTAGTCTTAATTTTAGGAAATAGTTTTGAAAACTTCTGTAAAAGCTTTAGAAAATCTCTTCCAGTCATGTCATGTATAAGCCCGATGAATGTCTTTATCTTGGTTTTGACTATACCCGATGGAGGATTTCCAAGACTCATCATCATTGTTGGAGGGTTCTTCAAATAGTTTTGTCATAGCCGGAGATTGAGTCTTCCTAGACTTTATCGTAGCTGGTGACTTCTAAAGTTTGACTTTGACCTCTGGTGCTGGGGAATTTAAAATATATTTCAGTGTTTGGTGGAAATTTTGAGGCTTTCCTTAAAATTTCTGCCCCAGTTTAAAGTTATTTGAGATGATATCAGCTCGAGAAGATCTGAAGTCTTTATTGGTCTTCGTTCTTTTTGTTGGATGATGATCTTCTTCTTGTGAATTTTCGAGATTCCTTCTCAAAAATTGCCCCAGATTTCACTTTCTGGGGTAACATGACCGAGCCATTAGGGCGCCTACGTATCCCGTTAAAGCAGAAATTAGGTCAAACGTAGTTCAGGACTACGCTAAGGATATGTAGAAAAACCTAATGGGTTGATCGAAGCCGACATAGGCTGCCTACGTATCCCTTTTGAGGAATTCAGGTCATCACGTAGTTCATACATGAAAAAAAAGGATAAATTTTCCAGAGGGGTCGACCGAAGCCGACATAGGCCACCTACGTATCCCTTTCTTGGGAATTTAGGTCAAATATAGTTCGTACATAAAAGGAAAGGATAATTTTCCTAAGGGGTTGACCGAAGCCGACATAGGCCGCCTACGTATCCCTTTCTTCGAAATTGAGGTCAAACGTAGTTCGTACATAAAAGGAAAGATAATTTTCCTAAGGGGGTGACCGAAGCCGACATAGGCCGCCTACGTATCCCTTTCTTAGGAATTCAGGTCAAACGTAGTTCATACATAAATTCATAATGGCCCTAAAATACTCTTATCCATCTTACTAGGATAGAAATAAGTACTTCTATGGATGACATGACGTTTGCATTGTGTTTGTATTGATAGAACGAAGGATCAAATGTTCAATTCCCTTAGTCATTGTCTTCTTAGTTAATCACCTCGGTATTCCCTAGATTAGACTTCTTTGATTCTCAAACTCTTTCACTCTTCTGTTGATTGATTTAGGGCTATCATTATCTTGCTTCATGACATGACATGACAATGACAGATTTTAAGTTATTGTTATACGACGGGCGATAAGTCATGAGTGAAGTGGAGGTCCAATTCAATAATGTTTCCTCCAATTAATCTTCCATGATCCCGGTTATCTGGGAAAATTCTTCCCTCACATTTTTCCTTATTCCATCTTCGATACCATCACTTATAGGTTTGAAAAATGATTGGTAGAGTCCAGTTTTACTACTAGTCATTTTTCTTTTCGTGTAACAAAGCTATAGTCAACAAGGGGATCTCTTATTCATTTTGATCTGGTAAAGTAGCGTCATTTTGTGACAACACAGAGTAGTTTCTATTGCCTGCAAAATAAAAATAACTCAAACGCTGACGTGTTAGATTTCGTTAGTAATAAGTAAAGAAAGAAGATAAGGTAGGAAGTAAACACATAGAGTTATTTCTTATCTCATGCAAATTGATCCATGAAGTAATGATGACTCGAGAATTTCAATGAACAAGATTTTGCTCAATGATATGGATAGGTGGAATTTGTCAGGAAGGTTCAATTCTTCTTCTTCCTTCAAGAAAGTGGAGGACAACAAAGTTTTTTATGATAGAGGTCGGGCTGAAAGGCTGCCTACGTATCTCACGGGGGGAGAAATCAAGCCTTACGTAGTTCAAACCATAATGGGTTTTTATGATTCTAAAGTCAACTTTCTTAAAATGGTAGCGATCATTTTAGAAGTTTTAAGAATGACTGCGGACTTTTTTAAGAAAATTGGGAGACTTGGAGTACGTTTGGTCGGACTTTTGTATAGTAGGTATATTTCTGCCTAGAGATGTTCTATAAAAAATGGGATTGGATCAATTCGTCTTTGATTCGAATCAACATAACACGTATAAGCACATAAACAGTTATATTACACAAGTATATTGTAATAAACGTGCATCCTAATTGGGTGACCCTTCTGAGCCAAAGGTTTAGGCCTAATTAATTTTGAAGAAAATATACCTCTTTTTAAAGTCAATCCATTATCCCAAAAAACCTTCATAAGTATACATAAATGACATAAATGTCTACAAAAGTTGCACAAAAAGGGATACAATCTTTAAGGAAAGGGAAAATAATATGAGAAAAAGAATAATGTCCCGCGTAGGGGGATAGGAAATACTAGTTCCTGAATGCTCTTCTATCGGCCTTCGCCCTCTTAGATTTATCCACTTTTTGTCATTGGAGAGATTCGTTGATGATCAAGAGATTTCTGTATAGCTGTGACCTAGATGCAACCATCCAAATCGATCAATTTTTTGCTTGGCTTTCTTCAATTCCTCTCTCAATTGGTGCATGATTGAGGCATCCTTACACGAAAGTTGGCAAAACAAGACTTCTCCCATCCCCCAAAGGATAATGGATTGGATTAAATAAATATATATTTCTTCAAAACATAAATATGATTCGCCTGTAATTGACTCGGGGTTAATAGATGCAGGGCAAGTTTTCTAATGGACCCAATACCCCCTTCGGGTATTGGGTCGTCCTAGACTTATGCCTAAAAGGGTTTTGGTTTAACTCTATCCTAGGTATCTGTCATGCCCCAAAATCCCATCGGGCCGGACTGGCACCCGAAGCCGAGAAAGCCCGGGAGAACCCGTTCAAATACCTGTACTTTCACTTACATGTCACCAAAAATTTGGACAGCACTTCGCTGCATATAGAAGAATCTAATTACTTGTATCAGCACAACACGTACAAATATATAGATATATATATAACACTTGGCCATCGGGGCCACCACGTATACAGATATAACATCACTATATAAAGTTTCATGATTTTACCCTTCCTTATGTCTACAAAGCCTCTAGGACATATATACATAACATAACTAGGGTCGGGACAAACCCCCGCCCACACATGACTCCTGTACAATAACAAACATAAGGAACCGACTCGGAAAGCTCTGAAGCAAACTGGAGCTCACCAACAATAGCTGTACGACCCGACTCCAATCTATGCTGTGAATAAGCTGAAGTACCTGTGCCTGCAGCATGAAATGCAGGTCCCCCGTGAGGGACGTCAGTACAAAATATGTACTGAGTATGTAAAGCTGTAGATAATCATATGTGATATGGGGGATCAAGAAAATCATACACATGTGAATAAATCATAATAGAAGTGAACCACACTTCATAAACACTTTTAGGATCATGTACATTATCATTAATCTGAACTGGGTTCTTGGATTCAAATACATTTATGGAACGGTATATATTCGTTCATTTCATTCTTTACAATTATCATTCGCCATTACCTCCTCCTCCCGAACCTCCAACCACCTAACAATAATCAATATTGTACCGTACTGTGACCATTAGGCTGCCTCCAGTACATATCAATTGGGATCGACCCATGCTAGGCTTATGCCCCTTGGATACCACCCATAAACACATATATAGGGATCGACCCATGCTAGGCTTATGCCCTTGGGATACCACCCACACGTATATCAAGGAACATACATAAGAAATCTTTCCAATAACTTAGTTCAAAAGCTTTTGAGATTATTACATTAGTGTTCATGCCAATATAGTACCTTTGGAACAATGATACATCAATAGGAATCAAGTAATAGACCTTCTATACAATAACGATGTAATAAAGATTCATTAGTACATCAACAATGTGTTTCAGAATCATCAATATCACAACACTGAAATAGGAGCCTTTTGGTATATCAATGAAATATTTTGACACTTTATAGAATGGAAACAACTTCGTTGGTAATGTAGAACAATACATGTTTTTGGACAACCTCGGAATCTTACTTGATGGAACATTGGTGTTTTCATGCCAAAAACATCCTTAGAGTATGCTTTACATACCTCGTTGTAGATTCGGACACCAATTCGACACAACTTCCCGCCTTTACAAATCACTTATCTACAATGAAATATTTGGCATCTAGTATTAGCAACCCAACACCACAATTCTCTTCCATAATTCCATACAACCAATATTTGTAAAACATTCCAAAAACCAACTTGATCAATAGGTTTATGTGTATATATATATATATAATCATCATTTCAATACCACATCATCACACCAAATCCCTTCACAATTCAACATAATCCAACCATGCACAAGAATAATCCAACATCATTTCCAATCATCTTTCAGCAACAATCAAATAACATACTTCTTATGCTCACATGCATATATATATATATATATATATATATATACATATCCATATAAATAACACCAACATAATTTACATCCTTACCATAAAATGGCCCTTTTGATTTCGAAGTCCTGTTGGCACAAATAAGGGGTGCTTCTCGAAGCCCTCGAGACGGTGAACACAACTACGAAATCAATTTGGATTTTCTACGGTTGAATCACAAGATAATTGGTGTTGAAATTAGGCTAGGGTTTCTTATTTCCAATAATATGATGATAATTGATGGATATAAGACCAATTATATCTATATAATGACCAATTTTCGTCCAAGAGGTGATGGAAAATGACCATATTGCCCTTAAAAATTTAAGTAAATCCGAATCTATCCATGGTGGACTGTTTTGACAGGCTAAAGTAAATCAGCCATAACGCTTTGCTCCGATATCGGATTTGGGTGAAATTGGTATCGTTGGATAGATAATTCAAAGGGATTTCATTTCATATAAAGTAGGCCACCCAGTTCGTCCTGTACAAGGAGTTATAATCGTTTGAAGTTGACCCTAAAAAACTATTTTGAGAGGCTGAAGTAAAACGAGTATAACTCCTTACTCAGATGTTGGATTTGGATAAAACCAATTGCATTGGAAATAAGGCTCAAATATCTTTCTTTTAATAGGTGGTATCTCTCCCTGTTCATTATATTGAGTGAGTTATGATCGTTCAAAGTCGACCCAAAAAACTGGCAGGCCTCAGTAGTTTGAATTTCCTGCACATTTACTGTTCACAATTATCCCGGCCGCCGTTTTATAGTTTCGAACGTGCTCGATTATATCCGAAACTTATCCGTTTTTGGAAATTTTTATATCGTTGGAAAGATTATTCAATAAACTTCATATGGAACCATCGACGGGCAAATTCCGGTATAAATAAAGTCGATTCCCATACACATATAATCAAACTATACACTTGAAACCATCTCAAAATAATCAATACTCATACTTAAACTCATATATACCTAACTTAGGATCAATACATATACTTCAACACATATAACCATGGCTAATGCACATAATTAAGTATGGGGTGTTACATCCTTCCCCCCTTAAGGACATTCGTCCTCGAATGTAAATATAGTTATTTAGCCGAAACAAGTTCGAATTCATAATTAATATTCACGTCATCATATAGATATTATGCATATGTAAAAACTTACTTGTTAGTGTTCCAGTTACACTCCTTTCACTTCTTTTTCACCTTTGAACAAATAAGGGTATTTCGATTTCATTGCTTCCTCCGCTTCCCATGTAATCTCTTCCCTTTGTTGATTTCTCCAAAGTACTTTCACCGATGCTACTTCTTTATTTCTCATCTTCTTAACTTGACGGTCTAATATAGCAATAGACATCTCCTCATAGGTAAGATCTTCTGTGACTTGCACATCTTCAGTAGAAGTAATAAGGGATGGATCTCCGATGCACTTTCGAAGCATCGATATATGAAATATTGGATGCACTGATGAGAGTTCCTGGGGTAGCTCTAATTCATAAGCAACTTGCCCACATATTCGAATAATCTTATATGGGCCTATATATCGTGGACTCAACTTTCCTTTCTTGCCAAATCTCATCACCCCTTTCATTGGCGATACCTTCAAAAATACCCAATCGCCTAACGAAAACTCTAGCTCTCTTCTCCTACTATCCGCATATGACTTGTGTCGACTTTGAGCTATTTTCAACCGTTGCTGAATCACCTTGACTTTTTCTATGGCTTGATACACAAGATCCGGTCCGAACATAAGAGTTTCACCCGCTTCGAACCATCCTATTGGTGATCTACACTTCCTCCCATATAAAGCTTCATATGGTGCCATTTTGATACTTGAATGATAGTTATTATTGTAGGCAAACTCAATAAAAGGTAAATGATCATCCCAGCTGCCTTTAAAATCTATAACACATGCTCGTAGCATATCTTCAAGTGTTTGAATGGTGCGCTCTGCTTGTCCATCCGTCTGAGGGTGAAAAGCTGTACTCAGATTCACTTGTGTTCCCAAACTCCGTTGGAAAGATTTCCAAAAGTTTGCAGTAAATTGAGTTCCCCGATCCGATATAATAGAAGTTGGCACTCCATGCAATCGGACTATTTCTTTAACATACAGCTTCGAATATTCTTCAACTGTGTAAGTGGTCTTAACGAGTAAGAAATGTGCAGATTTAGTAAGCTTATCCACAATTATCCATATAGAATCAAATTTCCGAGCTGTACGAGGCAAACCTGTAACAAAATCCATGTTGATCATGTTCCACTTCCAAATTGGAAGATCTATGCATTGCATATAGCCTCCGGGTTTTTGGTGCTCAACTTTAACTCTTTGACAATTTGGACATTCAGCTACAAATTCTGCAATGCTCTTATTTATGTCATTCCACCAATACATATCTTTCAAATCTTGATACATTTTGGTTGATCCTGGATGAATGGAATACCTTGAAAAATGTGCCTCTGTCATAATCTTCTTTCTTAGCCCGTCTACATCCGGCACACACAATCGGTTTTGGCACTGAAGTACTCTTTCTCGCGTAAGCTCAAATGCCTTGGTCGCACCACTCTGAACGTTCTCCTTAAGCTGTAATAAAATAGGATCTGCATCTTGCTTCTCTTTCACCTCAGCTACTAATGAGGATTCCGCGGCATTATGCACAATAAGCTCCTCGTTCGGAGTTTCGAGAAGACGAACTCCTAGACTAGCTAATTGATGAAGATCTTTAACTATCCCTTGCCTTTCTATAGGCGTCATCATAGCCTTACGACTTAACGCATCAGCTACCACATTTGCTTTCCCTGGATGGTACAAGATATCAACATCGTAGTCCTTTAATAGTTCAAGCCATCTCCGCTGCCTTAAATTTAGATCCTTCTGATTAAAAATATATTGCAAGCTCTTATGGTCAGTATATATATCAACATGAACCCCATATAAGTAGTGGCGCCATATCTTTAAAGCAAAAATAACTGTTGCCAGCTCAAGATCGTGTGTAGGATAATTTTTCTCATGTGGCCGCAATTGTCTAGAAGCATATGCTATTACATTACCATGCTGCATCAATACACATCCTAAACCAATTTTGGAAGCATCACAATACACTGTATACCTTTTGGTGCCTTCTGGAAGCACCAACACGGGTGTAGAAATCAACTTGTTCTTCAATTCTTGGAAACTCTCCTCACACGCATCATTCCATTGGAACTTGGATGCTTTATGCGTTAGCTTGGTTAAGGGTGCTGAAATGGAAGAAAAATCTTTAACAAACCTTCTATAATAACCGGCCAACCCGAGAAAACTACGAATCTCCGTAGGCGTTGTGGGCCTTGGCCAGTTCTTCACAGCTTCTATCTTTTGAGCATCAACCTTTATCCCTTCACTAGATACAATATGACCCAAAAATGCCACCGACTTTAACCAAAACTCACATTTAGAGAACTTTGCATAAAGTTTACAATCACGAAGAGTCTGCAATGTCTGTCGTAAGTGATTGGCATGGTCCTCTTCTGATCTAGAATAAACTAGAATATCATCTATAAAAACTATCACAAATACATCCAGGAATGGCTTAAACACCCTATTCATCAAATCCATAAAAGCTGCAGGTGCATTTGTTAGCCCAAATGACATAACTAGAAACTCATAATGACCATACCTTGTTCGGAAAGCTGTTTTGGGTATATCTTTTTCTTTGACCCTCACTTGGTGGTAACCTGACATCAAATCAATCTTAGAAAAGCACTTGGCGCCCTGTAACTGATCAAATAAATCATCAATTCTTGGGGGAGGATATTTATTCTTAATAGTCACCTTATTCAATTGCCGATAATCAATACACATCCTCAGCGAGCCATCCTTTTTGCGCACAAATAACACTGGTGCTCCCCAGGGGGACATACTAGGCCTTATGAATCCCTTCTCTAGTAAATCTTTCAATTGCTCTTTCAATTCTCGCAATTCTGTTGGGGTCATTCTATATGGAGGAATGGAGATTGGTTGGGTGCCTGGTATTACATCAATACCAAACTCTACTTCTCGTTCAGGAGGCAAACCTGGAAGATCTTCAGGGAATACATCAGGATATTCATTTACCACTGGTACAGTGTGAAGATCTGGTGATTCCGATTCCATATCCTTTACTCTAACTAAATGACATATGTAGCCCTTGGAAATCATTTTTCTCGCTTTGAAATAAGAAATAAATCTACCTCTTGGTGCGCCAATCTTACCTTGCCATTCAATAACTGCTTCATCAGGAAAATGTAAATATATCTTTTTTGTACAACAGTCAATTTTGGCATAACAAGACACCAACCAATCCATACCCATTATAACATCAAAATCTACCATTTCTAGTTCCACAAGATTGGCCATCGTGTCTCGACCACACACAGTTACTACACAATCTTTATAAACTCTTCTAGCAATAATAGATTCCCCAACCGGGGTAGACACTTCCAACGGCTTATCTAACAACTCGGGGGTTCTTTTGAACTTTCCAGCAACCAAAGGAGTAATATATGATAATGTAGAACCGGGATCAATTAGAGCATATACATCAAATGAAAATATGGACAACGTACCCGTAACCACATCTGGGGAAGCCTCTAGATTCTGTCGATCCGCTAAAGCATAAGTGCGATTCTGAGTCCCGCTGGAACTGGCGACTCTTTTTTCATTGCTAGCGTGACCCGCAGGTCGTGCACCCTACCAGAATAAGATATCGGTGACGATGATGCAACAGCTGATCCCGAAGGTCATGCTATGCCACCTGTGCCCCTTCGTGGGCATTCTCTCATCATATGCCCCATCATACCGCACCAATAACAAACATTTGTTCCCATTCGACATACGCCAATATGATGCCTTCCACATTTATTGCATGGCTCTCGAGGAGGTCTCGATTGGCTCATATTCCCTTGCCCATGATAACCCACAGATCGCGAATTATGACCCTCACTTCTTTGCCCAAATTGACTACCTCTGAACCCCTGATGCTGTGGTGGAGCACTAGCTGCAGAATAAGAAAATAATGGCCTAGGTGGTCTAGCAGAAAATTGAGGTCTAAAACCTCCCTGTGGCGCCATAAACTGCCCTGTAGATCTGGCCCTCTTAGAAGATCCGCTTTCAAATTCCTGTGTTCTTCTTCTTTGCCTCTGATCTTCCATTTTCTGTGCAAATGCTTGGATCCTAGCTATATCCATATCTTTATTCAGTGCATCAATAGTACAATCCCTAACCAAATACGAATCCAATCCATTCACATACCGATGAACTCTGTCATCCATAGTAGCTATAACATTAGGAGCATATTTGGACAAGGAATTAAATCGAAGACTATACTCCCTCACACTTGTATTACCCTGCCGAAGATTTAAGAACTGATTCGCACGGGCCTGACGAGTCTCATATGGAAGATAATGATCAATAAATGCCTCTTTGAACTCTTTCCAAGTAGCTGGGGGTGCATCAATTCCCCTTGACCGTTTCCAGTCTTCATACCAATATATAGCCTCACCTTTGAATCTATACGCGGCTAACTCCACTGTCTCTCTGCCCGATACATGCATCACCTCTAGGGCCCTTTGGATCTGATCAATAAAGTCCTGCGGATCTTCATTAATATCGGATCTGGTAAAAGTAGGCGGTTCCATCTTAAGAAAATCTTGCGTTCGAAGACTAGCCGCCCTATCAGTACCGCTAGAACCAGCGGCAGGAATAGCTTGCCCTTGGACTTGCCCAGCAACTATACGAGTCAAAAGTTGTACTGCATTTCTAAAATCTTGATCAACAGCATTAATAGGTGGCTCTGGGGATATAGTTCCCCTCCCCCTTATTTCTTCCGGACTGGGGGAAGTTTCTGATGCATGCTCAGCTGAAGCCTCACTTTGATTAGCTGGTATAGTGGGTGACTTACTAGTCCCCTCTCCGGCAGCCACATCTACTTGCTTACTGGTATTCTTGCTTCTGGTAACCGGCATCATTACTATAATAAGAGAAACAAACTGATTCAGTGGTCAACTATGAATTCATATACAATATAAGCTCTATCGCACGATCTAAGACATGAAGAAAAGAAACAATTCCTAAATGTCCATAGCCTTCTGTTTATAGATGTGGTGCACAACACACCGATAAACAAGACTCTACGTAGACACGGCTTTGTAGACTCACTAGGACGAACCGCTCTGATAGCACTTTTGTCATGCCCCAAAATCCCATCGGGTCGGACTGGCACCCGAAGCCGAGAAGGCCCGGGAGAACCCGTTCAAATACCTGTACTTTCACTTACATGTCACCAAAAATTTGGACAGCACTTCGCTGCATATAGAAGAATCTAATTACCTGTATCAGCACAACACGTACAAATATATAGATATATATATAACACTTGGCCATCGGGGCCACCACGTATACAGATATAACATCACTATATAAAGTTCCATGACTTTACCCTTCCTTATGTATACAAAGCCTCTAGGACATATATACATGACATAACTAGGGTCGGGACAAACCCCTGCCCACACATGACTCCTGTACAATAACAAACATAAGGAACCGACTCGAAAAGCTCCGAAGCAAACTGGAGCTCACCAACAATAGCTGTACGACCCGGCTCCTATCTATGCTGTGAATAAGTTGAAGTACCTGTGCCTGCAGCATGAAATGCAGGTCCCCCGTGAGGGACGTCAGTACGAAATATGTACTGAGTATGTAAAGCTGTAGATAATCATATGTGATATGGGGGATCAAGAAAATCATACACATGTGAATAAATCATAATAGAAGTGAACCACACTTCATAAACACTTTTAGGATCATGTACATTATCATTAATCTGAACTGGGTTCTTGGATTCAAATACATTTGTGGAACGGTATATATTCGTTCATTTCATTCTTTACAATTATCATTCGCCATTACCTCCTTCTCCCAAACCTCCAACCACCTAACAATAATCAATATTGTACCGTACTGTGACCATTAGGCTGCCTCCAGTACATATCAATTAGGATCGACCCATGCTAGGCTTATGCCCCTTGGATACCACCCATAAACACATATATAGGGATCGACCCATGCTATGCTTATGCCCCTGGGATACCACCCACACGTATATCAAGTAACACACATAAGAAATCTTTCCAATAACTTAGTTCAAAAGCTTTTGAGATTATTACATTAGTGTTCATGCCAATATAGTACCTTTGGAACAATGATACATCAATAGGAATCAAGTAATAGACCTTCTATACAATAACGATGTAATAAAGACTCATTAGTACATCAATAATGTGTTTCAGAATCATCAATATCACAACAACTCATTAGTACATCAACAATGTGTTTCAGAATCATCAATATCACAACACTGAAATAGGAGCCTTTTGGTATATCAATGAAATATTTTGACACTTTATAGAATGGAAACAACTTCGTTGGTAATGTAGAACAATACATGTTTTTGGACAACCTCGAAATCTTACTTGATGGAACATTGGTGTTTTCATGCCAAAGAACATCGTTAGAGTATGCTTTACATACCTCGTTGTAGATTCGGACACCAATTCGACACAACTTCCCGCCTTTACAAATCACTTATCTACAATGAAATATTTAGCATCTAGTATTAGCAACCCAACACCACAATTCTCTTCCATAATTCCATAAAACCAATATTTGTAAAACATTCCAAAAACCAACTTGATCAATAGGTTTATGTGTATATATATATATATAATCATTTCAATACCACATCATCACACCAAATCCCTTCACAATTCAACATAATCCAACCATGCACAAGAATAATCCAACATCATTTCCAATCATCTTTCAACAACAATCAAATAACATACTTCTTATGCTCACATGCATATATATATATATATATACATATCCATATAAATAACACCAACATAATTTACATCCTTACCATAAAATGAACCTTTTGATTTTGAAGTCCTGTTGGCACAAATAAGGGTGCTTCTCGAAGCCCTCGAGACGGTGAACACAACTACGGAATCAATTTGGATTTTCTACGGTTGAATCACAAGATAATTGGTGTTGAAATTAGGCTAGGGTTTCTTATTTCCAATAATATGATGCTAATTGATGGATATAATATCAATTATATCTATATAATGACCAATTTTCGTCCAAGAGGTGATGGAAAATGACCATATTGCCCTTAAAAATTTAAGTAAAACCGAATCTGTCCATGGTGGACTGTTTTGACAGGCTAAAGTAAATCAGCCATAACTCTTTGCTCCGATATCGGATTTGGGTGAAATTGGTATCGTTGGATAGATAATTCAAAGGTCTTTCATTTCATATAAAGTAGGCCACCCAGTTCGTTCTGTACAAGGAGTTATAATCGTTTGAAGTTGACCCTAAAAAACTGTTTTGAGAGGCTGAAGTAAAACGAGTATAACTCCTTACTCAGATGTGGATTTGGATGAAACCAATTGCATTGGAAAGAAGACTCAAAGATATTTCTTTTCATAGGTGGTAGCTCTCCCAGTTCATTATATTGAGTGAGTTATGATCGTTCAAATTCGACCCAAAAAACTGGCAGGCCTCAGTAGTTTGAATTTCCTGCACATTTACTGTTCACAATTATCCCGGCCGCCGTTTTATAGTTTCGAACGTGCTCGATTATATCCGAAACTTATCCATTTTTGGAAATCTTTATATCGTTGGAAATATTATTCAATAAACTTCGTATGGAACCATCGACGGGCAAATTCCGGTATAAATAAAGTCGATTCCCATACACATATAATCAAACTATACACTTGAAACCATCTCAAAATAATCAATACTCATACTTAAACTCATATATACCTAACTTAGGATCAATACATATACTCCAACACATATAACCATGGCTAATGCACATAATTAAGTATGGGGTGTTACAGTATCTAGAGTGGGTTTGAACCAGGTTCCCAAGCAGACGACTTGGGTTTGGGAATACGAACAGTCATCAAATGCCTCACGCGCTAATAAACCATCGTATTTCCAACACTTTATTTGGAGTTGAACAACTGGGCCGGGACATCCACGAAATCCTAAAATAATTTAATAATCAATGCAGGATTATGCGATGAGATGCAGTAATTAAATTCTGCAAAATCGAAGTATATAAACACGTAACCAATTTAAATAGTTAGTCAAAAGATGAAATCAAACATTTGGTTAGAACCTAGTTAAAATCCCTAGCAGAGTCGCCATTTCTGTTTTGCGGAAATTTTGACTTTCAGAGTCGCCACTTAATTTTTTAAAAGGATTTAAGAAAACTTTTTGAAATACCTAGATGATTCAAAACAGGAAAATCATTTAAGTTAGAAATTCTAGGTAAGCGGTTCCTATTAACATTTTAAGAAGGTTTTTAAGGCACCTAAAATGTCCGCAAACTTGAAAACTATCTTTGACTAACCTTGAATAAAGAAGAAGTTGTTTTATTTAAAAGAAAGTGATTTTAGAAAAAGATTTGTATAAAAAATAAATATTGACAACTTAGCAGGGGATTTAACCAAGTTTAAGCAAATGAAAAGCAAAATAAGCACATAAAAAGGGAAAGGAAGAAATTAGAAGATTTAAGTAGTTAGACCTAAACTAGTAAACCTGTCTTAAACTAATTTGGGCTTTCGGCCCATCATCACCTGTCCTAATCTATATTTTTGAGCCCTTTTTAGCCCACAGTCTGCTTCACCTGTATTAGAATACAACCTTGGCTTCGAGGCCCCAAATAAATGAATAAATAAATGACTAAGTAAAAAGAAGACAATAATAAAAACTGAGACTTTTCAAGTCTCTTAGCGACCTCATCAATGGGTTTTGACCCATTTTTCTTATTCATCTATCTTCTAGCACTCAAACGCCATATAGTCAACCTTGGGTTTAAACTTCAAACTTGACTCAAAGAGGTGGACCTCATTGGTCCATTACGAAATGCAAGAAGAGAGAAGTCCATTTGAACTCGAGACATATTTTGCATGCAAAGAAAAGATAAAGAAATTAATATACGTTCAAGGCATAAAAGTGACATATTTCAAAGCAAAAGAAAATATCAAGAACTAATTTTTGAATGACAATGATAAACACACTTGCAGAAGAATGAGAGTCAACAAATAAAAATGCAAAGCAAAAACACCCACTTACATGCCTCATGATTTATGTTCATACAAGAATGAATAAAGGTAAAAGAAAGAAGGTCATATTCAATGAATTAATGCGAGAAACAAACAACGTAAGCTTGCGAAAGTAAAGGGATGAGGCAACAAAGAAAATACTCATGACTTCTAAAATTGAACGAACATAGACGCTAATCCATATAATAAAAGAAAATAAAGGTTAAATTTTCAAGAAAGAGAATCTTTAAATTTCAATTAAGGTGACATTAACAAAAATTCATACATCTAAATTACAACCAAAATTTTATGAAAACGTGTAATGGCCTATGGTTTATATTTCTAAGACATCGTTGATTCTCTTTTGATATTATGAATAAAAGAGAGACATAAATCAAGTCTTTACACACACAAAGAGAACATATAACAATCCGGAGTAAGAAAATAAGAATAAAAGTTTAACAACTCTAAACGTGAAATATCGTTCAACAATCATACTATGCATGAGTCAAAAATATCCAAATAATTCTATTTAGTTATAAAATTCCAAATTTTCTCATCATTTTGACAAGATAACATGCGAACAAAAGAGAAATAAACATCTTGGATGGAAAATAAAGCTAGCACTTCATCTCTTATATGAGTATTTTGAAAATCATTAAAATAATTAGCAAGCAAATGACAAATTCTTGACTTAACTAATTACTATTTTTATCTAGGCGAAACAAACAACAATAATAATTTTTTCAACATAAAAGAAACAACTTTACATGCTTAAACAAATATATCTGTTAACAATGAATTTAAACAAGGCATAAGTTCGTCTTTTGAGCAAAGATCAAAACTTTATACATAAAAATCAAAGAATAAAGTCAAAAGTCAAAACAATCAATATTAATTATTCTTTTCAACATCAAGAAAATAACTTTACATGTTAAAAACAAACATATCTACAAATAATGAGTTTAAACAAGATGTGGGTATGTTTTTCAATTAAAGATCTAAACTTTATACAAAATAATCAAAGAATAAGATCAAAAGGCAAAACAATTAATATTAACAATTTTTTTCAACATAAAAAAAATAACTTTACATGCTAAAAATAAACATATCCACCAACAATGAGTTTAAACAAGACATGAGTATGTTTTTCAAGCAAAGATCTAAACTTTATCCAAAATAATCAAAGAATAAGGTTAAAAAAGACACATACAACTATTGCTAGCTCATTTTTATATCATGAACATGAAAATAATTAAAATATCGATACCACAACATCCTATAGCCTTCAAGACCATCTATAACAAACAATCCCAGTAAATAAAATTATAACTACGAACTACGAAGAACAAAAAGATGAAAAAGAAAGCAATAAAAAAACTAAAAAAAAGGAAAGGTGTGTTTACCTTTTTGGGGCAGCAAAATGAGACTACGAGCTTCATCGGAATCAACCACCACCGAAAAATATCGCCGTCAACTCGAAAATTTTGATTAACCGACCAACTCTATGAAACAAAAAATTTTACTAAATAAAAATAACTATTCTGGTCAGAAGGATTTTTTTTCACCTTTCTAGCCTTTTTTTTTTCTTACTCTTCCACTTTTTTTTCTACTAAAGTAGTGGTAGTATTTATAGAAGAAAATGAGATTTTATTTCCTCTCTTTCATCAATGTGGGAGAAATGTATTTATAGGAAAGGATGAGGATTTATTTTTTGTCATCAACCAATGTGGGAGAAAAAGCAATTAAGGGTGTATTTGGAATTTTAAAATTGAAGATAAGGTGAGATGAAAGATAATATGGTGGGAAATTGTACAATATAGTACAATTTTGAATTTCAAAATTGTGAAAGGACAAAGTTGGGGGGAAATAGTACAATGTAGTACAATTTAAAATTATTTTTTGGTGGGAATTGGGTAGAAGTTATGAGAGTTTTTGGGAATTTTGGGGTTATTTAAAATATAACCCCAATTGGCTAAATTAAATTGAAATTTGATACGAATTAATACTTCTTTTAATCCCGAGTTTCTTGATTTAATAAAATCAAACGCATATTTATCCAAATAGATTATTTTGGTGATAAATTATGCTAAACTCAAGATTTTAATCATTATATTTATTTTCAAAATAATCCTTAATTAAAATTCAATATTTCATAGAATAAATATTTAAGTAATCAAATTATATAATCTCATATAGCTGAACACAATAATATATAATCGCTACTTAAAATGACAAAATTATGTACAAAAAATATTTTAAAATTTTTTTATTCGGATTAAATAAATATTTCAATTTTATTAAAAACGAAAGAAACTCAGGATTAAATTTAGTTGTGGAGAACAAAAATTAGGTGTCAACAGTTATCATAATCTTTTTAGGCCTTTATCGGGAAATTATAGATACTTTTTCAAGAGAAGAGGTCTTTTCCAGTTAGTCCCCAGATGAGCCTATCTCTAGGGATTCCAGGGTTGCTAGTAAAGCAAATTTTTTCGTTAATGACGATCTCAAGGGGTAATTGAGGGTTGAGGACATTGAAGTCCCAGTTCTCATCCTTCCAAATATCCTTCAGGGTAAGGTTTCCTTGGGAGGTGGTAAGAGGCCTATGAATTTGGTACCTTAGGGGAGCCATATGAGGAATCCAACTATCTAGCCAAAAAATGATAGAATCTCTATTATGGACCACCCAGTGAATAACCCTCTTATAATGAATACCCCTTAGACTATGTTTTTCCAGATTCTGGAAGTACAAAGGCTAGAAGGGGAAGCTTTTTAGACTATTTGCTGCTAAGCATCTAACCCAAAGACTTTGGGGTTATGTTAATACCTCCAGAAAAGGCTGGTAAGCATGGATTCATTTCTAAATCTAGCTTTTTGCACCCCAAGACTACCCTCTTTATTATCAAGGGTGATGACATCCCAGCTAACAAGATGAATTTTTATTTTCTACGTGGTGGAACCTAGATAAAGTTTCTCTGGGTTCTATCAATACTAGAAAGAATCTTACTAGAAAGGGGAGGGGGGTATTGCATAGCATGGGTGGGAATGCTGTTAAGTGAGGCTTTTGCAAGGGTAAGCCTACTAGTCAAATTTAATTACTTAGTTTTCCAGCTGGTTAACTTATTGAGATTATCAGTAATGAATTGATAATCCCTATTACAAGGTCTCTTGTGAAGGATAGGGAATCCAAAGTACTTACCAAATAAGTCAGAAGTTTTTATGTGAAGGAGGTTAGACAGAAGGGTCTTTATCTCAGAAGGATAATTTTTTTAGAAGATTACTTTAGATTTGGACAGGTTCACCTTTTACCATGAATGGCAAGTGAAAGAGTTAAGGATTTTTCCAATGTTAACATAATTTGCTACATTGGTTTTAGCAAAAAGAGTGAGGTCATCAACCAAAAAGAGATATGAGAGAGAAGGGCCACCTAACTGATCTTAATAGAGTGCCATTTGAAAATATCTACTTCATGGTTTATCCTCTAAAGAGTAGTTCTATGCATATGATGAAGAGATAGGATAAAATGGGGTCCCCTATCTAATGGTCCTGGTAGGGTTGAAGAAATCATTTTTCTCTCTATTGATCAAAATGGAAATGAAAGAGGTAGAGATATAGGATATGATAAGAGAAGACAATTTTAGGGGGATATTGTAAAAGTAGAGGGTCTGTCTGATGAAAGACCATTCAATTCTATCAACGGCCTTTTCCAAGTCCATTTTGATAGCCATTCTAGCTTGTTTACCTTTCATTTTCTGGAAGTGAGAAATTGCCTCCTAAACAATGATAACATTATCAGAGGTTTTTCTATTAGGAAGAAAAATGACTTGGATTTTCCCAATGACCCTTGCTAGATGAGGTCTAATTATCCTAGAAATGATCTTAGTGAGAGGTTTATACTAGGTGTTGCAAACGCCAATAGGCCTAAAGTTTTTACGGTTTGAGGCATTGGTATACTTGGGGATAAGACAAAGATAGATTTAGTTAACTCTACGGTCAATATAGCCAGAGTTAAAGGTGTTTACAGATAACTTGATAGTGGCTTGGACCATAATATCCCAGTACCTTTGAAACATATAAGGGTGGATACCATCAGGGACATGAGCTTTATTAGGCTTGGAGGAGAATAGGGTTCTCTTCATCTCTTTAAAAGTGGGAGTACAATCAATCAAATAGTGATCATTAAGGCTGATAGAGCCTCTGGAAGAAGGGTTTGATTAGCAGTAAAGATAGGAGAAAGATTGCTCACTAGTGAAGAAGAAGGAATAGAAGAGAGAATATGGAATTTTATAGAAGCAGGAGAAAAAATACAAGAACTATTCTCCTCCTCAGGGGCACTGATTTTGTTCCATCTTCTCTTATTAAGAGTTTTAGTGTGAAAAAAACTAGTATTGGCATCTACCTCTGTGAGCCAAGATCTTCTGGATTTTAGTTTCTAGAATTCCTGCTCATGTTTAAGTAGTTGGCTAAGGTCCTTAGAGAGGGACAGTTATAGGGTGCAGGAAGGTACTATAGGGATAGTTAGGATATTTTTGGATCTCATCTAATCTTCCAAGAATCTTCTTCTTCTTATGAACGATATTTCCAAAGATTTTTCTGTTCCAGTCCTTAGTATTTGTCTCAAAGAAAGGGATAGAATCAACAACGGTGGAGTTAGGGGTAAAAGAGTCTCTACCCACTTGGATGAAGCTAGGATGGTAGCACCATATAGATTCAACTCTGAAGGGTTTGTTGGGGTTGAGAAGGGCTTTATGGAGATTTTAGAGGAGAGGACAGTGATTCGAGTGAGTTCTTGGAAGGTGAGTGATAGTAGCCTCTAAAAAAGGTGGATCCAAGCTTCATTAGCAAGGAATATGTCAAAACTCTCCAAGATAAGAGATTTTTTATTCCTATACCTCTTATTGGTCTAGGTGAACTTGCTACCTATAAAGCCAAAATCTATGAGGTTGCAAGATTTAGTGCAATCCCAAAAAGCATTTGTTTTGGTGTTATTAATGCAATTTCCACCAAACTTCTCAGAAGACCTAAGGACCTCATTGAAGTCTCCACCTATTAGCCAAGGCTCGTCGGTGGTGGATTTGATGGATCTAGCAAACTCAAAAAGGTTTTCTCACAGGGCTAGCCTACTCTCAAAATTAGTACTAGCATAAACATCAGTGAAAAACTAGGGGGGATACTAACCTTAATAGAAATAGGGGTGCCCTAAAGAAAAACAACAATATCCTGGACATTCAGAGGACTATTATCCCACATTATGACAATCCCACCTGAAAACCCCGCAGTAAGAAACTGGATTTGGTTGGAGAAGCCAAGGGTTTTAGTAATCGACTTATGATAAGCCATCCTAGTCTCTAGGAGGGCTAGGAAGGTAGGCTTGTGAATGTTAACCATAGCCTAGCAGTGCCTTTTAAACTCAGCATTATTGGCACCCTTAATATTTCATATGATGGTGTTCATCATTGATTGAGAGTTCAGATGGTTGGGTTCTTCTAGTGGTCTTTTCCCCTTGTTTAAAGGTTGTGGGAGGTCTGACAGAGGTTCCTTCCTTTTTTGATACAAGGGTCATTTTAGATGAGTAGAATATTTCTATTCCTGGGAATTTGATCTTTAGATCAAATTTGTTGAGTTCTTAAGGAAGAAAGCTTAGAAGAAGCTCGTTGATAAGGTCATCGAAGAGATGAGAGATGGGTCTTACGATTGTGAGGACCTCTGCTTGAGGTACTTTCAAAAATTCTAGGATCATTTCTATCTCTCGGTTGTTTTCCCTCAGACTTTTCAGAGTCTTCTCCCTCTTTTTTATTTCTACTGACAAAGGAAGGGGGAGGACTCTGAGGGACCCAAGGGTTAAGACTAGTGGTGGTGGTAGCGGGGGGTCCCCATAGCTTCTCACAAAAAGAGGACCCTCCTTCAGAAGGTGAGAGATTTTTTTGTGAAAGGGGGGTGAGACATATTTTGTTCAACTCCACTGAGATTAACTCCGGAGTTAGGTTATTCCCCAGGTTCTGGCTGGCTATACCCATCATTGTAGTCATCTACAGATTTTGTCCGTAGTTTGTCAAGCCCTGACTTAAGCCCTCCCGAATAAGTTGAGCTAAGTATCTCGGGTCTTAGATCCAAAAGGTTATGTATTTCTCTTCCCATTGAAGCTTGATAGGTACTACTTGTTGGGATAGGCATATTTCCAACCATGAGCTTAGAAAGTAGTTGGGTTATAGTGGTTTGGTGGTGAATAATACTGGAGAAAGGTGGTTCTAACTTGGTGATGCCATTAGGAGAGAGAATGGAATTAGTAGCATTCTTAGAGAGACAAGAGTTAATTGGAAGAAAGATAGGGGGTTATAGTTTGTAAAAAGGCATGACTCTCTATGTAGCTTCCATCATTACTGGAGAAGTCATTTCCAGGCGAGATGCTATTGGAAACGACTGTTTTAGTACCTTGATTGATGAGCGCCAGTAAGTCTCTTGAGAAACTCACTAGCGTTTGAGTAACAGAGGTAGAGAGAGAAGGTGAATGATTAAGACATATGTCTAACTCAGCAGCTGGAACAGTCTTTTGTAAGTAAACTTTGGAAGTGGACTTAGCGGGTTGGGTAATAGGGGTAATCTGGGTTGGCCCAGTCATATTATTGGCCTATGGGATAATATTTCCTTTGGGTCTATGAGAATTGGGCCTATTTCTATTTCTTCTAAGGTCCAGGCCCAAGTTATTTGATAACTGGAGTGATTCGCCATGCTGACCCGGCCTAATGAGGGTGGAGTCCATGGCCTCTTTCCCTTTACCCTTATCGGCAATGAGAGTGTCGCCTGAAGTCTAGGACTTCGAATATTGAAAAGTTCTAGTTTCAAGGAACTTACCTGAGCCAACATCAAATAGTTTTACCTTGACATTTTTGAGCTGGGGATTGGGGAGGTTAGAGAGTTTTATTTCTCTCTTTACCTTATCGATTGAAATTTACCATTTTCCAACGATCTTCATTTAGTTGGCGTAGTGTTTCAGTCGTTGCTTCTACAGTATCTCTCTGAGGGAAAGGGTTTTTGGAGAAGTAGTTGGTGATATTTGGCCAGATTGCTGAGGTATGGCCTAATCACCCACAGATCTTGTAGAGAAATCCCTCACCTTGGTAGAGAATTTGTTACTTGTGAGAGCCGATGATCACCTCCGTTAGCAGTGTTGACTCCATTGGTACCTGCACATAAATGCATGCATACCTGCCTCGGAGGGTTGCTGAGGTGCATGCATCAACTTGTAGGGGTTTCCAGATTTGGTGTCCAATCTTCTCCAAGATTTCCCCATCATAGTATTTAGTCGGTAATTGAGATAAACGTATCCAAATTGCTGTGAATTCGATGAAATCCGATTTTGGGACAAAGTTTGATTCCCACTACCTAGCTGATAGGTATGACCCAGCCACAAACCATGGACCTTCTTGTAAGATTCTCTTTTGCGATTCTTGGCTTGAGAGTTTGACAGTGTAGAAATCAGATCCCAAATCAATGAGGCTAAATATCTCCTTCAATTTCTATAGATCTATAAGCTTCTTTTTTAAGTAAAGATGGTTTAGTTTCCGACCCATTAATCGGATAATGACAGAGAATTTTCATGGAGTGTATAAGCAGGTTTTCGCTTCTATCGATAGCTGGATAGCTCCCATACCAACAGAGATTGATACCAAATTTTGATTGGGAGGTAGCGAATTTCCTAACTTTTGGGTTACTCGGTCAGTGAGTTTATCCTTGACAACATCGCTAAAAGAGGGCTTACAAGAGGGGTTGTCAGACATGTGTCTGCCTCACAAATTTGGAGGTTCGGAGGGGAGGGGGGGTTAGATCGAAAGACTAGTTGGTCATCGTGGTTCCGAGGATAAGGAAAGGAGAAGGGAGGAGTCAGTTTAGAGAGAAGTTGGTCAATCTCTCTAATTCAATATGTTCAACCGGATGGAAAATTACTAGAGCTAAAATATCTCTCAAACTGGAATTTTTTTTGAAAAATTTAAGACCATGATAATTTGTTTTGTATTTCAATGAAAATGACCCCAAGAAATTGCACAAAAGATTTGACCCAAAGAATTGGGAAAAAAATAGTAGACAAAAACAAATCATAGAACATTGAGAAAATTTGCATGGTGCAACAAACTTCATTTGGCGTATTAAATTGGTTCATTTGACTAAGATAAAAGTATGGACATTTGACTAAGATAAGAGTATGGACCACACTCTTAACAAATTGACTCAATATAAATTAATCCTTTTGTTCACACTTTATTACATTTTATTTCTCTAGAGTTAAACAGTGCGATTTTACTCACGATTATATTTTATTTAGTTCAAATATTTATTGACAAATTCTTGAGTAGCATGGTTCAGTTGACAATTCGAGTCAAGTATAAGAATTCTCAAGATCATTTCATATTTTAAACCATTTTCTTCAAATCATAACATAAAAAAATAAAATAAAATTACAACTTGTCATATTTTTTTAGATAGTTATCGAATATCTAAATTTCAACTTTAAAGTATAATTAATTTTAGCTAGAAATTTAGTCTTAATTGTTAAGAAGCGAAATGTAACAAGAAAAAAATAATTGAAAAAAGTTTAAAAAAAAAAAAAAATGATTCAATCAAAAATTGTAGTAGAACTAATAAAATTCACTCTTCATTAATCAAATTCTTAAACTCAAATCTTATATTGAAGATAAATTTAATAGAACAAGCTTTCACCTCAAATGAATCTTATACAATGTAAATCTAAATTAATCTGGACCTCGACATTAATATAATACCAAATATCGAACACAGAACAAGAAATTAAAAAATAATCAATCAATTATTCATCAATCCCCTTCCCCCACGCCCAACCCTGGGCCCCATCCCAACGCCTTTCCACCCCAAACCCCAACCCCATATGGTCAAGTCAACTCTATTTTTCATGTTGACTACTTTTCCACACATAAACCAATTTCTCTTTCTTCTTCTTTTCCTTTAAAGGCGCATTAAGTTTATGCCATTCACGTGTCAAATTATTACAGGTATTATAAGTTGACATTTTTGTATTTTCAATAGAAGTCTTCGTCAACTCCTAAAACTCAAATCTAATCGTCCGATCTCTCTTATTACAATCCAACGACCACGATTGACTAAAAATTATTACCGGCTATAGCCGGTTGATAAAGGTTCGTCAACTTGAGAAGGAAATGGGATATGTGGTTCCATGTGATTTCCACCAAGAAAGAAAGTCAGCTTTATTTTGCTTTAATTAATGTAATTTATTTTTTTAATTTAAGTAATGTTAGGTTTGGGAATCTATTTGTTAGTATGGCTAAAATACAAAAAGTCAAATCGTTTAGAGATTTTATTCTCTTTTTTTATTTCTGATATTTATTTATAATAGTATCAATTTGACATTTCAAGTGGGTTTCGTATTATTATTATTATTATTATTATTCTCTATGTGCTACTCTATTTATGTTTACTAATCATATTTGAATTTAATATTCATTAAGAAAATAATGATTAATATATTTATTTAAAGATTAAAAGTATGAAGTCTTGAAAAGATAATTTAAAAAATAAGTAATTAATATTCAAATAAAATAATTTAAAAATAACTAATTAATGTTAAGACAAGGTATGAAGCAAAAATACTTAAATTTTTTTTTTTTGATATGTTAAAAATAATAAGTGGAAGCAAAAATTTATTTTTAAAATAGTAGATAAGAAAGAATACCTGAACAGAGAGAGTATTAATTTAATTTTCTTATTTAAGTAAATGTTAGCTTTGGAAATCTTTTTGTTAATTCGGGTAAAATATAAAAAGTCAGATCGTTTAAAGATTGCATTCTCTTTTTTTCCCTGATATTTATTTATAATAGTGTCAATTTGACATTTGAAGTGGATATTGTATTATTATTATTCTCAATGCGCTATACCATCTTTTTAAAGTCAACAAGGAAAGTAGGAGGCTTAATTACCTATACCTTTATGGATGGGTGGGGGAAGATAAGAATATTGTTTTCATCGTTTTGGATTATCTGTTGTGATTGTTGTTTTTGTTCTTCTAATAATATCTTATGCTCTATGTTTATTTCATTTATCTAGTATTGACTTGTAATATAGTAAAAGTTGGCATGTATTTTTTGGTACAAATAATAAGTAAAAGTGGATAATGAGAGTATTAATTAGAAAAAAAGGTTTCAATTTGTTTTATGCTCATTCATGTATTATACTTTTTCCTTATAAATATTTATCCATTATTAATTTGACATAATCCTTAAAAAAATAATACAAAAATAGAAGTGATTTTGCAGTATCGTCATTTGGATATAATAATTTTTACTTTGAAAAATACAATGAGTGATGAATAACATTTAATAATAATGATAAACTGGATACAAATGGAATGTCGTCACGTGTGAAAACGTCCTGAAAATAATTTATGTTAAAAAATATACTCAAATTGAATAAAAAAGAAAAAAAAAACGAAAAGATAAAATAAGACCCAAAGAGATTGGGTCAAAATGCCCTAGAGAAATTGGGTTGATCATTGCTACTGCTTCAACGGTATCTGGCAGTAGCCAATCCAAAGAATTTTTAAAAACCATCTCATTTAATATTTTCCTAGGTTGCTCCCCTCCGGCCCCCTCCCTTCCCCAAATCCGAACCCGACATGAAAAGATGCTTAGTATTCGAAGGACAAATATCTTCTCTCAATAGCATCATGTTCGTCTATGAGGTAGGTTATGTTTTGTTTATCATAGCAATTAGACTTGAATTAGATTTATATAACATGGATAGCAATGTCGGGAGTTCTCACGCATTAGTCCTTCAAACAAGGTGTTTGGAAGGATGAAATAATAAAATTTGATTAGGCTTTAATAACGTGGTTAATTATTGTTGTACCCAGTGATATGATACTCATGGTGTGGAATGAGTTGAATCTTGTGAGAATCTTGACTAGCTGAGTGAACAGTGGTTCACAAGCATGGTGCGAATTAAGTACGAAAAAAGGGGGGGAGTAATATTAAGCTAGGATGTGATAGAGAGCGCTCTTGGTGAATTCACGACATCTCACATTGAGGAAGGTTAACGAAATAAAAATAGAGAGTAGGGGTTATAAGTAATGAGTTTTTAGATGATCTATGAGCAGAATTAGACGGGTAGAACAGTCTGAGAGACAATTTGGTGGTAAAATACGTGACAAAATAGGTAATTAGATAAGAGTCATCGAATAACTGGGGGTAAGATTGTAAGGCCAAGTATGTGAATGTCAATAAAAGTATTTAGAAAGGAGTTGGCGTAGTATGTCAAAAACATGAATGAGAGTTCTGAGTAGACAAAATTAATAACGACATCGAGGTGGAAATATGCGGTTTGATAGGAGATATAGAGTGAACAATTTTATTAATGTATGTACCTAATGATATGTATGGAACTAGGATTGATGTTTTTATGTTTATATGTGAAATGAAGATTGTAATTACTTTCGAACAATATGATTATTAATTACATCACATATTCATACACTTTAATGTCGTGGAGGTAAGATGATGAGGATGTTGATATTATTATTGCTATCATGATGTTCATGATGCTGTTGATGGTGAGTTGATATAGTGGCGGACCCAGGATTTAAGGATAGTGAGTGGTTAAAAAATTTAAAAAATAAAAAAGATAAAAATTCATCTCAATGAGGTTCAAACCTGGGCATCCCTTCCAATAGAGAACCTTAAGGTCAACCTCAATGTCAATGCACTCAACCAACTTTTTATTTTAGTGGGTTCTTTTATATATTATATACCTATTTTCGTATATTTTTTATATAATTTTACCTATTCCATGTCGAATTTAATGGATGTCGAAGCACCCTAAAATATGAATGTAAGTCCACCTCTGAGTTGATGATGACGGTTGCGATATTGTTTTTGGATCATGATGTTCATGATAGCGAAAATGATGTTAATGAGATGGAGAAGAGGAAAAGATGATGTCATATCTTGCATACATGCCTTCATTCATAATCCTTGCCATTCTATTATAGGTCAAAGGCATCGATAGACACTCAAATTTATTGCGAAAATTCACTTAGACCCCTAAATTAAGGTCTGTTCCTATCAACCCCTAAACCCCCCGAATTTTATTTCAATTGGGCATTTTTTTTTCCTATGTGGCACTGCGCGTGCAGTGCCATCGTGGGAGGCGCGTGAGAAGCTTTTCTTTTACTAATTTACGAATAAAAAGATGTCAAGTGGCATTGAGGGCCTCAAAATTTTTTTTTGTAAACACTAAAGGCCCCAAAGAGCATTAGAGGGCCCCAATTTTTTTTTTTTGTAATAAAATTGAATTTAAAAATAATTCTGTTTTTTATTTTCATCTTCTAAAAAATTTTATAATTTCTTTTTAATAATTAGTTTTTTATTTTTATTTTTAAATAATTTTATAATTATTTTTTCATAATTTGGATCCTCATTGTCATTTTTTATTTTAATTTTAAAAAGTTTTATAATTTTTTTTAATAATTAATTTTTTATTTTTAATAATTTATTTCATTTTTTAAAAAAATTATAATTAGTTTTTTTATTTTAATTTTTAAAATAATTTTATAATTATTTTTACATAATTTATATCCTCAATGCCATTTTTTAAAAAAATTTATAATTTTTTTAATAATTATTTTTATTAAAAAAATAATTTAATAATTTATTTCATTTTTTAAAAATTTTTATAATTTTTTTTAAATAATAAGTTTTTTTATTATTTTTCAAATAATTTTATAATTATTTTTTCATAATTTGGATCCTCAATGCCATTTTTTATTTTCATTTTAAAAATTTTTATAATTTTATTAATAATTAATTTTTTAAATAATTTTTTAATAATTTATTTCATTTTTTAAAAAAAAATTATAATTTTTTTTAAATAACCAGTTTTTTATTTTTATTTTTAAAATAATTTTATAATTATTTTTTCATAATTTATATCCTCAATGCCATTTTTTATTTTCATTTTTAAAATTTTTTCATAATTTTTTAATAACTATTTTTTAAAAAAAAAAATTTAATAACTTATTTCATTTTTAAAAAAATATAATTTTTTTAAAATAATCAGTTTTTTATTTTTATTTTTTAAATAATTTTAGAATTATTTTTTAATAATTTCCTCAATGCCATTTTTATATCTTTTTTTTTAAATTATAATTAATTTTTAATAATTATTGGACCCACAATGCCACTTGTCAGCTTTCAATTAGCTCGTTTTGCCATGTCATCGCATGTGTGCAACACACACTTTGAGCTTTTTGCTGATAGGAAAAAAAATGTCCAATTGGAACAAAATTCGGGGGGTTTAGGGGTCTGATAGGAACAGGCCTTAGTTGAGGGATCTAAGTGAATTTTCGCAACAAGTTTGAGTGTCTGTCGATGACTTTGGCCTTCTATTATATTTTATGTATTGTTGTTGATTTTCTTGAAAGGATTGATTTATTGGTATTATTAATGGAATATAGTAGCACATCATGAATTTAAGGTGCGACCTAATTCAAGTTTAATGTTAACTGTTCTAAGTGCATATTTATGGGAGTATATTGTACGGTATTGTCCCTTCGTGTACTGGATAAGCAAGGTTGAACGAAAAGAGTAAAATTTAATCTTTCTTCATAAAATATTTATTCTATTGATATGTTTATAGTTTTCAACTACAATTATTCTTAAAGATAAAATAAAATAAGTGATTGATTTTTATGTTGAATTTCTATATTAAATTGAAAGTTTAAAGTGGTTCTTCTATTTCTCTGTTACCAACATAACACCAAAGAGAATAGACAACACATATGCTTTTCGTAAATTAAGAAAAATCAACAAGTTAATGAAGGTTGTTCTTTTTTAAATTAATACAAAGGATAAAAATATCATGTAATTCTCCGTACTAAATCTATGTAAACATCGTAAGTCGTAAGTGTATGTAAAATGAGAGCTATTTCTTCATAAATGTTACATATTTATTTCAATGATAGTTTATAATTGTAACTTTGTGAATGAAAAGACATTACATTTTCAAAAGTCCTAAGAATTACTTGTCTATATTAATTCAAGAGTAATGTTACATTATGTATATTAACTTTATTTTTCTTCTTTCCTCCTGTTGATAGATGAAAATGTAGATTATGAGCCTATTTAAGAAACATCATTTGTGAACTAAACATGCAAAAACAAAATATGTTCTTTCATTAGGTCATGAGACTGATGATAAATGAAAGAAAAAAATATATTATTAGACAGTAGATTAAGTTTCAGATGTTTGACATAAGCCAGTCATGAAACAAGTTTATGAGTTTCAGAACTTGACTATTGATGTTCTTAATGAGGAGATGAAGTTGTGTGAGATTTTTCAAGCCAATATTCTTCTTGAAAATTTTCAACCATCTTAAAGTGATTACAAAATAAATGAAAAATATAAAAAGAAAATTTTAGCTCTCTAAAAACTTATTAATCACACGAGAATTGAGGAGACAAACCATCTCAAAGACAAAATAAAAATTCTTTCTCTTAATCCTTTTAAATATAACCTTGTACAATCTTCTAATGCTATTGGGAAAGACATATTCAAAGACAAACAAAAGAAGTCTTGAAAAAGGAACAAATGAAGAAGAAAAAATACTTCAATAAGTAAGAGAGTTAAATTAAAAAAAAAAATTAAAGAAAACCTATTTTATCTACGAAAAATGTGGTCACAGAACTATTTTTGGAGTTATGGATAAATGAAAAATATTGCTTAAATTAACTTCTAAAACACTTTATTCTTTGAATAATATTTTATACATTTCTTTCCTCTATAGATACTTAATTTCTGAAGCACTTCTAAATAAGGCAGATCTTAAGTATATTTTTGAAGTTGATAAAATAATTATTTTTCGTAGAAGAGATTTTTGTACGAAGAAATACCTCGATGAGAATTATTATGTATTGAACATTGTTCAAGAGATTATTATGCAAGTATTTCGAATGCTACTTATATTATTGAGTTTAGTAATTAGTTGCATGGTAAACTAGTTCAAGTTAATACTGCTTCTATTGAAATATTCAAAAAATAGAAAAAAAAATTATAATAAAAAATGATGGGTTTTTTAAATGTCTTGTGCATGTGGAAGCAAAGTTTGTCAAGAAATTTTTCATATCTATTCCTAGTAGAAATACCGAATTACTTAAACTAGTATATTCAAATTTAGCAAATTTCAAAAATATTATTCATAATGATGTAAAAAAGTATTACCCTACTTTTATTGATGACTTTTATAGATACAGTAAGGTATATCTTCTTAAGTCTAAAAATGAGGCCGCAAGCATATTTTTTAAATTTGAAGCAGAAATAGGTAAAACTAATTAAACAAACAAACTAAGAGATTTAGCACTATTAGAAATGGTGAATATAATAATAAAACTTAAAAGAATTTTTGTTAGAAAATGATATTATTCTGTTTACTATACTCCACAATAAAATGGTGCAACAAAAAAAAAAAATCGAACCTTTAAGAAAATAATATATTTAACTTTTTTAAGCTTGAACTTGTCTGATAATATGTAGGAAAAGTTATCTTATCTATATGCTATATTTTTAATGGAGTTTCTAATAAGAAGTCGGACAAGACATTATATGAATTGTGAAAATGATTTTTTCTAACTTAAAATGTCTAAAAGTATGGAGGTGTTTGACTAAAGTTGATCTACTTGATTTAAATGTGTAAATGTTAGTTATAATATTATTGACGTTGTCTTTATTGATCATGCTTAAAATAGCGTTTCATATAAACTTATATTTTTAAATGATCGTTCTATTTGTAAATCTAGAGATACAAAATTTTTGAGAATATTTGTCTTTTGAAAAATTGTGTGTCTAGTGTTGTTCAAAATAATGCTTCTATATCTGTGTCTATTAACCTTATATTGAGTCTTCTTCTGATTTTATTTTGAATAAGCATGGAAATAAACTTAGAAAGAGTAACGTACGTGGATTGAGACTAGTTTTGATTCTGATTTTATCACAATCTTTTTGACTGAAAATTCTAATATTGATGTTTTAAATGGGGAATTAATATCCATCTACTTAATAGAAGAAATCCTAAGATTTAGCGAAGCATTAAGTTTAATAGATGTAATGTTTTGAAAAGAGGCATTAAAAAATGAATTAGATTCTGTAATTTCTAATCATACTTGTGACTTACATAATTTTTTCAAAGACTGACAATCTATAAATAACAAATAGATATTTAAGAGAAAACTAAGACATGATGGTACAATTAATAAATATAAGATTATACTTGTGATTATGAATTTTAACCAAAACAAAAGTGTTAATTACTTTGATACTTATTTTCTTTCATGACAATAATTATTAGGACTTATTACTTTAGATTCTATTCATAGTTTAGTGGAATATCAAAGGAGTGTGAAAATGATATTCTTAAATGATGATTTAGAGAAAGAGATTTATCTGACCTAATCTGAAAGCTTTGTCGTCTCGAAACAAGAAGATAAAATATGTAAATTGAGGAAGTTCCTGCATAGACTAAAACAAAAACCTAAGTAGTGGTATCAAAAGTTTAACTTCATATTAATAGATAATGAATTTGTTAATAATTCATCTGATATATGTGTTTATTTCAAAATGATAGAATCAGATTTTATGATCATATGTTTGTATGTGGATGACATGGTAGTATTTGACATTAATATGAATGTTGTTAATGAAATTTAAAAAAAAATTCTTCTAACTTTAAATGAAACATTTTGGAGAAGCAAATGTGATTTAGGGATTAAAATCAAAAGAATTGCTAATGATTTTTCTTTATGTCAGTCTCATTGTTATGAAAAGTTGTTAAAAAAGTTTGATTGCTTTGTTGTAGTTCTACTAAGAAATTCTTATGATTCAATATACACTTGAAAAAGAATAAAGATTTTAGTGTTTCTCAAATTGAATATGTAAAAACTATTCAGAGTGTTAGTGTTTCCCATGAAATATATTCGATCTGATATAATTTTTGTTGTTAGTAGATTGAGTAGATATACTCATAATTTCAATGGTGAATTATTGAAATACTCGTCATCACTTGCTAAGCTATTTGAGAACTATTATGAATTGGTGTTTGTATTTTAATAAATTTCTTGCTATTTTAGAAGATGTTTTAAATGCAAATTGAGTTCTGACAATGATGAAGTTAGCTCCATCAGTGATTATGTATTTAATTTGAGTGCATATGTTATTTCATGAAAATCTTTCAAAAAGACTTGTATAACATACTTTACCATGAAATTTGAATTTATTGTTCTCGAATTTTTGAAATAATAAGTTGAGTTACTAAGATTTTTTTTTTTTGACAAATGTATCGTTGTGGGGAAGACACCTCATTAATTTTTTTATATTGTGAATCACATGCAGAAATTGAAATTGCTAAGAACAATGTGTACAATGAATAAAACAACATATTCACATCAGACATGATATAGTTAAATAGTTGTTGAAACATGGTATTATTTTCTTAAAATATATAAAGTCCAAAAAAATAACAATTTTTTAACTAAGAATTTGACAAGAAAAATATTCTTGAAATGTCAACGGAAATGGAGTTAAAACTCATGAACTGAGGTAGTATGAAGGATATCCAGTTTTTATCAAACAAAGTCATATAATCTCTTAGTATACACTGCATTTCTATTCCTATGGTGTAACACAGTGTTTATAAGGTTGAACTTATTTTTGAGGTAGTATGGAGGATATCCAGTTTTTATCGAACAAAGTCATATAATCTCTTAGTATACACTGCATTTCTATTCCTATGGTGTAACACAGTGTTTATAAGGTTGAACTTATTTTTGCTCTTAATGATTCCATTGAGTTAGTATGATCTATGAAATAAACTTGATGGAATCAACTATATGAATGTAAAGATATGATCATTTTTTATGAAGGACTTGGTTCATCTTTTTAGTGCACTATGAGACCTAAGGTGTATTTGCATGACCATAAAAGTACTTTGTTAGTATTATAAAGTTTGTATAAAATCAAGAATATGGTATGTTTTATGGGGGTCCCAACTTTTTTCTATTTAATTTAAGAGTGTTTCACTTTGTGGATATTTATTGCTGCCTCATTTCACTACGTGTCAATTCAAATCAAAATATATTAATACTTAAGTACATGCTCCTTTTTCCTGCTTAGCAATTGTTTTCATTCTTTATCTTTACATTAGTGGGGGATTGAAAATTGCTCCTATTTAATTAATGCAAAGAACAAAAATATCTTGTAACTCACTATAATAAATTTATGTAAACATCGTAAGTCATAAGTGTACATAATATGGGAGAATTATTTATTCATAAATGTTGCACATTTATTCAAATGACAATTTCTTAATTGTAACTTTGTGAATAAGAATACATTAGATTTTCAAAAGTCTTGAAAGTTATTTATTTTTATAATTTTGTCATTATTTTTATAATTTTGTCACTAATTCAAGAGTAATGTTACATTATGCACATTAACTCTATTCATATCATTTCCTACTTTTTATGGATGAAAACGTAAATATTTTACCTATTTAAGGAGCATTATTTGTGAACTCAACATTCAGAAATAAAAAAAAATGCTCTTTCATAAGCTTTTTTTCAGCTCTCATTGTTTTAAAGAGTCATTATTCTATTCTTTGTAAATTTTGAGCAATTATTTTGTACAATTTTAAACTTTCATGCACGTATTTGAAAGAATTGTAGAAAAGTGATTGAATTGACAATTTGAACTGAAGTCGGATCAAATCACCGACGACGACTTATCACTATGCAGTATCTATGAGTATTCTCTTATTATTTTTAATTCCAGTTCAATATTGTTGTTGTGATATTTTTCTTCAATAAACGAAGAACTTATAATTAAGAAATGCTAAATCCAAGTCAAAAGTGTGTAACCATGAAGAGTTTATATCCTCTTATAATTGAGACAAGAAGTGATTTACAAAGAATTGTAATTTTTGAACCAAGTAGATGAATTAAAAAAGGTATAAGATGGCGGAGAAGGGGGTGAATCTAGTGGTTGTGACGATGAAAATAATAACTTTTGAAACCTCGTGCGTAGAACTTGAGGATCACGATGAAGAGATAAGAAGTTGGACAAGCTAGTCAAGGCGAGAGAGAGATAGAATCAAAACATGGACCAAGTAAAATGAACCAAGAAAGAGGATGGCAAAGTACAAATGAAGAAGGCATAGACACTTATTAGACGGAGATTGCAACCATACTTTCAAAAACTCTTGAAGAAGACGCAAACATAGATATTGTACATGGAGATTTGAAACACTCTAGAAGAAGTCGTGATTTGAGGCATTGTAAAAGCTTTAATGTTGATGAGGTTAGGAGTGTTATTTGTAGGATGTGCAAGAAAAGATGATAGAGTCAAATAAAACTCCGATGAAATCTGTGAAAAGCATAGGTATGCCAAATTCAAAGTGGTTAACTAGCTTGTTTAATATGATTTTTAATAAGGTGAAAATTTCTATAGAATGACGAAGGAGTACGAAAATATCGGTGCACAAAAATGCAAAAACTATAGAGGTATAAGTTGGTGAGTCATACTATGAAAATTTGAAAGAGAATAATGGAGGTGAACAAGAGAAGGGGTATGTCTATTTTGAGAACCAGTTTAAATTCATGTCAGGATGCTCAACTATGAAAGTTATCTGCCTTATTAGAAGACCAGTGACACAATACAAGGAGAGAAAAAAGACTTACTCATGGTATTTATTAACCTACAAAAGACATACGACAAAGTCTTAAAAAATATTTTATGAAGATGCTTGGAGGCTAATGTGTACTTGTGGTATACACCAGAGCAATCAACGACATTTATGATGGAGTAAAGTTTCGGATAAGAAAATTGGGTGGCAGATTAGAGTACTCCCAGTTGAGTTGGGGTTTGCAGCAAGGATCATCTCTCAGTCTGTTTTATTTACTTTGTTGTTGGATGAATTGACATGACACGTTCAGGGTGAGGTATCATGTGTATGTTATTAGAGGATGACATAGTTTAAATTGAAGGAACTTAAGGAAGGGTTAAAACGAAGCTAGAGGTGTGGAGACAAACAATCCCAGGAGAGAGAGAGTTTGAAGTATCTTGGATCAATTACCTAACGGATGAAAAGATTGATGTAGATGTTATCAATTGTGGTACTGGGTGGATGAACTAGAAACTCGCATTGTAATGAAAAGGTGTTACTAAAATTTAAAGGTATGTTCTGCACGTGGTAGCTAGACTCATTGTGTTGTATAAGAAAGTGTTGGCCAACTAAGGAATATAATATCATGTTCATAAGATATAAGTTACTGAAGTGAAAATGTTGTGATGAAGCAAAACTGAGATAGTTCCCAAGTGAGAAAAAGAGAAGAAATACTTTGAAGAAGAAGAGATGCATTTCTCTATTTTATAAGAGAATTGTTTATATAGGTAGATGACAGAGTCTGCATAGTAAGTGTCTTTTATTTCAGGAGAATGAATCTTTTGATTTACTCTAATTTCAGGAACGAACCTAATTAGTACCAGGAAATTAATCATGACTAACATTAGTTTTTGAGGAATGAACCTAATTACTCTCTCCATCTCAATTTATATGACACATTTAGAATTTTGAAATTTAAATAAGTCTATATTTTATTATAATTTTTTATATGTTTTTTAAATTTTTTTGAATTATCAGTTATTGTGGCTTATATTACTTTTTACTTAATTTTCAAATATATAATTTTTTTCTGAAGATTTTGTGATCAAATTTAAACTGTTTAACTATCAAATTCTGAAAATTTTGTGATCAAATTTAAACTATTTAACACTTGAAAAATAAAAAATGTCACATAAATTGAGATAGAGAGAGTAATTTGGATGGAGTGAACCTTGATTAATAATAATTTTCAAGGTGTGAACCTAATTAATTTGAGAAAATGAATCTCGACTAACATTAATTTTTAAGATATGAACTAGGATGTGCAAAAATCGAATCGACCGATAAACCGATCTTTTATTCACTCCACTATTTTACCTCCCTCAAATATAGTCATATCTTTTACCTTTTTCTTCATCTTATTTTTTTGTCATTTAATTTATTTTATTTTATTTATTTTATTTTTATTTTTTTATTTTCACTTTATTTTCTCTCTTCTATTTCTCTTTTTTTTCGTTTTTTTTTCTTTTTCATGATCTTCAAGATTTCAAAATAAAACATCACTACTATCTTTCGCTCTCTTATATCTCTACCCTTTTTTTCTTGTTAGTTTTTTTTTTTTTTTGGTATAATACTCACAAAATACCTGAACTTTGATCGAATTTTCAGTTGAGCATACGAAACTTTGCGGGGGTCCTATTACCCCCCTAAACTTCTTAAAGTGAATTTAATTCCCCCTGAAACTCTATACCCAGTTTCGGCAGCTGGCGGTGCAATACACCCGCCAATCTCATTTTTACATGTGTATTGGCGCATGTAATACACACTTCAACCTCATAGTTACATGTGTTCAAGTAGAAAGATATATGCCATTAAAATACGAAAAAAAAAGTCTAGAGATAATAAGACCCCCGCAAAGTTCAGTATGCTCAACTAAAAATCTGATCAAAGTTGAGATATTTTTGTGGGTATTATCCTTTTTTTTTCATCTTATTTTTTATCATTTTATTTTTTTATTTTGATTTCTTTTTCTTTTTCATTTTTTTCTTTCCACTTTATTTTCTCTCTTCTATTTTTTTTTTTTTTTCGTTTTTTTCCTTTCTCATATCTTTTTTTTCTTTTTCTATTTTTGTTTTCTTCTTCTTTTTTCTATTTTATTTAATTTTTTTTTCTTTTTTTTTTACACTTCTATTTCTCTTTCTTCCTTTTTTAGTTTTTTTCTTTTCTTCTTTTCATTTTTTTTTTACTTTTTACTCTTCTATCTCTAACTTTTATTTTAAAAAGACAAATATGTATATCACATACACATATTCAAAAAAATATACAAAATACATTGACATACAGATCTGGATATGTATTTACAGTACAAAACATACATATGTATTTACGAAATACATATCATATTCATATTAAACAGTAACAAACATAGTTATACTATATATCTTTATATGTATTTGCGAAATATAAAGGTGACTCACATAAAATAAGAATATCATATGGAATAGGTATGTATTTTGTAAATACATATGCAGAGCTATATGTATTTTATACAGTGTTGAATTTATTTTTGAACCGTACATACTATGTCATTTTAGAGGGTAACATACGTACTTATTTGTTTTCTTTACTGTTTAAGATATGTATAATGTATTTTTTTATTATCTATATGCATATGTATAAATTGTCATTTTTGTTATAGAGATATTGTGTCTTACATGTTTATATATACATGTGAGTTAGATATGTATTTTTGTAAATACATATGCAGATATATATGTATGTTTTTTATCGTAAATACATATGTAGATTTGTATGTCTATTTATTTTGTATATTTTTATAATATGTTTATATGATATAGATATTTGTCTTTTAAAAATAAAAGATAGAAATAGAAAAGTAAAAAAGAAGAAGAAAAAAATAGAAAAAAACAAAAATGAAAAATAAAAATTCGAAACAAAAGAAGTGAAAAAGGCAAAAAAAAAAAAAAGAAAAGAAAGAGAAATAGAAGTGTAAAAACAAAAGCAGATTTTTTTTAAAAAAATAAAATAAAGAAGAAGAAAACGAAAAAAAAATGGGAAAAGGAAAAAAAAAAGCAAAAAAAGAAAAAAAAAGGAAAAAGGAAAAAAAAAAGAGAAGTAGAAGAGAGAAAATAAAGTGGAAAGAAAAAAATGAAAAAAAAAATAAAAAAAAAAAATGAAAAAACTAACAAGAAAAAATAATTAGAGATATAAGAGAATAATAATTTGAAAATTTTGAAGATCATGGAAATAATAATCTTCATATTTGAGTTTGATTTGGAAAAGAATCTACTAATTTAGATAAGAGTAATTTATGGGAATTTAATTAGATGGGATAATTATTTCTTGTTTAACTCAACTAATTTGAGTAAAACAAGGGCAGTAAATCTTGTTGTATACGTATTTATATAGCAACGGTTTACTTAAATATAAAATACAATTTGCTACTTTTCGTAATTATGAAACTGTTGCTATAAAAGCTACAATTAAGGTTCCATAGTTGCTATTTCTAAAATTGTCCCCTTTTTTAATAGTTTTATAAAAAAAAATTATTGGGTTATTAGTTCTGTTTGATATTTTTCTTATTGAGTTATTAGTTAAACAGATAACCCAATATATATATATATATATATATATATATATATATATATATATATATATATATATATATATATATATATATATATATATATATATATATATATTTCTCTTTAATTTCTACAAATTAACAAACTTATTATTTCAATAATACAAACTGTTAATTTCTCCTAGCAACATTTAATCAAAACTTGACGATTCTTGTAAATTAAAACACATCACGTAGGATTTTTGATTGCAACTAAGATTCGATTTTTTTCATGTTAGTTACTACTAATTCTATTTTATGAGTATTTTCTTATCGGTTAAACCAAAATCGAACCGTTTAGGACTAGAAACTGATAAAAAAGATCTTATTGATTTGGTTATTGATTTAGTATATTTAAAAATTGAAAATCAATAAATCAAACCGATAATTTATTAAACCGAACCGATCGATGCACACCCCTAAATTATGAACCCAGTTAATTTGGAAAAATGAACTTTGACTAATATTAATTTTAAGGAATGAATTTGAGAAAATGAACCTTGACTAACATTAATTTTCAGAAAATGAATCTGATTAGTTTAAAAAGATAAATCTTAACTAATAGTATTTGTTTTTAAGAAATAAACCTAATTAATTTGAGAAAATAAACTTTGACTAACATTAATTTTCAGAGAATGAACCTAGTTAATCAAAATATACACGTTAATTAATATTAATATTTAAGGAATAAACCTAATTAATTCTAGAAAAAACAAATTTCTGAGTTCACATTACCACCCATAAATACCAACAAAATTACCATAATCTTCATTTGTATTTGGTGCTCTAAGTAGCTAACTCACACATAAATACAACTCAACCTACTATTTGTCCCTTTCTTACCCACCTTAAATCTCCTAAACCTTAAAAAAAAAGATCAAATCAATTTGAAAAAAAAGCGAAAAAATAAAGAAGTCAGGAAAAATAATTTTAAGAATTTACTTAACGTTCTGAAAGAATAGACAGTAACAACAAGTAAATAATATAATAAATAGTTTAAAATTAATTTATTCGTGTCAATTACTTTCAAATACATATGATTTTTTTTTAGTGACAATATTTGTCCAAAGGTTTTATTCAATTATAGTGAGGTGATGTTACATATGTAAAGTGATATTTGATGTTTAGATCACATTTAATCGTTATACACAAAATTATGTTAAATAAAATAAAATATGAATATACAAAAGACAAACATCAATAGTCTTTTTACTCGTGAAGTTACGACCATAACTGATGGACATCATAAAGATATAATTTTGTTTTCATTAAAATATTTTTACCTAAAATTTACTATGTGCACGACATTGACAATGACTATCATAAATATTTTAATATTTTATTTTACATATAATATATTTCTTACAAAATAATTGATTATAACCGTTATAGAGGAGGAAATTATAAAGACTGTAATACTATAGTGTATGTAATTATTGTTATAGATAGAATGTTATTATAAAGAAGTAAATATCATGACAAAATGATTTAAAAAAAAAAATTAAACTATTATAATGAAATATAGTTATAACAAGTTACTATATAGGTTTTACTATATTAAATGTTTTTCTTAATATGGAGTAAAATATTGGACAAATACATAACATTCTGAAAAAAATACAAATACAACAACAATAACTAAATACTCCTTTAGTTTTAATTTATTTGACCTATTATTTTTTATTCTTTTAAAAAAGAACCATATTTTTCTTTTTTAATAACTTTATAGTTTCAACTTTTCATGTCACATATTTAAATCACAAAGTTAATTTTTTTTATTTTATTTTTATATCAATCTAAAGTTGGTCAAACAAATTAATTCGGAGGAAATAATTAATTTTTGGCTAGTTAATTTTCAAATACTAAAATTTTTTCTATATCTGCAATGTATCCTGCCATTTCCTACTTGGAATTTATTTACTGTCTAAAATTTTATAACAAATTAAAATAGTTCAAACAAATTAACTGGGGGGGAATAATTTATTTTTGGTCAGTTAATTTTCATTATTAAATTTTTTTCTATATCTGCAAACAAAAAAAGGGGTCCCACCATTTTCCCACTTCGAATAAAGCAAGTAGAAGCTGTCAAGTGTCAACTACTATAGCATGCTACTATTTTGTCTTTTTTCATAAATAAAATAATTCCTCCTTTTAAAAAAAATAATCTACTTTTTTTTTTAAATAATTTTTTAATTTTAACTTTTCATGTGACATATTTAAAATCATAAGATTGAAGAATATTTTGGTATATTGAACATATTTTTAATTTAACACAATAATTTTTTTTTTTTTCTTAAATTCTGTATCAAGTCAAACTAGGTTCATTCTTTTTTAAACGGAGGGAATACGAAATATTTTCTAAACAAATCTCAGCCGTTAGATCAAAAAGATTTGACTCTATCCGGTTAACCGGTCACCCATTTTCTCCCCTATATAAACCACTATTCTTCTTCTTCTTTCTTCCTCACAAAAAAGAAAAATGGCTTTAGATTTGTTTGCGATAGAACAAACTGCTTCAGCTGGTTTAAAATCTATGGACCATTTAATCCAATTTGTTTCATCGAACCCTACAGCTAAACCGGATTGTAGAGAGATAACTGAGTATACTGTTTCGAATTTTCGGAATGTTATCTCTATGCTGAACCGGCCTACCGGTCATGCCCGGGTCAGACGTGGTGGTCCGGTTCAGCCGGTTCAGGTTGCTCCACCGGTGGTTTCTTCGCCTGTAGTTGGTCCACCGATGGTTGCTGCTCCGGTGGAGAAGGAGAAGGAGAAGGAGAAAATGTTTAGGTCAACGCCAGCGTTGACTTTTGACTTTACCAAGCGTAAGGTTGCTGTTCCTGCTGCCCCTTCTCCTGCTGCTGGTGTTGGTGTTGTTTCGAAGGATGTGGCGATGGCGAATTCGACGAATTCGTCGTCGTCGTTTGTGTCGACGATTACTGCTGAGGGAAGTGTATCGAATGGGAGGGTATTCCCGTCAATGGATTTGCCTCCGCGCCCGCCGGTGACGGCGCCGGCTGCTTCCTCCGGGAAGCCTCCGATTGCAGGAAAAAGGTGTCGCGATCATGATGTGTCTGATGAGTTTTCCGGCAGAACTTCTAGCGCCGGCAAGTGCCCCTGCAAAAAGAGGTATATTTCGAGATGTTTTTTCCCCCCATATTTTCCGCATTCATTTCTAGCTGTTTTTCACCTTTTAATCGACCTAAATAAGATATAGATGTTCCTTTGACCAAAAAATCGTTTAAAAAAATAGAATTAATCGAATTCATGTTTTTCACATTCGCTTCTAGTCATTTTTGCGCCTTCTAATTGACCTAAATAAGTTATAGATGTTCCTTTAACCAAAAAATTTGTTGAGACGGTGATAGAAAGTAGAATTGATTGAATTTTATTGAGTTCGATTTATAATAATTATTTATTAAAGGACTTTGGTTGTGAAATGATTAAATTTCTATAATCTTGAGCACAAAAGCATTTTTTGCAATTAAATTTCACATTCATTTTTAGCAATTTTCGCACCTTCTAGTTGACCTAAACAATATATAAATGATGTTTATTTGACCAAATTCTATTGAATTCGATTTATAATGATAATTAAGGAAGAATGACTCCGATTATCGAATGATTAAGCATTTGTTGCGATTATTAATCAATTTTTCATTTCTAACAGCAAACCTAAGGTGAAGAAAGTGATCAGAGTACCGGCGATAAGCTCAAAGACTTCTGATATACCGGCAGATGAATTCACATGGAGGAAGTACGGTCAAAAGCCGATCAAAGGTTCACCATACCCAAGGTAATCACCAAACACCATCAATCATCACCGTTCATTTTTTTTTTTCATATAGAAATGAACAGATCAGATCTGATAGAAAATCGAGAATTTAAAGAAAAAACTAACTTCGTTATTTTTCGATACATCAGGGGTTACTACAGATGCAGCAGCTTGAAAGGATGCCCGGCTAGAAAGCACGTTGAGAGGGCAACTGATGATCCAAGAATGCTGATTGTAACTTATGAAAATGATCATGAACATCATCATAACATTCAAACTGCATTTTCTGGTGCTGCCATTGGATCCAGAGATGGTAGTTCTGGCCAGAGAATGATGGTGTTTGAGTCAATGGGACAAAAGTGAAAAAGATTAGGGTTAGAAATGTAGGGACTTTTAAGTAGTTTTGAGATAGTTGAGGGGTGGAATTAGACATTAGAGAAGACTTTAAAGAGTAGAAAAGGTCAATAGTCTGGTAGGTGTTGGCGGGATTGTGTATGTAAATTTGGGGAAATTTTGACTATTTTTACTATTTAATACAACAATCGAGAAGGGTTACAGAATTTCTAAGTTTTGACTATTATGCTTTTACTTTTACTTTGAAAAGAGAAAAATATTCTTTATTTTTTATTGTGATTTCATATAATTTAATTGTTGAGATTAGATATGACCTGTTTCATATGAAGGGAATAATAATATACTCTCTCCGTTTCATAATTAGTAAATTATTAAAGTAATTTTAATGTTTTAAAATAAGTGAATGATTCACAATTTAAGATAAATATTTTATTTTTTTTAAATTTATTTTTCATTAAATATGCATTGAGAGTGATGTGTTATGTGTCTTGCTTTTTGAATAGGATAAATATGAAAAAATATGATAAATTTATTTTTTATTTTTTTTTTTAGTATGTATATCAAAATATGATAAATTTTCTTGAGTTGGGAGTCTATCGGAAATAACTTTTCTACTTTTTTAAAAGCAGAGGAATGAACTGTATATATCTTACTTTCAGACCTTATTAGATGGGAATACACCGATGAATTTGTTGTTGTTGTATATCAAAATTTAAAAATTAAGTGAAACGGGGGAATATTTCTTAATTTGAGAAAAAGTCAAAAAGGTTGGGCAATTAGTGGGGTTGGAATGCTCATCCAACTTGCCCGTTGTTTGGTTCTAGAAAAAAAATATAAAAAACTATTTGTCAATCGTAATGTATTTGATATAGGTCCACGAGTAAAGTCGAAAAGGGCATAGTGCGAAATTTTATTTATATACCTTAAGAAAAGGCCGAAAGACTATTCGGTAGCTATGCCCTCTCGAATCAAGTGAACCGTAGCGACAATATGATGATAATAATACTTCCTTCGTTTCAGGTTAGCTCATCTTTCTTTTTAAAAATAATTATTTTTATTTAATTATCTAAATTATAAGAATTTTATTATATTTTTTAAAGATTATTTTATTATTAAATAACTACATAAAGTATATAACTCACATTTATGTATAATTAATAAGGTTAATTTTGTTATCAATGTATTTATATTATACAAGATCTAATAAAATCTATCAAGATCTAATTGGGATCTATCAGGATCTATTAAGATCTAATTAATATCTATCAGCATTTGAAATATCTATTTTTTTAGTAGAAACTAGGAGTATTTTTCCTATAAATAGAGGGGTTTTATTCATTGTATTCTCAACAATCTGATCATCTCTCATCCTCAAGAGAAATAAAGAAATCTCTCCTCTTCTCTCTCTATTTATTATTGTTCTTACTTTGTATTTTGTTGTTCTTACTTTTATATTTCATAACACGTTATCAGCGCGGGACTCTACCAAACAAGGTCAAATTATAATTGACAAAATAATCTCAAAGTAAGTATTAAATCTAATATAGTCAAATTCAATTTACACCAAATATATAATTGTTATAAATTCTTAAATTTTGGTGATACTTTAAGTATTGTTGCTAGTCTCTCCGTAACATCGAGGAGAAAGTAGGTATGTTTAAAGTTGTAATTAAATTTTTGAATTAATGTTGGCATAAATAAAATTGCTCTACAGCAAAGACCTTAAGAATAATTATTTTCTATAACTAGTATTGTGTTCTTATATGTTAATGTTGAATTTAAGAATTACAAGTGAAGCCACTAATATATGTGTTTGATTGTCAAACCGTATTCCTTCCTAGAATATGGTAAAGGATCTTATATTAATTTGTTTATATATAAATTGCATATATTTGTTGATTGGATCTAAAGTAATCGGGCTATGATTTTAATTTTGTATCGTAGTATATCTATTATCATTAAATTTGTTTATGTCTAAATAATCACAAAGTGATTGATAAACATCTATTATTATTATAACGGCTGTGCGTTGTATGCTAAATTTAAAATTACAGTTAGCAAGTCTTCTTATTTATTTGTATTTGCTACTAATGGCATAATTATTGTTGAATTTGAGGAAAAATTGATTTGAAATCATTTATGTTTTAAATTTATTCCTCAAAAATAATATTATCAAAAGGAATGATAATATGTTGGGTTCAAGTCTCATTGATTTATGCTTAAGACGCCTTCATATGGATAAAACGTTGAGTTTGAATCTCAATGCACCATATTGATGATATTATGATGACTAAGTCAAAATAATGGATATTTGGTGAAACATGTCCCATTAAATATGATCCATTCCTTGAATTGAATGTGGTAGCAATAAATTATATATATGCCTCTATTTGCTTTTGTAGTAGCTAACATAATTTGATACGCTTAAGGCATGATTATATTCCATTCCTAGGCAATGAGAAGCTTATTAATGCAAATGTGCACTTGATTGTGATGGTATCACAACTCACCTCCGAATAAGGCAGAATAACTGATAAGAGTTATTTTGATATCTACTTTTAAAGTAGTAAATCTGAAATTTATACATGTAATAGTAAATCTGAAATTTACTAAAGAAAAAAGTACATATCATGGTAAACTTGGAGTTTACTAGAATAAAAGTTCATAAATTGATATGAACGATTGTGTAAATCTGAAATTTACTAAAGAAAAAAGTACATATCATGGTAAACTCGGAGTTTACTAGAATAAAAGTTCATAAATTGATATGAATGATTGTGACATATCGAAGATGTGCATATTGAATATTAGACATGTATTGAAGAACTAGAAAGTTCTTCGAGAATTGTTTATATCGCTTGTTGTCATGATAAGTTGGTTGGACCAACTAATGTTGGGATTGAATTCCTTAAATCTGAAAAGTATAAAAGGTGAATATGGGCCCGTTCACCTGTGATGTGATCTATTAAGATGCATCAATATAAAATGATCACATATACATTTATTGTCAACATGTAGTTTGACATTCATAAAATTGTTTGCTCAATAAAATTGAGTTAAGAGCATAACTTTTAGATTGTGCAATCAAGACAATTCATCTTGATGATCATGGTTTAGCATCGAATGTCTTCAATAAATAGTTAAACCATTGAGAACAAAAGCTTCATATGTTGGTTTGAAATATTATATACAAAAGTACTTGTATGCATCAAACCAATAAATTATGATTAATTTTTCCTCAAAGTTGGTTATAAGTCAGGAATCACACGTTGTCCATCTAATAGTTCATGTGTGGTATACGATTAATGAATATACCATAATGCACAAATATTGATTCCTCAAAGAAGAAGGAGGAAGTATGTTAGTTTTTCTAACATAAGGGGGAGAATTATATGAAGTTATGAAATATGTTAGAAATTATCATCAGATTCCCATTCAAAAGATAATTCAAGTCAAATGTCAAAAATATCTCATATTTAAGCTGCAAGTGCTCCTATTTTGTGTCTCTAAGGACAAAATCTATGTATGCGTGAAGTGCCATATAAGGGATAAATTGATGGTTTGAAAATCATTGAAACTCTTGGAGAGTTTTCAAAAGCAATAAGATTATTTGCTGAAATGCAAAACATACCGAATTGAATTGGTCCTGAAGTACCATATTTTAGTCCAATTGGTGTACTAATGTATATTGCAAATACTACAAGGTCTGATATAACCTTTTCAGTTAATTTGTTAGCAAGATATAGTTCTGCTCCTATTAGAAGACATCAAAATGAGATCAAACACATGATCTTATTTTATTTTAAAGCTTGTAGTCTCGATCTTATTGGCTATGCTGATGCTGGATACTTATCTGACCGCATAAAGTTCGATCTCAAACAGGTTATGTATTCATATGTGGGGGTACTATCATATCTTGAAGATATACAAAGTAGTCTATCTAGACACCTCATTGAACCATGTTTAGATAATAGTTATTTATGTAATAAATCGAGAATGTGTATGGTTAAGGTCCATGATACATCACATTCGAGAATAATATGATTTGAAATGTGACAATGTGTCCATAATTTTATATGGAGATAATGCAACATGCATAGCATATCTTAAGGGAGGATTCATAAAAGGAGAGAACGAAACACACTTCATCAAAGTTTTTCTACATACATGAGCTACAAAAGAATGGTGATATTAACGTGCAATAAATTCGTTCAAGTGACAATATGACTGATTTATTCACCAAGTCTCCTCTAATTGCAACTTTTAAGAAGATGATGCACAAGATCGGGATGCAAAGGCTCAAGGATGTTCTCATCAGGGGGAACAAATACGCGTTGTACTCTTTTTTCCTTTCAAGGTTTTGTCCCACTGAATTTTTCTTTTAAAATTTTTAATGAGGTGGCCGAAATGCGTATTATTAGAGATGTGTACTCTTTTTTCTTCACCGAATTTTTTTCCCATCGAATTTTTTTTAGTAAGATTTTAACGAGGCACATTATCCATATAGACATTCAAGGAGGAGTGTTATAAATGTATTTACATTATAGTGAATGTCTATTAAGATCTAATTGGTATCTATCAGGATTTGAAGTATCTGTCTTTTATTCAGAAACTAGGAGTTTTTTTCCCTATAAATAGAGGAGTTTTGTTCAATGCATTCTCAACAATCTGATGATCTCTCATCCTCAAGAGAAATAAAGAAGTCTCTCCTCTTCTCTCTCTATTTATTCTTGTTCTTACTTTATATTTTGTTGTTCTTGCTTTTATATTTCATAACAAGTTTGATAAAATAAGCATCTAATTAATATTTTCTTAATAGGTGTGTCAAATTAATAGAAGTCAACTAATATAAAATGAAGGAAGTAATAATTATATTGGTAAGGACATTAAAAAATATTTGATTATCTAGTCATCTTCTATCTTAATCCTCGATCTTCATATTTTTGAATCTAAAGTTATGTCCTCAGGAAAACTACATATATATTGCGTTTTGTCTAGTCGCATCTTTCTTATATTCCCGTGCTTTATCTGCCTCCTCTTGTCTCACCATAGCTAATCTTTCTCATTTCCTCGTCGTAGTATTTGTGCATCTCCTTTCATATGTCTAAATCATCTTAGTTTTAGTCTTGGGCATTAGCGGGGGTTGAAATTTCCATCCAACTTGAACACTGTTTGGTTCTAAAATGTTTTAAAAATTACTCAACAATAATAACATATTCGTATGTAATTCTACAAATAAGATTTTCAAAAGAAAATAATTTACACTCAATTTTATTCTAATAAATGAAACATAACATAAATCGAGTATGTATAGATACATTAATAAAGAAATTATAATGAAAATATGAAAAAGAGAATCATAATAGTAATAACAAAACAACATGACTGACGTCGAGGAAATAACATGTAGGAAATTAGACAAAGCTTCACTATGTATGAATCCTCTATTTTAGTCCTCAACTTTCATACTTGCATATTTAAAATTATGTCTTCAATAAGCTTTAAGAATATGACATTGATACTGATACTAATAAAGAAAATCTTTTGACTTGTCATAAAGTTTTTTTAAAAAAATAAAACTTTGAAATTTATAATCTAAAACAAAACTTTGGATAATACTATAATTTTTTGATGACTATAAATCTCTCTTTCTCTCTTTATATATATAAAGGAAAGATAGGAGGATGCTGATGCGACATGCTTTTAAGTCACCATTTCCATTTATCTTTTTTGTAATTTTTTGAGATATTTTTTTCATATTTTTTAATTAAAAAGTTAATAATATTTACTATTTATGAACTATCATTAATGATTATTCTATTTAGTATATATTCCAAACACCATTCTATAAATAGAGGCTAAAAATAATATATGCAGACATCATTTTTGCAATTACCGTTTTCTGATTAAGCCACATTATAATTTCCTTATTTTCTTATTAAAAGGTTGCCATTATTTTACCATTTTTATTGACTATCATTAATAATTTTTGTAATTAAGGTAAGGGTAATGGGAGAATTGAAAAGGCCTCTTTTTGCATTTATCGTTTTTTGGTTATGCCATATTATATTTTTCTTATTTTCTTATCAAAAATTAACATTATTTTACCCTCTTTATTGACTATCATTAATGATTTTTGTAATTAAGGCAAGGGTAATGGGAGAATTGAAAAGCCACCCCCATATCATTTTGTATAATTTATATATATCGTGACTAATTATTCCATTACAATCAACGAAATCATTTCCTTACCTTTTTTTCTTTTCTGCAGTTGAGAATGTTCCTAAAGTACTGTAAGCAGTGGCATGATGTAATTCTTTTTCAACAACATATTCATTATATTCCCATAAAGTATAGTCTGAGGAGAGTAAAATATACGTAGTCTCATGGTATTACCTCAAGGTGAGGTTGATAGGTTGTTTTCGATAGACCCCAACTCAAGACATGGTATAATTCTTATTTAGTAAATTTTTCAATTTTCTGTTCTTTCGGATAATTTTTTTTACACAGAGAGACAAAAAAACTTACAAATTACCTTTGTATTTTAGATTCAAAATAGTTATCTCGATTATTTTTCGTCTTCAATCTGTTGTATAATTTAAGCTATAGGTGATTTGATTTTTACATGTTGCCCTTGGGTATGGTGAAGGACAAACTGGATGCTATAAAATAAGGTACCGTGCTAATGGATTGAATAACGAATCAATAGAAATTGATTTTACTCCTCCATTCAAGTAAATATGTGATTGGTCATGTAAACTTCTCCTTCTAACTAGCATCACTTAATATTTGGAGTTTCTTTTGTTTGATTGCAAAAAGAGTGATATCTTGTCGGAGTTGGAGGAGGGGGCTAACTTTACTGTTCCTAGAGATCTTTCCAGTCAAGATGCTAATAAAAATACTTGCTAGATGCATGTGACGAATTTGATGTCAAATGTTCGCCACCTCATACCACAACACGATTACTTGATAAGGTCACTTTCTGCCTTGCCAATGCATGCTGTTGTTGTTTCTATATTTTATTTTATGAGCTGAATCTGGAGGTACAAAATTTGTATGTTTTCTATACAAACTTCAAACCAAGTTCAAGAATAAGTTTTCAAGAACTACAATGAAGTTCAACACCTTCATACACAAGTTCAAATGAATAATCAAATGAACTATCAAATGAAGTGTTTATCAACTATTAAAAAGGAAGATGAAGCAGAAATTTAAGAACCAAGTGACTTCACGTTGTGTCTTTAAGGAATTTATCCCCCTCAAGTACCTGAGGTTATGAAATATTTCCTCTCAGGATAATATGATTCACTTTCTGAAAATAACTTTATCTCAAACTTTCATAAACTTCGAACGGACTCAACAGTTTGATGATCACAAGAGAGTTTTTAAGAAGAAGAAGAATGTTATCAACTCCAAAAAATTGTCTTTACTTGAGGAAAAATTCAGGTATTTATAGCCATCAAGGTGTTGCTTTATAAAGAGAAGCAATGGTTCAGAAAGGTGCAACTCTTTGAAAAGGTGCTACTCTTCAAAAAGTCACAACCCATTGAAAAGGTCATAACCATTCAATCCGAAAAGATGCCTATTCAAATTGCATTTTTTCTCTTAATGTCTTTCCAAAAAAATAAAACACCACCTTTTCATTTTTCTTTTACACCTCTTAATAACCCAATACTAATACCTGTGTAATTGTTCTCCAGTTAGTTGGTCATTAATTCATCAAAACAAGAATTTGATGGTAATGGTGGTAGTGGTAATGGTGATCAGGTGTTAAGGAGATCTTCTGTGATGATTAATGTACGCGAAAGAAATGTTAATTTACCGAGGATTTGTATATTAGAATCTAATGGTGATGCTGGGGATATTACTTGTGATATTATTGACAATATGGATGTTTCTTATATGTTTGTTCCTCGGAATGAGGATGATGAAGATGACGAAGAGAGTGAGAGTTCTGAAGGAGATGAAAATAGGGATTTTTGAAAGAGTCCTTGCCATTCTGAAGTTGTGGAAATGAAGAAGCCGGAGTAGCCAATAACCAGGGGACATAGGAATTATGATTAGGTGCTTAGTCTTCAGCTAGGCGTTAGGTAATACGATGTTTTATTGCTCTATTCAGCATTTAGTCAATGTTTTTTTTGCATTTTAAGAACCTTATGTAGTTAGATATGTATTTGTATATATGCACATACACAGGTATTCAACTCAGAAGCACGCCTCAATTACAAGAGAGCTAAGGAGTTTGGATTTTGATCCTAATAAAAAATTCTGGACAAGGTTTCCACCTGAGGGTTCCAAACTCACACCACCCCATCAGGTTGTGGACTTCAAATAAAGGACTACTGTCCCGTGGTTTTCAAGGATGGTTAGTGTTACTCCAGGATCCAATTTTGCTATGTTTTAGTTGAAGAGATTGAATTATCGTTATCGTGTAGCTAACTATTGTCTTTGATATTATCACTACTAGTATGTGGTTGAGAAAGGTGCAAACATTATATTAATTGTTGTTATCTTTTCGTGTATGTTGTTAGGAATCTTAGGGAATTATTTGGCATAGATCTATCTGAAATATGCTAGCTATCTGTGGAACTGATGCACTTAGGGAACTGTCTTCCCCTGGCAAAAATGGCAACAACTTCTATCCAAGTCAAGATGAATGATGATTTCTCATCAAAACTTTAAAAAAGTCTGAAGTTAAGGTCAGCAACCGCAAGCAGCTCAATACCTTTTAGGATAGGAACAAAGAGAGACAATTGCTAGTTATTCGAATGAGGTATGCCATTCAGTATATCACTTACACTCTTGCTTTACTCTTTAGCAACACATTAATGATTGGGAAAATAGAATTACTTTTACTGATTTTTCATATTCCTTAGGTACTCATTAGAATGCTTCAAAGTTATTATATATATAAAGGAAGGTTAAGAATTTGTTGATGTGTCATGTTTCTAAGGCCATCATTCATTATTTTTTTGACTTTTTTTTATATTTCTATTTACTTATTTATTTATTTATTTATTTATTTACCTATTTATTTATTATTGTACAAAACTAAATATGTTGATTATTACCCCTCTATTTATTTCTATTCATTATTGTAAAAACCTAAATTCAAACTTAAATGTATCAAAATTTATTACTTCACTAATTCATATTTTTTATTGTACACTTTAAAAGTATAAATATTTACTACTCCAAACTTTCATTTCCTTCATGAAAAATCAATCATCATTATATATAACAGATTAAAAAAAGTAAGACAAACAAATTAAATCAGAGAAAAAATAAAATGGAGACAAGGAAAATGATCAATAAAATTATTTTAAAGTAGGCATGCTGACCTGTTGTGCGTTGACACAATTTCATTAGTCTCTTTTTTCTTTTATAAGTAGATTATAAATGCCTTTTAGATTGATAGCAAAACTATAGCTCTTCCTTTTAATTTCTATTTTTTCAGGTACAAATTTCTTTAATTGTTTATATCACCATCATGTTATTTAGATATACATAAGAAAATAGAAAAACAAAAAGTTTATTGTCTAACAAGATACTTAAAACACAAGTAAAGATTTTTAATTTAATCAACAATATAAAAATAATTAATATCAATAAAATTATGTCAAAGCAGGCTTGTTGACCTGCTGCCTGCTCTGACACAATTTTGTTAGACCCTTTTCCTTTTATAAGTAAGTAGATTATAAATGCCTTTTAGATTGATAGCAAAGCTATATCTCTTCCTTTTAATTTGTATTTTTTCAACTACAAATTTCTTTAGTTGTTTATATCATCATCATGTTGTTTAGATATACATAAGAAAATAGAAAAATAAAAAGTCTATTATCTAACAAAATACTTAAAACACAAGTAAAGATTTGTAATTTAATAAATAATATAAAAATAATTAATAAATACATATAATAAACTAAACCATTTGCATTTTAATAATTTGAAACAATATCTATTGGTATAAATTTGTACTAATATTGTTTGTAATCGTGCAAAGTGCGGTGATTACCACCAGTATATATATATATATATATATATATATATATATATATTATATAAAGGAGGTTTAGAAATATGCTAATATGACATACTTCTAAGACCACCATTCTCTTTTATCTTTTTTTCTCTCTTTTTTGATATTTTTTTATTCATTGTCTACTAAGTAAATGGGTTATTAAAAGTCTGAAATGTCAACTAAGTAAATGGGCTAATAAAAGTCTTAGGTATAAATAACATAAATACCAACCCTTTTAGAAGTTATTACATTCTCTCCCATTTTTTTAATTACTTTACTCTCTCTCCCGATTAATATACATAAGATAACCGATATATACATAGCAGTCTGTGTATATGTGAATTTGTTACTGCCGTTAAAAATGGAAATAACTGATTCCTTTCCTTTAAGAACGTAATTTTTACAGCCAATTAATTAAGTGGATTACTGCACCCCTTAAATTATGTAACACTATTGAAATTAAAATTTTAAATTATACAAATATATTTAAAACAAATCAGATGAAAAAACACAAATAAAAATAAATCAAGCACCTATTTGCCGATTGTTTTAAAGAAAAAAATTAATTGAAATTCAAGATAATGAATATTGCTATTCTTTTGAGATACTCTAGTCAATGGAGAATCGAAATAGAAAGAGGTATTGTTTTTTTGCTATTCTTTTAGGTATTGTTGTCGCGGGATCGATAACTTTTTTTAGGTTGATTTCGTTAATTTTTTCTGACAAAAAATGAGGTATTGTTTTTAACGAAAATAATTTTTTCAGGCAAAAAAAGGTATTATTTTTAGTTCTGTTATGAAATTTGTTTACTTAAATTTGCGTGAATATTAGAATGACGTTAACTTTTATTTTGCGGAGATTTTTTTCATGTTGAGCACACGAAATTGTATGTTTTTTCGGATTGAATTAATTCATGTCCTAAATTTATAAATTGCAGGAAAACAATTTTATGTTATATAATAGCAATGTCGTCTATTATTTACATGTACATTCATTGTGTTTTGTATATGCGTAGAATAACATTTTGGTATTGTGTTGTTTGTATTCACAAATTGATTATCAGGTTGAAACATATATACTTTATTGAGTTGTAATTTATATTTTGTATCTTATGTTATATATGAATTTTTTCTCTGTATAATTGATTTGTAACACCCAAAATGAAAAAAATTATAAATTATTATTACTACCAATCATATTATGATTGTCTATTTCAGCTATGTGCTCCAATGTTACAATGAGGATTGTAAATGGACGTCGGAAGCATCTAGTTACCAAAAAACTGAATCTTTTTTTTATTCAGGTCAAGGCTTCTTCAACATATATTTACTCAGTTTATGATTGTGGAAGAAGATACATCGTCGATCTTGAAAGTGGATCGTGCATCTGTGGGAGGTTTTAAAAAGACGAGATTCCTTGTCCTCACGCTATTGCCGTCTAGAAGTCAAAACATGTGAAAGAATTTAGGTCATACTGTTGCGTTAATAAGTGTATTCAATGTATAACTAAAATATAGTATCGTTTACATAATTTACTATTGAAACTGGTATTAATATGTATTTATATACATATCTATTATGCATTTATCCAACTACAAAATGTTGTTATGAAAATACATGTTCAATATCGAAAGTTAACATACAATTGAGTTCACAAAACAATTGCCTGTAAAACTTATGTATATTATAATATTTAGTTATGTATATATGATTTGTGGTTGAATTTGTGGTTGCTAATGTGTATTCTATATGAATTTGTCATTCATTCACGTATGTTATCATGTGTTCATTAGCATACGTTAATTCTGACAAAAAATTAGTAGTTAACCTTCCTTATAATATATATGAATATTTATTCATAAATTCTATGTATATGTAGACATATACATACGTTCAGTTTGTATTGTTGCTAATTAACGATGAAAGTATTTTCTACGTATATATAAATTTATACATAGCAAAGTGTTTTGTATATTGTTTACCCTGAAATTTTCAATTCATATACCTAATAATTTCTTTATCCCAACAATTCAGTACATATACACAATAATTTTTATATTCCAACAATTTAGTTTATACACACAACAATTCATATATATACCTTCTGTGTGAATTTTTTTCATACATATCTTTTAAAAATGTGTGTGTGTGTATGTGTGTATACATACATACATATATCTTTTAAAAATGTGTGTGTGTGTATGTGTGTATATATACATACATACATACACACACATACACACACATTTTTAAAAGGCTAAAGCCATCGACAGACCCTCAAATTTATCCCGAAAATTCACTTAGACCCCTCAACTAAGACTTGTACCTATCAGGCCCCTAACCCACCCGAATTTTGATCCAATCAGGCCTTTTTTGTCAATTAGCTAAAATCTAAAGTGTGTGTTGCACACACGCGTTGATGTGGCAAAAACAATCAATTAAAAGGTTGGCAATGAGGATCCAAATTATTAAAAAATAATTATAAAATTATTTTAAAAACAAAAATAAAAAATTGATTATTAAAAAAAATTATAAAATTTTTAAAAAATAAATTATTAAAAAATAATTATAAAATTACTTAAAAAATAAAAATAAATTTATAAAATTTAAAAAAAATTGAAAATAAAAAATGACATTGAGGATTCAAATTACTAAAAAGTAACTACAAAATTATTTAAAAAATAAAAATAAAAAACTGATTTTTAAATTTATTTTTATAAAATATTAAACAAATAAAAATAAAATATGGCATTGAGGATCCAAATTATTAAAAATAAACATAGAGTGATCTTTTAAAACATACAACGATCTTTAATATACAGTGATCCAAAAATAATTTTTAAAGAGAAATATAAATTTTTTTTAAAAATGAAAATAAAAAACTAATCCCTACCTTCCCCCAACCCCCTCCCCTAGCGTTGATCCTCTCCCCCCCTCACGGGCGTTCATCTTCTTCCCCATTAAACTGAACTTTGCTTCTCCGTGAACCTCAAAAACATACACACACAAAGCTTTTTGTTTAAAATCTACTTCAAGAATTCAAAAAGGGGTCTAAAAAAAGCCATATTTATTAAAATTTTTCATAAAAAAGTGATATTTCTTGTAAATTTTCAACAAAAAAATGATCTTTATTGTAAAAAATTTCAAGGAATGAAAAAAAAAGTGATGTTTGTTGTAATTTTTCAAGAAGTGGTGATACTAGTGGAGGAAGAAAAATAAATTTTATTGGAATTGTTCAAGGAATGAAAATAATTATGATGGATTAAAAAGAAATTTTTCATGTGAAAACGCGGGGGTGAGGAGATGATGAAGACGCGGGGGTGGGGTGGGTTGGGGTTGAAGACGATGAAGACGCGAGGTGGGGTGGGGTTGAAGACGCAGGGGATGGGGTGGGGGTGGGGTGCTATGAAGAAGATGACACCGAGGGGGCTGCTTTTTTTAAAAAAAAGATTAAGAAATTATTATGATTAAAAATTATATTAATAAATTAATTTAAATATAAAATTTTCAATTAATATTTTTTGTACCACTTGACACCTTTCTATTGGATAATTATTCAAAAAAAGTGCCTCACGCGCCCTTAGTGAGTGTACAACATGCGGAGTGCCACATAAGCAAAAAAGGCCTGATTGGATCAAATTCGGGTAGGTTAGGGACCTGATAGGTACAAGTCTTAGTTGAGGGGTCTAAGTGAATTTTCAAAACAAGTTTGAGGGTCTGTCGATGGGTTTGACCTTTTTAAAAGATATGTATGAAAAAATAAATTTCACACAGAGGTATGTATACACATCTGTTGTGTGAAAATTATTTTTTCATACATATCTTTTAAAAATGTGTGTGTGTATATATATATACACACACATATTCAGACAAAAATTTGATTTGATAAAGGATAAAAAAAATCTTACTAACTTTCAATCTTAAATTTAAGAGCCCGTTTGGCCATGAAATTTTTTTCCTTTTTTTCGGAGTTGGAAATTGTGGTGTTTGGACATGAAAATTTGGAAAATAATTTCAAATTTTTTTTCTGAAAAGGGAAAACAGGTTTTTGGTGTTTTCACATTTTTTCAACTCCAATTTTAACTTTTATTATTATTACATATAACCCTAATCTTTTAAATTTTTACATAAAACTCTCCTTATAACATTACTTTTTCAATATTATGTATATAGCAGTTTTAAAGAATAAGATAATTATAATTTCAAACTTTTGTGCTATCCTAATTAATATATATCTCTTTTTCTCTCTCATCATTATTTTTCTCCCTTATTTAATTTTCTCCCTTATTTAAGACATTATTTTACTGCTAATGATCCTAATTGCTATAATATAATAATAATAATAATAATTTGTCTGTTGTGATACGGATGTTTAAGGAATTATAGTCGTGTAATTAATAATGGATAATCGTTTTCTATATTTATGGAATTAATAAAGTTATAGCAGATTAGTTTACCACTGCCACAAATTATTCTCATTTTTAATTTGATTATATATATTATATTGTGTACATCTTTATTATACTATTCAAATCTAAATAGTTTATACCATATATATTCTAAAAATATAAATCAGTGATACATATTTTTAATTTAAAAAATATGTCCAATTTAACAAAATTATACCTTAAACTGCAACTGCTATCTTTATACACCATAATACTTGATATTTTTATACACAAAATATTATATTTATACCCATAAATATATAAAGTATTATATTTATAACAGAAATATACAAAGTATGCTATATATGAAGTTTATATCATGTATACATCATATACACACATATATAAATATACAAAATATTAAGAAACATACTAAGCATATTTATAACATAAATATTCAAAGTATGTTATATGCGAAGTTTATACCATGTATATGCCATATACACACATATATAAATATACAAAGTATAAAGAAACATACTAAGCATATTTATATATTTATGGTATATGATATAATATATCATAAATATGCAAAGTATGTCTTACATAGAAATAATTTATTTACACACAGTAAAATCTTTCATGTATAAGAAAATTAAAGAAATAAATTAGCGGCACCCTAAAATTTAATAACAACTTTTCATTTCCTCGGAAAATAAAGGAAATAAATTAAATAAATTTCTAAAAAAATAAATTTGTTTGAAAGATAATATTTGTTACCTAAAAAATAGGAAGTAGTGATCTATTAATATAGCATCCATATTTAAAATTTTCAAATATAAGAAAACGACTATTAATGTAAATATTATATGTCATTAAATATGACCATGTATATGCAATTATTTTTATAAAAGTGGCTAATTGTGTTTTTTTTTTTCGTTAGTAGGTAAATTTTAGTTGGGTGATTTTGATAGTTTGTAAAAATTGGAGCATAAAATCATATTTAATTTTTTTTTCAAAAGTCAAAAAAAAAAAAAAATTCAAAAAAGACATGGCCAAACAAACTCCAACTCCAACTCCGAAAATTTTTAGTTTTTATGGCTAAACGACTACTAAGAATGTTATGAATGGAGTTTCTGAAAAAAAAAATGTCATTGAAGAAGAGATTGTATCAAATATGTTTGAGAATTCAAAATTAATAACTTATAGAAAGTTGCTCCTTGATTATAGACATCTTTTAAGGAGTGAAAAGATAGATAATAGTAAAGTAATGTCTATGTACTTTGGAGAGAGATTGAAAAAGTGAGATTTTTATAATATATTTTGAAAGTTGAAATTTTGTATAATAAGTGATACTTAAGTTGTGATTTTATGTAATTTTCAGAAGTCTTAGATGTATAAATCTCAAGTAATTGTCTGATCGAGTAAGAGAAACTAGAAACGCAGTAATTTAAGACGTTAAAACTTTATTATGGAGAATAACTGTTCCATTACATGCCAGTATTTAACTTCCCTATTAATTAGAAAGTTTAAAAGTGGCAACAATTTTGTGTTGTCAGATTATTAGAGGGATAAAATTTCATAACTTAATTTACTGATTGTTATTTCTTACATACTGATGTTTCTTTCTAATGTTTCAAGATTGAGATTTAATGTAATGTGGTACGTATATTGAACAATTTAGATTAGGGTTGGGCATAAAATATCAAAAATTAAATTATTGAATCGAATAAAAAAATTTGGTAATTGGTAATCGGTAATTTGGTATTTGGTATGGTATTTGGGATTGAGTTTGATACAAGATATTAATACCGTACGAATTTCGAGTATATATATATATATATATATATATATATATATATATATATATATATATATATATATAACCCGATAGACAATAGTACTAGTAATCTCAAAGAATCTCTTGGACCTTGATAATATATTCGTAAAAAATAACAAAACGAATACTAAATAGGATTTCTATTAAAGATACTCTTTGAAGTTTAAACATACATTTGCACATCTCTAACTTTAATATAGTATTACCAAATATCGTACCGAACCGAAGTTTAATTTACCGATTACCGAACTACCGAACCGATATTTATAAGTATGGTATGTGGTATCTATGTTCAAATACCGATTACCGAATTACCAAACCCAAACTTTAAAAATACCGAATCGAATATCAAACGCCCACCCTAAATTAGAAGGAAGAAGTGGAGCTTTTGTGCCAATCTAGGAATATCTTGAATATGACGAAATATATGAATAATCAATGTATGTAAGTTATATGTGGACTTTTTGTTGATTCTGTACATACATGATAAGGGAGCTTTTGTGTTCATATTAGAAGCAAAACAAAGGTAAGTAATTATGTGAGAAAATATGCTTTCTCCAGCATATTAAAATTTATTCAACATATTTAGCAATTTCTTTCTTTCTTCTAATGATGTATATTTTATTTTGTAGGAAAATTAAAATTTATCCCTAAAGCTGAAAAAGAATCTGAAAAAGACATTTTTATACTTACGAATATTGGGAGATGGGATTTGAGGCAGTTCATGGTAGGGGTGTCTAACGGGCCGGGCCGGGCCGGGCCAACCCGGAACCGGCCCTCCCATTTTACCCGGGTTCCGGGCCGGTTCTGGGCCGGGTTTGGCATTAACCGGGCCGGGCCGGCCAAATAGTAAAAAAATTAAAACCCCCCCGAAACCGGCCCACTTAACCCAATACGGTCAAACCCACCAAAACCCGGTCAAACCCGGCTAAAAATCGGTCAAACCCGTTTAAAAATTAAATAAAAAATCCAATATACACTATATACACTCCGATATACAACATATATTTTTAAAAAAATATATAAAGTATAAACAATTACACATATATACGTACCATTCAATATATAATTATATATGACTATACGTACTACTTTAAATAAAACATATGCTATAATAGTATAATATATATATATATACACTACAATATATATATATACTAATTTATAAAACATATACACATGTATTCGTTAAATATATACTACTTTAGAAGATATATACACATATATATGCACCATTCAATATATATGTATTACTTTAAATAAAATATATACTACAATATACATATATATATATACAACAATATGTATATATATATAGTTACATACTAATTTATAAAACATATATACTTGTATACTTTAAAGATATACGTCTATAGAAGATATGTACACATATATACGCACCATTCAATATATATGTACTACTTTTAAAAAAGTATATACTACAATATATATACTAATTTATAAAACATAAAGTAATGTGTACGTTAAATATACACGTCTATAGAAGATCTATTCACATATACACTCTATTCTATGTATATGTAATACTTTAAATGAGATATACTACAATATATATACATTACAATATATATTTGTATAGTTATATACTAATTTATAAAATATATACACATGTATACGTTAAATATACACGTCTATAGAAGATCCATTCACATATATACACTCTATTCTATGTATATGTAATACTTTAAATGAAATATACTATAATGTATATACATTACAATATATATTTGTATAGTTATATACTAATTTATAAAACATATACACATGTATACATTAAATATACACTTCTATAGAAGATATATATACGTGTATACGCACCATTCAATGTATATATACTACTACTTATAAAATATACTACATTATATATACATTACAATATGTATAGATATACTTATATACTAATTTATAAAATATATACACATGTATACGTTAAATATACACTTCTATAGAAGATATATGCACAAATATACAAAACATATGCTACTTAATATAATAAATTAATAATATTTGGTTGTAAATTAATAATATATTAGAAGTAAGTTTTTAATTTAAAGTAGAAAACTAGAAATTCAATTTTAAATTTTAAATCGTTAAATAAAAAAAAATGAAAAACAACGACTAAGGAGTGAATGAATTTGGGGAATTTTATTGATTGCAAAATGATCCAAAATTTATAATTTACATGAATGAAAAATCTATAAATTATGCATCATTTTTTCCAACTCATTCATGTTAATATTAATGGGAACTTGCATAGGATAGTCGAAGTCAATGGGGGCAAAACCATGCATTGGACTTGATTCTGCTGAGTTCTCCCATGAAGTCATAATTTCTTCAAGTTTCAGCTCGTCGCTCAACTCTGGTTCCATTCCTTGGTTTCTTCTTTCCGCTCTAATCCAATCTCTGAGGCAAACTAAAACATTCATTGCGTTGCTTCCCAATGAGTGTCGGTTGTCTCCAAGCTGCTGTCGTCCCTGACTGAAGGCGCTCTCTGATGCAACGGTTGACATTGGAACATTCAAGATATCTCTAGCTAATCTTGAAAGTACAGGATATTGTGATTCATTATTCCTCCACCAATCCAGCGTGTTGATCCGTCGTCTGCGATCCTCTGGTGCCGTCCGAAGATAATATTTCAGCTCTTCCCGATAAGTTGATGTGTAAGCTCTCTCATCAACACTGTTCCAACAATTTAAATCATAAAACGAATCAGAAAAACCACTATGTGCCGGCCTTTTAGAAGATGATGGCTCCTCGGGAGGATGAGGAGCGACAGTTGGAGTGATATTTGTAGGTACGGCTGAATCAAATAAATCAGCATAGTGATTATATAATTTTTCTATATAATCCTTTGCATCAGCCGTAGCCGTCCACAAATCAGGCTGTACTTGTTCAGAATCATGGTTAGTATTTATTTCTAAGTTAGTATAAATAAGAGTACTAAAGTGACACATATGATTATATTTCATGCACGGATTTAGCATAGCACCAACCAAGTAAATAGGGGGAATCGGGAAAAAAATATTTTTTAAATTTCGTAAACATGGCGCCAACAGCTTCTTTATAACCTTCTTTATTTTTATATTCTTTGAGTAAACCAGAAATATCGGCTATATATGCCAAAATATTACAAACAGTAGGATAGTAAGCATCGGAAAATTCAATCGTAGCTACATAAAATTTTTCTAAAAACTTAACAAGATCATTAATTACAACCCAATCAGAATTATGTAGCATGCAATCAGCAGAATCAGCAAATGAACCGCAATGTTGGTTAAAAGCTAGTGTAATAGGAATTCTATATTTATAACAAGTTTTTAAAAATTGATACGTAGAATTCCATCTAGTATCAACTTCCTCAGGCATCAAAATCGGTGTAAGTCCATTTTCTTGACATTTAACTTTAAATTCTTTAATTCTCGATCTACGATTATTTCCTTGAATAAAACCAACGGCAAGACCAATTTTTTCAATATAAAGCTCAAAAAAGTCAAGACCATCTTTTACAATTAAATTATATATATGACATGCACACTTAATATGAAAAATTTCAGGCAAGGGCGGAGATAGCGTAGATTTTATTTTTGTTATAGCAGTCTTGTTGTTAGAAGCATTATCAAAAGCAATACATAAAATTTTATTTTCTATACCATAATATCCGGCAATTTTAACAATAGAATCAGCAATAAATTGTCCAGTATGTTTACGATCTTCATCATATAAAAAAGCAAGAATACGTTTTTGCATCACGAAATTACTATCCATCCAATGACAAGTAGCGGTTAAATAATCATTTTTATTTACAGCACGACCAAGATCAGAAGTTAGGGACAATCTACATTGAATATTTTTTAACAATGTTGATAACTAAAAACAATATTGTGAATGGAGTCTAAAAATATCAGACCGACAAGTAGTTCTAGGAATACCATTAAACATAGGATTATAAATTGCTTGTATATAACGAATAAAAGCATCAGAAGAAGGAAAACTAAAAGGCAAACAACCCACAACTACCATTTTAGCTATTTCTTCCTTGTCCCTCAATTTATTATACTTTTTCGCTACTTGACCAGTTGTTGGGTCCATTCTAGTTTGCGTTGACCCACCAACATCCCCACCACCTTTTGCAATATTTAACTCTCTTTTGTGATCTTCAGCTATATGTCTCATTAACGTACCCGTACCCCCTTGCTTACCTCCACTTCTATGCTTATATATTTGTTGACAAATATTGCACTGCACCTCAATATCTGATATACGTTCAAAAAATTGCCATGCAATACTAGTTCTTTTACGAGGTTTTGGGGCACTGGAAGGACGGGAAGGGAGATTAACTGATTCAGATCTAACGTTAGCATTTCCTACTGCGGGTGTTTCAGCAATATTTTCATCATCTTCGTCTAAATTAACTGCATCTACTTTATTTTCTTCTTCTATACCGTAATTTTCCTGAGCTTCTACATAATCCATATCGTGAGCACCTACACCTATTTCTTCCTCAAAAGGTGTACCAAGCGGTACCGGAGGCGAAGGCACACGGGTATATCTATTACTTGAACTACCTCTACCGCTAGTAATTCACTTTTTACTACCACTACCGCTTCCGGGACAAAAATTTTTAACACCTTTAGCAGCGAGGTTTTTTAATTTATCCATAATATAAATTAAATTAAACTAAAAATATTCAAAAGACACAAATATAATAAAATTAAATATTAAACAATTAATACAATAAATAAAAATTAAACGTAAGAGATGGAACGACAATACCAAATTTTGGAAGTATCTGAAAATTGCGACTTTAGAAACTTCCGCTCGTACTTTGTAAACGAAAAATTAAAAAATTAAAGTGAACACTTTAAGAAATTAAATATATTGAATATTTGAGAATTGAGAATTGAGATTTGAGAGAGAATGAGATTTGAGAGAGTGAAAAATTGTGTGAAAAATGATTTGAAGTTGTAGGGTATTTATAGTTTTTTTTGGGGATTAAAAAATATTTTTTTAATTTTTTTTTTTAATTAAATGGGCCCAAACTAGCCGTTTGGCCCAAAAATAAAAAATTTCTCTTTTTTTTTATTTTTTTATTTTTTCGGGCCGGGCCGGGCCGGGCCGGTTAACCGGACCCATTTTAACAAAAAAAAAGCCCAGGACCCGGAACCCTAAAGCCCTAGGGCTTACCGGGCCGGGTTAACTAGTCGGGCCGGGTCGGCCCGGCCCGTTTGACACCCTTAGTTCATGGTGATGAGTTCCTCTAATAGTACTAAATTTTGTTTTTGTTTCATCGAATCATAATTCTCTTTAGAATTTTTCTCTTGTGTTTTCGAACGTGTGCAATTTGATGAAATAAGCTCTTGATCAATTTAGTGGAACAAAGAGCTATATTTTGGGAGAATATTTTTCACATATAGTCATGTTTATCAACAATAGATTTGTATCACGCAAAGTTAAAAGAGTTTATTTTGAAATGTTAATATCAATTTTTTGTTTTTAGTAGAACAATACTATATCCATGAAAAATATTCTTAGTTTTTGATTTTTTTTTTTGGTAATCTATATCTATATATGCACGCAAAGTTCAACATATGATACCTATGATCAATATTCATATTTATTTTTTACTCATTATTTTTTAATAATAGTTATATTTACATATAACCATAATCCATTACTAATAAAGAAACAATCTTAAAAAAAAAAAAATTCAAAAAGCATTACTATTAAAATTTATTACTGACAGTCACTAGAGAAAATTGAAGGAAAGGTGTGTTTTAAGTCTTGAATGAAGGATTGGTGACATTGACTAACAGATAGGGTCAAACATCATTAGAAAACTTGATTAAATTAATTGTGGACTTGATTAATATTTTCAAAACTTTCTAATCTTTTCAAAAATAAAAATCAACCCAACCCACATCCCTCTTCAATCCAAATCAACCACTCTCTCCTCTCTCTCGACAGCTTCTCTCAACTCTCTCACAACCAACAATTCTGCAAAATTTCTCCCTTCAACCCCCGGCGACTTCTACCTCCGGCGACAAATAGTTGGGCTTCGAGTTCCCCTCTTTTCTCCCTTCAACCCCCGACAACTTCTACCTCCGGCGACAAATAGTTGGGCTTCGAGTTTCCCTCTTCAATTTAAATCAACCTATCTCTCATCCCTCTCTTGACAGCGTTTCTCAACTCTCTCCCAACCAACTGTTCTGCAAATTTCTCATTTCAATCCTTGACGGCTTCAATATTCGACTAAAAATAGTTGAGCTTCGAGTTCCTTTTCAACTTCAACCTTCAATCGACGTGACAGGCTTGCTCTCCGGCCACAACAACTTCGAATTCTTCATCGTTTCTTTTCTTCTTTCACAGGTAAAAAATTATGGCCTTTTTAGTTTTGAAGAAAACAAGGAACTTGAGACAACTTCTCTTATAGTATTGGTTAACAATTTCAATATTTGTTGCATTAATTTGAAATACGGTCTGAATAAAATCTTAATTTCTGGTATTTTTTCTCTTCTCTTTTCGAAGTGAATTATGATATTTTGTTGTTTGTTGTATTTTTTTGAAGTTTGATTTTTATTGTTTGTGTTTATAAAAATAAAATGACAAATTATTATTTTTTGTTGAACAAAATCGTGCTACTATTTTTTGTTTCCTTCGACAGATTACCCATCTGGTGCAACATATTAACCATCTGATGCAACAGATTTATCATATGATGCAATAGATCGACCATATGATGCACCAGAGGAACCATCAGATTATAATTCTGATGCAACAGATTAACTATCTGATGTAACAACTTTACCATATACTGCAACAGATTAAGCATCGGATAAAAAATCTGATGCAACTAATTAACCATCTGGTGCAACGGAAGAACCATCAGATTAATGATCTAATGCAACAGATGAACCTCCTGTTGGATAAAATCCTATCAACTCTTCCTACAGAAAATGTTCAAGACTTGATTTTTCCAACTAATCATTCATCTGCCGCGATAGATGACCTACGTTGGAAGAAATCTAAACAATATTGACCGTTGATAACTGTTCCAACATATCACTCATGTGTTGCAACAGATGTGTGACCTATTGTACAGACCATTCATCTTTCTCAATAGATGAGTGATATATTTTGTATTGTCGCAACAGATTACTCAGCCGTTGCTACAGGTTAGTTAACTGCTCTGACAGATCACTCATATGTTGCAACAGATGTGTGATCAGTTACACAAACCATTCATCTTTCTCAACAAATTAGTGATATATTTTGTATTATCGCAACAGATTACTCAGCCGTTGCTACATATTATTTAATTGTTCTAACAGATCACTCATATATTGCAACAGATGATGTCACAACAGTTATATGATCCGTTGCACAGACCATTCATCTGTCTTAAAAGATGAGTGATATGTTTTGTATTATTGCAACAGATTACTTATCCACTGCAATAGTTTGGTTAGATGCTGTAACAAATATACTACTTGGTGCAACAGATCGGTGATCTATTGCAACTATTATTTTACTGTTTTACTTGTTTGATTTAATGTTATCCTTTTTTAACGATGCATTAATCAATAATAAAATATTATTTTATGTTCTTGTTAATTTTAGATAATATGGTTCCCAAAAGAACAGAAACTAAATCAAATTCAAGTAAAGGAATAAGTGAAGTAGCTAGGCTACATCTACCACTCTATGAGCTTGCTTTACAAGCATTATCTCAATCGAGAGCAGAATATGATGAACATTGGGAGGAGGAATGTTTTAAAAGAGATGATGGAAATGTTAATAGCCCTTCCACCGAAGAGTTGGTCAAAGCCTTCAGCATTGATCGTTATCCTGTGAGAATGCAGTGCGATGGTGCCGCAGATTTAACTGGTGATTTCGTGGTTATGTCAGCCATGGGAAAATCTTTTGATGCCTTCAGAAAAATACTTCGAGAATAAAAATTGGATGCTTATTTCAGGGATAACTGCTTTGGAAAATATCTTGATTTACCGGAGGACAACAATGCTCGTTTCCAAATAAAAATGGTATATGAACTTCTCAAGCGTAGGTTTATGTATGAAAACAAAGATAAGATGGATAAGGTATGGATAAATTACTGTGACATCCCTCTTTGTTTTGGTTGGAAGGAGTTTTCCATAGTTACTGGACTAAAATGTTATCCTCCTTCTCAATTTATACCTATTTTAACCCCCAAAAAAGCACCCCATACACCCAAAAAAGGCAAAGGCAAGTCGTGTGATCGTGATGACCTGGTGTCCATTGTTGGTCCAAGCTTCAAAAATAAAAATTTGATAGAAGCGTTGAAAGGTAAAGGACTTTCAAAGAAGCACAAGCAGTCATTGTGCTTGGTTTGGTTTGTTCATAATATTATTCGGGTGAGAGACGTTAAGAACAACATAAGCCTCGATTTAATAAAGCTCTCCGAGGATCTTAAGGTGTTTAACAGCTATCCTTGGGGGTATGAAAGCTTCAAAATGACTGTCAAATATTTGTTGACTCCGTTAGCGCCAAAGACAGTCAACTTATATATTTTCCCATGGTCTTTCATGGTAAATATTTCTTTCTTCTATTGTGATATTAATCATTTTTTCACTCAATAATGGTTTTGATTTATTGGCGTTATTTTATAGGCTTGGGCGTTTGAAGCCATTCCTTATTTGAGACAACAAATGAACTACTAGGAAGGAGTTTCCTGTCCAAGAATCTTGAGATGGTTGTCGGTCAAAACTGATAAAAATGTAAAATTTCTTGATCTCTTCAACCCTTCGAAGGATGCAGTAAGTATAATTATAATTAATTTTTTCTTTTAATTAGCGATTTTTTTGAATGATCTAATCATCATTCTAATATATGTAATGATTTATGTTACATTGTGCATCCGTCGCTAGTTCCAACCAATCGAGAGTTGAAGATGCCATTTTTTCTTACTTTACGGTCTGTGCAAACTTTATCGGACCCTAAGGTCATCGACAGAATAAAAATGGAATTGTTTGGAGCGACAACCATTACAAGAAAAATAATTTTGGAGGGTGGGCTTATTGTTGTTGATGGTCTTAGTGATGATGGAGCTGTTGGTGGTGGTAGTGGTGCTACTGTTGGTGCTAATGATGCTCCTCTTACAGTATTTAAAGCAAACTATTATGAGTATGATCATACTGGTTATACAGATTTCGCCCCTCCCAGCGAATGTTCTGCATGCAAATATCAAGACTGCAGGGCAAAACATGATGTAGTGATTAATGTTATTAATGCATTAACTGCTTTTGTAAAGGAATTGACATCTAAGAGGGATCTCAATCCATCAAAGAGATTAGGGCTAAGAGGAGAAGGAGAGTGATTTCTAGGGCATTATCAAGCATCCAAAAAAGCAAAATTATAACTCCTCTGTCTGTGTGTTGCACTGAGCAACGTACAATGTCCAAAGGAGAGAAACACGAGCTAAAGAAGGTGAATATATTATATGTCTTCCAACTGACAAAACAAACAGACACATATCTATTCCAACAGATAACACATCTGCTGAAAATTATCAAACAGATATATACATCTGTTGCAACAGTTGACTAAACTATTGTACCAGATAAAGTATCTGGTGCAACATATGTCTCATCTATTTTAGCAAATCAAACAGCTCTTCATACCACTTTTATTTGTACCAACAGATGACCTATCTGCTACAACAGATGATTCATATGTTGCAACTGATGGTTCATCCGTTGAAAATTATCATACAGGGTCTTCCTCATGTAGAAATTTTTTCCAACAGTTGATTCATTATTGCAATAGAAATATAATCTGTTTGGGATAATTTAAAATAGGAGGAAGACCTGTTTGATTTGCTAGAAAAAATGAGTTATCCTTTTCCATTTTGTTGTATCTCCGTGATTAGCATTGACCAATTCTGGCTTTCTCGATGGATGTAGAAGAAGCTACTACTGAAAAACATTGATAATATTCTACTCTTTTTATAGAAATACAGAGAATAGAAAGTGCAGAAAACGTACGTAAGAGACAATAAAGATCCACGACGAGCAAAGCCGAATTCCATAGCACCGGATGAAGAACAACTTGTCCATACTGAGTAGATCTTTATGGATTAAGCCTGTAAAAGTAATCCTTGGTAGTATACTTTAATTGTTGTTGATGTATTTGTTGAGATCTGTACTCATAACAATTTTTTTACATTTTATTTATTCGTTGACTTATTTTAGGTACTTTATGAAGCTTCGATTTATTTTATTTTGTCTATGGATTTTATTTATTCCTTAGATTTGAACTTATTAATTGAAAAGAAATACTAGATTCAAATGTTGCAATAGATAATGTATCTGTTGCAACAAACGACACATCTATTGGAAAAATTGAACAGATTTAGACATATGTTGCAACAGGTAGGTAATCTGTTGGAATTTATCAAACAGTTCTTCCCACTGTTGCAATAGATGGACTTAGATAGAAACATCAAGATAATACAACAGATTACCAACCTATTGCAACAGATAAACTATATGTCAGAACAGGTAGAATAACTGTTACAACGGATGGAGAATCTGTTGCATTATAAAAATTAAAATTTTGTTGGACATTAAAAATTGTCACTACGTGTAAAAAGGTTAAAGTGAATTGAATTGAAATAAAAAAGGCAGAACCCATCGACGGTGTTCAGTTCAAACACCTAAAATAAAATAGGCATCAAGTAGACAATGTTCATTTTAAATACATAAAATAAAATAGGTATCAAATGTGTCAGTCTGGCATATTTTGCTGACTTGCCATCACCGTCACTTGGCCTCCCCCCAACGGTCATTTCCCCCCATTGTCTTATATATTCATCTTCCTCCTAAAATTTAACCCTAAATTTTCAAATCTTCTTCTTCACCATCATCTTCTTTTATCTTTCCAAATTCTTAAAATTATCTCTTTCATTTTTTCCAACTGAGCTTGACAATGTCGAACGCATCTTTCACTATTTTTTGTGATAAAGATTTTCGATATTGTAAGGGCGGTCATGAAGTTCTGTTAAAGACTTCTTGGACTCAAACAAAATCTGGGTTGTAGGTTTTTTACTTATAAGATTTCAAAGGTAATATTTTTTTTATTTAATTAGTTGATTAATTATTGACTTGTTATTATTTTGTAATTGTGTTCTTTTATTTTATAGAAATTGGGTGGATGCGATTACTTTGATTGGTATGAAGAACGACACCCTTCACAAGCAAATCGTGTAATTTGGGGTTTGTGGAACAAAGTCAAGGCTTCTGAAGAGAAACAAAATCGAGCAATAAGATACTACATTGTTTCCGTTATTGCTACTGGTTTAGTATTGTTGGGCACATGGATATTCAAGCCTAATTGCTGAAATTTTTATGGTGGTGTGTGTATTTGCTACTGGTTTGGTGTTGTCGAGCACATGAATATTCAAGCGTAACTGTTGGAAAATATCAAAAAGATTTAGGCATATGTTGTAAACTTTAGGTCATCTGTTGGAAATTATCTAATAGGTCTTCCCACTGTTGTAATTGGTTAGACTTAGATTATTAGATTATTCATAGAAATAACATCGACGTAATGCAACAGATGACGAACCTATTGCAACTATTAAACTATCTGCCAGAATCGATTAAATATATTTTACATTAGATTGACAATCTATTGAATTATAAAAAAACTCAACTTTCATCAGAAAAAAATTATTGCCACTACATGTACATGTAATGTAATAAAGTGAAGGGTGACTTGAAATTAAAAATTTCTATTTCACAGGCTCTTCTATATACACAGGCTTCAAGCGTCCAGTTAATACCCATAAGCTCAGACCTCTTGCAGGTTTGCCACAATATTTTTGCATAAAAAAGTCATAGGCTCGGCCATTTCTGTGCCGGTCAGCAAACATTCGATGTGTGCAAGAGTGTTCGAGTCGCTCGCTTTAGCGGCATCATCTTTTGGAAGGATCATTCCCTTATTTTGACCTTTACAATCCCATGATTTATTCATCAACAGTTCTTTTGACAAATGATTCATTAGTTTACTCTCCTTCAACAAGATGGACAACATCACCATCAGTGGCTCCACGAGGAGAAAAAGATCAAAATTGTCGAAGAGAGGTACGTTGGAGTCATAGACATTGATCTTTCCCTCCTTGAGTAGTATCTCAAAAACTCGATAATGCATGTCGTTCACGCTAATGACTTCAAGAATCCTTTTTGCCTCGGTCCAGCTCTTGCCGTGTGAATTTGGCCTGTCCCCTCTAACATATTTTATCATTTCTTCTTCATCCAAGACCAACGTAGGAATTAGGAAATAAAGTCCTACGCCAAGGGTTAATGCCTCCCCATTGAGTTGATCGTACCTATTCTTGAGATTTTTGCATAAGTCGAGGTCCATTATCCTATTGGCAACGTCATAAGATTCCCGGTATGTTAATTGCCTTTTCCTCATAAGGCAGAGAATTATGTCAATATGCTGTGAGATAAGAAGTCAATTTTTAAATAGGTTAGTAATTGTAAAGATGCAACGGATGGTCCATCTGTTGTATAGGGTTCTCTGAATCAATAAATCCAACGCAACTTATGCAACAGATGGATAATAAGTTGCAACAGAACCACTACCAGTTGCGCCAGTATACCCAGCTGTTGCAATAGATGTGAAATCTGTTGCGTAGATTTTTCTTCGTGGGGTAGATTAGAAGGGATAGGTTAGGAAAAGTAAACTTGCCTTGTCCTCGTACGTCATACGCATGTCAGTCATAGTATGGAAGTCTTGGGGGGGAAAGGAAGGCCTGGGGTAATCTGGTGCGCCTGGCTTAGCATTCTTGGCTTGTCGCAGACCCCTCTTCTCTTCGGCACTAAGTTCCACATATATTTCCACCTTCTTGATTGGCCCCTAAACTTCAACAACTTTTGGAGAGGGAGAAATTACAATTTCTTTTGATTTTCGACTGGAGAGTACACCTCTAATTGCTCTTTTCTTTCTCCTAGCCAACACTGTAGGAGTGTGCGACTCCCTCACCTTCATGGATAGTATGACACATCTCTTGGATTTGAATTCCTTGATAGCTTTAGAGATAGCCTTTACTTTTTAAAAGATTTTATCATATCTGTGTTTTCACTCTTCTCATTCGCAATGAGAACACGAGGGTGAAGAGAGGTGAGAGGTACCAGTGTAAGGGAGAAAATGGGTGTTTTTAAACATATTTATTCTTTCTTGAGCATAAACATGCTCATCATCACGAGTGGTAGCATCATCATCATGCCTGCCACCAACACCAACAACACCACCAAAAGAAGCACCCAGATCTGCCTTAGTAAAAGGTTGGTCATGAAGAGCCTCAACATTAGGGTGACCTTGCCTAACTGCTCTTCTTATGGCTGTTGCTCCAGCCAATTCCTTCTTTATTAACTCCACCGTTGGGTTTGCTATAGTATCAACATGACCTAGAGTAATATAAGAGGTCATCACTGACTCCTCCTCAGTAGGCACGATCCATGGATGTACAACCTATAAAAAAGAAAAAAAGACAGATGTATTTAAATCATATAATATAATAATTTTCACAGTTGGGCTACATTTAAAAAAAAGATCCATCTGTTGCATTGTTTTCAGTATATGGTTAAAATCCATTTGAGTCTGGTTCAGAGAAACATAGCAACACATGGATAATCTCATGCAAAATATCAATCATCTGTTGCAACAGTTGCACAAGATGGATAATCTGTTATGTAACAAATAATCTGTACATCGCAATAGATGAACTATATGTTATTAGATTACACATCCGTTGCATAATTTATAGTAGATGGTTAATCTTTTAGGAGTCGGTTTCAGAGAACCAAAGCAATAGATGGATAATCTAATGCAAGATATACCCTGTCGCAACAGATGTTCTATTTGGTGCATCAGATATAACATCTGTTGCACCAGATATAACATCTGTTCAATATCTTTCTTTGAGTAGAATTATTTTACTTGACGAAGACGTACTGCATCATTCGAAGGGTTAAAGAGATCAGCCTCCTTAATATTGGTGTTGCTCTTTGCAGCCAACTACCTAAACATCCTTAGATGAGAAACCTCATCTGGGTAATCCATTAACTGATTTCGAAGGATAGGAATGGCTTCAAATTTTCAAGCCTAAAAAATGTAAATAGGAAGCAAGCAAAAAAAGAGTCATAATAACTATATTCAATATAAATTAATGGATGAGTAAAATTAGTGATTAATTTTACCATGAAAGCCCAAGGAAAGACGTATAATATGGTCGTCCCTAAGGATAGCTTTGTTAGTAAATATTGGACAGTTAAGTAGAAGTTGTCATATCCCCAGGGATAATTGTTGAATTTATCAAAATCCTCAGCACGCGCCAAAAAATCATTTTCTATGACCTTGTTGATGTCTCTTGCCAATATAACCAAATGGGCAAACCAAACTAAGCACAATTGCTTCCTGTACTGCTCTGGTATGGTTTTATCCTCGAGATCTGTCAACAAATCCGATGCTTTGTAGCCACGTCGAGCAATGTCAAACAACCCATCCATTTTTTCCTAAATTTTCTTGACTTGGATCTTTTGCGGGGTGGTAGTCCTTCTGGACGATGGTATCTCAAGCCCGTCACTATGACAAACTCTTACAAGCCAAAAAAATAGGCATGCCATAGTACATGATCCAGATTTCATCCATCTTCTTTTTGCCCCCCTCCTCTGGATCTTTATCATCCCCCGCGTACTTGATCCTGCACTTGAGAAGATAATATATCATCATCATAGGGAAACGAATATGGGCAGAGGGGTCCTCAGGCAGCTCAAGAAAGCGTCCAAAGCATCTCTTCTTAAAAAGTCCGCCTATGTTTTCGTTCTTCATAATTTTCATAAAATGTTCAAAATTTTTCCCCATCTGACATTTAAGTACAATTTGACCAGTTAGTTGTTTTGCTGCTGGGTCATTTATCAGCATCGCAACTTGAAACCTATCAATACTAAAAGTTTTGACAGGATCATGCTGGGATGTCGATATTAATTCACGCCCCATCGGTGATCTATTATCATCATGTTGATGATCATCCTCTTTTTCTTTCTTACTCTCTAATTCCTCCTCTTTCTCACTTTTATTTTCTTCATCACCATCTACAGACCCTTGTCTCTCCCTCAACATTGTTTTCACATCTCTCTGCAGCTTTACTTTTCCCTGACTGAGATTGTACAAGAAGCTCCTCCAAATCCCTCTGTACTTTAGCCTTTTTTTGGGTGGTCAGACGTTGATCCACTTTCACTTTCTTTTCTTTTGGGAGACATGTTTTACCTACATACAAAGAAAAATAAAAATTATATTACAATTGATGTATGCATAAATTTTAAAAAATACATTACAAACACCACGAATACCGACACACCAACCACCACCACCACAAACACCACCAACCAATGCCAATAAACAAACACCACGAATACCGACACCACCAACAGCCACCACAAACACCACCAACCAATGCCACCACCAGTGCCACCACGACGACCACAAACACCACCACCACCAATATCACAAACACCATCTAACAATACCACAACAATCAATGGAATACTGCGATGGAAACTAGGGATTTCTCGAGTTCTTCGTACGATTTTACCATCAAAACTCAAAATTGTAAACCCATTTTCGAAGATAATACAACTAAAAGTTTTATTTTTCATCATTAACTTAAAAACCCTTTTTTTTAGAAAAAAATAACAAATATCGAGCTCTTCTCGAACTCTGTTGCCTATGAAGACAAAGAAAACGACTGATACAAGAAAGAATATTGTCGAAAATAACACCTATGTGGTTGGAAATGAGAAGAAAAATGATATGTTGTGGAGGGTTGAGAAAATTTGTTGAGTAGTTATTGTCTGTACTGTATTGTCGAGTGAGAATGAGAGAGAAAGAGCGAGACCTCGAGATTTGAAATGATGAAACATTTTGTATGGGTTGATTTGTATTTTGGAAAAGAATAACAAGTAGTTTTGAAAATATTAATTTGGTCCGAATTGATCTTAATTATTTTTAAAATCATAAAATATATGCATAATTTTTAACCCTCTCATCATGCAATTGCCAAAAGGATAATTCAATTGAAATTGTATAAAAACAATTAAAGTTGTAGTTGACCAAGTACTCTAGTTGACCCTATGAAAACTCACCCCTGATCCTAGATTAATCAATTTAAGTACTATTAGTCTAACATATGAACTCAATTGAAATTGTAAAAAAATAAATATTTAATATATTGTGTCAGATTTCTCATCTATTGTAAATTATCAATCATATTAGGTAACAATAGATTACGAATCTGTTGTAAATTATAAAAAAGATTAAGTCATCTGTTGCAACAGATTACCCATCTGTTGTAAATTATCAAATGGATGTCATATGTCGCAACAGATTACCTATATGCTGTAAATTATGAAATAGGCGCTACTATCTATTGTGACTGACCCTATAAGAACTCACCGCTAGTCCTAGATTAATCGATAGTTTACCCTATGTGAACTCACCCCTAGTCCCAGATTATTCAATCTAGGTATTAGTACCCTAGTCCTAGATTAATCAATTAAGGTATTAGTCTAACATATGAGGTAGTAAGAATCGATTTGGCTTAGAGTTATCAATCGATGACTCTGGTCAGGAGGAACACAGTAATGTCTCATCATGCAATTTCCAAAATACTCAATTAAAGTTGTAATTGACCCTATGAGAACTCACATTCAATTAAGGTATTAGTCTAACATATGAACTCAATTGAATTATACATAAATAAATGGTCAACCTGTTGCAACAGATATATTTTTTATTGGATTAAATCAAACAGATTATGTAATCTATTGCAATATATTATGCATCTGTTGTAAACTATCAAACAGATTAAGTCATGTGTTGTGACAGATTACCCATCTGTTGTAATTATCAAATGGATTAAGTCATATATTGCAATAAATTACCCATCTATTGTAAATTATCAAATAGGCGTTGTGATCTATTGTAGTTGACATTATGAGAACTCACCCCTAGTCCTAGATTAATCAATTAAGGTATTAGTAAGAATCAGTTCGGCTCAGAGTTATCGATCGATGACTCTTGTTGGGAGAAATGCTGTACCGTCTCATCATGCAATTGCCAAAAGACTCAATTGAATTTGTTGCGATAGATCACGAATCTGTTGTAAACTATCAAACAGATTAAGTCATCTGTTGTGACAGATTACCCATCTGTTGTAATTATCAAATGAATTAAGTCATATATTGCAATAAATTACCCATCTATTGTAAATTATCAAATAGACGTTGTGATCTATTGTAGTTGACATTATGAGAACTCACCCCTAGTCCTAGATTAATCAATTAAGGTATTAGTTGAACATATGAGGTAGTAAGAATCAGTTCGGCTCAGAGTTATCGATCGATGACTCTTGTTGGGAGAAATTCAGTACCGTCTCATCATGCAATTGCCAAAAGACTCAATTGAGATTGTAGTTGACCCTATGTGAACTCACCCCTAGTCCCAAATTATTCAATTAAGGTATTAGTGCCCTAGTCCTAGATTAATCAATTAAGGTATTAGTCTAACACATGAGATAGTAAGAATCAGTTCGGCTTAGAGTTATCGACCGAAGACTCTGGTCGGGAGAAACGCAGTACCATCTCATCATACAATTGCAAAAAGACTCAATTGAAGTTGTAGTCGACCCTATGAGAACTCACCCCTAGTCCCAAATTATTCAATTAAGGTATTAGTACCCTAGTCCTAGATTAATCAATTAAGGTATTAGTCTAACATATAAGGTAGTAAGAATCAGTTCGGTTCAGAGTGATCGATCGATGACTCTGGTCGGGAGGAATGCAATACCATCTTATCATGTAATTGTAAAAAGACTCAATTAAAGTTGTAGTTGACCCTATGAGAACTCATATTCAGTTAAGGCATTAGTCTAATATGTGAACTCAATTGAAATTATATATAAATACATGTTCAACCTATTGCAATAGATGTATTTTCTGTTGGATCAAATCAAATAGATTAGGTAATCGGTTGCAACATATTATGCATTTGTTATAAGCTATCAAATAGATTACGTCATTTGTTGCGACAGATCACGAATCTATTGTAAACTATCAAACATATTAAGTCATCTATTGCACTTAAATGTATTAAGATCCTTTTTTTAAAGCAATTTAGGAATTTTCTGTCTGAGATAAAATAGTTAAAATACTAAGGCGGTAAAAAATATTACTCGGTACTACTTGGATAACTCAAAAATCTCCTGAGTGAGTAGTCTTATCTGGTCTTTTCAATGTCACCGTCTCCTCGTGCCCCTCAAAATTTATTAATGAATATTTAAAACCCCCCATATCTAAAACTCTCTCTCCTTTAGCCATAAAGTAGTCTAGACTCAACTCATCACTCTTCTTTATTCTTTATTCTCAATTATCTTTGTTGTTTCCTTTTTTCCTCTCTTTTCTCTCTTCTTTTGGATGAGGATCCTTTAGGATCTTAACCAATCAATATCTTTTCTCGACTGAACTGGATGTTCTGATTTATTTTCTTTTTTGACATTGTAGGTATAGTTCACTGTTGCTCTTTTCATCTCATTTTCTTCTTTGTATGTCATTTAAATTAGATATTTACATCTATTGCTATTAATGATTTATCCATTACCAGCTTCCTATTTATTGAGAAAATTAAAGAAAAGGTGAATTTTATGTCTTGAATGAATGAACCGTTGTTTTAATTAAAATATGCGAAAAAAGTCTTTTGTTGGGAGAACTTAAAAAGCCTTGTTGTCAGTATAGTTATTTTATGTCTTTTGTTTGGTACTTTGGTGGTGCTGTTGTTGGGGGTGGTGGTTGTGTTGGAATATGTGATGTTTGTGGGGGTCTCATGTTTGTGTTGTGGATGGTGTTGGAACATATAGTGTTGTTTTGTTTCTTTGTTATTGATGCTGTTGGTGGTGGTGTTACAACAGTTTCCTCAACTGTTGCAACTGATGAATCAACTGTTGGAATAGATGGAGCAACTATTTAAAGAAATCAAACCAGTAGGAATCCTGGTTTGATTTATTCCAACAGATGACCCATCTGTTGCAATATGTCATCTATCCTTTGCAACGATGACTCATCGGTTGAATAGATGGGTAATATGTTACATCATATTAGTTATCTGTTGATTCACTCAATTTTGTGTTACCCTTTTGTAATATTCTTTTTGTTCTTCTCTTGTTTGACATCAAATGTATTTGTCTTGTTTGCAGACAAAAGAAAGTAAAATTGGATTCACTTTTGCCCAGCCATCATTAAAGGTTAGAGTAAAGATGGGTTCGGATGAATAAGTTGATTGTAGATAGAATCACTTCATATGTGGGAGGTATGTATTACTGATCAACCTATCATGAAAACACATACCCAGTACAATGATTTTGTGAATGTTTGTTCTTTACCTATTAGGCATTAATCCTTCAAACAAGATATGAAACTTTATAATTAAGATTGTTAGGTTCGAACTGGTAAGGCTGAGGGACCAAGACGGTGGTGTCGATACCCCATTATAATTTAATAACGGTTTATGCTCATATTTTTGTGTCAAGTTTGGGGAAGGGTTCAAGTTTTTGGCGGTAGTGTAAATATCCATTAGTGATTGGACTGGTTTTAATGGCGCAATGGACTTGTTGAAAAGCCTTTGAAGCCTCGCACTGCAACAAACAATGATGGATCTAATAGAAATTTCCCTGGTCCAAATTTATAGAAAGGTGTCAAGTGGTACAAAAAATATTAATTGAAAAATTTATATTTAAATTAATTTATTAATATAATTTTTAATTATAATAATTTCTTAATGTTTTTTTTTAAAAAGCAGCCCCCTCGGTGTCATCTTCTTCACAGCACCCCACCCCCACCCCACCCCTTGCGTCTTCAACCCTACCCTACCTCGCATTTTCATCGTCTTCAACCCCACCCCACCCCCGCGTCTTCATCATCTCCTCACCCCTGCATTTTCACATGAACAATTTCTTTTTAATCCACCATAATTATTTCCATTCCTTGAACAATTCCAATAATTTTTTTTTCCTCCACTAGTATCACCATTTCTTGAAAAATTACAACAAACATCACTTATTTTTCATTCCTTGAAATTTTTTACAATAAAGAACATTTTTTTATTGAAAATTTACAAGAAATATCACTTTTTTCTCCATTAATATCACCATTTTATGAAAATTTTTAATAAAGATGGCTTTCTTTAGACCCCTTTTTGAATTCTTAAAGTAGATTTTAAACAAAAAAAAATTTGTGTGTGTGTGTTTTTGAGGTTCACGGAGAAGCAAAGTTCAGTTTAATGGGGAAGAAGATGAACGCCCGGGAGGGGGGGAGAAGATCAACGCTAGGGGAGGGGGTTGGGGGAAGGTAGGGATTAGTTTTTTATTTTCATTTATTAAAAAATTTATATTTCTTTTTAAAAATTATGTTTGGATCACTGTATATTAAAGATCACTATATGTTTTAAAAGATCACTCTATGTTTATTTTTAATAATTTGGATCCTCAATGCCATATTTTATTTTTATTTTTTTAATATTTTATAAAAAAAATTTTAAAAATCAGTTTTTTATTTTTATTTTTTAAATAATTTTGTAATTACTTTTTAATAATTTGAATCCTCAATGCCATTTTTTATTTTCAATTTTTTTTAAATTTTATAAATTTATTTTTATTTTTTAAATAATTTTATAATTATTTTTTAATAATTTATTTTTTAAAAATTTTTTTTAATTTTTTTTAATAATCAGTTTTTTATTTTTGTTTTTAAAATAATTTTATAATTATTTTTTAATAATTTGGATCCTCATTGCCAACCTTTTAATTGATTGTTTTTGCCACATCAACGCGTGTGTGCAACACACACTTTAGATTTTAGCTAATTGACAAAAAAGACCTGATTGGATCAAAATTCGGGTGGGTTAGGGGCCTGATAGGTACAAGCCTTAGTTGAGGGGTCTAAGTGAATTTTCGGAATAAATTTGAGGGTCTGTCGATGGATTTAGCCTTTTAAAAATGTGTGTGTATGTGTATGTATGTATGTATGTATGCATACATACACACACACATTTTTAAAAGATATGTATGAAAAAAAATTCACACAGAAGGTATATATATGAATTGTTGTGTGTATAAATTAAATTGTTGAAATATAAAAATTATTGTGTATATGAACTGAAATGTTGGGATAAAGAAATTATTGGGTATATGAACTGGAAATTTCAGGGTAAACAATATACAAAACACTTTGCTATGTATAAATTTACATATACGTAGAAAATACTTTCATCGTTAATTAGCAACAATACAAACTGAACGTATGTATATGTCTACATATACATAGAATTTATGAATAAATATTCATATATATTATAAGGAAGGTTAACTACTAATTTTTTGTTAGAATTAATGTATGCTAATGAACACATGATAACATACGTGAATGAATGACAAATTCATATAGAATACACATTAGCAATCACAAATTCAACCACAAATCATATATACATAACTAAATATTATAATATACATAAGTTTTACAGGCAATTGTTTTGTGAACTCAATTGTATGTTAACTTTCGATATTGAACATGTATTTTCATAACAACATTTTGTAGTTGGATAAATGCATAATAGATATGTATATAAATACATATTAATACCAGTTTCAATAGTAAATTATGTAAATGATACTATATTTTAGTTATACATTGAATACACTTATTAACGCAACAGTATGACCTAAATTCTTTCACATGTTTTTACTTCAAGACGGCAATAGCGTGAGGACAAGGAATCTCGTCTTTTTAAAACCTCCCATAGATGCACGATCCACTTTCAAGATTGACGATGTATCTTCTTCTACAATCATAAACTGAGTAGATATATGTTGAAGAAGCGTTGACCTGAATAAAAAAAAGAATCAGTTTTTTGGTAACTAGATGCTTCCGACGTCCATTTACAATCCTCATTGTAACATCGTAGCACATAGCTGAAATAGACAATCATAATATGATTAGTAGTAATAATAATTTTTTTTATTTTTTATTTTGGGTGTTACAAATCAATTATACAGAGAAAAAATTCATATATAACATAAGATATAAAATATAAATTACAACTCAATAAAGTATATATGTTTCAACCTGTTAATCAATTTGTGAATGCAAACAACACAATACCAAAATGTTATTCTACGCATATACAAAACACAATGAATGTACATGTAAATAATAGACGACATTGCTATTATATAACATAAACTTGTTTTCCTGCAATTTATAAATTTAGGACATGAATTAATCCAATCCGAAAAAACATACAATTTCGTGTGCTCAACATGAAAAAAATCTCCGCAAAATAAAATTTAACGTCATTCTAATATTCACGTAAATTTAAGTAAACAAATTTCATAACAGAACTAAAAATAATACCTCTTTTTGCCTAAAAAATTATTTTCGTTAAAAACAATACCTCATTTTTTGTCGGAAAAAATTAACGAAATCAACCTAAAAATAGTCATCGATCCCGCGACAACAATACCTAAAAGAATAGCAAAAAAATAATACCTCTTTCTATTTCGATTCTCCATTGACTAGAGTATCTCAAAAGAATAGCAATATTCATCATCTTGAATTTCAATTAATTTTTTTCTTTAAAACAATTGACAAATAGGTGCTTGATTTATTTTTTGTTTTGTGTTTTTTCATCTGATTTGTTTTTAATGTATTTGTATAATTCAAAATTTTAATTTCAATAGTGTTACATAATTTAAGGGGTGCAGTAATCCACTTAATTAATTGGCTGTAAAAATTACGTTCTTAAAGGAAAGGAATCAGTTATTTCCATTTTTAACGGCAGTAACAATTCACATATACACAGACTGCTATGTATATGTCGGTTATCTTATGTATATTAATTGGGAGAGAAAGTAAAGTAATTAAAAAAAATGGGAGAGAATGTAATAACTTCTAAAAGGGTTGGTATTTATGTTATTTATACCTAAGACTTTTATTAGCCCATTTACTTAGTTGATATTTCAGACTTTTAATAACCCATTTACTTAGTAGACAATGAATAAAAAAATATCAAAAAAGAGAGAAAAAAAGATAAAAAAGAATGGTGGTCTTAGAAGTATGTCATATTAGCATATTTCTAAACCTCCTTTATTTATTTATATATATATATATACACTGGTGGTAATCACCGCATTTTGCACGATTACAAACAATACTAGTACAAATTTATACCGATAGATATTGTTTCAAATTATTAAAATGCAAATGATTTAGTTTATTATATCTATTTATTAATTATTTTTATATTATTTATTAAATTACAAATCTTTACTTGTGTTTTAAGTATTTTGTTAGATAATAAACTTTTTATTTTTCTATTTTCTTATGTATATCTAAACAACATGATGATGATATAAACAACTAAAGAAATTTGTAGTCGAAAAAATACAAATTAAAAGGAAGAGATATAGCTTTGCTATCAATCTAAAAGGCATTTATAATCTACTTACTTTTAAAAGGAAAAGGGTCTAACAAAATTGTGTCAGAGCAGGCAGCAGGTCAACAAGCCTGCTTTGACATAATTTTATTGATATTAATTATTTTTATATTGTTGATTAAATTAAAAATCTTTACTTGTGTTTTAAGTATCTTGTTAGACAATAAACTTTTTGTTTTTCTATTTTCTTATGTATATCTAAATAACATGATGATGATATAAACAATTAAAGAAATTTGTACCTGAAAAAATAGAAATTAAAAGGAAGAGCTATAGTTTTGCTATCAATCTAAAAGGCATTTATAATCTACTTATAAAAGAAAAAAGAGACTAATGAAATTGTGTCAACACAGCAGCAGGTCAGCATGCCTACTTTAGAATAATTTTATTGATCATTTTCCTTGTTTCCATTTTATTTTTTCTCTAATTTAATTTGTTTGTCTTACTTTTTTTAATCTGTTATATATAATGATGATTGATTTTTCATGAAGGAAATGAAAGTTTGGAGTAGTAAATAGTTATACTTTTAAATTGTACAATAAAAAATATGAATTAGTGAAGTAATAAATTTTGATACATTTAAGTTTGAATTTAAGTTTTTACAATAATGAATAGAAATAAATAGAGGGGTAATAATCAACATATTTATTTTTGTACAATAATAAATAAATAGGTAAATAAATAAATAAGTAAATAGAAATATAAAAAAAAAATCAAAAAAATAATTAATGATGACCTTAGAAACATGCCACTTCAACAAATTCTTAACCTTCCTTTATATATATAATAACTTTGAAGCATTCTAATGAGTACCTAAGGAATATGAAAAATCAGTAAAAGCAATTTTATTTTCTCAATCATTAATGTGTTGCTAAAGAGTAAAGCAAGAGTGTAAGTGATATACTGAATGGCATACCTCATTCGAATAACTAACAATTGTCTCTCTTTGTTCCTATCCTAAAAGGTATTGAGCTGCTTGCGGTCGCTGACCTTAACTTCAGACTTTGTTAAAGTTTTGATGAGAAATCATCATTCATCTTGAGTTGGATAGAAGTTGTTGCCATTTTTGCCAGGGGAAGACAGTTCCCTAAGTGCATCAGTTCCACAGATAGCTAGCATATTTCAAATGGATCTATGCCAAATAATTCCCTAAGATTCCTAACAACATACACGAAAAAGATAACAACAATTAATATAATGTTTGCACCTTTCTCAACCACATACTAGTAGTGATAATATCAAAGACAATAGTTAGCTACACGATAACGATAATTCAATCTCTTCAACTAAAACATAGCAAAATTGGATCCTGGAGTAACACTAACCATACTTGAAAACCACGGGACAGTAGTCCTTTATTTGAACTCCACAACCTGATGGGTTGGTGTGAGTTTGGAACCCTCAGGTGGAAACCTTGTCCAGAATTTTTTATTAGGATCAAAATCCAAACTCCTTAGCTCTCTTGTAATTGAGGCATGCTTCTGAGTTGAATACCTGTGTATGTGCGTATACACAAATACATAACTAACTACATAAGGTTCTTAAAATGCAAAAAAACATTGACTAAATGCTGAATAGAGCAATAAAACATTGCATTACCTAACGCCTAGCTGAAGACTAAGCACCTAATCATAATTCCTATGTCCCCTGGTTATTGGCTACTCCGGCTTCTTCATTTCCACAACTTCAGAATGGCAAGGACTCTTTCAAAAATCCCTATTTTCATCTCCTTCAGAACTCTCACTCTCTTCGTCATCTTCATCATCCTCATTCCGAGGAACAAACATATAAGAAACATCCATATTGTCAATAATATCACAAGTAATATCCCCAGCATCACCATTAGATTCTAATATACAAATCCTCGGTAAATTAACATTTCTTTCGCGTACATTAATCATCACAGAAGATCTCCTTAACACCTGATCACCATTACCACTACCACCATTACCATCAAATTCTTGTTTTGATGAATTAATGACCAACTAACTGGAGAACAATTACACAGGTATTAGTGTTGGGTTATTAAGAGGTGTAAAATAAAAATGAAAAGGTGGTGTTTTTTTTTTTGGAAAGACACTAAGAGAAAAAATGCAATTTGAATAGGCACCTTTTCGGATTGAATGGTTATGACCTTTTCAATGGGTTGTGACTTTTTGAAGAGTAGCACCTTTTCAAAGAGTTGCACCTTTCTGAACCATTGCTTCTCTTCATAAAGCAACACCTTGATGGCTATAAATACCTGAATTTTTCCTCAAGTAAAGACAATTTTTTGGAGTTGATAACATTGTTCTTCTTCTTAAAAACTCTCTTGTGATCATCAAACTGTTGAGTCCGTTCGAAGTTTCTGAAAGTTTGAGATAAAGTTATTTTCAGAAAGTGAACCATATTATCCTGAGAGAAAATATTTCATAACCTCAGGTACTTGAGGGGGATAAATTTCTTAAAGACACCACGTGAAGTCGCTTGGTTCTTAAATTTCTGCTTCATCTTCATTTTTAATAGTTATAGAACGGAAAAGTGTATAGGAAATAATCTTCCAACTTTAGGCCCATTCACGCTTGTCGTCCCCGACACTTGATCCTGCACAAGCCAACCATTACGAGAAAATTTCACATCACAATTTTCATCTACTAATTGACCAACTGAAATAAGACTAGTGGAGAGCTTTGGTGATACAAAAATATTCTTGAAAGTTTGAGTAATATCCCCAACTTTGGTAATGGGTAAATTACTACCATTGGCCACCTGAATTTATGAGAGACCATGATAATTACGAATATTTTTTAGCTCACTAGTTGAGTTGGTCATATGATTGGAAGCGCCAGAATCAACAAGCCAAAAATTAGATGTAATCGTTACCTTGCCCCAAGGCTGAAAGGGCTGACACAATCATTTGTTGTACCAGTTCAGCAGTAAGAACTCGTCCAATTGCCGGAGTAGCAAATTGGTTGTTAGTTCCTGTTGAATATGAGTTATCAAAAGTGGAACCATTCATCTCCGCTTGGAAGGCATTGATCCTATGATTTTGAGGACATGTAGGACAATCCTTGATTATATGCCCGTGTTGTTTACAATAATTACAAAACTTCTTACCACAATTGCTCGCAATATGCAATATGGTCATATTGCTTGCAACTATAGCACCGAATTTTGCTCATATCCCTACACTTTCCTTTTCCTTGAGAAGCAAATGCAACAAGCTGGATGTTTTCTTGATTGAAAGCATTTTGTGTGAAAAGACGCTGCTCTTTATGAAGTAATTCCCTAAAACAGATATCTAAAGAAGGGGACGAGTCTCGATTCATCAAGTTAGAGCAAACACTCTCAAATTCAGATTGCAATTTCATCAAAAATTGGTCTCTCTTGCTTTGCTCATAAACTGCTTGAATTACAGAGACAGATTCAGCAGGTAGTTTAGCATAAATAATATCAGTAAATTCAGCCCATAAGTTCTGAATCCTAAAAAATAATCTTGAATAGAGAAACCTCCTTGAGAGTAATTAGCAATTTCATGCTCTAGCTGAAAGCGCCTTGCGCTATGGTCTTGATTGTAAACCTTTTGTAAGTAATCCCACATAGCCTTTGCTGTCTTGTATGGCCTGAGATTAAGAACAATAAAAGGGTCAATTGACCCTAAAATCCATGTCATCACCCGAGCATCTTTAATCTTCCATTGATCGAGCTTTGTAGAATCGGTAGGAGTAGGATCACTTCCATCTATATATCCCCATAATTATTTTCCGGTGACAAATAGTTGAAATTGAAATTCCCAGGCGGAGTATTTTTTTTCGGTGAAACTATCATGAAAGGACTCAAACTGTTGTGACACCATGTTCTTGACTAGCTAAGGGAGATAGAAACACAATGATACCAGAATGACCAAGACGAAATTCCTAAGTTGCTTAGGACTGACTGTTAACAGTAAGCAATAAGCAGAACTAAGGCTTTTTAAAAAAATCTAAAAGGAACCACAGATGAAAGACACTAAGAATCAAAGGTGAAAAGAAGGCTCTAATACTATGTCACTTTTGCTGAATGATCTTCAAGTTGAGAGTTCTGTCATTAAATAGAAAGACTTCTCCTTGTACAACCCTAAAGATGTGTCATGAATCCCTTAATATCTGCCATGTATCCCCTAATATCTGTCATTCCTAATCATTACATCTCTAAGAATATCTCCTATATCTAAGCATTAAAAGCTATTTACACAAATATTACACATTTATAACTGAAATCTTGTGCTAAAATCTGTCCAGATAGTTGTATATCTATCTATCACTGAAAATCTGTTGAAGAGATATGATGTCTATTATCCTCCTAACGTCATCCACTAGTTCATCTTCCGCCTACTCTTTCGAAAATAAATCAGAATAAGAGGTCGTCTGATTTTTCCAATCCTAAGCAGCTGGTTCTTCAAACTTCACTTCTCGGCTAAGAAATAGTTTTTCTGTTTTCAAGCAGAAAATCCAATACCCTTTGGATGATGAACTATAGCCCATAAATATGCCCTTCTGAGCCATGATGTCCAGCTTACTCCTCTTCTGTTCGGGAATTTGATAATAACATATACACCCAAAGATTCTGAGATGGTGTAGTGATGGTTTGTTCCCACACCAAGCAATGTCATGCAAGGCCTTAGTGGTACGATATATGGAGTCATGTCATGTCATGCAAGGCCTTAGTGGTACGATATATATATATATATATATATATATTGCTTTGAAATATTTATTCTTGAGTCAAGGATATATATATCGGAAACAACTTCGTTATCACTGAGGCAGTGGTACGATATGTGTACAGTTTACCCTATTCTTTCCAGACTCCACTTAGTGGGAACATGTTATTATTGGCATAGGCGGATCTAGCCTAGTAAAGGAAGGTTAGGAAGACGAAAAATTATATTATTAATATATGATGTATATATTGTAGATGTTGAACCTCCTTCAATATATTTTTTTTTTTTGGATTTTAAATCCGCTAACTAAAAATTCTGATTACGCTTCTCTAATTGTATGATAATTGTAGTGTGGGATAGGAAAAAGACTAGTCATTGGTGCCCATTTTTATCAAATGCTTAGTGTTTAATAATGAAAATGACATTTTCTTGCTACCTTTATGATCATATTTGTATTATTATAACTTTGTTTTGCTAATATTCCAACTTAGATCCATTTGCAATCACTATCATAATTAGTAGTGGACACTCATATCCAACAAGGAGTTGAAAAATCAAAATATTAACATATGATACATGCATTTACAAATTGCAAATGAGAAAATGAATAAAGATAAAATGTTCACATCCAAAAAACTAATAATTGAGTGGGTTCATTGTATTTTATAGAGTAAAACATTTAGTAATTTTCAACTATGATTGGATTTGCTACGACATATTTTAATTTTACGAGAGTTATATTACCTTCTGAATTAAATTTTAGTATATTTTGTATTTTTTTAACTAACGTGACACCTTTTATCAAACTTTTTAGTTGACGTGAGCCTCATTTTGTGTAATAAAGGTGCCACGTCAGCACAAATGGTGGCAAAAGTACGTTAAAATTGAGTTCGGGATGGTAACAGAACCCCTGTGAAGTTGGAGTATGTCGTAACTGCTTTGATCATAGTTCGGGGTACTGGATGCTAATCTCTATTTTATACTTTTAAAACTTTTTTGTATTTTGCATGTCAATGACAATAATATATTAGTTATAGGGTATTGCGTCAGCCTTTTTAACTCACGTGGTACATTTGACGTAGGCTTCATTTTGTGTAATAAAGGTGTCACATCAACATAAAATGGAGACAAAAGTACATTAAAATCTAGTTCGGGAGGGTAACAAAACCTCTGTGAAGTTGGAGTGTGTCGTAGCAACTTTGATCATAGTTCGGGGATACTGGATGCTTATCTCTATTTTATATTTTTAAAACTTTTGTATTTTGAATGTCAACGATAATAATATATTCAGTGCAATCTCACAAGATTCGTAAGCAACCTTAATTTACATGTATACCAAAATAATGTTGTCCTCTCATGCTGAATTTGTCTCACTAGACCACTTTTTTCTACTAGAATTAGGTATTCTACTATACTTTTTTCTACATTTTGTTGTTGTTGTTGTTGTTGTTGTTATTTGCTCCGCATACAATTCTGAACTCGACACTGTATGCATTTCCGAAGCAAGAAAATAACCCTCCGCCATCGGAATTTCGTCGTGAATGTCCTTCGTTCACCGGCTGCCGCCGCGTCGCCGCCGTCTCTTTCCTCCATTTCTCCCTACTTGATGATGTTAACCCTTTTGCTTATGCTTCCTCTGTTGTTAAATTCTCTAATGTTATCGAGCTTGCTCCATCTTTAATTTCTTTTAATTGTTTGGTATGTACGTCTTGTGGTGACTCAGTTGGCTGTGTTAAAGATGGTGGTTGCTGGTACCTGTAATTAAAGATATAATTAAAAAAAATTACAAACGTATTTTTTAACTATTTGAATTTGTAGACCAAAAGATCAGTATACAATTCAACATGTTAAATGAGCAGACATAAATCCTAAATACAAATTATTTGCATTGTATGGCCTTTTCTTGTGCCACTATTTCGATTTTGTCCCTCGTTAGACCAACGAGGGATAAATTTCGCCTTTATGAGTAGTTGAATGATATTTTTTTTGCATTTTGTAGACAAAAATAATTCATTGGCTAATATGAGACACTATCTAAATAGTAGCCTCTAAAAGGCTATTTGTGCAAATGCTAGCTCCATATGGCCACCAATTATGAACCTCACACATGATTGCATAGAAATAGCCATTTTCGACTTGTCTTTAAAAAACAACCACTGTCATGAAGTTTTAAATTCCTCAAACTCTTCTTTACAATGTCTTGAAGTGCTACCTATGAAATTTGTGGCTATCTTTCAACTATATGGCTCAAAAGTGGTTATCTTTTAAATATTACCCCATGATTGACCGAATAAAGGTCGATAACATAATAAAGTAATTAAAAATATACTCTATGTGACAGTTTAAGAACTTTTAGATGAAGTGATCGTACACGTTGATAACAGTACCATTTGGCGGCTAATATGAGACATAATTTAAATAGCAGCCTCTGAAAAGGCCATTTGTGCAAATACTAGCTCCACATGGCTACCAATTATCAACCTCACACATGATTGCATAGACATTGCCATTCGACTCTCTTTAAAAAATAGCCATTGACATGAAGTTTCAAATTCCTCGAACTCTTCTTAACAATGTGTTGAAGTGTTACCTATGAAATTAGTGGCTATGGCTCAAAAGTGGTTATCTTTTGAATTTTACCCTATGGTTGGCCGAACAAAGGTCGATAACATAATAAAATAAATAAAAATATACTCAATATGACAGTTTAAGAACTTTCAAATGAAATGATCGTACAAGTTAATAACAGTACCTTTTGGCGTCTATCTCAGCTGCTACAATCGAAGCCAAGGGACCAACATCTGAACTCAGCTCCAAACCATTTACCATAGATCGATTCGCCATCGAACCGTTACAAATGGAGCCAAATTTGTTAGGAAAGTCATTATTACTAACCTCAGAGTAACCTAAAAGACCTCCATAATTCTATTTTTTCATCTATTTCCCTTTTTTTCTCATTATTAATTTCATAGTAATTTTCACTCATTTTCTTGTCCAAAATATCTCTATAATCCAACGAATTAGGATTAATAATTTCATTATTAAAAAGTAATGGCCACTCCCATGTTTAATATTCCTTGTGGATTTCCAGATGGCCTTCTAATTTGTAATGGAACAAATCTTTTTCCATTTAATGATTTTTGTAATTTAACAAATGGATTAATTAAATTGTTTAATTGAACATTAATTGTACCTACTAAAACATCTCTAAACGAAGAAACACTGTAAATTTCAACATGTATTGTAGAATTTTCTGCATATAGAAACTCATCATCGACCTGTAAAAAAAAAAAAAAGTTAGAGAAAATTATCAAATGCATGTTATTGAATCCTCTCGTTTGAATTTCTGACTCAGATAAATTGAATTTAAAGAAACTATATATGTATAGATATAAATATATATAACGTGAAAAACCTTGAAGGAGAACTTGTCATTCCACGTTGGGTTGTTGTGATCTTCATTATCAATTCTTGTAGTTTTCTTTTTATTAGGATTAATCCATGTAACAGCATAAGTACGTAGAGATTTCGAAATAGGAGCTAAATCTTGGGCAGAAATTAGACTAATTTCAAGAATATTATTGATAGGGGGGAAATTATTGATGTTATTATTAGGGATATCAATATTGTTGTTGTTGTTGTCGTCGTTGTCATTGGTGGTGGTGGGGTCCATCTTTGTTGTGTTATTATCTCCGTCTGTGGCGGCGGCGACGAGGAGGAGATGGTGATGGTGGAGATTGGAAATGGCATCAAGAGAGAAAGATCGAGGAAGATATAATATGTGTGTATGTGTTTTAGTTTTGTTTTGAGTTTTTTTGCATGCATGGATGGATGCTAATTTTATGGCTATTATTTAGGGTTATTTTGTGTGTTTTGAATCCTTCTAGATTATTCAACTTTAGACAAATTTAAATATAGTGAATAATAGAGAGGTTCGAGAATAAAGAGTTCCATTACGTATTGATTGGTGAGCTAGTTAATATTAAATAAAGTAAATGCACTGTTTTCATCCTGAACTATAAACGAAATTGCTAGACACACCCGAACTTAAAGGGGTCCTATATATTACCTCTGGACTAATTAAAACCATATTTTTGACAACCTTAGTGCCTGGCTACGTGGACCTTCAGTGTGCTGATTCACGCAGTGTGCCACGTAGGCACTAAGGTTACCAAAAATATGATTTTAATTAATTTAAGGGTGGTAATAGGAACTCCTTTAAGTTAGAGTGTGTCTCAACACTTTCGTTTATAGTTCAGGATGGAAACAGTGCATTTTCTCTATTAAATATGAAAAGAAAATATATCGTGGCCATATATCTTTTTTTTTTGTTTGTTTCGTTCAGTGTTCGGAACCTATTTTAAGGTTTCAACCTAGCTCAATAATTCAGATTCACGCAACTTAAAAGTAATTTCTTATTTACTTTATGGGCTTGAACCCGAGATCGTCTAGTTATTTTGATCCCATCTAATGTCCGACGCCCATTTTGGGGCTCCAATCAGTCTAATTCAAATCCACATCAATCAAAACAAATTTTATTCATTGTCGACTCTGCTCGAGCCCCAAATCCTTAACTAGTACTTTTTTGGAGCTTCAGCTTGACTAATTCAAATTCACGTTGTATAAGACTCATTTAAAAATAAATCGTTCTATATCAAGACTTTTTTCATTCTCAAAGCTCGACTCAAGACATCATATTAATGATGGAAGGATGGTGTGTGTGTGTATATATATATATATATATATATTTCACATCCTTCCATATCAAACTAATGAATTTAAATTATATATAGCGAGACGAAATTAATTAAAGAGAACAAAAGCAAAACAAAAAACTAAAAAAATGCAGTATATCCATTTTTTACATGAAATTAGTCAAGTACATGACACATATGAAGAAAAAAAATGAACAACAAATTGAATAAAGAATTTATACAAGTAAATATATAATAAGGGAATTAACGAGGCAGAATATTGAATTTCTCTACTAAGTAATTAAATTCAAACCTAATCTCCATCTTAGTTCACCAATAATCTGCACCAAATAAAATAATCAATATATATTTAATTATTTGAGTGAAGATAAATTAATTTGTAAATATGAGTACATCAAGATAGTCACGTTAGGTAAGCAATACAATAGAGTATAGTAGTTCGATATCAGCATTAAAATCTGATTCATTCGAATTCTCGTCAAGTATTAAAGTTGAGAATCAAGGTAGATATCGAACACCTAAGTTTCTTAGATTCTCTAAAAATATTATCGCACTCGTATAAGATTCGTCAAAAATACACTACTTTTGAAGGATCTAACACGCACTCGGTGATGTTTTTTGAAGAGTCCGAACAACATAGACGCTATGTGGAAAAAATGTGGGAGTTGTAATCTTGAAAATCATTAAAACAAGCTATCGACGTAATACCGTTTTATTGCTCTTTGACTTTTTAGAAATGGTAACGAATGAGCGTCAGATCCTTCAAAAATACTGCACTTTTTTTTTTAAAAAAATTCGACATGATACCCTAAAATGTAGTCAAAAAATTCAAACAACACGTTGTCACAATGACTTCTCTCCAGATGACTTGTTGGGTCTGATCACGAGTTGTTAGGAGGGATCGTTGTCAGGGACTTGATTTTTCAATTTCTTTTTGTTGTGATGACGAGTCTATCTAACGACTCGTTTGAACTGATAACGAGTCATATGATGGACTTTTCATCACTGGACTGAAGTCTTTGATCCCTCACTACCGTGACAATAAGTCTTTACTACGATTCATTGTGTCTGACATCGAATCGTTGCCACATGCTATATCATATTAATGTTATTTTTATAATGTAAATATTTTTCTATACTGACGATCTGTATGTCTTACCATCATCCTTCTTGCCACATGACTTGAAGAAATAATAAACTACACCTGATAAAATGGTAGCCACTATTCCTCCAGCTACAATTGCTATTAATTTATGGGTACCATTTTCAGATCCTTTGCCTGTCAAAAATAAAATAAAATATATATTATTAAATTTCCTTCACATATATTTCATGCAAAAAATAAAATAAAATAAAATAAAATAAAACGAGATTGAATTATTTTTGGCCTTTTCTTGTTAGAATTTCTGGCTTCGTCCCTATTTTAGATGGTGAATAAAGTAGCATGAAATATTGTTGAGTAAAGCATCTAGTATCCTTTGAACTATGACCAAATTCACGGGGGTCCTATTACCCCCTTTAACTAAATCTTGACGTATTTTATCATCATTTTTAGTTGACGTGGCACCTTTCGTCAACCTCTTTAGCTGAAATGACACCTTTGATGCGGGTCCCATTTTATGTAACAAAGATGTCACATTAGCATAAAAGGGTGATAAAAATACACTAAAATTGAGTTTAAGGAGGAAAATACGACTCCTATGTCGTTGCAACTTTGATCACAATTCGAGTGATTACTGAATGTTTATCTCAATATTGTAAACCCATACAAAAACAATTTGAGTATAGATAACTTACCTTCATTTATATCATTAGAAATTTTATTTTTACCATAATTATAACTCAAATAACATCCATCCAAATAAATTTCTCCACTTAAAGAATATCCACATTCATCTTGAACAATTTGTATTGCTTTGTTCACACATTCACCACAATCACAAACACCTAAATTCCCAACACATTGTGTTATAACATGAAATTTTCCATAACTCAAATCACAAAATTCATTTTCATTATTCATTCCACAACTCTCAATTTGAGCAAATACATAGCTCATCTCCTCCAAAAATCTACGCGATTTCGCCTTTTTTTTACTGCAGACCTGGAGATGACAAAATCGACTCACTTTTACATATACAACTCATTCGATATCCCAAAAATAAACATGTTAGGATATAAAGAATTGAACTAGAAATAACCTATCAAGCTATTAGGACAAATGAGTTAAAAGTAGAAATTGCGCTCACTAGCCACTTTTCGACCCCATCTTTGAAAAATAGCCACTATCATAGAGGTTCAAATTCCATGAATGAAATTGTATTCTATTGCAATTGCTGAAAAGTGGCTATTTGTGAATTTTGTCCTAAGTCAAAATAGTGTAACAAACATACTAAATTAATTTGAAGATGGTGAAAAACCCAATGATTGAGAAATAAAAAAGAAAAAAAAATTAAATCAAATATATATAAAAATAAAAAAAAACTCACTTTTTATTCCAAAAATTAAAACAATTTCTCAAAAGACTGGAATTTTTTTATTTCATCATTTTTAAAACAAATTTCACCTGAGAATTATGTAAATTTTGAACAACTATAAATTAACAATTCAAGATTAAATTTTTTTTATCTTTCACATTGTTTAAATAAAAAAGACAAAAGGTCAGGTCACGTTGAACAATTCAAGTTATACAATTCAAATCCGATCCATTTCAGCCCAAATACACTTTAGACAGGTCACATCATGATACACGTTTATCAACTCTGACCTATCCAAAGTTCGGCGTCGATTTTCCACCACTACAATATATACTAACCTTTTGAAGCATTTGAAGTTTGAAAATCTCTTTTTCTTCCTCTAATTTGTAATCCAAATAGCAACCGTAAAGTTGAACTCTAGATGGAATTCTTCCTCCACAAAAGTGGCTATAAATGTCAATTAGGCTATTTGTGCAAATATGACATTCATTATAACTATGGTCATTTCTACATTGAAATAATCCCAAAATTGCTATTTTCTCATCACCTACATATGTCTCAAAGAATTTTGATTCTAAAGATTTATTAAGAAATTCTTGAAATAATGATGAAACAATTGATAATTTTGAAAAATAATAATTTTGGAATGTTTGATTTTGAGTACATGTTGTAAAAATTAAGTGATTTAAGTCTATGTTATGGGTGTTAGAAAATTGTAACAAAAAATTAAGAAGGAAAAATTTGAGGAGGAATTGATAATTAAGAAAAATTAAAAGATTTGATTGTAAAAAATATCCCATTTGGGAGAATAATTTGATGTTAAAAGTTAATAGTAACAAAGAAATAAAGCTCTAAATATGTAATATATGGATAAATATTAAGGCTTTAGGTAGAAAAAATATTATCCACTAAATATTTAAAAATACATCAATAAGAGAGCAACCTTTTTGGGATAAACATAATTAATAATTAAAGTTCTTTGTTAGGTTTGATCAAAGTTTAATTGGCTTATAATTATCTCATAAGTGGAATGTTTGATATATAGTAGATACATTTAATCTTAGTTCATTCACATGATTTATATTTTTGATCCTTAAATTTAAGATATTTAATTTTATCCTTTATTATTTTAAGTAGTGAAAAGGTGATCGAAAATATCTCTAACATCGAGAAAACAAAAACAAAAAATCGCTTCACATAAGTTCATATTTCGTATCATAATTTCACAAATTATGCCTACAAGGAAATAACAAGTTATGCCACTTAATTCCTGTATAAATAATGTCGATCGAAGTAAAAGTTCAGTTCATAATCTATAAGTATGTACTTCCTACAGAACGTGTATATATATCGTGTAAGGAAAAAATTCAAGTTTAGAACGCACAGTTTATATTATAAGAAAGATAATTTAACTCGTATCACTAATTTTAAGTTTGCATTTTGAATTTATAGAACTTGTGCTAAATCCGTCTTTAATTCACTTATTCCAATTACATAATGGACCCCAACACTTTTTTATTGATAATTTTGTCAATTAATCCATGATTTAAGGATCAAAATAATGATGAGTTGGATTATATCCCCCCCCCCCCCCCCCCCCCCCCAAAAAAAAAAAAGGAAATGTAATCTTTGAGAAAGTAACAAAATTAATGACATATACAGTTATTCAAATTTCAAACCCTATATATATCATATCCCCCTAAAACAAAAGAGAAAAAACCCAAACACCATATTTTGTGTGAATTTTAAAGCTCCAAAACGCCATGAAATCACCACAAATTTCAACTCTAAATTCCTCCGATAAATTATCGTCGTCGTTTTTTGTCATTGAATCAAATGATAAAGAGAGCTACTACTTCCCGGAATCGTTTGTTGTCATTGAATCAAATGATAAAGAGAGCTACTACTTCTCAGAATGTCAAAAAGATACCAATTGCGAAATTTGCAGAGCAAGTTTCAATGCGGCCCTCGATATGATGCACAAACCAGAACCCTCGGAAGGTATAAATTTCTTCTCTGTTTAGTTGATATACTTTTGCATCCGTCAAGGAACTCCGCGTAAATCTTGCTAATTGTATCATGAAACATACTCTCTTTAATATCGTGTAAGGAAAAAAATTCAAGTTTAGAACGCACAATTTATATTATAAGAAGTATAATTTAATTCATATCACAAATTTTAAGTTTGCATTTTGAATTTATAGAACTTGTGCTAAATCCGTCTTTAATTCACTTATTCAAATTAAATAATGGACCCCAACACTTTTTTATTGATAATTTTGTCAATTAATCCATGATTTAAGGATCAAAATAATGATGAGTTGGATTATATTCCCCCCCAAAAAAAAGGAAATGTAAGATATATAAAAATAATGCCACGAATGCCAGCTAAATTTAATTGATAGTTGTAGGTTTTTTCCTTTTCCTTTAATCTCATCATTAATGTTATTTATATTATTTCCTTAAGTTATTCCTTTTCCATTTTTTATTATTCTTTTACTTTCTCTTATTTATTAAAGTAACTATTGCTCCCGTAATGGTTAAACATTGATGTAATCTTTTCCCCTCCCTATAATTAATGGTTATATTTACTAAAGTAGATATTTACTTTCGTAATGGTTAAACAATTATGCTACCCTTTTCCCTCCCTATAATTAATGATTATTCAATAAAATCATAGGGACTAGTCACACAAGCTAAGCCCCCAACAACTTCCCCAACTAAGCCTAATGTCAAATTCATAACATTACATATCTTCAGTCTTCGAAATAGAATTGTGATAATTTCAATCTTCAAAAATAATTTCAGGTATAGTTTTTAAGATTTCATTGATTACTTAACACTATGCTTACTATTTTGATTTATTATGACACCTTTTGTGTCTGCCTTAATTTGTTTGTTTCCCTTCTTTATTTTTTTAATTTATTAATTTGTATTTGATGATTTGAATGTAGAACAATTATGAATCAGTAAGATTTCTGTATATTTTCTTTATTTGAATGTAGAACAATCATGAATCATGCTTTCCTTTCTCTTTTCAGCCTTTATATTCCGTGTTAATAAAAGGTAGGTCACGTTTGGTTACTCCTGTTGATTATATTATTAAAATGGTTAACGTGAAATATGTAACGTTTAATTTTTTTCATCAACTATTTAAATTATATATTTAGAGCATATTAACATGGAATTGAAGATTTTCAAGCATGGGTTCTAAAACAACTCTTTATGTCTACTCTATCTAAAGTCATTGTCATCTTTTTATATGGTGAAAACTAAAAACACATTTCACCAGCTCTTCATAGCTGAGTAACTAATTTAATGTAACTAGCATCGTAATGTATCATGAAACATACACGTAACGTTCTGTAAGATACATCTCTTTAATTATATCTCATGCTTGCGTTTCCTGCCTCTCTAGTTTCTTCTGCATGTGTCATATCAATGCCCGACTTTGAAATTCACGGAGATTGTAATCTTCTCATTGCAGGAACATCGGAAAAGAAGTCCACCAGTGTGATAGAGATGCCATCGTTGGAACCCATAAAAAACTCCCCGTGGCTCGAAAGCTTCATTTTCCGGAAATCCCGGTTTCTCACAGCCCATCGACTACTCTTTCGACCCCCAAATCGAGTAGCAACAGCTCTGCTTCTTCGTCTATGTCCCCTCCGCTGAATTCTACAGCGAGGGTGAGTTTTTACGCGAAGGTGAAGCGGAGGAAGAGTGCATTCAGGTTTGGGGTTTTGCCGATGAGGTTGATTTTTGGATTGGCGGTTGTTTTCGGGTTGGAGTTAGGGTTTTCTTGGATGGTTTCTGGGTTCTTGAAGCATCGATTTTCGATGGAAATGGTCAAGAATTTGAGTGAAAAATTATGGGGTTTAAAGGATCTTGAAGAAAGATTGATTTTCTTGAAAATGGAGCTTGATGGTGTAATCAATGGCGGAGAAATAGCAAGTTGTAGCCCTCTTCATTCTACTTGGAAAATCGACCAGGTAAATGCTGGATTATTAGTTTTGTTGTTCTACGTGTATTGCTTATGTCTTCATAAATGTTGCGTTGGATAAATGTTATTAGCTGTAAATTCCAACTTTTTGGTATTTTTCTGTGTCTTCGGATGATACAATGGATCAATCATTTGCTTCATTGGTTCCAATGGTGGCAGCTGCGGAATCTGTTGTATTATGGTTAAGTTAGTTAAAAAGATGAGAGTTGGAAAATAGAAATCAGAACTGTCGAGTGTGATTCTCTTTGTAAACGGCCTCTCTACCTAACGAGGTAGGGGTAAGGTTTGTGTATACTGTGTTGTTGTTGTTGGTTCTGTGTATATTCTTGCTACATGTCAATTGTCAAAGGATACCAAAACAAAGTATGATTTTTCGACTAAATTATAGGATGGTTTGCTTTTGAATTCGCGATGTACATTGTACAAGTCCAATTCAGAAGAGTTGAGCATATGGGGATGGCCTTTACAAACAGCAGGTTTGCTCACAGCAGGATTTTCTACGCGTACGTATACCATATTATCAGGAAGACTCACTGAGGTAACAGAATTTCGACTCTGTTCTATGTTTCTATCCTCTCTTCTTTTAAGTTTACTTAGTTAAATTAAGGTTTTGTTGTTCTTTTCCTCTTCATTTTGAATAGTGGTCCAATTGGGGGATTGGTTACTCAATTATAAAGGCTAATAGTTCATGGACCCAACAGAAGTGGAGTGCTTCTCCTGTGCAGTTAGACCCGAATACATGGATTTTAGAGTACAGTCGAAGTCCTTTAACTGAAAATGGGAAATTGGTTTCAGCTGTGTTGGAGTTTCTGAAATGCTGGCTGAGAAGAGAAGTTCAAAACTTGAAACAAGAGTTCTGGCTGTCGTCTTCTTTCACGAGCCAGTACAGTGATTTCACAGGAGAGAGGCTCCAGATTCCAACCTGAGAAAGCATGGGGCTCTTCTGAACATGGGGTTTTTGATGTTCTTATAAGAAAGCATTCTCATCACTCATGAGAGCTTCCGATTTTAGCGCTATATGTTTGTTCTTCTGAACCTTGAGGATTCAATTTCAGCATTTTTTGGTACTGCATGTCTTGGTACATTTCAACTGTAAATGTTATATCCCCTGTAGCCAAAAATGTTCTCTGCCTGTGCTTGTTTGATGAAGTTGAATGATATATAAAGAGATATGAGGACAGTATAATACAATGTGTAGTATACAACTAATTCTATTTCACAAATTGTTGTCACCAGTAGTCTTTACAAGAACACGAGCCATCTCTTTGGTACAAATGTGGCGTTTGTAAATGATGCCGATTTTCATGTAAGATACGACAGGGACGTTGCACACACTGTAACTGTATAGTGATGTCATATCATTTATAAAATATCATTACTTATCAAAAAGAGATCGATATCCAAGTTGGGATCTTGAGGCTATAGATGTTCGATTCATTTGGCTTATCTTTGGCATCATTTACGATATAAGTTTGGCAGCTTTAAGAAGATAAGTTTTCTTTATGATATCGTTCTGTGGTTAAAAACGTAGCTTAAAGGTGATTGATGCTGGACGTGTGTGAGTTCCAGTATGCGCAATTGAATAATATGCAATATTGCACCAAAATAAGGCTCATAGGATAGCTGAATTAGGACTGAAAGCGTAGGCGAAGGAGGAGGTTTAAGCGATTTAATCAATTGGTGAAGAAGGGACGTAAAGTTGCTTTTCTTCTGTGGGAAACAATAAGTGAATGCTCGATTTTGCTTGTTTAATGTGCAAATGAATAAAAGCTCAGATACTCGGAATTGCTCTAAGTCTGTCTTTTTACCGATGTGGATATGATATCTTTAGAGAGAATGCATCTCATTTCTTGATGACCAGCTATCGGCTATCATTGATGTAAGTTTTGTCTTTTTTGGCTACAGATACACGGTGTACAAGGTGGAGAATCGTCATTGTAAACTTCGTCTTTTGAGTGAGTGGCACAGCGGAGCGTGTTGGAACTGTTGTGTTAACCTTAAAAGTATTTATTAGTTCAATTTATGAGAAAAAATGAACATGCGCTGTGCATTATGTATTCAACGATCTAGTGAAGTTCAACACAGTAACATGGGTGTTTCTGGAGCTACGTCGACATCTTCAAACCTCATTCCCTCACAGGCAATCCCGTTAGCATCTAAGAGTCGAACAGTAGGGCATCTATTATCTTTGACTTCTGGACCCCATAAAGATTTTAAATTTTGTTCTACCTCCTCTCAAGAAAGTAGGCAACATAACTATCCATTTATTTCAAGTGAAGCTTCTGCGGCAACCTGCCGGTCTTCACTCTCAAGTATACATTCGACATCATTTGATAATTGCCCCATAGGGAACGACAGTAATTCCTCGGGCAAAGATGCATATCATGACTTAATCAATTTTCCTACGAACGATCCTATTCAGAATGGCCAAGTCGAAAGCCTTGCAGTTGTCATGCCATCTAACAATCAGGCTAAGAGATCTGATTGGCAAGAATGGGCTGATCAGCTAATTAATGACGATGATGATGGTGGTTTGGGTTCGAGTTGGAACGATATTCTTGTTGGTATCAGTCCTCCAGAAATTAAGGTTTGTTCCGTACTGAATGTATGATATGAGCCTTGTATTTCTTTCTGCTTTATTTCACATTGATTTCTCGTTTTTCAAATCAGTTTCTGGAAACGTCTGAAGTCCTCGCTTGCGAGTCTCATATTCTTCCTTCTCCTGCTACGGTTGTTGCTGCTGCATCGTCTGGGCAAAGTTCAGTTGGTAGCCCATCGTCTACCACAGCGCTGACAAAGCCTCGCATGCGTTGGACACCTGAGCTACACGAAGTCTTTGTAGAAGCCGGCAGTAAGCTTGGCGGTAGCGAAAGTACGTAACCTCTTTGTTTCTCTTTCTAGCGTCTAGGATGAGTAAGAGTTAACGTTAAGTCGTTAACATTATTATATCTAATTCATGAATTTGACTTTACAGAAGCTACGCCAAAGGGAGTCTTGAAGATCATGAACGTCGAAGGCCTAACCATCTATCACGTCAAAAGCCACTCGCAGGTATAATAAATCATCCTCGTTAACATTTTCCGCGGTAACAATTTACTTACCTTATACATTTTATTTTGAATTTCAGAAATATAGAACTGCCAGATATAAACCAGGATCCTCGGAAGGTAGAAATTTCCTCTCTGTTTAGTTGATATACTTTTGCATCCGTCAAGGAACTCCGCGTAAATCTTGCTAATTGTATCATGAAACATACACGTAACGTTCTGTAAGACACATCTCTTTAATTATATCTCATGCTTGCGTTTCCTGCCTCCCTAGTTTTTTTTGCATGTGTCATATCAATGCCCGACTTTGAAATTCACGGAGATTTTAATCTTCTCATTGCAGGAACATCGGAAAAGAAGTCCACCAGTGTGATAGAGATGCCATCGTTGGACCTGAAAACGTAAGTCTTTGCTGCCACACTATGCATATCGATAGATTATGCAGTGATCACACATCTTGTATGTCTGTTCATTATGGGGCATAATGTTTAACATGATGTTATATGCGCAAAAGTTTATCCGATTGTCAATTTTTACTTCAAATACTGTGTTTTATTTTACAACCGCAGATATCTCACCCCCATCCCCACCCCCACCGCCCAACTTTCAGTTCGAAAGTACAAATGAAGATCATCTTCGACAAACTTGACATTTATATACAAAGTTTCTTCTTCTGATTCCCGTTTCTCAGACAAAGAAGTTGAAGACTTTTTTTCTTTCATGACTGATTCTTAAAACTATATCGGGATTTTTGGTAATAGGACTATGGGAATAACAGAAGCGCTAAGACTGCAGATGGAGGTACAAAAGCAGCTTCATGAACAACTTGAGGTGCATAGACGATCAAAGTCTCCAACATTAGTACTCATGTACCTTTTCTTGCACCTGTTTTCGTTGTCAAATCTTGTACATTGTGCGTCTGTGTAGACTCACATCCAAGTTTATCATTTTAGCAACAGCTCTATGTATTCGAATGTGAAATTATGATATTGTTCTAGTTTGAATCCATGCGGGGATGAGGGAGAGCACACCACATTAAACAACTCGCAACTCTATTCCGTACCTTTTTTCCTTTAAGCTAATCATCGTCCATGGTATTAGTACCTGACGAGATATCCATATTACTTATGCGGCCGGTAGTTAGAAGATTTTCTGGGTGAAACTACTTGGAAAAGAATTGCTTCTCTCAACTAGGAGCCTGTGTTGCTCGGACTCTTCAAAAATGTCTTTGGGTGCATGTCGGATCTTTCAAAAGTTGTACGTTTTTAGAGGATCCGACAGGGGTGAGGCAACATTTTTGGAGAGTCCGAGGAAAGGCCGGACCATAGAATCTTGTGGTCCGGTCCCCAGACCCTGTGCATAGTGAGAGCTTAGTGCACCGGACGGACATTTTATGGTTATTATCTAAAGAAATTCTATCTAGAGTCATAATTTTAACGTATCCCTTTCCGCAGATCCAAAGAAAGTTGCAGTTGCGGATTGAAGAACAAGGTAAATACCTCGAAATGATGTTTGAGAGGACGAAGGACATTGGGCAAGATTTCAAGGTATCATCATCAATAACAGATGAACATCCTTCACCATCAACCGAGCCAAAGCATTCACCTCCCAACGACAAATCAAAAGCATTCGAGAAAGATCATGTCAGTTTGAACGATCGTTCAATCACTGGACAAGAAAGCTCGTGAAGATCACGACACAGATGGTGGAGACTCGTGTTGTTCACCTCCGTCAAAACGAGCAAGAACTGAGGAAAGGTCAGCTCTACATGTATCTTGATAGACTCATTTGTAATATGTAGCCCGACGGGATAGCTGAAATGTGAATTGCTGTCTTTACAAATGTTATCGACTTGATGAAAGCTTCCGGCTTGAAAATAATCTTCTTCTTTGGTTGTTTCATTCACTTTTCCTCCGACTTTAAGGATTGATTGTGTTTTTCACTAATCACTGCAGGACTCGAATCACCATCTTCTGAGTTTACGAGCATGCCAATAGACACACACAGGATCTTTCCGTCCTATAAGAAAGTAGCTTGTCTGTCATCCCGATTCTTTCATAATCCTATATATGTGTAATACATACAGGGACATTGGTTTCAGCTGTGTTGGAGTTTCTGAAATTCAGGCTGAGAAGAAAAGTTCAAAAGTTGAAACAAGAGTTCTGTCTGTCGTCTTCTTTCACGAGCCAGTACAGTGATTTCACAGGAGAGAGGATCCAGATTCCAACCTGAGAAAGCATGGGGTTCTTTTGAACATGGGGTTTTTGATGTTCTTATGAGAAAGCATTCTCATCACTCGTGAGAGCTTCCGGTTTTAGCTCTATATGTTTGTTCTTCTGAACCTTGAGGATTCAATTTCAGCATTTTTTGGTACTGCATTGTCTTGGTACATTTCAACTGTAAATGCTATATCCCCTGTTGCCAGATGTGCTTGTTTGATGAAGTTGAATGATATATAAAGAGATATGAGGACAGTATAATACAATGTGTAGTATACAACTAATTCTATTTCACAAATTGTTGTCACCAGTAGTCTTTACAAGAACACGAGCCATCTCTGTAATGGTGAAATCTAGTCCTATCTCTTACTACAATTTCTCTCTCAAACACCTTATATGCCAACTTCATAAAGTTATGGCAATCCTCACAGATCCTTAAATTCTAAATTATATGGATTGGTGATCCGTTGTTACTTCTCAGTAATCCATAACAAAGAGCCAACTTTTCGCTGTGCAAAAGGATCATATTTAATCATGTATAAATAGTATATTTTTCCGTCGAAGGGAGTTCGTAACCCCCAAAAGAAGGCTGGCTCCGCCCCTGTGGACACGTAAAGATGCTATTTGTTGTTTGAAGACATATGAAAAATCAATAGTGGACACGTAAAGATGAACGGAGAGGAGTAACTTGAACCCCACAGTTGATTAAAGCCCTATTATTGGTGTAAAGAGGTAGAGTGACAAAACAAAATTGATGACTAGAATGAATGATTGATTTTTAGACAAATTGGAATCTTTATATTAAATATAATAATATAATATATACCCATAAAAGTCTTGTTTTTTTTTCATTTTTTTTTGTTAAATAATCTTGATTTAACCATTTTTCCAGCCTCAAACAAATTGTTTGTCAGATTCTTGGATTTTAAGGTTCATTTTCTTATCTTTTACTTGAACCCCATGTTGAATTTTAGCTTTAATTTCAGTTTGAATGTATATTATCAATGTTGTGTTAATAGTGTGATATGCTTATGGAGTCCATTTTCTTTTTGTATGATTTGAATTTTGCTATTTTTTAGTTAACCGTGGTGATTGAGACAGCTTGTGTGCACCTTGATTAATTTCACGGATACGTGTCACCTTCTACCGGCAACAGGTATTAGGTAACTCTGTTAAAAATTTTTGGATTATAAGGTTCATATTCTTGTTTAATTTCAACTTTATTTTCAGTTGAACGTATATGTCAATGTTGTTTTAATGGTGTTATTTGCTTATGGATTCCAATTTTGTTTGTGTTTTTATGTTTCTATTGTGCTTGTATGGTTTGAATTTTGCTTTAGTTGAATTGGGTTGTTGATAGTTTTCGAAAGGGAGTTTTGGAGTAACCGGTAAAGTTTTGGAGTTTTTGGGATTTTGAGAAATTAATCAAGAAATTTTTAATAAAAGGTGAATTCTTACCTTAAATTCATAGTAGAGTCAAGAAATAGACGTTAATCTAGCTTCCCGAGCTTCCACTAGTTTCATTTTTAAGCTCTCATACTATGTTAGGGTTTAACTTTCAAGAGGAAATATTGTTGAGTAAAGCATCTAGTATCCTTTGAACTATGACCAAATTCACGGGGGTCCTATTACCCCCTTTAACAAAATCTTAACGGAATTTTATCATCATTTTTAGCTGATGTGGCACCTTTCGTTAACCTCTTTAGCTGAAATGACACCTTTGATGCGGGTCCCATTTTATGTAACAAAGATGTCACGTCAACATAAAAGGGTGATAAAAATACACTAAAATTGAGTTTAAGGAGGAAAATACGACTCCTATGTCGTTGCAACTTTGATCACAATTCGAGTGATTACTGAATGTTTATCTCAATATTGTAAACCCATACAAAAACAATTTGAGTATAGATAACTTGCCTTCATTTATATCATTAGAAATTTTATTTTTACCATAATTATAACTCAAATAACATCCATCCAAATAAATTTCTCCACTTAAAGAATATCCACTTTCATCTTGGACAATTTGTATTGCTTTGTTCACACATTCACCACAATCACAAACACCTAAATTCCCAACACATTGTGTTATAACATGAAATTTTCCATAATTCAAATCACAAAATCCATTTTCACTATTCATTCCACAACTCTCAATTTGAGCAAATGCATACTCATCTCCTCCGAAAATCTACGTGATTTCACCTTTTTGTTACTGCAACTCATTTTTAGATATACAACTCATTCGATATCCAAAAAATAAACATGCTAGGATGTAAAGAATTGAACTAGAAATAACCTATCAAGCTATTAGGACAAATGAGTTAAAAGTAGAAATTGCGCTCACTAGCCACTTTTCGACCCCATCTTTGAAAAATAGCCACTATCATAGAGGTTCAAATTCCATGAATGAAATTGTATTCTATTGCAATCGCTGAAAAGAGGCTATTTGTGAATTTTGTCCTAAGTCAAAATAGTGTAACAAACATTATTCAAAAAAAGTGTCTCACGCGCCCTTAGTGAGTGTACAACATGCGGAGTGCCACATAAGCAAAAAAGGCCTGATTGGATTAAATTCGGGTGGGTTAGGGACCTGATAGGTACAAGCCTTAGTTGAGGGGTCTAAGTGAATTTTCAAAACAAGTTTGAGGGTCTGTCGATGGGTTTGACCTTTTTAAAAGATATGTATGAAAAAAGAGGATGGGTTGTTGGAGGAGACCATTATACAGTAGAAGGTGTTTGGGAGAAAACATGTGCGGGAAGAGGGAGGTTGGGAAGGCCATATATCATCTCAGTCTTTGTTTAAGAGGATACACAGGGTGGGAAGGAAAGTGTAGAAAAATTATCTTATGAAATTGGCATTAAAAATGAAAAAACTGAACGAGCTGCGAATGTGAAAGTGTATTCAAAAATAAAAATCCATCAGTTGTGGAAGAAAAAGAATAATGGGTAAGAGGAATTGAGCTGGTCACTTTATTAGAGACTGCAACTAGCGAGCACGGCCTCAATGAAGACCTATAAAATGCAGGACTAGAACTCTAAGGAAGCAGCTTCGTGAGCATGGAAGGTGGTAAAATTATCAATCTAATTGACATGTAGGTTTCAATTTTGATTGACAATCTTACCACCTTCCGTGCTTGTGAAGCTTTTTCCTTGGAGTTCTGGTCCTGCACTTTGTGAGAGTCTTCATTGAGGCTACGCTCGCTAGTTTCATTCTCGAGCAAAGTGTCCAAATCTAGTCCTGTTGACTTTTCTTCTTTTTTTTTTCATCGACTGATGAATTTTTATATTTTGATACACTTTCACGTTTGAAGCTCATCCAGTTTTTTCATTTCTTATGTGAATTTCATTGGCCAATTTTGCTACACTTTCCTTCCTACCCTGTGTTTCCTCTTAAACAAGGTCTGAAATGATATATGGCCTTCTCTACCTCCCCTTTCGTGCACAGGTATTCTCCCAAGCACCTTCTGCTGTAAAAAAGTCTCCTCCAGCAATCCATCCATAGAAATTTAGACATGGGGAATTTCTATTGGTTCTATCATTGTTTGCTGCATTGTGAGGCTTCAGAGGCCTTTCAAGAAGTCCATTCCGTCATTAAAACTGGTCCAATCACTATTGGATATTTACACTAACGCCAAAAAATTAAAACCTTCCCCAAACTTGACAAAAAATATGATCATGAATCGTCATTAAATTGTAACGGGGTATTGACACCACCGCCTTGGAAACCTTTGACCTTATCAGTTCGCACCTATCAAACTAAATTGTACAATGCAGGATCTTGTTTGAAGGATCAGTGTCTAATCAGTAAAAACTGAATTCACAAAATTATTTCACTTTATGTGTGTCTTCACAGTAGCCTGGTCAATAATATACATAACTCGCACGCATGAAAATGGGATCCATTGCACACACCTTATTTTTTTTACCCTATCAGGACATGTCAAACAATGTTGTTCATTTATTTGAACGCATGTGATGACTATTAAAATGGAGGTGTGAAGAGTCATGACTTTTTATCTTAACTCATTCAAAACAACTGATGAATCAAAATCTCCATCTGTTGTAACTGACGAATCAGCTGTTGGAAGAAATCAAAACATCTTCTCCAACATATGGCCCATCTGTCGCAACAGATAATCCATATGTTGCAATAGATGGTAAATCTGTTGTGATAGACCAGACTATTTTTTTAATTCATATGCGCGCATGTGATTACTTCTTGCTAAAAAATGCTTGTTTTAATTTAGTTTTTCTATTTATAAAATCAAGAGAATTTTATTATATTCTTCCAAGATTACCCCTATTATTAAATGACTACATAAAGTATATTATTCATATTTATACTTTCAAATCATAATTAATAAGGCCAATTTGGTAAAATAATCACCTAATTTATATTTTTATTAATTGGTGTGCCAAGCCCATAGGGTCCAACTAATACGAAACGGAGGGACTATTAAAAAGAGGTGAAGAGTCGTGATTTTTTATCTAACACATTCAAAACAGCTAAAGAACCGAATACTCCATCTATTGAAGCTGATGAATCAACTATTAGAAGATATCAAAACATCTCCTCCAACATACATTGTCCATCTGTCGCAACAGATAATATATAAGTTGCATTAGATGTCTTATCTTTTGCATATACAAACCATCTATTGCAACAGATGGTAAATCTATTTTGACAGGTCGTCTATTTCACATTCAATCCATCTGTTGCACCAAATGCTAAATCTATTAAAAATGATGGATGATCTGTTGCAACAGCTCAATAATAACAACTTTTATCGAGTCTCAAACCGCTATGAAAAGGTGAGAAGTAATTAATATAAAAGAAAAAGTCACGACTTTTCACAGAAAACAAAATGCCACCAGTTTGAATGTAATTAATACAATGGAGTTGAACCGTCCTGCCTTTTGTCCTGACACGTCCAGATTCAATCCTCTATAAATGGTCCCTCCTTAATCTTCATTCAACTCTATTTATTTCTTTCATTTTTTCCTTTCGTGTGACATCTTCAACCACTTTACTTCAAAAAGCCTATTTCTTTCTCATTGAGGTAAGTTTTTTTCTGGTGTAAATTTACCAGTTGGTCGTATATGATGTATTACATTTTGGACTTTTTTCTTTGTATTTTTTAATTTATGCGTGTTGTAGATATGGCTGATCCTTTTATGGACATTGCTATTCTACGCGACACAGTGTGGAAACTTCAAAGGCAGGTTAATGACCTGCAGAGTGAGTTGGTCGCTGTGAGAACGATGATGTTAAGAGAAATGTAGAGGCTGATGAGAGCCCTGCTGCTGCGAGTTGATTGGTCAGCTGTCATTAATGATGATGATGATAATAATGATTAGAATGTGTTTTTTCTTTTAGAGTATGTATTTTTATTTTTCTATATCGTATCTATACCTAATGTATTTTATTTTTCGTTTAATGAATATTTTACTTTTAGTGAGACTTTGACATTTTAATTCTTATGCAATTTTTATTCTGTCTATTTCTTCTAATCTAATACATGTTAACATGTCAACTGTTGTAGGCAATGTTGAATCCAGTAGCACTAGCAATTTTGGCTTTTGAATTCATTCAACAGATGGACCATGTGTTGGAACCGATTAGTCATCTGTTGGGTTTCTATCAATAGATTATCCATCTATTTTGATAGATTTGTCATCTGTTGGAGGAAAGTATTCCAGTTGTTTGTGCAACTGTTGAGAATAACTTTGGTCTATTGTATTATTTTGTTCATGTTTTGCCTTTTTTTACTGATGCACAAGTTATTTAAAAAAATAGATATTTTATATATAATAAATGATAACATTAGGTCCACAATAATGAGTTAAATATATAAAAGTCCACAACAAACAAACAAACAACAACACAAGTTTCTGCAATTACAACGATCATGGTGGATTATGATTCGGGCATGTAGTTCTTTTATGGCCATCACACTTACATATGGAGCACTTGTTTCTTCTTGATGAAAATGATTCTCTAACTCCATGCCTCCTTTTATATGGCTTTCTTCCCGATTTGATAATTCTTGGGTTAATATATGGAGGAGGTATTAATCTCCCCCTAAACTCTATTGAAACAATCCAAGATTCTTCGAGAGGCACCGGAGTAATATGCCCACTATATTCCATTTCATATTTTTCCATCGAATAATATTGAGAGGAGTGCTCATAAACTTAAGGTCCATATTTATGACTGTATTGAGATCGAAGGGCTTCCATAGCATGTGGACAAGGTATTTTGTCCAATTCAAAAACTCTACACGTACAAGATCTTGTTTGAAGATCGATCGTGGAAGTATCACCATGATCGGTGATACGAAATTTATAATCTGCTATTTTATGAGAGATAGCCTATTTTCGAAACTGATGTTCTTTGATATTTTCTTTTTTATTTCGAGAACAAATCAGGTTCTTTTTTCTGGGCACTTGAACTGCACACGCCTTTCGTTAAAAAAATTGTTATACTTCTCACTTATTTTTCAAACATAGCCTTGATGGGAAATTCTCTTTCATTGCCAAACAATGAATTCACCGATTCAGTTATGTTTGATGTCATAATATTGTACCTATAGAAAAGAAACACTTAGTACGACATCATACTAAACTTGTAAATCAAATAAGATATTAAATTCATAAGAATGTACCTATTTGCTGGACAGAATACCCGGCTCTATCTCTCGAAACCGACACGTGCAAGAAATTATCCTACCTTGGGATTCACATCCGCTATTTGATTGAAATAGTCTAAAAATTCCTCTCTACTATATGCTTTAGCTGTTCTATAAAAAAGGGTGACGACCCTTTTATTATGATAGTTGTTTTGAATGTTCTCTCCAAGATGCCTGATGCAACAACCAAAGTAAGCTGAAGTGAAGAAAAGTGAACCCATCTTTGGAATACTTGGATGCCTATCCGATACAAAACACAACTCTTCGGTATCTTCGATGCAGTGTCGCAGTTGTTCAAAAAAAATCCATAAGATGCATCACATTCCTTGTCCGTTACACAAAAAGCGATAGGAAAGATGTGATTCTCCCCATCCTGCGCCACTGTCGCTAGCAAAACTCCATTATACCAGCTCATCAAGAAGGTACCGTCGACGTTTATGTATTTTGTCAAATGTCGAAAACCTTGAATCCAAGCACTATAGGATACAAAAAAGTACTTGAATCTTTTATTTTTATCCAGATGCAGTGCCGTCTTACTTTTGGGATTTGTGGACTCAATCATGTAACGGTAAGCATCCAAGACTTTATACCCATGCTTAAGTGTCCCCCTAGCCAGGTCCTTGGCAATCTCCATGGCCATATATACCTCCCAATAACTGACCAGGACACCCAAATCCGTAAGGAGTTGATTGGCCATAAGCCTTGTTGAAGGGCCTTTGCCATCGGGGAAACTACTCCTGAAATATTCACCGGGGACCTTTGCCGTGGCGTGAGGATTTTGGCCTGAGATGTGATTTGAACCACATGTGTGATGTTTTTCATGTTTATGAATGATGAATCAGTCAGAATTTACGTACTTCACCACTCTCAACCACCACTTGCAGTTTAAATTAGCACATTTGAAGCAAAAGACACTACTCGAATTAATCACCTTCTTTATTCTGAATTTTTTTTAAGCAAGAAATAAATAAAGTGTTAGATTGATCATTCTTGTCCTTGAATGACATTCCAATAAAAAAGTCGGTCCCGTCGTTTTAAAAATTTCCAGAATATTCCGATTGAGAAGAACTGGACATCGTATTGGTCGCATCAATGGGTGTAGGTGTTTGATCATCATCTAGAATATTCATGTCTAGATCATCCAACCGATTATCAAAGAAGTCTTCTTTTTCTTCTTCTTTTTCTACGTTCTGGTTCTTATTCTCTCTCGTCTTTTCAACCATGTACATCTTTAACACCGGCCTGGTTGAATCACTTAGATAAGCATGCAACCGAACCTGATCGGTTATCTTGAAAGGCAGTACCCTCTGATTTTCAAAAGACCTGTGCATGTAGCTGTTGACGAATTCTTTTGGTTGACAATTCAGTCAACAAAAGTTGATGATTAAGTTCACAAAATCATCATATAAAACATCACTTTGGATTATCATAGCTATCGTCTCTAGCATTTCACCCTTTTTCCAATGCCATACATATCGATTGCTCTTCTCAACCCATTGACCATGACAATTCACCCCTATTGTTATTGATCCTTCCATTAGTGGTACCTAAATAAAGTCATTTGTTAAAAAAAATTGATAGTGATTTCATAGTGCTATGAATGAATCCCAACAGATGTGTTATCTGTTGCAACAGGTAAGTGATCAGCCACAATAAATTCTTACCTGTTGGGATTCATGTTATGCTCCTGAATATCTGTTGCAAAATATAAAGCGCCTGTTGGGATTGATGTTACAACTAAATCACCTTTGAAGTTGATTCCAACAAGTGAGTGACAGTTGCAATGGATAATTAACCTGTTACGACAGATGACTTACCTGTTGCAACAAGTTATTAATTTGTTATAATAAATGTTGGAATCGTGTTAAGGTTTTGTTGCAATAGGTACCTAACTTGTTGCAACAGATATGTCAAATGTTGCAACAGATGACCCATCTGTTTAAACATGAATCCAACATATCAGTCTTCTATTGAAACAGATGTCTCATCTGTCGCAACAGATCATTTATCTGTTTAAACAAATGGATCTTATGTTTGATTCATGATTGGGTTCTATCCATTGTTGGAAAACAATAATATAATAGCAGTTACCCAGATGACAAATTCAACTAAAAATCATAATTTGACTTACCAACGTCTTCTATAAAGTAATGTAAAAGTGAAAAGTAATGTTCGAAATAAAATTTGACCTAAGAAATTGGTCAAATAACAGTAGTAGCGGTAGGAACAACAACAACAAATGGTCAACAAGAACAAGATGAAGATGATAATGAAGTAGAAGATGATGATAATGAAGAAAAAGATGATGAATGAAGCAGTAACAACAATGAATAACAAAAATCGTTAAGAGAGAGAAAACAATAATGGGTGAGAAGAGAGAGAAAGACACCTTTTTTTCCCTCCGTTTTTTATTTTATAGACTAATATTTGGATCAAAGTGTAAATTTAAAAACTTGTGGGTTATTTTCAAACTTTTCCAACTTTCTTAATTCATAATAAAGTAATTGTCACCTCCACCTAATAATTAAGACTTGTGTCACCTACACCTTATTTTAAAATTCTTTTGTCACCTGTGACCCAAACACCCTAGTCACTAATAGTTCCAAAGTGTCTAAATATTTATCTTTTTCTAATTGTTAAAATACTTACTGTAATTAATAAATTATTATTAGTAATTTTTAAAAATTAATTTTTAAATCAGACACATAAATAATTCATAATTATTATTCATGATTGTGTTTTGGCTCCATATTGATAATGAGAAAGTGATAAAGGTTTAACTTGAAATTTAGAATATTTTTTCATTTCAAAATTGAAAATGAATTATTTGTAGATGTTGTTGCTTCAATATGACAACATATTTCAATAAATTATTTGTAAATTATCCTACATATTTTTAAGCAATATTATTTGATTTGATTATCAATGTAAATGTTCGAAGGAAAAAAAAAGAACAATCGGAGAGGTATGAACAATTGGACGGACCTAATAGAGGAAAAGACAAGTTAAGTGACAATAGAACTAGACTTAGTGGAAGTTATTTTATTTTTTTTTTGGAACTTTTGTAACATGTAAGGTTTTATTTCTTTGTTTTCTTATTAAATTTCACGAATAAATCGTAGGTAAGGAGTATAAGGAGTATGTATATATATGTCCTTATTTTACCTTTTTCCATACACTACGTCAAAAAAGAAAAAAAATTAAAGTAATAATTTAATTGTTGTTAAATTATTTTTTTTAGTGGCAATTATTTGTGACAATTATATTTCAACATTTTTTGTATAAAAATTTTGTTATAGTATCCTTTACAAGTTTTTTTTTTTGTTTATAACTTTTATTACTCTTAATGTTTAACGCATTAGATACGCTTAGATGCAGAAGCAAAACTAATTACAATTTTTAATTTATGAATTTTGGATCATAATATTTTTTAAATTTATCAAGTTCCTGATGTACTATTACATAGCATATCAAATGAAGTTTTTAGTAAAAAAAATAAAATAAAATTATATCATATGCATAGAGATATGTAAAATCAAGTATACTTAAAAGACCAAAATCTTTTGAAGAGAGAAAAATTTGAATAACGACATACTAATTATAAATAACGACTAAAGATTATAAACATTAAATTTAATTTATTTGGATTTTAAAGCTAAAAGAATCTTTAATCGACTTTTACATATCTAACACGGTATCTTATGACCGCGCTAAGCGTGACTTGTTTCACTATTATTTTATTAAAAGTAAAAGATGAATTATGAAGTTAAATTCGATAGAAAGAACTAACATTCTTTATTGAACAAACTAAAAAAAGTGTTTCACATAAATTAGGTAATTTAACTTTAAAATATTTATTTTTTCATAGTAAAAAGATTTATAATCATAACAATATTTAGGACTTATTTAAAATTATAAATTTTGATATTTATTCTTAATTTTGTATTAAATCAAATATCGTTTTAAATTTTGATATTTATTTTAATTTTGTATTAAATCAAATATTGTTCCATAAATTATGACAAGTATTGGAATGAATGTTCCTTTTTTTTGGTAATTAGGAAGATTTCATTAAGGAACTAAGAAAGTGATGTCTCCCCTGCATTTGTACGGGCCAAAAAGTTAGTGTTCTCAGCCACAACCCGGCTAGGTAGGTCAAAATTATTGTTTGTTACTAAGAGAATAAAAGAAGTTCCTAACATGTATGCATCTAGCACTGCTCTAACAAATATAAGAGGAACTTGCAAAACAGTAGGGTGTAAGACCCCGTAAAATTCTAAGTCTAAAATTCAGCTCATTAAGCTTTACAAGCTCTAACACTTAGAATATTTTGCTAAGTTCTCAAGACTTAGTCTCATTTTTATATTTTCAAACTTTGGAAATTTATTTGGTGACCTTTCCGACCTCCGTTTTTCAATTTTCAAGTTGTGCTACGATTGGTCAAATTCTTAGTACATCTCGGGTGAGTTTCGAAATTTTTATAGTAGTGTAAGGGCATGTTTGGTTGCCCGAACCAGTAGCTAAAGGCGTTTGAGCCACGGAGCCCTCTTATAGCCTTTGTACCCAATTTTTTCAGCATTTCAGGGTCAACTTCAAATGATCATAACTTCCTATATATAATGAACTGGGAGAACTGCTATACATAAATGGAAAGATCTTTGAGTCGTCTTTCTAATAAAATTGGTTTCATCCAAATTCAATACCTGAGTAAAAAGATATGATCAATTTACTACAGCTTATCAAAACTGTCAACAGAGGGACAACTTTGTCTTTTTCTTTTTTCTTAGGGGTAATTTGGTCATTCTCCACCCCTATATATACCCCAAACATGGGATTTTTGCTCAATTATAGCAAAATATACTCTCCTCTCTCAAAAACCTCTCAAGAACAAGGCTAGCATTTCAATAGGGAATCCAAATTCAAGACTCAAATCCCAGAATCTCTCCGTCAATCTTTCAAAAATCAAGAACTAAGGTATGCATATTGTTCATCCACGAATTCCTTTCATCCATAGGAGTCCAAGAACCATGCTTTAAATACTATATTGTGATTGTCTTGTTGAGATATGATCATGTACATGTTGATGGTTGTTGTTTATGCTTCAAGATGTTAATTTAGGGTGATTCTCATGAAATATGTGTGCTTGTAGTTAAAATTCATGAAATTGGGTGGTTTAAGATGACTAAATTATTAATAACACCTATGCCATAAAGTGTGCATATAAGGTGTTCGACGAAATGCCTAGAATAGGCATAATCATGTTTTCATGATTTAAGAGTGCTCAATTAACAAGTCCTTACTCCATGTTTTATGATTTCACGTGAATTCCATGTTGTGTGAATAAAGTTCGAATCTTTACATGTTGTTCATGATACCATGATATTTTATTGATTCAATTGGTGGAATTGAGTTGAATTATGGTGTTATGGTGTATAAAATTGATCATTAGGCCTATGCCCTAAATAATGCATGCAAGGTGTTTGTTAAAATGCCTAAGTGAAGAAGAATTGAGCACTTTGACCTATTTGTGATCTAAATGATGATTCCATGCCATATCCATGTGCTTAAGTTGACTCCCATGCTAAAGTTATGCCTACCATGTGTTTGATAATGTGCCTCAACGAATAAATGTTGATCAAGTACCTAGTCTTCATGATCCAAAATTTTGCCATGTCTCTTAAGTTATGCCATGTCTACTTGATCAAGATGATTTCTATGCTATGAATATATTGTTGGCTTGTCATGATATTAGAATTGACCATGATGTTAGCAATATGAAAAGGTTATGAAAACCACATGATTTATGAATTCCTCGTAGATGCTATATTATGGATTGTTAATGTTGGTCAAGTACTCTTGTATGTCAAGTCATGCTAGTTTCCTTCCATCGAGTCCTGGGGGTATTCGTACCCGAAAAATATAACTGTGTGCCTAGAGCTATGTCATGTTTTCACGATACTCTCAGTCAAGCCATGTTCAGTAAACTCAGTCAGCTAACAGAACTCAGTAGCATTTAGTCAGTTAACAGAATTTAGTAGTGTTTCGCTAGTCATCGGAACTCAATAAACTCAGTCCATGTTCAGTTCAATTAAACAGAATAATCAGTAACAGTTCAGTTAATTCTAGTATGAACTTGGAAATCAGTTCAGTATAATCAGTTCAGTGTCATTCAGTTGGGAGTAGGATTCAGCACCGAGTGAACCCAAGAATGGTAACTCACCTGCCAGTAGAGGGTGTGATTCTTAGAAGCAGTCCTTGTGTTCCAGAACTATGTAGCCAAAGTACGTTGAGACATCAATATCTGTCAGTTTAGGGTAGATGAAGTGGCTTAACCTGTCAGATGAGGGTTCCCACCGTTCTCATTAGAGTACCTACCAGATGAGGGTCACTCACAGCTTATCATTACCAGTGGCGCGGTATTGACACCCTTCTAATCAAGGTAGAGATTGGACCCCAGCTTAGCTATTATGGTATATTTGGGGCATGTCAGTTAGATAAATACTTCCCACAGTTTCAGTATTAGTCTCAGTAAAAGAACTCAGATAGTTCTTCAGGATATCAGGACTGTCAGATACAGTCAGCTCAAATACAGTACGGAACTCAACTAGTTCCATCAGATTTAGGACTGTCAGATATAGTCATTCATGCTATCAGTTATCAAAACTCATGTTATCAGATATATCAGTTATCAGAATTCAGTTATCATTCATGATATGTTATCAGTAAATACATGTCATCAGTATTAATACTCAGTAGTCATGTTATCACGAGCTCAATTTCAGGGCTGTTATATACGGTCAATCAAATCAGTTCTTCATAATTAGAACTATCAGAAACAATCATTCCTTTATTAGTAATATAGTATCAGTCTTCCAGTATTCAGTAATACAGTATCAGTTCCTCACTTATTAGTGAATTACATATCAATATCAGTAAACTCAGTCATTCAGTATCTCAATATCAGTAAACTCAGTCATTTAGTATCTCAATATCAGTAAACTCAGTCATTCATTATCTCAATATCAGTAAACTCAGTCATTCAGTATCTCAGCATTAGTAAACTCATGTTGTCAGTATTCAGACTCAGTAGTCAGTATCACCACGAGTTTAGTTGTAGTTACATATGTATATATGTATGTATATATTCTCATATTCATATCAATCAACATTGTTCATGCGTATAAAATCCTTTGTATTTAGCCTACCTCACTTGTATACTCAGTACATTCAGTCATACTGATGCATTCACGCTATGGTGTTTTATTTGACGCTATAGGTACAGAGGCACGAGTTTCAAAGCAGCAGTAGCATTGTAGATTTCACCAGTCAGTGCTCCTCTTCATTCGAGGACAGTATTATTATTACTTTATTACAGTATTTCAGATTAGTTTTTTAGTTCATGGAGTTAGTTAGAGACATGTTCCTTCAACTCCTTATTCAGTTCAGTTAGAGGCTTTCGGACTAGATGTCAGATTAGATGTTCAGACTTTAGTATTTATGTTTTTTTAGTATTGCTATACCATGTTTTTCAGATATGTATCAGTATTGGACCTTATGGCCTTATAGTTCATGTTTCCGCATATTTTAGGAGATATTATGCAGTTTACAGGTACGAATATCAGTCATGGGTTAACTTGTGGTCCTTTGGGGTCATGAGCACCTTGAGCATTTCGGTTCAAAAAATTGGGGCCTTACATAGGGTGTCCAGGTTCCATTGTTTTTTTCCCTTTATTCTCTAGTAGGTCAACAACTTGGTTTTGCTCTCTAAACACGTGCACTGGAGTTGTTATCTCCACTTTCATCAATAATAATCTTTATTCAGCAAGAATGCTAGAGTAAAGAGGGTGGTCCTTTTCAAAGAGTTGAGTGATATCTTTGCAACCAGTATTTACAATTAGAGGCATTAGGTTATAGTCTTTAGCCAGTGTGAGGCCTTTTCTAAGAGCAAGTTTTTCAGAGCGAAGGGGAGTAGTGTGAACGAGATGTTTAATGAAACTCAATTCCCAGGCACTTTCATGGTTTCTAAATATACCTCCCAGTCCCCCAGGTCCAGGTTAAGGGTCAGCCGAACCATCAATGTTAAGCATATATACACCCCTTGGAGGGGGTTCCTATTTAACACTAATGGGGTATCTGATCGTCGCACCCTCATTCTAGTTAGATTTAAGAAGCTTGTATTCCATAGCCATGTGGACACTGGTCTCAATGCTAATCATATTTTTTTCTGGTTGAAATGGTTGTCTTTCTTTGTCAACCAGATGTTCTAGAGACAGTGAAGAATTAGCTTATCGTAAGAGATATAGGAGTTGAAGGCTTGATTGGCAATAGAATTCCAATATCTAAGCAAGTTGTTATTGGTAACAACATTGTTGGCTAGCATGGGGTTACCATTTCTGATTCTACTCCATAATTATTTGGTATTAGGGCACTGAAAAAAGATATAACTGATGTCTTCCTGGTTATTGAGACCAATCCTATACAGATAGAGGTTGGTTAGGAGTCTACCATGGTACATGAGCTAGAGGAAAGTCTTTATCTTGTTTGAACAAGGGGTTGACCAGATGTGTTTGAAATTTCTCATCTTGTCCTTATCAGGATTTATGGGTCTATCTCTTATGCTATTATACATAATGCCAGTAAAGAAGAGTCCATTGGAAGTTAAGGTACACGTGGGAGTATCCTCTCCCAGAGTATTGAGGGTAAGGGGGTAGCTTGTAAAAGCTTGGGAAATGTGGTTTGAGAAGGTGAATGAGATTCTGGAAAGGTCCCATCTACCATTGACCAACACATATTTGATAGTAATAGTTTCCTTATGCTGGTTTAGGGCCCTCTGGATGACACTTCTAAGAATTCCTAGGAGAGGGATCCAATTATAAGTAAGGAATTTGACTTAATCCCCTTTCTGGACATTCCATGCTCTTCCTGTGGAACAGTCCTTCCATCTTTGTTGGATATTTTTCCATGTCCTAGAAATAATTCTTCTTGTGTTGCTGGTACCCTAAGGGTTGTGATATTTTTTCAAGTGGATTCTTCCCCATAAGTTGTTGGGATTTTGGAAAGTTCTCCATGCCAGACTTGTGTGTAGAACCCTTTGTTTGAGCTCATCTCTTTGGATACCTAGCCCACCCCCTTTCTTGGTTAGGATAATGGTATTCCAACTCAGCATATGAAGTTTTTTTCATCATTAGTACTTATCCATATGAAGTTTCTTTGAATTCTGTCAATGTTCTTAGTGATCTTATGGGGGAGCTAAATGTACTGCATGATGTGGGTGGGGATGCTGGAAAGGGAGGCTTTGCCTAGGATTGTCCTCCCTATGGTGTTGATATGCTTAGTTTTCCATCCAACAAGTTTTTTTTGCATGGTATCTAGTATGAACTGGATGTCTCTGTTTTAGGGTTTCTATTCAAAGATGGGGAACCCCAGGTATTTTCCAAAGGCATTGCTAGCCTAATGCTTAAAAGGTTGTAGCAATTAGAGAAGATTTTAGGGCTACGGTTAGAGGAAAAGATGACTTTGGATTTGGCATTGTTGATTTTTTGGCCAGGTTTAGAGAAGAAATCAGCTAGAATATCAGTGATAGTGGTGCAGTTGTATTGTTCTACTCTAGAAAAGAGAGTGAGATCATGTAATACCCCGTATTTTGAAGTCATCGTTTAATATACAAATCATGCCCTTGAGTTGTATGCACATCATACGAGTCATATGTTCAACTCGTATCCATAACCGCATGTGAGGGGTGATGTTCTATTTAAGGTTTGGCTTAAGCCTTGGAAGTCGTAATATGATCATATGATTCATACGAGGTAAGTTGTAACCAAGTCAGTGTGAGGTGAGATGAGCTCTGTCCAGGTTACGAGAAGATGAGTACAAGTTGTAATAACTCGTTACGAGTCTTAAGGTATGACTCATATCCTAACCAGTAAAGGATCCAAGAATCAAGCCTCATGTTTTGATAGATTTATAAGTTACTTAGACATATATTAAGTCCTCAAATAGCTCCTTGCACATGAATAAGTCGAAACATCCCTTAACGATTAAGTTCTTATGAAAAATATAACTATAGTCATATTCAAATGATCTTAACATCTCTTCTACTAGAATTTCTGAGCTAAATACCAACCAATAGATAGATAATTGAATTAGTTTTCCAATGATACCAATTTTGCCTTAATCCTATATCGAGGTGAAAAGTTATGACCAAATTACTGAAGCACTGTCAAAGTTGTCAGTGGGTACGACCCACTGATACGACTCGTAAGCAGACCATACGAGTCGTCAGGAAGAGTCGGACCCACAATAGTAGGGGTCAAAATTTTGATTCCTAGTGACGACTCAAGGTACGACCCGTACCCAAAACTTATGAGTAGTACCCAAACTCATCGGGACAGCTTCCAGACATTTTTCAGACGATTTCTAAGGTTTTTTTCTTATTTTTTTCTTGTTTTTTCCTTATTATAACTTCCACCCACGAATTATAACCCTCAAAGAAGCCTATTTTATCTAAAAAAAATCAAGCACTTAATACGTTAATCTCCTCTCCTATACTCAAGAACAACAACTAGGGTTTCTTAGAGGCAAGACCAATTACTAGGATTCTTCCCTAAAGCTTCCACTACAGGTGTGTGGGGTGTTAATCAATGGGTTCCTTTCACCCATTGAGTCCAAAAACCCTATTTTAGTTTAAAAGTATGGATCTTATCCTATTTTATGAAATCATTCTAGGAACTTGTGAATTTAATCCATGAACTTCTTAGTAAATCAAATTCAAGCCATGTCAACATGTGTTTTCATGTTATTTAAGTCGCTTCATGTTTGAATTACAATTTTCCTTGTCTTAGTTTCTGTGATTTCATGATAAATCTTCAAGTTATGAATTAAACCATGTAAATATGTTATTTTCTCATGTTTAACACATTCCCATGTTCAAATTTATGTATCTGTCTCATTCGTTGAATTATCGCTTGCTTTGGGACTTTGAATTATTACTCATATTACTGTTTTAAGTAATGTTATTGTATTTTGTAATTATTTAGTGCTGGCAGGTTATGAACAATTGATCCCTATATATTTTTATAGGATTCTATTTTAGTTAACAAGTTAGACAGACCATGATTTCATTATTAAAATCAGAACATCATGCTTATGCTGAGCATTTACAAGTTCATGTTAAATGACTAATAACATCAATGTCATTTCAGTTGGGAGTAACACTTAGCATTGAGTGAACGCAGGGAGGACGACTCCCCCGTCAGTAGAGGCATGAGTCGTTAGTAGCAGTCTCTAAGTTCCAGACCTACGATGCCACCGTATATTATGAGGGTTACCCCATCAGTAGAGGCACAACACCCTTGTCCTACAGGACACCAGCCCTGTGGATCCACATTGTCAGTTATGTATTGGTACCTTGGCAGGGTACCAACACCCTTCCAACTGGGGTAACAAGTTGGACCCCAGTAGCTCGGATTGGGGCATGTCGGTTGTAGTTAGCTCCCACAGTCTCAATGTAGCTTCAGAATAGATCAGTTCAGGTTTACATGATCAAGTGTACAGATTTCTGATGTTCTATTATACAGACTTTCAGTTATTCAGATTTTAGATAATTTTAGTAAATGTTTATGCTTGGTCTTGGTGGGAATACACTGGGTATGTTGTTGTTGTTTTTTATGCTTAGTCTTGAATTCTCAGTTTTACATGTTCATGCATCCATGTTCATTTATATTTATGCATTTCAGTTAGTCCTTATCTCACATACCAGTTGTAACACCCCACATTTTCAACCTAGAATTCAAACCATTGTTATGAAGTATGCAGATCAAAATCCAATGATTTTATGTCTATATATGTGTGATGATCAATAATATAGTGTGAAAATGTCATTCTATATCAATTGAGGTCATAAAAATCTCCTAACTCAAAGACGAGTTGAGGACGCTTCTATTGATTAAGTTTTAGCAAACATTTTAGCTTAGGTCAACTTTAAATGACCATTAGTACTTGTACATAATTATTTACGTGCCCTACCTTATATCAAATGAAATATCTTTGAATCTTATTTCCAACGCATTTGGTTTCACCTTAATTCTATATCGGAGTGAAAAGTTATACCCATTTTACTCCAGCATGTCAGCCTATCAACAAAGTTACGACCTGAGCTGACGGGCCGTCACATATGTGACGACTTATCAGCCCATGTCGTCAGCCTTAGACAGAAAAACATCAATTTCAGATTCCAAATGACGACTTGGGGTGACGGGCCGTCACCTAAGTGACGATTTATCGGCCCAAGTCGTCACCCATGAAATTCAGCAATTTCTATTAGGATTTGGAGGGGTATTTTGGCCTTTTACCTCACCTCCCACGACTTAAATCATGCATTAAACCCTATTAGGTGAGAAAATATCAGTTTCTCATCACTCATAATCCTCTCCACTCTCAAGAACAAGAAAATTAGGGTTTTCTCTCAAGATCATCTCCCAAGAACAAGATTCAAGCCCTTATTCAAGAAAACCAAGAAATTATAATTCTTAATCTAAGAACGTTTAAGAAAAGTCATTTCTCTTTAAAGATTAAATATCTAAGGTATATTAGATGTTCATCCATGGGACCTTTTCACCCATGGAGTCCAAGAATCCATCTTTTATGTTTCAAATCATGAAATTACATGCTTATAATGATTTGTCTTCATGAAGCTTTTATGAATTTTGATAATACATGATATTTAAAAACTATTTTCATTGAAAGCATCCCTTATTACATATTTTATGAATTATGTCTATGAGCTTACATGAATTTTGAATCTTTATCATATTTTCATGAAATTATTGGCGATATTAAATCTTACATATTTGAATGGTGTTGTTTGTTGAATTAAAACCCTAGTTGGTGATCTTAGAAGTAAAATCATGCTATTACTACAACTTTTAACACTATTCCCATGGTTATCCTAAACCATGCATTGCAAGTGTTTGATAAAATGCCGAGATGAAAGGATTTTGAACAATGACTAATTGATATATCCCTAAAGCTTTATTATGTTTTAAATATTATGGTTTCCCTATCATGTCCATGAGAATCTCAGAATAAATCGTCAGTTTATAATTTTGTCATGTGATCATGTTATCTCATCATGTTTAGAAATATCCTCATGCTATAATCTTGTTCTCCATGTGTTTGATGAAATGCTTAATTGAATAATTGTGAACAATAATTTTCTTCCACGGTTTCAAAACTTTTATGTGACCCTATTGTTATTGTTATCGAGTACTGGGGGTTATAAATACCCAAAATTTAGTTGTTTACTTAGTCTCAGTAGTTTCAGTATAACTTCAGATGCGTATGAGCATTATCAGTTCAATTAGTTATAATATCAGTTAAACTTAGAATAGTTCAGTAATCCGAGTCAATTCTCGCTTTAGTTAAGCTTAGCTTAGTCCTGAAATTAGTGTCAGTCCAGTTGGGAGTAGGATTTAGCACCGAGCGAACCCAGGGATGAGGGCATTACTTTTACTATAAGGTTTGACCCTTAGTAGTAATCCCTGAGTTACAGAACTACATAGCCAGCGTAAGTTGAGATATCCTCCTTCCATATAAGGGTTGACACATCTCACATGAGTTTTCCTACCAGTGAGGGTTGACAGAATGTCTTCCTTCCAGATAGGGTTGATTCACAACCATTGTTAGTGCCCATGGCACGGTACTAGCACCCTTCCAATTGGGGTCACAGGTTGGACCCTGATCAATTTAGATTGGGGCATGTCGATTAGATGATACCTTCCATAGTTTTAGTTTTAGTGTTCAGTTTAGAACTCAGTTCAGTTTTGCTTGACCATAGCACATAGTTATCAGTTATTCAATTATCAGATTTTAGTATTTCAGTTACAGACTATATCAGAAACATATTATATACTTGGTCATGTATTCTCAGATTACAGTTTTCACGCATTTATATTCAGTATTCTCATGCTAACCAGATAGTCTTTATTCCATGTATGCTTACTAAGTTACTTCATATCATTCAACTAGTTGTTACTTCATGTTCAATTATCCCATACTATTCATTCAGTTGGTTATCATTTATGCATATAAACCCATGCATCACAACCTTACCTCATTTAGCATACCTGTATATTCAAATTACTGATCGCATACTTTTTGTTGCGCTATGATGTTTCATATCATAGTTTTAGATGCTCAGGTTCCCGACCACACTTAGTTATCCCAGCGCACCAGTAGCAGCAGTAGATGTGAGTCCTTATGTTTCGAGTACCAGTTAAGTTTATTTCAGTTTCTCAATTTTAGCAGACAGTCGGAGTTAGTTGGGGACTAGTCCCATCAACTCCTTAGTTATTCAGCTAAAGTCTTTCAGACTAGTACAGATAGTTAGTCAGTTTTCAGTTGTTATTATCATCCCCTTTTTAGCAGTTTCACTAAGTATTGATTTCAGTATTTTAAATCTTATGGCGTTTTAGTTAAATTCCGCACATGTTTTCTTTGAGATTTTATTCAGTGCTCACAGAAGGTACCAGTCATGGGTTAGCTTGTGGTCTTTTGGTACTGTAAGCATCGTGTGGTGACCAGGGTGTATTTTTGGGTCGTTATACTAGTGCATTCAAAGTACTGATTGCATAGTCTTCTTTTACGCTATGTTGTCTTATAACATAGGTTCGAACGCTCAGTTCCCCGACTGCACTTAGGTAGTCTAGCATTAACCAACAACAGCAGTGCTGAGTCCTCTTCTATCGAGGACATGATATATTTTATCATTATTTCAGCATCTATTTATGTTCAGTTAGTTGGAGTTAGTTGGGGTTCTGTTCCATCAAATCCTCATAATTTCTAGAGGCTTTCAGACAGTTAGACAGCCAGATAGTTAGTTAGTTTTTAGTTTTTACCATTTGTTCAAGATAGATAGACATTTCTTCAGTTTCAGTCTATTTAGATATTTCAGATATGTTGGATTATATTTCAGTATTTGTGATTACAACATCTTATCAGTTTAGCTTCCACACATATGGTTCCAGTATTATATTATTCAGTACTCACAATAAATACCAAATCATGAATTATCTTGTGGTCACTTTTGTCTATAAGCACCGTTATCGCAACCCGGGGGTAGTCTCGAGTCGTGATAGATCATCAGCAAAGAAGAGATGAGAGATCTTAGGACCCTCAGTGGTGATACTGATAGGGGTCCAGTCTTTCCTTTCCACAACATTGTCAATGGCTCTGGAGTGACGTTCCATGTATAGAATGAAAAGGTAGAGGAAGATTAGGTCCCCCTATCTGATTCCCCTCGAGGGTAGGTAAGGAGGGGTCTTTCTTCCATTGATCAGGATAGAAATAGAGCTGGAGGAGACACAAAACATGATAAGGTTTATGAGGTTTTGGGGAAAATAGAAGTGGAGAAGTGTGTCTCTAATAATGGACCATTCCTGTCTATCAAAGGCCTTCTTAAGGTCTATTTTGAGGATTATATTAGGATTTTTACCTCTCATCCTTTTGAAGTGAGAGATATACTCCTGGACAATGATTGTGTGATCATAAGCTCTCCTAGAGGCTAGGAAGATGGCTTGAGTGGGACCAATGATCTGAGGGAGGTAAGGTTTTATCCTGTTAATAATGATTTTTTGAACTAGCTTGTAATTAGTGTTACATAGATCAATTGGTCTAAAGTTTTTGATTGAACAAATATTGTTACATTTTGGGATAAGGCACATGAGAGTAGCATTACTCTCATCCGGCATGACAGATGTCTTGAATATCTCTTTGCAGAAGTCATAGGTCAAGTTGCCTACTAGGTCCCAGTATTTTTGGTAGAAATGGGATAAAATTCAGCAAGCCTCGGGGCTTTGAGGGATTTGAAGGACTTCAAAGCAACCTGAATTTCAGAGTCCTTAAGGGGGGTTTGAAGTCTTTCTTTGACTTTATTGGGGATAGGAGAGGGACTTTTGCAGAAAGCAATGGTATTGATGTTAGAAAAAACATGGTCAGTGGTATAAGGATTAGTGAAGAAATAGAGGATATGGGTTCCTATAAGGTCAGCTTCCTGGAGAGTATTGCCACTTTCATCTTGGATGAAGTCAATTCTATTCCTCCTTCTCCTATTCAGGGTAGTGGCATAAAAGAAAGATGTATTGGAATCACTATAAAAAAGTCAAATGATTCTGAATTTCACTTTCCAGAATTCTTCCTCACTTTTAAGAAGGCTATCATATTCACATAAGAGCTTATTCTCAAGATTATGGAGGAATTGACTATGTTGGTAACGATTGAATTTCTGGATACCATCTATCCTAGCTATGATATTTTTCTTTTTTTTGAAAATGTTACCAAAGACTTGGGCATTCCAAATAGTGGTTTCAGACTGGAAGTTTTTGACAGTTTAGGAGAGTGAAATGTGGGGTGAAAAACATTGGTCAATGCGAGCTCTAAATGTGGGATGACTGCACCACATGGGTTCCAGTTTGAAGGATCTTGGAAATGGAGGGGTGGGGGAAGTCAAGGAAAGAAAGAGAGAGCAATGGTTAGACTTAGTCCTAGGGAGATAGGTAATGGAGGAGTTGGGAAAATATTTTATCCAAGAGTTGTTAGGGATACACCTATCTAGTTTTTCAAGAATAAGGGAGGATCTATTGTGGTTTCTCGTATTGGTCCAGGTGTACTTACAACCCTTATAACCTAGATCTATCATATTACGAGTATCAAGACATTGTCTAAAGAGTCCCATTCTGTTTGGGCTACGAGCATTCCCACCCAATTTATCTGTAGATATAAGTATTTCATTAAAGTCTCCCCTAATTAGCTAATCCTCATGGTGGGATTGAGCTAGTTGACAGAGCTCTCTCCACAGATCCAAATGAATATTAGGATCTTGGCTTGCATAAATTGCAGAATACAACTTAGATATACGGTCAGGGTTTACCTTAACCATGACATGGACTCCCTAAGAAGTAGCAGAGATACTGTCCAGATTCACATCATTATCTTTCCATATAACAACAATTCCTCCCCTACACCCCACAACGCTAGATTACACCTGGGCATCAAACTTGAAGGCCCCAGTGAGGGCCTTGTGGTTAGCCATTTTTGTTTCCAGAAGGACAAACATGACTGGCTTGTAGGTTTGTAGTATATTCTCATATTGTCTACGAAAGCTGGAGCTATTCGCCCCTCTAATGTTATATATTTTGATCTTTATGAGGTCCACTGCTGAGGGTGGATGATTTATCAAAACCTTCCCCTTGTCCACCTGGGAGGTTTGCATTTGTCCCCTGTAAGGGCTGATATTCACTGTTGGTGATGTTTTTTCCTCCATACTCCTCTGAATCAAAGAGAGTATATTCATTTCCTTTGGACAGTGAGCTATAATAGTTGCATTCTAGGGCTCTCTGAATTCTTTTAGGAGTGGCTTTTCTAGAAGATAGAATTCGATATTTGGCTCACCAAAAGCCTCCAAAATTTCTCCGATTTCTTGGTTGCTCTGTCTTAGAGATTCTAGTGCTGAGAGGTCTATTGGGTTTTGGCTTCCTTCCTCTTAGGTAGATGGAGTCCAAGGTACAAATTACAGGGTTTGGGAGCTTGGGAGATACAATACTGTCGAGTACAATGGTTGGCTTCTGAATGTGTGCTCTGTCAGGGAGCTCAGCTCGTTAGACTTCACAAAGTTTAGCATTCCCACCAGTTTATCAAAATGTAGAGTCTGAGCCCAAACTTGGGTGCCTAGTCCCCTCATTATCGCGTCGCCCCCCCTTGTATTATTTGTGCAAGCCAGGCGGGGTCCTAGACTATGAGTACTTAACCATTTAGGTTTATTTTTTTTTTAAATGAAACTTTATAATACTTGTTCTTCTAGCAAATTAAAGTTTCTTTGAAAGTGGAACTTGTTTAAATATCAACTTGTTTAAATATCTTTCTTTTTTCACATTAAAGTTTCATATAACATGTATTATTAGCCAAGTTATCCAATAGCATTAATTCTATCTCGATGATATTTATACATCATAATAAACTTGAATATTCCAAATATAATCCTCATACCTTATCTTGCACCTCAAATAATTACCATAAATTCACGTATTTTAACTTTTACACCTAAAAACCCACTAGGAATTATTCTTAATATCATTTTCATGATTTTATTTTTCGTGGAAGAGATTTATATGGTTAAACATTTAAAGTTTCTTCTATTATTTTTTTTTATACCAACCGTAAATATTTCGATAATCACCAATAAAATATTACAATTGAATTTTTTATATAAGTCGGGGGTGAGGGTGGGATCTTTATTTGTTTTAAAATGTATCTTAGATGTTTTATGTATTTTCTCTTATAGGGACTTTATACACAGAGATACACATTTAAATATGATTTCAAATTCCAATTCAACTAAATCTTTTGACTGATCTAATAAGTAGTAAGTACTTTCAGAGCCAAGTTAATTTTACTTGGTCATTATTTAAGACCTTAACCAGAAAGACCTTTTAAATATTTATATAGAAACAAAAGAGATGTTTTTCTATTCTCCTTGTTGCCTCTTAACTCCCCTCTTTTTCTCTACACCTCTTGACCTTAGGTGTGTCAATAGGCTTAATCATTTCTGGTGATTTCATGACTTGTCAAGATTACTTTTTTAGAATAGTTTTCCCCCAACAAGGTACAACTTATATTTGTAAGTTACCATAAATGTCTCCTTATTGTAATGTCAATTCAGTTTAGTCTTACGCTTCATTTTCTTATGCTCCATGGCTTTAACTGCATGTGGACATGGAATCCTTGTGAAGTGCCATGTCCTGCATTTGTATTTCTATTCCCTTAGTCCGAGGACAATGTCTCTCTCTTCTCTTTTGTGACCTTATACTCATAGTCCCCATTATCATTCACCTCACAAACTTAGGTTCAAATATTTATTTAGAGCTTCAAACTTTTAGGATTAAACTCACCAATCCACTTTATTATAGAGACATTGTTTCCTCCCCATCTGTTTCTCATATTGTGTCACGACTCAAAAATAAGGTCATGATAGAGTATCTAATAATACAAATGGGGTTACATTATCTATCCTAGAAAATGAAAATAAAGATATCTAGGTAGACAAGAAGAGGTTTGGGGTCGACTCTAATGACATAGAGCAATCCGTACCTTGAATATTACCAATCTACAACACGATGTCAACCTCTGTGTGTCGTACTCGTGTTAGGATCTGCTCTGAAAGGGCTTATTATGGGTAAGTATGATCCATTTGTAATCAGTAGGTATCATAGACCGACTAAGCAAAGAAAAAAAGGTAAGTAAAATAACATTATGAGCACGTCACCTATAAGAAGAAAAGTCCTAAACGATAGCTCACAATCCACTAACCATTCTAATATATATACAGAAACGAAAAACAAAGTGGATATACACGAAGAATATACTGAGATTAAACACAATTCAAGGAAAACTAAATAAAGCATGAAAGTTGTGTATGCAAATGCAATGTAATGCAGTACGGATGGGATGAGTAATCAAATTCATCGCATGACCTTCTATATATATCCACAGAGTTCGCTGCTCCTAAGTTGGACCCATGAGATATGTAATACCCCGAGCTAATCTTCGCTCAGTCCAACTTTTAGTTGCATGCGTAAGGGGCTTAAGGTCTGAAAACTTTACTAAGTATCTAGGACTTAGTCCTTTTCAAGACCTCTAGATTTTACAAACTTTTAAGTCGACCTTTCCGACCCTAAAATATTGGTTTTTCAGTTAATTCATGATTATGGAGGTCAAAAGTACATGTCGGGCGAGTTTCGGAACTTTCAGATGGGCGTAGGGTCATGATTGGGAGATGAAAATAGTGGCACCACCGGTATAGGACCGCGACGCAGGGCTTAACCTACCGGTCTAAAGCCCATGTCGCTCGGTGCCTTCATGTGCAGCCTTTTTAAAAGCCCAAGGGGCTTTTGGGTCATTTTCCTTTATCCTATTTCATCCATAACACGAATTTAGGCTTCAAAAAGGGCATTATTTACCTTTTTTACTCAAATTGCTCCCAAGAAAACCCTTCTTCTTGTTCTCCAAGAACAAACCCAAAATATTCTTCAAGAAAACTAGGGATTCAAGCTTCCTTTGCCACTCAAGAAGATTAAGGTATGTGGGACAATTCTAAATTCATGGACATAAATTTATCGTTTAAACAAGCTTTTAAGGTATATAATTTTGTACATGAGATGGGTTTTGAAATGATTGAAGGACATGCATTGTGAATCCACTTTATGATGAAATTTTGTATTAATTATGATGTTACTTCCCTAAACTTGAATTATTTTCACATGTATGAATATTATGAGTTTTGACAAGTTGCATGAGAGCACGATTTTACAAAATTTCCTCTCTTGTTTAAAATTCAATGTTTTAATGCGTTGTGGGTTGTTCAAATGCATGCATTACAAGCTTGAGAGTAAATTCTATCCTATAGTTATGGGTTGACATTGTTTATGATATGATCAGAGGGTATTTTATTGTTTACAATTGTTTATCTTGTTAATTGAAAGGATTACATGTGTTTTATGAAAAGATTGACCGCCACATGATAAATTATTAAAAAAGGGGGTATTTTGCATATGTCTTCATGTGTCTTGAAATAAGAATTCTCTGTGATGTTTCAATCTTTTGTGTGGCTATCTACATGATTTTTGAATGAAAAGGGCTATAATTATGACATGACATGATACGGCTTGTCAGTTAGGTATAACGATACCTATCACGAAATGCCCTTAACATGAAAGAAATAAATGTTCTAAAAGAATGAAGCATGATTTTAAAGGACTAAAATTTGGGCTTAAAGAGAGCTAGTTGGTTACCTGAAGAAGGCTTGAGTTCAGATAACTCCTAGTCCGAAATCGTGTTTTGTCGATACGGATTTTATGTGCTATTTGGTAAGTGGGATAGCCTGGTATGTTAGCAAGTTGGGCATACCTTTTCATGATACTCTAATCCTTGCAGAAAACTCGAATTGGGGGCTTGGCCGCCGAGTCAAGGCGGGACCTACATAGTCCGTGGGTATTCATGTTTTGTTGGGAGTACCATTTAGCTCAAAAGTAAGATAAAAGGTTGAGTCATAATTTCTAGAAGATATTTTGAAGCTCATAAAATTATGCCCATGTATTTTCAAATGTTCTATGCTGACTTACTTTATGAAATTCTCTCATTTATGTTACACAAATTATATTATATTTTTGGATTGTTCTACATACCAGTACCTTTGTGTATTGACCCCCTATATTTCAGGTTCAGAGGTCGAATCCTATGATCCCGCTAATCAGTAGATCGTTATCAGACATTTGGAGTTAGTAAGCCTCCCTTATTTCAGAAGGCCTTTTTCCATGTGTTGATTTCATTTGATTTTAGTTCATGGTCCGATCGGGGCCTTGCCCCGGATTTAGACAAATTATTGTTTTCAGTTCAGTAGAGACTTAGTAGACTTGTTATAGATGGTTATGATTTTTATTATGGAGTTATGTCCCATACTGTTAAGATGAAATAAATGAACTACCATGTTTCCAATTTACTTCTGCATTATTATAATAGATGGGTTTTGCTTATGATGACAAGCTAAGGGGTCTCTTGAGCCTTCATGGTTCGGGATGCCCATCACGACTAGGGCCTTGGGTTAGATTGTGACAAACTTGGTATTAGAGCCAGGTTCATGGTCCCAAGGTGTCTACGAAGTCGCGTCGGGTAGAGCCCTTTTTATGGGTGTGTAGCTCGTCACACTTACAAGGGGGAAACTACTAGGTGTTTTACGAAAATTTTGACTTTTAAAGTCGCCACTTAATTTATTTAAAAAGGAATTAAAAAACCCTTTACAAAGAACTAAGGTGATTCGAAATAGAAAAATCATTTAAATTTTGAAATTCTAGGTAAGCGATTCCTATTAACATTTTAGGAAGGTTTTTAAGGGACCTAAAATGTCCGCTAACTTGCGGTTATCCGAAATGTTTGAAAAATAATTTCCTTTAGATTAACTTCTGAAAGAAAAAATTGGATGTTGAAAAAGAAGTTGATTAAGGAGTATTTTGAAAGTTTTGCAAAATCAGTTTTTTAGCGAATTAGTTAGGGGTTTAACTAGGTTCGCAAAAACACAAAGCAAATAACATAAAAAAAGGGAAAAGAGGGGAAGAAATAAATAATTTGGGCTCTTAAGCCCAAATTCATCACCCTGTCCTAGTCTATTTGAGTTTTCGGCCCAATTTCACATGTCGTAATCTAAATATTGGGCTTTGGCCCATAACCTATGCTAAACTACATTTTCGAACCTTTTCGATCCAAAATCCGTTTCACCTGTATTAATTTACAACTTTGACTTCAAGATCCAAATAAATACATAAATAAATAAACAAACAAATAAATAAATAAACAAATAAAATCTAGAAATGGGATGGATAAAATCGAGACTCCAAAGTCTCTGAAAAGCTTTGTCAATGGGTTTTAACCCATTTCTTCTCCTTTTCCATCTTCTCGTATCCGGTATGCCATAAGATTGATGTGGATTTTTCTTTGAAGTTGACTCGATAGAGATGGTGGGCCTTAATGTACCGTGAAGAAAATGCAAAGAGGGACTGATTTCATTTCAAACTCAAGACACATTCACACGCGAAGAAAGAATAAAGAGAAAAATTAACACATATTTCCAAACTAAGCATCAAAGCATAAAAGAATCTAAAATGAATGAGGTCAACAATATCAATTATAAGCGAAACCTGATTCTCAAAATAATGTGAAGAAATGAATTGAAATAAAAGAATATATATGGTGGTCAAGGTAAGATAATCGAATGAGGAAGAATATCTCGAATACAACTTAATGGTCTAAGTTTGCAAGAAATACTCAGCAACTCTTGCCAACTAGTTTATATATATATATTTACTACTCAAAGCAACAAAATGATCCAGAATAAATAAAACAAAGAAAACTGTATACAGGTTTTGAAGGAAATTATCAAGACTTCAAACACAATTCAAGCAATCTTTCTCAATGACACAACACTAAACAACATGAATAGGCGTTACGGTTACGTTCATCCATTCTTTCTTATTCAATTGACAGGCGAATAACCAACAAAACAAAAGGAAAACACACCCCCAAAATTTCAAAAGTTTCATCTCATTTTCTCGTTACTGAGTCACGGAAACTACTAACCAGAGGTTTTTCGAGGGAATTCCTTGGACTATTATTTTCTCACCAACCTACTGGCCCTCTCGATATTAATTATCGACGGAATCTTATGACTAACACCCTTAAAACATAACTCAAAACAACTAGACATGACTGCTCCTCTTATATATATAAAAAACAAGAAAGGGGTATGTTTAGGGAATGAGCTCATACTCCAAGCAAAACAATAAAAGGAGATAAATGAGGAGTAAAGAAAATACACAAGAATGAAAAAAAAAAATTAGCTTAACATTCATTTGGGGAATGAACTTCCTTGTTTCCTTTTGACGTTATTAGTCAAAGAAAACATTGTGACGAGTCCCCTTTATCTAGAAAACAGAAAGGACAAGCTAGGCTAAACATGTGTAGTACTCAGTAAGTCTTTTGCAAAATGTCAACCGGAGAGGATATAAAACTTATGCTATAGTAGGCTACTGTTTCGAATACATGAATGCCAACAGTATATGAAGAAGATCATATCCAAAGAAAGCCAAACAACTGTGAATGAAACAAATCAAGAACATACACTGTGCAAGATTTCGTCAAGATGCGATTTTCTATACAAGTTGCCAAACAAAACATGGTATAGAGCTTGACCTAGTCAGTTTTCGATCGACACATTATTTATCTGTGTAGAGCAAGACGAAGGGAAAAGATACGTTCAAAAGCTCATATTTCAGCAAAATTCATAAACACACAGAAAACAAACATTTAACACAGAATGAGGTTGAAATTACAGGAATATCACAACAAAAATATCATCGCAATCAACCTACGGCCTTCAAGGCCTCTACAGCGAACAAATCTCAGCATATAATTGAAAACTAAATTACTACTATGAAAATATAAATGAGGCAGAATCACAAGAAAGAAAATAAAACGTCGAGAAGTTTACCTCTTTTGGGGCAGCAAAGTGGGATCATGAGCTTTGTTTGAATCAACCTCCACCAAAAAACATTGTCGTCAACTCAAAATCTTCATTTGGACGATGAATTTCACGAAAATAAAGATTTTCAGGTAGAGGAAAAAGGGGGTCGATTGGACTGATGGCGGGTCAGTTTTTCTGTTGTTTGGAGTTGATGTAATCGATATTTGCTGTAAATGGTGGTGGGAGCTATTGTCAATGGTGTTTCTGTTAATCAGCTTTGTACGTTGTTCGTTATTTGTCAGATGTTGTTGCTGATTATGTTGAAGAGGAATAAATGGATTGAGCCGGGTCATTAGAGTTGGGTGTTGGACTGTTGGTATAGAATTGGGCTGATTTTAAAAGGGGTCGAAAGGCTGTAGACAGCATTTTGTGAAGTGGGCTTGGCTGAAGGGTTATTGGGCCTGGAGTTAGCAGATTTTGGTTATTTTTTTTTTTGGATTTGGCCAATTTCATTATGTTTTGGCCAAATCGAAAATCAATTAGCCAATTGCATCATAATTGTGGCCAATTTGATTTCAACTGTGGCCAAATATAATAGATTGGCTAAATTGAATTAAAATTCAAAATAAATTAATACCTCATTTAACCCCGAGCTTCTTGATTCGATAAAAATAAATCAAATACTTTTTCAAAATTAATTATTTTTACAAACAAATTATATTTAAATTAAGATTTTAACCATTTGAATTTATTTTCAAGACAAGCTCTGATTAAAATTTGATATTTCATAAAAATAAATATTTAAGTAATAAAATTATATAATTTCGTATAATTGAATACGATAATATATAATCTTCATTTAAAATGGCAAAATTATTCAGATAAATATTTTGAAAAACTTTTTTTCGAAAAAAATAAATATTGTAATTTTATTTGAAAATTGAAAAAACTAGGAATTAAACTTAGTTATGGAGGGAAAAAATTAGGTTTCAACAACTACCCCTCCCTTTGGGTAGGGTGGATGTAAGTAACCCTACGCAAAAGGAGTTTGACGTTCCTAATTTTTGTCCGATCACAAATTCATTTCTGAAAAAGGTTGGTTTACACACTAGTTTTGGAGTTATGGCCGGACCTCGATATCAGGTTTCCTACATATCTTAGGTTACATGAGAATTCAGGCCACTTGTAGTTCATAAAGCTTGATTCAAAGTACGATTTTCAAAAAATTCACCAGCTATCTCGATTTTAGAGTTTTAATAAAATCGAAAAGCTAGAGAATAAATGGATTTGGGGGAGGTTGGAATGCAGTCGAGTTTTCTACATAGAGCCTAACCTACATATCCCCGAGACTTAGGGAATCAGACTGCTTGAAGTTCGACTCGATCGGTAGAAAAGATAGTCTTTTATTTTAGACGATCTTTAACTCAGGATGAGTGACAAGTTGTTCGAGTTATGAAAAAGAGGCTTGTAACATATCAACCATGAACGTGGAGATCTTCACATCCATAGGTAAGAATTTACCTGGACATAGTTTCCAAAACTCTAAGTATGTTGTCACCCAAAGAAGAAGGTTACCCTCGATATGAGTTTAGAAATATCTCAAAGGTGAAGTTGAAACTAGAATATCATGAAATCCCCGCATGCCTTCTAATAGGTGTGTGGTTTAATTGGTGGTGGCAATGATCCTTTAGCTCGCATCCAAAGAGTTTGACGTCCCTCTCTAGCCTATGTCCATTTTGCTGCTAAAAAGTAGTTCCACGTTGTGCTGCATCCTATCTGAAGTCGTCCGCACTTGTGGTTTTGATTTGAGATTTTCATCCCCTCGGATTCCCTCGACAATAACTCAAAGAATAGTGTTAGTAATAAACACAATTCATGAAAGGTGTTCATAGTTTATTACCATACCTCCGCGCGTGTTGCTATTCAAAAAGCGAAGTCATCCTCTCATGTACCTGTTTGAAAGGAAATAAATTATAATAATAAACACAACAACCCTCTTGGTTATTAAATAAGATATCTTATTTGTCAATTGAATATGTCTTCAAAGTGGGGAGACCCTTTTGGACATCGATGACACCTTATGCAGAATGGTCCTTGCAATCATGTAATCTTATGCTGATGCGGCAACCCTTTTTATCACCTATAATGCTTGTTGTATGATAACCTTTCCTTTATTGCCAATAATTTTTTGTAGATGATCTCGGGTAAGTTTCGCGCATCTTTTGTATCGATACAACTTATAGATTTTCCTTGAATTATCAATTCTTGGATAATCTCGAAAATTATTTGATGTTGGATACGAGGCAACTTTCAAATACCCTTTGAATTGCTAGATTCTAGGTGATCCTACACATTATTTGATCTTGGATAAGAGATGACTTACAGATATCCCTCCAATCACTAGTTCTCAGGTATTCCTGCACATCATCCGACCTTGGATACAATATGACTTATAAATATCTCTCAAATTAGTAGTCTTTGGGTAATCCTGCACATAATCGATCTTGGATATGACGCGGTTTATAGAGAACCCTTAGACTTATCAATTTGATAATCTCGCATATTCTCCGGTAAGAATTTGGTTGCGACTTATGGATAACTTTCATACTATCAATTTTTGGGTAACCTTGTACACTATCCAGTTAGGATGTTGTTGCAGCTTACGAATGACCTATGGGATATCAACTCATAGGTAATCTTGCCCACTATCCTATTTTAAATAATATGACTTATAGATGACCCTCAAACTATCAATTTTTAGGAAATCTTATATATCATCCGTTAGGTGTCGCTTCAAATTGCATGCTCTTAATGCATTCAGATGCTGATTCATAACATGATGAGTAATCTTCGACGCCAGCGTTTGCTATCTCATGTATCAACAGATATTGAATGCAGATGATATCCTCGACGTCAGCGTATGTCATCTCGTTTGTTAACAGATATTAAATGATGATGATATCCTTGACGCCAGCGTATGCTATCTCGCATGTCGACAAATATTAAATACTAATGATATCCTCAATGCCAGCGTATGCTATCTCATGTGTCAATAGATATTAAATGCTGATGATATCCTCGACGCCAACATATGCTATCTCGCATGTCAACAGATATTAAATGTTGATGATATCCTTAACGCCAGTATATGCTATCTCGTATGTCAAAAAATATCAAATACAATGGCCCTCTCGACAATGGCATAAAATGGCTCTCTCGACAATGGAATGACCTTCTTGGCAATGATATAAAATGACCCTCTCGGCAATAACATGGAATGAACCTCTTGGCAATGACATAAAATGACCCTCTCAGCAATGGAATGATATGAAATGTCCCTTTCAGCAATGGAATAGACCTCTTGGCAATGATATGAAATGACCCTCTTGACAATAATATAAAATGGCCCTCTCGGTAGTGGCACGAAATGACCCTCTCAGCAGTGATATGAAATGGCCCTCTCGGCAATGATATAATATATAATGGTCCTCTTTGCAATGGAATGATATGAAATGGTTCTTTTGGTGTTTTGAAAACAATTTCAACTGAGTTCATTTGTCTGCGTTTTCATTTCTACATGAATTTGTACTTAAGGTAGACAGTTAGTAGAAAAAATATCGCTCTCACGGGCGACCATAGTCAAGATAATGACAAATACTGAGCATCATAATTTGAATGACTTATTCCGCTATTAGTCTTCTCTTTTTGAAGAAATAATTAAATAGCAGGTCCATCGGATGCAAGTAAATGGGGCAAAACCCTTATTTAGGGATTAGGATGACTTGATGCTCTCCCTCCTATTGAGTGATTCTTTTAATTGTTGTATTTATTTTGTCGACCTCCTTGAATGCACTTGCGCTCAAGGTAAATATTTAGTAGACACAGTCGTTTTTTCTAGAGATGATTTTTTAGAAAAATTCTAAATACAATATTCATAAAGAAGATAAGCCATCTTTGTTTGTCCTTCATGGTTTCAAGAAATAAGATAGACAATTCTAAAGGTCCTCAATAAATGGGTACTAAACCCGTCTTTGGGGCTACCGAAAAATACTGTTCTTGAGTATTATATGCTTTTCCGTGGCTGACAATTCGCTTGGGGTTTTCTGAAAAAATTTTCATCTTTGTGTATTGATCCCTGCATCCACAGAAAAATAATTAGTTTTGAGTGAAACTACTCCGTGTTGACCTTCTTCGATCCTTGGTTTGCTCCTCGCCATCTTTCGAGCGCTCCGTCATATTGGGAATTCCACTCTGACTCTCCATTCCAATAGATGCTTAGGCAATTACTAAGTAAGGAGATTTGCAAAGATTTTCGAAAGTAGGCTTAATTTTTAAAACTAGTTTCAAAATTTCTGTAAAAGAGTTAGAAAATCTCTGCCAGTCATGTCATGTACTAGCTCAACGAACATCTTTCGCTTGGTTCTGACTGTATCCGATATTTAATGGAGGAATTCCAGGGATTCATCATAGTCGCTGAGTTTTTCTATTAAAAGTTTTGTCATAGCCAGAGATTTAGTCTACCTAGACTTTATCGTAACTGGTAATTTCTAAAGCTTGACTTTGACCTCTGGTGCTGGGGAATTTGAAATATATTCCGATGTTCAGTGAAAATTTTGAGGCCTTCCTCAAAATTTCTGCCCCAGTTTAAAGTTGTTTGAGATGATCTCAGCTCGAGAAAATCCAAAGTTTTTATCGATCTTTATTCTCTTTGTTAGATGATGATCTTCCTCTTGTGAATTTTCGAGATTCCTTCTCAAAAATTCTTTCCTAGTTTCCATTTTCTGGGGTTGTAAGACGGAGCTATTGGGGCGCCTACATATCCCATTGAAGCAGAAATCAGGTCAAACGTAGTTCAGGACTATACTAGAGATATATAGAAAAATCCAATGGGTTGACCAAAACCGACATAGGCCGCTTATATATCCCTTTCTTGAAAATTCAAGTCAAACGTAGTTCATACATAAAAGAAAAGGATAAATTGACCTAAGGGGTTGACCGAAGCCGACATAGGCCGCTTACATATCACTTTTTTTAGAATTCAGGTCAAACGTAGTTCGTACTAAACTTATCTTAAGGGTTACATGGCCCTAAATACTATTATCCATCATACTAGGATAGAAATAAGCACTTCTATGGATGACATGACATTTTCATTGCCTTTGTCTTGATAGACCGAAGGATCAATTTTCCAATTCCCTTATTCATTGTCCTCCTTGTTAACAACTTCGGTTTCCTCTAGATTAGACTTCTTTGATTCTCGAACTCCTTGACTCTTCTATTGACTGTTCTAGGGCTATTATCTCCCATTCATCATCATCCTTTCTTGATTTGCTCATTTTGCTTCTTGACATGACAATGATAGGTTTTAAGACATTGTTATACGACGGGCTATGAGTCATGAGTGAAGTGGAGGTCCAATTCAACAATGTTTCCTCCTATTAATTTTTCATGATCCCAATTGTCTTGAAAAATTCTTCCCTCACATTTTTCCTTATTCCATCCTCGAGACCATCGCTTACAGGTTTTGAAAAATGATTGGTAGAATCCAGTTTTACTACTAGTCATTTTTCTTTTTCTATAACAAAGCTATAGTCGGGGGGGGAGGGGGGGGAGGGGGGATCTCTTATTCACTTTGATCTAGTGAAGTAGGGCCATTTTATATCAACATTGAGTAGTTTCTATTACCTGCAAAGTAAGAACAACTCAAAGGCTGACGTGTTAGATTCCATTAGTAATAAGCAAAACAAGATATAAGGTAGGAAGTAAACACAGAGTTGTTTCTCATCTCGTGTGAATTGATCCATGAAGTAACGATGACTCGAGAATTTCAATGAATAGGATTTTGCTCAATGATATGGATAGGTGGAATTTATCAGGAAGGCTCAACTTTTCTTCTTTCCGACCTTATTACTTCTTTCAAGAAAGTGGGGGACAATAGAGTTTTTAAAGATATAGGCTGGGCCGAAAGGCTGCCTATGTATCTCACGGAGTAGAAATCAGGCCCTACGTAGTTCGAACATATGGCTTTTCCCGTGTCCATAGTCAACTTTCCTGAAATGATAAAGATCTTTCAAGAAGTTTTAAGAATTATTGCAGACTTTCCTGAGAGACTTGCAATATCTTTGGTCGGACTTTTGTATAGCAGGGTATATTTCTGCCTAGAGATGTTCTATGGAAAATGAGATTGGATCAATTCACCTTTGATTCGAATCAACATAACACGTATAAACACATAAACAGTTATATCATACAAGCACAAGCATATTGTAATAAACGTGCATCCTGATTGGGTGACCCCTTTTGAGCCAGGGATTGGCCTAACATACTTGAAGAAGTATATACTTTTTAAACTAATCCATTATCCCTCAAAATCTTCATAGGTATACATAAATGACATAAATGCCTACAAAAGTAGCACAAAAGGGATGCAATCTTAAGGAAAAATAACATGAGAAAAAGAACAATGTCCCATGCAGGGGATAAGAATTATTAGTTTCTAGATGCTCTTCTATCGGCCTTCACCATTTTGCCTTTGTCCATTTTTTGTCATCGGCGGCATCCGTTGATAATCAAGTGATTTCCATATAATTATGCTCCAAATGCAACCATACAAATCAATCAATTTCTTGCTTGTCTTGCTTCAATTCTTTCCTTAATTGGTGTATGATTGGGGACACCTTACACGAAAGTAAGCAAAACAAGCCTTCTCACAATCCCCAAAGGATAATGGATAATGGATTCGTCTGTAATTGACTCGGGGGAAATAGACGAAGGGCAAGTTTTCTAATGGGCCCAATACCCTTTTCAGGTATTGGGCCGTCCTAGGCTTATGCTTAAAAGAGTTTTGGTTTAGCTCTATCATAGGTGTCTAGAGTGGGTTTGAATCAGGTTCCCAAGTGGACGACTTGAGTTTGAAAAGACGAATAACCATCCGACGCCTCATGTTCTAATAAACCGTCGTATTTTCAGCACTTTATTTAGAGTTGAACAATAGGGACTGGTACATCCACGAAACCCCAAAACAGTTTAATAATCATCATGCAGGATTATGACGTAAAATGCAACAGTTAAATTTCACAGAATTTAAATATATATGCACATAAAGAGTTAAAACAATATAACAGTTAGTCAAAAGACAAATTCAAACTTTTATTAGAACCTAGTTAAGGTCCCAAGCAGAGTCGCCATTACTATTTTGCGAAAATTTTGAGTTTCAAAGTCTCCACTTAATTTATTTGAAAAAGAATTAAAAAAACCTTTATAAAGTACTTAGATGATTCAAAACAAAAAAATCATTTAAGTTTTGAAATTCTAGGTAAGCGGTTCCTATTAACAATTCAGGAAGGTTTTTAAGGCACCTAAAACGTTCGCTAACTTGCGATTATTCGGACTGTTTGAAAAATATTTTACTTAACTTCTGAAAGAAAAAGTCGGGTGTTCAAAAAGAAGTTGATTATGGAGTATTTTGAAAGTTTTGCAAAATCAGTTTTTTAGCGACTTAGTTAGGGGTTTAACTAGGTTTGCAAGAACACAAAGCAAACAACATAGAAAAAGAGAGAGGGGAAGAAATAAATGATTTTGGCTCTTAAACCCAAATCCATCACCCTGTCCTAGTCTAATTGGACTTTCGGCCCGATTTCACATGTCCTAATCTAAATATTGGGCTTTGGCCCATAACCTATCCTAAACTATATTTTCGTGCCTTTTCAGCCCCAAATTTGCTTCACCTGTATTAATTTACAACTTTATCTTCGAGGCCCAAACAAATAAGTAAATAACTACATAAATAAATAAATAAACAAATAAAATCTAGAAATGGGATGGATAAAATCGAGACTTCAAGGTCTCTTAAAAGCTTTGTCAAAGGTTTTAACCCATTTCTTCTCCTTCCGCTTTCTTGCATCCGGTATGCCATAAGATCGATGTGGATTTTCCTTTGGAGTTGACTCGTTAGAGATGGTGGACTTAATGGACCGTGAAGAAAATGCAAAGATGTGGATTAACACATATTTCCAAACTAAGCATCAAAGCATAAAAGAATCTAAAATGAATGAGGTCAACAAAATCAATTATAAGCAAAACCTGATTCTCAAAATAATGTGAAGAAATGAATAGAAATAAAAGAATATTTATGGTGGACAAGGTAAGATAATCGAACGAGGAAGAATATCTGGAATACAGCTTAATGGTCTAAGTTTGCAAGAAATACTCAGCAACACTAGCCAACCAGTTTATATATATATATATATATATATATATATAATACTCAAAGCAACAAAATGATCCAGAATAAATAAAACAAAGAAAACTGTATACAGGTTTTGAAGGAAATTATCAAGACTTCAAACACAATTCAAGCAATCTTTCTCAATGACACAACACTAAACAACATGAATAGGCGTTACAGTTACGTTCATCCATTCTTTCTTATTCAATTGACAGGCGAATAACCAACAAAACAAAAGGAAAACACCCCCCCAAAATTTCAAAAGTTTCATCTCATTTTCTCGTTACTGAGTCACGGAAACTACAAACCAAAGGTTTTTCGAGGGAATTCCTTGGATTGTTATTTTCTCACCAACCTACTAACCCTCTCGATATTAATTATCGATGGAATCTTGTGACCAACACTCTTCAATCATAAATCAAAAGAACTAGATATGACTGCACCTCATATATATAAGAAAAAGGAAAGGGGTATATTTAGGGAATAAGCTTATATTCCAAACAAAACAGCAAAAGGAGAAAATGAGGAATAGAGAAAATACACAAGAATGAGAAAAAAAAATTAGCTTAACATTCATTTGGGGAATGAACTCCCTTGTTTCCTTTTGACATTATTAGTCAAAGAAGACATGGTGACGAGTCCCCTTTATCTAGAAAAAAGAAAGGACAAGTTAGGCTAAACATGCGTAGTACTCAAAAAGTCTTTTGCAAAATGTCAACCGGAAAGGATATAAAACTTATGCTATGCTAGGCTACTGTTTCGAATACATGAATGCCAACAATATATGAACAACATCATATCCAGAGAAAGCCAAACATCAGTGAATGAAACAAATCAAGAACATACACTGTGCAAGATTTCATCAAGATGCGATTTTCAATTCAAGATGCCAAAAAAAACATGGTATAGAGCTTGACCCAATCAGTTTTTGATTGACGCATTATTTATCTGTGTAGAGCAAGACGAAGGGAAAACATACGTTCAAAAGCTCATATTTTAGCAAATTACATGAACACACAGAAACCAAACAATTAACACAGAATGAGGTTGAAATTACAAGAATATCACAACAAAAACATCATCGCAATCAACCTACGGCCTTCAAGTCCTCTACAACGAACTAATCCCAGCATACAAGAGAAAACTAAATTACTACTACGAAAATGAAAACGAGGCAGAATCACAAGAAAGAAAATAAAGCATCGAAATGTTTACCTCTTTTGGGGTTGGGGCAGGAAAATGGGATCACGAGCTTTGTCGGAATCAATCACCACCGAAAAACATCTTCGTCAACTCGGAATCTTCGTTTAGACGACGAATTTCACAAAAATAAAGATTTTCTACTAAAAAAAATGAGACTATTTTTGCTCAGAAGTTTTTCCACCTCCAAGACTTGGATTTCATAGCTCTAGACGGTGGTGTTTTATAGAAAACTATCGAGGTTCCCTTTTTGTGCTTCCACCGATGTGGTAGTAACAATTTTGGGGTTAGTTTGGGGATTTCAAGAGGGGAAAATTTGAAATTTGAAAAAGAGATAAGAGAATGAGCTGTAATCGCACAAAAATAGTACAACTTTTGAAACCGATTGGTGTTGAGCGGTGGTTAACGCACAGATTTGTTGATGGGTCAGGTTCCCGAGTTTTCGGTTCGAGAAAAAAGGGGGTCGGTTGGACTGATGACGGTTTTTTGTTGATGGGGTTTTTAGGTTTTTTGTTGTTTGGAGTTGCTGTCGTTGATATTTGCTGTAAACGGTGGTGGGAGCTATTTTCAATGGTGTTACTGCGAATTAGCTTTGTACGTTGTTCATTGTTTGTCGGCTGTTATTGTTGATTATGTTAAAGAGGAATAAATGGATTGGGCCGGGTCATTAGAGTTGGGTGTTGGGCTGTTAGTGTAGAATTGGGCTGATTTTAAAAGGGACAAAAGGCTGGTGATAGCATTTTGTGAAGGGAGCTTGGCTGAAGGGTTATTGGGCCCGGAGTTGAGCAGATTTTGGTTATTTTTTTTGGATTTGATCAATTTATTTAAGTTTTGGCCAAATAGAAAATCAGTTGGTCAATTACATCGCAATTGTGGCCAATTTGATTTTAATTATGGCCAAATCTAATAGATTGGCTAAATTGAATTAAAATTCAAAACGAATTAATACCTCATTTAACGCTGAGCTTCTTGATTCGATAAAAATAAAACAACTACTTTTCCAAATAAATTATTTTTACGAACAAATTATATTTAAATCAAGATTTTAACCTTTTGAATTTAGTTTCAAGAAAAACTTTGATTAAAATTCGATATTTCATAAAAATAAATATTTAAGTAATAAATTATATAATTTCATATAATTGAATACAATAATATATAATCTTCACTTAAAATGGCAAAATTATCCAGACAAATATTTTGAAACACTTTTATCCGAAAAAATAAATGTTGTAATTTTATTTGAAAATCAAAGAAACTAGGAATTAAACTTAGTTATGGAGGTCAAAAATTAAGTGTCTAACACTAGGTGTTTAGGAATGTTTCTCTTTCTTCATATTTTAGTTTGTGCTATAGAGTCTGAATGTCCCCTAATTCATGATTTCCTATATTTCAGAAATTGATCATGCCTCCCCGTAGATCCAAAGAGCGAAACACCCATGCTGATGATGTCTGCCCTACTCATAGAATGCGCACCCATAATAGAGTTCGTACACCAGAATTTGTTGCTACTCTGGAATTTCCTCCGGTTGAAACTAGTCCACCTCAGGCTCAGTCCGGTGTTAACCATACCCAACCTCCTCAGAGAGAAGTCTCGAATGTTGAGTTCCAGTAGTCCATTCATATGATTGCTCAGTGGCCTCTCAGTTCTGTTAGTCCGAAGATGTGAGTTATGTGCCTGGTTCGTCTTAAATTACTCGGGTTCTCCAGTTCATGGGGATAAACCCAACCACCTTTATTGTCACAAAGGTTGAGAAGGACCTTCATGGATTTATTGATAAAATGGAGAAATTTTTAAAGTTATGCATGCTAATGAGGTTGAGGGGGTTGAGTTGGCAGCCTATCAGTTGAAGGACGTAACTAACCAGTGGTATAATGAGTGGGAAGATTTGAGGGGTGGGGATGCTGAACCTTCTGTATGGGGTGAGTTTGTAGAGTACTTTTTGGATTGTTTCTTTCCTCAAGAACTGAGTTAAGCAAAAGCTGAAGAATTTGTAAATCTGAAACAAGAAAAAATAAGTGTAAAAGAATCCCCTAACTACTCCAGCAGCTCCTTTAGCTAAAGGCACTATTTCAGCTACTAGGGATGGTCGTAACCGATTGTATGCATTAGCTAATCGTCGGGATTCAGAGGCTTCAACAGTTGTTGTTACGGGTATGTTACAGATTTTCTCCTGTTATGTGTATGTGTTACTTGATCCTGGGTCTACCTTGTCTTATGTGACCCCTTATATGGAAGTCAGCTTTGGTTTTGAACCCAAAGATATTTCTTAACCCTTTTCTGTTTCCACTACTGTTGGTGATTCTATTGTGGCTAGAAGAGTTTATCGAAATTGTGTTGTGTCTATTTTTCACTGTGATACTGTGGTCGATCTAGCAGAATTAGACATGATTAATTTTGATGCTATTTTGAGAATGGATTGGCTCCATTCATGTGATGCTACCTTAGAGTGTAGAACCAGAAAGGTTACCTTCTCTTTTCCTAATGAGTCAGTGATAGAGTGAGAGGGATATTCTCTTACACCTACAGGGAAATTCATATCTTACCTTAGAGTCCGTAAGTTCATATCTAAGGGTTGTTTGTATCATCATGTTTGGGTCAAAGATTCTAGCACTAAAAGTCCTTCCCTCTAGTCTATTCCTGTAGTTAATGAATTTTCAAAATTTTTTCTTGATGATCTCCATGGGATACCACTAGATAGGGAGATAGATTTTGGCATTGACCTTTTGCCAGACACCCGACCTATTTCTATTCCGCCATACAGAATGACTCCTACAAAATTGAAAGAGTTGAAAGAACAGTTAAAAGACCTTCATGACAAAGGCTTTATTCGTTATAATGTCTCTCCCTTGGGTGCATCGATACTCTTCATGCGTAAGAAAGATAGCTCCCTTCGTATATGCTTAAATTACCGTCAGTTGAACAAAGTTACAGTTAAGAATAAGTATCCGCTCCCCAGAATCAATGATCTCTTTGACCAACTCCAGGGTGCCAAATATTTCTCTAAGATAGACCTTCGTTCAAGGTACCATCAGTTGAAGGTTAGGGAGGTTGACATTCCCAAAACTGATTTCAGAACCCGATACAGTCACTATGAATTCTTGGTAATGTCCTTCAGGCTGACTAATGGCCCCGCAGCGTTTATGGATCTAATGAATAGGGCATTTTGTCAGTTTATAGACTTGTTCGTTATAGTTTTTATCGATGATATATTGATTTACTCTAAGAGTGAAAAGAAGCATACCAATCACCTCCGAATTATCCTTCAGACTCTTAAGGACCATGAGTTGTATGTGAAGTTTCTCAAGTGTGAATTTTGGCTCAGTGCCATTGCTTTTCTGGCGCATATTGTTTCTAGTGAGGGAATTAAGGTTGACCCCCAAAAGGTTGAGACAGTGAGAAAATGGCTCAGACCCACAACTCCAACCGACATCCGGAGATTCTTGGTTGTATAGAGTTTTTCTTCCATAGCTGCTCCACTTACTAGATTGACTCAGAAAAAGGTAAAATTCTTGTGGTCTGACTCTTTTCAGAATAGTTTTGAGAAACTGAAAGACAAGTTTACTGCACCAATTTTGACGCTCTTTGAGGGACAGATGGATTTGTAGTTTACTGTGATGCATCCTGAGTGGGACTTGGGTGTGTACTTATGCAGTATGGTAAGGTAGTTGCTTACGCATCTAGACAGTTGAAGGTGCATGAGAAGAACTATCCCACCCAAGATTTAGAGTTGTTGGCTGTGGTATTTGCGCTAAAAATTTGGCATCATTATCTTTATGGGGTAAATGCTGATATATTTACTGATCACAAAAGTTTGTAGTATGTTTTCTCGTAGAAAGAGTTGAACCTCAGGAAGAGGCAGTGCTTAGAATTGTTGAAGGACTATGACATGAGCCTGCATTATCACCCGAGTAAGGCCAATATGGTGGCTGATGCCCTTAATAAATTGTCTATAGGCAGTATTTCTCAAGTGGAGGAAAGAAAGAGGAATATGGTAAGGGATATTCATCGGCCTTGCTAATTTGGGAGTTCGACTCCTAGATTCTAAATATGGGGGAGTGTTCGTACTAGAGGTAGCTAAATCATCCTTATGCACTGAGGTTAAGGAAAAACAAACTAGGGATCCCATTTTGATAGAGATTAAGGAAGATGTTGGTCAACAAAAAGTAATGACATTTGAAATTGGAGGTGATGGGGTTTTGAGGTATCAATGTTAGGCTTTGTGTGCCGGATGTAGATGGGTTGCGAGAAAGGATTCTTGGCGAAGCTCACACTTCTAGGTATCTTGTTCACCCTGGCTCTACCAAAATGTATCATGATATCACAGAGATTTATTGGATGAATAACATGAAAAGAGATGTTTTTTACTTTGTGGCTAAGTGTTTGAATTTTCAACAAGTTAAGGTGGAATATTTGAGACCAAGTGGCACTTCCCAAGAGATAGCCTTGCCTATTTGGAAATAGAAGATGATCAACATGGACTTTATTACAGGACTTCCGAGATCTCGAAACCAATATGACTTCATTTGGGTGATTGTAGACAGGATGACCAAGTCTGTCCATTTTCTTCTAGTACGGACAAATTATTTGGGGGATGATTATGCTAAGCTGTACATTCAAGAAATAGTTCAGTTGCATGGGGCTCCAATATGCAATTCTCTTCTCAATTTTGGCGGTCTTTCCAGAGCAGTTTAAGTACCCAAATAAACTTTAGAACCATCTTCTACCCTCAAACGGATGGGCAAACAGAATGTACCATTCAGACCTTTAAAGATACATTGAAGCTTGTGTTATAGACTTTAAGGGTAGTTGGGTGGATTACTTTCCATTGATAGAATTCGCCTATAACAATAGCTACCACTCTAGCATCTAGATGGCTCCTTTTAAAGCCCTTTATGGGAGAGACCCGATTGTTGGGGCTTGACCTTGTTCATTAGGCGATGGAGAAAGCGAAAGTCATTAGGGAGCGACTTAAGACAACTCAAAGTCGCCAAAAGTCTTACGCCGATGTTAGAAGAAGGAGTTAGAGTTTGAGGTTGATGATTGGGTATTTGTAAAGGTCTCCTCTGTGAAGGGAGTCATGCAATTCGAAAAGAAAGTAAAACTTAGTCCACGTTAAATAGGTCTTTATTAAATTACGAGAAGGATCGGTGGGGTTGCTTATGAGTTAGATTTTCCTACAAGTTTAGCTTCTGTTCATCCTATGTTCATGTATCAATATTGAAGAAATATATTGGAGACCATTCACTTGTGTTGCCTGTTGAGGATGTTGATGTGAAGGATTCCTTATCGTATGAAGAAGAACCCATTGTTATACAAGATCGACAGGTTAGGAAGTTAAGAAGTAAAGATATAGCTTCGGTTAAAGTGTGGTAGAAGAATCATTGAGTTGAGGAAGCTACTTGAGAGTCGGAGCATGATAAGCGTGCAAGTTACCCATCACTCTTTGAATTCGTGGATGATGATATGGAAGGTATTGATTATATCTTACTCATTTTTAGTTTATATAATTCTTTAAATCATACTTAATGTGTCTCGAACTATTATTCGGGGAGGAATGATCCCAGGGGGATAATGTAATATCCCGTGCTAATCTTAGCTCAGTTTACCTTTTAGTTGCTTGCATGCATAAGGGTCTTAAGGCCTGAAAACTTTACTAAGTTTCTAGGACATAGTCATTTTCAAGACCTCTAGACTTTATAGATTTTTAAATCGACCTTCCCAACCCCGAAATGTTGGTTTTTAGTTGATTCATGATTAAGGAGGTTAAAAGTACATGTCGGGCGAGTTTCGAAACTTTTGGATGAGCGTAGGGTCATTTTTGGGAGACCAAAATAGTAGAACCACTGGGATAGGCCCGCGACGTTGATAACACTCAACTTACACGTCAATTTAGTGTAAGTCGATCATTGTCAATATATTTACCCAACTAGGAGTGGGGGTCGAATCCACGAGGAACAATGTGAGTGGCAGTTGAGTAACTTCGAAATGATAGCTACTAGCTAAGTTCAAACCTATGGTGCAAAATAGTTTGGGGGCATTTTCAATCTTTTGAAATGTGAAAGCAATTCTTGGGATTCTAAGGGACTAATTCAAGACTAAGAATAGATTAGAGGGTAATCAATAAGGAATGGATCTTTGGGCTATGCTTTCCTAGGGGCAAATTAGTATATGCGTATACATGAAAGTATCATCCAATTCAAGTTAATGCGAGAGCGGGTACGCTAGGTTAGAGGTTTTTTTATGTTAGCTTTTCAACAAAACATCAAAAATGTCACCCATGGATTCTTTCGAATACCTCATGGGTGTTGCCAAAATTTCACCCAAAACCTCAATTGAGAATTCCTATTTCTAGGATGATGCCCAAGGTATAGTCAACCTCAAAATCACCCTTACGTCTAAGATAGTGAAAATTAGTGAACTATGCCTATAAATTGTCTACTATTGCCTAGGTTCCCACATCCCTCTTTCAAGGATGAGGTGGGTTCCAAAAGTTCACCCGAACCCCTCTTTCAAGGATAGTTAGAGCTTTTAAGAGCTTGGGATTTTCATTCATCAAACCCATTTGGGTATTTGAGGATTTCACCCATAAATTCCAACCAATTTATTCAAGCAATAATAGAACCCATCAACATTAAATAAGAATTTGAGCTACAACTACAACCCACACACACTTGCACCTTAATCAAGCATAACCCCCAAGCGGTAGATCTAGCAAATCATAAAGATATTGAATCCAAATAAACCAAGATTTTCATGAAAAATAAAGATAGATAAACCACACTTCAAACTCAAATGAATCTTCAATGGAAGAAGCCAAATCTACACTTTGGAGTTCCTCTAATTAATTCTTGCCTCAAATTAGTTCAAATTTAAGCTCCAAGAGATTGCAAACCCTCCACTAAACTAAGGATAGATAGTTACTAGATAAAAGATGGCGAAAATGAACTAAAATTCCCTATTTAAGCCCAATTCCAGATTTGCCCAATATTACAAAAATGTCACCTTGCTCTTGATCTGCTTAAGCAGATGGAGAGCGGATGCAAAGCAGAGGGCCCTATACTTTCACATTTGACCTCCTTTTGACTTAAAAGATTTGCTCATCTTTCCTTTTCAACTTTTCCTACACAAATGAGCATTAAGTATGAGATAAATATCAAATCAATAGAAATCAATGAAAAAACATGATAATTTAGGCTTAAAAGGTACTAGAAAGTCATCAAATGATGTCTTATCAGGAGCCCAACTTAGTCTACCACGAGAGAGCCGCGGCGCAGGGCGTACCCCGCTGGTCTAAAGCCCACGTCGCCTAGTGCCTTTATATACAACCTTTGATTTTAAATGCCTAAAGGGCTTTTAGGTCATTTCCCCTCATCCTATTTCATCCATAACACGAATTGGGGCTTCTAAAAGGGCATTATTTGCCTCTTTTACTCAAATTGATCCCAAGGAAACCCTTCTTCTTCCCTACGAACAAATCCAAACTATTCTTCAAGAAAACTAAGGATTCAAGCTTCCTTCACCAATCAAGAATCTTAAAGTATGTGGGACTATCCTAAATTTCATGAGCATAAATTTATCGTTTAAACAAGCTTTTAAGGTATATAATTTCGTACATGAGATGGGTTTTGAAATGGTTGAAGGGCATGCATTGTGAATCCACTTGATAGTGAAATTTTTTCTAAATTAAGAGGTTACTTTCCTAAACTTGAATTTTTTTCATGTGTATGAATATTATAAGTTTTGAAAAGTTGTATGAGAGCACGATTTTACGAAATTTCCTCTTTTGTTATAAATTCCAATGTTTTAATGTGTTGTGGGTTGTTTAAATGCCTACACTACAAGCCTGTGAGTAAATTATTTGCTATCATTATAGGTTGACATTGCTTATGATATGATGAGAGGGTATTTTTATTGTTTACAATTGTTTATCCTACTAATTGAAAGGATTACATATGTTTTATGAAAAGATTGGCCGCCACATGATAAATTATTAAAAAGGGGTATTTTGCATATGTCTTCATGTGTCTTGAAATAATAATTCTCTTGTGTGGTGTTTGAATCTTTTGGGTGGCCATCTACATGATTTTTGAATGAAAGGGGCTATGATTATGACATGACATAATATGGATTGCTAATCTAGGTATGATGATACCTATCACGAAATGCCTTTAACATGAAAGAAACAAATATTTTCAAAGCATGAAGCATGATTTAAAAGGACTAAAGTTTGGGCATAAAGAGATCTAGTTGGTTACCCGAAGAAGGCTTGAGTTCAGATAACTCCTAGCGCAAAATTGTGTTTTGCCGATATAGGTTTTATGTGTTATTCAGCAAGTGGGAAAGCATGGTATGTCGGCAAGTTAGGCATACATTTTCATGATACTCCAATCCTTGAGGCAAACTCGAATTGGGGGCTTGGTCGTCGAGTCAAGAGCGGACCCATATAGCCTGTGGGTATTCTTGTTTTGTAGGATGTACCATCTAGCTCAGAAGTAAATAAAGAGTTGAGTCATGATTTCTAGAAGATGTTTTAAAGCCCAATAAATTATGCCCATTTATTTTCAATTGTTCTATGCTGACTTGCTTTATGAAATGCTCTCACTTATGTTACACAAATTATATTATATTTTTGAACTGTTCTACACACTAGTACCTTTTGTATTGACCCCTATATTTCAGGTTCTGAGGCTCAGTCCCATAGTCACGCTAATCAATAGATCATATTTTGACATTTGGAGTTGGTGAGCCTCCTTTATTTCGGAAGACCTTTTTCCCATGTGTTAATTTCATTTGATTTTAGTTCATGGTCCGACTGGGGGCATTGTCCCGAATTCATACTGATTATTGTTTTTAGTTCGGTAAAGACTTCGTAGACTTGTTATAGATGGTTATGGGTTTTCTTAAGGACTTATATTCCGCACTGTTAAGTTGAAATAAATGAACTACCATGTTTCCAGTTTACTTCTCCTTTATTATAATAGATGGGTTTTGTTTCTGATGACATGCTAAGGGGTCTCTCGGGCCTTCATGGTTCGGTATGTTCGTCACGACCAAAGCCTCGACTTGGGTCGTGACAGGATATTCACAGTTTATATACTATATCTAAAATCTCAACCTATCTCCCTGGCTCATGTTCATGGAGAAAATTTTTATAAAAATGTCTCATTTTATTTCAAAAATAGTGTTCCTCAATGGCGTTAGTATCTCATGAATGTATATGTATGGAATAAGGATGTAATGCTCACAATCAACTATATATGAAGATATCCAATACATCCAACACGTATTCAAACGAGCCTAGAATCAACTCAATATGTCTACTATTGATGATTATCGACTCTAATTAGAAACCGTCAGAATAAGTATGTCTATGAGACAATATTAAGATCATATCAACTCCAAATTCAGGCATTTCTATCATTATAAAGGCAACCAATGCTCAATAAGGCCTATAATAATAATTCAAGTCCCCACACAGACATTATATTTAGAATAAAAATATTTAAATGCACAAATAAAGCCAATGATATCAAATAAAACCCCCACATGGACAACATACAATATCAGATATCACAAATCAACAACAGTAGAATATAAACCCCCCACACGGGCACACAACAATAATAATAGTCTAAAAATATAAACTTCATATATATTTCTTCCAATCCATAGCATGCTTACTTATTTATTAACTACCCATCTCAATTTGAACGAAGTTAACATAACCTATTTCAAAACAACAAAATCCACGCCTAAAGAGACTTAAAACTGATCCTTTACCTTACGAACGGCCTCAGAATCAACTATAACATTCAAAAATAGCATCTATGCCTTAAAAGAAAGCTAATGATACCCATATAACTCATATTTAAGCCAGGTCCAAAACGAATTTGAAAACTGAGTTCGAAGATGAAAGGGGTAAATTGAAATTTTATTTTAGAAATATATTTTTCAAGGTTATAGTACGCGACAATTGAAAATCCATGCAAAAATTATTTTAAAACGATGTTCAAATCGAAGAAAAATCATTTTCAAGTTTTACCGATAAAATCCCCAAATTCATTTTGAAATCATGATTAAAAGGTGTTTTCAAAGATGTAATCAATGAGAAATAATGAAAATATAATTTAGAATTTTACCCAAGCAAGAATAGTGAGAAAATCTTAAGTAATCGCCTCTTTTCGAAGCTCGGAGTTCCAAAAATGATGAAGATCAAGAAAATGAGGTTTCTATACTGTTTAGTGAATAGTGCCTCACAAACGCGGTCAGCCCTTTGCATTTGCAAGGTTCAAACTTAACAAGGCCAACTAATGGGCCTTCGCATTTGCAAAGGCTGATGATTCAGACCTTCGTGCTTGAGGTAGCCTCGTTGTGTTCGCGAAGAAGGGCGAACCTACCCAGATCTTATTTACCCTTCGCGATCATGGCCACCAGCCTTGATATCACGATGAAGAAATAATTCCTTCTCTGCATTCGCAAAGAAGGATTTTGTGCTGCACCAGACTTCAGCAAACCATCTGAAATGCAAACTTAAAAGGTTTTCAAACGAACCCTCCAAATTCATTTAGGATGCGACAGAAATAAACCATATATTCTACCAAAATATTTTCGATGGTTCAAACTCAATGGAGATGAAACACCCCAAATTTTTTGCCCTTGAAAATTTCTTGCTTTGGTTTCACTGCCTTGGTTACGACTGGACCTCTAGAGTCGTAGGGTGTCTTGACGGCTCATTGGATGAGTTGTACCCAAATCAGTAAGTTTGAGGCTTGATATTTCTTTGAGTATGATTGGCACACTAAGAGTGGTAATGAGATGTTATGAGTAGTTAGGTGTAATCTTAGGGTGTCCAGTGTATGTCCCAATTTATGTTCTGTGTTGACTACGACTGAACCCTAAGAGTTGTAGGGCCCATTATGATAGGTGTCAATGAGTCGTAAGGATAACAATGTAGGGTACCTTGGTGGTACTGCCTTGGTTACGACTCATGGAGAGGATTCGTTTGGTGTGGTTACGAGTCAAGGGGTCGACTCATAACCAAAGGCGACATTTTTTTTAGCTTTTAAGTTGAGGGCACTCTAGACATTTTGCACTTTAACCCCTTGGACCCCACGACTTAAAGCCTTCTTTGGGACTTCATTATTATATCATTTTCAATAAAACACTCCCAAATTCTCTCTCAAACTCTCTATTCAAGTTAAGACTAGGGTTTCAAGAGGTTGATCAATTAGGGCTCTCAAGGGTGGTTTATCTCCGTACATCTTACTATTTTAGGTATGTAACTCTTTCCTCATTGTTAATTTTGCAAAAGCATGTGATTTAAAGTATTGTTCATAAGATTATTGTTTTGGTTTTGAAAACAAAGGTCGGGGGTTTTGAATGTTATGAATTGAACAATGTTTCTCATGGTTTATATATATGATTTTCATTCTTTTAATGTGATTTTGAACTTGTAGGTGCATGACTATGGTGAATGAACTAGGAAATTGTAATTTTTTCAAACTTGTGGCTTTGAAGTGGTTATAACCCCAAACTCATAATGTGAAATTGATTTTAGTTATGAGAACTGTGGAAATTTATAAAATTGAACTAGTCTTAAACTATTGCATGATATAAAGAAGTATTTGAAATACAATGGTATGATTTAATGAACAAAGGAAGTTGGTGTTCCCCAATGTGTATTAATGAACAAATGGAGTTATTCTTCCCAAGTTAATGGAAATTGTTTTGGTTGGTATGACGATACCAACATTGTATGCCTTAATGTAGAATGTGGTTAAATGAATGAGAATGTGTGATACTTGTTTTAATTGGGCTATAATAAGGGTTGTGTAGTTGAGTCGTGAAAGTGGAGGTTCGAGTGACCGATGCTGAAAGCTATGTTTTCCAATGTGAGGGTCAAAGTGATTAGGGAGGTTCGAGTCCCCCGTAAATCATTATATGATCGGGTGCTTAAGTCACCTTGGTATATGTTGGAGGTTTCAAGCCCTCCATGTGTATATATACGAGATTATTCTCTAATTTGTGCGGCTACACACACTGATTTCCGACCATGGGGTGAGAGTAGGGCCCATATAGCCCGTGAGTACTATTATATAACGGTTGAGCTACACAATCCATGATAAAGTTTTGGAAAAAAATGTTAAGCCTTGTTCCCTATCTCGACATGTGATATATATTTGTTTATGTATATGCATTTGATTATGTGCGTTGGTTTTTGAATGATTTTAAACTGTTGATCATATTATTATGTTATCCTTATCCCCGAGTTTCATGCTAGCATTCACCCCGCTAACCTTCTTCAGACACTGTATCCCCTGGCTATGTAGGAATTGGTCATACTTCTACTCCTCCTGTTCAGTGACTTGAATTAGGGATCAGCTAGCGAGTCAGATTGAAGTGGTGTGCTTCTATTCTTCGGAAGGCCCCATTTCATGATTATGGTTTCCTTTACATTTGGAATATTCCTTTGGTCTTGGTTTTGACTATGGTCGGGGGCATGTCCCCACTAGATACTCTTTGGTTTTGATTAGAGGTTTTGTCGAACTATTGTGGGCATGAACGGTGTCAGTATTGGTATTGGTATTTACATTGATACTAGTATTGGTTGATTTTGATTATAGACTTATTTTAATGTCTTTAAATTGATATTATCTTATCTTGTTATATGTTCGAAATTCAGTCAACCTTGGGGCGTGGCGTGTTTGGTTTAGTTAGGTGCACAGGTGATCTCCGATCCACGTGGGACTTGAGATATTCGTCACGGCCAACCCTAGTTCGGGTCGCGACAGGAGATGTCATATTTTCAAAAAAAAATATTATTTTCAATAAATTAACCCTCGAAATTCCATTTTCACCATTTCCAAACAAAGGGTCGAGATGTAAAATATAAGTCTCAAACTCAAACCAACCATGCTACTAATCTAATTGACATTTTAGACCTAATGAAACTGTCCAAATCAATCATCAACCGACACTCAAAATAATAATTACTAACCGAAGTTAACTATATGACTCTTTAAGCCTCTAAAAAATAAAAAAATTGCCCAAATCATTTTCGAGCGCATTGAGAACCATGCCAACCATTCTCATACTTTAAAATCAACATGTAACGACTACAAAAAAAAGGATAAAATGATCAAAACACATAAAAAGTTAATTTTCACAAAGTATGTGATTACACATTGACTCTAATGTCTTCCCACATTTCAATTATAGACTTGTATCTTACGTCATGTATGCAGGAATTGAAGGAGTCTGTCAGATTATTATTTACAACTTGATTTTTACACAATGTATCTAAATAAGCTCTAAACTATGTTTTGAAAGCATACCTGTTTATTAAATCCTTTACAACAATTTCATCCACCTTTTCATCTGTATTCTGTTCAAGAAGGTCTTCAAACCCCTCTGAAAAAAGACTATGCACATCACTACAACAACTACTTTCACTCACCTGTATTTCATCTTTTGCACAAATAAATTTACTTCGATATGTCTTACACAATATCTCTATTTTGCTTCAGGCAAAATAAGTTTTACTATATTAAGCAGTCTCTACAAATTTAAGCAAACAAAGCATATACTACGTATTTCATAATCAATAACTAAATTAAATGATTTGATAATATTAGAACAGAATATAATATTACCTACTGTATATCTGATATGAATATTATTCCTTCTTCATTTTGGAGTTGAAGTGAATGTTATAAATGTTGCATGAATCAAGTTTAAATCCTTGTTGTATCTTTGTCTACCGCAACGTAGAATTTGTTCATATTTTCTTGACCAACAAAAACTAATAATTGCCTTTAGCTTTTTTCTTTACGGAATGTACCATCAAAATCAATACATGATCTTAACCTGTCTTAAAATCCATTTTCAATGTCGTGAAGCAGATATACATTTGAAGAAGCTTTCTCCTATCCTAAGCTAGTGTCTTCTTAATTCTAATGCAAGTTAATCACTACATTAGATTCTGGACATGATGAATCTCCCAATCCATTAACATAAGTCTCAAATGTTTTGTAACAATCTATAAAACTCTTATCCAGAAACTTCAGAACCTCTTTTTCCTCTTTTACACTTTTCTTCACTTGCATTTAACACAAAAACTATGTGGAAGTCAGTCTTCATATTTTTACTAACGTTGTACTTGGGATTGTTTTGCAACTTTTTCATAGAGTCATATGCTATTCCACATTCATTATAATCTATTAGAATTTTGATACTCACCTCTGGAGTGGTGTCATCCCCAAAAATTAGATATAAAAATGAGCAATCTTCACCACTACAATTAACTCTATAATTGTTTGTAATGCATAAAGTTTGCATTCTTTCTTGCTTCAGCTATGTCCTTGAAGGCCATATCCTTAACCAACTTCTTATATTACCGCAAACCATCAGCTATAGTCCTCTTTCATTAACTGGATTTTCCAATTCGTCACTATTATATTATATTCAGGATGACCAAATAGTATTTCGTTATCACTGTCAGTGTCACTACAATCTGTTCTAGCTTCATTAACTATGATACAACTAAAAATGATTGATCATGTATGAAAATATTAGGAATATCAACAACTAATTTACTATCATCAGTAGCAAAAAATAAATGACATGTTAATCTTCAGACGCAAGATAATAAACACCTAATTCCTTTATCTCCTCTTATTTCAAAATACTTTCCAATAGAACCTAGAACCATTTAAACATAAATTAATAGATAGGAACAATTTAACAAGCTACAAACAGTTGAACATGAAATAAGTATACATAAATGGCGAACAAATTCGGAAAAAGGTGAAAAACACAAAAAATAAATAAAAATAGACTGCATTTAAGCACCACAAACAACAATAGGTCCTGCAGTCATTTGAACATGAGTAAAATAAGATAGACACAACTTAACATTGTCTTAAACAGTAATAAAGAGAAAAAAATCCTAACTTAGAAAACCTTATCATATATAGAAACCCACAACAACAGATGCAAACAAATTCAACACAAAATATAAGAAGATAACTACATAGACTAGGAATATACTAACAATTAATAAAATAATTTTATGAACAAAAATGACACACATAAAAGAAAAGTCTTTAAAGACTTTACATTTTAATAAAACCATACAAGATAACACATAAGTGGAGGTCGTAAAATAGAGGAGAAGTATACCTTCTAAGCTTCTTTTAGGGTTTGGAGGGTGAGATCGGAGTGAGAGAGATGAAGAATGAAGCAGGCGAGGTATTTTTGTAGATTTTATGATGGGTGGGTTATTTTCATTTGGGTAAAATAAAAAGGGGAATGGATAAAGTCTCCAGATGTCTACTCACATTCCTCTCTCAAAGTTTAGGATATACACGCCCCGAAATATGATGGCATGTGCACTATTAGCCTAAAAGGATAATGGATAATACCATATTCGATAGTTACTTAATAATTATTAGTAATATTATAAGGTGTCTAACGGTCAGGCCGGGCCAACCCGGAACCGGCCCTTCCATTTTACCCGAGTTTTGGGTCGAGTTTGGAGTTAATCGGGCTGGGCTGGGCCGGGCCAAGCCAAATAGTAAAAAAATTAAAACTCACCCGAAACCGGCCCACTTAATCCAATCCAGTCAAATCCTGTCAAACCCGGTTAAAAATCGGTCAAACCCGTTTAAAAATTAAATAAAAAATTCAATATACACTATATACACTCCAATATACAACATATATTTTTAAAAAAATATATAAAGTATAAACAATTACACATATATACGTATCATTCAATATATAATTATATATGACTATACGTACTACTTTAAATAAAACATATGCTATAATAGTATAATATATATACACACTAATTTATAAAATATATACACATGTATACGTTAAATATATACTACTTTAGAAGATATATACACATATATATGCACCATTCAATATATATGTATTACTTTAAATAAAATATATACTACAATATATATATATATATATATGCAACAATATGTATATATATATAGTTACATACTAATTTATAAAACATATACACTTATATACTTTAAAGATATACGTCTATAGAAGATATGTACACATATATACGCACCATTCAATATATATGTACTACTTTTAAAAAAGTATATACTACAATATATATACTAATTTATAAAACATAAAGTAATGTATACGTTAAATATACACGTCTATAGAAGATCTATTCACATATATACACTCTATTCTATATATATGTAATACTTTAAATGAGATATACTACAATATATATACATTACAATATATATTTGTATAGTTATATACTAATTTATAAAATATATACACATGTATACGTTAAATATACACGTCTATAGAAGATCCATTCACATATATACACTCTATTCTATGTATATGTAATACTTTAAATGAAATATACTATAATGTATATACATTACAATATATATTTGTATAGTTATATACTAATTTATAAAACATGTACACATGTATACATTAAATATACACTTCTATAGAAGATATATACACGTGTATACGCACCATTCAATGTATATATACTACTACTTATAAAATATACTACATTATATATACATTACAATATGTATAGATATACTTATATACTAATTTATAAAACATATACACATGTATACGTTAAATATACACTTCTATAAAAGATATATGCACAAATATACAAAACATATGCTACTTAATATAATAAATTAATAATATTTGGTAGTAAATTAATAATATATTAGAAGTAAGTTTTTAATTTAAAGTAGAAAACTAGAAATTCAATTTAAAATTTTAAATCGTTAAATAAAAAAAAATAAAAAACAACGACTAAGGAGTGAATGAATTTGGGGAATTTTATTGATTGCAAAATGATCCAAAATTTTTAATTTACATGAATGAAAAATCTATAAATTATGCATCATTTTTTCCAACTCATTCATGTTAATATTAATGGGAACTTGCATAGGATAGTCGAAGTCAACGGGGGCAAAACCATGCATTGGACTTGATTCTGCTGAGTTCTCCCGTGAAGTCATAATTTCTTCAAGTTTCAGCTCGTCGTTCGGCTCCGGTTCCATTCCTTGGTTTCTTCTTTCCGCTCTAATCCAATCTCTGAGGCAAACTAAAACATTCATTGCGTTGCTTCCCAATGAGTGTCGGTTGTCTCCAAGCTGCTATCGTCCCTGACTGAAGGCGCTCTCTGATGCAACGGTTGACATTGGAACATTCAAGATATCTCTAGCTAATCTTGAAAGTACAGGATATTGTGATTCATTATTCCTCCACCAATCCAGCGTGTTGATCCATCGTCTGCGATCCTCTGGTGCCGTCCGAAGATAATATTTCAGCTCTTCCCGATAAGTTGATGTGTAAGCTCTCTCATCAACACTGTTCCAACAATTTAAATCATAAAACGAATCAGAAAAACTACTATGTGCTGGCCTTTTAGAAGATGATGGCTCCTCGGGAGGATGAGGAGCGACAGTTGGAGTGATATTTGTAGGTACGGCTGAATCAAATAAATCAGGATAGTGATTATATAATTTTTCTATATAATCCTTTGCATCAGCCGTAGCCGTCCACAAATCAGGTTGTACTTGTTCAGAATCATGGTTAGTATTTATTTCTAAGTTAGTATAAATAAGAGTACTAAAGTGACACATATGATTATATTTCATGCACGGATTTAGCATAGCACCAACCAAGTAAATAGGGGGAATCGGAAAAAAATATTTTTTAAATTTCGTAAACATGACGCCAACAGCTTCTTTATAACCTTCTTTATTTTTATATTGTTGGAGCAAACCAGAAATATCGGCTATATATGCCAAAATATTACAAACAGTAGGATAGTAAGCACCGAAAAATTCAATCGTAGCTACATAAAATTTTTCTAAAAACTTAACAAGATCATTAATTACAACCCAATCAGAATTATGTAGCATACAATCAACAGAATCAGCAAATGAACCGCAATGCTGGTTAAAAGCTAGTGTAATAGGAATTCTATATTTATAACAAGTTTTTAAAAATTCATACGTAGAATTCCATCTAGTATCAACTTCCTCAGGCATCAAAATCGGTGTAAGTCCATTTTCTTGACATTTAACTTTAATTTCTTTAATTCTCGATCTACGATTATTTCCTTGAATAAAACCAACGGCAAGACGAATTTTTTCAATATAAAGCTCAAAAAAGTCAAGACCATCTTTTACAATTAAATTATATATATGACATGCACACTTAATATGAAAAATTTCAGGCAAGGGCGGAGATAGCGTAGATTTTATTTTTGTTATAGTAGTCTTGTTGTTAGAAGCATTGTCAAAAGCAATACATAAAATTTTATTTTCTATACCATAGTATCCGGCAATTTTAACAATAGAATCAGCAATAAATTATCCAGTATGTTTACAATCTTCATCATATAAAAAAGCAAGAATACGTTTTTGCATCACGAAATTACTATCCATCCAATGACAAGTAACGGTTAAATAATCATTTTTATTTATAGCACGACCAAGATCAGAAGTTAGGGACAATCTACATTGAATATTTTTTAACAATGTTGATAAATAAAAACAATATTGTGAATGAAGTCTAAAAATATCAGACCGACAAGTAGTTCTAGGAATACCATTAAACATAGGATTATAAATTGTTTGTATATAACAAATAAAAGCATCAGAAGAAGGAAAACTAAAAGGCAAACAACCCACAGCTACCATTTTAGCTATTTCTTCTCTGTCCCTCAATTTATTATACTTTTTCGCTACTTGACCGGTTGTTGGGTCCATTCTAGTTTGCGTTGACCCACCAACATCCCCACCACCTTTTGCAATATTTAACTCTCTTTTGTGATCTTCAGCTATATGTCTCATTAACGTACCCGTACCCCCTTGCTTACCTCCACTTCTATGCTTATATATTTGTTGACAAATATTGCACTGCACCTCAATATCTGATATACGTTCAAAAAATTGTCATGCATTACTAGTTCTTTTACGAGGTTTTGGGGCACTGGGAGGACGGGAAGGGAGATTAACTGATTCAGATCTAACGTTAGCATCTCCTACTGTGGGTGTTTCAGCAATATTTTCATTATCTTCGTCTAAATTAACTGCATCTACTTCATTTTCTTCTTCTATACCGTAATTTTCTTGAGCTTCTACATAATTCATATCGTGAGCACCTACACCTATTTCTTCCTCAAAAGGTGTACCAAGCGGTACCGGAGGCGAAGGCACACGGGTATATCTATTACTTGAACTACCTCTACCGCTAGTAATTCGCTTTTTACTACCACTACCGCTTCCGGGACAAAATTTTTTAACACCTTTAGCAGCGAGGTTTTTTAATTTATCCATAATATAAATTAAATTAAACTAAAAATATTCAAAATACACAAATATAATAAAATTAAATATTAAACAATTAATACAATAAATAAAAATTAAACGTAAGAGATGGAACGACAATACCAAATTTTGGAAGTATCCGAAGATTGCGACTTTAGAAACTTCCGCTCGTACTTTGTAAACGAAAAATTAAAAAATTAAAGTGAACACTTTAAGAAATTAAATATATTGAATATTTGAGAATTGAGATTTGAGAGAGTGAAAAATTGTGTGAAAAATAATTTGAAGTTGTAGGGTATTTATAGATTTTTTTTTGGGGATTAAAAACTATTTTTTAAAGTTTTTTTTTTTTAATTAAATGGGCCCAAACTAGCCGTTTGGACCCAAAAACGGCTATATAGCCGTTGGGCCAACGGCTAGTTTGGCCCAAAAATCAATTTTTTTTTCTTTTTTTCTTTTTATTTTTTTCGGGCCGGGTCGGGCCGGTTAATCGGCGGGCCTGGACCGGGCTTGGTCCGGGCTGGGTTAACCGGGCCCATTTTAACAAAAGAACCGACCCGGGACCCGGAACCCTAAAGCCCTAAGGCTTACCGGGCCGGGTCAAACCGGGCCGGGTTAACTAGTCGGGCCAGGTCGGCCCGGCCCGTTTGACACCCTTAATTTCGTGTATCCTATAAGTAAGATTTGAAAAGAAACATGTGTATGCAATTTTATATTTTTATTTTTACCTTGAAAAGAAATAGAGAAACGAGTTTCAATAACTTTTAGCTTAAATAAAATATTACACCAATTAAGTTTGAACCATGATGAAAGCAATAAAAAAGAAAATAACAACAACACCAAATACGATATTTCAAATCAAGAAAATAATATGCAATACTTAAAAGAATAAGATGGTAGGGAGAAATAATAATCATATTGATAAAAAAAATTAGACAATGTTTGAGTATCTATTAATCTTCAACTCTAAAACCTTCAACCTTCATAACTTTCTGTCTAGAGTCACATCATTAATAAGTTGCAAATGTGTCATGACTTAACTTATCTAATCATTTCTTTCCAATACTTTTATTGACTATCTCCGCCACCTCTCAACAACTCAACTCACCATAGCGAACCTTTCATATATCCTCACTGTGATTTTTGTGCATTTTCTCTCCACAATCGAATTATCTCCGTCTCGCTTTCCTCACCTTGTCCACCACAAAAGTAATTTTCGCTATATTTTAAATATCTTCATTTCTAATCCTAACTCTTCTAGTATGCTCAATTTATGTGATACTCTTTTATTGATAGTCTTTTTAAAAAAGAATGATATGCATTAGTAATATTTAATACTCTTTTCATCCCAACTTGTGTGAAACTATTTGAGTTGTTTTAAATTTTATAAAAGAAAATAAGACCTTTGAAATATATTGTCTAAAACAAACTTTAGACATTTGTATAGCTATAAACCATTTTATTAAGGAGAAATAAGTAATTATAAAGTAAAATTATTTTTAGTTATGGAAAGAAGTGACATTTATGCTACAAACTAAAAGAAAAGTGTGTTATATAAATTAGGACGAACAACGCAATAATTTCGCTTTAAAATATTTCTTTTTCCGTAATGAATGATTTAAGTCGAATCAATATTGACTTATTTTAAGTCACAAAATTTATTTTTTAAAATTTTTAAATTTTGTGTCCAAACAAATATCATTACTTATTATAGCAATAGAGTATTTGGAATAAACGTTTTTGATAAAATAATATTCTCAATTGTACCTCATCTCAATTTATTTGAAGTGGGTTACATAATTTTCCCTCCATTTAGATTTACTTTATCTGAAACTTTATCGTATTGTTCTTTTAGCAATTTAAAGTTTCTTTGAAACTAGACCTTATTTAAATATGTAAAGATCCTTCCGATCGTTTTGTGAAATTTTCTAATCTTTTTTATTTTAGCTCTTTTCATAGTTTACGTACGTGAATTTATGACTCGTGGAATGAGTAGTATCAATTTTTGAGATGTACGGAAGTGATTTACGTCATTATATGAATTATTTTCTCGAGTTCCCGAATTTTGATGATTTATTTAAGTATTGGGTGTTTTAGATATTATTTTATTGGTGATTATGGGCCAAGTTAATATTTTCTTACTTGTTGAGAGCCGTGTGAAAGAATAAACTTATGTGAAAAGGGTTCAAATAAAAATTAGAAGAGTAATATTAAATAATGTTAAGCAAGACGAAGTCAACAGTTAGATCTTTTTTTTTTTTCCTCTTCTGTTCACGGCTTTGTGATACCTTCAGGTTAGTGTAAGTTTTTCTTTTTCTTGTTCCATGAAGTTGTTCCTATGGTTATAATCTCTTATATATAATAAATGAGAGGTGAATAAAGTATTGGTAGTGGCGAGGAATTCACCAAATATGCCTTTGTAATTAAAAAATTTGGGATATTGCGAATCTAAGTGGAACGAATTGAAGGTGACAGTAGTATGTGTTATACATATATAGATATAAGATTCCTACAAGTTCTCTGTTAGTTTTTGTTAAAAGATTGAAAAAAAAGTTTCACATTGATGGTTAATGAGATGGGTGGTCTCTTTATAAAGCTTGGGCAATCCTTCTCCTCATGAGCTAGCTTTTGGGGTGTGAGTTAGGCCTAAGATCAATTTTAACATGGTATCAGAGCCACGAAGATCATGGAACTGGAGAAACAACAATCGAGTGTGAATACATCATCATTACAGTGAGTTTTTCTTTTGTCTATGATTTCTAGTTGTGAGCTAATAAGCTAAGAAGAGATAGATCTTCATTTGTGAGTCGTAAATATTTGATTACAAGTTGCAAACTTTAAGATTTTGTGATCGTTTCTAATTTCTACTTAGTCGTAACCTGTAAAGTAGACATGGCACCTAAAATTGATCCTAATTATCCTCTGTTTCTGGGAGCATCAGATGTAGCAGGGGCTGCACTGATTCCCATTAAGTTGACTGGTTCAGAGAATTATGGAATTTGGTGTAGATCTATGAAAATTGCCCTTTTGGGAAAGAGGAAATATGGTTTTGTAACTGGTATTTGCAGCAAGGATACATATAAAGAAGAGTTACATGATCAGTGGGAGACATGTAATACAGTGGTTCTGTCATGGCTGATGAGCTAGTCAGTGCAGAGTTACTTAGTGGTATTTTGTATGCAACAAATGTCTGTGAGGTGTGGGAAGATCTTAAGGAGAGATTTGACAAAGTGAATCGTATGAGATTATACCAGTTACACTGGGAAATCAAAAACTTACACCAAGGCACTGATTCAATTTCAACCTACTTCGCTAAGCTGAAGAACCTGTTGAGTGAACATGATGTTGTGATACCAGCTCCCTCATGTAATTGTCCTAAGTCTAAGGAGTATTCAGAACACTTGTATCAGTTGAGGTTGATACAATTCCTAAGTGGACTAAATGACACTTATGATCAAGCAAAGAGGCAGATACTGATGAAGGGAACAACACCTACACTTAACCAAGCATATGCAATGATCATTGAGGATGAGATCCAGCAACTTGCTTGTGCTGCAACTATTAGTGATAGAACTGAGCCTATTGCTATGCAAGTACATAGAAATTATGCAAACTCTGGACATGAAAGCAGAAATCAGGTATCAACCAGTTATGGAGGACAAGGGTATAAAGGTAAAAGGTATGATTATTGCAACTTTACTAGGCACACAAGAGAAAACTGCTACAAGCCACATGAATATCTAAGTGATTGGAGAAACAAGAAGAAGAGCAATTATAATAATCCAAGAGGAGTGTCAAACCAAGCTTTCTATAATGGTGTAGGTAGAGGTGGTGGATATGGCTATGGACAGCCAGCTGCTAGTAAAAGAAATAGCCAGTTATCAGCTCACAATTTCATTGGACCTCAGGTAGAGAAAACATATTTGGCTGATCAACCAAGTAAACAGGGAAGCAAGGACAACAATAATGCTGGTTTGGCAAAGGGACAAGGATTCTCAGAAGATGAATACAAGCAGATCCTAGCATTGATCAACAAAGAAACACATAACTCTGAGCTGACTAATATGACAGGTACTGTTACTTGTCTTTCTAGTCATGTTGTTCCACATGAATGGATATTGGACTCTAGAGCCACACACCATGTGATAGCACACAAGGATGTACTATCATATTATAAAAAAATGAGCAACACAGTATGTGATAAAGTGAACCTGCCTACAGGAGATAAGGTGAATATATCACATGTAAGAGAGACACATGTTCTAAAGAATGAGGTTGTAAGGGATGTATTGTATGTTCCTGATTTCAAACTGAACTTGTTGTCAGTATCTAAGATGACTAAACAACTCTCTTATTTTGTGTCATTCTATCCTGACTTCTGTGTGTTTTAGGACCTTCACAGTGGCAAGGTGAAGGGGATTGGTAAAGAAGAAAAAGGATTGCCCAAGCTTTATAAAAAGACCACCCATCTCATTAACCACCAATGTGGGACTTTCTTTTCAATCTTGTAACACCCCACCTCACACCCAAACCTCAACTGGGCTTGGACAATCGCCCTGACATCTCAATTTGGGGGCCCAACATTGGGTGAGAATGGGCCCTGCTCTGATACCATGTTAAAATTGATCTTAGGCCTAACTCATACCCCAAAAGCTAGCTCATGAGGAGGATGATTGCCCAAGCCTTATAAAGAGACCATCCATCTCATTAACCACCGATGCGGGACTTTCTTTTCAACCTTTTAACATTTTTTCTTAGGATTAATATATTATGATACAGTAATTTTGTCCTTTTTAGTCATTTTACAATGATGGCAAAATTAGTGGTTTATTAGAAGCGATGAAGTAATGTGAACTGTGAAGGTTAGATAATTTAGGACTTGATAATCTTAGTAGTTATGACCTTAACAGTTTTTAGCCACTAATTACAGTTTCTTTTTAATATAGAAAACTTTTGGCTTTACATTGAGAATTTTAAAGAAAGAATTATATAGTGAGTGTTATTAGATTCACACTTTTATGGAGATTATGTATATGAATAAATTTGGGTCATTCAGAGACTTTACGGAAGGACAAGTCCCTTGCAAATTAGATTGTTTTTGGATTCTTTGGTTGAGGTAGGTTACAGTTTAATTGGAGTTTAGACTCAATTTAATTGTGTGTATGCTCTTAAATTGGATCCTTGTTGATTGGTCTTCGGACATACTTGAATTTGATGATATTTGGATTGTTGATATTTATATAAATAATTATTAAAAATTTACCTGATGGAATTGTCTTATGACTTTAAGTGTACTTGTAAACTTGGTAAATCGTATTTTATGTTGTGAGGTAGTGTAACTTTGATATTGATATTACTTATTTATAGTAGATCGGGTACCACGCCGGTACAGATTGTATATTAATATTACTTGTTAATGGTGAATCGGGTACCATACTTGTACGAATATGTATATTGATATTACTTGTTTATGGTGAATCAGGAACCACGCCGGTCCAGATATGATAATGATATTACTTATTTATGGAGGATTGGGTACCATGTCGGTACGGTATGATATTGATATTACTTGTTTATGGTGGATCGGGTACCACACCGATGCGGATATGTGTATTGATATTACCTCTTTATGGTGGATTGGGTACCACATTGGTACGGATATGATATTGATATGACTTATTTATGAAGGATTGTGTACCACACCAGTACGAATATGATATTGATATTACTTATTTATGGAGGATCGGGTACCACACCGTTATGGTACATGAAGATAGATTGTTCCGTGCAGGTCATGACTAGTTGGGCAAAAATAAGTCCCTTAGCATGTGTGTACATATTTGTGTTGATAATGAGAGATTTTATGGGTTATTAAGCAAATAACGAGTTAATAGTATTCTAATTGTGAGTTTTAGAAGGATGTGGTTGTTACTTATAGTAATATTGTTGATTATATGGATGTTTGCCGTGTAGTTGATACTCTTGATGGTTATTTTGCTTGTTTGTAAGTAGTGTTTGATCTGTTATTAATATATTGTTGATTTCTTGAATACTTATTATGTGACGATGCCTTTCTACTTGTTATTTGATTTGTGTTGTGTACATGTTATTAAATTGAGTTGGCCTATGATACCTACCAATACATAGTGGTTTATACTGATACTACCATGTAGTCTTTTTTTGTTGAATGTAGAAAGTGTTTCAGAGGCTCAGACATGACCTCACCTCTATAGTTTGATAGAAGATCTTAATCCAAGGGTGAGCACTCCGTCTCTAGTCTACCATGGGTCATCTTATTTGTTCTTATCCATTTTTCCGGCAATAAAACATTGGTTATTTACTTTATTTTTGGATCTCTCTTTAGACATGATCTTTGTTTGGAGTTCTTGTATGATGACTTTAGGATCTTGGGGATTTTAATGAGTAGCTTGTTGATTTTACATTGATAATGATTAACTCTAGATATTGTTATTAAGTTGGTTTTATGATAATATCATTTTAATATTGACTAAGTGATTGAGTTATGGTTCGATTTAGATGGTTCTCCCACAGGAAGATTAGTTGTAATACCCCGCAATTTTTTCGATCTTAAACTCACCCCGAAAATGTCAAAAATTAGCTCTTAAAATAAATGATGTTTAATTTATGTGAAATTTTTTAGATTTAAACTTTTTGTGGCATAGAAAATTGAATAAGCTTTCCAACGATATAAGATTCACCTAAATTCGATAAGCGGGTAAGAAGTTATGACTATTTTAAGTTTTAGTCGCAAAACACCGTCATTTGGACCCTTACCGTGTCACGGAGAGGGCCAATTTCTCCATTGGCAATTTTCAGTGTGACCTCGCGATTCTGGCGCATCACGACAGTGGTCAAAATGACAAACATATGGGCTCCGCGATTGTGGCGTGTCACGGAGGGAGCCCATTTTTTGCTCGTCCAAATTTCAGTGAGCCATTGCGATAGTGGTGCATCGCGGTGGCCACCCAGTTCGCAAAATGTTGCATTTTTTAGTTTCGTTTGGGGGTTTTAAAAGGTCATTTTGGTCATTCTCCCAGCCTCTACTCCGTCTTAAATAAGAAATTAAACCCCTCCAAAGCATTTTACATTTGCTTTTCACCAAATTTCTCTCAAGAAAAACCCTAATTCATCAACTTCCTCCCCAAGAAAATCCAAGATTCCCCCATTAACTCTCCAAGATAATTCAAGATTGAGATTTTCCAATATAAGAACACTAAGAAATCATCTCCAAAGCATCAATAGGAATCATAGATTTAAGCCTTTTATCAAAGATCATCAAATTAAGGTATGTGGGGTTTGAACAAGGGTAATTCTTTCACCCTTGTGCCTAAAACTTTATTTTAATTACAAATTAACTGCAATCTATATGATTTTCCATGAAATTTAAGTTAGGGTTTATACCCATTATCATTCTTTGCAAGATTATGAGATTTTTCATAATTTAGAAGTTGAATTACATGATTATATTTATGTTTCCATGCATATTGCTGAAATTTCTAGATTTTAAGATGATTTATGAATGTTTACATTACCAAGAATGAATTTTGAGATGTTTTAATATGAGATTGATGCTTGGGTCAATAGACCCCATTTAAAGATTATTGTTTCAAAGAATCGTTGTGCTATAATCACCCCGTGATTAGAATGCTTTCAGATTATTGAGAAAGATTTGACCTTTTGGTCTCAGAACAGATTTGAAATCCACTTTACAGATTCAGATTACAGATTTAGAGTTTTTTTTTATTATAAACCATTAGATTACTTTTAAAGTGGATTTTTCTTAAGATTTTGAGCATGAGATTGGGAGTAGTATTTAGCACAGAGCGGAAAGTGTAGGATTAGCGTTCCCTATATTCCACAGAACTATTTGCAACCATAGGTATAGATTTGGATTATTCCCACTTCTACGTGGATGTCTCAGATTGTGATCACTACAGATTAGATTGTTCTATTCCGATGACAAGGTTAGAATAACCATAACCTTACGGGGGCTAGTCGTGGGACACCATGGATGCTCACATGGTGTACAGGGAATAATTGGCAAATAAGGAACCCTCCAAAACTAATTTTCCAAATACCCGCTTAATTTCTTTTTGATTTATTTTTTAGGTTTAAGGTGTAAAAAGTGGGAAAAAGTAGAAAAAGTGGGGCCCACACGTAGGACAAGGGACCAATTCATCAATTTTACAACTTCACAAATTTAATATAATACACCTAACACCCTTTACTTATTCCAATATTAAAAAAAACCCTCTCTCTTTTCTCTTCAATTCCCAACCCTCGCTTTTGAAACTACTTCTCCCAAAAAACACCATTGTCGTTTCGGCTTCTTCTCCAGCTGCTAATGGGTGGTTGCTTCTTCGTAAGGTTGGTTAAAATGAAGTTTCGATCATTTCTAGATCCATTTAAATGATTTGTTTTGCTAATCGATTCGTAGTGATGTAGGATTTTCTTTCTTCGAATTTGGTGTTTTGGTTTAGTCGTGGTTTTTTAGCAACAAAATGTTGAATGGTGGGATAATTGTTGTTTGAAGAGTTGTTTTGACACTTTGATTTGAGCTGTAATCTATTTCTGTCCGTAGACCCGCGGTCTATCCGTACACCCATGGTCTATGAAATGAGAATGTACTAGATTGAAATCAATTTTGAGACACATGAAATTCTTTTAAAACATGATTACTGAAATAGTGAAAATTGAAATATTAATAGCTAATTAGTTTGATTAGGTGCTCTAGTATGATTTTTGGCAATTGTTGTGTTTTGATTTTGCATGCTAAATTTTGGTTCAGTTATTGTATGTTTGTGTAGTGAACTGTTTTATGGTGGGGTGTTTGTTAACTTTTTTAGGGGGGTTTTCATTTGAGCATTGAGTTATTTCTATTGATAGACTTGTAGTCTATGAACTGAAAATGAGAGATTTGTTCTTCAGGTGTAGATTGTGTTGAAAATGGGTTAAAAAAATCATCATTCCTAAACGCAAAATCGGTACCATTGGTAGCAGTAGAAAGAGAAGAGCTCAGCTAGTTGGAAATGACTCAAAAATAAAAAAAATTCAAAAGTCGGTGTTCGAATCAAATTCGGAGTTAAAGGAGATAAGCGAATACGTCGATTCTAGTGAAGATGTTGCCAAGCGGAGTGTCAGTGGTGACAGTGAAGAGAGCGAGGGAAGTGGGAGTAATAGTGATGATGGGGATAATGATTCCTTGTCCATGCCATATCTTTCGAGGTGCATTTCTGTGGAGCGGTATGACCTTCGAACAATAATTGATGAGGTCGGATATTTCCCGCCAGAGATATCAATTGGATCAAGAATGGCTGCTTATCAAGAATTTAAGCAAGTTCTTATCGACCAAGAATTGAAGAAAAGATTCAAGCGATCCTGTTTTGGACACCTGAGAAACCTGCCGGAACATCTCAAGTTCAATGGGTAGTTGGTCCATTATTTACTGTTGCGACGCATCAGGAACGATAAGATATGTCATGAGATGTGGTTTTGCGTTAACAACAAGCCTGCCTATTTTGGGTTAAAAGCATTTTGTTTAATCACGGGGATGAACTACTCATCATACCCAGTGAATCAAAAATGAAGAAGGTGTTAGCAAAGGGGGACAATTTTTGTTTTAAGGTGATAAAAAATAAAAACATCACGATGGCCAACTTGTTACACCTGATTAAAGGGAATAAGCTGAACGAGGACCAGAAGTTCAAGTGCTATCTACGTTGGTTCTTGCACACCATGTTTCTTGTGAAAGATTCAACGAAGGTTGTCGATACAAAACTGATTTGAATGGTCGATTCATTGAGTTTTTTTCGAGAAGTATACGTGGGGGAAAGAGACATTTCAACTGACCATAGACTATCTAAAGAAGAAAAGTGACCTGAAGAAGCAGAAGGAGGTATTTGATGAGAAGCAGAGGCATCCTATGCTCTATTCGGATTTCCCTGGGCATTCATGGTATGTACCATAAACCCTTTAGTGAGTTTATCATAGATTCTCATTTTATTTATACTCTGTCATAGACTCTGAGTTATTTTTTTCACTATTGTACTGCTTACAGATTTGGATCTATGAGGCCTTTCCTCATCTTGGAGAATTTACTGAAAAATCAATGGATGAGCCCCTTCCCATTCCCCATATACTCAGATGACACACTATAAAAAGTGACAAGATAATCAAAGGTGAACCATTCAAGTATAAAGGAAGAGTTACCGAGGTATGAACTTATTTTATGTTATGCAATAATACTACCGTTGCTCGAATGTTATGTAATTGTTAATTGATATTTTATAGAACGTGCACCCGTACATCATCCCTACTATTCATGAGAAAAAAATGGATTACATGATTACGTTTGAGCCATATACGGACGAGGTGATGAATAATGTCCTTGATGGCTTGAAGAAAGAGTTAGAAAGGGTGACTGTCTTTACTTCAAATGAGGATAGTGATGAGGACGGGGATTTGGGTGGTAACTCCGTTGGAGTATGCATTGGTGATGATGATTTTCTGAGCACCTCCAAAGATGCAGTGGGAACCTCAACCCCCGGGGATCTTCATAAGTGTGTCGCTGTGCTCGAGGAAGCAATGTTGGATATTGCTGCTTATATCAGAGAGAAAAGAATGAAGAAAAAGGAAATAGATGAGCGACAACATGAGTGAGGTAACTTCATTCAATAATTGATGTTGTTAATGATTTTTTAGCTTTAAATATCAGTAACACTTTGTAATATGATGATACAGTGCATGTGAACCTTCGTGAATTGGAGAGGAATGAAGAACGAGAAAAAAAGAAAAATGGATGAGTTGGCCTCTGTTGTGGAAGAAAAGGAAAATGAAGAAGAAAAGTTGGATGATGAAGAAGATAAGAGACAAGAAGAAGGTGGAAAATTAGTAGCTAAAGAAGCAAAAGAAGAAGCAGCAGCAGATGAACAAGAAGGCGAGAAAAAAGAAAAAACTGTTAAAGAAGAAGCTGACAAAGAAGAAGTTGAGAAAGAAGCAGCAGGTGAACGAAAAGAAGAAGCTGATGAAGAAACAACTGCTGCAGGTGAATAAAGAGAAGAAGGTGTAAAGAAAAGAAAACTGAAGAAGCACCAGCTGCTGCACATGCTGAAAAAAAGAAGAAGAAGGTGAGAATAAAGAAGAACCTGCAACTGTTAAGAAAAAAAGAGCTGAAGCTAACCCAAAAGATGTGGTCATGGACATTGTTGTTGAAATCAACAGTAACACTAGTGTTGATGAGGAACTTAGGGAAAAATACATTTGAATCCTAAGTCGTTTAATGTGTTGTTGAATCATGGTGGTTATGATACGACAATTTTTTTTTTGTTCCTCAAATATGAAGGTTGAAGGATATGGTGGTAGGATATGATAATTATTCTTTTATTTTATGAAACTTGTTATGATTCTGCAGTGAATCTGTTTGTGTCAAACTGATTTGTGGCATGGAATTTGAATATGCATGGTGTGGTCATAGTTGGTACATTGTATGCTTGATATCATTGAATGCATACTTAATATTTCATATACCGTATGCATAGTCTATCATTACCCTGGTTGTCAAATTTAAGTTGACGTGTTGTTTAATAGACTACGATTCTATCAAAAATAGTATTAACATTATAGAAAAATAGAACTATTAATATTTATTCAATATCACTACATCCATACAGTTTTTCAAAGAATGAAGACTAGCATTATAGCACATAACATCATTTTTAGTACATTCTCCCTTTCTTCGGTCAAAATCAATTTTTGTTTTAGTTGTTCCCTCTCTATTTGGGTGTCATGTAGCAATATTTTAATGTGATCCCACTTTTCTTCGACTACTTTGAACAAAGTCATGAGAAAATCTTTATTTTCTTCGCATTGTTGGAGCCTTTGTAGTAGATTAAATTTTCCAAGCCTTGAAAATTTGATGTCTCAAGTCCCAGACTCAATGTTGATGGACTGGTCAGAGGTGATAGCTCATCAAGCCATTTAAAAAATGAGCATGCGCCATTATCCTAGGAAAATAATAATAATTACATAATGATTAACTTATTTTTTTTTGTAAAAATACACACCTCACATTTGCAATTCCACAATTATAAAATTTGCGACCAGGATTTGAATCTGTGCGTGATGCCCACAAGACAGCCGCATTACCACAATGACAAATTAGAGTATTTTTAGAATTGGATGTTTGAGATACTTGCGACATTGTAGAATTTTTAAAAACAAAACAAAGGGAATGAAATAAAATAATGAGGGATGAACACCTTATATATAAAGTAAAAATGAAGTGTTAACACTGATGGCTTACAAAAGTAGCCGTTTATTACCGTTGGAAAAGTCATTTTTCTTTTTTTGAACTGGTGGTAACACTTAATAGACTGTCGTAGATCATGACCTATGTCCGTCATTCATTAGCCTGGTCTACCGTAGACTTGTACCTGTAGTAGTGCATCGATTGATATCCTTATTATGCGTAGACTACGTTGATCTATGTATACTTCTATAGACCATCATGTGGATGTAGTTAAAAATGAATAAATAAATTAAAAATAAATTTAAATAGATAATAACATGTTTTGGGGATGGTGGAAGAGATTAATTAAATATAATATGATTTAAATGGATAATCACATGTTTTGGGGCTGGTGAAAGAAAATAATTTGATAAAAAAAGGTTTATATAGATAATCTTGGAGTGGTGGTGACACTTAATAAACCTTCGCAGATCATGAACTATGTCAGCCATCGATTAGACTGGTCTACTGTAGACTTACACCTTTAGAAGTGCATCGAATAATATCATGCTTATGCGTAGACCATGGTGATCTATTTACACTGTTATAGACCATCACTTGGATGTAGTTAAATAATGAATAAATAAATTATAAATAAATGTTGTGTGGATTTCTACACATGTGAAGGAGTGTAAACAAGTCACATAATCATATTAGAGCTTAAATAAATTTGGGGGGTGGGGGTGAATTAAGGAGTATGTGGATGGGTAGTGGTTGAACGTTCAATATCGTAAGAGTAATGTTTGTTAAAGCACAAGAATGTTCATAATCAATCGTGCTTACAACTGTCTTTATCTTCTATTAACTTATGCTCTTTTATGACAGAATATGCCCCCTTACAGAGCTAATGCCCGTAGAAATGATAACCAACTACCTCAGCCCGCGGATCCTTTGAATGAGAATGTGTCACATACAGAGTTTTGGACAGCTTTTTGGGTGCTAGCCCAAGCTGTGACAACTAATGTTTAAGGTAATCATTAGGCTACAGTCCCACCTTAGCAGGATAGGGATTGAGCCGTAGCTAGGATTCGATATTTCAAGAGAATGAACCTGCTAGAATTCTTTCGGTCGAAAGTAAGTAAAGACCCACAGCTGTATCTTGATAAGGTGAAGAAGATCACCCGAATTTTGCATGTTTCTACAGAGGACAGTGTAGAATTGGCATCCTATAGGCTGAATGATGTTGCTTATAATTGTGTGGTTATATGGAAGAAGAGTAGAGGGAAGAATGCAGCTCCCATGCCTTGGCAGATGTTTCAGGATGCGTTCCTAGACAAGTTCTTCCCACTTGAGATGAGGCAAGCTAAGATAGAAGAGTTCATGAACCTGAGGCAGGTCTCCATGATAGTGATAGAGTATTGCCTCAAGTTCAACTAGTTGTCTAAGTATTCCAATGATCAGATGGTTGACCCTAGGTCAAGCATGAGTAAGTTTATGACTGGTGTGTTTGGGTTGGTGGTTAAGGAGTGTAGGATTGCTATGCTCAACAGAGACATGGACCTTTTTAGATTGATGATGCATGCTCAGCAGATTGAGGTAGAAATTATAAAGGAAAGAGAGAGAGTAAATAAGAGGGCTAGGACAGGACAGTTTGATCATGACCAGAATAGGTCTAGAAGAGGAAATCATTCGCAGTTTCAGAAATATTCATCTATGCCTGCACCTTCTTCAGCCTGTGCTCCCACACCCCAAATTAGGCAGGAACAGTGGGATAATTATTCTATGTCCAGATCTCAGAGTAGTGTGAGTGGGAAGCTAAATCATCCCTTATGTTCAAATTGTGGTAAGCATCATGGAGGTAAATGTTTGTTGGGACAGAAAGGTTGTTATGGTTATGGCCAGGAGGGTCATAGAACCAAGGAATGCACGCATTCTAGATAGGGAAATATAGATGTTCATACCCATACTCAGGCTAACAGTGCACCATCTTTTTTAAGTCGCCCAACCCCTCCTTAGGGCGCATCATCCAGTACTATTGGCGGTCAGTGCCAGAACAGGTTCTATGCTTTACCATCCCATCAGGAGCAGAAGGATTACCCAGATGTTGTTACTAGTATGCTTCATGTCTTTCATTTTGATGTGTATTTGTTGTTAGAACCAGCTCAAGTTTTTCTTATGTGACCTCGTTAGTTGCTGTGAATTTTGAGATAAATTCTAAAAAGATTCCCAGGCCTATCTTGGTTCTACCCTAGTATGGAAATGAATACCACGTTTGTTACTGAAATCTGAACATGAGAATGAGTAACTTCAAGGAAGACTGCTACCATGAACTAAAAGTACTGATGAGTCTGAGATGCATTACTCAATATGCATGAGAGAAAACATAAGAACATAACTGAGTTTGGAACATGCTTTATGAACTGAACTTATTATGCAATGCATGACATAGATAGAGTATCGTATCGTGGACTAAATTGAGCCATTGAGTATATGGCTTACTGCTGAGTTTTGGAGCTAGAGGGTCGGCTCATAAGTAACACTTTCTCTAAGATAGATTCATCAAAGAAAATGACATGTTTAAATCATGAAATTTTGGGGGCTATAGTGTATCTCCCCCTTGGGATACTATGTCCCTTGAAGAATGCTGTCTTGACTGAGATACTGAGGAAATTGAGGCGATGCACTAGGCACCTAGGTACGAAATTGTGATTGATTATTTGAGATCTAAAGCTGAAGCGTGATGCATGAATGCATAGACATACTGACTTATCTGATTAACTGAGTAACTGGTAATAGAACGCTGGGTATGAAAGACTGAATTGCACTTAATATGTGTAGCTGGGCTGAGGACATAAAGTATTGTGCATATGAGAATGGACTGACTGAGTAACATGAGGTAACTGATCATGGATTTCATGAAAGCTATATTGTCTAAAAATGCAGGACCAAACATAGTACATGATTTGGAAACATTCCATAGACTGAGGTATTGAAATACCTATAACTGAGTAGATGATAACTGTACGCTATGGTCAAGCAATTCTAAAACTGAACTAAATTTTTGAGCTGAATACTGATCTAAATCTGACACTATAACTTAAGACTGTAACGGGGGTCCATACTGGATCTAAATGCTGGGTCCTGATAACTGAATACTGAAGCTGAGGTTTTGACTGATACTGAAGTGCTTAATTCTGAGACTGAGCACTAATTACTGAGTACTAAACTGTAACTGAGATAGAAGCTGAGTTGTGATAGTTGCATAATGAAGGCTGACATAAGTCAAGGGTCTGAATATACATTCACACTCTGAACTTTCCATATTTCTAAATATTACCTCTTGCTAGACCTTTGCTTGCATACTAACAGGATATTCAAGCCTATCTTTGTATCTACACCCTCATATAAAATATGTATGCTATAATCTGCTCTTAACATGAAATATTAACTCTATCCCATCTAAGTAATTTCTCAACACTACACAGTTCTCATAAAGAGAGCTCATGATGGGTTAAATCAGGAAAACCTGAAACATTAATGGATACTGACTGAACTTGACACATGACTGAAACCTGAGGAATAGAATATCAACAACATGGATTTACCAAAAAAGTCTGAACTGAGTATATATATGACATAGTCTGAATTTATCTGATCAGTGAGGGCGCAACATGAGTCATGGAAACTGAGTATACTGGGGAGCATGATATGTGTACATGAGTCATGAGCTGCATGACCTGAGTCTGGAATTTTTGAGTTTATGGAACATGATTTGTAACAGTGAGTGATCTAGAATTGAACTCCCTATACTAGGAACTGAAAGCGCACACGATTCTATGGAATGCGTGTGAACATAAGTCGTATTCATGGAATCTGAGACATGAAGCATACATAGGCACTATGCTGACTAAAGTATGAAGCTTTACACTGAGATAAGGATGGGTTGAGAATCATCTTCCTTAACTGCTTTTTTGTACATACTGGCACTACTACTGGAATCTGAGAGCCTGACTTGGTTACTTGATCTATCATCTCTCCCTTAGATTTAAGTCATCATCATACGTCTGTGAACACTAAACTAATCTCTGAACTGAACTTCAATCATCATCACATACTTACACTCTTATTAACACATGCTTTCCTTACTAAACACATCATCTGCCCCTATTTCCCTCACATACTACTAGTATTATATTCATAGCTTCATGCTTAATTTTGGTCAGTAAACTTAAATTTCTAACTCACACTGTTCAAGCCAACTGATTTATTCTGGCACAACTGTCCCCATGAATACATAGTCTGTTTAATATGGATATCATTATACCAATTCTACTACTACTTAACTCCTGGGTTTATGCTTCTAACTCTAGTCATATGCTATCATAGGATTTTGAGAAGGGATTTGTTGGCATATCTAAATTTGGGTTCGAGAACGAGTTCTCATGATCATGAATAAGATCTGTACAACTTTGGGACATGACTGAACTGATGGGATACTGTTGAGCAAGAGGGAAATCCCATAGCTATCTGTAGGGACTATTTGAGAAAGACCTATCTGTAGGACTTGATCTCCACTACTTTTGTTACCTTGAAAGTAAGGTAAAGTTAACATGACTAAAGCATGATGAGAATCTACATGACTTTTCTTAGAGAACCTTTCTATAGCACGATCTGAGACATGAAAGAAGGGAAAATGTTCTTAAAGCATCTCATAGCCTCTTACACATAAGTGTGGTGCACAACACACACATGTACAAGACTCTACTAGGTGCAGCTTTCAGACTTCCTAGGACTCTATTGAACCTTAGGCTCTGATACCAAGTTTGTAATACCCCAATTTTCTAAACCAGAATGCTACACGGTGTTTATGACCCTGAAGGACCACAAGCTAACCTATGACTGATATCTGTACCTGTATACTGCATAATATATCATAAAATGCAGAAACATGAATATGAAAGGCCATAAGGTTTGAACTGAATAAACATCTGATAACAAAATGTCTGAAAAAGGTATAACAATACCAAAATAAGTCATAAATACTGAAAATAGTGAGATCTAAATATCTAATCTGATATCTAGTCTGAAAGCCTCTAACTGAACTGAATAAGGAGTTGAAGGAACATGTCTCCAACTAACTCCATCTAGTAATTGAATAGTAAATATAGCTATAATCATATCGTTCTCGAATAACAAGGACTCACTGCAAACTCTGAACACTGGAATGCTACTACTGATCAGGAGCTCGTGCCTCTAAACCTATGGTGTAACATAAAAGAAAGCACCATAGCGCAAATGCGTTAGTACGTCTGAATGTACTGAGTATACGAATAAGGTAGGCTAATGCAAAGAGCTATATGCATGAATAATGTTGACTAATATGAACGTGAGAATACATACATGCATACATAACTGTAACTGAACTCGTGGAAATACAGACTACTGAGTCTGAGTACTGACAATATAAGTGTACTGATACTGAGATATTAAATAGATGAACGATTATTTTTGATAGTTCAAATTATGAAGAACTAGCCTGAATGACTGTGTCTAACAGTCTTGAAACTAAAAATTGATAGTATAAGTTCTGAGAGCTGGTAATAATGATAACATGAGTGACTGTATCTAACAATCCAGAATCTAATGGAAATATCTAAGTCCCGTACTGTATCTGAGTTGACTGTATCTGGCAGTCCTGATATACTGAAATTTAAAGAACTATCTAAGTTCTTAACTGACATGCCCCATGGGTACCATTATGGCTAAGCTGGGGTTCTAATCTCTGCCCTAATTGGAAGGGTGTCAATACCAGACCACTGGTAAGGACAACCTGTGAGCAACCCTCATATAACAGGTAACTCTAGTGAGAATGGTAGGAACCCTCATATAACAGGTTAATCCACCTTATCTACCCTCATATAATAGACTGTGATGTCTCAACCTATGTTGGCTACATAGTTCTGGAACGCAAGAATGACTGCTAAGAATCACACCCTCATACAACAGGTGAGTTCCCATCCTTGGGTTCACTCGGTACTAATTCCTACTCTCATCTGAAGAGACTGAACATGGTTAACTGAAATGATTAACTGGACTGATACTAATGGTATTGTTTAGTGGATCTAAACTAAGTTGACTGAGTTCCCTTGACTGAAGGAACATTTTGAGTTTTGAGGACTGACTGAGAGTACTGGAATTACTGAAATTTGCTTGGAATACTGTTGTTACTGAGATTTCTGAGATCACTGAGTACTGAGATTACTAAACTAGTGAGACTACTGAGATTTCTGAGTTTTCCTGAGTCACATGACTGACTAAATTCTATAGATCATGGCTTGAATGAGAGTATCATGATACCATGACTTGGCTCTTGGCACACAACTATATTTTTCGGGTACAAGTACCCCTAGGACTCGATGGAAGGAAACTGACACAACTTGACTTTCTTGATAATAAGAGTAGAGTCCGTAATCCACAATATCATAAATAAGGGATTTCATACTAAGCATGGTTCTCAACAATCTATTTTATGGAAGTGAATTTCATACAACATGTATATACTTGCATAGCTTTCAATATCATGCTCATTACATATTACAACCACAATCCATAATATCATAACTTGGGGAATTTCATGAAGTACATGGGTATTCTACATCTTGTACATGAGTGGATTTTGCAAGTAAGCATAGCATAATTCCATAAGACTAGTTCATGAGTAATCCAACAGTGTTCACAAGACACATTATCAGCATGGATGACATTGAATCACAGAGGCCTATCATGAATCCTTCCCTTAGTCACAATTTGGCTATAATGCATGATTTCTAGTCTCTTAGGTATTTTATCAAACACCTTACATGCACAACTTAGGCATAGGTGTAAATCATACAATTACTCATCATAAATAATCAAACTTACATGTTTTTAACTCATATGATGTCATAGATTCATAATAACACATAAAGATTCTATCTTGGTATCATTCAACGCACAAACATGATCAAAAATCCATTCATAACATGAAAACCATAATATATAGTTTTAGAGAAGGGTTCTTGAACTTCATGGATGAAAGAAGTCCATGAATGGACACACGCATACCTTAGAAAGGAAACCTTGATGATTTGATGGAGAGTTCTTGGATTGGGAAACTTAATTCTTGATTATCTTGAAAAAAGTCTTGAATTTTGTTTTTGAGAGATGAGTTTGATAGAAACCCCAATCTTATGGTTGAGAGCATAAGAGAGGGTTTTTTTGAGATGCTTAACTAAAGAAAAATGGGAAAAATTATGCCTCTTTAGGGTTATAAGTCATGGGAAGTGAAGGGAAAAGACCAAAATACCCTTATGAAATAAATTCTCAATTGCTGAAAATAATAGCTGACGACATTTGTGGCAGGGCATCAAAAATATGGTAAGCTGTAAAAAGTATCGTCACACAGAAGCTGGAATTGATGGTTTCTGCCTAAGTCTGATGACCTTCATGATAGGGTGTCACAAATATGGTAAGCTACCATGAATGTCATCACTTAGGAGCTAGTTTCTACCTAAGATTGACGACCTTCGTGGTAGGGCGTCACAAATGTGGTAAGCTACCACGAATGTCGTCACACAGGAGTTGGATTCTGCCTAAGGCTGACGACCTTCATGGAAGGGTGTCACAAATATGGTAAGCTACCACGAATGTCGTCACACAGGAACTGGATTCTACCTAAGGCTGACAACCTTCGTGGTAGGGCATCACAAATGTGGTAAGCTACCACGAATGTCGTCACACTGTTTCCAGCCTGACATGCTGGAGTAAAATAGGAATAACTCCTTGCTCTGATATTGGATTTAGGTGAAATTGGTATCGTTTGAAAGATAATTCAATTCTATATCTGTTGATAGGTCATGATCTCAAAAATTTCAAATATAATGAGAGATATGCTCGTTTGAAGTTGACTATACCAATATCCTTCTCAAGAATTCAATCGATAAGGAATGTTTTGATTCGTCTGGTAGATGGGAGTTAGTGAAGACTTAATATACATCTAACCTACTCATAAAACTATAAAATAACTATGATGTACTATGCATGAGCTTGGTACATAGCTCCAATATTAGTTTGGAGTTTTTGGGGTATTACAGGTATGTTGGCCCTTATAGAATCTTGAGTCGTGTTGTGAAAGTAGCTTATAATCTTGAGTTTCCCACAGACCTGTCAGCCATTCATCCTATATTCCATGTCTCTATGCTTAAGAAGAGTATCGGTGACTCTACCGTTGTAGCTCCTTTAGAAAGCTCAGATATTCAGAACAACCTTTACTGCGAAGAAATTCCAATTGAGATTCTAGATCATTATATCCATAGACTAAGGAAAAAAGAAGTTCCCTTTGTCAAATTTCTTTAGCGAAATTAGTCAGTTGAGGGCGCTACATGGGAAGCCGAAGAAGATATGCGAGCCAAGTACCCTCATCTTTTCTCTGCAACCTCAGATTTAGCTGAAGGTAATACTCTTCCTTAATTCAGTCCTTTTCTAATCACAGATTCATCTATATAATCATTTTCATGTAAGTTCATGCATTCACAAAATTACTCAGAAGCTCAGAATGATTTAGATGTAGATATTCAGTTCATTTCAGTTGTGCATGCTATCTTATGCTCTCAAATTTCTCAGAAATTTCAGCTTTACTAGCCATATTGGAGGATGAATGTTTCCAAGGGGGAGATATTATAATACCCTACAATTTTCCTAGCTAAAACTCACCCCAAAATTGTCAAGGATTATCTCTTAGAATAAATAATGTTTAATTGAAGTGGAATTATTTAGATTTGAACTTTTCATGGCATAAAAAATTGAATAATCTTTCCAACGATATAAGATTCGCCTAAATCCGATAATCGGGTAAGAAGTTATGGTTATTTAAAGTTCTAGTCGCAAAACACTGTCATTTGGACCCTTACCACATCGTGGAGAGGGCCAATTTCCCCTTTGGAAATTTTTAGTGTGACCTTGCGATACTAGCGCGTCGCGCTAGTAGTCAAAATGACAAACATAAGTTCTCCACAATTATGGCGTGTCACGGAGAAAGCCTATTTCCAGCTCATCCAAATTCCAGTAAGCCACTACGGTGGCCACCCAGTTCGCAAAATGTTGCATTTTTCAGTTTCATTTGGGGGTTTAAAGAGGGAATTTTGGTCATCCTCCCAGCCTCTAGTCCATCTTAAACAAGAAATTTAACCCCTCCAACTCATTTTACATTCACTTTTCACCAAATTTCTCTTAAGAAAAATCCTAGTTCATCAACTTCCTTCCCAAGAAAATCTAAGATTCCTCCATTAACTCTCCAAGATAATTCAAGATTGAGATTTTACAATACAAGAACACTAAGAAATCATCTCCAAAGCATCAATAGAAATCAAAGATTTAGGCCTTTTATCAAAGATCATCAAATTAAGGTATGTGGGGTTTGAACAAGGGTAATTCTTTCACCCTTGTACTTAAAACTTTATTTTAATTACAAATTTACTGCAATGTATATGATTTTTCATGAAATTCAAGTTAGGGTTTATACCTATTATCATTCTTTCCAAGATTATGAGATTTTCCATGATTTAGAAGTTGAATTACATGATTATGTTTATCTTTCCATGCATATTGCTGAAATTCTTAGATTTTAAGAGGATTTATGAATGGTTACATTACCAAGAATGAATTTTGAGATGTTTTAATATGAGATTGATGCTTGGGTCAATAGAACCCATTTAAATATTATTGTTTTAAAGAATTGTTGTGCTATAAACACCCCTTGATTAGAATTATTTCAGATTATTGAGAAAGATTTGACCTTTTGGTCTCAGAAAAAATTTGAAGTCCACTTTACAGATTATAAATTCAGATTTCTTAAGATTTTGAGCATGAGATTGGAAGTAGTATTTAGCACCGAGCAGGAAGTGTGGAATTAGCGTTCCCTATCTTTCATAAAACTACATGCCACTGTAAGTACAAATTTAGATTATTCCTACTTCTACGTGGATGACTCAGATTATGATCACACAGATTAGATTGTTCTATTCCGATGGCAAGGGTAGAACAACCCTCACCTTGCGGGGGTTAGTCGTGGGACACCATGGATTCTCACATAGTGTATATGTCAGTTAGAAGAACCTCCCAAATAGACGTCCCCTACTCTTGAAATAGTTTAATTGATTTGAAGCCTTAAGATATACAAAATAAGTTTTTAGATTTCATTTAGCCTAAATGATTTGAGAATAAGAACAAGATACAGATTTCAGAACTAAGTGTAATGGCTCACAAGATTTAGATTAAATGTTTATTATTCATGATTTGACTTTCAAATTTTAGATTTCTCAAGCTTATGTGAGTCATTTACATTTAGCATGAATGATATTTTCTATAAACTATGATGATATTGTTTACTTATTGTATGCACCTCCATATACTCAGTACATCCTCAAAGTACTGATCCACATATACGTCTATGTGCTACATTGTCTCATAATGTAGGATCAGGTGCTCAGTCTCAGCATTGACAGTGATTTTTGATCATCTCATCTATATCCCTGTAGTTGGTGAGTCCTCATAGTTCAAGGACTTAGCTATTTATGTTTTAGTTTATTAGTAGATATTCCTTTATTCATTTCATTCAGTCTAAGTGAGCTGGGGCCTATCATAATGACTCTCTAGACTCAGCTAGTAGGTGCTTGTCGGACTACCAGATTCATTCTTAGATCTCAGTTGTTGTATTCAGAATTTTTAGTATTTGACTAATCAGATTGATGAGATTAGTACCTTAAGATATATTTAGATTATTTAGATTATTTTTTGTATTTGATCATGATTTTATACTTATATTTCCCTATGATGAGATTCAGATGTGTTTGAAGATAGCCAGGGTTAGCTCAGGACTACTTGTAATTCGGAGCACCGTATGGCATCTCAAGAACTAGATTTTTGGGCGTTATATTTGTGTGGGTTCCACTCATGGCCTTTTGGGCCATGACAAAGTTGGTATTAGAGCCCTAGGTTCATCTATCTCGTTGTACAAGAACATGTCTAGTAGAGTCTCTCGGAATGGTACAATGACTTATATATTTTTCTTTGAGAGGCTATAGGACACTTAGAAAATCCAAACTCTTCTTTCTTACGTGCTATTATGTGATTTCAATTGGTATATGTTGATTCTAATTGGTATCTGACTTCTTTTATTCTTATTTTTGAAGATGGGTGTGGTTGAGAGGTACGGTGTAGAATTGGTTACCTTTCAGTTTTAAGGGGATGCCAAGATATGGTGGAGAGCTTATGTAGAGTATCGGGATGCAAGTTTGCCTCCCTTTACTTGGATTAAATTTTACTAAAAAGTACATGCCTCATACTTTAAAAGATAGAAGAAGGTTTGAGTTTACAAGTTTTAGGCAAAGGAACATGTCAGTTGCGGCCTATGAGGCCAAATTATATTTATTGTCTCGGTATGCACCTTAGTTGCTGAAAACTGAGAAGGAGAGGATCCACCTCTTTGTGAAAGGTTTGAATACAGGTCTCCAGATTTTTTCTCTTTAGGTGAAATCTTCAGGTAAGTCTTCTTAAGAGATGGTAGATTTTGTTAAGAAGGTGGAGGGCATAAAACAAGAGGATTATGCCAAGGTAGTAGAAAAAAATGCCCGCAGAGAAGTAGTTTTAGTAGTTCTTGTTCTAGGGGTCTGAGTATGTTATGAGTGTGGTTGGGTGAGTCATATTAGGAGGTTTTGTCCTAATTTGAGGCATTATGGTTAGTTTGTCTAGCAGCATGCTCTTCGAGCTCTAGTTCTAGCAGGCAGGGAAGGTGGTCGTAATGGTAGAGGTCATTCACAAAGTAGTTGTAGTGGCTATCAGGAAGGTATGGGTTGTAATCAACCTTATTGAGGTGGTTCTCAGCTTGATAAAAACATCGCTCAGATTGGTGGTAGGGCCCATATCTTTGTTTTTCTAGGCAGGCCTGAGGCAGAGGTATCAGACATTATTAGTACAGATACTATTCTTATCTGTTATCGGATGGACTCTTTATTATTTGATCTTGGTTTCTTCTTTCTCACATGTGTCTGCCAATTTTGTTGTGGGGTTGGACATGGTGTGTAATTTACTTGACTTTCCAATTCGCGTGTCTACTCCTATTAGTGATTTTGTTATTATTGATAGGATTTATCATTTTTGTTCTGTTATGTTTATAAGGTATTAAACTTGGGTAGATTTAGTGATTCTAGACATAATTGATTTTGATATAATTTTGGTATGAGTTGGTTGTCTTCGTATCATACTAGTCATGCTAAGACAGTGACTGTGGCTATGCTAAAAATGGATAGATTTGAGTGGGAGGGTGATTATAGTCCTACTCCAATGATACTTATTTCCTTTCTATGTGTATAGAGGTTAATTAGAAGAGGTTGTTTGGCCTTCCTAGCACATCTTTGATGATAGGCGAATTTACACGCCTAAAGTACTATATTTTACCCATATTTTAGCTAAGTTTTGAGGACAAATTATATAATTCATGCACTTTTAGTCCTTTTTCCTGTAAGTGAGCTAACGAACATGATTAGCAAGTTTTCAGGTATAAATGATGCAGAATTCAGCATTTTGTGGATAACTTGACGCTAAAGAAAGCTTCACAAAAGGAGGAAAGCAAAGCTTGGACGCCAAGGACCAAAAGTGGCGCATGGAAAATCTGTCCTGGGCAAAAACAACAATTCTGAAGACTTTGGGGACTAGCAGTAACTTAGTAGGATTAGGATAATGATACATTAACCTAGTAGGATTGGGTTAAGTAATGCAGTAGCTTAGTAGGAATAGGATATGGGTGTTATAAATACCCTATTTTGCTAGAGATTTTAATTCGTTCCTCACAATTCCCCCATTCCATCAATTCCCATCGATCCACCATCCATCCATCCATCAAAACAATTCTCTTTATTAATTCATTGTTGACATTATTTTTCATCTATTCGACTTTTAATTTTACAACAAGAGAATCACTATTTTGCAAGGAATTCACGCCTAACACCACACCATACTACACGTGAGATCTTTTATTGTGGTATAATGATAATGTCTATTGTGATTTCCATCGCACTCATGAATAGCTAAACTTCTCTGTTGGGGTTATGGAAGCCTTATGAGATACTATCTAAGGCTATGAGTTTGTGAATTCGTGACACGTGTGTTGCTTATATCATTATTCTCTTCATCTTAATGCAAATTCTTGTGGCTGCAGACGCATAGAATGACGCCAGTATAGCATTAACTTGTTCGAAAGAAAAGTTATATGTCTGGAAAAGAGATAATGTCAAGGTAATAGGGTCCCATCCCCTATTAAAAAGTTAGTGTCGTAACTGGATTAACCTCTTGGAGAATTTGTACCATTAGATACGCTTTAAGCTCGAAAGAGTTAAAGTGAAATAGTCCTTGTTGAGGTCGAAAGACGCTTGGATTTACCATCGAATACAATTCTCTATAAGCACATGCATGTCTGAATTCCGCATAACTCATAGCCAACAGAGACGTACAACTCATAAGGTGGACAGAACCCTAACTTCTCAATTCGCATTGTTTTACATCTTACCAAACATTCTTTCTTTTTACTCTTCTATTTTCTGCTTTTACTTTATTATTTTGTTTACATTATTTGCACGACAAAACTCCCCCCTTTTACGAGACTTGCACTAAAAGTCTAGTAATCTTTGCTTACTTGTTGACCAAGCTATTCCCTGTGGGATCGATACCCAACCCAGTTGGGTTATATAATTGACAACGACCGCTTTACACTCTTACAAGAGCTGTAGATTGAGCGTTATCAATCTTCAGGACACTTCTGTAGAGGTCTCATCTGTTGAGTCAGTTCTTATGGTGTGTGAGTTCCAAGAGTTTTTTCCTGTAGATTTTCCTAGTATATGACCAGACCGCGATATTGATTTCTGTATTGATCTAGAGCCATGTACTCATCCTATTTCTATTTCTCCCTAAAGGATTGCTCCAGCGGAGTTGAGAGAGCTAAAGTCTCAGTTGCAGGATAAGTTGAGTAAGGGTTTTATTTGTTTAAGTGCCTCTCCATGGGGTGCTCCTGTCTTGTTTGTGAAAAAGAAGGATGGTAGTCTTAGTATGTGTATAAACTATAGGCAGTTGAACAAAGTTACGATCCATAATTAGTGTTCTTTACCCTGTATCGATGATTTATTTGACAAGTTGCAGGGTGCATCCATTTTTTCTAGTTGCAGGGTGCATCCGTAGTCTTAGAAATGTCATTCGTATATTCCTAAGACTACTTTTCAAACTAGGTAGGGGCATTATGAGTTTTTTGTAATGTCTTTTGGGGCTGACTAATGCCCCAACTACTTTTATGAGTTTGATGAATGGGATATTTAAACCCTACTTAGATTCTTTCATGATTGTTTTTATTAATGCTATTCTTGTTTACTCTAAGAGTAAAGAGGAACATAAGAATCACTTAAGGATTGTTTTGGGTTTGTTAAAAGAAAATAAGCTTTATGCAAAGTTTGTTAAGAGTAAATTCTGGTTGGCTTCTGTATCATTTTTGGGGTTGGTGGTTTCGAAGAAAGGTGTAATGATAGATCAACAAAAGATTGAATTGGTTAAGAATTAGACTAGCCTACTTCAATGTTGGAGGTTCATAGATTTGTTGGCTTAACAAGTTATTACCGTAGGTTTGTGAAGGGGTTTGCTTCTATTGCTACTCATATGACGCGATTGACTCAGAAGGATGTACAGTTTATTTGGTTTGATGAGTGTGAGGAGATCTTTCAAAATCTCAAGACCTTGTTGACTTCCGCTCCTATTCTTGCGTTGTTGGTAGAGGGTAAGGATTTTATTATTTATTATGATGCATCACGTTTTGGTTTAGGTGCTGTTTTGATGCAAGAATGGAATATGATTGCTTATGCTTTGGAAAATTGAAGATCAATGAGAAGAATTGTCCCAATTATGATTTGGAGTTAGCTATTATGGTTTTTGGTCTTAAGATATGAAGGCATTACTTGTATGGGGTTCATTGTGAAATATTCACTGATCACCGCAGTTTACAGTATGTGTTCACGTAGAGGGATTTGAATTTGAGAAAATGTAGGTGGATGAAGTTGCTTAAAGATTATGATATCAGTATTCTATATCATTCGGGAAAGGCTAATGTAGTGGCTGATGCATTGAGCAGAAAGTCAGTAAGTATGTGTAGCTTGGCTTGCTTGAATGCTACCAAACATCTATTAGCTAGAGAGATTCAGCTTGTAGCTAACTTGTCTATTCAACTTGAGATGACTGAGAGAGAAGGAATTCTAGCCAAAATTGAGACAAGGTTCACATTTCTTGATCAAATCAAGAATAAACAATTAGAGGATACTACGTTGAGCAAGATTCATAATAAGATTTTACAGGGTGAGGCCAAGGAGGCCATTCTTGATGGTGAAGGTGAGTTGCAAATTAAGGGGCTAGTTTATGTTCCACATGTTGATGATTTGATTCCTACTATTCTAGATAAGGCTCATAGTTCAAAGTATTCTATACATCCTAGAACAATTAAGATGTATCTTGATTTGAGGCATCATTATTGGTGGGGTCAAATAAAGCATGATGTAGTTGTTTTTGCTACTAAATCCAGAGTTTCCAACAGATAAAGTATGAGCATTAGAAGCCTGGTGGTACTCTTCAGAGAATATCCATTCCTGCATAGAAATGAGAGAGAATAGCTATGGATTTCGTTGTTGGTCTTCCCAAGACTTTGGGGAAGTATGATTTTATATGGGTTATTATGGATTAGTTAACGAAGTCTGCATATTTCATTCTGGTATAGGTTACTTATAATGAAAGAAAGTTTGCCAAGATTTATCTTAAAAAGATCGTTCGGTTGCATGGGGTCCTAATTTCTATTATCTCAAATAGGGGTACTTAATTTACCTCTATCTTTTGGAAGAGGTTTCATGAGGAGTTGGGTACAAGGTTTGACCTTAGTACAACTTTTCACCCTTAGATCGCTTGATAGTCCGAGCGAACGATTCAAGTGTTGGAGGATATGCTCTATGTGTGGTGATGGATTTTAGAGGTCACTAGGATCAGTTTCTACCTTTGTTCAAATTTGCATATAATAATAGTTATCATTTGAGTATCGATATGACGCCATTTAAGGCTTTGTATAGGAGGTGTAGATCTCTCTTTGGGTGGTTTGATTCATTTGAGATGAGACCATGGGGTACTGATCTATTCAGAGACTCATTGGAGAAGGTCAGGTTCATTAAGTAAAAGCTTATAGCGGTTCAAAGCAGGCAAAAAGAGTATGTAGATTGAAAAGTTAGAGATATGCACTATATGGAGGGTGAGAAAGTGTTGCTCAAAGTTCCACCCATAAAAGGTGTCATGCATTTTGGTATGTGAGTTAAGATCAGTCCTGGATATATTAGGCCATTTGAGATTCTTTAGTGTGTGGGGATGGTGGCCTATAGGTTGTTGGCATTTCCTCTGAGTTTTTCAGGAGTTCACCTTATGTTCCTTGTATCTATGTTAAAGAATTTTCGTGGTGATGTTAACTACATAATTCATTGGGATTCGGTCTTGTTAGATGAAAATCTCTCTTATGAAGAGGAACCTGCTGTTATTCTTGATAGAGATGTCCGTATGTTGTGGACTAAGGAGATTGTATCTGTGAAAGTCCAGTGGAAGAATCGTCCTATTGAGGAGGCTACTTGGGAGACTGAAGTTGACATGCGTAACAAGTATCCACATCTTTTTGCTGATTCAGGTAATTTGTTCTTTCCCCTCCATGTCACTTGTTGCTATTCGGGGACGAATGATTGTTTAATTGGTATATGATGTAACGACCCTCCCGGACGTTTTATGAAATTTTCTTATCTTCCCCTTTTTAGCTCTTCCGATAGTTTATGTATGTGAATTTACAACCCATGGGATGAGTAGTATCAATTTCTGAGATGTACCAAAGTGATTTAAGTTATTATATGAATTATTTTCTCGAGGTCTCGATAAATTTTGATGATTTACTGGGTGTTTTAGATATTATTTTATGGGTGAAATTCATAAATAGCATACTTATCCCCTTAATTATGAGTTTCATAGCAACAGTTTCATAATTACATAATATAGCAAGTTGTATTTTGTATTTTTCCAAACTGTTGCTACAAAAATACAAATACATATGCTACAAAATGTAATTTGATAAAAGTGTTGTCATTTTTTGTAATTTAATACTTAAGTATGCTAACTTTATGTATTTTTTTCCTTATTTTATTGGTGGCTATGGGCCAAGTTAATATTTTTTTACTTGTTGATACCCATGTGAAATAATAAACTTATGTGAAAAGGGTACAAATAAAAATTAGAAAATTAATATTAAATAATGTTAAGCAAGAGGAAGTCAGCAGCTACGATCTTTTTTCTTTCCCTCTTCTGTTCACGGATTTGTGATACCTTCATGTTAGTGTAAGTTTTTTTTCTTGTTCCGTAAAGTTGTTCCTATGATTATAATCTCTTATATATAATGAATGAGGGGTGAATAAAGTGTTGGTAGTGGTGAGGAATTTGCCAAATATGCTTTTGTAATTACAAAATTAAGGATATTGCGAATCTAAGAGGAACGAATTGAAGGTGGCAGTAGTACATGTTATATATATGGATGTAAGATTCCTGTAAGTTATCTATTAGTTTTCCTTAGGATTAATATATTATGATATAGTAGTTTTGTCCTTTTGTAGTCATTGTACAGTGATGGTAAATTAGTGATTTATTAGGAACGATGAAGTAACGTGAACTGTGAAGGTTAGATAATTTAGGACTTGATAATCTTAGTAGTTATGACCTTAACAGTTTTAAGCCACTCATTACCGTTTCTTTTTAATATAAAAAACTTTGCTTTAGACTAAGAATTTTAAACAAAGAAATATATAATGTGTGTTATTAGATTCGTACTCTTATGGAGATTATGTATTTGAAGAAATTTTGGTCATTTGGAGACTTTACGGAAGTGCAAGTCCCTACAAATTAGCTTGCTTTTGGATTCGTTGGTTGAAGTAGTTTACAGTTTAATTAGAGTTTAGACTCCGTTTAATTGTGTGTACTTGTAAACTTGATAAATTGTATTTTACATTGTGAGGTAGTGTAAATTTGATATTGATATTACTTGTTTATGGTGGATCGGGTACCATGCTAGTACGGATATGTATATTGATATTACTTGTTTATTAGGGATCGGGTACCACGCCGATATGGATATGTATATTGATATTACTTGTTTATGGTGGATTGTGTGCCATGCCGGTACAGATAATATATTTATATTACTTATTTATGGAGGATCGGGTACTACACCGGTACGGATATGCATATTGATTTTACTTGTTTATGATGGATCGGGTACCACACCAGTACAAATATGTATATTGATATTACTTGTTTATAGAGGATCGAGTACCATGCCGGTACGGATATGATATTGATATTTCTTATTAATGGAGGATCGAGTATCACGCCGGTACAGTATATGAACATAGATTGTTCCCTGCAGGTCTTGACTAGTTGGACAAAAATAAGTCCCTTAGCATATGCGTACATATTTGTGTTGATATTGAGAGGTTGTATAGGTTATTAAGCAGATAACGAGTTAATAGTATTCTAATTGCGAGGTTTAGAAGGTTGTGGTTGTTACTTATAGTATTGTTGTTGATTATGTGGATGTTTATAGTGTGGTTGATACTCTTGATGGTTATTTGACTTGTTTGTAACCAGTGTTTGATTTGATATTAATGTCTTGTTGATTCATTTAATACTTGTTATGTGACGATGCCTGTCTACTTGTTATTTGATTTATGTTGTGTACATGTTATTAAATTGAGTTGACCTATGATACCTACCTGTACATAGTGGTTTGTACTGATACTACCCTATACTCTTCTTTTGTTGAGTGCAAAAAGTGTTCCAGAGGCTTATACACAACCTAACCTCTAGAGTTTGATAGAGCATCTTGATCCAAAGGTGAGCACTCCGTCTCCAGGCTGTCATGGTTTATCTTATTTGTTCTTATCCATCTTACGGGCAATAAAATATTCTTTATTTACTTTATTTTTGTATATCTCTTTAGATATGATCTTTGTTAGGAGTTCTTGTACGATGACTTTTGTGTCTTGGGGATTTTAATGAGTAGCTTGTTGATTTTTGCATTTATAATGATTAGCTCTAGATTACTGTTATTAAGTTGGTTTTATGATAATATCATTTTAATATTGATTAAGTCATTGGTTAATGATTAGGTTTAGATGGTTCTCCCACAGGAAGATTAGTGTGGGTGCCACTCATGGCCTTTTGGACCGTGACAAAATATCCTTTTTTTCTCACGAGCATAAAATTTTCATATAATATTATTAGTAAAAACATCCAATATTATTAATTTTATATAGATTATACGACTCTTATATACATCATAATAAACTTGACTATTCAAAATATAATCCTCATTCCTTATCTTGCACCTCAAATAATTACCATAAATTCACATGTTTTAATTTTTAAACCTAAAAAACCACTAGATATTATTCATAATATAAGTTCCATGATTTGTTTTTCGTAGAATAGATTTATATAGTTATACATTTAAGTTTCTGGTATTATTAATTAATTTATTCAACACAATACTGAAGGAGAGAGAAAGATCACCTCTCTCCTTCCCCTTCGTCCATCCAGTGCTCGGAATCGTGATCCCCTTTTTTTATTTTCATCACTATGCCGTTGGAACCACCTGACCTACCCGAAGGCCATATGGCCATAGACCCCCCTCTCTCTCAAACCTCCTTTGTCGATATAGTCAAGGTTAACATCTTGCCAAAGAAAGATTTCAACTTTGCTATCCTCTAGTAACTACGAAGACAATCATTCAGTCACTCAGGAAGATTCCATCCTACTATCTGAGAAGGATCGAATCAGGATCTACACCCCTTGGAGATTCTCAATCATAATCAAACTAGTGGGCAAAAATCTTAACCAACAATTTCAGAAGAAAAAACTCATTGAACTTAGAAAATTAAGAGAAAATTTTACGTTGATTGATTTGGAATTGGATTATTACACAGTCAAATTCCTGAAGGTTTTTCACGAAGAAGGGTTCTATAGGATGACCTGTGGTTTGTGGTAGGTGCGTAAGCATTTGTGGGAGATGAATTTTGTCCCTAATAACTCTCAAATTGAATCGACAACGATTTGGGTGCATTTGTCCCAATTACCCACTGAGTTCTATGATGCAGAGCTCTTGGAAAGGATTGGGAGGCAGATTGGTTCTCTAGTTAAAATTGATGCATGCACTTCAGCGACACTACAAGGAAGATACGCTAAGATTTGTGTGCAAGTTTCGATGGATACCTCTCTAAATTCCTCGGTGACCATTAGAAACCATATGCAATCCCTGCATTACGAGGGTGAAGGATTTCTTTGCATAGGTTATGGGAGATTGAGTAACAAATCATCATAATGCAGGCTAAGGATGCCAAAAAAACCACGGAGCAACGAAATCCTTGAAAGGACCAACTTGATAAGACTCTTCCCAGTGTTGAGAAATGGAGCACTGTCCCCTTTAATCGAAGAAAAAGCCTATTCCCAAGGAAATGTATTTCCCATGAACAACCTGTTAAGGTAAAACCTTCGATGCAGCCTCAGGTGTGTTCTTTGAACCCAGTAGTCTCATTCACGGTCATGTTATCACCCTTAAGTCAGCTTCGGATGACGGTAAAGGTAAAGAGATGGATTTTCCCATCAAGATTCCTAAGGATGGTGGGCTAGGTCCTTCAATTCTCTCGAAACCTAATGCCAAGGCCTAGTTACATTCCGCCCAGAGAGGAAAAGACCCAATCCCTCAATAAGGAAAGAGTCCTCACTTCTAATAGTGCCGGGCCATCTCAAGTCCCCCCTATTAGTAGCCCTCCAAGCCCAACTCAAATTCTTACACCCGAGCCCATGGGTTATGCTCAGACGAAACCTATCATTTCAGACTTTGGAGGTGCCACTTTGAAGAATGAGCTGAGAAATTCCTAATATCCTCCTCTCTCCTACTTTTCCTCTGGTACCCAAATGATAGATCCCCATTGCAATTTATCGGCTCACATTAATCCCCACATTGTCACTTTTAAGAGTTTAACATTTAATACTGATTGTGAGTGTAATGATGGAAGCTATAATGTTGCCACTTCCGCCATTCCAAATATGGTTTCCTGACAACCTTTCCAAAATGGCATTTCCGAGCCAAAATCCTCTCTTTTCGGGCAATCTTTATCACATAACCTCTAGATAGAGACCATTATCCAGCATCATGGCTGGAGATTTTTCTATCTCAATAGGATATCCCCCTAAAATTATTGATAGATGGAATGACAACCATTCTAATAATCCAAGACCTTCACTACCTAGACCAAGTAGTAATTGAGGGGTTGAATCAAGGGCTGATCAACTATAGACAAAATGTCTGGATGATGAATTGATAAGCATATGCAACCAGTCTCAGACTCAACCCCTCAGCCCATAATTGATCTCAGCGGTACTCCAAAACATAGGTTAGAGCCTCCCCTTCTTTCCTCTCAAAATGTCGAAGCTTCTAAGGGAAGGCCCAGTTTTTGTCAAAATACTATGGAGAGCTCCCATAAATTCCTCTCCTCTCAAACAAAATAGACTTTTCACATCATCTACTTTCGATGAAAATAGCAAAAACCATGGAGGCTCTAAAGGTAAACAATAGGGAGATGGAGAAACTCCTGGCATCATTAAAGGTCCCAGAGCAGAGGTCATACTTCTAGGATGGCCTATCTTTCAAACATTTGAGGATCTTATTAGCGAGCTTCAGATTGTCCTACTTCCCTAGCGCTAAACAAGTTTGATCTACTAGTCAACCTCCTAGGGTTAGACATCTCATACTTAGCCAAGATGACCCCGATATCTAGGAAGAGGAAAGAACCAATGTCAATCATTCCCCCTATTAAATCCTGGGTTTTGGCCCTTAGAATTTTTCCTGGAATTCCATTCTCCGTACCTAATTCGACTCATGGGTATGAGCCGTATATTGAGGTACGAGTGGTATGGTGTTATCGTATACTGACTAGTGTTGGTTGGTGGGATAGATAGGTTACTGGAATATATATGACTTAGGGATAAAATTTGTATGGTTGGATACGAGTCGTGTCTTATACCCGTATAAGAGAGACAGTGTTCAATCATCTTGATATTCTATTCTGCCAGGGATATAGATGGGAGGTACGGATCGTATACTGTGGATAAGACTTGGTTCGATGAGTAGTATGCTGGACAGTGTTGGGTACATGGGTTGAGATTAGGATACGAGTGGTAGGTACCACTCGTATAGGAAGGGTATGATTCATAAAGGTCAGTTGTACCCCTGAGACGGGATTTTTGTGCAACTTAAGTGGGGTTATTCTGGACATTTCCCTACTTACCCTAATAGGACCCCAAGACTTCTAACCTACTTGAAAGAGTATTTACCCTATTATTCTATTTATTAGCACTTAGAAACTATTCCTAAACACTTACTAATTCTCTCAAGAGTTTTTGGTGAAAGAAAGCTAGGGTTTTATCTTGAGGGCTAATTTGGGGCTTGCATTGGTGATTTCTTTCCATCAATTCTTTGGTATAAGGGATATCCTCTTCCCTCATTGTTAGTTCCAACTAAATGCATGACGTTATCATTGTTTTTCATGATTTCATTATGGTATGCTTTGGGTTTTGAAATATAATTTGGGGGGTTTTGTTTATAAATACTTGGTTATGTTTTACCATGGTTTTACTTTTGCTTTTATATGCATTAATGGTTGTTTTGGATAATTGAAATATATGGAATGGTTATTGGTAATTGGAATTGGTTTTAGATATATATTATGCCTCCAATGTGTTTGACAAAATGCTTATAATAATATGTTTATTGCATTGACTTCTTTTAAATGAAACTCTTACATTTTTTAAACTTGGTAAAAGATCTAAGCATGGTTTAAATGGTTTAGAAAGGTAAATGGCTAAATGGTTTTGCTTGTGGGGTACGAATTTCCCCATGAGGTCTAATATGGTAAATGGAAGGGCACTTGAAAGTCCCCTTAATCTATAAATAGTTGGCTATGGCTTGTACTTGCAAGTAAGGTTGGTATGACTATACCACCGCTAAATAACCTTGGTTAATAAATGGTAAATGGATTGTTTGGTTATTTGGAAATCATTTTAATTGGGCATTAAAGAAGGAGGTGCAACTAAGTTGTGGAAGGTGGAGGTCCCGGGGAGACGAAAATAGGAAATTCATATTTGCCAATAAGAGGTGTGCTCTTGTGACCGTGTGTATGATGTCACACTTTATATTGGGGGATGTACTAGTCATCCCATGAGATACTTCGCTGGTCATGCGACTACACATAATGGGGCCCTTTTAATAGGGGGAATTGAGCCCATATAGCCCGTAGGTGTCTTTAGATGGTAAAGCTACACAGCCTAGGTAAAGGTTTTAAATGCATGCTAAACCCGATTCCCTTTCTCGACACTTATATATGTGTGTATGGTTGTATGCATTATGGATGGTTTTACTTAGTTTTATAAATGAAATTATTTTATCCATATCCTGAGTTCAAACTAGCAATCACTCGCTAACCTGTGTACTGGCGGCTGCATACCCATACTATGCAAGAATCGACCATTCTACTTCTCTTATCTAGCATTAAAATTTTGGTATCAACATTGGACTAAAGTGGTGAGATTCCATCCTTTCGGAAGGATTCATTTCATGTTATGGACATCTTTAGACACTTTTGTTTTATTTTGGATATTGGTTTTGGCCATGTTGGGGGCATGTCCAAACCAGATATTTTTACTCTTTCAAATAGAGGATTTGTGGTACTTTTGGGGGTTGGTTTGGGCATGATCAGTGTTGGTGTCATTCTTAGTATTAGCATTGGTATTGGGGCTAACATCACTGGACGATATTGTTGGTTGTTCCACCGTATTACATTTTGGGATTCATTATCATTATATGTTTTGGAATCCACTTGGTAATGGCCTGATTTATGGCCTTTTCGTTTGGTTTGGTACGATTGGACTCGGTTGGGTCAGTCACGGTTATGACCCTATCCCAGAGTCTTCATGTAAGCATTTATGCTATCTGGTTATATGCTCAATATTCAGCCCATCAACGACTATATAAGGTGGTTGGGTTGTGTAACAGGGGGCGGTCCCCTATTCTGGCTGTACTTTGGATGCCCATTACATCTAGGCCATGGTTTGGGTCTTGGAAAGTTGGTATCAGAGCTTTAGGTTAATGTAACACCTCAAATCTAGTACCCGAGATGCTACACGGTGCTCATAACCCCGAAGGACCACAAGCTAATTCATGACTGATATCTGTGCCTAAACACTGCATAAAATACTGTATAAATGCGGAAATAGTAGGCTGAAACATTCCATAAGGTTCAAAACTGATAAACATCTGATAAAACCATATCAGAATAATGTGGTACGACATACCAAAACTGAAACAATGTCTGAGAATATCTGGTCTGAAAACACTCTAGTCTGAAAGCCTCTAAACTTTCTGAATAAGGATTTAATGGGACATGTCCCCAACTAACTCCAACTACTGAAATAAACTAACTAATGAAGAAATAAGGTAATGATCATGTCCTCGAAGGATGAGGACTCACTGCGAACTCTAACTGCAGAAACTGTAATGTTGTTGATGCTTTAGAGCTCGTGCTTCTGAAACTATGGTATAAAACACCATAGCGCAAATGCATCAGTATGATTGAATGTACTGGTATGGAAGTGAGGTAGGTTGAATACAAAGGGTTCAAATGCATGAACAATGCTAACTGACTGTATAACATGAACGTGAGAATACATGCATGAATAAGTGACTGTGACTGAATTAGTGATGGTACCGTCTGTTGACACCTAATTTTTGCCCTCGACGACTAAATCTAATCCTGAGTTTCTTCAGTTTTGATAAAATTAAAATATTTATTTCATCCGAATAAAAGTTTTCAAAGTATTTATTTGGGTATTTTATCATTTTAAGTAACGATTGTATATTACAGTATTCAATTATACGAAAATTTTATAATTTTGTTATTTAAATATTTATTTTATAAAATATTGGATTTGACCAAGCCTTATCTCAAAAATAAATTCGAATGATTAAAATCTCGATTTAAATATAATTTATTCTCAAAAATAATTGATTTGGATAAATATGTGTTTAATTTTATTAAATCAAGAAGCTCGGGATTAAATAAGGAATAAATTCGTATCAAATTTTGATCTAATTTAACCATCCTATTAAATTTGATCATAAGTGGAGTTAAAGTGGACACAATTACGATGTAATTGGCCAATTAACTTTCAATTTGGTTGAAATTTAAATAGTGTAGGCTAAATTAGAATTGAAATTATTTTCTTGAATAACTCCAAATCTAATTGGGGTTATTTTCTAAATGATACCCAAAAACTACCCAGCCCAACAATTAAAACCCCATCAGCGTACCATAATTTTAGCCCAAATAAACTAAATTCAGCAACCTATATTTAAACCAAGACCAGCCCAATATTACAACAACCTAAATAACACTCAACAACTCCTTTTCAATCGGCCCAAATCAAATGCCTGACCCACCCACTTGATTGTTTTCTCCTTCAACATCATCGAAAACAACTCAAAACAACAATAACATATAGCTTCCAACAAACAATACGCACAGCAGCGTACAATTTCAATCGCAACAAAAACAAAATCAACTTCCCAAGACGACCCTAACCCGCATCCAGCGAAACCCGTGCCCGTCCACTCAAATTCGTATGAGAAAAGCTCGAGAATCTTCTAGAATGAGTCTAGGTGTCTCCCCCAATGGCTCAATTCTGAGAATCTCGGTCACGATAGTACAATTTCGTGCATATTGGGTGGATTTCTATTGGTTCTTAGGGGGAATTGGTTTTGCAAAAATTCTATTAGTCCACCCATTTGAATTTTTCACAAAAAATCCAAAAAATGGGTACATTTTGTTGATGAAACCCCAAGCTGGAGGAGGGAATTTGAATTTCAAATTCCAAAATATCCTATTTTTCAAGTCCAAAAAATACCCCCAATTCATCTTCTATATAAGAAACGATTGGGTCACTGTTTGGAGAAGGGGATTTTTTTGGGTTCGAAACTTTGGGTGTTGGAAAATTGATTGAAAGATTTTGGTTGAAAATTTGGGGTTAGAGAGAATGTTCAAAATTAGAAATACACACAAAAAGGGGTTAGAAAGGGGGCTCTCTGAGGGGAGAAAACACTCTCTGTACGCCTAAGATACATACATCTTTAGGAGGTGCATCTAAACTGTCGAAGTAGCTGTGAGTTTTTCGGTGGTCGAAATCCTATCGTCAGCTCGTTATCCCATTTTGCTACCCCAAAATAGGTAAATACACCTTCATTTTTAATTTCATTGTGGTTATCATTTTCTTCTTTGTGGTTCCACTTCTGTTTGCTGGGAATGACTGCTGTAAAGGCCTGGAAGGCATAGGTTTTTCGTGTTTGATACATTGTTCTACTGAAAAACTCATTCTTGCCCGTGTTTGATTGGCTGTCATTCATGCTTGATCTCTCTCATTTTATTCCGTCTGAATGTTACTAGTTAGCTTTAATGCATCGACTTTAGAAACTATTTTGCTGGTCTCATATTCGATGTTGCTTTGTAGTTCATAGAGTAGGAGAATAAAATCTTTACGTATTTTCAAAATTCAAAAAAATGTTTAAAGAATTGATATTTGGCAGCCTGTTCACATATCTATTTCGCTCAAACGCAGGAAATTGTTATAAATAAGAACTCGAATGTTATTTTCTTCGTACTTTCCACTCTCGATGTACAATAGTATCATTTGATTCTAAAGTTTATTTTAAAATATGAGAGTGGACCATAGGGCTGAATTATGTTTTCTTCACGGTTAATTCAATTTGCTATAATTGACTCATGAGAACAAATTAAAGTTTGACGGGCTAATGTTACTTTCCTTTCTTTCTTTTCCTGTTCACATATACGTTGTGGCATATTGTGTCATGATTAAATCACCTAAAATTGGGTTTATGTAATGTTTGAATCTCATTTGTTTGTTAACCTAGTGATAACGAAGGCATTAAGATTTCAGCCTTGCTTTTCTTGAAGTTTCAGCAATTGTATTCCTCACCTAAAGTGATTAAGTCTTTAATTTTGTATGTGTGGCGTTCCTGAATTTGAATATTACTTGTGATCCATGGTTTATGTAGTATGATCCAGGAGTTTTAACTATTTTGTGACATGCTTAATTGGGTCCTTTTGTGGCGTTAAAGTGATAAATTGTTTTCTTTATTTCGCTAAAGACCATAAGAATTTCTTGTTGAAACTTTATTTCCTCCTGTAGTTGAAATTTCTTTAATTGATTATGAACATTTTCTTCAAACTGTATAGAGTTTTGCTCCTGTGGAATTTTAACCTGTGTGTGAATGTATTCGAATGAAACAGGAATGCTATAGCTTATTAATTGTTAAAATCTTGGACGTATGTTAATTTCTTCTTTTGTTTCTTTGGATGCAAACCTTTTGGAGTTCAAATGGACTCCTTCTCTCTTTGTATTTCATAAATGGGCCAATGAGGCCTATCCTTCTAAGTTAAGACTAAAAGAAAATCCAAGAATCCATCGCATGTCATATGGATGCGAGGAGTCAAAAGGAGAAGAATGGGTTGAAATCCCATTTTTCAAAGTGTCTTAGAGACTTAAAAGTCTCATCTTTTATCTTATTTATTTATTTATTTGTTGTCTTATTCCTTTATTCCATTATTTATTCATTTGGGCCTCGAAGCCAAAGTTGTAAATTTAAAACAGGTAGAGCGGATTTTGGGCCAAAAAGGTTCGAAAACTAGATTAGGATAGGTGGAGTGGGTCGGAAGCCCAATTAGACTAGGACAGGTCTCGATTATGATCCAATGGCCTAAATCCTTTACTTTCTCCTCCCTTTCCTCTTTTATGTGTTTATTTGTTTTTCAGTATCGTTTAGACTTAGTTGAAATCCATACTAAGTCGCCTAAATCTATTTTACAAAAGTCTTTTCTAAAGAATCAATCACTTTTCAATAAATTAAATTTTTAGAAGTTAATCAAAAGATGTTTTCAAACAGTCCGGATAACCGCAAGTTAGCGGACGTTTTAGGTGCCTAACACCTTCCTAAAACGTTAATAGGAACCGCTTATGTAGAATCTCTAACTTAAAATGATTTTCCTATTTTGAATCGTTTGAATTAACTCTTTTAAGGTTTCTTAATTCCTTTGTAAAATTAAGTTGCGACTCTTCAATAAGTCAAATTTCCGCAAAAATAGAAATGGCGACTCTGCTGGGGATTTGAAACTAGGTTCTAACCAAATGTTTGATTTTCGTCCTTTGATTAACTGTTTATGTGTTTATATGTTTAGATTCTGTAAAGTTTAACTATCGCATCTCATGGCATATTCCTGCATTCTTTAAACTGTTTTGGGGTTTCGTGGATGTCCCGGCCCCTATTGTTCAATTCCAATAATGTGTTGGAAATATGAACAGCTTATTAGCACGTGAGTCGTCTGATGGTTATTTGTATTTTCAAACTCTAGTTTTTCGCTTGAAAACCAGTGTTCAAACCCACTCCAAACACCTAGGATAGAACGAAACCAAAACATTATTTTAGGCATGATCCTAGGACGATATAATACTCGAGTGGGGTATTGGGCCCATTAGAAAACCTGTCCTGCGTCTATTGACCCCGAGTCAATTATAGACGAACCATATTTATGTGTTGAAGAAAATGTATGTCTGTCTAATTCAATCCATTATCCTTTGGGGGTTTGGGAGAAGACTTGTTTTACTTACTTTTGTATAAGGATGCCTCAATCGTACACAGATTGATGGAGGAATTGAAACAAGTCAAGCATGACATTGATCGATTTGGACAGTTGAATGACATCTATGGCACATTTGTATGGCAATCACTTGATCATTAACAGATGTCGCTAATATCAAGGAATGGAAAAATCTAAGAGGGCAAAGGCCGATAGAATAAGCATTCAGGAATTAGTATTTTCTATCCCATGCGTGGGACATCATTCCTTTTCTCATGTTATTTTTCTTTCCCTAAAGGTTGTATCCCTTTTGTGCGACTTTTGTAGGAATTTATTCCGTTTGTGTATATTGGAGGATAATGGATTGGCTTTAAAAAGGGTATATATTTTCTTCAAAGTTCGTCACGCCTAAACCCTTGGCTCAGAAGGGTCACCCCAGTTAGGATACGCACTATTATAATGTTTATGTGATATAACTGTATTCTATGTTTAGGTGTGTTTGTTTGAATCAAAGACAAGTTTATCCAGTATGCTCATATGGATCAATTTGGCTATGACACAAACAACTCTGCGTGGTTTTTTCTTGTCAAATATCTTGCATTACTTATCACATATGGAAACTAACACATCTGCTTTTGAGTTATTTTACTTTACAGATAATAGAAAACTAATCCGTGTCAAAATAAGATGGCAGAACATCCTTACTTCACCTAGTCAAAAGTGTACAAAATCCCATCCTCTGACCATCATTCAATAATGACTGGAAATGACAAAGAAAACACATTGACCATCTGGGACAATGTAATAGCGGAAAAGAGTGAGATGATTGCGGAACTTTCAAGAAAGTTAAAAATGCTTCAGGGGGGAATAAATCGTACTCGTGATCTGGATAACCTAGCCATCACTGTCAATGCTCCCGCTACAGGAGGGCACGAGACTTCACTATAGATCCCTTCTCTCAGTACGCCTATTCTCTGGGACCATCCAAGTAACATGTCATCCGCTCCTTCACTTGTCCAAAACACCAATCGGAAAAATAACCCAGATGCTTTCCATCGACAAAATCCATCCCTAACTCCACAAAACCCGTCTCTAAATCCATAAAATTCACTCCCAAATCCATAGAATCCACCCCCAAATCGATCAAATCCACCAAATCTATATCCGAACCCACAAAATTCATTTCCAAATTTGCAAAATCCTTCTCAGATACCACCAAACTACTCCCAAACTCTACAAAACTTTCCCAATTTCCAAAATGTCCTCCCCACTTACCAACCAACCTCCTCTCATCCTCAAAATTAAGCTACCCTTCCAAATCCTCCTCATGCCATTGTATTCGCTAACATCTACAATTCATTTCCCAATCCTGAGATAGATCATTACGAGGAGAAGAAAAAAGAGTGGAGGACTGAGCATGAAATGAAGTTGTTGGCTATGAATGAAGAGATTATAAGGATCAAATAATATCATGGGATAGGGGATAATGATGGCCTAGGTTACGATGATCTATGTGTTCACCCTGGAGTAGATATACCAGAAGAATACAAGGTCCCTAAATTTGAAGTATTAGATGGTACTGGAAATCCAATGGCCCATTTGAGAAGTTATTGTGATCAAATGGTGGGGATAGGAAAAAATGAGGCATTATTAATGCGTCTGTTCAACCGGAGCTTAAGCGGCGAAGCCTTAGATTGGTTCTCGTCTCAAGAACCGAAAAGATGGACTAGTTAGAGGGAATTGGCTAAAGGTTTCCTTGATAGGTTTGCATTTAACGTTGAAATAGTCCCTGAATGATACTCACTAGATTGGATCAAACAGAAGAATGATGAGTGCTTTCGAGACTATGCCTTTCATTGGAGAAAAAAAACTGCCAAGGTAAAACCTCCCATATCTGAAGAAGAGCTGGTGTCTGTGTTATCTTGCGCTCAAGAGGGAGAATATTATACCAGGATGGTGTCCGCTGTCTGGACGACTATTACAGATTCGGTAAAAATTGGAGAATCACTAGAAGAAGGTATTCGGACAGGAAAATTTACCAAAACCCCAACATCGTTTGGGACTTCTATGTTCTCAAAGAAGTCAAAGGAGGATATAGGTGTGGTCTCTGTTGATTCTGTTGCTAAATTGAAGAAGAAATTTAAGCCTAGGAATATTCTTTCCTCACCGCCGTCACCAAGTTTCTAGCCTATATTCTATGCCTAACCCCAATATCAAGCTCCACTTCCAAATATTTTTCCCCGGTATCAAGTTCCGCAGTCAAATTATCAGTCTCACATTCAATATTTTCTTCTAAACAATCAGATAAACGTCCTAGATCCTCCAAACTATCATCAAGTACCTCCTCCTACTAATCAAAATCAGTATAAACCCTCACGTATAAACCCCAAAAAAAAACCTCCTAGAAAATTCACTCCATTGGCTGAAAGTTGTACCCAGCTCTTCGGAAGATTGATGAAAGCTGGTTATTTACAGCCTATTCCACCAAAGCATACCAATCTTAATTTTTGATTCTTTCAGGCCGATTAATTCTGTGCTTATCATTCAAAAGCATCGGGCCATGATACTGAATATTGCATCAATCTAAAACACAAAATCCAAGACTTGATCGACCAGAAGATTATCACTCTTTAGGAACCGACATCAAATGTCACCAATAATCCATTGCCTAATCACAAGAAAGCTATAGTCAGAATAACCGAAATAGCAGACGAATGGGTATTTGGTAAGACTATTACTAAGGTGGATCCACAAAATTCAAAAAAGACAAAAAGTGTGGAAAGGAACTCGAAAGGAATTACTGAGCCCCTTATGGTCCCAGAAAAAGCTTTTAAGCATGGAATAGGGTACCAACCAATAAAGAAAGATGAGATTGAAGATAATTCAAAGATGAGTTCGTACAAACCGTCTCCACTCTTGTACCAATCATTTCCCATGTGTAAGATGTCAAATAATGATGGTCTTGGGGATGGGATAGGAAATCTGTTCGAGGGATGCAATGTTGTACCAGAAGATTTCCCAAAGCCTAGTAAGCTGTAGAAGGTTGCACCAGGAGAGGCTTTGCAAAATTGGACTTTGACTCCGCTCCTAATTCGTCACCCGTCGGAGTAGATGAAATGACAATTATTAATAGTTTTAAAAATCGGTGATGATCCGGAGGAGGCCTAGTGATCCATCCTTTCATGTCTCAAATTTTTATTTCGATTTTAAAAAGGCATAGGCCCGCATTTGCGTGAGTCATGAGCCATAGTTTTTATTTATTTTCCAAAAGGCTTCCCTTTATTTAAGAAGTTATTTTTAAATATGATTATATTATCATCTTTTGTTATCTTGTTATAATCTAAAATGGTTTATTTTTTAGCAATAATTTAAAAACCTGCCAATGTCATGTCATGAAAAGAGTTAGACGAATGAAGCAAAGAATATGATGATGAATGGAAAGAAGGTGATGAAGAGTAGTTAATGAAAGATATAGAGGAATTTGAAAATCGAAAGAAGCCTAACCTGGAGGAGCCCTAATCCTATTTGAGATTGATGGTCAAGAGTAGACCAAATCAATCAATTCTGATGCAGTAATGAGATACTATAATTGAAAGATATTTTAACGTTTATCTCCTTTGTTTGTAATTGCCTTTATGATAGTATTTGTTTTATGATATGTAATTGCCTAGAATCCCTTCCTTTCATGTATGAACTATGTTTGACCTGAATTCCTAAGAAAGGGATACGTAGGCGGCCTATGTCGTCTTCGGTTAAGCCCCTTAGCATAATTTATCCCTTCTTTTTATGTATGAACTACGTGATGACCTGAATTCTCAAGAATGAGATACGTAGGCAGCTTATGTCAGCTTTGTTCAATCCATTAAAATTTTATATATATTCCTAGCGTAGTCTTGAACTACGTTTGACCTGATTCCGGCTTCAACTGGATACGTAAGCACCCTAATGGCTCGATCATATAACCCTAGAAAATAGAAACTGGGGCAGAATTTTTGAGAGGGAATCTTGAAAATTCACAAGAGAGGATCGACATCCAACAAGGAGAACGATAACCAACAAAGACTTTGGATCTTCTCGAGTTGATATCATATCAAACAACTTTAAACTGGGACAAAAATTTTGAGGAAGGCCTCAAAATTTCCACCAAATACTGGAATATATTTCAAATTCTCCGGTACCAGAGGTTAAATCCAAACTCTTAAAGTCACCAGCTGCGACTAAGTCTAGGTGGACTTAATTTCTAGCTATGACAGAACTATTTGAATAGCCCGCCAACAATAATCATGAGTTTTGGAAATCATCCGTCAAATATAGTCAAAACCATGAGGAAGACGTTCGTTGAGCTAGTACATGACATGACTGGCACAAATTTTCTAAAGCTTTTACAGATACTTTCGAAATTATTTTCTAAAAATAAAACTACTTTTGAAAAAAAATCTTTACAAATCATTTACTTAGTAATTGCCTAGGCGTCTATGGGAGCAGAGACCCAGGGTGGAGGTACCAATGTGACGGGGCACCTGAAAGATGGAGAGGAGCAAATCAAGGATTGAAGAAGGTCAACACGAAGTAGTTTCATTCAAACTAATCATTATTTTGTGGATGTAGGGATCGATATACAAAATGAACGTTTCTTTCAAAAAATCCTCAAGCGAGTCGGGAGCCATGCTAGAGCATAAATGCTTAAGAACGGTATTTTTGGGTAGCCCAAAAATGGGTTAAATACCCATTTATCGAGGACCTATTGAGTTGTCTATCTCATTTCTTGAGATCTTGGAGGGAAAACAAAGGCATCTTATCTTCTTTACGAATATTGTATTTAGAAGTTTTTCTAAAAAATAGTCGCTAGCAAAAGGGACTTATGTCTACTAAATATTTATCTTGAGCGCAGGTCTATTCTAGGGAGTTGGCACAATAAATATAAAAATCAAGGGATCACTCAATAGGAGGAAAAACTGAAAGTCATCCTCAAAATTTGCCTTAAGCAAAATAATGTGATAGCAATTTTGTTTCTATTAATTGTTTATCTTGAGTACAGGTACATGTAGAAAGCAAGACGCAGATAAACGAAATTAGGTACAACTGTTATCATTGTCAAGAGGGCCATTTCATATCATTGCCGAAAGGGCCATTGATATCATCGCGGAGAGGGCCATTCATATCATCGCCAAGAGGGCCATTTCATATCATTGCCAAGAGGGTTATTGCATATCATTGCCAAGAGGGCCATTGCATATCATTTCCAAGAGGGCCATCATATCATTGCCAAGAGGGCCATTTCATATCATTGACAAGAGGACCATTCGTATCATCGCCAAGAGGGCCATTTCATATTATTGCCAAGAGGGCCAGTCAATATATATTGACATACAAGGCATAAACGTTGGCATCGAGAATATCATCAGCATTTCATATCTGTTGACACGTAATACATAAATGCTGGGGTCGAGGATATCATCAGCATTTCATATTTGTTGACACGGAAGACATAAATGCTTGCATCAAGGATATCATCAGCATTTTGATATCTATTTACATGCAAGACATAAATGATGGCGTCGATGATATCATCAGCATTTCATATCTATTGACACACAAGACATAAACGCTGGCGTCAAGGATATTATCGGTTTTTAATATCTGTTGACATACGAGACATAAATGCTGGCGTCGAGGATATCATTGGTATTTTATATCTATTGACACGCAAGATATAAATGTTGGCGTCGAGGATATCTCATCATTTTATGAATCAGCATCTAAATGCATCAAAAGCATACAATTTGAAGGGACGTCTTTAAGTTGCCATCTAAAGACAGATGATATTTGGGATTTCCTAGAAATTGATAATTTGAGGGTCATCTATAAGTCATATTATTTGAAATAGGATAGTGTGCAAGATTACCTATGAGTTGATAGCCTGTAGGTCATTCGTGAGTCACAACAACATCCTAACCAGATAGTGTGCAAGATCACCCAAAAATCGATAGTCTGAAGGTTATCCATAAGTCGCAACTAAATCCTTACCGGAGAATATGCGAGATTATCAAATTGATACGTCCAAGGGTTCTATATAAGCCGCGTAATATCCAAGATCGATTATGTGCAGGATTACCCAAGGATTAACAATTTGAGAGATATCTATAAGTCATATTATATCCAAGATCGGATGATGTGAAGGAACACCTAAAAGCTAGAGATTGGAGGGATATCTGTAAGACATCTTTTATCCAAGGTCGAATAATGTGCATAATTACCTAAAATCTAGCAATTCAAAGGATATATTTAAGTCGCCTCGTATCCAACATCAAATAATGCGCAAGATTATCCAAAAATTGATGATTTAAGGGAAATTTATAAATCGATCATCGACTCTATACCTCTCTCTCTCTCTATACCTCTCTCTAAACCTCCAGCACCCGGCGCCGCCATCGGCGAGACAGCGCCGCCACCGCCGCCATAAACCCTATCTCCGGCTCCGGCTCCAGCACTGGCACCGGCGACAGGCGATCGCCGACCCTCTCCAGCTCAGCACCGGTGACCGGAGACCTCCGCTCCCTCCCAGCACTAGCGACCGACGACCGCCTCTCCCTTCCAGCACCGGCGACCGGCGACCGGCGACCGCCGCTCCATCTCAGCAGCCGTGGCTCCCTCTCAGCACCGGTGACCGGAGCACCGGCGACCGGCGACCTCCGTCTTCTCCTTCTCCATCTCAGCACCGACGACCGGAGCACCGGCGATCGACGATCGTTGCCCTCTCCGTCTCAGCACCGGCGACCGGAGTCCGATCTACGTTGGATTTTGGTTTCCGACTTGGCTTACAAGCGTAACCGGGTGACTTCTAACCTTTGTTATTTTCAGTATTTCATTCCTCGTATTATGCTAGTACTATCTCCTGTATCTTGACTTGTGTTTGATTTGTTGATATTGTCTGTTGCCTATTGTCATTTCTTGCACTGCGTCTATTGGGTTAGCGGCTCGGTGCTTTGTTTGGGGCTTTGGGTGTTGAGCCCAGTGGTGTTTACTCTCTATTTGACTTTAGTTTTGTTTCTTCATTATTTCTTCGTATTTGTGTGAGCCTAGTATTCTTGCTACTGATTTGCTACTACTACTACCACTGTTTATATTCTCTTATATTTGCTTATAGTAGTGGCGGTGGGCGGTGATGGATGGATAGGGTCATGTCCGAGGGGGTTGGGGCGTGGGGCTGTTATGGGGGCGGGGGTGAGGAAAGGGCGGGAGTGGGAGGGAGACCAAGGTTTGGCCTCAGGGGCGGTAGAGGAAGACGTGGGGATAGTGAGAGTAGGCTGAGGGTTGGGTCTTGGAATATAGGGACCCTTCAGGGTAAGTCCATAGAGCTTGTGAAGATTCTTAGAATGAGGAGGATTAATATTGTGTGTGTTCAAGAGACCAAGTGGGTGGTGTCTAAGGCTAGGGATGTGGATGGTTACAAGCTGTGGTACTCTGGGAGCGAGAGGCATAGGAATGGAGTTGGCATCTTAGTAGATGAAGATCTTAGGGGTCAGGTAGTAGAGGTGAAGAGGATCAACGAAAGGTTGTTGGCTATTAAATTGGTCATTTGGGGGTTTACCCTGAACGTGTGTAGTACCTATGTGACATAAGTGGGCTCGAAGGGGGAGGAGAAGAGGCAGTTTTGGGAGGCTTTGGATGAGGTGGTGAGAGGCATGCCTAGCTCGAAGAAGATTGTTGTAGCAGGAGACTTCAACGGGCACATCGGGGCGTTACCGGGAGGCTTTGGTGATGTGCATGGTGGTTTTGGTTTTGGGGAGAGAAATGAGGAGGGGGCTACTCTATTGGATTTTGCGAGGTCCTTTGGGCTGGTGGTGGTGAACTCAGGCTTCCCGAAGAAGGACGACCACCTGATCACCTTTTGAAGCGCGATAGCCAAGACCCAGATTGACTTTTTGTTGCTTAGGAAAGGGGATAGGGTGTTGTGTAAGGACTGTAAGGTCATCCCGAGTGAGATCCTTTCGACCCAGCATAGGCTCCTGGTTATGGATTTGGGTATAAAGAAGAACAGAAAGAGGAGGGGTGAGGAGTGTCGACCTAGAATTAAGTGGGGCGGCTTGACGCTAGTTAATGCGTGCGAGATAGGGGAGAAGTTGGCTGGAATGGGGGTGTGGGAGTGTGGGGGGGACGTGGATAGTATATGGGATAGGGTGGCTAGGTGCATCAGAGAGAATGCAAGGGAGGTGCTGGGTGTTTCTAGGGGCCGGGTTGGGCATCATTGGGGGGATTGGTGGTGGAATGAAGAGGTGAAGAAGAAAGTGGGGACCAAGAAAGAGGCGTATGATAAGTTGGTTGAGAGTAAGGATGAAGTAGAAAAGTGGGTGAACAGGAAAGAGTACAGGCTAGCTAAGAAGGAGGCTAAGTTAGCAGTTACGGCGGCTAACACGGCCGCTTTTGAGAGCTTGTATGCAGGGTTACAGGGGAAAAGAGGGGAGAAAAAGTTGTTTAGACTCGCTAAGGCTAGGGAGAGGAAGGGCCGCGACCTCGACCAGGTGAGGTGCTGGTGAAGGACGGCCACATTAGGAATAGATGGCAGTCGTACTTTCATAGGCTCTTGAATGACAAAGGAGATAGAGCTATTGTGCTAGGGGAGCTGGAGCACTCAGAAGAGTGTTGGGATTTTAGTTATTGTAGACGTTTCAAGGTAGAAGAGGTTAGAGAGGCTGTTCGCAGGATGCGAGGGGGTAGGACGACGAGACCGGATGAGATACCGGTGGAGTTTTGGAAGTTCGATGGAGAGGTTGGTATAAGGTGGTTGACTGGATTGTTTAACGAAATCTTCAAGACGGTAAAAATGCCCGAGGCTTAGAGGTGGAGTACCATGATCCCTCTCTATAAGAATAAGGGTGACATACAGAGTTGCAATAACTATAGGGGGATTAAGTTATTGAGTCACTCTATAAAGATTTGGGAGAGAGTGGTCGAGGTGAGGATGAGACGGATAGTGTCTATTTCAGAAAATCAGTTTGGATTTATGCCTGACCGCTCGACGACGGAGGCAATCCACCTGGTACGAAGGCTTGTGGAACAGTATAGGGAAAGAAAGAAGGACCTGCACATGGTGTTTATCGACTTGGAGAAGGCATACGACAAAGTCCCCAGGGAGGTGCTTTGGAGATGCTTGGAGGTGAGTGGAGTCCCGCTGGCGTATATCAGAGCAATTAAGGACATGTATGATGGAGCAAAGACTCAGGTGAGGACGGCGGGAGGGGACTCAGAGCATTTCACTGTCTTGACAGGATTGCATTAGGGATCTACTCTTAGTCCCTTTTTGTTTGCTTTGGTGATGGATGTGTTGACGCGGCATATTCAAGGGGAGGTGCCTTGGTGTATGCTTTTTGCAGATGATGTAGTTTTTATTGATGAGACGCGAGGGGGTGTGAATGACAAACTAGAGGTGTGGAGACAAAAGCTTGAGTCTAAAGGGTTCAGGTTGAGCAGAAGCAAGACAAAGTATTTGGAATGCAAGTTTAATGACGTGAGGCTGGAGAATGAGGTGGTAGTGAAGTTGGAATCACAGGAGGTATGTAAGAGGGATAGTTTCAAGTATCTCGGGTCCGTGATCCAGGGTAACGGCGAGATTAAAGAGGATGTCTCGCACCGTATTAGGGCGGGATGGATGAAGTGGAAGCTCGCGTCGGGGGTGTTGTGCGATAAGAAGGTGCCGCTCAAGCTTAAAGTCAAATTCTACAGGGCGGTAGTCCATCCGACCATGTTGTATGGAGCGGAGTGCTGGCCAGTTAAGAACTCTCACATCCAAAAAATGAAGGTGGCAGAAATACGGATGTTGTGTTAGATGTGTGGGATGACTAGAGGGGATAGAGTTCGGAATGAGATTATCACGGAGAAGGTTGGTGTGACCCCAGTGGAGTATAAGATATGGGAGGTCCGATTGAGATGGTTCGGACACGTGATGAGAAGGGGCATGGATGCCCCGGTTCGTAGGTGTGAGAGGCTAGCGTTGGATGGCTTTAAGCGGGGTAGGGGTAGGCCGAAGAAGTACTGGGGTGAGGTGATTAGGCGGGACATAGAGCAGTTACAGCTCACCGAGGACATGTCCCTAGATAGGAAGATCTGGAGGACGCGAATTAAGGCAGAAGGTTAGGGCCAGTTTAGGTCTCTAGTGTAGGGAATTACTTGGTGGGGGTATTATTCTTGCTATGGTACCTGGTTCCATGTTTTATTACGATTCTGTGTGCTTTTCTCTGTTTTTATTACTTATGGGTGCCGTTTTTATGTAATGAAATCTTGTTCTGTGCTTTACTATGTATCTATGTATCTATGTATTTGTGCGGTGTCTTGTGTCTTGAGTCGGGGGTCTATCGGAAACAACCTTTCTACCTCTTTAGAGGTAGAGGTATGGACTGCGTACATCTTACCCCCCCCCCCCTCCCAAGACCCCACTAGGTGGGAATACACTGGGTTTGTTGTTGTTGTTGTTGATTATCGGCTATAACCAGATAGGTTATCATTCCACATAAAATAAGTGATACAGGTAACCAAAAGGGTTTCCACACCATCACAAGATTACACAGTTGTAGGGACTATTCTGCATAAAGTATCGCTGGTGTCCAAAAGAGCCACCCCACTTTGAAGACATATTCAACCGACAAATGTTATAATTACACAACAACCAAGTGGGTTGTTATGTTTGTTGTTTCCAATTATTTCATTCCAAACAGGTACATGAAGAGATGACTCCGCTTTTTAGGCCACAACTCACGTAGAGATATGGTAAAATACTACATACCTCTTTCGTGAATTATGTTTAGCACTAACACTTTTTTCTTAAAGCATTGTCGAGAGCATCCGAGAGGATGAAAATCTAAAATCAAAACCACAGGTGTGGACAACTTCAGATAGGATGCAGCACAATGTGGAACTCTTTCTTAGCAGCAAAACGGGACATAGTCTAGAGAGGGACGTCAAAATCTCTGTACGCGAGCTAAAGGATGATCACCACTACCATATAAGCACACCCCTATTAGAAGGCATGTGGGTATTCCGGGATATTCTTGTTTCAATTTCACCTTCGAGATACTTCTAAACTTACATCGAGGGTAGTCTTCCCTTTTTTTCAAATTCGAGTGATAGGACACCTAGGGTTTTGGAAATTATGTCCAGATAAGTTCTTTCCTATGGATGTGAAGTATCTCACATTCATGGTTAAGAGGTTACAAGCTTCTTTTCCACAACTCATTAACATGCCACTCATCCCGAGCCAAAGATCGTCTGAAATAGAAGACCATCTTTTCTAACGATTGAGTCGAACTACAAGTAGTTTGATTCCCTAAACTCTTGAGGATATGTACGACGGTCTCTACATAGAAAACTCGACGGCATTCCAACCTCCCCCAAATCCCTTTATTCCCCAGCTTCTCGATTTAACCAAAAACTCTAAAACCATGATAGTTGGTGAGTTTTCTTGAAAATCGAGCTTTGAATCAAGCTTGATGAACTATAAGTGGCCTGAATTCATATGTAACCAGAGATTGTAGGAAACCTAATACTGAGTTCTGGCCATAACTCTATAAAACTCGTGCGAAAGACAATCTCTTTCGGATTTGAATTTATGGTCGGACAAAAATTAGGAACGTCAACTTTCCTTTACCCAGGGTTACTTGCATCCACCCTACCCAAAGGGAGGGGGCAGTTGTTGACACCTAATATTTGACTTCCACGACTAAATCTAATCCTGAGTTTCTTCAGTTTTGATAAAAATAAAATATTTATTTCATCCGAATAAATGTTTTCAAAGTATTTTTTTGGGTATTTTGTCATTTTAAGTAACGATTGTATATTACTGTATTCAATTATACGAAAATTTTATAATTTTATTATTTAAATATATATTTTACAAAATTTCAAATTTTAACCAAGACTTATCTTGAAAATAAATTCGAATGATTAAAATCTTGATTTAAATATAATTTATTCTCAAAAATAATTGATTTGGATAAATATGTGTTTAATTTTATTAAATCAAGAAGCTCGGGATTAAATAAGGAATTAATTTGTATCAAATTATGATCTAATTTGACCATCCTATTAAATTTGATCATAAGTGAAGTTAAAGTGGCCACAATTGCGATGTAATTGGCCAATTAACTTTTAATTTGGTTGAAATTTAAATAGAGTAGGCTAAATTAGAATTGAAATTATTCTCTTGAATAATTCCAAATCTAATTGGGGTTATTTTCTACATGATACTCAAAAACTACCCAGCCCAACAATTAAAACCCCATCAGCCCACCATAATTTTAGCCCAATGAAACTAAATTCAACAGCCTATATTTCAACCAAGACCGTCCCAATATAATAGCAACCTAAATAACAGTCAACAAATCCTTTTCAATCGGCCCAAATCAAACGCCTGACCCGACCAACTTGATTGATTTCTCTTTCAATATCATCGACAACAACTCGAAACAACAACCACATATATCTTTCAACAAATAATACGCACAAAAACGTACAATTTCAATCATAACAAAAACAAAATCAGCTTCCTAAGACGACCCTAACCCGCATCCAGCGAATCCCGTGCCCATCCACTCAAATTCTTACGAGAAAAGCTCTAGAATCTTCTAGAATAAGTCCAAGTGTCTCCCCTAACGGATCAATTTTGAGAATCTCGGGCACGACAGTACAATTCCGTTCATATTGGGTGGTTTTCTATTGGTTCTTGGGGGAAATTGGTTTTGGAAAAATTCTATTGGTCCACCTATTTGAATTCCTCTCAAAAAATCCAAAAAATGGGTACATTTTATTGATGAAACCCCAAGATGGAGGAGGGAATTTGAATTTCAAATTCCAAAATATCTTATTTTTCAATTCCCAAAAATTCCCCTAATCCGTCTTCTATATAAGAAACGATTGGGTCACTGTTTGAAGGAGGGGATTTTTTTGGGTTTGAAACTTTGGGTGTTGAAAAATTGATTGAAAGATTTTGGTTGAAAATTCGAGGTTAGAGAGAATCTTCAAAATTAGAAATACACACAAAAAGGGGTTAGAAAGGGGGCTCGTAGAGGGGAAAAACACTCTCTATATACCTAAGAAACATACATCTTTAGGAGGTGCATCTGAACTGTCGAAGCAGCTGTGAGTTTTTCGGTGGTCGGAATTCTATCGTCAGATCGTTATCCCATTTTGCTTCCTCGAAAGAGGTAAATACACCTTCCTTTTTAATTTTGTTGTGGCTATTATTTTCTTCTTTGTGGTTCCACTTCTGTTTGCTGGGAATGACTGCTGTAGAGGCCTGGAAGGCATAGGATTTTTGTGTTTAAAATATTGTTCTACTAAAAAACTCATTCTTATCCGTGTTTGATTGGCTATTATTCATGCTTGATCTCTCTCATTTTATTCCGTCTGAATGTTACTAGTTAGCTTTAATGTTTTGACTTTAGAAACTGTTTTGCTGGTCTTATATTCGATGTTGGTTTGTTGTTCATAGAGTAGGAGAATAAAGTCTTTACTTATTTTCAAAATTCAAAAAAATGTTTAAAGAATAGATATTAGGCAGTCTTTTCGCATATCTTTTTTGCTCAAACACAGGAAATTGTTATAAATAAGAACTCGAATGTTATTTTCTTTCTAATTGCTACTCTCGATATACAATAGTCTCATTTGATTCTAAAGTTTATTTTAAAATATGAGAGTGGACCATAGGGCTGAATTATGTTTTCTTCATGGCTAATTCAATTTTCTGTAATTGACTCATGAGAACAAATTCAAGTTTGACGGGCTAGTGTTTCTTTCCTTTCTTGCTTTTCTTGTTCGCATATAAGTTATGGCATCTTGTCTCATGATTAAATCACCTAACATTGGGCTTATGTAGTTTTTGAATCTCATTTGTTTGTTAACCAAGTGGTAACGAAGGCATTAAGATTTCAACCTTGCTTTTCTTGAAGTTTCAGCTATCGTATTCCTCGCCTAAAGTGATTAAGTATTTAATTTTGTATGTTTGGCATTATGGAATTTGAATGTTGCTTGTGATCCATGGTTTATGTAGTATCATCCAGGAGTCGTAACTCTTTCTTTGTAACATGTTTAATTGGGTCCTTTTGTGGCATTAAACTGATAAATTGTTTTTTCTTTATTTCGCTAAAGACCATAAGAATTTCTTGTTGAAGCTTTATTTCCGCCTGTCATTGATATTTCTTTAATTGATTATGAGCACTTTCTTCAAACTTAATAGATTTTTGTCCTGTGGCATTTTTACCTGTGTGTGAATGTATTTGAATGAAGCAAGAATGCTATAGCTTATTAATTGTTAAAATCCTAGACGTATGTTAATTTCTTCATTCCTTTCTTTGCATGCACGCCCTTGGAGTTTAAATGGGCTTCTTCTATATTTGTATTTCATAAATGGGACAATGAGGCCTATCTTTCCGAGTTAAACCCAAAAGAAAATCCAAGAATCCATCACATGGCATACGAATGCGAGGAGTCAAAAGGAGAAGAATGGGTTCAAATCCCATTTTTCGAAGAGGCTAAGAGACTTAAAAGTCTCATTTTTTATCTTATTTATTTATTTGTTGTCTTATTCCTTTATTCCATTATTTATTCATTTGATCCTCGAAGCCAACGCTGTAAATTTAATACAAGCAGAGCAGATTTTGGGACAGAAAGGCTCGAAAACTAAATTAGGACAGGTGGAGTAGGTCGAAAGCCAAATTAGACTAGGACAGGTCTCGATTTGGGTCCAATGGCCTAAATCCTTTACTTTCTCCTCCCTTTCCCCTTTTATGTGTTTATTTATTTATCAGTTTCGTTTAGACTTAGTTAAAATCCCTACTAAGTTGCCTAAATCTATTTTACGAAAGTTTTTTCTAAAAAATCAATAACTTTTCAATAAATTAAATTTTTAGAAGTTAATCAAAAGATATTTTCAAACTGTCTGGATAACCGCAAGTGAGGGCATTTCAGGTGCCTAACACCTTCCTAAAACATTAATAGGAACCACTTATCTAGAATCTCTAATTTAAAATGATTTTCCTATTTTGAATCGTTTAAAGTAACTCTTTAAAGGTTTCTTAATTCCTTTTCAAAATTAAGTGGCGACTCTTCAATAAGTCAAATTTCCGCAAAAACACCGACTACTGAGTCTGATTACTAATAACATGAGTCACTGATAACTGATATAACTGATATTGAGTGAAAATATTTGATAGACTAGGTTCTGATAGAACTAACTGAGTTTCGTACTGTTCTGAGTTGACTGTATCTGATAGTCCAAAATTCTGAAGAACTATCTGATTTTTATTACTGAGACTGGGTATGAAACTGTAACTGTGGGAAGTAGTCATCTAACCTACATGCCCCTAATACGCCATTATGGCTAAGTTGGGGTCCAATTTAAAACCAAATTGGAAGGGTGTCAATAATGCGCCAATGATAAGGACAAACTGTGAGTGACCCTTATATAACAGGTTACTCTAATAAGAATGGTGGGACCTTTATATAAAATGTTAAGCCACCCCATCTACCCTCATATAATAGGTTATGATGTATCAACCTACGCTAGCTAGGTAGTTCTGGAGAGCAAAGATTGCTTCTAAGAATCACGCCCTCTAATAACAGGTGAGTTCCCATTCTTGGGATCACTCGGTGCTAACTCCTACTCCCATCTGAATAGACACTGAACATGATTAACTGAACTGGACTTGGCTGAGTTCATAGAGTTTTGTTGACTGACGGAATACTACTGAGATTACTGGATTAATAAGCTTTCTGAGATTTACTGGGATTATAGAGTTTACTGAATTTTCCAGAGTCACATGACTGGCTGAATTCTACTGAACATGGCTTGACTGAGGATATCGTGAAAACATGAAACTGGCTCTAGATACACAACTAAATTGTCAGGTACGAGTATCCCCAAGACTCGATGGAAGGAAACTGACAAGGCATGATATTCTTGAATGCACGACCAACATCAACAATCCATAATACAATAAGTTAAGAATTTCATGAAGTACATGGTTTTCATAATCGTGTACATGGAAGGAATGCATATAATCAATGTCATAATTCCATATTCTAGCATCATGAGAATTTCAACCAACATCTACAATGCACATCAATAGCATGGGAGTAATTTGAACATAAGGGTAAAACATGAATCCATCACTTAAGTCACAATTGAGCTATATTATATAATTTCTAGTCTCTTAGGCATTTTGTCAAACACTTAGGGTGCATGACGTAGGGCATGACATAATTATCAAATTAACATATCATAAACAACTAAAGTTCATGGTTTTCAACTCACATTCTAACATATTCTCATAAAAACACATAAATATTCCAACTTAGGAATCATACAACAACAATCACATGAACATAATCAACACATAGCATGACTATCATAATTCATAGTTTAAAACTTGATTCTTGGGCTTCATGGATGAAAAGAATCCGTGAATGAACACTATGCATACCTGAGAAAGGAAACCTTAAAGGTTCTTGGAATTCTTGGATGCATTTCTTGAGATTGACCTTGATTCTCAAGGTCTAGGGTTTTGTTTTCTTGAGAGATAATGTTCTTGATATTAGGGAAAAGTGAGTAATAATGATTCAAAACGTTTTTAGGGATTAAATCCTGCACCTGGACGTGTTAAGACTTTGGGAAAAGACTATTTTATCCCTGGATGAAACTTTTAATATGCATCAAAATTTGACTAAATGGGCACCTGGCGTGATGCGACGCTATCGCGATGTGTCACTGGAATTGGACTACAGGGAAATTAGGAGATGACGCGATGCGGAGACATCACAAAAATTCACTGGAAAAAGGACAATTGGGATTTAGGAGCCCTCCGCGATGCGTTGTAATCGTGGAGTCTTACTGGAAACTAACAAACATCATTTTGTCTTATGGCATGACGCTCCACAGGCTGATATGATGGTGTTTTATGACTAAAACTTTAAATCACCATAACTTCTTACCCGGTTGTCAGATTTAGGCAAATTTGGTATCGATGGAAAGCTTATTCAATTTTTCACACAACAAAAAGTAAAAATCTTGAAAATTCCACATATATAAAAGTGTATTAATATTTAAATCATTTATTTGACATCTTCAGGATGAATTTAAGCTAGGTAGAAGTACTAGGTATTACAATATCTCCTCCTTGGGAACATTCATCCTCGAATAAAACTAACTGAGATGGGAGAATGATAAACTGAAGTACATGCTGAATATGAACAATTGAAATATGATTTCATGACTTATATAACTAGTAATTTGAATATATCATGTTGAATATGCATATCTGATGCATGAATAATGGATTTATGACTACATGAATAAATTACTGATAAAATGAGACTCTCATCAAATTGAACATGCATATCTGATACATGAATACATGAATTCATGACTGACTATGCAATGGTAATTGATACCATGTTTATAATGGAATTCTAAACATGAATTGGACACCAAGTTGTAACTGAAATCTGATCATGAAACTGAAAGGCTTAAGGAAAGCTATTACCTTAGGCTGAGTCTGAATTAGAGGAGAAGAGGTGAGGATACTTGGTATGCATGTCTGCTTCTATTTTATTAGTAGCTCCCTCAAAGGACTAATTTTGCCAAAGAACTTTGACTAGAGAGACTTCTTTGTTCCTCAGTCTATTGGTCTGATAATTTAGGATTTCGACTAGAATTTCCTCATAAGAGAGACTGCTCTGGATATCTATGCCCTCAATAGGTACTACAAATATTGGGTGACCTATGCACTTCTTTAGCAAGGAGACATGAAAGACTGGATGAACTAAAGCTACATTTTAAGGCAACTCGAGCTCATAAGCTACTTTGCTGAAACAACTGAGAACTTTGAAGGGACCGATATATCGGAGACTGAGCTTTCCCTTTTTGCCAAATCTATTCACTCCCTTCATGGGTGATATCCTTAGATAAACATAGTCATCGATCTCGAACTCGAGATCTTTTCTGCGCGTATCTACATAAGACTTTTGTCGGCTTTGAGGAGCCCAGAGTCTTTCTTTGATCAACTAGACTTTTTTCTAAGAAATCAAATACTAAGTCAGGACCTATAACTGAGGCCTCACTAACTTTGAACCAACCGACCAGAGATCTATACCTCCTACCATAGAGATCTTCGAGTGGAGACATCTTAATACTGGAATGATAGTTGTTGTTGTATGCAAACTCAATCAAAGGCAAGTGGTCATCCCAACTACCCTTGAAATTAATTGCACACACTCATAGCATATCTTCTATAGTCTAAATGGTCCTTTCTTCTAGACCATCTGTCTGAGGATGAAAGGCTGTACTAAGATGAACTTAGGTACCAAGACCCTTTTGGAACACTTTCCAGAAATAAGAGGTAAATTGAGTACCTCTGTCTGAGATAATAGATAATGAAACACCGTGCAATCTGAAACTCTCTAATGTAGAGTTTGGCATAATCCTCAATTGAATAAGAGGTATAGACTGGAAGAAAGTGAGCTGACTTCGTTATCCTATCTACAATGACCCATACTGAACCATGCTGGCGATGAGTATGAGGAAAACCCATCATAAAGTCCATGTTCACTTCTTCCCACTTCCACGTAGGAATACTGAACTCCTATATGGACCTACTAGGCTTCTGATGCTCTATCTTAACTTGCTGACATGTAGAGAACTTAGCCACAAACTCTGCAACATTTCTCTTTATCCCACTCCACCAATAGATCTCCCACAAGTCGTGATATATCTTTGTCGACCCTGGATAAATAGAGTAGTGTGAACTATGTGCTTCTGCAAGAATTTGTTGCATCAAGTCATCTACACCTAGAACACACAAATGATCCTGACAATGCAATACACCATCTCCTCCTTAGGAGAAAACCTCAACCTTCTGGTCCTTGACTGACTTTTTTAACTTAACTAGACTGGGATCTCTATCTTGCTTTTCTTTCACCTTAAAAACTAAAGATAATTCTAAACTACCTTGAACCCATATACTACCCTCTAAAGAATCGACTAAATGGACACCTAGTCTGGCAAGCAAATGAACTTACTGAGCTAACTTCTTGCTATTGTCCTCAACATGAGCAACAATACCCGTAGAGAGTCTATTGAGAGCATCAACCACTACATTGGCTTTGCCCGGTTGATAAATAACACGCATGTCATAATCTTTCAAGAGCTCTAACCACCTTCTCTGATAGAGGTTGAGTTCTTTCTGAAAGAATACGTACTGAAGGCTCTTATGATCTGTGAACACATCTATATGAACTCCATATAGATAAAGCCTTCAAATCTTTAAGGCAAATACTACTACTGCTAACTCAAGATCATGAGTAGGATAATTCTTCTCATGAGGTTTAAGCTATCTGGAGGAGTAGGCTATGACCTTACCATGCTGCATAAGGACACAACCCAAACCTACTTTAGATGCATCACAATATACTACAAATCCATCTGGACCATCTGGTAATGCTAGAACTGGAGCTGAGGTAAGACGAGTCTTCAACTCCTGAAAACTCTTCTTGCAAGGATCTAACCATTAAAACTTGACCTTCTTCTAAGTCAATCTGGACATAGGGGAAGCAATAGAAGAAAATCCCTCAACAAACAATCTGTAATAGCTAGCCAAACCCAAGAAAATCCTAACATCTGATGGAGAGACAGGTCTGGGCTAGTTTCTTACTACTTCAGTCTTTTTGAGGATATACTCTAATGCCATCACCAAAAATGATATAACCAAGGAATGTTACTGACCATAGCCAAAATTTGCACTTACTGAATTTGGAAAATAGTTGATGATCTTTGAGAGTCTGAAGTATGATTCTGAGATGGTCTGTGTGATGACATTCACTGCAGGAATAGATAAGAATATCATCTATGAAGACTATGAAGAACTTGTCTAAGTACTTCTTGAACACATGGTTCATCAAGTCCATGAAAGCTGCAGGGGCATTGGTAAGAACAAAGGACATGACTAGGAATTCTAAGTGACCATATTGAGTTTAGAAAGCAATTTTTGAAATGTCACATTCTCTAACTCTGAGCTGATAATAGCCTAATATGAGGTCTATCTTAGAGAAATAGCTGGCACCCTGAAGTTTGTCAAATAATTCATCGATTATGGAAAGTGGATACTTGTTCTTGACTGTGACTTTATTGAGATGACAGTAACCAATGTAAATTCTAAGAGAACCATCTTTATTTCGCACGAATAAGATTGGTGCACCCCACTAGGATATACTAGGTCTGATGAATCCCTTATTTAAGAGATCCTTAAACTGCACTTTTAGTTCTTTGAGTTTTGCAGGTGCCATTATGTATGGAGAAATAGATATAGGTTGAGTATCTGCAAGTAGATCAATGCCAATGTCTATTTCCCTTTCGGTTGGAATTCCTGAAAGATCTTCGAGAAAGATATCTGAATATTCACTCATGATTGGGACTGATTTAAGATTGGGAGTTTTGGAACTAGTATCTTTAACTCAAATAAGATGATAGACATATACTTTAGATATCATTTTCCTTACTCGAATATAGGAAATAAGGTGACCTCTGAAAATAAATACACTACCCTTTCACTCTAGGATGGGTTTATTCAAAAACTGAAATTGAACTATTCTATTTCTGTAGTCGACTGTGGCATTGTAGGAATAAAGCCAATCTATGCTGAGAATGACATCAAAATTAGTCATATCTAATTTGACTAAGTCTATTGTAGTGACTTTCTAAAATATCATAACCAGGCAATTCATGTATACTCACCGGGCTATGATGGTTTTATCCACTGGGGTAGATACTGAGAAGGGCTCTGCTATAATTTCGGGACTGACTCCAAAATCAACTACTATATAAGGAGTTACAAAGTCAACGAAGCTCTTGGATCCAGGAAAGCGTAAACATGCAAGTGACAAACTCCTTCCACTCAATAGGCCCTGCATCAGCTGACCTCTCTAAGTTTTACTGTTTGAACCAAGTGTGAACCACATCCTACAACTAGTATATAGCTAGCTCAGCATTCTCAATAGCTGACACCCCCATGATGTTGGTAACCTTCTAAACTTGATCAAGGAATTCCTGAGGGTCCTCATCTATCTTAGACCCAAAAAGGGATAGAGGATTCATTCGGGTGAAGCCCTGAATCCTGGATACAGCTGAATTTGCCACTAGGTTGGCCAGAATAATAGCTGGTCATTCATTTTAAGAAACAATTGAATTAGCAAGAATAGTGAATGTAGCTCTGAACTCTGTATTAGAAATGTGTTTATCCAAGGGATCTGCTTGGACAGGCTGAAGGGCTGATTGATTTCTATTTTTTCTTTTGAGAGGCATGTTCTGTAGAAGAAAGGGAGAAATGGAATAGATAGAGTGTTAAATTTGAGCTCACTCTCACTGGCACGATATGAATACTGAAAGAAGGGAAACTATTCCTAAAATATCTTATAGCTTCCTTCACATAAATGTGGCATGCAACATACCCATGTACAAGACTCTTCTAGATGCGGCTTTCAGACTTTCTAGGACTCTATTGAACCTTAGGTTCTGATACCAAGTTTGTAACACCCCAAATTTGGTACCCGAAATGCTACACGATGCTCATGACTCCAAAGGACCACAAGCTAATCTATGACTAATATCTGTACCTGAACACTATATAAAATACTATATAAAGGCAAAAATAGTAGTATGAAACATGCCATAAGGTTCAAAACTGATAAATATCTGATAAAACCATATCTGAATAATATGGTACGACAATACCAAAACTGAAACAATGTCTAAAAACATCTGGTCTGAAAGCCTCTAAACTGTCTGAATAAGGAGTTGATGGGACATGTCCCCAACTAACTCCAACTACTGAAATAAACTAAGTAATGAAGAAATAAGGTAATGATCAGGTCTTCAAAGGATAAGGACAAAATTGGAATGCTGCTGATGCTCTAGAGCTTGTGCTGCTGAACCTATGGTATAAAACACCATAGGAAAAATATATTAGTACAATTGAATGTACTAGTTACAAGCGAGGTAGGCTGAATACAAAGGGTTTAAATGCGTGAACAATGCTAACTAACTGTATAGCATGAACGTGAGAATACATGCATGAATGAGTGATTGTGACTAAATTTGTGATGGTACCAACTACTGCATCTGATTACTGATAAAATGAGTCTTTGATAACAAATACTAAGTGACTGTATATGACAGTCTATGTTTTGTTGGAACTAACTGAGTTCTATACTATTCTGAGTTGACTATATCTACTAGTGCTGAAATTTTGAGAACTATCTGAGTTCTATTACTGAGACTAGGTCTGAAACTGTAACTGTGGGAAGTAGGCATCTAACTGACATGCCCCTACTATGCCATAATAGCTGAGTTAGGGTCCAATCTTTAACCCCAATTAGAAGGGTCTCAATACCGCGCCACTAGTAAGAACAAACTGTGAGTGACCCTCATATAACAAGTTACTCTAATAACAACAGTGGGACCCTCATATAATAGGTTAATCTAACTCATCTACCCTCATATAACATGTTATAATGCCTCACCTACTCTGGCTACATATTTCTGGAGAGCAAAGATTTCTTTGAATAATCACACTCTTTAATAACAGGTGAGTTCCCATCTTTGGGCTCACTTGGTGCTAACTCCTACTGCCATCTGAATAGACACTAAATATAATTAACTGAACTGAATTGGACTGAGTTCATAGAGTTCCGTTGACTAACAGAATACTACTGAGATTACTGAATTACTAAACTTTCTGAGATTTACTAGGATTACTGAGTTTATTGAATTTTACTGAGTCACATGACTGGATGAATTCTACTACACATGTCTTGACTAAGGATATTGTGAAAACATTACACTGGCTCTAGGCACACAGCTAAATTGTCGGGTACAAGTACCCCCAGAACTCAATAGAAGCAAACTGATAAGGCATGACATTCTTGAACGCACGACCAACATCAACAATCCATAATACAATAAGTTGGGAATTTCATCAAGTACATGGTTATCATAATCTTGTACATGGAAGGAATGCATATAATCAATGTCATCTACATTACACATCAAAATCATGGGAGTAATTTGAACATAAGCGTAAAACATGAATCCATCACTTAAGTCACAATTAAGCTATATTATATAATTTCTAGTCTCTTAGGCATTTTGTCACACTTAGGGTGCATGACTTAGGGCATGGAATAATCATCAAATTAACATATCATAACCAACTAAATTTTATGGTTTTCAACTCACATGCTAACATATTCTCATAAAAACACATAAAGATTCCAACTTGAGAATCATACAACAACCACCACATGAACCTAATCAACACATAGCATGAATATCATAATTCATAGTTTAAAACTTAATTCTTGGGCTTCATGGACAAAAGAAATCCATGAATGAACACTATGCATACCTAATAAAGGAAACCTTGAAGGTTTTTAGAGTTCTCGAATGTATTTCTTGAGATTGACCTTGATTCTCAAGGGTTAGGGTTTTGTTTTTGTTCGGGAGAATATTCTTAATATTGGGGAAAAAGGGAGTAATAATGATTCAAAATGTTTTTAGGGATTAAATCCCATACCTGAACTGTTAAGACTTTAGGAAAAGACTATTTTAGCTTTGGATAAAACTTTTAATGTTTGTCAAAATTTTCCGAAATGGGAACCTAGCGTGATACGGCACTATCACAAGGTGTCACAGGAATTAGACAACTGGGAAATTTGGAGATGGCGCCACATGGAGAACGCAGAGATTCAATGGAAAAAGGATAATTGGGATTTAGGAGCCCTCTATGATACGATGTAATCGCGGAGTCTTACTGAAAACTGACAAACATCATTTTGGCTTATGGCGCAACGCGCCACTGGCTGAAATGATGGTGTTTTATGACTGTAACTTTAAATAACCTTAAATTCTTACTCGGTTATAAAATTTAGGCAAATTTGGTATTTATGGAAAGCTTATTCAATTTCCCATACAACCAAAAGTGAAAATGTGGAAAATTCTACATATATAAAAGTGTATTTATCTTTAAAGAATGTATTTGACATCTTTGGGATGAATTTAATCTAGGTAAAAGTACAGGGTATTATAGTTCATGGTCAACTTGGAAGTCCACAAAGTCGTGCCGAGTAGAGGTTATTTAAGAAGTGCGTAGCATGCCACACTCATAAGAGAGAGGCTACAGGACAATTATGAATGTTTCACTGTCTTGGTATTCTATTTTCAAGCATGGAGTCTGAGTCCTGGAATCTTCTCTAACCCTTGTTTATTCGTCTTTTAGATCATGCCTCATTGATATAGAAAATAAAAAAAATTCTTCTTTCCCATCTAGGGATGATGATAAAGGGGTACGTCCTACAATGGGGGTACATCTTTGATCTCAGGGTCCTATTTCATATGGTACTGGAGTTCTTCCTAATCCTACTATTTCTTCTCAAGTCCCTCGGTACAATGTGATTAATGTGAAATTTCATCAATCTAGTCATGGTATTGCTTAGTTAATTGCTGCTTAGGCTGAGAGAGAGATATCTGGTGGGTTTTATGCTGAGGCCATAAAGGTTGGCCAATTTATGAAGATAGGTCCTTCTGCTTTTACAGGATTGAGGGTGGAAGAGGATCCATAGGGCTTCTTGGATGAAATAAATTTTGGCTGATGCAAGCTACCAAAATAGAGGGTGTAAACTTTATAGATTATCTGCTCAAGATGTAGTTTATTAGTGATATCAGGAGTGGGACAAAGATAGGGGTGATCTGGAAGACTCATATTAATGGGAGGGCTTATCTTATGCCTTTTTGTGTCATTTCTTTTCTCAAGAGTTGAGAAAATATAAGATGGAGGAGTTTGTGAATATCAACCAAGGGAGAATGACTGTTAAGGAATATGCATTGAGGTTCCAACAGTTATCAAGGTATGCTCTTGATTTGGTGGCTGACATACGGGCGAGAATGAGTAAGTTCTTTTTTGGGTTGAATAGAGATTTCATCTTGGAAAGCAAGACCACTTTGCACATTAAAGATATGGATATTTCTCGGTTAACTGTCCATATACAACACGTGAAGGATGAGAAGAGGAGACAGGTGGAGTTTGGGAAGAAACAAGAAAAAAGGAGTAGGTTTTCTGACGAAGGAGGTACGTAGTCCCAGGGTAGTCGGGATGGGGACAAATAGAAGAAGAAAAAAGGGGTGAGATTGGTTTTTTTTTCTACTATTAGTTCCTTTTATCTGAAGCAATTGGGAGATAGGCGTCATTAAGGTGGTGACAATTTTCGGGCACAGGGTGCCCAATCTCAGGTGAGTGGTGGTCATTTTGTTTCTTCATGAACTATTTGTCGGTTCTGTGGTCAAACCATTGGGGTTATTATAAATAAGGGAGGGACAAATGCTTCAGATGTGGCCAGCCAAGTCATCGGGTTAGGGATTTCCTGATTAATAAGGTCACTATGGAGATAAATAAGGTTCCTGTGGCATCAAATTTTGCTCTTACACCTGGTAGTGTTTCGACTCCTTCTATTATTGATCTTAGTTCTAGTATTGGTTAGAATAGGTTATATGCTTAGGTATCCCAATAGGAATTTGAGGCATCACCTGATGTTGTTACTGGTACATTACAACTTATTTATCAGGACATATATTGTTTTCTTGATCAGGGGTCCACTGTTTCATATGTTACTCCTTATGTGGCTGTGACTTTTGGTTTTGATCTCGTAGTGATTTCAAATCCTTTTTTTCTACCCCGATAGGAGATTCGGTTATTGCTTGAAGGGTCTATAGGGGGTGCATGGTATCTGTTGGTGATATTTTCTTAGGTATAGATTGATTACACTACTGTTACGCATCCTTAGACTATCGGACCTGAAAGGTTATCTTTAAATTTCTTAGTGAACCGGTTATAAAATGGGAGGGTAGTTCCCTAGATCCTAGGGAAAGGTTTATTTCTTATCTTAGAGATCAAAGGTTAATCTTTATGGTATGTTATTATCACTTGGTTTGGGTTAAAGATTCTAGCTCAAAAGGTCCTTTATAGTCAGTTCCTGTAGTTAATGTGTTTCCAGATGATCTTCCTGGTGTTCCTCCGGATAGAGAAATAGAGTTTGGTATTTCTTTTGGACACTCGTCCAATATCTATTCCTCTTTATAGAATATCTCCAAATGAGTTTAGAGAACACAAGATGCAACTTAAGAATCTTCTGGATAAGGGGTTTATTCATTGTAGCGTTTCTCCGTGGGGTGCACCATTCTTGTTTGTGCGAAAGAAGGATTGTTCCCTTTAAATGAGCATTGACTACAGGCAGTTAAATAAGGTAAAGATCAAGAACAAGTATCCTCTTCCAAAAATAGATGATGTGTTTTTTCAAGGTGCCAAGTTCCTTTCTAAGTTAAATCTTCAGTTTGGGTATCATCATCTTAAGATTAGGGAGGTGGATATCCCTAAGATAGCTTTTCATACTCAGTATGAGAATTTTGATTTCTTCATGATGTCATTGATTGACTAATGCCCCAGCGATATTCATGGTTCTGATGAATAGAGTTTTCAGACAGTATTTAGATCTCTTTGTCATTGTGTTTATTGATGGCATTCTAGTTTATTTAAGGAGTGAGGTAGATAATGCTAATCACCTTCATATGGCATTATAGACCTTGAAGGAACATTGGTTATATGTCATGTTCTCTATGTGTGAGTTTTGGCTGAACACTGTGACTTTCTTAGGTCATATTATTTCCGATGAAAAGATAATGATGGATCTTCAAAAGGTTGCTGTAGTGAAGAAGTGTCCTAGACCCACGACTCTATTCGACATTTGAAGCTTCTTCAGTTTTCCCAGGTATTATAGGCAGTTTGTGGAGAGCTTCTCATTGATAGCGGCTCTTTTATCTAAGTTAACTCAGAAGAAGGTTAAGTTTTCTTGGTCGAATGCTTATAAGGTAAGTTTTGAGAAGTTAAAGGATAAGTTAACTTTGACTCTAATTTTAACTTTGCCGAAAGGCAATGATGGGTTTGTGGTTTATTGTGATACATCTCGAGTAGGGCTTAGTTGTGTTTTGATGCAGCATGGGAAGGTGATTACCTATGCTTCTAGGTAGTTGAAGGTGCATGAGAGGAACTATCCTACTCATGATTTGGAGCTGTTGGTAATTGTGTTTGCTTTGAAAACCTGGCGACATTACTTGTATGGTGTTCACGTGGATATCTTTTCTGATCATAAGAATCTAAAGTACGTATTCACTCTAAATATGGTTAATATCAGGTAGAGGAGATAGCTTGATCATCTCAAGGACTATGATATGAGTCTTCACTACCACCCTTGTAAGGCTAACGTGGTTACTGATACACTTAACAGGTTGTCTACGGGGAGTTTAGCTCATGTGGAGGAAGGAAAGCAAGAATTGGTGAAGGATATACACCCCTTAGATAATCTTGGAATTCACTTCTTGGACTCTAAGGAGAGTGGTGTGATGGTGCAAAAAGTGGTTCAATTATCTCTTGGTACAGAGATTAAGGAGAAGCAAGTTCTAGATCCTATCTTGATGAAAATCAAGAGTGATATTGGTGGGAAAAAAGTGGTGGTGTTTGAGATTAGTGGTGATGGTACTTTTCGATACCAAGTAAGGTTGTGTGTTTCTGATGTCAACAGTTTACAGCAAAGGATTTTGGCTGAGGCGCATGAGTTATGCTATGTTGTTGATCCTAGTTTGCTAAACATGTGTTATGATTTCTAGGAGATCTATTAGTGGAATGGTATAAAAAGAGATGTGGTTGATTTTGTGGCTAAGTGCATGGTGTGTCAACAAGTTAAGGTTGAGACATGAGGCCTGACGGATTGCATCAAGAAATTAAATTGCCCAAATTGATGTGAGAGGTAATCAATATGGATTTTTTTTATCGGTATTCCATGGTATCAGAACCAATTTGATTCAATTTGGGTCATTGTGGATAGGATGATGAAGTTTGCTCACTTTTTGTCGGTAAGGACTACCTTTTTGGTGAAGGATTTTGCAAATTTGTATCTTCAGGAGATTGTGAAGCTGCATGGGGTGCCTATTTTGATTATTTCTAACCTTGGCACACAGTTTAAATATAACTTCTTATGGCCTTTCGAGGGATGGTTAGGGACTAAGGTTAGTTTGAGTACTACTTTTCATCTGCAGTCGGACAGTCAAGTGGAGATAACTTTTTAGACATTGGAGGATATTCTTTGTGCCTGTATGATTGACTATGGTGGCTATTGGGTTTAGAATCTACCTTTAGTGGAGTTTACTTACAACAATACTTATCATTCTTATATTGGTATGGCCCCTTTTGAGGCGTTGTATGGTAGGAGGTGTAGATCTCTTATTAGTTGGTTTAAGCTTGGTGAGGTGGATATGTGTGGTCCAAATATTATTTATCAAGCTATAGAGAAGGTGAAGGTGACTTGGGATAGACTTAAAGTTTCCCAGAGTCACCAAAAGTCATACACGGATGTTAGGCATGGAGGCTTAGAGTTCGAGGCTAGGGATAAGGTATTTATAAAGGTGTCTCCCATAAAAGAAGTTATGCGTTTTGGCAAGAAGGGGAAGCTCCTTCCTAAGTTTATTGGTCCTTATGTAATTCTGCACAGTGTTGGTAATGTTGCTTATAAATTGGGGTTACCTGCTAGTTTGAGCTTGGTTCATCTGGTATTTCATGTTTCCATGTTGAGGAAATTTATTAGTGATCCTTCTTTGGTTGTTCCTTTGGAAGGATTGGGTATCTCGAATTCTGTCTTATGAAGAGGTCCTAGTTGAGATATTAGATAGGCAAGTTCGTCAGTTGCGGACCAAGGATATGTCTTTGATTAAGGTTTTATGGCGAAACCACAACGTGGAAGAAGATACATGGGAAGTGAAAGAGGACATAAAGTCCAAACATCTGCTCTTATTTTTTGCTCTTGGGATTCATGCGGAAGGTATGTGTTCTTAAACACATCTTTATTTTCTGAGTTTATTAAAGGAAAGATTAATATCTTTGCCTTTTATCGAACTTTAGTGAAGATTAAGAATATGTTTGATAATAAAAATGACTCTATGTGTGGATACCTCTACCTTGTCCATCATTCGGGGATGAATGTTCCTAGTGGGGGATAATGTTACATCCTAAGTTTTGTCCCTTAGAATTTTTCCTAGAATTTTATTCTTCGAACCTAATACGACTTATGGGTACGAGCCATATATTGGGGTACGAGTGGTATGGCCTTATCGTATACTGAGTAGTGTTGGTTTGTAGGATAAATAGGTTACTGGAATGGATATAACTTAGGAATAAGAGTTGTATGGTTGGATACGACTCATAACTTGTACTTGTATAGGGGACAGTGGTCAAACCTCTTGGTATTCTATTCTACCATTTAAATGGATAGGAGATAGGAATTGTATACTGTGGATACGACTTGGTTGGATAAGTCATATACTAGATAGTGTTGGGTCCAATAGTTGAGGTTGGGATACGAGTGATGCATACTACTCGTATAGGAAGGGTACGATTCGTAAGGGTCAATCGTATCTCTGTGATGGGATTTTTGTGAAACTTAAGAAGGGGTATTCTGGATATTTTCCTACTTACCCTAATAGGACCCCATAAATTTTAACCTACTTGAAAGAATATTTAATCTATTATATTATTCATTAACACTTAGAAACTATTTCTAAACACTTCATAATTCTCTCAAGAGCTTTTAGGGAAAGAAAGCTAGGGTTTCATCTTGAGGGCTAATATGGGGCTTGATTTGGTGATTTTTTTCCATCAATTCTTCGGTATTAGGCATGTTATCTCCCTTCATTGTTATTTTCAACTAAAGGCATGATTTTATCATTGTTTTTCATGATTTCAATATGGTATGCTTTGGGTTTTCAAATATAATTTGCGGGTTTTGTTTAGAAACACTTGGTTATGGTTTCCCATGGTTTTAATTATGCTTTTATATGCATTAATAGTGGTTTTGGATAATTGGAATACATGGAATGGTTATTGGTAATAGTAATTGGTTTTGTATATATATTATGCCTCCAATGTGTTTGACAAAATGCTTATAAAGATATGATCATTGTATTGACGTTTTTAAATGGAACTCTTGCTTGTTTTAAACTTAGAAAAGGATCTATGCATGGTTTAAATGATTTGGAAAGGTAAATGGCTAAATGGTTTTGCTTGTGGGGTACAGATTCCTCCAAGAGGTCTAATATGGTAAATGGAAGGGCACTTGAAAGTCCCCTTAACCTATAAATGGTTGGCTATAGATAGTACTTGCAAGTAAGGTTGGTATGATGATACCACCACTAAATGGACTTGGTTAATAAATGGTAAATGGATTGGTTGGTTATTTGGAAATGGTTTAATTGAGCATTAAAGGAAGAGGTGATCGTGTGCATTATGTCGCATCTTATATTAGGGACTGTACTAGTCATCCTATGGGATACTTCCCTGGTCGTGTGGCTACATGTAATGGGGACTTTTTCAGTAGGGAGAGATGAACCCATATAGCTCGTGGGTGTCCTAGGACGAAAAATCTACAAAGCCCAGGTAAACTTTTTAAGTGCATGCTAAACTCACTTCCCTTTCCCGGCACTTCTATATGTATGTATGGTTGTATGTATTATGGATGGTTTTACTTGGTTTTATAACTGGCATTATTTTATCCTTATCCCATGTTCATACTAACGATCACTCGCTAACTCATCTCCTGGATGCTCCATACCTATGCTATGCAGGAACCGACCATTCTACTCCTCTTGTCTAGCATTTGAATTTCTGTATCAGCCTAGGACTGAAGTGGTGAGCTTCCATTCTTTTGGAAGGATCTATTTTATGTTATGGGCATCTTTAGACACTTTCATTTTATTTTGGATATTGGTTTTGGCTATAGTTGGGGGCATGTCTCAACCGAATATTTTTACTCTTTCAGATAGAGGCTCTGTGGTAATTTTGGGGGTTGGTAGGGGTGGAATCGGTATTAGTGTCAGCCTTAGTATTGGCATTGGTATTGGGGATGACATCGTTGGAAGATATTGTTAATTTTTCCATCATATTACATTTTGTCATTGATTATCATTATATGTTTTAGAATCCATTTGGTTATGACCTGGTTTATGGCCTTTTGGTTTGATTTGGTATGGTTGGATGGTTGGTTTGGTACGGTTGGACTCAATTGGGTTCGTCACGATTGTGACCCTATCCGAGAGTCTTCATGTGATCATTTATGCTATCTGGTTATATGCTAGAAATTCAACCCATCAATGGATATATAAGGTGGTTGGGTTGGGTAACAAGGGGTAGTACCCGGTCCTGGTTGGACTTGGGATGCCCATTACGTCTAGGCACTGGTTTAGATCATGACACCCCCCCCTTAATGGACAAAGGGAAAGAAAAACTGGAACCATTCTATCATCAGACCTCCCCTCTCATATGATTACTTCTATAATATAGAATTGTAGGGGAGAGAACACTGTCAAGTTCAGAAGGCATTGTCAATCTATGGTTAACAACCAATAGCCCTTTATGCTTACCCTTCTTCAAACTAGAATGGCTGATCACAAAGCCATTGCTGAAATCTTGGGTTTCAATAGCCAAATTCAATTCCCTGCTACGGGTAGCTTAGGGGGTATTGTTTTCATGTGGGATAATTCTACTTTGGGCATTCATGACATTGCTATTTTCCCTTAGGCTATTCATGTGGCTGTAAAGGTAATTAACCTTTCTTTCTCCCGGTAATTTAGTGCTATTTATGCTAGTAATAGTTTCGAAGTTAGGAAGAGTCTTTGGGATAACCTCACAGAGTTTGTTAACTCTATTACTGATGAGTGTCCTAATCCCTAGATTATTGTATGGTACTTTAATAAAGTTCTTAAATCCTCAGAGAATATTGGTGGCAATAGTATCAACATCACTAGAACCACTGTGTTCTCCGATTGCATAAATAATTTCATCCTTGTGGACCTTGGTTTCAGAGGCAGTAAATATACCTGGTCTAACAAAAGATATAGGAATAAAAGGGGGATCACTCTTGAAAGGCTAGATAGATATCTATACAATATGGGTTAGATTCATCTTTTTCCTCAATCCTCTATCAGTCACCTTCCCAAAACCCATTCTGACCATTGTCCGATCCTCTTGAAGATTTACAATGTCCCCAACGTCTAGGATAAACCCTTTAGGGTTGATTCCATATGGTTCTGACACCTAATCTTTATCCACATTATCCGGAATTCTTTCCCCCTTGAGGTTCCTCTGATAGAGGCCATAGCCACATTTGAATCCCAGCTGAAAACCTGGAACAGATAAATCTTTAATAACATTTTGAAGAGAAAGAACATGATTCTTGCTATATTAGCTAGAATCCAAAAATCCCCTTCTTACTAGTCCAACGTATTCCTCCAGGACCTATGAAGAACCCTCACTAAGGAATTTAGTATCATTCTTAGACAAGAACAAGAATTCTAGAAACTAAAATCCAAAATCAATTGGCTATCTAAGGGTGACTCTAATACTAGATTCTTCCACACCTCTACTCCTAATCGGATAAGAAGAAATAAGATTAATGTCATCAAAGATGATAGGGTTAATTAGATCTACTCCTCTAAGGCAATCCATAACCACATTTTCTCCTTCTACTACAATCTCTTCAGGACTGACCACCTCTCTTCTTATCTCATCTATTAGTTAAACCCAGGGTACATCAGATCAGAGGATTATGATACTTTTAATAGCATCCCTTTCCCTGAAGAAATTAAAAGAACCATCTTCTCTTTTAAACCCTACAAAGCTACTAGCCTTGATGGAATCCACCCATTCCTTTACCAGAGGTACTAGAACATCTTGATTTATTTTGTTATCATGTTGTGTGTCAACACCTTCACATCTGGTAAAATGGAGGATAAGGTCAATTCCACTACCTTTATCTTATCCCCAAATATCCCAATGCTAGCAATATTAGGAATTGTAGACCCATTGGGCTATGTAACACTAAATATAAGCTTATCACAAAGATCATTTCTTAAAGGCTAAAACCTTACTTAGCTAGGATTATCATCCGTACTCAAGGAAACTTTCTCCTCAATAGGAGGACCTCAGACAATGCAATCATTTTCCAAGAGGTCATATCCCGCTTCCAGAAATGAGTGGCAATAAGGAAAACATGGTTTTGAAAATAGACCTAGAGAAAGCCTTTGATAGACCTGAGTGGTCTTTCATTAGACAAGTTATCCACATCTCCAACATGTCTTGAATCTCTTCTTTCAACATATCTGATTTAATTAATAGAGGAAGATCTGAATTTTTCTACCCCACTAAAGGGATCAGACAGGGAGACCCTCTTTCTCTTTATATCTTTATTATGTGCATGAAACTTCTCTCTAGTAGAATAGACCATGAGGTGGATATCCTTAACAGGCAACCCATATCCATTTGCAATAAAGGCCTCAAATTTCCTATATTTTTTTGCTGATGAACTTACTCTCTTCTTTAAGGTCTCTGTAGGAAGTTGTGCCACCATTTTGAAAGTTCTTGAGTCTTTTAGCCTTTATTCTGGGCAAAAAATCAACCTCTCTAAATCCAAGGTCATCTTCTCAGTGAATTTCCCACCTCAGGACAAACCTCTATGGTAAATATACTTTCTATCCAAGCTAGGGATAACTTTAGAAGTACCTTGGTTTCCCTATTCTTCACTCTACCCCTTGCCAAAGGGACTTGCAGTTCATTGTTGATAATATTAAAATCAAACTAGCTAGTTGGAAAACCAAGTTCTTGAACCTTTCTGGGACAGTTAACCTTACAAAATCTTCTATTAGTAGTATCCCTACCTATGTTATGCAGTACCACTCCAACCCTAGAAGAATCATCTCCCTTATTGATACAGCCCAAAGAAACTTTATTTGTTGTTCCAGCTTGCAGAAAAGGAGAATACACATGGTGAGCTCGGACAAAATCACCCTCTCCGAAAACCAAGGTGGGCTTGGTATCTAAAAAGTTAGGAACAAGAATGACACCATGATTACTATCCTAGATTGGAGACTTAACCAAAAACCTAACTGTCTTTGGGCACACATACTCAAGAACGAATATGGGTCCCCTAAGCCCATGTGTAACCCCTCCTCCTCAAAGACTTGGAAAAATATTTCTAGGGATGGAAGCATTTTCTAAATGATGCCCACTGGATTGTTCATAATGGAAATCGAATAAACTTTTGGTATGAAAGGTGGATCCCCAATATGGAACCCCTTAGATACCTTATTCAGGGCCCCCTTAGCCTCCCCCAATCCTAAATTAGTGTCTCAGAATTCCACAATAAAGGTCGCTGGTTGTTCTTTGACCTGTCCATCCAACTTCCTCAGTCCCTTATAGTAGACATTAAAGACTTATTTACTCATAACCCAAACTCTCACTCGGATCACCTCATATAGGGTCTAACTGGCAATGGTATTTTCCCTAGTACTAGTGCTTATTCCCTCATCTCAAAGACTACTACATCACCTAGGACCCCCCTCCCCTAGAAGGTAACTTCCTGTGGTATTGGAAGAAGACAAACTGCCCCCCAAGGATTAAGTCCTTCCTTTGGCTAGTCCAGCATAATAGATTGCCCACTAAGGCTACCCTTTCCAACATGGGCCTCCCCATCAGCCCTAACTGTTACTTTTGAAACAACTCTCTCAAAGATACTCCCCACTTTTTCTTTGATTTCCCTGCCACTTATGAGCTCTGGCACGACCTTTTATTTAAAGGCCCCTAAGAGCGAATAATTACCCTCTCTAATCATTAGCCTACCAGGTGGTCCCTCAAATGGACTAAATTGAGATATTAAAAGTTTAACAATCATCTTGACTGGCATGATATTATCCCCTTCTGTCACTAGACTACTTGGATAAATAGAAACCCCAATTGCTTTAAGAACAAGAAGAGTAAACCCTGCTTTGTCCAAAGATCTCAGAAACGATCGAATATAACTTGTTGGCTGCTAATCCCCCATCCACATCCAGATTCATGGATATCAATATCCATTGAAACCCTATCCCTAAGGCTATTTTAAACTTAACACTGATGGGTCATGTCTGGGGAATTCAGGTAGGGGAGGGATAGGGGGTCTAATTCAAAATGTGTCACGACCCGAGACTACCCCTAGTCGTAACACGGTGCTTAAAACCACAAGTGATCTCAATCTAACCCATGAATTGTCATGATACTTGAGAAACTAATTTAGAATTTATTAAATGCCTAGTTCTGCTATGCGGAAACACGATCATACTGAAATCTGAATAAGTATGTAACTGATAAAAATTTACAATCTGATAAAACTGATTATGAACTCAAATTACATGACTGACTCTAACTGACATCTATGAAGACTCTGCTATTCTAACTATAGATAGCTGGGACATGCCTCCAACTACCACTAATCAATACATATTGGAAAAAATAAAAAAATACAACAGAGTACATGAACTAAATCTGATTGGAATCCCCGAAATAGGAGAACTCATCACCTATTGGCTGGAAGTTGCAACTTTCTAATTATGATGCGTAGGCTATAACTAGTACCTACATAATTGGACAGTGTAGCACATAGACATATATGTGGATCAGAGCTTCTGGAATGTAATGAGTAAGTGGGGGTAAATGCAATAAGTAAAATTAATTTCATATGTAATCTTAAAACATGCATGTAAGTGTAAATAGACTCACCAAGAGACTGAAATAAACTGAAAGTTGAATTATCTAAAAACATGGGTAACAAACATAATCTGATAAGCTGATGAATTACTACATTTAGTTTCTAAAAATCTTTACTGTAGTAGGATAAGTAGAACTGAAGCTGGGATATGGTAAAATAGGAGTACTGTATGTAAATCTCATGTAAAGCTGAACATGCTGTAAAAACATTATTGAGGATCATTTATGGATACTGAATATGAAAGATTAAACTGTACTTAATTTGAATAGCTAGACTAAAACAGTGAGATACTTTGTGTATGAGGTAAGGACTAACTGAACAACATGAGATAACTGAGCATGAATGCATAAAAACTAAAATATCTGAGAATGCAAGACCAAGCATAAACATGTTTCTAAAATAATCTATAAACTAAAATCTTATAACTGAATAAATGAGAATCTATACACTTTTTCAAGCAAACCTGAATTGAAAATGCAATGAATATTATACTGAGACTATGGCAGGTATTATATAATCGACATGCCCCAATCTGAGATATTCAGGGTCCAACCTGTAACCCCAGTAGGAAGGGTTTCAATACCATGCCACGAGTACTAACACTGGATGACGATATGGATCCATTAATCAGATGTCCCAAAGGATGGGGCGGTCAGTCATAAACTGTCAGGTGACCCTCAAGAGAGTGTTAGTCCTAAACTAGTGGTGACATCTCATAATCCTACGCTGGTTACATAGTTTTAGAACATAGGGATTACTACTATGGACCCAGTCCTAACTAGCATGTGAGCCCCCATCCCTAAGTTCACTCGGTTTAATTCCTATTCCCAACTGAACTGACACTGGTACTGGACTAAATTAAAAAATCAATTGAATGCTATTATATAACCGATAGTGATCATCATGAATATGAATATCTAAGTATACTGATAAGATTCATGGATTAACTTTTTGTATACTTGAAAAGCTAAATTTATGTAAACCACATAGGTATCGGGTGTTCATAACCCACCAACACTGAATGAAATTGACAATAATGCCATATAAAATCTTTAAAACCAAATTAGGGGATCATTGTTCAAAACCCAACACTTAGGCGTTACATCAAACACATGAGAGTCATGAACTAAAGCATGGGAATGGGTAAAACATGAGATAATAACATGATTACAAGACTAAAATCATAACTTAGGGATTTAACGTGAAGATTACAATATTAAAACATGTAATGGCTCATCCCACTTGTAAACACTTATAAACATAACTTGTAATTAAAATAACAAGAGATTCATGGAGATATTCAACTTAAACATGAAAACTCATAGTTTAAAACCAAAAAGGGTTCTTGGACTCCATGAGTGAAAGGGGACCCATGGATGAACTCCCACATACCTTAATAGATGATTTCTTGAAGATTTCTTGAGGGTTTTTTAAACTTGAAGTTGCATTCCTTGATTCTTTGTGAAAGGGTTAGGGTTTGTTCTTGAGATGGAGATGGTTTTCTTGAGAGATTTTATGAATAAAGGGGCAAGTAATGCTCCTTGGGGACCTAAATTTTGTGTTGTGGATGGGTTTAGGTCGGGGAATTAACCCAAATTCCCTTAAATAACAAAGAATAAAAGTTGGACGGATAAAGGAGAGGGCGCCCCTGGCTCTATATCGGCGAGCTAAGACCCACATCGCGGGTCCAGACCAGTGGGCTAAGCCCCGTACCGCGGGTTCCAGTTCGGTGGGCTAAGCCCCACGCCGTAGTCTTATCCTGATGTCCTCACTATTTTGCATCTCCGAACATGCCTCTACGTTCATCTGAAAATTTTGAAACTCACCCAACATGTACTTTTAACATCTCCGATCATGAATCAACTCCAAAAATTGACTTTTCGAGGTCGGGAAGATCAAAAGCAAGGTCATCAAAGTGTAAGGGCCTTGGAAATGACTAAGTTCTCAATACTTAGTGAAATTTCTAGGTCTTAGACCCCTTTAACACGAAATTGTAAGCTTAAATGAGTTAAGATCTTAAAGGGTATTCCCATATATCTCTTTGGGAATATTTGTCCTCAAATGAGACTGTTTAACCAAGATTACTAAGGCAACTGAGATCATATTCTTAATATGCATGACTTGGAACATGACTACATAACTAAGTTTGAGCATGATACATAAACTGAACTAATTTCATTAATATGTGCAATGACATGAGAATAGTTATAAGGCTGAAATAGAAATAAGAGGGTCAACTTATGAGTAACCATTACTTCAAGATAGATTTTGTTTTGTGAAGAAAAGATGAAAGGTTTAGGACATGAATACTGGAGGTATTCTATTACATCTCCCCCTTGGGATATTTTGTCCCTCTAATGATACTAACTTGGCTGAATTACTAAGGAAATACTGAGATAATGAATGGAACACTTACGGACTGAATCATGAATGAATATCTGGAATCTAAAACTAACGTATGAATTGAGCTAAATTTGCAAACTACCTGAATGCAAATAAATTACCTCTTGGAATACCCATATTCATGAGACTCCGGATAGTACGAGTAGATGAAAAGATAAAAAACCATAAGAACTTGTTTGTGTGATTGCTAGAGAAGATTACTGGCTATACGGACTAAATTATACTGAAAGATTATACTCAACTAGAGTATTTCTTTAACACTCTTTCTAAGAAGTTCTAATAACTTTATATAGCAAAGAATCTTGGGCATAATCAGAAAAAGATATCTGAATAAGGAATTGCAACATGGCTATAATTCTATGACATGGAACATAGGCCTACGAAATATAAGCTGGGGTAGAATTTCTATGCCTTAGACAATGTAACTGCTACTTCCAAGCTTAGACATACTCCTCAAATACTCCCTCAACTATACATTTTACTTCAATACTGTACTTCACTTGAAGGAACTTAAAATATTCACATGGGCACTTATAACTCTATCTACTGAAGTCTGAGTTGAACTAAATTGTCTCACTATGTTCAAGCCAACTTAAATCTACAAAGTGCTCACATAATACCATAATACTAGCCTGAATCATGAATTCAATACCCACCTGCGTTTTCATAACTTCTCATCTCATGAATAATTCTTCTTACCACTTCAACAACTAGATTCAACCTCTTACTAGGAATTCACTAGAGCACAGTGCATTCATCCATTTATATACCAACATGACATTCAAGCCTATCATTATAACCACATACAAACCTCTAGGTAAACACCTATAAAATGTCTTTCTCATATTCTCTAACCTCTATCGATAACAACTTTCTTGCACTATTCTTAAGAAGACACACATGGAATTCTTATCTAACCATGACATATATTTAAAGCTCAGCCTCAATCATCCTTTAAACTTATAGCCGTAGATAAAACAAACATACAACAACCTTTTCCTAACACAGAACATTTACTCTCTTCCATCTAAATAACTATCCATTATCACTATCTTGACATAAGGAAAGGCCACTGAAAGGTCAGAACATGGGAACCTGAAGCATAAAATAATACTATACATAACTTGGACACTTAACTGAGTCTTGAGGAAAAGAATATCCATGACATGGATTCATTATAGAGATTAAAATTAAGGACACGCATGACATAAATTTGAATTTCACTAGTCATTAAGAGTGCACCATGAGATATAGGAACTGAGCATACTGTAAAGCATGAGTACATGAGTTATGATCTACATGACCTGAGTTTAGAGTTCATAAATTCATGAAATATTATTTGTACTGCTGAGTGAACTGGAACTCTTCATACTAGAATTTGGAAGCATATATAATTCTATGGAAGTTGCATGAATATGAGCTATGATTATGGAAATGACATGTAAGTCTTGAGTAGATGTCGTGATGACTGAAATACAATACTTTGCACTGAGATAAGAATAGGTTGGGAACCATCCTCCCCTACTGATGTTCTACAATACACTGGTATTACAACTAAAATCTGAGAGCCTAACATGGTTTCTTGTTCCATCATCTCCCCTTAGCTTTAAGCCATCATTCTAAGTCTGTAGGTGCCTTTTAAATAACTTTAAACCGAACTGCCACCACATTAATCTAGAGTCTGTGGTATAATAATACACATAAATAACAAACTCACCCTAAAAGATTACACCAGAAAGTGTAAAATCCACTGCTAATAATTTCTTCTGAGATACAACTCTTAACTTTCTATTGCCCCAATAGTTATCATATAATAACTTAACACTTACTACCTTAGAATCTCAGGGAGTATCTCCATACCCTGAGTTTACACCATCTAGAATTTCAACTCTTCTTTCTATTAGCTCAATCTTTAAAGACTCAAACGAGATTCTAACACTTAACATGTATATCCCCAAACCTTTTACAAACCATACTAAATTCCTTCATAGGGTACTAATATCACATCCCTAAAATTATTTTTCACTAAACCATGAGAATGACAAATACACCAACATACTTAATTCCGAATCAGTAAACTTAAATCTTGTATGCACCATTTTAATCCTACTGGCTCACTTCTCAAATAACTAGCCACATGGATACATAATTTACTAAATTCGGATAAACATTATCCCACTGTACTGCTGCTAAACTTCTGGGTTCATACTTTTAACTCTAGGTTATATGCTATCATAGGATATCTGAGAAGGGATTTAAAAAAACATCTGACTTTGGCTTAGTGCATAATTTTCATGAATATGAATGAAATCCTTCAAACTTCAAAACTTAAAAGAACTAAGGGCATACTTTTGAGCCTGTGTGCAATCCCATAATTGTCTGTAGGGACTATCTGAGAAAACTCTATCTGTAGGGATTTAAGTTGGGCTATTTTTGTTTCCTCAAGAATAAGGCAGAGTTGGCAGGAATAGATTCACATAAAAATCAACATAAGTTCCTTAGAGGACACTTCTACTACACGATCTGAGACATGAAAGAAGGAAAACATTTCTTAAATACCCTATAGCCTCTTAAAGAAAAGTAAAGATGTCTCCAAACCATTTCAGAAGACTTTACTAGACACGACTTCATAGACACCCTAGGACACTTGAAAACCGAGCTCTGATACCAAGTTTTTCACGACTCAAACTACCCCTAGTCGTAACATAGTGCTTGGAACCACAAGTGGTCCCAAGCTAACCCATGAACTGGCATGATACTTGAGAAACTGATTTAAAATATATTAAATAGCTAGTTTTATTATGCGAAAACATAATCATAATGAAATCTTAATGAGTATGTAACTGATCAAAATTTACAATGTGATAAAACTGATTAAAGAACTCAAATTACATAACTAACTATGACTGACATAAATTTGACTGGAGTCCTCGAAATAGGAGAACTCATCACCTGTTGGCTGGAAGCTGGAACTATCTGATTATGATATTTAGGCTATAACTAGTACCTACATTATGAGATAATGTAGCACATATACATATATGTGGATCAGTACTTTTGGAATATACTGAGTAAGTGGGGGCGAATACAATAAGTAAAACTGATTTCATACGTAATCTTAAAACATGCATGTTAAGTGTAAGTAGACTCAGCAAGAGACTAAAATAAACTAAAAGCTGGAGTATTTTAAAACATGGGTAACAAACATAATCTGATAAGCTGGTGAATCACTACACTTAGTTTTTAAAAATCTTTACTGTAGTAGGACAAGTAGAACTAAAGCTAGGATATGGTAAAACAGAAGTACTGTATGTAAATCTCATGTAAATCTAAACATGCTATAAAAATTATACTGAGGATCATGTATGGATACTGAACATGAAAACCTAAACTATACTTAATTTGAATAACTGGACTAAAACTGTGGGATACGGTGCATATGAGGTAAGGACTAACTGAACAACATGAGATAACTAAGAATGAATGCATGAAAACTAAAATTTCTGAGAATGCAAGATCAAGCATAAATATATTTCTAAAATAATCTGTAAACTAAAAGACTGAAATTTGATAACTGAATAATTGAGAATCTGTACACTTGTTCAAGAAAAACTGAAGTGAAAATACACTGAATATTGTACTGAGACTGTGGGAGGTATCATATAATCAACATGCCCCAATCTGTACTTTGGGTTCCAACCTGTAACCCAGTTAAAAGGGTCTTGATACCATGCCACGAGTACTAATACTGGCTAATGATATGGATCCACTAATGTGATGTCCTGAAGGACTAGGGAGTTAGTCCTAAACTAGAGGTGACCCCCTAAGAGAGTGTCAGTCTTAAGCTGGTGGGTGACATCCTATAATTCTACACTAGCTACCTAGTTCTTGAACTTAGCGACTGCTACTAAGGACCCAGTCTTAACAGACGGGTGAGCCCCCATCTCTAGGTTTACTCGGTGCTAAATCCTACTCCTAACTGAACTGACACTGGTATTGGACTGGACTAAACTCAACTGAATGTTATTATATAACTGATAGTGCTCATCATGAACATGAATATCTAAGTATACTTATAAGATTCATGGATTAACTATCTGTATACTTGAAAAGTTGAATTTATGTAAATCACATAGTTATCGGGTGTTCATAACCCATCAACACTGAATGAAATTAATAATAATGCCATATAAAAGCTTTAAAACCATAGTAAGGGATCATTGTTCAAAACCCAACACTTAGGCATTACATCAAACACATGAGAGTCATGAACTTAAGCATGGGAATGGGTAAAACATGCGAGAATAACATGATTACAAGACTAAAATTATAACTTAGGGATTTAACGTGAAGATTACAATATTTAAAACATGTAACGACTCATCCCATTTGGAAACACTTATAAGCATAACTTGTAATTAATTAACAGGAGAATCATGGAGATATTTTAACTTAAACATAAAAACTCATAGTTTAAAACCAAAAAGGGTTGTTGGACTCCATGGGTGAAAGAGGACTCATGGATGAACTCCCAAATACCTTAATAGATGACTTCTTGAAGATTTCTTGAGGGTCTCTTGAACTTGAAGCTTGAATACCTTAATTCCTTGTGAAAGGGTTAGGGTTTATTCTTGAGGTGGAAGATGGTTTTCTTGAAAGATTTTATGAATAAAAGGGAAAATAATTGTTTGTGAGGACCTAAATTTCATGTTATCGATGAGTTTGGGTGGTGACAAAGAATAAAATCTAGACGGATAAAGGAGGGGGCGTCGCAGGCTTTAGACCGGCGGACTAAGCCTCGCACCATAGGCTCTAGACCGACGGGCTAAGCCCTGCGCCGCGGGCTCCAGTACGGCGCGATAAGCCCCATACTACAGGCCTATCCCGGTTCCCTCACTGGTTTGCTTCTCCAAACATACCCCTACGTTCAGCTGAAAATTCTGAAACTCACCCGACATGTACTTTTAACGTCCCCGATCATGAATCAACTCAAAAAATTGACGTTTCGATGTTGGGAAGATCAAAAATAAGGTCATCAAAGTTTAGGAGCCTTGAAATTGACTAAGCCCTCAACACTTAGTGAAATTTCTAAGTCTTGGACCCTTTTAACACGAAATTGTGAGCTGAAATGAGCTAAGATCTTATGGAGTATTACATAATGCAATGGGAGGTTGGGTTCTTGGCTTCTCCAAGAGCTTCAAACATACCACCAAAAACCACAGGGAGATTCTCGCTCTTAGAGAAGGTCTTAAAATTGTTGAATCTCACCAGTTCTTGCCCTTGGAGATCGACATCGACTATATGGTTGTAATCTCAATGCTAAATTATTGAAACTTACATTATAATACTATTATTGACGAATGTAGGTCAAGTCTAATAAGATTAGGAAGCCCGGCAGTGGTACATTGCTTTAGGTAGCAAAACGGCGTGGCTGATGTTTAGCAAAGAAGGGGATTGAATCTGAAGCGGAGCTAAGAATCATTCTTTTTAAAATTCTGCCAATGTGTGTGCAACAACCTCTTTAGGCAGACATTGTAGTAACTCTTTTTGCTAGATGTATTAAGCATTACCTCCAGACAATTCGGTGATTGACATCACTAGATGTTTTGTATTAAATCCCGACTGACCCAGTCAGCACTATTCTTCTCCTTTTGTGATTTGATTTAATTTACGTCTGGGGGTTCTGTAGGGATCTTTATTTTTTTTAAAATATATCTTAGATGTTACATGGATTTAGTTTTATAGGGACTATATACATAGAATACACATTCAAAAATGATTTCAAATTGTCTATAAATTCAACTAATCTTTTGTCTGATCTAGTTAGTAGTAAGTACTTTCAGAATCAAACTAGTTTGAATTGGTTATTATTTACGAAATTTGACCTATTTTAGAAAAGAAAAAAAAAAGGTCTTGTGAATGGTAATTAGGTGATTTTTGCTTAAGGGGTTTAAATAAAATTTGCACACAAGAAGTAGGTAAATTTCTGATTTGATTGGCGATGTGATGACGGGTTATTCATTGACAAAGTTAATATCAATAAAACATATATTCGGTCACGAGATTTCCTATATAAGAAAATTATTGGGTTAGCTAAGGTGAAATCTGGAGATCTATAAAGGAAAGCTAGCTATATACTTAACACATGCAAGTCGAACGTCTCCAAAAAAAACTATCGTAAAATTTGGTTCTTCGTTCGCTCTTTTTTCCAGTATGCTATATAAATATTTGATTTATTGTTGAATGGAGAAATGATATTCATCTTTAGTTTTATTATTTAACTTATGACGATAGGAGATGGAAAAATATACAAAAATTTTGCATTCCTAAGAATATAAACTACTTTACATGGCTTGTCAGTGAACATAATGAATTTGTATTAAATGTGCTCATATTTACCAGAAACATAATAGAGTTATCAAAATGTGCACGATGTAATGAAGGTCTCTTCACATGTGTAAAACATGTACAAAGTTTAAATAAATATGGAACAAGTTTATTTCACAAAATAAGATTAATATTATAAGTACTAAGCAACACCTGAATGAATGAATGAGTAAATTCCTTAAATTGTCACTGAAGTTTTACAAATATCCCATAATTTACTTATAATTTTTTTTGGACAATAATATCATTTAACTCTATAATTATTTCAAAAACAAAAATAAATAAAAATGTTAAAAACTTAACAGCATTACCTATTTGACTATATTTGACCTAGTACTTAATTATCCATAACTCATAACCACCCATTTGACCCCACCTTTAGATTAAAAAATATCCTTTTCTTCCTTATTCCATCATTAGAAGAGACCTTAGAAAGGAGAAATGATATTTTTTTGGTCTTCTACAATTCAAGAAAAAATCAAAATATTCAACTAATTTAATGGAGAATGAAAAGGGTTCTCATCTCCCACAAGCCGCTGATAATGTTGATTGAAGGGGCGATGATGAGGTAATTTTATTTTTTTTTGTATTTTTAGGAGCGTAAATTATTTTCAAATCTCCAACATGTTTTTGAAGTAATTTCTTAAAGTTATTTCCATTTGTCTTGAAATAGACATATATTTTAGTTTTTCTATTTTTGCATTGATACAGGCTAAGGGTTGAGATTATTTATATGATAATTCATGTTTTACGATGTGTATTTTGTATTTTTTTTCTTTTAAAATACACACTTTAAAATATATGTATAGTATTACCTCCTTTAATAATCCTTATTTTCTTTATCTTCCTATAAAAGTTGAGATATGTTAGTGTCCACTTGTGTCTTTTTTGATCTCTCTAATTTGATGTTTGTTCTTTTTTATGGTCAATTTTATTTGCTTATTGTAGGAGTATTCAAACGCATAAGTGCAACAATTTGAGTCTTTTGAATTGTATTAGTGTTTAGGATGATAATCTTATCACAGGACAAGTTACTATGAGAAGATGGAATAATGATGTTGAGGAAGTTTTTGAGATCTAGATTATAACATATTTGAGGAGGATGATGACTTTCAAGAGGTTATAGCGAAAGAAATCACTAGGAAGGTGAAAGAAAGGCCTAGAAATACGGCTTCGACATCAGGCCTGTCATCTAGGACTTTGATTATAGTACCACAACAGACTAGTGATGTTGATTCTGATTATGCAGATTAAGATGCATTGCTTAAGGAGGTTGATTCTGAAAAAAATGATGAGGTACAAGAAGTGGTTTAATATGAAGATTACAATGACACTATACATAAAGATAAGCCCACATTGGAACTAGGGATGAAGTTTGGAGGTTTTGAAAAATTTAAACAAGCTTGTAGAGACCGGGGTATTAAACATAAAAAGCAACTTTACTTTTTTATCAATGATACAGTAAGAGTGATATGCTCCTGTAAAGAAAATGGTTGACCATTGAGGATTCATGCTAACAAGTTAAGTCAAGATGATCCTACTGTTCATATTAAGTCCACTAATTTGACCCATATAAATGGTAATGTGTTTGATAATTTTTACATGTCACCATAGTATATTGTTAAAAGATATCTTGACAATCTTAGAGCTAATCCTACTTGGAGCATAAAAGGACTAATTACAGATGTCCTAAAGATTTGTAGATAAATAATATCATATAAGAAGGCATGTTGGGTCAAAAAACTAGCTTTGGAATGGTTACATGGAGAAGAGGGTCTTTAATATGGTCAACTTTATCATATAGAGCTGAGTTGGTGAATTATAACTCTAAATCAATAGTTGTAATTTGGAGAGGTGATGAAAAATTTCAAAGTTTTTATGTATGATTAGGAAAGTGAAAGAATCATTTAAGTCAGGATGTAAACCTATTATTAGCCTTGATGTATGTTGGCTAAAAGAAATTTTTGGAGGAAACTTATTTTCAGTCGTTGTTATAAACCCCAATGGCTGTATTTTTTCTATTGCATATGTTGTTGATGATAGGCGAATTTACACGCCTATAGTACTATATTTTGCCCATATTTTAGCCTAGTTTAGAGAACAAATTATATATTTCATGCACTTTTAGTCCTTTTTCCTGTAAGTGAGCTAACGAACATGATTAGCAAAGTTTCAGGTATAAATGATGAAGAATTCAGCATTTTATGGATAACTTGACGCCAAAGAAAGCTTCACGAAGGGAGAAAAGGAAGCTTGGACACCTAAGGACCAAAAGTGATGAAGGGAAAATCTGTTCCGGGCTAAAACAACATTTCTGAAGACTTTGGGGACTAGCAGTAATTTATTAGGATTAGGATAATGATACATTAACCTAGTACAATTGGGTTAAGTATTTCATTAGCTTAGTAGGATTGGGTTAAGTATCTCATTAGCTTAGTAGGATTTGGTTAAGTATTTCATTAGCTTAGTAGGATTTGGTTAAGGATTTCATTAGCTTAGTAGGAATAGGATATGGGTATTATAAATACCCTATTTTGCTAGAGATTTTATACATTCTAGTTTTAACTCTCATCTTACCTTACAACTCTTCTAATCTTTCCATTAATTCTACTTTTTATTTTTCTTCTATTCTTCTATTCAATTCTTAATTTCCGCAACAAGAGAAACGTTACTTGCAAGGGAAGTTCACGCCTAACGCCTACCACACCATTACTACACGAAATCTTTATTGTGGTATAATAACAATGTCTATTATGATTTCCTTCGCACTCATGGGTAACTAAACCTCTCTGTTGGGGTTATGGAAGCCGTATGATATACTATCTATTGCTATGAGTTTGTCAGTTTGTGACACGTATGCTGCTTATATCATTATTCTCTTCATCTTAACCTAAATTCTTTGTGGTTGCAAACGCAAGAATACGCCAGTATAGCATTAACTTGTTCGAAAGAAATGTTATATGTCTGGAAAAGAGATAATGTCAAGGTAGTAGGGTCCCATCCCCTATTAAAAAGTTAGTGCCGTAACTGGATTAACCTCTTGGAGAATTTGTACCGTTAGATACGCTTTAAGCTCGAAAGAGTTAAAGTGAAATAATCCTCGAATAGGTCGAAAGACGCCTGGATTTACCATCGAATACAATTCTCTATAAGCACGTGCATGTCTGAATTCCGCATAACTCATAGCTAATAGATACGTAAACTCAGAAGGTGGACATAACCCCAACTTCTCAATTCTCATTGTTTTACAACCTACTAAACATTCTTTCTTTTTACTTTGCTATTTTCAGTTTTTACTTTAATATTTTGGTTACACATTACAATCCCCCCTTTTTACGAGACTTGCACTAAAAGTCTAGTAATCGTTGCTTACTTGTTGACCAAGCTATTCCCTGAGGGATCGATACCCAACCCAGTTGGGTTCTATATTTGACTACGACCGCTTTACACTCCTACGAGATCTGTAGATTGAGCGTTATCAAAAATTGGCGCCGTTGCCGGGGAATACGAGGGTCAATTAAGTTTGTGATAATTACTAGACCCTTTGGTCAAAGATTCTTGTACTTTTACTTTTAGTTTTTGTTTTTGTTTACTGCAGGTTTTTATTCAGTGCATGCCCCATACTCAAAGTTCTGGTCAACCGTTATTACCTATCAATCCTGAACCCCAATGAATTGGCAGAATGGAGGCACAAACAGAAATCGAAAGAATGGCTGCTCAACAGGAGCAGGCGAGATTAGCTGCTCTTGCCGCCGCCTAAGTACACCAACAAAACATTGATAACCCTGGGCGAGCAACAAATCCTGACGATGAGGATTTAGGTGATGACGAGTTACTAAACCCAAGGCATGATGCTGAAATTGCAACACCTGCCAACAGAAGAGGTCGTCAAGCTCGGTTTAAGTATGATCGCCAACCCATGCAACCAGTTTTTGATGATGATGATCTTGATGGAGCCGGAGCCACAGGTGCCATTATTCCTCCACCATTTGCGCCCGGAGCCAAGTTCAACATCACAAGCACCATGATTCAGTTATTGCAACTCAAGGGATTATTTGGAGGACTAGCAGGCGATGATCCGAATATGCATCTTATCAACTTTATTTCTACATGCAAGTCGTTTGACAATCCTGGTGTTGGTCAGAATGCAATTCGATTACGTCTATTTCCATTGTCTCTGTCTGGGGAGGCAACTCTATGGTTGAATGGGATGACTCCTGATTCTATTACAAATTGGAGGCAATTGAGAGATGCTTTCCTAAAAAGATTCTTTCCGCCATCCAAAAGAGCACAATTGAGAGATGAAATCAGCAACTTTCGTCAGCTTCCAACTGAAGCCCTTCATGAAACATGGGAGAGGTTCAAGACAAAGCTAGCGAGATGCCCAAACCATCACATGACTAATGTTCACCTAATGGAGATACTATATAGAGCCTTGAATTCAATAACTAAACCAGTGGTGGATAATGCGGCTGGAGGATCATTCATGGATCTCACCTTTGGGCAAGCAAGCAATATGCTAGATCGGATGACAAAGCAAAGTAGAGCTTGGCATACCAGGGATTCTAAGGTAGCAAGCCCCACTTTATTTATTGGCATGACTGCAGACCAAAGAAGAAGAGAAAAAGAACGTGATCAAGATATGGCGCACATGAAAACACAAATGGATCTTCTTACAAAGTATTTATTATTAGGGAAGATCGAAAAAGTCAAAGCTATGGTGTCAAAAGGAAGAGACGAATCTGATTCGGAAGAAGAGGCCAACTACTTGAACAATCAGGGGGGTTTCCGAGGGAATACCCAAGGAAACCAAGGTCGGAACTACTATGATAAATCTGGAAACAAAGACCAAGGAAGTTGGAAGAACAAGAATGAAAAGAGTGGTTTGTACGTTCCCCCTGGAAGACGTGACGCCACCACATCTATTTCTGGAAGTATGGAAGACATGCTGACTAAAATATTGAAAGGAGTGGAAGCAAAAAGCGCGGGAGTAACGGAGGTAGTTAATGATTTGTCCTCTATGAAACAAATAGTTGATTCTCATTCCACTTCAATCAAGCAAATAGAGCAGCAATTGAGCCAACTTTCAGCAGCACTCAATCAAAAGAAGGTTGGCACTTTACCTAGCGATACTGTACAAAACCCAAGGAATGATGGGTCATGCATGGCCATTACTACCCGAAGTGGTAAGGTTCTGGAAACTTCAGCAAAAAGTAAGCAAGTGGTTAACGAAGCAGCGGATATTGATGATGAAGCGAAAGGAGAAGCATCCGCAGAACAAGGCCACGACGTCCATGATGTCAACCCCAATGATTTGCAATCGGAAAAAGCTAAAAAATGGAAGCAAGAGGAGAAGAAAGCCGTGGAGAGAACAATTCCATACCCACCACCACCTTTCCCTCAAAGATTGAAGAAGGTGGCGGATGACACGAAGTTCAATAACTTCATGACTATGTTAAAGCAGCTGACCATTAATGTTCCATTGGTGGAGGCACTTGAACAAATGTCTGGGTATGCAAAATTTATGAAGGATCTTTTGACAAAGAAGCGGGCAGCAAGTTATGAGTTGAAAGATGATGTTCATCACTGCAGCGCAATCGCGACCCGATCAATAGTTCAGAAGAAGGCTGACCCCGGTGCTTTCACTATTCCTTGCACCGTTGAATCTCTAGATTTTGTCAAGGCATTATGTGATTTAGGAGCCAGCATTAATTTGATGCCACTATCTATCTATAAAAAGTTGGGGTTGGGTGATCCTACTCCAACCAATATGAGGCTCGTAATGGCGGATAGGTCGGTAAAACGACCTGTTGGTATTCTATGTGATGTAGTGGTAAAGGTTTCCTCATTCATCTTTCCGGCAGACTTTGTTATTTTGGATTGTGAGGCAGATTCAGAAGTTCCCATAATCTTGGGGCGCCCTTTACTTGCTACGGGAAGTGTGCTTATTGATTTGAGAGCTAATGAGCTTTCATTCCGAATAAATGATGAGGTAGTTCACTTTGATGTGTGCAAATCAATGAAGCAACCCAAAGAGCTGAATGTATTCTCAGTGGCTGATGTTTACTTTGATGATGAGAAAGAATTACTTGAAGAGGAGCAGCTGATTGATGACCCATTGGCGACTTTGCTTATGAATGGTGAGAGTAAGGATGCTGAAAATTGTGAAGAAGCTATTTGTGCTCTATCAGGATTAGGGACATACCGCCATACTCCCGAGAAGCTGGACCTTGATCTCAAAAATTGACCCACACCACCAGCTAAGCCATCTATTGACGAGCCACCCACGTTAGAATTGAAGGAGCTGCCAAGTCATTTAAAGTACGCATTCTTAGGAAGCGGAAATACACTTCCAGTCATTGTGGTGGAAGACTTGGGTGAGCAACAAGTTGCAGCTCTCATTGCTATTCTACGAAAGTATATAAGAGCTATTGGATGGACCATGGTGGATATTATTGGTATTCCACCTGGGATTTGTACACACAAGATTCAGCTTGAAGAGAATTGCACACCCACCATTGAGCATCAAAGGCGTCTAAACCCACCTATGCAAGAAGTAGTGAAGAAAGAAATAATTAAGTGGTTAGACGCAGGAGTTGTGTATCCAATCTCTGATAGTACATGGGTAAGCCCGGTACAATGTGTTCCCAAGAAAGGAGGCATGACGGTGGTCGCGAATGAAAAGAATGAGCTTATTCCACTTAGACCCATCACCGGATAGAGGGTATGCATAGACTACCGAAAGCTAAATTTATAGACACTCAAAGATCACTTTCCAATGCCATTTATGGACCAAATGCTAGATCGATTAGCGGGGAAAGGATGGTTTTGTTTCTTAGATGGTTATTCCAGCTATAATCAGATTTGTATTGCCCCCGAAGACCAAGAGAAGACAACGTTCACATGCCCATATGGTACGTTTGCCTTTAAACGTATGCCAATCGGGCTATGTAACGCACCAGCCACCTTTCAGGGATGTATGATGTCCATTTTTTATGATATGGTTGAAGACACTTTGGAGGTATTTATGGATGATTTTTCAGTTGTTGGTGAGTCTTTTGAAGCGTGCTTGGCAAACCTAAGCATGGCATTGGAAAGATATGTAGAATTCAACCTAGTGCTGAATTGGGAGAAGTGCCACTTTATGGTAAAAGAAGGTATCATTCTTGGGCATAAAATCTCCGAAAGAGGAATTGAGGTGGATCGTGCTAAAATTGAAGTTATTGAGAAGCTGCCACCCCCAATCTCTGTGAAAGGTGTTCGTAGTTTCCTCGGTCACGCAGGTTTCTATAGACGGTTTATCAAAGACTTCTCCAAAATTGCTAGTCCATTATGCAAACTCTTGGAGAAAGATGCAAAGTTTGACTTCAATAAAGATTGTGTGAAGGCATTCGAATGCCTCAAAGAAAAACTAATTGAAGCCCCTATCATGGTAGCACCAGATTGGTCTCTCCCGTTCGAAGTCATGTGTGATGATAGTGGGGTAGCCGTTGGTGCTGTACTTGGACAAAGAAAGGAGAAGCTATTTCATCCTATCTACTATGCGAGTAAGGTCCTGAACGAAGCCCAAAAGAACTACACCGTCACAGAACAAGAGCTCCTAGCGGTTGTGTATGCGTTTGAGAAGTTCCGAGCTTATTTGTTGGGTACCAAAGTGATAGTTCATACAGACCATGCAGCTCTAAGGTATCTAATGACAAAGAAAGATGCAAAACCAAGACTAATTCGATGGGTTTTGCTGCTGCAAGAATTTGATTTCGAGGTTAAAGATAGAAGAGGTTGTAAGAACCAAGTGGCTAACCATCTGTCTAGACTCGAGAACGAGCATGTGGCACAACGTAAAATCGAGATTGATAATGCATTCCCTGATGAGGAGATCTTAGCAGCAACAATGGAAGGATTACCATGGTATGCCGACTTTGCAAATTTTATGGTGAGTAATGTGATACCTGCAAACTTATCTTACCATCAAAAGAGGAAGTTTATGCATGATGTACAACACTACTTTTGGGATGAGCCATATTTGTTTCGACGATGTGCGGATGGTGTTATTCGACAATGTATATCCCATGTAGAGGTGCCTAATATATTGGAAGCATGCCACACTTCCCAAGTTGGTGGACATCACGCAGGTAATCGGACAGCAAGAAAGGTATTGTAAAGTGGATATTATTGGCCTTCGATATTCAGAGATGCCTACGACTTTGTTAGAAGATGCGACCAATGCCAAAGACAAGGTGCTATTTCAAAACACCATGAGATGCCCATGTCAAAAATCCTTGAAGTAGAGCTCTTTGACGTATAGGGTATTGATTTCATGGGTCCATTCGTAAATTCGTTTGGAATGAAGTACATCCTAGTTGCTGTAGATTATGTCTCAAAATGGGTTGAAGCTGTAGCGTTGGCCGACAATGAGGGAAAGCGTGTTGTAGCATTCGTAAAGAGAAATATCTTCTCTCGCTTTGGAGTGCCACGTACTATTATAAGCGATGGAGGATCTCACTTTTGCAACAAGCTATTAAAATCCGTGTTGGTAAAATATGGTGTCAAGCAACATAAGGTAGCCACGCCTTATCACCCACAAACTAGCGGCCAGGTAGAGGTTTCCAACCGAGAGATAAAGCAAATCCTTGCTAAAACGGTAAATGTTAATAGGACAGATTGGTCTCGGAAGCTGGACGATGCACTATGGGCCTATAGGACTGCATTCAAAACACCAATTGGCATGTCCCCTTATCAACTAGTTTATGGGAAGGCTTGTCACTTACCCATTGAGCTTGAACATAAGGCATTGTAGGCATTAAAGTGATTGAATCTGAATTGGGATGATGCAATGAATCTGAGATTGGAGCAACTGAACGAGATGGATGAATTCCGTCTACATGCTTATGAGAGATCGGACCTATACAAGGAGCGGATGAAGAAGTATCATGACCAGCGAATTGTTCGACGAAACTTTCAAAGGGATGATATGGTTCTTCTCTTCAACTCCAGATTGAAGATATTCCCAAGTAAGTTAAAGTCCAAGTGGTCTGGTCCATACAAAGTTATCCAAGTCTACTCGTCTGGAGTAGTTGAGTTGGAAGACACCAATGGTGTTATCTTCAAAGTGAATGGCCAACGAGTTAAACCCTATATCGGTCCTCTTGATTCGATAAATTAAATGGCCATCACTTATCTCGACGAAGTCTAAGTACTCGAGGTAACTATGTCGTGCCGCGACAATAAATAAGGCGCTAGATGGGAGGCAACCCATCATTTATCGTTTTTCATTTTTTTGTTCTAGTATGTGTTTTGCTTTTGATTAATAAAAATCCAAAAATAAGAGTCGTGCCACGACCAAAACTAAGGTGCTTGGTGGGAGGCAACCCATCGTACTAATCGTTTTCATTGGTTTTGAGCAAATGTAGGTGCAAGAGGTATACAACGAGGAGATCGGTTTCAAAATTTGATTTGGACGGATTGCATGGTAAAGGTGGTAAGTTAGGAATGAATATGCAAAAGGCTATGGATTGAGCATTGCTCATGAAAATATAGGCATCGAACAAGGATAGGCCTAGGTAAACCTAGGCCACGAACAAGGCAAGGCCTATACTATGGCCTAAGGTCTCGGAATCTGGTGTGCCATAGCATAGGCGCCGCCCATTCTCAAGTATGCCATAGCATAGGCGCCGCCTATGCTAAAGCCTTTTGTCTCTGAATCTCAAATGCAAAGTGATAGGCGCCGTCTATGGTCACTAAAGGCCTTGCACTAGGCGCCGCCTATGCCAAGCATAGGCAAAGCTAAAGGCGCCGCCTATGGTCACTTTATGTCTCCAAAACCGATTTTAAATGGGTCAAAACCCGACCCAACCTTTTTCTATAAATAGGAGACTTAGTCTTCAAACACAAACACATTGAAAAACCTAACTAGGCGCCGCACATACTCTCCAAATCATCTAAAAAAATTTCCTTTTGCTCTAATTCTTCACAAGAACATCAACCAAAGGCATTAATCAAGTAAGTACTTCTTTGTTCTTCATTTATTTTTCGTAGGTACTACATTATCATGCCTATTATGAATTGCTAAATCTTGAAGAAATATTGGTGATAAAAATGTGTTTGAATTATTGATACACAACCAAGTGAGTGAACATATACGTTGGGATAATCTTAACTTGTTTCCAACTTGAATTTGATTTTGATGCATTGTTATACTACTTACGTAATTGACATAGTCCTTAACATTGAATAATATTGTCACTTGAATACTTACATGTTGGAATGACTTGTTCATCGGAATGAGACTTATAGTGGCCTGCCAACATAGGAGGTTGTGATTATTGTTAGATGCTATACCTTCATGTAATCCCTATGTAGTAGTCTTTCTATATACATCATGAAAGTATTTCAAAGATTACAAGAAGGGTCACATCTCTGGTTTGATTGTTGGAATATAGTGCCTAAAACGTATGTCGATGAAGTCTAAGTAATCGACCACTTTTACTTCACTAATTTGTATCAACAATCTAAGTGTGGGGTGGTACCCCTATTGCTTGTGTATAGATTGTATCCATTGAGATGATGCTAACATGAACATTGTTCTAAGTCTCAGGTACAATGGCACCCAAAGCAAGACAAGGCAAAGATAAGGCTACCACTTCCCAAAAAGGCAAGAAAAGAGGCCGCAAAGAGTAAGGAGAATCATCCTCAATGCAATTACCACGCCGCATGTTTGGAATAAAATGGGTTCTTGAGGAGGAAGCGAAGGAATGGTATAGGAACAACAAGGAAGGAAAATATGTTCATGTGGACTTGATAAACAAGGAAAGCCTAGCGAAGAAGGAGCCGCGCATGTTGGCCAACATCATGGCATTACATCTTGATTTCATCTTTCGAGACATGGGAGCATGTAATCTCAATTTGATAAGAGAATTTTATGCCAACTGGTCGCCGAAAACCACAGGCAGTGAGGTCAAGATTCGGGGCCAAGTTTTACAACTCAATGCGGATTTCTTCAACTCCTTTCTTGGCTTGCCTTCAGTCGATCCATCGTCATTCAAGGAGCTGTACAGTAGACCTCCATATAGAGAAATTCGACACACACTTTGTGGAAGTATATCCATGGCAAGGTGGAGCAGACAAAAAGACATCGGACGACACAACACCTTCCCATATGCTCCTTTGAATAGGGAAGCAAGGATATGGTTGTGTATTGTCAACTCTTGCCTCATACCAGGGACCCAGTACACCAAGATAACAAGAGATAGAGTGTGCTTGGTATACGCGCTGATGATGAATGCCCCTATCAACTTTGGGTCAATTATTTGATCCACCATGCGGAAAGCCAGGCTGCACAAGCGATCCCATTTCAGTTTCGGCAACTTGTTGACTGCAATCTTGAGGAAGGAAGACATTGAAGAGGAACCGGCTGATCATAGACTCCCACACAATCCAAAGAAGGTTGACCTCACAAAGGTCAAAGATGCTGAAACCACACATGGCGTCAACCTTACTACGACAGAGAGACATGCTCGGGATGAGAGTTTCTTTCGCCATCTTTATGGCATGACTCGGTTCACAATGATGAGTGGTGGACGTGTTCCAACTGCTGCAGAGCTCCAACAGCTGGATCATGACTATCCAATAAATGTGCATACAAGGGAGATGTGTGGAGTAGGTACATACTTTGAGGAACCTCTTGATGACGATGTGCCGACCGATGATGAGCGACGAATGCCAGACTCCGACGTGGAGGAGAATTCTGATGACGACAACTCCTATGATGATTCCGACGAAGGGGGTATGACCCCCGACATAGAGGAGGAGTCCGACTGACCAGGTTCTTCGTATTTATTTTCCACTGAGGGCAGTGTCCCGGCTAAGTGTGGGGTGGTTGCATGCTATACTCCTTTATCCGCATTTGCATTTATGTTTGTTTGCTTTAGTTTTTTTTCCATTTTTTTTTTCCATTTTTTTTCGTAGTTAAATTTTTTTTTACTTAGCTTCGCATGAAATTATTCTAATAGGCAGCATGAGATTATAACAAGAGTTTGTGCTAAAATCATGACTATTGAGACGTTTAGGCTCTAATTGTGACTCACTACATGATATTGTGCGGTATAATTCCTCCAGTTGTTGGGTTAAGAGTCTATACTACTCCCAATAAAGTCGACCATGTGCCTTGTGTGTGCGAGGATATTGTATATTCTATGTTTGTGGCTGATGCTAGAACTTGCCTGGTATGTATGTAAAGCGAAAATAAAGAGTGTAAGTCTAGGAGATGATTTAGGCATTTCTTTGGCAACCTATGCTTGTTTACCTTCTTTTTACCTACCCATGGACATTATCCTAGTTAACCCTTTTGAGCCTTTAGCCTATTTTCTTTGACAACCTCATATGTAAGCCTAATCCATTTTTTCAAGACCATAATTTGATCCAAATTCCTAAGTGCTTTAAAGTATAAAGTCATGTGACAAAATAAGAGGAAATTGGGTGAGTATGATACTTTAGAATGTATTGGTGCTTGAATTTGTTATGAAAAAGAATTGTTATCATAAGAGGTATGTTATGAAAAGAAAAAGGAAAGGAAAGCTGAAAAGTTGCTTAAAATTGAAAAACAAAAGAGGAGAATAAAAGAAGGTAGAAAGGTTGTTTGAAAGAAAAGCGTTAATGATACAATATGATGTATTAAAGTGCTTAGGAACATAGTCACTATTTCTGGCCAAAATAGTCCTACCTGTCCCTTAGCCTACATTACAACCCGTAAAAGACCTAGTTGATCCTAAGCTTAGCATTCTGACATTTAGTGGAGCATTACACTAAGGGCAAGCCTATGGTCATCAGTTGCTGCATATGAATTCTTTGTGAGAGCGAGAGCAAGGATATTTCTATACCCATGTTTGAAAAATATGCTATACTTGTGAGTGATTATGGGTAATATATTGTGAGACACACATGGTTGATGAGTTTTGGGTAGTTGTGTATAACTCTTTGTACCTTAACTTTTGGATATGAATTAACTACCATCACGAGTCTATGTTGGAGGTTGAATTGTTTCTACTAATGAGAAGAAAACTACTCTTTGTTAATGATTGTTATGCTTGTCTTGACGAATATTTTGTGTTGTTACTGTGAAACCCTAAGTTAATGTTTAGAAGGACATGATAGTTTGTTCGAGGACGAACAAAGCTTCAAGTGTGGGGTGTTGATGATAGGCGAATTTACATGTCTATAGTACTATATTTTGCCCATATTTTAGCCTAGTTTTGAGAACAAATTATATATTTCATGCACTTTTAGTCCTTTTTCCTGTAAGTGAGCTAACGAACATGATTAGCAAAGTTTCAGGTATAAATGATGCAGAATTCGGCATTTTATGGATAACTTGACGCCAAAGAAAGCTTCACGAAGGGAGAAAAGGAAGCTTGGACGCCTAAGGACCAAAAGTGATGAAGGGAAAATCTGTCCCGGGCTAAAACAACATTTCTGAAGACTTTGGGGACTAGCAGTAATTTATTAGGATTAGGATAATGATACATTAACCTAGTACAATTGGGTTAAGTATTTCATTAGCTTAGTAGGATTGGGTTAAGTATCTCATTAGCTTAGTAGGATTTGGTTAAGTATTTCATTAGCTTAGTAGGATTTGGTTAAGTATTTCATTAGCTTAGTAGGAATAGGATATAGGTATTATAAATACCCTATTTTGCTAGAGATTTTATACATTCTAGTTTTAACTCTTATCTTACCTTACAACTCTTCTAATCTTTCCATTAATTCTACTTTTTATTCTTCTTCTATTCATCTATTCAATTCTTAATTTCTGCAACAAGAGAAACGTTACTTGCAAGGGAAGTTCACGCCTAACTCCTACCACACCATTACTACACGAAATCTTTATTGTGGTATAATAACAATGTCTATTATGATTTCCTTCGCACTCATGGGTAACTAAACCTCTCTGTTGGGGTTATGGAAGCCGTATGAGATACTATCTATTGCTATGAGTTTGTGAGTTTGTGACACGCATGCTGCTTATATCATTATTCTCTTCATCTTAATCTAAATTCTTTGTGGTTGCAAATGCAAGAATACGCCAGTATAGCATTACCTTGTTCGAAAGAAAAGTTATATGTCTGGAAAAGAGATAATGTCAAGGTAGTAGGGTCCCATCCCCTATTAAAAAGTTAGTGCCGTAACTGGATTAACCTCTTGGAGAATTTGTACCGTTAGATACGCTTTAAGCTCGAAAGAGTTAAAGTGAAATAATCCTCGAATAGGTCGAAAGGCGCCTGGATTTACCATCGAATACAATTCTCTATAAGCACGTGCATGTCTGAATTCCGCATAACTCATAGCTAATAGAGACGTAAACTCAGAAGGTGGACATAACCCCAACTTCTCAATTCTCATTGTTTTACAACCTACTAAACATTCTTTCTTTTTACTTTGCTATTTTCAGTTTTTACTTTAATATTTTGGTTACACATTACAATCCCCCCTTTTTACGAGACTTGCACTAAAAGTCTAGTAATCGTTGCTTACTTGTTGACCAAGATATTCCGTGAGGGATAGATACCCAACCCAGTTGGGTTCTATATTTGACTACGACCACTTTACACTCCTACGAGAGTTGTAGATTGAGCGTTATCAGCTGTAATAGCTCAAAATAAAAATAAAGAAACTTGGAGTTGGTTCCTAAAAAATCTTGGACATGACTTAGAAATACGGAACAACCATCATATTGCATTCATGTCTGACTGACAAAAGGTAAGTCACATACATGCTTCTCTAGCATACTATTTATATTATTCGCTTTGAAGTTTCAATGTTGCGTTTAATAATTTTTGTAGGTCTTAATAGGAGCAGTTAAGAAATTATTTCCATCTGCTGAACATAGAAGTTGTGTTAGACATATGTATAAGAATTTTGGAGGAAAACACAAAGGTAAAACTTTGAAAGACTTGCTATGAAAAGCAGTAATGGTCAGTAATAAACTAATGTTCAAGAGATGTATGAAATAAATTGAGCAAGAAGATAAAGAAGCAAGAGAATGGTTCAATCACTCAGAGAGACCATTCGAAAGCTTGACTAGAACACTTTTTAGAACAAACACTAAATGTGATATGCTGCTCAACAACTTGTGCGAAAGCTTTAATAGGTAACTAAAAAAGTATCTTCTATAATTATGCAGTGCAGGAATTTACTGAGCATTTTTCTTACTTTAATACTATGGTTTAGAATTTAATTGTTTACATCTATATTCAGTTAATATTTAAACTTTTATCTCACTCTTGAAAGTCGAATTACATCTAATAAATTTATCTAGAATCACTCTTGAAATTTTTTGTTTAAAAAATTATAGTAGACGGAAACGGAGAAAGAAAAACTCTTTTGTTTAAATCTTGAACTTTTGTCAAGCATAAATAATATGTTAGTTTCCTATTCGACTCACTAGCATAGGAAACCAAATAAAGCCATCAACTATTATCAGTGTATCTAACTAATGTAATTTTTTATATTCTTAGGTATATTTTTTATTCCAGAGATAAAAAAATCATTACGATGCTAGAAATGATAAAGAATAAGTTAATGACTAGGTTATACAAAAAGAAAATTTAGATTGACAAGTATCAGAGCATGATTTGCCCAAAAATTGCTAAGAAATTGGACAAAACCAACGATGAGACTGTTGTGTTTAGACCTGAATAATTAGGAGGACCAAAGGTTAGAGTTATTGGACCTAGTGGACCATACGTGATGGATTTGGTGGCTAAGAGCTCTACTTGTAGAAGGTTTGATTTAACTGAATTGTCGTGTACTCATGCCTATGTTTATATTATTGGAAACAATGAAAAAATAGAAAAGTATGTGAATGCCTTCTATCATATTTATACTTTCAAGAGTGTGTATTCACATTACATTAAACCAACAAATCTTGAAGATTATTGGCCAAAAGTTGTGGACTGTGCAGAAATTCTTCCTCCTAAAATTGTGAAGAAAAAGAAAGGGAGGAAGCCCAAGAATAGGAAGAAATAAGTTGAAGAATAAGAAAAATTGAAAATAATTGCAGCTGCTAAAAATGCTGAAAATAGAGCTGGAAAAAGACTAAGAATACAGGAACTCAAAAGTTATCCAAGGGCGTTGCAAAATAAACATGTTCAATTTGCAAAAACAACGACAATAATGCTAAAGGGCATTATAAATGGGCTAAAAATTTTGATAAGGCATCTTTAAGTCAACCTGAAAAGAGGACAAATTCAACTAAACAGGCTCAAAATTATGACTATTGGGACAACTCTCAATTGTGGATTTTAACTCTCAGATAGATTTGAACTTAACTCCGGTAATAAGTTCTATATCTATTTTATTTCATTTATGTGAGTTACTTAGCTTTTTTTTTTTATCTTTGTTTCAGAGAGGTGCACAAATTATGAAACCACTTGCTGCTGAAGTGCCCGATGAAATATTACATATTACTGACAAATTTTTAGAGGTATTGAATGGACTTGATGTTGATTATGAGACCTCTGTGCATGTTACCGAACTACCTTCTAGACCCTCTTCTATGTCAAAGAGCAGTGGACATCTTAAATGAAAAACCATATCAAATTATGTATTTATTGCTCAGAAGAAGAGTAAAATATAAGAATTATGTTATTGTCTTTATTTGGTCTTGGGAAACACTTAGAAATAATTTTTGTGACTTACTTTTGCAAAAATTAGTATTCATGTGTATATGTTTATCAACTTATATGGTCTTCTATTATTGCCTGTATTAGGTAATGTTTGTCTACGACGTTACTTATTAGGAGCATCATTTTAACCGTTATTGAAATGGAATATTAACATGATCTTTTGCTATATATTCTTGTTTGTTTCTCGCGTTATGTTCTGTTGGAATATTAGGTAATGCGTTAGATCAGTTATCGACTATGTAGTGGTGTTGCAGGCATCAAGTATTTTTTGCTTAATAGTTAGGCTACTACTTTCGTGTTTTACTTCATCTATATAAACTTACATGTCTATTACTGTTTTAGTTGCTGCTTTTTACTCGAATGTTAAGATAGCCACTTGTTTGGTATATGCAATAGAAGAAGTTTTTTGTATTTTTCACCCGATCTTCGATTTAGAGTCTGACTAATTCAAATTCATGTCGGGTAGAATAGAAGTTGTTAATATTGCAAGGATTGTGCATATTAAAGAGACCATAAATGAGAAGAATTAACTAATTTTTAGTATAAACTTTAAGCAACTAAAATGATATGACTATTCTTCTTACTTGGATAACTGTCAAATGGAATCTAGGTACATCAACTGTTCACTTAGCTTCTTTACTGAAGTTGAAAAAAACTCTTCTACCAAATAAAGGAACGATGAAAACGCGAAACATAAAATTAAAAATCGGTGTTTGTTTTTTCTTGTCACCAAGCCTACGTCAAGTTACTCTTCCATGTCGAACGTATGTTTCTGATGAATTGTTGTGCTAAATAACATTTGTTATGAATGAAATATTGACTATGAGGACCTTTCTATACCTTAGATATAGAAGATGCTAGCATTTGTTATCGATGCAATGTTGACTAAGAGGTCCTTCCTGTACCTTAGATATAAGAGGTGTGTGTACCCATCGATATGCATATTGATTGTGCCTCCATTGCCTTGTTTTTCATTTGGTTTTTTGAGATCATGCAACATGTTCTGATAATGGTTCTGTAGATGACTGCAATTATACTTTGTTTCCAAATCCTATGCGATCAACGAAAAGAGAACTTCTTGATTTGCCCAGACATACCTGTATTGAATGCCTCATTCTAAATTTGCAAACAGAGTTTCTTCTAATGATGAAATAAGGAGCAACATGGATTTAATCTGCTAAAGGTGGGGTCAAATGGGTTATGAATTATAGATAATTAAGTGTTGGGTAAAATATAGTCAAATGGGTAAAGCGTATTCAGGATTTTAAACTTGTGGGTTACCAATAAAATAAATTAAATATATAAAAAAATATAAAAAAAGTTGTGAGAGGAATTTGAACCAGGGTATCCGCATGTTCCAACACTTCTACCAATCTCTTTTAAATCACTGAGCTACCCAACAACTTTATTAGTGAGTTCCTAACTTAGCATTCTTATATATATATATATATATATATATATATATATATATAATATATTTTTAATATAATTACAAGATTTTTAAAAATATTTGTTTGGTTCCCAAGAACTCCTATCTCGAATGCTAGATCTGCCCCTAAGTAAAATACACTCATTTGTTCAAGCTAAGGGGCGAGTGATAGGGCATTGTTTGAGAGGTGACTCTCTCTGTTGTTCAGGTCCATTGGAAGGCCATTACTAGAAATGTTACAAAATATAATTTGTCTTTCAAAATATATTCCTATGATGTCTGCCTCAAAGGCTTTCATGGCACATACTGGTGGAACTTCCAAAAGCATAGGGTCTTCAAAAACCATCCTTCTAGCACCCTCCTTAGCTAAGACATCTATCACTCTATTATTCTCACTATATACGTATTGCAGTGCCATCACTCCCATTTTTTGCATGAAGGACCTGTGTCACGGGCTCATTTTTCACTGCGTCAGCGGCACACAATTTTGCCCTGCGGTGCCCATGGTTCCCCCAACTATGGGCCAGCCTTCCTCATTTCCCAGGTCTTTATCACGATCCTGCGCCTGTGGGAAGATCATCTCAGAGGCTTGCCCCCTTTGGTGCCGCTCCATCAACATGTCGGCTGACATGGCCAACGTATAAGCAGCTCTCCTGGCGCACCTTTGATCCTTGGATCTCATCCATATGCTCTCCTGGGGATGGATAAGGATATACTCATCCCTCGCCTTGACCTGGGCATTGCCATCACATGCCCAGTCCTATCTTCAAGCTTGACATCGCCTCATGCATGTACACTTGGCTTTTGCTTCGCGCGAGTAGGGAAACCCTCAATCCTTGGCCGTTGTCTCAAGCGTCTTTCTTAGATATGCCCTCTTATGTCTTATGGCATAGCCAACATAGCCCACGCAACTTGTATCCAACTTCCATAGCACAGTGTCGCCCCACAACTGCGCGTCTAGGCCAACGGACCCTTGCTCACTTGGCTGAACCTTGACCAAGCTCACAAGTTAGCTCACGAGTCTCTTGGGGAGAGTATCTCGATTGCTCTATCGGCTCAGAGGCATCCTTCCATCATTTAGACAGCCCATGGGGCTTGTCGGTTCATATAGCCAACCTCTAGCCTTTTCCGACGCCCAACGCTAGTCCACCCGACCTTGCGTTGCCCATAGGGTTCCCGAGCCCTATGAGTACCTTGCGCACTCCTTTGACATGCCAAGGCAGGCCCTTGAGGTTGTCCCTCAAGGCAGCAAACTTGGGGTGGCCATCTGTCGGCACACCCGGGGGAGGCTGGTAGGCTGTCACCATTCATACCCCCCTTATATATGCTTAAAATAAATAATCCCAATGTCCCCCACTAGACATCATTTTGCCCGAGAATCATACTGGGGCTTAGATCATTCATCCGACCTTCAAATTGGGTGTCGTTTGTTCCTACTCCTTTCTATTGACTTTATCTACACCTCCATGAAGTTTCACCCCATTCCCATACACATGGAACGAGTTATGGCCTTCGGACCAATCAGCAAATTATGACAATGCCACTGGATTTTGGCCAAGTCAAGCCCCTATCCAAACGGACTCCAAACTACCCCAAATTTGGTAAGCATACATAAGGTACCATCAATATCAACTCTCTAACCCTTAATCCTCAGATTCCACTTGTAGCTCAAAATGGTACGGTGCTGACATCGAACACCACACACGATCCTCACCATGCTTCCGCCCCCTGGGCTCACACCAAGCCCTCTCTAAATCACATTGGCACTCTTAGGACATGTCATGCAACATATATAGATGTTTTTTGCCTCATGTTATGCCCATTTGCCTCATCTTCAACTTCAGCATATTCCCTCAGCACATGCCGCCTGCATAGCTGACAAGGTTGCGGCCTAGTTGGCACGCCCAATACTGGTGAGTGACAGGCCCTAAATTTTTGGGGCATCACACCCTCACACACCTGAATTAGTCATTGTCCTCAATGATATGCAACACCAACGACAACCCAAAGTGTGCACCCTTGGGGATTTACATCGCGGCCCCAAATCCTTGTGTGTGGGAACTCTTGTGAGCTCCTTCTTAGAAATGGAGTCAGGCCCCTTGCCCTTCTTCCTTGAGTTTTATCCAAGCGTGCACTCCGCACTTCTGCTCGGACGATGTCTCCACACCTGCACCAGTGACTAACTTTGCGGTGACCTCAAGTCATATCCACATCATGCTCCTCATGGCCTTCATCTTGTCCGGGAATCTATTTCTACCCTAGCGATCCTATTAGCCCATCCATACCTGGCATGTCTAGCCCTTCGATCCTTTGCCTCTAGTAGACAACTTTCTTCCCTCCTGGACTTTTGCCTTTTAAGCACAACGTAGTTAGGTAGGCATCCCTCGATGTGGCATCTTTGCCAACCATGCCCTTATGGTCCTTATCTACTCTCTTCAGGCGACATCACTGGCGGTAGCCTAAATCATAAACTTTGTCCCAATCATCATTCATAACAGCCTTTGGAAACCCATGCTTCACCATGGCAACTTTTGGCATCTCGTGTGCTCCGCACCCATAGGCACCTTACACTCTGTTGGGATGTACCCTTTGGCAAGTACTTCTTATCTCAAAGTGCCGGCATTTACGCACTACTCTATGAATTAGATGCTTCGTTCAAAACTCTCTCTTTCCCTTCGCAGTCCTTCGACGTTCGGGGTACCCTCGTACCTATAGCCTATGGACAGAACTCCCATGGTTCACCCATCTGCGGCCTCTGACCCACTCTTCTACTCTTGGAAAGAACCCATCCTCGAACTTGGAACCCAATTCATTTTCAACACTTTAGCTAATCCCACTTTGACGACTTTTCTTATCCATAGTACTTTGGCACAACACCTCTCCATGAAATGGTTTGGTTTATGCGTGCTGCTCACACACCTAATGGCTTTACCTCCACCTGACTTTAACGTCCATCTTCCCGCAAAGAAGCCTGCACTCAGGTCCTTCTTCACGTTATTGTGGCCCAATGGTCTGCTTGGTGCTATCCTAGTTCTTGCCTTGCATAGCACTCTCTCCAACTGCAAGCTCCGCTTGCCCATGCCGTAGGCTTCACTGCCCACTCAACCTGCATGGCTCTCTTCTGTAGGGACTCTCTTGCCACTCCTCACAACCCATTGGATGGCTAGGTTTTAGGGACTCTCCTGCCACTCTTCGCAGCCCATTAGGTGGCTAGGTCTAGGGACTCTCCTGCCACTCTTCGCAGCCCATTAGGTATCTAGGTTGTCGTTCCAAACTTGAGTCTGACTTTCTTTAGACGGACCCCTTCACGTGCCCTCGGCAAAGCTTAAGTCCAACCTTCTTGGTGGACACTCAACTTGATGCCTTAATTGCATCCATGGAAAGACCTAAGCATGATCAAGCCCAATGTTTATAGTCTACAGCTTCAACTCTCTTGGAACATGGCTGCACGACCTGGCAGACATGGCTCATCCTCTTGACCATCCAATTTATCGGCATATCCTCTTTTTTTACTCAGCCTAGACTCTTTCATGGCTGACAACCCTGGCTCGTCGCTTTGCATGAACAAGCTACTTGACTGACAAGCTTCTGATGCACTTCGCCAACCTTGCTTGACGTTCTTGTCAAGTCCATGCTCTCTTCTGACCATAGTTGTCAACATACCGCTAACAGAGTTTCTGACGAACTGACGGTTCCCCACAATCAAGGACATTTAGGCACCAGCCATCCGATTGTCTAACTTTGTGGTTCTACTCAAACAGCATCGCACGATGACCACACTTGTTGGCCCAACGTGCCTCTATAGAATCCCACTGCATACGGTACCCACTGATTTGAAGCCATCCCTTGAAGGTTTCTCAATCACTCTCGGATGCTTCGAAGATGAAACAACCCACACAGACGAAGGCGAAATCAACGACTGTGACATGGCGTGATTCTGAAATAATGGGTCTTGGTTGACATAGCTAACTCAAGCATCTCAACATACAACCAATTCCCTTCACAAGGTAGAATCATCTCAAACGATCTTCATGAGCACGACGAATGTCAATCTATGCTTTGACGTGATCGCTGCAATAACATTCACAATCTGCTCTCAATTCTATGCTCTCTGATACCACTTGCGTAGCAAGTGGTCTTGCTCTGATACCACTTGTCACGGGCTCATTTTTCACTGCGTCAGCGGCACACAATTTTGCCCTGCGGTGCCCATGGTTCCCCAAACTATGGGCCAGCCTTTCTCATTTCCCAGGTCTTTAGCATGATCCTGTGACTGTGGGAAGCTCACCTCAGAGGCTCGCCCCCTTTAGTGCCGCTCCATCAACATGTCGGCTGATATGGCCAACGTATAAGCAACTCTTCTGGCGCACCTTTGATCCTTGGATCTCATCCATATGCGCTCTTGGGGATGGCTACGGATATACTCATACCTCGCCTTGACCTAAGCATTTCCATCACATGCCCAGTCCTATCCTCAAGCTTGACATCGCCTCATACATGTGCACTTGGCCTTTGCTTCGCCCGAGTAGGGCAACCCTCAATCCTTGGCCTTTGTCTCAAGCGTCTTTCTTAGATATGCCTTCTTATGTCTTATGGTATAGCCAACATAGCCCACGCAACTTGTATCCAACTTCTGTAGCATAGTGTCACCCCACAACTGCGCGTCTAGGCCAACGGACCCTTGCTCGCTTGGCTGAACCTTGACCAAGCTCACAAGTTAGCTCACGAGTCTCTTGGGGAGAGTATCTCGATTGCTCTATCGGCTCAGAGGCATCCTTCCATCATTTAGACAGCCCATGGGGCTTTTCAGTTCATATAGCCAACCTCTAGCCTTTTCCGACGCCCAACGCTAGTCCACCCAACCTTGCATTGCCCATAGGGTTCCCGAGCCCTATGAGTACCTTGCGCACTCCTTTGACATGCCAAGGCAGGCCCTTGAGGTTTTCCCTCAAGGCAGCACACTTAGGGTGGCCATCTGTCGGCATACCCGGGGGAGGCTGGTAGGCTGTCACCATTCATACCCCCCTTATATATGCTTAAAATAAATAATCCTAATGTTCCCCACTAGACATCATTTTGCCCGAGAATCATACTGGGGCTTAGATCATTCATCCGACCTTCAAATTGGGTGCCGTTTGTTCCTACTCCTTTCTATTGACTTCTTTTACACCTCCATGAAGTTTCACCCCATTCCCATACACATGGAACGAGTTATGGCCTTCGGACCAATCAGCAAATTACGACAATGCCACTGGACTTTGGCCAAGTCAAGCCCCTATCCAAACGGACTCCAAACGACCCCAAATTTGATAAGCATACATAAGGTACAATCAATATCAACTATCTAAACCGGAATCCTCAGATTCCACTTATTGCTCAAAATGGCATGGCGCTGACATCGAACACCGCACACGATCCTCACCATGCCTCCGCCCCCTGGGCTCACACCAAGACCTCTCCAAATCACATTGGAACTCTTAGGACATATCATGAAACATATATAGATGCTTGTTGCCTCATGTTATGCCCATTTGCCTCATCTTCAACTTCAGCATATTCCCTCAGCACTTGCCGCCTGCATAGCTGACAAGGTTGCGGCCTAGTTGGCACGCCCAATACTGGCGAGTGACAGGCCCCAAAGTTTTGGTGCATCACAACCTGTATTCATGAATAATGTTAGTGGAAAGAAGGTGATCATTTTGAATCACAGGAATAATAGTGGTAGAGTTTGTGTTTATCTCCCGGGGTATAAGGTTCTTCTCTTTACACAATCGCAGGCCACAGAGGATGGCCAATAACTTAGCCTGGTTAGCAAAAATATGGGCATAAATTTTGACGAAGCCTAGAACCCAGTTCCCAACATGGTTCCTTATGATTCCACCCACTCCACTTGAGGTAGGTGGGGTCTTAGCCTACCCATCTATATTAAGTTTATAGGTTTTCACAGGAGGGGGTTCCCTTTTGACTTAAGAGGTGGCCGAAGGGACTTTATTATGGGTGGCTTTGTCAATTAGGAGGTGGAATTTCATGGCACAAGCAATAATATGACTGGTGTTGAAGTGGTTCTTGTTTTTCTTACAAATATTATCATTTCTGCTTAACCAAATACTCTAGATACTAAAGGAGATAAGGGCATTCCAAGAGATCCAATAGTTGAACTACTTTTTTAGGTAATCCCAAATAGTTTTCCCAAGTCATGTTGATGGAGGTAATGTCTACAGAGAAAGTGTCAATATTATGCGAGGCAATCTTATTCTAGAATGACTGAGCTTTATCACATTGGAAGAGAATGTGGTTGATGTCCTCATTTTGAGTATTACCGAAGTTGCATAAAGGACTTAGATTCAGGCTAATATTGTAGAGGTATTGGTTGGTAGGGAGCCATCCATGATGGACTAGCCAAAGAAAAGTTGTGCATCATGAGAGTATTTAACTTCCAAATCCAACTGAACTCTTTGGTGAGGATGAGAGGGTTGGGTTGATTGCTTTGGTAAGGAAATGGTAAGCATTGTTGGTGGAGAAAATCCCATTAGAGGTAAGACTCCAAAGTCTATAAGGTATTTTAGACAGAGTAAGCAAGGGGCAATTAGTGATTTATAATAGTTGTAAACACCTAATTTTAGATCAAACTGAATGTTTTACATTATTTTAGTGTTTAATATATATATTATTTTAAGTTTTAAAATTAAATATTTTAATTTTATTTTATTTAATATAAAGTTTGTTTTAAAAGTTTTGAAAACTACAAAAATATAGTCACATTATAAATAAGCTTTTATTATTATTATTATTATTATTATTATTATTATTTACTTATTTATTTTAAAGAAAAGGAATTTTTTTTAAAATTATATTTGTTTTCTTCTTTTAAATTTTAATAAATAATTTAATAATAGTAATATTTTGTAATCATATTTCTAAGACTAGTTATTTAACTTATTTTGTATTTTATTAATTTTAAATGGATTTTATCATTTTTATTTTATTTAAAATATTAATTAAAAAAAAAACTATCCTAATCCCCCACGTTCCCCACAACCCCACTTTTACCCAAACCCCCATTATTCCCTCAACTTCCATTTCAACACACAAACACTATACATATAATACACACACGACAATAGAAAAAAGAAAGGAGCTAGAGAAGGAAATACAGAGAAACAAACGAGAGATAAAAACAAAGAAGAGAAGAGAAACTAAGAAGAGACAGCAAAGAAATGAGAGAGGCAAAGGAAATCAGAAAGAAACCAGACGAAGAAACTAAAAGTGAAAAGGGAGTAGAAACTTAGGGTGTGTTTGGTAGGATGGAAAATATTTTCTTGGAAAATGTTTTCCTAGAAAAAAGTTGGTTTTTTACTTATTTCTCATATTTGATTGGTGAGTGAAAAATATTTTTCGGAAAATATTTTATGGTGTTTGGTTGGTGAGTAGCTAATATTTTTTAGAAAAATATTTTCTAATGTTTGATTGGTGAGTGAAAAAATATGTTTTAGAAAACACTGCAAACTATTAACTAGTATATCAGTGTCTCTAGCAACTCAACAATTTGTAAGAACTAATTTAAGTATAACAAATAATATCAATATCGAATACTAAAATATTATATTCACTAAATTTAAGCAACTATTAATTAACAAATATAAGAAATATTTTTCAACATTTTATCAGGACAATCTCAAGATATTATAATTAATAGAAATATAACGGAACGACAAACTTATTCAACTTCGTGAAACAAGTTACATCGATGACAAAATGAAATATGAAATTAGCAAAAGTAACATCGGTAATTCTTCATCTATACATATGAAAATAACAATGTATTCAACGAACATTGGAAATGGAAAAAATTCGGACTTCACCATTTTTTATTTCAAGCAGTAAAAAATTGAAGCAAAGCACAGTGAAAAATAATTTCGAGTAATGTAAATTTTTTAGAAATGTGAATTTTTTGAGCCATGTGAATATGAGTGTTGTTGTTGGGGGGGGGGGGGGGGGGGGGGTTATAAGTCACATTTGTCATTTTCTGGAAAATGGCCCCTTGGCTCATGAGGGAAGTCATTTTCCCTCAAATTGAGGAAAATGAGTTGTTGTGAAAAATATTTTCCCAACATTTTATTACAACCAAACAATGAAAAATTGGAAAACATTTTTCAAAAAATATTTTTCATCATACCAAACACACCCTTAAGGAAAGAAGGACGACTGATAAAAGAGGAGACGAGTTGGGGATTCCGTTCGAGTTTTCGAGGATTTCATTCGTGCTTCCCTTTTAATTAGTTCAATCCTACAGGTTCTTGTCCAATTCCATACTATTTATTTTATAAGTTTTATTGTGAATCGAAACATGAATGAAATTATCGCAAGGGCTTCTTATATTATCTAGCGTATGTAGTTTGTAATTTTTACGTAGTTCGCGCTTTACGTGTTTGTTTATGACTTGTTTGTTGACTTAAAATAATGTTGATTAAGTTGGTTTTCAATTTTGAATGATAGGATTTTCAAAATTAATAACGTTAAAAAATTAAAAAGGTTACATTAAGTCTATGTGTAATTAGGAAGTATTTATGATAATTGCACCATGCATGCATTAGAAACAGAAATGGAATACACAAAATTTAGAAGAAACAAAAGAAATAGGGAACGGAAAATGAGAATAGAAGAAAGAACTGAGAGAAGAAAAAAGGGAAAAAGGGAAATGAGAGTAAAAAAACAAAACGGAAAAAAGCAGTAGTTAGAAAAGGAGGAGAAAAACAAAGTGAAATAGAAAATAAGAGAATTAAAAAAAATCAATTGATGTTATGTATGATATATTATTTCTCACATGTTTGCATGCAGTTTTTTTTAGCTCTAATATTTTGTTTCTTTTCCATTAGTTGAAATTTTGTTTAAAATAATCACATAATAATGACCATAATAATAATAATAATAATAAGAAGAAAACCCATATATCAACCCATAAATGCAAAGTGACAGTTAGTTCATAACTGAAATTTTAGTTTTGGTTATTGGATCTTCATGACTATATAATCATATTTATTGTTAATTAATATTAGTTAATCATATATTCTGGAAAAGTTTGAATTTTGTCTACAGATGATAAAACTTTCCTTGTTATTTTAATGAAAGTAAAAGAAAATGGATTCCAAATATTCAGTATTTTTACAACTACCTATTTAAGCTGTAATGAATTGACTTTTCTATTGGGTGTTTAGGACGTGTTTATTGATAAATGATTACTAAAATAAATATTCTTCTTAAAAAAAAAATGTCAAAGTTTAAATATTTTTTCGAACTAATAGTAAGTTTATTAAATTAAAATAACAAAGGAGGTCAAAACTTGTAATTTGTAAAATAAGGAACAAAAATTGTTATTTTTATTTGTTTATGAAAGGCGTGTTTGTGAGTTAGTAAAATATCAAGTTCTTCAATTCTTATACTTACAATCTCTATCATAACCATGACTTTACTATACATACTGTTTCCCCAAATGGATTTTCATTTTTTATTTCAATAAGCTAAAAAAAAAAAAAAAAAGACCTCAGTGAATTTCAAGAAGCATAGACAATATAATAGGTCACGACTTTAATTTCTAATTCAAGACTTATCCAAAAAAGGGGTAGAAAAGAGAGAGAAACTCATTTTAAGGAAGTGAATTTGTAAAAGCATGAGTTAGGTTCTTAACCTCAAGAAATTAAGATTTAACATACAAGAGAAAGTTAACGATGAGGTTGGAAAACCTTACTATCGACCATTCATTATAATAAAATTAACATATCATTTTAAAGTCGATCTATTTGGGATGGGTAGATTTTTAAAACACGTTAGGTTCTTATTTAGACTGGAAAAGATGGCAGCTATCCATAAATGTCTCAAAGGCGTGAGAAGTATATCAAAATTTGTGGTATGACCAGAAAGTATTGCTACCGGTAAGCCAAACATTAATATAATAAGATAACTTAAATTAAAATAAATTGAAAGCGATATAGAAGTTACTTTAGGCTAACAAATACCGTATATTCAAGAGATTAATTTAAGGCAGACGTAAATCATTAAAGTGATCGTGCTAGAACCACGGGACTCGAGGGGTGTCTCACACCTTCCTCTCGGTTAACAGAATTCCTTATCCAAAATTTTTAATTCACAGATCAAAAAGAAAAATTCATTTCCTTTTGATAGGGGATTCAATAAGGTGACTTGGAACACTCAAACTCGGTTTCAAGTGGTGATTCTATGAAATAAATAACCCTTTTCAAAATGTCACTTTAATTGAAAAAATTCATTTTCTCTAAAACCAACTCCCTGGCAGAGTTGGGGCGGTTAAAAATAGGGGTGTGACAATAATTTCTAAGGGAAGACAAAAGAGAGGTTGTCCAGGTTCTTACCATCTTGGGTGTAGATATAGATGACAATAATGACGTGCTCAAGCTGATTCAGGGGTCCGGATCTGGCTTCTGATTGATCCAAGGTTGGGAATCTAATTGTATTCAAAGAATCTAACTCACTACCAAAAAAATCAAAAAAAAATCGACCACAGAATGTAGTCAGAAAAAATAATCACATGTGGTCAATTTTTTAATTTCTTAAAAAAAAAATGTAAAAAAGCGACCACATGTGGTCGCTTTTATATTTTAAATATCAAAATAATCATTTCAATAATTTTTATATTAATTATTATTTCTTTTATAAATAAAAATTTAAAAAATAACAAAACCGACCACTTGTGGTCGGTTTTTGAAAATTCTTTTTTAATTAATTTTTAAAAAAATGATCACTAGTGGTTGATTTTTAATTTTTTTGAAAAAAATATATATATTTTTAAAAAAATCGACCATATGTGGTCAGTTTTTAACAAAAAAAATAAAAAATAAAAAACGACCACTTGTAATCGGATTTTAATGAAATAAAAAAAGAAAAATTAATTTTAAAAAACTGACCACTTGTGGTCGGTTTTTAATGAAAAAATATAAAAAAAAAATAAAAAACCGACCACATATGATCGGTTTTTAGTTAAAATAAAAAAAAAATTAAAAAAACAACCACTTATGGTCGGTTTTTAATTAAAATAATAATAAAAAAATTATTAAAAAGCGACTACATGTGGTCGATTTTTTATTAAAATAAAAAAAATATATTTTTTAAAAACCAACCACTTGTAGTCGATTTTGGAATTTAAAAGGAAAAAAAAGTAAATAATTATTTTTAAAAAATAATTATATAACCTATTACTTACTTTATGTAATCTAATTATTATTAGTAGTAAAAATAATATATTAGATTATATATATAATCTAATATATTTACTTTATTAAAAAATAATCTAGTTTATTATTTTTTAAAATTATATTGATTACATGTAGTCAATAACCAATATAATAATAATAAAAACCAATAAATCTTAGATTTTTTGAAAAAACTTACACTAAAAAATATATCAAATATAATATATAAATTACGTTAAACATAATATTTATCTTTTACTTATGTTTCAATATATACAATAAATATTTTTCTTTATATATACGTTAAAAGACGTTAAACATGCATAATCTTTGTATAATGAATATGTGTATATATACCATACCGTTGGAATAGATAATTGAAAAATGATGTTTATAGTACGTATTTGAAAGCTGAAAACTGATGTTTATAGTACGTATTTGAAAGTTGATGTTTATAGTACGTACTTGCAGTCATAATAATATAATATATAACTGATAATTCACCAGAATATAATAAACATGTTCTATTATAAGGTAATATACTTGTAGATGTGATATATATGAAATATGTCGCATCATAATATTGGATAATATACTCGCGTACGTATGTCATATATATAGTACATATTAGAACTTGATATAGTCGATAGTGTGTATATGTGTGTGTATGTATAGGTATATATATAGTATATACATATTATGTAGTGAAGGTATATTAATGACATGAGATAAACTAATCGATAATTATCTGAGTATATGTGAAATAAATTGTATATTATTATGGGGTAGTAAAATCGTATATTTGATATTTATAGTACGTATTTGAAAGCTGATACACAATTGAATAAATGCATATATACGTATATCTCGTGTAGTGACGTTTGCAGTGATAGAAAGCTCGATAACTGAATCTAGATATCAAAATATTTTGAATAATACATTGATATCATACTATTGAGGAAATATATATACTATTTTGTGTTAATGTAGATACACGTATATTGTTGACGTTGTAATAACGTAAGACAAGTAATTGATAATTTATCTGATTAACACGTTGTACTACGAGGTATGTATGTATGTATGTATGTATGTATGTATATATATATATATATATATATATATATATATATATATATATACAATTGAGAAAATATACTACTCGCGTTAATGTGATGATAAAATAACTAATTATTTAATTTATATATATACGCGTTGTATTAAATTAATTGGATATTTTAAATAATATTATAGAATTTATTAAAAAATTAATTTGTTAAAAATTAATTTTAATTTATTAATTTTAGTTTATTAAATTTTAATTTATCAATATTTTGTAAATATTAATGTTAACACACAAATATTTTTGAAATAAATACATACACACACAAACCCTACTGCCACATGTGAAAATATTTTTGAAAACCGACCACATGTGGTCGGTTTAATGTTAATCGAAAAAAAAAATAATTTAAAAGAATTAACCCGACCTACTGCACCCGATCCGACCCGAACGAAGCAACTTAAACACACATACATATATACATGGCTAACACACAAACAAAAACAGACACTCTCTTCCAAACACATAAGCACATACACACACTCTTCCAAACACACACACAAACCCTACCGCCACCGCCCTTGTGGACTGCCGCCGTCGCCGAGCTTCTACCGTCGCCAGGTACCAACACCCAGTTTATCAATTTCCTTTTCCATTCTTACCTTTTTACTCATTTTTAGCAATACCCATTTTATCAATTTTCATTTCCATCACAATTTTGATACTTAGGTGTTCTTGATTTTTGTTGTTTACTTTTGCTTTATCTTCATTTTGAGGATTGTTTTCTTTATTGGGTGTTCTTGTTTTTTGTTGTTTGCTTTAATTTGATTGTAAAGATATGTGGATTACTTGCTTAATTGGGTGTTCTTGTTTTGTTTTTTGTTTAGTTTAATTTGAATGTAAAGATCTCTCTCTATATATCCTTACTTTATTTTTGTTTTGTGAATTGATTATTTATTTTGGTGTTCTTGATTTTTGTTGTTTAGTTTAGTTTGAATGTAAAGATACTTGCTTTATCTTCATTTTGTGGATTTGCTTAATTGAGTGTTCTTGATTAGTTTAGTTTGAATGTAAAGATACTTGCTTTATCTTACAAGTCTATTTTCCTTGTTCTTGCAAGTAAATTAGGGTTTACTTTTCTTGATACTTCGTTATAGTTTTAGTATTTTGGGGATTTTTTTATGGTGATTTTAAGCTAAGAATATGAGAAAATAAGCTGAAACATATTAGAAAGAAATTGGAATGTGGTGAATTTTTTGTTTTGAGTGTAGTTAAGTTTGGTGACTTGGTAGGTCACTTAGTCACTTGAAATTTACTAAGTGTAGGTACTTTAAAGGTAAATATTTAATTGTCTATCAGCTTTCAAATACGTACTATAAACATCAATTTTGAATTGTCTATCCCAACGGTATGATATATATACACATATTCATTATACAAAGATTATTCATGTTTAATGTCATTTAACGTATATATAAAGAAAAATATTTATTTTGGTTAGTCTGGACATTTACTAGCATTTGAGTTCTAATAATTTTACTATTTGACAGATTCCGAATCCGATATAAGGATTGCTTTGCTCTTTTTTCCGGTGACCGCTTATCGGTCTTTTTCACTTTAATTTAGGCCAAGCAAAGCTAAGTGGTTATCTTCTTGTTATTGTTCATATTGAAGTCTAGTGAAGTCGCGTGTGGCCTTGTTCGATTCACTAGCATTATTGTTATCTTCTTGTTATTGTTCATATTGAAGTCTAGTGAAGCCGTGTGTGGCCTTGTTCGATTCATTAGCATTATTGTTGACATCTTGTTGGTCTTTTTGTTATTTTTTTTGAATGTGGTTTGGTTGTTGACTTAGTTACTTCAAAATGGTTAAGTGTAGAAACTTTAAAGGGAATTTTTTGTTTTGAATGTGGCTTTATTTTGATACTTAGTTACTTGAAAATGGTTAAGTGTAGGGACTTTAAAGGAGATTTTTTATTTTGAATGTGGTTTGGTTGGTGACTTAGTTACTTGAAAATGGTTAAGTGCAGGGACTTTAAAGGGAATTTTTTTTTTGATTGTGGTTTGGTTGGTGACTTAGTTACTTGAAAATGGTTAAGTGTAGGGACTTTAAAGGGGATTTTTTTTATTTTGAATGTGGTTTGGTTGGTGACTTAGTTACTTGAAAATGATTAAGTGTAGGGACTTTAAAGGGGATTTTGTGTTTTGAATGTGGTTTTATTTTGATACTTAGTCACTTGAAAATGGTTAAGTGTAGGAACTTTAAAGGGGATTTTGTATTTTGAATGTGGTTTTGTTTTGATACTTAGTCACTTGAAAATGGTTAAGTGTAGGGACTTTAAAGAGAATTTTGTGTTTTGAATGTGGTTTTGTTTTGATACTTAGTCACTTGAAAATGGTTAATTGTAGAGACTTTAAAGGAGATTTTTTGTTTTGAATGTGGTTTGGTTGGTGACTTAGTTACTTGAAAATGGTTAAGTGTAGGGACTTTAAAGGGGATTTTGAGTTTTGAATGTGGTTTGGTTGATGACTTAGTCACTTGAAAATGGTTAAGTGTAGAAAATTTAAAGGGGATTTTGTGTTTTGAATGTGGTCTGGTTGGTGACATAGTCACTTGAAAATGGTTAAGTATAGGGACTTTAAAGGGAATTTTTTAATTTTGAATGTGGTTTGGTTGGTGACTTAGTTACTTGAAAATGGTTAAGTGTAGGCACTTTAAAGGGGATTTTTTTGTTTTGAATGTGGTTTGGTTGGCCACATAGTTACTTGAAAATGGTTAAGTGTAGGGACTTTAAAGGAGATTTTTTTTTTAATGTGGTTTGGTTGGTGACTTAGTTACTTAAAAATGGTCAAGTGTAGGGACTTTAAAGGGGATTTTGTGTTTTGAATGTGGTTTTGTTTTGATACTTAGTCACTTGAAAATGGTTAAGTGTAGAAAATTTAAAGGGGATTTTGTGTTTTGAATGTGGTCTGGTTGGTGACATAGTCACTTGAAAATGGTTAAGTATAGGAACTTTAAAGGGAATTTTTTAATTTTGAATGTGGTTTGGTTGGTGATTTAGTCACTTGAAAATGGTTAAGTGTAGGGACTTTAAAGGGAATTTTTTTGTTTTGAATGTGGTTTGGTTGGTGACTTAGTTACTTGAAAATGGTCAAGTGTAGGGACTTTAAAGAGAATTTTTTTGTTTTGAATGTGGTTTGATTGGTGACTTAGTTACGTGAAAATGGTTAATTGTAGGGACATTAAAGGGGATTTTATGTTTTGAATGTGGTTTTGTTTTGATACTTAGTCACTTGAAAATGGTTAAGTGTAGGGACTTTAAAGAAAATTTTGTGTTTTGAATGTTGTTTGGTTGGTGACTTAGTCACTTGAAAATGGTTAAGTGTAGGAACTTTAAAGGGAATTGTTTTGTTTTGAATGTGGTTTGGTTGGTGACTTAGTTACATGATAATGGTTAAGTGTAGGGACTTTGAAAGGGAATTTTGTGTTTTTAATGTGGTTTGGTTGGTGACTTAGTTACTTGAAAATGGTTAAGTGTAGGGACTTTAAATGGACTTGGTAGGTTAAAAATGATTAAGTGTGGGGACTTTAAAGGTGACTTGGTAGGTTGAATGTGGTTATGTTTGGTGACTTGATAAGTTGAAAATGATTAAGTGTGGGGACTTTAAAGGTATTTTTTTAATGTGGTTTTGTTTGGTGATATTTGAATTTTTGTGACTTGATCTAATTAGTTGAATGTGATTAATTGCATAGATGGAACCTGATTATAGCTGGATATATCAATGGAGCGATGATAATAGAATGGGTATTAGGGAGGAATTTGTTGAAGGTGTCAAAAGATTTGTTGAACATGCTTAGACACTTGATGTTTGGACATGTTTTCGGGCTATTCGTTGTCTTTGTGTTAGATGTGATGGTATAAATCTTGTAAATGAAGAAGATGTAAAGGAGCATCTTTATAGAAGGGAGTTTCATGAGGACTTTTTAAGATTGCGTGGTATTCATGGTGATGTTGTGCAAAATAACTTTGTTGTTGGAGAAAGTAGTAGGTCTGCAGGGCATAATGAATATCAAGATACTAGGATGACAGAAATGGTGTACGATGCTTTTGGGATGCAACACGGGGGCGACTTTAGGGAAATTATCGAAGATGTTCCTAATATCAAAGCGCACAAATTCTATGAACAATTGAATGCATCTAGTCATCCTTTGTTTGATGGGTATTCACACTTTCGTTTGTCTATTACTGTTAGATTATTAAGTATTAAATCTGACTAAAATATTGCTGAAGGAGGAATGGACTCAATGATAAACCTTATTAAAGAGTTAGTTGACCCCGGCTTGGAGGTTCCTGATTCTTTCTATAAGGCAAAAAGATTGGTGTCAAAGTTTGATCTCTCCTTGGTTAGAATTAATTGTTGTGAAAATGGTTGCATGTTATACTTTAAGGAAAATGCTAACCTAGAGTCCTGTAAGTTTTGCCAGCACCCTCGATATAAGCGTGGTTCTAGTCGAAATCCAATTACTATTAAGGCGATGCATACCAAGGTTGAAGAGGTTGTATGCTTCAAACAGTTCAGCTCCTCATATGAGATGGCATAGTGAAAATAGAAGGTCCACTGGTGTTATGTGTCATCCATCTGATGGAGAGGCTTGAAGGAACTTTAATGCAATTTATCCAGATTTTGCAGCTGAGCCACGAAATATTCATTTAGGATTATGTGCGGATGGGATCTCTCCTTTTTCAGTTGGTGTTGCGTCATATTCATGTTGGTCTATATTTATCACCCCTTATAATCTTCCTCCTGAAATGTTGAAGACTAATCCTTATATATTTTTGAATTGTGTTGTTCCTAGCCCGCGTAATATAAAAGGCGAAATAGATGTCTACTTGCCAGCTTTGATCGATGAACTTCAAATTTTATGGCATGAGGGGGTTGAAACTTGGTACATCTCACTTAAACAGAATTTCAATCTGCGTGCATATCTAATGTGGACTATTAATGATTTTACTTCTTATGGAATGTTGTCTGGGTGGATGACAACAGGAAAGCTGGCTTGTCCATACTGCATGGAAAAAACAAAATCTTTCACATTGAGACATGGCCGAAAAAATTCATGGTTTGATTGTCTTTGTTGTTTCTTGCCACCTGATCAAGAATTTAGGAGACCCAAGAATGCATTCAGAAGGAATAGAAGAGAATATGGTGGTCCACCTTCAAGGTTGTTTGGTCATGACATATGGGATTTAGTTCAGGATTTGCCTAAAGCCAGTGAAGAACTATTGTACAGGCTAGATGGATATGGCGTTTTGGATAACTGGATTAAGCAGAGTATATTTTGGGAGTTAGAATATTGGCTAAATAATTTACGTAGAAATAATATTGATGTCATGCATACTGAGAAGAACTGTTTTGACAACTTGTTCAACACAGTTATCGATGTCACTGGCAAAACAAAGGATAATCCGAAGGCTAGACTTGACTTACCAATACTGCAAACGCAGAGAATTACACTTATGAAGGAGACCAATGGCAATGTTCTTAAGCCCAAGGCTAGTTTTACATTCAAGTTGAACCAAAAGCGTCAAATATGTGAGTGGGTCTAAAGTTTGAAGATGCCCAATGAATATGCCTCAAATTTGGGAAAGAGGGTTGATATGGCACAAGAAATTTTGCATGGAATGAAAATCCATGATTGTCATGTTTTCATAAAACAATTACTTCCAATTGCTTTTATTGGTTTGCCTAAAAACATATGAAAACCAATAACAAAGATCAATTTGTTCTTTAAAGACTTATGTGCCACCACATTAAAAGAAGAAAATCTGGCGCGAATGGAAAGTAATATTGTTGTTATCACCAACAAGCTGGAGAATATTTTTTCGCCAGCATTCTTCGATGTGATGGAATATCTTTCCATTCACCTTATACATGAAGCTCGGCTAGGTGGTCCAGTTCAAATTAGGTGGATATATCCATTCGAACGGTAAGAAATTGCAACATATCTAAATTCATACATATCTTTTTTAAATATAGTAAACATCTAATCTTAAGATTGTGCAGGGCAATTGAAAAATTAAAAAGGGGTCCCAAAAACAAACATAGGGTGGAAGACTCTATAGTTGAGGCATATCTTGCAAGAGAAATGTCTCAATTTTGTTCATACTACTTTCGTGATGAAGTTGGTTGTTCAATAAACCAATCGAATCATCATCAGGATGATGCGAATGAGCCTCATTTGCAACCGATATCAATTTTCAATCAATCTGGGTGTAAGGCTAAAAAGACCATACGTCGCTGGCTCACTCCCACGGAGTGCAAATCAGCAAGTTTGTATGTCTTACTGAATTGCCTGAAAGTTGAGCCCTTTCTGAAGTAAGGAGATTAAAATTTTAACATATTCATTTCTTTACTCATTCCCTTAAAGAAACTAATTGTGTTTTGCATGTTGGATCTTCAGTTCATTTAAGACTCAATTCCACGAAAATCAAGTGTATTCATCCTTTGCAACATGATTTACATATGAGGTTCGTAAGTATATTAATATTTCTATAAATTTTAAATATTTACACATTCCTCAACTAACATATAATATATATATATATATATATATATGTATAATATTTTTAGGTACATAAGTCACCAAATACAGCCGCATACAATCAACTCTTGAGAGATATTTCTTTGGACACAGTTGAATCTCATGCAATGTCCCATTACACAGTAAATGAATTTAAATTTTTCACCGAAAAACACTCCAGAACAAGGAAAACAAGCAATAATCGTGTTTGGGTTAAGGGTGATGATGATGTTGATTACTTTGGCACCATACACGAGATCTTAGAACTGGAGTATGCTGGTTTTCCAATAAAAAAATTGTCCTCTTTTGATGTAAGTAGTTTGATCCAAGAACAAAAGGCACAAGAGTATATAGGGAGCATAACATCATTAAGTTGAAGCACAATAGGTCGTATCCTATTTACGATCCATTTGTTCTAGCGCAAAATGTTAAACAAGTGTATTATGCTACTTATCCATTGCGCAGTGATAAGTCTGATTGGTGAGTTGTAATCAAAACAAAGCCTATAGAACAGGTGGAAGTTGAGAATGTGTTGGAGACTGCATATCAAAATGAAATGCAGATTGATCACCAGCTAGTGGACGTTGGCTTAGTACATAGTTTGAATCACCCGGATAATATATTTGAAGAAGTTAATATTGCGGAACAAGAGGCTGAGTGTGTAGTAGATGAGGAAACTTCCGAAGAGGGTGAATGATTTAGTGAAGAGTCTTCAGAAGAGGAGGATTAGCTGTGTAGGTTGTATTTATTATGTATTGATGTATTTATGCTTTGTACTATATACTTACCTTTATGTTTCTTGTTTAAGATTGATATGTAATATAATGTTTAAGATTGTTGTTTTCATTTTTTCATAATTTATATAGTAATAAAAATATTCTTGTCTATCTCGTGTTGTTGGAGCGATTTGAAATGTGAATTAGTAACTTGAAATTAGTTACTAGGAATGCTTTCTTATATATTCTTTTTGTAGGAACTAACTACTTTTTAACTTTACATAATTTAGATGTCAGGCAGAGGCGACAAAGGTAAGGAAAAAGTTGATCTTACAAAACCAAAAAAGAAAACACAACTTTCGCCTTATAGACGACCGACAGGTATTCATATATCTGAGGGTCGATTTGCTGATGTAACAACACAACCCTCATATTCTAGGTCATCTCAGCATTCGATTTCTACTCCTACGCATGTGGGGTCACTTCATGGGTCTACACCGATCCAATCTGCTCCTATCACTGTGCCACGACCATCACAGTACTATCGAACGTCCGCTGGCACATCTGGACATGTACCATCATCGATACCCTCCTGTAGCAGTCACGTAGCTTCGAACAGTGATTTTGCTGGATCTATTAGGTTGTCGTATCTTTATCTTGGAGGCACTCTATCGGGTGCTTTAGATCAGCCCACGCTTGTGCATCCACCATCACTTACTCCGCAGCCAGGAGAAAGAGATGATTCTGGAAGGCGTTAACTTGTATCATATGCGAGAGGGTAATATTTCTAAATATAATAACATTATTCATTTTTCATTACTATATTATTATGCTCTATGAAATTACTGTTTGATCCTGTGTTATAGGCTTACGCTGGATGCTGGAGTTGGACAAGCTGCAAGAAAATGCATTTGTCAAAACATCAACGATTACTGGACCAGTTGGGAAAAGATTCCAAAACTTGATAGGAAAGGAATGTTTCAAGAATTTAATGAAAGGATTTAACTTATCGACTACTTAACACTTTGTTAGAACAAAAGATTGAATATTATATTTTTATTTTTGTTGTAGAAATTTTACTGGTGGGATAATGAGAATGCATATCTTATAAAGAGAAACTTTTTCAGTAGATGTAGATCTAGATTTAACGGTCTGTTGGATTATGCCCGAACCAACTTGGTACGACCTGACTAGATTAGTGAATGCTTATGGCAACAGTATATTCACCATTGGAATAGCGAAGAATACCAATTGCTGAGGGAAAAAGGAAAGAAAGCTCGGGCATCATCCAAGGGTAGTTCTCTACATACTGCGGGTGTCAGAAGTACTATTGTTGTGCAGGAAAAATGGTATGTAACTTTTATAATTTTAATTATTTATTTTTATTTAAAGTTTTTATTATTTGAACATTGATAATTTTTTCATATGCAGGAAAAAGTAAAGGGTAGGAGCATACCACAAGATAAGCTATTCGAGGAGACTCATCTGAAAAAAAGAACCTGACTGATAAAAATGTATGGGTTGAACCTCGTCCAAAAACTGCCCATGTAAGAAACAAATATTAAATTTATGAATTTTTTTCACAGAGTTGATATTATTCAATTATAACTACTTTAATATTTTTTGACTTTTAGTTTTAACTTTACTTTGAATATAGGACAAAAATACGCAACTCGTTAGTGAATATTGTAGTACTCAGCCTCCTAAAAGTCAGGGTGACCTACTGCCCCAACATGTAGAGGAGTTATGGGAAAGTTGTGGGTTTTGCAGAGGCCATTACTATGGAAACCACAAATTTTTTTTTTGGCGAGAATATTAGGTGTTCGTCCGTCCCTGCATACTCTAGCTCTTCAGTTGATAGAGAAATCATTAAAAGACTAGAAAATACGATTTTTAAACTCACCGAAGAGCTTGATGAACAGAGAGAGAGCGCAAAATAAGGAGGAGGAGGAAACATCATCCCAAATCAGGATGCTGAAGGAGCAGTTCAGCTCTTTCATTCAAACTGCAAGGGTTATTCCTCCGTGTCCTGGTGATGCAGCTCGGGCTGCAAAAGGTCTACGCCCCCTGGATGATATCAGCACAGATGAGGATATGGAAGACAAGGACGAATTCGATGAAGATGACTTTTAGTTTTTTGACCTTTGTATGTGTTGTATTTTGAATTTAGATATTTTGTTGTTGTTTGTACACTTTTGAAACTATTGTTGTAGTTTTTACACTTTCACTTTGTTGGACATTTTGTATGTGTTGTACACTTTTGAAAGTATTTACATTTGATTTGTTGTTGTTGTTGTATTGCATGTTGGACCATTTGTTGATTTTTATCTTTTAAAACTAATTTCCAGAAAAACCGACCACTTGTGGTCATTTTTTTCAATTTTAATAAAATTATAATGAATTTTAAAAATTTGTATATATTTTTAAAAAACCGACCACAAGTGGTCAGTTTTTAAAAAACTACCACTACTTTACTGATCATAAACTTTGATCGATTTTGTGATCGAAAATTGGGGAAAACCAAAAGTGGTCGGTTTTACCCTTTTTTTTTTAGTAGTGTGCCTCTGGTTCCTTTATGGATCACCCAACTTGAGCATTTGTTGCAAGTTCCCATTCTCTCGTAATGCATTGCCAGATTCTAAACTGAATGTTTTTGGAGGATGGTGGATTTTTAGTGGAGCGGTACTTAAAGTAGAAAACCTTGGCCCAGAGAGATTGAGTATTGTTGTACATTCTCCATTTTAGGCTATCATGGATGGCTTTGTTCCTAACCTCACTTTTCTGGATTCCCAACCCCCTTAGTATTTCCTGGTTGTAATGGTGTTCCATCCAACTAAATGAAGCTTTTTCTTTTCAGGGGTAGTGCCCCAAATGAAATTCCTTTAGATTTTGTTGATAGTTTTGGTGATTTTTGCAGGGAGTTGGATAGATTGCAGGGCATGGGAAGGGATGTTGCTCAAAGTGACTTTGGTTAGGACAGTTTAACCAGTCATGTCCAGTAATTTTATTTTCCAAGCACTAAGCCTAGTTTTTATGCTATCAAAAATGAATAAGAGTCATTGTTGGTAGGTTTAGAATGAAAAATTAGGAAATCGAGGTCTAAAGATTTGGCTAGATTGGATGTTAAGAATGAAGGGCAATCAATAAAGTTATGAGTGGAGCTATTGTTGGAAAAGATAATCTTGGATTTAGCTAGGTTAAGCTTTTGTACAGATATGTGACAAAAAGCCTCTAAGATGCTGAGAATGGCATATCAACTCTCAGGAAAGGTTGTGGAGAAGAGAGTTAGATCATCTGTAAAGAATAAGTGAGATTCTAGGACCACTGATAGTGATTTTAATGGGAGTCCAGCTTTTACTAGGACAACTTTGCCAATTATTCTAGAAAGTCTTTCCACATAAAGAATGAAATATAGAGAGAGATAGGGTCACCTTGCCTAATACCTGTAGATGGGGTGAAAAGTTTAGTTTTAGAGTCATTAGGAAGGATGGAGATAGAAGAGGTGAAAATGCAAGACATGATGAGTTTGGAGAGGTTAAGAGGGAAGTTGAAGAAAGCAAGGGTATCCTTTATGAAGGACCATTCAAACCTATCAAAAATTTTTTCAAGGTCATTTTTCTGGATCATATTGGCTTTGATGACTTTCATTTTCCTAAAATGAGAGATGTATTCCTAGACAATTATGACAATGTCAGAAGCCCTTCTCCTAACTAGAAAACTGAATTGGTTGAGTCAAATAATGTGGGAGAAGAAGGATTTTATTTTATGGTGATGATTTTGGTGACCAACTTGTAAACAGTGTTGCACAGTCTGATGGATCTGAAGCTTTCAGCATGGTAGAATTTTGACACTTTGGAATGAGGCAGAGTAGCATATTGTTCATTTCAGGGTCATGATATTGGTGAAGAAAGCATTTTTACAAAAGTTAATGGCCCTGTCACTAACAGAGTCCCAGTATCGTTGGTAGAACATGATATGAAGGCCATCAGGGCCAGGAGCTTTGAGGAGCTTAAAACTCTTAAGGGTTTTGAGGATTTCAAATTCTCTTAGGGGGCATCAAGAGTGGAAACAATGTGGCTAGGGAGGGAGGGATGATCAAGAGAGGGGGAATTGGTTGGGAGATTGGTCAACGTGGTATATTTGAAGAGAAAACATAGAAATTTCATTGATAAGAATTGTCTATCTATATGACTCATAAATCATATGTAAAAAAGTTAGAGATCATGCTAATGAAATATTGCTGAATATAGTCGGCTCAATCATATTGGGGGTCTAAATTCAAGCTCTAACAGAGGGCCTTAAATTATATTTTTTTAATATATATTTATTTATTTAAAATAATTTTTTTTTAGTTTTTTGAGATGTAAAATTAATTGTAAAACTCTACTTAATTAGTAATGAGTTGTTACCCTTTTATGCTAAAGAAGATTCCGTGAATAACTCTATAGTTTTTCTTTTTTTTTTTCTTTTTTGAAAAATATGGGTTACGTTGTTTTCCTTTTTGATGCTAACAAAAGGTTTCAGTAAATATTTTTAGAAGTATATATAACTATTTATATTTGAAAATATGGGTCCCTCATAATTATGGAATCCTACGCAATTGCCTAAGTAGTTTAATGGACGAGACGCCACTGTTGTAGTGTTTATTAGATCAACTTATACGTCTAACTAGTTAAATTAATATTTCGGTCTCATCTTCTGTGCATGAAAGATTAAATTGAGCTGATGCCAGTGTGAAGACTCAAACTAGAGATGTTGCTTTTCGATTTTTTCTTTTTAAAAAAGTGAATATTGGGATGCTTAGATAAGATGAGACCTATTTCATGTCACACAATGGAACTATGGAGCATTAAACAAAAGCTCAATTAGCTAAAGAAATATGATACAAAGAACTGAAGATGAAAATAGACTGTCAACTTGCGGTTAAGTTTATCAAACGAAAGGACATCTAATCCCACCTTCTTAAATCTATTATTGAAGATTGCAGTTCTTGCTTGAATTAATAAGAAAGACGAATATCGTATATATCTGAAGAGAAATAAACAAACGTGCAAATTTCCTAATATAAAAACTCCGAGACATATATGATAAAGATTTTCTAGTTTAGGAATATCCAATAATAAAAATTTTGCTATTGCAAAATTTAAATAGTGTAGCTTATGAACGATTTAAATGTTAGAGTATTTGACTATTTTCCAATATATTAAAAATACACATTTAAATAAGGTGATTTTCTAATACTTTTCTAAATTTTAAAGTAAATTAGTTATTGTTATTCTAAGGTTATTTTTTATAGCTAAATGGATATATATTCACTTTATGATTTTTTTATTTTTTTTTCAAAATAAGATCTATATAAAGATACGACGAGAAATTACCTTAGGAACACAAAAGAGATGTTTATGATTTTTTTTGGTAACTAACTAAATTTTATTACAAAAGCTGAAGTTATATACAACAAAACAAAGACTTAGGTATGTGTAACATGCTCCATGCCTTATTTATTCTCACATATCCTCTATAACATGCATGCATGTAGTCACTGCCAACTAGACTAAGCTACTTCTCTTATGTTAGGTAGGAGTTGAAGTTCTCCAACCAATTTGTTGTGTGTGGTTAAGTGTCCCTTTGAGATGAACCTCTTGTACTATTTGCTTCACTATGTCATCTGGTGGTTGAGCCTTGTCTTGAAAAGTTCTGGTGTTTTCTTCCCTTCATAAACTGTATATTGTAGTTGCCAGTCATGTTGAAGACTTCATTCATTGTAGTTGGCAGTCATGTTGAAGACTTCATTCCTTGGACAATTTCCTCAGCTATGATGACTAGCTCATTGCAACTTATTATTACGATTTGTCCTGAATTTTCTACTTTATCTGATTTTTTACAAAAATTAAAATTACTTTTCTTGATGAAAAAAGAGTTACTTGTTGGAAAGAATTTCTTTTCTATTAAGTTTCTTCTCTCTTAGAGGAAGGGTTTTGTAACTGTATAAATAGAAGATCTCTCTTCTCAAGCCATAATATAATATCATCTATAATATAGTTATTTAACAATTTTGTTTAGGAGGAGATTTTCTCTCAATTAATTTTTATTCTTTTTTATTTAGATTTTTTTAATATGTAGGCCAATTGACCGAATCATATCAATAATATTATGTTTTAGTATTTTTCGAACTTAGTTCTAAGAGTTACACTTTTCCACGTAGTATCCTTCTCTATATTAGATTTTCACGGTCTTCATTAATCTAATAGCTATAGTTTATTAAATTTAAATATTTGAAGAAAATAAAAAATATTTGCCACGAAAATATATTTAAGAGACTATTTTCAATGTACTCACATATATAAAAACCAATTTTTGTCATCTTCTCAACCCAATCGCAATATTGTAATGTCATTGGTAGGATGAAGTTTGAAGCTGTTTAACTGCCGGTTTAGAAATGTCTTAACTTTTTCTTTATTGAACTAAATAAATAACAGTCAACTTTGTATTCTAATTTCTAAATGGGCTGAAATATTCAAAATATTCTTTTTTATGAAACTAAATAACAGTCAACTTTGCATGATAAAATAGTTGAAATATTCAAAATAATTTTTCTCTTCTTAGGGTGGGTGGTTTTTGGTGCAACAATTGGAATATCCATCTCATATGCCCTTCAACCATATATAGATCAAATTTTTTTTAGCGTTGGGAAAATAATTTAATTCTACTTTGACAATCAAAATCACAAGAAAATAAAAGTAAACATTATGGCATTATTATGTGACATAATTTAGAATTTTAGAATTTGGCTCAGGTTATACTGTTCATTGAAATTCTTAAGCTGGTACTCTTTTTGTATTGGTAAAAATATGTCAGAAGCAAAGATTAAAGATTATTCGACTAGACATGTATAAGTGTAAGAGGAGATCATCGGTAACTGTTGAATTGTCAATGCCGATCAAATCATAGACTAATTATATATATTAATCCGAAATTGTCACTTGACGCCTCTCATTAGCAATAGATAACAGGAGCATGAAATGAATCATCGAGGAAGATTCAATAAATTGTGAATTAATAGAGATCGAAATTGAAATAAGATGTATGAACGGAAAGAAAAAACAAATAGATGAAAAAATATGAATCTATGATATTATTCGCCTAATGACTGAAACGAATGAGGATCAAATAAGCAGTTATTCTTAGCTATTCTATAAAATTCTCATTGTCCTAATTATCACAACCATCTAATTTTCACTTAATTACACATAACTTTACGATTATTATCTGTAAACATGATCATTCATCAATTTTGTTTTCAACAATTCTCATCATCTGAAGAATCATTCTTTCTGATTCCCTTCCCTAAGATATCACTGTTAATTGACAAAAAGAGGGTGTTTCATAGTAAAACTTTAAATGTAAAGCTAGCAAGAAGACAATTTTTTTGTTGAAGAAATTAGGGCAAACAACATAAATTCTGACATCTTAGAGCTTAATTACGAAAATTTTGATTTTTTGCATTACTAAAAATCTCGATTTTGAGTTTGTCGAGATACCTAATTAGCTCCCACTATATTTTTTCCTTTGTAAAAGATACATAATTGACTCTTGATACATTCTTTTTCAATTTTGTATCTGTCGAGATACATAATTCATACAATGAAGATACATTATTTTCATTTGTAAAGATATATAATTAGCTTCTAATATATTTTTTCGATTTTGAGTCTGTCGAGATACATAATTAGCTCTCGATACATCCAACGAAGATACATAATTAGTTGAAATTGTTGTTATCTATATCTATAATATATATCTATATCTATATCTATAGTCTATAATAAAACTTTCATCGTTGAATTCATTCAAATTTAATCCTTAAACCTTTCCTTGTTTGAATTATATACCATAAAACTACGTAATATACCATATTTGAGAGGAAAAAAGATAGCAACATCACGTTAAGATTTCCTTTAATGTAAAATTGTAATTAATTAACTATTTAATAAAATTTCAAAATAGCAAAATCACGTTATATATATATATATATATATATATATATATATATATATATATATAATGCATTAAAAGTGTGAAAACCCTTAGAAAAGTGATTTACATTTTTTGCCCTTCATTAAAAGACTCTTCTTTAGACAAAACTGTATTTTTAATTATATTTTTTAATTTATTATTTAATTATTTTTTATTATATTAACTAGACTTCCTAAAATATATGGGACTCCTAAAATATATCGTAGGAGAATTAATTAATATTTTTCTTTTTATTAGACTTCCTAAAATATATGAGACTCCTAAAAATGGTAAGAGAATTAATTAATATTTTCCTTTCTATTGTTTAATTAGAAAAATACTTCTTAAATAGGACTCTATTAAGGAAATACTTCTATAAATATTGAGATGTTCGTTAAACTAGAGAACAAATCGGTTTACCTATTGGGAGAATATGATTGATGCTCATCTAACTTGATTCAATTGCATGTCTAGATTGATGGATGCTTGATTCTGTTGGCTTTGAAGAATTTCTTGTGTAAAGGTTAGGTTTAATTGTATTATTTTAATATCTTTATTATCTTATTGTTTTATTTTAATTTACAGATACAAGATGAATGTGTGTTGGCTTTGAATTTTTTTTTTAGTTAAAGGTTAGGTTTAATTGTATTATCGTAATATCTCTATTAGTTTGTTATTTTGTTGTAATTTACAGTTCGTATATGAATCTCAATCGGCTGTGAGAATTTTTTTTCTATAAAATTCAAGTTTAATTGTATTATTTTGATATCACTTTTATCATATTATTTTGTTGCAGTTTACACGTGATAGATAAATGTTAGTCGGCTTTGAGGATTTTTTTTATGTAAAGGTTAGGTTTGATTGTATTATTTTGATGTCTCTATTATCGTATTATTTTGTTATTATTTACAGGTGGTAGATGAGTGTCGAACGACTTTGAGAAATTTTTTATGTGTAAAGATTAGATTTAATTGTGTTATTTTGATGTCTCTAGCATTATATTGTTTTGTTGCAATTTACACATGATAGATGAATAATGGCGATCGATTTTTGAAAATATTTTTTGGTAAAGGTTAGGTTTAATAAATAAATTCTCCAATTTTTATATACTCAAAAGATATTAAATTTAATTATTATATTCATCTTTATCATTTAAATAAATATCCTATTTAGTGTAATGTTTGAACTCATTAAAGTGAGGTACACGCGTAAGGCGCATACACCTAAACTAGTTATTTTATAAGGGTGGAAATTTATATAGATATGGTAAGTGAAGGTGTGTGTTTATATTATTTTTCCAAGAAATCAAGAAGAAAAATTTCTACAATAGCTGCACGTATGAAAGAAATCAGAACTGGGCCTTGGGTCCTGGGCCTTAATGGACTAAGCTAAATGGATCGGTAACAACAATAAACCCAATGTATTTCCACACAGTGGGGTTTGGGGAGGGTAAAATATATGCAGTCTATACCACTATCTCCGGAGAGGTAGTAAGGCCGTTTCCGATAGACCACCGGCTCAGGAACAACAACATAAATGGATCGGTAAACAAACATAATAAAGACTGCCCAAGTATATACGGGGAAAGAATATAAACGACACTTTAAATTAAACTATTTCCATGAAAATGGCCATGGAATTTAAATTTCACTTTCAAGCTATTTCAATTTACTGATTTTATCTATACCGTTTCTACACACCTTCTATACAGTTTCTATACAAATCTTATACATATAAATATTCTATACGAACATTATACAGTTTTGATACACAATTTATAGAATAACTGTACATTTTGTTTTTACACGTTTTATACAATAATTATATAATTTTCATACACTTTCTATATATTTTTTATATATATTTTATACATATACATATTTGATAGACTATACAATTTCTATACATATATCTTATATAGATACATATTCTATTTAACAATTATATCGTTTTTATATAATTTAATTATTATTCCTAAACAATAAAAAAAGCAGAATATCTGATCAGTTAAAAGAATTCTAGCAAAAAAAAATTAAATTTTTTTTAAAAGGGCTAATTGTCCAAGTTGAATACTGTATCAGTACTGTACATAGACTGTATCAGTATTGTATATGGACTACGTAGGCTAAAATGACCCAAATTAGAATGACTATAAAGCGAAAATAGTATATCCGCCTAGCCACTTTTTGAAAAGTTTTCAAACTTGGGCTATTTATTTTAAAAAGTGCTATAGATTGTCCTTTTTCCTATATACAATCCAAAGTATAACTCGCTAGATTCACATATTATTAAGAAGGAAAAATAACATAAATATACTCCTTAACTTATCATATTTATACAAATTCCCATCTTTATAAAGTAAATAAAAAAGTCTCAACTAATTATGTACCTTCATTGGATGTATTGGAAGCTAATTGTGTATCTCGACAAACCCAAAATAAAAAAATATATGGGGAGCTAATTATGTATCTTTATCTTCGTTAGATATATCAGGAACTAATTATGTATCTCGACAAATCCAAAATTGAGATTTTCAGTAATTATACAAAATGTCAGAATTTTCTGTAATTAAACTCCAAACTGTCCGAATTTATGTTGTTTGCCTTATTAAGAATGAGAATTCGACACCGCATGATAAGGGTGCTCACCAAATGACATAATAATCAAGTTCAAAATTGGTCTTTGGTAGCCAATACCCACATTTTAAGTTACAAGATTTGTATCTCATGATATATTCAAATTTAGTATACTGCATACATACTGGTTTACTATATTGTTGGAAATATACATATACATATTATTGTATATTAGTTTATCGAGCCCCTGTTTATTTGAGATACGTTATGTTAGTGTATTATCATATATTTCAAGCAGAAATTGGTATCCATTTTTGTATTCAAACCATGGAAGTGTATCAAAAAATATGGGGCATAGATTGATAGATATACCAGTTTTAAATAGAGAGATTTAAAGAGATGAAATGCTAATCGTTAAGTTGGTTAGCTACATGAACTTATATCTTATTGGTGAAGGTTTGATCCTCTACCAAAAGAAAAACGAAAAAGGGACAAATATACCTCTAAATAATGATAAATGGTACGTATATTCCCTTCATCGTCATACTTTGGGTACACATGCCCCCCCCCCCCTCCCTGTTAATGAAATGGTACATATATATCCCTCACGCTAACAATAGGGCATATGTGTAACCAAAGTATAATACGTATCATTTATCATAGTTCGGAGGTATATTTGTCCCTTTTCCGTTTTAGCTTTTTCTAATCCCAAATAACTATCTCAAATTCACTATCCGATCCAATAAACCCACTACCCGCTCTGGACCTAATTAAACCCATGATACGCCTATCTAACAAACACATTTTTTTCACCCATGATATACACACACAATATAGTAACACTCACCAGAAATAACAACCCCTTTTCTAATTCTTCATTAACAACACCAACAACAATACACCAGCAATAACTATAATACAATGAACAACGTAACAACTAGTTATACCATCTCTCCATTTCAATTGGAAAAATATATCCATAAATTTCACTCCACTACTATTAAATTTTTTTAAAAAAAAATCATTAACCCATAACATCTAAACACAACACCAAATAAATTAAACCCCTCACGTTTTAATTTTCAGCAAAATTTCGTTGAAAAAACACTATCCACCAACGGCCAGCACCACATAGTCACCATCTATATCTAATAAAAAACACTTGGCGAACCATCGTTGTACCCCTAGCCAAGGTTATCTCCGATCCATTCTCCATTTCCTCCAACTAGTAAACACCAACTAGCAGTAACGGCCAATCATTACAATTAGATTGTGATACAAGAATGACCAAGGAAGACACAAAAACTATACACCAAAATAGTCCACTAGTCAACAACCTGTGGGCCTCTTTGATGACCACACTCGAATTCAAGAACAACGACAAGAACACAAAAGAATAAGGTGTTTAACGCTTATTGGAAGCCAACAATCTCAAATTATATTAATAATAATATGATGAAAAACAACAACATTATAACAACAAGAACAATACGGGTTACAATACAAGACACTACCAACGGTTACAACAAAATAAAGATAGAAAGATAGACAAATGGATGGTATAATCCTAAGAACCCAAGAGCTTATTCCATTCTTGAACCCTTAACACTACACAAAACTATCACCTATCTCTTACAATTGATACAAGAGAGGTGTCCACCACCTAAGCACCAATGTATCAAGCAAAATGCAACACACAAATGATTCCACACTTGTGCAATGCCCTAGTTTCGGTTGGACTCTCTGTCACTCTAAGAGAAGTGTTCTTTCAATAATAATAATAACTAAAGAACTATAAACCCTATTGGGCTCCAAACCGACCATTAAGTGCATTTTAGGGGCGGGTTTGGGCCTTCTTCACACTTAGGCTTGTGCACACTTTTGGGTGATCATCAAAATACTTAAAAAATGTCCAAGGTCATGATCATACTTGTATCATCCTCTCTATCTTAAGAAAAATTTCCCCACAAATTCATGACCTCACATTTTCTATAATGGCACTTCACAATCTCCTTCACACGGCTACACATCTTCCTCGCCTTGCATTTTAACCTCTTTTTTGCTCTCCATCTTAAGGATTTCCATTAACCTTAGCATATTTAATTACTACTTCTTCCCCAAGACAGTATAATTTTTTCTCTATTAGGATCGCGTTCCTTCGATTTGGGCACTCCCTAGCCTTGTGCCCCCACCCTTGGCATTTGAAGCATTGAAATCCCTTTGAATTAGAATTGGAAATTGGTTTACCTTCATACCTAATGGACTGTTTTGGGGAAACCTTGGTGGTGTCGGTTTGGATAACTATGAATGAGCTCTCTTTGAGCTCCCTTTCAACCTCCAATGCCGCTTGGAAGATGCCATCAATGGTGTCAAACTTATGAAGTGTCATGCAGGTGGAGATGTCCTTGTTTAACCTGACTTTGAAGCACACAATGTCATAACTCACTTGTTCTCCCCGGTGATCTAGTTTCAACATCAATTGTTGAAGTTTGTCGTAGTAAGCCATGACACTCTTTCTCTCTTGCCTCAAATTGTACAATTTGGCAAGGAGCTCATGTCTATAAGTCTCGGGCAAGTATCTTTTCTTCATAAGATTCTTCAACCAAAACCAAGGAGGAGGTTATCCCCAATCATCTCATTCCTAAAACCTTTAACATACTCCCACCATGTATTAGCATACCCTTTGAAGTGAGCTATACCATAGCAACTTTTTTTCTTTGGTGAGATCATTAAGTTGGAAGATCTTGTCACAAGACGACTCTTATTCAAGGTAGGCTTCAGGATCACTCTCACCTTTGAAAATATGAAGGCTCACTTTGATAGAATTGAGACCTACATCTCAGTTTGGATGACCATCTCTCACCTCTCAGCCTAACTCCCTATGTCTACCTCTCAGTCTTTCTTCTCTCAATTAAACATCACCATACAACCCATAACCATCATTTTTTTCTCCCCTACCATAGCCCTCAATATGGATAGGTTTATTTGAGTTAAGTGGAGTTTGTAGTAGAGGAATTGGATTTGGATAGTGAGGTCTTTGGTCAGGTGGAGTTTGGATGAGAGGGTTCGGGTTTGGTGGTGATATTTGTGTTCCAAGCCCTTTTTGTTAGACTTGGTGGAGTGGGGTATGGGTTGTTCTATCTTGTTTTCGGTTTAGGGAGTAAAGATAGGTTGGATTTGTGGCAATTGGTGGATATAGTATTTGGTGCAAGGTCTCGAGAGTATTAGTTGGGGAATTGTTTTGAGTGGTAGAAGGTCGACTCTTTTGGCTTTCCACACTTTCTAATATCCTACTCATTAATGCTACATTCGTATCTAATTACTCAAGACCCGCATTCAACCTAGCCACATATCAGGACATAGTTTCAAGGCGAGCCAAAATGAGATTGATGTCATTATTCTTCGATGTTTGAGCATTTGAAGACTCGGGTTCCATTGTGGTTGTACCGAAAATAACCCAAGTTTCTTCAAACTCAAGCTCAACAATGGCGGATGGCTCAAATAACCTCCAATTTATCTCAAATTCGAACCCTATACTTCTATATTGTTAGAAAACACAAATCTAACACTAAAAGCACAAGAAAAACACAAAATTAAAAACTCAAAATTTGATCTAGGATCAAAAATGGGTTTAGTATTTTTTTTTTAGGGGGATTTTCAATTTTGACACTTTTTTTTTATTGGAATTTTTAATTTCTAGACTCTAATAGTGTTAGAAAATAAGGATCTAACACTAGAAACACACAAAAATTAAGTTTTTTTTTAAAGACACTAAAAAACATGAACAACAATTTTTTCTTCTTTTTCACCTTTTTTATTTTCAAGATAACAATCCCAAGATTGATTTTGTTGGAACAAAATCAAACCTTGCTTTGATACCAAATGATACAAGAATGACTAAGGAAGACACAAAAACCATAGACCAAAATAGTCCACTAGTCAAAAACCCGTGGACCTCTTTGATGACCACACTCGGATTCAAGAACAACGACAAGAACACAAAAGAATAAGGTGTTTAACACCTATTGGAAGACAACAATTCCAAACTATATTAACAATAATAGGATGAAGAGAAACAACATTATAACAACAAGAACAATACAGGTTACAATACACGACATTACTAACGGTTACAACAAAATAAAGATAGAAAGATAGGCAAATGGATTTATAATCATAAGAATCCAAGAGCTTATTCTACTCTTGAACCCTTAACACTACACACAAGTATCACCTATATTTTACAATTGACAAAAGTGAGGCATCCACCACCCAAGCACCAACGTATCAAGCAAAATGCAACACACAAATGATTCCACAATTGTGTAATGCCCTAATTTCATTTGAACTCTCTCTCACTCTAAGAGAAGTGTTATTTCAATAATAATAATCAACTAAAGAACTATAAAACCTTTAATGTTTTATTTATATTACATTACAGAATAAGAGACAAAAGACTAAAGGGTGTTTTCATTAATGGGCTCCAAACCGCCCATTAAGTGCATTTTAGGGGCGGGTTTGGGCCTTCTTCACACTTAAGCTTATGAACACTTTTAGGTGATCATCAAAATACTCAAAAAGTGTCCAAGGTCATGATCGTACTCGTATCATCCTCTCCATCTTGAGAGAAATTTGCCCATAAATTCACGACCTCACCTCTTCTACAATGGCACTTCACAATCTCCTTCACACGGCCACACATCTTCTACATCTTTCTTGCCTTGCATTTTAACCTGTTGTTTCTCTCTATATTGAGGCGTTCCATCAAACTTAGCTGATTCAATTACTACTTCTTCCCCAAGATAGTACAATTTTCCCTTCCTTAGGATCACGTTCCTTCAATTTGGGCACTCACTACCCTTGTGCCCCAACCCTTGGCATTTGAACCATTGAAATCCCTTGGAATTGGAATTGGAAATTGGTTTACCTTCATACCTAATGGTCTATTTTGGGGTAGCCTTGGTGCTCTCGATTTGGACAACCATGAATGAGCTTTCTTTGAGCTCCCTTTCAACCTCCAATGCCGCTTGGAAGATTCCACCAATGTTGTCTAACTTATGAAGTGTCATGCGAGTGGAGATGTCCTTGTTCAACCTGAATTTGAAGTACATGATGTCATGACTCACTTGTTCTCCCCGGTGATCTAGTTTCAATATCAATTGTTGAATTTCGTTGTAGTAATCCATGACACTCTTGCTCCATTGCCTTAAATTGTACAATTTGTCAAGGAGCTCATGTCTATAAGTCTCGTGAAAGTATCTTTGCCACATAAGGTTCTTCAACCAAAATCAAGGAGGAGGTTGTCCCCCAATCATCTTATTCCCAAACCGTTCAACATACTCCCACCATGTATTAGCATACCCTTCGAAGTGAGCTATAGCATAGAAACTTTTCTTTTCTTCGGTGAGATCATTAAGTTGGAAGATCTTATCATAAGATGACTCCTATGCAAGGTAGGGTTTGGGATCACTCTCACCTTTGAAAATAGGAAGGCTCACTTTGATGGAATTAAGATCTACATCTTGGTTTGGATAGCCATCTCTCACCTCTCGACCTAACTCCCCATGTATACCTCTCAGTCTTTCTTCCCTCAAGTAAACATCCTCATAAAACCCATAACCATTATATTGTCCTCCCTACCATAGCCCTCAACATGGATGGGTCTATTTGGGTTAAGTAGAGCTTGTAGCGGCGGGATTAGATTTGGATAGTGAGGTCTTTGGTCAAATGGAGTTTGGATGAGAGGGTTCGGATTTGGTGGTGGTATTTGGGTTCTAAGCCCTTCTTGTTAGACTTGGTGGAGTGGAGGATGGTTTGGTCTGTCTTGTTTTCGGCTTCGGGAGTAAAGATTGGTTGGATTTGTGGCAATTGGTGGCTATAGTATTTGGTGCAAGGTCTTGGGAGTATTAGTTGGGGAATTATTTTAAGGGTTGGAAGGTTCAATCCTTTGGCTTTCCACACGTTCTAATCTCCCACTCATTGATGCTACATTCGTATCTAATTTCTCAAGACCCACATGTAGACACGTGATTTTTGACCCTCCCCAAGTTTAATATATATATTTTTTTTGATATTTAATATTTATATTTGGTCTAATATTATTTAAATTCTTATTTTATTTTAATAAATTTTTATTTAAGAAATAAAGTTGATTTTGAGATGTTTTATTTTATTTTATTCTAATTTTTTTAAAAAAAAATAATACAAAAATTAAAAAAAAAATCTTTTTAAATTTTATACAAATAAGTTAGTAGTTTTAGTACTATCTTAAGTATATTTATTTTAACTATTTTTAAAACTTTTATTGTACTTTTTTTAAATATTAAAATTAATGAGTTATTATTATATTATTTTTATTATTATTTTTATTTAATTTATTTATTATTTTATTTGTTATTATCATTGTCTTCTTTTAAAAAAAAATTAAAATTTGAAAATTCTATCTTATCCTAAACTACCTCAATCACCTCAAATTTTCCCTCCAACTTCCTCAACTTTCCCCCTCCTACATCTCTATATAACAATACACACAACAAAGACATAGAATAAAAAAAAAAGTGAGACACACGGACAAAAACCAAAAGAGGAGAACGACATTTTGTGAAAGAAAACAAGGAAAGTGAGAGAGAGAAGGAAAAGAAGAGAGAAAAACAGAAAGAAAAGAAGTAAGAAAGAGAGGGAGAAAAACAGGAAAATGGTAGTGAACACGAGAAAAAGGAGGAAAAGTAGTAGAGGATTCAAGTTTTTGTTTGAGTCTCCAGTGGCTTCGTTCATCATACAAGTTTTTATTCAACTTTGTATTTTTTTTTATTTTGACGAGTCTTGTTGTAAATCGAAGCATGAACAAAGTTATTTTAATGACTTTCTTTATTTAGTATTCACAGTTTATAATTTAGATGTAGTTTGATGTCTTATGTCTTCATTTATAAGTCGGTTGATGTTTCAAAATAATATTACCTAGATTATTTTTTAATTTTAGATGAGATAGTTTTAAAGTTATTAATGTTCAAGAGTGTACAATTACGTTAGTTGATGTGCAATTAATATGTGGCTATATAATAAATCACTTATGATGCATGCATGAAAAAAAAATTAATTAAAAAACAAAGACACAACACACACGCATAGAATGCAAAGTGGGAATAGACATGGCATGCACACACAAATAAAGCCATATGCACTATATACATGTAACACACGCAGAAACAGAATAGAAAAAAAAAAAGATGGATTAGAAAAGTGGTTGTAAACCTTTTGTTATTTAGCCCTAGAAAATTATTTGATGATATTATATATAAGTGTTCCATGATTTGGTAAATTAGCTAATGTAAAATTAAAGAAAATATAACTAATAGTATGCTATTTTAGGTTTTTAAATTACTTACTATTTGGTTTTCTCGTTTCCTATTTTAATATTGAATGTTTATGTTTGTATTAATTGAATATTTTGCCTGTTTTAGAATATGTATTTTTTCCTTAGTATATTATTGTAATTCCAAGATAAGAAACGTTAATACATAAGTAAGCACATCATAATAGTTATCCGTTTCATCCATCTTTTTATATTAATTAATAGATTTTGTTGGGTCTGATTCGATAGGTAAGATCTACTCGTTAATTCATATGAGGTTAAATAAGATAGGTTGTAAAATTATCCAAGATCTATCATTACTACTAAAACAAAAAGAGAGGAAAACCTTATTTGGAAGGAGTGAGGCGAGTTGCAAATTAATTCAAAATTCGTTTCAAAATAAAGAGTGAAAAAGAATAAAATGGATAAGAAAATTTGTCTCAAATTTATACGAGACAAACGAATGTCTTTTAACGCTAGCAAAATTTTAGGAACGTTTAAATATATCCGTCTCAATAAACAATACGGCGTACGCATCTTTTCGAGATATTTAAAATTTCAAGGATGTAATAATTCACCTTGACAAATATTTTTCTAAAATTATCTTTCATCGATTTAATATAAAATATATAGACAGTTTTGCTATAATAAAAATGAGCGAATCTAGGCCTACAAACATAATTATCAAAATAGTTTTAGTCAATATAAGTCAATAAAAGCGACCGTGCTAGAACCACGGGACTCGAGGGGTGTCTCACACCTTCTCCTCAGTCAGCAGAATTCCTTACCCGATCTTTGAACTCTTTCCAAGTAGCTGGGGGTGCATCAATACCCCTAGATCGTTTCCAGTCCTCATACTAATATATAGCCTCCCCTTTAAATCTATATGCCGCTAACTCCACTGTCTCTCTACCCGTTACATGCATAACATCCAAGGCCCTTTGAATTTTATCAATAAAGTCTTGTGGGTCCTCGTTAAGATCTGATCCAGTAAAAGTGGGAGGATCCATCATAAGAAAATCCTTTGTTCGAAGGAAAGCCGCCTTATCTGTACCACTAGGACCCGTGGTAGGAATGACTTGCCCTTGAGCTTGCCCAACAACTATATGAGTCAAAAGTTGCACTGCATTTCTAAGATCTTGATCAACAACATTAATAGGTGGCTCTAGGGATATAGTTCTCCTCCCCTTTTTTTCTTCCGTACTGGAGGAAGTTTCTGATGCATGCTCAGCTGGAGCCTCACTTTGATTAGCTGGTATAGTGGGTGACTTGCTAGTCCCCTCTCTGGCAGCCACATCTACTTGCTTATCGGTATTCTTGCTTCTGGTAACTGGCATCATTACTATAATAAGAGAAACAAACTAATTCAGTGGTCAACTATGATTCCATATACAATATAGGCTCTATCGCACGATCTAAGATATGAAGAAAAGAAACAATTCCTAAATGTCCATAGCCTCCTGTTTATAGATGCGGTGCACGACACACCGATAAACAAAACTCTACATAGACACGGCTTTGTAGACTTACTAGGACGAACTGCTCTGATACCACTTTTGTCACGCCTCAAATCCTATTGGGGCGGACTGGCACCCGTAATCGAGGAGGCCCGGGAGAACCAGCTCATAACCTTATACTTACCATGCATACCTCTATGATTACCCAAAATTCGGACAGCATCATGTCGCATATAAAAGGATATAATCACCTGTATAAGCTCGAGCACACATATATATGCATATACAATACTTGGTCGTTGGAGCCATCACGTCTATTAACAAAACACTACCTTGACTGTACATTAGGTCTACAATGCCTCTAGATAATACACAGAGTTTAACTAAGGTCGGGACACACCCCGGCATATAAATAACTTTTATACAATACCAAAAGTGACTGGATATGACACGGAAAGTCCCGAAGCCAAATGGAGCTCACCAAAAGCAGCTAGGTATCTTGGCTTCTGCTTGTGCGGTGTATGAGCTGAGGAACCTGTGCCTGCAGCATAAAATGCAGGTCCCCCGTGAGGGACGTTAGTACAAAATATGTACTAAGTATGTAAAGCTGTAGATAATCACATATGATATAGGAGGTCAATAGAAATCAGAAACAAGTGAATAAATCATAATAGGAGTGGACCACACTTACTAGAACTTGTGACAACCTGTACTTTGTATTTATTCAATCACTTTACCTTCGTTCTTATCATCTTTGTAATCATTACTGTACTGTACTGTGACCATTAGGCTTTCTCCAGTACATATCAACTGGGATCTACCCATGCTAAGTTTATTCCCCTGGGATACCACCCATAAACACATAAATAGGGATCGACCCATGATAGGCTTATGCCCCTGGGATACCACCCGATAAGAGAGAACTTCCATCACTTAGTTCAATTAATCTTTGAGATTGTTATTTTGGTTGCCACCGCATTTTTGATACTTTGAAACAATGATACATCAATAAGAGATATATAAATAGACCATCAATGCAATAACAATGAAGTAAGAACTCATTGTCACATCAATGAAGTGTTTTGGAGTCATCAATGCCATAACAATGAAGTAGGAACTTATTGGTATATCAATGAAACGTTTTGGAGTCATTAATAGCACATAGATCTTGTTTGAGTAACCGGATACCTTTTGACCTTCATTAGTGCAATAAACATGTAATATTTGGAAAACAAGTAAGTATTGGAATGTCTCGGCATCTTGTATGGTGGAAATAAGTTCATTGGTAACGTAGGACATCATACAAAACCATTATAGATCACATGTTACTGAATAACTTTGGAAACTTTCTTAATAGAACAATTGTTCACTTTCATTCCAAAGATATGGTATGGAGTATGATTTACATACCTGACTGTCAACCTTCAATACTAGTCCCAAATGGACTTCTCGTCTTTTCGGATTACTTATCTACAATGAACATATATAGCAATCTAGTATTAGCGACCAAATGTCACAATTCAATTATTTGAATTCACCAGATTAGTGGTTAAGTAGTAAGCCTTAATTACACCATAAAGGGTGTCACTTTAACCCTCTTATACTCCAATTACATTCACATGCCATGCATATTCATACAACAACTTCCAATATCAAGTTTGGATTCATTTATCCTTCCAACCAATCCATTAAACCAAATTGAGCCATAGACATAAATAATCATCAATTCAATAGTATATCACCATATCCACTTTCAATAACTCAATTACCATATCCACCTTCCACAATTCAATTCAACCAAACCATGCAAAATAGTTCATAACCCTATTTCCATCACTTTTCAATAACAACCAATACATATAATCCTCTATCACACATATACATATGGAAGAGAACAAAGACGAACAATATTCATACCTTAGAATTCACCTCTTGATTATGCAATCCTGTTTGCACAAATAATAGGTGTCGTTCGAAGCTCTCGAGATGACAAACACAGTTATTGAATTACTTTGGAATTTCTATGGTTGAATCAAAAGTAATTTGAAGGTCAAATTTGGCTAGGGTTTGTTCTTTCTCAATGATTGATGATGAAAATGAGTTTTTGAACTCATATACATGTATATATACACATATTCCCGTCCATAGTATCATAGGGAATAACCAAAGTGCCTTTAAAATTTAAATAATGTCAAATCTGTCCTTTGGTGGACTGTTTTGATAAGCTAAAGTAGATCGACCATAAATCTTTGCTCTGATATCGGATTTGGGTGAAATTGGTATTGTTGGAAATATAATTCAAAGAACTTTCATTTCATATAAAGTAGGCCACCCAGAACAAGGAGTTATGGTCGTTTGATTTGACCCTAAAAATCTATTTTGAGAGGCTGAAGTAAAATGAGTATAACTCCTTACTCAGACGTTGCATTTGGATGAAACCAATTGCATTGGAAAGAAGACTCAAAGATCTTTATTTTCATAGGTCACAGATCTCCCAGTTCATTATATTAAGGAAGTTATGATCGTTCAAATTTGACCCAAAAAAATTGCTGGCCTCAGTAGTTTGTGTGCAGGAAATTTTCCTGCACATTTACTATTCCCAAATATCCCGACTACCATTTTATAGTTTCGAACGTGCTCGATTATATCCGAAACCTATCAGCTTTTGGAAATATTTATATCATTAGAAAGTTTATTCAATAACCTTTGTATGGAACCATCGACGGGCAAATTCTGGTATAAATAAAATAAAATTAAATTAATTCCATATAATAAGACCAATACACGTACTTGAATACACCAATACACGTACTTGAATGCGGGGTGTTACAGGTTCGATTATAATTTTTTGAAAAATACACCTAGAAAGCCGGGATAAAACATAAAGCCTTCCCTAATAGGTTGGAAAATGCATCTAGAAGCATAACATACAACGTGACATTATAATGTGTTAAATATTTAACACTCACCCATTTGCTACTTGGTAACAGAAAGATAAAGTAGTTGGTGGTTGGTTTGTGGTTTAAACTGGCATCACTTTCGTACAACACCAGATATAAGGAAAAAAGAAAAATAATCCACAAAGAGGGTGTAGGGTCTGATAGTGAGGAGGAGCAAAATTAGTTGTTTTCGCCAGAATTAGCATCAATGGAAGAGGTTAAGTTATTGAAACAATAGGTGGTGGAACTATACCAAGCTTTTTTAAATGGACAAGACCCTCCTTCCTCAATCCCTGAACTTGCAAATATGAATGATCCAAATCCGGCTCAAGCTCAAACTAGCAATCCATTTTACCCACCTGGATTTTGCCCATATGCTAATGTGTCTGGCGCTGTAGGTACTTTTACCATGCATCCACCAAATTATTCTGTCACAAATAATCCGTTTTTCACTTCTATAGCACTACCTACTGCGGGTATTCAATTGATAATACAGAAAAATATGGGAGAACCAAGTCATGATCTGTTATATCCTCCTAAAATAATTTTTAAACCTCAAAATCCACATTATCATACTCATCAACACGATTCTCCTATCGTGATTGAAAAGATTATTAAGAATGAGGAACAAGAATAAATGACTAGAAAAGTAAGAAGCTTGGAGCAGAGTATGAGAAATATGCAAGGATTAAGAGGACCAAAAAGTGTTTCATACAAATACTTGTGTATGTTTTCGGATGTCCATTTGCTGATGGGGTTCAAAACATCCAAGTTTAACAAGTACGAAGGGCACGGTGATCCAATGACATACTTGAGGCGTTATTGTAACCATTAAGAGGTGCCGGAGGTAAAAAAGAATTACTTATGTCTTATTTTGGTGAGAACCTTTTGAGTTTAGCCTCAGAGTGGTTTGTGGATCAAGACATTGACAAATGGAGTAGTTAGGATGACTTGTCTAATGAATTCGTGCAACACTTTCAGTACAATGTCGACCTGATTCCTTATGAGAAATCCCTGACTAATATGAAGAAAAAAAACAATGAAAATTTTAGGGAGTATACAATTAGATGGCATGAACAAGCGGCTAGGGTAAAACCGCTAATGAAAGAAAACAAGATATTGGAGGTATTTATTCAAGCGCAGGATGAAACATATTATCAACATTTGTTGCCTGCATTAGGCAAGCCATTTATTGAGGTCCTCAAAATAGGAGAGATGATAGAGGATGGAATTAAGTTTGGTCGCATTATAAGTTTTATAACATTAAAAGCAACTACTCAAGCAATTTAAAAAGGTTCAGGAAGTGTTGGGGAGAAGAAGAATGAGGAAGATGCATCTACTATTGTAGTTGGACAACGGGAATGGTCAAGAATACCACGTCATCGTTGCTCTCAGGCTCAAGCTCAATATCCACATAATCACCCCTAAAGTCCATTATACTCCAGTCCCTCACCTTCATATCCAATGTATAATGTACAACCATATGTTTAACCCCCATCTTACCCACAATGGCATACACCAACTTCTTAGAGTCATCCTCCACTTCCATAAAAATACTAAAACTCTTCTAGGCCTGATTTTTTATCCAAGATAAATAATGAAATAAGGCAGAAGTTGAGAGATAGCTTCTCTTTAATTGGAGAGTCATATGCCAGTTTATTTCAAAGATTGGAACAGGGGGGCATGATTACTCCTCTCCTTAGGCACACTCTTAATTCTCGTTCAAGAAATTTTGATCCTAATGCACGATGTGCGTATCATTCTGATGCTTAGGTTCTTAATATTGAAGATTATCAAGATTTAAAAAGAGAAATTGAAAAGATGATTCAAGATAAATCAATTATGGTGCAGAATATTAACAGTGAGGAAAGTTCTAGTCATGCTAGTATGCAAATTGATGGCTAAGATATCAAGCTCAGCAATTGGAAAGTCACTCATCTCCCTATTAGGATATATGTTTGGTAGTTTGTGTTGTTTTCTTTTCTGTTATTCGAATTATTTCAGGGTTGTAGTTCGGGATCTATCTTGTTTTGTCCCTCTGTCATTTATGTTCAAACCCTTCTATTTTTTATTTTCAACTAAATGGATTTTCCTTTTTTCCTTTGTGTTTTAAATATGTGTTGTTTCTTTGTTTCTTTACACAATACATTTTATGTTGGTTCTAGTGATATGACATGCCTGCAAAATTTCAGCTAGATCTTAAAGTCCAGTTTTAAGCATGAACTTTGAATCAAAGGGCTAAAGTGAAAAAAAATTGAGAAAATAGGTAGAGTGTTGATACATTTAGTGACAAGTTAAAGCCTTTTCTGAAAATTAAGACAATTATTTTGAGAATCACGAGAATAACTTGGTTATCAATTGAAAGACATGGCTCAATTAGGTCAAATAGTGGATGCGAGATATTTATTCAGGAGAAACAGAAAGATAATCAGCTCCACGAAATCATGAGTCATTCGATATGAGGGATGTACAACAGAGGTGGAGTTATAGATTTGACAAATGTAAAAGAAGAAGTGACACACATGCTCAGTTAAAGTTAGTGTTGTTAAAGGGCCACACATGATCTTCATCTCCCACTTTCATATATATGTTATGTACTTGCATTTTCAATGATTGATATGACGAAGGTATTTTATTCTGTTATCCAAACACCGTGTCATCCTTTGTTTACCTCATTTGAGCTTTAGTGTTATTTTCTTTCATACCCCTCTTTTGGAATCAAGATAGAGCCAGCAAAGCTCAAAAAAAAAACTCGAGCAAAAGACTAGAGTCAGCAAAGTTTCAAAAAAATAAGAGAGAAAAAAGTGAAGAAAATATGGCAAAAACAAAGAAATGATAAAAAGAGTCAATAACAACTGAAAAAAAATCAGAATCAAGCAGAAGAACAAGTTGTATGAACTACGTTTGACCTGATTCTTACTATGACAAGATACGTAGACAGCCCTACTCTGGGGTTCGGTCTAACCAAAAGAAAATTCAAATTACCCAGAATGAATTGAAACTGGGGAAAAGTTTATTTCCTTAAAAGAGTTGATTTCAAAAGTTGTATGTTTCACCCAATATTATGTAAGTTTTTGAGCCTCATGCCTTCCTTTCTTTCTAACCTTTTCCAAAAGCCAAGTTACAATCAAAGAAAGACCTTCAGATCAATCTTTGAGAATATCAAGGCTAAACATGTTATGAGTGCATGATGTTTCGTATGTTGGGCATTATTTTAAAAATAAAAATAAAAAATTAATGAGTAAAAATGAGAGAGTCTTATACGTTTTTGGGCACCACAAGGTGACAGAGAGTTGAGAAAGAGATGAAAATGAGTTAGGCGTTGGCAAAAATCCATTGAGGTACCACTAGCCAAAGGCGGATTGTGATCTAGAGGGAGCATATTCAAGATTGATTCCATTTCAAACTCAATAAGTGGATAAGGGTTGTAATGATTAGTGTGGGTAGATCAGGTCGTCTAATTCAAAATGCATGTCAAATCGACAACCACACCCAAATAAGTTTTATTTCTGTCGTTTTAAAAAAAACAGATGCCTATTGTTTTTTTCCTTTTTTTTATTTTTTTATTTTTTATTTTTTGGTATCTTTATCATCAAATAAAAATTATTAACATTTTTCTTGTGTATCTGAGTCGAGACCGTACATAACAAGTGAAAAAAGATTTCAAAACTGGCTACCAACTTCTTCAATTGTACAAAGCAAGACAAAAATCAAACACATGAAAGAGACATGATTGTAAGCCGAAATAAGGCATGCATAAAAGTTTTGTCAACAGACGAGTCTGGAAACTCAAGGAAATACCAAGGTTTAAAGGGTTTATTTGAGGAGCATAGCAAAGCAAAGATACTGTGTTTGTTTCAGAATCACTTCTAATAATCTGAGTTTGGGTCAACGATGTAGCAAGTCGGTGACAAATTCTAATGGTTGGAAGCAAAGTTAAATGTAACGAGAGCAAGAATGATTGCCACGAAAGCTAAAGCCACAAACCTGCCACCATGTTTTTAAACTCACAAGTTTTCTTTGATGAAACAGAAAACATGTTACCTTTAAATTAAGGACATCAGAGTATAAATATCAAGGGTTGTAATGCCTCATTTCCACAGATGCAGGAAGAAATGTTGCTGCACAGGTTTGATAATCAAATTATGGTAAAAATTCAACCCTTAGGAGACGCACTTCCTAATCTGGATAATTCAAGTTTCATTTTTTAGGTGAATCACTTCCTAACTTGAACATTCACTCCTAGAAGACGTAATTTTTACTCGAGTCAGTTCCTATTGATTCCTATAAGACGAATCTTTTAGTCGAGTCATCCCCTTGATTCCTATAAGATGTACCTTTTATTTGAGTCATCCCCCTTGATTCCTATAAGACGTACCTTTTAGTTGAGTCACTCCCTTGATTACTATAAGACATACCTTTTAGTCGAGTCATTCCCCTTGATTCCTATAAGACGAACCTTTTAGTCGAGTCATCCCCTTGATTCCTATAAGACGTACCTTTTAGTCGAGTCATCCCCTTGATTCCTATAAGACGTACCTTTTAGTCGAGTCATCCCCCATGATTCCTATAAGACGTACCTTTTAGTCGAGTCATTCCCCTTGATTCCTATAAGACGTACCTTTTAGTTGAGTCATCCCCTTGATTCCTATAAGATGTACCTTTTAGTCGATTCATCCCCCTTGATTCCTATAAGACGTACCTTTTAGCCGAGTCATCCCCTTGATTCCTATAAGACCTATATTTTAGTCGAGTCACTCTCCTTGATTCCTATAAGACGTACCTTTTAGTTGAGTCATTTCCCTTGATTCCTATAAGACGTACCTTTTAGTCGAGTCATTTCTCTTGATTCCTATTAGACGTACCTTTTAGTTGAGTCATCCCCTTGATTCCTATAAGACATACCTTTTAGTTGAGTCATTCCCTTGATTCATATAAGACGTACCTATTAGTCGAGTCACTCCCCTTGATTCCTGTAAGACATACCTTTTAGTTGAGTCATTCCCCTTGATTCCTATAAGACGTACCTTTTAGTTGAGTCATTTCTCTTGATTCCTATTAGATGTAACTTTTAGTCGAGTCACACCTCGTGATTCCTATAAGACGTACCTTTTAGTTGAGTCATCCCCTTGATTCCTATAAGACGAACCTTTTAGTCGAGTCACTCCCCGTGATTCTTATAAGACATACCTTTCAGTCGAGTCATCTCCTTGATTCCTATAAGAAAAACCTTTTAGTTGAGTCACTCCCTTGATTCCTATAATACGTACCTTTTAGTCGAGTCATCCCCTTGATTCCTATAAGACGTACCTTTCAGTCGAGTCATTCTCATTGATTCCTATAAGATGTACCTTTTATTCGAGTCATTTCTCTTGATTCCTATAAGACGTACCTTTTAGTCGAGTCATTACCCTTGATTCCTATAAGACGTACCTTTTAGTTGAGTCATTCCTCTTGATTCCTATAAGACGTACCTTTTAGTCGGGTCATTTTCTAAGTACAAACTGGGGAAAAAGTTTGTTTGAATTTATTGAATTTTACTTTTTTCTCAGGACCCTTCTGAAGAATGGAAATTTATTTTATACTCAAGACCTTCCTGAAGAATGGGATGTTATTTTTTTGTTTTACTGTTTACTTTGAGTACAGAAGCCTTCCTGAAGAACAGGGTGAAGAAAGAGCAAATCAGGAGCCCGTCTGAAGAATGGGGTGAACATTATCAGTTGCAAGTCTAGGAGCCCGCCTGAAGAATATGTTGAATGCTTTCAAGTCCAAGCCAGAAGAAAAACTGAAGAATAAACCAATTGTCAAGTTCCCTTCTAATGTCAAAATCCAACGAGGAAGAACATTTCGTGTATCAAGTTCAACTCAAAATAATTACTATCTCAGCAATTGAGAAGTCATGAAGATTTAAGTAAAGATTCCGAAAAAAAAGCATAGATAGGATCTTTCACTTGTATTTTCACTTTATTTTTTATTTTGTTATTCAGTTGGATGTAAAAGCAGAAGTTGTGAATCGAAAACACGACGAAAGCTGATTCAACCTCTAGCTCATTGTCTCACCATTTTGCCTTTTTGAACTACTCGTTCTCTGAATCTCTTATAACCCGGGATAGATAGGTGGTCCAAAATCAGGACGCGATCACATTTTTTACTTTATTATATTTTATTTTATCTTCACTTTTGAATAATAGGAGGATCAAAAATCTTATCTTTGTCTACTTCTTTGTATGAAAACTCTTCGAGATTTCAAACAAAGAGGGGCAAAATATAGACACGTGATTTTTGACCCTTCCCAAGTTTAATATACATATTTTTTTCAATATTAAATATTTATATTTGGTCTACTATTATTTAAATTCTTATTTTATTTTAATAAATTTTTAGTTAAAAAATAAAGTTGATTTTGAGATATTTTGTTTTATTTTATTCTAATTTAGAAAAAAAATAATACAAAAATTAAAAAAAAATCTTTTTAAATTTTATACAAATAAGTTAGTAGTTTTAGTACTATCTTAATTATATTTATTTTAACTATTTTTAAACTTTTATTGTACTTTTTAAAAATATTAAAATTAATTAGTTATTATTATATTATTTTTATTATTGTTGTTATTTTATTTATTTATTTATTATTTTATTTGTTCTTATCATTGTATTCTTTTAAAAAAAAAATTAAAATTTAAAAATTCTATCTTATCCTAAACTATCCCAACCACCCCCACTTTCTCCTCCAACTCCCTCAACTACCCCCTCCTACATCTCTATATAACAATACACACAACAAAGACACATAAGAAAAAAAAAGTGAGACACACGGACAAAAACCAAAAGAGGAGAACAACATTTTGTGAAAGAAAACAAGAAAAGAAAGTGAGAGAGAAGGAAAACAAGTGAGAAAAACAGAAAGAAAAGAAGCAAGAAATAGAGGGAGAAAAACAGAAAAATGGTAGTGAACACAAGAGAAAAAGGAGGAAAAGTAGTCGAAGATTGAGTTCAAGTTTTCGTTTGAGTCTCCAGTGGCTTCGTTCGTCATACAAGTTTTTATTCAACTTCGTATTTCTTTTATTTTGACGAGTCTTGTTGTAAATCGAAGCATGAACAAAGTTATTTTAATGACTTTCTTTATTTAATATGCACAGTTTATAATTTAGATGTAGTTTGATGCTTTACGTCTTCATTTATAGTCGGTTGGTGTTTCCAAATAATATTAACTAGATTGTTTTTTAATTTTAGATGAGATAGTTTTAAAGTTATTAATGTTCAAAAGTGTACAATTACGTTAGTTGATGTGCAATTAGTATGTGGCTATATAATAAATCACTTATGATGCATGCATGAAAAAAAAATTAATAAAAAAACAAAGACACAACACACACGCATAGAATGCAAAGTGGGAATAGACATGGCATGCACACACAAATAAAGCCATATGCACTATATACATGTAAACACACGCAGAAACAGAATAGAAAAAAAAAAAAAAAAAGATGGATTAGAAAAGTGGTTGTAAACCTTTTGTTATTTAGCCCTAGAAAATTATTTGATGATATTATATATAAGTGTTCCATGATTTGGTAAATTAGCTAATGTAAAATCAAAGAAAATATAACTAATAGTATGCTATTTTAGGTTTTTAAATTACTTACTATTTGGTTTTCTCGTTTCTTATTTTAGTATTGAATGTTTATATTTGTATTAATTGAATTTTTTGCATGTTTTAGAATCTGTGTTTTTTCTTTAGTATATTATTGTAATTCCAAGATAAAAAACGCTAATACATAAGTAGCACATCATAATAGTTATCTGTTTCATCCACCTTTTTATATTAATTAATAGATTTTGTTGGGTCTAATTCGATAGGTAAGATCTACTCGTTAATTCATATGAGCTTAAATAAGATAGGTTGTAAAATTATTCAAGATCTATCGTTACTACTAAAACAAAAAGAGAGAAAAAACTTATTTGGAGGGAGTGAGGCGAGTTGCAAATTAATTCAAAACTCGTTGCAAAATAAAGAGTGAAAAAGAATAAAATGGATAAGAAAATTTGTCTCGAATTTATAAGAGACAAACGAATGTCTTTTAACGCTGGGAAAGTTTTAGGAACGTTTAAATATATCCGTCTCAATTAACAATGCGGCGTACGTATCTTTTCGAGATATTTAAAATTTCATGGATGTAATAATGCACCTTGACAAATATTTTTCTAAAATTAACTTTCATCGATTTAATATAAAATATATAGACAGTTTTGCTATAATAAAAATGAGCGAATCTAGGCCTACAAACATAATTATTAAAATAGTTTTAGTCAAGATAAGTCAATAAAAGCAACCGTGCTAGAACCACGGGACTCGAGGGGTGTCTCACACCTTCTCCTCGGTCAGCAGAATTCCTTACCCGATCTTTTATTTTTGCAAACCATAATAAAGAGTCATTTTCTTTTGACTAGGGATTCAAAAAGGTGACTTGGAACACCAAAACTCAATTCCAATTAGTGACTCTGTAAAATAAAATAATCCCTATTCTAAATCGTCACTTTAATTGAGAAAACCTTTCGACGCCTCGAGTGAAAAAGGGTTGTGACAACATATTCAACCTAGCCACATCTCGGGGCATAGTTTCAAGGTGAGCCAAAATGAGATTGATGGCATTATTCGTCAATGTTTGAGCATTTGAAACCTCGGGTTCCATTATGATTGTACCGAAAATAATCCAAGTTTCTTCAAACTCAAGCTCAACAATGGTGGATAGCTCATATAACCTCCAATTTATCTCAAATTCAAACCCTGTACTCCTATAGTGTTAGAAAACACAAATTTAACACTAAAAACACAAGAAAAACATAAAATCAAAAACTCAAAAATTGATCTAGGGTCAAAAACGGGTTTAGTATATTTTTTTTTTAGGGGGATTTTCAATTTTGACACTTTTTTTTTATTGGAATTTTTAATTTCTAGACTCTAATAGTGTTAGGGAACAAGGATCTAACACTAGAAACACACTAAAATCAAGTTTTTTTTAAAGACCCTAAAAAACGTGAACAGTAATTGTTTTCTTCTTTTTCACTTTTTTTTTATTTTCAAGATAACAATCCCAAGATTGATTTTTTTGGAACAAAATCAAACCTTTCTTTGATACCAAATGATACAAGAATGACCAATAAAGACACAAAAACCATACACCAAAATAGTCCACTAGTCAAGAACCCGTGGACCTCTTTGATGACCACACTCGGATTCAAGAACAACGACAAGAACACAAAAGAATAAGGTGTTTAACACCTATTGGCAGACAACAATACCAAACTATATTAACAATATTAGGATGAAGAACAACAACATTATTACAACAAGCACAATACGGGTTACAATACAAGACACTACGAACGGTTACAACAAAATAAAGATAGAAAAATAGACAAATGGATGGTATAATCATAAGAAACCAAGAGCTTATTCCACTCTTGAACCCTTAACACTACACACAACTATCACCTATCTCTTACAATTGACACAAGAGAGGTGTCCACCACCCAAACACCAACGTATCAAGCAAAATGCAACACACAAATGATTCCACACTTGTACAATGCCTTAGTTTCAGTTGGACTCTCTCTCACTCTAAGAGAAGTATTCTTTCAATTATAATAATCAACTAAAAACTAGAAACCCTAGAATGTTTTATTTATATTACATTACAAAATAAGAGACAAAAGACTAAAGGGACCTTTCATTAATGGGCTCCTAACTGCCCATTAAGTGCACTTTAGGGGTAGGTTTAGGCTTTCTCACACTTGGGTTTGTGTACCCTTTTAGGTGATCTTCAAAATACTCAAAAAGTGTCCAAGGTCATGATCGTACTCGTATCATATTGGTATTCACGTTTAAGAGAAAAACAGATACAATATTGAAATCAGAACCAAAAATACAGGTTGGGTCGAGTTGGTTTGAAATCAGGTTCGATGGATTTATTGGGTCGGATAGTGGGTTTAAGTTAATTGAAAAAATACATAAAGTAGCATACTTAAGTATTAAATTACAAAAAATAGCAACACTTTTATCAAATTACATTTTGTATCATATGTATTTGTATTTTTATATCAACAGTTTGCAAAAATACAAAATACATATCAATCATAAGGGCAGTAAAAATCATATGTACTTGTATTTTTGTAGCAACAGTTTGCAAAAATACAAAATACAACTTGCTATATTATGTAATTATGAAACTGTTGCTATGAAACTCATAATTAAAGGGATAAGTATGTTATTTCTAAATTTTCCCCTAAGTTAATTATTTGGGATAAAAAAATTAAATTGCCAGGGAGAAATTCACCCGAACTATGATAAATATTACTTTGGATACACATATGTCTTACCATTTGTGTGAGGGGCATATATGTACAATTTCATTAACAGTAGGAGTATAAGTGTATTCAAAGTATGACGGAAGATATATACGTACCGTTTATCATAATTCGAAGGTATATTTCTCTCTTTTCGAAAAAAAAAAATGAAATGAACTAGAAGATATTTAAGGAGATGCAATGATATAGATAGAGACAGAAAAATAGACAACCATTTAAGGAGATTACTTTTGAACGTCTTTTGTTTTAGGCTAAGTAAAATATTTAGTTAAAAGTATGTCAATTTTATCTAAAAATTGTATGTACATATCAAGTAAAAATTTGGTTAAAAGTACATCAAATTTATCTAAGAATTGTATGTACATATCAATATCACCTAATTAGAATAAGGAACTGATATAATCGAAAAGAGGATTTTGTATTTTGTGCATATTTGTCGGAAAATTTTTCTTTTTAGTCTATTTGGAATAAAATGATATATTTCTACATTTAGAAATAATTTAAATTTGAGTTCTTAATGTGCACTTAATAAAATAATTTATATTAAAAAAATATATATGATTTGCTTGAGATCATAAATTTTAAAAATCTTTTTTTTTTTTTTAGTTTCGTGCTCAGTAGTGCATCACATAATTAAGATGTACGAAGTCCTAATTTATCATGGTTAAGCTATAAATGAAATGTGCATTAACTGGCTATGATTTGATGATAACAATATATGCTAAGATATGTGTCATGTACTTATTGAATTACTATAAATATTGAATACCAATAAATTCTGCCTTTATTATTTAATATAAAGGAACTAATATTTTTGTTACAATGGTTTTACTTGAGGATTTATGAAATAAAAAAAATACAGATAGACGATAATATATGTTAGAAAACGTGAATGTTTACGAGAGGGTCAAAAGTTCAAAATCATCCATCTTTAAAGTTGTTGGATGTAATTTTCGGTAAAAATTTTATATCGACCTTTTTCTTCTGTTGTGATCTATCTTTAACTAAGTATACATTAATACCAAGCATAGGTAGATCTTTTGAGATAACTTGCTTTCATTTAATTTTGGTAAAATGGTTCGATGGATCTTTGTACTATGTCTATTTTATAATGTGACTTACATGTTTGTCATCTGGACTCTTTAACCTACTAAAAAGCAATATTATAAATCCTTTGTTGGCCTATTCATTTTGAACGTGTTGCACAACCGCGGACACGTCATCAAGTTTTTTAAAAATAATTTCCACATAGGAATTGACATGTTCAAGGTATAAATAGAAAAGAATATCCGAAAAATTAGGTCATTCAGATCCTTCAACTTCGTTTCTTTCATCCTAACTTAAAAATTTCCCTGAAATTAACTTAATTTAGGTCGATTTTTGTTGATGATTGTTGCAATTCATGTAAGTATTTAATATTTTGTGGTAGTTGTAGTATTTCATAGTTTATTTCAAGCTTTTTTATCAATTTAATGAAATCCGTTTTAGTGGTTTTAGGGTTTTCGCGATTATGAACTTTTTTCTTCAATCTTTTGGGTAGTTTTGCTCTGCTTTGTGTCTAGTGTTGTTGTAGGTAGTATATGTAGTGGTGATATACCTTCAATGCATATTTTGGAATTTTGATTAAAATTTAGGGTTTTTCCGTAAAATGGTAATTGAGTCCAAAAATTTTGGGGCTTTTAATTTTTTTGTTGTCTAATGCTCCTATTATACCTATATATTGCAGTTTTGTGCCTTCAACGACATGTTTGTTATTTCGATTACATTTTAGAATTTTTTGATAAATTCAGAATTGGGTCCGAAAATTTTGGGGCTTTTGATTTTTTTGTTGTTTAATGTTCCTATTAAACGTATGTGTAGCAGTTTTGTGGCTTCAATGACATATTTTGTTATTTCAATTACATTTTAGATTTTTTTTTTTTGTAAAGTCAGAATTGAGTTTTTTATTTCTTTATTTTTTTCTTTAAAAATTAAGGCTTTGTGGATAATTGACTAATTGTATATGTTTTCTTGTCATTGTACAGGTTTTCTAACTAAATGGATACAATTGTAACACTTCAATTCACCTGTGGAGGGCCTTTTTGTCAGACCTTGTTCTAAAGTATGCAAATAGAGTTTGTATTCCTGAAAACATTGAAGTAGATGCAGATGAGCTTCATATTATATTGTTTCATAACTTAGCACAAGATTTGCATGTGGAAAAAGCTGAAACTTTTTGGTGTAGAGTTAACAAAAAGGGTTGTTATTACAAATTAGATAATGATGTTGATGTTTTAAGATTTATCAATAGTTTAAAAGTTGTAGATTTTGTTGATGTATATGTTGTTTACCGAATTAGTGAACCTATAGTTGTTAAATATGGTGTGACAACCACTCCACCATTATTACTACTTAGTAATGTTCATGTGGCAGCCCCATTTGAAACTGATAGGGCTAATATGTCTTTATCTCAACCATTGAATATAAATAAAGATGAGTATATAAATGAAAATCAACCTCCTAGGGCAGACAAATGAAAAGTTAAGTTTTCTTTAGAAGACTTAGAGGAAGGTCAAGTTAATGATTTCTCCACATACCATCTTCAAACATCTGATTTTGAAGTAGATTTTGATATCACTGATTCTGATGATGATTCAATTTGTGATTTTGGTGAAAACATTGAAGATTTGAGTGATTTTGACAAACAATTGCTTTAATTTAGGAGGTCTAACATTGAAAAACAACTAAAAGAAAAGGTTGATAGGGTGAATCTAGATAAGATACCATCTGGACCAGTAGGTATAGATACTGGTTTTGAGGAAATTTATAAGAACAGGGGGGTTATATATGAAGGTAAATTGGGTAGGAATGACCCTTATTTTGGTAGTCCAGATTCGTATAGTGACATTAGTGAAGAGGAAGGAGATCTTTTTGATGATGATGAACTGGTAGATCCACTACCTAGAACTTCATCTAGAAAGATCTACTTGATAAAACTGCAAAAAAAGGTATGTTTTCAATTGTATATGATTTTTTTGAGTTCTGTTGAGTTTAGAGAGGCACTGCAGACTTACTCTATTCAAAAAGACGTGAACCTTAAGTTGAAACCTAATGAGAAGGAAAGGGTAAGGACAAAGTGTAAGCATAAGGGTCGTCCTTGGGTTATTCTTGGAAGTGTTGATAACACACAAAATTTTAGTGTGAAAACTTGCTTTTCTATCCACAAGTGTTCTTAAAGGATAAGAAATAAGTTGTGTAACCCTTTATGTATTAGTAAGCATTATAAACATAGGATTATGAGTGATCCATCAATAAAATTACATCAGATTCAAGCATATTTAAGAAAGAACTATGGGTTGTATGTTAGTAAAACAACTTGTAGAAAGGCAAAAAATAGAATTATGAGTGAACATTTTGGTGATTTTATTAAAGAGTTTGCTAGGTTGTATGACTATGCTGAACAGTTAAGGACCACCAATTTTGGTACCACTGTATCTATTAGGACATCCAAGAATTCAATTCCAGGAAAAAAGGTGTTTATGGGCATTTATATTTGTCTTGGGGCCTTAAAAAGTGAATGAAAAGAGGGTTGTAGAAGAATAATTGATTTAGATGGTGCCTTTCTCAAGGATGTATATAAAGGTATCTTGTTGTCTTACATTTTCAAAGATGAAAATAATTAAATATACCTTGTAGTATGGGAAGTAGTTGATAAAGAAATCAAGGAAACATGATCTTGGATTCTTAGGTGCATCAGCCATGATTTGAAACTTCAAGAAAATGGGGGTGAAGGCTAGACAGTAATGTCTGATATGCAGAAGGTATGAAGTGTCATATTTTTCAGTTATTTTTTTCAGTTTGCTGCAGTGATGTCATTAATGTTTAACTGCGATTTTACATAATTTGATAGGGTCTTAATTTGACACTTACTAATCTACTGTCAAATGTTGAGCATAAATGGTCTGCTAGACATATATAGGCCAACTGAAAGCAGGTTTGGAGAGTGATAACGCCAAAATTACAGCTCTCGTTAGAAAGTGTAAGCGGTCGCTGTTAAATATAGAACCCAACTGGGTTGGGTGTCAAATCCCACAGGGAATACTCTGGTCACTAAGTATTGCGACTATTAGTAGACGTTGGTCTAAAATTCCAAGGAAAAATGGGGGTTTGATTTAGGCGTGAACTAATATTATCAAAGTAACGATGGAATGATTTGTGTAGTAAGATTTAATCGCAGAGAATAATAAGTTAGGGTTATGTCCACCTTGTAGTTTCTACTTCTCTATTAACTATGAGTAACGCGGAATTTAGACATGCATGCACTTATAGAGAATCGTATTCTAATTCTAAATCCAAGTGTTTCCGAACCATCAAGGATTTATTTCACTTCAACTCTCTCGAGCCTAAAGTGTATAACAAATGGTACAAATTATCCAAGAAGTTAATCCGGTTAAGGCATTAACGTGTAAATAGAGGTTGGAAGCCCTATTTTCTTGTCACACTCTCTTTTCCACACATGTAACTTTTCTCTCAAACAAGTTAATGCTATAACGGCGTGTTCTCTATGTTTGCAACCATGAGAATTCAATTAAAACAAAGAGAGTAATGATATAAGTAGCATACACATCAAGAATTCACAAATTCATAGTTAATAGATAGTATCTTACAAGGTTTTCATAACCCTAACAGAGAAGTTTAGCTACTCATGGATTCAACGGAAATCAAAGTATACATCATCATCATACCAAAACTAGAACAATCTTCACGATGGAGATAGTTATCGTCAAGAAGAGAATGACGTCTTTCTCTATCCGTTGTTCACATAAGTCGTGTTCTGTGTTCTGAAAATATTACAGAATCTGAAAACTGAATAATGAATAATGAAGCTGAAAAATTCAGCAATAAGGTTTTTAATAGCATCCTTGTCTAATAAGTTGCTACTGCATCCTTAAGTCTTTAAAAATACTGCGTTTGCCCGGGAAAAAGTTCCCATGCATCACTTTCAGTCCAAAAGCTGCCTTCCCTCTAATGTGAAGTTTTCCTTTGCTGCCCACAAGTCCACAAAGTGCTGAAATCTTCATCATTAGTACCTAAAAAACATGCTAATCACATAGGTTAGCTCACTTAAAGGAAAATGGACTAAAAGTGCAAGAATTATATATTTTATCCTTAAAACTTAGCTAAAACATGGGTTAATTATGGTACTTAGGCGTGTAAATACGCCCAACATCACCACCCCACACTTAAAACTTTGTTTGTCCTCAAACAAAATATTACATCCATGCAAACACCTAACTAGAATTTCACAATAGCAACAAAAAAGTTTCAACAAGGCATGCACGGCAATTATTAACAAAGAGTGGGTTTCTTGATCATTACTAGAGACAACTCAACTTCCAACATAGACTCATTCGGATGGTTAATTCGTATCCACAAGTTAAGCCACAAAAAATCATACAAAACTACCCAACAATCATCAACCATGTGTGCTCACACAAGATATCACCCATAATGACTCATATTTTTGCATTTTTTGAAACATGGGTATAAGACTTTCCTTGCTCTCACTCTCACAAAGAATTCTTATATTGCAACTAATGACCATAGGCTTGCCCTTAGTGTAATGCTCTACTAATATCAGACTGCTAGGTTTAGGATCAAATAGGTCTTTATGGGTTGTAATGTAGGCTAAGAGACAAGTAGGACTATTTTGGCCAGAAATAGTGACTATGTTCCCTAAGCGCTTTAATAGACTACATTATGCCATTTACACAATCTTTTAACAACCACTCTACCTTCCTTTCATCTACCAACCCCTTTTCACCTATTTTGTTATTCAATCATAAACACAACTATCTTTTTATTTTTCTACTTCTCTTTTTTTTTTTTTTTAATTATTATATTTTATTTATTTATTTATTATTTTTTTACAAAGTACCTCTATGATAGCCACTCTTTTTCACAACATTTTCAAGTACCAATACATTCTGAGGCATCACTTTCACCAATCTCCTCTTATTTTGCCACATAACTCTACAATTTAAAGCGCTTAGGAATTTGGATCAAGATATGGTCTTAAAAAAATTGGATTAGGCTACATATGAGGCTGTCAAAGAAAATAGCTAAAGGCTCAAAGGGTGTTCACTAGGACAATGTACAAAGGTAGGTAAAAAGAAGGTAAACAATTTCAGGCTGCCAAAGAAATGCCTAAATCATCTCCTAAACTCACAATCTTTATTTCACTTCATACACACACCAGGCAAGTTCTAGCATCAGTCACAACAAAGAATATACAATAACCTCACACACACAAGGCACATGGTCAACTTCATTGTGAGCATTATAGATTCTTGACCCAACAGATGAATGAATTAAACCACAACAATTTATCACACAGTGAGTCACAACTTAGAGCCTAAGTGTCTCAACAGAAATGATTCAGCACAAACTCTTGTTATAATACCATGCCGTTTATCAGAAAAATTTCATGCAAAATAAATCTAAACACTAAATCTTAAAAACTAAATCTAACTAACTAATTACGACTAACTAACTACGACTAATTCAAACAAATACAAATAAATGTAGGCAAAGAAGTACAATACAGCAGACATATACCCTCACCTCACACTTAGATGGGACACACTTCCCTCAGTGAAAATAAATAAGGAAAACCTGATTAGTCGAACTCCTATTCTATGTCTGGGGTCATACCCCCTGCGTCGGAATCATCATCAGAGTTGTTCTCTACATCCGAGTCTGGCAGTCGGCGATCATCGCCAGTTGGCACGTCATCATCGAGAGGTTCCTCTAAATGTACCCCCACTCCACACATAGACCGCGCATGCTCATTAAGCGGGTAGTCATTGTCCAACTGCTAAAGATCTGTATTAGTCGGAACAGGACCCCCACTCATCATTGTAAATCGAGTCATTCCATATAGATGGCGGAAAAAACTTTCACCTCAAGCATGTCTCTCAGCAGTGGTAAGGTTGATGCCTTGTCCAGTTTCAGGCTCTTTAACCTTCTTGAGATCAACCTTCTTTGGGTTGTGTGGAAGCTTATGATCCGCAAGTTCCTCTTCAATGTGCTCCTTCCTTAAGATCGCAGTCAATAAATTGCCAAAGCTAAAATGGGACCTTTTGTGCAGCCTTGCCTTACGCATTGACGATCGTATAACCGCACCAATGTTGATGGGAATATTCGTCATCAGAGCATACACCAAGCATACTCGATCACGTGTGATCTTAGTGTAATATGTCTCAGGAATCAAACAAGAGTTAACTATCCTTAACCATTTACGAGCTTCTCTATTCAAGGAAGCATACGGGAAGGTATTGTGCCGACCGTTATCCTTGTGATGAATCCACCGGGCCATGGACCTTGTTCCGCACAGTGTATGTCTGATTGCCCTGTAGGGAGGTATGTGATAAAGCTCCTTGAGTGGTGCTGGATCCACAAATAGAGTGCCCAGAAAAGAATTGAAGAACTCCACGCCCAATTGCAAGATTTGGCCCCGAATCTTCACTTCACTTCCGGTAGTCTTTGGGGACCAATTGGCATAGAACTCTCGCGTTAGATCAAGATTGAATTCCCTCATATCTCGAAAAATAAAGTCAAGATTTAGTGCCATGATTTTAGCCAAAATGCGAGGGTCTCTCTTTGCTAGACTCTCCTTCTGCATCAAATCCACATGAACATATTTTTTTACTTTGTTGTTCTTGTACCACTTCTTTCCTTCCTCCTCTAGGACCACTTTATCCCGAAAGTGCATCGAGGCACTTGCAAAGAGGAGGACTCATCCTGATCTTTTCTCGCCTTTTTCTGACCTTTTTTGGAGGTGGACACTTTTTCTTTTCCTAGTCATCCTTTTGTGGCCATTCTACCTGAGATCACAATAGAGTCATGTTATCTTCATCTCGGAAGATTCAATCGAAAAACAAACAGTAAAGGCACTACCCCACACTTAATTTGTTGGCACAGACTAATTAAGTGAGTGATGTCGATTACTCAGACTTTATCGACATACATTTAGGCGATATGTTCCAACAACATGTTTAGCACAGTCATACTTTCATGTAATCTTGACTATCCTTTCCAACTTTATTTCATTGGATTAATGCACTTTTTGAACAAGACTACCACATAGAGATCGTATCAGGTTATTGCATAGAAATAATCACACCATCTTATGCTTGTGGTCAATCATGATCATTATCTCGATGAACAAGTCATTCAAGCATTCAAGCTTTCAACTTTCAAGATTATGCATTAACTTCACAATTTTGACTTCATAAAAATATGACAGTGAATACCAATCAAATACAAGTCGATGTAAAGTCAAGAACACCCATACGTATTCTTTCACTCAACTAGATACATCTTAATAAACCAACCATATTCTTATCACCAAACACCACTTCAAAATCTAATAAACCATTATAAACGTATCATTTCAACAATTACGGAATATAAAAGAATAACTTACGTGATGATGGATTAAGAAGATGAGCTTGCAAGATTAGATGGAAAAAAAAGGAAAACTTGGAGAGAATATGAGAGCTTGGGAGGCGCCTAGGTTGAGCAAACAATGGCATTGTGTTCTAAGGTTGAGGATCTATTTAAAGAATTATCCATGGGTCGGTTTTGATCCATTTCCAATCGGGTTAGGAGGCAAAAAAGTATAAGTAGGCGGCGCCTTTTGCTTTACCTATGCTAGCATAGGCGGCGCATATGGTATTGCCTAGATTGGTATAGGCAATGTCTTGTCCATTGCCTAGATTGGCATAGGCAATGCCTTATCCATTGCCTATATGAGGCAGTGAGCATAGGTAATGTCATAGGCAATGCCTATAGTATTGCCTATATTGGCATAGGCAATGCCTTGTCTGTTGACTAGATTGGCATAGGCAATGCCTTTTCCATTGCCTATGTGAGGCAGTGAGCATAGACAATGGCATAGGTAATACCTATAGCATTGCCTATATTGTCATAGGCAATGCCTTGTCCGTTGCCTAGATTGGCATAGGCAATGCCTAGCTGATAGCCTTTGCTCCATCATTCCTAACTTACCACCTTTATCATGTCTCGCTTTCAAATTAAAATTTTGGGACTAATCTCCTCCTTTATACGTCTTGCACCAACACTTAATCAAAAACAACAAAAATGATTTGAAGGATGGGTTGCCTCCCACCAAGCGCCTTAGTTTTGGTCGTGGCTCGACTCTTTTTTTTGAACTTTTATTTATCAAAAACAAAATCTTAGAGAAACAAACTCCTAATGATGGGTTGCCTCCCATGTAGCGCTTGATTTATTGCCGCGACACAACATAGTTATCTCGATTACTCAGACTTCATCAAGATATCTGGTGGCTTCGCTGGTCGTGACGGTCAATTCTTAAGGTCGAGGTCCAGCTTCTTGTGGGTATATGAATACGACCCCATTCTTGTCAAATCACAGATAGTCTCTTCGTACTCTTCAACATCCTCATGCTCAAAGTTCAAAAGCATAGCAGCCAATGGCTCGACAGTAAGCTGCTTCTCTAACGATAATTCCTTCTCATCCTCATGATAAACATCAGCTATAGAAAACACATTCATATCTTTGGGATGCTTCATAGATTTGCTTACATCAAAATGTACGACTTCTTCATTCATCAAAAATAAAAGCTCATTTGCTCATAAATCAATAAGCACACTTCCTGTTGTGAGGAAATGTCGACCCAAGATTATGGGCACCTCAAAATCCACCTCGCAGTCCAAAATAACAAAGTTTGTAGGAAAAATAAAGGTAGAAACCTTCACTAATACATCATGCAAGATACCAACAGGTCGTTTTACCGACCTATCTGCCATTACAAGTCGCATGTTGGTTGGTGTAGGATCGCCCAACCCCAACTATCTATAAATGGCTAGTGGCATCAAATTAATGCTAGCCCCACAAATCGCACAACGCCTTAGCAAAATCTAAAGATCCAACCATGCAAGGAATAGTGAAAGAACCAAGATCTGTATTTTTCTGTACTAAAAACCTCGTGGCAATTGCACTACAATGATGAACATTATCTGTCAGTTCATATCTTGCTGCCCTTTTCTTTGTCAAAGGTCCTTCATGAATTTGGCGTACCCTGACATCTGCTCCAGTGCCTCCACCAAAGGCACATTAATAGTTAGCTGCTTCAACATGGTCATGAATTTACTGAACCTGGTGTCATCAGCCTTCTTCTTTAGTCTCTGAGGAAAAGGTGGTGGTGGGTTTGGAAGAGTTTTCTCCACCACTTTTTTTTTGTTTTGCTTCCCTTTATCAATCTTTTCAGACTACTAAAATCTAGGTGTAGTATCATGAACGTTCTCATTTTGATTTTCAGCTTCTACAGAATTATCACAATCTGCTTCAATAACATTCCCTTCTATATTATCAATCACTGGCTTGCCCTTGGATGGATTTTCCAACACCTTACCACTCCTGGTGGTAATAGCCAAACACGATCCATATCTCCTTGATTTTGCACAGTGTCACTAGGTAAAGTGCCAGCTTTTCGTTGATTGAATGCCGCCAATAGTTGACTCATTTGTTCTTCCAGTTGTTTTATTAAAGTGGAATACGAGTCAACCAATTGCTTTATTATGGACAAATCATTTTTACCTCAGCTAATCTCGTGTTGGTTTCTTCCACTCCTTTCAACAGCTTAGCCATCATGTCCTCCATGGACATTTTTTCAAAACCAGACGCAACAGCTTTACGATTTCCAGGAGAAACATACAAACCACTCCTGTCAGTCTTATTCTTATAACTCTCTTGGTCTCGGTCCTTGTATCCGGATTTATCATAATAGTTCCGACCTTGGTTTCCTTGGGCATTGCCTCGGAAACCCCCCTGATTACTCAAGTAGTTTGCTTCCTCCTCAGAATCGAAGTCATCTCTTCCCTGTGATACAACGGCCTTAACCTTTCTTGTCTTCCCTAATAATAAATGCTTGGTAAGAAGATCCATCTGCATTTTTATGTGAGCCATATCCTGGTCATGTTTCTCTTCTCTTCGTCTCTGTTCTGCCGTCATGCCAATAGATACAGTATAGCTTGCTACCTCAGAATACCTGGTATGCCAAGCTCTACTCTGTTTTTTCATGCAATCTAGCATATCACTTGCCTCAATAAAAGTAAGGTCCATGAATGACCCACCCGCAGCGTTATCGAACACTTGCTTAGTCACCGAGTTCAAAGCCCTATATAATATCTCCATTAAGTGGACATTGGTCATATGATGATTTGGGCACCGCATAAGCTTCTTCTTGAACCTCTTCCATGTCTCGTGGAGAGCTTCAGTTGGAAGCTGTCTGAAATTGCTTATCTCATCTCTTAACTGTGCTCTCTTGGACGGCGGAAAGAACCTTTCTAGGAAAGCTTCTTTCAGTTGCCTCCAATTAGTAATAGAGTCAGGAGTTAGCCCATTTTACCATAGAGTTGCCTCTTCAGATATAGACAATGGAAATAAGCGCAGCCGAATCGCATTTTGTCCAACCTCTGAATTGGCAAATGACTTGCATATTGAGATAAAATTAATCAGATGCATATTCAGATCGTCGCCTGCAAGTCCACTAAATAACCCTTTGAGTTGCAATAACTGGATCATGGTGCTAGTGATATTGAACTTGGCTCCAGGTGCCAAGGGCAGAGGAATAATAGCCCCTGTGGTACCAGCCCCATCCAAATTGTCATCATCATCATCAAAAGGAGCCTGTATAGCTCAAGCGTTCAGGTCTCATTCTAGCTTGATGATCTCTCTTGTTCACAGGTGCCGCCACCTCATCTGTATGCCTTGGATTTAGTAACTCATAATCACCGAGGTCCTCATCATCAAGATTTGTTGCCTGACCTGGGTTATCAATATTCTGTTGATGCACTTGAGCAGCTGCCAATGCAGCTAATCTAGTCTGCTCCTGTTGAGCAGCCATCCGTTCAATGTCTCGTTGTGCATCCATTCTGCCAATCAGTTGTGGTTCAGGATTTATGGGTAATAATGGCTGACCAGAACTTCGTGTATTTGGCATGCACTCTACCAAACCTGAACAAAACAAAAACAACAAACAAAAAGTAAAATTCGAAAATCTTTGACCAAAGAGTCTATTAACTATCACAAACTTAGTTGACAACCGTATTCCCCGGCAACGGCGCAAAAATTTTTGATACGCCCAAATTACAGCTCTCGTTAGAAAGTGTAAGTGGTAGCTGTCAAATATAGAACCCAACTGGGTTGGGTGTCGAATCCCACAGGGAATACTCTGGTCACTAAGTATTGCGACTATTAGTAGACTGTTGGTTGAAAATTCCAAGGAAAAAGGGGGGTTTGATTTAGGCGTGAACTAATATTATCAAAGTAACGATGGAATAATTTGTGTAGTAAGATTTAAAAATAGAGAATAATAAGTTAGGGTTATGTCCACCTTGTAGTTTCTACTTCTCTATTAACTATGAGTAACGCGGAATTCAAACATGCATGCACTTATAGAGAATCGTATTCTAATTCTAAATCCAAGTGTTTCCGAACCATCAAGGATTTATTTCACTTTAACTCTCTCGAGCCTAAAGGGTATAACAAATGGTACAAATTATCCAAGAAGTTAATCCGGTTAAGGCATTAACGTGTAAATAGAGGTTGGAAGCCCTATTTTCTTGTCACACTCTCTTTTCCACACATGTAACTTTTCTCTCGAACAAGTTAATGCTATAATGGTGTGTTCTCTATGTTTGCAACCATGAGAATTCAATTAAAACGAAGAGAGTAATGATATAAGTAGCATACACATCAAGAATTCACAAACTGATAGTTAATAGATAGTATCTTACAAGGTTTTCATAACCCTAACAGAGAAGTTAAGTTACTCATGGATTCAACGGAAATCAAAGTAGAAATCATCATCATACCAAAACTAGAACAATCTTCACGATGGAGATAGTTATCGTTAAGAAGAGAATGACGTCTTTCTCTATCCGTTTCTCACGTAAGCCGTGTTCTGTGTTATGAAAATATTACAGAATCTGAAAACTGAATAATGAATAATGATAATAATAATAATAATGATGCTGAAAAATTCAGCAATAAGGTTTTTAATAGCATCCTTGTCTAATAAGTTGCTATTTCATCCTTAAGTCTTTAAAAATACTGGGTTTGCCCGGGAAAAAGTTCCCATGCATCACTTTCAGTCTAAAAGCTGTCTTCCCTCTAATGTGAAGTTTTCCTTTACTGCCCACAAGTCCACAAAGTGCTGAAATCTTCATCATTAGTACCTGAAAAACATGCTAATCATATAGGTTAGCTCACTTAAAGGAAAATGGACTAAAAGTGCAAGAATTATATATTTTATCCTTAAAACTTAGCTAAAACATGGGTTAATTATGGTACTTAGGCGTGTAAATACGCCCAACATCAGAGAAGTAAAGAAAGGAGAAATGTTTTTGACAGGTTTCAAGGGCCTCATTTGAAGTGTATTTGCAATAGAAACTTAATAAAATGAGTTAGTTGGGTATTAAAATTGTGGATGATTTGCTCAAGTAAAACATAGAGGCATGGTGTAGGGCTTTTTTTAAAGACCCTACCAGGTGTGATGTGGTTGAGAACAACATGTGTGAGACTTACAATAGTTGAATTTTAGATATTAGATTGAAAACAATAATCACTATGCTGGAGGAAATAAGATGTAAATTCATGGAAAGGATATATTAAATGAGATATTTTTAAAAAAAAATGGATTAGTGATGTATCACCAATCGCTATGGAAGTTCTTGTAGAGAATGGTGAATATGCAACCAAGTATGAGGAGAGGTTTAATGATGCTATTGAATTTGATATTGCTGATCTACCATATACACATGTTGTTAATATAAAGAGAAAGCAATATAGTTGTGGGTCATGGTAACTAAAGGGAATTCCTTGTTCACACGCAATTGCTGCAATGCATTACAAGGGATGAAATGTGGAGTCATTTGTTGATCACTGGTATCAACGGGAAACATACCTAAAGGCATATGATAAGTATATTCAGGCAAATACAAATATGAAGATGTGGCCAAGAAGCACAAGACCACCAATTGAGCCACCTGAGATTAATCTCATGTCAGGAAGGCCAAGTAAAAATAGAAAGAAAGCTAGGGATGAGCCTGTTAAGAAAAAGTTTAGAAAGACTACAAGAAAAGGAAGAAAAATTATATGTTCTGTGTGCAAGTCTATTACACACAACAAGAAAGGATGTCCAACTTTAGTAAGCTAAATCTTTTCTTATTGATGAATTTTACTCTTTTTGAATGTGTTTTTGACCTTTACATTTTTTTTGTAGAAAAAAGATTTCACTAATAGCTGTGGTAGTTAACCAAGTGTGCAAGCCAACACTAGTACTGCAGCTGTTTCGGCTGTTAAGAGACCTGCAAATGCTTCAGCAGGTGTTGACATGACTACAAATGCTAAATCAAGAAAAAAAAGTCTGCAGGAAGGCTTGAAAATGCTCACAGTGCACCAACAGCTGCAGGAAGGCCTGCAAATGCTGCATCAGTTGGTGGTTTGAGGCCTGCAAATACCTCAACAACTAATATAAGGTCTGCAGCTGTTATGATGCCTGAAATTACTTTAACGGTAGGTGATAATGCTATACAATTTACAACTCAGCAGTCTACTAGTAGTGTTGGTGTCCAAAAGAGGAAGACTAATACAACTTTAAGAGGTAGTGAAAATGTTGCATATAAAATAGGTGTTCTTCAATCACATAACACTACAAGTAACATCTTATGATTTCATTCTCTTGAAACAATGAGTCTAGATACCTAAATTGTTTGCATTTTGGCACCACATTCTCATCTACTCTCACACAGTAACTAAACTTGTAATACATCTATTTAGTACTCTTTCTACTTATAGGGGTCGTTTAGTACACTAGATGAAATAATTAGAGATATTCCATGAGTTGAGATATTCCACCCTCTATATGAGATAACAATTTCATCATTTTTGTACAAATAGTGAAATAATATAGCCTCAGAATCAGTTAATACCTCATCCTACATATCGAATAACATTAATCCCAAATTTTATCTCAGGATTATATTTCTTATGCAGTGTACCAAACAACTCCTTACTCTCTAAAATGCTTCTCCACCGTTCAAATTAGTGATTGATACCCACATTGATGTCGTCAATTAACACAAGATCAAGAAAATATCATAGCTTAAAAATAAAAATCCAAAATAGCAATAAAAATACACAAGATGTGGTATTGAAACCTCAAGGCAGTACATGAATTATTAGGCTACTCTCCACCAACCAGAGGCTCTATTCTTGAAACATTTGAAAAATATTGATTTATCATCTTAACCTATTCGGGACTTTTCTAGGTCTTCAAAATATCCCTACCATTTCATAAACACAATAAGGGAAAAAATTGTCTCCCACAAAATAGTCTTCAAAATAACACTATTCATCAAGCCCCAATCTTATTCCATTAGGATGTTCATTTCCTCTCAATAAATCTCTTATTAGAAATGAATTCAAAGTTTAAAGTTTATGAGTTCTTACAATAAAATTCAGTTAATATTGTCCTCCCTTCATTTGTGGAAATACAATGGGTATGTTGTTGTTGTTACTGTTGTAGTCTTTTTCAAAATAATTGTCATGTTTCATTTCTTGAGAGTCAATATAATTTGGCTAATTTTCAAAGCTAACTTAAATTGAATTAATTTGATATTTTAAAATTGAATTTGGATATTCAAAAACTCTACAAAATGTACTATAAGTTCCCAATTTTTTTCATGTCAATATGATGACATCTAAAAATATTGATCAAAATTCATATCATTTGACTCCCGAAAAGAAAATTTTGACAAATATTTTGGAATAAGAGTAATAATAACTAGGTTTACATTTAAAATATAGATATTTCATAGATTTTTTAATATATGTACACATACATGATAGGAACAAAAACAAAAAAAAAACAGTTTTCAATAATTTCTACACTGTGAAACTATTGTTTTAACACAACCAATTATCAATTTTGGGGCCTCGCCATTCAGGAGCGGAGCTACCATATATTGAGGTGATCATTCAAATTCCATTAGTATAAAATTACACAATTTATATATAGTTAGAATTATTTTTTTATATATATAGTACATGTTGAAACCTTCGATTAGTTCGCATGTGCACTTTTGAACCCCAATTGCAATGCTGGAGATGTAGTTACTGGGCTGGGTGAAGAGGGATTGGTGTTTTGCAGGGAAAAAATTGTCTTCCACAGAATAGTGCTCAAAATGACACTATTCATCAAGCTCCAATCTCATTCCATTGGGATGTTTATTTCCTCTCAATAAATCTCTTATTAGAAACGAATTCAAAGCTTAATGTTTATGAGCTCTTATAATAAAATTCAGTTAATATTTCACTCTCTTTATTTGTGGAAATACGATGGGTATGTTGTTAGTGTTACTGTTGTAGTATTGTACTCCCTCTTTTTCAAAATAGTTGTCATATTTCATTTCTTGAAAGTCAATTTGGCCAATGTTCAAAGCTAACTTGAATTGAATTAATTTGATATTTTAAAATTGAATTTAGATATTCAAAAACTATACAAAAACTACTATAAGTTTCCATTTTTTTACATGTCAATATGATAACATCTAAAAATATTGATCAAAATTCGTATCGTTTGACTACCAAAAAGAAAATTGTGAAAAATATTTTGAAAGAAGAGTAATAATAACTAGGTTTACACTTAAAATATAGATATTTAATGTACTTTTTAATATATGTACACATACATGATAGGAACCAAAAATACCTCTAGATCCTCTCTGATCCTCTTCTTCAATCTATTTGAGAGGAAAATAAAAACAGTTTTCAATAATTTCTACATTGGGAAACTTTTGTTTTTAACACAACCAATTATAAATAAGGGGCCTTGCCGATCAGGAGCGGAGCTAGTGTTAGAGTACGCGTCCTAGTAACTGCCTATCTGTGGAACAAGTAAGTAAACGTGGTTCACAGAAGTAAACTGAACACAATGTTTTTACATGAAAAACATCCGGCTCAAGAAAGGTGAAAAAACCACGACCTGTACCTCTAAAAAATTTTAACCCAACTTCATTAAAATACTTGAGCCTCAACAATCAACAAAATTACAAGACTTCTTGTAATCTAGGAATTAAAACTTCTAACTCCTATCACTACAAAAACACTAATCCTTCCAAGATAAGTGTTCTCAAATGTTGGAGTTCCCAAACTTGATGACAACAACTCCTAACTCAGTTTTATAGATTACTCAGACTAGAATCAATGACTCATTACAATATAAGAACCTCACTACTACACAATTTATGACCTGCTAAGTAAGAGACTAGGTTCTTCTTCAAGTATGTGAACTGATATGCTGATTGTTTATTAACTTTTCAGTGCGTGCATGAGTACCGAATTTGAGTCACATTTGTTGTATTTAAGCCAACCTATGATAGAGTCCATTTTTATGTTCAATTCTTTCTCCAGTAGAACTCTATTAGTTAACTCTTTTCCCTTTTGCTTCCGCCTCACCTCTCCTAGATTTTATAGAACTCTTTTACTTCAAATCTTTTTCTTACTGAACTCCTCGTTCCACTTAACTTCTTCAAGACTTCTTGTCTGATCTGAATCAGCTTCTGATGTAATCAATGTTATCTATACTTGTCTTGAACGCAGAATCACATCATCCAAACTTTTGTGCTAGCTAGACTATTTCACCTTGAATGGATCAGCTTCTTCAACACGTTTCATTCACATGTCTATCATCAAGTCTCCTCATGACTTAACAAATTCTCCCTTTTTGATGATGACAAACATAGTAACTTCAACATTACAGAATCCTGACATAATCAAGAAGGAATTAAATAACAGAATCACAGAAGAATGAAATAGGTTAGTCCCATTGAGTTATGAGCATTGTATAATCTGTTCTTTCCCCTTTTGACATCATCGAAAAGCTGAACCATAAAGTGAAAATTGTTTAATAATTCATGGCCACTAGGGCTATCACTAAAACAAGAAAGACTAAGAGTAAGAGATAACTATGCATTGAATTAACCAGAAGTAGATCAAGTGAAGCAAAAGAGGTCCATTTCATGCACAAAAAAATAGATACAATTATCGTTACCCTGTAAAATAAAATGAGAAACAAGTTAAACAGAAGAACAACATAGTGAATAGGCCTAAGTGACGAAGAAGGATTTTAATTGGAGGAGGTGCAGGGGATAAGGGAGGTCAACTTCCTAATGATATCAGCATTTTCAGCTTGTTCCTTATCCGAGATTGCTGTGAGAGATGCAATTTTAGCTTCAAGAACCCTCTTTTCATCTTCATGAACAACCTGGGTAGCCATCAATGCATCCTGTGCACCCTACAGATCACCCTGCTTTGCCTCTAAGGCATTTTGCAACTTCTGCATAGGGTTGTCAGCATGTCTCATGGCAGCAAGTAACCTAGCATGGTTCAGTTGTCTAATTGCATCCTTAGTCATCTGTAAGGACCATAACTTGACAGGGACATGAAAATCATCAAAAATAGAGGCAAGACAGAACTGGTAGGGCAGAGCATGACCATTTGTATCTTTGATAAGTACCCTTTGCATATGCTTAATGATGAGTAGAGGAAGGTTTATTGGAATCTCAGAATCCAATAGTTCCATCAAGGTAAGATCAAGAAAACTTGCAACTGTGTGCCTTTCCTGTCTAGGCAAGATTATTTTGTGAACCACATCAAAATAAGACTGATAGATAGGGGATATCTTATTTTTTATGACCCTACGATGAGAGGAAAGAAGAGGATTCCCAGATAATTTTCTAAAGATATCAAGAGCTGATGGAAGATTATCAAGAGGTGGCCCAGATCCCTTCATATAATGACTCCATCCTCTAGTAGAAACATTGAGAATTCTGCCCAGATCAGCAGAATAAAGATTGATGGTTTTCACATGAACAGTGGTTGAGATCATTTCCCCAATTTCAACACCATTGGTATAAAACTCATACACCTTATTTTTACCAAACCTTCTCTAACGATTACCTTGAAAAAACAAGTATGACCATCCCTGAGCTGTCAGTTTTGAAATTAATGTATTTATATCAGGACCCCCAAAACTAGTAACAACTCTTCCTCTAGCCAACTTTCATTTCTAAAAATACAGAACATGGTCTGATTGAGAAGCTTTATCAACAGCAGTATCAACAGGAATATCATCATCAAAATCAATAAAAGTAGGAGGAACAGAAGGAGTATCAGGTGGGTCAGAAGAACCAGGTTTGGAAACCTGTTTCTTGGGATGTCAAGTAGATTTTGGAGAAACTTTAGAGGAGGTTGATCCTTGACCAGTAGATACTTTGACAGTAGAAGCTTTGACAGTGAATTTTGCGAATAAGGAGGGTGTGAAAGAGGAAGGAAAGGTCTATTTATGAGGGAAGGAGAGCTTTGAGGGTTTGGCTAGGATATTCTTGCATTTTCTTTTAGAGCGAAGGAGAATATTAGTATAGGGCTTACGTGGCGGAGGAGAAGCAATATAAACTACCCGTTTCATTTTACTTGACCTAAGTGTCTCTTCCAAAGAAGTATCTTCTCATTGTTTCCTTTTCTAAGTATGTGGAGTTCGAGGTGAATGGATGATGGGAGAAAGTTGTACCTGAGTATCGACATCAATATCAATGGTGACAGAAAATGGTTTTTGTTTTAGAGTCGATCATGACCGTCTAGAGATAAGATCAGCAATGGGAATATCATCATGATCAAGGATCTGAAGAGGAACCACAGGTAGTGGTAAGGGTTTTGAAAAAAGTGAGGGTTTGAAAAGGGAGTGAGAGAAGGGTTGTGGTAGAGTTTTAAACAATAGAAAATCAGATAACTTGAGAGGGATTTGAGGTTGGATAAGTGAAGGTAAAGTAATATTTGGGTGAAGAATAATTTGGGTTAAAGAATTTGTTTTAGATTTTTTGGAGGAAGGAGAGGATGAGGAAGAGACATAGCTTGTTGGATTTTTAGAGGTAAAAAAAAGAAGTGGAAATGGAAGAGAAAACAAAATGCGTATTTAAGAAGAATGAGAAGGAAACAAAATGCGTATTTAGGAAGAATGAGAAGGAAGTTAAAACGTGAGAGGACTATGATATGAAGAAACGTGCTGATGTAGAAGTTTTGTACTGATGGTAAAGGCCTGTTAGACTTTCAAAGAAGAGGAATGTTGGGTTTTGGCGGTTTTAATCATGATAGAGTGAACCATGTAGATAACCTATTTCTCTTAATGCTATTATGGAAAACAATAATCATACTTTGTGTTCTGATTAATCCATGACCACTCTTGCTTTAATGATCCAGTCTATCTGCAAAAACAACATATAATTATACCACTTTGCTTTAAAATCTTAGAATTAGGATACAACTAAATGTGTAAGACTGAATTAATCAACACTCTCTAAGACATAGCATGTTCTAATTAATCACTGGGGGGAATTTATACAATTTTAATCATCCCCAATGCTAACCTATTTTTTTAAAAGTGTTCTCTACTCAAGGCCATAGTAAATATGTCAGCAATTTGTTCCTCAGTTGAATAAAACATAACTGATATATTTCCTTTTTCAATATTGTCTCTAAGGAAGTGATGGCGAATATCAATATGATTAGTTCTTTTGTGTTGGACAGGGTTTTTGGCTATGTTTATAGCACTTGTGTTATCACAAAAAATGGGAACACAACCTATATATACCCCAAAATCCAAGAGTTGTTGTTTGATCCACAACAACTGAGCAAAGCATGACCCAGCAACAACGTATTCAGCCTCAGCAGTAGATAAAGCTACTAAATTTTGCTTCTTTGTGGATCAGGTAATCAAACATGATCCCAAGAAGTGTGCCATACCTGTAGTGCTTTTCTTGTCCACCAGATATCCTGCATAATCAGCATCAGAGTATCCTACCAAATTAAAGTTACTACCTTTGGGATAACACAAGCCAAGATCACTGGTTCCTTTTAAGTATCTGAAGATTCTTTTTACAGACTTTAAATGTGATTCTTTTGGCTTAGCTTGAAACCTAGCACATAGCCCTACACTGAACACAATGTCAATCCTGCTTGCTGTGAGGTACAATAATGACCCTATCATACCCCACTACATATTTTGCTCTACATCAGAACCTGTTTCATCCAAGTACAGCTTTGTGGCAGTAGCAATAGAAGTACTTATCTCTTTTGCCTCTTCCACGGAGAATTTCTTTAGAAGCTCTTTGACATACTTCTATTGGTGAATCATTGTTCCTAAAGCTGACTGTTTTTTGCAAGCGCAAAAAGTAATTTAGCTTTCCCATCATGCTCATCTCAAATTCATAACTGATGAGTTTGGTAAACTCATGAGTCATAAGAATAGTTGTTGAACCAAAAATAATATCATCCACATACACCTGCACGACTAACAAATCTTCCCATTAGTTTTCAAGAAAAGGGTATTATAAATTTTACCTCTATATGTCCATGTTCCAATATAAATTTTGACAGTCTTTCATACTAAGCTCTTGGAGCTTGTTTCAACCCATACAAAGCTTTGTCCAGCTTGTAGACATAATTTGGAAACTCCTTGCTTTCAAATCCTGGGGGTTGCTTAACATATACTTCTTCCTTGAGAATGCCATTCAGGAATGCACTCTTCACATCCATCTGATACAAAATAAACTCCATGTAAGAAGTAAAGACAACAAGTAGTCTTATCGCTTCAATTCTGGCTACAGGAGCAAAAGTCTCATCAAAGTTGATTCTTTCTTCTTGATTATATCCTTGAACCACCAGTCTTGCGTTGTTTCTTGTGACTGTTCCATGCTCATCAACTTTATTTCTGTACACCCAGTTAGTCCCAATTACTGATCTATCTTTTGGAAGAGGAACTAAGTGCCATACTTTGCTTCTCTCAAACTGGTTTAATTGATCCTACATAGCTATGATCCAATCAACATCAAGCAATGCCTCAGTTACTTTCTTTGGCTCTATCTCTGATAGGAATTCCTTGAATGCACACATACTTCTCAATCCAGATCTTGTGGTGATACCAGAATTGAGATCAGTAAGTACATTTTCAATGGGGTGTGAGCCTTAATATTTGTATCCTTTTGAGATCAAGTCAAGTGAGCTGCTAGTATCACTGCTAATATTCTGATGTGAGTCAGTTGATAGCTTAGTTCCCCATATTACTATGCATTCATCTTCAGTTCCCCCTGTGAAAATGCCTCTAGGTTTGACTGTTTCAGTCGGTGGAACATATTGTGAAACCTGTTCCTCAGTATCGCTTCTTTCCTGCAGGTTAGTCTTATCACAGGATTTATCAAAAATCACATGCATGCTTTCTTCAACACAGTTAAATCTGCTATTTAAAACCCTATAGGCCTTACTATAAAGTGAATAACCTAAGAATATTCCCTCATCACTTTTGGCATCAAATTTTCCAAGATTATCCTTACCATTATTGTGTATGAAACATTTGCAGCCAAAGGTTCTAAAGCGAGAAATGTTAAGCTTTCTACCTTTTAGTAACTCATAGGGAGTCCTTTCTAACATTGGTTTGATCATGCACCTATTTATAATATATGTTGTAGTACTTATTGCCTCAGCCCATAGGTTATTGGCAACATTTGCTGCAAGCATCATTATTCTAGCCATATCTTCCAAGATTCCATTTTTCCTTTCCACCACTCCATTTTGTTGTGGTGTTCTAGGAGATAAGAAGTTATGGTCTATTCCTTTTGATGAGCAGAAATCTAAGAATTTCTCATTCTCAAATTCTATCCCATGGTCAGCCCTTATGGAAACTAATGAAGTGCCCAATTTCTTTTCCATTTTCTTGATGAAAATTTCAAAGACATCAAAGGCATCTTCTTTAGAGGTAAGAAATAAGGTCCCGGTGAACCTGGAATAATCATCAATAGTTACAAAAATATACCTTTTTCCACCTCTGCTTTTTTATCTCATTGGTCCACACAAGTCCATATGGACCAGTTCAAGACACTTGGTAGTACTAACATAGTTCTTTGACTTAAATGAAGATCTTACCTGCTTCCTCCTTACACATGCACTACATAACATATTTTCCTTAAACTTGGTTTTAGGTAATCCCAATACCATGTTTTTGGATGAAAGTATGTTCAGTCATTTTAGACTTGCATGTCCAAGTCTTCTGTGCCAAAGGAGGGGATCAGTTTCTATTGCACTTAGACAAGTCAACTCAGGTCCTGGTATTGCCATTAAGTCTACTTTTTATATGTTTCTGTATCTCCTTGCAGTAAGCACAATTTCTTTGGTGTCCATTCTTTTGACTTAACCCCTGCAGCAATAAAAATTACTTTATTACCTTTGTCACACAATTGTGAGATGCTCAGCAGGTTATGCTTTAATCCTTGTGTTTTGTGAAAATTTTGACTTTTTGAGAGTCGTCACTTAATTTTGAAAAGGAATTAAGAAACTTTTAGAGAGTTACTTCAAACGATTCAAAACAGAAAAATCGTTTTAAGTTTTGAAGATTTCGAGTAAGTGGTTCCAATTAACATTTTAGGAAGGTGTTAGACACCTAAAACATCCGCTAACTTGCAGTTATTTGGACTATTTGAAAACATCTTTTGATTAACCTTAAAAAAAAGTTGATTTTTCAAAATAAAGAGATTTTAGGAATATTTTATGATTATGCAAAACCAGTTTTTAGCGACTTAACTGAGGATTTGACTAGGTTCACAAAACACATAAGGCAAACAAGCGTAAGAAAAAGGGGAAGGGGAGGAAGTAAGGGATTTGGGCCATTGGGCCCAAGTCAATGAGACTTGTCCTAGTCTAATTGGGCTTTCGACCCATTTCACCTGTCCTAATCTAATTTTCGAGCCTTTGGCTCGAATCTTGCTCCACCTGTATTAAATACAACTTTGGCTTCGAGGCCTAAATAAATAAAGCAATAATAAAACAACAATAATAAATAAACGACCACAAATAAATAAACAGAAATAAGGCTCAGGTTTCATCGCCGCTTCAAGAATGGAACTTTAACCCATTTCCCTTCTTCTGTCTTCTTGTATCCACATGCAATACAGTTTTAGATTTTCCTTCAAGCTTAGTCTTTCAAAATTGACTCAGAGTTATTGGGCCTCGATGGCCCATAATAGACATGCATAGGAAAAGGAGTTCATGTGGGACTCGGCCGTATTCACATGCAAAAGAAAAGCGAAGTAATTAGCACATGTGCCAATGTTAATACCTAATGCATAAACAATGACATGACTTAAGAATATTTTTTATGAAAAATGAAAATAATATTTACGTGAAAGAGATCATATCGGTTTACTAATTCCTTTTCACTCTTTTTTTTTTTTGAGAAGGCATCATTTAAGTTCACCTGACTAAAACATATATTTCAAATACATTTATCAAAGAAATCAGTGGAAAACATGGCTTAATATCAGTAAAGAAAAAACTTGTAAGACTTTTAGACCTAAAACCAAAATTAGGCTAAGGTAAAGAAATATTAATGAATGACCATCCTAAGCGACACAAAAATGAACTTAGAAACTTTACTTTTTGCAAATGTATAAGACGAGAGACTATTATAGAACTTAAATGACATTGGAACATAAGTCCAACATTACTAATCAAGAGAAACATACAAACAGTGACAGACAAATATAAGCAAGATCAAAGTTGACATCTAAAAGAGAAAGGAAAATTGACATTATTGACAACTCCAAAACAAACCAGAAAAGGGAACAAACAGCAAATCAAATAAAGAGAAGGAAGTTATGTTTGCAAGCATACTGGGGCAGTGTATAGTAATCCAAAACAGAAAGAAAAATAAGAAGGAAGAACCAGACCTTTTCTATGGCAACATATAATTCGGCGGATTTAAAATGCCTAAGTAATCTTAATTATGATGAAGGGATAGACCATATTTTTCATAATTAGCATACAAAGACACACACGTTTTGCAATCTTCAAGGTGGATATACTGCAAACTCAGGATCATTCCCTCTTTGACCAACTCGAAATAAACTTTTGAAGGTCGAACAAAAGATCATTGAAGGTTTGTAGGATCACCAATATTACCATGGACATTCACCCACTATTTTTCCATGGACTTTACGGGTCAAAAGAATTAGAAGGCAGACTATTATCTAGTTAATACAGCAGATTTTAGGCCATCAGTAACATTGAACTAGAAATAAAATTATCCAAACGACACCAAAAACTTGCTCTAAGACGACATATTGAGACTAAAACATGGATATTCAGTCAAAGAGATAGCAAATCATCCTACAGTATTCGAGTATAAAAGTGTCATATTGGAGATTAACAAAATCTAGCATTATAGTGATTTCAGAGACGAATATGACATCCTTTCCTCATTATAACTTAACACATGGGAAAGAACAAGCAATGACACACTCGAAAAAAATGAAATAGTCAGAACAGCTACTGAGAAAGGACTTTAAATCAAACACAACAAGTTTTATAAAGATTCGGCCCCAGAAAAAAATGCAATAGAAGGGTTTTAGGCCCAAATCATGAGTTACAGATGACTAGACAAGCGAGTGTCATATACAGGTAAAATAAAACAACACAAAAACATGGTTCAAGCTGCATAACAGACCATAAAAAGAAATTTCACAACATCTACGCTGGTAAAGCAGATGACATTCAAGAAGAAAATCCAAGGCAGTGTAATGAATTGACATGAAAATCATAAAACCAAAAGAATCAATAATGATACTAAAATCATCATAACAAATCTCTTGTAAGCAAAATCAAGATAAAGTTATGAACTTTTTGAGTAAACAGTCATGATCACAAGATTTCTAAAGCCTTCCCGAATCATAGCCGATAATTCCCAAGCATAATCTATAGCTACTAGAGCTACTAACAAATCAATGACAAGAAGAGAACATCGAAACTAAAGCTAACAGATTAATGACAAGAAGAAAACGTCTAAACTAAAAGAATAATGTATTTACCTCTTTTGAGGCAGCAAAATGGAACTTCAAACTTTCGGAATCAAGCACTACCGAAATACGTCGACTTCCTCATCTCCTCAGCTCCTTGAATCCAAAAAACACCCAATATTTCCCAACCTCCGAGCCTAAAGAAAATCCCCAAAAATTTCTATTGAATTTTTTCCTCCGTTTGAGACTGTTTCTCTAGTTTTTGTTTTACCTTCTAAGAGAATTTTTCCAACCCCAGAATTTTCTAACTCTAACTTTCAACTCCCGAATTTCCAAACCCTTCAGAATTCTTTCGCTTTTCAAATCAAAATTTCTCTCAGAAAGTTTCTCCCAAATTTTCCCCAAATTCCAACTCAAGGATTACCAACCCCTAAAGTTTCGAACCCAAAATTTTCTTAGAAAATATTTGAACCAAAATTGATCCCCCTATAACAATGACCCCAAGGGTCATTAAATTGAAGACGAAATTGAGGGTAAATCGGGGATTTTCGAAGGAGATTCAAAATTCGAGTTCAAGAGGATTTTCCCCCAACAAACTCTACAGAATTTTGGATTTTTTAGAACCATCGAGACGGGTGGATCAATAGAATTTTAGCCAAACCAATTCCCTCAAAAAACCAATCGGAATCCACCAAATATGTACGAAATCGTACAAATCAACCCGAGATTTTCAGGAATGGGGCATTGCGGAAGCCAGATTATGTTTTTTCTAGAAGATTCAAGGGTTTCATTGCACGAATTGGCATGGTAGGGGCACGTGATTGACGGGTTGAATTCAGTTCGGTCGTGGGTCAACAGATTCGGGTTGAGAAAAATGGGAATCGGGTCGATTTGGAATTGTTTAGGGTCGAGAGGTGTTGTCGTCTGCCGATGTTGTGATTTGGGAGCTGATGTTGTTTGATGTTGTGATTTGGGAGTTGATGTTGTTGTTTTGGTGAAAGAGAGGAAATAAATGGTCATAGGCCAGATATTGGTATGATTGTGCCGAGCAAGGAGTATGTTGGGCTGGTAATATTGAGAAGGAAGCAATAGGTTGATAATTGTTTTGATATTTGGAAAATGGGGAGTGGTTCGGTATTGGGTTAACATTGGGTTTTTGGGATTTGTCCAAGTCCATTTAATTTTGTCCAATTGAAACTAATTGGCCAATTGCATCGCCATAGTGGCCAGCTTGATTTCAATTACGGCCAAACCTAATAGATTGGCTAAAATCAAACACATATTTATCCAAATAAATTATATTTTAAGAATACAAATATATTTAAATCAAGACTTTAATTATTTAAAATAATTTCAAGACAAACCTTGATTAAAATTCGATATTTTATTAAAATAAATATTTAAGCAACAAAATTATATAATTTCGTATAACTGAATACGATAATATATAATCACTACTAAAAATCACAAAATACCTGGATAAATACTTTTTGAAAAGTTTCTTTATTCAATAAAATAAATGTTTTAATGTTACTGAAAATTGAAAAAGCTCGAAATTAAATTAGTCGTGGAGGGAAAACATTAGGTGTCAACAACTGCCCCCTCCCTTTGGGTAGGGTGGATGCAAGTAACCCTGGGTAAAGGGAGGTTGACGTTCCTAATTTTTTTCGACCATAAATTCGTATTTAAAAGATGTTGGTTTTCTGGATGAGTTTCATAGAGTTATGGACGAACCTCGGTATTAGGTTTCCTACATATCTCAGGTCTCATCAGAATTCAGGCCACTTGTAGTTCATAAACCTTGATTTTGAGCATAATTTTTAAGAAAATTCACCAGCTATCATGATTTTAGAGTTTTTGGTTAAACCGAGAAGCTGGGGAAGAAAGGGATTTGGGGTAAGGTTGGAATGTAGTCGAGTTTTTCAGCCTACATATCCCTAAGAGTTCAGGGAATTAAACTGCTTGTATTTCGACTCGATTGGTAGAAAAGATAGTGTTTTATTTCAGATAATCTTTGGCTCGGGATGAGTGACAAGTTAATCGAGTTTCGAAAAAAAGGCTTGTAACCTTTTAACCATGAATGTAGAATTCTTTACATCCACCGGGAAGAACTTACCAGGACATAATTTCCAAAACTCTAAGTGTGTTGTCACCCATATTTTAAAGAAGAAAAGGTTACCCTCGGCATGAGTTTAGAAATATCCCAAAGGTGAGGCGGAAACCATAATATCCCAAAAATACCCACATGCCTTCTAATAAGGGTGAGGTTAGATAGTGGTGGTAATCATCCCTTAGCTCGCATACAGAGAGTTTGACGTCCCTCTCTAGACTATGTCCCGTTTTGCTGCTAAGAAAGAGTTCCACGTTGTGCTGCGTCCTTTTTTAAGTCGTCCATACTGTGGGTTTGATTTGAGATTTTCATCATCTCGAATGCTCTCGGTAATATCTCAAACAAAATTGTTAGTGCTAAACATAATTTACGAAAGAGGCATATAGTTTTTTACCATATCTCCACGTGAGTTATTGTCTAAAAAGTGAAGTCATCTTTCTGTGTACTTGTTTGGAATGAAATAACTTGCAACGACAAAAACTACAACCCTCGTGGTTGTTGTATAATTATGACATTTGTCGGTTGAATATGTCTTCAAAGTAGGGTGACTCTTTTGGACACCGACGATACTTTATGCAGAACGATCCCTACAACCGTGTAATCTTGTGCTGGTGTGGCAACCCTTTTGGTTACTTATATCATTTGTTGTATGTGGAATGATAAACTTTCCAGTTATAGCCGGTGATTTATAAATTTTCTTTAAATTATCAATCTTTAGATAATCTTGTGCATTATTTGATGTTGGATACGAGGCGACTTACAAATATCCTTTGAATTGCTATCTTTTAGGTAATCCTACACATTATCCGACCTTGGATAAAAGATAGCTTACAGATATCCCTCCAATCGATAGCTTTTAGGTATTCCTGCACATCATCCGACCTTGGATATAGTATGACTTATAGATATCACTCAAATTTCTAGTCTTTGGGTAATCCTGCACATAATCGATCTTGGATATGACGTGGCTTATAGAGAACCCTTGGACGTATCAATTTTATAATCTTGAATATTCTTCGATTAGGATTTAGTTGCGACTTATGGATAACCTTCAGACTATTAATATTTGGGCGATCTTGCATACTATCCGATTAGGATGTCGTTGTGGCTTACGGATGACCTACAGTCTATCAACTCATAGGTAATCTTGCACACTATCCCATTTCAAATAATATGACTTATAGATGATCCTCAAATTGTCAATTTCTAGGAAATCTCATATATCATCTATCTTTAGACATCGACTTGAAGGCGTCCCTTCAAATCATGTGCTTTTGGTGCATTCAAATGTTGATTCATAAAAAGAAGATATATTCTCAACGCCAGTATTTTTGTCTAGCACGTCAACAAATATTGAATGATATTGTATCCTCGATGCCAGTGATTCTGTTTAGCGCGTCAATAGATATATTAAATTCTAATGATATCCTCGACGCCAACATTTTATCTAGCGCATCAATAGATATTGAATGATGATGATATCCTTGATGCCAGCTTTCTGTCTTGCGTGCCAACAGATATATGAATGTTGATGATATCTTCAACACCAGCATTATGTCTCACGTGTCAACAGATATATAAATAGCCTTCTTAGGCGATGATATGAGATGGATCTCTTGTCAATGATATACAATGGCCCTTGCGGCAATGAAATGTGATGGCCCTTGCGGTAATGATATGCAATGGCCCTTGCGGTAATGATATGCAATGGCCCTTGCGGCAATATGTAATGGCCCTTTTGGCAATGATATACAATGGCCCTTGCGGCAATGAAATGTGATGGCCCTTGCGGTAATGATATACAATGGCCCTTGCGGCAATATGTAATGGCCCTTTTGGCAATGATATGTAATCTCCCTTGCGGCAATGATATGCAATGGCCCTTGCGGCAATGATATGCAATGGACTTTGCGGAAATGATATGTAATGGCCCTTGCGGCAATGATATTCAATGGCCCTTGCGGCAATGATATGTAATAACCCTTGCGGCAATGATATGCAATGGCCCTTTCGGCAATGATATGCAATAACTCTCTTAGAAAATTATAAAATAATTTTACCTGACTTCATTCGTCAGCGTCTTTCTTTTTACATGTACCTGTACTCAAGGTAGATGATTAGTAGACATAGAGTCTCTTTTACTAGAGACTATTTTTAGGAAACTTCTAAATACAATGTTTGTGAAGAAGACAAGGCGTTTTTGTTTGTCGCCCATGATCTCAAGAAAATGCGATGGACAAATCAAAAGGTCCTCAATAAATGGGTATTAAACCTATTTTTAGGGCTACCATAAAATACCGTTCTTGGACATTAATGCTCTGTTGTGGCTCCCAATTTGCTTGGGGATTTTTGAAAGAGACCCTCACTTTTGTGTATTGATCCCTGCATCCACAGAAAAATAATTAGTTTGAATGAAATTTCTCTATTTTGACCTTCTTCGATCCTTGATTCACTGCTTGCCATCTCTTGGGCATTCTGCCATATCAGGACTTCCATCCTGACACTCCATCCAAAGTGATGTCTAGGCAAGTAATAAATAAGTGAGTTGTAAGATTTTTTGAAAATAGTCTTAATTTTTAGAAAATAATTTCGAAAGCTTCTGTAAAAGTTTAGAAAATCTCTGCAAGTCATGTTATGTACTAGCTCAACGAATGTCTTCCTCGTGGTTTTGACTATATCCGATGGATGATTTCCAAAGCTCATGATCATCGTTGGAGGTTTTCTTCAAGTAGTTATATCATAGCAAGAGATTAAGCTTGCCTAGACTTTGTCGCAGCTGACTACTTTAAAAGCTTGGCCTTAACCTTTGGTGCTGGGGAATTTAAAATATGTTCCAGCATCTGGTGGAAATTTTGAGGTCTTCCCTCAAAATTTCTGCCCCAGTTTAGAGTTGTTTAAGATGATACCAACTTGAGTGGATCTAAAGTCTTTGCTGATCTTCATTCTCTTTATTGGACATCAATCTTCTCTTGTGAATTTTTGAGATTCCTTCTCGAAAATTCTGCCCTAGTTTCTATTTCCTGGGGTTATATGACCGAGCTGTTGGGGCGCCTACGTATTCCGTTGAAGCAGGAATTAGGTCAAATGTAGTTCCGAACTACGCTAGGGATATACAAATAAAATTAATGGGTTGACCGAAGGCAACATAGGCCGCCTACGTATCCCTTTTATTGGGAATTCAGGTCATCACGCAGTTCAACATAAAAGGGAAAGGATAAATTATCCTAAGGGTTGACCGAAGATGACATAGGCCGCCTATGTATCCATTTCTTGGAAATTCAGGTCAAATGTAGTTCGTACATAAAGGGAAAGGATAAATTGTCCTAAGGGATTGATCGAAGCCGACATAGGTTGCCTACGTATCCCTTTCTTGGGAATTCAGGTCAAACATAGTTCATACATAAAGGGAAAGAATATATTTTCCTAAGGGGTTGACCAAAGACGACATAGGCCTCCTACGTATCCTTTTCTTAGGAATTCAGGTCAAACGTAGTTCGTATATAGAGGGAAAGGATTCTAGGCAATTACATATCAAAACATTGATACTATTATAAAGGCGATTACAAATAATCCAAGAAACAAAAACTATAACATCTTTCAAGCATGATATATCCTTACCGCATCAGACTTGATTGGTTTGGTCCACTCTTGACCATCCATCTCAAGTAGGATTAGGGATCCTCCAGAGTTGGGCTTTTTTTGATTTTCACATTTCTCTGTATCTACTACTAACTGCTCCTCATCACCTATTATGTTCATCACTATTTCCTTCGCCTTGTTCGTCTTACCCTTGGCATGACATGACATTGGCAGGTTTTTAAATTATTGCTACCAAAATAAACCATGCTAGATAATCATATTTAAAAAGTAACTTCTTAAATAAAGTGAGGCCTTTTGGAAAATAAATAAAAACTGTGGCTTATGACCCACACAAATATGGGCCCATGCCTTTTTGAAAGTTGTAAAACACGAAACAAAAATTTGAGACATAAAAGGGTGGATCACGGGGCCTCCTCTGTATCATCACCGATTTTAAAAACTATTAGTAATTTTCCTTTCGTCTACCGCGATAGGTGATAGGTCATGAGTGGAATGGAGGCCTAGTTTTGCAAGGTCTCCCATGATGCAATCTTCTTCACCCCACCAGACTTTGGAAAATCATCTGGTAGAGCATTGCATCCTTAGAACAGATCTTTTATCCCACCCCTGAGACCATCATTATTTGACACCTCATGTATGAGAAATGATTGGTACAAGATCGACAAGGGCCTGAACAGACTCTCCTTTGAATTATCTTTGATCTTATTTTTCTTTCTTAGCTGGTACTCTATTCCACGCTTAAATGCTTTTTCTGGGACCATAATAGGCTCAAAAACTCTTTCCAAATCCTTTCTTGAGGAGGCTGCAACTTTTTCTATCTTCTACACCTCTTTTGCTCTTTTGAGTCCTTCTGAATTTACCTTAGCTATGGCCATGTAAGACGCCTATTCACCCTCCATTTCAATCATATTAACTGTGGGTGCCCCATGGTTAGGCAACAGATTACTGTTAACATTTGGTGTCGGCAACTGAAGTGTGATGACCTTCTGATCGATCAAATCTTGGATCTTATGTTTCAAGTTAATACAATCCTTGGTACTGTGCCCTACTGCTCCTGAATGATAGGCATAATTTTGATTGGGATGATAAAATCGAGAGTTGGGATCAACAGGCTTTGGCTGGATCGATTTCAAATAACCAACATTCATCAATCTTTCAAAGAGCTGGGTATGACTTTTAGCTAGCAGCATAAAACTTCGGGGAGGTTTCTTTTTGAATTTTGGACGTGGAGGGATATAATGATTCTAATTTATGGGAGGAGGTACTTGATGATAATTTGGAGACGTTTGGAGTTTATTTGGTTATTTGGAAAGTAGCTTGAGTATAAGGCTGATAATTTGGCTGTGGAACTTGGCACTGGGGTAAAATATTTGGAATTGGAGCTTGACATTGGGGTTGAGCGTAGAATACAGGCTGAAAACTTGATGAGGAGGAGGAGAAAAAAATATTCCTAGGCTTGAATTTCCTCTTTAACTTATCAACAGAATTAGTAGAGACTGTAGTCGCATCCTCTCTTTTCTTCTTTGGGAATGCAGAAAATTCAAATGATGTTGGGGTTTTGGCAATTTTTCCTGTTCGGATGCCTTCCTCTAACGATTCCCCAATCTTTACTAAATCTTCGAATGTTGCTCGGACCACGGATACCATCCTGGTATAAAATTCTCCTTCCTGTGTGCGAGAGAAAACTGATACAATTTCTTCCTCAGACATAGGAGGTTGTACTTTAGCAGCTTCTTTTCTCCAATGAAAGGCGTAGTCTCAAAAACACTCATTATTCTTCTATTTGATCCGATATAGTGAGTATTGATCAGGTACTATCTCAATGTTAAATGCGAACCTGTCAAGGAAACCCTTGGCCAATGCTTTCCAACCAGTCCATCTTTTCAATTCATGAGACCCGAACCATTCTAAGGCTTCACCACTTAAACTCCGGCAGAACAAACGCATCAATAATGCTTCAGTTTTGCCTAAGCCCACCATTTGATCAAAATACCTTCTTAGATGGGCCATTGGATTTCCAGTGCCATCGAACACTTCAAATTTAGGGACCTTATACCCTTCTGGTAGATCTATTCCAAGGTGAACACATAAATCATCATACCCTAAACCGTCGTAGTCCCTCACTCCATGAGATTCTTTGATCCTCATAATCTCTTCATTCATAGCTAGCAACTTCATTTCATGCTCAGTCCTCCACTCTTTCTCTTTCTCCTCATAATGATCCATCTCGGGATTAGGAAGGGGATTATAGATATCAGGGGATATGATGGCATAAAGAGGATTTGGAAGGGAGGCTTGATTTAGCGGATGAAACAAAGCGGGTTGGTAGGTGGGGCGGACAATATGAAAATTAGAAAGGTTTTGTGAAATTTGAGAGTGGTTTGGTGGAATCGGAGAAGAATTCTGAGGATTTGAAAATGAATTTGGTGGATTCGGGAATAGATTTGATGGATTTTGCGGGTTTGGGAGTGAATCTTATGGATTTGGGAATGAATTTTCTTGATTTGAAATGTGTTCTAGGGATTTGGGAATGGATTTTCTTGATTTGAAAATGTGTTCTGCGGATTTGGGAATGGATTCGGAGATGGGTTTGTGGGGTTGGAGATGGATTTTGTGGATAATAGGCATCTGGGTTATTTTTGCAATTAGTGTTTTGGACAAATGGAGGAGCAGAGACAGATGATACGTTATTTGGCTGATTCCCGAGAATAGGTGTACCGAGGGGAGGAATTTGGGGTGGAGTCCCGTGTCCTCCTGGAGCGGAAGCATTGACAGTGATCAATAGGAGGTGCGAAATTCATCATGTTGATCCTTTTCTTAGGTGCTAGCCTTATTTAAGACAATCTCACTCTGATACCACTTGTTAGAGTACGCGTCCTAGTAATTGCCTATCTGTGGAACAAGTAAGTAAACGTGGTTCACAGAAGTATATTGAACACAGTGTTTTTACGTGGAAAACACCCGGCTCAAGAAAGGTGAAAAAAACACGACCTGTACCTCTACAGAATTTTAACTCAACTTCACTAAAATACTTGAGTCTCAATAATCAACAAAATTACAAGACTTCTTATAACCTAGGAATTAAAACTTCTAACTCATATCACTATAAAAACACTAATCTTCCTAAGATAAGTGTTCTCAAATTTTCGAGTTCCCAAACTTGAAAACAACTACTCCTAACTCATTTTATAGATTACTGAGACTAGAATCAATGACTCATTACAATACAAAAACCTAACTGCTACACAGTTTATGACCTGCTAAGTAAGAGACTAGGTTCTTCTTCAAGTATGTGAACTGATATGGTGATTGTTGATTAACTTTTCAGTGCGTGCATGAGTGTCGTCTTTGAGTCACATTTGTTGTATTTAAGCCAACCTATGATAGAGTCCTTTTTGATGTTCAATTCTTTCTCCAGTAAAACTCTATCAGTTAACTCTTTTCCCTTTTGTTGTCGTCTCACCTCTCCTAGATTTTATAGAACTCTTTTACTTTAAATCCTTTTGTTACTGAACTCCTTGATCCACTTAACTTCTTCAAGACTTCTTGTCTGATCTGACTCAGTTTTTTATGTAATCAATGTTATCTATGCTTGTCTTGAACGCAGAATCACATCATCCAAACTCATGTACTAGCTAGACTATTTCACCTTGAATGGACCATCTTCTTCAACACGTTTCATTCACATGTCTATCATCAAAACTCCTCATGCCTTAACAACTAGCATATAATGAGGGGTTTATTAGAATCCCTTCGGTGTAAAATTACATATTTATATATAGTTAAAATTAGTTTTTATGTATATATAGTAGATGTTGAATCTCCTTCGGCTAGTTCATGTGTGCACTTTAAAACCCTCTTTATGAAAATTCGGGCTCCACCATTGTCGCCAATTACAACCCTGGAGATGTAGTTATTGGGTTGGGTGAAGAGGGAGATGGTGTTGGAAGTAGGGAGGGGGTAAAATAGAGCTGGAATGACATGCTACACATTCACCTCTACGAAATATAAAGTTATGTTAGATGATGTTTCCATAGAGGGAGGACTCTAATAGAGGAGGGTATTTTTACACCATTTTTGTAACGTGGGGGGCTATGTGAGTATAGCAAAGGGAGCAATGATCCTTTTCGCATAATAAAAAAGGTATTTTTAACTCTTTTTCCTAGTTATGTAATATACTCGATAAATTGGATAACAAAAATGTTGACCCTTTGGAGATCCAAATCATTATTATAGAACCAAGTCCACACGAATATTTAAGTGAAAGGGGTAAAGAGACAGGTTCATTATCCATCGAGGTTTACTATAAAAAATATAGCAGTTTTTTCGGTTAAAAAGAATTTAAAGCCTGAAAAAAAAGTACATGAATGGACAGAGGGTGAAAATGAAATTAATAAACACAATGTCTAGCTGGAGAATATCTAATAGCCATTAATATGTAACATGCAAAAGGGGACTCATCACTTGGTAACTTGTCAGATCAAGAAAAATCCTTCCTAGTTGCTTAGACAAAATTTTAATGGCATGGACCATAGAGGGTGGTCTATGAAAGGAGACATGCCCCAACAGAAAACAAATACCCCTCCCCAACGCCCAACCCTGGGGTGAAGCTAGGTTAGACTAAGGGTTCACCCAAATTCCATTTAATAGAAAATTACACTGTTTATATGGTGTATATAGTATACGTTGCACGCCTTTTAACTTTTTTATATATTTACTTTTTTATATTATGAATCTCTTAATTAAGAATTTTGACTCCGTCACTGCACCCGCCACACCACCCACAAAGACACGACATAAAATTTAACACTTGTGTCTTTACCAAGAAAAAACACAAAATCTGAAAATTGCCCTCATATAGATTTGTGGACCCTTATTTAAACAATGCCATAGCAAGTAAAATGGGAAGAGATGCATGAAAGTTTTTAAGTCCTCAGCTGACCTATATTTTCCACTCAAGATTCATGTGCTCTATCTCTTTTGCACTGCCGACACCCTCTTTTGTCTCAATATTGAACCTTACAAAAACAAAATAGGCATCCTTCATGCACCCCGCAACCCCCACCCCACCCCAAGATAAAGGTGAAGTTCGGACTCTTAAAAAATGTCTACATGTGCATGTCTCATTCTTTAAAAATAGTGTATTTTTGGAGGATCCAACATGAGTGCGGCAACATTTTTGAAAAGTCAGAGCAACATAGCACCTAAGTTTCAAGCGCGGCTCAACCCTTCCGAAAAAAAGGCGGCCGCCTAAGGCCCCAAAATTTGAGGGTCTCATTTTTTTTTTTAGTAATAATAAATTATAAATTTTAAGAAATATATTAAATACTATTTATAAAAAAAAAAAACTTTTTATATAAAAAATTTAGGAATTTGATAGAGTAAAAACGTTTTAATGCATTGACTATATTATTAATTAAAAAGAAAATATTAAATAAGATTATATAATTTTAAAAATAGATTTTATAAAAATAATTATTTTTTCTTAAAAACATAAGGCCTCTATTTAATTTTTGCCTTAGGCCACGGATTTGCTTGAGCTGCCCCTGCTAAGTTTGTGCCGACCGGTCAATGAAGTGAATGAAACCTATGGGAGATCAGAGTTTGAGACAAAAAGGCTAGGTGATTTTTCTCAATATGTCTAAACCTTGATTAGTAGTTTTATTTGGTGGGAGGTAATACAGAGAAATAATCGAGGTGAGTATAAGCTTGGCCATGTACTATTGTTATTCAAAAGGAAGGTTATTAAGGTTATAAAGCAGGCACTCTAAGCATGTGGTGGCAATCAATGAAGTGGATGAAATCTATGGGAGACTAGGGGTACAAATCTCAATAGAGACAAAAGATAGTTTCTTCTCATATATATATGCCTTGATAAATAAAATTATCTGATATTTAAGCAGATGAGAGGTAGCGGATACCCGGTCAGTCCAGCCCCCACTTGGTTCCACCACCTTTTCTTGTGTGGGCCCTGCTCCCTCCATCTCTTATTTCAATTTACTCCGTACAAGGACCATTCCAAGGTTTTACCACAAACATATATTAAGATCTCACTCATGCTCGATGTTTACACCAAAGCACATCCCGCTTGAGGTGATAACACAAAGAAGGGCATGGCTACCAACTCGACCACGTAGGGACACGACTATAGCGTCGTGGCTCTACCATGAATATTTATCATAAAGGCTTGCAAGATTAGCCCCTTGCTAAGTCACCTAACGATAAGGTGCAGATAAGAATTACCTTACACTAAAACATGGTAAACAACAACATATCCAGTGTAGTCCCATGAGCGGGAAAACCTACACCAGCGCATGGTAAACAAAGACATTGAATCAATGTAAATGTCAAAACCAACAAAAGCAAATGTACATGGATGGTAGGGTGTCTCATTCATTACAACAGATAATTCCAAGAATTTGAAAAGCAAGTTTGACTTAGCCTTATTTAGCCATTTTAGATCCCTATATACATAATATGATGAATGTGAAGTGCCTTGAACACATAAGTACTGACTTTGAGAAATCCCAAATCAGAAATAAATGAAGTAAAAAAATGAGATTGCTTCTATCTATAGTATTATTGACAAACAATTGACTCTGTAAAAGACTGACAACAATTACCCTATCTAATGATATTAGGGAACTCACACAGGCATGACATAACATTCTTGCGTACAAAATCCTAATTGGCTTCACCTCATATAGCAGAAGTCCATAAGTGGAAACATCCGAGCTATTCCTTTGTCTCTGTTATTCTGCCGTTACAAAGTTCAGATGAGAGGAAGTGCATCATTTCTTGAACACAATAAATAGGTGGCTGTTTCTCCTGTCTTGTGCAACATTAACTAATTTGCTCACCAATAAGATCGAGACCTACTAGGAGGAATGTCACTCCTTGGAAAAGAAGGAAGTAAAAGTGGAGTCCATGAGCAGATAAAAGGCTTCTCGCTGACGCCGTTAAGAGTAAGAAAGCAAGAGCTAACTCTTTTCTGTATATTTTGTTGCTCTTCTTGACAGGTGTAGAAGTTTCATCTTTCTGTTTGTTCAGTCGGTTCAGCTCAGAAAGTTCACTTTCCGAAGCCCCTCTGCTAATTTGTGGTGCCCCAAATGCTTTTAAATCTTTTTCAGCAGCGGCCAGTAGGTCAGATTCAGAAGACCTTCCAGCTTTTTTGGTAACAACCCACTCGTACGAGCTTCCCAATTGGAAAAGTCCAGATACCATAGCATTGAACTTTGTCACTGACATAGTGTTTTCAAAAAGGAGGTAGGGGGCGATGAAAGGAATGGATTTTGGTGCTGGAAGAATGTTTAGAAGTGTCATAAGAATAGGTATGTAGCAAACAACCCAGAAAGGGAGCTCGGCTTCTGGGATGAACATGGTTAGAGGAAGAACTACGCAAAACAATGTGAATGAATAGAAGGGAAGGATGAGCTTTCTCAACAAAAAGAAAAGAAGTATTAAGTTGGCTTTCTTCCATATTGATATCTGCACAAAAGTTTCAAAATAAAGTTTCATTAGAATTTTTGTAACAACAACTGCTCCACAATCTCAAGCTAGTTGGAATTGGCTATATGAATCCTCGATATTCATTTCACTACCCTTTCCATTCCAATATTTAATATTATACTATGTTCTCTAACGTCATAAGAAGTGCTCTTCATTAGAGCGTTTGATCCAAAAATATTTGGCAAAACTGAAGTGAAGAGTCACAATGTACCTTGGAAGTAACAATAGCAGGAAGACAAACTCGGAAAAGTTGCATGGGACCAGAATGCCACCGATGTTGTTGCTTCCTATAAGCTTCAAAAGATTCAGGAACCTCACAGAAGACCTATTTTTTTCCATATTGATACAATGAACGGAGTGAATAGATTTACATACAAAGAAAAGTTTAAATAAAAATTCAAAAGTTACGGGTATAACATCTGGCAAAAGTTTCATCAAACGGGATTTCAGTTTGAATTTAAATACGCAGAAAGACCAAAAGGGAGAACCAATCAAACAGCATTTCATGAATCGGGAACAACTTGAGTGAATGACTCGCTTTTTCGTTTTTCAACTAAATATCAAGATCTGACATCTGATGATGTAGATGCTGAGGCCTATGTTTTTAGTTGACGAATGAAACAGAGTGAAAGAGGATGAATGGTTTCATCTTTCGACAAAAGAATGCAACTAATGAACAGAGTTAATGACTTTTGAAGCTGAGTTTTTAGTCAATAAAACTCCATCTTCTACTTGCAAGTGTAACACAATAAAAATAACTATATCTTGATCCCAAACTAGTTCTATTTGCAACTAAATTCCCAAAATAATAAACCACTTGCAACAAATGCTAGTTAAAGTAGCAATATTTGAGACCATTAGCGACATTTAACAAAAATGTGGAAGTGCATAATCCTTACCCTCACATCATTAAGATATATGAACTTCCAGCCATTGAGATGCGCACGAACAGCAATATCCATATCCTCCACAGTGGTCCTCTCAAGCCAACCTCCAGACTCTTCCAAAGCTTTGATTCTCCAAATACCAGCAGTTCCATTGAAACCGAAGAAGTTCAAGAATACCCCATTCACCTGCTGTTCTACCTCGAAATGGAAACAAAGATTAATGTTTTGGAGACGAGTCAACAAGTTCTCATCTTTGTTAACAAATGCCCATCTTGTTTGAACTAATCCTATCTCCGGGTTATCCTGTGGCGAAGTCAAAGCATACACGTTAATTGTCAACAATGACATCAATGAACTTGCCAAAGAAAAACGTGTTTCACCTTAAAATGTGAAACTGTCTGCTTAAGAAAATCTGCAGTTGGTTGGAAGTCTGCATCAAAGATTGCAACAAATTCATAGTCCCTCACATAGTCACAACTCATTGCGGACTTCAAGTTCCCTGCTTTGTAACCAGTTCTAACCAGACGGTGCCTGTAAATAATGTTGACACCCTTTTGGTTCCATTTAGCGACCTCTGACTTTATTAACTCTTGGATGCACTCATTGTCGGAGTCATCAAGAATTTGAATCAACAAACGGTCTTTTGGCCAATCAAGTTGGCAAACTGCTGTTATAGACAGCTCATATACCTGTGCAGTATCATAAATGGAGAAAAACGATTGAATACTTAACTCAGTATGATAAAAGAAGTTAAAAGTAAGAAGAAAAATATATTAGTTTCATTGAAAACCACAACAATCTTTGGCAACCATGCCTTTTTGCAGGTTGAACTCGGCTAACGTAAGCCTTAAGTACTACATGGCAAATCTAGATAAAGATCCCCGAAATGCTCAAGTTCCTTATTTGGTAATAAGATACTAGAAATTGCAATACTATTGCAAAGAGAAAAGTACGTGACAGATATAAGCAACCGCTACAGAACATCCATGAAGCACTTCAGTTACCTAAAACAGAAAAAAGTAAGAAAGAGACCACTACTATGTGAAAAGAACAATGGCAGAAAGAAATCATAAATAAAGTGATAATCAGGAAGCTAATGAGGAAACCATAAATATAAATGGTTTAGCAACACAGCCAAAAAGGAGTTGAATTCACCTAAATCAACAACAACATACCCAGTGTAATCCCATAAAAGGAGCCTGGGAAGGGTAGAGTGTACGCAGATCTTACCCCTTCCTTAGGAGGTAGAGAGGCTGTTTCTGATAGACCCTTGGCTCAAGGAAAAGCATATCAAAGTAGAACAAAAAATAAATAACTAAAGTAAAGGAATCATGTCAAAATACCATACAAAGCATGACCAAACACTCTGAGAAAAGGAACAGTAACTACACCATCGAAGTGCGATAATCGTAGTACAGGAGACACTAGATAGTAACAGAAATTGATGGAAGAGAAATTCCCTGAATTCACCTAAACGACGCGTATATTATCAAATAAAATTCAACTAGTTCAAAGTCTGGAAGTGATTCATATTTCCTCCTAAAGAGAAATTCAATTTTTAAATAGAAGCCTAGGAGCCCCAACTATAGTAACAAAAATGAGAAGATACAAAATATTCACAATTCAAAAGGAAGCAAAAGAAAATTAGGTGCAGTACCTCTCTTTCATTACACATAGGAATCTGCACTAGAACCATAGGGTAACTGTCGTTTGATCCCTCGAGATCATCTGATTTAAATGGATCCCCTTCAATCCTTGGCTTAATCTTCTTGCACTTTATGTAAAAACAACCCAAACAAAGTACCAAACGATCTAAAGACTGAATAAGGAATAAAACAGTACAGAATGTGGAAAGTTTTTGAACAGAAGGCGCGATATAATCAGCACGAAAATCCAACCAAGCAACATATATTATATGGAACAACCCCAAAACATCAGAGGTATGTGGTATATACAAATTTGGATTTTGGAAATAATGCCAGCCTTTGAAGTACGCAATCACTTCAAAAGCCAACATAACCAAAGAAACACCCAAACAACCTTTAATTATTCTGAAAAGTAGATTACTCTTTCCAAGTTTTTCACTTGCAAGAGAAACCCCTTGTCTAAAAATCAATCTATTCTTGATAGTACCAATTAAAGTCCATAAAATTGTTGCAAGCCAAGCAACACAACCAACAGCTTGATTAGCCTTAAGCAATAAAACCCATGTCACTTGTTTAGCATTCTTGCCTCTACTCTTTTCTATTGGCTTAAATGCAGCATCAGGACCATCAATTTCAACAATGGAGAAATTGGGGTTCTCCATTTTCACTATTACTGGTGTTCCCCTATGTGTTTCCTTCCCCCACCAGTCAGAAAAATTCAATCTTGGAGCCATTTTGAGTCACTAGGAACAAGAAATTTAGCAGATCTTGTAAAGAATCAAGAAACTCACACACAGCTCACTATGAAAAAGAATTCAAGAACTCATTTTTACACATTAAATGCAACAGAATGTTAAAGAAAATCACGCACAGCTCACTATATAAGAATTCAAGAACACATTTTTACACACAAAATGCAACAGAATGATAAGATTCTTTGCATACTCATAGAGGCTACTCAAGCAAGAAAAAAAAAAGAAGCAAAGCACCCATTATAGAGTAAGGTATATACCATAAATTACCAGCTGTGAAACCTTACCCCACTACTAATTCAAAATTTTTACTACCAACTTTTGGAATTGTAACTGTGAAAGTTAAGTACTAAAATAAGTAAAAATTGACTAGCTGACAACTTCATCCATTAGAACTGCGAATATAAAGAATGTTTTCATGTGTTGACTGATGAATAATACAGAAAAATTAGGTAAAAGAATAAGACCTTGTAATTGAGTTTCAACAGAAAATTAATTCAGCTTTAATATAAGATAAAGCTTCCTATCCACTAAATTTTTTGTTCAATTGCTCTACTGAATTTTCTACTCCAAAGTTTTAAGAAAAATATTTTTTCTGAAAGAATGTTTCAATTTATGGTGTTTGAATCAACTTTCACGTAGTTTAACTAAATTCAATAAATACATAATCGTGATATTTGAATCAACTTTCACGTATCTCAACTAAATTCAAGAAATACCGACCAAATCTCATTAGCAACACATACCAAGTGACATAATCCATTAAGACTAGGACAGTTTGTCTATGGAGATTTAACCTGAGGAACTGATTAGACCGCGGGATCTCAACCTACTTTATTGACTACCAGTCATATCCTTGAATGCAAAATATTTATTTCATTTCCTGACAACTCTTTAATTTTAACAATAACAACAAACCCAGTATATTCCCACATAGTGGGGTCTGGGGTAAAATGTACGCAGTCCATACCACTACTTCAAGAGAAGTAGAAAGGTTGTTTCCGATAAACACCCGGCTCAAGATAAGAAATAATAGACAAATACTTAATAAAGTATGAAACAAGATGTCAAGACAAAAATATGCCTCTCACAAGGGATAATAAACAAAGAATAGTAAACACATTCGTAATAAAGCATGCAACAAAGTGTCCTAACAAGAATAATACATCTACCAGGTAATGTCCTACCCCAACGACTCAAACTGGCACTAGCCTTCCATCCTAATCCGCGCGCTCCAGATCTTCCTATCTAGGGTCATGTCCTCAGTGAGCTATAACTGCTCCATGTCCCGCCTGATCACCTCTCTCCAGTATTTCTTCGACCTACCCCTACCACGCCTGAAACCATCCAAACCAAGCTTCTCACACTTATGAACTGGGGCATCTGTGCCCCTCCTCATCACATGCCCGAACTATCTCAATCGAACTTCCCGCATCTTGTCCTCTACCGAAGCCACTCTAACCTTTTTCCCGAATAGTCTCATTTCGAACTCTATCACCCCTATTAAGCCCACACATCCAACGCAACATCCGCATTTCCGCCACCTTTAATTTTTGAATGTGAGAGTTCTTGATTGACCAACATTTCGCTCCCTACAACATCGCCGGCCGAACTGCCACCCTGTAGAATTTTTCTTTAAGCTTGGGCGGCACCTTCCTATCACACAACACCCCCGAGGCGAGTTTCCACTTCATCCATCCGCTCCAATACGATGGGAGACATCCTCGTCAATCTCACCATTCCCCTGAATCATGGACCCCAAATACTTGAAACTATCCCTCTTACACACCATCTGGGAATCCAACCTTACTACTACCTCGTCTTCCTGCCTCACGTCGTTAAACTTGCATTCCAAATATTCTATCTTGCTCCTGCTCAACCTGAACCTTTTAGACTCAAGAGTCTGTCTCCACACCTCTAATTTATCTTTCACACCCTCCACGTCTCATCAATCAAAACTACGTCATCTGCAAAAAGCATACACCAAGGCACCTCTCCTTGAATACGCTGCGTCAATACATCCAGCACCAAAGTAAACAAAAACGGGCTAAGAGTGGAACCTTGATGCAACCCCGTCAAGACAAGAAAATGTTCTGAGTCTTCTCCCGCCGTCCTCACCTGAGTCTTAGCTCCATTATACATGTCCTTGATTGCTCTAATATACACCACCAGTACCCCACTCACCTCTAAGCATCTCCAAAGCACCTCCCTACGGACTTTGTCGTACGCCTTCTCCAAGTCGATAAACACCATGTGTAGATCTCTTTTCCTTTCCCTATACTGTTCCACCAGTATCTGCACCAGGTGAATTGTCTCCGTCGTCGAGTGCCCGGGCATAAATCCAAACTAATTTTCTGAGATAGCCGCTATCCTCCTCAACCTCAACTTGACCACTCTCTCCCAAATCTTCATAGTATGGCTGAATAACTTAATACTTCTATAGTTATTGCAACTCTGAATGTCACCCTTATTCTTATAAAGAGGGATCATAGTACTCCATCTCCAAGCCTCGGGCATTTTCGCCAACTTGAAAATGCCGTTAAATAATTCAGTCAACCACCTTAAGCCAGCCTCCCCAGAGAACTTCCAAAAATTCACAGGGATCTCATCAGGCCCCGTCGCCCTACCCCTACGCATCCTGCGAATAACCTCTCTGACCTCTTCTACCTTAAAACGTCTACAATAACTAAAATCACGACACTCGTCTGCGTGTTCCAGCTCCCTTAAAACAATAACTCTATCCCCTTCTTCATTCAATAACCTATCGAAGTACGACTGTCATCTCTTCTTAATGTGACCATCCTCTACCAATACTCTACCATCCTTCCCCTTAATGCATTTCACCTGGTCGAGGTCACGACCCTTCCTCTCCCTAGCCTTAGCAAGCCTTAGCAACTTTTTAATTTTAACATTCACATAATTTATTCACGATTATAAAATTAACAAATATTGTCATAGATTTTATCTATCTTTAGTCTAACACTATAAAATTCAAAAATCGTCATTATTTTTTTAAATTATATGTTAGAGTTAAAATCAGATAATAAATTGAAATGGATGAGGTAAAATTTTTCTGTGGGGTGGGGAGAGGTTGCAGTACAGTGTTAGAAAAGGATCTACAACCACCCATTATAGCTTTAGTATAAAGTGTTAAACTTTTATTTTTTAACATCATAAAGTGTTAATCTTGATTGTTCAATTTCATAATTAGATACTTTAGAATAAGGAATGAGTACTAAAGTAAGTTGTATTATTATTGTTTCTCTTAAAAGATCTTTTATTAAGTGGTTTCTCAATTATTGTCAGTACAGTATTCATTGTTTTTGCTCTTATTGTTAATGCTATTGCTATTTTAGTTAAGCTTTTAAATTTTTTTGTCAGTTTTCTTAATTTTAGTTCTCAATTGTTGCTGGACTCTCCATATAGTGAAAGCTTTAATGCATCGAATAATTCTTTTGTCAGTTTTCTTAATTTTATTATTTTGGGTTTTGTGGTTGCTTAGACAGGAAATGATATGTCTACAATTTATGGTGGACATAACCCTAAATAGAAAGATATAAAAAATGCGAATTAAGATACGTATTAGTAGATAGTCACACATTATCTAATATCTCTTATCAATGATTTTGTGTTGCATTTGTTTTGATTATCATATTATTTGTTATTGATATTAATATTCTCTATTATATTTTTTTTTCTACTTATTTTATTTTATTTTATTTTACTTAAATCGAAAATCTATTAAAAATACTCTCTAACCTCATAAATTACAAATATAAATGCATACACATCATCCTCTTCTAGAGTCTTTATAGTTTAGTTAATACTACTAGTGTTTTTACTTTCTTGGGAGCACAAATGACACATAAATTCCTTCACTGTCAAAAATTTGTTATCCAGGGATAAGTTTATAAAATAATAGCAAAGTGGCAGAATGTTTTCTTGTCCTCTTTTGCTTGGTAATTTGAACTGTTTTGGAATTCAAAAATATTCGGGGCCAAAACTGGATTTAGATACAACAAATTTAGCTGTTACAGTATGGGCAATGTACTCCCTCTGTCTAAGTAGTTTTTTTTTTTTTTTTAGAATTTAAATTATTTATTATTTTAGTAATCTAAGATAAAATTAATGAGTTTTTTTAATTTTATTCTTTTAATAGTAATTAGTTTAAAGACTACTTATATCCTCTATATTAAAAATAGATATCTATTTTTATTTGTTGAATTTGAAAAATGGATAGATTATTTATCATTTATATTTATTTTATCTTTATTATTAAGTATTAGTTATAATAACATAAAATAACTAGGATGATATAATACAATTATCATCTAACTTATTGTTTCTTAAAGGGTGTATTAAATAAAAAATGAACAAGTAAACTTGAAAAGAGGGAGTACAAACACCTAAATTATGAAAGATGACACATACAAATAAAGATAAAATAATTAAAAATTCCTTATGAATGTTCCTTTAACGAGCGTGTAAAAAAATTCAAAAAATTAAATAAATAAATCAAGGCAGGTAATTTTAGAGGAAAAAAACATTTAGAAAACAAAGAAATACGTAAGTAAATACTTTAACAGGGAAATTCAACTATTAGAATACCTTTTTTTAATTCCTAGAAGGTGAAAAAAATATTTAGAAAACAAAGAAATACGTAAGCAAATACTTAAACAGGAAATTCAACTATTAGAATACCTTTTTTTCTTCCTAGAAGGTGCATAAATATTCGTACTTGGAAAAAAAAAATCACAATTTCTTATACTTGTGGTGGGTTGGGGTGGAGGGTGCGGGGGTGGGGGTGGGGGTGGGGGTGGCAGAGAGTTCAAATGTTTTTTTATCACGTTGGAGAAATAATGATGTCCTTTTAAATTCAAATAAATACTTGAAAATGACATTTTTAAGATCGGTAAATGGTAGGAATGATTTTGGTTTACTTTTGGGAAATTTTTATTTAGTCAATGAAGATTCTAAAGTTAGTTATTTCAGTTGTATTACTAGTTTTTCTTACTAAGAAGACAATTATTTTTTATTCAAACAAATGTGGAACAACTCATTTGAAGATGATGATAATAATATTTTTATTAATAATAATAACATAGCAACAACGATGATCATGACCGTAATAACAACAATAATAATAACAATGACGATAATAATAATAATAATAACAACAACAATAATAATTTTGATAATCATAATAATAATGACAACGACAATACCTAAATGTAAATTTTGAATTTACATGTCACATCAAGTGGCTTATGTGGACGATGGTGAATGTGAAAAGAATGATTTTTGTTTCACAAGTTAGAGACAAAGGTAAGATTAGTAATCCACTTTTTTCAAGATAATTCTTGACGGATGGAAAATGTATTCATACTTCATAAATAATAATAATAATAATAACGATGACAACGACGATACTTAGACACTCCAAAGACTAGATCTTGAATTACCCATCACATCAAGTATCTAATTATGTGGACAATGTAATATGAAATTTGAAAAGAATGATTTTATTTTTCAAAGTTAAAGACATAAGTAGAAATAATTAAGTTCAAAGGATAAACTTAGACCTTTCTTTTATCTTTTTATACTCATGATTATATATTTTATTTTATTTTTATTAAATGGCTGAAATAAATAAAAAATAAGAGAAGGATTAAAAGTTATAAGATGAAATTTGAAAATAAAAGATGAAAAGTATAAGTTATAAGATGAAAACCAAAAATAAATAATGAAAAGTAAGGGTGTTTGTCATGCGGTTTGATTCGATTTTTGCACTCTATCAGTGACTTTTGATGATAATATATTGGATTTATTGTTGTTGTTGTATCAGCGACTTTTGATCAACTATCTAAAGTTATCGGATGCTATCGTCATTTTCGACGAAAAATATGATTGATGATGATAGTTGAAGTGTGTTGCGAATGAAGATAGATCATTTTTGGAGCAAAAAAAGTTTAGAGTGAAGTACTATTATTGATTGAGGTTGTGCATCAATAAAATAATTGATAAATTATGAATTATCCAATATAAAAGTTAGAAAGTTAATTTATGAATTAATTACTTGATCTTGATAAAACTCTAAATCATTTTCAAAATGTTAATTAATAATTTGACAGTAATAATACATAACATGTTTTAAATTTTAATCACCAATTATGATTTGATTTTGAACTGTTATAATGAAAAAGGGAGAGATTTCACTTCACACCGACAGTTCAAAAGGAGTATAATACATCATCCATTAAACCCATGGTATATAAAAAAGGCATATGCTATGGTCTCCTGGGCCACCATCATGCATTCCAAGTGCTGTCGGTGCCAACTAAATTACTACAAGTTTCTTGTTTCTTCACTTGTTTTTATTTTTTATTTAAATTAAATTTTAGTCTATCATAATCATTATTATTTTTATGAATAATACATTAACATAAAGTTGAACAAGTAAACACACAAATTCTTGTATTAAAATAAAATTTGATCAACACAATTAAAATGAAAATTAAACTTATTAAAAGTAAAAATAGAACTAAATAAAAATAAAAATCAAATCAATTACTTGTGTCGGGTGTTATTTAATGTGCATGATTTTGTTGTTTAATTTAAGTAGTATTAATTGATTTAGATTTTGACGTGGACTTCTAATAAGAGGTAATGTGGGCAAAAATAGTTTTTGCAAAATCATTATTGTAAAATAATGACGCAAATGAACTTTTTTGTAACGACGGTGACATAGATGAGCCAAACTTTTAAACACGCTGATATAGATGAGTCAAACTTAAAACGAATGACATAAATAAGTCATTTCAATAGTTCAATGACATATTTGAATTTTTTTTTTGCAAAATCATTGTTGTAAACTAATGACACAAATGAACTTTTCTGTAACGACGGTGACATAGATGAGCCAAACTTTTAAACACGCTAATATAGATGAGTCAAACTTAAAACGAATGACATAAATAAGTCATTTTCAATAGTTCAATGATATATTAAATTTTTTTTTTCTTCTTCTTATTGTTATTGTTATTATTGTTCCTACGAAAATATACCTAATAAAATCTCACAAAATAGAGTATGCTGAAGATAAGTGTAGCAGATCTTTCTCCCAACTTGATTAAAGTCCACATCAAACCAATTTAATCAGCTTGTAAATTACTAAATTAAATCAAATCAAATATATTCATATCCATCGGTTGGTGATTCTTTTTTATAAAAAAAGTAGTATATATCTTTTTTATTTTTTCTCCTGCAATCGAAAAATGATTTTTCATTCTTTTTCAATTTATAATTCGTTATTAATCTTTCATTGTGATGACTACGAGTTTTTTGAATTGTGGAGCAACTATCTTAAGCTCTATAAACCTTAATCACGTAAATAAAGTTGAAAAGAACAAGATATATACATAGGTAAATCTCATAGTTATTTCAATAAATAAATGAATTTTGATTCATGATTTTTTTTTTTTTAATACATGAGCTTAAGATGTAAAGTGCATCAGTCTATTAGATGTAAAGTGCATCAGTCTATTAGAGAATTTTAAGATCGTGATGACACCTACCCAAACTTCCGTGATAAATAAGCCACAAGAAATGAACTAATAAATTGGAAAGAAAGATTAATCATCTATTCATATTCACAACTCAGATGTAGAAAACGCAACATTTTACCAAAAATCTTGAAGCCATTAGTCCAAGTCTATAAGAAACAACCGAAGGAGTCTCAACATCCAGTAATAAGAATGATAACATACAAAGTATGAAAATGAAAAATTAAATTACAATATGAAAACGAAAAGATAAAGGATAGATAGAAAGCAAGTAATAAATAGACACAATGAATGAATGTATAGCAAACTAAGAGTATATTAAATCCCTAACCCTCTATTCGATATTAATCAAAGCACCTAACTCTTAGGTAGACCTTAAGGGAATCGAATTCTCAAGCAACCCTTTTTAAGGTATCAACACAAGCTAATCCAAGATTGCCTCACACTCTCAAAAGAGTATACATTCATAATTCATCAAAAACTACCTACTAAATGAAAGATAGATCCTATTTATAGTCTAGGTTAAATTATTACATCTTATGAGCCCAAAAGTGATTTATTTGGAAAGATCAAAGTATAGTAGCCCACTTAGCATCCACTTAAGCGTCTTGGGTGCATCTCAAAGACATATGGGCCTGTTTTGACCTGCTCTAGCAGATCTAGCAGGTTGGGTTCACCTCCAAAGCATGTGGGTTGCATGTCATCTTTCGAGGGATTTCTAGCCCCGCTTTCCCTTCCTTTGGCTTTTTAGATATCCCTTGACCCTCTTCGACGATCATCATGATCTAATTGACACCTTTTGATAGCACCAAATAGTCGTCAAGTGCCTCTTGAATCATAAGCATCCTTCCCAAAGATTCGAAGGTGATTTGGATTGTATCAAAGAATAAACAACATAAAACAAAGATTGGAGAAATTTGGTGAAGCTATGGATCAGCTAACAACTAATTCGAGTCCCAGAATTAAAAGCCTTGAACGCAAGAACTGGATCAACACCCAGATTCCAGAAACAACTGATGTCATACCTACATGCAAATGCAAGGTGTAAGAAATAAATAAGTGTGAGTATTAATTCAAATATATTCAGCAGCATCGTCGATCAACCAAAATTTGAAGCGACAACAAAGATCTGACCTATACTTCCTAAACCTACATTTAACCTTAGACAAATACATGAAATTAAATAGACTTAAATTAACAATGATCTACTAATATTATTTCAAATATTCACAAACTTCAACTATATATCCACCTCCACATTTTCCAACTTTTAAGGACATGTATCCTTTTAGATCATGAATTGTCCAAGTAAAATCAGGGATGGATAGATGAATGTTATGCATATATTGTGTATACACTTGTTGCTCCATATAGCTATATTAAGTCCTTAGTTTTGAAGATTGACAAATTCATAGTTTGAGACCTATTCCTTGAAGTTTATGTTGTGATGACAAAGGCTTCTATGCATTGGGATCAGGTTGGATTCACCTATCGCTTCACAGTCAACAGTCCAACTGGCACATAGTACAAAAGTTGGTGAAAAGTTGCTGCCACTTTTTTACCTCAACCAATGACATTGCTCCTAGGTTTTCTTGTGTCACAACATATAATGACCATCATCCTCAATAAGGAAAAAAACACTTATATATACTTACAATTAAATATCATTTCGAAGTACTGCAACGCTACATCAAAGGCTGAAATTGTAACATAAAACTTATTGTTCATCGATTTGTATCTTTATTTCCTTATATAGTTGTGCCTTTGTAATTTATACTTAAATGATTGCCTACGTTAGCTTATGATTATAATAGGTGTTGTGGTGTAAAACTTTCTTTGTAAATAATCTAGAGTTAAGTGATTGTGTCAAGCTAAAGTTAGCTTATGGAGTTCAGTTAGAATTAGCTGAAGGTGAGAAGTTGTGGAGTTACTACTTAGGTTTCCTTATAATAGAGTTATTTCTAGGAAACAAAGGATTATGAGGTTAATTCTTTGAGTCTGTATTCAAGAGGTTTCTTGAATATAGTGGAGATTAAAATCCTTGAGACTGGTCGTGGTTTTTCTCTCTTGAGCAAGGAGTTTTTACGTAAAAATCTTGTGTCCTTTACTTTATTGTACTTCAATACTTATTGTTTTACTTATCTCCTAATTTTTGCTGAGTAAGTGCATCTGGAACAGTTCCCTGAGTCAAGGAGGAACCCACCCCACCCTTTTATTTAGTATCAAAACAAGTATTTCTTAAAAAGGCTAACACCTTGGAATGATCCTGAGAAATGAAGGTTCTACCAAAACCAGTATTAAAAGTTACACAAGATACTTATAGCTCTGAAGAAAATGAAGCAACTCATATTCCAAAAAGGGTGTCAAATCCTTGAGAATGTCGAGGGGTGCTTCTAATAAGGGTAAATCTAGCAAGAATTGCAGTGAAGAAATGGGCAGTGGTACCTGCTACAAGTGTGGCAAATTTGGTTACTATGCCACAAATTGTCAAATATATAAGAAGAAAAGAAATTGTTAGGTTCTTGTGAAGTAAAACAAGAGAACTGAAGCTAACAAGATTGCAAGACAGGTAATTACTATTTGCTGGGATGATTCATCAAGTGACTTAGACAAGTATGATCAAGAAGAAAGAACTTCCATTGTGGTTATAAAAGAAGATGTACAAGTTCGTGATTCATTCCTTGCTTTGATGGAAGACATAGACGAAAGTGAAGATAAACCTACTACTCTCCTTGACATCAAAGAAAGTTTAAAGGAGTACTCCTTAAGTAAGCTGTGATCTCTTGCCTCCGTACTATTTGATTCTCTAAATGATCTTCCAAAGATAAAAAAGGATCTAAAAGAGACATGGGAAAAATGTGAGGAAGTTGTAATTAAGATACGTGTTCAAGTAGCTAAGCTTTCTAGTGAAAGAAGAAGATTGATGAAAGAAGTGACAAAATGTACAGATGAAACAATGAAACTGAATATGCAAGTAGCATAGCAACAACCAATTTGTAAGGCCCTTACGTGTGAAAATGATGATCTGAATAAGACAGTAGATGATATCTCCAAGCAGGATCTCAAGTGTAAATGTGAAGGGAGTATAATTCAATTACAGTTGGAAGAAGATTTGACAAATGCCAAGGCTGTCCTATCTGCCTTAATGAACTGAAATTCTATCCTTGAGAAGGAACTTATAAAGGTTAAGACTGATCTTGAGAAATCTTGTAAGTGGACTGTCTCTTCACAAGTAATGAAAAATACTGAAAGCCAAGGAAATGGATCAAACTACTCAGTTAGACTTACAAGGAGAAAGAATACTCTCTCATGTACTCAATATGGAAAAGATTGTCACCTCAACAAAGAGTATCATTCCAAGACTGGAGTCTTGAATGATAGGAGAAGCTCCCCTATGCTTCTAACTAGGAAACAAAGATTTCCAAACTGGACTAAGAAAAAGTTAATTTTTCCTTTGTCATATTATTGGGAACTCAGACTCAAATGAGTTCCTACAGCTAACAAGTGATTAATGATGCAGGAAAGGGCAAGAGGGAGAAACCAAAATAAGTTGATGATAATTTTTGCTCAGAGCTCATATATAAAGATTTAAAGTCTACTTCTTACTCTCAATGGAGACATATCTCCATATCAGTGGAATAAAGACAAGTACATAATGGCTTTGAGACTCAATAAAAAAGAGGTTTTTTAAAGAGTTGAGGGAGTTATCCATGGTACATCCCTGGTAAAGAAAATAGTGAACTGTTTGAACTAATTAAGAAACTGTAGAGCTGGTGAAGTTGTGTGAATATAGGAGACTCTCATGATTCTTCTCCTATGGATATAAAATGGTGAGAAGGTATCTGGCTTGAATAGTGCCTTATATGTCTAGTTCAGTCTCATATATTTTTAAATATATGCCCATGGAAAGGAAGAAAAGATATGAAAGCGGTGGTAAGACAACACAAAATCAATAAATTCAATCATCAATTAGGGACCTGGTTCCTAATCAGGTCAGTACCACTTCCTATTCATAAAGAATGACCATTCTAAATATTTAAGAACTGTGTCACGTCACTCCCCTGCCTCTTCTAAAAGTGATCACTTGTACTCCAAACTCAACAAACACATCCATCTGATCGGGTATGTCTTCTCAAATATATCAGTTCCTTTAATCTCAACCATAATTTTATAGCCTATATATAGCTCAAAATCTAATTAGATTCTCTCTCTTATTCAAAATCCTTCCTCATTCAATCATATCAGTCCCCAAACTACTATCAAGGAAATTTAAAAGCTTGAATCTCTCTTGTACTCCAGTCCCTCCAACCTCTGCAAAAATATCCTACTCATTTTTTTTACAAGAAAGACAAGCCTCTCTTATTAAAAGTAATGGACACTCCAGCAGTACCTTCAGATTTAGAAAAATATTTTTCCATTACTAAATGCATTTCCCTTTTCCTACAACAAACTGCCAAAACTTACTATTCTAAAAAAAGGATGAGCCGACACTATGACTCCTCCTTAAAAGATAATACTAGTACTAATCTCTCCGAGAATAAAGTTTGTGAACCCTACTGTTTCACTAGTCTTGCTTACGATCCCTTGAGGATTTTGATGATGAAAATATAGTGCTTTCATCTGTGCTTAATCCATTTAGTGACCATGAGAGTAACCTAGGTGGTACTGGTGTTAAGGATATTGAACCCTTGTTTTGGAGAACTTCAAAGAAAAGATCTGTTTCCTCAACTCCTAGAATAAGGTTAAGTACTACAAATATAATAAAAGAGGCACTGGAGAGAATCAAGGAGAGTGCTAAAGGAATATGAATGCCCAAGAAATGTGGAATTGATATAGTTGAACCATATCCTGATAGTGAGATTAAGAGAATGTTTGAAAGTTTGAGCGACTCTGAGAACAAGTCCCATGATTCTGATTTTAAAAAACATACTACTCCGATTTAGAAGAATATGAAGGAAGTGAAAATTTTCTCTTAGAGAAAAGGAAAAGGTTTAATAGTACAAAGGCTGGTGCCATATGTCTCTAGTAAAATAAAAATGTCTATCAGCATTGAGGATAAGAGATCAGGTCCCAATGTCAAGTCTATGAGAACCTCAAGTATTTCTGAGTCTACATAAAGGAAATAGGTTCACCAAAGAAGGCTACGCCATCCTTAGAGAAGGGTTTGTCTCGAGAATATAGATGAAAGACCCTTAAGACTCAAGAAGTATTAAGAGAAAGAGTGTTTGATCTAACAGTTACTAACATTCCTAGTACGGGGGAAGTGCTTAACTGGATAAAGTTTTTGCATCAAGAGTACCTCCTTAAGTCACCTGTGCCCTAGCTGCATAAGAAAGAGGTAAGAATGTACTATAATAACTTGGAAATTTCTGATAATGGTCTGTATGTAATGTCACAAGTTAATGGGGTAGATATAGGATTGGATGAAGATACCCTTTCTGAAATCCTTTGGGTTCCTACAACAGTAATTAAAACCATTAGATTAGGAGAAAGGTCTACACGGTTCTTGGGAGTGTATAGTGATCTTGAAGATTTGAATAATAAGTCTATCAATAAAAAGGTTTTAAAGGGAAGATATAAGTTGTTGTTTGAATAATTACATAGGGCCCTTCTCCTCAGATCTGAAAGAAGGGGTATTGTGACTGGCCCTAATCTTTGTCTCATGGAAATATTGTCCATATATATTAGAAGGTAAACCTCCCTGCAATTGTTATTGAGTATTTTAACGCAGTCATGTTTGCAAATGATGGAAATCCTACTTTACGTTATGGTTTTTGGCTAAATAAAGTATTTGCCTACTTTTCTGTTAAGAGTGGGAAGGGAAAAGTAGGGTCAGTGAAGTAGATATTCAAATTCACCACTCTACAAGAAAATGATTGTATTTCTAAGTTAGGGAGTAGGAAACCTAAGTGCTTTATGTCTGAGTTGATTAAGGTGCAATAGAGGTTGAAAGAAGAGGTAGCCATCCTGACATCCACAGTAGCTCAGAAGGCTGCTAAGATTATTGCTTTGAGGACATGATCGGGTACACAAACAGATAAGGAAGCCAATTCTAGTGGAGAGTTGAAAACTGAAAATGAAGCCTTTCATGAGAAGGTGAAGAAGTTGAAAGCTCAAGTTGAAGCCTTGATTGAGAAAAATGCATATTTAACACAATAAATTCTTAAAGCTTATGCTGCAGAAATCGAAAGAACAAACATACTCCTCAGGCAGCTGGATTGAGCATCTGGGACTTATTCATAACCCCTTTCCCTCCCATCCCCTCATAACCCCTGTGACACCTTGATCTCTCTTGCTCTTGTTTTTGGTCTCTAATGAGTAACATACACAATTGTTTTTATTTTATCTGGTTCTTGTTTTTGAATAACTATTGGTAATGTCTGTTTGGTGCTTGACCTGTTAATTTTTGAATGAAGCTTTACTTATGCTATCACCTCTCTCTTTTATATCAAATCTTCTCTTGCTCATGCAAGTATTGCTTCAATGGCCATAAATTAACATAAATGACTTATCTATGCTTGTTTACTGCCTTACCTCTTTGATGATGCCAAAAGGGGAAAATGTTGTGCAGATATGTATGAATAGTAAGATATGTGTAAATATGTAGTTCTGACAGGTATGGATTGATGTGTTGTTGTGTTGTCTGGTTGTACTGATTATGATAGAATTTCTCTTATTCAGGGGGAACTTGATTTTCATTAATAGAGGGAATAAGGTGGAGGATGCTTATATTCTTATAGGCATCAGTGATAGGGGGAATTGGTTGGGAAAACTGTTCTGGCATGTAGTATTGTGGTTTATATTGTATTGTTGAGGTATAGGCTGTGTTGTGTAGAAGTTGATTGAAGATGTTGAGTATAATGATCTGATTGTATGGGTTTGTCATCATCAAAAAGGGAAAATTATTAAGTCCTTGGTTTTGATGATTGATAAATTCATAGTTTGGGACTTGTTCCCTGAAGTTTTTGTTGTGAAGACAAAGTCTTCTACACATTAAGGAACAAGTTAGGCTCACTTGCCGCTATCATAGTCAATAGTCCAGCTGACACATTGTATAAAGGCTAGTGAAAAGTTGATGCCACCTTTTTTCCTCAACCAATGAGATTGCTCCTGGGTTTTCTTGTGTCACAACATATGATCATCTTCCTCAACAAGAAAACAAACACTTCTGTATACTTACAATTAAATATATTTTTGAAGTACTGTAACACTGAATCAAAGGCTGAAAATATAATAGGGAACCTATTGTTCATCGAGTTGTATCTTTATTTCCTTGTTATAGTTGAGTCTTTATAATTTGTACTTAAATGTTTGCCTACTTTAGCTTATGATTGTGTAGGTGTTGTGGTGTAATACTCTCTTTGTAAATCATCTAGAGTTAGGCGATTGTGTCGAGCTAGAGTTAGCTTGTGGACTCTAATTGGAGTTAGCTGGAGGTGAGGAACTGTAGAGTTACTGCCTAGGTTTCCTTGTAATAGAGTTATTAATAGGAAATAGAAGATTAATCCTTGGAGTTTGTTTTCAAGAAGTTGCTTGAATATAGTGGAGCTTAAAATTCTGGAGGCAGGTCGTGATTTTTTCTCCCTTGAGCAAGGAGTAAAAATCTTGTGTCCTTTACTTTACTGTACTCCTATACTTATTGTTTTACTTATCTCCTAATTCTTGTTGAGTAAGTGCATCTGGGAATAGTTCCCTGAGGAAATCAACCCAACCCTTCAAGCTAGCTAGGATTCGTTAGAGACTTGGAAAATTCATATATAGTAAAAGTATGTCTTTTGTTCCCACAAAATGAATAATAATATTGGACAGACATGTCACTTTGATTCATTAGACACTAGACATACATGCCACTTTGATCCTTATGAAATGCAATGCATGATTTGATCGCAATGAAGGACTTTTTCCTTCTCCACATTCGCGACCAAGGGTCCATGTTTATGAAGTAGAAATGGTGCAACAGATATCAGCTACTGTACCAGCTAAATTCCACAACTTTAAAGTTTTGAATGGACCCCTGGGATTTAATTGGGACCCCATAAAAAATAAACTAAATATGCTACTAGGCCATTTTTTACTTTCGGACCCAATGTCATCGTCAGATTTTCTAAAAGAAGTCATTTAGGATAAATTAGCTCCCGAGACTCTTAAAAGCTTATTTTAACTAGTTTCCAAAAGAAGAGTCAAAATGTAAAACATAAACCCGAGGCCTGAACTAGCTATGCTCCTAATCCAAAATAGACATTTCAAATCTAATGGAACTATCAAAATTGCTATCCAGCACTTGAAAAATAAAATATTGACCGAAGTCAAATTCATGACTTTTAAAACCTCTAAGAGTCTCAAACTCCTCCAAATCACACTAGAATGCACTGAGGATATTGCCAACCATCCTCATAACTCACAAATAGCATGTAACAACTAAGACAAAGGAAAAATGGTCAAAATACATATAAAGAGAAAAATCACAACTATGATTGTTATATTATACTCATCTCTAACTGAGTGATGCATTATTGCGACATAGCACTCTAGAAATGTGATGTAAATTGGGTGTCTCGATCTGAAATGATTGAAATAGGCACACCCTATAATCGAACAATATCTTGAATGTTGATCTTAGCCAACCTCTAAGTATTTTAGTTAGTCTTGATCAGTATATAATACAATAATTTGGTCAACCTATCCACAATCACTCAAATAAAATCAAACTTCCCAAGGTCTATGGCAAACCCAATAATAAAGTCTATTCATTTAGGTAAATGCATTCCTTGAGTTATACTTTTCTATCTCCAGTGCCTATACTTCATATTCTAACAATTTAAATACTTAGATATAAACCCTACGATGCCCCTCTTCATCCTACACCATCAATAATGTTGCTTCAAGTCTTAATACATCTTGACTGCTTTCAGATGAATATTGTATCATAAATTATGAGCCTCTTTCATGATTAACCTTGTCAAATATCAACATTAGTAACACAAAACCTGCCTCTGCTCTTTAAAATACATTCTTGGTCAAGTATCTCTGTCACAACACAAAATTTTAGGTCATGATGTCACCTATCCCAACCGCCTTGGTAGGTATGCCAAAACCCACACAAAAAATTCTCCATATACATATAAGTCTACATCCCAAAACCCACACAAAAATAAGTTTAAATCGACGTTCAAATTGATGAAAAACAATTTTAAGAGTTTAATAAAAAATCTCCAAATTCTAGTTTGAAAACAAGATTAAAAGGTGTTTTGTAATATACAATCAATGGGAATCAATGAAAATAAGAGTTTAGAGCTTACCCAAGCACGAGTAATGAAAAACTAAGAAATCACCCTTTCCTAATATTTCCAAGTCCAAAAATGGTGAATATAGCAAAACAGAGTATTTATATTGTTATGTGAATAGTTCCTCAAGAAAGCAGCCAACCTTTTGCATTTGCGAGGATCACAACGACCAAGTTATTAAGTTGGCTTGCACATTCGCAATCACCCCTTCACATTCTCAGAGGCTGATGACCCCAAATTGGTTGCATTTGTAATAAAGAGGAAACCCCAACCTGATCCCAATAACTCTTTGCGATCACAACCACCATATCATAATTGAGATAAAAGGAGATTTTACTTCTCAACATTTAAAGTACATGGATCGCCTTCGTGAAGAAGGTTTCATGCACCATACATTAGTTGTGTACTAACTGCATTTGCATGATTTCAAATTCTCCAAACGAACCTTAGAGATCCATTCGAGACCCCACAAACTTCAACCATCTATTCTATTAGGATATTTTGGATGTTCTGTACTCAATAACACCATCAAATTTTCAAAAAGAGGCCATTTAATACAAATTAATCCTTAGTACCCATAAAAACTTATTTTAATCAGTTTCTAAAAGAAGGGTTGAAATGTAAAAGTAAAGACTCAAGACCCAAACTAACTAGCTATGCTTATAATCCAAAATCAAAATTCTGGATCTAATGAATCTATTCAATTTTCTAGCCGACGTCCGAAACTCAAAATGTTTACCCAACTCAAAGTCATGACATATAAAGCCTTTAATAGGCTCAAACTCTCCCAAATTATTTCCGAATGCATTAGGGATCATGCTAATCATCCCCATAACTCATAAATAGTATGAAACAACTAGGGTGAAAAGTAAAATGGTGAAAACACACAAAAGGGGAAAAATCACAACTATAGGTATTACATTATCCACCACTAAAATACTAGTTCATCCTCGAACTAAAAAAATAAATTAAGTACTTAAAGTGGTAAAAATAATGAGGGTATCTATGCCTCACATCAGTATCAACCTCCCAAGTAGCCTCCTCAGTTGGTTAATGTATCCACTAGACCATCACAAGATCAATATGCTTACATCTCAACTTCATAGTCTGTATGTCTAGGATAGAAATAGGCTCCTTGTCGAAGGATAAATCATGGTATAATACTATAAAATCACACCAAATCACATGTGTATCATTTAGATTATATGTCTTCAACAGGGAAATATGGAATATAGGGTGTATGGGTCACAAATTTGGATGTAAAGCTATCCTATACACTACATCACCATACTTTTTAAGGATCAAACAGGGCCAATGAATCTAGGACTAAGATTCCCCTTTTTTCAAAATGTCATTACACCTTTCATGGGTAAAGCATTCAATATAACCCAATTTCTAACCATGGAAGAAACATCATGAACTCGATGGTCGGCATAACTCTTTTGCCTACTGTGAAATCCACTAGTCTCTACTGAATTAGTCTCATATAATCCATCGAATCCCTCAATAAATCTATGCCTCAAGTCTCACATCAAAAGAGTCAAACTATCCAATAGGGGTTATACACCTTCGCTCATATAGAGTATCGAAAAATGCCATTTAAATGTTGGAATGGTGATTATTGTTGTAGGCAAACTCCACAAGGGTAAGAATTGATCCCAATGACCACCAAAATCCATCACACATGCTCGAAGCATGTCCTCTAATACCTGAATAGTCCTCACAAAATGACCATCCATCTGAGTATGAAAAGTTGTGCACAAATCAAGTTGAGTACATAACTGACACTGCGTGGTACTCCAACACCTAGAGGTAAACTAAGTATCTCTATCAGAAATAATAGATACTAAGACACCATGTACTCTACATTATAATTTGCTATCACAAATAAAAATTATGCGGATTTGGTTAACCTATCCATAATCACCCACAGAGAGTCATACATCCCAAAGGTACAAGGTACGCCAACTATGAAACCCATAGGGATCTACTCCCACTTATACTCGAGAGTGGGCATCATCTGCATCTTAACACCCGATCACTGATGCTCATATTTAACCTGTAGAAATTTAGGCATTTAGCCCCGAACTCTACAATATCCTCTTTCATACCAACCCACTAATAATGTTGTTTTAGGTCATATTATATCTTCATTCTAAGTAAATGAAAAATATAGAACAATGAACTTCCTCTAAAATAAGTAACCTATCCACTAACCCTTAGTACACAAACTTCGCCACTAATCTTTAATATACCATCAGAATCAAGAGATTCTTCCTTGATGCGACCCAAACTAGGGCATAGTCATAATAGACCTCCCAAGTCCAACCAGGACCAGGGACCGCCACCATCTACCCAACCCAACCACCTTATTCACACCTTAATGGGCTGAATTCTGAGCATATAACCAGATAGCATAATAACTTATGTGAAAACTCTGGGATAGGATCATGACCATGACTAACCCAACTGAGTTCAATCGTCCAACCATAACAACCATCCAACTTTACCAAACCAAAGGACATAAACCAGGCCATCACCAAAGAAATACCAAGATATTGTATAATCAATCCCAAAATATAATATGATGGAATAGTGAGAAATTATGTGATGTGGTGTGATGAGTGGTGATTTTACCACTGATTTTCACTCAACATTCATACACATTAACATGTTTTGAATAAATAAATGAGACATAATTGTGATTGGATACACTAATATCCATATTTTGCAGGCACATAGTTGATGAGATAGAAATATGTGGGTTGGATCTAAAAATGATCAAAAGGAAGCACGAAAGGATAACTGAAGACCTGGAGCAGACATGGCCTCAGTTACCGCGGTCGCAGTTTGAGGACCACGATCGTGGTCAGTCAATAAAGTCAACCTATCGCATTCACGTGAGCTAAGCATAGTCGCAGCCAAGCCTATGCAATCATGTCCTAGCAAAAAAATGCAGCCCAAGGGCAGAAATGTAAATGCATGTGGCTGATCCTAAGTTTGACCAAAATAAGAATCAAACCCTATTATTCAACATTCAATTCCATTTTTTCCAATTGTTAGGGTTTGTTCTAGTTCATTGCCTCCATACTTGGAGAAGAAAATATTGTATAAATTTTAGGTGAAGAATACTTTGGGGTCACTTCCAAGTGAAAAATTATTGAACATTGAAGATTTGTTAGATCTCATAGTTTGAAGTAACATTCACTTAGATTTTCTCAAATCAAATCAATGGAGGTTTTGGGTAAAATATTTACTTATTTATCTCATGAGTAGTTAGTTTTTACTCTTGGTATTATGCTAGAATAGGGTGCAATTACATGTGGGTTATGATTTATATGTGCTTATATTAATATGTTATTGATGGATTCTATTGTTGCTTGATTAAATTGGTTAGGATTTCTGGGTGAAATCCCCAATTACTCAAATGGGTTTGTGGGTGAAAGTCTCAAGCTCTTGAAAGCTCAATCTATCTTTGAAAGAAGGATTTGGGTAAACATTAGGAACCAACATCATCCTTGAAAGAGGGATGTGGGAACCAAATAAATAGTAGATAATTGTAGGCATGGTTTGATACGTTTTCACTACCTTAGATATAAGAGTGATTGTGAAGTTAACTATTCCTTGGGCATCATTCTAGAAATAGGGATGCCTAATTGACGTATTGGATGGATTTAGTAGATACACTTGTTAGGTACTTAAAAGAGTCAATGAGTGAAATCTTTGAGGCTATGTTGACAAACTAGCCTCAAGTACTTACAACCTAGCCTACCACAACATCATCAATTAGAACATGCACTGAATTATCATGTCTCCATGCATATCTTACCCCTAGAAAAGCATAATCCCAAGATCCGTGCCCTAATTATTGAGACTTTAAGTATTTGTAGTCCCGAATTTATACTGGAAAAGATCAAAAAGAAGTATTAAGTGTGATACCTGTCAAACCCCCCATTTTTATCTTTTTGTCCTATTGGTTTGAATCTAGCTAGTATCTTTCGTTTCAAATTAATTTAGCCGCTACTCACAGTGTTCCTCATGGATTCGATTTCGACTCTAAATTTGGGTAAATATATTGACGACGGCTGCCTTGAACTTAATTGGATGTGTAAGTTGAGTGTTATAAAAAATGGCGCCGTTGTCGGAGAACAATTTGGCGTATTAAGTTAGTTTGGATTTCTAGCTAACTTGCTTGAATTCAAACTTGTAAATATTTGTTTGTGATTTTATTTGGTTTCTTGTGTTGGGTTTTGTAATGCCCCGAGAGTACACCCTGGATGCCATATGGTGCTTATGGCCCCGAAAGACCACAAGCTAACCCATGAACTGGTATCAACTGTGAGCACTGAATACTATAATAACATATACGGAAGAACAACTGATAAGCCATAAGGATTTACCAACTGAAACATTTTTGAAACATAAATCCAAAAACAACCGCCTGAAAATAACTGTCTGAAACTGATAAAATAATGACAACTGACTGACTGTCTGAAGTATGTCTAAAAGCCTCTAAAATTGTCTGAATAAGAGTTGATGGGACAGGCCCTAACCAACTCCAATTAACTACTAAACTAAAATCATGAAAATAAACATAGTCTGTCCTCAAAATATGAGGACTCACCACGACTGCTGCTACTGATGATAATCTGATTTGTCTATGCACAATCTAAGAACTGAGCATCTGAACCTATGATATGATACATCATAGAGCAAGAAATGAGTATTTGATCAATACTTTGAATGTACTAGTATGCTAAATAAGGTAGGCTGGTATACATGGTTTTATGTACAAAAGTAATAACAGACTAAATAAATAGCATGATTTACTAAATAGAATGCATGAAATCGGTAAATATTGAGAATGCATGACCAAGCATAAAATATGCTCTAAATATAATCTGTAAATTGAGATACTGAGTACTGATATGTGAATAACTAATATCTGTATCCTATGGTCAAGCAAAACTGAAACTGAATTACTGAGTTGATCACTGGACTATTATCTACCTGATATGCCCCAATGAGCAAATTGGTGTCCAACCTATGAACCCAATTGGAAGGGCATTAATACCATGCCATGGGTACTAACACTGGCTATGTGGATCCTCTAACGTGTTATCCCGAAGGACTAAGGGTTACCCTCAACTGGAAGGTACCCGTATGAGATCAACCCTCAACTGGTAGGTTAACATCTCAACCTATGCTGGCTATGTAGTTATGAAACTCGAGGAATACTACAAAAGGTCACACCCTTAACTGGCAGGTGAGCCCGCATCCCTAGGTTTGGTCGGTGCTAAATCCTACTCCCAACTAAACTAACTCGGAATACTGAATTATTCTAAGTTTAACTAATTATGATAACTGACTGAATGATAGCACTCATGGTTTGTCTGAAACTATTCTGAAGATACTGAGACTAAGTAAACAACTATGGTTTTTGGGTATTCATTACCCCCCGGACTCGACAACAATAATAGCAAAATAGTACTTAAACTTTGAGGGCATAATATGAAAGCATTTATTCAAAATTCATTCTTGTAGGCATTTCATCAAATACTTGATGTTCATAGTTTAAGCTAAGCATGGGAATGGTTTAAGACTTGTAGTAATAACATAATTTCAACATCAATATCACTAATTATGGTTTAAATCAGCAAATAACATTAGTCGAATGTGTGGGGTTTTAATAACAACAACAATCTCATGTAAACATGGTGTAGAATCACAATTCATGGAGGTTCATGGTTAAAAATCATAATAACTTGTAAAGATCATATATTTGAATTTAAAATTGGATACTTGTACTCCATAGGTGAAAGGGACCCACGGATGAACACATAACATACATGAGTTGATTAATTCGTGAGAGTTCTTGGGGTTTTCCTTGAGAATTGATCTTGAAATTTAAAGGCTAGGGTTTCTTCATGAAAGAAGCTACTTTAATTTTTGAGACTACAATGTACTTTGCATGATCTTGGAACATGGCTCGAACATAGGTTTGGATTTTCAAGGTATTATAATATCTCCCCCTTGGGATCAATCATCCTCGAATGAGATTGGTTAAGCTGAAAGCACTGAGGGATTTAGGTTACATTTGGAATATACATGATTACATGACTGAGTCTGAAATATGAAACATGATTGAACTGATTCAGTGAATGCATAACTGACATGAGAATGATATGCAACTGAAATTGAGCATGGAAAAGAGAAATTCTAAGAGGATTATTACCTTAAGTTGAATCTGAGTTTGCGGAGAAATGATGAGGGTACTTGGTCTGCATATCTGCTTCTTTTTCCTAAATGGCTCCCTCAACGGACTGATTCTACCAAAGAACGTTGACTAGGGGAATTTCTTTGTTCCTTAGTCTATGAATTTGTCGATCAAGAATCTCAACTGGAATTTCTTCGTATGAAAGGATGTTCTAAACATCTACTCTTTCTAAGGGAACAACTACAGCTGGGTCTCCAATACGCTTCTTTAATAAAGAGATATGGAATACTGGGTGCACTGATGCTAAGTCTGCTGGCAAATTATGCTCATAAGCCACCTTTCCAAAACGACTCATAATTCTGTAAGGGCCAACATATCAGGGACTAAGCTTCTCTTTCTTACCAAATCTCTTTACCCCCTTCATGGTAGAGATTTTTAGATAAACAAAATCTCCAATCTCAAACTCAAGATCCTTTCTCCTCACATCTGCATAAGATTTCTTTTAGCTTTAGGCTGCCTTAAGCCTTTCCGGAATTCGCTGAACTTTCTCCAAAGCATCAAATACTAAATAGGGCCCTATCAATGTGGTTTTTCCTGTCTCAAACCTACTATCCAGAGATATACACCTCCTTCCATATAGAGCCTTAAATGGAGTCATCTAAATACTAGAATGATAGCTGTTATTTTATGCAAATTCAATCAAAGGCAAGTGGTTATCCCAACTGCCCTTAAAGTCAACAACACATGCTCTCAACATATCCTCAAGGGTCTAAATGGTCCTCTCTTCCTGACCATCTGTCTGAGGGTGAAAGGTTGTACTGAGGTGCACTTGGGTACCAAGACCCTTCTGGAAAGCTTTTCAAAAGTGAGAGGTAAATTGAGTACCTCTGTCTAAGATGATAGATAATGGAACATTATGCAGCCTAATTAACTCTCTACAGTATGGACTGGTAAGAAATGGGATGATTTAGCCATCCTATCCACAATGACCCAAATTGAATCATGCTACTGTCGAGTACAAGGCAACCCAATCACAAAATCCATGTACACTTCCTCCCACTTCCAAGTGGGAATACTGAACTCCTGCATAGACCCACTAGGCTTTTGATGCTCAATCTTAACCTATTGACAAGTGGAGCACTTAGCTACAAACTTTGCAATATCCTTCTTCATCCCACTCCACCAATAGATTTCTCACAGATCACAATACATCTTTGTGGATCCTGGATGAATCGAGTAACGTGCACCATGCACTTCTACAAAAATTCGTTGTCTCAAATTATTAATATACGACACATACAGTCTACCCTGGCAACACAACACACTATCTCCAAGAATACCTCAACTTTCTGATCTCTGACTGACTCCTTTAACTTCACCAGACTAGGATCAATGTCTTTTTTTTCTTTCACTTCAGAAATGAAAGAAGATTTTGAACTATTCTAAACCCAAATGCTAATCAACCAAATGAACACCTAATCTAGCAAGCCAATGAACTTCCTGTACTAACTTCTTCTTATCATCCTCAATATGCGCAACACTACCCATAGACAATCTACTTAGGGCATCTGCCACTATATTGGCCTTGCCCGGGTGGTATAAAACACTCATATCATAATCTTTCAACAACTCTAACCACCTTCTCTAATGCAGATTCAAATCCTTCTATGAAAACACATTCTAAAAGTTTTTGTGATTTGTGAACATATCTACATGCACCCTAAACAAATAGTGCCTCTAAATCTTTAAGGAAAACATAACCGCTGCTAGCTTAAGATCATGGGTAGGGTAATTCTTTTCATGGGGCATAAGCTGTCTAGAGGAATAGGACACAACCTTAACCCTATGTATCAAAACATACCCCAAACCAACTCTGGAAGCATCATAGTACACAACAAACCCATCTGAACCATCTGGCAATGTCAAAACTGGGGCTGTGGTAAGTCGCGTCTTTAATTTCTAAAAGCTTTTCTCACAAGATTCTAACCACTGAAACCTAACCTTTTTTTGAGTCAATCTGGACATGGGGGATGCAATAGATGAAAACCCTTCAATAAATCATCGATAATAGCCATCCAAACCCAATAAACTCCTAATATCTGACAGAGAGATAGGTTTGGGCCAAGTTCTCACCGCTTTGGTCTTTTGAGGATCAACTCTAATGCCATCACCAGAAATAATATGGCCAAGAAAAGCTACTGATCTTAGCCAAAATTTACACTTACTAAACTTAGAAAATAACTGATGGGCTCTAAGAGTCTGTAATACTATTCTGAAATGGTCTGCATGATCAGTTTCATTACGGGAATAGACCAGAATGCCATCAATGAAGACTATGAAGAATATGTCTAAGTATTGCTTGAACACTCTGTTCATCAAGTCCATGAAGGCTGCTGGGGAATTTGTGAGACCAAAGGACATGACTAGAAACTCTAAGTGACCATATTGAGTTCTGAAAGTTGTTTTTGGAATATCACATTCTCTGACTCTGAGCTGATGATAGCCGAATTTGAGGTCTATCTTAGAAAAATAACTAGAACCCTGAAATTGGTCGAACAATTCATCGATTCTAGGAAGAGGGTATTTGTTTTTAATTATGACTTTGTTCAACTGACGGTAGTCATACACATTCTAAGAGAACCATCTTTCTTATGCACGAACAGGACTGGTACGCCCCATGGGGAAATGCTGGGCCTGATGAATCCCTTATCTAGGATATCTTACAACTATTTTTTTAACTCTTTGATTTTGGCTTGAGCCATTCTGTATGGTAGAATAAAGATAGGTATCTAGAAGAATGTCTATTCCAAAGTCAATTTTCCTTTCGGGGGAACTTGGGGAAGATCTTCAGGGAACACATCTAGAAATTCCCTCACTATTGAAATTGACTCAAAATTAAGAGTCTCAGAATTAGAGTCCTTGACTCGGACAAGATGATAAATACATCGTTTGGATATCATTTTCCTCGCTCTAAAATACGAAACAAGCTGACCCCTAAGTACTATAGTACTACCCCTCCATTCAAGGATTGGTTCATTTGGGAACTGAAAATAAACTACTCTGTTTCTACAATTAACTAAATAATAGCATGAGTGGAGCCAATCAATGTCGAGAATAACGTCAAAATCTGTCATCTCTAACTCTATATGGTCTACTAAAGTGACTTTCTGAGACACTATAATCGGTCAATTCCTGTATACCCGTCGGGCTAAAATAGAGACACCTACTGGGGTAGACACTGAAATAGGTTCTACTAAAATCTCAGGACTGACACCAAAATCAACATCTATATAAGGGGTTACAAAATAAAGAGATACTCTAGGGTCTATTAAAGCATAAACATGGAAATGAAAGATTTTCAATAAACCAGTAACCATATAAGAACTTTCCTGATCCTGTCAGGACTAGAGTGCATATAATCTATTTGGACACTGACCACTAGTAGTACTGGAAGCGGTACCCTGCTGAGTCGGGTGACTAGATGGAACTGGGGATGTCTGGACTGACCTTACTGACCGCTCTTAAGGCAATCCCTAATTCTGTGGCCTGGCTTGCACACCTAATACATGCGTCACTAAGGTTCTACAAACACCTTGATGATTACTACCATATTTCTGGTAAAGAATATTTGTACGATCATTGTTTACACTGCCTTGGGACTTAGAGCCCGACGCTCTATCCCTATTATTATTTCTGAATTTAGGTACTGGGGCACTAGATAAAGATGGAGCTGGGACTGAAGATTTCTGACGAAATTAAGGATGATTACCACCTTCTGACTTTGGCTAAGTAAAATTAAAGCTACTTGTTCTAGCCCTCTTGTTCTCTCTCTTCTTCTCTTTAAGCTTCTGCTTCTCAGTCTATTGAGCATGAACCATAAGCCTAGATATGTATATCTCTTTAATTAACATCACAATTCTACACTCTTTGACCACACTATCAGATACCCCAAAAATGAACTTGCTCATCCTAGATCTATTATCAGCCACCACATGAGGAGCATAGCTAGCTAGCTGAGTAAACTTAAGGGAATACTCCTTCACACTCATGTTGCCCTACCTCAAGTTAAAAAACTCTAACACTTTGGCTTCCCTCATCTCCAATGGGAAGAATCTATCTAAGAAGGTTATGTCAAACTCCTTCTATTCTATAGGCCCTGTATTTATACCTCTATCCCCTTTCCAATGCTTAAAGCAGGTATGGACTATATCCTGCAACTGGTAAGCCGCCAATTCATCTCTCTTACTAGAAGTCACCCCCATAATGTGTGTTACCTTCTGGACTATGTCTAACAATTCCTAAGGATCCTCTTCAGATTTGGATCCCAAAAATAGAGAAGGATTCATTCGGGTAAAGTCTCGAATCCTAGTTGCGGAAGTATTAACCATCGGGTTGGCTAGAACAGCGGCTGGTTAAATATTTTGAGCTGCTACAGAGTGAGCTAGAGTAGTGAATGCGGCTCTACACTCTACATAAGAAATATGCTTATTCAGGGGATCTTCCTGAATGGGCGGAGGTGCTGGCTGGTTAATATTTCTTCTTCTATTTATCTTTTTGGAGGCATATTCTATAAACGAAAGGTAGAATAGATTATACAGAGAGTTTAACATGAGCTCATGCTCAATCGCACGACATGAACACTAAAAGAAGGGGACACTTTTCTTAAAATGCCTCATAGCCTCTTGCCCATAAGTGTGGCGCACTTCACACCCATGCATAAGACTCTAATTTATGTGGCTTTAATAATTCCTAGGAAAATTAAAAACCTTAGGCTCTGATACCAAGGTTGTAACACCCCTGGAGTACACCCTGAATGCCTCACACTGCTTACAGCCCCGAGAGACCATAAGCTAACCTATGAGGTGGCACCTACTGCGAGTACTGAATAATATAATAACATATGTAGAAGAAAAACTGATAATCCATAAGGTTTTAACAACTAAAGTATTTCTGAAACATAAATCCAGAAATAATTATTGAAAAATAACTGTCTGAAACTGATAAAATAATGAAAACTGCCTGACTGTCTGAAAGCCTGAAAATAAATATAGTTTGTCCTCAAAATATGAGGACTCACCACGCCAGCTGCTACTAATGATAATATGATTTGTTTATGCGTGATCTGAGAATTGAGTGTTTAAGCCTATGATATGATACATTATAGTGCAAGAAACGAGTATGCAATCAGTACTTTGAATGTACTGGTATGCTAAATAAGGTAGGATGATATGCATGGTTTTATGTACAGAAGTAATAACTAACTGAATGAATAGCATGAAGTACTGAATTGAATGCATGAAGTCTATAAATACTGAGAATGCATGACCAAGCATAAAACATGTTCTAAATATACTTTTTAAGCTAAAATACTAAGTACTGATATGTGAATAACTGATATCTGTATACTATGGTCAAGCAAAACTGAAACTGAATTACTGAGTTGAACACTGGACTAAAACTGTGGGAGCTATCATCCAACCGACATTCCCCAATGAGCAAATTGGGGTCCAACCTTTGACCCCAATTGAAAGGGTGTCAATATCGTTCCATAGGTACTAATATTGGCTATGGATTCACTAAAATATTATCTCAAAAGATGAAAGGTTACCCTCAACTAGAAGGTACCCGTATGAGATCAACCCTCAACTGGCAAGTTAATATCTCAACCTATGCTGGCTACGTAGTTATGGAATGTGGGGACTGCTACAAAAGGTCACACCCTCAACTGGCAGGTGATCCCCCATCACTGGGTTCGATCGGTGCTAAATCCTACTCCCAACTGAACTGACTCGGAATACTGAATTGTTCTAAGTTTAACTAATTATGATAACTGACTGAACTGATGACACTTATGGTTTATCTAAAACTATTCTGAATCTACTAAGACTTAGTAAACAACTATGGTTTTTGGGCATTCATTACCCCCAAGAATCGACAACAATAAGAGCAAAATAGTACTAAAACTTTGAGGGCATAATATGAAAGCATTTATTCAAAATTCATTCTTCTAGGCATTTCATCAAACACTTGATGTTCATATAGTTTAAGCTAAGCACGGGAATGGTTTAAAGCTTTTAGTACTAGCATGATTTCAACATCAACATCAATAATTAAGGTTTAAATCAGCAAATAACATTATTCAAACGTGTGGGGTTTTAATAACAACAACAATCTTATGTAAACATGGTTTAGAATCACAATTCTTGAAGGTTCTTGGTTAAAAATCATAATAACTTGTAAATATCATAACTTTGAATTTAAAATTGGATACTTGGATTCCATGGGTAAAAGGGACCTATGGATGAACACTTAACATACCTGAGTTGATGCATTCGTGAGAGTTCTTGGGGTTTCCTTAAGAATTGATCTTGAATTTTGAAGGCTTGGGTTTGTTCATGAAAGAGACTACTTTAATTTTGGAGAGAATTGTGAAATAATGAGCAAATAATACTCTCATGGGACTTAAATCCCGTGTTTGGACGGAATAAGGTGAAGGGAAAGGATTTAAATGCCCTTGGGAAATTAAAACTCGAAACTGGATTGAAAATCTCAATTTTGACCTTCTGCGCGATGCGGTATAATTGTGTTGCACCACTAGAAACTGACAATCCCCATTTCGCCCAACGACGTGATGCAGTGCTATCGCGTTACGCTATTGGAAACTTACAATTCCGAACTGAAACCTTGGCATGACATGGTGCCATTGTGGTGCCCTACTGATCGTGAATTTTCCCCTTGGCACACTATGGCGTTATCGCGGTGGTCCACTAGAAAAGGAGGAACGTGATTTTGGCTATCACCGCAATGCGACCTTGTCACATTGGGCTACTGTTTTTCACTTAAAGTGCCATAATTTCTCACCCGGGTATCAAATTTATGTAAAATTGGTATAGTTGGATAGCTAATTCAATTTCCTATCATTTGGTGGGTCTTGAGTTGGATAATTCTCATTAGAATAGAAAATAAGATCATTTAAAGTTGACTATAGCAACATTCTTCTTAAAAAGTCAATTCGTAAGGAATATTTTGATTCGTCTAATAGATGGGAGTTATTTGAGGCCTTAATATACATCAAACTCTCTCATAAAACTACCAAATACTACCATGTACTTTGCATGATCTGGGAACATGGCTCTAACATAGGTTTGGATTTTTGGGGTATTATCATTTTTTTTATTTTCTTTTACCTTTCTCTATGGCATCTTCCGACAATATGATTTTGGTAGTTGGAAATCCTACCTTGATGATCCATGTCCATATTATAAAGGACCCCACTTTGGAAGAGATTGTACATATGCTCCCTGGTGAGAGATAGAACTACCATCTCGATCCTATTAGGAGTATGGTTATTCTTTATCTGGTGGTGAAGATAGACATTGGAGTGATTGTCCAAATTTCCCCTCCCCTTATTATGCTAACCGAGTTGCTACTTTTTCTTATGAGTTTGATAGATCTTATGATGTTAAGAAGGAAGAGAAATATAACGGGTTCAATAGTTTTGAAGTAATACTTCAAACTATCTTAGATCGGGTAACTACAATGGGTAGAATGTGCAAGACATACACCAATCCAACAAGGCATTTGTAAGGGAGATTGTCATGATGGAAGAAGTGGGAAAGGAGATAAACCTTGCAAATACAACTACTTTGCCCATTTTCCAGGAGAAGGCTTATTAAGAAGAGAAACCAAGCTATGATGATGATCTTGGTAGCGAAGAATCCTCGGTGGTTTCCCAATCAGTTGAATCAAATGATGTTAATAATGTCAAAATAAAGGAAATGGTACTAGAGTTAAAAGAAGAATCAAAGTAAATCTCTTATGACAACTCTAGTTCATTTCGAGATGAAGGTGCTTCGGAGGAGGCAATCCCAAAATTAGGGGTTAAGCCTCATTCAAACCACTTCTCAATATTATGCTTAGAGGATGTAAAGAGAATCCACCCAACTAGGCAAATGATGGATTGTGGGGAGAAGAAGGACCATCCTTACGTTTTGGGTTTTGACACTCCAAAAGATCACATGGAAGCCCCACTATCAATGTCCAAGGACCTCAACCTCCGATATGCAACTAGTGGCCTATTGATGTACGCACCTTTGCCCAAGGGGCCTAACTAGAAATTTGATGTAAAGTTTGGTAAATGGTTCAAGTCTTCAAATGCAAGATAGAATCTTGCTTTCCATGACCTTATATCTCCCAAGTTTCATTTTGGAAGATCTAAATCTTTTGTCCCTCTATCGCTCATTGCATAGTGAACAAAAGTTGGGATAGAGATTCAAATCTTCTAAGTGGAAGCACAAAAGTAAGTGGCCTGTATCCTTTCATTTTGCATGATAGATTGGATTGCATTTTTGCTTTTGTTCAGTGCATAATCCATGAAATGTTGGCAATCAGATGAATATTGATGGAACTTGAGAAAAGGATAGTGTGAAATTAGTATGTTTGGACTGAATATAGGAGCGTAGAGGACCTAAATTTTGGTCTCAATTACTGTGACCATGGACCGTGTCAGTGCGATCGCAGAAGCTGCATGCCTATGATTGCAGAACTAGGGCTGCGATCATGGTCAATTTAGTTTAAGATACCATCTGACTGCTTAAAGCATTTGTTGGGTGCCTAAGTAGAGAATTTCCAATTTATTTTCATCCTACAACTCGATAAGTGATCCTAACTCCCTCGTTGTGATGGTTGCTTGAGGCTTGAAATATACTTTTCAAAGTAAGGCCTATAATAGTGGTTTCAATGCCAAATCCATGCCTGTTTGTGATTATTGTGGTGGTTAGTTGTTGTAGTGGGTGTACACACCAATGGGGAAGTCTTGAGTACCCAGAATTAAGCCTAAAACTGTCGTAATTAACGTGTACACCAGGTGTTCAATTTAATGCCCCAATGAGTTCTATTACTTCCTTTAAGTTTGAGGTTATAATCATGAGTTCTAGGCTTAAATTCTTTGATCATGATGTTCACGTGCCTAGTTAGAACATAATTTTGGGGTTAAAATCATGTTTTTGAGTGATGTGCAGATCTATCAACCATGGTCTTAGGTACCACGATCATGGTCCCATTGATCGTGATCACGGTAATACAGTTGCAGTCATGGATCCGCGATCTCCATACCTGAGATTAGTTTTCTGCAATAACCAAAATTTCTACACACCCATTTCTTACCCCCAAAATATTCTATAGCACTACCACATGAGTTTATCTGATTAATCTAGCTTGGTTTTGGTGTGAAAATATTAATGATGGTCTAGATTATATTGCCTATAAGTACTCATCATGGTATACTATGACCACATCCAGTTTATGGCTCCAGAATGTCACAACTAGTACTACAGTGACCTTCCAAGGACTAAGCTACTTCTAGAGAGAGGCATATGTATAGATAAGGTGCCAGAGTAATACCCAAAATTCTTTGATAGGATGGATTCTTCCAGGTGGATTTTCTTTGTCCTAGACCTCTATGAATATAATGAGCATTGGTACGAGAGTTTTATGTGAACCTCAGTGTGGTCTCTCTCTCAAACCCTGTTACGAAGATTCGAGGAAGGGATGTATATTTTGGAGTAGAGCAGGTGAACAGGGTATATGTGCTCCTTGATGCTGATATGGCCAATTTACAGGCAAAGGGATATGAGTCAGGGACATGGATGTCTAGCATATTGTACCTTAATAGAGAGGTCTCTTGGGCTTCCACCAAAAGAGGGATCTCCATGCACGACTTTACAGTAGAGGCCAGAATCTTGTTAAACATCATCTACAGTAGAGTCTCGCCTTACACACATATGAATTCTATCACTGATTTACGATCTCACATGGTATCCTATTTCATGTTTGGGATTGCTCTGAATATGGGCCAGAGTGTGCTCGAGAAATAGAGGCATTACAAAATTTAGGGCGGTACACTTTTTCCCTTTCCTTATCTTATCACTGAATTATGCAAAAGAGTAGAGGTAGAAGAGTATCCCATAGACACCAGGGTGAAACTAAGTCCCCATATCACACCACTCAAAATTAGGGGTGAGGGAGCACGCAGGCATAGCGAGAAGAGAAAGGTTAACTAGGGTAATTCAATAGTTTAAGAGTCCAAATCTTGTAAACCATCTGCTATTAGGCCTTTAGAGGATGTTGGCATTAATATTAAGGCCATCAAAGAATTAGTAGTAGTATTGCCTCAGGGTCCAGGAGAGCCATCCACCAGGCGTCACTTTTATGTATCCATTGCAGAATATGACAAGTATAAGCAGAAGCAAGAGACGCAGGGAGCCACTGTAGCCAGGCTCGAGAGGACATACTTAGCACTAATAGAGTCATACAGGGGCCTTAAGAAGTCTCATGAAAAGATAAAGAAGATTGAGAAAAAGAAGGATAAATTCTGTAGCAAGATATGGAAGGGGGTAAAGTGTCTGTGGAAGGTCCTAAAACCCCACGATAGATTTCCTTCTCCCCAGGTAGAGAGTAATGATGAGGCCCCAATGGATTGGTCAACTAATGATACTAGTGGTGATGGTGCAGACTCAATAGAAGAGAGTAGCTTCTAATGCAGATTTAGGGAGGACCTTTACCTTTTGTCTATGATTTTATTGATTATGTAGTTGGGACACTGCTAGATTTTCAGCTGGGGGGTGCTTTTCCCTATATTTGTATTGTTTTGATGTGTTGCCAGATGTTTTTTTAAGTTTTTTTGATGACATTCTAGATGCTTTTTTTATTTTGATTTTGGGATGTTACATTTGGGCACTCTAATGGTGCCCACGTTTTCATGGATTATCATGTGGTTTTATTTTTAGTTTTTCTTTTTACTCTAGTTTTATTTCAACTATGATGAAGCATGACAAGTTTTGCCCTGTGATAGATTGAGTGACGACATTCTTAAGGGTAAAGTGTCGTGTTTGGGTTTGGAGCCATAGATGCAGGGGAATTCTGAGTGCCCGTAGCATCTAGTCATTAATGCAAGGAATGTTTGAGTACCTGTGGCATTGTAAATTTGGGATCCAATTGTTCACCATTGGCAAAGTTTGAGTAGCCATATAGTTGGTTTTCCCATGATAAGCCTAAATGTGAGGCTAAGGCTTTGGTTGTATCCGTAAGATAGCAAATTGAACGTGGTACAAATACAAAACAAAAAAAACCCTCCGTCCAAAAATTTTTCAAAAATCAAGGACATGGATGTGAGCAACCTTGTAACAAAACTCTACCTCTTTTTGAGACTCCACAAATATTTGACTTGATAGTGATAGATACTCCAGTTTTGTCTCTAACGAGAGGGGCAATTCAGCCTCCTTGGAGAATTTTGCATGCACTGTGTGATGAGCTATTCGCATCCATATCTTGTATAATTGTGTTATCTAGAACTTGCCCTGTTAGTCTTGCAAGGCTAATTTTGATTGTATTTGGTTGGAGAAATGATCTTAGGCCACCCTTACGACTTTGAAAGTCACTTTATCTTAAAAAGCCTACCCATGCATAAATATAATCCCTAGTAACCCACTTTGAACCATTGTACTTTTCTTTGGCAAACATATTGCAATCCGTGAACCATTTTTTTATCTCTCTTTTGAACCATACCCTTCTTGAACTTGAAAATACAACTTGTGGCTAAAATCCTAAGTTAGGGGTGGTGAATATTGATGGAAGTAAGTGTAGGGCCACAAAGTTGTAAGTGAAATTCCTAAGAGCCCAAGCATTAAAACCAAATGAATAGAAAAAGAACGGTTCAAACAAAGGAAAGAATTGCATGAAAATGGCAAGAAAAATAAATAGAAGAAAATAGGTTAACAAAGGAAGCAAAAAGTAGGCATATGAAAAGAGAAAAGATCAAAGAGAAGTGACCCATAGTCAAAAAAATGGATTAAATAGTGTGATGTAGATGTTCAAGGAAGGGTGTAGCCATGTTGTTCCCAAATGATATCCTACCCTAACCCGAACCTACATTACAAGCTCAAAGTCCTTTGATATCTTCAACTATTTACTTTATTTGTAGAGGTGATTGAAAATAGGGGCAAGCCTTTGGTATGACAGTTGTTAACATAGAGAGTTATTTTGTGAGAAAGAGAGTTTTTGCACTAAAATTCCTTGTTGCATATTTGGTAGCTTGGTATGTGGATTTTTCTTTCTTGTGAGGAGGCATGTGAACAAGTTGAGGTAGGTGATTTTGTCATCTTTCGATCAATGAGGCAAATGGAGTATAGCCTAGTTTTGATCAAAAGTGAGTCACTTTTAGAGTATTGGTTGTTGTTGCTTGGTTGCTCTTTAAAGTCTTGTGCATCCTTAGATATTATATTTTATGATTAGGGGTGTAGTAAGGATAGCTTAGCCTATGTACAATGAGCTACTTGTGGTAGTGACTAAGCTTGAAGTCATTGTGATCTTTGAGTCATAAAAACTGGGCATAAAAGTGTAATGTCTCATGATAAGGGGTAGTGTTGCTTGAGGACAAGCAAATATATAAGTTGGGGGTGTTGATGAGTGGTGATTTTATCACTCATTTGCACTCAACATTCATGCACATTACCATGTTTTGAATGAATAAATGAGACATAATTGTGATTGAATGCACTAATATCCATATTTTGCAGGCACATAGTTGATGAGATAGAAATATGTGGGTTGGAGCTAAAATGGTCAAAAGAAAGCAAGAAAGTGAAATTGAAGACCTGGAGTAGACATAGCCTCAGTTACCATGGTCACAGTCCTCAGACCACGATCACGGTCAGTCAATAAGGTCAACATACCATGGTAGCATGAGCTAATCACGATTGCAATAGCCACAATCGCGAACAAGCCTATGCGATCGCGGCCTAGCAGAAAAATGTAGCCCAAGGGCAGAAATATAAATGCATGTGGCATGGTCAATCTCATTTTTAGAATAAGCCAAGATGTCATCTATGAATACAATCATAAAGGAATCAAGATATGATCAAAATACTTGATTCATCAACTCCATGAATGTTGCTGGGGCATTGGTCAACCCAAAAGGTAAGACCGAAAACTTATAATGACCATACCAAGTCCAATATCAATCTTTGAAACATATAAAGCTCTAATCCTCAACTGGTGATAACTAGATCTCAAGTCAATCTTAGAAAACATCAAGTCACCCTAAAGTTGGTCAAATAGATCATCAACACGGGGAAAAGGATACTTATTCTTGATGATCACTTTGTTCAATTGTTGATAGTCAATACACATGCACATAGATTCATCCTTTTTCTTCACAAATAAGATTGGGGCACCCCAAGGAGACACACTAGGTCTAATTAAACCCTTACTCAATAAATCCTGCAATAGCTTCTCCAATTTCTTCAACTTAGGTGGGGCCATCTTAAGGAGAAATAGAAATGAGCTTGGTGTTTGGCTCAATATCAATTAATATCTCAATCCGTAGGCATATTAAGGAAATTTGTAGGAAACACATCTTGAAATTCTCTAATAACTCGAATAGAATTCAAAGAAAGCAGTAAAGCCACATTAGTATCGCAAATTTAAGACAAATAAGAAAGACACTCCTTCTCTACCATATGATAGGAACATAGAAAAGATATAGCCCCCTTCATACCCAAACAAGGAGTACACTTCCATAACAACCTTGTTATACCTAGAGTAGCTAATATCACGATCTTAGAAAAAGAAATCCAAAATCACATGATAAGGAGCCAACCAATCCAACCCAAGATAATATCAAATCAATCATATATAGTATAATTAAATCTACAAAGGTCTCATGTCTCGCAAAGGTCACTACATAAGATTAGTACACCCGATCCACCAATAAAGAATTTTCTACTAGGTTAGAAACATGAATAGGCACAGTAAGAGACTCATATGCTAGATTAAACTAGTAGTGAAATATATAGACACATAGGTGAATGAAGGCCCAAGGTCAAATAGAACAGAAGCAGAATGATGGAAGATTATTGTGATAACTGCATCAGAGGCCACAAACTCAAGTCTTCCAAGTAAAGCATATCACTGACCATGTCCACTCCAAGACTAATCAACCCCCATCCACTATCACAAGCTCTCCAAGATCCATATTGAGCACCTATGGTACGCCCCCTGCCACTCTATGAACCCACCTCTAATTGCAAATGTGGGAGTAGGGAAAATATAAAGCTAAGTTCTCTACTAGACAGGACTAGACACACGTCGAAGATATTTCTCCACAAACTAACCCATCTCATTACATACATAACACCTTATACTAGCTGAATCAAGATGAGGCGGCCTAGAAGAATTAGAACAACCTCTCTATATCGAAGAACCAACACTGGAGCTCCTACATGTATTTCCTAACCTCTAGCTACCCAAAACCATGGGAACCATAGTCCTATTATTTGAACCTATAAAGCTTTTTGAACTGGTGTACCATAATAATTATGAGCACTTCTGCCAGATAACCCCCTACCTCGAGTTGAATTTCCACTAGACTCACCCTATCAATGGATCTTCTTGACACTACCACCACCCTAAGTACTCTAACAAATTGACTTAATCAAATTAGAATGATCTATAATGCTCTTAAAAAAAGCTCTTGAGAAAACCATTTGATATGCAGATAACTACTAATACCCTGCTAACTCTTTGCCAAACTTTTTGATCTTCTCCAACTCAGTGAAGATATCAGAAGTGACATATCTAGATAGTGCATAAAAATGTGCCTCATACTCCACAATAGTCATAGAGCCCTACACCAGGTGATCAAACTTATCTTTTATCTGATACATCAAAATGTAAGGCATGAACCTCTCCAAAAAATCTTCAAAAGATTTGGCCCATGTCATAGTACGCAAACCCAACAACCTATAACTAGTAAGAGATTGCCTCCACATTCTAGCAGTATCAGTCTATGGATAAGTAGTCTATGAAACTCGATGGGTTTTAAAAAATTTGAGGTTATGCAGACACTCCTGACAGTCAAGAAAAAACTCGTAGGCATTCTCTATAACAACACTACTAAACTTGGGAGAAGCCAAGCGAATAAAATTGATCTGATTATTAGAAGTCATTAAAGGACCTGAAGTAATAAGAAGAATAATGAATCTAGTAGGCAGTAAATCAACACGAAGGAGTATCACAAAATATGGCTATGCCTCTAAGCTTGAAAAACCATAAGTATGAGCCTATGTTAACGGTGGAATACCTCCTAGAGTTTGAGAAATACTGGAACACATGTCTTGGGATGCCATCCAAACAAACAAACATATGAATCATTAAATCTTATAACACTAGGGTATCAATAAAACCCTAGGGAACTTGGGATAGACCCGTACTCTCTATCAAATGGTCCTCATTATCATAATAACTCCTAGGATTATGAGTGGTTGCCCTAGAATGTTCTTTGTCTAGACCAACTTTACATGCCCGACCTCTACCTCTAGCTTGGCCATAACCCCTACCCCATCCCTTGACTAGGTCTTTAATAATAGGTTTTATCTCAATATCCTCAATATCTATTGATCTAGTCCTCATCATCTGTAGAAAAGAATGGAATACAAAATTAGAGTATTGGGTAGGAATAACCTGCACGATAACGAATTAAATTGAAGAAGTTTTTCCTAAACATGTCTTATAGATTCTCAAAGATAGATACAAACATCTAAGCATCTATCTATGAGACTCTACCAAACATGCAACTCATTTGCTTATGAGACTGGTGAACCTGACACTCTGAAATCAATTTTCTTATAATCTAAAATTTCAGGTCATGATGACACCTACCCTGAACCCACCTTGGTAAGTAAGCAAAAAAGCCACAATAGATAAGAAATACAAGGAAAGAAGAAACAAAATAATATGACACTTCTAGAATAAAGTCAGCCCATAGTAATAGAATCTTAAGTTTGAGTAAACATACAACCATATCCTAAAACCTTGTATCCTAAGCATAAAGAGCATCTACAACAACTTGGAATCTAAAAACTACATTATTTTCTCCAAAAACAAGTAAAGGGTTAAAATACAGATGGAGACTGGAATAAGTCTCTAAATGGAAAACTCACCAGGTACTCCAGAAATCAACTATCACTACACAATTATCTATATGGCTCATACCCGTATTGGGATCTACACTTAAAGGTCATAGTAGGAGTGACTATAGTCGTATGCTCAATAGATATCATAGGCTTCCTGAGCAAAGTAGTAGACAATACAAGTAAAAAACACTATAAGCACGTCGCCTGCAAGTGAAAAAAATTTCAAATGGTAGCTCTCTACAAATAGTTCTATGATATAAAGACAATAACGAAAACTACACACAAAATATAACTAAGAAAACTAACTACACCAACAACAACAATTAAGGGAAAATAGAACAATGTAATACAATGTAATGATGATGTATGTAACTCATCACATAACTTTTTGTATACACCTTCAAAGCCTTAGTGCTTCAAGACAGGACCCATGAGGGGTTTACAACCTATATACTTCTACATATCTTAATTCACCTTGACGTCTAGGGTTCACGACCAAGGGTTTTATAAAGTGTCTTATTTTTTAAGAAAAAATCAATGTTTCTTAGTGGTACCTGAATCTCATGAAGATATATGTATGAAATTAGGATGTAATGTTCACAACCAAGCAGTATAAAGATAATAATCAATTCAATACAAGTACAATAAACTCAAAATCAACTCAATATGTCAATAACTCATGATATTATCCCTCCTCACCATCACTAAATAAATAGTCATGTCAGTCATTATTAATATCATTTCAAAAACCTCTCTCTTGGGTATTACTATCATGATAAAGGCAAATAATGTGCAAAAAGGCTTATAATATCTATTTAAGCCCCCAGCACGGGCTACACATAAATAATAATTGCAATTAATGCTCAAATAAGACCTGCAATAACAAATAAGGCCACCACATGGGCATAACATTAAATATTATCTTCCATGTCAATAACAATATGCATATAAACCCCCATATAAGCAACACGATAATACCAATAACCTCAAAATAAAATCTCCCCTCTAATTTCCCAACCCATAATATTCATTACAAGAAAGTTAAATACCTAACCTACTCTAAAGAGAGTCAATTCATAACCTACCTTAAAATGTCAAAATCTAAGCCTAGGCCTTCAATATGGTGCCTTTCCTTCACAGATGCTCTCGAAATAAGCTAAATCTATGGAAAACATAATCTAGGAATCAAAAGAAAGCTAATGATACTCATATTAACAATATTTGAATTGGGTACAAAATTGGTTCTAAAACAAAAGGGGTAAAATTGAAAATTTATCTTAGAAACATGTTCTCCATATGCATAAGAGTCTCCAGCTAAAAATCCATGCAAAAATAAGTTGGAATTAGTGTTCAAATTGATGAAAAAACTTTTTAAGAGTTTATCAGAAAAATCTCCAAATTCTAGTTTGAAAACAAGATTAAAAGGTGCTTTTGAAGATGTAATTAATGGAAATCAATGGACATAAGTGTTTAGATATTAAACAGGCATGGGTTATGAACAAAACCCTAGAAATCATTCTTTCCCAAAGCTTTCAAATGCAAAAATAGTAAAAATTGGGAAATGAAGTATTTATACTACTACTTAGATAGTGCCTCACAAACACGATCAACCCTTCACATTTGCGAGGCTCAAGAATGACCAGACCATTAAATTGACCTTTGCGTTCATGATCAGGCCTTTTGCATATGTTAAAACTGATGACCCAAACACATCACGTACATAACAGTCTAGTTGCGTTCATGATTATGATAAAAACCCAATCTGGTCTCAACAACCCCTTTCGATCATGGCCACCACCTCGTAATCGTAATGAAAGAGATTTTTACTCTAAAAATTTTTATCCCATGGCTTGCATTCATGTAGAAGTTTTCATGCAACAAATATTAGTTATGCACCAAGTGCATTTGCATGAATTCAAATTCTCCCTCGGGATTTATTTGGGACCTACAAAAATAGACCATATATTCTACTGGGGTACTTTTGACATTTCATATTTAATGGCACCATCAAATTTTGAAAAGTGATTGTTTATAACAAATTAGCCTTGGACCCTTAAAAGTTTATTTTAACTAGTTTTTGAAAGAAAGGTCGAAATGCAAAAAAAAAGGCTTGAGACCTGAACTAACTATGCATCTAATCCAAATTGATATTCTGATGGAACTATCCAAATCACCATCCACACTTAAAACTAAAAATATCAATCTAAGACAAACTCATGGATTTTAAAGCCTCTAATAGTCTCAAACTCTCTCAAATCACTCTTGAATGAATCAAAAACCATGCCAACCATCTACACAACTAACAAATAGTGTGCAACAACTACAAAGGAGGTTAAATGGGTCAAAATTCAAATAAGGAAAAAATTACAATTATGGTTGTCATAATCATCTCTCTAGATGACCTTTCAACACCTTTTCTTGAATTATGCACAACTTTTAGTCTTCAAACTGTCTATCCCTTATCTGCAATATCAAAAGTGAAAATGGCTCAACAGAAGCAAAAACCCTTACTAGGCTTAGAAATATCTAATATCATGAATTCATTGGTTAGACTCTGAACATCTATAGTGAAAGATCATTCCTCAGATAACAACAAAGCAAGGCTTCTCATACCACCACCTTCCCACTCAGGGCATCTGGGGCATTGCTTGAGTGATAAAGAATAGTTATGTGATAGTATTTCAATAACTCCAACCATCTGTGTTGTCTATTAAGTCCTTATAACTGAATATGTACTGTAGGTCATGATGATTTATGAACCCCTCGTAATAAACCCAAACTAGTGCCTTCAACAATTAAGAGCTATTTCTATTATATTCAACACTATGTCAGGAGTGGGGTATTTCTTTTTATGAGTTTTTAACTACCTCAAAGCGTAGGATATAACCTTTCCCCTCTATATTAAAACTCCACTAAATCAAACTCTCAAAGCATAACAATACACTGTGAATCCTTCACCTTCCATAGATAAGGTCAAGATAGGTGTTGAAGTCAACTAGATCTTGACTTTTTGAAGATAGCCCCATACACTTTGGACCACTGAAAAATAATATTCTTTTGAGTTAAATTTGATGACTTTTTCAAGGTATTTATTAAAGGTAATTAGTAAAAAAGTGTAACACCCTGAGTTTTTGGTCCTTGAAAATTTCTGAAATTTTCTCCTCACTATCCTAACTATGACTCGCCTTATGATTCATAGGATTTCTTGATGGTTCATATAAACCTAGTCGTAAGGTGTCCAGTGAATAGTGCTTAAGTTTCTGTTCTAAGTATGACTTGGGGACATGAGTCATAAAGATCTATGATGAGTCATTGGACTCAAATCGTAGCCTACAAATTATATGTGTGGCTAAATTTTATTTTGAGTACGAGTGGCTCACTACGAGTTATGAAGACTCATTACAGGTCATTTGGTGCAATTCGTAGGGTTTCTAGTGTATGGATCAAGTGGTTCTGTCGTGGATACGGCTTGGACCCTATGATTCATAGGGTCACGATATGAGTCGTATAAAATAAGTCATACGGTTAACAGTATGGGTACCCCCTGACACTGTCTTCGTTATGACTCTTGGTGATGAGTTGTAAGGTGTGGTTACGAGTCACCTGGTGACCTGTACTCACTGATGATACTTTTCCATCTTTTAAGTTGTGGGCACTTTAGACATTTTCCACTTTAACCACTTAGACCCCACGTTCATAAAACATCTTTGGGGCATTCTTTCTACTATTTAACATATTAAAGACTATCTCTATTCTCTCTAAATCTCCTCAAGCAAGATACTTAGGGTTTTCAAGAAGTAGGTCATCCAAGGGATCAAGGGTTGAATTCTTTCTGTGAAACATGGTATTTCAAACATGTTACTCTTCTCTAATTGCTAATTTTGTAAAAGCATGTGATTTAAAGTATTGTTCAGGAGATATTAATGTTGTTTTTGAAACAATGGTTGAGGGTTTTAAATGTTTATTGATTGAACAATGTTTCTCATGGCTTACATCTGATTTTTTATGCTTTAATTATGGTTTTGAACTTGTGGGTGCATAGGTATAGTGAATGAACTAGGGCATTGTGATGTTCCACATACTTGTGACTTTTGAAGTAGTTATGACACCAACCCCATATTGTGAAATTAGTTTTGAATATGAAAAGTATGCATATTTAACTATTCTTGAATTTTTGCATAATGTGAAAAACTAATGAGGCATAATGGTTTTGAATTAAACGTTGTGGGTTTTGTGTTTTCACAAGTTATTGCATAATTGAACCAAGGGGGTTGTGAATTCCCCCAAGTGATGTAATTGTTTTGGCATGTTGTTGTTACCTCGCAAGTATAGTTATTACGATGATACCAACAATGTATGCCTTAATGTGAAATATGGTTCAATAATATGTCACGACCCAAGGCTACCCCCAAGCCACGACAACAGTGCTTACGATCTCAAGTGGCCACAAGCTAACTCATGAGATGGTACCTTCCATGAATACTGAATAAAGTAACAATAGTACACGTCTGTGGAAAATAAACTGCTAAATGTAATATTGGTCTAAATACTGAAAATGTGGTTCAACCACACGTCTAAAAAATTTGATGACATACTAAAAATCTAGCTTGTCAATTTAAACAGCTGATAATACTGAAAAAATTGGTAAGATGAAAACTCTCAAACTGACTATCTAATTATCTGAAATGCCTCAAACTGACTGACTGAGAAGTTGATAGGACAATTCCCTAACTAACTCTAACTGACTGAACGTAATGAAATACTGAAGTATTGAATGAAAGATAATATGTTCTTCATACATGAGGACTCATCACTAGGATACTGAGTAGTGCTAGCTGTCTAATTATGGTTGAATCCGAACATATGATATAAGACATCATAGTACAAAGAAGAGTATCCAGTCAATATTTTGAATATACTGGTATATGAGATAAGGTATGGTTGAAATGCATGGGGTACTATGTACATAAGATAAGGGCTAATTGAACAACATGAAATAACTGAGCATGAAGACATGAAAACTATAATATCTAAGAATGCGAGACCAAGCAGATACAAATTGCTAAAATAATCTGTAAACTGAAAGACTAAAATGTGTATAACTAAATAACTGTGAATTTTTATGCTTTGATCAAGAAAACCTAAACTAAATATACACTGAATACTGATACTGTGGGAGGTATCATGTAACTGGCATGCCCCAATCTGAGATAATCGGGGTCCAACATGTAACCCAAGTTGGAAGGGTGTCAGTATCGTCCCACGGGTACTAACATTGACAGTGTGGATCAAATAAACAGGTGTCTTGAAGGACTAAGGAGTCATCCTTAACGGGAAGGTGCTATAATGAGCTATGTTTCACACACAACTGGCAGGTAAACACTTTGTCAACCCTCAACTGACAGATAAACACTTTGTCAACCCTCAACTGACAGATAGATATCTCTAACCTATACTGGATATGTAGTTCTGGAACTCAGGGATTTCTACTTAGGGTCACACCCTCTACTGCTAGGTGAGCCCCCATCCCTGGGTTCTCTCGGTGGTAAATCCTACTCCAACTGAACAGACCCTGGAACTGAAACTGGACTGAGTTTAACTAAACATGATTTCATCATTGATAGTGCTCATTATAAACATAATAACTGAATAGATAGGAATAATCATGGTTTAACTGAATCATACTTGAAAATCTGAAAATCATGTAAAATACGTAGGAATTGGGTATTCATAACCCACCAGCACTGAATGATCACTGAATGCAATAACAAGCTGAAAACGATAGTAAATGATCATGGTTCAAAACCCATAAGCATAGACATTCCATAAAACATGTGGGGATCATGAATTTAAATATGGGAATGCCTTAAGTGGGGGAAAACAACATGATTACATGACTAGAATCATAAAGTTGCAGATTTAACATGGAATTCACTTGAATAAAGCATGGGAAATCTTGAATTCATAACATAAGGAATTCAAAATCTTACATGGAATCATACATGGGCTGAATTGAATTAAAATCGCCATGGAAACATGAATTAAACCTACTTAAGCAATACAAAATATCACAATAATAGAAAAATCCATCCTTTAACTAAAAAGAGGATTTTTGGGCTTCATGGGTGAAAGGAACTCATGAATGAACACCCCATATACCTTAAACTTTTAACTTGAAAGAGAAATACCAATGTTGATGCTTTCTTGAAGGTTCTTGAACTTGGGGAACTGGAATTCTTGATTTCTTGGGGATAAAGGAATTGAATTTGTGTTCTTGGGAAAAAGGAATGGTTTTCTTGGGAGGATAACTGGAGAAAAAGGGAAAAATTATGCCCTAACTGATGCCCATGTCATGTTATGAATGATTGGGTTAATAGAGATAAAACTCAATTGCCCCTCAGTTATTCAAATACAATTGGACACAATAACATCATTGCGATATAGTATAATCGCTGTCATTGAATTTCATCACCACGACATGATGAACATGAGTTCATGACTATTGCTGCGTCGCAGCCCTATTGTGGTGACCCTCTGATTTTGTGATCCAAACATGACCCAAACCCCATCTGAAAAATCCAAAACTTCATCAAGATATGCTCCTTACATACCTGAACAAGAATTAACTCAAAAACCAACAATCGGGGTTGGGAAGACCAAGTTAAAAATCCTCCAAGTTTATAATTCTTAAAAAATAACTAAGTCCCCAACACTTAGTAAAATTTTCAAGCCTTAAGACCCTTATACATGCAACTAGAAGCTGAACTGATCTAAAAATAGTATAGGGTATTACAATATCTCCCCCTTGGAACATTCGTCCTCAAATGAGACTGGTTATACTGAAAGTACTGAACTAATGTAACTAAGATCACATACTGAAAATGCATGACTGGAGACATGATTACATAACTGAGTCTAAAATATGATACTGAGTTGAACTAATTTTGTGAATGCATACAATTACATGAGATTGATTAAATAGCTGGAACTGAGAATGGTAAAGAGTAATTCTAAGAAAAACTATTACCTCAAGCTGAGCCTAAATTTACGGAGAAAAGATGAAGGTACTTGGTATGTATATCTGCTTCTTCTTTCCAAGTCGCTTCTTTAATGCATTGATTTCTCCATAAAACTTTAACCAAGGGAACTTCTTTGTTCTTTAGTCTACGAATCTGACGATCAAGGATCTCAACTGGGACTTCATCGTAGGAAACACTGTCCTGAACATCTGTGCTTTCTAAGGGAACAACAATCGATCAATCACCAATACATTTATTTAAAAATGTAACACCGAATGTACTGAAGCCAAATCTGCAGGAAACTCTAGCTCATAAGCTACCTTCCCAAAATGGCTCAAAATTTTATAAGGGTCAACATAGCAAGGACTGAGCTTTCCCTTCTTGCCAAATCTCTTTACTCTCTTTACGGACGAGATTCTAAAATAAAATGTCACCAATCTCAAACTCAAAATATTTTCTCCTCACATCTGCATAGAATTTCTGACAGATTTGGGATATCTTTAGCTTCTCCCTAATCAACTAAACTTTCTTCATCGCATCAAACACTAAATATGGCCCTATCAAAGAAGCCTCACCTTTCTCAAACCAACCAATAGGAGATCTACATCTCCTTCGATATAGAGCCTTAAATGGAGCCATTTAAATACTGGAGTGATAACTATTATTGTAGGCAAACTCAATCAAAGGTAAGTGGTCATTCCAACTTCCCTTAAAATCATTAAAACATGCCCTCAACATTTCTTCTAAGGTCTAAATGGTCCTCTCTGCCTGACCATCTATTTGAGGATAAAAATTTGTACTGAGATAAACTTCGGTACCAAGACCCTTCTGATTAGCCTTCCAAAATTGAGTACCTCTATCTGAATTGATAGAAAAAGGAACTCCATGTAACTTAACCAACTCTCTAATATAATAATGGAATAATCCTCAGCTGAATTTGAAGTATGAACTGGTAAAAAATAAGTTGATTTAATGATTTTATTCACAATAACCCATATTGAATCATGTTGGCGATGAGTACGAGGCAAATCAGTTACGAAATACATGTTCACCACTTCCCACTTTCAAGTGGGGATTTTAAACTCTTGTAATGTACCACTAGGCCTCTGGTGCTTAACTTTAACTTGTTAAAAGTTTGAATAGTTAGCTGCAAATTTTGCCTCCTTCTTTATACCATTCCACCAATAGATTTTCTGTAAGTCACGATACATCTTAGTGGCTCCTAGATGAATGAAATATCCTGCACCATGCACTTTTACCAAAATCCACTACCTCAAACCATCAATAATGGAACACATAACCTGCCCTGATGAAGCACACCATCTCCCCCTTGGGAGAAAACCTCTACTTTTTGATCTCTAATTGTTTCCTTCAACCTAACATAACTGCAATCCCTATCTTTCTTTTCTTTTACTTTGGCAACCAATGAAGATTCCAAACCATTCTAAACCCATATAATACCCTCGGCTGAATCAACCAACCGAATGCCTAACCTAGCAAGCTAATGAACCTCCTTGACTAACATCTTATTATACTCTTCAACATGAGCAACACTACTCATAGATAATCTACTAAGGGCATCTGCCACTATATTTTCCTTGCCCGGATGATACAACATACTCATATCATAATCTTTTAATAACTATAGCCACCTTCTCTATCAAATAATCAAATCTTTCTGCGAGAACACATACTACAAACTTTTGTGATCTGTAAACACATAAATATGAACCCCATAAAGGTAATGCCTCCAAATGTTCATGGCAAAAACAACAGTTTCCAACTCAAGATCATGGGTATGATAATTCTTCTTTTGGGGTCTAAGCTGCCTAGAGACATAGGCTATGACCTTACCTCTCTGCATTAATGTATAACTAGGACCAACTCTGGACGTATCACAGTAAACTATAAACCCATCTAAACCATCTGGCAAAGTCAAGACTGAGGCTGAAGTAAGTCGAGTCTTCAACTCTTGGAAACTCTTCTCACAAGAATCTAACCACTGAAATTTGACTTTCTTCTAAGTTAATCAAGACATAGGGGATGAAATATAAGAAAACCCTTCAAAAAACCGTATATAATAGCTGACCGAACCCAAGAAACTCCTAATATCTTATGGAGAAACAGGTCTAGGCCAGTTTCTCACTACTTTGATCTTTTGAGGGTCAACTCGAATGCCATCATTGAAAATAATATGGACAAGGAAATCTACTAATCTTATCCAAAACTTACACTTACTGAACTTGGCAAACAATTGATGAGTTCTAAGGGTCTGTAATACAATTCTAAAATGGTTTGCATGATTATTTTTATTATGAGAATATACAAGAATATCATCAATGAAGACTATGACGAACATGTCTAAGTACTGCTTGAACACTTTATTCATCAAGTACATGAAAGCTGCAGGGGAATTTCTTAGTCCAAAAGACATAACAAGGAATTCAAAGTGACCGTACCGAGTTCTGAAAGTTGTCTTTGGAATGTCACATTCTCTGACTCTAAGCTGATGATATCCGAATCTGAGGTCTATCTTAGAGAAATAACTGGCACCCTAAAGTTGGTTGAAGAAGTCATCAATCCTGGGGAGCGGATACTTATTCTTGATGGTGACTTTGTTCAACTGATGATAAATGATGTGCATTCTGAAAGAATCATCTTTCTTACGCACGAACAAGATTGGAGTGCCCCATGGGGAAATACTAGGCCTGATGAATCCTTTATCTAAGAGATCCTTCAACTATCCTTTTAATTCTCTAAACTTAGCTAGAGCCATTCTATAAGGCAGAATAGAGATAGTCTGGGTATCTAGAAGGAGATCTATTTCGAAGTTAATTTTCCTTTTGGGAGAAACTTCAGGAAGGTCTTCAGGAAACACATCTGGAAATTCCCTTACTACTGAAACTGACTCAAGACTAGAAGTTTCAGAACTAGAGTTCTTGAATTGAACAAGATGGTAAACTCACCCTTTAGATATCATTTTTCTTGCCTTAAGGTATGAAACAATCTGACCCCTGAGCACAAAGATACTACCCCTCTATTCAATGATTGGTTCATTGGGAAACTAAAACTAAATGACTTTATTTCTACAATCAACTTAGGCATAACATGAGTGTAGCTAATCCATGCCGAGAATGACATCAAAATCACTCATCTCTAACTCTACAAGAAAAACTAAGGTGATTTTCTGAGATATTATGATCGAATAATTTTTGTATAACCTTTTAGTTGTAATTGATTTACCCATTGGGGTAGACACTGAGAAAGGTTCTGCTAGAGATTGAGGATTAACACTAGAGTCGACTGCTATATAGGGGGTTACAATGGAGAGTGAAACCCTAGGTTCTAATAAAGCTTAAATATAGAGATGAAAGACCTGCAACATACCCATAACTACATCAGAAGAACTTTCCTGATCATGCCAAGTTTTGAGTTCATATAACCTATTCTGATGCTTTCCATTGGTTGAGCTGGAAGTGGCACCCTGCTGAGTTTGGCAACTGGCTGGAACTGGGGGACGGTTGGACTAACCCTTCTGACCAACCTATGGGAAATCCCTGACACTATGGCCTAGCTTGCCACATCCAAAAGACACATCACTGTCGGATTTACGTACACCCTGATGATGCCTGCCTTATGTCCTCGCAAAGCAGATTGGTACGAATACTATTCATACTACTCTAGAACTTAGAGCCTGGAACTATATCCCGGTTGTCTTGCCTGAACTTAGGCACTGGAGCACTAGCTGAAGATGAAGATGGGGATGAGAACTTCTGACAAAACTGAGAATGGTTACCACCTTCCGACCATGGATGAGAAAACTTAAAACTACCTGTTCTGGCCCTCTTATTTTCTCTTTCTTTCTCTTTAAGCTTCTCCCCCTCAATCTGCTGAGCATGAACCATTAGTCTAGATAAGTCCATCTCCTTAATCAACATGGAAGTTCTACATTCCTTAACCATATTATCAGCTACACTATAGACGAACTTACTCATTATAGACCTATTATCTGTAACCACATTAGGAGAATACTTCACCAACTGAGTAAAATTAAGCGAGTACTCCTTCACACTCATACTACCCTACTTCGAATTAATGAACTCCTGAATCTTAGACTCCCTCAAATCTTATGTAAAAATTTATCTATAAAAGCCATGGAAAATTCCTCCGACTCAATCAGCCCTACAATAACACCACGGTTCTTCTTCCACTGCTTAAACCAGGTGTAAGCTACATTGTTCAACTAATATGCAGCCGACTCTGCACCCTCACTCAAAGTGATGCCCATAATATCTATCACTTTTTGAACCATATCAAGAAACTATTGTGGATCCTCTTCAGACTTGGATCCTAAAACTAAAGGACAATTCATTTGGGTAAAATACCGAATCCTAGCTACAGTTGTATATGCCACTGGATTGGTTTGGGAAATAGCTCTCTGATTGTGCTGAGCAGCTACTGACTAGGATAAAGTAGTAAAAGAAGCTTTGAACTCAACGTGAAAGACATGTTCATTCAGGGGATCTTCCTAAATAGGTGGAGGTATGGGCTAGTCCCCATTCCTTCTTCCGTTATTTTTTATGGGAGTCATAGTCTATCAACTGAATAAAGAATGAGTTAAAAAGAGAGTTTTAATAGAGCTCACGCTTATTCGCATGACATAAATACTGAAAGAATGGAAACTTTTCCTAACACGTCACGTAGCCTCTTGTCCAGAAGTGTGGCGTGCTTCACACCCATGCATAAGACTCTACTCAACGTGGATTTCAGACACTCTAAGACATTATAAAACCTTTGGCTCTAATATCAAGTTTTGTCACAACCCGAGGCTGCCCCTAGTTGCGACAATGGTGCTTACGGTCATAAGTGACCATAAGCTAACCCAAGAGCTGGTACTTATTGTGAACACTGAATAAAGTAACAATAGTACACATGTGTGAAAGATAAATTGATGAATGTAATACTGGTCTAAATACTGAAAATATGGTTCAACCACAAGTCTGAAATATTTGATGAAATACTGAAAATCTAACTTGCCAATTTAAAACAATAGATAATACTGAAAAGACTTATAAGGTGAAAACTATCTAACTAACTGTCTAATTGTCTGATTTTCTAAAAATCCTCTTACTGACTGACTGAGGAGTTAATGAGATAAGCCCCCAACTAAATCCGACTAACTAAATATAATGAAATACCAAAGTACTGAATGAGAGATAATATATCCTCGATGGATGAGGAATCACCACTAGGATGTTGAGTAGCACTGGCTGTCTAATTGCGGTCGTGTAACCAAGTCATCAAACCTATGATATAAGATATCATAGTACAAAGAAGAGTATGTGGCCAGTACTTTGAATGTACTGGTATATGAGATGAGGTCTAGCTGAAATGCATACGTACTGTGCATATGAGATAAGGGCTAACTGAACAACGTGAAATATCTGAGCATGAATGCATGAAAACAATAATATATGAGGATACAAGACTAAGTAGATACAAATTTTAAAAAAAATCTGTAAAATGAAAGACTTAAATCTGTATAATTGAATAACTGTGAATCTGTATGCTTTGGTCAAGAAAACTAAAACTGAATATACACTAAATATGGTACTGAGAGTATGAGAGGTATCATGTAATTGACATGCCCCAATCTAAGCTAATCAAGATCCAATCTGTAACCCCAGTTGGAAGGGTGTCAGTACCGTGCCACAGTTACTAATACTGGCTATGTGGATCCACTAAACTGGAGTCCCTATGGACTAAGGAGTCACCCTCAACTGGTAGGTGCTCTAATGAGATATGTGTCACCCTTAACTGGCAGGTAAACACTTTGTCAACCCTCAACTGACAGATAGATATCTCTAACCTATGTTGGCTACGTAGTTTTGGAACTCAGGGAGTCACATCCTCTACTGGCAGGTGAGTTTCCTTCCCTAGGTTTGATCGGTGCTAAATCCCACTCCCAACTGAACTGACACTAGAACTGAAACTCGACCAAGTTTAATCGAACATGATTTCATGACTGATAGTGCTTATTATAATCATAATAACTGAATCGATAGGAATAATCATTGTTTAACTAAATCATACTTGAAAATATGAAAATTTTGTTAAACACGTAGGTATAGGGTATTCATAATCCACCAGCATTGAATTATCACTGAAAGTAATAACAAGCTTGATACAAAAATGACCAAGGAAAGACACCAAAACAGACCACAAATCATACAAAACAGTCCACAAGGTACAAAAGACCAAACGGCTACAAGATGACAACTCAAGAACCCAAGATTACTAGGTGTTCAACACCAAAACAGCAGCTACACCAGAAGTGCAAGATGATAACAATAGGAACGGAACACAAGAACAATGTAACAACAACACACGGCTTCACTAGAAACAACTATGAACTAGTACAACAATTACAGGAACAAAAGTTCGGAAGTGTGACATACAATATTACAAACAATAAGAACCAAGGTATATATTAAATACCAAGACCCTTAACACTCGTAATATCAACACCAACACTCTATGATGACACAAGAGGGCGTCCACCTCTCAAGCACAAAGGTTTCTAACAATATTTTGCAATACTAGTGATTCCATACTAGTATCACCCTAGTTACGCTTGCTCTCACTCTCTCTAGAGGAGTTTCTTTCAATAACATTCAAAAACTAAGGAACTAAAACCCTACAAGGTTCTATTTATATTACATTACAAAAATAAGAGACAAAAGATTAAAAGACACTTTAATGACTAGTCTTCAAAATAGGCGCCCATTGAGGGTACCATATGGGCAGTTTTGGGCTTCCTTCACACTTAGGCTTGTGCACTCTCTCTGTTTCCTTTAACATACTAAAAAAGTATTTATGATCAAGATCGTACTTGTATCATCCTCTCCATCTTAAGAGGAATTTGCCCATAAATTCACAATCGCACCTTATTCAATTGGGCACTTCAAAGAAACCACTCAAATCAGTCCGTAAAAACATAAAATGGCACAAAACAGTCTGCAAAACACATGAGGAACCCGAGAGCTTAATAACACAAGTCTCGGCCAACATATTTATTTTGAACCTCGACTTCCTCTCCATCTTGAGACTTGTCTTCAATCTCATCCAAAACACATCCCACCCCTTTTCTTGGTGGTAGGTTCCTTGTTGTTCCCTACGTCTTCCCCTTAACTTCTCTTCCATCATATAAGCATCATCTAGACTCCATGTCTCTTGTGTTCTTTTCCACCATACTCCTCTATATGGGCATATCATTTTTAGGGAAGTGGAGTTTCAATTAAGAGGATTGTTTCTGTAATGTGGAGCTTTAGTTGTGGAGCATGGATGTAGGTAAATTAGCTTCCAAGTCCTTCTTGTTGGACTTGATCAAATTAAGAGGGAAGTGACCTATTTAGGTCTTGGGTTGGAGGGCATTTGGTGGCTTGGCTTATGTCTATGTCACTTGGTGGTGGTCTTGAAGGATTTATCATTTGAGGTAAAGTTTCGGGAGTAGAAACACAAGAGTTCCTTCAACTCTCCTCTCGATCTAACCTCTCAAGTATAGTAGACATATCCGAGCTAATTTTTTCAAGGCCCACATTCGCCTTAGCCATATCTCGGGAAATAACATCAAGGTGGGCCAAAATGGCTTCCATTATGGCCAAGAAGTTAGCTAAAAAACAAAAAAAAACACGTTAGTTGTACAAGAAGTGACGTTGCAGCCTTTGATTGTTTGCGGATAGTGACATGGCAGCCTTGGAATGGTTGTGGACTTTGGGAATTTTAGTATTTGTCCAACTTGTGGAAGAGCAAAATTGGTTTTGGAGGGAAGACAACAAGTTTTTGGAGCCTCTTTTCACATTCAAAAGGGTTGACTTGTCTTGCACCTTTTGGGCAAGACACCTTTTTGAAGGGTTGGTGGCCCTTTCCTATTTTGTCAACCTTGGAAAGAGTTCTTTCTCTCTTTTGGCAACAAGCCTTTTTGAAAGCTCTTTTGTCCCTTACTTCTTTGGTATAGCTTTGGGACTTATTTCAAGACAAACAAGAGACTTCACTTCTCTCCACTGGTCTTTAAGATCAAACACCACTATTAAAAGTTCTTCTTGCCACAACACATGAAGATGGTTCAAGAACATCAAGAACCTTCAATAGAGACTTGAAGACCAAGGTTCAAATTGTACCTCCCAATAACAACCCCTCTTCAAACACAAATCCATAACAAAAATGCCAAAAATACACCTCCAAATCTCATATTCCACAACAACAACGCACCAAAAATATCCAAAGTTTGGATCTACAAACCAACGCCAACAATACTTTGGCCAATCCTTGAATCCGCACAACAACAAAAATAAGAGTTCAACTTAGATCTTGACTCTATTAGTGTTACAGAAGAAGAAACCAACACTAAGAACAGTCAAAACACATGAAGTACTCCTAGATCTAGCATCTAAGTTTTGGCCAAGACAACAACTTGACACACTCTCGGCCAAGAACACAAGAAACAACTTCTACTCCTTTTTATTTTTTTATTTTTTTTACCAAGAGAGCCCAAGATTGGTAGGGTAGGAACACAACCAGCCTTGATTTGATACCAAATGATACTAAAACGGCCAAGGAAAGACACCAAAACAGCCCACAAATCGCACAAAATAGTCCACATGGTACAAGAGACCAAACAACTACAAGATGACAACTCAAGAACCCAAGATTACGAGGTGTTTAACACCAAAACAGAAGCTACACCAGAACAACAAGATGATAACAATAGGAACGGAACATAAGAACAATTTAACAACAACGCACGACTTCACTAGAAACAACTACAAACTAGTACAACAATTATAGGAACAAAAGTTAAGAAGTGTGACATACAATATTATAAACAATAAGAACCAAGGTATATATTAAATACCAAGACCATTAACACTCTTAATATCAACACCAACACTCTACGATGATACAAGAGGGTGTCCACATCTCAAGCACCAAGGTTTCTAATAATGTTTTGCAACACTAGTGATTCCACACTAGTATCACCTAGTTACGGTTGCTCTCACTCTCTCTAGAGGAGTTTCTTTCAATAACATTCAAAAACTAAGGAAATAAATCCCTATAAGGTTCTATTTATATTACAATACAAAAATAAGAGACAAAAGATTAAAAGACGCTTTAATGACTAGTCTTCAAAAATGGACGCCTATTGAGTGCACCATATGGGCGGTTTTGGGCTTTCTTCACATTTAGACTTGTGTACTCTCTCGATTGCCTTTAACATACTCAAAAAATGCTCATAATCATGATAATACTTGTATCAAAGTTGATAAATGGTAATAAAGGGTCATGGTTCAAAATTCATAAGCATAGACATTTCATCAAACATGTAGGGATCATTAATTTAAACATGGAAATGCTTTAAATAGGGGAAAACAACATGATTACATGGCAGAAATTGTAAAGTTGCAGATTTAACATGGAATTCACTTGAATAAAGCAAGGGAAAACTCGAATTCATAGTATGAGGAATTCAAAATCTTGCATGGAATCATACATAGGATGAATTGAATTAAAATCACCATGGAAACATGAATTAAACCCATGTTAAGCAATATAAAATACCATAACAATAGAAAAATCCATCTTTTAATTAAAAAGATGGTTTTGGGGCTTCATGGATGAAAGGAACTCATGAATGAATACCCTACATACCTTAAACTTTTAACTTGAAAGAAAAATACCAATGTTGATGCTTTCTTGAAGCTTTTTGAACTTGGAGAACTTGAATTCTTGATTTCTTGGGGATAAAGGAATTGAATTTGTGTTCTTAGGGAAAGGAAATAGTTTTCTTGGAAGGATAATTGGAGAAGAAGGGCAAAATTATGCCCTAACTAATGCCTAAGTCATGGGATGAATGGTTGGATTGAGGTAGAAAAGACCCAATTTCCCCTCAATCATTTAAATTCAAAATTGGACGCAACAACTTCACTGCGATGTGATCTAATCATGGTCGTTGAATTCCATCACCGCGATGTGGTGAACATGAGTTCAGGACTATTGTCGCATCGCGGTCTTATCGTGGTAACCATCTGGTTCCGTGATCTAAACATGACCCAAACCCCATCTAAAAAATATAAAACTTCACTGAGATATGCTACTTACATCCCTAAATATGAATTAACTCAAAAACCAACATATCGGGGTCGAGAAGACCAAGTTAAAAATTCTCCAAGTTTAAAAGATTTAAAAATGACTAGGTCCCCAACACTTTGTGAAGTATTTAGGCCTTAATCCCCTTATGCATGCAACTAGAAGTTGAACTGATCTAAGAATAGTATAGGGTATTATAGAATGGGAATTTTTGATAAATATTTTTAATTGGGATTTAATAAGGGTTGCGTAGCTGATTGTGAAAGTAGAGGTCTTGAGAGACCAACACTGAAAACTGCAATTGCCGATGTGGAGGTTCATATGATCGGGTGGTTCGAGTCCCTCTTATTATTATCATATGATTGGAAGGTTTGATTCCCTATATTATATTACACGATTTTGTACTTGTGTCGCCTTGATATGCCAGGAGGTTTGAGTCCCCCATAGTGCGTATATATAGCCTCTAGTTTGTGTGGCCTCAAACACTGGAGCCCTACCAATTGGGGGAGAGCTGGGCCCATATAGCCCATAGATGCCTTTTTATGTTATGACGGTTGAGCAACATAATCCAGGCTAAAGTTTTAAAGTACATGCTAAGCCTTGTTCTCTATCCCAGTATGTGATATTATGTAACTATGTATCTACTTATGACATTTTAGATTGGATTTTGAATTGTTACATATGGTATTAGTTTACTCCTTATCCCTGAATTATATGCTAGTATTCACCCCGCTAACTATCTTTAGTCGTTGTATCCCCATGTGATACAGGAACTGGACATACATCTACTTTTCCTACTCTGTGATTAGGATTCAGAATAAGTTCATGAGTTGAGATTAAAGTAGTGAGCTTCCATACATCGGAAGTCTATATTTCATATTTTGATTTCTTATGTCTCAGACTGTTTAGAATTGTTTTTGGCTATAGTAAAGGGGCATGTAGCGATTTATTATTGACGTTCAGTTTTGGATCTTTTGTATAGAGGCTTTGTTGGATTACTACGGACTTTGGTGATATTGATCGATTGTTTTGGCCGATTTTGGTTATCGGTCATAGACTTATCTTTTATTCTTTAATCTTACCCCATGCTATCTTGTTATATATTCAGAATTCATCCGACATTGGGGACATTATGTTGTTTGGTTAGGAGTAAAGGAGTAGTCTCCGGTCCCCATGGACTTTAGATGCCCGTCATGGCCAGGCACTAGTTCGGGACATGACAAAAAGACTCTTTATTTTTAAGAAATAAGTAGTTTCTTAAGAAGTGTGTCCAAACTAAAAAAAATCACTTCTTTAGAAACAAAAGGAGTATCTAACAACCATCAAGGCATGGTTAGACTAGTTTGATCAGTAGCATTGGAATTGAAGGCATCCCTTTTCGGTGGATACTAATGTCTAAGTTAATCACAGACAACGCATAGCATACTTTAAGCCTTGATGAACAATCTGTTGGTGATGGTCGTCAAATCTAAATTGTTGAATTGGATTGTTAGTGAGTTTCAAATTAAACAGTTTTTTTATTATTTCTTCTTCTTCTTCTTCTTCTTCTTATTCTTCTTATTCTTCTTCTTCTTCTTATTATTATTATTATTATTATTATTATTATATTTTAGTAATTAAACATTTTATTTATTTACCAAGTGGCATTATATAAAAAATTTAACAATCTTGGACATTAGCCCCAATCTGTCTTATCTACCTATTCCTTATCTAAGAATTACATTAGCACCTAGGAATTACATTTAGTTCTAATAGTTTAGCAAGAACTTTGGGCTAATGGATCCCTCTTCCAAGAACATCATGAATCATCTGCCTGGTTATAAGCTCCTTTGGTTTCTATTTGTGTTGAAATATTCTACTGTTACACTCCATCTATATACTATGCACAGCACCATCTAGAACCATTCTATAGACTAGTTCCTTACATCCCTTACCCTTCATAAATTTTATTGCCCATTGTACTCCATCCTTCCATGGTAGACTGGCTCTTGAAATCCCTTGCCAGACTAGCAAATTGTTCTATATATCAATACTAAACGAACATGTAAAAAATAGATAATCCACATCCTCATCCTTCTCTTGGAAAAAAGACATAACACTTCATTTATAAGTCCACACTTTGTCAATCTTACATTGGTAGATATCTTCCTGTGTAGCACTAAAAAAAACATGAACAACTATTTAGGTGCACCATGATTAGGCCATACCAATTTTCTCTATTTCTCCTCGGATCTGTAGATAAACTCTTTTAATAGTGTAGTTGTCTATATTTGTCAATGATTTCTCAGTATACCCAGTTGCCAGGAGATATTTATGAGCTTTCAAAATTCTTTGTACTATCCAAAAGGCTTTGTTTGCTTGGGTACCTCATACTCTTTTTTTTCCATAAAAAATGTGTATCCACTCCACCCATAGCTTGTCCTATTTTTTGCATAAGTTCCACAGTTATTTGCCCATAGCAGCCTTGTTCCATATATGAATATTTAAAAATTTCAGACCACCACTTGATTTTGGGAGACATAACTTTTCTCATGAGATTAGATACTTCTTGGTGGTATCTGCACTCCCTGTCCATAGAAATATCCTACAAATAGCTTCCACAACCTAGACAATCTTCTTAGGTAGTGAAAATATTTGTTACCAAAATATTTGTAAGAAAAATAAGACATTTTTAACTAGTTGCACCCTTCCTGTATTTGACAAAAATCTAATTTTCCAACTTTTAATTCCCCCTAACAAATTATCATTCAAAGGCTTACGTTGCAAAAGGTACAATCTCTTAGTACTCAAAGGAACCACCAAGATACCTAAATGGTAGATCACCATTCTGGAAATGTAGTTCCTGCGGAATTTGCTCTTACACAACCTATAATACACCACCAAAGTAGACACTAGTCTTATCTAAATTTACCACTACTACTGATATTTGTGTAAACATCTCAAAGCAGTGGTATAAACATCTAATTGAGATTAAGTCACCTCTGCAATACAAGATTAAATCATCAGCAAAACTTAGTTGAATAATCCTTTGTGGTTTACATCTTGGGTGGTAGTGGAATTCAGTATTGGTATGAAGCCTCTTTAGTATTCTTGTAAGGGATCCATAGATATTATAAATAAATAAGTGGAAAGGGTATCCCCCTGTGTAACCCTTATCTTTGCATGGAATGGTTTAGTATCTTTTCCATTGACCATCACTGAATAGGTAACTATAGCAACACATTGCATAATCCAAGTTATAACTTGTTTAGGGAACTTTAATTCACACAAAATTTGATCTATAAAGCTCCACTCTAAGGAATCATATGCTTTCTTAATATCAATTTTTACTATACACCTTTTGAAGATACCCTTCCTCCCATAGCGTCTTACTCGTTCATGGCTAAGAATAATATTGTCATTTATAGCTCTGCCTGGTACAAAAGATGACTGATTCGACCCAACTAAGTAGTTCATCAACTTCTTTATTCTTATCATGATCACTTCAGAAATAAGCTAGTACATTGTTGAACAACAAGAGATAGGTTTATACTCTTCAATTTTAGTAGGATTCTCCATTTTAGGAATAAGAATGACTGTTGTATAATTTATAGGAGTATACCTTTTCCCTTTCCTAAACAATTGGATAACTGCATGTGTAACATCTTTTTCTACCATATACCATGCCTTTTTGAAAAATACAACATTGAAACCATCTTATCCCCGGGCTTTTAGATTATTTGTATCCTTAAGGGCATTGATAACCTCTTTTTCTAACAATGGAGCAGCCAGTTGTAGTTGTTCTTCTCTATGTAGTGTTGCTCCATCTCTCATGATATTCACATTAATTCTTGGAAAATATGGAGCATCTTGACCAAGTAATATTTTGTAAAACTTAGTCACTTCTCTATCTATCCCCTCTGGAGTCTAAATTCTATTCCCCTCTACAGTAACTAGACTTGTGATTGTATTTTGAGTTATCCTGCTTTTAAGATGAGTAAAAAAATAACCAGTGTTGGCATCACCTAATTTCAACCATTGCACTGGGGAATTTTGTTGCATATCACTCTATACTATCATACTTTATTTCTCTAGTTGTTGTTTAAAACAATTTTCAGTTTGCTTATTAGTGGCAACCTCTATAGGATTCCTCGTGATGTCTTGAGTATCATTCAGTTGTACGTTTAGATTGGTGACCTTCTCTTAAATACCCTTGAATTCAGTGTTATTCAAATATTGAAGGCATGCTTTGACCTTTTTCAACTTCTGCCACACCTATTTCATGCCATTTCCTTGTCCACTATTCCATGTTTCCCTCACCTTAACAAGAAAATCTGGATGCTCTTCTAAGTAATTAAAAACTATTAAGTGTGAATATGTATTGTTGTATACCCTGCCTATATCCACACTCAAAGGAGAGTTATCCAAGAACCCAGGTCTCAGTATATTACATCCATGCACCATTAATAGGAGCTTTATCAATTTTACTTCAAGTATGGCCATTAGTCCATGTGTAATTACTTCCTACTGTTATTAATTCAATCATAGCAGTAGTAGTAACAATGTAATTCCCCGAGAGTACACCCTGGATGCCACACGGTGCTTACGACCCCGAAGGACCATAAGATAACTCATGACTGATATCTACTGTGAGCAATGAATAGAAATACTAAAAATAAATGCAGAATTAGGATGAATTTCCATAAGGATCAAAATCTAAATACTGATAAATAATAAGATCTAGTAAAAACCTCTGAAAACTAAACACTGTCTGAACTGGTCTAGTCTGAAAGCCTCTAACTGAACTGTCTGAATATGGAGTTGATGGGACAAAGCCCCAGCTAACCCCAACTACTGATAAACTGAAAAAAGTATATCCCCGATAGATGAGGACTCACTACTAAATTTGCAACTGCTGACTGGATCTGTCTAAACATGGTCGAGATCCTGAGGGTCCGAACCTATGATATGAGATATCATAGCTTAAATAAAGAGTATGCGGTCAGTACGTGGAATATACTGGTATGCTAGATGAGGTAAGGCTGAATGCAAGGGTTCATATGCATGAACAAGAACTGACTGTATGATATAGAGTAACTAAATATAAGAGTACGTGGATAACTTATACTACGGAAATCACTGAGTATGCAATAGTGTACATATACGTATAGACTGTAACTGAGCTTTTCTGAAGCTGAGCACTGAGTTCTGATAACTGAGTAACTGATAGCTAAAGTTACTGATAACTGATTTACTGATACCGATTGACTGTGTCTGACAGTCTTGATTTTGTAACATGAACTGAGTTCTAAACTAAAGACTGAAATTAAAGCTGTGGGAGGTAATCATCTAACCGACATGCCCCAAATAAGATAAAATAACTGAGTTGGGGTCCAATTTGTAACCCTAATTGGAAGGGTTCTAATACCATGCCACGGGTACAAACAACTGTTGTGAGTCAGTCCTAACTAACTGGTGACCCTTGAGATCAGTCCTAAACTAGCGGGTGATCCCTGAGTAGCCAGTCCTATCTAACGGGTGACATCTCATAACCTACACTGGCTACGTAGTTTTGAAACTTAGGGATTGCTTCTAGGGACCCAGTCCTAACTAACGGGTAAGCCCCCATCCCTAAGCTCGCTCGGTACTGAATCCTACTCCCAACTGAAAGACACTGAATTGATTATACTGAACTGGACTGGACTAATACTGAGTCTACTAAGTTTTTCTAAGCTCTATAACTGACTGACTTCAACTGATTGTGACATGACTGATATTATTCTGTAACTGACATTGTCTCTAGGTAAACAACTAGATTGTCAGGTATTAAATACTCCCAGGACTCGAGAGTATAAAAAGAAAGACATAACATGATCATAAAGGCATAACAATACTTGCTAACAATGCACTAATTTAGACATTTTGTCAAACACTTAATATACATGAACTTGTACATTAATGGGATCATATAATAATATGTCATGCTTTCACTAGTCAATTCACATAAGCATTTCATCAAACACTTGTAGGGCATAAGCTTGTATATGATTGTGACCATATAATAACATGTTATGATTCCACTATTTACTTCACATAGGCAATTTAACAAACACTTAGGGAGCCTGGATTATTTACATGATAATGGCCAACACATGAACATCATGATACATTAATCAATTTGTAGATTCAAGGGTTTATCAAAATAATCACATATTCATCACACAAGTTATTCAATTTTCATGAAACTTGCCATTAAATCATGGATTGAAACCCAACTAATATCATGAACATGAATTCAATCTAATTCAAACATGAAAATTATGAATCTGAGTTCTTGTATGTTTAAAAAGGGTTCTTGGACTTCATGGGTGAAAGGGACCCATGAATGAACACCTAACATACCTGAGAAGAAGAGTTCTTGAAGATTCTTGGAGAATTTCTTGGGGATTGACCTTGATTCTTGAAGCTAGAGATTTTGCCTCTTGAGAGAGATTGTCTTAAATCTTGAGAAAAATGAGTGAATAATGAGGTATTAGGTTATTTAGGGTATAAATTCCGTGTTTAAGCTGATTCGGGATTTTCAGAATTGACCAAACAGCCCTTGAAATTAAATAATGAAAGTTGGGAATCCCAATTTTTTTACCCTGGCGCGATGCGGTACAGTCGTGTCGGCTCACTAGAGAGTGAAAAATTGGGAATTGGGCTGGTGGTGCGATGCGGTGCCATTGCGGTGCCTCACTGAATGGGAAATTGGGCCTTTCCACGATGCGCCATTATCGCGAAGCAACACTGGAAAAGTGACAATTAGGAAATTGGTTGGTGGCGCAACCCAGTGGTATCGCGTTAGCTCACTGAAAAATGACAATTGTCATTTAGACATACTCCGCGACGCGCTATTGGCCTGAATTTCGGTGTTTAACGACTGAAACTTAAAATAGCCATAACTTCTTACCCGGTTATCAGATTTAGGCGAATTTTATATCATTGGAAAGCTAATTTAATTTCCTACGCAATGGTAGACTCTAAACTGAAAAATACTGAGTATTTAAAAAAATTATATTGGATCACTCATGTAGTGAAAGTTAATCTAGGCTAGGGAAATACGGGGTATTACATACAAACTCATTAAAATCTCTCAGTTCCACATCTTGAATTGCACTACCATGTAGTCTGTCAATGCTATTTAAAATTGCATTAAAATCTCCCATGCACAAAAAAGGTTCTTGATTACTTGCCATAACCACATTTAAACCCTCCCACATCTATATCATATCCAGTATAGTGTGCAAGACATCTACTGCCACAAAGTAGAACACCATACTACTACTTTTAATTGCTACTTTACTTTGAATGAATTGTGTAGACTTATTGATAATCGAGCAGTCATAAATGCTGGGGTCCCATAAAAGCCAAATTCTCCCTTCATCAGTTTATTCATAGTTTGTTGCATATCTCCAACCAGGTGCTAATTTTTGTATAACTCTACTAGCTAAATGTTCCTTAACTTAATGTTCTAGAATTGTTATAATTCCTACTTTATTCTTCTTCATAACAATTTGAGATCCTTTTGCTTATGAAGTTTATTTACACCCCTTGTATTCCAGGAAACTATAGTCATGTAATATGTTGAGAGCTAGTACCAACCATGTCCTCCATCTGTATCTTTTGCTTTCCAGCTATCTCCACACACTGCATCCTTCGAGCCTCAATTAACCCCATAGGTGCCTGTTCATTTAAAACTAGGGCCTCAAAACCATTAGTTGTTTTCATAGGTAGTAGTATTGTATTCTTCATGCCTGATACCATTTTCCAATTTCTTCAAACCCTATCTGCAGTTTGTCTCTTTGTTCATTCACCTTTTGTAAAGTGCCTTCCTCTACAACTGTGACTGGTGTAGCCTGCCATTTAGTGATCTGTTTAGAAGCATCTTTCCCTCTAGGTACTTCCTTAGGTAGACATTTGTATCCGACTTGCATATATTTCGTTCAATACTCAGGGATCTATTCATACTTCACTTGTGGTTCGAAAATTCTACCATTTGGATCAGCAACTTTAATCATTTTCGGTAGTTCCGTACCCACATCCATTTCAACCAACACTCGGGCAAAAGATATCCTATCTACCTTTGTAGTGCATTCATCTGGATAAAGAGGAACTCCCAAACCACTGCTAATTCTGCTCAAGGAATCCATGCCCTAATAGTTCAACGACAAATTGGGATATTTCACCCAAATTGGAATTGTTTGAAGAACCTCCTTGTTGAAATCAAATTTAGCACTCTAAACCTTAATTATAATTGGCCGATTATTCAGCATATGTGGTTCGGAATAGAGCAATTCATTTATATCATCTACATTCGCAAAGCGAACTAAGACGTAACCATCATTATTATAATATACCTTAGGTTTAATAGAAGTATTCACCTGCACCGTGATATATCGTTCAACTGCAACAATAGTCGGTGAATCACCTACCACATACAAAATCAAAGCTTGTTTCCATTCCTCCTCTTTGTTTAATTCAATCACCTTTTCTCCATTCTTCATCACCAGTGCAACATAACTTAGGCTCATACCCTTTGCTGATAATCGATTATTATCAAAGAAATTTGCCCATTTCTAACCAGGTTCCTCGGTCAAATCTAACTTCCTCTGAGTTGTACCTTTATCCGGCGATAGCTCCCAGTAGTTCCTTTTACGGTGGTGCTAGTAGCTCAGCTGATGTTACAACCTTTGTATTGGTCCCAGCTGCTAAATCTCCATTGGTACTTGGGGTCACCTCTTTCAAAGGTGTCCATTGCTCCATAGGTTTTTTTTCCTGTAGTCGCCACCATTAGCTGAACCTCCGGCATAGTTACTTTCTTTTTCCTCCCTCGCCACATTCCGATCGAGGCCCACGTTAGCAAGTCACGCTATCGTGCACCGAGAGAGAACTAAGTTATTATTTAAAAACTAATTATTATTATTATTATTATTATTATTATTTCTTTACTTTATACAAAAAAAATACTTCTTATCACGCTCTTCTTTTTTATAAGGCAACATGACCTTCTGAACCCTCTACTATGTCAGTTTTATAAGTTGGACATTTCTACTTACATGTTTGTCATCTGCACCCTTGAAACCATCAAAAAACAATATTTTGCATTCTTTGACCGTTGATCTTGCCTATGTGGCAAGGTCATGGTGACTAAGGCAAAGAGAGTGTAACCACTCATCTAAGGGTGTGAGTGGGGGTCAATTTTTGGTCAATTTTACATGAAAATAATTTAAAAAATAAAAATAATATTAAAATTTTTTAAAAAATAAAGGGTCCTTTTTTTTCCTCCATCTTTTTTAATTTAAAAATATTTTTAAAATTTCAAAAAAAAATAAAAAAGTATCCTTTTTTTCCCTCCATCTTTTTTAATTTAAAAATAATTTTAAAATAATTTAAAATATTTTTAAAAAATAAAAAAACATTTTAAAAAATTTTTAAAAATATTTTTTTCCTTCCCACCCCACCCCAATCCGTCCCCACCCTTACAACCCTTAGCCCCACCTTTTTTTCCTCCATCATTTTTAATTTAAAAATATTTTTAAAAATTTTAAAAGAAGTTCCTAACCCACCCCCCTCTCCAGCCGTTCCCAACCCTACCCAACCTCCCCAACCTCCCCAACCCCACCCCAGCTCATTCTTACCCCACCCAGCTCCACCCACCCCTCTCTCCCAGCCCTCCACCCCACCCCAGCCCATCCCCTGCCTATGTAACCCCTCCCCCTTCCTCAGCCCACATAACCCCTCCCCCTTCCCCAGCCCCCCACCCCACCCAGACCGTCCCCATCCGACCCAGCCCCACGCAACCCCTTCCCCAGCCCTCCACATCACCCAACCCCTTTCCTCCAGCCCCCCATCCCACCCTACCCCTCCCCCAGCCCCCCACCCTACCCCACCCCATACAACTCCCTCCCCCAGCCCCTACCTCCCCCCACAATTAATTTAAATTAAATATTTTAAATATGTAAATCATATTTAAATTAATTAATTAATTAAGTAAAATTTACTTAAATTAGGTAAGAATTTTAAATTTGATAAATTAATTAATTTAAAATTTAATTAATTTAAATAAATTAATTAGTTAAGAATTTTAATTAACTAATTTTTTACTAATTTAAATTTTAAATTTAAATAAATTTTAATATTTAATTAATTTTAATGTAATACCTTTTTTATTTTTTTATTTTTTATTTTAAAAATGATTATTCAAATTTTAAAAGCATGATTATTCAAATTTTTCTACAATTTATAATTTTTTTTATTTAATTAAATTAATTTTAATATTTAATTTGTTATGTAGCATTTTAAAAATGACTTGAAATTTAATGTAATTCTTTTTCTATTTTTTTTAAATAACGTGGCAGCCATGACTGACGTGACAGCTGACATGGGAGAGAGTGTGTTATACTCACCAAAAAAGGGTTTAAAATGTTGTTCTTTAGTAGGTTCAGGGGTCCAAATGACAAACATGTAAGTAGAAGTGTCCAACTTACAAAACCGACATAGTATAGGGGTCCAGGAGGTCATTTTACCTTTTAATAAAAATAAAAAATAAAAAGGGAGAAACATAGAATGGTATTATAATAAAGAGTTAATACATAAAAATGACCCTAAACTTGACATTAAATTATAACTTTGACCTTAAACTTTGATAGTGCACAAATAAGACCTTTAACTATTCAAAACCTGAACAAATATGACCTCCAATTTTGCAACCCCATGCGTGAGTCTCACTCGCGTCTACGTGGAAAGGTAATCCAATCATACGGTGTCACGTCGTTAAAAGGGCTGACTTGGAGAGAGGTCATATTTGTGCAGTTTTGAATAGTTAAAGGTCATATTTGTGCATTGTCAAAGTTTTATTTTTTGTGTTAAAACAACGTCGTTTTTATTATTATTATTATTATTATTGTAATTATTATTATTATTACTATTATTATTATTATTATTATTTTAAATATTTCTATAGTAGCAGCATCTAACTTTTTTTGAATTTTAAAAAATTATTATTATTATTTTATTTATTTATATAGCCGCAACATTTAGCTTTTTTTTTAATTAAAAAAAAATAGCCACTAGCAGGGATCGAACCCGCACAGTAGGCTGAAGCAAGCACCCAAGAAGAGCAAATAACACCACTGGACTATCTAAGTGTTCAACATTAATATACGTACATAAATATACATTTTTTATCTTATATATATACAACGTAACTTTTTTACCGAGGGGGTTCGGGTGACCCCATGGCAACCACGCAGGTCCGCCCCTCATTAATTTAATAATATTTTAATAACGTTAATTTAATAACATTCTAATTACGTTAATTTGATAACGTGAATTTTATGTACTATTACTACTATTCTTAATAACATTAATTTAATAACGTTTTATTAAAACTATAATTTTTTTATTATTAGTATAGTTTCATCTTTAATTTAATATTTAAATAAATAATATTTATATATATTATATAACTTAAATTCGTCCTCTGCTTTATAATATATATACATACCCGCTCGATTTTTTCATATGAGGCTGACCCGCCTAATTAATAAATCTTCAATATTGCTTTTTTTCTGCAATGAAAAAAGAAATTAGATGTCATTTTCATTTTTGAGCCAAAAATAATGAAAAAATAATAGTGAAGAGTCATTTAAAGGTCATATTTGTGCAGTTTTGAATAGTTAAAGGTCATATTTGTGCACTGTCAAAGTTTAAGGTCATATTTATGCATTATGCCCTTAGATTTTAAGTTGGACGCGCCCAGTTTTGCGTGTTGAACACACGTTTTGCCATGTAGGATTGGAGGTCATATTTGTGCAGTTTTGAATAGTTAAAGGTCATATTTGTGCACTGTCAAAGTTTAAGGTCAAGGTTATCATTTGGTGTCAAGTTTAGGGTCATTTTTATGTATTAACTCTTTAAAGGGAAATGAAGATGAATGTTATATAGGCATAACACATAAACAAACACTCAAACTTAGCCGCATCTGGTAAGTAAATTCTCAAACTTTAAGTATACACATCTCGGCACCTCAACTCGTCTTCATTGTATCAATTAAAAACTCCAACTTACAAATAATCATCTAAACCCTTTAAAATTTATGTGTCATGTCAGCATTAGGTGTTCACGAGACACAATTTGGACGAGTTGGAGTGCGTAGATGTCATTTGAGGTGTCTAGATGTGCACTCTCAATATTAGAATGTTAGCTTATTTACCAGCTGAGACCAAATTTGAGTATCTGTTTTATTGTGTATGTATTGTGCCTTATATTGATCCAGCTATATGGTTTCATATTTATTGGATAACTATAACTATAATATTAGGGAACTAAATCTTAGGCATATTTGGTAATAGAGTTTGTGTGCACATATATGCCTGTGTGTATATATATATTAGTCAAATGCGTGTATTGAATAAAGAACAAAAGTTCAATATATTTATAGATAAAAAGTGTCTAAAAATAATATTTAGCTAACTTATTAGAGGTGAACTATTACAATTGATTAGATACTACCAAATAAAGTTATACACATTTAAAATAAAGGTCGTTACATAAATTACATGTACGTAAGTGTTCGTGTAAAAGTGAAACTAAAGAAAGAACAACTTGATTGGATTAAACTAAGACTGTCAACCGGGTTGGTTCGGTTCAAACTGGCACCGGCCACTTGTTCTTATCAGGTTCTGGGCCAGTTCGGTATTGATTCAGCTCTTAACGGGCCGGGTCCAAAAGTAAAAAATCTCAATTTAGCCCGTGATCGGCCCATTAAGCGTAAAACCAGTTTTGACCGGTCCAAACGGGGCAAATTCTTAAAAAAAAGATTAAATTTGAATTTATATGTTTTTTTCCAATATATACTATATATACACACCTATAACTATAATATATATATTTTAAATACGTTAAACAATAAATGTAACATATATATGTTACATATTATACTACAATATAATATTATACTATAAAAAATATATACATATATATACATACAATATAATATATATACTCCTTGAAATAATATACATACAACATATATACACTATGTATATACTACTTTAGAAAAGATATACACATGTATATATTAAATATATACTACTTTAGACTTTGGAGTCTATAGAAAACATATACACATATATACATGTAATATACTATATATACTACTTGAAATAATATACATACAACATATATACACTATATATATACTACTTTAGAAAATATACACATGTATATATTAAATATATACTACTTTAGACTTTAGAGTCTATAGAAAACATATACACATATATATGTACAGTATAATATATATACTACTTGAAATAATATACATACAACATATATACACTATATATATACTACTTTAGTAAACATATACACATGTGTATCTTAAATATATACTACTTTAGAGTCTATAGAAAGCATATACACATATATACGTACAATATAATATACATACTACTTGAAATAATATACATACAACATATATACACTATATATATACTACTTCAGAAAACATATACACATGTGTATATTGAATATATACTACTTTAGAGTCTATAGAAAACATATACACATATATACAAGGGCGGATCTATTAAGGCCCGTGGGGGTGGCACGCCACCCGCAAACTTCGACGGAAACTCTATATATATAGTTGTATATACATATAGATATAGTTAAAAATTAAGTCTTCCACCCACAATTATAAGACACTTTCTAGTGCGGGTGGCAAAGAGCTGGTTTTGTAGCTCCAAGGTCTTGTGTTCGAAACCTGCTGGTAGCATTTGTTTTTTAAAATCATTTTTGTTAATAATTTTTCATTAAAAAAGTAAGGCACCAGCTGGCTTTGGTAATAATTGCAACGCGTACTTGATACCAAGCAAAGCCAAATTCTTATTTTCAAATTAAAAAAAAAAACTATTTTGCAAATTCCAAATCAAAACATCGACTGAGACTCTTTTTCTTGAGGTTTCCTGCTGCTGCTACAGTGCTGCTGCTACTTTCTCTCTCTCTCTTTGTTTGCTCTCCGTAAATTATATTGAAAAATTATTTTTTTTCTCTTTCTTGAGCCTAGAAACCCAAATTTGGAATTATCTATGTATCTTGATAACTTGATTTAGGAGAAAGTGTTCTAGTTTTGTGATTGAGAATTTGAGATGGAGAATTTTTTCAAGAAGGTTAATTATTCACAATCAAGTTCTAGTAATGTCAATCGTTCTTGTCTTATAACTGACCTCGATTTGGGTTCACTTAAAGCCGATCCTGGAGAAAGAAGACCTATTTCTGATTATGATCCTCAAATACGAGATGAAGTGAGAAAATATTATATTGAAAAAGGGCCTTGTCAACCTGTTTTGAAACATTAGTTGAGGCAAATATGATTTGGCAAACACATTAGTTGAGGCAAATCTTGTAGAGACTTATTCACTCATTTATTTACTTGTGAAGTTGACTTTGGTTTTACCCGTCGCTATGGCAACTGTTGAGAGAACATTCTCTTCCATGAAGCACACAAGAAATGAAGTGCAAACTAGTATTGGTGATCAATATTTAAATGATTGTTTAGTATGTTACATAGAGCGTGATGTATTTAAAAATGTAAGTAATGATGTCATCGTTGATTGTTTTCAGAATATGAAAACTCGTTGCGAGCAATTGTAATGAATTATGGATATTATGATATTAGTAATATTATTAAAAGTTTAAGTTTGGTCTTTTTATTATTGTTCTTTTATTATTGATTGATTTGTTAATTATCCTATAGATCGAAAAGATGAATAATCCGATTGAATTACTTGGCACCCGGTGAGTTTGGATCCTGAATCCGCCTCTACATATATACGTACAATATAATATATATACTACTTGAAATAATATACATACAACATATATACATTATATATAGATTACTTTAGAAATAATATACATACAACATATATACACTATATATATAGTACTTTAGAAAATATATATACATGTATATATTAAATATATACTACTTTAGAGGCTATAGAAAACATATACACATATATATGTACAATATAATAAATATACTACTTGAAATAATATACATACAACATATATACACTATATATATACTACTTTAGAAAACATATACACATATTTATATCTTAAATATATACTACTTTAGAGTCTATAGAAAACATATACACATATACGGGTACATATAATATATATACTACTTGAAATAATATACGTACAACATATATACACTATATATATTGCTTTAAAAAACATATACACATGTATACGTTAATATAATAATAATTGAAGTTTTGAACAAATATTAAAAAATTTGCAATTTTACATACAACACTTAAAAGATAAGCTCATAGTATTTTTATATGTCACTACTAGTTGTCTAAGTAATATTTGCTAACATTATTTTTATTTTTTCATTATATATATATATATATATATATATATATATATATATATATATATATATATATATATATATATATATATATATATATATATATGTTTGTTACATAGTGTAATATTTGATAGTAATATATTAAAAGTATTTAATTCAAACTAGAAATTCAATTTAAATGAAAAAAATAAGAAAGGAGTGAATGAATATTGTATTTTATTGATTGCAAAATGATCCAAAACATATAATTTACATGAATGAAAAATCTACAAACTTTGCATCTTTTTTTCCAACTCATGCATGTTAATATTAACGGAAACTGTCATAGAAAAGTCAAAATCAATAGGGACAAAGCCATGCATTGGACTTGATTATGCTGAGTTCTCTCTTGAAGTCATAATTTCTTCAAGATTTTATACATCTTTCAGCTCGTCCTCCATTCCTTGATTTCTTCGTTCTGCTCTAATCCAATCTCTAAGGCAAACTAAAACATTCATAACATTGTTTCCCAAAGCGTGTAGGTTTTCTACAAGTTGTTGTCATCCCCGACTAAAAGCATTCTCTGATGCAACGGTAGACATTGGAACATTCAATATATCTCTAGTTAATTTTGAAAGTACCAGATATTGTCTTTCATTATTCTTCCACCAATCCAGCGCACAGATCCTTGCTCTACGATCCTCTATCGGCTGTCGAAGAAAGTACTTAAGCTCTTCCCAAGAAGTTGTTCTGTGTATTGAAGGTTAGACCTGTCCCAAACATTTAAATAAAAAAAGTAATCGGGATAACTACTATATGCCTATCTTTTAGAAGATGATGGCTCATTAGGAGCTTGAGGAGCAACAGTTGGCGTGATATTTGCTGGTACGGCTTCATCAAGTAAATCGGCATAATGGTTATATAATGCTTCCATGTAATTGTTCTCATCACTCATAGCCGTAAACAAAGAAGGTTCTTCTTCAGGCTGTATTTCTAAAGCATTATAAATAATAGAACTAAATTTGGCCATAGTATTAAATTTCATACATGGATTTATTATAGCACCAATTAAATAAATTGGGAAAAGTGGATAAAAATATTTTTTAAATTTAACAATCATAGTAGTAATAGTTTCTTTGTAACCTTCTTTATTCTTATATTTGTTAAGCAAACAAGAAATGTCAGCTAAATAAGCTAAAATATTACAAATAGTAAGATAATAAGCGCTAGAGAATTCAACCGTAGCTATATAAAAAAATTTCAAAAATTTAACAAGATCATCAATTGCAGCCCAATCAGAATCATGTAGCATACACTCATGAAAAGAACCAGAATGTTGATTAAAAGTCATTGTAATAGAAACTTTATAATGTAACACCCCGTATTCAAGTACGTGTATTGGCGTATTCAAGTACGTGTATTGGTCTTATTTATATGGAATTAATTTTATTTTATTTTATTTATACCGGAATTTGTCCGTCGATGGTTCCATACGAAGGTTATTGAATAAGCTTTCCAACGATATAAAGATTCCCAAAAATGGATAGGTTTTGGATATAATCGAGCACGTTCGAAACTATAAAACGGTGGCCGGAATATTTGGGAATAGTAAATGTGCAGGAAAATTCCTGCACACAAACTACTGAGGCCAGCCATTTTTTTGGGTCAACTTTGAACGATCATAACTCCCTTAATATAATGAACTGGGAGAGCTGTGACTATGAAAAGAAAGATCTTTGAGTCTTCTTTCCAATGCAATTGGTTTCATCCAAATCAAACGTCTGAGTAAGGAGTTATACTCGTTTTACTTCAGCCTCTCAAAACAGATATTTAGGGTCAACTTCAAAAGATCATAACTCCTTGTACAGGACGAACTGGGTGGCGTACTTTATATGAAATGAAATCCCTTTGAATTATCTTTCCAACGATACTAATTTCACCCAAATCCGATAACGGAGCAAAGAGTTATGGTCGATCTACTTTAGCTTATCAAAACAGTCCACCAAAGGACAGATTTGACATTATTTTAATTTTAAAGGCACTTTGGTCATTCCCTATGATATTATGGACGGGATTATCTGTATATATACATGTATATGAGTTCAAAAACTCATTTTCATTATCAATCATTGAGAAAGAACAAACCCTAGCCAAATTTGACCTTTAAATTACTTTTGATTCAACTGTGGAAATTTCAAAGTAATCCGATAACTGCGTTTGTCATCTCGAGAGCTTCAAACGACACCTATTATCTGTGCAAACAGGATTGCATAATCAAGAGGTGAATTCTAAGGTATGAATATTGTTTGCCGCTGTTCTCTTCCATATGTATATGTGTGATAGAGGATTATATGTATTGGTTGTTATTGAAAAGTGATGGAGATAGGGTTATGGACTATTTTGCATGGTTTGGTTGTATTGAATTGTGGAAGGTGGATATGGTAATTGAGTTATGGAAGGTGGATATGGTGATATACTATTGAATTGATGATTATTTATGTCTATGGCTCAATTTGGTTTAATGTATTGGTTGGAAGGATAAATGAATCCAAACTTGATATTGGAGGATGTTGTATGAATATGCATGGTGTGTGAATGTAATTGGAGTATAAGAGGTTTAAAGTGACACTCTTTATGGTGTAATTAAGGCTTACTACTTAACCACTAGTTTGGTGAATTCAAATAATTGAATTGTGACATTTGGTCGCTAATACTAGATTGCTATATATGTTCATTGTAGATAAGTAATCCGAAAAGACGAGAAGTCCATTTGGGACTAGTATTGAAGGTTGACAATCAGGTATGTAAAGTATACTCTATACCATATCTTTGGCATGAAAGTGAACAATTGTTCTATTAAGAAAGTTTCCAAAGTTATTCAGTAACATGTGATCCATAATGATTTTGTATGATGTCCTACGTTACCAATGAACTTGTTTCCACCCTACAAGATGTCAAGACATTCCAATACTTACTTGTTTTCCAAATCCTACATATTTATTGCACTAATGAATGTCAGAAGGTATCCGATTGCTCGAACAAGATCCATGTGCTATTAATGACTCCAAAACGTTTCATTGATATACCAATAAGTTCCTACTTCATTGCTATGGCATTGATGACTCCAAAACACTTTATTGATGTGCCAATGAGTTCTTACTTCATTGTTATTGCATTGATGGTCTATTTATATATCTCTTATTGATGTATCATTGTTTCAAAGTATCAAAAATGCGGTGGCGACCGAAATAACAATCTCAAAGATTAATTGAACTAAGTGATGGAAGTTCTCTCTTATCGGGTGGTATCCCAGGGGCATAAGCCTATCATGGGTCGATCCCTAGTTATGTGTTTATGGGTGGTATCCCAGGGGCATAAGCCTATCATGGGTCGATCCCTAGTTATTTGTTTATGGGTGGTATCCCAGGGGCATAAGCCTATCATGGGTCGATCCCAATTGATATGTACTGGAGGCAGCCTAATGGTCACAGTACAGTACAGTAATGGTTACAAAGATGATAAGAACGAAGGTAAAGTGATTGAATAAATGCAATGTACAGGTTGTCACAAGTTCTAGTAAGTGTGGTCCACTCCTATTATGATTTATTCACTTGTTTCTGATTTCTATTGAGCTCTTATATCATAAGTGATTATCTACAGCTTTACATACTCAGTACATATTTCGTACTGACGTTCCCCACGGGGGACCTGCATTTCATGCTGCAGGCACAGGTACCTCAGCTCATACACCGAATAAGTAGAAACCAGGATACCCAGCTGCTTTTAGTGAGCTCCAGTTTTCTTTGGGGCTTTCCGTGTCATATCTAGTCAGTTTTGGTATTGTATAGAAGTTAGTTATATGGTGGGGTGTGTCCCGACCTTAGTTAAACTCTGTGTATTATCTAGAGGTTTTGTAGACCTAATGTACAGTCAAGGTGGTATTTTGTTAATAGATGTGATGGCTCCAACGGCCAAGTATTATATATACATATATATGTGTGCTCGAGCTTATACAGGTGATTATTTCCTTTTATATACGACACGATGCTGTCCGAATTTTGGGTTGTCATAGAGGTATGCATGGGAAGTATAAGGTTATGAGCTGGTTCTCCTGGGCCTCCTCGGTTATGGGTGCCAGTCCGCCCCAATAGGATTTGAGGCGTGACAAAAGTGGTATCAGAGAAGTTCGTCCTAGTGAGTCTATAAAGCCGTGTCTACGTAGAGTCTTATTTATCGGTGTGTAGTGCACCGCATCTATAAACAGGAGGCTATGGACATTTAGGAATTGTTTCTTTTCTTCATGTCTTAGATCGTGCGATAGAGCCTATATTGTATATGAAGTCATAGTTGACCACTGAATCCGTTTGTTTCTCTTATTATAGTAATGATGCCGGTTACCAGAAGCAAGAATACCGGTAAGCAAGTAGATATGGCTACCGGAGAGGGGACTAGTAAGTCACCCACTATACCAGCTAATCAAAGTGACGCTCCAGCTGAGCATGCATCAGAAACTTCCTCCAGTCCAGAAGAAATAAGGGGGAGGAGAACTATATCCCCAGAGCCACCTATTAATGTTGTTGATCAAGAACTTAGAAATGCAGTGCAACTTTTGACTCGTATAGTTGCTGGGCAAGCCATTCTTACCACGGGTCCTAGTGGTACAGATATGGCGGCTAGCCTTCAAACACAGGATTTTCTTAAGATGGATCCTCCCACTTTTACTGGATCAGATCTTAACGAGGACCCACAAGACTTTATTGATCAAATTCAAAGGGCCTTAGATGTTATGCATGTAACGGGTAGAGAGACAGTGGAGTTAGTGGCGTATAGATTTAAAGGGGAGGCTATATATTGGTATGAAGACTGGAAACGATCTAGGGGTATTGATGCACCCCCAGCTACTTGGAAAGAGTTCAAAGAGGCATTTCTTGATCATTATCTTCCATTCGAGATTCGTCAGGCCCGTGTAGATCAGTTTTTAAATCTTCATCAGGGGAATATGATCATGAGGGAGTACAGTCTCCGATTTAATTCCTTGTCGAGATATGATCCTAATGTTGTAGCTACTATGGATGACATAGTTCATCAATGTGTGGATAGGCTAGATCCATATCTGGTTAGAGATTGTACTATTGCCGCTTTGAACAAAGATATGGATATAGCGAGGATCCAAGCTTTTTCATAGAAAATGGAAGATCAGAGGCAGAGGAGAAGAACACAGGAATTAGAAAGAGGATATTCCAAGAGGTCCAGATCTACAGGGAAGTTCATGGCATCCCAAGGAGGGTTCAGACCACAGTTTTCTGCTAGACCACCTAGGCTATTATCTTCTTATTCTGCAGCTAGTGCCTCACCACAGTTCCAAGGGCACAGAAGTGAGAGTCAGATTTCGCGGATAGTGGGGTACCAAGGGCAAGGGAATATGAGCCAATAGAGACCTTCTCGAGAGCCATGCAATAAATGTGAAAGGTATTATTTGGGCACATGTCGGCTGGGGACCAATGTTTGCTTTTGGTGCGATATATCGGGGCATCTGATGAGGGAATGCCCACGAAGGGACATAGGGGGTATGGCACGACCTACAGGGTCATTTGTTGTATCATCATCATCGATGCCTTATTCAAGAAGGGGTGCATAACCAATGGGTCGTGTTAGAGGTGATAGAGGAGCCACGAGTTCTAGCGGGGCTCAAAATCGTATGTATGCTCTAGCGGATCGACAGAATTTAGAGGCTTCCCCAGATGTGGTTACGGGTACGTTGTCTATCTTTTCATTCGATTTATATGCCTTAATTGATCCCGGTTCTACATTATCTTATGTTACCCCATTGGTTGCTGGAAAGTTCGAAAGAATACCCGAACTATTAGTTAAGCCATTTGAAGTGTCCACACCGGTTGGGGAATCTATTATAGCTAGAAGGGTTTATCAAAACTGCATAGTAATTGTTTGTGGTCGTGATACGATGGCTGATCTTGTGGAGTTAGAAATGGTAGATTTTGATGTTATAATGGGTATGGGCTGGTTGGCGTCTTGTTATAACATAATTGATTGCTGCACGAAAAAGGTATATTTCCATTTTCCAAATGAATCAGTCGTTGAATGGAAAGGTGAAATTAGCGCGCCAAGAGGTAAATTTGTTTCTTATTTTAAGGCAAGAAGAATAATTTTCAGGGGATACATATATCATTTAGTTAGAGTGAGGGATACAGAAGCAGAGCCACCAACTCTTCACGCTGTTCCGGTGGTAAATGAATTTTCTGATGTATTTCCTGAGGATCTTCTAGGTTTGCCTCCTGAACGAGAAGTAGAGTTTGGTATTGATGTAATACCAGGCACCCAACCAATCTTCATTCCTCCGTATAGAATGGGCCCTGCAGAATTACGAGAATTGAAAGAGCAATTGAAAGATTTTCTAGAGAAGGGATTCATAAGGCCTAGTATGTCCCCCTGGGGAGCACCAGTGTTATTTGTGCGCAAAAAAGATGGTTCGCTGAGGATGTGTATTGATTATCGGCAATTGAATAATGTGACTATTAAGAATAAATATCCTCTCCTAAGAATTGATGATTTATTTAATCAGTTACAGGGTGCCAAGTGCTTTTCTAAGATTGATTTGAGGTCAGGTTACCACCAAGTGAGGGTCAAAGAGAAGGATATACCCAAGACAGGTTTCCGAACACGGTATGGTCATTACGAGTTTCTAGTTATGTCATTTGGGCTAGCAAATGCACTCGCAGCTTTTATGGATTTGATGAATAGGGTGTTTAAGCCATTCCTGGATGTATTTATTATAGTTTTTATAGATGATATTCTTGTTTATTCTAGATCAGAAGAGGACCATGCCAATCACTTACGACAGGCATTGCAGACTCTTCGTGATTGTAAGCTTTATGCAAAGTTCTCTAAATGTGAGTTTTGGTTAAAGTCGGTGGCATTTTTGGGTCATATTGTATCTAGTGAAGGGATAAAGGTTGATGCTCAAAAGATAGAAGCTATGAAGAACTGTCCAAGGACCACAACACCTACGGAGATTCGTAGTTTTCTAGGGTTGACCGGTTATTATAGAAGGTTTGTTAAAGGCTTTTCTTCCAGTTCAGCACCCTTAACCAAGATAACCCATAAAGCATCCAAATTCCAATGGAATGATGCCTGTGAGAAGAGTTTTCAAGATTTAAAGAATAAGTTGATTTCTACACCCGTGTTGGTACTTCCAGAAGGCACCGAAGGGTATACAGTGTATTGTGATGCTTCCAGAATTGGTTTAGGATGTGTATTGATGCAGCATGGTAAGGTAACAGCATATGCTTCTAGACAATTGCGGCCACATGAGAAAAATTATCCTACACACGATCTTGAGCTGGCAGCAGTTATTTTTGCTTTAAAGATATGGCGCCACTACTTATATGGGGTTCATGTTGATATATATACTGACCATAAGAGCTTGCAATATATTTTTAATCAGAAGGATCTAAATTTAAGGCAGCGATGATGGCTTGAACTATTAAAGGACTACGATGTTGATATCTTGTACCATCCAGGGAAAGCAAATGTGGTAGCTGATGCGTTACGCCATAAGGCTATGATGGAACCTATAGAAAGGCAAGGGATGGTTAAAGATCTTCACCAGTTAGCTAGTTTAAGAGTTCTCCTTCTTGAAACTCCGAATAAAGAGCTTATTGTACATAATGCTGCGGAATCTTCATTAGTAGCTGAAGTGAAAGAGAAGTAATATGCAGATCCTATTTTATTATAGCTTAAGGAGAACATTCAGAGTGGTGCGACCAAGGCATTTAAGCTTACGCGAGAAGGAGTACTTCAGTGCCAAAACCGATTGTGTGTGCCGGATGTAGATGGGCTAAGAAAGAAGATTATGATAGAGGCACATTTTTCAAGGTATTCCATTCATCTAGGATCAACCAAAATGTATCAAGATTTGAAAGATATGTATTGGTGGAATGACATGAAGAAGAGCATTGCAGAATTTGTAGCTGAATGTCCAAATTGTCAAAGAGTTAAAGTTGAGCGACAAAAACCCGGAGGTTATATGCAATGCATTGATCTTCCAAGCTGGAAGTGGGACATGATCAACATGGATTTCGTCATTGGTTTAGCTCATACATCCTGGAAGTTTGATTCTATATGGGTGATTGTTGATAGGCTTACCAAATCCGCACATTTCCTACCAGTTAGGACCACTTACACAGTTGAAGAGTATGCGAAGCTGTACATTAAAGAGATAGTACGATTACATGGAGTGTCAATCTCTATTTTATCAGATCGGGGAACATAATTTACCGCAAACTTTTGGAAGTCTTTTCAGAGGTGTTTGGGAACACAAATGAAGTTGAGTACAGCTTTTCACCCTCTATCATAATCTTCTTTCTTAGCCCGTCTACATCCGGCACACAATCGGTTTTGGCACTGAAGTACTCTTTCTCGCGTAAGCTCAAATGCCTTGGTCGCACCACTCTGAACGTTCTCCTTAAGCTATAATAAAATAGGATCTGCATATTACTTCTCTTTCACTTCAGCTACTAATGAAGATTCCGCAGCATTATGTACGATAAGCTCTTTATTCGGAGTTTCAAGAAGGAGAACTCTTAAACTAGCTAACTGGTGAAGATCTTTAACCATCCCTTGCCTTTCTATAAGCGCCATCATAGCCTTACGACGTAACGCATCAGCTACCACATTTGCTTTCCCTGGATGGTACAAGATATCAACATCGTAGTCCTTTAATAGTTCAAGCCATCATCGCTGCCTTAAATTTAGATCCTTCTGATTAAAAATATATTGCAAGCTCTTATGGTCAGTATATATATCAACATGAACCCCATATAAGTAGTGGCGCCATATCTTTAAAGCAAAAATAACTGCTGCCAGCTCAAGATCGTGTGTAGGATAATTTTTCTCATGTGGCCGCAATTGTCTAGAAGCATATGCTATTACCTTACCATGCTGCATCAATACACATCCTAAACCAATTCTGGAAGCATCACAATACACTGTATACCCTTCGGTGCCTTCTGAAAGTACCAACACGGGTGTAGAAATCAACTTATTCTTTAAATCTTGAAAACTCTTCTCACAGGCATCATTCCATTGGAATTTGGATGCTTTATGGGTTAGCTTGGTTAAGGGTGCTGAACTGGAAGAAAAGCCTTTAACAAACCTTCTATAATAACCGGTCAACCCAAGAAAACTACGAATCTCCGTAGGCGTTGTGGGCCTTGGACAGTTCTTCACAGCTTCTATCTTTTGAGCATCAACCTTTATCCCTTCACTAGATACAATATGACCCAAAAATGCCACCGACTTTAACCAAAACTCACATTTAGAGAACTTTGCATAAAGCTTACAATCACGAAGAGTCTGCAATGCCTGTCGTAAGTGATTGGCATGGTCCTCTTCTGATCTAGAATAAACAAGAATATCATCTATAGAAACTATCACAAATATATCCAGGAATGGCTTAAACACCCTATTCATCAAATCCATAAAAGCTGCGGGTGCATTTGTTAGCCCAAATGACATAACTAGAAACTCGTAATGACCATACCGTGTTCGGAAACCTGTCTTGGGTATATCCTTCTCTTTGACCCTCACTTGGTGGTAACCTGACCTCAAATCAATCTTAGAAAAGCACTTGGCACCCTATAACTGATCAAATAAATCATCAATTCTTAGGAGAGGATATTTATTCTTAATAGTCACCTTATTCAATTACCGATAATCAATACACATCCTCAGCGAGCCATCCTTTTTGCACACAAATAACACTGGTGCTCCCCAGGGGGACATACTAGGCCTTATGAATCCCTTCTCTAGCAAATCTTTCAATTGCTCTTTCAATTCTCGTAATTCTGCGGGGCCCATTCTATACAGAGGAATGGAGATTGGTTGGGTGCCTGGTATTACATCAATACCAAACTCTACTTCTCGTTCAGGAGGCAAACCTAGAAGATCCTCAGGAAATACATCAGAAAATTCATTTACCACCGGAACAGCGTGAAGAGTTGGTGGCTCTACTTCTGTATCCCTCACTCTAACTAAATGATATATGTATCCCTTGGAAATCATTCTTCTTGCCTTAAAATAAGAAACAAATCTACCTCTTGGCGCGCTAATTTCACCTTTCCATTCAAGGACTGATTCATTTGGAAAATGGAAATATACCTTTTTCGTGCAGCAATCAATTATGGCATAACAAGACGCCAACCAGTCCATACCCATTATAACATCAAAATTTACCATTTCTAACTCCACAAGATTAGCCATCGTATCACGACCACAAACAATTACTATGCAGTTTTGATAAACCCTTCTAGCTATAATAGATTCCCCAACCGGTGTGGACACTTCAAATGGCTTAACTAACAGTTCGGGTATTCTTTCGAACTTTCCAGCAACCAATGGAGTAACATAAGATAATGTAGAACCGGGATCAATTAAGGCATATAAATCGAATGAAAAGATAGACAACGTACCTGTAACCACATCTGGGGAAGCCTCTAAATTCTGTCGATTCGCTAGAGCATACGTACGATTTTGAGCCCCGCTAGAACTCGTGGCTCCTCTATCACCTCTAACACGACCCATTGGTTATGCACCCCTTCTTGAATAAGGCATCAATGATGATGATACAACAAATGACCCTGTAGGTCGTGCCATACCCCCTATGTCCCTTCGTGGGCATTCCCTCATCATATGCCCCGACATACCGCACCAAAAGCAAACATTGGTCCCCAGCCGATATGCGCCCAAATGATACCTTCTACATTTATTGCATGGCTCTGGAGGAGGTCTCGATTGGCTCATATTCCCTTGCCCTTGGTACCCCACTATCTGCGAAATCTGACTCTCACTTCTGTGCCCTTGGAACTGTGGTGAGGCACTAGCTGCAGAATAAGAAGATAATAGCCTAGGTGGTCTAGCAGAAAACTGTAGTCTGAACCCTCCTTGGGATGCCATGAACTGCCCTGTAGATCTGGCCCTCTTGGAATATCCTCTTTCTAATTCCTGTGTTTTTCTCCTCTGCCTCTGATCTTCCATTTTTTGTGCAAAAGCTTGGATCCTCGCTATGTCCATATCTTTGTTCAAAGCGGCAATAGTACAATCTCTAACCAGATATGGATCTAGCCTATCCATATATTGATAAACTATGTAATCCATAGTAGCTACAACATTAGGATCATATCTCGACAAGGAATTAAATCGGAGACTGTACTCCCTCATGATCATATTCCCCTGATGAAGATTTAAAAACTGATCTACACGGGCCTGACGAATCTCAAATGGAAGATAATGATCAAGAAATGCCTCTTTGAACTCTTTCCAAGTAGCTGGGGGTGCATCAATACCCCTAGATCGTTTCCAGTCTTCATACCAATATATAGCCTCCCCTTTAAATCTATACGCCACTAACTCCACTGTCTCTCTACCCGTTATATGCATAATATCTAAGGCCCTTTGAATTTGATCAATAAAGTCCTGTGGGTCCTCGTTATGATCTGATCCAGTAAAAGTGGGAGGATCCATCTTAAGAAAATCCTGTGTTCGAAGGCTAGCCGCCCTATCTGTACCACTAGGACCCGTGGTAGGAATGGCTTGCCCAACAACTATACGAGTCAAAAGTTGCACTGCATTTCTAAGTTCTTGATCAACAACATTAATAGGTGGCTCTGGGGATATAGTTCTCCTCCCCCTTATTTCTTCTGGACTGGAGAAAGTTTCTGATGCATGCTCAGCTGGAGCCTCACTTTGATTAGCTGGTATAGTGGGTGACTTACTAGTCCCCTCTCCGACAGCCACATCTACTTGCTTACCGGTATTCTTGCTTCTGGTAACCGGCATCATTACTATAATAAGAGAAACAAACGGATTCAGTGGTCAACTATGACTTCATATACAATATAGGCTCTATCGCACGATCTAAGACATGAAGAAAAGAAACAATTCCTAAATGTCCATAGCCTCCTGTTTATAGATGTGGTGCACAACACACCGATAAACAAGACTCTACATAGACACGGCTTTGTAGACTCACTAGGACGAACTTCTCTGATACCATTTTTGTCATGCCTCAAATCCTATTGGGGCGGACTGGCACCCGTAACCAAGGAGGTCCGGGAGAACCATCTCATAACCTTATACTTCCCATGCATACCTCTATGACAACCTGAAATTCGGACAGCATCATGTCGAATATAAAAGGAAATAATCACCTGTATAAGCTCGAGCACACATATATATGTATATACAATACTTGGCCGTTGGAGCTATCACGTCTATTAACAAAACACCACCTTAACTGTACATTAGGTATACAAAGCCTCTAGACAATACACAGAGTTTAACTAAGGTCGGGACATACTCCGCCATATAACTAACTTCTATACAATACCAAAAGTGACTGGATATGACACGGAAAGCCTCAAAGCAAACTGGAGCTCACCAAAAGCAGCTGGGTATCCTGGCTCCTACTTGTGCGGTGTATGAGCTGAGGTACCTGTGCCTGCAGCATGAAATGCAGGTCCCCCGTGGGGGACGTCAGTACGAAATATGTACTGAGTATGTAAAGCTGTAGATAATCACATATGATATAAGAGCTCAATAGAAATCAGAAACAAGTGAATAAATCGTAATAGGAGTGGACTACACTTACTAGAACTTGTGACAACATGTACATTGTGTTTATTCAATCACTTTACCTTCGTTCTTATCATCTTTGTAATCATTACTGTACTGTACTGTGACCATTAGGCTGCCTCCAGTACATATCAACTGGGATCGACCCATGCTAGGCTTATGCTCCTGGGATACCACCCATAAACACATAACTAGGGATCGACCCATGATAGGCTTATGCCCCTGGGATACCACCCGATAAGAGAGAACTTCCATCACTTAGTTCAATTAATCTTTGAGATTGTTATTTCGGTCGTCACCACATTTTTGATACTTTAAAACAATGATACATCAATAAGAGATATATAAATAGACCATCAATGCAATAAAAATGAAGTAAGAACTCATTGGCACATCAATAAAGTGTTTTGGAGTCATCAATGCCATAACAATGAAGTAGGAACTTATTGGTATATCAATGAAACGTTTTGGAGTCATTAATAGCACATGGATCTTGTTTGAGTAACCGGATACCTTCTGACATTCATTAGTGCAATAAACATGTAAGATTTGGAAAACAAATAAGTATTGGAATGTCTTGACATCTTGTAGGGTGGAAACAAGTTCATTGGTAACGTAGGACATCATACAAAATCATTATGGATCACATGTTATTGAATAACTTTGGAAACTTTCTTAATAGAACAATTGTTCACTTTCATGCCAAAGATATGGTATAGAGTATGCTTTACATACCTGACTGTCAACCTTCAATACTAGTCCCAAATGGACTTCTCGTCTTTTCGAATTACTTATCTACAATGAACATATATAGCAATCTAGTATTAGCGACCAAACGCCACAATTCAATTATTTGAATTCACCAAACTAGTGGTTAAGTAGTAAGCCTTAATTACACCATAAAGGGTGTCACTTTAACCTTCTTATGCTCCAATTACATTCACATGCCATGCATATTCATACAACATCCTCCAATATCAAGTTTGGATTCATTTATCCTTCCAACCAATCCATTAAACCAAATTGAGTCATAGACATAAATAATCATCAATTCAATAGTATATCACCATATCCACCTTCCATAACTCAATTACCATATCCACCTTCCATAACCCAATTAACATATCCACCTTCCACAATTCAATACAACCAAACCATGCAAAATAGTCCATAACCCTATTTCCATCACCTTTCAATAACAACCAATACATATAATCCTCTATCACACATATACATATGGAAGAGAACAAAGGCAAATAATATTCATACCTTAGAATTCACCTCTTGATTATGCAATCCTGTTTGCACAAATAATAGGTGCCTTTCGAAGCTCTCGAGATGACAAACGCAGTTATCGGATTACTTTGGAATTTCCACGGTTGAATCAAAAGTAATTTAAAGGTCAAATTTGGCTAGGGTTTGTTCTTTCTCAATGATTGATGATGAATATGAGTTTTTGAACTCATATACATGTATATATACACATATTCCCGTCCATAATATCATAGGGAATGACCAAAGTGCCTTTAAAATTTAAATAATGTCAAATCTGTCCTTTGGTGGACTGTTTTGATAAGCTAAATTAGATCAACCATAACTCTTTGCTCCGATATCGTATTTGAGTGAAATTGGTATAGTTTGAAAGATAATTCAAAGGGATTTCATTTCATATAAAGTAGGCCACCCAGTTCGTCCTGTACAAGGAGTTATGATCGTTTGAAGTTGACCCTAAAAATCTGTTTTGAGAGGCTGAAGTAAAACAAGTATAACTGCTTACTCAGACGTTGGATTTGGATGAAACCAATTGAATTGGAAAGAAGACTCAAAGATATTTCTTTTGATAGGTCGCAGCTCTCCCAGTTCATTATATTAAGGGAGTTATGATCGTTCAAAGTTGACCCAAAAAATTGGCAGGCCTCAGTAGTTTGTGTGCAGGAAATTTTCCTGCACATTTACTATTCCAAATATTCTGGCCACCGTTTTATAGTTTCGAACGTGCTCGATTATATCCGAAACCTATTCGTTTTTGGAAATCTTTATATCGTTGGAAAGCTTATTCAATAACCTTCGTATGGAACCATCGACGGGCAAATTCCGATATAAATAAAATAAAATAAAAATTAATTCCATATAAATAAGACCAATACACGTACTTGAATACGCCAATACACGTACTTGAATACGGGGTTTTACAACTTATATATTGAATGGTGAGTATATATTTGTATATATCTTCTATAGACGTATATATTTAAAGTATACATGTGTATATGTTTTATAAATTAGTATATAACTATATATAGTGTGTGTGTGTGTATATATATTGTAGTGTATATATATTGTAGTATATTTTATTTAAAGTAGTACATATATTCAATGGTACGTATATATGTGTATCTATCTTCTAAAGTAGTATATATTTAACGTATACATGTGTGTATGTTTTATAAATTAGTATATAACTATATATATATAATGTGTATATATTGTAGTGTATATGTATTGTAGTATATTTTATTTGAAGTAGTACGTATATATTGAATGATACGTATATATATGTATATATCTTCTATAAATGTATATATTTAACGAATACATGTGTATATGTTTTATAAATTAGTATATTACTATATACATGTTGTAGTATATATATATATATTGTAGTATATGTTTTATTTAAAGTAGTACATATATATTGAATGGTGCATATATATGTGTATATATCTTCTATAGATGTATATATTTAACGTATACATGTATATGTGTTTTATAAATTAGTATATAACTATATATATATATATATATATATATATTGTAGTATATATATATGGTAGTATATTTTATTTAAAGTAGTACATATATATTGAATGGTGCATATATATGTGTATATATCTTCTATAGACGTATACATTTGTATATGTTTTATAAGTGAGTATATAACTATATATATATATATTGTAGTATATATATAATGTAGTATATATATATTGAATGGTGCGTATATATGTGTATATATCTTCTATAGACGTATATATTTAACGTATACATGTATATAAGTGTTATAAATTAGTATATAATTATATATATATATATATATATATTGTAGTATTTATATATCGTAGTATGTTTTATTTAAAGTAGTACATATATATTGAATGGTGCGTATATATGTCTATATATCTTCTATAGACGTATATATTTAACGTATACATGTGTATATGTTTTATAAATTAGTATATAACTATATATATATATATATATTGTAGTATATATATATTTAATGGTGCGTATATATGTGTATATATTTTCTATAGAAGTATATATTTAACGTATACATGTGTATATGTTTTATAAATTAGTATATAACTATATATATATATATATATATATTGTAGTTTATATAAATTGTAGTATATGTTTTATTTAAAATAGTACATATATATTGAATGGTGCGTATATATGTGTATATATCTTCTATTGACGTATATCTTTAACGTTTACATGTGCATATGTTTTATAAATTAGTGTATAACTATAACTATATATATATATATATACATATTGTAGTATATATATATATATTGTAGTATATTTTATTTAAAATAATACATATATTTTGAATGGTGCATATATATGTGTATATATCCTCTATAAACATATATATTTAATGTATACATGTTTATGTGTTTTATAAATTAGTATATAACTATATATATATATTGTAGTATATATATATTGTAGTATATTTTATTTAAAGTAGCACATATATATCGAATGGTGCGTATATATGTGTATATATCTTCTATAGACGTATATATTTAATGTATACATGTGTATATGTTTTATAAATTAGTATATAACTATATAACTATATAACTATATATATATATATATATATATTGTAGTATATGTTTTATTTAAAGTAGTATATATATATTGAATGGTGCGTATATATGTGTATATATCTTCTATAGACGTATATATTTAACGTATACATGTGTATATGTTTTATAAATTAGTAGTATATAGCTATATATATATTGTAGTATATGTTTTATTTAAAGTAGTATAAATGTATTGAATGGTGCATATAGATGTGAATATATCTTCTAAAGTCATATATAATTAATGTATACATGTGTACATATTTTATAAATTAGTTTATAACTATATATATATATATTGTAGTATATATATATATATATATATATATATATTATATTATATTATATATTTTATTTAAAGTAGTACATATATATTGAATGGTGCGTATATATGTGTATATATCTTCTATAGACATATTTACTGTATACATGTGTATATGATATTTAAATTAGTATATAACTATATAACTATATATATATATATATATATATATATATATATATATATATATATTGCAGTATATAAATATTGTAGTATATATTTTATTTAAAGTAGTATATATATATTGAATGGAGCGTATATATGTGTATATATCTTCTATAGACCTATATATTTAACATATACATGTGTATATGTTTTATAAATTAGTATATAACTATATATATATATATATATATATTGTAGTATATGTTTTATTTAAAATATTACATATATATTGAACGGTGCATCTATATGTGTATATATATCTTCGATAGACGTATATATTTAATGTATACATGTGTATATGTTTTATAAATTTGTATATAACTATATATATATATATATATTGTAGTATATGTTTTATTTAAAGTAGTACATATAGTCGTATATATTCAATGTTACACATATATGTGTTTATATTTTTTAAATTTTAATGTAGTATATACTCTATATAGTGTATATATATTGTTTAACGTATTTAAAATGTATATAGGTGGGTATATATAGTGTATATTGGAAAAAACTTTTTTTTTTTTATTTTTGACCGGTTTTGATCGAATTTTTAACTGGGTTTGACCGGGTTTAGGTTGGTTAGATCGGGTTAGGTTATGTGGGCCGGTTCAGGGTTATTTTTTTAAAAAATTACTGTTGGACCAGGACCCGGTCCGGCCCACTTAACCAAGCCTAGATCCGACCCGTCCCACAGCCCGATAAAATTTCACGGGCCGATTTTGGGTTGACCCGGCCCGGCCTACTTAACACCCTTACTTCACGCTTAGTAAAAAATCAGATGAAGACACTTAATTTGAGACAAAGAATGCAACAAAAGTTTACCTCTTTAATAAAGTCCAAACAAAGATCATATTTTATGTGTCTTCTAAAGTCCTAAGAAAGGTTGCTTATGATATCCCATTCGTCAAGCCAATGTGTTACTGCAAACCTTTGTAGCTCATTTCGATCCCCTGCTTGAATTCTTGAGGCAACCTTCTTATCCTCCTTCACTCTATTATATTCCTCATTTTGTTATTATACTGCCTATTTCTTTGATGTTGTCACATGCAAAAATACCTATACAAACGTGATATCATCATACACCATAACATATAAAAAACACAGCACAACTATAGTAATTGTCAAAAACAAATCACTCTATCATTATTTATTAACTAAAAGAAAGACAAGAAAAAAAATCACATTGAATACAGAAAAATAATATAAATCAAATCAAAGCCAAATAATAAAAAGACAAACAAAGAAGAAAAAGGAATGAACGTTAGTGAAAATTAAATAAGGGTGGAAAGAACATTGGTGAGGGTTAAATAAGAATTTACAAAAAGTTACTTAAGTAGAATTGTAGTTTAAGTAAATAATTATATAAGATAATATTTTAATTGATTTAGAAGTCTACTAAATATAGAAATTCTTAGCTATTATAAATAAATAAATAATATTATAAAATAGTATTTTAGTTGATTTAGAAATGTAATACAAACTTCAATTTTTTAAGAACAAAGATTAAGTAATAATAACTTTTCATCCAACATTAGTTGAAATTAGTGACTACTACACGTGTAGGTGTGTTTTCTTAAGTACATGTATAGATATTAATACACAAAGTTTATATAAGATAAATTTGATTAAATCTAAAGCCTAATGGTAGGAATTCCTACTAAAATAAAATTTGGAAAAATTTTATTGTGAGATTTTTTAATTAATAATAATCTAAATATTCAAAAAATAGTAAATGACAATTTTGTTTATTGCGGGAACTTTTAATGAACGGCAAAAAGTTCAAATCATATTTCTAAGAGTCTTCACATTTTTAATATATGGGTGTGTGTATTAGGCAACTTAATCTTATGCATATTTGGTAATAGAGTAAATTTTATATTTATTAGATAACTATAAATATAATACCAGGAAACTAAATCTTATTCGTATTCGTGATAGAGTAAATTTTTTTCTAAATATAACAACACTCTAGATTGCAAGTGAGAGCTATAAGTAGAACTCACAGTACTTTTTTCTATTTCATCAGCTACACTAATTTTACTTGTTCTTTCAAATTAACCCGTCATGCCTTCATCAACAGGTTCAGACAATATTGCATCAATTGTGAAAAGGTCTCTAAGGATCAAAATAAATTTATATTAGGAAAACTTTATGTTGTTTTGATTCTTTGCAGCCCTTTTCATGATTGATGCAGTATTGTCAGAATCCGTTTATTAAGGCATCACTATAATATTTTTGTCTGTCGACCACTTGAAAAGTGTGCTTTAAACTATACCAAAAGGTGTGATCTTTGATCAAAAGACACAAAAGTCACAGTATTGTCAGAATCCGTTTATTAAGGCATCACTATAATATTTTTGTCTGTCAACCACTTGAAAAGTGTGCTTTAAACTATACCAAAAGGTGTGATCTTTGATCAAAAGACACAAAAGTCACACTTTTTTATTTTTGCCAACGTTTTCCAGAAAGTGGAAAAAACATTCATAACCTTAGATTTCTGACCACACGTTTTAGATGTTGCCTTTCAAGCCATGCCTAAAAGCGTGGTCTATTAAGTAGGCAACTATGACCATGATTGTTATAACCCCATGTGAGAACACTCTTTCATCTTAGAACTACACATTGGAAGTGTGGCCTTTGATATTTTATATGCAATGGTTAAAAATTATGGCTTCTACGAAAACACTTACAATATGTAGCCTTTGCCTATGTCCATGACATACGTATAATCCCTATGGCCACACTTAAAAGTGTGGCAATATGGCAAAGTCATTAGATACATTTTTGAATATTTTTACCAAAAGTTTTCCGATTAAAGATTTAATTTTTAGTATATGAAGTGATTCTATTATTTGATGCATATAACTATATGATATCAAGAACTAAATTGACTAATAAATGCCAAAAATAATTCAAGTTCATTTATAATTGAAATGAACTTCGATTTAGTCATGTATTAAAATTCTAATAAAACAAGTATCAAAATGTACGGATAAACTTCACAAATATAACAGAATGTATTCATATAGTGTAATGAATATTGACATCCTAATTATTTCCAAAATTCTTCGTAATTCACATCAAAAGATCAAAATTGACTTTCTTCCATCATTGCCAATTGCATCATTCAAATTTTCCCACACTCAAAAAGAAATTAACAATTAGATAGATGCCAATCATTGATCATTCATAAAATATGATGAAAGTGTAATTATTTTTTGCGCCATTAATAGAGTCAATCAAAGAAAATGTGGATAACCTAAATTACTACTCAAATCGGTATCATATTCCAATTTTTTGCTAGCAAGCCAGTGACAAAGAAGAAAAGATGGTGGGGTTGTGCTGCCAATAAGGTAATTCAAAAAAAAAGAAAAATTGCCCTTTTTCTTTCTAGGCTGGAATTTGATCTCTATTGCTTTTTCTAAATACATTTTCAACACTTTTTAACATATTAAATACACAGGTTCCCTTAAATATTTTTTTAAACAAAAATCGGGCTAACAACCCATTTATTAAATAAAAAATTTAACAGTCAATATCAATAAAGGCTGGGCCCTAAATTAAGACCTGTCCCAAACCCATTAAGAACATAAATCCGACAACAAAAGCAACAAACAAAATGCCCAAATTCAAATTAGGAAATGTCAAAGCTGCATCTTCCTCACAGCTGTGATTCCATCTTGTACTACGAAATTCATTTCCTTGGAGCTTCCCCATGAGAAACTGGAAAGTCGAATGAGTAAGAGGAAAGATTTGGAAGCTTCAATTTGTTCCTCATTCAGTTCAACCAATACTCATTTAGTCTCAAAAATCATAGACGACTTCTCCATAAAGTTGCAGATTAATTTGATCTCGTCGTTTGTAACCGCCAGTTAGAGCAGATGGTACTGGTGTAGGAGTTGTCGTATAATGAAGGTCGAATCCACAAGATGTTGGTGATTAAAGAAACTCTGTGTTTGCTAAATTTGGATGAAAAGAGCTCCCATCTTGTCAGTGCCTATAATAATTGATGATAAAGTAAGTCATCCTCGTTTTCTCTAGTAGATGGAACCCATATAAGCTATATCCCTGACCTTAACTAGATTTCTCTAATGATGCATGAGTACAAGATTAGCAGCTAACTTAGATCTGGAAGCTGAAATGAACCGCATCAGCTTATGAGTGTAACTCAGGTACATCTAAGCCCTTTCGAAATAACTTTCAATTCCATTACCTTTCCTTCTATGGGTTGAATCCCAAAAGGAATTAATACCACCATATAAAGTCAAGATACTAAAATTGATTATTACATCAAAATGTTTATACTTGAAACATTGTAACTGAGTGAAACAATCTTGTCTACGATGAAGAATATGAATAGTATTGATAAGTCCTGGTTTAGTATAACACCTCAACGCTCTCACCAGGTACAAGTACTGTCAACCACTAGAAATTGCTTCAGACTTCACAACCAACTACTCAAAAATTCACCAATAGCCTCACTTGTAACTCAGTAATGAAACATCTACAGCAAAACTTGAGATTTGAACTTAACAATTGAAATTGCTTGATATATTTGTTTTTTGATCCTCATGATTGGGGTGTTGATCTTGCCAAGATTAGTAATCTTTTTCCTGCTCTTGGAACTTCCTGAATTAAGCAGAATTCATATGTACCTGCAAAACTAAAAACTAGGTTAGCAAAAAAATCAAGAATATTTCCCTCCCTTAAGGAGCATCGTACTCTCACTAATGTGACAAATTCTATTCCTGTTAATAGTCTTGACCTCCATAGAAATTGTCCAAGGAATCTCCCAATCTCCATTGATAATGTTAACCATAACCAATGACAATTTTTAGGATAATATTGGTGAGTTGATTATCTAAACAGTATTGGAGCCCTTTCCTTATAGCTCTATCCTTAGCCACTACGTTTGTTGTATCAGTAATTTGGAAACCTTTAGCTTCCACAAAATCTCCTCCATTATTTCTTAAATAAAATACAGCAGCACCGGGACCTGAGTTACCTTTAAAGGCACCATCAATAGTACATTTTAACCATCCCAAAAGAGGAGCCATCCACTTAACAACTTTACAAAGAAAATTAGGTCTGTAATATTTCAATGAGAAATCATTTGGGGCCAATTATTAGGTGGTTTATCCCTGACTATCTTAGGGGAAGATTTCTCTCTTCTCTACAAGGACACTCGAAATGCAGTTTGGTCACAGTCAATGGAAATAATACAACATGAAGACATGACACATTAATATTCACAAACAAAAACGATACTGAATGGGCTCCTCCGTTGCGCCATACTGCTTGCTTTGAAACCTATTCGAATGGCGCGAGATACAATACGCTTTGCTTTCATGCACAAGTTGAACTTTAACCTTATAAATTTACTTATAGAATCATTAATGTCCCACATAACCTTATTTCTGGAATATGAACCACCATGAATAATTGCATTCCTCCTCTTCCATAAAAACCAGAGAATGATATTAGGAAGTGCTTGAAAGACTATTTACTGTCTAATGTTACCTTGAAGATCCCACCATTTCTTCATAGTTTTAACTTGTACCCAAGGACCTAAGAGACCATCACCTCTAGTATAATAATACAGATAAAAATAGCTGCTTCTTCTATTAAGAATAGGTGCTCTACTATTTTCCTTATGAAAATTCTACAACAATGACATATTTGAGAAATATTAGGATTTCACGTAGCCATAACAACAGCTACAGAAACCTATGTATCCATACCCTTCATCTAATAAAGGAAATTTTGAAAGGATTCACCCACAATATCTTAAAATCATCATTAGAAGCTGATTTCTTTCTAAGAATTTTCCAAACAAATTTGACAGAGATCTCCCTAATACTATTCTTTATCCACCAAGGTTTCTCAATTTCTCTACTGTGTCTAACATTTCCCATATTCATCTTAACATACTCAACAATATTACTAGGCAAATGTTCCTACATGAGGTCAAAATCCATCCATTTTCTGTCATGAAGATACCAATATCTGTCTAAGTGTGAGAGCCCAGCACATCAGTAGGTTGAACAGATAATGGATCAAGATTAGTTCAATTATCAAATACTAGATAAACCTCTCCTTGGTTTCCATCACAAATTCTATTCAACAATCTTTCTATTCCGCAACATACATTTCCACACTTGAGAACCACCTTTTCATTGAACAAGAATCGGTATTTATTGTAATTAGGCCAGAATAAATTTTGGGTCCTGAATGTCTACCAAAGCATGACAAACACAACTTGAGATATATCCCATATAGATCTAAAATCCAAACCACCTTCAATTTTTGGTAAACTAACCTTATTAGAAGCAACCCAGTGCTTGATCCCACCTGAAATATTATTACTCCAAAAGAGTTTTGCAAAAATTCTATGAAGCTCTTCTAAAATACAATTACGAGGAACAACCGTTGCCAACACATGAACTGACATACTTTGTAAAACGCTCATGATTAACACTTTCTTAACCCCCGAATAACAACATCTTACCTATCCAAGCATGACATTTATCTCTCACCCTTTTAATCAGCTTAACATAATGCTTCTTTTTTTTTTAGCATGAGTGATAGGACAAGCAAGGTATTTGAAAGGAAATTGACCCCTGGAAAAACCTTTGCATTCTTTCACCAATCTTCTTAAATTTACAGTAACACTCTGATGTAAAAATAAAGAACTCTTTTCTTTATTAATTTTCTGACCAGACTGAACTTTATAGTCATGTAAAGTTGACACAATCTTTTTTAAAAAATATTTGTCAGTAGAGGAAAAATAATAGTATCATCTGCATATGCAAGATTATTCAATAGTGAACTCCATTTAGGAAGACCATAACCAACACACATCCTCAAATAAAGCATTCAAAGATCTAAACAGAACCTTAGACAATAGAATAAAAAAGGTAGGAAATAAAAGTTGCCCTTACTTAACACCTCTAGTTGAGTGAAAAAAACCATGAGTTTGTCCATTAATCAACACCGAATACCAATTGTTAGCTAGCAATATCCAAATCAAATCCACAAAAACATGATAGATGCCCATTTTTCTTAAAACTTTCATCAGAAAGAATCAAGAGACTGTCATAGGTTTTAGCCATATCAAGCTTAAGTATTACATTATCAGGCTTACTCTCTTTTTGATATCTATAACAATATCTTGAGTCAACAAAATATTTTCAATGATGCTTCTAACTTTTACAAAACTAGATTGATTACAAAAAATCAAATTAGGTAGAAAAACCTAAAGTCTATCATCAATAATTCTAGAAAGAAGTTTATTGATGAAATTAATCAAATTAATAGGTCTCAAATCAGAGCAATGTTGTACATTTTCTTTCTTTGGTAGGAGCACCAAATTAGTATGAGTAATAGACTTTGGCAATGAATTACCTTGAAAAAAATCCTGAACTATTGTTAGGATATCATCCTCAATAATATTCCAACAACACTGATAACATGTTTCTGTCAAATAATCAGATCTGTCAAATCATCAGATCCACTAGCACTATCACCATTTAAGGCAAAAACAACCTTCTTGAACTCCTCTAACTCTGAGGTTTTACATAACAAAAGGTTCTCTTCAGGAGTCATAGAGTCAGGAATGTGCCTCAATAAAAAAACCAGTGGCATCTCTCTCTTGAGAGATTTTTTTATGGTAAAAATAATGACTTCAGTAGCTATCTCTTCTTCCTCTTCTAACCAAATCTGTTTATATTTTGTATTCTTTTCAGATGAAGTATCTTCCTTCTGCCATTTACTATGCTATGAAAAACTTTTGCATTCCTATCTCCAGTTTCAAATCAATCATACCCCTTTTTTTTTTCAAAATATCTCTTCAAAATAAAGATATCTTTTAAATTTAGGTTGAGATTTTTTTGCATTACAACTCTGTTCATAGCATTAGACACTTCTTTAAAGCACTTCTTTTTTATTCTAACAATGTCTTCTCTAATAATCATTTTTTTGAAAATATCCCCATAAGTTTCCTTGCTCCATTTTGTCAAAGCATTCTTGACCCTCTTGATATATTCCTTAAAAGCTAGAAAAGGATTTTCAGAATCATTGGAGACCCAGTTCAATCTAACAATCTCCTTAAAGTGTTCATGATTTGTCCAAAATTTTAGGAATTTGAATGTTTTTCTATATCTGGTATCATATTATTCATAAGTAAGCAACATTGAAGCATGATCTGGCCCAGTTCTGGATAAATGTTCAGCTTTAATATCATTGAACCGGCTTTGCATCTCTTGATTAATAACAATTCTATCCAACCTCTAAAAAATACAATCATTATCAACTTTATCATTCGACCATGTGATGTGGCTCCCTTTGTATGGAACTTCTGTTAAGTCATAAGATGAGATACAACATTCAAAGTCTTCATGATCAGCATCTACCATAAGAAGACCTCCTATTTTCTCTTCTGCATTCATCACCACATTAAAGTCACCCCCACTAACCAAGGACCATCTATTCATTTTTTTCACCTGATAAATGTCATTCCACAGATCTAATCTTTGAACTTTACTGCACTTAGCATAAACAATAGTGATGTAAAAAGTATATTGCATGATCTTCTATTTTATCTTTAGAGTAAGTTATTGTTCTATATTATTAATAACTATAATATCAAAATCATGGTTTATAAAGACCTATATTTTTCCATTATAGTTAGAATTAGCTAAAGGCATGCACAATTTTCTTTTCTACTTGTTGATGAATCTACTATCTTGAAAAGGTTCTATAAGAGAAATAAAAGAAAACTTATGATACTTATATTGCATTTGAACCCTCTGAAAAGCTTGTTGTGACTTCACTAATCTTATATTCCAAATGAATGATTTCATCTTTTATATATTGATCTATTTCTTTTTGGTAGGACTTTTACATTTTAACCACTTTATCTATCTCCTTATTTTTTAACCTTTTCTAGCAGCTTTCATGACGCTTAGAGATAAATCAACATCTCTGGTAATGTATATCAATTCATTTTTAGTGTCTTCTCCCTCTCCCTCTATGTGTAGTACTTTTTTTGCATTATCACCATTCGGGACTCATCTATCTGCACAACAGTAGGTGGCAAAACTACTGCCCTATTATTATTTTTTACTATTTGATCATCATTATTGCCAATATCAGAGTACTCTTGAATTGTTGTACTACTCTCATTTTGTCTATCATGTTCGATATGTTGACTATAAGGAGCTAAGAATTTATGACCATTATTAGTAACTGGAATCCCTGTGTTCACGAGCCCTTCTTTTGTTTCCTCCACTTGCTGATCTTCTACCCTTTTGTGTTGTTCAACTGTTGGTGCAGCGGGAGCTACTCCAGATGATGTTTCTACCATGTTGTGTTGTCAAAGAGTTATTTCTGATGATGTTTCTACCCTTTTGTGTTGTTCAAGAGCTGTTGTAGATGATCTTTTAGGGTCTGGAATCTATCCAAAAGACTTTACAACTCATTTCTTTGTTGATATTATTTCCCCTTCACTATTTTTTTTGGAGATATAGTAGTAAACATTTAGATCCTTGTAATTATCACCTGTTGTATGTGATCTCTCTACATTATCATCCTCCTCTTGTGCGAGGGCATCATACTTATTCTTAATTTCTAGGGTGGTCTGATCATTAATATGTCTTTTATCATTTACCATATTCTATTGATTAGGGTCTCCAACCACTCTACCACTAGAGAGAATTCTAGCTTTTTTCGTTTTGAAATTTATGCACTTGTGGGAGATAAGGAGGACTAGGTTCCTGAGACCTTTTCTCATTACCATGTTCATTCTTGTCATGTTGAACTTTACTCTTTTCCTTATGCTTTGATACCTTACTTACTCGATACTCTTCTATGTTATGCCCTTGCATCTTCCTTTCCCAATAATACTTGGAGACAATCATTTTTGATAGAAATCATGTTAACTTTTACTTTCCTAGAAGATTCATTCTCAATGTTCATCTGTATCGCTTTATGAAAATCTTTATTAAGATCAGCTAGCATCTTCACAAGGGAATAATTAGGTGTAGACTTATTAATTATATCTGATCTAGTTATAAAGGTTTGCCCACAACTACAACCAAAGAGAAAAAACATTCTTTCACAAAGAAGGTGGACAAAAGATAAGGAAATGAAATCCATGCCATGGCCATGATGTTTTCTCATTAACCTTGAACCTAATATTATATATCAATGTGTGCATTAGGTAAGAATACCCATCTTTGCAATTGATGCAATATGCTCCCTTAAAAATAAGATTAATAAATTTTTCCTACTTTGTTAGGTGAATAAGAATATCTTTACTCCGAAATAATCCAATCTAACATCCTCCCTTAACATCACATTGCTGAGAAATAATCCTTCTTAATTTATCTAAATCACTACTCATATGCAAATTTACCGATGACTACAAATTCAATATCTTACATTTGGTTCATTCTATTGACTTCTTCCTTAATTCATTTGATCTGAGGGATATCTCCAACCATAGTAATATCTTTACAGAGGCTTTCATAAGTGTGTTGATCTGTTTGGTTAAGAGAATCTGCAAAGGACATCTCTTCTGCAAACTAAGGTTCAAGCTATTAGGGTGAAATTATAATTGGGATTAGATGGCAATGGTGGAAAATCAGTAGTAGAAAGATCTAGACCAGCCACTGAAGATAGTTGGCTGCTGGCGGGCATATTCATAGCTAGGTTTTTCGGGGCATAACTCAAGTTGTTTAACACTTTTATATAAATTAAAGCTTGTGAAATATGTTATCCTTGTTACTCTTGGCTTGATTGATTGAGAGTCACATAGGATGAATGAGCATACGTTGGTTTTTTGTAAAAGCAAAACTTTTTCTTTCTATACCAACTAGAAGGGGAATGATTATTGATGCCAACTTATAACCAAAAAGTTCCTTCTCTCTGTTGTATCCCAGGATCGCCTTAACGAATAAGAGGCTAGTCCATGAAAAATCTATCTCGATTGGAGCACTCATAATTTTTTTTCTTCCTCTTTCAATTTCATTTCTAAATTTGGCTCGCTTCAGTCTACGGTTTAAAGAATTTCCAATGCAACGTGGCTGGTCTGGTAAGGCAAGTCACTCCTCTTTTCGAAGAAGAGTGCTTGCCCGAGCTATGTTCTATTGGGTTATTAACTCAATCAGTATATGTACCCACGCGATAAACTAATAATACTAAAATATTATTTTTAATTGAAATGTCTTGTTCGAGTATGTTAAATCATATTACTTTAAAAAATGCAACTATCATATTCTTTCTCAATGAAATGGGCCTCACACCCAATCCCCTCTTCCCCTCCCCCCACCCATCTCTAACTAAATTCATATGAATAAATACAATCATGTAATTATAAAAATATATTTTTATTATATATATATATATATGAATGAAAATAATTATGTACTTTAAAAAACAAAAAAAAGTCATATTTTTCTTTAATATATTATTCACAATTTAAAGATATTAGGTTTTTAATTCTACTTCCTCCACCTCTAGCTAAATTTATGAGTAAAATCAGTCATGTAATTGTACAAAAAAAATTATATTTTATTTTCTATTTTTATTATATTATTTACAATTTAAAGATATTAGATTGTTAAAATTAATTATTTTTACATTTAATATTTTTACTCTATAATCCTCACCTCTTCCATTTAAAATTTATGTTAATATATGTATTATTTCATTACTTCATTACATACATATAATTCGTTCCCCCTCCCCTTCTCCCGTCTCTAACCAAACCCATGAGTAAGAATAATTATGTAATTATACGGATCGATCCGCATAATGCACAAATGAAAGTATTATTATTCCTACTCTTTACAAATTGTGATGTCTTGTTTGAGTATGTTAATCATATTATCTTTAAAAAGTCTACTATCATATTGTCATCTTAAAAAAGTCTATCATATTGTTCCTAACTTAATGTAATAAATCTCTCCCCTTCTCCCTGCCTCACAATTTTCATAACAAAATCTATATAAATAATCAAAAGAATCATATAGCATTTAGACATTTTATTTTTATTTTTATTTATTACATTATTCACTATAAACATTTATTAAATTGCTAATAATGAATTTTAATAGCCTATTGCTTGGCATAATATAGGTATTAAGAACTCTTATTATTATTAGTTTTATTTACTTGTGCATTTTTTTATTTTAAAATTTTTATTCTATTATTTACATCTTTTCAATTTAAAATTTATGGATAGTAATATGTGAATTGTCTAATTACTATATTGTATTCTTAAAAACATCAACACGCAATTTAAAAGAATTAAAGTAATTGAGAGTTGGAGAAGAACAATTTTATATTCTATAGCATCTTATTATTATTTTCAAATAAATGCCAATGCATAAAATAAGTCTTTTATTTTTTATATATATATTTTTTTAAGTATAATCTTGAACAATTGAAAGTGAGCTTTACTATATGTAGGATTTTCACTCATTTTTTTGAATTAAATTATTATGTACCTATTTACTAACCAACTTACAACTTATTGCTGAAATATATTTTGGTGTTCAAAATTTGTTGACATATTCTCGGGTAAGGGCCGATCTCCTCGGAATCTATCTTTCAATAATTCTCTTCCTACAAATCACCCCTTTCAACTAGCCTGTCCGGTCAATCTTGTAAGATTAGCTCATTCAAGGGGTTGTTTTCGAAGTGTCATAACATATGTTGAAAGGGTTGGAAAGCGGCATATAAGATGTATGATCTCTTAATAATGTGACACATTTTGAGAAGAAGTAAAAAATATCACACCATGTATTAGTTCTTTGAGCTGGTTGAGCCCAACAAGGTATATTCCGAGACTATGGATAAAAGGAAGGCCAAGAGCCTAATCAGGTCTCCTCATCATACCTTATTTATAAGAGGTTAGGGGTGGCTCAAGCGTATTGGGGGCCTAAGGCCAAATTTAAATTGGAGGCCTTATATTAAAATTAAAAAATTATATTTTTTTATTTAAAATCTATCTTTCTAGCTTTTTGAGATGCAAAGTCGTTAATAATTTTTTGATAATCGATTTCTTCTAACAGTTCTTTTTCAATTGATAATATAGCCAATCCACTAAATCTTTCTTGAGACATTGTTGATCTTAAATAAGATTTTATAATTTTTAATTTTGAAAAGCTTCTTTCCGAGGAAGTGACTATTACATGAATTGTTAAAATTATTTTATAAGCAATATATGCATTTGAAAAATAATCAAGTCATTTTATTTGATCGAGTATCTCGATTAGTGTATTATCTTTTATTTGTATGATTTCCCTCAACACTTTTAATTCGGAATATAAGTCTATACCATCAATATCAGAGTGAGTATTATGTTTTAAGGAACATTCAAGATTAAGACAATATTTTTTAAAATTCTCGTCATCTAATGATCGCAGTTTTTTTCCATTAAATAAAAAATTAAAAATACTTTCATGTGCTTCAAATTGTTCAAATCTATTTTGAAGTGAAGAAATGACTTGGTACTCTATATATAAGAAGTAATCAACTCTAAAAAATTCTTCAAGAGATTTTGTAATTTCGACGTTCTCACCAAATTATTTCTTTCTATAAATTACACGTTTACTATGAAATTCAGGAACTATATTCATCTCTAATGCAATTTCCTTAGTTGCAATCATAGCAGTTGTAAATCCTTCTCTATATTTTTTGAAAAAAGAAACAAGACCTCTTAATTGATCTATGACAACATCAATATGCATATCTTTTGATTGTAAACTTTTGCTAATTGAATTAACAACAAATAGTATATCATACCAAATAGTCATACCAAATAAAAATTTAAAATCTTCAAGCTCATAAATTGCTAAGCAATTAGCTTCACTTTTAGTTTTTGGATCATCACTAACTTCCACTTATTTCAATAAAACATCTCTTATTTGTGGAGTTTGAAATCTTATTGCTTTAATATTTTCTATACGACTTTTTCAACGTGTTTGTGGCAATGATTTAAGAGTTAAACCGGATACACAATCTTTTAAAGTTTTTCATCACTTAGTGGAAGAAGAAAATAGTGAATATATGTATTGTACCACTCCAAAGAATGATATAGCTTTTGTACAAGAATTAGCCATATCACATATTACTAAATTTAGATTATGACAACCACATGGTGCATAAAATGATCTAGGATTATGTTTTTCCTTCATATTAGATCCATTATCATATCCTTGTCCTCTTAAGTTATCAACATCAAGTCCAATACATTTTATTTCATCTAAAATAACTTCAAAAAGACCTTTTCCACTTGTATCATTCACTTTAAGAATTCTAAAAAATATTCGACAATTTTTATTGAAGTTGTTGAAATATCCATACTCCGTAATATAAAAGACATTTGCTCTTGATGACTTGTATCCAGTGTGCAATCGAGTATGATGGAGAAACACTTTTTTTTTTTATAATTTTTTCAATAATTTTATTCTTTATTTCACTTGCCAACAATTTTATTAATTCATTTTGTATATTATCCCCTAGATAATGGTTATGAATTTCATCATGCTTGATTCTATGAATATGTTCTTGCATGATTGGATCAAATTCTGCAATCATTTCAATAAGATTTAAGAAGTTTCCATTATTTTCTTGGTAAATCTTTTTGTTCGTTACCCTAAATACTAAATTATTTTTTCCAAGAGTTTTTATGACGGAAATAATTCGTGACAATAGATTTTTCTAATGTTCTCTATCTCTATTAATTTGATCTTGCATATTTTTATCAATTGTTTTATTGTTGTGAAATCGAACTTCTAAATCAATCCATGAACTCATATTGATTATATGTTGGTTGGTCGTTTTATGAGTTCTAAGTTTAGTACTAAGATTTTTTCAATCTCTACTACCTTCACTAGCTAATTTATTGTTCTTAACATTAAAAATAGTGTTAAACAACTTGCAACAAAAATAAAATACTTTATTCAAATCTTTGGAATAAACTAACCATCTTCTTTCATGTCCTTCTTCATTAGCCAATTTTTGAAAATAATATATAGTAGAAAAATGTCTTGAAGATTCATCCTTTGGAAAATCTAGGTCGGTAATTCTATTTGGCCCCTTTTCTACTAATAGATCTCTTAACTTAGTATCAAAATTATTCCATTGACTAGGATCATATGTTTTTAGGAATACAATTGTTCTGTTTATTTATAAGTTCTTAGTCTTCTTGAGAATCTACAATTGATTTTTCACTAATTTCCTTTTTTTCTTCTTCTATTTGGATTATTTCATTATCTAACTCAACAAAGTTAGTGACTTGTTCATCTAAAGAACATTCTCCTAAATTGTTTGGTCTAATTTTGATATTATTTGTCAAAAATTTATTAAGAGCTCCTTTTTGGAATTTTATCAATTTATCAACTTTCTTTTTCTTTTAAGTTTTGAATGACCAGGTTCATACTTTCTAGATGACATTTTAAAATTCCAACAAATATTCTAAACATTATCTACAGTATCAATTAAAAAGACAAATATAAGAAACAAAAGTAATATTAAAAAGTTTAAGAATAATATTATCCGATTTAATAAATATGAAGATTTGATTCCAAAATATTTTTTGGATGCTCTCTTCAAATTAAATAGCAAAATTTTTAATTTTTAAATTATTTAACTCAAAATTCTCGAATTTAAGAGGGAGAAAGTAAACATTAAGAATAGAGAGAGTGAGAGTAAGATATGAAAATAGATAAAAAAGATAAAAAATGTCAACTTAAAAAGTAAAAAGAAGGACCAATGTTTCTTTTTTTATGGAGAAAGTAAAAAGTATTGTCATTGATCAATCAAATTATTTGTCCATCAAAATTTTATTTTTAAGCTATATTTTGTTTCTCCTCCAGAAAGTCCTATTCCTTTATTTTATATAATAATGTAAGTAGTAATTTTTTTTTTTTAAATCTAGTTCAAAATTACTAGAACATGAGCGCCCAAATTTGGGGGGCCTAAGGCAATGACCTTTTCCATTACATTGTTCATGCCGGCCCTGGTTACATATTTGTAGAAATGTGATATTGCACATATACAACAGGGGAAAATTCAGAAATAGCATACTTACCCCCTTAATTATGAGTTTCATATCAACAGTTTCATAATTATATAATATAACAAGTTGTATTTTGTATTTTTGCAAACTGTTGCTACAAAAATATAAATACATATTATTTTTACTGCCCTTATGATTGATATGTATTTTGTGTTTTTGCAAATTGTTGCTACAAAAATATAAATACATACAAATACATATGCTACAAAATGTAATTTGATAAAGTATTGTTATTTTTTGTAATTTAATACTTAAGTATGCTACTTTATGTATTTTTTTCTATACAAAATGCTCAACTACAAACGAAGCTTATCATTCATTAACAATTTTTCTAATTTATTATCTTTAACGTTTTGAATATTTTTACCTTCATCAAATTATCTTTCAATTATCTTTGAACCTCATAACTAAGTATATGTTGGTTCATTCGTTTTTCTAGACATTTCTAGAAGAAAAAAATTAAGGCAAACATTTATTTGAAGCTGAAAGTAAAGAATAACACAAAATCATTACAAATAGCAAGCTCGTCATACAAAAATTATATGGATTAGTCATGGTAATATCTGAGTCTAAAACCTTTGGATGAATGATAAAGCAACGACATTGGATAATATATATATTTTTATTTTCTATGGCAAACATTACTTGAGAAAATTGAAGGAAAGGTGTCTTTTAAGTCTTGAATGCAAGATTGGTGACATTGATCAACTTAAAGGGTCAAACATAATTAGAAAACTTGATTAAGTTAATTATGGACTTGATTAATATTTTCAAAACTTTCTAATCTTTTCAAAAATACAAATCAACCCACACCCCTCTCCTCCAAATCATCCGTCTCTCTCTCTCGACAGTCTCTTAAGTCTCTCCCAACCAACAATTCTGCAAAATTTCTCCCTTCAAGCTCTGGTGATAAATAGATGGGTGAGTTCTTTTTCGACTTTCAACCGTCAATTGACGTGAAGAAACAGAGAAACTTGAGCCAACTTCTCCAGCGACAACAACTTCGAGTTCTTCGTCGTCCAATTTCTTCTTTCACAGGTAAAAAATTATGACTTGAGCCAACTTCTCTTCTAGATTGGTTAACAATTTTAATATTTCTTACTTAAATTTGAAATGTGGACTAAAAAAATCCTAATTTCTGGCATTTCTTCTCTACTCTTTCCGCTGTGAAATATAATTTTTTGTTGTTATTATAGTTCTTGTTGTCAAACTGTTGATTCAATTTATTGGTGATTTTTGGTCACCGTTGATGTTCTTAGTGTGCGTGTGTTATGTTGGTGTTGCTGGGTTGATTTGTTGTTTTTCTTGGTAAAAATGGTGATGCAACAGATTAACTATCTGATGCAACAGATTAACCATCTAATGCAACAGATTAACCATCTGGTGCAACAGATTAACAATCTGATGCAACAGGTTAACCATCTGATCCAATAGATGATATATCTGATACAACAAATGAACACAATAGATCATTCATTTGTTGCGATAGACGACTCTTCTGTTTGGAAGAAATCTAAATAATATTAATCCAACAAATAATTCATTTGGTAATAGATGAGTGATCTATTTCAACATATGTGTCGCCTGTTTGTATTATTTCCAATGAATTACTTATCCACTGCAACAGGTTGCTTATATGATGCAACAGATATCCTACCTGGTGCAACAAATGAGTGATCTATTTTATTGTCTCTAACGGATTACTCATTCGCAACAATAGGTTGGTTATATGCTGCAATAGATAATCTACCTGGTGCAATAGATGAGTGATCTATTTTTATTGTTTCCAACGAATTACTCATCTACTGCAACAGGTTGCTTATATGATGCAATAGATATCCTACCTGGTGCAACAGATGAGTGATCCATTTGAAATAATAAAAATAGATCACTTATCTGTTGCACCAGGTAGGATATCTGTTGCAGCATATAATCAACCTGGTGCAACAGATGAGTGATCTGTTATAATTATTTTCAATGAATTACTCATCCTCTGCAATAAGTTGGTTATATGTTGCAACAGATAACATTCCTGGTGCAACAGATAAATGATCTATTTTATTCTTTCCAACAGATTACTCATCCATTGCAACAGATTGGTTATAGTTGCAACATATAACCTTTCTGGTGCAACATATGAGTGATCTATTTTTTTATTTTCAACGGTTTACTCATCCATTTGTAATAGGTCGGTTATACATTGAAACAGATAACATACCTGGTGCAATATATGTGTGATCTGTTGGAACTGTTATTTTATTATTTGCATATTAGATCATTAACTGTTATCCTTTTTAATGATACATTAATCAATTATAATCTATTTTATGTTCTTGTTAATTTAAGATAATATGGCTTCCAAAAGAAAAAAAATTGAATTAATTCCAAGTAAAGGAACAAGTGAAGCAGCTAGACTACATCCACCACTCTATGAGCTTGCTTTACAAGCATTATCTCAATCAGGAGCAGAAGATAATAAATACGGGAAGGAGGAATGTTTCAAAACAGATGATCCAAATAATAATAGCCCTTCCACCGAAGAGTTGGTCAAAACCTCCAGCATTGATCATTATCCTGTGAGAATGCATTGCGATGGTGCCACAGATTTAACAGGTGATTTTGTGTTTATGTTAGTCATGGAAAAATCTTTCGACGCCTTCAAAAAAATACTTTGAGAACAAAAATTTGATTCTTATTTTAGGGAAAGCTGCTTTGGGCAATTTCTTGATTTGCTGGAGGACAACAATGCTCGTTTCCAAATAAAAATGGTATATGATCTTCTCAAGCGTTGGTTTAGGTATGAAAATAAAGATAACATGGATGAGGTGTGGATAAATTACTATGGCATGCCTGTTTGTTTTGGTTGGAACGAGTTTGCCATAGTTACTGGACTAAGATGTTATCCTTTTCCTCCTTCTCAAGTTATACCTGCTCTAACCCCTAAAATAAGCACCTCGCATACCCAAAAAGGCAAAAACAAGTCGAGTTATCGTGATGACCTGGTGTCCATTGTTGGTCCAAGCTTCGAAAACAAAAATTTGATAGAAGTGTTGAAAGGTAAAGGACTTTCAAAGAAGCACAAGCAATCATTGTGATTGGTTTGGTTTGTACATAATATTCTTTGGGCGAGAGACATTAACAATAACATAAGCCTCGATTTAATAAATCTCTCCGAGAATCTTGAGGCATTTAACAACTATCCTTGGGGTTATGAAAGCTTCAAAATGACTGTCAAATATTTGTTAACTCCGTTAAAGCCAAAGACAGTCAACTTATATGACTTTTCATGGGCTTTCATGATAAATATTTCTTTTATTATGATATGATTCATTTTTTAATTCAATAATGCTTTTGATTTATTGGCGTTATGTTATAGGCTTGGGCATTTGAAGTCATTTCTTATTTGAGACAACAAGTGAACTACCAGGAAGAAGTTTTCTGTCCAAGAATCCTGAGATGGTTGTAGGCCAAAATTGATAAAAATATAATTTTTTTTGATCTTTTCAATCCCCTGAAGGAAGCAGTAAGTCTGATTCTAATCAAGTTTTTGTTTTAATTAATGATTATTTTAAATGATTTCATTATCATTCTAATATATGTACTGATTTATTTTAGATTGTTCATCTGTGGCTTGTTCCGACCAATTGAGAGTTGAAGATGCCATTTTTTCTTACTTTACGGTCAGTCAAACTTTATCGGATCCTAAGGTCGTTGATAGAATAAAAATAAAATTTTTTAGAGCAACAACCATCACAAGAAAAATAATTTTGAAGGGTAGGCTTGTTGTTGTTGATGATGGTAGTGGTATTGATAGTGGTACTGCTGTTGAGGCTATGATGCTCCTCTTATATTTTTTGAAACAATAAGTTATTATGATTATGATCATACTGGTTATACATATTTTGCCACTTCTAGCAAATGTTCTACATGTAAATGTCAAGACTGCAAAGCGAAACATGATGGAGTGATTAATGCTATTAACGCACTAACTACTTATGTAAAGAAAATGACATCTAAGAGGGGTGTCATTCCATCAAAGAGGATTTTATATCCATACAATCCACTAGAGATCAAGGTGGCTAAGAGGAGAAGGAAAGATATTTTCAGGGCATCATCAAGCATCGAAAAAAGCAAAATTGCAATGCCTCTGTCTTTATCTTACACCACTGTTCAATGTACAAGGGCCACATAAGAGAAGTATGAGCTGAAGAAGGTGAATATATAACATTTGTTCCAACAAATAAACAGGCACATATCTGTTTCAACAGATGATATATCTGCTAAAAATTATCAAACAAATATATACATCTGTTGCAACTATTGTCTTACCTGTTGCATCATATGTGTTTTCTGTTGCAATATATGTCCGTCTATTTCAGCAAATCAAATAGTTTTTTATACTATTTTAATTTGTACCAATAGATGAGCCTTATGATCCAATAGATGGGTCATCTATTCAAAATTATTATACCACTCTATTTTATCTGTTCGAATTTGTCCCAATAGGTGATCCATCTGTTGCAATGTAAGACTCATCTGTTGCAATAAATAGATAATCTGTTGTATATCTGTAATTAGCATTGACAATTCTGGCTTTCTAGGTGGATGTCACAATAGAAACTACTGCTGAAGAGCATAATATCACAGTTGATAATCCATCAATTGCTTCTAAAGAAGAAGAAAAAGTAAAGCCTGTCAGTTCGGGAGAATGAAAGAATTACCCGTTTAAAGGGTTCAACATCTCAGACAAGGCTCTAAAAAAACTAACAAAGTTGATCAACAACTATTCAAAATGGATTGCCGATGGGTTGTTAAAGCATCATGCCGGTAGGTACATCAATCAATTTTAAAGATATTGATTGATACAATTCTTGTTGTAAAAGCATAACATTAACACATATAAATCATCATGTAGTAAACTAAAGAATGAACACTACAAAGTGAATGAATCGAGTCTTGGTTTTGATATGTTCGATTTTATTGTTGCACATTCCGGAATGAAGAATTAGTTCTATTTGATGACACAGTCCCAAACTTGCTGGAATGATGAGGTTTAAATATCATACATATTACTATTAATTAATTTTCTATTTAATTGTATTTTTGTATTAATTTTTTTGACACGTAATTTGAAATGTTTGATAATATGTGCAGAACATCGATGTCATTTTTTACTACCTCCGAAAGAAGGTCAAGTTGGAAACACAAGAACAATACAAATACACGATAGACAATTATTTGTTCAAAGTTTACATCAGTAATGCCTATGATAGGTATTTTCAGAAATAGCTAAAAGTTTGCCTAAATGAGGAATGCTTAATCAACATCATCAAAGGTTAGCATTTCAGCTGGCTTACCTTTTCATTTGATCGATGAAGTGTACATCCCAATCAATTGTAGTGATGAATTCCATGGGGTGTTGGCTTTCGTCGTTCTAAAAAAGAGGCGCATCTGAGTTTATGACTCGATGTCTCAAAGGAGATGTTCCGAACTATCGTCTGAGATACAAAGTTGGCCAAAATATTGCCTGCTTACCTTGATATGAGTGGATTTTCAGACCAAAAGGTCCGTACTGATTGGTCGACGATTGAAGCATACCGGGATAAAATGGGTAATCCATTTGATAAACAATATGTTGAAGAAATTTCTCAACAAACCATTGGTAGCCCGTAAGTATAAGTATCATGATTTAGTTTTATTGCAAAAATTTTACAACGCTTACATGAACTGCAAGAAATAGATTATCTATTTTTTTAAAATGTAGGGATTGCGGTCTTTTTGTTGCCGCTTATGCCGAGTATTTGAGCAATGGATTACAGATACCAAATGATTAACTTGATGCCGGATTACTCTGCCAAAGATATGTTGCTCTTTTATGGAAATACGGAGAAACAAAAGCTCAGATACCTTGCCCAAGCGACATTAAAGATCCACGACGATCAAAGTCAAATTTTGTAGCACTGGATGAAGAACAAGTTATCCATATTGAGTAGATCTTTATAGCTTGAGTATGTCAATGTAATAACCTATCCTCCTCGGTTAACTTGTTGATTTATTTATAGAGCAGATCATTTGTAACCATAATAATATTTTTACATTTCACTTATTTGTTGAGTTATTTCATGTAATTTCGAAGGCTTCAATTTATTTTATGCTGTCTATGAATATAATTTAATCCTTAGTTTTGAACTTGTTAATTGAAATGGAAAACTAGATTCAAATATCACAATAGATAATACATCTGCTGCAACAGACGACATATCTTATCAAATAGATTTAGACATATATTGCAACATGTAGGTCAACTGCTGAAAATTATATAATAGGTCTTCCCACTTTTTTGATTTGTTCCAATAGATTACCCATTAGTTGCAACAGATAGATTATATGTTGCAATAGATTGTTTATCTGTTGCGATAGAAGATAGAAACATCTGCATAATGCAACACATGACCAACCTATTACAACAAATAGACAATCTGTTGCATTATAAAAATTCAACTTTCGTCAAACATAAAAAATTGCCACTACAATGTAAAGTGAAGTGAAGTGGCTTGAAATAAAAAATTGTTATCGTTTTCGTCTCTGCCTTTGTACATATTCTTATTTATACATGGGATCCAACCATTTAGTTAGTACCCCATAAGCCCAAACCTCTTGCGTATTTTCCACAATGGCGTCGCACTTACCGGCCATTTTTGTGTCGGTCAGCAAATACTCGATGTATGCAAGAGAGTACGGCCTGCACGCAACACCAATTTTATTTTTTAAAGTTGCATGCCCTTGTTTCGACCTTCAAAATCCCATGATTCCTTCATCAAGACTCCCACCGATAAATGATCCATCCGTTAACTTTGCGTTAATAACTAGGGGAACAACTTCAAGAGTGGTCGCACGTGGGTTAAAAACTTACCCTCCTTGAAGACAGGTAAGTTGCAGTCATAAACCATAATCTTTCACTCGTCGAGTAGTATATCAACAATGAGAAAATATTTAACTTCCACGTTCATAACTGCAAAGATTCTCTTTGCCTTGGTCCAGCTCTTGCTATGTGTATATGGCCTCTTCCCTCTAACATAGTCAATTATGTCTTCATCCTATTCAAACATAGAAACTAGATGATCAATTCTCTGGCCACTGGGACCAATTTGACTACGGAGAGTATCGTACCTACTTTTGAAATTGTTGTAGAAGTTGAGGTCCATTATCCTATCGGCAACATCATAAGCATTCGGGTATGCTAATTGCCTGTCACTCATAAGACAGAGAATTTCATCAATATACTATTGTATAAGAATATAATTTTTAAATAGGTTAGTAATTGTAAAGAATAAAAACACAGTGGAAAGATTCTGTTGTAGAGGTTTCTCTGAATCAGTTCACAGTTTACCCAACTAATGCAACTTATGCAACATATATGTATTATGTTACAATTGAATACCTAACTATTGCAACAGATTACATATCTGTTGCGTAGCTTCTTAATGGAGTAGATAGGAAGGACAGGTTAGTAAAAGTAAACTTACAATATCCACGTTCCACTCATGAATATTTGTCATACTCGTGAAGTATTTGGCGTCAAATGAATGCATGCTGTATTCTTGTGGAACCTTTGTCTTGTCAGTCATAATTTCTTGCAGTTCCTTATTCTCTTCGTAGCCAAGTGTTGTGTATATTTCCACCTTCTTCAGTGGACCTTGAACTTCAACAACTCTTGAAGCTGGAGGAGTTGTAATTTTTTTGGATTTCCAATTGGAGAGTACTTGGATAATTGCTCTTTTCTTCCTCCTAACCACCTCTGTAGGAGTGTATGGCTCTCTCACCTTGTTAGATGGTATGACACCCATCTTAGATTTCAACTCCTCAGCAGCTTCAGCAATAGCCTCTAGTTTGTAAGGAGTTTATCCTCTCTGTCCTTTCATACTTTGCATTTATAATGAGAACATAAGGGTGAAGAGGGGTGAGAGGGACCTATGAAAGGGGTGTTTCCAAACGTATTTATTTTTTCCTGAGCACCAACATGCTCATAATCACGACTGGTAGAAGTAACAATAGGATGGCTTCCACCATCATCAATAACTCCACCAGCAACACCCCAAAAGAAGCACGCGGATCTATTGTAGTAGGTTGGTCATGAAGAGCTTCAACATTAGGCTGACCTTGACTAGCTGCTCTTCTTATGGTTGTTGCTCCAGCCAATTCCTTCTTTATTAACTCCACTATTGGGTCTACTACTGTATCAACAAGACTTAGAGTAATAAAAGAATTTATCCCCAACTCTTGCTCAGTAGGCATGATCCAATAATAATAATAATTTCCAGTCAGTTCGGTTATATGTTAACACAACCAACTTATGCAATAGTTAATCTATCTGTTGCAGAAGCTGATCTGTATGTCGCAACAAATTGATAATATATTGCATCAGATTGTACCTCTGTTGCATAATTTATAGTAGATGGGTAATCTGTTGAGTCGGGTTCAGGGAACCAGAGCAACATATGGTTAATCTCTTGCAAAATATGGATCGTTTATCGCAATATATTACCCATCTGTTGCACTAGTTACAGTTGATAGGTAATCTGTTGCAACAGACGACCCATCTGTCACAATATATTAACCATCTATTTTAATATCTTTCTTTGAGTTAAATTATTTTAGTTGAAAGAAGACGTACTGCATCATCCAGAGGGTTAAAGAGATCAACCTCCTTAATTTTTAGGTTGTTCTTTGCAGCCAACCACCTAAGGATCCTTAGATGAGAAACCTCATCTGGGTAATCCATTACCTACTTTCGGAGGGGAGAATGACTTCAAATGCCCAAGCCTAAAAAATATAAATAGGAATCAAGCAAAAAAAATCATAATAACTATATTCAATATAAATTAATGGATGAGTAAAAATAGTGATGAGTTTTACTATGAAAGCCCAAGGAAAGCCATATAATGTGATCATCCCTGTGGATAGCTTTGTCAGTAAATATTGGACAGTCAAGTAGTAGCTATCATATCTCCTGGGATAATTTTTGAATTTCTCAAAATCATCAGCAAGCACTAATAAATCATCTTCTATGACTTTCCTACCGTATCTTTCTAATAAAATGGAATGGACAAATCAAACTAAGCACAATTTCTACTTGTAGTGCTTTGGTATATTTTTATCCTCAAGATCTGCCATCAAATCCCCCTCTTTATAGCTACGTCGTCCAACAATGCCCAATAACCCATCTTTTTTTCCCTTGCATTTGTTGGAGGGTGTTTCCTCGATGAGAGGTTCTTTTGGACGATCACATCTCAAGCCCGCCACTATGGAAAACTCTTTCAATCCAAAACAAACTGGAATGCCACAATAGTTGATCCAAATTTTATCCATCTTTTTTTCACCCTCCTTCGGATCCTTATTATCTCTCGCATACTTGATCCAACACTTAAGAAGACCATATACCATGCTCATTTAAAAATGGAGAGTGCGGTCCCCAGGTAGCTTAAGAAAGTATGCAAAACAACTCCTCTTAAAAAGTTCGTCTATGTTTTCATTCTTCATAATACTCCTAAATTTATCAAAATGTTTCCCCAGCTGACATTTAAGTGCAAGATCACCAGTTACTTCTTTAAGGTGATCTATCGGCATCGCAACTCAAAACCTGTCGATACTAATGGTTTTGATAGAATCAATATGGGTATTTGATATTAATTCATGCCCCATTGGTCAGAATGAGTTCTCACTTTCCTCAGCTTTATTTTGCCCTAATTGAGATTGTTTAGGAAGTTCCTCCGAATCTATCTGTACTCTAGCCTTTTTTGTTGGGTGGTCAGAAGTTGATCCACTTTCAGTTTTAGTTTCTTTTCTTTTAGGAGATATCTTTTAACTAACAACAATAGAAAAATAAAAAATGAGAAACATTTGATGTCTGCATAATTTTTTAAAAAAATTTAAGACAAATTTCAATAAATTATTATACGTCATATTACAAAAAATACTCCAACGGATAACCCATCAGTAGAAACCAATGGGGAATCTGTTTGAAGACCTATTTAATATCTCCCAATAGATCTTCCACCTGTTGCAACAAATGGAACACCAAGACCACCACCAATTCCACCAATACCAACAACAATACCAAGACTGCCAGCACTACCACCAATGCCACCAATACCAACACCAAGACCACCCACCAACACCACAAATACCGACACCAACCCCAAAAATCACCAACAATACCATAAACACCATCAAATAATACCACAACAGGCAATAAAATACTGCGATAAAAAATAGGGTTTTCTCGAGTGCTTCCTACGTTTTTAGCATCAAAACTCAAAATTGTTAACCCATTCTCGAAGATAATACAATTAAAAGTCTTTTTTCATCATTAACTAAAAATCCCTAATTTTTAAATAAAAAATAAATGTATAACTCTTCTCAAACTCTGTTACCTATGAAGACAGAGAAAACGATGGATACAAGCGAGAATGAAGTCGAAAATAACAATTATGTGGTCAAAAATGAGAAGAAAAATCAATCTGTTTTGAAGGGTTGAGCAATATATTGAGTAGTTGTTATCTATATTGTTGAGATAGGGAGAGAGAAGAGCGAGAACTTGAGATTTGACAAAAGGAAAATTTGTTTCCCCAAATGGATGATTTGTATGGGTTGATTTATAATTTTGGAAAAGAATGACAAGTTTTGAAATTGTTGTTTTGGTCCGAATTAATCTTAATTAATTTTTAAAATTTTAAAATATATAGTTTTTAAAATATTAAGGTAATAACAATATTTTCAACTCAGAGTGATCGATCGATGGCTCGGGCCAGAATGAACGCAATACCTACACCATGCAATTGCAAAGAGTCAATTGAAGTTGTAGTTAACCCTATGAACTTATTCATACCTAGTTATACCTAAATAAATTTATCTAGTCGCTTAACATTAAGTTAATGAGAATATTTTCAACTCAGAGTGATCGATTGACGACTCGGGTCGGGATGAACGCAATACCAACACCATGCAATTGCAAAACTCAATTGAAGTTGTAACTGGCCCCATGAACTCATTAATACCTAGTTATACATAAATCAATTTAGGTAGTAGCTGAACATTAAGTTAATGAGAATCTTTTCAATTCAGAGTGATTGATCGACGACTCTGGTCGGGTGATGATAGGCGAATTTACGTGCCTATATCAATATATTTTGCCCATATTTTAGCCTAGTTTTGAGAACTAATTATCTATTTCATGCACTTTTAGTCCTTTTTCCTGTAAATGAGCTAACGAACATGATTAGGAAAGTTTCAGGTATAAATGATGCAAAATACAGCATTTTATGGCTTACTTGACGCAAAAGAAAGCTCACAAAGGAAGGGAAGGAAGTCTACACGCCTAAGGACCAAAACTGCTGCATGGAAAATCTGTCCCGGGCTAAAACAGCATTTCTGAAGACTTTGGGGACTTATAGACACAAAGCTGGATTTTGACAATGATACATTAACCTAGTACAATTGGGTTATGTATTTCATTAGTTTATTTGGATTAGGAGAATGTTACATTAACCTAGTACAAATGGGTTAAGTATTTCCTTAGTTTAGTAGGATTTGGTTATTTATTTCATTAGCATAGTAGGAGTAGGATAGGAGTATTATAAACACCCTATCATGCTAGAGATTTTTAATCAAGTCCTCCCTTAGTGGAGAGGCAACTCCTCCCTTAGTGGAGAGATACATTCAACTATTAATTTTCCTCCATTCTTCTCATCTTCCACTACAAACACTTCTAATCTACTCTTCTATTCTTAAATTCCACAACAAGAGAATCGTTACTTGCTACGGAATCACCAAAACCACACGCCTAACACCTCTTTTACACGCCATCCACCATGCGAAACGTGATATCCTTCGCATTCATGGGTAACTAAACCTCTTAGTTGGGGTTATGGAAGCCGAATGAGTTACTATCTATAGCTATGAGTTTGTGAGTTCAAGATAAGTATATTGCTTATATCATTACGCTCTTCATCTTAATCTACATTCTTTGCGGTTGCAAACGCAAGAATACGCCAGTCTAACATTTAACCTGTTTGAGAGAAAGGTTATTTGTCTGGAAAAGAGATAATGTCAAGGTAGTAGGACACCCTTTCCTATTAAAAAGCTAGTGCCGTAACTGGACTAACCTCTTGGAGAATTTGTACCGCTAGACACACTTTAAGCTTGAGAGAGTTAAAGTGAAATAGTCCTTGTTGAGGTCGAGAGACGCTTGGATTTACCATCGACTACAATTCTCTATAAGCAATTGCATGTCAAGACTCTACACACTCATAGCCAATAGAGACGTATACCTCAGAAGGTGGACATAACCCCAACGCCTCAATTCTCATTGTTTACAACCAACGTGACAATCTTTCTCTTTTTACTTTGCTATTTTCAGCTTTTACTTTATTGTTTTGGTTACATATTACAATCCCCCCTTCTTACGAGACTTGCACCAAAAGTTTAGTAATTTTGCTTACTTGTTGGCCAAGCTATTCCCTGTGGGATCGACACCCAACCCAGGTTGGGTTCTATATTTGCTAACGACCGCTTTACACTCCCACGAGAGCTGTAGATTGAGCGTTACCAAAAATTGGCGCCGTTGCCGGGGAATACAAGTGTCAATCAAGTCCGTGATAATTACTAGACCCCTTGGTCAAAGATTCTCGTACTTTTACTTTTAGTTGTTGTTTTTGTTTTATTTAGGTTTATTCAGTGCATCAATGGAGGCACAATGTGAAATTGAAAGGATGGCTGCTCAAGTGCATCAACAGAATATTGATAATCGTAGGCGAGCAACAAATCCTGACGATGAGGATCTAGGCGATGAAGAGCTACTAAACCCACGGCATACTGCTGAGATGGCGGAACCCATGCAGAGAAGAGATCGTCAAGCAAGATATAGGCCTGAACGTCGAACTGTACCAATGCTGTTCGATGATGATGAAGATGATCTTGACGAAGCTGGTTCCACAGGAGCTATTATTCTTCCTCCCTTGGCACCTGGAGCAAAGTTCAATATCACTAGCACCATGATTCAGCTTTTGCAACTCAAGGGATTATTTGGTGGAGTAGCAGGCGATGATCCGAATATGCATCTGATCAACTTTATTTCTACATGCAAGTCATTCGACAATCCTGGCGTTGGACAGAATGCAATTCGATTACGTCTATTTCCATTGTCTCTGTCTAGGGAGGCAACTATGTGGTTGAATGGGCTGACTCCTGATTCTATTACAAATTGGAGGCAATTGAGAGACGTTTTCCTAGAAAGATTCTTTCCGCCATCCAAAAGAGCACAGTTGAGAGATGAGATCATCAATTTTCGACAGCTTCCAACTGAAGCTCTCTACGAAACATGGGAGAGGTTCAAGACGAAGCTAATGCGATGCCCAAACCATCATATGACCAATGTCCACTTGATGGAGATATTATATAGAGCCTTGAATTCAGTGACTAAGCCAGTGGTTGATAATGCGGCTGGAGGATCATTTATGGACCTCACCTTTGTTCAGGCAAGCAATATGCTAGACCGAATGACAAAGCAAAGTAGAGCTTGGCATACCAGGGATTCTGAGGTAGCAAGCCCCACTTTATCTATTGGCATGACTGCAGAACAAAGGAGAAGAGAAGAGGAACACGATCAAGATATGGCTCACATGAAGACGCAAATGGATCTTCTTACCAAGCGTCTATTATCAGGGAAGACCGAAAAAGTTAAGGCCGTTGGACCACAGAGAAGAGATGAATCTGATTCTGAGGAAGAAGCCAACTACTTGAACAATCAAGGGGGTTTCCGAGGCAATGCCCAAGAAAACCAAGGTCGGAACTATTATAATGAATCTGGATACAAGGACCGTGATCATGGTAGTTGGAAGAATAATTCAGACAGGAGTGGTGTGTATATTCCTCCTAGAAATTATAAGGCTGAGGCGTCTGGTTCTGAAAAGATGTCTATGGAAGATATGATGGCCAAGCTGCTGAAAGGAGTAGAGGCAACCAATATGGGCGTAACCGAGGTGAAGAATGATTTGTCTTCAATGAATCAGTTGGTTAACTCACATTCCACTTCAATTAGACAACTAGAGCAGAAATTCAGTCAACTTTCAGCAGCACTCAACAAAAGAAAGGTCGGCACTTTACCTAGCGATACCGTGCAAAACCCAAGGAATGATGGGTCATGCATGGCCATCACTACCAAAAGTGGTAAGGTGCTGGAAACTCCAGAAAAGGCAAGCAAGTAATTGACGAAGTTGCAGACATGGATGACAACGCAAAAGGAGAAGATGTCGCAGCTACTACTCCTGACGTTAAGGACGCCACATCCAGTACTGTGCAGCCTGAAAAAGTGGAAAAACGGAAGCAAGAGGAGAAGAAAACCGTGGAGAGAACACTTCCATACCCACCACCACCTTTTCCCCAAAGATTGAAGAAGGTGGCGGATGACACAAAGTTCAGCAAATTCATGAATATGTTAAAGCAGCTCACCATTAATGTTCCATTGGTGGAGGCACTTGAACAAATGCCTGGGTATGCAAAATTTATGAAGGATCTCTTGACAAAGAAGCGGGCAGCAAGTTATGACTTGGCGGATAATGTTCATCATTGTAGTGCAATCGCTACAAGATCGCTAGTTCAAAAGAAGGCAGATCCTGGAGCTTTCACTATTCCTTGCACAATTGGATCGTTGGATTTTGCTAAGGCATTGTGCGATTTGGGAGCTAGCATCAATTTGATGCCACTATCTATCTACAGAAAGTTGGGGTTGGGAGACCCTACACCAACCAATATGAGGCTCGTGATGGCTGATAGGTCGGTAAAACGACCTGTGGGTATCTTGAATGATGTGTTGGTGAAGGTTTCTTCATTCATATTTCCTGCCGACTTCGTTATTCTGGATTGTAAGGAGGATTCTGAAGTTCCCTTCATCTTGGGACGTCCCTTCCTTGCAACTGGAAGTGTGCTTATTGACATGAAAGATAATGAGCTTTTGTTTCGAATTAATGACGAAGTGGTACGGTTTGATATATGCAAAACAATGAAGCAGCCCAGCGATATGAATGAGTTATCTGTAGCTGATGTTCATCATGAGGATATGAAAGCATTATCTATAGAGAAACAGCCTACTGTTGAGCCATTATCTGTTGCGCCACTAAAAATTGAGCATGAGGATAATGAAGAACTTATGGGTGCTCTAACAGAAATAGATCCGTATACTCCTAAGCAACCGGATTGTGATCCCAAGAATCAACCGTCAGCAACAGCGAAGACTTTCATTAATGAGCCACCAATGCTAGAATCACAAGAGCTCCCCGATTATCTAAGGTATGTGTTCTTGGAAAGTAGAAATATACTTTCGGAGAGAGCAGATGATTTAAGTGAACAGCACGTAGAGGCTCTCATCTCTGCTCTGAAGAGATACAAGAGAGCTATGGGTTGGACTATTGATGATATAATTGGAGACTCTCCGGGGAAACGTATGAACCATCTTGAAGAAGATCGCATGCCCACAGGTAAGCCTCATTGTCGTCTAAATCCTTTCAGAAAAAGATCCACCATTTACCTCGACGAAGTCTGAGTACTCGAGGTAACTACGTCGAGCCACGACAATAAATAAGGCGCTAGATGGGAGGCAACCCATCGTTTCATCGTTTTATCGTTTTATCGTTTATCGTTTTTCCTTTCATCCTAGTACTTGTTTTGTTTTATGAAAAAACCAAAAATAAGAGTCGTGCCACGACCAAAACTAAGGCGCTTGGTGGGAGGCAACCCATCGTACTAATCGTTTTCATTTGGTTTTGAGCAAAAATAGGTGCAAGAAGTATGCAACGAGGAGATTGATTTCAATTGACGATTTGGTCGCATTGTATGGTAAAGTCAGAAAGTTAGGAATGGTGATGCATAAGGCTATGAATTGAGCCTTTCTCACATCATAATAGGCTTCGAGTAAGGCTAAGCCTTGGTAAAAATAGGCCCCGAACGATGCACAACCTATTCTATAGCCTAAGGACTCGGAATCTAGTGTGCTATACACTATGCGCCGCCTATTCCTAGGTATGCTTTTGCCTATGCGCCGCCTATGCTATGGCATTTGAGATACTGAGACCAAATGCCATAGACTATGCGGCGCATATGTCTAGAAATGCCATAGACTATGCGGCGCATATGTCCCATTATGCCATGGACAATGCGCCGCATATGTCATTGATATGCCAAGAGATATGCGCCGCATATGTGGTGATTTTGTCCCCAAATCCGATTGTAAATGGGTCATAACCCGACCCATACTCTTCCTATATAAAGGGGACATAGTTTTACAACACAACCACATTAGAAAACACCCCAAAGGCGCCACATAACCTTCCAAATCTTCTCAAAATTTTCTTCTTTTGCTCTTCTAATTCACAACACCGTCTCCACAAGCTTCAAGCAAGTAAGTACTCTCTTATTCTTCATTTATTTATAGTAAGTACTACATTGCTATGCTTATTATAAATTGCTAAATCATATAAGATTGTTGGTGATGTTCATGTGTTTGAATTGTTGTTACATAATCATGTGAGTAAACATATACGTAGGGAATTCTTGACTTATTTCCGACTTGAATTTGGTTTCAATAGAATTGTTATGATATTTGCTGAATTGATATGGCTATGACTATTGCTTAAGAGTGTTGTTTGAATGCTTACATGTTAGACTATCCCGACCATCGGGATAAGATTATAGTGCCTATCGACATAGGAGGTTGTGCTTGTTGTAAGAATAACGATTCCATGTGGTAACCCCTATGTCGTAGTGTTGCTATATCTACCATGAAAGTATTCCAATGGCTGCAAATAAGTGATACAATGCTGATTTTCTTGTTGGAATACAATCCTAAAACATATGTCGACGAAATCTGAGTAAATCGACTACGTTCACCTCGCTGATTTATGCAACAAAACTAAGTGTGGGGTGGTACCCCTAGTACTTGCTTATAGATTGTATCAAGTGAGATTGTGCTGCAACTAACACTATTTCTAGTCTCAGGTACAATGGCACCTAAAGCGAGACAAGGCAAGGAGAAGGCTACCACCTCCCAAAAGGGCAAAAAGAGAAGTTGCAAGGACCAAGGAGAACCCTCCTCGCAGCAAATACCCCGACTCACGCTTGGAATTAAGTGGGATACTTATGAGGAACTTCTAAGGATGACGACTCTGATGATGATTCCAATGCAAGGGGTATAACCCCAGACATAGAGAATAAGTCCGACCAACCAGGTTCCTCGTATTTATTTTCCACTGAGGACAGTGTCCCGACTAAGTGTGGGGTGGTGGTATTGTATGCTATACTTCTCTATTCGCATCTATGTTTGTTTGCTTTTGTTTCATTTTTGTTTCGTTGTGTTTTTTTAGTAGTAAAATTTTTTTTTCTAGCTTCGCATGAAATTATTTTGATAGGCAGCATGAGATTATAACAAGAGTATGTGTTACAATTGTGACTATTGAGACGTTTAGGCTCTAGTTGTGACTCATTATGTGATATTTTGTGGTTCAATTCCTTCACTTGTTGGGTTGAGAGTCTATATTACTTCCAATCAAGTCGACCATGTGCCTTGTGTGTGTGAGAGATAATAGTATATTCTATGCTTGTGGCTGATGCTAGAACTTGCCTGGTATGTATGCAAAGCGAAAATAAGGAGTGTAAGTTTAGGATATGATTTAGGCATTTCTTTGGCAACCTATATTTGTTTACCTTCAGTTTTACCTACCCATTGACATCATCCTCGTAAAACCCTTTTGAGCCTTTAGCCTATTTCTTTGACAACCTTATATGTAAGTCTAATCCATTTCTTTCAAGACCACAATTTTGATCCAAATTCCTAAGTGCTTTAAAGTGAAAAAGTCATGTGACAACATAAGAGGAAATTGGTTGAGTATGATGCTTTAAATTGTAATGGTGCTTGAATGTGTTATGAAAAAGAAAGTGCTATCATAAGAGGTATGTTGTGAAAAGAAAAAGGAAAAGAAAGCTGAAAAGTGAGTTGTGCTTAAAATTGAAAAACAAAAGATGAGAACAAGGGTGGAAGAATAAAATAAAGAAAGGTTGAAAGAAAAAAGTGTCAATGATACAATGTGATGTATTAAAGTGCTTAGGAACTTAGTCACTATTTCTGGCCAAAATAGCTGATCCTACCCGTCCCTTAGCCTACATTACAACCATCAAAAGACCTAATTGATCCTAAGCTTAGCATTCTGACATTTAGTAGAGTACTACATTAAGGGCAAGCCTATGGTCATCAGTTGCTACATATGAATTCTTTGTGAGAGTGAGAGCAAGGATATGTTGATACCCATGTTTGAAAAATATGCTATACTTGTGAGTGATTATGGGTACTATATTGTGAGACACACATGGTTGATGAGTTTTGGATAGTTGTATATGATTCTATGTACCTTAACGTTTGTATGCGAGTTGATCACCATCACGAGTCTATGCTTGAGGTTAAATTGTTTCTACTTATAATCAGAAAGCTACTCTTTGTTGATAATTGTTGTGCTTGTCTTGAAGAATGTTTTGTGTTGTTGCTGTAAAAACCCTAAGTTGATGTTAGAAGGACATGATATGTTGTTCGAGGACGAACAAAGCTCTAAGTGTGGGGTGTTGATGATAGGCGAATTTACGTGCCTATATCAATATATTTTGCCCATATTTTAGCCTAGTTTTGAGAACTAATTATCTATTTCATGCACTTTTAGTCCTTTTTCCTGTAAATGAGCTAACGAACATGATTAGGAAAGTTTCAGGTATAAATGATGCAAAATACAGCATTTTATGGCTTACTTGACGCAAAAGAAAGCTCACAAAGGAAGGGAAGGAAGTCTACACGCCTAAGGACCAAAACTGCTGCATGGAAAATCTGTCCCGGGCTAAAACAGAATTTCTGAAGACTTTGGGGACTTACATACACAAAGCTGGATTTTGACAATGATACATTAACCTAGTACAATTGGGTTATGTATTTCATTAGTTTATTTGGATTAGGAGAATGTTACATTAACCTAGTACAAATGGGTTAAGTATTTCCTTAGTTTAGTAGGATTTGGTTATTTATTTCATTAGCATAGTAGGAGTAGGATAGGAGTATTATAAATACCCTATCATGCTAGAGATTTTTAATCAAGTCCTCCCTTAGTGGAGAGGCAACTCCTCCCTTAGTGGAGAGATACATTCAACTATTAATTTTCCTCCATTCTTCTCATCTTCCACTACAAACACTTCTAATCTACTCTTCTATTCTTAAATTCCACAACAAGAGAATCGTTACTTGCTACGGAATCACCAAAACCACACGCCTAACACCTCTTTTACACGCCATCCACCATGCAAAACGTGATATCCTTCGCATTCATGGGTAACTAAACCTCTTAGTTGGGGTTATGGAAGCCGAATGAGTTACTATCTATAGCTATGAGTTTGTGAGTTCAAGATAAGTATATTGCTTATATCATTACGCTCTTCATCTTAATCTACATTCTTTGCGGTTGCAAACGCAAGAATACGCCAGTCTAACATTTAACCTGTTCGAGAGAAAGGTTATTTATCTGGAAAAGAGATAATGTCAAGGTAGTAGGACACCCTTTCCTATTAAAAAGCTAGTGCCGTAACTGGACTAACCTCTTGGAGAATTTGTACCGCTAGACACACTTTAAGCTCGAGAGAGTTAAAGTGAAATAGTCCTTGTTGAGGTCGAGAGACGCTTGGATTTACCATCGACTACAATTCTCTATAAGCAATTGCATGTCAAGACTCTACACACTCATAGCCAATAGAGACGTATACCTCAGAAGGTGGACATAACCCCAACGCCTCAATTCTCATTGTTTACAACCAACGTGACAATCTTTCTCTTTTTACTTTGCTATTTTCAGCTTTTACTTTATTGTTTTGGTTACATATTACAATCCCCCCTTCTTACGAGACTTGCACCAAAAGTTTAGTAATTTTGCTTACTTGTTGGCCAAGCTATTCCCTGTGGGATCGACACCCAACCCAGGTTGGGTTCTATATTTGCTAACGACCGCTTTACACTCCCACGAGAGCTGTAGATTGAGCGTTATCATCGGGATGATCGCAATACAATCGCCATGCAATTACAAAGACTCAATTGAAGTTGTAGTTGACCCTATGAACTCATTCATACCTAGTTATACATAAATAAATTTATATAGTAGCTTAACATTAAGTTGATGAGAATCTTTTCAACTCAGAGTGATCAATCGACCACTCGGGTTGGGATGAACGTAATACCAACACCATCCAATTGCAAAGACTCAATTAAAGTTTTAGTTAGCCCTATGAACTCATTCATCCCTAGTTATACATAAATTAATTTAGGTAGTATCTTTACATTAATTTAATGAGAATCTTTTCAACTCAGAGTGATCGATTGACAACTTGGGTCGGGATAAATGCAATACTAACACCATGCAATTGCAAAGACTTAATTGAAGTTGTAGTTGACCCTATGAACTCATTCATCCCTAGTTATACCTAAATTAATTTAGGTAGTAGATCAAAATTAGGTTAATAAGAATCTTTTTAGCTCAGAGTGATTGATCGACGACTCGGGTCGGGATGAACGCAATACCAATACCATGCAATTGCAAAGACTTAATTGAAGTTGTAGTTGGCCCTATGAACTCATTAATCCCTAGTTATATCTAAATCAATTTAGGTAGTATCTTAATATTAAGTTAATTAGAATCATTTAAACTTAGAGTGATCGGTCGACTACTCAGGTCAGGATGAACGCAATACCAACATCATGCAATTGCAAAGACTCAATTAAAGTTGTAGTTAGCCCTATGAACTCATTCATCCCTAGTTCTACCTAAATCAATTTCAAGAGAATCTTTTGTAGCAAACGACTGATCTATTAGAATTTTTCAAATAGATATTCACATCTGTTGCAATAGATGACACATCTGATTTAATTATCAAATAGACATTGCATATATTGTGACAGACGACTAAGCTATTGGAAATTTTTAAATAGATATTGATATCTATTATAACAGATGACATATCTTATTTAATTATCAAACGGACATTTGTATCTATTATTAAAGATAACTGAGCTGTTGGATTTTTCAAATAAATATTGATATCTATTGTAACAGATGACATATCTGTTTGAAAATCTTATTTTTTTTAATTTTAAATCAAGCTTCTGTTCGAAAGAAGAAAATATAGATAAAATAGTACTACTAAAGGCGGTAAAAAATATTTCTTGGATAACTCAAAAATCTCACTGAGTAGTCTTGTCTTGTCTTTTCAATGTCACCCGTTTTCCTGGTGCCCCTCAAATTTATTAATGAATATTAATTAATGACTATATACCCATGTCTCCTTCAGCTCTAAATTTATTTTATTCATCTCTCATTTTTTTCTTTTTCTTTGTCTCCTATTTAGGGTTATCATAGCCTTTTTCTATATTTTCTCTCCTTTTTCTCATAAAGATCCTTTTGGATCTAAACCGATCCATATCTTTCCTCAACCGAAATTGCTATTTTGATCTCCTTTTGACATTACAGGTAAGTTATGGTTCACTATTGATCTTTCATTCTCGTATTTTTCTTTGCAAGTTATCTACATCTGTTTTTTAGTTAATTACTATTTACCCACATCATATTTATTTAGAAAATTTAAAGAAACTTTTTAAGGGTTGAATAAACAAACCGATAATTTTTATTACAATAGGCAAAAAAAGTCAATTGTTGCAAGAAATTTAAAAGCTTTGTTGGCAGTATTATTTTTTTTGTATGTATTTTATTTGTTTCTTTGTTGTTGATGCTATTATTGATGTTGTTGGTGGGGTTGGTGTTGTTGAAACTTGTTGTGTGGTATTTTTGATGGTGTTGGAACAAAGTATGTTGCTTCTTTGTTGTTGATGATATTGATGGTGTTGGAACAAATAATGTTGTTGATGTTTTTTTGTTTGTTGTTTTTTTGTTGTTTATGTTGTTGTTGATATTGCAACAGACGGAGCAACTGTTGGAACAAATCAAACCACTAGCAAGGCTAGTTTGATGTATTCTAAAAGACTCCACATCTGTTGCAACAGACTCCACATCTATTGCAATAGATGGATAATGTTCTTTCTGTTCTTCTCTTGTTTGACATTAATTTTTTTCCCTTTTTATAGATATAAGGAACTGAAAGTTGATCAACTATTGCCTGACCAACACAAGAGGCTACAGTAAAGATGAGTTCAGAGGAATAAGCTGCTTGCAGATGAAAGCACTTTATATGTGGGAGGTATGTATTACTGATAATGTTATCATGAAAACACATATAGAGTACACTGATTTTGTGTTAGTTGTTTTTAACGTTTAGTTATTGATCATTCAAATAAGATATCTACAATTTTAAAGTTAAGTTTGATAGGTTCAGACTGATAAGGCTGAGGGACCATGAGTATTATTTTGATATCCCGTTAATATTTAATGTTAGTTTTTGCTCATGTTTATGTGTCAAGCATTATGAAGGGATCTAGTTTTGGTGTTGTTGTAAAAAGATTCAATAGCAATTGAACTAACTTTTAGGGTATATTGAACTCTGAGAAGGTCTTCAAAGCCTAGCACTACATCTAACAAGAACAAAAAACCAATATAGTTATTGCCCTAGTCCAAATTTATATGGTTGGGTTGCTCAGGGTGATGATTATACGCCAGAAGGTATGGTAGGAGAATACCTACGTAGGAAAAGAGGAGTTGATGAAAATTTATATCATCTGAGAGCTAATTGAAGAGGAGAAATAGCGTAGAAAGGAACTTCTAGCGAATTTGGCCGATGAAATTAAATTAGAACCTGAGAAATCTGAATCAAGTGCAAATATAAAAGTATATCCAGTAATGTAAAATGTGTTGATGCACACTCAAGCAGTGGTCCCAACAGTTGAATAGCTCATTTTTATCGAGCATTGCTCAATACAGATTGCTCAACCAACCTTCAAGAGATATGATAAATTAATAAGAAAGGAGTTACGTAACGTTTGATCTAAACTGACTCTACCAAGCCTAGCAAACATGTAATATTGTCGTTGACTTATCTGCATAAAAATTGAAAATTTTAAAACAACAAAAATATTAAAAATGAAGAATATAATGAATATCATAAATAAATTTATAAATAAAGCAAATGATCAATAATGAATAATAAATAACAAAAATAAAAAGAGAAGAAAGCTTAGCATTATATAACATTGTAAAAATATATATAGGAGAAGTTAAAGAAGTTCGAAATCCAATCCAATTCAAATTTCTTTTAAATTTACATTCAAAAAGCTAACCGATTAGGATATTATTTTAAATAAATAAAAATTTTAAAAATAAAAGAGAACTTATAATTTCTAATAAAAAAGAGAGAAAAGAGAACTAAATGTTCTGCTATAAAATATGCTACAAAAAAGAGCACACAACTAAATAATTAATTTTTAATTTAAAATTAATAGTGATCATTATCAGTGTGTTGTTTCGGCCATATTATGAGGAAGGACGTGGATATCCAGTTCTGAGGTGTGAGAGGTTGACTATGGATAGTTTTAGGCAGGGTAGATGTAGGCCGGAGAAATATTGGAGGAAGGTGTGTTAGAGTGCGTGCCCTACTGATTTTAATATTACACTCTACTAGTTTCCTATATGTGGAACATTTAAGCTAACGTGGTTAACTTAAGTAAAAGTTAAACACAGTATTTTTATGTGAAAAATACCTGGCTCAAGAAAGGTGTAAAAAAACACGTCTTGTACCTCTATAGGATTTAACTCTAACTCACTATTCTCTTGAGTCTCAATAATCAACAAATTACAAGACTTCTTGTAAACTAGGAATTAAAACTTCTAACTATTATTTCTACAAAAACACAAATCTTCCCAAGATAAGTGTTCTCAAGTCTTTGAGTTTCCTAACTTGAAGACACAACTCCTAACTCAGTTTATACTTCACTGAGACTAGAACAAAAGACTCATTACGACTCAAAGAACCTACCTATTACAAAGTCTATAACTTGATAAGTAAGGGACCAGGTTATTCTTTAAGTAAGTGAACTATTTTGCTAATTGTTGATTATTTTATCGGTGCATGAGTAAAACTTCGAATCTCATATGTTGTATTTAAGCCAACTCCTTAGTGAGTCCTTCAGCTGATGTACTCTTATATTTTCAATAGGACTCCTAAGTAATTTCACTCTTTGTTGTTGTTGTCTCTCTCTTCTTGACTAACTAGGACTCTTTTACTTCATCTCCTCGTATAGCTGGACTCCTTGATCAACTCAACCTCTAAGTGTTGCACTTATTATGTCCTAAATCTTTTTGCTGTATGTGATAAGCATTAGTAACAATTTTGAGCTTCTTGGATTATCCACTTGTCTTAATGCCTTATCAGCCTTGCATTAATTTCAACATGCAGTACATGTGAGAACCAGTAACTTCTCTTTCTTTACTTGTGTGGAACAGCTTGCACAATATGTTTCATTCACATGTCCATCATCAAAACTTCACATTTCCTAACAAATTCCCTTTTTTTTATGATGACAAACTTAGCAGCATAACATTCATCATAAAATCCTGACATACTCAATAAAAGGATTTAACCAAAAGAACACAGAATGAAACAGGTTAGTCAATTGAGTTATAAGCATTGAATAATCTATTCTTCCCCCTTTTGACATCATTAAATAGCTAGCCCAACAAGTGAAAAATATCTAATAATTCATGGCCACTAGGGCTATCACTAAAATAATCAAAACTCAGAGTAAGAGAACAATTATGCAGCATGAAAAAGAAGAAGCAGATCACAATAAGTAATAAGGCCCATTTTATTCAAAAGGTATGATACAATTATCATCACCCAAAGACAGCAAAAAGAGACAACAGGTATCTAGGAAAAAGGAAGCAGGGAAGACAGTCTTAAGGCACTAAGAAGTGGGCTAAGTAGATAAAGAAGAGGGGATAAGGGAGGTCGGCTTCCTAACAATATCAGTATTCTCATATCTTTCACACTCAAAAGAGGCTGTAAGTGAGGTAATCAGAGATTGGAGAGCCCTGTTCTCAGCTTGAGCAACCTCCAGTGCAGCTTGAGTAACCTCCAACTCAGCATGTTTTGCTGCAAGTGCATTCCTTAACCCTTGCACATGATTATCAGCGCTTCTCATGAAAATAGGTAGCTGTACATGATCCACACTCCCTATAATATTTTTTGTAATCTGTAGGGACCACACTTGAATAGTCACACCATATTCCTCAAACATGGGGGTGAGCTAAAATTCATAAGGAAAAGCATGATCATTTACTTCCTTGAGGATAACCCTTTGCGCATGCTTTAGAATAAGCCTAGGCAAATCAATCTTGACCTCAGTGTCCAACAACTCCATAAGAGTAAGGTCAAGAAAGCTAGCCATATTTCTTCGTTCCTTTATAGGAAGCAACATCTTGTGCACAACATCAAAGTAGAGTTGATGGAGTGGGCACATTTCTCTATTAAGAACCCTTCGATGATTTACCAGGCGAGGGTTGCCAGAAAACTTACGACAAATATCAAGAGAAGAGGCGAGATTGTCAAAAGGTGGCCAAGTGCCCTTGACATAGTGAAACCACTCCCAGAAGGAATATGCAGAATTCGAGCAAGATCTATAACATAAATATTTATGGTGACTCCTTGAACAGTGGTAGAGAACATCTCACCAATAGCTACCCGTTTAGTATAAAACTCATACACTTTTGGCTTAGCAAAACTCCTTTGAAGGTCACCCTGAAGAAATAGGTGTGACCATCCTTGAAACTCTAATTTGCTCAACAAAGTATTCATATCAACACCACCAAAACCACTAATAATTTACCCTCTAGCTAGCTTACGCTTTTAAAAGTGAAGATAGTGTGATTCAGGAGTGTCCTAATTTGAAGATGGTTCTTGAACCTCAAAATTAGGATTTAACTCAGTAGCAGTATCCAGAGGTGAGTCAGACTCAGATGAATCAAATGGAACAGGTTTGTTGACTTATTTATTTAGACAGGATGATGATTTTGGGGGAGACACTTTGGAGGATGAGGAGTCTTTTGAGGTAGGTATGGATTTAGAAGATGAAGAAGCTTTTGGTTTAGGCTTGGATGAGGGTTTTTGAGAAGATGAGGGTTTTGGATCTTTTTCAATGATTTTCTTCTTCTTTTGTATTGAGAAAAGAAGTATATCAGGAGAGGATGCACGAGGAGGAGGAGGAGGAGGAGGAGGAGGAGAAACAGATGTAGCAACTCATTTCTTTTTACCGGCTTGGAGTGCTTCACCTAATGAAGCATATTACCATTGCTTTTTACCTCGAGTATGAGGTGTTTGAGAAGTGGTGACAATAGGGGAAGGGGTTGCAGAAACATTATCATCAACATCAATGGCAAGTGAAAACGGCTTACATTTTGCATTAGATTTGGAATTATGTGGAATCAGGTTTGTAATAGAAATATCATCACGGTCGATAATTTAAAGAGAAATCAAAGGTGGTAGTGAGGTTTCATAAGAGGATGGAGGTTTTAAAAGAAATTTAGCAAAGGGGTTTTTCAAAATTTTGAATAGTGCAAAATCAGAGAAATTACTGAAAATGGAGGAGGAATAAGAGGTGGTAAGCTTATATTTAGATGAAGAACAATGATGGTCGAGGGAGTGGTGGAAGAGGCTGTGGATGGGTTAGTGGATAAAGATGCCATGGTGAAAGAGAGGGAAATAATGATTGGCAAAGGGGTTTTTCAAGTGGTGAATGAGAAGAAGAGGAGGAAGTGTATTTAAGGTGGAGAAAGAGAAGATGAATCACAGATGAAGTGTATTTGGTGAAGGAAACGTAATGATAAAAAGGTGTAGTTCTGATGAGAAGGGGTTGGTAGCTTTTTGAAGAAGAAAGACTTTTCGATTTTTGGCGGTTTAAGTGTAATGGAAAGGACCATGTAGGCAACTTGTTTCTCTTTTTAATGCCCCTATAGGTAAATAGTAATCATACCTTAATTTTGAGGATAAAATGGATAAAACTGCCTTAGTGTTCCAGTCTGTCTGCAAAATCAACACATAAATGAGTTAATTTACTCTAAAATCTTGGAATTAGGATACACAACTGAATGGGTAAGAATGAATTAATCAACAATCACTTAAGAGCACCTTATTCTAGTTAATCATTGAGGGAGATTTATGCAATTTTAATCATCACCAAAGTTAACCTATTCTTTTCAAAATTTTCTCTACTTAAAGCCTTAATGAATATGTCAGTAATTTGTTCTTCAGTAGAACAAAACATAATTGATATAAGACCCTTTTCAACATTATCTCTAAGAAAGTGATGTCTAATATCAATATTCTTAGTTCTTTTATGTTGAACAGGATTCTTAGCTATATTAATAGCACTTGTATTATCATAGAAAATACGAACATATCCAACATATATACCAAAATCCATGAGTTATTTCTTAATCCATAAAAACTGAGCACAACAAGATCCTGCAGCAACATATTCAGCCTCAGCAGTAGACAAGGCCACAGAGTTTTACTTCTTAGTGGACCGGGTAATCAAACATGATCCAAGGAAGCGTGCCATACCTGTGGTGCTCTTCCTGTCAACCAAATATCCTGCATAGTCAGCATCAGAATATCTAACCAAGTTAAAATTACTACCTTTTGGGTACTATAGACCAAGATCACTAGTTCCTTTAAGATATCTAAAGATCCTTTTCATAGATTTTAGATTTTCATCATTGTGATATATTTTCTTAGGTGCTAGCCTTATTTAAGACAACCTCTCTCTGATACCACTTGTTAGAGTGTGTGCCCTACTAATTTTAATATTATACTCTACTGGTTGCCTATCTGTAGAACATGTAAGCTAACGTGGTTCACTGAAGTAAAAGTTAAACAAAGTATTTTTACATGGAAAACACCTAGCTCAAGAAAGGTGTAAAAAAACACGTCTTGTACCTCTACAGGATTTAATCCCAACTTCACTATTTCTCTTTAGTCTCAAGAATCAACAAATTACAAGACTTCTTGTAAAGTAGAAATTAAAACTTCTAACTCCTATTTCTACAAAAACACAAATCTTTCCGAGATAAGTGTTCCCAAGTCTTCGAGTTTCCTAACTTGAAGACACAACTCCTAACTCATTTTATACTTTACTGAGACTAGAACAAAAGACTCATTACAACTCAAAGAACCTACCTATGACAAAGTCTATGACTTGCTAAGTAAGGGACCAGGTTCTTCTTCAAGTAAGTGAACTGTTTTGCTGATTGTTGATTATCTTGTCAGTGCATGAGTAAAACTTCAAATCTCGTATGTTATATTTAAGCCAAATCCTTAGTGAGTCCTTCAGCTGATGTACTCTTATATCTTCAATAGGACTCCTAAGTAGTTTCACTCTTTGTTGTTGTCGTCTCTCTCTTCTTGACTGACTAGGACTCTTTTACTTTATCTCCTCGTATAGCTGGACTCCTTGATCAACTCAACCTCTAAGTGTTGAACTTATCTTGTCCTCAATCTTTTTGTTGTATGTGATAAGCATTAGTAACAATTTTGAGCTTCCTTGCTTATCCACTTTTGTCTTAACGCCTTATCATCCCTGCATCAATTTCAACATGCAATACATGTGAGAACCAGTAACTTCTCTTTCTTCACTTGTGTGGAACAACTTGCACAACATGTTTCATTCACATGTCCATCATCAAAACTTCACATTTCCTAACAAGGTGATTAGGCAGGACATGGGGCAGTTATAGCTTGCGAAAGACATGACCTTTGATAGGAAGATGTGGAAGATGCAAATTAGGGTAGAGAGCTAGTAGGTAGGAGTACATTCGTAATAGTAGGAAAGAGTGCTTTGTTTGTATTGGTGCTTGTAGTGTTTTGTGGCCTCTTGTTCATGGTGTTTTGGTGATGTCTATTATTGTATGATACAGTTAGAATTTATTTTGTACTTTTCAACTAATGAATTACTTGCTTTAAGAGATGTTTTTTAATTCTTTTAAAATCTTAATATTTTGAAATGCAAATATTTTATTTTTTTTAAATGCAAATATTTAATATTGAAATACAAATATTTAATATCCTTTAATTCAAAATTTTTATTACACTATCAAGCTTTGTTCTAAAAACTGCCACATAACTTTTTAATCTTCTGCTACTTATCTTCTTCTGATGCTTTTTTAGTTTTGCTTTGTGTAGCTTTAGTGTAGCATGAGTGCCAACATATAATATTATAGTAATTTTAAAAAATAAAAACATAAAATACTTTGTTTTCTGAAGAAACGACGAATTCGCATACCCCACATTTTACCTGTAAATTCGCCGCTGCGTCTGCCTATGTTTAATTGATTGATGATCAAAACGTAACACACATCCAATAGGTATATACTTACAGCAACCCGACTGTTATTATCCTAATTGGTCTAATAAGTTATTATATTTGATATTTATTCAGTCTGATTTAAACAATATGAGTAAGTAATTTCTCAATTGATGGAAAGTAAAATATAAATATGTCATGTGAAAAATTGAAATTAAAAAGTTACCAAAGAGAATGCGACATTCTTTCTAAAATGAACTAAAATGAAAAGTAAGATAAACAGATTGAAGCAGATAGAGTACTAGTAGTTGCTCAATGCAGGGGCAGACCTACCTGAGAAGCAGAGGTTTCCAAACCCCCTCAACTGAAAAATTATATTGTATATATAAGGTGATTTGAATATCCTGTATATAAGCTTTAATAACCCCCCTCCCCCCAACAATGTTAATGAGCAGCGTTAGCCTATTCCTCATGTTGTATATATTTATTATTTACTTAGTAGTTACTCTTTTTTTATTTTGTCCAAGTATAAATATTGGTCTAAAATATTATGTACAAATTTTTTTAAATAGTTTTAATGAAAAATATTTTAATTTTCTATCTTTCAATGCTCGGAGTAGTAGCTTAACGTCCTAACTAGATTTCTATAATTTTGAATTGATTTTTAATATTAACATACTTCTCAACTAAAATAAAATAAAAAATTAACACAATATGTATATCTCTCTTTTCTTTATACGTTTTATGTCACGCTTGTTTGAAATATTTTCATATTTGACTTAGTTTCATATACAAGATTCTTGTATTTTGTCAACTTCTACCACTTATTTACCGAGTTATATAACTTGTTCTTTTCAGCTATATTTTTATTATTCAACATATTAATATTGATATTTTTCAATATTTTTTATTTTTATTGAGTACTAAATAAGTATTACAACATTAATAATTCAATCGTTACATTACCTTTTTAAGAATGTTTTGTTTTTTGTGGTATTAATTCGAAAGAAAAAAATAGTAAGTTTAAAATAAAATAGGATAGTACAAAGTGAAAATAAAAGAAATGACACAGTATTTTTTAAGAAAGGGCTAACAAAAATGGGAAGAAATATAAAGAACATGATTAAGGGGGGTTAAAATTTAGCATGCTCCTCAGTCCTCACTTTGGCTTTTAGCCTGTAATTTTCAAGCATTTACTTTATATTTCGAGCCCCAGAATCAAAATTAAAAATCATAATATAGATTTGTGTGTATATATATGATTTATCAGCCCTTATTTTTCTTTCTACAATCCAAGAATCTTGGAGATCATCACAGCAAAAATTCCAATTAAGCTATAATAATAGATGCCAAAACAACAAACAAACCAAAGGAAAAATTTAATTTCCCAACAGATGATGGTGATGGTGCCTGAGCATCAGAAGGAGGAGAATCAGCCGTTGGTGAATCGGCATTCGTAGAAGGAGAAGCAGCCTCTGGAGAAGCGGCTTGCTTAGAAGGAGAAGGGGCCTTTGCTTCAACATCAGGGGACTCTGCTGTAGGTGGTGAACTCTTAGGCGTATTCGCCTTTGGTGCTGGTGCTGATGTTGGTGCAAGTGGTGCATCAAGACCAGGTGTCACAATTGGCTGAGAAATTCCAAGAATTGAGATGTTGTAAGGCTGAGACATTACGGATTTTTCGAGCCTGGAGTTAAGTTGAGCCCCTTTAACCGCTGAGCCAAACACAAAGGTGTTGTCTTTAGCAGTGACATTCAAGAATCCTTGGTCCTGTACTGCATTCCCTGATTGTTGAAACATTGTTGTCAATTTGGTTGTCTTGTCCTTCATCTGCTCGAGTTTCTTTGAGTCAAAGTAATCCAACACGACGTGTGTTGTCAAGATCCTCTTGGCAACATTTTCTGATTTCGAGGTAAGATCACCAATTGCACCATTTGGAATTGCCAAGACTGTAATTGTTGCCTTTGTGTTTATATCACTAGCTAAGCCAGTTTTTGAAAGAAGGTCATTGAAATTGCTATAATCAGGATATTGGCTCAGGATTTTTGTGATATTAAAGGCGGCGGCGGAGGAGGCGGAAAGGAGGAGGAAGATACAAAGAAGGGGGGTAATTGAACGATCCATTTTTGCCGGCAATGTTCAAGCAAAATATTGAAAGAACAATAAAACAAATGTAATCTTTTACCAGCAAAAATGAGGTTTTTTTTTTTTTTTTTTTTTTTTTTTTTTGTTAACAACCAACTTCGACTTGTGAAAATTGAGAAAGATTGATATTTATATATAGTGGAGTTGTGGAGATGGAAGAGTTCTTGAGTTTGAGAATGGGAGTGAATGTCTCTATTCCATACAATTGCATGCATGCACGAGAATCAGTCATTTACAATTTTTTCACGTAAGCATACTCTTGATCTTATTGAAATGGTACGATTTTTCCGTCCATTACATTTTTGGTCCACAGGTGCCCGCGTTATTAGTCAAGTAGCTCAAAACTATCCTATCCATAGAGGAGACGAGGGTACTAAGGACAAAAAAATATATATAGGAGAACGTATCACATTATAAATAGTTAGATGTTCATTTTTTCTTGAAATAAAAATCCATTGTTAAATGATATGACCAAGAGTTCCTCCAAGAAGGCTAATTTTGATCAATGTTTTTAAAAACGGAAAAAGGGCCTAAAATGTTCTTCAACGATGTGAAATGGTGCAAAAAGGTACCCCCGTCTACCTATTGGGCCTAAAATGACCTTTTCATCTACCTATTGAAGCTATTTTGCCCTTTTATTTAACAGATCAATTTAAAACGATGAAAAATTGACATTGTCCACTATTTATTTGGTTAATATAGTCTTCCAAAGAGGAGAAAAGAAAATCTTAGATTTATCTGAATCTGAGCTCAATACCATCTAGCTAGTTATGCACTATAATGTAAAAGCTCATTACTGCAGAACAGTTGTAGGGGGCCTCATACTACTATACCATGGTGCTTTTCATTATTTGCACGTTAATACCTATTAATTAGATGAAATAGCAAGTCGCAATCTCACTATAAGCTTGTGAGACATAATTTGAGAAGGAAAAATCTTAAATATGCCATTGAACTATCAGAAATGACTCATTTATGCCATTAGTTAAAAGTTTGACTCATTCATGTCATCGCCGTTACAAAATCAGGTCATCCATGCCATTACTTTTTAACGGTGGATTTTAAAAATAACTTTGCCACTTGACCTGTTATTAGAGGTCCATGTCATTAATTAAAAATAAACCTGTTAAGTGGGCCGGTGCGGGTCAGACCGGCATCGGCTCGTGAAAATTTGCCGGTTTTGGGCCGGTTCCGGTACCGGGTCATTGTAAACGGGCCGATCTGGACCCAAACAGTAAAATGTGCTCAAATAGATCAGAACCCGACCACTTAGGAATTATCCGGTCCAGACCGGTCAAAACCGGTTAAAATTAAAAAAAAAATGATATTTTTGTAGATACTAGTTTAAATTCTATAGGAAATATATGCACATATACATGTCCAATACAATATATATACTATTCTACATAATATACATACAACATATATACAATAAATATATACTACTTTAGAAAATATATACGCATGTATACTTTAAATAGACACTAATTTAGATTCTATAGGGAATATATGCACATATATACGTACAATACAATATATATATACTATTCTACTTAATATACATACAACATATATACACTAAATATATACTACTATAGAAAGCATATATATATGTACAATACAATATATATATTATTCTGCATAATATACATACAGCATATATACACCAAATATATACTACTTTAGAAAACATATACGCGTGTATTCCTTAAATAGATACTAGTTTAGATTCTATAGAAAATATATGCACATATATATGTACAATACAATATATATGCTATTCTACATAATATACATACAACATATATACACTAAATATATACTACTTTAGAAAACATATACACATGTATACTTTAAATAGATACTAGTTTAGATTGTATAGGAAATATATGCACATATATACGTACAATACAATATAAATACTATTCTACATAATATACATACAACATATATACACTAAATATATACTACTTTAGAAAATATATGCGCATGTATACTTTAAATAGAATAGATATTAGTTTAGATTCTACAGGAAATATATGCATATATATACGTACAATAGAATACAATATATATACTATTCTACATAATATACATACAACATATATACACTAAATATATACTACTTTTGAAAACATATACACTTGTATACTTTAAATAGATACTAGTTTAGATTTTATAGGAAATATATGCACATATATACGTACAATACAATATATATACTATTCTACATAATATACATATAACATATATACGCTTAATAAATACTACTTTAGAAAACATATACACATGTATACTTTAAATAGATACTAGTTTATATTCTATAGGAAATATATGCATATACGTACAATAGAATGCAATATATATACTATTCTACATAATATACATACAACATATATACACTAAATATATACTACTTTAGAAAACATAAAAAATATTTACACATATATGTAAAATATATACTACTTTAAATAGCACTTGAAAGTTGAAAGATACATACATTACATATTATAGTACTTTAGAAAACACATATACAAGTTACAAGATTACAATGTATGCTATTTAATATAATAATAATTGAAGTTTTGAACATATATTCATTATATGTTTTCATATGTAGAATATGTACTACTTAAAATACCACTGGAAACAATATACATACAACATGTATACAATATATATATATATATATATATATATATATATATATTGTATACATGTTGTATATATACCACTTGTGTATATATGTAGAATATATGTGTATATATGTTTGTTGTGTTTATTACTTAGTGTAAAGTTTGATACTTTGATAGTAATATATTAAAAGTATTTAATTCAAACAAGAAATTCAATTTAAATGAAAAAAATTACAAAGTAAGGAGTGAATGAATGTTGTATTTTATTGATTGGAAAATGATCCAAAGCTTATAATTACATGAATGAAAAACTACAAATTTTGCATCATTTTTTCAACTCGTTCATGTTAATATTAACGGGAACTACTATAGGATAATCAAAATCAATGGGAGAAAAATCATGCATTGGACTTGATTGTGCTGAGTTCTCTCTTGAAGTCAGAATTTCTTCAACATTCTGTTCGTCTTTCGGCTCCACCTCCATTCCTTGGTTTCTTCATCCCGCTCTAATCTAGTCTCTAAGGTAAACTGGAACATTCATAGCATTGCTTTCCAATGAGTGTCGGTTGTCTACAAGTTATTGTCGTCCCTGACTAAAAGCACTCTCCAATGCAACGGTTTACATTGGAACATTCAATATATTTCTAGCTAATCTTGAAAGCACAGGATATTGTCTTTCATTATTCTTCCACCAATTCAATGCGTTGATCCTTGCTCTACGATCCTCTGTCGGTTGTCGAAGATAATACCTAAGCTCTTCCCTATAATTTGTTGTGTATGTTGTTGATGGAGCAACCCTGTCCCAAACATTTAAATTATAAAAGTAATCAGGAAAACTACTATATGCCAACCTTTTAGAAGATGATAGCTCCTCGGGAGCTTGAGGAGTGATAGTTGGAGTGATATTTATCGGTACAAGTACATCAAATAAATTGGCATAATGGTTATATAATGCTTCTATGTAAATGTTCGCCTCACTCATAGCCTTAAGCAAATCTGATTTTTCTTGTGGCTCTATCTCTAAGGAATTATAAATAATAGTACTAAGGTCACATATAATACTATATTTCATGTATGGATTTAGTATAACACCAACCAAGTAAATTGATGGAAGCTGAAAAAAATACTTTTTAAATTTAGTAAACATAGCACCAATAGCTTCTTTGTAACCTTCTCTATCCTTATATTCTTTAAGCAAACAAGAAATGTCGACTAAATAAGCTAAAATATTGCAAATAGTAGGACAATAAACATCAAAAAATTCAACCATAGCTATATAAAATCTTTTCAAAAACTTAAAAAGATCATCAATTGCAGTCCAATCAGAATTATGTAGCATACACTCAGAAAAAGAACCACAAAATTGATTAAAAGTCATTGTAATAGGAACTTTATAAGCAGGACAAGTTTTTAAATAAGTATAAGTAGCATTCCATCTAGTATCACATTCTTCAGGCATTAATATCGATCTAAGTCCATTTTGTTCACATTTAACCTTAAATTCTTTCACTCTACCTCTTCGATTATTTCCTTGAATAAAGCCAACAGCAAGCCGGAGCTTTTCAATATAAAACTCAAAAAATTCAAGACCATCTTTTACAATTAAATTATATATATGTCAAGCACACTTAACATGAAAAATTTTAGGTAACAATGGAGGAAGTTTATCTTTTAACTTGTCAATAGCAGCCTTGTTGTTAGATGCATTATCAAAAGCGATACATAAAATTTTTCTTTCAATACCATAATATTTTGCGACTTTAGTAATAGATTTCGAAATAAATTTTTCGTATGTCTACGACCTTCATCATACAAAAAAGCTAGAATACATTTTTGCATAACAAAATTACTATCTATCCAGTTACAAATAATGATTAAATAATCATTTTTATTAACGGCACGACCAAGATCAGAAGTTAGAGCAATTCTACATTGAATATTTTTTATTAATGTAGATAAATAATAAATATATTGTGCATGGAGTATAAAAATATCGGTCCTACAAGTACTTATAGGAATACCATTAAACATAGGATTATAAATTGCTTAAATATAATGAATAAAAGCATCAGAAGAAGCAAAAGTGAAAGGCAAACAACCCACAACTATCATTTTCGCTATTTCTTCCCGATCCTTCATTTTATTATAATTTTTAGTTAATTGACCGGTTGTCAGGTTCAATCTAGTTTGTGTTGGCCCACCAACAGCCTCACCACCTTGTGCAATAAATAACTCTCTAGAGTGTCTATCTCTTAAATGTCTCATCAACGAATCCGTACCCCCTTTATTGCCTCCGATTTTATGCTCATATATAATTTCACAAATATTGTATTGCACCTTACTTTCTCCTTTTATTTCTGAAAAATTCACATGCAATACTAGTTTTTCTAGGATCTCTTAGGGCACGGGGAGGACGGAGAGGACGATTAATCGATCCAGATCTAACATTAGCATTTCCTACTACGGGTGTCTCACCAATATTATCACCATCTTCATTTAAATTAACCGCATCTACTTCATTTTCTTCTTCTATATCATAATTTTTTTGAGCTTCTGCATAATCCATATCGTGAGCACCTACACCTATTTCTTTTTCAAAAGGTTGACTAACCGATACCGGAGGCACACAGGTATATCTATTACTTGAACTACCTCTACTGAAACCGCCACCAATTTATTTTTTACTACCACTACCACTTTCGGGTCAAAAAATTTTAACACTTTTACCAAGGTTTCTTATTTTATCCATATTAAAAAACAAACTAAAAAATATTTCAAATACACACAAATAATAAAAATAAATATTAAACAATTAATACACTAATTAAAAATTAAAGGTAAGAGATGGAACGACAATACCAAATTTTAGAAGTATCCGAAAGTTACGACTTTAGAAACTTCTCCTTGTATTTGTAATTGCAAAATTAAAAAAAATTGAGCACTTTAGGAGAAAAATTAAAAGATTTGAGAGAGATTGAGATTTGAGAGAATGAGATTTGTGTGAAAAATGAATTTTGAATTGAGGGTATTTATAGAAATTTTTTTAAATTATTTTTTTTAAAAAAAAATTAGTGGAAATTGGCCAAATGGCCGTTGGTAGGCCAACGACATTATAGCCGTTAGGCCTCCAACGATCCATTTGGACCAACAGTCCACCGACGACTAATTTAAAAAAAATAAAAAATTACAACTGGACTGGTCCAGTCCGGTCACCCGGTGGGCCTGGTCTGATTTTCTATCTGGGCTGGTCCACCTGGTCAACCCTCTTGGCCGGCCCAGGCCCAGGACCGGAGGACCTACAACCCTTGGGCTGGCCGAGTCGGGTCAACCGGGCTGAGCCCACTAAACAGGCCAGGCTAAATGGGCCAGGATGGGCCAACCCGACCCAATTGACAGGTTTAATTAAAAATAAGAGAAAATGCTCAAATATGCCATTGAACTGTCATAAATGGATCATTTATTTCATCAGTTAAAAATTTGTCTCATTTGTGCCATCGCCATTATAAAACTAGCTCATCCATGTAATTATTTTTTAACGGTGGATTTTCAAAAAATCATTTTGTCATGTAACTTTTTATTAGAGGTCCACGTCATTAATTAAAATAAATCTATGTTAATTTCAAAATATTTGAAATTAGTTAGTATTGGGATTATTTGTCCACCATTTATATATACCATAGTGATGGAATAAGTTATCCCATATAAATGGCAGAATAATTAGAATAGTGGACTTCTCTTAAGCCGTAATTTAGAAATGATTTTTCAACAATGTATGCTCCTCTAATTCGTGATGGGAGAATGGAGAAGTTCTATCGGTACGCCTTCTTCTTTTTCTTGCTTGCCCTAATCGTTCATTGACTTCTTTTCTTGCAACTTTGGAGTATATATTAGAGTCACTGGAATTACAACTAATCAGTTACTGTAGGATGAAAAAAAAGTTACTGTAGAATAGAACTTTTGAGGCTTCTGTGAAGTGTAACATTTATAATGATTTAGAATCAACAAGAAACAACCAATTATATACACTAATCACTATTTTTTTATAAAAAAAAGTTGTTGTAGAAAAAAATAATTTAATGGGTATGGGTCAGGTTATGTTAAATGGATCGGTACTTTTTAATGGGTCTAAGATATTTTAAAATTAATATTGATTTATTTTAATTAATGGCGTGTACCTCTAATAAAAGGTCACGTGAAAAAAGTTATTTTTGAAAAGCCACTATTAAAAAGTAATCACATGAATGAGCTGGTTTTATAACGGCGGTAGCACGAATGAGCCAAACTTTTAACTAATGGCATAAATGAGCCATTTGTGATAGTTCAATGGCATATTTGAGCCTTTTCCCTTAAATTTTTTTGGCTCATTTAATTAATGACGTGGATGAATCATTGTTGACCACGTGTACAAAATGGTTTTACCCAAAACCACTAAACTAGATTGTTAAAAAAATGACATGAATGAGCCTTTTTTGTAACGACAATGACATGAATGAGCCAAACTTTAAACAGATGACATAAATAATCCTTTTCTCAAAGTTCAATGGCATATTTAAACCTTTTCCCATTGGAGAATAATGTGAGCTAAGCTTAATTATTAGGTTAATAGTATTATCAGTGGCTGAAAATATGCAACACTTGCTAAAGCATTTTTACAGAAACATATGACAATAAGAAAAACTGAGGTTGATAGGTATACGCAGGGAAGCTCTCTTGTTCACATTTTGATGTGACTTACAAAGAGAATTAAAATAATCAAACACGGAGACTTATCTCAGTCACCCACAACCTTGTATCTAAAAATACAAAGAAATGACGAGCGAAAGACTACAAATGACATTTTATGTTTTACCTCAAAGGTGAGCCAGAAAGCATAGTTTAGACTAATACCTAAACTAAGGGGTCATTTGGTAGAAGGAATAAGGATAACTAATTTCGAGATTAATTTAGAAGAGGAGCTTATCCCATGTTTGATTGAGACAAAATAACTCATCTCGAGATTAGTTATCCCGAGATTTTAGTATTTTTCTTATCCTCCTTGAGGGTGAGATTAATAATCCTAAGATATTAGCGGGTCGAGTAATTAGGTTTGGGTGGGTTGGGATTTTAGAAAAAAATTAATTATTTTAATTAATTATTAGTTGACCAATAAAAAAAAGCCACGTCATTAATGAATTAGGGATAAATTGATCTGTTAAATAAAAGGACAAAATAGTCCCAATAGGTAGACGGAAGGAAAAACTACACGAATAGCCCCAAAATAAGGTGGCTTTCAAGTTTTGACCCAAAAAAAAATAAAAAAACCTTATAAAAGTTGCCTTCAACTATTAAGTGATATATTTTCAAATAAAATTTCTCTGACCAATTGAGTTAATTACATAAATGATCCTCATAATGGATAACAACTCCGTACTTATTCATCTTTCAATTTTTATTTTTTTCTTTTTTTAATTTTACTTTGATTTTTATTTTTTATTTTAATTTTTTTCTCAACCCTTACTTTTTTTTCCTTTTCTCCTCTCAACTTCTTTTTTTTTTCTTTTATTTTGACTTTTTATATTTTCTTTCCTTTTTTTTTTGTTCTTTTTAGTTTTTCTCAATCCTTACTTTTTTTTTCTTTACTCCTCTCAACGTCTACTTTAATAATTTTTTTTAAAATTTTTCTTTGATTTTTTTCTTTTTAAATTTTTCTCGGTCTTTATTTATTTTATCTTTTTTCTTTTCATTTATATCAAACTTTATTTTTTCCCTCATTCTCTCTCAAAATTACATTTGCTTTGATTTTTATTTTTTTAATATTTCTTTATTTTATTTTTCTCGCAATTTTTATTATTTTTGTTCTTTTCTTCAATTTCTTCCAATCAAGTTGCATCCATGAGCAAAAGTTAACACTATCACATTATAGAGACAAGACTTATGACTTTCAAACAATAAGCTACGTTTCATGGAAAAGAGCTGACACTACAATATTATAGAGGCAAGACTTATGACTTTCAAAGAGCAAGTTGTGTTTCATGGGCAAGAGTACTCTTACCTTAGAGGTAAGACTTAGCTCAAAAATTTTCAAACAATAAATTATGCCCTACGGGCAAGAGTTGATTCTACCACATTATATTTTTATTTATGAGATATTCTACAACTATTGTTGTAGAGGCAAGATTTAGCTCAAGGACTTTCAAACTACAAATTATGCCACACGAGCAAGAGTTGACACTACACGTTATGTCTTCATTGACGTTCTACAACTCTTGCCTTAGAGGCAAAACTTAGCTCAAGGACTTTCAAACTATAAATTATGCCCCACGGGAAAAAGTTGACACTACTACGTTGTGTCTTCATTTATGAGATGCTCTACAACTCTTGCCTTAGAGGCAAGATGTAACACCCTAAGTCTGTACCCCGGACGCTACACGGTTCTTACCATCCCGAGAGACCACAAGCTAACCCATAACTGATATCTGCTGTGAGCACTGAACAATAATACTTTAATAATGTGGAACATAGGATGAAATGTCATAAGGTTCATAATCTGAATACTGATAATAATAATAATAATATCTGACAATAATATCTGAAAACTGAATACTGTCTCAGCTAGTCTAGTCTAAAAAACCTCTAATTGAACTAGCTGAAAGTAGAGTTAATGGGACAAGCCCTCAACTAACTCCGACTACTGAAATACTGAAGCTACTATAATGCTGAAATAAAAGTATATCCCCGATAGATGAGGAATCACTACTGAATCTGCTACTGTTAATTCAATCTATCTAAGTGTGGTCGGGAACCTGAGCGTACTAACCTATGATATGAGACATCATAGATCAAAGAGAAAGCATGCGTCAACATGTGGAATGTACTAGTATGCTAGATGAGGTAAGGCTGAATGCAAGGGCTCATATTTATAAACAATAACTGACTGAATGATATAGATTAACTGAATATGAGAGTACATAGATAACTAAATCTGAGCTTTTACTGAAGCTGAGTACTAATTTCTGATAATTGAGTAACTGAATTACTGATACTGAGTTACTGTGGTTACTGTGTCTAACAGTCCTGATTCTATAGAACTAAACTGAATTCTAAATTGAGACTGTGAGAGGTAGTCATCTAACTGACATGCCCTTTTTCTGAATAGATTTAGGGTCCAACCTGTAACCCCAGCTGGAAGGGTGTCAATACCGTGCCACGAGTAAAGACAACTGAAGAGTCACCCTTATCTGGTAGGTACCCTGAATGAGAATGGTGGTACCCTTAACTGGCAGGTAATGCACCTCATCAACCCTCAATTGGCAAGTTAATATCTCAACCTCCGCTGGCTATATAGTTCTGGAATGCAAGGATTGTTTCTAAGGATCATACCCTCTACTGGCAGGTGAACCCCCATCCTTGGGTTCACTCGGTGCTGAATCCTACTCCCATTTGAGTGACACTGATTTTTATACTGAGCTGAACTGGACTGATACTGAGTTTCACTGAGTTCTATAACTCCTTGAGTACTTACTGTTTTAGGACATGATTGAGACTATTTTGTAACTAATATAGCTCTAGGTAAATAGTTAGATTGTCGGGTATTAGATACCCCCAAGACTTGATAGCATGAAAATAAAGCATAGCATGATCTTGAAAAGCATAACAATATCCACTTTTTCATAATTCATTCATAGAGACATTTCATGAAACACTTGTAAGTCATAAGCTTGTACATGATTGGGATGACATAATGACATGACATGATTCCACTATATACTTCACATAGGCATTTTAGCAAACACTTGAGAAGTATGGATTATTTCACATAATAACTGTCAACACATGAACATCATGAATACAATATTCTATTGCAATTTCAAGAGTTTAGAATACAATCCATATAATTCATCACATGAACTATTTGAATTTCATGGAAACTATAATTAATCATGAATTGAAACCCAATTACTATCCTCAATATGAATACAATCAGTTTCAAGCATGAAATTCATAAATCTGAGATCTTGTAAGTTTAAAAAAGGGTTCTTGGACATCATGGGTAAAAGGAACCCATGAATGAACACCTAACATAACTGGGAATATTAATTCTTTAAAGTTCTTGGAGGAATTTCTGAGTTTGTTCTTGATTTCTTGAAGCTAGGGTTTTGCCCTTTGAGAGAGAATGTTTTAATCTTGAGAGAAAGTGAGTGAATAATAAAATAATTGGTTATTTAGGGGTTTAATTTTGTGTTTATACTGATTAGGGTCATGGAAAAAAACCAAATTACCCCTGGGAATTAATTAAATTTCTTCACTGAAAATCTTGAGTTTGGCCTGCACCGCGACGCTGTGTCATCATGGTGAGCCATTAGAATTGGACTGACACTGTTCAAAAAGGGACAAATATGAAAAGGATCCTTGGAATGATGCAGCACCATCGCGGAGCCTCACTGGAATTTGACAATGGGGAAAATGGCTAGTGGCGCGATGCGGTGGGATTGCGTTGCCATACTGGAAAATAACAATTATGAATTGGAGCATTGGCTCGATGCGACATTATCATGGAGCTTTACTTGAAACTGTCAAATGCTATTTGGCTAGTCTCCGAGGTGCTCTGATGTGCCAGATGGCACACTGCTTTACAAAAATAGCTCTAACTCTTCGCCCAGGTATCGGATTTGGGCGAACTTTATATTGTTGGAAAGCTGACTGAATTTTCTACGTAATGGTAAGCTCTAAACTAAAAAATCCTGAGTACTATAAAATTTTTATATATTAATACTCATGTACTTAGAATTAAATTAAGCTAGAGAAATATGGGGTATTATAATATCTCCCCCTTAGGAACATTCATCCTCGAATGAGATTGATTAAGCTGAGAAATGCTGATAGACTGAGATTACACACTGAACATGCACAACTGAAATATGATTGCATGACTGAAATCGCCGATAAGTTGAGTTTTCATACTGAACATGCATATCTAATGCATGATTATATGACTGAACTGATTAATGAATGCATGACTGATATGCAACGATAATGGATACCAAGTTTGTAACTGAATAGGGAACTGAGTAAATCTAAGGAAAAATGTTACCTCAAGCTGAATTTGAGTTTGCAGAAAATAGGTGAGGATACTTGGTCTGCATATCTTCTTATTCTTCCCAAGTAGCTCCCTCAATGGATTGATTCCGCCAAAGAACTTTAACCAAGGGAACTTCTTTGTTCCTCAGTCTACGAATTTGATGATCGAGGATTTGGACTAGGACCTCTTTGAAAGAGAGATATTCTGAATGTCTATGCCCTCTAAGGAAATTATGACTGCTGGGTCACCAATGAATTTTTTAGCAAGGCAATATGGAATACTGGGTGCACTGAAGATAGATCTGAAGGAAACTAAAGCTCATAAGATACCTTTCTAAAATGGTTGAGAATTCTATAAGGACCGACATATCGGGGGACTGAGCTTTCCCTTTTTGATCCTCATATTTGCATACAATTTTTATCGGCTCAGGGCTGCCCTAAGCCTTTTCCTGATCAATTGAACATTCTATAAGGCATCAAACACTAAGTCAGGCTCTACTACTGCAGCCTCACCAACCTCAAACCAACCAATTAGAGATCTACATCTCCTACCATAAAGAGCCTCAAACAGAGCCATCTAAATATTGGAATGATAGCTGTTATTATATGCTAATTCAATCAAAGGCAAGTGGTCATCCCAACTACCTTTAAAATCAACAACGCATGCTCTTAATATATATTCTAGAGCCTGAATGGTCCTTTCTTCTTCACTATTTTTCTGAGGGTAGAAGGCTATACTAAGGTGAACTTGGGTACTAAGACCCTTTTGGAAGGCTTTCTAGAAGTAAGAGGTAAACTAGGTACTTTTATCTGAGACAATAGATACTGGGACTCTATGTAACTTTACCAACTCTCTCATATAGGGTTTGGCATAGTCCTCGATTGAATAGAAAGAATGGAATGGCAAGAAATAAGCAGATTTGGTCATCCTATCTACGATAACCCAAATCTAATCATGCTGATGTCGAGTACGAGGTAAACCTATCATAAAGTCCATGTTCACTATTTTCTATTTCCATTTGGGAATACTGAACTCCTGCATGGACACACTTGGCTATGACCTTACCTGTCTGCATGAGGACATAACCCAAACCTACTCTAGAGGCATCACAGTACACCACAAACCCATCTGAACTATTTGGTAGAGTTAAAAATGGGGCTGAGGTGAGTCGAGTCTTCAACTCCCGAAAACTCTTCTCACAAGAATATGACCACTAAAACTTGACTTTCTTATGAGTCAATCTGTACATGGGGGATGCAATAGAAGAGAACCCTTCAACAAACTAATGGTAATAGCCAGCTAAACCCAATAAGCTCCTGATATTTGATGGAGAAATGGGTCTAGGATATTTTCTCACCGCCTCGATCTTTTGAGGATTAACTCTAATTCCATCACCAAAAATAATATGACCAAGGAATGCTACTGACCTTAGCCAAAATTAGCACTTACTGAATTTGGTGAACAACTGATGAGTTCTGAGAGTCTGAAGTACAATTCTGAGGTGATCTGTGTGATCATTCTTGCTTTGAGACTAAACAAGAATGCCATCAATGAGGATTATAATGGACAAGTCAAAGTACTACTTGAACACGCAGTTCATTAAGTCCATGAAAGCTGCTGGGGTATTAGTTAGACCAAAGGACATGACTAGAAACTCGAAGTTACCTTATCGGGTTTGGAAAGCTATTTTTGGAATGTCACATTCTCTGAATCTGAGTTGATGATAGCCTAATATGAGGTTTATCTTAGAAAAGTAATTGGAGCCCTGAAGTTGGTCAAATAAGTCATTGATTCTAGAAAGTGGATATTTATTCTTGACTGTGACTTTGTTCAACTGATGGTAGTCTATACATATTCTGACAAAACCATCTTTCTTACTCATGAATAAGACTGGTGCACCCTATGAGAAAATGTTGGGTCTGATGAACCCCTTGTCTAAAAGGTCCTTTAACTGCTCTTTCAACTCTTTGAGGTTTGCTGGAGCCATTCTATATGGTGGAATAGAAATTGGTTGAGTATCTGGGAGAAGGTTTATTCCGAAGTCAATTTCCCTTTCAGGAAAATTTTTGAGAAGATTTTCGGGAAACACATCTGAGAATTCATTCACTACTGGAACTGACTCAAGATTAGGAGTCTCTGAACTAGAGTCTTTGACTCGCAGAAGATGATAGACACATCCCTTGGATATCATTTTTCTCGCTCTAAGGTATGAAATCAACTAATCTTTAAGCGTTGTAGTACTACCCCTCCATCCAAGGACTGGTTTATTTGGAAACTGAAAATGAACAATTCTATTTCTATAATCAACTGCGGCATAGTATGAATAGAGCTAATCCATGTAGAGAATGACATCAAAATCCATCATATCTAACTCTACTAAGTGTACTAAAGTGACTTTATAAGATATCATAATCGGACAGTTCCTGTATACCCGCCATGCTAAGATAGACTGACCCACTGGGGTAGAGACTGAGAAAGGTTCTATTAAGATTTTTGGTTTGACTTTAAAGTTGACTTCTATGTAAGGAGTTGTAAAATACAAGGAAGCTCCTGGATCTAATAAGGAATATAGATGTAAATGGAAGATCTGTAATGTACCAGTGACCATATCAGGAGAACTTTCCTGATCCTATCTAGACTGAAGTGCATAGAGCCTGTTTGGGCGTTGCCCACTAGTGGCATTAGAGATGGCACCCTGCTAATTCAGGCGGCTGGACTGAGCTGAGAAATGATTGTAATAACTCTAAGAACCTAACTGAGGACAATCTATGATCCTATGGCCTGGCTTGCCACAACCAAAACAAATATCACTGCCAGCCCTACAGATACTCTGATGGTTTCTTTCATGTTTCTGACTAAAGAGATTTGTTTGAGCATTACTGACACTATCCTAAGATTTAGAGCCTGGCGCCCTATCTTTGTTACCACTTCTGAACTTAGCTACTGGAGCATTGTCTGAAGACAGAGCTAGAACTGAAGATTTTGGATAAAACTGAGAATTGTTACTGCCTTCTGACTTTGGTAGAGTAAAATTAAAGCTACCTATTCTAGCTCTTTTTTTCTCCCTCTTTCTCTCCTTATTCTTAGCCTCTTCTATCTGCTGAGCATGTACCATGAGCTTGGATATGTTTATCTCCTTAATTAACATTGCAGTTATGCACTTCTTAACCTTACTCTCTGAGAACTCAGACACGAACTTGCTCATTCTGGACCTACTGTCTGCTACTACATAGGGAGCATATCTGGCTAACTGAGAAAAAAAAAGGGAATACTCTTTCAGACTCATATTTCCTTTTTTGAGATTGATGAACTCTAACACCTTGGCTTCTCTCAGCTCTAAGGGAAAGAATCTATCTAGGAAAGCAGTAGCAAACTCTTCCCACTCTATGGGCTCTGCATCTGTGCTCCTATCTACCTTCTACTGCTTAAACCACGTATGAGTTACATCTTGTAGATAATAGACAGCTAACTTAGCACTCTCACTAGATGTCACTCCCATGATATCTATTACTTTCTGAACCTGATTGAGGAACTCCTGTGGATCCTCTTCGGGCTTAGATCCTGAGAATAGGGGAGGATTAATTTGGGTGAAGTCCCAAATCCTGGATGCAGCAGTGTTGGCCACTGGGTTGGCTTGAACAGCAGCTGGCCGTTCATTCCGAGTTGCTACAAAATTGGCTTGAGTGGTGAACATAGCTCTGAATTTTGCATGGGAGACATGCTCGTCCAAGGGGTCTTCCTGAACAGGTTGAGGTGTTAGATGGGTTCCTGTTTTTCTTCCATTATTATTTTTGGGAGGCATGTTTTATAAATAGAAGTAATAAAAGGATTAGACTGAGAGTTTAACTTAAGCTCATGCTCACTCGCACGACATGAATACAGAAAGAAGGGAAACTTTTCCTAAAAACATCTCATATCCTCTTGCCCATAAGTGTGGCGTGCTATACACCTATGCATAAGACTCTACTTGACGCAACTTTTAGACTCCATAGGACTCTGTTGAACCTTAGACTCTGATGTCAAGTTTGTAATAACCCGAGCCTGTACCTCAGATACTACATGGTGCTTATTATCCCGAGGGACACAAGCTAACCTATGACTAATATCTGCTGTGAGCACTGAATAATAATACTGTAATAATGTGAAACATAGGAAGAAATTCCATAAGGTTCATAATCTGAATACTGATAATAATAATAACATCTGATAATAATACCTAAAAACTGAATATTGTCTGAGCTAGTCTAATCTAAAAAGCCTCTAACTAAAGTGTCTGAAAGTATAGTTGATGGGACAAGCCCCCACTCTCATTGGATGTCACTCCTATGATATTTTTGACTTTCTAAACCTGATTGAGGAACTCCTGTGGATTCCCTTCGGGCTTAGATCCTGAGAATAGGGGAGGATTTATTCGGGTGAAGTCCCGAATCCTAGATGCAGCAGTATTGGCCACTGGGTTGGCCTGCACAGCAGTTGGCCATTTATTCTGAGCCACTATAGAATTGGATAGAGTGGTGAACACAGCTCTGAATTCTGCATGGGAGACATGCTCATCCAGAGGGTCTGCCTGAACGGGCTGAGGTGCTGGCTGGGTTCTTGTTCTTCTTCTATTTTTCTTTTTGGAGGCATGTTCTATAAACGGAAGTAAGAAAAGATTTAGACTGAGAGTTTAACTTGAGCTCATGCTTACTCGCACGACATAAATACTAAAAGAAGGGAAACTTTTCCTAAAACGTCTTATAGCCTCTTACCCATAAGTGTGCCACACAACACACCTATGCGTAATACTCTACTTGATGTGGCTTTTAGGATCCTTAGGACTTTGATGAACTTTATTCTCTGATTCTAAGTTTGTAACGCCTCGAGTCTGTACCCTGGATGCTACATGGTGCTTATGATCCTGAAGGACACAAGCTAACCTATGACTGATATCTGCTGTGAGCACTGAATGATAATACTGTAATAATGCAGAACATAGGCTGAAATGCCATAAGGTTCATAATCTGAATACTACTAATAATAATAACATCTGATAATAATACCTAAAAATTGAATACTATTTGAACTAGTCTAGTCTGAAAAGCCTCTAGCTAAACTTTCTGAAAGTGGAGTTGATGGGACAAGCCCCCACTCTCACTGGATGTCACTCCCATGCTATTTGTGAATTTTTGAACCTGATTGAGGAACTCTAGTGGATTCTCTTTGGGCTTAGATCCTGAGAATAGGGGAGGATTCATTCGGGTGAAGTCCCAAATCCTAGACACAACAGTATTGGCCACTGGGTTGGCCTGAACAGTAGCTACCCATTCATTCTGAGTTGTTATAGAATTGGCTAGAGTGGTGAACGCAACTCTGAATTCTGCATGAGAGGCATACTCTTCCAGAGGGTCTTCCTGAATGGGCTGAGGTGTTGGCTAGGTTCTTGTTCTTCTTCTATTGTTCTTTTTAGGAGGCATGTTTTGTAAACGAAAGTAAGAAAAGGATTAGACTGAGAGTTTAACTTTAGCTTATGCTCACTCATATGATATGAATATTGAAAGAAGGGAAACTTTTTCTAAAAATATCTCATAGCCTCTTGCCCATAAGTGTGGCGCACTACACACCCATACGCAAGACTCTACTTGATGCAGCTTTCAGACTCCATAGGACTCTGTTGAACCTTAGGCTCTGATACAAAGTTTGTAACACGTCGAGTCTGTACCTCAGATACTACATGGTGCTTATGATCCCGAGGGACTACAAGATAAACCATGACTAATATATGCTATGAACACTAAATAATAATACTATAATAATGTGGAATATAGGCTAAAATACCATAAGGTTCATAATCTTAATACTGATAATAATAATAACATCTGACAATAATATCTGAAAACTGAATACTGTCTAAGCTAGTTTAGTCTGAAAAGCCTCTAACTGAACTGTCTGAAAGTAGAGTTGATAGGACAAACCCCCAACTAACTCTGACTAGTGAAATACTAAAATTATTGTAATACTGAAATAAAAGCATATCCTCGATAGATGATGACTCACTGCTGAATTTGTCTAAGTGTGGTCGGGAACCTGAGAGTCTAAACCTATGATATGATACATCATAGCACAAAGAGAAAGTATGTGTCAGCACGTGAAATATACTGGTATACTAGATTAGGTAATATTGAATACAAGGGTTCATATGCATGAACAATAACTGATTGAATAATATAGATTAACTGAATATGAGGGTACATGGATAACTAAAACTGCTATAAATACTGAGTATACAATACTTTGTATATGCATATATAAGTATATACTGTATCTGAGATTTTACTGAAGCTGAGTACTAATTTATAATAATTGAGTAACTAAACTACTGATACTGAGTTACTAATACTGATTGACTATGTCTGACAGTCCTGATTCTGTAGAACTGAACTGAGTTCTAAACTGAGACTGTGGGAGGTAGTCATCTAACCAATATGCCCTTTTTCTGAATAGATTTGGGGACCAACCTGTAACCCCATCTAGAAGGGTGTCAATACCATGCCATGAGTAAAGACAACTGAAGATTCACCCTCATCTGGCAGGTTCCCTGAATGAGAATAATGGTACCCTAAACTGGCAGGTAAGACACCTCATCAACCCTCAACTGGTAGGTTGATGTCTCAACCTATGTTGTCTACATAGTTCTGGAAACCAAGGACTGCTTCTAAGGATCACACCCTCTACTGGTAGGTGAGCCCCCATCCTTGGGTTCACTCGATGCTGAATCCTACTCCTATCTGAATAACACTGATTACTATACTGAGCTGAGCTAGATTGATACTAAGTTCCACTGAGTTCTGTAACTGCCTGAGTACTTATTTTTGGAGGACATGACTGACTATTTTATAACTACTGTAGCTTTAGGTAAACAGATAGATTGTTGGGGATTAGATACCCTCAGAACTCGATAGAATGAAAATAAAGCATTGCATGATCTTGAAAAGCATAACAATGACCACTTGTTCATAATTCATTCATAGAAACAATTTATCAAACACTTGTAGGGCATATGCTTGTACATGATTGGGACTACATAATGACATGCCATGATTCCACTATATACTTTATATAGGAATTTTAACAAATACTTGGGAAGCATGAATTATTTTACATTGTAACGGTCAACACATGAATATCATGAATACAATACTCTATTAAAATTTCAAGAGTTTAGCATCAATCCACATAATTCATCATATGAACTATTTGAATTTCATGGACACAATAATTAATCATGAATTGAAACCCAATTACTATCTTCAACATGAATACAATCAATTTCAAGTATGGAACTCATAAATTTGAGATCTTGTAAGTTTAAAAAAGGGTTCTTGGACTTCATGGGTGAAAGGAAACCATGAATAAACACCTAACATACCTAGGAATATTAATTCTTGAAGGTTCTTGGAGGAATTCCTGAGTTTGATCTTGATTTCTTGAAGCTAGGGTTTTGCCCCTTGAGAGAAAATATTTTAATCTTGAGAGAAAGTGAGTGAATAATGAAATAATAGGTTATTTAGGGGTTTAATTTCGTGTTTAGACTAATTAGAGTCGTGGAAAAAATATCGAATTACCCCTAGGAATGAATTAAATTTTGTCACTAAAAATCTCGAGTTTGGCCTGCATCGTGATGTGGTAGCATCGCGGTGAGCCACTGGAATTGGGATGGCACTATTCAAAAAGGGACGAATATGAAATGGATCCTTGGCGTGATACGGCACCATCACGGAGCCTCACTGGAATTTGACAACTAGAAAAATGGCTAGTGGGGCGACGCGGTGGGATCGTGTTGCCATACTGAAAAATGACAATTGTGAACTGGAGCATTGGTGCGACGTGCCACTATTTTGGAGCTTCACTAAAAACTGACTACTGCCATTTGGATGGTCTCCGCAATGCGCTGATGTGCCAGATGACATACTGCTTTACAAAAATGGCTTTAACTCTTCACTCGGGTATCGAATTTAAGCGAACTTTATATCATTGAAAATCTGACTCAATTTCCTACGCAATGGTAAGCTCTAAACTAAAAAATCCTGAGTACTTTAAAAATTTTATATAAGAATATTCATGTTTTGAGAGTTAAATTAAGCTAGGAAAATACGAGGTATTTCATAAGACTTAGCTCAAGGACTTTCACACAATAAATTATGCCCCACGGGCAAGATTTGACACTACCACATTATGTCTTTATTTATGAGATATTCTAAAACTCTCGCCTTAGAGGCATGACTTATCCCAAGAATTTTCAAACAAGTTATGTACATTGGCCAAGAGTCAACACTAACACATTGTGTTTTTTACTTATGAAATGCTCCATAACTCTTGTCTTAGAGGTAAGACTTTACCTAAGGACCATCAAACAACAAGTTATGCCCTATGGGCAGGAGTTGACACCACCACATTGTGTATTGATTTATGAGATGTTTTATAACTCTTTCTTAGAGTCAAGACTTGAACCAAGGACTTTCAAATAACAAGTTATGCCCCATGGGCAAGAGTTGACATTACCACATTGTGTATTGATTTATGAGATATTCTATCACTCTTTCCTTAGAGGCAATACTTAACCCAAGGACTTTCAAATAACAAGTTATGCCTTATGGGTAAGATTTGACACTATCACATTGTGTTCTGATTTATGAGATATTCTATAACTCTCGCCTTAGATGCAAGACTTAGCCCAAGGACTTTTAAACAACAAGTTACGCTCCACAGGTAATATTTGACACTACCACATTGTGTCTTGGTTTATGATATGTTTTATAAATCAAGGACTTTTAAACAACAAGTTAAGCCCCATGGGTGAGAGTTGACACGACCATATTATGTCTTGATTTGTGTGATGTTCTATAACTCTTGTATTAGAGGCACAAATTAGACCAAGGACTTTCAAACACCAAGTTATTCCCCATGGGCAAGAGTTGACACTACCACATTATATCTTAATTTATGAGATATTCTATAACTCTTGCCTTAGAGGCAAGATTTAGCCGACAAGTTATGCTCCATGAACAAGAGTTGACTCTATCATATTGTATCTTGATTTATGTGATGGTCTTTTAGTCTTGTCTCTAAGACAATACTTAGCCCAAGAACCTCCCAAAAGAATAAGTTACGCCCAATGAAAAAGTGTTGACAGCAGATGTTCTATAACTCCTGCCTTAGAAGCAAGACTTAAATCAAGGATTTTCAAACAACAAGTTATTCTCCACAAGCAAAATTGACACTACCACATTGTGTCTTGATTTATGAGTTGTTCTATAATTTTTACCTTAGAGGCAAGATTTATCCCAAAGGACTTCCTAACAACAAGTTACGCCCAAAAATTTGCTTTGATGTAAAAAAAAAAAAAAGATCCCTTTGCGGATTATTCAAATTTTTATTTATTATTAAAATATAATGGAAGTTGAGAAAAAATAAAAAAGAGAACAAACAAAATAGAGAAATAAAAAAAAGAGATTGGGAAAAAAAACAAGAAAAAAATAAAGGTTAAGAAAAAAGCAAGGAATTAAAAAAATTGAGAAAAACAAAAATGCGAGGAAAAAATAAAAATAAAGTTTAGAAAAATGAGGAAAAAAAAGAGAAATGATAAAAATAAAAAATAAAAATAAAAATTGAGACAACTGAATGTCCCCCACCTAGGCGCTCGAAAGTCGACGACGATTTGAATGATTATGAGAATCATTCAATTAATATGGAAGATAATTCTATGCATATGAAATAGGTTTCATCAGACTCGCAAGATGCAGAAGAAGATTGTGGAACGGGATCACAACCAAGATAATCCTTCGCCGATGAAACTAATTTCGATCATGATCAAATAGTAGTCGATAAGAAAGAGCTGAAAATGCTACTAGACGGAGCATCAGTGAGGCAGTCTTTTAATTATTTTACGGAGAAGAGTAGCACCAAATTGTTGAAGGTGAAATATATATCTTGTGGTTGTGGTTGGTTGTTGCGGGTAAGGAAGTACGAATCCTCAGACAGATTTTGCATATACAAGTATGTTGGGTTCCACAACTACGGTGTTGAACACGCCATGGGTAGGCACAAGAAAATCTCATCCAAGTTGATTGCTTCGCTATGCTTAAATTATTTTCGTGATGGTAAGGGTGCAAGCATAAGAGAAATTCAGAGGATTGTGTTTAGGGAGATGTTTGTTCAATGAATACAATTGTAGATTGCTTGATTAAATTCACGAAGAGTAAAAATTATGTGATAATAAATCCAGATCTCATATATAGTCTATCGTAGACAAGCAAATTGATCGACGCTACACTAAATACTATTTTATGCACTATCATCGATCACACATTGTCACTCCTAGACTATATATATAAGTCGATCGTAAACCATATGAATTGATGAACCATCAGTAGCTTGTGGTTTGAAAGAAAATAATTAAATTAAAAAAGTTTAAACACTAATCATATGATTTGGCGGTGGTGAAAGAAAATAATTAAATTAAAAAAAGTTTAAACACATAATCACATAATTTGGGGTGGTGAAAGACAATAACTAAATTTAAAAAGTTTAAATACATAATCACTTGAGTTATTGAACTGATGGTTAAACAAACAATCTTGAACTATTGGTGACACTTAATAGACTGCCATTGATGCTGACCCATGTCAATCCCATTTAAAAATATACTTGTGCTTTGAGGGTTCATCAATTCCTTTGGTCTATTAAAGACTTACATTGTAGGTCGTGCATCGATTGCTCTTTTGATCATTCGTAGATCACATAGATTTATGTACATGGTTATAGACCCTCACTTGGATGTTTTTTAAAAATAAATAATTAAATAAAAAATAAATAAATTGTGGGTTTCTACAATATGAAAGAGTTTAAACAAGTCACATAATCTTGTTAGAGCTTACACAAATTGGGGGTGGTGATTAAAAGATTATGTGGATGGATAGTGATTGAACAATAAACATCCTCAAACTAATATTCGCCAAAGCACAAGTATATTTTGAGGATATTGATTATATATGATGTCTACCCATTTATACACTCTTTTGATTTGGGGGTGGTGATTGAACGAATATGTGGATGGGTAGGAATCAATTATAATCAACATCCTCAAAACATACTTGTACTTTGACAAACATTACTCTTAGGATATTGTTTGTTCAACCACTACCCATCCCCACACACCTTAATTCACCATCCCTAATTTGTATAAGCTCTAATATGATTATGTGACTTGTTTAAACTCATTCATATTTGTAGAATTCTACACTATATTTTTTTTAAACAACATGCTAGTATGGGTCTTTAATCATGTACATACATCTACGAGATCTAACAATGATCCAGAGATCAATCGATGCACTACCTACAGTGTAAGTCTACGGTAGATCAATTGAATTGATGGACCCTCAAAGAACAAGTATATTTTTTACTTAATTATTGTAACGCCCCAAAATTTGGGTCTCGAGACCTCACACGGTGCTTAGGGGCACAAGTGATCCCAAGCTAACCCTTCTACTGGCATAACTCGTAAACAACTAGATAAAATTCTTAAAATCTATATAAGATCAGCGAAAACATAGAACTTATCCGAACTTGCTCAATACAAATATGAACTTTACAAGATTACAATTCTACTTTTACAAATGAAACTAAAACTGAATACATCAACTTCTACTGACTGTCTATGAAGCCTCTACTGGTACTGACTTCAGATAGATGGGTCATGACTCCCAACTACCCAATCTCAATACGACTAAAGTAAGAAAAAATACAACACTTCTCGAACCGTATAGCTGACTTAAGACCTCAAATCAAAAGGACTCATCACCTGCTGACTGGAAGCCGCAAACTAACTGAATGCGGTACCTGCGCTATAACTTGTACCTGCATTATAAGACACCGTAGCATATAGAAATATATGGGGTCAGTACTTTAAGGAATGTACTGAGTATGTGGGGGTGCAATGCAACATTATAAATAATATCATAAATGATTATGAAAATCATGCATACTGACAATAACGACTTTCTTTGCTTGAATTAATTGAAATATATTTCTTGTAAATCGTCAATAATAGTACAAGCATTATAAATCTCATAAATCATTATACTCAACTCAAACTCTTTAAATCATGACTTAGAGTGACTCGGTAACTCATGAAAACTTAGACTATTATGGACTTGGGAGTTTCTTATAACCGACATAACTACACCATGTGAGCCGCATGGAGTCCAACGTATTGCCCTCCTAAGGAGAAAACCCCACATTGGATAGCGTGTTGTAATCTTGCCAAGGAGTACAACCTTAATTTCTCAATCGCAATCCCATACTCGGCCTCTGTCCCACAATTGTCAATATCAATTCTACGATGGCACGTAGTTTTGGGGAAATACCAAATTTTCCACTCGGTGCTAAATACTCCTCCCAGACTCAGCACAGAACGCATTAGGGAATCCACCTTAATCATTATCAACTCATGGGTCTATTATAAAGACCAAAACATAAATATATATATATCTCATCTGTAAATCATATACTCTGTGGATACCTAACTCGACTCAAAATCAAACAATCTTTCTCAACATCAAGATGTAATAATTTTATTAAGTCATGAGAACATCAATAACTTTGAGGAAAGATCAAGACTCATTATAACGACTCAATCTCATGAATCAATATACTCAATAATCCAATTTGTCATAAGGAAGTTTAAAATTTGACACATGTCTTGAAAGCATTTGAAATACCAACTCATGGTAGAAACATAAAATTCACAATATTAAATATCAAGTCAAAATTTGAAAATTTTAAAATAATCATGTATCAAAAACTTCAAGAAAACATCATAGGACTCATTCTTGACTCTCAAGCTCAAATATCAATATATATATATATTCAATAATCAACTTCTCATAGAAAAGCTTAAATCATGACTCTTATCTCAAATCATTCGGAAATCATCAATTCATAATAACGATATTCAACTCATGGCATAAGTTATCAATTTAAGAAATAAATGATGAAATAGTCATGTGTATCAATCTTGAATAGCTCAAATATCATAAATCATTAATAAAGTAATTTGGGTGTAAACCCGTTTTGCAAAAATCATGAACTTCAATAGTAGAAATTAAATATTTGGGCATAAGAATGAAAGAAGTGTTCTTGTTCAAACCTCACATACCTTGGATTATGGATTTAAGATGAACAAGCTTGATTGGGAACTCTTCTTCACACTTTTGAGATAAGTTTCTTGATGCCTTTGACTTGAAAAAATTTGATTCTTGGACAACTTGGTGAAATCTTTGGAAGATTCTTAAATTTCTTGGAGAAGATTTGATTTAGGATTTTAGAAGAAAACTCTAGTTTCTTGATCTATTTCGTGGAAGAGAATGAGAGATAATGAAGGTTTTCTCCACTACTAGTATATATAGAGAGGATAAAAATGAGTGAAAAAGACCAAAATACCCTTTTAAAAACGTCCTTGAGTTGCTGGAAAAATATACTTGACACCATCCGTGACGAGACCGTCAGGTCCGTGATAGGCCGTCACGAATGGTCGTCACAAAAAGGGGTCCAATTCTTGATTTTATGCCCAGGGATGACAACGTCGTTAGAAATGTTGTCAGAAAGTGACGACGTCATAAAAAATGGCGTCAGAAACGTGACAGCCCGTCAGAACCGTCGTCACCATTTTCCAGCTTGATCATGCTGGAGCAAAATGGGTATAACTCTTTGCTCCGGTATCGGATTTTGGCGAAATTAGTATCGTTGGAAAGATAATTCAATTATATATCTGTTGATAGGTGATGACCTCAAAAATTCCAAGTATAATGAGAGATATTCTCATTTGAAGTTGACTATACCAATATCCTTCCCAAGAATTCAATCGGTAAGGAATGTTTTGATTCGCCCAATCGTTACGACATCTTTAAGGCCTTAATACACACCATCCTCAATTAGAAAACAACCAAAGCACTATAATGTATTTCTCAAGAGTTTGATTCATGGTTGCACTATTGGTTAGAGTCTCGGGGAATTACAAAATGGCTCTAACTTCCTCACCGGGCTTATCCAATTCTCCACATGATAGAAAGTAGAATTTAGGGAAATACAACATGAGATAAACAACAATCAATTTGGAAGTCATCCATATTCACTCAAAAGATGGATTTAGGCTTAAGAAACGTTTGGAGTATTACAATATCTTCCCCTTGAAAACATTCGTCCTTGAATGTTGCTTTTTGGCCAAAAATATAGAGAAAACTGAAGACACACAGTTGAAACAACTTGAAAATCTAAATCTATATATTTCTAAACTTTGAAGTACTTCGTTGAATGTATAAACTCATGATGAGAATATCTATACAGCTAGATCCGAGACTGGAAAAGAATCGATAGAGGAAAACTGTAATTCTTGACTGAATCTGAGCTGATTTGCCTTCTTCCTATATTAAAGAGCGGGCTCATACTGAGAGTTTAGAATTCACTTTATTTGACCAGAGTGAAATCGTACTCATAGACGGCGAAGAGATAATTTATGCAGGCATAGGTTATGAGAAACAAGGATAAGGCTACACAATGGGTATTACATTGTCTGGACTAGAATACTTGGAAAACAAAGATTGTTCAATGAATGCTTACAGACTGAATCACAATTATATATTCGAATCTGAAACTGATGCCTGATACACATACTGAACTGAATTCGTAGAATTTGGGCGCGAGCAACTACTTATCAGACTGCCCGTACTTATGAAACTTCGAGTGGTAAGACCAGACTAGTTTGCACAAAAAAAATAGAAGATTATAGAAACCTATCTGCCAAATTTTAAAAAAAATTAGGTTGCTAACCATGCAAACTGAATCATACTAGATACTCATACTTAAGTGGAGGATTCCTTCAACACCCTTCCAAGGAATTCTAACGGTCTGAAGGAGCAAAGAACTTTAGGCAAGATCTAAACAACACATCTGAATTAGAGATCATAGAATTACCATAGTCCCACAACTTGAAACCTAAACCTATGAGTCATAAGTCAGGATAAAAGCCCTAAGCTTCAAGCAAGACAAATCCTTACTCTCAAACTCAACCACACTTCTCAAACACTCTCACTTCAAGAGTAATTCTCACTACCACTTCGACAACTCCAATCCACCTAGCACTAGCCATTTACTAATGTGCAAGGCACCCATCCGCATGCACACAAACACGACATTCAAGCCTATCTTCATAACCACATGCGCATTCCTAATCAAACACTTATAAAGCCTCTTCTTCATACCCTACAAACCTCTTATCAAGAAAATTTCCATGCACTCAAGTCAAGCACACCTGAGATACTCATTGCTAATCAAGTCCTACGCAAACTCTTCACCCCAATATTCTTTCCAACTCATGGAATTACACAAAATGAACACACCACAATCTTCCTAATCATAACACATTAAACTTCAACTAACAATAACATGTATCAAGGACTTAGCCTCAATCTTACTTCACATTACCGTCAAGCTAAAGTAGGCATGCCACCCTCTATCATTGATAAGGAAATATCTCCTCTCTTCCAACTAAATAACTATTCACTAACACTATCTTGGGTAAGGAAAAATAACTAAAAGATTAGAGCATGAGGATCTAACACATGAATAGATGCTATGAATAACTTGACACTTAACTGAGGCTTGACAAATAGAGGATTTAACATCATAAACCCATCAAAGAAATATGGCTGGAGGACATGCATGATATAAATTTAAATTCTGATCATTAAAAATAGCACTTAAACATTGGAACTGAACAAATCACAAAGCTCGAGTACATAGTCATGCGTTGCATGACCTAAATTGGGAATTCGTAACTATGAAATGTGATTCCAACCGGCGAAAGGTCTGAGACTCTGCATTTCGGTAACTAAGTGAGGACAGGATTCTTTATGGCATGCCTGGACGTGAATCATGATCATGGAATCAAAACACAAAGCATGAATAAATACAGGAATGACTGAAAATACTAAAATAAAAATGGGTCGAGTAGTATCCCTTCTCACAGCTGTTCCACAACTTATTGGCATACCCCCTAAAACCTGGCAACCTAACCTGTTCACTTGTTCTACTATCTCCCCCTTAGACTAAAGCCATCACACTCCTTGACCCAATTATTAGGAACATTGTTCATTTCCTAACTAGTCTTCCTCCACCTAGCATCTCCATGACACTTACTAATTATGCCACATACAATGACCCTAGAAAAATAAAGCAGCCCCATAGAACCTTGGGCAAGATTTCTCACCAAGAACACAAAATCAAACTTAATTACAAGTTGATAAAACTCAAGCTCTCTCATTCACTATCCAAGCCCATTAGATCAATTCCCTGTAACTAGCACCATTAACCAAGAAATCATCACATCCGCCTTCATAGCCACCATCCATCCAAGCTTAATGCCTAGCGCTCAGCATAACTTACAACTCCACCTCACACACACCATTCTCACTTGGAAATTATAAAATAAAACATCAATAAACACTAGTCCACTTAAACCCCTAATAACAATAATTTGCCATAATCATATGGCCTCTCTCATTTATAATCCATCAACACGCCCTTCTTCTACCCATCATTACTATCTATCCTTCATACACAACTTAACTTAGTTCATAACTCTCTAAGCCTTAACTTAACTTTCCCTTGCAATCTCAGGAGAATCTAAGTTAACAATACTCATCCACTAAGTATCATCATCCATAACTTATACTTATCTTGTGAAACACACCGTCAACAACTCTTTTCATACCTTAAGCAAACCATTATTTACCTCCACTAATAACTCCTTCTCTTTCTTCCATGAGCTAACCCACAAAAATAATATCACTTCATCACTAACTCGATCACATGCAAAAGGCTCAGCTATACATACTTCCAATAAATCACACTTTCCACCCTTTCTTACCACAATACCTCTAAACCAGTTCTAACCAGCACGAGGAAACAAGATACAGAAAGAGTCGCTAGTGAATCAAAATAGGCCTCACCCGACTTCACTAGTCTTTGATTTATATTTTGAAAAAGAATTTGAGATGGATAACAAAGCAATTATGCTAGTGAATTGAAAGAGCCCCACACGGCTTCACTAGGCTTTCAGTTCCAACATCATGAAGATAACAAGGTTACAAAGATAGAAACTCGCTATACAATATTTGATAATCTAAGAACACACATCTTACTCTATCTCAACTGAAAGAATCATAAGGGAGAGGGAATAACATTGAACTTAGGAAACTCATAACACGTTGGTAAGCTCTTCTCAGGCCGCTTTGTGAGACTTTTAAAATTTCTCTCTTGTAAGTCTAAGGGCATTGTCAGGAAAGGAAATTGAAACTTACAGATCATGTTACCTCTAGAATAGTACATAGATAAAGAAGTATAGATTATCATTATGGATTCTGATAAGGAATTTGGAAGAGCAACTGACTTGGGTTTATTGCACGATTCATAAGCAAGTCATGATAAGACACTAATAGAATACTTTCTAGCTCATTTAAAACTCCGTAACTATCTGAGGGGACTGTTTAAGAAAGTACTGCCTGGAAAGAATTGAGTTTGACTTTCTTTAATACCTTGAAAATAAGGCGGGGATGCCCTGAATAGCGTAATATGAGAATCTGTATAAGTTTCTCAACGAACCTTTCTATAGCACGATCTAAGACTTAAAAGAATGGAGACCTTTCCTAAATGTCTTATAAGCTCTCGAAGAAAAGTACAGACATCTCCGTACCGTTCCACAAGACTTTATTAGACACGAATTTATAGACACCCTAGGACACTTGAACTCTGTGCTATGATACCAAGTTTGTAACGCCCCAAAATTTGAGTCTCGAGACCTCACACGGTGCTTAGGGGCACAAGTGATCCCAAGCTAACCCTTCTACTGGCATAACTCGTAAACAACTAGATAAAATTCTTAAAATCTATATAAGATCAGCGAAAACATAGAACTTATCCGAACTTGCTCAATACAAATATGAACTTTACAAGATTACAATTCTACTTTTACAAATGAAACTAAAACTGAATACATCAACTTCTACTGACTGTCTATGAAGCCTCTACTGGTACTGACTTCAGATAGATGGGTCATGACTCCCAACTACCCAATCTCAATACGACTAAAGTAAGAAAAAATACAACACTTCTCGAACCGTATAACTGACTTAAGACCTCAAATCAAAAGGACTCATCACCTGCTGACTGGAAGCCGCAAACTAACTGAATGCGGTACCTGCGCTATAACTTGTACCTGCATTATAAGACACCGTAGCATATAGAAATATATGGGGTCAGTACTTTAAGGAATGTACTGAGTATGTGGGGGTGCAATGCAACATTATAAATAATATCATAAATGATTATGAAAATCATGCATACTGACAATAACGACTTTCTTTGCTTGAATTAATTGAAATATATTTCTTGTAAATCGTCAATAATAGTACAAGCATTATAAATCTCATAAATCATTATACTCAACTCAAACTCTTTAAATCATGACTTAGAGTGACTCGGTAACTCATGAAAACTTAGACTATTATGGACTTGGGAGTTTCTTATAACCGACATAACTACACCATGTGAGCCGCATGGAGTCCAACGTATTGCCCTCCTAAGGAGAAAACCCCACATTGGATAGCGTGTTGTAATCTTGCCAAGGAGTACAACCTTAATTTCTCAATCGCAATCCCTTACTCGGCCTCTGTCCCACAATTGTCAATATCAATTCTACGATGGCACGTAGTTTTGGGGAAATACCAAATTTTCCACTCGGTGCTAAATACTCCTCCCAGACTCAGCACAGAACGCATTAGGGAATCCACCTTAATCATTATCAACTCATGGGTCTATTATAAAGACCAAAACATAAATATATATATATCTCATCTGTAAATCATATACTCTGTGGATACCTAACTCGACTCAAAATCAAACAATCTTTCTCAACATCAAGATGTAATAATTTTATTAAGTCATGAGAACATCAATAACTTTGAGGAAATATCAAGACTCATTATAACGACTCAATCTCATGAATCAATATACTCAATAATCCAATTTGTCATAAGGAAGTTTAAAACTTGACACATGTCTTGAAAGCATTTGAAATACCAACTCATGGTAGAAACATAAAATTCACAATATTAAATATCAAGTCAAAATTTGAAAATTTTAAAATAATCATGTATCAAAAACTTCAAGAAAACATCATAGGACTCATTCTTGACTCTCAAGCTCAAATATCAATATATATATATTCAATAATCAACTTCTCATAGAAAAGCTTAAATCATGACTCTTATCTCAAATCATTCGGAAATCATCAATTCATAATAACGATATTCAACTCATGGCATAAGTTATCAATTTAAGAAATAAATGATGAAATAGTCATGTGTATCAATCTTGAATAGCTCAAATATCATAAATCATTAATAAAGTAATTTGGGTGTAAACCCGTTTTGCAAAAATCATGAACTTCAATAGTAGAAATTAAATATTTGGGCATAAGAATGAAAGAAGTGTTCTTGTTCAAACCTCACATACCTTGGATTATGGATTTAAGATGAACAAGCTTGATTGGGAACTCTTCTTAACACTTTTGAGCTAAGTTTCTTGATGCCTTTGACTTGAAAAAATTTGATTCTTGGACAACTTGGTGAAATCTTTGGAAGATTCTTAAATTTCTTGGAGAAGATTTGATTTAGGATTTTAGAAGAAAACCCTAGTTTCATGATCTATTTCTTGGAAGAGAATGAGAGATAATAAAGGTTTCCTCCACTACTAGTATATATATAGAAGCTAAAAATGAGTGAAAAAGATAAAAATACCCTTTTAAAAATATCCTTGAGTTGCTGGAAAAATATACTTGACGCCATACTTGACGGGCCGTCAGGTCCGTGATAGGCCGTCACGAATGGTCGTCACAAAAAGGGGTTCAATTCTTGATTTTCTGCCCAGGGCTGATGATGTCGTCAGACATATCGTCAGAAAGTGACGACGTCGTGAAAAATAGCATCAGAAACGTGACAGCCCATCAGAACCGTTGTCACCGTTTTCCAGCTTGACCATACTGGAGTAAAATGGGTATAACTCTTTGCTTCGATATCGGATTTTGGTGAAATTGATATCGTTGGAAATATAATTCAATTATCTATCTGTTGATAGGTTATGAGCTCAAAAATTCCAAGCATAATGACAGATATTCTCATTTGAAATTGACTATACCAATATCCTTCCCAAGAATTCAATCGGTAAGGAATGTTTTGATTCGCCCAATCGTTAGGACATCTTTAAGGCCTTAATGCACACCATCCTCAATTAGAAAACAACCAAATCACTATAATTTATTTCTCAAGATCTTGATTCATGATTGCACTATTGGTTAGAGTCTCGGGGAATTACAAAATAGCTCTAACTTCCTCACCGGGTATATGATTTGGGTGAATCTTATGTCGATGGAAAGATTATCCAATTATCCACATGATAGAAAGTAGAATTCAGGGAAATATAACCTGATATAAACAACAATAAATTTTGAAGTCATCCATATTCAATCAAAAGATGGATTTAGGCTTAAGAAACGATCGGGGTATTACAATTATTTTCTTTTTAAACATGTTATTAAGGGTCCATCGATTACGAGTGTCTACGGTAGACTTTAATATCTCTTTGATGATTTAAATAGGTTATGATCGATGACAGTCTATTAAGTGCCACCAACAGTTCAAAAAATATATCTACTGTTCCAATGGTAACAAACGGCTAATTTTGTATTCCTTCAATATTAACACTTCTTTTTACTTCATATATAAATTCCTCCATCCCTCAGTATTTCATTTCATCCACTTTATTTTTATTTTAAAATTCTACAATGTCTTAAACTTCTCAAACATTCAATTCTAAAAAGACTCAAATATGCCAGTGTGAAAATGTGATTGTCTTGATGTAATACCCTAAACTTTCTTTAAAGTCTAATTTAGTCTCCAGAAGAATTAGGGATGACTTTCTAAGTGAATAATGTTTAAATCAAATAGAATTAGATTTCCAACGATACTAATTTCCTCAAAATTCGGTATCGGGGTAAAAAATTATGAACGTTTTACAGAGAACTGTCCGAAATGCCCAGGAACGACGGGTAGACTGAGGGACCGTCGCTTTGGCCATCGCAACTGAGACAGAAAACCCATTCATTGTCCAAGTGCGATAGTCAGGCCGACCGACCATCGAGCTAGCGATGTGCTGTCGCCCAAGCCGTCGCAACTGAGGCAGTAATCCTACTTTCTGGGCAACGTACGACGGGCAGGCCAACGGACTGTCGAGCCTGTGACGGATCGTTGCTCAAGTCGTCGCACACTTTCTTTCAGTAAATTAAAGTCATTTTTAAAAGGATATTTGGGTCTTTTTCCACCCTTTTTAACGCCTATTTATATCAGATCAAGGCTCATAACTGCTCATTTATTCATAACATCAAAATTAGGGTTTCTTTCAAGATCAAAATCCAAGAACAAGATTCAAACCCATCTTCAAGAAAACTCAAAAATTAAAACATCACCATTCAAGAACCTTTAAGATTGAAAAGTTAACCTCCTTCAAGATTCAAGCTTTTGAGGTATGTTAGAGGTTGATTCATGGGTTTCTTCCACCCATGAAGCTCAAGAATACTTTTTGAAGTACAAAGATTGTGTATTTATGATTTACATGATTATGATTGAATTAAAGTTCATGTTTATGATATTGTTGGGTTTTGATTCATGTTTTAGATTTCAAATTCCAAGAGTTAATCCTAATAGGTGATGATTGGTATGATGTTCATGATAAACCCTTCAAATTGCATGTTGATTGATGTAGCCATGTTATTTAGATGTATTATTGGTTCTATAACCAAAGTATGCTCCATATATGTTTGATTAAATGCCTAGGCGAATGAAGTAGTGCCACTATAGCATGTTAATATGAAATTTCCCTTTTGTGTACAAGTTAATGTATGTTAAGTGTTTGTTGAAAGGCTTTGGTGAATGAATTATGAGACATTAGTATGCATGCGTATACGTCTATAAGTTTATGACCTCAAATACTTGAAAGGATGCTTCAATGATTGTATTGAGAATGATAGACGATTGCCATGTTATTCAAGAATTGTTATGCTTTACTTTTATGCTATCGAGTCCTGGGGTATTTAATACCCGATAATTTAACTGTGTGCCTAGAGCCAGTGTCAGTTATAGTACTCTCAATCAAGTCACGATCAGTATTATTCTCAGTCAGTTATAGTATTCGGTAGAACTCAGTCATCTTCATGACTTAGGAGAGTTCAGTAATCTCAGTAACATACCAGTCCAATTTAGTAATCAATTCAGAACTCAGTAGCATTCAGTCAGCTAATAGAACTCAGTAGTATTCCGCTAGTCAACGGAACTCAGTGAACTTAGCTCAACTCAGATAATTAGGATGATCAGTAATAGATTTAGCTCAGTCTAGTATACAGTCTAAGAATCAGTTTAGTGTCTTCAGTTGGGAGTAGGATTCAGCACCAAGCGAGGGCAGGGATGGTGGTTTCCCCATTAGTCAGGCAGAGTCGTTAGTAGCAATCCCTGTACTCTATAGGATGAGGAGTCACTCATTAGATTAAGGCTTGACTACCTCCCAGGAGTCACCCATTAGATTATGCTTGACTTCCTGTTTAGGGTCACCCGTTAGACAGGCTTGACCATAGTAGTGTCTTTACCCGTGGCACGGTACTGACACCCTTCCAGTTGGGGTTACAAGTTGGACCCCACCAGTTTATATTCGGGGCATGTCGGTTAAATGACTACTTTCCACAGTCTCAACTTCAGATTCAGTCTCAGAAATAGAACTCAGTTCAGCTATACAGAAATCAGGACTGTCGGATACAATCAATCAGCTTAGTAAAGATCTTAAATAGTTCAAGAGATTCAGAGATCACCCGTTAGATAGGCTTGATCTCATTTTCAGTAAATCATATTCATTATCAGTAGATTCAAAGATCACCCGCTAGATAGGCTTGATCTCAAATTCAGTCAATAAGTATCAGTATCAGTAGATTCAAGGATCACCCGCTAGATAGGCTTGATCTCAGATTTCAGTATTTGTAGACTTAGTTATCAAAATTCAGTATCGGTAAACTCAGATAGCAGTTATCAGTAAACCCAGTTATCAGTAATCCAGTTATTAGAATTTAGTATTCAGTGTTACTACGATTTCAGTTATAGTTTGTGCATTCATGCATGTATCCTCATTCAGTAGTCTCATGTTATCCAGTCAGCTATAGTTCATGTATATGAGCCTTTGCATTTAGCCTTACCTCATCTAGCGTACTAGTACATTCTTACGTACTGACACATACTTTTCTCTAGTGTTGTGGTGTTTTATATCATAGGTTTAGAAGCACGAGATCCAGAGCACCCTTATTAGTTTAGATTTAGCTAGCAGCAGTAGAATTAGTAGTGAGTCCTCATCATTCGAGGATGTTCTATTTTTTTAATTATATTTCTAGATTCAGTATTTTATTAGACGGAGTTAGTTGGGGGATTATCCTATAAACTCCTTATTCAGATAGTTTAGAGGCTTTCAGACTAGATGTTCAGATAGTAGCTTTAGTATTTTTGATACTTTATTCAGTTGTATTTTAGTTTTTGAACCTTATGATAAGTTTTCGCCAGTTGTTTTCCGTATTTTTACAGTATATTATGTAGTGCTCAGTTATAGGTACCAGAAAAAGGTTAGCTTGTGGTCCTTTGGGATCATAAGCACCGTTTAGCGTTCAGGGTTCAGAATTTGGGGTGTTACACTTGAGGACAGCACACACAAACTCAAATTTATGTCGCAAATTTTATAATTGTGTAATTGCGAAGGTGAGTCGTGTATGTCTTTTTTAAAATTAAGTAAATCGTTGTGTATTTTTTTTTTCCAGAAGAATAACACATGCTAGTTTTTTAAATGGCTTGATAAGGTATCACCTCCAAGAAGTCCATCAACGTTGAGTCTGGGATTTGAGACATCAAATTTTCATGGAATGGCTAAATTTAATCTACTATAAAGGCTCCGAGAAGACGAAAAAAATAGAGATTTTCTGATGACTTTGTTCAAAGAAGTCAAAGAGCAGAGGAATCACTTGAAGGTATTGCTACAAGACACCCAAATTGAGAGGGATCAACTAAAACAAAAATTAGTTTTGGCCGAAGAATGAGAGAATGGCCTAAAAATGTTGTTATGTGGTATAATGCCAGTATTCTTTCTTTGGAATGATGTAACCTGGATGTAGTGAGATTGAATAAATAAAAATGCTTTTATTTTTCTATAATGCCAATACTGTTTTTCATAGAATCATAGTTGATCAAATTACACACTAACTTAAAATTAAGTATCATGGTAATAATAGACTATGCTAGCAGTATACGAAAGATTAAATATGCATTCTATGATGTCAATCATACACTGTATCAGTTATGAAAACACAATGCATATTCAAATTTCACGCAACAATACAGTTTGATAAAAATAGAATCAGTGCAGAATCCTAACAACTTTCATAAAATAAAAAAAATGTTTGTTATATCATTCCGATGATCATTCAACTCGCTTGTTTCTCAAATAAAAAAAAAGTCTTAAACATTAACAAAATTAGCATTCAAATGTCTTTTTCCTCATCATCACAATATTCATTCTATTTTAACACTTCTTGTCTTCTCCTTCTTCATTGTCTGTTGCTAAAAATAATTCTGCCATTGTTAATTCATAGACCACAAGTCTACTAACAGAAACAATTCAACACTCAAATAAAAAAGCCAAAATAACTAAGAATTACCCCCACCATTAAACAGTTCACTACACGAAAATACTAGAACTAAATCAAAATCCAACAGCATGATGAATGAAAATTTTTGATCAAACATCCGGTATCAAAACTCAACTATTGCTGCAAATCAAACAAATTAGCTATTAATGTTTCAATTTTCACTATTTTATCAATCATATTTTGAAAGAATTTCATACACCTAAAAATTAATTTTAATCTAGGGCATTGTTATTTCATAGACCATAAGTCTACGAGCAGAAATAGGTCACTGTTTGAATTAAATAGATAAAATAACTCGTAAAATAACAATCATCCCATATTCAACATCGCAGTGCTCAAAATATACCAGAACTAAATCAAAAATCCTTAACAAAAATTTTAAAATTCAACACCGTGATGAAGAAAGAATTTATTGAAACTACTGAACCAAAAATCAATCATTGTTTCAGAATCAAGTTAATTATGTATAAAATTCACATATTTTAACTGTTTTGTCAACCACATTCAGAAAAAAAATAATTCCTATACTTCATCACTATGAAATGATTAAGAATAAAAATAATCAAATGGATCTACAAATAATCGAAACTTGATTTTAACTAACTTTACAATGCAAAAACGATCTCTTTACCACTGGAGAAGAAGAAAAATAAAAAATGAAGTTTGGGAGAATTCTTGAGAGTAGTCGAAGTTGAAGAGGAGAGAGAGAAGGGGTTTTATTTAATATTGAAAGAAGTGGAGGGTGTTAAGTGTATTATATTAAATTCTCAAAGTTGTAAAAATGATGAAATAGTCCCTTGTGGGCCTCACTTTTATATCTTTTCCCCACTTTTTTAACCCTAACCCTAAAAATTAAAAGAAAAGAAAATGGATGGGTATATGGCAAAATAGTTTTGCCAAATTTCTGCCTTGCCAATTTTCCCCCCTTCACTTTCTCTGTCTTTAATTTTCCCCTCTTTAGATGCATTTCCAGTTAAACAAATTTTTAACCGAACAATTTTATTCAAACACAAATTTAATATCATCTTTGCTGAAATAAAATCTTTAACAAATAATTATACCTGTGAAAAAATAATTTTCATAGCATATAGTTGAGTCATCTAACTGAACAATTCTCTTCAAACAAAAGAGTAGTACAAATGTATGATCAATTATAAGACTACTTCGCGTGAAGCATAGTTTGACTAAAAACATACAGAGGTGGCATATGAGAATTCTAAAAGAAATTAAGAATATCTTAAGAAAGTAGAGCCATTTCTTTCTCTAATTTCATCAAGAGAAATCAATCAAAAGCATAAACTTTTCCCTTAACAGGATTCCTACACTTGACCTCTGTTTATTTTTCAACACTGTTGATGAGTTCCTCTTTTATCTATTTCTGTCTATGTTTCATATTATTTAGCGGACTAAAGATACAATCTTCTTTTTAAAGTGATCTTGTAATTTGTGGGCTTTAGTATAGGAAAAACTACCACAAAACATGTTTACATGACATACAAAAAAATATTCATTTAAATTTTACATCAGTTGTAACCATGAGTTGATTGTTGAAAAAACATTCTAAAGATTCAAGGAATCAAGATGTAGGTGATGCCCCAAATCTGGACGAATAATGAAGAAATGAGTGAAAAAAGAGAAAGGAGAAGAAGAAATAGAAGGGAAAGAAGGAAGAAAAGGGTGAGGGTGGGGATGGGTGAATGTGAATATAAATTGACTAGTAATTAAAAATATGGGGCCCACTGATTTTTTTAGTTAAAAAAATATGCTCCCAAAACTATGACATGGTACTCCTGACCCATAATAAAAATTTTCGGCGCTTGATCATTTGAATCACTGGATAACAACACACCCTGGCTTGGCTGATTCTTTACATATCTCACAACTCTAAGTGCAACCTCCATTTGAGATTTCTTAAGATCTTGAAGAAACTGACATAATTTTGGACACTGAAAACAATATTAGGCCTTGTCATAGTCAAATACAGTAGTTTGCCAATCAACTTCTAATATGTAGATTGATTTGTTGGTGGATCATCAATAGGTTGCACTTGCTTGATATGATCATGAAACTGTTTAGAAGTTAGTTCAACATTGTAGTCCATAAGAGTGGCAACTAGTTTAGCCGCTCTTAGCCATAAGTCAGATAGTAATTCTAATGCATACTTCCTCGAAGCATTAATATTCCTTTGTTATATCTTGCAAATTCTATGTCAAGTAAAAACCTTAGTTCACCTAGATCTTTCATTTTGAAATTCTTCTGTAGAGTTTCCATTGTTTCCTCTATTAATTTTTGACTATCTCCAGTGGTCAACATGTCCTCAACATATTTAAGTACAAGAGTAATTCCTTTTGATGTCTTTCTAATGTATAAAGATTGATTATGCTGACTTTGAACAAACTGAGATCCTAGTAACACTTTTGATACCTTTGTATTCCATCGCCTAGGTGTTTCTTGTAATCCATATAGGGATTTGAGCAGTATACACACTGTATTCTCCCCCTGACTAGCAATACTTGAGGCAAATCCACATAACTTCATATGTAAGATCACTGTCGTGCCCCATTTCGAATCAGTCGAAACAGCATACAACATATGGTGGCACAGGGTTGTGACTCTTGGATCTTGACAAATTATTTTTTTTAGAGTCGTCACCTAACTTTTTAGAAAAATTAGGAAAACTATTTTTTATTTGTAAAACTCTATTTTGGTCTTTCGAAATCTTCTTGAGATTCTGAGTAAGGGTTTTGGTTACTCGAGGGGAAGGTGTTAGGCACCCCTCAGAGCCTATCCGAAGAAAGTCGTTACACTTAGTTTAGAAAAAATATTTGAAAAAAAATTTTATTTTGTTATTTGCTAAAATGGTGAGAAGAAAACTTTCATCATTATTTTCTACTTGTTGTTTCAGATAAAAGAAAGAAAACAAAGGTATAACAAACATGATGCTACCATGTACACAAAAATAGTATAATTATTACAAAAATATACTTGTGTTATAAATGTGAAAAAGGGTGATATAATTTATACATACATTTAGAAAAATGCGAAGTCTTATAATTTTTAAGAAAATTTAAAATATGCAGAGTTAAGTATATAACTAAATTATTATAGAGTAAACAAAAGCATTTTGAATGTATGAGGATTTTATTTGAGAAATGTACGTTCAAGAGTAGGTGGAAAACATGTGAAGGATTGTGAATAAGTTTGAATTATGTAAGAAATAATAATAAGTGTAATAGCATGCGAAAGAGTTGTTTAAACCATAATAACAATAATAATGATTGTGGTGGAAATAATAATGTTTACAAAAATATACCTCGTACATGGTAGCATGAGCATATATATATACCTTGTGTTTTTTAAGCCTCTGATATCTAGGAAAAATTTGAATAAGCGTTAAAAGTGATATAGCATAAAATATTAAAATTGTTTTATTGAAAACGAGTTAAAATTAGCAGATGAACTCTTTTGAAAATTTGAATTTTAGTGATTTATTTCCCAACTAAGTTAACAGTGAATTTTTTTTTCTAGTTTTTGTTATTCTTTTAAAAAAAACGAGGAGGTTGCTACGTTAAACTTATTTAAACATTTGTAATGAGTTTCGAAAAAATAACCGAAAAAAACATATAATTTTTAGTAATAATCATGTTTATTTGTGAAAGTCGAAATGTTAAAACTATTTCAAAAGGATCGACAAATAACAAAACAACATAAATTTATTGATCAAGTAAAGTTATCTAAAAAAAAGATTCAATAACAAGAGTTAGTATCATTCTAAAACTCAACATGACAATTATAAATTCAATTCAAAGAAGATAAGAGATACTAGACTCCATTTAGGAGTTAGGGCTTCTAATTTGCTCGACTCCGAAGCTCTGCGACCCTAGTAGTGGTTACCCCGAGGCTTGGGCTGAAACGAGTTCCGTTGGAGAACTTCAACTCCCAAGTTTTCATGCAAAAAGAGAGGTAAAGATTAGAAGTCATTTAATCAATTACAACAAAAAATGTAGAAGTAAATTAACAAAGGCATGCCAATAGTCATATTTTAAGTAATCAAAATTAGAAATTAGCAAAGAGTTCAATATCCGTTAACCAATCAAAGGACATTAGGAGGGCAAGAACCCCCCACCCCCCACCCCCCACACACACCAAGATGTATAATTCTAGAGTGTAATTATCGTAGAACCCCAACATGAGGCACATAAGTGCACCAAATTCATAGTGGATGGCCAACACATAAAAAATTTAAGAGGAAAAAAAGAAAATTTGGAATTTGAATTTAACTTCTTTTGAGAAGAAATCAAGGCATGTTATTCCAATTTATTCGTAGTGAATCAGCTAAGCAATTTCTAAGAAATTCCTAGAGCAAAAAAATCAAGACTAGAGAACCATGGAGGGGAGGATTGGTTGTTTTGAATAATCTTTACCCTTTTCATTTCTCAACTTCTCGTGGTGCAACGTACACATAGCAAGACACTTTGAATTTAAAAGATCCCTTGGTCATATTAGAGTAAGAATTGAGGAAAGAGGTAAGTGGAGTAAGCCAACTTTAAATTAAAGTTGCATCTTTTCAACCCGACCATTAACGATCCATGAGATGCTAATTTTGCAGATAAAACCATCTATCACGAAGACAAGAAAATTGAATTTTAAACAATACATATTTGAGGAATGTATGTTTCAAGGTTTTGACATTGAGAACACTGAGTGATATGAAAAAAAGTGGAACACCACCACCAAGTCTCAAGATTATAATCCCATTCTAAGGAAATAGCAATTCCAAGCTATATAAAAAAACCTACCAGAGAACAAAAGTATGACAATGTAAATTAAGTCAAGTTGGATCTCTAATCACGAAAAGAAATTCAGAGAGAAGAAATAAAATCATTAATGAGAATCTGGCCAAGGAGAAACATGGTCAAACATTTGAACAAAGTAGAGAGGAAGAACACATTTCTTTTCAAAATAATTCTTGTGACTAATCCTTTTGTATTTAAATTGCCCCATGAAACATGCCAGAGAAATTCCTAAGTAACTAATTATATCCTTATAAAACAAACAATACAAATGGTATATATAAACACCAATTGCAAATTTGTTTACTTCATATTATCAGAAAGACAACATGGGACGAAGGACAAGAACGAGCAATCGAGTTTTAGACAACTTGAACTAAAACAGTCAGCAACTGAGATAAATAGACGAAGGATCATATTCCGGGCTTGATTTCGGAAGAACGGACAATAATATTTCTACCTAATTTAAGCCAAAATCAGATTCATGTCTAACAAACTTGTGGACAACGCATATGTACACAAAACAGTCTTCCAGAAATCAAATTCATGTTTGCTCATGGGTCCAAGGTCGAGACAAACCTAAATCCATGAAAAATCACATACATCCCATGTCTTACATACTTCGACACTTGCACACAGAATATTTCACATTATCAGAACTTCAAACATTTGAAACCAATTCGCACTATCTACATGTCAAAATAAAATGAACGGAAGGCAGATGGAGATTAACAAGACAAAGAGGGAAGTTCATAAAAGAATTATCTGCGACAACTGAAAGTATACATGCTCAGCTATGACAAGAGAACAACCACACTTCGACACCCCATCGTTTCTGCCTAGAACTACTTTACCATGAAATCTTCGAACTACACTAAATGGATGGTTTGAACTTTTCCCAATATTGAAACACATAATAGAATATCTAGATGGGCAGGGGTCATGAAACAATACAAACTCACACTTATTTAAACACATTTGACGCTTAAATTACTACATCCATATTCACGTCGTGAAACCAAAGGAAACAATGAACTCAAGAACATGTAGTTGATCGCTCTTATAAGGCCTTCTCGTGCCAGGTTAGAAATGGAGAATCTTGTTTGAATAGATGGCTAGCCCGAGATGAACAGTAATTGATTCATCATTCAAGTGTTCAAATCGAAAAGGAAAAGTGCAAAATACCGTGATGGACAGCCACATATCTGTGAAGTTTCGAACCTTTCGGAGCTCTTTTCCATGCCGTTAACTTACGAATACACAAACCAAACTAGTGTACCGTCAAGCCATCATTATCCCGTTAAAAATCTAAACCGATATCAAAATGACCCCAAACAACCTATCAAGCATGTCCTGAAACGCAAAGCTCCACCAAGTTTGTTCCACAGTCTATAAGATTATCACCAAATATATCAAATGGTACGAAAAATACTGTTCTGAGTTTTTATCCGCAACCAGCGAAAAAAAAAAAGTATCTAATATCATTCGCAAACTCAAACTTCAAACCATTAACACTTGCAAATACACCACTTAACATGAACAGGGAAAACAGACCAATGCTGTTTACTTCACATTCATATCCACGATCAACCGACAAACTCGAACGATCAATAGATTGCGACAACTAAATAATAGTTAATTAGACGAGATAGAATTTCACCTTGTGTGGGGCAGAAAAACTGGGCTTTTGACGTTTAAGAATTACCCAACGACGAAATCGACTCCGAGGACGCCGAATTTGGACTGATATCGAAAGGAAATTTATGAATTTTTTGAGACCCCTTTTTTCCTCTGTGTTTTCACTTGTTACTTCCCTGCTCTCCCCAAATTTTCCAACCTTTTCCGTCAATGAATAATGAATTTGAATTTTGAATAAGTAGGGGAAAACAAAGAATTTGAATTTTGAATCCTAATTTCTCACGATGGTAAGTTTGAAAAATTTTGCATCCCTTATCCCCGAAATTGTGCTGACACCACTGTTCTCGCGGATTTTTGGGGTGGGGAATGGTCGCACAGGGGAGTGGTTGGAGGAGAGGGGTGAGGGAGAGAGGAGGAGCGGGGTGGCTCGCCGTTCCTTTTTTTTTTTTTGAGAGAGAGAGAAAGAGAAAAGTTGATCGTGATTGAGGGAATGGGAAAGGCACTGTGGTTCTGATTTCTTGGGAGATAGAAACGTTGTGTCTTGGGCTTGATTTGTTGACTTAAATTCAGACCGCCCGATCATTTCATCGGATGGTTAGAAATAAACATCTTAAAGTAATAATTATATATATATATATATATATATATATATATATATATATATATATACCCCCTCTGTTTAAAAAAAAAACTTATTTTCTATTTTAATCCATTTAAAAAAGAATGACTCATTTTTTTTTAACAATACTTTAATTTCAACTTTCTAGCTAACATATTTAGGACCACAAGATTAAAAGATATTTTGATACATTGGACAAAACTTTAATTTCAGTCATAAGATTTAAAAGTTTTCTTTATTTTCTTAAACTTTGTACCAAGTTAAAGTAGGTCATTCTTTTTTAAATGGAGAAAGTATATAAATTTAAGAAAAAGTCAATTATTTTTACCCGTTCAATCTTTGATTGGAACGGTCCGGACTTAATTTAAAAGAAAATAGGAGAGAAAATAACTACGTAAATAGAGAAATAATTAAATAAATAAAATAATTTTATGTATACATATATGTATAATGATAACTGAAAATTTTGGAATTCTTCGGATTAAAATAAATCAACGAATAAGGTTAAATTGTATCTATTGAGGTGGAATGGCAAAGCAGACATGGAAACTGAACTGGATTCTGGGTAAATTTTGGACCTCTCTACTGAAGTTTATAAAATAAGAGTTGGGTTCAGGTGAAATAAAAAATAAAATTGGATTATTGTCGGTCTGAATACTCTTTTTCTAATGAAATAAGTTTTATCGATGATCCCTGCTATCCTAAAATTATTTTTTGGTTTAACATATATAAACTCCAGGTGTAACAGGTTTAATCGTATATAAATATTAACAATATATATAAGAATATAAGAATATAATAAAATATAAAAAATTTATTTTATATAACAAAAATAATATGCACATATATATATATATGGTCACAATATCGCCTAAAAGATAAAATTAGAAAGAATGCGAATGCGATTACCACAAGATATTTTTTGTGATTTTGATGTTAAAATAGTTAATTATATTTGATTGAAATATTTTATATTATGATAAAAAAATAAATTTTCTTTTATTTACAAATTTGTAAAAATAGAGATAAATGTACGAACCTTATTTCTTATTTAATTTTTTAAAATTATTTAGGGTCAAGAAAATTGATAAAATTAATTAGAGAAAAAGAGAGAACCAAAATTGAATGTCAATAATCACCATTTAGGAAGGCATTATAGATATCTATTTGTTGTACAAACCCTTTCTTCCTAGTAGCACTAGCTAATACCGTTCTCACTATTTTTATTTTAAAATGATAAAATATTTCCTTGTAGTCCATACCTTCTCTTTGGAAATATCCTTTTGCCATAAGTCTAGTCTTAAACCTCTCAATGAGGCCTTTTGTATCCACCTACATCCAATAGGCTTCTAGTATTTAGGGAGTGCAACAATGTCCCAAGTGTGATTAGAATTTAGAGCCTCTATCTCACTCCTCATTGTTTCTACCCACCTATTATTCTTACATGCCTCATAATAGCTTGTTGGTTCAATTACAGATGCATATTATACCATACAAGTTTTATATGAGAAAGACAACCCTTCATTTGACACACAATTTTCTAGAGGATAAGGTACCTTCTTGGTATTATTGGATATAAAGTTAGTCATCTATGTAGGTGGCTTTCTCCCTCTTGTGGATCTTTTTTTATCTTGAGGTGTAGATGTTGTTGTTTGTTTAGGCTCATGAGCATCTTTTGTTTGCTGCTCTTGCTAACTGATAGTGATCACCTCTGATGAACTCTCAATTAGATCCGGCATGTTAGTCATGAATTCATTTAAAGTTAGGCACCATTCTTCTAAGGAAACACATGATAAGGTTCACGATCATGATATTATTCCATTTTGAAAGGGAACATATTTGTCACGATCCGAGACTACCTACTAGTCGTAATACAGTGCTTAGAGTCTCAAGTGATCCCAAGCTAACCCATGGCCTGGCATAACACTAAGACTACTGAAGGAGGAAGATAAACTGAAATAAATTAATAATAAATAATAATGAAATCAATACTAGCACTGTTTGAAATACTCAACAAGCTAAAAATACAACTATCTATCTGAAAGTCTCTAAATCATAATGAGTTGTTAGAACAAGCCCCCAACTAACTCCAGCTGGCCGAAACTAAAAGAACATGGAAAAATAAATGCTAATAACTAGTTATAGAATAATTAGGACTCACCAAAAACCGCGATCTGGATGCTGAGCGTCGGAACCTATATCATAAGATAATATAGCACCGAAAAGTATACGATCAGTACTTTGAATGTACTGAGTATGTGAGAAGGGAAAACTAACTAGTATAAACTGAACATGAATGCATGAAATGTGGTGAACTGAGTTAAAATCAAGTATAAGCATATAGTGAATAAAAACTGAATAACTAAATAAAAGGTCATGCAGAATTTAAAACTGAAACATAAACTGAGGACTGTGGGAGATAACATTTATCGAGATTTCCCAATTTGAGGTGATCAAGGTCCAACCTATAACCTCAATTGGATGGGTGTTCAGTACCTTTCCAAGGGTACGAAGATAGGCTAGCGTGGATCCATTAAATTGATGTCCTGAAAGACTAAGGTGTCAGTCCTCAACTAGCGGGTGACCCCTTATAACCTATAGTGGCACCGTAGTTCTGGAGCTTAGAGAATTCTACTAAAGGTTTTAGGCCTAACTGAGGGTGAGCCTTCTTCCCTGCGTTCACTCGGTGCTAAGTACTACTCCCAAGTAAATGACACTGAAAATTGAATTGCTCATTATAATTACATTCTGAAAATATTAATAGTGGATAATCTGGAGTGCTCAAAGATATGTAGACTGATATATGCACGAGTCCCTAGGTATCAGGTATTCATAACCTACCAGCTCTAACTAATGCAACTAAACATGATAATAATAAAATTTGACCATGAGGAATTTCATAATTCAAGCCAAAACTCAATGATTCATCAATAAAAAGGGTAACTCATGATTCTGAGTATGGAAAGATGCTAAGCTTATGGGAAAACATGTACCTATGGTTTAATTACAAGAATAGATTGAAATTCCAAGAAAACTCGTACTTGTCATGGAACCCTAAACTTAAAGGGTGACTAAAACTTGAGAGTTAAGGAAATTTTTGGGACTCAATGGGTGAAAAGATCCCAATGATGAAATCCAACATACCTAGTATGAATTTCTTGAAGAACTCCTTAGAATTCGTGCTTGGAGTTGAGGAACCCTAAGTTGGCTTTTGGATAAGAATAATTGCCTCTTTTCTTGGTGTCAATTGAATTTATGACTTAATGAGGAATTTGGGGCATTTTCCCCTTATATTTCAGCCTTGGGAAATCTTAAACGACATAGCTTTGGGGGTTAAAGAATGGAAAAGGCTGAAAAAACCCTTTTAAAATTGTTCAAGAATTTTTGGGAAACAACCGCGATGACTCACACTACAACTCATAGGGTCTGGTCAAAAGTCGTGACCTGAGGACCCAAGCCTTGGGTTCTTACTGTTATGACAATGAGTCCTTCTTGACGACTTGTTTAGCCTGACCACGAGTCATCATGAAAGGTCATTGTCAAGGTAATTTCTTTGTTTCTTACTGTTGTAATGATGAGTCTTTACTACGACCCGTTGTGTCTGACGACGAGTCATTGCCAGGTTGTTGTCACTGGTAGTTTGATATTTCCTCAGTTAATTTTCCATAACTTTTCACTACGACATCGGATGAAGGCGAGACTGGTAACATTGGAAAGCTAATTAAATCGTATATCTCTTGGTAGGTCTAAAGCTTAGAAAACTTTAGGGTATTACAATAGCTCCCCTTTGAGATCATTCATCCCGGAATGAAACTGACTAAGCTGAAGTACTAGGGGAAAGCTAAAATTTTTCACTGAACACTTATGAGTTGAACCATGAATGGATAACTGGATGTATAACTGATGCATGGAATAAACCAAACACATGAATGCATGCTATGACATGAAAATAATTGTATAGACTAAGATGGAAAGAATTAATTTATTAAGGGAACTATTACCTAAGTTGGGACTGAGTTCGAAGAGAAGAAATGGGGATACTTGGTCATCATATCTGCCTATGCTTGCCAAGTATCTCCCTCTACTAACTAATTTCTCCGTAGAACCTTTACTAAGGCGACCTTTTATTCCTCAACCTACGAATCTGATGGTCAAGTAGCTCAACAGGGATCTCTCCATAGGAGAGTCTATCTTTGATGCCCACACTCTCTAAAGGAATGACTGATGCTAGGTGACCAATGGATTTCTTTAGCAAGGAAATATGGAAGACTGGATGCATTAATGCTTACTCTGTTGGCAACTCTAACTCATAGGCTACATTACCATATCAACTTAAAATCTTATAAGGACAAACATAACAGGGACTGAGCTTTTCTTTCTTACCGAATCTCTTCACCACTTTCATGGGTGAAACCTTCAAGTAGAAAAAATCACCAATATCAAACTCAAGATCCCTTCTCTTCACATCTCCATAAGAGTTTTGGTGACTTTAAGTAGTGTTTAGACTTTCCCTAATCATATAAACTTTTTCCATAGAATCATGAACCAAATCTGGCCCTATCAAAGTAGTTTATCCAACTTAAAAATAACCAATAAGAGATCTACACCTCCTACCATAAAGTGCTTCAAACGGGGCCATATGAATACTGGAGTAATAGCTATTATTGTAAGAAAACTCAATCAAAGGAAAGTGATCATCCCAACTACCCTTAAAATCAATTGCACACGCTCTCAACATATCCTCTAAGGTCTGAATGGTCCTCTCTACCTTACCATCTGTCTACGGATTAAAGACCGTACTAAGATGAACTTAGGTACCAACACCCTTCTGAAAACTTTTCCAAAATCAAGAGGTAAACTGGGTACCTCTATCTGAAATAATGGTCAGAGGGACTCCATAAAACTTCACTAACTCCCTAAGATAGAGCATAGCATAATATTCGGCTAAATTTAAAGTGTTAACTGGCATGAAGTAGGTTGACTTAGTCATTCAATCCATGATACCCCAAATATAATCATGTTATTGATGAGTACGAGGCAACCCTCTAATAAAGTCTATATTCACCACTTCCCACTTCTAAGTAGGAATACTGAATTCCTGAAGCATACTTCTAGGTCTCAGGTGCTTAACCTTAACCTTATAGTAATTTGGACACCTAGCCACAAATTCCACAATATCCCTTTTCATTTCATTCTACCAATAGACTTTCGTAAATCACGGTACATATTAGTGGCGTCTAGGTGGATAGAATACCAATAATCATGAGATTCTTATAGCATTTACTGCCTCAAGTCATCCATATCTGGGATATATAATCTTCCCTAACATAGAAGAATACCTTCTCCTCCTTGGGAGAAAACCTGATCCTTCTAACTCTGAACTGCTTCTTTCAACTTAAGTAAAATAATATCACAATCTTGCTTTTTTGTTACCTCAACTACCAAAGAAGATTATCAACCATTCTGAACCAAGACATTACCTTTAATTGAATCAACCAATTGAACTCCCAAAATAGTAAGCTAATGAATCTCATGAACTAACTCTTTCTTATCATCCTCAAAGTGAGCAACACTTCCCATAAACAACCTGCTAAGGGCGTCGACCATAACATTGGCCTTACATGGGTGGTACAATACACTCATATCATAGTCCTTCAATAGCTTAGCCATCTTCTCTAACAAAGATTTAGATCTTTCTAGCTGAACACATACTAAAGACTCTTATGACCAGTGAACACATCAATATGAACCCTATAAAGATAATACCTCTAAATATTTAAGGCAAACCAATGCTGCCAACTCAGGATCATGGGTCGGGTAGTTCCTCTTATGAGGTTTGAGTTATTTAAAGACATATTCTATAACCTTGCCCTATTGCATTAACACATACTGAGACTAACTTTGGAAGTATCACAATAAACCATAAAACCATCTGAATCCTCAGATAGAGTCAAAACTGGAATGGAGGTGAGTCAAGTTTTCAACTTCTAAAACCTATTGTTAGATAAATCAAACCACTGAAATTTGACTTTCTTCTGAGTCAGTATAGATATGAAAGAAGAAATAGAGAAAAATCCTTCAATAAAATATCTGTAGTAACCGACTAAACCTAAGAAACTCATGATATCTAATAGAAAAATAGATCTAGGCCAGTTCTTCACTGCTTCGATCTATTGAGGATCAACTCAAATGCGTTCACTAGAAATAATATTACCAAGGAATGCTATTGATTTTATCTAGAATTCACATTTGTTGAACTTAATGAATAACTAGTAATCTTTAAGAGTTTGCAAGGAAGTACTCAAATAGTTGTGTGTTCATCCTTACTTCAAGAATAAACGAGGATATCATCTATGAAGACTTTAATGAACTTGTCAAGGTGTTACTTGAACACTTTGTTCATCAAGTCGATAAAATCTATATGAGCATTCATTAGTTCGAAAGACATAACAATAAATTCATATTGTCCATACCGAGTTATGAAGGTTATTTTCAGAATGTCACAATCTCTGACTCTAAGCTGATGGTAGCCGGATCTGAGGTATATCTTAGAGAAATAATTGGCACCTTGAACTTGGTTGAATAAGTTATCAATCATGGATATGGGATACTTATTCTTGTCTGCGACTTTGTTCAACTGACGATAGTCGATGCACATCTTGATAGAACTACCTTTATTGCATACGAAGAGAACTGGAGCACCCCATGGAGACACACTAGGACTGATAAAACCCTTGTCTAGAAGATCCTTCAACTGTTCCTTTAATTCCTTAAGCTCGGCTGAGCTAATCTATAAGGTGGAATTGAACTAGGTAGGTATCTGAAAGGAGATCTATTCCAAAGCCAATTTCTCGCTTGGGAGAAACTCCGGGCAGATCATCAGGAAATACTTTTGGAAATTCATTCACTATTGGAACTGACTTAAGACTTAGGATTTCAGATCTCGAGCCATTGACTCAAACAAGTTGATTAATACACTATTTCATATTATTTTCCTTGACTTAAGAAATGAGACAAATCGACCTATAGGAACTGAGGTAATAGTCTTTCACTCTAAGACTGTCTTATTTGGAAACTAAAACTGCACTCTTTTATTTCTACAATTAATTGAGGTATAGCAAGAGTAGAGCCAATCCATGCCAAGAATAACATCAAAATCGGTCATGTTTAGCTCTAAAAGGTCGACTAAGGTGACTTTCTAGGATACTATAACTGGGCAATTTCTTTATACCTGTCTAGCTATGATTGAACTACTGTTTGGAGTAGAAACTGAGAAGGGTTTTGTAAGGACTTCAGGGTTGACACCAAAATCTACTGCTAGATAGGGAGTCATAAAGAAAAGTGAGATTCCGGGGCCTAACAATGCTTAAATAGGAATATAAAAAACTTACAACATTCGAATGACCACATCAGGAGAACTCTCTTAATCCAGTCGAGGCTTAAGTGAATAGAACCTACCCTAATGTTGTCCACCAGTTGTTCTAGAAGTGGCACCCTATTGAGTCGGGTGAACTGCTAGAGCGGTTGAAGAATTTGATTGGCTTTAATGACGATCATTCCTACCTCTCTACATCACCGGTGGGCAATCCCTCAATCTGTGACCTAACTTACCATACCCAAAACAAGCATCACTACCTACCAAATACTCCTTTTATGTTTCTAACCATATTTCTTACAAACTGTGTTGGTGCAAACACTATTCACACTATCCCGGGACTTAGAGCATGGCACTCTATCTAGAGTATCTTATCTGAACTTGGGTACTGGAGCACTAGTAGAAGATAGGGGTGGAGCTAATGATTTTTAGCTAAACTAAGAGAGATTTCCACTATATGACCTCTGCTGCAAGAAATTGAATCTATCAATTCTGGCCTTCTTATTCCTTCTTTCCCTCTCTCAATATTCTTCTCTTCAATCCGTTGAGCATAAAAAATCAATCTAGAGATGTCCATCTTTTTAACCAACATGGTTATTCTACACTCCTTGAACACATCCTCAGAAACACTTGACACAAACTTGCTAATTCAGGCCTTAGAGTCAACAATCATAGTTGGAGTATACCTCGCCAATTGAGTGAACTTGAGTGATTACACCTTCAAATTCATGTTGCCCTACTTCAGGTTTATGAATTCCTACACCCTGGCTTCCCTCAACTTAAGTGGAAAGAACTTGTCCAGAAATATAGCAACACACTCATCCTACTCAACCAACCCTGCATCTGTACCTCTATTTTTCTTCCACTGCTTAAACCATACATGAGCCACTCCTTGCAATTGGTAAGCATCCCAATCAACACTCTCAGTTGAAAATACAACCATGATCTCAGTCACTTTCTGAATATTATCTAGGAACTCTTTTGGATCCTCTTCGATCTTAGATCTAAAGAACATAGAGGATTCATCCGAGTGGTGTCCCAGACTATAGTAGCTACTGTATTCATAATCGGGTTGGCTGGTGCAATAACCTATTATTTGTTCTGAGCTGTCATTGACTAGGCTAATACTGTAAAAAAACCTAATCTGAACATGGGAGACCTGTTCAGAGGGTCTTCCAAAATTGACAGTGGCACTTGCTTATTACTATTTTTCGTTTTGTTAGTTCTCTTGGAAGGAATTTTCTGTAAACATGTAGAGGATGATTTTGAAGAAAAATCTTAATAGAGTTCACACTCGATCGCACGACATGAATAGTGACAGAAGTGACACTTTCCTAAAATATTTCTTATCCTCTTACTCACAAGTGTGGCAAACTTCACACCCATGAACAAGACTCTACTTAACGTGGCTTTTAGACACCCTAGGACACCTTAAACCTGTCGCTCTGATACCAAGTTTGTCATGACCCGAGATTATCCTATAGTCATAACCTGATGCTTAGAGTCACAAGTGACCCCAAGATAACCTATGACCCGTCATAATACTAAAAATATTGACAAAGTAGCAAACTACTAAGAGAAAACTAAACTGAAATAAATTCATAATAAATAATAATAAAATCAATACTCAACAAGCTAAAAACATAACTATCTGTGTGAAAGCCTTTAAATCATAATGAGTTATTGGTACATGTCCCCAACTAGCTCCAACTGACAGAAACTAAAAGAATACGAAAAAATAAATATTGATAACTGTAATACCCCAGGAAATTTTTCGTTGAAATTTTGTGCATAAACGTGTTGGGTTCTATCTTCTAGAATGAATTATAAATTTTGGATGTGGAATGTCTTAGATATGACCCATCATTTCTTAGAGTATCAAATAAGCTTTCCAACGATATGTGGATCATCCAAAAAGGACACCCGAGCGACGAGTTATGAACATTCCGATCGAAATGTGAATAGTAGTAAACAGTAAAACGTGTAGGAAAAAGTACTGAGGCCTGGCGTATTTTTGCTCCAACTTTAAATGATCATAAATCCTTGTACATAATTATCTGAGTGATCTACTATATATCAATGGAAATTCTGCGAGATCTCTTTCAAATGAAATTGGTTTCATACAATTTGTCTATCGGAGCAAAAATTATGGTCGATCTACTTCAGCCTAACAAAAGTGAATTTTTGGGTCAACTTCAAACGATCATAACTCCTCGTACACAATGATATGGGTGAGATACTATATATCAACGGAAAGATATGAGAGTCCTCTTTATAATGAAATTAGTTTCATCCAATTTGGATATCTGAGTAAAACGTTATGGTTGATCTACTTCAGACTATCAAAACAGTCCACCAAAGGACAAATTTGAGAATTATTTGATTTTTAGGGGCGTTTTGGTCATTCCCCTCACCCAAAATCTGTCCAAACCCTATATTAAATCCTATTAGAAGTATTATATGTTATATTTCATCAAATTTCCTCAAAAAGAAAACCCTAAGCTCCTACATCCAACTTCAAGTACCTCCAAAGTTCACCATTAATTCTGCAAATTTATTCAAGATTCCAAGTTCCTAGTTCAAGAACTCTAAGAACCATCATTCAAAGGAACGATTAACATCTCAAAAATAAGTATCGATCTAAAGTTCATCATTCAAAGTATGTGAGATTTTTCAACAAGAACTTTCTTTCGTTCTTTTGCCCAAAAGTAATTTTCTTTACAAAGGCATGATTTTTATTTGATTTTTATGAATTTGAAGCATGAACCCATATATTATGATGATTATTATGAAATCTTGATGTTTATAATTTTGAAAGATGAATTTACATGTGTGGAGATATAAAGCATGAATCTTGAACGATATTTATCATGATTTTGATATTTGGGTCGTGAATCCCCATTGAAAATTATGTTTTTTTTGCGAAAGTGTGTGTTATAAGCACGTTGATGTTGAATAGTTGAGATATTTTGAATGATTTGACCTTTTGGTCTTAATGGAGTTGTTTTGAACTCAAGTGTGAAAGAAATCCACAACATGGTTGATTTTGATAGATGGGAAGCATGATGGCTCCCGATGTATATTTATATATTACTGAAATTGTTTTCTTGTGGATTGTCTTTGAAATGATCTGAGCTAAGTCCGGGAGAAATCTTTAGCACCGAGTGGGAGGTAGACCTTACGTCCCTTGAACTACGTGCCCCCGTAGGAGTGAGCCTGAGAATGATTTATATAGTGATCACTAGTTTGTGTGGATTTGATATCGATAGTCTTACTCCGATGGTAAGAATAGGATGGCTCTCCCCAACGTGGGTTGTACGTTGGACTCCATGTAGGTCACATGGTTTATGTCGGTTATAGGATCTCCCAGTGTGTGTGTGTTTCCTTGTGTCTATGGTGAATGGTGAAGTGATTTGAAAGTGGAATTGTGAAACTTATTCTTTCGAAAGATTTAAATGATATTTACATTATGAGAATTGATATTCTTGATGAACTGAAAGTGATTGATAAATTATATGATGACTCACATGTGTTATTGTACTTATTTCATCCTCTCATGATTATGATGATTTTCTTCGGGCTATGTGAGTCTTTCATACATCCTGTATATTTCTTATAAATATTTATGATTATGATGTTTATAAAACTTCATACACCCCATATTACTCGGTTCCTTTCCATGGGACTGACCCACCGGATGTTTGCTACATTTTCTAGGAATGTAGGTTCAGGTGCTCAGTTTCAGGTTCGACAGTGATTCTTCGAGCATGCTGTTCTACATCCTCTGTCATGGTGAGTCCTTATGTTCCGAGGACGTGATGTTTGATGTTGGTTTCACAGAATTGTTTATATTTGATAACTGAGTATGAGTCAGTTGGGGCATGTCTCAATGGCTCGCTGGTTTTATTGATTTTCTTAGAGGCTTGTCAAACTAGTATAGATGTTGGGAGTTGACTAATAAGTCGTATTTTGTTATCTTTCTGAAATTCTTTTATTCTTGTATGATGATTACTCTGTTGATATTTGAGGGTTATTTATGGAAGCCCCGTTGATTTGTGTTGAACTGAATAAAAATGGCTCAAAGGGTTAGCTTGGGGCTATTCGTAGCCTCAAGCACCCTATGAAGCTCCGGGACCCGTTTTTGGGGCGTTACAATAACAAGTCGTTAAATAATGAGGACTCACCAAAAACTGCTGTTGAATGTGGTACCAAACTGTATTAAGCACGATCTGGATGCTATGCCTTTGAACATATATTATTAGACAATATTACACTGGAAAGTATTCGATTAGTACTTCGAATATACTAAGAATGTGAGATGGGAAAACTAACTAGTATAAGCTGAGCATGAAAGCATGAAACATGGTGAACTAAGGCATGACCAAGTATAAACATGTATTGTATGAAAATTGAATAATTGAATACAAGTTCATACAAAATCTGAAACTAAAACATAAACTGAGGATTGTGGGAGTTAACATTAATCGACATACCCCAATCTGAGATGATTGGGGTCCACCCTATAACCTCATTTGGATGGGTGTTCAGTACCTTGCGAAGGGTACGAATACTAGTTGGCGTGGATCCACTAAAATGATGTCCCGAAGGACTAGGGTGCCAATCCTCAACTGGCTAGTGATCCCCTATAACCTATGGTGGCACCATAGTTCTAGAAATTAGGGACTTCTACTAAACATCTCAGACCTAACTGATGGGTGAGCCTGTATCCCTGAGTTCACTCAGTCCTATGTACTACTCCCAACTAAATAACATTGAAAACTAAATTGCTCATTAGAATGGCATTATGAAAATACCAACAGTGGATAATCTAAAGTGCTCAAAGACATGTAAACTGATATATGTATGAATCCCTAGGTGTCGAGTATTCATTACCCACCAACTCTGACTAATGCAACTTCACATGATAATATTAAAATTTGTTCATAAGAAATTTCATAATTCAAGGCAAAACTCAATGATTCATCAATAAAAATACGAACTCATATTCCTGAGTATGGGAAGATGCTAAACTTATAGGAAAACATGTATTCATGATTTAATTACAAGAATAGACTTAAATTCCAAGAAAACTCATACTTGCCATGGAACCCGAAACTTAAAGGGTGACTTAAACTTAAGGGTTGAGGAAATCTTTAGGACTTAATGGGTGAAAGGAACCCATTGATGAAATCCCACATACTTGGAGATGAATTTCTTAAAGAACTCCTTGGAGTTTGTGCTTGAAGTTGAGGAAACCTAAGTTGTCTTTTGGAGAAGCATAATCGCCTCTTTTCTTGGTGTCAATTGAATTTATGATTTAATGAGGAATTTGGGGCATTTCCCTTTATATTCCAGCCTTTGGAAAGCCTAAATGATATAGCTTTGGGGTTAATGAATGGGAAAAGACCAAAAAAACCCCTTGTAAATCATTTAGGAATTTCTAGGAAATAGTCGCGACGACTCAGGATACCACTCGTAGGGTCTGGTCATGAGTCTAAGGACCTAAGCCTTGGGTCCTTGCTGTTATGATAACGAGTCTTTTCTACAACTCGTTTAGTCTGACCACGAGTCATCATTAAGGGTCATTGTTAGGGGGTTGATTTCTTACTATTGTGACAACGAGTCTTCACTATGAATCATTATTTCTGACAATGAGTCCTTTCCAGAATAATTGTCAGAAAGTAAGAAACCAAGAAATCAGCCACTTAAAAATAACTCTTCATGATAACTCGTGGTCAGACAAAATGAGTCATCAGGAAAGAGACAACAAGTCTTTGCCAGAGTCGTTGTCATAGGTAATTTGACAGTTTCTCAGTCAATTTACCATAACTTTTTACTACGATGTCGTATTAAGGCAAGACTGGTGGCATTGGGTAGCTAATTAAATAGTCTAACTCTTGGTGGATCTAAAGCTTAACTAAATGTAAGGTATTAAAATATCTTTCCTAAAATATACATCTCTATTAATAGAGAAAGTATCCTTAGACATATAATACAACACATATCCTTTTTAAATGCTTGAAAATCCCATCAAAACCATTGCCTTTATTCTTGTCATGAATTTATCATGTTCATTTAGAAATTTGGCATAACACAAATACCCCAACACTCTAAGATGTTTATAAGATAGTTTTTGACCATTTAGTTTCTCATAAGGATCTTGATACTCAATTGTCAAGTTAGGCCATTTATTTATGGTGTCTACAAAGCCTAGTACACAGTATCTCGAAAACCTGATAACGATTTTTTCTTGAAACCTCCAGCTCTTGTGACATCTAAGATGTGTCTATACTTTCTCTATCAACCCTACTATTCTTCTAAGGAGAGTAAAAATGTAGTGTCATTTATTGTATCAAAGTGCCACATAATGAATTGACAAACTCAATTCCATTATCATTCTTGACACTTTAATAGTCTTGTCAAATTGAATTCTAAAGATATGCAAGAAATTAATGTATTTGAATACACACATCAGATTTAAGCTTCAATAAAAACAACCAAGTAAATCTTAAGAAATCACCAAAAACTATTTCATAATATCTATTGTCATTCATAGTTGGAACTTTGTAAGCCCCCCATGAATCCGTATGCACAAGATAAAATTAAACAACATACAATTTGAATACTAATTGAAGGAAAAGTACTCTAGTCAGTTTGGCTTAAGTACATATAATGCACTATATTCTTCTACTTGAAACCCTTAGACACTAAATTTTGAAGTACATTAATAGAAACATGTCCTAATCTTCTGTGCCATAGATTTACCTTAGCTTGAACTCCATCCAAGTTATCTTTAGAAGAAACTTTTGTTATTGTTGAAACTTATTTATTATGTTGATCCACCAATAGAAATAGAGCTCCATCAAGTTTACCAATCCTCCACACCTTTTCTACACAAAGATCTTGAATAACTCAAAAATCTAAAAAAAAAATTCATCGAACATTGTCAATCCTTGGTCACTTAAGATACTGACAGAAGATTACATGTAAACTAAGAAATGTCATGCACATTTGTGATAATATTCTCTTCTGATAAGAAACTAGTTCCCACATGAATGGCCATTATTGTATCAATATTTGGTAGGTAAACGTTCCTTGGTTTTTCTAGCTGTGTTATAGACTTACCAATTAGAAAGTCCAACTCAATAACCATATGATTTATGGCTCGGTGTCAATAATACATTTTGTGACTAAAAAGAGGTTAAGAGACTTACAAATTAGTATGCCCAACTCACCAAACATATGATTTGTGGATCAGCGTCAACAATAAATTTTTGTGACTCAAAAGAAGCTAAGAAAGCACCAATACCCACACTTGTGGCAATAACTGAATCAATAGATGTATTAGCACAATAGCTTTTATTGATCATCTTAAGGATTTGATCATATTTATCCTAAGTAAATTATACAATTCCTATCTGACAAAGTTGAACCATTTATATTTCAGACTCCATTAATGACCTGGATCATGAGAATAACCCTTTTATATAGGTGTTGAGTAAGAACACTGCCTTGCATGTTAATTATAGAATCTTTGTTCTTCTAGACTGTCTAGTGCCTTAAGATATAGATTATAGGCTATATATGTTCCTTCAGTCATGATCTTCTTCTTGAATGTGTTATCTTGAGGATAACTAATTAACATCCATTAGTTTTCCTTATAATGCGCTTTATTCTACAAAAAAAACATTGTAGTTTGTAAATTTTCTTGAAATTTGAGTCCAACCTCCACTTGTTTTATTTTCATTTATGGTAAACATTGCCATCTCAAAATTTTTGCCAGACACTGAGGACTAGCCCCTAACACCCCTATATGAGTTGCTACAACCTTATCACTTTCTATTAGAAATTAACTAATCCCACCACAAGTATTAGGAATTTCGTATCAGGAATTGTAGTATATAGCAAATAGTAAAATAAAGTGCAACACAAATTTACCATGGAAAACTCCTTGCTCAAGGGATTAAAAAACCATGGCCTACACTGTGTAGGATTTCACCACCAATCTCCACTAATATCAAAGAGCTTTGTTCAAGATTACAACCCTGCAATCCTAGAACCTAACTCTTAAGTCACAACTTAATAGTTTACTACAACTATTCAACCCATTATATGAGAACTCCAAGAAGTCAATCCCACTTTTTGTTAAGAAGTCAAACCCGCTTCTTTTTACTCAAACTCACAACGTTTAATGATAGAAAATATTACAACTCAGAATCTATCCTATTATAGACTCAAATCTCATTAATTTACTCCAACTAATGATATCAACTAAGGCTACTAATTCTTTCCTTAAACTTCTCAAACTTCAGGTTTTAGTAATGTAAACTTGAACAGAAATTGTGAACCAGGTTTCTGATTTGCTGTGATGAGGTCCTGCAATTTTTGCTTTGATGGATATTATTCTCAAGATGATATTTTTTGTATATGTGCAATAGGTGCGGATCTCAATGATCTTCATGCCATATATATAGTGGAGATTTGTCATACCTTAGAATATTATGAACTGGGACTCTTTCTCCAAATGGAACATAGTTTCCTATAAGGAATTAGGTGATTCCTTTCCTTATAAGGAGATTGCATCATATAAGGAAACTTCGAATCCTCTTTAGACTCTATTTTTTTTATTTCCTTCCTTCTTTCCTTATTTATTTTATTATTTCTTTGCTCCTTTCTTTCCTTGTTAGCTCGTTTGTTTATTTTCTTCTTTATTTCATGCCTCCAATCTTCCTTATTTGCACTTGATTTCCTTCTGTACTCATATTACCTGCTCTGGTACCTGGTTCACAACTGTTCAGGCACCTAGTTCATAGGATACAACATACAGAAGACAGCAAGTAGTAAACCAGGTTCTTATTTGTCCATCATCAAAACTACAAACACGTTCTCTTACTTTAATACAATTTCTCCCTTTTTGATGATGACAAACAATGCATCATATATTCCTTGCCCACACCATATAACTTCCCCCTTTTGGCATCATTGAAAATCAACAACCAAAGAACTCAATGAACATACAATGAGTGCAATATCAATTTAACCAATGGCCACTTGGGCAACACTATTAAGCATACACTTGTTGACAATAAGGTAAGTCAATCTAAGGATATCAACCATCTTACATACACAATCAAGACATGCAGAGAAGAAACACAATTAAGTAGACATGTACCAATTTAAGCCCTTAGGACCCTAATAGAAAGCATATCATATCATGAGTATGAGAAAAACACATAAGCACCACGAGAAAAACTGAAGGCAAAGGAAATCAAGGATATATACTAGGAGGAAAATTACTAAGGCTGAGAAGGAGGAGGTAGAATGATTTTCCATACCATTGTGCACTTTCTTTTTTTTCTATTGGCATTTTTTTCACAATACTTCCTGCTAAGCATGCATGAGGTCCACCTTAGCTGAGTATTTCTAGCTTCAAGTAACTGTGCATTTGCAAGATGTATGAGAAACAACAATTAAGTGATCAAACCCCTTTTTTTTAATTTTTTTATTTTGGAACTGGTTCAAATACACAAAGATCTTACTCCATCCAGGTGATTTTATCAAATAACTTCTTCTTGATAAATTTCAAACCCAAATTTTGGAAGAATATATATGGTTAAGAAACTCATTAGACTTAGTGCAACACTGATGGATTTACCAACAACAAGGGAACTGATCATAGTTTATTGCTAAGAAGGTTATTCCCCCAAGAAATAGTTAGTTATAATTGAGAGGTGAGGCCGTGATTTTGTATTTGTGAATCTGGTTCGAATGAATGAGATGGTTAAGACAATGAAGACATTGAAGGAAAGGGACTAGCTTCCTCTGAATTAAAGCTAGGGTAATTTTAAGACTGAGATCCTCTTTATCAAAGTGGTTTGGGATTGAGGGATGTTCAGCATTAAAAAGACAAAGGAGGATTCTTGTTGCTTTTCTTGGAAGAATTGGATTTTTACGAATGAATCAGGTTCACTAGTGCTCAAGCTTTACATATACTCAAGAAATACATGCATTGAAAAGGATGGTACATATCTGACTATAAATAAGGAACCAGGTTCCCCTTTTGTGAGCTCCTTTTCAATTTCTTGATGCAGTTTGTATGAAAGCATGGGTAATATCCACAAATTTTTTATCCAGTGTCAAAGATTGTCTGAGGTGTGTACCTGCAACTGTACAAGAGTGAGTTATTAGATATACATTATATGTCCAATCAAGCATAAAATTGTTCATTTACTAGCCAATTATAAAGGAAGTCAAGATGATGTGTCAATGCTTCTTGATAAGACCAAGCTCCAGGAAAATGAAAACCAGGTTCACAATATGTTGAACCCTTTAATCATCTAATAGTTCCCCCTCTTTTTTTGTTCACCATGCATAGTCTAAACAATTGTTCCCCCTGTCTCATATACCTCCACAATGATATGAGGATTACCACTGAGCTATCAATTTGATCATTTCACAAACTTCTTGGGAACTAGGTTCTGCCAATATTGTCCATTCATATCCTCATAATCATCTCCAGCAATACTAAAAATGACATTATCAACCTTCTCTTTAAGATCACGATCATCAAACTGCCATTCATAAGACTAATTTTTTTAATCATCTTTCTTCAAAATTAAACAAACCAGGTTCCTATTGCATAATTTTCCCAATTGCTGTGAGCGAACCTTCAATATTGAAGTTAGAACATTCTAACATTGTTCTTGATTTTTTTGATCATTTTGAGCATTTCTTCACTGAATTTTGTGTTGGAAAACTTATGAAATAGGACTTTCACGACTCCTTCATTTAGAACCAGGTTTCTAAATTTGAGTTTTTATTTTATCATGCATCTAAAAGATGCTCAACAAATTATTTTTCAATCCTTTTCTCTTTCCAAAGTCCACCTTGTAACCTTGGAAATACATGAGTGTAGGGAAACTTTCTTGCATTTCAGTCATGTGTACGAAACATGTATTATTCAGAGACCATAATTTGTCTTTTCCTCTCATATTCAGATAAAACACTAGTTAAAGATTAGTCTTAGGTACCCACATTAACTTGGGCCCCTTCCTGTGAGAAAAAGGATGAATGAAATCTCTTCTAGCCCAAAAAGGCAAATAAGAAGATGGTTACTTTTGAAAATTTGCATGGTAATGACCTAATTTCTTTCTAACAAAATTAGAAAGATTCATCTGACGGGAACTAGGTCCCTATTTGACAAAATTTATATTTTTATGATTTGCCAAATTTGACCTTGACATTGATTTCTAAGATGACCTTCCTTTCCACAGTAAGTACAAAATTTTAATCTAGCAGGGTTACCTTGTGAGGACTTGTGTTCTTCAGGTTTAAAACCAATCCCATATGTAGTGGTGGTTTGACTATCCTAAATTTAAGTTAACAGTGTTGAGGACCTGGTCCACTTTTTATTGTGTTCTAACTCATCTTTAGTCCTTGCAAGATTTTCCTGCAGCAACCTATTCTTTTCAGTAAGCTCTTGAAGATTTACATTCAATTTCTTGATGTCATCTTCTAAAGATTGTTGAAAAGTGGTTGCCTGGATTTTTCCTTTAGAAGAAAATTCCTTTAAAGAGTTTATCAAGAAATAGTTTTCTTCATCAAAACTTTGATAGTCCATTCTTAAAGATGCATAATCACTTATAAGCAGATTCTTGTCAGAACAAGAAGAATAATAGGCATCAATAAGAATATATGCCAAATTTTCAAGTTTTCTTTTAGAAAATTTTATTAGTTCAGGTTTAAGATCAAGAAAACATACCTCATATTCTCCTTGTTCATAGCCAGTAATGACTAATTTTATGGTTATTTATCTCCAAATTCATCAGAAGAGTTTTCCATCTTAGTAAGCGCCTTTTTAACAACAACACCAGCTTTATATTTTGTCATAATTCTGTGTGATGGAAGAATCAAGTCCTTTTTTTATTCTATTGTTTTTTCTTGATTATTTTCTTGTGCTCCACTGTCCATAAAGGACAAAATTTAATGAAGTGTTTAGAACTGGCACACTTGTAACACACTTCATCATGATTTTTCTTTTCATAATTTCTCGAAACCTGGTTCCTATTTTGTGAATTTAGGCTCTTCCTCAACACCTTTTGAAATCTCCTAGTCATGAGTGCCAAATTCTCACGTTCAAAATCTACCTTTTCAGTGGCTTTTAGAATCAAATTATTTTGCTTTGTGACCCTAATAATTTCACGTTCTTGATTTTTATTAAGCTCATAGGTTTTCAAGTTTCCAATGAGCTCATCCATGGTTATTGTGTCCAAGTATGAGCCTCAGAGATAGCTTCAACCTTACATTCCTATGACTCCGGCAACACACTAAGCAATTTTCAAATAGCCTTACCATTGGGAACAACTTCCCCTAGAGGGTAGATCTCATTAATGATTGATGTGAACCTGGTATGCAACTCCTGAATAGTCTCTCCTTCCTTTATCCTAAATAATTCATATTTTCTGTTTAGTACATCAATCTTATACTTCTTCACTTGACTAGTACCACCATGAGCTTTTTACAAAGTGTCCCAAATTTCCTTTGTAGTAGAACACGAGGATATCCTATTGTACTCATCAGGGCCAATTCCATAGATTAAGATTTTCTTGGCCTTTGCATTATTTTAAACATTGATCTTGTCATTATTATATAATTCCAATCTCCCTTTAAGAACCAGTGTCTTTCCATCTTCACCAAGCTTCATTGGGATTGTTGGTCTATCTAATACAATATTCCAGAGATCATGATTTTTGTCAATAATGAAGTCCATTATCCTATTCTTCCACCACCCATAATATTGTCCGTTAAAGAGGGGTAGTTGAATTTGCAAAGCACCTTCCTGAGATATTGGTGGGGTAGCCATTTGATCCTTTTCAAGGTGTTAGCCTTTACTTGAAAAGATCAGCTCTGATACCAACTTTTAGAAATTAACTAATCCCATTACATTATTGGGAAACTGGTCTCAGAAATTGTAGTAAACAACAAATATTAAAATAAAGTGCAACACAAATTTACCATGGAAAACTCTTTGCTCAAGGGAGTAAAACACCATGACTACACTGTGTAGGATATCACCACCAATCTCTACTAATTTTATAGAGCTTTGCTCAAGATTACAACCCCTAGAATCTAACTCTTAACTCACAACTCAATAGTTTACTACAACTGTACAACCCACTATATGAGTACTCCAAATAGTCAAACCCACTACTTGTTACAACGCCTCACAAACAAGAAGTCAAACCCACTTTTTGTTACTCAGACTGACAACATTCAATAATAGAAAAGATTATAACTTAGAATCTATCCTATTACAGACTCAAAACTCGTCAATTTACTACAACTATTGATATCAACAAATACTACTAACCCTAGCCTTAAACTTCACAAACTTCATCTTTTAGTAATGCAAACTCAAACAGAAACTGTGAACCAGGTTTTTGTTTTGCTGTGATGAGGTCCTGCAGTTTTTTATTTGATGGCTATTACTCTCAAGATGATACATTTCATAGATATGCAATAGGTGAGACGCTCAATGATCTTCATGCCATATATATAGTGGAGATTTGTCATACCCTAGAATATTATGGACTAGGACTCTTTCTCCAAATGGAACATAGTTTCCTGTAAGGAATTAGGTGATTCCTTTCTTTATAAGGAGATTGCATCATATAAGGAAACTTTGAATCCTCTTTAGACTCTATTTTTTTTATTTTCTTCCTTCTTTGCTCATTTATTTCATTCTTTCTTTGCTCCTTTCTTTCCTTGTTTGCTCCTTTATTTATTTTTTCTTTATTTCATGCACCCAATCTTCCTTATTTGGACTTAATTTCCTTGTGTACTCACATCACCTGCTCTGGAACCTGGTTCACAACTGTTAAAGGACCTATTTCACAAGATATAACATACAGAAGACAACAAGTAGTAAACCAGGTTCTTATTTGTCAATCATCAAAACTACAAATATGTTCTCTTACTTTCCAACACTTCCACTGTTGATTACCATGGCATAAGCCTGATTGATGGTAGGTAGAGGGATCATAAGTAATATTTGGCTTCTTGATTATTGCAAGTCTTATTAATACCTATTAGAAACTCGAACTTCAGTTTTTGAATTTGCAATAAAAGTTCCTTGGATTTTTCATAATCAAATTTAGGTGCTGGAATACGTGCAAACTCTTCCCATAAATCTGTGAGTTTTAGAAATAAGAAGAGACAAATATAGTTCCTTGAGACAAAGTAGTAACATCTCCATATAGATTAAACTTTCTACCACCATCAATTTAATTAAAACTTGCCAACAATTCATTCCATACAACACTAGCAATTGAATCATACATAATTATACAAAACATTTTCTTATTAAAAGAGTTCATAATCCAAGGCAAGACAATAACATTTATCCTTTCCTAGTAGTTTCCCAAATCAGTAGAAAACTGATCTTTAGAGCATATTCCATCTACTATTCCTAACTTATTCCTTCCTAACAGGGTTATACATATGGCTCAAAACCAAATTGAGAAATTTTCCACACCTGTTCATTGAAAGGAGATGATTTGTATGTCACTTACATCAAATAGACTAAAAAAGAGAGGATGATTGCAATCTAGTGTGTTAGGAGAAGATTGGTTAAATCCTTTTGTTTCAACACCACTATTTTTATTTACCATTGACACAAAATATTTATTCAAGAACCCTTTCAAACTTTCAGATACGAGTTCCAGAAACAATAGGCTTCTAGCATTTAAGTAGTGTAACAATGTCTCAAGTATGATTAGAATTCAGAGCCTCTATCTCACTCTTCATTACTTATGCCTACCTATTATTTTTAAAAGCCTCATAATAGCTTGTAGTTTCAGTAACATATGCATACTTTACCATACAAGTTTTATATAAGAAAGACAACCCGTTATTTGACACACAATTTTCTAGAGGATAAGGTACCATTTTGATATTACTGCATATAGTCAGTCATCTACACATGTGGCTTTCTCCCTCTTGTTGAACTTCTTTGATCTTGAGGTGCAGATATTGTAGTCCTTTTAGGCTCATGAGAATATTTTGTTTGTTGCTCTTACTAACTGATAGTGATCATGAAATACCCTGGGTTCTGGACCTTGCAAAATTTCGTGAGTTTGAGCCTTTCTTTGATCATATGACTCACCATACTAGTCGTATAGTATAGGCACGGGTCTAGGGACCCTAGTCGTACGTTGGTCAGTATGATATTGGAAAAGTTTTATTCTTGGTACGAGAAGACTCTGTACGAGTCGTATGTACATGCTATGAGAGGTAGGGTCCAACCATTTGTTGTCCAGTGTCTAACCTTGATATTTGTTCTTAGAGTATGACTTAACATGTACTAGTCATATGGTTGGGGTACGAATTAGGCTAAGGAGACGTATGTTGGACAAAATGTAATGTCCAACTTTCTTATTAAGGTACGAGTGGATGGTATCACTCATATGATATGAGTATGAGTGAGGGGTTCAAATCGTACCCATCTGCGGGAATTTTTATAGTTTAAGTTAAGGGTATTCTGGACATTTCTCCTAATAAATCTGTAACGTCCCATAATCTCATGCCAGAGCGTCACACAGTGCTTAAGGCTACAAGTAGCCCCAAGCTAACCCTTTGAGCCTGTTACCATCTCTATCTCTCACTTTGGGATGTCAAACCAAACAATAATACCATGATATATTAACTCAAAACTGGAATAACTGGAAAACATATTCTGAAATATCAAATACTGAAAGTCTAAAACACAACTGTTAGTCTAGTCTGATAAAGCCTCTACTACTCAAACTGGAGAGCCATTGGGACAGACCCCCAACTAACTCAAACTGATATGAAAGTAATAACAACTGAAAATCTGAGAAAGTAGGTCCTCGAACCATGAGTCTCACCAACTGTGGGATGTAGGAAAAGGCACTCGGGAATCACGGTCACTGCTAAGACTGAGCACCTGAACCTACATTATAAGATAATGTAGCACACAGATGTATATCTGGATCAGCACTTTGGGAATGTACTGAGTATATGGGGGTGTATGCATTTACATAAAACAATATCAATACTCCATAATAAAATCATGCTTGCAAATAGGAATGACTCACATGGCTTGAATAAGTCTAAAATATAAAACTCATAAATCATGAATAGTGAAACATGTAACACAAATCTTGTGATCATTATACTTAACTTTAAAATCTATACTCTCCTCTTATTCTCAGTACTTAAAGGCTAAAGGAAGCTTTAAACAATACTTTCAAACTCATCCTTTTATCTTGTGGAGAGTAAAACTTCTTTAAGACTTAAGGACTTAGAACTTTTAGGAACTTTTAACACTTGGGAACTCTAGAACTCTTTTAGACTCGGGATTTTTTTCTACCCGACATAAACCATGTGAGCTACATGGAGTCCAACGTCTTGCCCATATTGGGAAGAGCTGTTCTACCCTTGCCATCAAAATAGAATCTTAACTTAAGTGATCACTATCTTGGCCTCAGGCCCATAAATCTCAATTCTATGGTGGCACGTAGTTCTGGGTCATGAAACCTTAGAATTATTCCCAACTTGATGCTAAATGATACTCCCACACTCAGCTCAAAACTTTTAGGAAATCCACTTCAAAATAACTCAAGGGTCTATAATGAAGAATAAAATATATTTCTCTTTGCTTTAAATCATAATCAAATGTGGATTCCTATCTTAGCTTAGACCTAAGGGGTTGATGATAGGCGAATTTACACGCCTATATCAATATATTTTGCCCATATTTGTGCCATGTTTTGAGAACAAATTATATATTTCATGCACTTTTAGTCCTTTTTCCTATAAGTGAGCTAACGAACATGATTAGCAAAGTTTCAGGTATAAATGATGCAGAATTCAGCATTTTATGGCTTACTTGACGCCAAAGAAAGCTCACGAAGGAAGGAAAGGGAGCTTGAACGCCTAAAGGACCAAAAGTGATGCATGGAAAATCTGTCCCGGGCTAAAACAACATTTCTGAAGACTTTGGGGACTGCAGTAACTTAGTTGGATTTGGATAATGATACATTAACCTAGTACAATTGGGTTAAGTATTTCATTAGTTTATTTGGATTTGGATAATGTTACATTAACCTAGTACAATTGGGTTAAGTATTTCATTAGCTTAGTAGGATTTGGTTAGATATTTCATTAGCTTAGTAGGATTAGGATATGGGTATTATAAATACCCTATCATGCAAGAGATTTTTAATTCATTCTTCACTTAAAAAAATACATTCCTCTCTTATTCTTCTATTCTTCTCTTCTACAAAAATTTCCATTAATTCTATTTTTCTTCTTCCATTCATCTATTCTTAATTTCCGCAACAAGAGAAACGTTACTTTGCCTAGGAAATTCACGCCTGACGCCTACCTCTTGAGCCACACGAAATTCATCCTTATTGTGGTATAACAACAATGTCAATCGTGATCTCCTTCGTATTCATGGGTAACTAAACTCCTCTGTTGGGGTTATGGAAGCCAACTGAAATACTATCTATTGCTATGAGTTTGTGAGTTCGTGACACGTATGATGCTTATATCATTATTCTCTTCATCTTAATCTACATTCTTTGTGGTTGCGAACACAAGAATACGCCAGTATAACATTTAACTTGTTCGAAAGAAAGGTTATTTGTCTGGAAAAGAGATAGTGTCAAGGTAGTAGGGTCACCCCCTAAAATTCCCTACTAAACAGTTAGTGTCGTAACTGGATTAACCTCATGGAGAATTCGTACCGTTAGACACGCTTTAAGCTCGAAGGAGTTAAAGTGAAATAATCCTCGAATAGGTCGAAAGACGCCTGGATTTACCATCGAATACAATTCTCTATAAGCACATGCATGTCGGAATTCTACACACTCATAGTCAATAGAGACGTATAACTCAGGAGGTGGACATAACCCCAACGCTTCAATTCTCATTGTTTACAACTTACGTAACAATCTTTCTCTTTTTACTTTGCTAATTTCAGATTTTACTTTATTGTTTTGGTTACACATCACAATCCCCCCTACTTACGAGACTTGCACTAAAAGTCTAGTAATCGTTGCTTACTTGTTGACCAAGCTATTCCCTGTGGGATCGATACCCAACCCAGGTTGGGTTCTATATTTGCTAGCGACCGCTTTACACTCCTACGTGAGCTGTAGATTGAGCGTTATCAAAAATTGGCACTGTTGCCGGGAAATACGAGTGTCAATCAAGTTTGTGATAATTACTAGACCCTTTGGTCAAAGGTTCTCGTACTTTTAATTTTAGTTTTTGTTTTTGTTTACTGCAGGTTTTTATTTAGTGCATGCCCCATACTCGAAGTTCTGGTCAACCGTTATTACCTATCAATCCTGAACCACAACGTATTGGCAAAATGAAAGCACAAGCAGAAATCGAAAGGATGGCTGCTCAACATGAACAGGCGAGATTGGCTGCTCTTGCCGCCGCCCAAGTACACCAACAAAACATTGATAACCCTGGGTGAGCAACAAATCCTGACGATGAGGATTTAGGAGATGACGAGTTACTAAACCCAAGGCGTGATGCTGAAATCATAACACCTGCCAACCGAAGAGGTCGACAAGCTCGGTTTAGGTATGATCGCCAACCTATGCAGCCAACTTTCGACGATGATGATGATGATCTTGATGGTGCCGGAGCCACTGGAGCCATAATTCCACCACCATTAGCACCCGGAGCCAAGTTCAACATCACAAGCACCATGATTCAGTTATTGCAACTCAAGGGATTATTTGGTGGACTAGCAGGCGATGATCCGAATATGCACCTCATCAACTTTATTTCTACATGCAAGTCGTTTGACAATCCTGGTGTTGGTCAGAATGCAATTCGATTACGTCTATTTCCATTGTCTCTGTCTGGGGAGGCAACTCTATGGTTAAATGGGCTGACTCCTGATTCAATCACAAATTGGAGGCAATTGAGAGACGCTTTCCTAGAAAGATTCTTTCTGCCATCCAAAAGAGCACAATTACGAGATGAAATCAGCAACTTTCGTCAGCTTCCCACTGAAGCTCTTCATGAAACATGGGAGAGGTTCAAGACAAAGCTAGCGAGATGCCCAAACCATTACATGACTAATGTCCACCTAATGGAGATCTTGTATAGATCCTTGAATTCAATAACTAAAGCAGTGGTGGATAACGCAGCTGGAGGATCTTTTATGGACCTCACCTTTGGTCAAGCAAGCAATATGCTAGATCGTATGACGAAGCAAAGTAGAGCTTGGCATACCAGGGATTCTGAGATAGCAAGCCCCACTTTATCTATTGGCATGACTGCAGACCAAAGAAGAAGAGAAGAAGAACATGATCAAGATATGGCGCATCTGAAAACACAAATGGATCTTCTTACAAAGCATTTATTAGTAGGGAAGACCGAAAAAGCCAAAGCCATTGCGTCAAAAGAAAGAGACGAATCTGATTCGGAAGAGGAGGCCAACTACTTAAACAATCAGGGGGGTTTCCGTGGGAATACCCAAGGAAACCAAGGTCGGAACTACTATGATAAATCTGGAAACAAAGACCAAGGTAGTTGGAAAAACAAGAATGAAAAGAGTGGTTTTTACGTTCCCCCTGGTAGACGTGACACCACCACATCTAATTCTGGAAGTATGGAAGACATGATGGCTAAATTATTGAAAGTAGTGGAAGCAACGAGCGCAGGAGTTACGGAGGTAATTAATGATTTGTCCTCCATGAAATAATTAGTTGATTCACATTCCACTTCTATCAAGCAAATAGAGCAGCAATTGAGCCAACTTTCAGCAGCACTTAATCAAAGGAAGGTCGGCACTTTACCTAGCGATACTGTGCAAAACCCAAGGAATGATGGGTCATGCATGGCCATCACTACCAGAAGTGGTAAGGTGCTGGAAACTTCAGCAAAAGGCAAGCTAGTGGTTCACGAAGTTGCAGACATGGATGACAATGCAAAAGGAGAAGATGTCGCAGCTACTACTCCTGACGTCAAGGACGCCACCTCCAGCACGGTGCAGCCTGAAAAAGTGGAAAAACGGAAGCAAGAGGAGAAGAAAGTCGTGGAAAGAACACTTCCATACCCACTACCACCTTTTCCCCAAAGATTGAAGAAGGTGGCGGATGACACAAAGTTCAGCAAGTTCATGACTATGTTAAAGCAGCTGACCATTAATGTTCCATTGGTGGAGGCACTTGAAAAAATGCCTGGGTATGCGAAATTTATGAAGGATCTTTTGACTAAGAAGCGGGCAGCAAGTTATGAGTTGAAAGAAGATGTGCATCATTGTAGTGCAATTACTACCCGATCGATAGTTCAGAAGAAGGCCGACCCCGGAGCTTTCACTATTCCTTGCACCGTAGGATCTTTGAATTTTGCCAAAGCATTATGTGACTTAGGAGCCAGCATTAATTTGATGCCATTATCGATCTACAAGAAGTTGGGGTTGGGTAATCCTACTCCAACCAATATGAGGCTCATCATGGCGGATAGGTCGGTCAAACGACCTGTTGGTATTCTATGTGACGTATTGGTAAAAGTTTCTTCATTCATCTTTCCGGCAGACTTTGTTATTTTGGATTGTGAGACAGACTCAGAAGTTCCCATAATCTTGGGGCGCCCTTTCCTTGCTACAGGAAGTGTGCTCATTGATTTGAGAGCCAATGAGCTTTCATTCCGAATAAATGACGAAGTGGTTCACTTTGATGTGTGCAAATCAATGAAGCAACCCAAAGATCTCAGTGTATTTTCGGTGGCTGATGTTTTCTTTGATGATGAGAAAGAATTACTTGAAGAAGAGCAAATTATTGATGACCCTTTGGAGGTTGTGCTTATGAATGGAGAGAATGAGGATGCTGAAAATGGTGAAGAAGCTACTTGTGCTCTATCGGGATTAGGGACATATCGCTATGCTCCCAAGAAGCTGGATCTTAATCTCAAGAATCGACCCACACTACCAGCTAAGCCATCTATTGAAGAGCCACCCACATTAGAATTGAAGGAGCTGCCAAGTCATTTGAAGTACGCCTTCCTAGGAAGCGGAAAAACTCTTCCAGTCATTGTGGCAGCCGATTTGGGTGAGCAACAAGTTGCAGCTCTTATAGCTATCTTACGCAAGTATATTAGAGCCATTGGATGGACCATTGCGAATATTATTGGTATTCCACCTGGGATTTGCACACATAAAATTCAGCTTCAAGAAAATTGCACACCCACCATTGAGCATCAAAGACGTCTAAACCCACCTATGTAAGAAGTGGTGAAGAAAGAAATCATCAAGTGTTTAGACGCTGGGGTTGTGTATCCTATCTCGGATAGTACATGGGTAAGCCCGGTACAATGTGTTCCCAAGAAAGGAGGCATGACGGTGGTCACGAATACGAAGAATGAGTTTATTCCACTCATACCCGTCACTGGATGGAGAGTATGCATGGACTACCGAAAGTTGAATTCTTGGACACTCAAAGATCACTTCCCAATGCCATTGATGGACCAAATGCTAGATCGATTAGCGGGGAAAGGATGGTTTTGCTTCTTGGACGGATATTCAGGCTACAATCAGATTTGTATTGCCCCCGAAGACCAAGAGAAGACAACATTTACATGCCCATATGGTACGTTTGCCTTCAAACGTATGCCATTCGGGTTATGTAATGCACCAGCCACCTTTCAACGTTGTATGATGTCCATTTTCACTGATATGGTCGAGGATACTTTGGAGGTATTTATGGATGATTTTTTAGTTGTTGGTGAATCTTTTGAGTCATGCTTGGAAAACTTGAGCATGGCATTGCAAAGATGTGTAGAATTCAACCTTGTGCTGAATTGGGAAAAATGCCACTTCATGGTAAAAGAAGGAATCGTTCTTGGGCACAAGATCTTCGCCAGTGGAATAGAGGTTGAATCGAGCAAAAATAGAGGTTATTAAGAAGCTACCGCCACCAATTTCGGTGAAGGGAGTTCGTAGTTTTCTTGGCCATGCAGTTTTCTATCGGCGGTTCATCAAAGATTTCTCCAAAATTGCTAGTCCATTGTGCAAACTATTGGAGAAGGATGCGAAGTTTGACTTTAATGAAGATTGCTTAAAGGCATTCGAATGCCTTAAAGGAAAACTCATTGAAGCTCCTATCATGGTAGCACCAGACTGGTCTCTCCCGTTCGAAGTCATGTGTGATGCTAGTGGTGTAGCCATTGGTGCTGTACTTGGACAAAGAAATGAGAAATTATTTCATCCTATCTACTATGCGAGTAAGGCCCTAAATGAAGCCTAAAGGAACTACACTGTTACTGAACAAGAGCTCCTAGCAGTTGTGTACGCGTTTGAGAAGTTTCGTGCCTATCTATTAGGTACTAAGGTGATCATTCATACAGACCATGCAACTCTTAGGTATCTCATGACAAAGAAGGATGAAAAACCAAGGTTAATTCGATGGGTGTTGCTGCTACAAGAGTTCGATTTTGAGGTCAAAGATAGAAGAGGTTGCGAGAACCAAGTGGCCGACCACCTATCTCGACTTGAGAATGAGCATGTGGCGCAACCTGAAATTCAGATTGATGATGCATTCTCGGACGAAGAGATATTAGCGACAACAATGGAAAAATTACCATGGTATGCCGACTTTGCAAATTTCGTGGTGAGTAATGTGATACCTGCCAATTTATCTTACCACCAAAGGAGGAAGTTTATGCATGACGTACAGTACTACTATTGGGATGAACCTTATTTGTTTTGAAGATGCGCGGATGGTATTATTCAACGATGTATATCTCATGAAGAAGTACCTACTATATTGGAAGCATGCCACACTTCCTAAGCTGGAGGACATCACGCAGGCAATCGGACGGCAAGAAAAGTTTTGCAAAGTGGTTATTATTGGCCTTCAATATTTAGAGATGCCTACGACTATGTTAGAAGGTGCGACCAATGCCAACGTCAAGGTGATATTTCAAAACACCATGAAATGCCCATGTCCAAAATTCTTGAGGTAGAACTCTTTGATGTATGTGGTATTGATTTCAAGGGTCAATTCGTGAATTCGTTTGGAATGAAGTACATCTTGGTTGCTGTAGATTATGTTTCAAAATGGGTGGAAGATGTAGCTTTAGCCGACAATGAAGGGAAGCGTGTTGTAGCGTTCTTAAAGAGGAATATCTTCTCCCGCTTTGGAGTACCACGTACTATCATAAGTGATGGAGGATCTCACTTTTGCAACAAGCTGTTCAAATCAGTTTTGGCCAAGTACGGTGTCAAGCAACATAAGGTAGCTACGCCTTATCATCCCCAAACTAGTGGACAAGTAGAAGTTTCCAATCGCGAGATCAAGCAAATCCTTGCGAAGACGGTTAATGCGAATAGGAAGGATTGGTCTAGGAAGCTTGATGATGCACTATGGGCATACAGGACTGCATTCAAAACACCCATTGGCATGTCTCCTTATCAACTAGTTTATGGGAAGGATTGTCACTTACCCATCGAGCTCGAGCATAAGGCATTGTGGGCATTGAAGCAATTGAACTTGAATTGGGATGATGCTAAGAATCTGAGGTTGGAGCAGCTGAACAAATTAGATAAGTTCCGTCTCCATGCATATGAAAGATCAGACCTATACAAGGAACGGATGAAAAAGTATCATGATCAACGGATTGTTCGATGAAACTTCCAAAGGGGTGATATGGTACTTCTCTTCAACTCACAATTGAAGCTCTTCCCAGGTAAGTTAAAGTCTAAGTGGTCTGGTCCATACAAAGTTATCCAAGTCTACTCGTCTGGAGTAGTCGAATTGGAAGACAAAAATGGCATTGTCTTCAAAGTGAATGGCCAACGTGTTAAACCTTATATCGGTCCTCTTGACTCGATGAATTATATGGCTATCACTTAACTCGACGAAGTCTAAGTACTCGAGGTAACTATGTCAAGCCATGACAATAAATAAGGCGCTAGATGGGAGACAACCCATCGTTTTATAGTTTATCAGTTTTTGTTTATCGTTTTGTCTTTCTTTTGTTCTATTACTTGTTTTTGCTTTTGATAAATGAAAATCCAAAAATACGAGTCGTGCCACGACCAAAACTAAGGCGCTTGGTGGGAGGCAACCCATCGTACTAATCGTTTTCATTGGTTTTGAGCAAATATAGGTGCGAGAAGTATTCAACGAGGAGATTGCTTTCAAATGACGATTTGGACGTATTGTAAAGGTGGTAAGTTAGGAATAAGGATGCATAAGGCTATGGATTAAGCATTGATCATGCCAAAATAAGCATCGAGGAAGGCTAGGCCTAGGTAAAACTAGGCCACGAACAATGCACAACCTATACTATAGCCTAAGGTCTCGGAATCTAGTGTGCTATACACTATGCGCCGCCCATTCTTAAGTGTGCTATACACTATGCGCCGCCTATGCAATAGCATTAGGTCTCAGTATCTCAAATGCTATACACTATGCGGCGCATATGTCCCTAAATGCCATGACCTATGCGCCGCATATGTCCCTAAATGCCATACACTATGCGCCGCCTATACTATGACTATGCTAAGCATTATGCGCCGCATATAGGGCATTTTTGTCTCCAAAACCGTTTGTAAATGGGTCAAAACCCGACCCATTCTTTTCCTATATAAAGGGGACTTGATCTTGAAACATAACCACATTAGAAATAGACCTAAAAGCGCTGCATACTCTCTCCAAATCATCTCAATCTTTTTCTTTTTGCTCTTCCAATTCACAAGAACATCTCCAAAGGCTTCAATCACGTAAGTACTCTTGTATTCTTCATCTATTTATCGTAAGTACTAATTTGCTATGCCTATTATGAATTGCTACATCTTGAAAGATTATTGGTGATGTTAATGTGTTGGGATTGTTGACACAAAACCATGTGCGTGAACATATACGTAGGATAATCTTGACTTGTTTCCGACTTGAAATTGGTTTTAATAGCATTGTTATACTATTTGCAGAATTGCTAGGGTTATGAAAATTGCTTAAGTTTGATACTTGGATACTTACATGTTAGACTATCCTATTCATCGGGATAAGACTTATAGTTGCCTACCGACTTAGGAGGTTGTGATTGTTGAGAATAAATGTACCATGATGTAACCCCTATGTAGTAGTGTTGTTATAACTAACATGAAAGTAGTGCAATGGCTGCAAGTAGTGATACATCGCTGATTTTCTTGTTGGAACATAGTTCCTAAAACGTATGAATTCACTTCACTATTTTGTTTTAACGAACCTAAGTGTGGGGTGGTACCCCGATGGCTTGTTTATAGATTGTTTCCTTTGAGTTGATGCTAACATGAATATTGTTTAAGTCTCAGGAACAATGGCACCTAAAGCGCAGCAAGATAAGTCTACCACTTCCCAAAAGGGCAAGAAGAGAGGACGCAAGGACCAAGGAGAATCATCCTCCATGCAACTACCCCGACGAATGTTTGGAATAAAATGGGTTCTTGAGGAGGAAGCAAAAGAATGGTACAAGAACAACAAGGAACGGAAATATGTTCACATCGACTTGATCAACAAGGACACCATAGCGAAGAAGGAGCCGCGTATGTTAGCGAAAATAATGGCGTTGAAACTGGATTTCATCTTCTGCGACATGGGAGAATGTAATCTTGATTTGACAAGGGAGTTCTACGCCCACTGGTCGCCGTAAACCACAGGCAACGAAGTCAAGATTCGGGGCCAAGTGTTACATCTCAACGCGGATTTGCTCAACTCCTTTCTTGGTTTACCTACGGTCGACCCAGCACCATTCAAAGAGCTGTACAGCAGGCCTCCTTATAGAGCAATACGACATACACTTTGTGAAAGTAGATCCATGGCAAGGTGGGGAAGACACCGAGACACCGGATGACACAACACCTTTCCCTATGCTCCATTGAATAGGGAAACAAGAATCTGGTTGCGTATTGTCAACTCATGCCTTATTCCTGGGACTCAATACACCAAGATATCAAGAGATAGAGTGTGTTTGTTCTATGCTTTGATGACGAATGTCCCTATCAATTTTGGGGCAATCATTCGCTCTACAATGCGGAAGGCCAGACTCCACAAAAGGTCCCACTTCACTTTTGGTAATCTGTTGACAGCACTCTTGCGGAAAGAGGATATCGAAGAGCAACCAGCTGATCACAAACTCCCGCATAACCCGAAGAAGGTTGACCTCACCAAGGTTAAAGATGCTGAAACAACTCATGGTGTCAACCTTACTACTGCGGAGAGACATACTCGTGATGAGAGTTTCTTCCATCATCTTTATGGCATGACACGCTTCACAATGATGAGTGGAGGTCGTGTTCCAACTGCTGAAGAGCTCCAACAGCTGGACCATGATTATCCAATGAACATGCATGCATGGGAGATGTGTGGAGTGGGTGTATACTTTGAGGAACCTCTAGACGATGATATGCCAACCGATGACGATCGACGCTTGCCAGACTCCGATGAGGAGGAGAACTATGACGACGACTCTTATGATGATTCCAACGAAGGGGGTATGACCCCCGACATTGAGGAAGAGTCCGACTGACTAGGTTCTTCGTATTTATTTTCCACTGAGGGCAGTGTCCCGTATAAGTGTGGGGTGGTGGTATCGCATGCTATACTTCTCTATCGCATCTATGTTTGTTGTCTATGTTTGTTTACGTTGTTTACTTTGTTTTATTTGTTTCGTTTTTTTAGTTAAGTTAAGTTTTTAGGAATAAATTTTTTTTTTTTTGCTTAGCTTCGCATGAAATAATTCCAATAGGCAGCATGAGATTATAACAAGAGTATGTGCTACAATTATGACTATTGAGACGTTTAGGCTCTAATTGTGACTCATTATGTGATATTGTGTGGTTCAATTCCTTCACTTGTTGGGTCAAGAGTCTATATTACTTCCAATAAAGTCGACCATGTGCCTTGTGTGTGTGAGATTAATAGTATATTCTATGTTTGTGGCTGATGCTAGAACTTGCCTGGTATGTATGCAAAGCGAAAATAAGGAGTGTAAGTTTAGGAGATGATTTAGGCATTTCTTTTGCAACCTACATATGTTTACCTTCGTTTTACCTACCCTTGGACATCATCCTAGTTAAACCCTTTTGAGCCTTTAGCCTATTTCTTTGACAACCTTGTATGTAAGCCTAATCCATTTTTTCAAGACTGTGATTTGATCCAAATTCCTAAAGTGCTTTAAAGTATAAAGTCATGTGACGAAATAAGAGGAAATTGGGTGAGTATGATGCTCTAAATTGTAGTGATGCTTGAATGTGTTATGAAAAAAAAGTGTTATCATAAGAGGTATGTTATGAAAAGAAAAAGGAAAAAGAAAGCTGAAAAGTGAGTTATGCTTAAAAATTGAAAAACAAAAAAAAACAAAAGAGGAGAACAAGGGTGGAATAAAAGAAAGAAAGGGTTGAAAGAGAAAAGTGTCAATGATACAATGTGATGCATTAAAGTGCTTAGGAACTTAGTCACTATTTCCGGCCAAAATAGCTGATCCTACCCGTCCCTTAGCCTACATTACAACCATCAAAAGACCTACTTGATCCTAATCTTAACATTCTGACATTTAGTTGAGTATTACACTAAGGGCAAGCCTATGGTCATCAGTTGATACATATGAAATCTTTGTGAGAGCGAGAGCAAGGATATTTTGATACCAATGTTTGAAAAATATGCTATACTTGTGAGTGACTATGGGTAATATATTGTGAGACACACATGGTTGATGAGTTTTGGACAGTTTTACATGATTCTTTGTGCCTTAACTTTTGAATATGAGTTGACCACCATCACGAGTCTATGCTAGAGGTTAAATGGTTTCTACTAATGATCGGAAAACTACTCTTTGTTGATAATTTTTGTTCTTGTCTTAACGAATGTTTTGTGTTGTTGCTGTGAAACCCTAAGTTGATGTTTAGAGGGACATGATATTTTGTTCGAGGACGAACAAAGCTTCAAGTGTGGGGTGTTGATGATAGGCGAATTTACACGCCTATATCAATATATTTTGCCCATATTTGTGCCATGTTTTGAGAACAAATTATATATTTCATGTACTTTTAGTCCTTTTTCCTATAAGTGAGCTAACGAACATGATTAGCAAAGTTTCAGGTATAAATGATGTAGAATTCAGCATTTTATGGCTTACTTGACGCCAAAGAAAGCTCGCGAAGGAAGGAAAGGGAGCTTGAACGCCTAAAGGACCAAAAGTGATGCATGGAAAATCTGTCCCGAGCTAAAACAACATTTCTGAAGACTTTGGGGACTGCAGTAACTTAGTTGGATTTGGATAATGATACATTAACCTAGTACAATTGGGTTAAGTATTTCATTAGTTTATTTGGATTTGGATAATGTTACATTAACCTAGTACAATTGGGTTAAGTATTTCATTAGCTTAGTAGGATTTGGTTAGATATTTCATTAGCTTAGTAGGATTAGGATATGGGTATTATAAATACCCTATCATGCTAGAGATTTTTAATTCATTCTTCACTTACAAAAATACATTCCTCTCTTATTCTTCTATTCTTCTCTTCTACAACAATTTCCATTAATTCTATTTTTCTTCTTCCATTCATCTATTCTTAATTTCCGCAACAAGAGAAACGTTACTTTGCCTAGGAAATTCACGCCTAACGCCTACCTCTTGAGCCACACGAAATTCATCCTTATTGTGGTATAACAACAATGTCAATCGTGATCTCCTTCGCATTCATGGGTAACTAAAATCCTCTGTTGGGGTTATGGAAGCCAACTGAAATACTATCTATTGCTATGAGTTTGTGAGTTCGTAACACGTATGATGCTTATATCATTATTCTCTTCATCTTAATCTACATTCTTTGTGGTTGCAAACACAAGAATACGCCAGTATAACATTTAACTTGTTCGAAAGAAAGGTTATTTGTCTGGAAAAGAGATAGTGTCAAGGTAGTAGGGTCACCCCCTAAAATTCCCTACTAAACAGTTAGTGCCGTAACTGGATTAACCTCTTGGAGAATTCGTACCGTTAGACACGCTTTAAGCTCGAAAGAGTTAAAGTGAAATAATCCTCGAATAGGTCGAAAGACGCCTGGATTTACCATCGAATACAATTCTCTATAAGCACATGCATGTCGGAATTCTACACACTCATAGTCAATAGAGACGTATAACTCAGGAGGTGGACATAACCCCAACGCTTCAATTCTCATTGTTTACAACTTACGTAACAATCTTTCTCTTTTTACTTTGCTAATTTCAGCTTTTACTTTATTGTTTTGGTTACACATCACAATCCCCCCTACTTACGAGACTTGCACTAAAAGTCTAGTAATCGTTGCTTACTTGTTGACCAAGATATTCCCTGTGGGATCGATACCCAACCCAGGTTGGGTTCTATATTTGCTAGCGACCGCTTTACACTCCTACGTGAGCTGTAGATTGAGCGTTATTAGGGGTCAAATCTTTAACTAAAATCTGAAAATAGCTTAGTTATGGGGTACTCATGACCCAAATAGTCTTGAACAATAAATCTTAAAATGGGGGTCTATTGACCCAAACAGTAAATGTCAAGTCAACATCTCAAAATTCATGCTTAAGAATGCAATTACTCATAAGGTATCTTGAAATATGTAAGTCTCATCAATAAGCATAGAAACATATGCAAAATCATGCTATTTGACTTTCAATTCATGGGAAATATCAAAACCTTGTAACTAATGATAATGGGTGAAAAACCCTAACTCAATTTCATGTAAAATCTCATAAATTGCGGAAAACTTGTAATTTAAAATAAGTCTTTTGGCATAAGGGTGAAAGTATTACCCTTGTTCAAACCCCACATACCTTAGATTGTGAAATTGGATGAACAATCTTGCTTGAGACTCTTTTTGAAACTCTTAAGAGAGGGTTCTTGAAGCTTTTGACTTAGGAACCTTGAATCTTAACTCAATTTGTAAAATCTATGGTGAGTTAAATTTTTTAAAGAAAGATTTGGATTTGCTCTAGAGGGTTAATCTTGAGAGAAAAGCCTAGTTTTTGATGTCTATGAAGAATGTGAAGCTATGTGCTTTGTTTTAGCTATATCTTAGTGTAAAAAGGGTGGAAAAAGACCAAAAGACCCTTTTAAAAATGACTTAAAATCACTGAATGGAATAGACAACGGTGGGTGCGATGGTTCTCGAGGGACCAATGGTTCGTCGAGGGTCGATGGTCCATCGGCCCTGACTGTCGCACCTGGGCCAGAATTTGACTTTCTTCCTTGCCTGCAATGGCTGGGTCGACGGTCCATCACTAGATCGATGGCCCATCAGCCTTACCATCGCGCCTAACCAGAATGAGGTCTCACTGCCTCCTCTGCGATGGTTTGGGCGACGGTCCATCGCTAGCTCGACAGTCCGTTGGCCCTCTCCGTCACACCTGTGTGGTTTTGACTGCTTTCTGCAAAACGTCCATATCTTTCTCTTTTAGTGTCGGATTTTGACGAAATGGGTATTGTTGGAAAGATAATTCAATTTCCCACACAATGAAAAGTTAAAATTAGGAAATTTCATATGGTTTAAACACTAATCACTTTGGAAGCCATTCCTTAGTCATTTAAGAGCGAAATTAGGCTTCACATGATAACCTCTAATGGCTTAGACTATGAGGGAACTTTGTGGGATCTCACAGAATCATTTTGACCCACGACATAAAACTTCTCTGGAGGCTTCCTTAACATATTATTCACAATCAAACACTCTCTAAGAACTCTCAAATCTCTCCCAATCTATTTGTTCAAGAAAGGCTAAGGATTTCTTCAAGGCAATCAATTAAGGCTGTAAGGGGTGGTTTCTCTCTGTCTTCCTTATTGTCTAAGGAATGTTACTCTTCCCTCATTGTTATTTTAACTAAAAGTATGTTTTAATGAATGGTTTTCATGTTATTATTGTGGTAATATTTGGGTTTTAAAATATATGTTGGGGGTTTTGGTTATTCTTGGTTGGATAATGTTTTCCCATATTTTTCTTGCGGTTTTCATGTTATAATGGTGGTTTGAAATGTGTGGTTGCTGGGGATGGTCAATTGATGCTTGGTTTTGGTTTTGGAAATAATATGCCCTCAACATGTTTGTTAAAATGCCTATGAGAATGCTTTTTCACATAGTTTGACTATTATTGAAAACCTTGCAATGCATAATATGGTAATGGAACTTAAATTGGTTTTATTGGTTTTAAATAGATTGGTAAGGCCTTGGTGGCCATGGCTTTGGTTTAATTGAAAACCTTGTGGGGTACATGGGAATCCCCTAAGACTTTGCTAATGACATTGCTTGCAAGCAATAGTCGGTATGATGATACCACTTTATAATGCCTTGATAATGGACTCTTGGAATTGGTGGTTTGGTTATGTGCTAAATATTTTAATTAGGCAATAATGGCAGGTTGTAATTACTAACTTTGAAGGTGTGAGTTCGATGGATGGACAATGGAAACTTATGTTTGCCGACATGAAGGTTGGTCATGGTGACCATATGATTTAAGGTACACGAGAATCCCCAATTTATATTTGTATATATGTATCATAGAGGTCAAAGGGTACAGGGAATCCCCAACCCCTATGATATCTTTAGTTCGTGCAGGTACACACACCAGGCCCGTTCAGGGGGTTACACTGGACCCATATAGCCCGTGAATGGATTATGACAGTAAAGCTATACAATCTAGGTTAAAGGTTCTCAATGCATGTTAAACCCGGTTCCCTTCCCCGGCATGATATGTATATATATACGATTGCGTATGGATATTTACTTTGGTTTTGAATAATGGCATTATTTTATCCTTACTCCTGAGTACATTCTAGTGTTCACCTGCTAACCCGTCCTCAGGTGTTGTATTCTTATGCAACGCAGGAACTGGCCATACTACTCCTGCTCATTGATCTTGGATTCAAGGATAACTTTGTGTTGGACTGAAGTAGTGAGCTTCCATACTCCAGAAGACTCCATTTCATGCTTTGGGTTTCTTTTCATACTTTGTTTCTTTCTTGGAATTTGGTTTTGGCTATGGTCGGGGGCATGTCCCAACCAGATGTTCTTGGTTTCAGTTAGAGGCTTTGTGTGACTACTATGGGCATAGGCAGTATCGATATTGGTGTCAGCCTTAGCATTGGTATTGGTATTGGTATTGGTATTGGGGCTGACATCAATTGGATGCCTGGTTGGACATTTGGTTGGTTATGGTTATTCTTTAAATACCTTTCAATTATAATTATTCTATCTTGTTATATGTTCAAAATTCATCCGACACAGGGTACAAGGTGGTTATAGTTCATAATTAAGGGTGGTCTTCGATCTGATTCGGATTTGAGATGCCCAAAACATCTAGTCCCTAGTTCGTGTCGTGCTAGATCACCTTGATAAACTCTCAGTTTGATCCTGCATGTTTGTCATGAATTCATTCAAAGTTGGACACTAATCTTCCAAGTAAACACATAATGAGGTGTGTGACCATGATAATTTTCCATTTTGAAAGGGAACATATATTTCCTGTAAGATACATATCTACTGATAGAGAGAGTATTTTTAGACATATCATACAACACATATCCTTTTTTAGTGCTAGAATATCTCATCGAAATAGTTGTCTTTATTCTTATCATGAGTTTATCATGTTCATTTAGAAATTTGGCATAGCACAATCACCCCAACACTTGAAGATGTTTAAGATGATTTTTGACCTTATAATTTCTCATAAGGAGCTTGATACTCAATAGCAAAGCTAGGCGACCTATTTATGATATATACAACAGCTAGTATATAGTATCCCCAAAACCTGACATGGATTTTCCTTGAAACCTCACAACACTTGTAACTTCTAAGATGTGTCTATACTTTCACTATCAACCACACCATTCTTCTGAGGAGAGAAAGCACATTATGTTATATGGATAATACCATTTCCTATAAACAAACTGCTATATAATGAATTGACAAACTCATTTCCATTATCATTCTTGACACTCTAATAGTCTTGTCAAATTGAGTCCTAATATATGTAAGAAATTATTGTATTTGAACACACACATCAGATTTAAGCTTCTATAAAAACAACCAAGTAAATCTTGAGAAATCATCAACAACTATTAAAAAATATCTACTGCTATTCGTATTTGGAACTTTTTAAGGCCACTTTAAATCCATATGCACAGGAACAAAAAGAGTTTGAATACTAATTGAAGGAAAAAGTAATCTAGTTAGTTTGTCACAAAGACATACAATGAAATTCTTTACTCTATCTTCTACTACTTGAGACCCTTAGACACTAGCTTTTGAAGTACATTAATAAAAGCACGTCCTAATCTTCTGTGCCAAAAATTCAACTCCACTTGAACAATATCCATATTATCTTTAGAAGAAACTTTTTTTGTTGCTATAACTTTTTAATTCTATTGATCCACTAGTACATATAGACCTCTATCAAGTTTACCAATCCCCTTTACCTTTCCCATACAAAGATCCTAGAAAATGCAAAAATCAGGAAAAAATCACAGAACATTGGCATTACTTGGTAACTTAAGATACTGACAGAAGATTACATGTAAACTGAGGAATATCATGCACAGTTGTTATAATATTCTCTTTTGATAATGTAACACCCTGTATTTTTGGGATAGAATTAAAACCATTGTTCCTACATATATAGACTCGAACCCAATGATATCTATTTCAAAAAGAGTGTGATGATCAATTATATAGTGTGGGAAAATTTTCGGAGATCAATGGAGGTCATAAAAATCTCCTAACTCAAAGTAGAGCTGAGAACTTTTCTATCGATTGAGTTTTAGTGGATGTGTCAACTTGGGTTAGCTTCTAATGACCATTACTCCTAAAATATAATGAGTGAGGTGGCCAATTATATAATTAACAAAATATCTTTGAGTCTTCTTTCTAGCACATCCAATTCACCTTAATCTGATATCAAAGAAAAAAGTTATGTTGATTTTACCTGAGAGTGTTTGTATCTCAATGCTTGACAATGGAAGTTGACTTGCCATCAACTAGTTGACAGACTGTCAACCCCATCATCAAACTTAATAAAAAAAACCCAAAGTGCCTAGAGGATTGATGACCAAGTTGATGAGCCATCAATAAGTTGACGGTCTATCAACTCTGCCGTCAACTGAGAAATTTCTGCAATCTTTTTCGGTTTCTTTAGGGGTATTTTGGTATTCTCCTCACCTCAAACCCTACCCCATAACTTAAATCACTCTTTAAATGATATTTAGTCATTAGTTATCAGTTTCTCTTTGCTCTTTATCACCTCCACTCTCAAGAGTAATATAATTAGAGTTTCTTCTTAAAGTTCAACTTTGAAGACTTCAAATTTAAGTTCATCTCAAATTCCTTCCATCAAAAAGGCATGTTAGACACTCCCTATTTTAAATATTGTATTATTTCTATAATTTAATCAATATTTACATGTTCTTAAATGCTTGATTTGAACTAGGGTTGAGAGTTTTTGGTTGTTTTACACTTGCATTGATTTTTCGTTATTTTAATGGTTTGTTTATGGTCTGAACGCTAAATTATAAATTGAATTTGTGTCGCATGGTGATGGTGGATTTGTCAATTTGTTTTTTCTCCTGTTGTGGATTTTGCAAGATGTTAATGACATAATCCTCTACCCATATCGCAATTTGTCTTTGAATAAAGAGTTTATAAAGTTTAACTCATCTTTTAAAATGTTTCATGAAATTCAATAGTAAAAAGATAAAGAGGCTTTGGAACGCCCTTGGGGACTATGGTTTTGGATTTTGAAATAGAATTTGGAGTCTAATTGGTTAAATGGATATGATAGAGCACAATTGGAATGGCTTGAAAGTTCTATTGGTATGACCATACTGATTAAGAAATGCCTTAATAAAAGACTCCATTGTTGGTGATATGTGTAACACTATTTTAATTTGGGCTTAAAGGGATTTGTGTAGCTCACCGAAAAGGTGTAGACCAGGGGGAACAACACTGAAAACCATAATTGCCGATATTAGGGGTCTGTGACAAGTTTGGCTTTACACAATATATTTTGGAAGGCTATCGCTAGGGTTTCTCTAGCCAAATATCCTTAGTTCATGTGGCAAACATGGATTGGGTCCCTTCCGGTAGTGGGAGACAAAACCATAAATCCCATATGTATCTGAAGGTTGGTAAGCACTACACAATTCAGGATTATGTTCTCAAACGATCATATTTCATTTCTTTGCCCCTATCTTGACATCTTATTACAATTATGATTATTGAATATTTGTTTTATGACTAATTTTGGTAAATTTTCATAATTTATCCCTCTTCTTGTGTTACATGCTAGTACTCATCTTACTAAACATCCTCGTACGCTACACCATTTTATAATGTAGGTTTGGAGGCCTTATCTTGTGACCCTATGTGGCGTTAGGTGGTTTATTTTCTTATCGAATGGATAGAAATGGTGATCCCTCCATTATCTGCAAGGTGATTGTTTATTTCTCTTGTGTCTTCATTCCATCATTTTAGGGTTTCTATGGCATTTTCGGAGCTATGTCCCGACTTTAGAGTATTGTTAAAGTTAAAGGCTTGTTAAATAAATGTTTGGATTTTGCTCTTAAGATATGTATATTACTTTAAATAAATATTGAGCTCCTTTTCTCATGGTCTTGCCTCCATGATTTTAATTATGACTATGTTTATAATGTAAGGCTAATAGGGTCATCTTAGGCAGCCTTGGTCAACTTGGGGTGCCCGTCATGGCCAGGGCCTTAATTTAGGTCGTGACAAGCTTGGTATCAAAGCACAGTTCAGGGTTCTAGGTTCTCTACAAAGTTATATCTAGTAGAGTCTTGCTTATGGATTTGTGGTGCACCACACTTATAACCAGGCGGCTACGAGGCATTTAGGAAATGTTTCTCATTCTTTTATACTCTAGATCATGCAATAGTGTTGTCCATATAAAAGTTATCCAAATTCCTTCCTTGCTCTACTTTTGGGGGCTATGTTTTATTATCGAGGTGATACATGTGCAAAAGATTAGATTTCAAATAATGTAGTCCTTTTTAATTGAGTCATCAAACGGTTATGAAACAGCATAAGAATTTGAAATGAGTCCATTAGTTCATCAAAGTGTATTGATTCAAATGTACCTCTATCTTCATGAATCGTGTATTTTTGCTCGAGGTAAGAGGTGAATTCTGTCTCTTTCAAGAAATTTATTACAAACATCTCACTTAGTGGGAAATGTATGTATCTAAATGTTGAGATAGTATTTCCGCTCAAAAGGTAGCATAAATTAGGGTATTATGACCTATGAGAAGTAAGATGACCCAAAGGTCAGTGATATGAAGTCATACATTAGAAGCCTGAGGTAAGGGTAGCTTTGGAGTGAAAAGGTGGTTGTATTCATGTAACCATTAAGTGAGTAAAGAGGTAGTATGCTCTTATGAGTGGCTATGGTTGCAGAAAGACTTATAGATTTTATGATATTTATATAAAGTTATTAGTGATGATGATTTATAATTTATTTGAGATGGGGAAATCTTAGAAAGAGAGGACTCAGTGGTGTTTACAAATTTTGAAGGTAGTTACAAACTCAGTGGTGTTTACAAATTTTGAAGGTAGTTACATGTAGGTTTGGGTAAGAAGAAGTGTTGTGAGGAAGGAGAATATGCTAATGGGTCGAAATGAGTTATGTTAAGATTAAGATCGACTATCCTGATTATGTGGCTTTACTACATCAAGAGTCCCTTGGTCTTTTTATCTAGTAGTTGTAAGCCAGCCTAGGAGGTGAGAAGATATGTAGTCAATTTTAAGCCATAGTAGTAATTCTATGAAGAAAATGTGCTCATAGACCGTAGTTAAGTAGATTAAGGAGTTTAGATTGATTATTTTTATATATATATTTTGATGGTATGATACAGTATGAGGGATATTTTATTGGCAATTCATAATCAATAATATATGCTAAACTTGAACTTTAGATGTGATTATGGTGATAAGAATTTTGGCTCGAGGATAGTGATGCGAGAATTGTGAGAGTAATTTAGTAGGCTTGATTTGATGTGTGGAAGTGCTTAGGTTGATAACTTATGAAAAATTTGAGTGGATAATTTTAATATTTATACATGAGGACTAGTGTTAAAATGATGTACAACTAAGTCATTAGGAGCATTAGGTTTATAAGAACAAGTTACACCCCAGGTAGCATGTTATTAGATGAGGTTTTAAGCATATAAGTGACATGTGTACCTAGTGTATGTTCTTCAATGTCTTAGCATGGATAAGTTTAGGTATTTGTTAAATGGTTTTCTTTAGAGCTGAACTAAGGGGAACATAGAAAGACGATGTGAGCCTTTGGTATAGCTTTAAAGATTTCATTAAATTGTGACGTTATGAGATTAGAGGTTTAATGTTAGTAAACTAAGGAGTCGACAACATATGGTTAGGTATTAAATATTGTAGATATGTGTGCCCATGAGAGTTTAAATTGTAGCGTGATGGCTATAGAAGCTAGTGAAAGTTAATATTAATATCCCTGAGGGGAATGTCCTTGAAAGAATTTAGTGACTTCATGTTAAAGTTGTTAGAGGGGAGTTTGGCGTTAATGTGCATGGTGATACCCCATTATGCTGAGTATTGTTCTTAGAGATTTAATGAAAGGATATGTCCACAAATCTAGTATAGTGACCTTTGAGATAAAGGGTAGATTATGTACTAAGGCAGATGTTGAATTTTCTCATAGTGGTGAGTTTCAGGGAAGAGTTGTAATAAATCTATTCTTATTATCACAAATCCCCCCTACTTTGGTTTAAGAGAACATTCTACTAATGTCTTATGTATTTAAATTGTGCCTATGCCTAATAGCCGAGTTCTCTATGCAACTTATATCTATGCTCCAATCCCTGAAATAGAAGTAATAATGTTTCTCGACAATTCAAGCTTCCAATTATTTAAGCTCTATGTTATGTCGCCTATGATCCATAAACTCATGTCCACATTATGCTTAGTTCTAAGAAAATATACTCTCTACATGTTATCAACTCATTTTATTCACGTCTTAGCCCAAAGTGATACTATCTATACAAACTCATGACCATTCTCAATTCTTAAAATGAGAAGTAATAGCTTCAAGCAGCAATACTTGTCTTATTTCTTGAATATATAAATATCAACTTTATGTTATATGACCCATGATATATGTACTCATGTTTCTCACTATGCCTAGTCCGCGGAACTCATGCTATGTTATGTTTATGCCAGAACAATCCTCTATTTATAGTCTAGATGGTTTCCATGAAGTATTTTTTGCCTATTGTTTTGTATCTCATTTCACAGGTGTCACATTAAGTAGTACGATAAATAGGAGTCACAATTGAGTAGTAACACTCCCGTTCTTGATGCTTGTAATCTAGTCCCTCAGTGACCCTCCTTATGTTAGGATGGTAGTGGCTATGGAAGTGCTGTAATTTTTTAGATAAGGGAGTAAATTTTCTTTAATGTGAAAATATTGGGTGTTGCTACTCGGGCTAAGGTTATAGATGAAGAGGGAAGAGTGAGATGAACTTTCGTTATGTTAAATAGTTAGGAATGGGGGGTGTGGTGAAAATCTTTGTGATCGTGATTGAAGTTGTTGGTTTCTAGTGTGGAGATCCATAAAGAGGGTGTAGTAAAGATAGGCTTGAATGTTGTGATTGATGGATACACAAACCATTGTGTTATGTTGATGGTACACCTTGATTAACACTTGAGATTATTTGATTATAGTGTAAGATAGAGTAGTATTCTTGGAGGGATGTAGAGTATAGGGTCCCATAACTTAATGCAAGCACCTTTTAACTCCTAGTCAAGCTTCAACACAGAAGAAATATGCAGTTAGACTCTGCAATTATGTATTTTATGAGGGAGTTATAAGAATGAAATGGTGAAGTGTGATATTCATAGCTGAAAGCATAGTTGAAAATCATGGCTATATTTAAGGGCTATTAGATGTATCATTCGAGGTGGTGAATGCTTCTATTGTTAGGTCTCATAAAAATCTTATTTCTTGCCTTGTATCAAATCTTACTCAGGCCGATAATTCCTAGAAAATTTTATGCCTTACTATGTTATGATTATGTTCCATAGAACTCAGGCCCAAGATCATGTCTATGTTAGGTCTCGTTATCTCATGATTCATGCTTACATGATTTACTTGATAATATCATGAAACTCTTGTCTTTTGATGCCTATATATTTCGTGTTGAGGGAGAATTCTTAATGTAAAGTTACATCCTTTATTCCATACTTCTAGAGTCTTAATAAGTTCCTACACATCATTTGATGATGAATGACTCCAAGGGGGAGTTTGAGCTAGAATTCGAATCATCGCTCCTACGTGAATAGACCCAAATCCAATGATATCTATGTCAAAATAAGTGTGATGATCAATACTATAGCGTGGGGAAAATTTTGGAGATAAATAAAGGTCATAAATCTTGTAACTCAAAGTGGAGTTGAGAACTTTTCCATTGATTGAGTTTTAGTGGATGTTTCAACTTGAGTCAAATTCTAACGACCATTACTCCTATAATATAAGGATTTATGAAGCCTACTATATACCAAATGAAAGATCTTTGAGTGTTCTTTCCAACACATTTGATTTTACCTTAATTTGATATCAGAGTAGAAAGTTATGCTCATTTTACTTGAGAGTGTTTGTATACCAATGCTTAATGATGAAAGTTGACGAGCCGTCAACCCCATCGTCAACCACTACTAGAAAAGCCCAAAAGTGGCTATAGGATTGGCGACTGAGTTAATGAGCTATCAATAAGTTGACGGGCTATCAACTCTGTCGTCAACTGAGAAATTCCTACAATCCTTTTTGATTTCTTTAGGGGTATTTTGGTCTTTTCCTCTCCTCAAACCTTACCCCATGACTTAAATCACTCTTTAAATGTTGTTTACTTATTAGTTATTAGTTTTTCATCACTTTTTCTCCCTTCCACTCCTAAGAGAAACAAAACAAGGGTTTCTTTCAAAGCTCAACTTCCAAGGCTCCAAATTCAAGTTCTTCTCAAATTTCTTCCATAAAAAAGGTGATCAAATAGTGGAGTTTTCGGACCTTGTTTGAACCATGTTCAGGTGATCAAAATAGTGGGTCGACGCGATCTTAACGCATCGCCCATCGTGTCGACAAATAATTTCCCCCTAGTTTTCAGTGCAATTCTAGTAAAACAACGCAGACTCAATGCAACGCATTGGTCACCGCGTTGATGTTATCAACACGATGCATCAGTCTTTGCGTCACTGGTCATGTTTTCAGTCATTAAAACTTTGCGATCCAGAGGGGTAATTGAGTCATTTTCCCACCTCATATCAGCCCCCAAAACACGTAATTACGCCATCCAAAAGAAAAAATTCACTCATTCTCTCTAAACTCCTCTTAAGAATAAACCCTAGGAGATCTAATTTCAAATTCAAGATTCAAGAACGCACCATCAATCTTCACAAATTCAAGCATCAAGGTATGTTAGTTGTTCATCCAAGGGTTTCCTTTCACCCTTGGAGTTCAAGAACCTTTTTTAAAACTTCAAGTTTATTGATTTCATGAATTCCATGTTAGTTTTGAATGTATTCATGATTATGATACTAATTGGGTTTCTAATCCATGATTTATTACAAGAGTCATGTAAATTTATGTGACATGTGTGTATATTATATGAATTCATGTTTAAGCCCTTGAATTTGTAGGTTGGGATTTGAAATCATGATGACTGCATATTTTTTAGTATCATTTGTATAGATTATGTTTCCCCAAGTGTTTGATAAATTGGTCATGTGAATTAAATGGGGAAATCATGACATACTAGCATATGTGCAAGCTTATATCTTACAAGTGTTTAACAAAATGTCTCCATGAATGAGTTATGAACATTGTAATGCTTTTCAAGATCATGCTATGATTTACTTTTCATGCTATCGAGTCCTGGGGGTATCTAATATCCAACAATCTAGCTGTTTACCTAGAATTACAGTAGCTACAAAATAGTCTCAGTAATGTCACATACAGTAGCATTCAGTCGGTATAAAATTCAGTATATCCAGTCAGCAAATAGACTCAGAGCATTCAATTATTTACAATACTCAGTATAATCTGTCCAGTTCAGTCAGTTAACACGATCAATAACAGTTTAGTCTAGCTTAGAATAGTTTAAAATCAGTTTAGTAACTATTCACTGGGAGTAGGATTCATCACCGAGTGAACCAAGAATGGGGACTCACTTTCCACCAGAGGGTGTGATTCCTAGAATTAGTCTTTATGTTCCAGAACTACGTAGCCAGCGTGGATTGAGACATCAACCTGCCAGTTCAGGGTTGAGGAGGTGCTCTACCTGTCAGATAAGGGTACCACCGTTCTTGTTCAGAGCACTTGCCAGATGAGGGTGACTCAACACTTGTCTTTACCTGTGGCATAGTACTGACCCCCTTCCAGCTGGGGTTACAGGTTAGACCCCAATTAGTTTACAGAGGGGCATATCGGTTAGATGATTACTTCCCACGATTTTAATTTTAGACTCAGTATAGAACTTAGTTCAGTTCTATAAAATCAGGATTGTCAGACACAGTTACTTAGCTCAGTATGGAACTTAGCACAATTCTAAAGAATTAGGACTGTCAGAAATAGTCACTCAATTAACAGTATTACAGTAACAGTAATATCAGTTATCAGTCTTTCAGTTATCAAAACTCAGTATCCAGTGTTACTATGATCTCAGACACAACATATGTAGGTATGTGCACAGTATTGCACAATCAGTGTTTCATCAATTTCAGTTATACATGTACACTTATTTAGTTATAGTCATGTTACTTACTCAGTTATTTGTTCATGCATATAAAACCATGCATATCAGCCTACCTCATCTATTATACCAGTATATTCCATGTACTGACGCATACTCTTTCTTTGTGCTATGATGTCTCATATCATAAGTTCAGACGCTCAGGTTCTTGACCGTGCACAGACAGATTCAGTTATCAGCAGTAGTTTCAGTAGTGATTCCTCATCTATTAAGGGCATGCTTTTATTTCAGTTATTAGTTTATCAGTAGTTTTGTAGTTAGAGTTAGTTAGAGGCTAGTCCCATCAACTCCACATTCATACAGTTTAATTTGAGGCTTTTTAGACTAGACTAGTTCAGACAGTATTTAAATTTTAGATGTTTATCAGATTTTATTATTTTCTAGTATTTCAGAATTTGTACCTTATGGCATTTTAACCTATTTTCTGCATTAATTACAGTATTATTATTTAGTGCTCACAACAGATATCAGCCATGGGTTACCTTATGGTCTTTCGGGGTCATAAGCATCGTGTGGCATCTGGGGTACAGACTTGGGGCATTATAAACTTGGTATCAGAGAAAGGTTCAATAGAGTCCTAGAGAGTCTGAAATCCACGTCTAGTAGAGTCTTGTGCATTGGTGTGTAGTGCGCCACACTTATGAATAAGAGGCTATGAGGCATTTTAGGAAAAGTTTCCCTTCTTTTAGTATTAATATCGTGTGAGTGAGTATGAGTTCAAGTTAAACTCTTAGTCTAATTCATTATTTCTTTTGTTTACAGAACATACCTCCCAAAAAGAACAACGGAAGAAGAACAAAAACTAGTCAGCACCTCAGCCCATTCCGACAGATCCTCTGGACGAGCATGTCTCTCATGCAGAATTCAGAGATGCATTCACTACTCTAGCCAATTCTGTAGCATCTCAAAATGAATGGTCAGCTGCTGTTCAGGCCAACCCAGTGGCCAATACTGCTGCAACCAAGATTCGGGACTTCACCCAAATGAATCCTCCCCTATTATGAGGATCTAAGTCAGAAAAGGATCCATAAGAGTTCCTCGATCAGGTTCAGAAAGTCACAGATATTATGGGAGTGACTTCCAGTGAGAGTGCTGAGTTATATGCCTATTAGCTATAAGATGTAGCTCATACGTGGTTTAAGTAGTGGAAGGTAGACATGGGCACAAATGTAGAGCCCATAGAGTGGGAAGAGTTTCCTACCACTTTTCTAGATAGATTATTTCCCTTAGAGATGAGAGAAGCCAAGGTGTTAGAGTTCATCAATCTCAAATAAGGTAGCATGAGCATGAAAGAGTATTCCCTCAAGTTTACTCAGTTAGCCAGGTATGCTCCCCATGTAGTAGCAGACAGTAGGTCCAGAATGAGTAAGTTCGTATCTGAGATGTCAGATAGTATGGTTAAGGAATGCAAAACTGCGATGTTGATTAAGGAGATGGACATATCTATGCTCATGTTCCATGCTCAGCAGATAGAAGAGGCTAAGAATAAGGAGAGAGAGAGGGAAAATAAGAGATCTAGAATAGGTAGCTTCAATTTCACTCAAACTAAGTAAGAGGGTGGTAACTGTTCCCAGTTTTGCCCAAAATCTTAAGTTCCAGATCCATCTCCAGCTAGTGTGCCAATACCAAAGTTTAGGAATAACAGTTAGTATAGCACAGCAGGCTCTCAAATCCAGGGTAGCGTGAGCAGTGGTCATATCCATCTACCTTGTGGGAATGTGGTAAGAATCATAAGAGTGCATGTAGGGTTGGCAGTGATGTATGTTTTGGGTGTAGCAAGCCAGGCCATAGTGTCAGAGATTATCCTCAGTCAGGTTCACAGGGTCAGTATGATCATCCTTCAGCTCAGTTTGGTTACCCGAATCAGCAGGGTGCCACTTCCAATAACACCAGTGGGCAGCGCCCAAATAGGATTTATCCACTTCAGTCCAGATAGGATCAGGAAAATTCCCCTGATATGGTCACTGGTATATTACAGATCTTTCATTTACATGTCTATGCCTTATTAGATCCAGGAGCTTCTTTGTCTCTAGTAACTCCTTACATAACAGTCAACTTTAAAGTCAGACTAGAAATCTTAATAGAACCTTTTTTAGTGCCTACTCTATAGTTAAATCTATTCCTAATGGGCCAATCATTGAATGAAGGGGTAGTACCTTAGTTTCAATTTATTTAAGCTCAAATTTTTTTGATTGAACCAGTACAAAGAAGAGTTGAGAATTCTAAGTTAGTCAGTGTTGAGGTTTCTATATGATGATTGTTGGGGCAATAGAAAACTAAGAATTGGGTATTAGAAGAAAGTACTAGTAGTGGACCTTACATTATTAGGTGTAGTCCTTCAGAATGATTTTAGTGTTTATGAGTGTTGTTATATCTCAGGCTCTAGATTAAAGTGGTTTCAGTTTGATTTAAAGTTTATTACTTGGTTCACAGACTTAGAATAACGACTTTAAGCTAAGGGGGAGATGGTAGAACAAGTAACCAAGTCAGGCTTCTAGATTTTTAGTAGTAATGTCATTATGTGTAGAAAAACAGTGGGAAGGGATGATGCCCAACCCGTCCTTACCTCAGTGCAAAGTTTTGCACTTTAGCTATCACGATATGTACTCACACCTTATATGTCAGCTCTATGATCATAGCTCATATTCGTACATATGATCGAAAATCATGTACGTTTACCGTTTCTAGTATAAGGAGTTCCAGTTCACTCAGTGTTATAGATCATGTTCCATGAATACAGAAACTCCAAACTTAGGTCATACAACTCATGACTCATGTACTCATGCTTTACAGTATGCTCAGTTCCCATGACTCATGCTACACTCCTAATGATCCTCTAAACTCAGATTATGTTATGTATATCCTCAATTTAGATCTCTTGATAAATCCATGATATTGATATTCTATTCCTCGGGTCTCATTTGAGTGTCATGCTTCAGAACCTCATGTTTTAACCTTTCAGTAAACTCTCCTTATGAAATAATGTAGTGACAGGAAATTGCTTAGATGGGAGAGAGAAAATATTTCATGTTAAGGAAAGACTGTTGTATGCTTGTTTCATACGAGGCTATAGTAATGATGATAGGTGTGAATGTTATGATGATGTGTATATGGCTAAATGCATTTTGGATATTTGAGTAGGTTTGAACATAGTGGGAGAATTCAATCCAACTCAAACCTCAGTAGGTAGGGTTATCAGTGCCCATGTAAATATTTTTAGTAGCCTCAAGTGAAATACAGTGTTGAAGTAGAAATTCTAGTTGAGGGAATAGTTGAGAAACGTTGCTAAGATTGAAAGTTAGTAGTTGCAGTGCATAAGGCTTAGTAACTCTATCTTAGATGATGTTTCGTAGGCCTTTCTCCATATTACAGAATTGTATCCACGTGGTGATTTCTTATTTAGAGGTCTTATTCAGATCATGCCAAGATTTCTTTGCTCCCTAAAGTCAATAGAATTCTATAGAAAGAGTGTCAAGAAATGCTCTAGTTGAGTATAAGTTTTTAGTATGAGTTAGTCCATAAAGCCAGCAATTCAGTTTAGCAATTAGTCGGACAAGTTTGTATGGTTTCCTATCTTTCCACCAGTCATCCTATCCGAATTCTTACGGATATGACCATTCCAGAATAGAGCATTCTGGTAGTTACAAGTTTAGCTCAGTTCATGTATCATGACTCAGTTTTAGATCCCAGATAGTTAGTCATGATTCAGTTTGTAGGTGCCCCGTGCACCGTCACAGCTTTTCCTCAATATCTCAGCCAAGTCAGTATTCTTCGGGAGATATAATGTCCCAAGGGGGAGATGCACTATAACCCCTGAGCTTTTATGTCCTAAAGCTTCTAGTTTCTCTTCATGTAACAAGATCCAGTTAGAGTAATGAGTACTCATAAGTTGACTCTCTCATTCCAATCTCAGTCGTATGACCATTCCTATATCATGGCAGATATCCAAGGAATCAACCCAGTTCATGATATTCAGTTCATGTATCATATTTCAGACTCAGCTATGTTCTTATGTTCCCATTCATACATGTTCAGTAAATGATCATAGGTTTATCAGTATTCTTAGCTTAAGGTAACAGTCTTCCTTAGATTGGCTTAGTTTCATGTTTAGTTACAGTTATAAATATGGTATCCATTACCATTGCATATTTAGTCATGCATTCACAAATTAGTTCAGTCATGTACTCATGCATCAGATATGCATATTTAGTATGAAAACTCAGCTTATCAGTACTTTCAGTTATGTATTCCATGCATTAGATATGCATGTTCAGTGTATAAAATCAGTCCATCAATATTTCTCAGCATAATCAATCTCATTTGAGGACGAATGTTTCCAAGGGGCAGATATTATAAGACCCCTCAAAATTCTAAGCTGAACTCAGTCCGTTAAAGCTTAAAAAAAGGTCTAGACTTAGAAATTTCATCTAAGTGTTTATACTTAGAAGTATTTTAGCCTTCGTAAGTTGGCGATCCTATTTCACGACCCTTATGACCTTTAAATATCAATTTTTAGGTTGATTTATGATCAAGAATGTCAGTAGGTCACTTCGGGTGAGTTTCAAATTTTTTGGACCTCGTTTGAACCATGTTTAGGTGACCAAAATAGTGGGTCGATGCGATCTCGATGCATCACGTCGCCTATCGCGTTAACAGATAATTTCCCCCAGCTTTCAGTGCAATTCTAGTGAACCAACGACAACTCAATGTGGTGCGTTGGTCATCCTGTTGATGACATCGATACGGTGTGTCGGTTTGTGCGTCACTGGGCACGTTTTTAGTCATTAAAACTCCGCATCCATAGGGGTAGTTGGGTCATTTTCCCACATCATATCAGCCCCCAAAATACGTAATTAGGTCATCAAAAAGGCATAATTCACTCATTCTCGCTAAAATCCTCTCAAGAACAAGACCTAGGGGATCTAATTTTAAATTCAAGATTCAAGAACGCACCATCAATCTCACGAATTCAAGCATCAAGGTATGTTAGATGTTCATCCAAGGGTTTCCTTCCACCCTTGGGGTTCAAGAACCTCTTTTAAAACTTCAAGTTTATTGATTTCATGAATTCTATGTTGGGTTTAAATTTATTCATGATTATAGTGTGAAATGGGTTTCTAAACCATGATTTATTACAAGATTCATGTAAATTTATGTGACATGTGTGTAGTATTATGTGAATTCATGTTTATGCCCTTGAATTTGTAGGCTGGGATTTGAAATCATGATGCCTACATGTTGTTTAGTATCATGTGTATAGATTATGCTTCTCCAAGGGTTTGATAAATTGCTCATTTGAATTAAATGGGGAAATCATGACATGCTAGCATATGCGCAAGCTTATATCTTACGAATGTTTGATAAAATGTCTCTATGAATGAGTTATGAACATTGTAACGCTTTCCAAGATCATGCTATGCTTTACTTTTCATGATATCGAGTCCTTGGGGTATCTAATACCCGACAATCTAGTTGTTTACCTAGAATTATAGTAGATTTAGAATAGTCTCAGTAATGTCACGTACAGTAGCATTCGGTCAGTAAAGAACTTAGTATATCCAGTCAGCAAATAGAATTCAGAACATTCAATCAGTTATAGTACTTAGTGAACTCAGTCCATCTCAGTCAGTTAACATGATCAGTAATAGTTTAGTCTAGCCTAGAATATTTTAGAAATTAGTTTAGTGTCTATTCAGTTAGGAGTAAGATTCAGCACCAAGTGAACCCAAGGATGGGGACTCACCTGCCAATAGAGGGTGTGATCTCTATAAGCAGTCCTTGTGTTCCAGAACTATATAGCCAATGTAGGTTGAGACATCAACCTGCCAGTTGAGGGTTGATGAGGTGCTCTACCTACCAGTTGAGGGTTGATGAGGTGCTCTACCTACCAGTTGAGGGTACCACCATTCTCGTTCAGAGCACCTGCCAGATGAGGGTGACTCAGCACTTGTCTTTACCCGTGGCACGATATTGACACCCTTCTAGTTAGGGTTGCAGGTTGGACCCCAATCAGTTTAGAGTGAGGAATATCGATTAGATGATTACGTCTCACAGTTTTAGTTTTAGACTCAGTATCATCTTAAGTCAGTTCTACAGAATCAAGACTGTCAGACATAGTAACTTAGCTTAGTATAAAACTCAGCACAGTTCTACAAAATCAGGACTGTCAAAAATAGTCACTTAGTTAATAGTATTATAATAACAATAATCTCAGTTATCAGTCTTTCAGTTATCAGAACTCAGTATCCAGTGTTACTATGATCTCAGACATAACATATGTAGATATGTGCACAGTATAGCATAATCAGTGTTTCATCAATTTTAGCTATACATGTACTCTCATTCAGTTATAGTCATATTGCCCGGTCAGTTATTTGTTCATGCATATGAACCCATGCATATCAGCCTACCTCATCTAGCATGCCAGTACATTCCATGTACTGACACATACTCTTTCTTTGTGCTATGATGTCTCATATCATAGGTTCGGACGCTCAGGTTCTTAATCGTGCATAGACAGATTCAGTTATCAGCAGCAGTTTAGTAGTGAGTCCTCATCTATAGAGGGAATACTTTTATTTTACTTATCAATTTATCAGTAGTTCTGTAGTTATAGTTTGTTGGGGGCTTGTCCCATTAACTCTATATTCGGACAGTTCAGTTAGAGGCTTTTCAGACTAGACTAGTTCAGACAGTATTCAGATTTCAGATGTTTATCAAATGTTATTATTTACCAGTATTTCAGAATTTGAACCTTATGGCATTTTAGCCTATTTTCTGCATTTATTACAGTATTATTATTATTTAGTGGTCACAACAGATATCAGTCATGGGTTAGTTTGTGGTCCTTCAGGGTCGTAAGCACTGCGTGGCATCTGGGGTACCAACTCAGGCAGTTACATATGCATAAAACTCTTTTAATTCTGGCTTAAAGGAACTGTGTAGCTCATCGAGAAGGTGTAGTACACGGGGGGACCAACACTGGAAATCATATTTATTCATGTTGGGGGTCTATGACCACTGTGTCTACTTTACTTAGCATATTTTTACAGAGTGTCTTTAGCCAAATTTCCTCAGTTCATGTGGCTAACATGGATTTGGGCCCTTGCGGTAGGGGAGAGTCGGACCTATATAGCCCTTGGGTGCCTATAGATCGGTAAGAGCTACATAGTTTAGGATTAAGTTTTCAAATGATCATGTTTCATGCCTCTTGCCCCTATCCCGGCATCCTATTACAGTTATGATTATTGAATATATTTTTATGATTAATTTTGGTAAATTTGCATATTTTATCCCTCTCTCTGGGTTGAATGCCAGTACTCACCGTACCGACTGTCCCCGAATGGTACATTATTTCATAATGTAGATTTGAAGGCCTTTTCTTGTGACCCTGTGTAGCATTAGGTGGTGTATTTCTTATCAGACATCTGGTGAGAAGTCACGAGCCCACAATCATCTGGAAGGCGATTGTTCATTTCTCTTATGTTTTCATTCCATTATTTTATGGTTTTTATGGCATAGTTGGAGCCATGTCCCAACTTAGGAGTATTCTTAAAGTTAGAGGCTTCGTAGACGATATTGGATAAATGTTTGGATTTTGTTCTTAAGATATGTATATTACTTTAATTAAATATTGAGCTCCTTTTATCTGGTCTTGCTTCCGCAACTTTAATTATGACTATGCTTATAATGGAAATCTATGGGGATTATCTCAGGTCTGGTTGACTTGGGGTGCCCATCACGGTTAGGGCTCTAGTTCGGATCATGACAGTTAAGCAACTAGTTCTAATATGAATAGCCATTATTGTATCACCATTCGGTAGATACAACTTCCTTGTTTTTTCTAGCCGTTTTATGAACTTACCAATTAATAAGTCCAACTCACCAACCATATGATTTGTGGCTCAGTGTCAATAATGCATTTTTATGACTGAAAAGTGGCTAAGGGACTTACCAATCAGTAAGTCCAACTCACCTACCATATGATTTTTGGCTTAGTGTCAATAATTCATTTTTGTGACTCAAAAGAAGCTAAGAAAGCACTAATACTTGCACTTGTTGCATTAGCTGAATCACTAGATGTATTAGGACAACATTTCTTGTTAATCAGCTTCAAGATTTGATAATATTGCTCCTAAGTAAATGTTACAATTCCCATATGTCTTAGTTGAGTCGTTTGCATTTTAGACTCCACTAATGACCTGCATTATGAGGATAACCCTTTTGTGCAGGTCTTGAGTAAGTACACTGCCCTGCATGTTGATTATAGAATCTTCGTTCTTCTATATTGTCTTATGACTGAGGAGATACATTGTAGGTTATATAAGTTCCAGCAGGCCTAATCTTCTTCTTGAATGTATGATCCTGTGGATAACTAATTAACTTCCAGTAGTTTTCTTACAATGCCCATTTAGTTTTCAGTAATCACACTGTTGTTTGTAAATTTTCTTGAAGTTTTGACTCCAACCCCCACTTGTTCAATTTCCATTTGTGGTAAACATTGCCATCTCAAAGTTTATGCCAGACACTGAGGACTGGCCCCTAACACCCCTACATAAGTTGCTACAGCCTCATGACTTTCATTGTTGATAACCATGGCATAAGCCTGATTGATAGTGGCTAGGGGGGGTCATAAGTAATATTTGGCTTCTTATCTGTGTGCAAGTCTCATTAAGACCCATTAGAAACTGAAACTTTAGTTTCTAAATATGCAATCAAATCTATTAGCATAAGTGTAAACTCTTCCTATAAATCTTTGGGTTTGAGAAATTAGAAGCGATAGATGCAGTTCCTTGAGACAGAGTAGCAATCTCTTTGTGCAGATTAAAATTTCTAGCACCATCAATTTTATTAAACCTTTTAAACAATTCATTCCATACAACACTTGCAATTGAATCATACATAATTCCACCAAGCAATTCTTTAGAAAAAGAGTTCATAATCCAAGACAAGACAATAAAATTTATCCTTTCCCAATGGTTTCCCAAATTAGTAGAAAACTTATCTTCAGAGAACGTTCCATCTACCATTCCTAACTTATTCCTTCCTAACAGGGTTATACGTATGTATCGAAACCCGATTGAGAAATTTTCCACACCTGTTAATTGAAAGGAGATGATTTGCATGTCACTTACAACAGATGGACTAATAAAGAGAGGATGATTGTAATCCCGTATGTCAGGAGAAGCTCGGTTTGAGTTACTAGTTTTAACACCACCATTTTCATTCACCATTGTCAAGAAATCTTCATTCAAGAACCCTTCAAACTTTCACATACGACTTCCAAAAATTGAGTAGCGCAGGACCAGTTGAAATGTATCTAGCTATTTAATCGCTTTATGCAGCTAGCTTAGTATGAAAGCTTTGATACCATGTAATTAAACTAGGTGTCAATACCTAGAATTCAGATAGAAAGACGCATGAGAAGAAGAAGAGAAGAGAGGAAGAGAGAAAGAAGACGAGTGACAGAAATTGAGCTATAGTTCGGTACTATTCACACACCACAATTAGAGTACATCATCAGCCTTATATAGAGAGAGCCTATCAACTAATCCATAAACTAATTTTACACACTAGCCGTTAAACAGTACACCAACTATCTATTCCAGATAAATAGTTATAACTGTCAAGTATGTACAAGCTGGATGTATGCTTATAGAAGCTGTATTCCTTTGTGTAGTAGCTGCATTCCTTTGTATTCAACAGTAATTTTATTTATTATTTATTTATTTTTGTTAATAAAGAATTAAATAAAATTAAAACTTTGCAGAGTCAAGGCCTCTATCAGATGTAGACGCTAAATAGTCCCACATCGCGGGGCCTCTATCAGATGTAGAGGCTAAATAGTCCCACATCGCGGCTACGTAGGTTAAAGGAAATGTTTGTAGCTTTCCTAACATATAAAGTTCCCAAAGTGTCTACTTCAAGTGCTTCTGATACAAACAATGGGGAACTATCAAAATGATTGGTGCTCTAAAAGCTGCGATTCTTGCTCTTACCCTAGCTAGTATGTCCACCACCTGATTTTGCTCCCTAAATATTTTGGGGTTATGTGTACTCGTGTATATAGCTTTATGAATGTCTACGTACAGTACTTCAAGTCTTGGATTATAGTTTGCTGTACTTTAATTCGAATGGTACTTTGTTTTGGTTAATTAATATCGTCTCCAACCAAATGAATAGTGGTACATGAGCACAAAAAGGATATTTAATTCACTAAACTGGTTCGCTCGGTTTAAGTCGGCAGGCATCATGTCCCGTCTACCGAAGAAAAAAGGGTGATAGGCTTGGTAGGGCTTTATTGGGATAAGTAAGATGAATACATTTTCATTTAATGGTTCTAGAATATACTTTCTTTGTTTCATAATAAATGAATTGTTGGATTTTGACGAACGTATTAAGAAAAAAACATTAAAAACATAAATTTAATACAACTTTTCATTTTTATCCCAAAAAAAGAAAACATTGACCTTATAATACCTTTTCAAAAGTTAATTGGTTGTCAAATCATAAGGGCAAATTTGAAAAAAAATTCAATGATTCACTTATTTTGAAACACTAATAAATACCCCAACAATTCACTTATTTCGAAACGGAGAAAGTAACGGCTAATGACTTAAAACACATCTAAATTATCACCTTTTCGAAAGCATTATACCTGAACTATCCATCATTCCATTTACCCACTTAAACGATCACATTTTGGTATTAAAACACACTTTGATGCTAAGTTGGTCTAGGGGTAGTGCCGGTACATTAGTGGCCTAAGGTCAAAATCCAATGGAGGCCTTAAATTTTTAAGAAAAATATATATCTTTGATGCTAAGTTAGTCCAGGGGTGGTGCAAGTATATTAATAGCCTAAGGTCAAAATCCAATGGAAACGTTAAATTTTTAAGAATATATATATATATATATATATATATATATATATATTATTTTTTATTTTTCACGCAGTCTATTATTAACATTTCTTGAGATACAAAGTTGTTAATAGTTTTTATATAATCAAATTCTTCTAATAATTCTTTTTCAATTAATAATATGACGAATGTATTTTATCTTTTTCGAGACATTGTACAAAAGATATATCGAACTTGAACTTCTGATAATTCTTTCCTTTTATATAAACAAATCATTTTTTATGCAAATAATTTTTAATAATTTCTTTTTTAATAGAACTTCTATAATCTATTATTGCTAAGAAAAAATGAGGTACATCAAATTTGGGAATTGGGGGCTTAAGGCAGTTGCCTTTTTGTAGGAGGGTAGAGCCAACACTGAGTTGGCTTACTCTCGCATGTTTCGAGTGCGAACAATATTAGGCCAACTTCATATCAAGGTGTATTTTCATACAATATAAAGTGCTAGTTTAGGTTGGTAAATGGAACAAAGAATAACTAAGATGTGAAATTCGTTAAATAATAGTTTAGTGTGTTTTTGACCATTAACTCAAAACATAATAGAATACTATAGTCCATACATATGTTTATCAGATACTAGACAAATGTACGTACTTTGCACGTGTGCATGACGATAATAATAAATGTATATAAAAGAATAAATTATTATTATTTATATCGAACAATATACTTGATCCGCCTTCAAAAATTTCACTATTATGAATCTGATCTATTTAAATTCATTTAAGACCAATTTCTTGATAGAGAAAAGCTTACCCTTTGAAAGATATCCCACTTCTCTCTTTCCATACCACCCACGTCAATGCAAATAAAATCACATTCCATGCCATATGTCTTCTCATCCAAGACTAATAATTATAAATATATGAATAAAAAATTTAAAAGAATAATATGTTGAAATATCAATTATTTAATATTATACTTTGAAATAAAAAATATATTTTAGAGTCTTGACAAAGACACTAAAACATAAATTGAGCGATGCAAATTATTTCTAGTGTCTATCTCTAAGTACCTGATGGAAGAATGAAATAGGCTATAAATTTGATTTGCTAGCTCATGAAATCTATAATCCCTGTTCTATTTTATCTTCTAGTCAATTAATGACTTTGTTTGATACTTGTTTGACACTATAATTTGTCTATTATCATGACAAATTACAATTTTCACTTATATTTTTGGCTCAATAATTTTTTTTTAGGTAAGTATGATTCTGACAAAAAAGTATTAACTTGAATTACGCCTTAATAAAAAATATAACTAATATGAATAAGAAATAAAATTTAAAATAGGAAAAACATACCTTAAATTCACTTAGCTTTTTTTAACAAACTTTCCACAAATTAAAGTGATAATTTCTAAATGACCATAAGGTCTTTAATCCAAAAGCATAGGGCAACTTTTTCCAAAAGAGATTTCTAAATATAAAATTGAAAATCAAAACTTTGGTACTTAATGAAGGGAGGACAATAATGCCAATGCAAACACAATGTAACGCTCATTGCCAACTTTAAGGCTGTCTGTTCCTTTTCTTCACGCCAGACTTGGCAACCTTGAGGCTCCTGTTCACAGCACTCAACTTGGCAAAGACTGACTTCTTCAGATCTTTCTTGTAATTCACTTGCAATCGACATGAAGCCTCGTTTGCACGTTTTACACAAATCTTTCTTTCATCTGCTCAAACATATTAAAAAAAAAAAATCAATAGTAATCAATCAATAATGATTTATTTACGAAGGAAATAATTTAAGATTATGAAAAAAATATTTTATAAGTTAAAGAATATTCAATTTTGCTAAGCCTAATTTATCAACAATAAATTAAAAGAATATAAACGTATTTTGAAGGTAAATTTAAACAATAACAAAAAGACATCAAATATAAGCTTAAAACCCAGTCCCAAAGAGAAAATCTCACATTTGTAAAATAAAAGGTGAAAAGATAAAAAAGAATTTGGATCAGGGGTTGGAATGTATATGTCAAGCCTATATATTTAATTAAAATAAAATATAATTCTTTATATATATTTTAGAACTGTTAATTTCTTTCCATATATTTTAGGATTCATATATATTTTAGAATTCGTATATTTTAAATAGTTTAGGATTCATAATTTCTTTTCATATATTTATTTTATCACGATTCTTTTCATATATTTTAGGAGTTCTTAATTTAATAATATAATAATTGAAGAAAAAAGGTGAAAAGATGATTTTGTCTATTGCAAAGAGTTTTAATGAAGGGTAAAACGTTCAAATCACTTTTCTAAGGGTTTTCAAACTTTTAATATATTATAGATTATAGATTATAGATAGATTATACATTATAGATTATAGCTATGTAATATTAGATATGTTTAAATGTCAAAATGTGTATTCTTCTAATTTTAGTATGTGCATGTCAATTAATTAAAATGAAATATATACAAAAAAAGAATAAATCATTGAATAATAACTATTGCAAAAATAAAGGCAATATTTGTTTAAATAATAAAAATAAAAATATTGCACAGTATATGTAATATTATATTTTTTTAAATGTCAAAATGTGTATTCTTCTAATTTTAGTATATGCATGTCAATTAATTAGGATAAAATATTCAAAAAAAAGAATAAATTATCGAATAATTTATTTAAACAATAAAAATAGAGGAATCATATTTATACGATAGATAAACAAAATCAGGTAATTATATTCATCAAGATTTGGAAGAAATTATTTTAGTCTCTGCTACGATTTTATGATTTCATATCTTTTTCACATGATCAAAATTTTAGATCTTAAAGTCCTAAATATTAAAAAATTTAATTTTAATTAAATTGTAATTTTTATATCTTTAAGAAGGAAAAGTTTAGTAATTATATCAAATAAAAAAAGTATTTAGGCTGGGAATTATAATTGATTTGAAATACTTAAACTAACTTCAACACCATAATTAAGTTGATTACTCCTAAATTGATAGTAAACATACATACGCCATACGCCACATAATATAAGAGAAGAAATAAAGAATTAACCTTTTTTGCACGGTACTCTTCATGAGTTACTTATTCCAGCACTAAACAATGGAGTAAATAATATTTATACAACAAAAGAAATTTATAATCCAAACAAAAATAAATATCAAAGAGCAAAATTTTCTTTGCTCTGCATGGCCAACAAACATAAAAGAGATTCGTATTTGTTCATACTGCTTTATTTAAATGAAAAGCTAGGTATCCAACCCAATAAAGAATTGAGGCGAAATAAGAAAACTTAACCCATAAACTTAGGAATTTACCTGTTAGTAGAAAATCTTTCTCCATATATTTGTTCATATAGCCGGCCTATTTATTAAAAAAGTCACGTATCCAAGAATGAATTCAGCCAAAACTAAAAAACCTTGCCATATAGGTTTTCATATATTTATTATACTCAATATTACATATTATAAAATATAATTGTGAAAAGATGATTTTATGTATTGCGGCCTATTGGCAAAAAGTTCAAATAACTTTTCTAAATTCTTCACACTTTTAATATATTATAAATATACATTATAGATATAGATTTATAAACATAATTTAAGAACCTTCTTCATGTACAATCCGAAATATTTCCATCTTTCTAGCCTTTGTGGGAATGAGAAATAAACTATATCTCATCCAATTTTTGACCAATATTATCTCTTCCTAAACCAGGATTCAGTCATGCATGCACTTGTAAGGAAGAGAAACATTCACTCCCATCCACAAACTTCAACATCCCTTCACTATATAATTCCTCCGTTTTGTTCTAATTTCTACATGTTAGAGTTGGTTATTTTCATCTAAGAATTTTTTTTTTATCTCTCATTTTTGCTGGTAAAAAAAAATCAAAATATCACCAGCAAAATGAGTCGTTCAATTGCTCCTCTACTTTGTATCTTCCTCCTTTTGGCCACGTCCTCTGCCTCGGCCTTTAATATCACAAGGATTCTAGGCCAATATCCTGATTACAGCACTTTCAATGATCTTCTTTCGAAATCCGGCTTAGCCACTGACATTAACAAAAGGGGTACAATTACACTCTTGGCAGTCCCAAATGGTGCTATTGGTGATCTTGCCTCGAAATCCGATGATATTCTCAAGAGGGTGTTGTCTACACACGTCGTGTTGGATTACTATGACCCAATGAAACTCCAAAGGATGAAGGAAAAGACAGCAAAAATGACAAATATGTTCCAACAATCAGGGACAGCAGCATATGATCAAGGTTTCTTGAATGTTACTGCTAAAGAAGGTACCTTTGTATTCGGATCAGCTGTTGTAGGCTCTGTGCGTGATTCCAAGCTTGAAAAATCTGTCATGAACCAGCCATACAACATCTCAGTTCTTGGAATTTCTAAGCCAATTGTGACACCTGGTCTTGATGGAACAATGGCACCTATCTCAGCCCCACCACCAAAGGTGCCCGCACCTAAGAAATCACCCGTAGCAGAGTCCCCTGCTGAGGAGGAGGAAGCAGAGTCCCCTTCCCAAGAAGAAGAAGCAGAGTCTCCTTCTGAAGAAGCAGAGTCTCCTTCCGAAGATGATGATGGTGCCGATTCACCAGCACCCTCACCGAATGCTGATTCACCTCCAGCCGATGCTGCACCACCACCATCATCAGCTGGAAAATTGAAGGCTTCCTTTGGTTTATTTGTTGTTTTGGCGTCAGTGGTTGCTGCTTATTAAAAGGGGGGGTTTCCAAAATAAATAAATAGCAATGGGTTGGAAATATATGAATTTTATTTCTACATTAGGGATCATTTGAGATGTATATGGTCAGGAAAATCCCAATATTTCGATGTGACTTAATAAAATCATGATTGTAAGTTTAGTAATCATCTGTATTTTGCGAATCTACATTAGTCAGCTAGTAAATATAGCTGAACGGTTATGTGTTAATCTATATATTGTATGATTGTTTTTGAAAATTTATTGAGGAAGAACGTAGATGAAGTTTACACTGACTTCTCTCTTTAATGCCAAGTTTGTCAATTAGACAATCTGAATAAGTACTGGATTACACTCAGAATATCGCTTGTGCAACAATTTCCGTGCACATCAAACTATTTTTCCCCTGATTACCCATTGAACTTGGCAGTTTGATAGTCTTGTGATACAAGCCGTAATGCCTCCGAACCTTTGAATGAGATACGTATGATGCTCGAGGTGCTTGATGACTACTTCCTTAGTGATATTAAAATATGTCATATGGATGAAGATTACCATTAAGGAGGTTCAAAGGACTTCGACAAGGTCGAAGGAGTGCAAAACGGACCTCGAAAGTCCCGTGGAAGGGTCATGTGCCCAAGGCTCTTCGGATCCGTTCTAGAATTTCAAGAGTGGGTCAAAACAGACCTTAATGGACTTTTTCTTGCATTTGGGTTACTTTTGGGCGCTAATTATGTGATATTTAGCCAAACTATAAATACTTGGTAGCTAGACACATTTAGTTAGTTTTTGTTGATTGATAATGATGAACTCATGAACCTCTATTGGAAGTGTATTGAGAGATAGAAAAGCGAATGTTGATCTTCGATTAGAAATGTCAGTTGTAAGGGAGATTCAATCCCCTTTGCGGTCACATAAGAGTTAGGTGCTATTTGGTAATCTTTTAGGGAGGTTTTTGGGTTTTATATACCCTTTGATTGCTCTTTTGTGATCACATTTGTGTCTATCTTTCTATCTTTGATATTCTATCCCTCTATCTTTATTTTTTTTGTGTTTATATTTAAGTCATCGTGTAGAGAATCGTATCATTTGGTCTCAGAGTTATGCTTGATTTCATTCCTACGAAGTCAATCTTCGGTCTAGTCGTCTTGAAAAATCTAAAAATCACAAAAAGTCAGTATTCATATTTTTGGTCTTTGTTCAAATTTTGAGTTTTTTATTTTTGTGTTTTCTTTTGTTTCTCGCGTTAGAATTGTGTTCTGTAACACTATACAATTCTATAAATCAAATTTGAGTCAAATCAGAGCTTATTTGAGTGTTCTATCCTTGTTGGAATCTTGGGTTGAAGAAGTTTGAAGTAAATTGAAAATCTGAAGATTTTGATGAAGAATTTGGGTAAACTGATGTTTTGAATGTGTTTAGAAAGTTAAGAAGTACCTACATTCAAGATTTCAGCTCATTCCAAGATCCGGAGTGAAAGTTAAAAAGATTGATGTTCTTGGTTTGTTCTTGAGGAGACTGATATATTCATATTGAAATTTCATCCACAAGAGGGGGCTTGATCCAAAAAAAAAGGAAGAAAAAATGTGAAAAGTATTTGTTCTAAGGCATCTACAAAGATTACAAGGATATCCAAATAAAAGAGGATATTAAAGACCAATTGGTGGGCATTTTGGCCAATTCAAAGGCATGGGGTGGCCAACTTGTTGTGTAAGTGCGCCGAAGGTGCTGCAATACCTCAAAGCAGTATCACCTACGTCCAGGCTACCTTAGACCTGTAACCCATCTACTAAAGTAGGTCCCCAAATGCAGGTGAAGGCTGACCAATGCATTTCAACCTCCAAAACACATTTCAAGCCTACCTAACGCCAAATTGAAGTTCCAAATGCATTCTAACACTTCAAACTCCAATTTGCTCAAGGTTTGATCCATTAGTTTCAGTTTCTTGATTCCTAAACTCTTTTTTTTATTCTTAAACCAATCATCAACTAGTAATTCGTCTACTAAGTTGATCGATTAATTCTTGAGTCCGAATTTTTTCATCGTCCTATTTATTTTGAGCTTTTATAACTTTTATTTCGCTGTAACTTTTTGATTCAACTTTGTAAGTAGTTTTTATTTCTTCAAGCCATTCAAACAAAAATTCACTTCATCCGCAAGTAGATATTGACACCTTATTTATCATCGGAGTATAAGCAAATTTCAACATTCATCACTTCAATTGAGTTGACTACAAAGGTGAGATTCTTACGAGTTTCGGATAGGAGCTTTTACCACTAATCTTGTTTGTTCATTGGTAGATATAAGGTGATATAAGGAAGTATGTCTTTGATAATTATGACTATGAGATATGAGACTATGATTGTGGTGATGATAGTTATGGCTACGAAGAAGGTGAAGATTATGGGGGCTATGAATATAGCCATGATAAAGAGTTTAATGAAAATGAGGGCTACTATTCCAAAAAATAATTGAGATGAATGATGATCCAAGTTCTTATAGTGAGCATGGTGATGATGAAGAGCCTTGTGATGGTACTTATGGGGAATATGGGGCATGTGAGGAGTATTACACTTCCCACTCTAAGCCTAGAGGTGGTGTAAGGTATAAACCATTTATTTACAAATCTTATGAGGATCATGGTGAGAATGTACATAAGGATTGTGAAGTTTTGTATTCCTCGTCTAGTAGTACTTCTTATCAAGGTCGAATCGATGTGAATGGTTATTCTAACTATAGTAGAGGTTTCTCAATGGGAATGAAAGAGTGTGAATCTCCAAAGCCTTGGGGTATTACATCTTATTCTTCTTATCCTAGTGCCCAAACACATGGAAAAGGGAACCAAGGTAGAAATGAAGGGTACAGTAGGAGTTAAGATATTCCTACTCTTCCCATCTTTATAAGAGAGTCGGGTCCTAAATAATATCTTGATTGGGAATCAAAGTGTGAAAGGATCTTTTTGGATTATGATATGAGCAAGGTAGAAAGAGCTATGTGTTCCCTTAAACATATTCAAGGTCCTACATCGTTGTGGTGGGATATCAAAAGAAAGTTAGACCAAACATGGAGTGCCTTGAAGGAACTCATGAGGTACGCCCATATACCAATGGGGTTTAGAAAGCATTACAGTATTGATACAAGAAGAAATGTTCGCTCTAGAAGGGTAAGCATTTGCAGGGTTCTGGGATGCCTCCTTGTAATAAATGATTAGTGCTATATAAACTACATCATCCCATCCATGGTTTACCATCTAGGATACCTCAAGAGCCTCTACTTGTTTCATACTTATTAGAGGGGTATAGAGTTTTTGAGAAAGTGAAGATTTCCTTCACCTGATGTGGGTTCAACGAGGAGGTGTGGTGTGACATATTTTCCTTAGAACTTGGACATCTACGCTTGGGCAACAATTGGTTTACAAGTCATACAGTTCCAAATGTGTGAAATTGGCCTAAAAATGTAATGACTAATAAGGAAATCATCTCTTTCCACCCACTCTTCCCAAATCTCAAAAAGGTGTGACCACTTAATCTAAGAATAATAAAAATAAAAGAAAAAAAATTGAGATGAGTAAGGGAAAGCAAGGTGGAAACCTAAGAGAGGAAAAAAGAGAGGTTGAGAGAAGTAAAGTGAGAGGGTTGCCACCAAACTGAACTAACAATGTTTGTCCTTCTTTTAATGAGGACATGTGTATAGGTACCGACATGCTAAGTGGAGGATAATAAGAACCAAAAGAGAAGACTCCATTTGAAGATTTGATGAAGTCAATCTTAGATGCTTCCAAGGCTTGTGAAGGACCTTCACACCAAGGGAAAGAAGAATATTCTCAATAATATCAAGGTAAAATAGCTAACTCTTATACTTTTGTACATGTGAATAATGATTGTGTGGCTAGTAGCACATTAAGTGTGAGTAGTAGCTTATCTATATGTGAGTCTCATATTTTTTGCCTCTTGCTGATGATATACCCATTGAGAGTGTGGAAACACTATTTGATCCTATTGATAACCTCATTGACTCTTCTAGTAAGATCAATTTATGTCCACCAAGCATTGAAGCCAATGTGAATAATAATGGTACATTATTTTGTGAAATTTGTGTTGACCAACTTGTGGGTAAAACTAGTACACCACTTGAGGATGATTGTGATGTGATTAATGAACCTCAAGTGAGTGATGATAATTGAAAATATTGGTCATGTAAATAGGAGTGACACTTTAAGCATGTCATTTAGTGAATATCCTATTATTTTTCCTTCTCATAGGGATGATTATGTGTTTGGAACTTCTTCAGAACTTGATAGTTATGTTATTGAGAGTGAACTTACAAGTTTTAATCCCCCTTCATAGATTTATCCTTTTCTCTTTAAGTACAATATCATGTTTGAAGATGGTACAATCACTCCTAGTGCACTTAGTAGTGTGAATAATGTTGACGGTGTAGCTCATCTTGAGGGTTATAGCCTATATGACAACCCACTATGGTTTGAATAAATTTCTCCTAATGATGGAAATCTCTTTTGTGAAGATGAGAGTACTCTTAAGGGAAAGAAATGTGATGTTTTCAAAAGAAATAATCAACTGAGTGATGATAGCTTTTATTTGCTTGAATATTTAAGAAATCTAATTTGTGATTTTTCCTATGAAAAGACGTGTGGTTTTGATCCTTTGTATGACACCCCATCCTTGTTTGATAATTATGGGATGAATTACTTGATTCTTGTTATGATTTGAGTAATGATTCCTTTGATGTTAGTGATGACATGTGTTTGCTTGAGGATTCTTCCCTTGAAAGAGAAAGTATCAATTGTTTGGAAATCGTTTCTTATTCTACTTTGTGTGCTTCTATTATTGAGAATACTCATGGTGATGATCTTAAATCTAATGGTGAGTATATACATGAGGACACATTGGTTAAAGTTAACTTGAATGATACCTTTCTCTACTTTCCATTTTCTTTCGATAATGCTTATGCTAGTGTGGAGAGTATATCTGATTTGGGTGATGTGTTTGGGAGAAAGAAGTGTTGTCTATACCCATTTCTATGGCCACTCTATCCATTTGACCGCGATGGAAAATTTAAATGTGGTGATTTCCACACATCCAACTTGGTTCTTGGTCTAGTTGACAAGCAAAGTTTATATGAGGATGTTGGAATTCTTCCCTATGATATAAAGTCTTTCTTACGGATTTACAACCCACTTGATAGACCCAAGTTTTGCATGAGAGGCATTTCTAACAAAGATAAGCATTCATTAGAGAAGGGAAGTAAAGAAAAGATCCAAGAGAATTCAACATTGTTTGTTTCCAATCTTTACCAAGTTTTCACTAGTTGTAAGTCAAAGAGAGAGTCTCATCTTGAAAAAACTTTAGATGGATTCAATGCTTATGATCCCCTTCTTTGTAAATTGTTTACAATTGGTAACCCCTTTCTTAAGGGAAGTTGTTTGAAAGGAAAAACTCATATGTTCTTATATGTTTTGATTCCATTCTTGTGTGAATTATGTGCTATATCTTTTGAGCTAAATGGCCTTTTTGTATTTAGCAGCAGTTTGGATGATGCTTTTACACTTGATTCCTTTCTATACTACCTTTTTACTTATGATGATATCCATGCTAGTCTTGGATTTGCTTTATGTAGAGATAGGGAACTTGTTGGTTGGTCCACTTGTTTGATTCATAATGCTACATGTATATTTTGGACTTTAAAACCAATTGAGGCACCACTCTTCATGTGGTCTCTTAAAGGGGTGATGAAACAATTGTGTCTTATGGATCCTAAGTTGAAGGTAGCCTTACCTTATGGATTTAGTAATGCCATTATTACCTTTGTGGTTTCCTTACCTCTTGGTGATTCCCATCGCCATCTCCTTTGTGTATTTTTCAATAAGTTTCTAATGTTTACCACGCTAAAGTGTGTGCAAATTTTACATGATTCTATGATTATTTATGCTAACCACAACCCCCATGTCATGAGGATGTTGTATTTGTTTGTTCTTTCTTTGGTTTTATAAGGTTTCGATTCAAGGTTGAACCTTTTCAAGAAGGAGAGAATGATACAAGCCAAATTGTTTTTGGACTTTTGGATGAGATACATATGATGCTTGAGGTTCTTGATGACTCCTTAGTGCTTTTAAAAGATGCCACATGTATGAAGATTACCATTAAGGAGGGTTAAAGGACTTTAACAAGGTCGAAGGAGTGCAAAATGAGGCACGAACGCCCCTTAGAGGGGTCATGCACCCTAGGAGCTTTGGATCTACTCTAGCATTTCAAGAGTGGGTCAAAACTGCACCTAGTGGGTTTTTTCTTGCATTTAGGTCACTTTGGGCCCTAATTATGTAACATTTATCCAAATAATAAATACTTGGTAGCTTTGCGTATTTAGTTAATTTTTGTTGATTGATCATGATGAATTCATGAACCTCCATTGGGAGTGCTTTGAGAGCTTAGAAAAACGAATGTTGATCTTTGATTAGAAACGTTGGTTATAAGGGAGATTCAATCCCCTTTTCAATCACGTAAGAGTTAGGTTCTATTTTGTAATTTTTAAGGGAGGTTTTTGGTTTGATACACTCGTTGATTGCTCTTTTGTCATCATATTTGTGTCTATCTTTGATATCCTTGTTGACACTTAATTTTTGCTCTCCACAACTAAGTTTAATTATGAGTTTTTTTTATTTTAAAAAAAATCACAATATTTATTTTATCGGATAAAAGGCTTTGCAAAGTATTTATTTGAGTTATTTTGTCATTTTGAATAATGATTATATATTATCATATTCAATAAAAAACTATATAATTTTGTTGCTTAAATATTTGGTTTATGAATATCGAATTTTAATGAAGGTTGAAAATAAATTCAAATGATTTAACTTTTGATTTAAACATAATTGATTCTCAAAAATAATTTATTTGAGTAAATATGTGTTTGATTTTATTAAATCAAGAAGCTCGAGATTAAACGAGGTATTAATTCGTATCGAATTTTGTCTTAATTTAGTCAATTTATTAAATTTGACATAATTGAAATCAAATTGGCCACATTTGCAATGTAATGGACCAATTTAATTTTTAATTAGATTAAAATATTAATTGAAATTAGCTAAATCCTAAATTTTAATTGGGGGTTATGTTTTAAATAACCCCCAAAATTTTAACAATCCTATTTCCCATCTAATTTATTTCAGTTGGTCCAATATCACACAACAATACAAGTAGCCCAACACCAAACCGCCGCCCCAAACAAATTTTCAACCCGTTTTGGCCCATTTTGCCTTATCTCATTCACAACAACAGTACATCAACAATACGTAAAAGCAACAATTTCATCGACAACCAATGACTCCACTGATAATAGCAAAAAACACTGACCAACAAACACCCCCAATTACCCGATTCCCTCAGCAAACCCGCAACAACAACATCATGAACAACCCAAAATCGTGACAAAACAACTTTGACACCAACCCAACTTCGATCGAGTCGACCCGACCTCAACACAGTAAAAACCAAACTTAACCCGATTGTCTTTCCCTCTTTTTTTGATCTGTGTGATCGTCACGTGGCCTCTCCACGTGGGTTTGTTCGAGAAAAGCCAAAAAGCTTCTAGAAATAGGTGAGTTGGCTCGCCCAACGTTCAAAATTCATGAATTTGGGAAGAAAAGTATACAAATTCGTACATACGTGGGTGATTTCATTGGTTCTTGAAGATTTTTCCTTTTTCCCATTTTCTATTAGCTGGACAATTTTGAATTTCATCGAGAAACAAGGAAACTAGTACAAGTTGTTGATGAAAATCCTTAAGTGGAGCCAAATTCTATTATCATCGAAAAATTCTAAAAGATCCCATTGAAAAAATTACCCTTGAATTTTTTTTTCCCACATCGGTTGAGCTCAAAAATTTTATTTTTTTTATAAATATCTCACTTTGGAGCAAATTGAACAAGTCTTGAAGGCTGGTGAGCAGGCTCTCAAGCAAAAAATTATTTTTAGTAAAAGAAATATTCTCGCAAAAGTCGTCAAAATTCTTGGAGTAGCTACGGAGCTTTCTGGTAGGGATTGAGGTTCGATAGTAGCTCGTAGTCCTATTTTGCTACTTCAAAAAAGGTAAACACACCTTCCTTTAATTTCATTATCATTTTTTTGCTATCTTTTTCTTCGTAGCATCGTAGTCATGATTTTATTTGTTGGGAATTATTTTCCGTAGAGGCATTGAAGGCCATAGGTTCTTTTTGTGATGAGGTTTGATGTGTGGATTTTCTTGTTTGTTGTTTTTCTGATTTTAGTCTCCATTAAAATCTACTTTAATGTCGTGTGTTAGTTTTGAATCTTTCCTTTGAATTTGATTATGTTCCTTCTATTTCTCTTTAAGTTGGATCGTTGTTTTATGGTATATATAGCTTATGATATTGGACAGTGAATGTCTTGATTTTATTTGAGGTTGATGTTATTTTTTTCTTCCTTTTTTTCGATAAATTCTATTGCATCATTTGAATAATGATAGGAGAGTTCACTATAAACAAAATAAGCATTCTGAACTTCTTTCTTCTTCTTTGAAAAATCGTTATTTAAAGTTTATCCATGCCATTATGTATTGAGTTGTGCATTTCTCATTTCTGTTCTCATTTTATTGTCTATGAAAACCTTTTTTTCTTTTCTTCTCTTCAAATTTATTATTTGGGTTTGTTAGCAGTTGTTTGATCTATTGTTATGAGAAGCTTCAAATTTGTCTTTGTTTTTCTCAAAGTGATTTTCTTGCTTTTAGTTTACTTTTCTCGTGATTATGCATTAATAGATAGTTCGCTTAGCCTATTCGATTCATAATGTGTTGATTTAATACTCATGATTACTCTTCTTTTGCCGCTGTTTTCCCTTTGAGGTTCTTTACTGATTTACTGTGTTGGTTCCAAAAGTGTAAAATTTTGAAATCATGAAATGAATTTTTTAAACAATTTGTTTTGGTTTCGTCAATCTTCTTAATTTTGACTTAATTAGTTCTAGACTGTCATTAACTCTTGATACTCAAAAAGTTTGTTTTGCTTGTTTCTCTCATGTGCCTTGGCTTTATTATTTTTTTCTATTTTTGAAATGAATTTGAATAAAAAATGTGTGAATCTACTTGTTTTTGTCTTTAGCTGTCTTATTGAAATTTTACTCCCTGTCTAGAACTTAAGTCTTAGTTTATACGACTTTGTATGCTCTTTATTTACGTCTCCTTTTCTTCTATTTTTTGACACTTTGCTTAGGTAATGACAAAAGAAAATAAGAAAAGTGGATTATTTTATCGTTTACTTCTTGTTTTGTTGGATATTTTTTTGTAATTCGTTTCTTTTGGGGACAAATCGATCCAATTATCGCTTTGTATTTAAATTTTGCCTGTGTATATCTTTGGGATCATAATGATCACAAAGACTTGTTTCTATTTTGTCTGAAACGCGCACTTTACTCAGTCTCTAAAATTTAATGGTTTTTGTTAGATTCTTATCTTTTCTTTTCTTTTTCTTTGCATATAAAATTACAACGAGTCAAAATGGAATCTTTCCAGTTGCATCTCTCTGTGGGTTGAGAAAGCCCATTGCCCTTTCGAGTCAACCCCTACAAGTGTTGAAATTCTGATATAGTTCTAAAGAAAACAATCTATCACTAGTGGAAGAAGGAAAATGGGTCAAAATCACATTGTCGAAAGGGCTAAGAGACTAAAAAAGTCAATTTTTGTTACTGCTTTATTGTACTTGTTCATTCATTTACTTATTCATTCATTTGGGTTCGAAGACAAAGTTGTAATCTAATATAGGTGAAGCAGATTTTGTGCCTCCAAAGGTCCAAAAGGATAGTTTAGGTCAGGTTATGAGCCAAAAGCTCGAACGGTCCATAAGTATATCCCTCTTCCACACATCTCTAGTACTTATCCATCCATATATTTAAATTATATCCCTATATCTACAAACCTCAACCACCAAATACTTTCGTTAATAATCTATAATTTCCTAACACAATAAATAACATCAATAACTCCTTTCCTACTTCAAGCAAACAACAATTTACCTTAACTAATAACTCTTTCTCTACCTTCCACCAGGAAAGCAGTACCTTATTCATTACCCCTAACCTGACACACAAGGACATATCACCTTAACACAAACTTGATAACATGCATAGATTCATCTATATAATTTTGATCAATCACCATTCCCACCTTGCTTGTCACTACAATTCTAATCCAACACTTCCAACTATAAGAAAGTTTTACTACTTATAAATTATAACACTCTAGGTTGCTATATCCTTCAAATGCAAACTCTATTTAACAATCTAGGTTCACACTATCTTCTCTCAAGAGCACAATCTCTATTGAAGGGTTAACAAGGAATCTGAATATATATCTTACTCTGTCTTAATTGAACAACTCATAAGGATGAGGAAATAGTTTTCAACTTTAAGAACTTATAACATACTAGTGAGCTCCTCTCAAGCCCCTTGTGTGACTTCTTAAGTTACTGATAATAAATCTGAGAGCATCATTTTAATGGTATTTGTTGAAATACCTATGTAATTATTAGTGTACTTATGACATGATAGCATGCATCTTTATACATGTACAAGTTCAAAATTTACAAGTGTTTGATGAAATGCCTTAGAAATGAATTATGAACATGTGGCCGTTGTTATGTCTTCAAGATTTATTTTACGCTTTACTCGTTATGCTATCGAGTCTTGGGGGTATTTAATACCCAAAAATTTAGTTGTATACCTAGAGCCAGTGTCAGTTACGGGAATAGTCTTAGTTAGGTCACGATCAATGGTACTTTTAGTCAGTTTTAGAATTTAGGAAAACTCAATACAGTACTAATCCAGTCCAGTTCAGTACTCAGTTCAGTCCTAAGTAAACTCAGTCAGTTAACAAGATTTAGTAGTGTTTCATTAGCCAACGGAATTCAGCAAACTCAGTCCAATTCAGTCAAACAGTATAATTAGTAATAGTTCAGTCAAGCCTAGTATAAACTAGGAAATCAGTTCAGTGTCTATTTAGTTGGGAGTAGAATTCAGCACCGAGTGAACCTAAGAATGGGAAATCACCTGCCAGTTGAGGGTGTGATTCTTAGAAGAAATCCTTTCATTCCAGAACTACATAGCTAGCGTAGGTTGAGACATCAAACTTGCCAGTCGAGGGTTGATTTGGTGTTTTAACTTGTCAGTTGAGGGTTCCACCGTTCTTATTAGAGTACCTACTAGATAAGGGTATATCTTCAATTGTCTTTACCCGTGGCACGGTACTGGCACCCTTCCAACTCGAGTTATAGGTTGGGCCCCAAAATCTATTCTGAAAAGGGGCACATCGGTTAGATAATTACCTCCCACAGGTTCAGTTTTCGATTCAGTCTCAAATTAGAACTCAGTATAGTTCTATAGACTTCAGAACTGTCAGATAAAATCATCCATATAATTGGTAATACAGTATCAATAACATCTGATATCAATAAATTAGTATTCAAACTCAGTATCTAGTATCATCACTATTTCAGTTATAGTTTATGTATTTATGCATGCACTCCTATTCAGTCATATTCATGTTATTCAGTTAGTATTGTTCATGCATCATGAACCCATGCATTTCAGCCTACATCACTGAGCATACCAGTACATTCAAAGTACTAACACATATTTTTTGTGCTATGATGTCTTATATCATAGGTTATGATGCACGGGCCCCAGAGCATCCTCAGTAGTACAACTTCTTAGCAGACAACACAGTGATGAGTCCTAATATTTTGAGGACATGATTATTTTTAGCATTTCAGTTATTTCAGCAGTCAGTCGGAGTTAGTTGGGGACTTATCCTATCAACTTCATATTTCAGACAATTTAGAGGCTTATCAGACTAGAGAAGTTTCAGACAATTGTTTTTAGTATTCACATTTCTGTATGCAGTATTGTTTCAAGATTTGAACTTTATGATAGTTTTATGCATTTATTTCTTTATACAGTGTTATTATTACTCTGTGCTCACAGCAGGTACTAGTCATGGGTTAGCTAATGGTCCTTTGAGATTGTTAGCACCATGTAGCATTCGGGGTACAGACTTGGGGCATTACAAACTTAGTATCAGAGCTAGGTTCAATACAGTCCTAGGAAGTCTGGAAGCTGCATCTAGTAAAGTCTTGTACATGGGTGTATAGCGTGCCACATTTATGGATAGGAGGCTACAAGATCTTTTAGGAATAGTTTCCCTTCTTTTAATATTCATGTCATGCAAGTGAGCATGAGCTCCAGTTAAACTCTCTATCTTATCCAAGATTCTCTTCTATTTACAAATCATGCCTCCCAAAAGAACTAAGAAAAGAGGAACGGGAGACCGGCCAGAACCCTACTCCATTTAGCAAGATCCTTTGGACGAACATATCTCCCATGCTGAGTTCAGAGCAGCTTTTACTACCCCAGCTCATGTTGTAGTAGCCTAGAATGAGTGCCCAGCTATTGTTATGGCCAACCCAATGGCCAATACAATGACTACCAAGATTTGGGATTTCACCAAAATAAACCTTCCATCTTTTACCAGGTCTAAGTTAGATGAGGACCCTCAGGAATTTATTGATCAGGTGCAGAAAGTTGTTGATATTATGGGAGTGATGGCTAGTGAGAGTGTTGATCTAGTTGCATATCAGTTTTAGGATGTTTCTCACTCGTGGTTCAAATTGTAGAAAGAAGAAAGGGCCGTAGATACAGGGCCATAGAATGGGAAGAGTTTGCCACTATATTTTAGATAGGTTCTTTATATAGGAGTTGAGTGGAGTAAAGGTTCTATAATTTATCAATCTGAAGTAGGAAACATGACGGTGAAAGAGTATTCTCTAAATTTTACTCAATTAGACAGATATGCTCCTCATGTGGTAGCAGATAATAGGTCTAAGATAAGAAAGTTTGTGTCTGGGGTAAATGATATTGTGGTTAAGGAGTGTAGAATCGAGATGTTGATTAGTGAGATGGACTTGTCTAGACTGGTGGTCCATGCTCAATGAATTGAAGAGCAGAAGAATAAGGAGAGAGAAAAGTAGAACAAGAGGTCTAGAAGAGGTAGTTTCAACTTTTCTCAGCCTACGTCAGAGGGTGGGAATCATTTTAATTTTTTCCCGAAATATTAAGTTCCAACCCCGTCCTCAGCTAGTGCTCTAATGCTAAACTTTAGAGATGGCAACAGAGATAGGGCATCAGGCCCTAAACCTCAGGGTAGTGTTAGCAGTGCCCGAACGAATCCTCTCTGCCAGCAGTATGGTAGAAACTATTAGGGTATCTGTAGAGCAAGAAGTGATGTATGTTTTAGATGTGGTAAGCCAGGCCACAGAGTTAGAGGTTGTCCCCAGTCAGGTTCCCAGGGTCAGCGTAACTGTCCTTCAGCTCAGTTCGGTGGCCTAAATCAGTAGGGTGCCTTATCCAGTTCCACCAGTGGGCAGCACCCAAATAGAATCTATGCTCTTTAGTCCCGACAGGATCAGGAAAATACTCCAGATATGGTCACTGGTACATTACAAGCTTATCATTTCTATATTTATGCTTTGCTAGATCCAGAAGCTTTTTTGTGTTTTATTACTCCATATATAGCAGTTGATTTTGGATTCAGTCATGAAATCCTAGTAAAGCCTTTCTCAGTTCTACCCCAGTGGGTAAATCCATTATAGCCCGACGGGTATATAGGAATTGTTCGATTGTGGTATCTCAGAAAGTCACTTTAGCAGACTTAATCAAATTAGAGATGACTGATTTTGATGTCATTCTCATCATTGATTGACTTTATTCCTGCTATGCCTCAGTCGATTGTAGAAACAGAATTGTCCAGTTTCAGTTTCAGAATAAACCCATCCTAGAGTGGAAGGGTAGTAGGGGTCAACTTGTTTCTTACCTTTGGGCTAGAAAAATGATATCTAAGAGGTATGTCTACAATCTTGTCCGAGTCTAGGACTACAGATCAAAAAACCCTAATCTTGAATCAATGTCAGTAGCTTGCGAATTCCCAGAGGTATTTCCTGAAGATCTTCCCAGAGTACCTCCCAAAAGGGAAATTGATTTCAAAATCAATCTCTTTCTAGATACTCATCCCATCTCTATTCTGCTATACAGAATGGTTCCAGCAGAACTCAGAGAATTAAAAGAGCAGTTAAAGTATCTCTTAGATAAGGGATTCATCAGACCCAGTGTATCCCCGTGGGGAACACCAGTTCTATTCATGCAAAACAAAGATGGTTCTCTCAGAATATGCATTTACTACCATCATTTATACAAAGTTATGGTTAAGAAAAAATATCTACTTCCCAGAATTAATGACTTATTTGACCAACTTCAGGGTGCTATCTATTTCTCTAAGATAGACCTCAGATCGGGCTATCATCAACTCAGAGTCAAGGAATGTGACATCTCAAAAACAACCTTCAAAACTCGGTATGGTCACTTGGAATTCTTAGTCATGTCCTTTGGTCTTACCAATGCCCCAACAGTTTTCATGGACTTGATGAACCTGATGATAGGCGAATTTACACGCCTATAGTGCTATATTTTATCCATATTTTAGCTAAGTTTTGAGGACAAATTATATAATTCATGCACTTTTAGTCCTTTTTCCTGTAAGTGAGCTAACGAACATGATTAGCAAGTTTTCAGGTATAAATGATTCAGAATTCAGCATTTTATGGATAACTTGATGCCAAATAAAGCTTCACGAAGGAAGGAAGAAGAATCTTGGACGCCAAGGACTAAAAGTGGAGCATGGAAAATCTGTCCCGGGCAAACACATCAATTCTGAAGACTTTGGGGACCAGCAGTAACTTATTAGGATTAGGATAATGATACATTAACCTAGTAGGATTTGGTTAAGTATTTCATTAGCTTAGTAGGAATAGGATGTGGGTATTATAAATACCCTATCTTGCTAGAGATTTTTATTCATTCCTCACAATTCCCCCATTCCATCAATTCACCCATCCACCCATCCATCCACTCATCTACAACTCAAAACAATTTGCTTTCAATTAACTCTTTATTACTTTCTCTTCATCTATTCAATTCTTAATTTCCACAACAAGAGAAACGTTACTCTATAAGGAAAGTCACGCCTAACGCCATACCACACTACTACTACACGAAATCTTTATTGTGGTATAATAACAATGTCAATTGTGATTTCCTTCGCACTTATGGGTAACTAAACTTCTCTGTTGGGGTTATGGAAGCCATATGAGATACTATCTAAGGCTATGAGTTTGTGAATTCGTGACACGTGTGTTGCTTATATCATTATTCTCTTTATCTTAATGCAAATTCTTGTGGCTGCAGACACATAGAATAACGCCAGTATAGCATTAACTTGTTCGAAAGAAAAGTTATATGTCTGGAAAAGAGATAATGTCAAGGTAATAGGGTCCCATACCCTATTAAAAAGTTAGTGCCGTAACTGGATTAACCTCTTGGAGAATTTGTACCGTTAGATACGCTTTAAGCTCGAAAGAGTTAAAGTGAAATAATCCTCGAATAGGTCGAAAGACGCCTGGATTTACCATCGAATACAATTCTCTATAAGCACATACATGTCTGAATTCTGCATAACTCATAGCCAATAGAGACGTACAACTCATAAGGTGGACATAACCCCAACTCCTCAATTCTCATTGTTTTACAACCTACTAAACATTCTTTCTTTTTACTTTGCTATTTTCAGTTTTACTTTAATATTTTGGTTACACATTACAATCCCCCCTTTTTACGAGACTTGCACTAAAAGTCTAGTAATCGTTGCTTACTTGTTGACCAAGCTATTCCCTGTGGGATCGATACCCAACCTAGTTGGGTTCTATATTTGCTAGCGACCGCTTTACACTCCCACGAGAGCTGTAGATTGAGCGTTATTAAAAATTGGCGCCGTTGCCGAGGAATACGAGTGTCAATTAAGTTTGTGATAATTACTAGACCCTTTGGTCAAAGATTCTCGTACTTTTACTTTTAGTTTTTGTTTTTGTTTTCTGCAGGTTTCCGTTCAGTGCATGCCCCATACTCAAAGTTTTGGTCAACCGTTATTTCCTATCAATCCTGAACCACAACGTATTGGCAGAATGGAGGCACAACACAAAATTGAAAGGATGGATGCTCAACAGGAACAGGCGAGACTTGCTGCTTTAGCAGCCGCTCAAGTGCATCAACAAAATATTGATAACCCTTGACGAGTAATAAATCCTGATGACGAGGACCTAGGTGATGACGAGTTACTAAACCCACGGCGTACTGCTGAGATGGCGGCACCCATGTAGAGGAGAGATCGTCAAGCGTGACTGAGGCCTGATCGTTGAGCTGTGCAGATTCCTTTTGATGACGATGATGATGATTTGGATGAAGCTGGTGCCACAGGAGCCATTATTATGCCACCCTTAGCACCTGGAGCAAAGTTCAATATCACTAGCACAATGATTCAACTATTGCAGCTTAAGGGATTATTCGGTGGACTTGTGGGTGATGATCAGAATATGCATCTAGTCAACTTTATTTCTACATGCAAGTCATTCGACAATCCTGGCGTTGGACAGAATGCAATTCAACTGCACTTATTTCCATTGTCTCTGTCTGGGGAGGCAACTCTATGGTTGAATGGGTTGAGTCCTGATTCTATTACTAATTGGAGGCAATTGAAAGACGCTTTCCTAGAAAGATTCTTTCTGCCATCCAAAAGAGCACAGTTGAGAGATGAGATCGCAAATTATCGGCAGCTTCCAACTGAAGCCCTCCACGAAACATGGGAGAGGTTCAAGACGAAGCTTATGCGGTGCCCAAATCACCATATGACCAATGTCCACTTGATGGAGATATTATACAGATCTTTGAATCCGGTGACTAGGCCAGTGGTAGATAATGCAACAGGTGGATCATTTATGGACCTCACCTTTGTGCATGCAAGCAATATGCTAGATCGGATGACAAAGCAAAGTAGAGCTTGGTATACCTGGGATTCTGAGGTAGCAAGCTCTACTGTATCTTTTGGCATGACTGCAGAGCAGAGGCGAAAACAAGAGGATCGTGACCAAGACATGGCTCACATGAAAATGCAGATGGATCTTCTTACAAAGCATCTATTATCAGGGAAGATCGAAAAAGTTAAAGCTGTTGCATCAAAAGGAAGAGAGGAATCCGATTTTGAGGAAGAAGCCAACTAGTTGAACAATCAGGGGGGTTTCCGAGGCAATGCCCAAGGAAACCAAGGTCGGAACTATTATGATAATTCAGGATATAAGGACCGTGATCAAGGTAGTTGGAAGGATAAGACTGACAGGAGTGGTTTGTATGTTCCTCCTGGAAGATGTGATGCCGCTGTATCTGGTTCTGGAAATGTGTCAATGGAAGATATAATGGCTAAACTATTGAAAGGAGTAGAGGCAACTAATATGGGAGTGAATGAGGTGAAGAATGACTTGTCCTCAATGAAGCAATTGGTTGACTCACATTCCACTTCAATCAAGCAAATTGAGTAGCAATTGAGCCAACTTTCAGCAGCACTTAATCAAAGAAAGGCTGGCACCTTACCTAGTGACACTGTGCAAAATCCAAGGAATGATGGATCATGCATGGCTATTACTACTCGAAGTGGTAAGGTGCTGGAAACTTCATCCAAAGGCAAGCAAGTGGTCGACGATGTAGTAGACAACAATGATAAGGCTAATAAAAAAAACGCCGTAGAAGCTGACCAAGACGTCTATGACGCCACCCCTAGTAGGTTGCAGCCTGAGACTACCAAAATTCGGAAGCAAGAGGAGAAGAAAGTCATGGAGAAAATAATTCCATATCCACCACCACCTTTTCCTCAAAGATTGAAGAAGCAGGCGAATGATACAAGGTTCAGCAAATTCATGACGATGTTAAACCAGCTGACCATTAATGTTCCGTTGGTAGAGGCACTAGAACAAATGCCTGGGTATGTGAAATTTATGAAGAATCTTTTAACAAAGAAGCGGGAAGTAATCTATGAACCGACAGATAATATTCATCATTGCAGTGCAATTGCCACAAGGTCCTTAGTACAGAAAAAGGCAGACCCTGGTGCTTTCACTATTCCTTGCACGGTTGGATCTATGAATTTTGCTAAAGCATTATGCGATTTAGGAGCCAGCATTAATTTGATGCCACTATCCGTCTACAGAAATTTGGGGTTAGGTGACCCTACTCCAACCAATATGCGGCTCGTGATGGCAGATAGGTCGGTAAATGACCTGTGGGTATCTTGAATGATGTGTTGGTGAAGGTGTCTACTTTCATTTTTCCTGCAGACTTTGTGATTTTGGATTGCGAGGTGGATTCTGAAGTTCCCATAATCTTGGGACGTCCTTTCCTTGCAACTGGAAGTGTGCTTATTGACATGAGAGCTAATGAGCTTTTATTTTGGTTGAATGACGAAGTGGTCCACTTTGATATATGTAAAGCAATGAAGCAGCCCAGCGATATGAATGTGTTCTCTGTAGCTGATGTTCATCATGAGGATAAGAAAGCATTATCTGTAAAGAAACAACTTACTGTTGAGCCATTGTCTGCTGCGCTACTGAATGTTGGGCATGAGGACGATGAAGATCATAAAGAAACTATGTGTGCTCTAACAAAAATAGAGTCCTATTCTCATACTCCTAAGCAGTCGGGCCTTGATCTTAAGAATCAACCGTCACCAACAGCAAAGACTTCCATCGAAGAGCCACCAATGCTAGAATCGAAAGATCTCCTCGATTATCTAAGATATGTGTTCTTGGAAAGTGGAAATATACTTCCGGAGAGTGTGACGGATGATTTAAGTGAACAACATGTAGAGGCTCTCATCTCTGCTCTGATGAGGTACAAGAGAGCTATGGGTAGGAAGATTGATGATATAATTGGTGTCTCTCCTGAGGTATGTATGCACAAGAGTTATATCTAAGAAGATTGCATGCTTACAAGTAAGTATCAGCGTCGTCTGAATCCATTCAAAAAACGATGCCCCACCTATCTCGATGAAGACTAAGTAATCGAGATAGCTATGTCGTGCCGCGACAATAAATCAAATGCTTGGTGGGAGGCAACCCATCGTTTTTAAATGTTTTTAATTGTTTTTGTTTTCTTATGATTTTGTCGAGCCACGACCAAAACTAAGGCGCTTGATGGGAGGCAACCCATCGTTCTAATCGTTTTTGTTGTTTTTGAGTGAATGTAGGTACAAGAGGTGTAAAAGAGGAGATTGGTTGCAAATTTTGATTTGGAAGAATTGTATATTAAAGGTGGTAAGTTAGGAATGAAGAAGCAAAAGGCTATGGATTGAGCATTGCTCATGAAAATATAGGCATCGAACAAGGCTAGGACTAGGTAAAACTAGGCCACGAACAAGGCAAGGCCTATACTATGGCCTAAGGTCTCGGAATATAGTGTGCCATAGCATAGGCGCCGCCCATGCTCAAGTATGCCATAGCATAGGCGCCGCCTATACTAAAGCCTTTTGTCTCTGAATCTCATATGCCATGCTAAAGGCGCCGCCTATGGTCACTAAAGGCTTTGCAATAGGCGCCACCTATGGTCACTAAAGGCTTTGCAATAGGCACCGCCTATGCAAAAGCCTTCTGCTCAACTAGGCATGGCCTATGCTATGGCATTCTGCTCAACTAGGCAAAGCCTTAGGCGCCGCCTATGGTCACTTTTGACTCCAAATCCGATTTTAAATGGGTCGAAACCCGACCCAACCTTTTCCTATAAATATAAGACTTAGTCTTGAACCATAAACACATTGGAAACCTAGCTTATGCGCTGCCTATAGCCTCCAAATACTCTCAAAAAATTTCCTTTTGCTCTTTTTCTTCACAAGAACATCATCCAAGGTCATCAACCAAGTAAGTACTTCTTTGTTCTTCATTTATATTCCGTAAGTACTACACTACTACGCCTATTATGAATTGTTAAATCTTGAAGTAGTATTGGTGATTTGAATGTGATTGAATTGTTGTGATACAACTAAGTGAGTAAATGAATACGTAAGGATGATCTTAACTTGTTTTCAACTTGTATTTGATTTTGATGCATTGTCATACTTTCTCGGAATTGACATGGTCACTAAAATTTCATAATCTTGTCACTTGCATACTTACATGTTGGAATGACTTGTTCATCGAGATAAGAATTATGGTTGACTACCAGCATATGAGGTTGTGATTATTTCTAGATGTTATACCTTGATTAAATCTCTATGTAGTAGTCTTGATATATCAAACATGAAAGTATTGCCAAGATTACAAGAAGTATGACTGCACTGATTATATTGTTGGAATATAGCGCCTAAAACGTATATCGATGAAGTCTGAGTAATCGACATCATTCACTTAATTAGTTTGTGTCAACAAATTAAGTGTGGGGTGGTGTCACTATTGTCTATTTGTTGATTGAATCTTCCGAGATGAAGCTAACATGACTCTATTGAGATCTCAGGTACAATGGCACCAAAAGATAAGAAAAGCAACCACTTAACAAAGAGGGCAGAAAAGAGCAAGCTGAATCCTCCATGCTGCAAATACCTCGACGCACTCTTGGAATCAAGTGGGGGTACTTATGAGAAACTTCTGAGGATGACGACTCTGACGATGATTCTGATGAATGGGGTATGACACCAGACATAGAGGATGAGTCCGACTAACCAGGTTCTTCTTATTTATATTCCACTAAGGGCAGTGTGTCCCGTTTAAGTGTGGGGTGGTGGTATTTGCATGCTATACTCCTTTATTCGCATTTGCATTTATGTTTGTTTGCTTAGCTAGTTTTTTTTTCGTCGTTTTTTTTAGTAAGCAAAGTTTTTTTTCGTTTAGAATTTTTTTTTTTAACTTAGCTTTGCATGAAATTATTCTAATAGGCAGCATGAGATTAAAACAAGAGTACGTGCTAAAATCATGACTATTGAGACGTCTAGGCTCTAATTGTGACTCACTATGTGATATTGTGTGGTTCAATTCCCTCATCTATTGGGTCAAGAGTCTATACTACTCCCAATAAAGTCGACCATATGCCTTATGTGTGTGAGGATATTGTATATTCTATGTTTGTGGCTGATGCTAGAACTTGCCTAGTATGTATGTAAAGCGAAAATAAAGATGCAAGTCTAGGAGATGATTTACGCATTTCTTTTGACAACCTATACTTGTTTACCTTCTTTTTACCTACCCATGGACATTATCTTAGTTAACCCCTTTTGAGCCTTTAGCCTATTTTCTTTGACAACCTCATATGTAAGCCTAATCCATTTTTTCAAGACCATAATTTGATCCAAATTCCTAAGTGCTTTAAAGTGTAAAGTCATGTGACAAAATAAGAGGAAATTGGGTGAGTATGATGCTTTAGAAAGTAATGGTGCTTGAATTTGTGATGAAAAATAATTGCTATCATAAGAGGTGTGTTATGAAAAGAAAAAGGAAAAGAAAACTAAAAAGTTAGTTATGTTCAAAAATTGAAAAACAAAAGAGGTGACAAAGGGAGGTAGATTAAAAGAAGTTTGAAAGAAAGCATAAATGGCATATTGTGATGTATTAAAGCACTTAGGGAACTTAGTCACTATTTCTGGCCAAAATAGTCCTACCCGTCCCTTAGCCTACATTACAACCCGTAAAAGACCTATTTGATCCTAAGCTTAGCATTCTGACATTTAGTGGAGCATTACACTAAGGGCAAGCCTATGGACATCAGTTGCAACATACGAATTCTTTGTGAGAGCGAGAGCAAGGATACTTTTATACCCATGTTTGAAAAATATGCTATACTTATGAGTGATTATGGGTAATATATTGTGAGACACACATGGTTGATGAATTTTGGATAGTTGTGTATGATTCTTTGTGCCTTAACTTTTGAATATGAGTTGACCACCATCACGAGTCTATGTTGGAGGTTGAATTGTTTCTACTAATGATCAGAAAACTACTCTATGTTGATAATTGTTGTGCTTGTCTTGACGAATATTTTGTGTTGTTACTGTGAAACCCTAAGTTGATGTTTAGATGGACATGATAGTTTGTTCGAGGACGAACAAAGCTTTAAGTGTGGGGTGTAATTTTTGATAACGCTCAATCTACAGCTCTCGTGGGAGTGTAAAGCGGTCACTGTCAAATATAGAACCCAACTGGGTTGGGTATCGATCCCACAGGGAATATCTTGGTCAACAAGTAAGCAACGATTACTAGACTTTTAGTGCAAGTCTCGTAAAAAGGGGGGATTGTAATGTGTAACCAAAATATTAAAGTAAAACTGAAAATAGTAAAGTAAAAAGAAAGAATGTTTAGTAGGTTGTAAAACAATGAGAATTGAGGAGTTGGGGTTATGTCCACCTTATGAGTTGTACGTCTCTATTGGCTATGAGTTATGCAGAATTCAGACATGTATGTGCTTATAGAGAATTGTATTCGATGGTAAATCCAGGCATCTTTCGACCTATTCGAGGATTATTTCACTTTAACTCTTTCGAGCTTAAAGCGTATCTAACGGTACAAAATTCTCCAAGAGGTTAATCCAGTTACGACACTAACTTTTTAATAGGGGATGGGACCCTATTACCTTGACATTATCTCTTTTCCAGACATATAACTTTTCTTTCGAACAATTTAATGCTATACTGGCGTTATTCTATGTGTCTGCAGCCACAAGAATTTGCATTAAGATAAAGAGAATAATGATATAAGCAACACACGTGTCACGAATTCACAAACTCATAGCCTTAGATAGTATCTCATATGGCTTCCATAACCCCAACAGAGAAGTTTAGTTACCCATAAGTGCGAAGGAAATCACAATTGACATTGTTATTATACCACAATAAAGATTTCGTGTAGTCGTAGTGTGGTATGGCGTTAGGCGTGACTTTCCTTGTAGAGTAACGTTTCTCTTGTTGTGGAAATTAAGAATTGAATAGATGAAGAGAAAGTAATAAAGAGTTAATCGAAAGCAAATTGTTTTGAGTTGTAGATGAGTGGATGGATGGGTGGATGGGTGAATTGGTGGAATGGGGGAATTGTGAGGAATGAATAAAAATCTCTAGCAAGATAGGGTATTTATAATACCCACATCCTATTCCTACTAAGCTAATGAAATACTTAACCAAATCCTACTAGGTTAATGTATCATTATCCTAATCCTAATAAGTTATTGCTAGTCCCCAAAGTTTTCAGAATTGCTTTGTTTGCCCGGGACAGATTTTCCATGCGCCACTTTTGGTCCTTGGCGTCCAAGATTCCTCTTCCTTCCTTCGTGAAGCTTTATTTGGTGTCAAGTTATCCATAAAATGCTGAATTCTGCATCATTTATACCTAAAAACTTGCTAATCATGTTCGTTAGCTCACTTACAGGAAAAAGGACTAAAAGTGCATGAATTATATAATTTGTCCTCAAAACTTAGCTAAAATATGGGTAAAATATAGCACTATAGGCGTGTAAATTCGCCTATCATCAAAACCATGTGTTTAAGCAGTACTTAGATATGTTTTTCATAGTCTTCATAGATGATAACCTTTTTTACTCTTACAATGAACATGATCATGTAGACCATCTTAGAATAGTATTGCAGACTCTCAGAAACCATTAGCTATTTATCCAATTCAGTAAGTACAAATTTTGTCTAAGGTTAGTAGCTTTCCTTGGCCATATAGTTTCTGTTGATACCCAAAAGATCGAAGCAGTGAAAAACTGGCCCAAACCTATCTATCCATAAAATATAAGGAGTTTCTTGGGTTTGGATGGCTATTACCAATGATTTTTTAAGGGATTTTCATCTATTGAAACCCCTATATACAGATTGACTCAGAAGAAGGTCAAATTCCAGTGGTTAGATTTTTGTGAGAAAAGTTTTCAGGAATTGAAGACTCAACTCACTACAGCTCTAGTTTTAACCCTACTAGATGGTTTTGATGGCTTTGTTGTGTACGGTGATGCATATAGAGTATGTTTGGGTAGTTTCCTTATGTAAAGAGGTAAGGTCATAGCCTATGCCTCTAGACAACCTAAACCCCACGAGAGAAACTATCCTACTCATGATCTTGGGTTAGCAGTTATAGTTTTTGCCTTAAAGATTTGGAGGCATTACTTGTATGGGGTTCACGTTGATGTGTTCACAGACTATAAGAGCTTACAGTATGTGTTCTCCCAGAAAGATCTTAAACTCTATCGGAGAAGATGGTTGGAGTTGTTGAAAGATTATGATATAAGTGTACTATACTATCCAGGCAAGGCCAATGTATTGGCTGATGCTCTCAGTAGGATATCTATGGGTAGTGTTGAGGACAGTAAGAAGAAGTTATCTCATGAAGTCCATCACCTTACCCTACTAGGTGTCCACTTAGTTGACTCAGTAGAAGGTAGTATGTGGGTTCAGAATAGTTTAGAATCATCTCTAGTTTTCGAAGTAAAGGAAAAGCAGGATAGAATCCCAGTTTAGTTAAGTTGAAAGAGTCAGTCAATGATCAGAAGGTAAAGGTTTCTCCTTAGAGGGAGATGGTGTATTACATTATTAGGGTCATCTGTATATTCTGAGTGTAGATGACTTGAGGCAAAAAATTCTTGTAGAGGCACATGGTACACGTTACTATATTCATCCAGGGGCCATAAAGATGTACCATAATTTGCAGAAAATTTATTGGTGAAGTGGGATGAAGAGGGATATTGCAGAGTTTTTAGCTAGGTGATCTCTATGTCAGTAGGTTAAGATTGAGCATAAAAAACCTAGTGGGTCCATGCAGGAGTTCAGCATTCCTACTTGGAAGTGGGAAGAAGTGACATGGATTTTGTGATGGATTTGCCTCGTACTCATCATCAGCATAATTTAGTCTGGGTCATTATAGATAGAATAACTAAATCAACTCATTTCCTACCAGTCCATACCTCTTATTCAGCCAAGTATTACGCCAAACTCTATATCAAGGAGTTGGTCAGATTGCACGGTGTTCTGATGTCCATTGTCTCAGATAGAGGTACCCAGTTCACCTCTTATTTCTAAAAGGCATTCCAAAAGGGTCTTGGTACCCGAGTTTACCTTAGTACTGCTTTTCATCCTTAGACAGATAGTCCAGCAAAAAGGACCATCCAGACTTTAGAAGATATGTTGCGAGCATGTGCGATTGATTTTAGAGGTAGTTCGGATGACCACTTGCCTTTGATTGAGTTCGCATATAACAACAACTATCATTCTAGCATTCAGATGGCTCCGTTTGAGGTGCTTTATAGGAGGAGATGTAGATCTCCCATTGGTTGGTTCAAAGTGGTTGAGGTCGAAGTGATAGGGCCTGACCTGGTATTTGATGCCTTAGAAAAAGTTCAGTTGATCAGATAAAGGATGAAGACAGCTCAGAGCCGACAAAAATCATATACAAATATGCGCAGATTCAATCTAGAGTTTGATATTAGTGAATATGTCTATTTGAAAATCTCTTCTATGAAAGGTGGGAACAGGTTTAGCAAGAAGGGGAAACTCAGTCCCTGATATGTCGGTCCTTACCAGATTCTCAGTCATTTCAAAAAGGTAGCTTACAAGATTGAGTTGCCTTCAAATCTAGCTTCAATACATCAAGTGTTTCATGTCTCCTTGCTAAAGAAATGCATAGGTGACCCAGCAGCCATAGTCCCAATAGAGGGTATAGATGTTCAGAACAGTCTCTCTGCTGAAGAGGTTCCAGTCGAAATCCTTGACTATCAGATTTGTAGACTGATGAACAAAGAAGTCCCTCTAGTCAAAGTTCTTTGGCGAAATCAGTCCGTTGAGAGAGCTACATGGGAAGCAGAAGCAGATATGCAAACCAAGTACCCTCACCTCTTCTCTGCCAACTCAAACTTAGTTTAAGGTAATAGTTTTCCTTAAAACATACTCAGAATTACCTTGCAAAACTTGGTATCAGTTACTATTTCATAGTCAGTCATGCATTCATGAATTGTATTCAGTCATGTATTTGTTATATTTAGATATTCATGTTCAGTATGGAAAACTCAGTATATTGGTAGTTTCAATCATGTTTCATTGTTTATGTTAATAAGTTCAGTACATCAGCAATCTCATCTTAGTCAGCCTCATTCGAGGGCGAATATTCCCTACGAGGAGATATTGTCAGACTCCCCAAAATTCTAAGCTTGACTTAGTCCTATAAAGCCTATTAAGGGGTCCCTGACTTAGAAAACAATTTAGCTAAGTATTTATACTTAGAGTCATTTTAGCCTTCGTAGTTTGGCAATCCAAGTTCACAACCTTCCCGACCTTATTTTGTTAATTTTCAAATTGATTCATGATCAGGGTCAATTGTAGGCTATCTCGGGTGAGTTTTGAGTTTTTAAGACTAGTGTAAGAGAAAGTTTGGATGCTAAAAATAGTGAGGGGTCACGATAGCCCCGCGTCGCGAGGCCCAGTTAACCCAGCTAGGGGTCGCATCATGATAGGTCGTTAACCCAAGAAGGGGTCGCGATGCAAGGTGCAACCCAGTTCAACAAATTTTAGTTACGGGTTATGGGGGTAAATGAGTCAATTTCCCCACCCTTATTCACCCAAAAATACAAAATTAAGTGCCTATTCACCAAAATATACTTACTTTCTCTCAAATTCTCTCAAGAACAAGTATTAGAGTTTTCAATTCATGATTCAAATCTCAAGAATTCTGCCATCAATATTCTGAAAAACAAGCATAAAGGTATGTGAAGTGTTCATCCAAGGGTCCCTTTCAACCTTGGAGTTTATGAAACCCTTTTTAAAATCTTAAATCATGATTTCCAAGTTATGGGTTGTTTGTATTCATGTTAATCTTGTTGTGTGATTTCCAAGATGATGTCTTTAATGAATTTTATGAATTTATGTTAGCTTGTGGGTTGAAATATTTGAAATTGAAGTGATTAATGTAGCCATGATGTATTGAATTATTATTGATGCCCAAGTATAATATAATGTCTACCATGTGTTTGCCCAAAATGCCTAGGTGAATTAATTTTGCAATTTGATCCATTGTTGATCTTAATTATGAACTCATGAAAAAACTACATATCTAAATGACTTCCATGTTAAATCTATGCCTTGAAGGTGTTTATTGAAATGCCTATGTGAATTGTTAGTGTACTTATGACATGATAGCATGCATCCCTATACATGTACAAGTTTAAGATTTACAAGTGTTTGATTAAATGCCTTAGAAAGTAAATTATGAACATGTGTCCATTGTTGTGCCGTCAAGATTTATGTTATGCTTTACTCTTTATGCTATCGAGTCATGGGGGTATTTAATACTCAACAATTTAGCTGTATACCTAGAGCTAGTGTCAGTTGCGAGAATAGTCTCAGTCAGCTCGTGATCAGTGGTACTTTGAGTCAGTTTCAGAATTCAAGAAAAATTAGTAAACTCAGTACTAATCCAGTAGAGTTCAGTATTCAGTTTAATACTCAGTAAACTCAATCAGTTAGCAAGATTTAGTAGTATTTAATTAGTCAATGGAATTCAGCAAACTCAGTCCAATTCAGTCAAACAGTATAATCAGTAACAGTTTAGTCAAGCCTAGTATGAACTAGGAAATCAGTTCAGTGTCGATTCAGTTGGGAGTAGGATTCAACACCGAGTAAACCCAAGGATGGGGACACACCTTCCAGGTAAGGGTGTGATTCTTACAATCAATCCTTGTATTCCAAAACTACATAGCTAGCATAGGTTGAGATATTAAACCTGCCAGTCGAGGGTTGATGAGGTGTTTTAACCTATCAATTAGGGTTCCACCGTTCTCATTAGAGTACCTGCCAGATGAGGGTATATCTTCAGTTTTCTTTACCCATGGCACGGTACTGGCACCCTTCTATCTGGGGTTACAGGTTGGGCCCCAAAATCTATTCAAAAAAGGGGCATGTCGGTTAGATGATTACCTCCCACAATCTTAGTTTCAGATTCAGTCTCAGATTAGAACTCAGCATAGTTCTATAGACTTCAGGACTGTCTGATACGCTCATCCAGATAATCAGTAATACAGTATTAATAAAATCTGATATCAGTAAATTAGTATTCAGACTCAGTATCCAGTATTATCATGATTTCAGTTACAATCTACGTATTCATGCATGCACTCCCATTCAGTCATATTCATGTTATTCAGTTAGTATTTTTTATGCATCATGAACCCATGCATTTCATCCTACCTCGCTGAGCATACCATTATATTCAAAGTACTGACACATGCTTTTTGCACTATGATGTCTTATATTATAGGTTCAGAAACACGGGTCCCAGAGTATCCTTAGTAGTACAGCTTCTCGACTGACAGTGTAGTGGTGAGTCCTCATATTTTAAGGACATGATTATCTTTAGCATTTTAGTTATTTTAGCAGTCAGTCGGAGTTAGTTGGGGACTTGTCCCATCAACTCCATATTTCAGATAGTTTAGAGACTTATTAGACTAAAGTATTTTCAAACAGTTATTTTCAGTATTCAAATTTTAGTATGCAGTATTATTTCCAGATTTGAACCTTATGGCAGTTTTCCATATTTATTCCTTTATTACAGTGTCATTATTACTCAGTAATCCCAACTGGTACCAGTCGTGGGTTAGCTAGTGGTCCTTCGGGATTGTTAATGTCGTGTAGCATCTGGGGTACAGACTCGGGGTGTTACAATGTTCTTGAATTTTGTAGTATGGAGAATTAAGTCTTAGGAGTTGTTGTATAGTGTTTATTAAAGTTGAACTTGAGGAAATATAGGTAGGCAATATGAGCCTTTGGTATTGTTTTACAAATTTTATTAAAAGGTGATTTATGTGATTAGAGGTGTAATGTTTGTATCTAAGGAGTTGAATATAGAGTGTTAAGTGTTTAGAAGCATGGATGTCCATACCCATGATAATATCAGTCATAAGTCAATAACTTTGGGGTTGGAGAAAGTTACGATTAGTGTCCCTAGATGGGGAAGTTCTAGATAGAATTTAGAATCTTTATATTAAAATTATTGAGGGGAGTTAGTGTTCATATGTATATTGATGTCCCCCCTCTTGTGTTAGAGTGTTGTGCTTGTAGATTTAATAAGAAGCTATGTTCAAAAGTTTAGGAGTGTGACTTTGCTCCATGGGGGGAGATAATAGATTAAAGCAGTTCTCGAATTTTCTTGTGGTGTCATGTTTCAAGTAAGAATCATGATAAATCAATCCTATTCAAGCAAGCTCCTCCCACTTCGATTTGAATAGACATCTACAAATGCCTTATGTAATCAAGTCTTTCCTATGTCTAAGGTTTGAACTCTCATGTAACTCATGTCATGTTTTGAACTTAAAACAAGAAGCAATAATGTCCTCAGTGATCCAATATTCCAAGTATCCAAGCTCTTTGTTATGTTGCTCATGATCCATAAAAGTGCTTGTTTCACATAATGCTTGGTTTGAAGAAAATATGCTTTTTATATGTCACCAATTCATTTTATGTCAAGTTTAGCCAAAGTGATAAAGTTTATGCTAAATCATGGAACAATTTCAGTTCTTTAAATGAGGATCAATCGCGGCAAGTGGCAATCCTTGTCTTAGTTGTTAACTACATAAATTTTGGCTTTATTCTATATAGCTCATCATATGTATACCTATGTTTCTCAATATGATCTGTACTAAGAATCATGTTGTGTTTAGTTTATGCCAAACTACTCTTTACTTATGATCCAGGCACTTCATATATGAAGCACTTCATGTCTATTCTATCGTATCTTTACCTAATTTCCCTTCTTGAGTAGTGCAATAAGTATAAGTTATGACCTGACAATTGTTAGTTCCATTCATGATGTTTATGATCGAGTCCCTCAATGACCCTCTGTATGTTAGTATGATGGTTATTGTGAAAGCACAGTGATATTTTAGGTAGGGGAGTGACGATCTTAAATGTGAAAATTTTGATGTGATTTCTTAAGCTAAAATTTAGGAGAAGGGAGAAAAAAGAAGATGAACTTTTGATATGTCAAATAGTTAGTAAGGAGATATATGGCGAAATTCTATGTGACAGTGATTAAATTTGCTCGTCTTAGAGGAAATATCAATGAAGTGGGGATAGTAATGATAGGCTTAAATGTTGTGATTGATGAAAACACAAACCCATTTACCATGTGGTTAGTACTCCCAGAATTAAAACCCAAGTGTGTTTGATGGTAGTGATAAGGTAAACTAATCTTCTTAAAGGGATATAGAGTATGGAGTCCCTTAGCTTGAGCTAGCACTTTTTTTTCTCCGAGATAGGCTTCCGCATAGGAGTATTATATCGTAGAACTCAAACTCTTGTGGTTAGATGTGTGATGGGAGAGTTGTAAGTGGGTAATGATGAGGTAGAAAATGCTTCTATTCCTATCTCCCACGAAATCTCATTCAATGATTGTACCGATGTTAATTAGGCCTATAATTGCCAAATAAACTCATGCTTTATGTTGTGATGATCATGAATCATATGTAAGGTCATCTCTATATCAATCCTTATCATCTCACGCTTCGTGCATATACGATTCACTAGGGGGTTATCATAAAGCTCTTTGATGCCTTTGCATATTTTGTTGAGGAAAAAAAAAATTTCAATGCAAGGTTACGCTCCTTACTTTATACTTTTTGATCTTCAACAAGATCCTATCCATCATTCGGGGATGAATGATCCCAAGGGGGAGATAATGTAATACCCCGCATCTTTGAGCTAGAAATCGAACCATCATTGCTAAGTGTGCAAACTCTAATCCCATGATTTGCATTTTAATTAATGTATCATGATTTTTATCTAAGTGTGGGAAGTGCTTTCGAAGTGAAAATTATTCATAGAAACCACCTAGAGAAAAGTTTAGCTAAGAATATTTCATTCGTCCAAGGTTTGATATTCGATTCTACAAGTATCTACTTTAAATATATATAACTTTTGATATAAGTGGGATTTTTCATCTCAAGACCCACCTAATTGTAGATCATTGAGTCAGATTTCAAACGATAATAATTTTGCCTTAATCTAATACACGAGCAAAAATTTATAGCCATTTTTGTGAGTGGTAGTGAGGGCGCGCGATAAGCCCGCACCACGGGGATTAGAGCGTTGGACTGGACCAGACATCTTGGGCTCTACTCCCTTGGACTAAGAGTGCGCCGCCTGTTCCATTCCTATGTTGTTTTCAACTCCTTAAGGGTCAAGAGGCACTTTGGTCCTTTCTCCTTAACCCCAAACATCCAAAGGATGATTTATATCCCCCAAAAGGGCAGTATTTTCCCATCTCTTTAACAACCACTCACCAAAAACCCTTCCTTTCCCAAAGAATAAAATCCAAAATCCTTTTCTCCAAGAATCCAAGGAATTTATGCCTTTTAATCCAAAATATCCCAAGAAAAGTGTCAAGATTAAGGTTCCATTCCTCGTCTAAGGAACATAAGGTACGTGGGGTTTTCCTAAACTACATGGGCTTATTGAAAACGTTTTGATTAAGGTTCAAGTTATGGAATCATTAAATTACTAAGGGTTTTATATTCACAGGAACAGATATGCATTGTGAACCCTTTTTATGATAATGATTTGGTCTTGAGGCCTTTCCCTAAATTTGATTTTCATTCATATATATATATATATATATATATATATGCGTTTGGAGTTTGAAAGTTGAATTGAGAGCATGAGTATTTGTACTCCCTCTCTAGTTATGACCCTTTTTTGATTTTCACATATTATATATTGATAAATGTCACCTTTTTAAGCATGGTGTAAATGTTTCTTTGTTATGGTTAAATGATTTGAGGTTGATTTTTAATTGAAGAGAAGGTGTTTTACTTGTCGGTTAATGTTAAAGATTCTTATTGAAAGAATTGCATGGTAACTACAAAGAAAGTGACCACCACCTGTTTAAGAATTGAAAGAGAGAATTCTTGCATAAGTTTCATGTATTTTGAAATACTAATTCTCTTGTACTATTTGAATAATTTGGTGGTCCAAACATTATGTTTTGAATGAAAAGACTGTAACATGATATTGTATAGCTTATATGACTTACAAGTCTTGATATGATGATATCAAATCGGACAAATGCCATAATAGACTCAGACTAGACTTTATACAAAAAGTTTTCAGACATTAGACCCCTTTTCAGAAAGATGCATGATTTAAAATATTAAAAATAGTCTTAAAGAGAGTTAGATGGTTACCCAAAAAAGGCATTTGAGAGTAAGGGATCATCGCTAGAAATTGATTTTTGCCGATTTAGGTGATATAATTGTCTCATTCCAATGTATACTTCTCCTTGAGACACTAGTATACTAGATAGTATGTAGGACCCCTATCCTTGTGGCAAACTGGGATGTGGGGTCTTGGCCGACGAGTTAATGGTGGACCCATATAGCCCGTGGGTTCTAGGCTTGTAGGGTGTACCATCTAGCTCAGAAGTAAGATAAAGAGTGAATCATGTTCTTAATGAATTGTTTCAAATTTTTTAAAGTATGCCTATGTGTTTTTCCTATATTGTTTGTAATATGTTTTTGTTTGTTTTTACGAATTGCTCTCACTTATGTTGAATAAAACTATGTTATATTGGATTACTCTTTGTACCAGTACATCTGTGTTGATCCACCTATATTTCAGGATCCTAGCCACAGTCCTGGGGTCCCGCTAAGCAGTAGATTATTTTTCCGAAGTTTGCAGTTGGTGAGCCTCCCTTATTTCGAAAAGCCTTGGTTATTGGACATTGTTATTTTATTTTTATTTTTGTTTCATGGTCTGACTGGGGCCTTGTCCCAATTTTAAACATGTATTGGTACTTGCATTGTTAGAGATTTGCAGACTGGTGTGACATATTTTAATGTTAAGAATTTTTTTTCAAATTATTCAGTTGAATTATGAGAATGACCATGTTTCTGTACGATAATTTTCTACATTTCTTTATATTGTATGAATGTTATGCATGATTGCTAGATAGAAAAGGGCACCCAATCCTTTATGGTTCGGTATGCTCATCCCGGCCAGGGCCTCGGCTTGGGTCATGGCATTAACGCATCATTAAAAAGAGATAACAATAAATCAAACATGTATAATAATAAAATGACAGTTCCAATAGACCACACATCTGTTGTACCAGGTAGGATATCTGTTGTAGCATATAACAAACCTGTTGCAGCGGATGATCAATCTAGTAGAAATAATAAAAATAGGCCATATATGTATTGTACCAGGTAGGATATCTGTTGCAGCATATAACCAACCTGTTGCAACAGATGAGTAATTCGTTAGAAATATTAAAAATAGATCACTCATCTATTGCACCAGGTAGGATATTTGTTGCAGCATATAACCAACCTGTTGTAACGGATGAGTCATTCGTTGGAAATAATAAAAATAGATCACTCATCTATTGCACCACATAGGATATCTGTTGCAGCGTATAACCAACCTGTTGCAGTAGATGATTAATCCATTGAAAATAATAAAAATAAGCCACACATCTGTTGCACCAGGTAGATTATCTGTTGCAGCATTTAACCAACCTATTGAGAGGATTAGTAATCCGTTGGAAATAATAAAAACAAATCACTCATATGTTGCACCAGGTAGGATATTTGTTGTAGCATATTACTAACTTATTGCAACGGATGAGTAATCCGCTGGAAACAATAAAAATAGATTACTCATTTGTTGCACCAGGTAGGATATATCAACTTGTTGCAGTGGATGAGTAATCTATTAGAAATAATAAAAATAGATCACTCATCTATTGCCAAATGAGTTATTTATTGGATTAATATTGTTTAGATTTCTTCCTAACAGAAGATTCGTCTATCGCAACAGATGAATGATCTGTTAGATTGTTTATCTGTTGCATCAGATTTTTATTGTTGTATAAGATTTTCATGTGTTGCATCAGATGGTAACATATCACTCATTTGTTGAAACAGATCACTCATATATTGCCAAATGAGTTATCTGTTGGATCAATATTATTTAGGTTTCTTCTAAATAGAAGAGTCGTCTATCGCAACAAATGAATGATCTATTAGATTGTTCATCTGTTGCATCAGATTTTTATTATTGCATCAAATTTTCTTGTGTTACATCAAATTTCCATCTGTTGCATTAGATGATTTATTTGTTGCATCAGATGATTCATCTGTTGCAACACCATTTTTACCAAGAAAAATAACAAATCTACCTAGCAACACCAATACAACACACACACACACAAAGAACATAGTGACCAAAAATCATCAACAAATCGAATCAACAGTTCGACAACAAGAACTAATTATATTTCACACTGAAAAGAGTAGAGAAACAATGTCAAAAATTAGGATTTTATTCAGTCCACATTTCAAATTTAAGCAAGAAATATTGAAATTGTTAACCAATACTAGAAGAAAAGTTGTCTCAAGTTCCTCTGTTTTTTCATAACTAAAAAGACATAATTTTTTACCTATAAAAGAAGAAATGGGACGACGAAGAACTCAAAATTATTATCGTCGGAGAACACTGCTTGTCACATCGATTGACGGTTGAAAGTCCAAAAGAAACTCATCGAGCCATTTGTCGTAGGGGATTGAAGGGAGAAATTTTGTGGAACTATTGGTTGGGAGAGAGTTGAGAGAGACTATCGAGAGAGACAGGGGGAGAGACAATTGATTTGGAGTGAAGAGGGGTGTGGATCGATTTGTATTTTTGAAATGATTAGAATGTTTTGAAAATACTAATCAAGTCCACAATTAACTTAATCAAGTTTTTGACTCTTTAAGTTGGTCAATATGACCAATCCTTCATTCAAAACTTAAATGACACATTTCCTTCAATTTTCTCAAGAAAGTCTAACCTAAAAAGTTTTTTAAGTGGCACCATTATAAAATGACATGTGTTAATTTGTAGGACAAGTTAGTTAATTAGTTAAGAATTAGTTATTAGTTATTTTTAAATTTAAAAATATTTATACATCTAAATGCTAAAATAGCTGTAGTTTTTAAAATGTATTCTAACTTCACATGGGAAGTTACCTAAATTTATATTACTCTTCCCCTTGAGTTTTAACTGCAGCTATATAATACCTACACATTATTTACTTTAATTTTTTATACTCTTTTTCATAAGTTGCAATCTTTTACAATTTTGTAATCTTGTTGATGCTTACTTTTTAATCTAATTTTAAGTTCTTATTTACATGAGAATCTAAAAATCTTATAATATTCTAATTTGAGTTCTTATTTACATAAGAATTTAAATTTAAAAATTTGCATAAACTTTTTAAAAATTTATTTAATTATTTAGATTGAGATATAAAATTAAAAAAAAAAAAAACATAAAAACCCATAATTCTGAGTACCATGTTATCTGTGAATATTGAAAAATATGGGAATATTAAAATGCTAAACTAACTAAGTTTATTAAAGCTTTTTAAAAATTTTATATTTATTTATTTATTTAAGTTTTTTCCTTTTAAAGAAAAAAGAAATTCTGACATTGTTTTATCATAGTGATGATTATCTATTTACTCCTTTTTTTTAAAAAAAAAATGGAGATTATTATGATTTCACATTTTTACTTTTATAATTAATAATATAAAATAATCTTTTTGATTTGGTAAAAATAATAGAGATAAGGGTGCATATCGTTTAAAAAGAATAGAATAAGGTGCAAACTACAAGGAGAATGTATGTGAGGAGTGCAAATGTACAAAAGAAATTTGATTTTGAACCCTATAAATAAGAAAATTTTAGCTAACCCTAGGAGAGATCTGTTGACCCTACAATTTGACGGCGGACCCTAAGAAACATCTTCATTCTCGACAGTTCAATTTCATGACCACCATGAAGATCACTCTGGAGAAACATCATTTTGTAAAACTCATGAAGTCGGATTTCAAGCAAGGAGTTGTAAGTAAATCCTTTTAATTATTTTCATTCTAACTTTATCAATGATGCATACATGCTATTGTGGGGTTGGTGGGTTGGGGGTAGAGGGAAGGGTTGAATACCAATTCTTGGGATGAAATTTATGATTCTTTGATTGCTAGAGATATGATTTAATTCTTTTTTCAACTTGTAGTAAATCTAACAATCCTATTCTTCTAAATTAAATTTCAAGCTTAAGTTTTTTTTTTTCAATAAAGTACTTTTTCTTCCATATATAATAGCTAGTATTATTCCCATAATTTTAGGAGATATATATTATCTATTCCTTGTGTTATTAGACCTTACATGGTTTCATTAAGTTTAATATGCCTAAAATTTGAACGTACATTTGTGTTATTAAGAATATGTCGTCATTTGTAGATCTGAACACTGAATGAACAAGATCATTTATTTTTCAACATTGAACGATTATAATTTATTTATTTGTAAACTTAATAAATATACAATTCAAACAAAAAGCAATTAAATATTAGAAAATATAAATTCAATAAAATAAATTCATTATTTTCTTTTAAAAATGAACATTTATGTTTTCTCGTGATAGTGAAGATAGTTTGTAGTAGTTGTGGTAATAATTGATTTTAATGACTAGTAATGATCGATGTTAGTAACTAATAATGATGGTGGTGTTGATATTTGTGATAATAGGGGTGGTTGGTATTATTTTAACTTGTGTGATGGTGCTAGATGGAGGTGGTTCTTGTGATGGTGAAGTTGGTTGATGTTAGTAGTTGATGGTGGTAGTTGCTAGAGGTCTTATGTGATGGTGAAGGTGTTTTATGGTAGGGATTTGCAGAGGAGGATTTAGCATTGGTGGAGGGGGTTCCCGAAAATCCCCAAACATCTTCATATACGATGTAATTATATTAAGAATTTGTTAAATATAAATAAAGTATATGTGAGGAACCCACTAGCAAAGTTGTTCGTTGTCTTAGCGGTTTAAAATGAACTTAAATAAGTTCTCATATGCTATACCTAAGTTTGAATCCCCTTGGAATGACTATCTTTAACTTCTTTTGGTATAATATTTATTTTATTGGAAATCCCTAAGCTTAAAATCTTGAATCCGTCTCTGGAGATTTGCTACAATGATGGTAGCGACTTATAATGGTAATGTAGGTGGTAGTGGCGGTGGATATATTTAAAAATTATGGAGATGATAGGTATTGTAACAACTGATAGCAGTGGTTAGCAATAGTGATGTTTGAAGTTAGTGATGGTTGTTCTTGGTGGATGATGCTTGACAATGATAATGGTGGTTGAAAATGTAGTGATGGTTGTGATGGCAGAGGTGGCTGTTGGTGATGACTAATGGTAGTAGATAAATTATAGTAGTGATGAACGGTGGTGGTAATGATTGGTGTTAATGGCTAGTAATACTGCAGTGATATGTAGTGACTATCATGATGATGACAATTGATAGTGTTGCAATTGGTGGTAGTTTCCTTGGTGAAGTTGGTTGATGTTAGTAGTTGATGATGTTGATGATAGTAACTGAAGAATGTTTGGTGATAGTTGCTGATGGTATTAGTTGTGATGATGAAGGTGATTAACAGTAGAGGTTAACTATAGTGTTGTCATTGACTACCACTAATGGAAGTGGTGGTAGTGGTTACAACGGTGGTGATGATGGCTGAAAAATATAGAGTGGTTATGATATATTGATGGTAATTGTAATGATAGAGTTTTTTGGTAGTAGAAATTAACAACAATAATGGTAGTAATTGTAGTGGTGGGGGTGATGAATAATATAATGATAATGATAAAGGTGATAGGTGATTAGGTGTGGTAGCGGTTGACGGTAGTGGTTGACTATGATAGTGATTGTTTGTTGACAAAGATTGATAGTGGTGGTGACTGATGATTTCTAATAGAGTGATGGAGAAAATTATTCATAGAAGAGTACATCTTAAAGGTACTAAAACTTTATTCTATTTCTAAATATTGAAGTCCTAGTTAGACCAATTAAATACTTAAATCTTAATAAAAACAAGCGCACTTAATGACCTCGGTGTGAAACATCCAGATCTAGACCACCATAGTGAGACCAACTTTGTTCAATATCTTAATGATAAAAATCTATTCAGACTAAATAATTAGTGCTAAAATCTTAATGTATACAAAAACACTTGATAAGGTCTTATCAAGTGCAAACAAATGAAAGCCCTAGGCAAGTTTCTATGATCTCTTGCATATCTACATGCTACTGAGTGGTTGAATACCTAATTCTTGGGATTAAATTTTGTAATAAATGTTTTATTCTCTTTCAATTTGTAGTAAATCTAATAACACTATCTTTTTAAATTTGAATTTCAATCTTGAGTATTTCTTTGCTTATATAGAGTACTTTTCTTCCCTATATAATTTTTTAGTGATTTATCAAAACCAAATCAATTTTTGTAGAATAGAAGTATGAATCTGACTGATATATTATATTTGTTATAAAATAATAAAGAACAAAGAAGAAGAGTAGAGAGAGAAAAGAGAGTAATTCTTATTTCTCTTGAGGGATGAATTATAATGAAGTAAAACCCCTTTATTTATAAGGAAAAACTAATATTGGGGTTCGTAACTTTTCCATAAATAGACATACACAATATATGGTAAAGTAGGTATTCACTATATATGGTAAAGTAGACATTTACTATATATGATATATTTATAACACTCCCCATTGAATGTCTAATTGATAGATAATGTGCCTCATTAAAACCTTACTAGAAAAAAATCCATTGAAAAAATAAATCTAATGAAGGAAAAAGAGTACACATCTCTAACAATATGCATATAAGCTGCCTCATTAAAAATCTTACAAGAAAAACCCAGTGAGACAAAACTTCGTAAGGGAAAAAGACTACAACGCGTATTAGCTCCCCCTAATGAGAACATCCTTGAGCCTTTGCATCCCGATCTTGTACACCATCTTCTTGAAAGTTGTAATTGAAGGAGATTTGGTGAATAAAACAACCACATTGTCACTTGAATGAATCCATTGAACGTTAATATCACTATTTTTTTGGAGCGCATATATGTAAAAAAGTTTTGATGAAGTGTGCTTTGTTCTATCTCCTTTTATGAATCCTCCATCAAGATGTGTTATGCATGTTCATTATTTCTGTATAAAATTGTGGGTACATTTTCACATTTCACGCTACATTTTTCTCGAATGAGATGTCTCATGGATCTCAACCATACTCATTCTCGGCTTGCTTCATGAATAACTATTATCTCATCATAGTTTGATAAAGTTCTAGATAGACTGCTTTGTATATCTCTAAGATATGACAGTATCCCCACATATGAACACATTCTATGTTTGAGGCCGAGATTTATACGGGTTAAATAAATACCCAGCATCAGCATAACTGATAATATCGAGACTGTAATCTTTAGAATAAAACAAGCTCATGTGTTTGCTCTCATTTCGATGTCTCCGAGTAGGAGTAGAAATATACCTTGCTAACATATTAACCGAAAAGGCTATAGGCCTTTTAGTATTTGCAAGGTACATAAGTTCACCAATTGCACTAAGCTATGATACTTCATAACCAATCCAAATTGGTATATTTTTCATTTTAGCAAATAATCTATTTTCTTTTGAAAACTTTCCAAGTGTTTCAATAATTTTCAAGCTATAAGCTTATACAATATAAGGATTCTAAATAAATTTCCCAGAAACTTTTATATGCTTCAAGCATTTTGAATCCTTAAAAGTTTTTCACATAAGTTTTGTCAAGTGATAATATCCAACATTTGATGAGTGACATCTTCAAGTGTATGGACTTCAAATCAAGTAAGTTTTACGCTTACCAAAATGTATCCTTTCATGTCACTTGATAATGTTTCTACGTCAGCATGCTTAAATAAATGTAGAATTCAGATACTCGTAATCTTCACAATATTGCACCAATATTGTATCCAAGATATCATCGATGATATATCATTTTATATCGGTTCACAATGTGACATAACATTTTGAGATCTCATCACTTCATTATTTTCAGGTACCAGAACCTTTCATAAGGTTTTATGAAGTGCTATATCGTAGACTCTTCAAAAGCACATTTCTTTCTTATTATGATTATTTGCTCCTTATTCTTTTTAAGGATTATTTCATTTATAACCAATTGGTCTACTACGTTTCACACATGCATAAACTTTATCCTTTAAGAACACAAAATAGGAGCACTTACAGCTTAATATGAGATGCTTTCGGCATTTGACTTGAATTATATTTTGAATGAGGATCCGATGATAATTCCTAACATATTTCATAGCTTCTTATAGTCTCCCCCTTATGTTAGGAAAGATAATATGCATCCTCCATGTTCTTTGAGGAATCCATCTTTTGTGCATCATGATATATTCATTAATCATATACCGCACATCAAAAATATTAGATGGAATAGTTGGTTTCCGACCTTGAACCAATTTAAAGGGAAGAAATAATCATAATTTATTGGTCTAATGCATACAAGTGTATGCAACATATCATATTTCAGAACAACAAATGAAGCTTTGTTCTAATTAGCGATGGTTTAGCTATTTATCGAAGACATTCAATGCCAAATCATCATCATCAAGATAACTTTCTTGATTGCACAATCAGAAAATTATGTTCTTAACTCAATTGTATTGAACAAGCAACTTTATAAATGCCAAACTGCAAGTTGACAATAAACTCACATGTGATCATCTTATATCGATGCATCTTAATAGATCACATGACTGGTGAACGGACCCATATTCACCTTTTATATTTTTCAAATTTTAAGGGACCAATCCTAAATTAGTTGGTCCAACCAACGTATCATGAGAACAAGCAACATTAAAGTTCATGAAGAATTTTTGAATTCTTCAATATATTTTTAATACTTAATAGGCACATCTTTAAGATGTCGCAATCGTTCATGTCAACTTATGAACTTTTATGCTAGTAAACTCCAAGTTTACCATGACATGTGCTTTCTACTTTAGTAAATTTCAGATTTACTATTACACGAATAAATTTCAGATTTACTACTTCAGAAGTAGATTTCAAAATAACTTTTCTCAATTATTCAGCCTCTTTCAGAGGTGAGTTGTGATACCATCACAATCAAGTGCACGTTTGCATTAATAAACTTATCATTCCCCAGAAGTGGAATATAATCATGCCTTAAGTCTATCAAATTTTGATAGATTAGAACCTTTTTCAAAATATTGCTACTTCAGGAGCAAATCGAGGCATACGTATAATCTAGTGAATTTTTCTCTAACATATCTTATGATCATAATACGCGTGCGGAAATATCACCACTTTTGATGATCATTATCATATTGTCCCTCCACACGTATATTTGTGCATTCAATCACTTGTCTTCTTTCAGAAATATTATGCACTGCTACCACATACACCTCAAGAATGAAGTAAGTTGTCATATTTCAGACTTATTATATAATGTTACCACATTCATGGAATGAAGCATATTCAATGGGTCGAATTTCATGACTTTTCATCCAATATCCATGATTTTGCGTTAGCCATCATAATATCATAAATATGATGCATTGAGATTCAAACTCAACGTCTTACCCATATAAAGACGTCTTAGGCATAAATCAATGGGAGTTGAACCCAACATATTATCATTCCTTTTGATAGTATTGTTCTTGAGGAATAAATTTAAAACATAAATGGTTCCAAATTAATTATTTTTCCTCAAATCCAACAAATTCAACAATAATTATGACATTAGTAGCAAATACAAATAAATAAGGAGACTTGCTAACTGTAATTTTAAGTTTAGCATACAACGCACAACCGTTATAATAATAATAGATGTTTATCAATCACTTTGTGATTATTTAGGCATAAATAAATTTAATGATAATAGATATCATATGATATAAAAATAAAATCACAGCCCAATTACCTTAGATCCAATCAGCAAATACATGCAATTTATATATAAATAAATTAATATACGACCCTTTACCATATTCTAGGGATACAATTTGACAATCAAACATATATATTAGTGGCTTCACTTATAATTCTTAAATTCAACATTAACATATAAGAACACAATACTAGTTATAGAAAATAATTATTCTTAAGGTCTTTGCTGTAGAGCAATTTTGTTTATGACAACATAAATTTAAAAATATAATTACAACTTTAAACATACCTACTTTCTCCTCAATGTTACAGAGAGACTAGTAATAATACTTAAAGTATCACCAAAATCTAAGATTTCATAACAATTATATATTTGGTGTAAATTGAATTTAACTATATTAGATTCAATACTTACCTTGAGATTATTTTGTCAACTATAATTTCACCTTGTTTGGTAGAGTCTCGTGCTGATAACGTATTATAAAATAACAAAGAACAAAGAAGAAGAGTAGAGAGAATAATTCTTATTTCTCTTTGAGGGATAAATTACAATGAAGTAAAACCCCTACTAACCTTGGGATTTATAACTTTTCCATAAATAAACATATACAATATATGGTAAAGTAGGTATTTACTATATACGGTAAAGTGGACATTTACTATATATGGTATATTTATAACATTATTATTGTTGTTATATAGAAGTAATAATTATTTTTCTTCAATTTAGACATGCTTTATAATGTTTTGCACATCTTCCTTAATTTCATAAATATATTACTCCTTAAATAAACATATCAAATCTCTATTATCTTATCATACAATATTATTCACTTTCATATTCATCTTGATCATGATCAAAGTCTTTTTCACTAAATACAACGTGTACAAAAATAATAATAAGTTAATCACAGTTTAAAGAGGAGTATTAAAAACCAAAACCCCACTACAAGTTCATATGCATGCAACAATTCTTTTTTTCTACTTTTATTGTTAATTTTAGCAAATAAAGAAACGAATAATCATCTTTTATTCTTTATGTTTATCATTAACTATATATTTATTAAGAAACTAATAGTCAAAATTAAGATTTTCAAAAATAAAGTTGATAGTGTAAGCATAATTTATTAGGACACTAGTAGTCAAATTTGGATTTTCAAGATAAAATTAATGAGAATAGCTTATTTGGATATTTATAGTCAAATTTAAATTGTAAAAGCAATGTGAATAAGGGTGATTTAATGCTTCTTGAAGAGAGTGCAAATTGTGACATCACAAGTAAAAGATGGAGTAAAGTATATATAGTAGTTTAAATCAATGAAAATTTTTAAAACCTGCAATATAAAAATGTTAAACAATTTCATCTGTAATTTTCTATTTTTCCTTTCAACTTTTACAAAAAATATTCATAATTTCATATTTATTTTTCTTTTCACTTTTACCTGTATTTTTTTTTCTATTTTTTTTTCTTACTTTGTTTAAGAAAAATACTTATTAGGAGCTTTGTTTTGTTAAATTATCATAAGATAGTTAATATTGTATTCCATCAATAACCACTATAATATCACCATCTTCATTTTTGAGGATTTCATCAATTTCAACTTTCTCAACTTAAGGTGGATCTAAGGTTCTCTATAAGCTCACAATAGGTGTACTATAATTTTTATTAATCATCGGGAATAAATAAAAATAAACGGAAAAAAGTATGAATAACAAGTAATATTTGACTTGCATATAATCTTTTTTATCATTCTATATGACTATGCAATTGTAGATAAGAAGTGACGAGTGAAATTAAACAATGACCGATTAGAAGACGGTTGGAAAAAATTTGTGGAGCAACATGATTTGCAGGATAAAAATGTGTTGGTATTCAGACATGAAGGAGATATGAAATTTGAAGTTTCCATATTTGATTTCTTTGATCAATGTAAGAGAGAATAAGAAGAAGAAGAACAAAAGACACACAATATTGGTGAGACTTTCAAGAAATTGAAATCCAAAGGTAAAAGTACTTTTAGATAACATTGAAATTGCTATTTGAAAAAAAGAAAAAGTATTTCCAAGTTGGGATTGTTCTATAAACCTTAGAAAAATTAGAATTTTTTTATTGAAAAAAGAAATTCGATCGGTTTTTCAAAATTGTAACTCATGTTTAATTTTTTTTCTCAAGATAAACAGTCCTATATAATAAATCATAACATTTTATTTTGGAGTAAAAATATTCATGTCCAAATAGGTCCTCGTGCAGTCATATTTCATTTTTTAACTTTGGTGTTTATGAAAATTATTTATTCAAACTGCGCTCAACATTTTAGTTGTCAGTCATATTTTTATGTTTTTTTATGTGAAATTGAAGGGGAGGGAAGGTGAATTAGTCTTTTTTGCATAGCTGATCGACTTACTTTGATAGACAATCAATTACTGAAATAGTAAAACAAACGTCAGTAAAGAAGATACTTCAAAAAGGTAATGACACTAGATGTTTTATACTTGTTAAGACCTTTAATTGGTCATATTCTAGTACTCTTGGATTGGAAGAGATTCTACTAGCTCTTTCTTTTGAAAGTCAAATGTTACATGATTTGAGCTAAGCATTTGAGATTAACTCATACTCTCTCTCTTTGATACAAAAGAGTCACCAACTATGTGTTTCTTTAGTGTCTTTTTGAGTACATAGTAAACTAAAAGAGGATATAATTTGTAATGAAAATAGAGAAGAAAGCTATAGAAGGTTGAGACAAGTGTATGTCTCTTCCTTGATTTTCTATCCTTTAAATAGTAGGTGATAATAAATCTATTTCATAAGTTAGTTATCCGCCTATATCCGCACCCCCCTACAAATGGTATCAGAGCCCAGTAATTTAAAAAAGTACAATAGTGAGATATATGTTAGATATGAGAGAATTTATATATATTTATTGAATTAATTATGAGAAGACCATTTAGAAATAGAGAAGCTTTTAGAAAAATTAAAGAATCTTTAATTAGTAATTATTCAGAATATATAAGTCTAAATAAAACAAAAGAAAACCTACAAAGACTAGCCTACCTAATTACCTTAATATCTAGTATTGAAGCAAAATTAATAATCCATTTAAAATCTAGAAGAATGAGACACATACCACCTAATTATGATAAAATTAGATTTAGATATCCACCAAGATATTATAAATATGGTTTAAATGAATAAAGTACAAAAATACAAAGAATTAAAACAAATTATTTCTGAAAAACATAAAGAATTAAAAATAAGAATAGAAAGACATTATAATATATTTGCCGGAGTTAGTGAAAATTCAATAAATACACAAAAAGATGAAATATCAAAATTAGAATCACAAATAGACAGTTTAGAATATATATATATCAACATGAACTATTCACAATAAAATGAACAAAGAAGAATTTATAATAGATGAAAAAATATATGAAAATCACGAAGGATCAAAAATAAAAATAATATTTTCTAATCTAGGAAGAAGATATAAGAAAATAGGTGAACATTTATATCTAATGTTAGAAAAAAAGAATTAAAATTAGAAGATAAATTGACAGCGATGGGAAGAATAGAAAGAGAAAATGAAGAAATAGATAGTAAAAAGGAAATAGAAAAAATAAAACAATAAACTACAGAAGAAATACGAAAAATAGAAGAAACTAAAAATAGTAGGATTGCTGAATTAGAAAAAGAACTACAAATGTTAAAAGATTTGTATGAACACAGACAAAAGGGAAAAGAAGAAAAAGATAGAGAACAAAAATTACTGAACGAGATAAATCAATTTAAGAAAAAATTGGAAATAAAAAACAAAGAATTAGAAATAAATAATATAGACGTTGAAGAGACAGATAATTATGATTCAGAAGATAGTGAAACATATACAGAAATATTAACAAATACAAAAAATTTAGAAATCAATGAAAAACAAGAAGTAATTAATGAGGAAAACTTAGAAAATACCAACACAGAAATAAATACCCTTGATAAAAAAGAAGATGAAAATATAATACCTAAAACAGCAGAAATAAGAAAACCTATATATTATAAAAGTAAGTTTAAAAAATATAATGAATATGACAAATGGACACCAAAACAAATAGTTAATAAAAATTATAACTTTTTAGACCTAGACTGTGTAATAGATACAGAAAAAATAATACAATTATGGATAGGATATATGACAAAACAATTATTAGATAATAATATAAACATAACAGATGCACCAAAATATATAGAAAGAACACTAATAGGATCAGTAAAACTATGGTTTTCAAATTTAACTGAAAATAGCAAGAAAGTATTAAGAACTAATAAACCTATAGAAGGAGCATCATCAACAACAACTAAACTAACACCTATAGAATTATTAAAAAAATATGAAACAGCTATAAAAGATGAATTTGGTAGTATGACAACAATAGAAGAAGAACAAGATGAAGAAAAAGATACAAATAGGAATTTAATGTTAAAATTAGCAATATGTAATATGTGTTATATAGATGAATATACTTGCCCATTTAAAGAATATTATTATAAATGAACATATAGTATAGAAGAAAGTAAAGAAATAAGAAAATTATATTTTAATAAATTACCCGAACCATTTAGTTCAAAGATAATAAAAAGTTGGGAAGAAGCAAAAATAGTAGATACATTAGGAGCAAGAATAAAATTTTTACAACAATGGTATAGAAACTTATGTGAAAAATATAGAGAAGAATTAAAAATGGAAAAAACATTGATAAGAAATTTAGCATGTCGCAAAAATAAAATAGCACCCCAATTTGGATGTGAAGAAAGATATTATAAGAAAAGAAAAAGACATAAGAAATATAAAAAATCAAAATATAAATATAAGAAACCGGGAAAAAGATATTATGCAAAAAAATATAAATACAAAAGACCATATAGAAAGAAGAAATCTATAAAAGAATGTACTTGTCATAATTGTGGAAATTTAGGCCATTTAGCTAGAGATTGTAAATTATCCAAAAATCCAAAAAATAAACAAATATCAGAAATAAAAATAGATAATACAAAATATATGCAAATAGATTATATAGATTATGAATTAGAAAGTGGGGATAGTATATATGAAATTTCAGAAAACGAAACAGATAATGAAGTAGATAGTGAAATAGATGAATCAAATGACTGAAGAAGATATAAAAATAATAACAAAGGAAGAATATTTAAATGATGAAGGAACAGAACAAAAAATAATATTTGACAGCAACATATTTGATGAAATAAAAGGAAAAGAATTAGATTTGAGTGTAGAAAAAATATTTAAAATACCAACAATAAAAAATATTTTTACTAGGAAAAAGGACGAATATTATGTAGTATGCCAAAAGGAACATGTAATAGACTGCAGATATGCAAAAGGTAAAACTCGTATACCACTAGTAACAAAAAGAATAATAAATTAAGAGATAAATGATATAAAAAGTAAAGGAGATCCAATAAAATATGTACACCTTGGAGGTACAGAGATATTAATAAAAACATGTTTTAGAGAAGGAATAGATACACCAATAGAATTATATTAGCAGATGATAGAATTATAAAACCTATAGAAAAAAGCATAATAACTGCCGTAAAAGGAAATATAATATATCAAAAATTCAAATTTATAATAAGTGCAAATTATTCGGTAGCGGTAACAGATAAAAATATAGATAAATCACTAGTATTATATTGGAAAATATCAGGAATAGAATTAACCCCAGGAAGTAAAATATTTACAGCAAGATGCAAAAACTTATATGTATTAACAACAATACATAAAATAATAGGAAAAAATAAGATTAACAAAATACGAATAGAAAGCCCATTCGAACAAATTGTAAAAACAATAGATTATAATGATTATAGCTAGAGAGACATAGATATAGAAGAAAATTTAGAAATAGTAAATGATAGAATAAGTATAACAAAAAGAATAGCTGATGAAAAACCAGAATTATCAAGCTCATAAAAAAGAACAAGTTACGAAATAAATTTAATAAGTAATTTAAATCAATATTATATAACAGGAAAAATAAATGAAAAAGAATATTTAATACTTTTAAATACAGGACAAGAAGAAAATTATATAGCAAAATATCTAGTAAAAAATGAAGAAATAAAAACTGATAATGATATGTGCCCAGATCTACCAAGAAGTTTAATAAATAGTAAAAATATAGAAGAAAAAGAAATAATAATAGGAATTAGAAAAATAAAAATAGAATTTGAAGTAAAGGAAGAAATGCAAAAAACAGATATAATATTAGGAATAAAATGGTTAGAACAAATAAAACCATATAATATAGAATATACACAATTAACATTAACATATAACAAAGAGAAATTATTCTTAAGAAAAGCCTTAACATAAAATGAAAATATATGTATTAATGAAGATAGTAGTAGAAGGATATTACAGTAGATATTATACGCCTATGATAGATACAGGAGCAGAAGCTAATTTATGTAGATATAATTGCTTACCAGAAAGTAAATGGGATAAATTAAAAACACCAATAGTTAAAGGATTTAATAATGAAGAAAGCTTAATTACTTATAAATCTAGAAATGTAAAAATACAAGTATGGGATAAGATATTAACAATAGAAGAAATTTATAATTATGAACTAACATCAAAAGATATACTTTTAGGAATGCCGTTCTTAGATAAATTATACCCACATATAATAACTAGAACAGACTGGTGGTTTACAACACCATGTAAACAGAAAGTAAAAGCAAAAAGAGTTAATAATAAAATAAGAAAAAAAACTGATTGAATAAAAGGAAGTGAAAAAATTACACAAAAGTTAGAAAATATAAAAAATACTGAAGATATAATAGAACTAGTAGTATTTTCGATAAATAAAACAGAAATAACTATATTTTCAATAAATAAGATAGAAATAATTAAGAAAAAATTAGAACAATTATATAGTGAATATCCATTAAAAGGATGGGAAAAAACATAGAACTACTATAAAAATTGAATTAATAGATAAAAATAACATAATAACCCAGAAACCATTAACATATAATTTTGACGATTTAAAAGAATTTAAAATGCATGTAGATGAATTATTAGAAAAACAATATATACAAAAAAGTAATAGTAAACATAATAGTCCAGCATTTATAGTAAATAAACATAGTGAACAAAAAAGAGGAAAAAGCAGAATGGTTATTGACTATAGAAATTTAAATGCAAAAACTATAACATATAATTATCCAATACCAAATAAGATATTAAAAATAAGGCAAATACAAGGATATAATTATTTTAGCAAATTTGATTGTAAATCAGAATTTTACCATCTAAAGTTAGAAGACTAATCTAAAGAATTAACCGCATTTACGGTACCACAAGGATTTTATGAATGGAACGTATTATCATTTGGATATAAAAATGCACCAGCTAGATATCAACATTTTATGGATAATTGTGTTAAACAATTATCTAATTGTATAGTATACATAGATGATGTATTATTATATACAAAAACTAAAGAAGAACATTTAAAATTATTAGGACAGTTTACAGATATAATAGAAAAATCGGGAATAAGTCTAAGCGAAAAGAAAGCTGAAATTATGAAAAATCAGATAGAATTTTTAGGAATACAAATAGATAAGAGTGGAGTAAAAATGCAACAACATATAGTACAAAAATAATAAATTCGAAAGAAGAATTAAATACAAAAAAGAAAGTACAATCATTTTTAGGATTAGTAAACCAAGTAAGAGAATATATTCCAAAATTAGCAGAAACTTTAAAACCACTACAGAAAAAATTAAAAAAAGGATGTAGAATATAACTATAATGAAGAAGATAAAAAACAAGTTCAAAAAATAAAATTACTTTATAAAAAATTACCAAAATTACAATTTCCAGATGAAACTAGAAAATTTATATATATAGTAGAAGAAGATGTTAGTGAATATAGTTATGGAGGAGTACTTAAATATCGATATGAAGCAGAAAAATTAGAACACCATTGTAGATACTACTCAGGTACGTTCAATGAGACAGAAATAAAATGGGAAATAAATAGGAAAGAAATATGTTCATTATATAAATGTTTGTTAGCATTTGAGCCATATATTGTATATAACAAATATATTGTACGAACAGATAATACACAAGTACGCTGGTGGTTAACAAAGAAAATACAAAATTCAGTTACAACAAAAGAGATTCAGAGACTAGTCTTGAATATATTAAATTTCACATTTATAATTGAAGTAATCAGTACTAACAAAAATGTTATTGCAGATTACATATCAAGACAAAGCTACACAGACTGAAATAATAGAAGAAGATACTCTAGAAAAAATACTCAACACCCTAACTACGCTTTCAATGAAAGTGGACAGTATGGGTAATGAGATAGAAAAGCTAAAGACTAATGAAGATAAGCTGAAGTCTATAGCTACAAATCAGCTAACTCAGCAGTGTGCAGAGCTATGTCGATTAGAAGACATTAAAGTTCCAGAGCTAGAAGGAGACGATGGGACACTCCATAAAACCCATAACGTTTATCAATCTACTTCTGTAGGTACAAGCAAAGGAGTTAGTAGACAAAGATACCAGAACATGAATATGAATAAGATATTTGAGAAACCATTTATATCAAAAACACAAAAAGACCCCTTGTTCATACCCCCACAAATTACCACATACCGAGATAGTCTAAACCAAGATAAAAAAGTTTACAACTATACAACCCAAAAATACATAGAAAATATCTATAGAGTACAAACTTTCCTAAACCTTAACCCCAGAGCTACAAATATCAAAGAACCAAACACAAACTATATAACCCAAAAATTACAAGGATATAACAAGCTAATTGCACTACCCAAAACCAACCCAAGCCTAGTGAAAACTTGTTTTGACTATGGATTATTAAATACCATATACACCCAAGACGGAGAAGAACTAATACATAAGATATTCACCACCTACAAAAGGATAACAAAAAGACATCTATTTTATATAAAGTGTTATACTGCACCAACAGAGATATTATACGACAAAATAAAATCAGTTATACAAGTTGTAAAAATAGGACTAACTAGAGATATGATCATACCAGAAGATATTACGCAGCAACCAGAGATACCCAGAATTGAGATACTTGATTTCTACTCAAATAAACGACTCATTGGACTAGCTACAATTATTCAAGAATTAGCAAATAATTATACTAATGGAAACCCAATATGGAGCTATTATTCGAGAGACCATCAAATGATTTATTCAAATTCAAAAGAGCTACGACAAGCAGATATGGAAGATGTTAGGCAATGGATAATGACATTACTTAACCCAGAAAAACAATCTACCGCAAGAGCAATTAAAAAGGATTTATTTCAGACGGATTACTGACAAGATATTGTAAGATAATTGGACACAAATATCCAGATCATCAATGTTCAAGATGTAATGGAGAAGATAACATTATTCCAGAAGTACACCTAGAATAAAAATCAAGAAGATGAGCATGCCAGCTGGAAAGATAAGATAAGAAGCAATAATGGAGATATAGCAGATACGACAACGAGAAGATATCAACGGAGTAATAGAAGACAAGATTATTTACGTAAAATTATTGTACAGAATTAGTAGACTTTAGCCTTTTCTTTTTTAGCCTTCTAGCCTTTTTGACTTTTTTAAAGGCTATGTCACTTAGTTTTAGGCTTTTGGATTCTTTTTACGTGTAAAAACTTTGTAAAGATTTTTCATTCTATAAATGGAAGAAATCAAAGGCATTGCAAGGCAAGCCTTCATGTGTTGAAGCAATACTCTCTCCAGTCCACAATAAATATTTTGCTCAGTTAATTAAAAAACAGACATATTTCAACGAAAAAAGCTATGGAGGAACAAACTTCAGAAATATCAAAACTACTCGAACAGGTATATTTATTTATGATTATGAATAGCTAAATTCATAATTTCTAACAATCATGATATGATAAAATAAATTCATATTAGTTACTTTATAGTAGAATTATTCGAAGAATAATATGTTAAGAAGTTTATTAGCAAAGTGGAAACAGAGAAAAATCCCTAAGAACTATGCCATCTAAAGGTGAAACCACTGAGGCAAGAAGCCGTGGCGGGGAGTAACCAGAGTAGAGGCGCTGTTTAAGGGAAAAAGTATCCAAATTACCATGCTAATAGTGACCGAAGAACATGTTATTTAAGAATAATCTAGTATATAGTAATCTAAGTTGACCATATTTTGTTATGTACATGGTTGAAGGGAATATTTTGAAAAAAGCAAATTTATGAAAATGAATAATTATTTATCTGATGTGATGGTAGATAAATTTAAAATACTTATTTTGTATGCACTTAAAGATATAAAAGTAGTAGATATAAGAAAAATCATATTAGAAAAAGCATTTGGTAAATATTACATGACTAGAGTAAATTATATACCATACCTACCTAACTACTCTTACAAGTACTTACCATGATAAATTACATAGAATTTTTATAAAAAGATATGAGAAACATACAGTTACTAGAAAAATAGATGAAAATAAATATAGACAAATACATGGAAAATATAGATATAAAATATATAGAATTTCTTAATAAAAATATGCAAGAACTACTAAGGCTAAAATAAACAACTACAAAATATTATAATAAAATCAATTTTAAAAGATAGATCATCTAGATTATCTTAAAGTCTTAATCTTATATATACTTAAAGATATAGAAATTATAGATATTAAGAGAATAATATTAGAAAAGGTAATAGACTATGAAATTGAAACCATAAATTGGATAGAACAGTTATACCGAGAAATTTACCCAGAAAGATATTATTCAGATTAAGAGATGTTAGAATATATTAGAAAAACTAGAGAAAATCAAGATAATCTAAATAAAGAAATCAATTATAGAAACCGAATTAGAAAAATAATGGAGAATCTAAAAAAAAATTAATATGGATAGAAAAAACCTTAGAAAATTTAGAAAAAAGTACATGTGATAGTTTGTATAATTTAAAAAACTCACTACGAGAAGAACAACACAAGATAATAACTAACATTGAAAATCTAGAATTAGATATACATTACAGTACAGTTAGGATAAATTATTATACAGAAATTTGTAACTCTGCAATTACTACAGGATAAAATAATAAACCAAACAAATTAATGAATACATCTTACGAAAAGAATAAATCATTAAAAAATATTGAAACAAAATTTAAGAAATATCCACGCACAAAGAAAAATAGATTCATTATACATATAATAAATCTATTTCATAAGTTAGTTATCCGCCTTCAATCACCCACAATTTATCCTTTTTTTTATAGAGCTGAGAGTTTATCAAAAACAACCTCTTTATCTTTAAAGTAGTGCTGCCAACTAAACTCTATGGAACCTGAGTTGGCCCGACACTCCCTGTTTGATAGTCATTCTTGCATACACAACCTCAGGCTAAACATAGGCATCCCTAACATGCATCGTGACATTCTTCTATGTCAGGGTCTCACCCTCTAATCGATACTACTTCTTATAGCCTTGGTTAATACTAATGGTCTAATGGTTTGGTTGGATAGATATGATTTTAATTGGGAAATAATGGTAGGGTGTGATAACTAACCGTGAAGGTGTGAGTCCAAAGGACGGGCACTAGAAACTCAGGTTTTCCAATATGAGGGGTTGGTTCTAGAGACCACATATGATACTATAAGGTACATGTAATCCTCTAAGTACACTGTACATATGTGTCATGGAAATATAATGGTACTAAAAAATCCCCTACTCTTATGGTATCTTCGGTTCGCACGGCTACACGCATCGGGGCACGTTCAGGGGGTTACACGGGACCCATATAGCCCATGGGTGGTTCTAGGATGGCTAAGATAAACATATCCAAGTTAATGGTTTTAAATGCATGCTAAACCCGATTCCCTTTTCCCGACATGTTTATCTCTCTCTCTCTCTATATATATATATGTTATGTATGGTTGTGTATATATGGTTAGTGTAACACCCCATAGAAATCTGGCCGTGATACCATACATAGTACCATGCTTAAGGAGCTATCAACTTGAAAATTCTCTAAGTGTTAAAAAGGACTTAGTCATACTTTAATATCCAAAACTTTAATGATCCTATTTTCGACCTTCTCGGCCTTAGAATATCGATTTTTAAGTTGTTTCATAATCGGGGGTGTCAAAGGTACCTCTCGGGTGAGTTTTGAAATATTTTAACAAATGTAAGTACATGTTTGGAAGTCCAAAACAATGGCTGTGTATGGTTAGCGTGCGGCACACACTACAATTCACCCCCGGGGGAGCATGCGATAGAGCATGCGGTGCACGCTCCAGAGCATGTGATGCATGCTCTATAGCATGCTCCCGTATTTTTCAGCTTTTGATTCCGCGCATTTAAGGGAAATAGGGTCATTTAACTCACCCAAAACCATCCTAAACAAGAGATTTCATCCCCCCAAAGCATTATACATATTGTTATTCATCTTTTTCTACTTCAAGAAAACCCTAGATCCCCAAAGATCAAGAATCAAGCTCTTAGATCAAAGTTTTCATAAACAAATCAAGATTCAGATTTTATTCTTCAAGCTAAGTAATTTAAGGTAAGATGGGTTTTCCTGAACTACATGGGCATGGTAAAATCATTTTTAATAATATTTTGAATGTTAAGAAATCATATATTTATGAAGGGTTCTAGAATTACATGTAAAAGTATGCATTGTGAACTCTTTTTGATAATAATGTTTTGGTCTTGAGGCCTTCCACTAAATTTGATTTGTATTCATATATATAAGTAGGTATGTGTTTTTATTTTGACTGTTGAATTGAGAGCATGAATAATTATAATTCCTCACTTGTTATAAAGCCTCTTGTTTTCATATGTTATGAATTATTCGATTGCACATTGAGATGCATGATACAAATACCTTTACTATTGTTTAAGACTTGATTTTGGTTATGAAATGAAGAGAGGGTTCATTCTTGATTATATTAATGAAAAGTGCTGATTTAAAGAAGTTCATGGTTTAACACAAAGTGATTGGCCACCATATGATTGAGAATTGAAAGAAGAGAATCTTTGAGTAAGTTGTCATGTATTTTGAATTACAAATTCTCTTGCACTTTTTAAATGATTTGGGTGGTCTAAATTACATATTTTGAATGAAAGACTGTGACACGAACCTATATGGCTTATTATACGACTTGCAAGTCTTGGTGTGGCGATACCAAATCAGAAAAATGTCATAATAGACTTAGACTAGATTTTACTATTGAAAGTTTTCAGTTATTAGACCACTTTCAAAAAGATGCATGATTTAAAATATTAAAAATGGGTTTAAAGAGAGATAGTTACCCGATGAAGGCATTTGTGTGTACGGGCTCATCGCTAGTGATCGAGTTTTGCCAATTCGAGTGATATGATTGGCTAATACCAATGTATACTTGTCCTTGAGGCATTGGTATACTATACTAGTATGTAGGACCCCTATCCATACGACAAAATTGGATGTGGGGGCTTGGCCGACGAGTTAATGGCGGACCCATATAGCCCGTGGGTACTAGAGTATTAGGGTGTACCATCTAGCTCACAAGTAAGATAAAGAGTGAATTATTATTTCAAAGAATTGTTTCAAAGTCATTAAAGTATGTCCATGTGTTTTTCCTATTTTATATGTAATATGTTTTCTACTATTTGCTATGTAACACCCTGTAAAAGTCGTGCATGGATTAACCTTTAATAGAGTGCTCTTAGACTTAAAAACTTGAAAATTTTTCTAAGTGTAACTTAGAGTCATTTTAGCTGACAACCTTCGGGATACAACTTCTCGACCTTCTCGAACTTTATTTTTAGATTTTCAAGTTGCGTTACGATCGGACAATCTCATAGTACATCTCGGATAAGTTTTGGAATTTTTTGTAATGAATAAGGCTGCGTTTGGATTTCAAAACAGTAGCAAAACGCATAGCCTGTTGCCCAGTTTTTTTCAGCATTTCAAGGTCAACTTCAAACGATCATAACTCCCTGTATATAATGAACTGTGTGAGCTATAATATATCAAACGAACGATCTTTGAGTCCTCTTTCCACATCAACTGGTTTCATCCAAATCCAACATCTGAGTAAGAAGTTATATCCGTTTTACTTCAGCCTGTCAGTTTGTCAACTGAGGGATAGTTTCGACTTTTCTTGTTTTCTTAGGGGCATTTTAGTCATTTCACTTCACCCAATTCCGTCTTTAACACCAGATTTAGCCCACATTCAGCAAAATACAATCCTTTTTCTCAAATTCTCTCAAGAACACCTTTTAGGTTTCAAACAAAAATCCCAAATAACTCAAGATTCAACCGTAGAAAATTCAAATTGGTTCCGTAGTTGTGTTCACCATCTCGAAAGCTTTGAGAAGCACCCCATGGTTATGTAAGGAGGATTATAAATACAAGAGTTCATTGTTAAGGTATGAATATTGTTTATTCTTGATTCTTGTCCATGAATAAGTATTGATAAAGGATTATGAGTATTGTCTTGATGTTGGAAGATAACTAGAAACATAGTTATGAATTGTTGTGTATAAATTGTTAGTAGTAAATTATGGAAGTTGCTGTATTGGATTATGAAGGATGAATTGTGGTGATATATCATTATATTAGTGGTTATGTATGCCTAGTGATTATGTTGGTATTGGATGGTGATTAAGAAGGGAAATAAAGGCTAAGAGTGATGTTGAGGGATATTTCATGAAAATGCATGATATGTGAATGTAATAAGAGTATAAGAGGATGTATGTAGTACTCTTATTGATGAGCTAAAGGATTACTTCCTAGACATTAATTGGTGAAGTTAATACCTAAATGGTAAGGTTTGGTTGCTAATACTAGTTTGCCACAAATGGCTTATTGTAGATAAGTGTTCGAAGAGTGCGGGAAGTCACTTGTATTGAAGTGGTTATATCAAGGTATGTAAGACATACTCTATCTAATCTTTGGCATGAACAATGACCCATGACACTCTCAAGTAAGCTTCCAACATTGTCCTACGACACATGACACATAATAACATCATATGATCTTCGACACTACCAATTGAACTTGTTTTCACTTTTAAGATGTCCGGCTAGTCAAAAAAAAATATCCATATACTATTGTTGACTCCGAAATGGTTTAATGAGGTATCCATGATTCTCTACTTCATTTTCATGATATTGATTACCTATTTACATGTTTTTCCTATTGAGGTATCATGGTTTCAAGTTCCATAAAGTGTGACCACAAAGTAACCAATCTCAAAGATTAATTGAATTAAGAAATGGAATGTCTGTATTTTAAATTGATGATTTGATGTATTGTATTAGTACCACTGATCACTTGGCCATTGTATTATAAAGATTATGTATATATGCTATTCCAGGGGTGGTCCCTGATGTATTGTATTAGTACCACTGATCAGTTGGCCATTGTATTATAAAGATTATGTATATATGCTATTCCAGGGGTGGTCCCTGATGTATTATATTAGTACCACTGATCAGTTGGCCATTGTATGACATATGTTATGTATTGATAAGGATTACGGGAAGTAATGATATGAAAGTAATGTGCAGGTATCCCATCAATTCTTTTAAGTGTGGTCTACTCATACTGTTTATTCACTGGTATCTGGGTTCTGTTGATCTTTTGTATCTCATGTTGATACTCCCTGCCTTACATACTCAGTACATATTTCCGTACTGACGTCCCTCACGGGGGACCTACATTCATGCTTGCAGGAACAGGTACTTTAGGTCGTACACCTCCGCAGTAAGAGCCAGGACATTCTATTGTTAGTGGTGAGCTCCAGTTGTTGCGGGGCATCCCAAGTCATCTCTATATGTACCTTGGGTATTTGTATAAAAGTCTTTTGTGGGCGGGAGTTCGTCCCGACCCCAACTCAGTTGTGTATCTATGTAGAGGCTTTTGTAGACATATTGTACAGCTATAGGAGTGTTTGGTTGATAGACGTGATGGCTCTGACGGCCAATTACTGTTCATATATATATTTATGCGTGTCTGCTGGGTTGATACAGGTACTGTTTTCTTCTATTTACAACGAAGTGCTGCCCGAATTTCTAATTTTCATAAGTAATGTAAATGTGAAAGTATAGGTTATGAACGGGTTCTCCCGGGCCTCCTCGGCTACGGGTGCCAGTCCGCTCCAATGGGATTTGGGGTGTGACAGAAGTGGTATCAGAGAAGTTCGTCCTAGTGAGTCTACAAAGCCGTGTCTACGTAGAATCTCGTTTATCGGTGTGTTGTGCACCACATCTATAAACAGGAGGCTATTGGACATTTAGGGATTATTTCCACTCTCCATTTCTTAGTTCGTGCAATAGAGTCAGAATGTTCCTCTTTCATACTCTTATTCGTGCTTTTATGTTTCCCATATGAAAGTAAAAAGTCATCCCAAATTCTTTCCTTACTCTAATGTCTTCCGATATGTCTCATTATTGAGGTGATTCAAGTGTAGAAGTTTAGAATCTAAATGGTATGGTCCTTTCTGATTGAACCATATAAGAGTTAAAATTGTGCAAGAACTTGACAAGAGTCCGTTAGTGCTTCAATGTGTATTGATTCCGATGTAGACATTGATCTTGATGGAATCGTGCTTTTCAGCTTCAGGTATTAATTGCATTTAGTCCCTTTCAAATTTATGTTACAAATGTCTTGCTTAAGGGAGGATGATGTGTAGTAGAATGTTGGAACTGTATTTCCACCCGAATAGTAGTATGCGTTAAAGTGTTGTTGTCATGACCTATTGGTAGTGAAATTAGACCAAGAAGTTGGTGATGTGAAGTCACAAAGTTAGAAGTCAGAGTGAGGGTGACTTTTGTGTAAATGAATATTTTAGTTGAATAACCAATGTTCGAGAATGATTTACCCCCCTTATGGTGATAGACTAATATGGTAACTAGTAGCATGTGTGGATGGTATGGTAGTCCGTGGAGGAAGTGTTTGACTCCGATTTTATTTATACAGAGTAAGACGTGTATTCATAGTTCATTGGATATTGCGTATTAAATTTCTATCTCATGTAATCTTGTCATCAAGGTGTTGTTGAAAAAAATAATAATAATAATAAAGTCTAGTGAAGCCGTGTGGGGCTCTTTCGATTCACTAGCATAGTTGACTTGTCATTTATTTCATTTTCTTGTTCAAAATACTAAATCAAAGTCTAGTGAAGCCGTGTGAGCCCTATTTCGATTCACTAGCAACTTGTTGTCCAACTTGTTGTTCTTGTGTTGGTTTAATAGATGTATAGCTGAATTTGTTTGCATGAGATTGAGTTGGTAAAGAGGTGATTCATCCTTGTGAGTTGTTTAGTAGATGGTAGAGAAGGAGTTGTTAGTTAGCATGATTTGTAGGTTGCTTGAAGTGTGAAAATGGCTATATTAGCCAGTAAGTTGTAAGTATAGACTCATGGTTGTTTGTGGAACTTGAAGGTAGTCTAAATGTATGCTTAAGTAAGTAAGCGTGATGTGAGAGGCCGTATAAGTAGATAAGATTGTATGGGGTTACAGTATAAGATTAATGTCGATCATGTCTATTATGTGACTTTACCCCTTGACCTTCTTTTCCTTGGTAGTTATAAACTAGTACTACTAGTGAGAAGATATGTAGCAGATTTTTGAGGTATAGTAGTAATGTTATAAAGGTGCTTTGGTCGTGGATAGTATCTAGATAAAATCAAGTATTTGGGGTAGAATGTCCCAATTTGATGGACTAGTAAATTATGTTGTATTCTTCATGGGTGGTATTTACTGAATAAAACAAGTATGAGCTGATGCCTATGATGCCTTACACCATGTATCTATAGTACCTAAAAGTCCCTAAGTCAACAAGGTACAAAACTGCAAGCTATACAATTATCAACTGCAAGCTGAAAATCTGAAAATCCTGCACATGCATGCTGAAATTTCTGCACATGATTGCCAACCTTTGTGGACCTTTTAAAGTGGAAAATTTGCAGTTTCATACCAGCCCGTGTGAACTTCCTAAAGTCTAATAAATGTGCTGCCAGACTATTTTGACCATCTAGAAAGTGCTGGAACGTTGGCAGCAATGCGGAGCATTTATCGAAGCCCCGCCAAGCTCGGAAATGCGCCCGAATAGTCCGAAACATGCCGAAAACGTGAGGAGTTTAATGGGTTGTGACGTTGAGCGTCACAATGTGGTTGTCATAATGTGGTTGTAAAAATAGTGACTTAAGATTATGATGTATGTTTTGTAAGAATTATGTATAAGGTTGGGTTGTAAATCATGTTAAGCACTAGACATTAAGTTTGAACAATTGATGTCCATGAAGGTGGATGTGATGATTTCTTGGTTGATGATACTAGTTTTATGGAAGTAATCTAATAGGCTTGAATGGTGTATGCAAGAGCCTAAGTTTATTTGATTCGTAGTGAAGTATGATGTTGCATATATAATGCAGAAGTATGCCCAAGGTGATCTGAGGTTGCGGTATTTTCTAAGACTATTACACGTTTTGTGTGACGAGTGGTACCGTTGATCTGCTAGGTGGAGGAAGACTAGTTAGATGGTATATGGTGTTCTAAATAGTCAAGTTAAGGAGTTTTGATTGATAGTGTTGAGCCTTTTTATATGATCTTGATTCTCATAGTAGAGAGATGTAAGTTTGGAGTCACGATATTGATAGACTATGTCGGAAGTAGTATGATTCATTGAAGGCTTGGTGACATCCATGTTGAGTGCTAGATTTTAAGTTTGAGTTTTTGAAGGTTGAACTAATAGAAATAAGGGTTAAAGCACTAGACGGTGTGCACTCCGACTATGGGGATACTCATGAAGACCCGAAGTTAGTAAGTGTGCAAGTATTATATGATGACTGCTGGGTCTATAAAATGATAAAGTGTATCTCAGAAGGTAGTATTAACAGTGTGTTTTCCACTTTCAGGTGTGGTCATTTGGGTTAAGTGCCATGATATGCGTGTATAGTAGTTTTTCAGACCCCAGAGTGCAGTGAGTGTACTTCAGTTTAAAGTCTAGTAAGGGATCTCCCAAACTTAATATCATGGTTTGAAGCTAAGGGGGAGATGATAGAGCGAATAACCAAGTCAGGCCTTCAGATTCTAGTCGTGATGTCATGATGATATAGAACGTCAGAAAGTGAGGGTGAGACAACCCATTCTTATCTTAGTATATTTTTTTTTCAGTTATCCCAATATCTACTCATGCCTTACGTTTCAGTCCAATGATCAAAATTCATGTTCATGCTTATGATAGAGAACCGTGTACTCTTCGAGTTCTAAAATGAGAAGTTTCAGTTCATTCAGTAGTCGGAATCCCATTCCATAAGTTATGAACTCCAGTTGAGGTCATGTAGCTCATGACTCATGTACTCCCGCTTTATAGTATGCTTGTTTTAGATAAGACCATAAGTGTGAAGTAAGATCTGGGGCCAAGTTTTTGATATATGTGAGTTTTAGTGGAAATTTGTATGTGAATGTTCTTGGGGTAGCACGTGGGAGTTATATTAAGAGTGGTTTAGAGAATATGAGAAGTGTTTCTTCATGGGTGTTTGGGTTGAAGTTCATATGAGGTTATGAAGATAGGCTTGAATGACATGTTGGGATTTTAGTGAAGTGACGCAATATGCGCTAGTGAATCTATAGTAAGAGTTCAGAGTTAAGTCATTAATGTAGGAAGGCATGATATGCTTAGGGTGTAAACTTTAAAAAGGATATGGAAGATTGAATCATATTGTTTAGACTGGTATCATGGTATGACATGTTGTATTTTTGGGACTTGGAGTTAGGCTTGATCGCAGTGAAAGGATTTAAGCTACTATAGACATTGTAGAAAGAGCTATCAATGCCCATACGAGAATTATAAGTTGAATCGAATGAATGTGGTATCTAAGGGAAATAGTACAGTTAAGGGAGTATTCGTGGAGTGTGCTAATCTTGGAAGTAAGAAGTCGCATTGACTAAGGACTGACAATTCTATCATGATTTATGAGTTATATGTCTATATTCCAGGCTGCAGAGTAATGTCAATGTTGGGATCCTATAGTCGGATGTCTTGTGTGACTCATGCCCAAGATCTTTTGCTGCCTAATGCTACTAGAATTTTTTTTTCTACGAAGAGTGTTGATAAGATACTCCATATTGGGTATAAGTTTCCTGTGTAGTTCAGTCTGTTCAGCCAACAAATCAGTTCAATAGTCAGAATGTCAAATTCTCATGATTTGTTTGCTTGTTTTTTTCAATTAGTCATGCTACCCGAATTCTCAGATATGTTACTATTCCAAGATTGAGTATACTAGTAGTTGCGAGTATAATTCAGTTCATGCGTCATGTACTAGATTCAGATTCCAGAGGTTCAGTTATGAATCAAAATCGTAGGTGCCGTGTGCATTTCCTCCATTTTCCAAGTATCTTAGTGAATTGAACAGTCATAGAGGGATATAGGATCCCAAGGGGGAGATACCCCATTTGGTTGCGTGCATAGATTCTTATTACAAGCTTTGCATCAATTGATATTGCGTATTCAGTCATACGTTCTTGTGTCAGCTCAGTCAGATATGCCTGCATTAGAAATGCACGTTCAATAGAAAAAGTTCAGCTTATCTATGTATTCAGTTCTGCGTTCATGAGATCAACTCAATAACAAATCCATACATTAGGTTTGCATGTTCATTATGAGAACTCAGCTTATGAGTGGCTCCAGTCGTGTATTCCATGAATCAGATATGCATGTCCGATATAAGAATTCAGAATATCAGTAGTTATATCCATATGGTCATGTTTCAGATCAGTGTATTCTTTATTAGAAGACATGTCGTGCCTGCGTTATTCCATACCTTTAAGGCTTCAACATTTCCAATCCATCATTCGGGGACAAATGATTCCAAGGGGGAGATAATGTAACACACCGTAAAAGTCGTGCATGGATTAGCCTTTAATAGAGTGCTCTTAGACTTAAAAACTTAAAAATTTTTCTAAGTGTAACTTAGAGTCATTTTAGCTGACAACCTTCGGGATACAACTTCTCGACCTTCATTTTTAGATTTTCAAGTTGCGTTACGATCGGACAATCTCATAGTACATCTCGGATAAGTTTTGGAATTTTTCGTAATGAATAAGGCTGCGTTTGGATTTCAAAACAGTAGCAAAACGCATAGCCTGTTGCCCAGTTTTTTTCAGCATTTCAGGGTCAACTTCAAACGATCATAAATCCCTGTATATAATGAACTGTGTGAGCTATAATATATCAAACGAACGATCTTTGAGTCCTCTTTCCACATCAACTGGTTTCATCCAAATCCAACATCTGAGTAAGAAGTTATATCCGTTTTACTTCAGCCTGTCAGTTTGTCAACTGAGGGATAGTTTCGACTTTTCTTGTTTTCTTAGGGGCATTTTAGTCATTTCACTTCACCCAATTCCGTCTTTAACACCAGATTTAGCCCACATTCAGCAAAATACAATCCTTTTTCTCAAATTCTCTCAAGAACACCTTTTAGGTTTCAAACAAAAATCCCAAATAACTCAAGATTCAACCGTAGAAAATTCAAATTGGTTCCGTAGTTGTGTTCACCATCTCGAAAGCTTTGAGAAGCACCCCATGGTTATGTAAGGAGGATTATAAATACAAGAGTTCATTGTTAAGGTATGAATATTGTTTATTCTTGATTCTTGTCCATGAATAAGTATTGATAAAGGATTATGAGTATTGTCTTGATGTTGGAAGATAACTAGAAACATAGTTATGAATTGTTGTGTATAAATTGTTAGTAGTAAATTATGGAAGTTGCTGTATTGGATTATGAAGGATGAATTGTGGTGATATATCATTATATTAGTGGTTATGTATGCCTAGTGATTATGTTGGTATTGGATGGTGATTAAGAAGGGAAATAAAGGCTAAGAGTGATGTTGAGGGATATTTCATGAAAATGCATGATATGTGAATGTAATAAGAGTATAAGAGGATGTATGTAGTACTCTTATTGATGAGCTAAAGGATTACTTCCTAGACATTAATTGGTGAAGTTAATACCTAAATGGTAAGGTTTGGTTGCTAATACTAGTTTGCCACAAATGGCTTATTGTAGATAAGTGTTCGAAGAGTGCGGGAAGTCACTTGTATTGAAGTGGTTATATCAAGGTATGTAAGACATACTCTATCTAATCTTTGGCATGAATAATGACCCATGGCACTCTCAAGTAAGCTTCCAACATTGTCCTACGACACATGACACATAATAACATCATATGATCTTCGACACTACCATTTGAACTTGTTTTCACTTTTAAGATGTCCGGCTAGTCAAAAATAAATGTCCATATACTATTGTTGACTCCGAAATGGTTTAATGAGGTATCCATGATTCTCTACTTCATTTTCATGATATTGATTACCTATTTACATGTTTTTCCTATTGAGGTATCATGGTTTCAAGTTCCATAAAGTGTGACCACAAAGTAACCAATCTCAAAGATTAATTGAATTAAGAAATGGAATGTCTGTATTTTAAATTGATGATATGATGTATTGTATTAGTACCACTGATCAGTTGGCCGTTGTATTATAAAGATTATGTATATATGCTATTCCAGGGGTGGTCCCTGATGTATTGTATTAGTACCACTGATCAGTTGGCCATTGTATTATAAAGATTATGTATATATGCTATTCCAGGGGTGGTCCCTGATGTATTGTATTAGTACCACTGATCAGTTGGCCATTGTATGACATATGTTATCTATTGATAAGGATTACGGGAAGTAATGATATGAAAGTAATGTGCAGGTATCCCATCAGTTCTTTTAAGTGTGGTCTACTCATACTGTTTATTCACTGGTATCTGGGTTCTGTTGATCTTTTGTATCTCATGTTGATACTCCCTGCCTTACATACTCAGTACATATTTCCGTACTGACGTCCCTCACGGGGGACCTGCATTCATGCCTGCATGAACAGGTACTTCACGTCGTACACCTCCGCAGTAAGAGCCAGGACATTCTATTGTTAGTGGTGAGCTCCAGTTGTTTCGGGGCATCCCAAGTCGTCTCTATATGTACCTTGGGTATTTGTATAAAAGTCTTTTGTGGGCGGGAGTTCGTCCCGACCCCAACTCAGTTGTGTATCTATGTAGAGGCTTTTGTAGACATATTGTACAGCCATAGGAGTGTTTGGTTGATAGACGTGATGGCTCTGACGGCCAATTACTGTTCATATATATATTTATGCGTGTCTGCTAGGTTGATGCAGGTACTGTTTTCTTCTATTTACAACGAAGTGCTGTCCAAATTTCTAATTTTCATAAGTAATGTAAATGTGAAAGTATAGGTTATGAACGGGTTCTCCCGGGCCTCCTCGGCTACGGGTGCCAGTCCGCTCCAATGGGATTTGGGGTGTGACATGCTATCACTTATGTTATATATAAAATTACATTATTTTGAATTGCTCTACGTACCAGTACGATTGTATTGAACCCCTGTATTTATAGATCCAAGGCTCAGTCTTGGGGTCTCGCTAAGCAGCAGATTGGTGAGTCTGAGAATTATAATATGGTGAGCCTCCCCTATTCCAGAAGGCTGGTTTTATAGAACATTGTTATTTATATGATTTATGGTCTGAGGTGGGACTTGTCCCAATTTTGTGTCAGACATATATGAACATTGTAATGTTAGAGCTTTTGCAGACAAGTGTCATATGTTTTGAATCTTAAGGACTTTCTTTCAAATTGTTCAAGTAATTTATGAGATTAACCATGGTTCCATTTTGTTATGTTTTCCGCAAATTCTTTACATTGTATTAATGTTATGCATGATTGCCATATAGAAAAGGGGCGTCCGAGCCTTTATGGTTTGAGATGCTTATTACGGCCAGGGCAATTGCTCGGGTCATGACAAACTTGGTATCAGAGCACGATTTAGAGTCCTAGGGTATCTACAAAATTATGTCGGGTAGAGTCCTATTTATGGGTGTGTAATATGCCACACTTATAAGCAGGAGGCCACAAGGCATTTAGAAGTGTCTCTTTTCTTTTCATGATTTAGTTCGTGCTATGGAATCTAAATGTCCTATAATCAATGATTTTCTATATTTCAGAGAGTTACCATGCCTCCCCATAGATCCAACAAACATAATACCCAAGCTGATGATATCCACCCTACTCATGAGGTGCAGACCCAAAAAAGATCTTGTACCCCATAGGCTATTGCTACTCTGGGAGTCGCTCCTGTTTAGACTAGTCTACCTCAAGCTCCTCGATTTGGAGTCAACTATTCTCAAAACACCTAGAGAGAGGTATCTAATGCTGAATTTCGATAGTCTATGCATATGATATCCCAGTTAGTGGCTTCTCAGGCCCGTCGATCTGTAGATGTAGGATCTGTGTATGGTTCATCAGAGATTACTTGGGTTTGTTAATTCATGAGACTGAACCAACCTACGTTTACTAGTACAAAATTTGAGGAGGACCCACAAGGGTTCATTAATGAACTGGAGAAGATTTTCAGAGTTATACATGTGAATGAGGTTGAAGGGGTTGAGTTGCCAGCCTATCAGTTGAAGGATGTGGCCAATCAATGCTATAATGAATAGGAGTATTCAAAGGATAGTGATGTTGATATTTCTAAATGGGGTGAGTTTGTTGAATCTTTCTTAGACCATTTCTTTCCCCAGGAATTAAGTCAAAAGAAGAAGAATTTATGAATCTCAAGCAAGGAAAATGAGTGTTAAGGAGTATACATTGAAGTTCACCCTGTTGTCCAGGTATGCTCTAAAATTGGCGGGTAACATGAGAGCTCGCACGAGGAAGTTTGCATTTGGTCTCTTGGATGATTTGGTGTTGGAATGCAAGGGAGTAATGCTAAATTGAGATATGGATTTCTCCAAGTTGTGTGTTCATATACAACAGGTTTAAGAGTAGAAGAAAAGGTTTGCTGAGGTAAGGGAGAAGGAGAGGCAAACTAAAAGAGCCAGGCCTACAAACCAGAATAACAGTCAGCACCATGGTGGTAATAATTGGGGTAATAAGGGATTGAAGAAAAAGTTCTGGATTAATGCTTAGTCTTCAGCCAGCGCCCCAGCGCCCACACCTCCAGTTGATCAACAGTTCTAGAATTTTTTGCCTAATAATATATTGGGAGCACAGGGTAATCAGTACCAGGGAAGTGTGGCTCGGCCATTCAGGCAATACCCACCATGTAATTTGTGCAGAAAGAACTACCCAGGAAGATGCCAGTATGGAACTCTTGTATGTTATAATTGTAGATACTCAGGTCACTTCAAGAGGGACTACCCCACTGTTAGAGGAAATATTAGGGGTGATATATCCCAAGATAATTTCATAGAACCACCACCTCCACCCAAGGGTAATCTTTAGCCACTAAAAACGATCAAAACCAGTTATATGCTCTATCTAATTGCCAGGATACTGAGGCTTTGCCAGATGTGGTGATGGGTATGTTACAAATTTTCTATCATAATGTGTATGTGTTTCTCAATCCAGGGTATACCTTGTCTTATATGACCCCATATGTGGCCGTTACTTTTAGTTTTAAGCTTGAAATCATTCCTGAACCTTTCTCTATTTCTACTTCTATTGGTGACTCTATTATGGCTAGGAGGGTGTATAGAAATTGTGTGGTGTCTGTTGGTCATCGTGATACTGTGGCATACCTTGTAGATCTTGATGTGATTGACTTTGATGCTATTTTAGGAAATGATAGGCTCCATTCATGTTGTGCCACCCTAGACTATAGAACCTGAAAAGTTACTTTCTCCTTTCCAAATAAGCCCTTGATTGAGTGGGAGGGGAACTCTTTAGCTCCAAGGGGGAAATTCATATCGTATCTTAGAGCCCGTAAACTTATATCCAAGGAATATTTATATCATCTTATTTGGGTCAAAGATTCTAGTATTGAAAGTCCTTCTATCCAGTTTGTACCTGTGGTTTATGATTTTTTAAAAGTTTTCCCCGATGATCTCCCAGGGATACCACCTGATAGAGAGATAGATTTTGGCATTAATTTGTTGCCGTACTCTCGTCCTATCTCTATTCCTTCATATAAAAAGGCTTCTGCTGAGTTGAAAGTGTTAAAAATATAGTTGAAAGATATTCTTGACAAAGGATTTATTCGCCCTAGCATTTCTCCCTAGGGTGCATGCATACTCTTCGTGCGTAAGAAAGACAGTTCCTTTGGTATGTGTATAGACTACCATCAGCTATATAAGGTCACAATTAAGAACAAATACCCTCTTCCCAGGATTGATGATCTTTTTGACCAACTTTAGTGTGCTAAGTGTTTCTCTAATATAGAACTTCATTTGGGGCATCATCCGTTGAAGTTTAGGGTGGCTGACATCCCTAAATTAGCTTTTCGAACCCGGTATGGCCATTATGAATTCCTAGTCATGTCCTTCGGATTGACTAATGGCCCTGCAGCTTTCATGGATATACTGAATAGAGTATTTCTCAGTTTCTCGATTTGTTCGTCATAGTATTCATTGATGATATTTTGGTTTACTCCAAGAGTGAGGAGAAGCATACCAGCCACTTCTGAATCATCCTTCAGATTCTCAAAGATCATGAATTATATGCCAAGTTCCCTAAGTGTGAATTCTAGCTTAGTGCGATTGCTTTCTTGGGTTATATTGTTTTTAGTGAGGGAATTAAGGTTGACCCCCAAAAGATTGAGGTAGTGAGAAAATGGGTCAGACCCACGACTTCAACCGATATTCGGAGCTTCTTGGGTTTGGCAGGGTATTACAGAAGGTTCGTAGAATGTTTTTCCTCCATAGATGCTTCGCTTACTAAATTGACCCAAAAGAAGGTGAAATTTTTATAGTCCGACTCTTGCTAAAATAGATTTGAGAAACTGAAAGATAAATTGACCACCACACCAGTTTTGACCCTTCCCGAGGGTACACAAGGTTTTTTTGTATACTGTGATACCTCTCGGGTGGGACTTGGGTGTATGATTATGCAACATGGTAAAGTGGTGGCTTATGCATCTAGGAAGTTGAAGGTGCATGAAAAAAATTATGCCACTCATGACTTAAATCTAGCAGCTGTAGTGTTTGCATTTATAATCTGGCGGCATTATCTTTATAGAGTACATGTTGATATATTCACTGATCACAAAAGTTTGTAGTATGTTTTCACGCAGAAAGAATTGAATCTCAGCCGGAGGTAGTGGCTAGAACTATTAAAGGATTATGATATGAGCAGGTTATCAATGAATAGTCTTGCTCATGTTAAAAAGGGCAGAGAGAGATGTTTAAAAATATCTATTGGCTTACAAATTTAGGAGTTCGACTCCTAGATTCTGAAGATGGAAGAGTATTTGTTCATAAGATATCTAAATCCTCCCTGTGTGCTGAAGTTAAGGAGAAGCAGGCCGAAGATCCTATCCTGATGTAGATTAAAAAATATGTTGATCAACAAAAGGTTATGGCATTTTAAATTGGAGGAGATGGTATTTTGAGGTATCAAGGTACACTATGCGTGCTGAATGTAGATGGGTTGTAGGAAAGAATTCTTGATGAAGCTCACACTTCGTGGTATGTTGTTAACCTATGCTCTACGAAAATGTACCATAATCCGAAGGCCATTTATTACTGGAATAATATGAAAAGAGATGTTGCTAATTTTGTTTCTAAGTGTATGAATTGTCAACAAGTTAAGGTAGAGAATTTGAAATCAAGTGGTACTTCTCAAGAGATAACTTTGCCTATGTGGAAGTGGGAGATGATTAACATGAACTTCATTACGAGATTTCTGAAGTCTCAAAATCAATATGACTCCATTTGTGTGATTGTAGACCAATTGACCAAGTCCCCTCACTTCCTTCCTGTGCAGATGAATTATTTGGGGAATGACTATGCTAAGTTATACATTCAAGAAATAGTCCATTCGTATGGTGCCCTGGTGTCCATTATATCCGATCAAGGTACGTAGTTCTCTTCACAGTTTTGGCGGTCTTTCCAAAGGCATTTAGGCACCCAAGTGAACCTGAGTACTTCTTTCTATCCTCAAATAGATGGGCAAGATGAAACCCTTGAGGATATACTGAGGGCCTATGTAATTGACTTCAAAGGTAATTGGGTAGATCATTTTCCATTGATAGAATTTTCCTACAACAATAGCTGCTACTACTAAAGGTCGGTCACCAATTGGGTGGTATGAGGTTAGAGAAACCCAATTGTATGGGCCCGACCTTGTTCATCAGACAATGAAGAAGGTGAAGGTCATTAGGGAGATACTTATGACTGCTTAGAGTCACTAGAAATATTATGCCGATGTTAGAAGGAGAGATTTAGAATTTGAGGTTGATGATTGGGTATTCCTAAATGTCTCCCCTATGAATGGACTCATGCAATTTGGAAAGAACGGGAAGCTTACTCCTCATTATATAGGACCATATCAGATTGTGAGGAGGATAGGTGGGGTTTCTTATGAGTTAGAGTTGCCCACAAGTACAGCCTCCGTGCTCCCGGTATTCCATGTGTCCATGTTAAAAAACTGCATTAGAGATCAATCCCTAGTGTTGCCTGTGGAAGAGATCAATGTGAAGGACTCCTTGTCGTATGAAGAAGAACCCATTTCCATTTTGGATTGTTAAGCTTGGAAGCTGAGGAGTAGGAGATAACTTCAGTTAAGGTGTTGTGGAGGAATCAAAAAGAGGAGGAAACTACTTGGGAATCAGAAGATGGCATGCGAACTAAATACCCAAACCTCTTTGAGACAATGGATAATGACATAGAAGGTATAACTCCTTTATTCTCTCTATATTTTAATTTATGTGCATGAAATTGTGCCTACCTGTATTCCGAGGCATCATTGGGGGATGAATGATCCCAAGGGGGGATAATGTAACACCTCGTAGAAATCTTGAGGTAATACCACACTTAGTAGCATACTTAAGGAGATATCAACTTGATTATTTCCTAAGTGTTAAAAAGGACTTAGTCATACTTTAAGCTCGTAAACTTTGAAGATCCTATTTTTGACCTTCCCGGTCTTAGAATTTCAATTTCTTGGAATATCAATTTTTAAGTTGATTCATAATCGGGGGTTTCTAAGGTACCTCTCGGGTGAGTTTTGGAATTTTTGGACAAACGTAAGGATATTTTTGTAAGTCTAAAATAGCTTTTTTGTGTAGCGCACACTCCAATTCACCCCTAGGGGAGTATGCGTAGAGCATGCAGTGCACGCTCTATTTCAATGCTCCAGAGAATGCGGTGCACACTCCATAACACGCTCTCATATTTTCCAGCTTTCTATTCCACGTATTTGAGGGCAATAGGGTCATTTACCTAACCCAAAACCTTCCTAAACAAGAGATTTTAGTCCCTAAAAGCATTATCCATATTGTTATTCATATTTTTCCACTCCAAGAAAACCCTAGAGCCCCAAAGATCAAGAATCAAGCTCTTAGGTCAAAGTTTCCAAGAAACAAACCAAGATTCAAATTTTATTCTTCAAGATAAGTAATCTAAGGTACATAGGGTTTTCCTGAACTACATGATCATGGTGAAATCATTTTCAATAAAGTTTGGAATATTGACAAATCATGTATTTATGAAGGGTTCTTGAATTACATGTAAAAGTATGCATCATGAACTCTTTTTGATAATAATATTTTGGCCTTGAGGCCTTTCCCTAAATTTGATTTGTATTCATATATATAAGTAGGTAAGTATTTTGAGTTTGAATGTTGAATTAAGAGCATGAATAATTATAATCCCTCTCTTGTTATGAATTCTCTTGTTTTCATATGTCATGAATTATTCCATTGTACATTGAGAAGTATGATACAAATGTCTTTACTATTGTTTAAGACTTGATTTTGGTTATGAAATGAAGAGAGGGTGCTTTCTTGATTATATTAATGAAAAGTGCTAATTTAAAGAAGTTCATGGTTTAACACAAAGTGATTGGCCACCATATGATTGAGAATTGAAAGAAGAGAATTCTTTGCATAAGTTGTCATGTTTTTTGAATTATAAATTCTCTTGCACTGTTTAAATGATTTGGGTGGTCCAAATGACATGTTTTGAATGAAAAGATAGTGATACAAAATGTATGGTGTATACGACGTAAGTCCTAGTATGATGATACCAAATCAAACCAATGCCATAATAGGCTCAAACTAGATTTTACTATAGAACGTTTTCAGACATTAGACCAATTTTAGAGAGATGCATGATTTAAAATGTTAAAAATGGTATTAAGAGTTATATGGTTACCTGATAAGGACATTTGTTTATATGGGCTCATAACTGAGTTTTACCGATTCGGATGATATGATTGACTAATGCCAATGTATACTTGTTCTTGAGGCATTGGTATACTAGACTAGCATGTAGGACCGCTATCCTTGCGGCAAACTTTGATGTGGAGGCTTGGCCGATGAGTTAATGGCGGACCCATATAACCCGTGGATACTAAAGTTATAGGGTGTACCATCCAACTCAGAAGTAAGATAAAGAGTGAGTCATTATTTCAAAGAATTGTTTCAAAGTCTTTAAAGTATGACCATGTGTTTTTCCTATATTATATGTAATATGTTTTATACAATTTTCTCTCACTTATGTTATATATAAAAGTATATTATTTTGGATTACTCTACGTACTAGTACAATTGTATTGAGCCCCTATATTTCAGGATCTGAGGCTCAGTCCTGGGGTCCTGCAAAGCAGTAGATTGGTGATTCGGAGAATTCCAATTAGTGAGCCTCCCCTATTTCGGAAGGCCTGGTTTATAGAATATTGTTATTTATTTGATTCATTGTCTGACTGGGGGTTTTTCCAGTTTTATTTTAGACATATATTGAACATTATAATATTAGAGATTTCACAGATGGGTGTTATCTATTTTGAATGTTAAGAACTGCCCTTCAAATTGTTCAAGTGATTTATGAGATTGACCATGGTTCCATTTTTTTTATGTTTTCTGCAAATTCTTTATATTGTATGAATGTTGTGCATGATTTCCAACTAGAAAAGGGGCATCTGGGCCTTCATTATTTTGGATGTTCATTACGGCCTGGGCATCGACTTGGGTCGTGACAGTTAGTTTACTTGGTTTTACAGAATGACAATATTTTATCCTTTTCCTGAGTTCATGCTAGCATTCACCTATTAACCGGTCTTTGGGCAGCTATATACTCATGAGATATAGGAACCAGACATTCTACTCCTCCTACTTAGTGATCAGATTTTGGGATCATCTTGGTTGGATTGAAGTGGTGAGATTCCATATTCCAGAAGGCTCCATTTCTTTCATTGATGTCTTTACATACTTTGGTTACTTTATGGATATTAGTTTTGTTTATGGTTGGGGGCATGTCCCAATCGAATATTAGTTTTTCTTTTTGTTAGAGGATTTTGTGTGACTACTATGGGTTGGAATGGGTGGGATCGGTATAGGTGTCATCCTTAGTATTGCATGACATTGGGGGTGAAACCATTGAATTGGATTTATGATTGTTCCATCCTTTTCTATTATGTTATGAAAAGGAACTTGATTATTATTTGATTTTGGTTTATGGTATGGTTCGGGTGGGTTCGGGCAGTTGGACTCATTTGGGTTAGTCTCGATCTTAGACGTATCCTAGAGTCTTAAAATTGAATAAAATACACTATCTTGTTACATGCTAAAAAATCAGTGACTCAGGGAATGCATCTCAGGGTTGGGTTGGGTAACTGGGGTGGTCTCTAGTTCAGGTTGTACTTTAGATGCCCATTACAATAAGGCCCCGGGTCAGGTTATACTAAGTTTATATCAGAGCTTTAGGTTCATGGTCAATTGGGGAGTCCACAAACTCGTGTCTAGTAGAGTCTCTTTTAGGGATGTGTAGTATGCCACACTCATAAGAGAGAGACTACAAGTCATTTAGAAATGTTTCACTTTTTTGATATTCTGTTTCAAGCTGCAAGGTCTAAGGTCTTTTCTAATTCCTATTTGTTCGCTTTTCAGATCATGCCTCAATGATCTGAGATGCTAGGTAACTCTTCTATCCTAATTGGGGACAATGTTGATGAGACATACTCTACTCAGGGGATCCATACTCGGTCTAGGGGTCTAATCCTTCATATTTCTAGAGTTCCACCAGTTGCTGCTAGTCTTTCTAAAGGTAAGGTGACTAAAGCAGAATTCTTTCAATCGATTCATATTATTTTTCAGTTGGTTGCTGCTAAGGCTGAGCGGGGTGCATCTGGTGTTTCATCTACTGAGGCCATAAAGGTTAACTAGTTTATTAAAATGAATCCTCCTACTTTTACTGGTGTGAAGGTGGAGGAGGATCCTTAAGGTTTCCTGGATGACATAGAGAAAATTTTCAGGGTAATGCAGGCCACGAATGTGGAAGTGGTGAATTTTGTTGCTTATCGACTAAAGGATATAGCGTACCAATGGTATAAGAAATATGATCAGGTAAGGGATGATGATGTTAAGGAGTTATTTTTATGGGGTTTTTTTTCCCAATGATTTTCTAAACTGCATCTTTCTGCAAGAGTTGAGGGAAGCAAAGGTCTAGGAATTTGTTAATCTGAAATAGGAAAAGATATCTATCAAGGAGTATGCCTTAAAATTTCATTAGCTGTCTAGGTATGCTTTGGTGTCTTACATGAGGGATAGGATGAGAAAGTTCACTTCTGGACTATCTCGAGATTTGATCTTTTAAAGTAAGACTGCTTTGCTGATCAATGACATAGATATTTTTAGATTGGGTGTTCATATGCAACAGATGGAGAAGATGAAGCAGGTTGAGTTTGGGGAAAGGCAGGGTAAGAAATTCAGGTCATCTAAATAGGGTGGTGCATATTAATAAGGTTGTTGGGATGGCGGTAAGTGGCAAAAAATAAAGTGGAGGAGTTTTGGTTTTTTCTCTATAGCTAGTTCTCCTTACCCAAAGAAAATGAGTGATAGGCGTCAATAGGGTGGTGATGATTTCTAGGCATAGAGTGTTTAATCCCAGGCAAGTGGGTCTCAGTCGACCTTATCATAACTTTCTTATCGGTTCTAGGGTAGGTTGCATGGGGGTTTTTGTCATGAGGGAGGGGGGGGGAGATGTTTCAAATATAGTCAGCAGGGCCATATGCTTAAAAATTATCTGGTTGGCAAGGGTGCTTTGGGGGTGAGTAAGGCTCTGATTACTTCATCTTTTGCTTCTACACCAAAGGGTGCTGCTTCAGCATCAGAGTCTGTGTCTGGTACTAGTGTAGGTCGGAATATGTTATAGGATCTTGCTACTAGGTAGGAATCTGAGAAATCACCTGATATCATAACTGCTACATTACAACTTGTAACACCCCACATTTTTGAGGCTAGAATTCAAACCTTAGTTCCTATGCATATGAACCCAAACCCAATGATTCCTTGTTAATATATGTGTGATGATAAATTATATAGTGTGGGAATACCTTTGAATATGAATTAAGGTTACAAATGTCTCCTAACTCAAAGACGAGTTGAGAATGTTTCTATCAATTAAGTTTGAGTGAATGCTTCAGCTTGTGTCAATGTTAAATGACCATTATTCCATGTAAATAATAAGTTATGTGGCATACTTGATACCTAAGAAAGGTATTTGAGTCATCTTCCAACGTAATTGGTTTCACCTTAATCTAATATCGGAGTAGAAAGTTATGCTTATTTTACTTTGAAGTATTTGTCTGTCAACTAAGTGACGACTATTCTGATAAGCCACCACTTAGGTAATGACTAAGCTGATGAGCCATTAACTAAGTGATGACCCATCAACTCTAGTCATCAACCTAGGATAGTAAGGGGTAATTCCAGCCTGAAAGTCACGACTTAGGTGATGAGCCATCACATAAGTGACGGGCCATCAACCTTGTCGTCAACTGAAGAATTTCTGCAATTTTCTTTGGTTTTGTTAGGGATATTTTGGTCTTTTCCTCACTTCAAAATCCTCCCCCACGAGTTTAAATCATACCCTGAGGGATATAATCCATCTTCTCTCAGTTTCTAACATCTCAAATCCTCTCCACTCTCAAGAATGAGAGAAATTAGGGTTTCCTTCAAGGCAAGAATTCTAGTCGTTCAATCCAAGATTTCCTAAGAAACGTGTCAAGATTAGTGTTCTATTCTTCAACTAAGGAACATAAGGTACATGGGCCTATCCTAAAAACTCTATGGGCATAAGTTATGGTTTTACTAAGCTTTGAAAGCATATTATGATGTTTATAACAAGGGTTTGAACAATTGTTTTGAATAGCCAAATCATAAAACCCTTTTCAATGATATTTATACATACATATATATATATATATATATATATATATATATATATAAGTATAAGTATGCATTTTGAGTTTGGCAAAGATTAAATCGAGGGCATGAATGACGAAAACCTTCTCATGTTATGATACCTCTTGATTTCATATGTTGTGGGTTATTTAATTGCATGTTTTGAAGTATGAGATAAGTGTTTTACTATTGTTTTGAACTTGATATTGATTATGATTTGAAGAGAGGGTGTTTTCTTATTTATAAATGTTCAAGGTGATAATAGAAAGAGTTGCATGGATTGTTTTAAAGGAATTGACCATCATATGATGAAATATTGAAAAGGGGGAATCTTTGAATAAGTTTTGCACATGTTTTGAAATAAGGACTCCCTTGCATTATTTAAATATTTTTAGTGGTCAAATGACTGAGTTGATTGAAAAATCTAAAGAAGAACATTGTATGGCCAAGATATATGGCTTGCAAGTCTTGGTATGATAAAACCAATAGATAAATGCCATAGCATATTCAAAACAGACTAAAATATATATTTTAATTATATTTTGAATTCAGAAAGATTCATGTTTAGAAAATGTTAAAAATGGGCTTAAAGAGAGTTGGATGGTTACCCAAATAAAGTACGAGTTGAAAGAATCAATGCTAGAAATCGTGATTTGTCGACACGAGATTATGGTACCCTACTTTGTGATTTTTTATACTTTGATTCATGTCATCCCAAATTGGGACTATGGTTAAAAGACCTTCTTTGTGATCTTGTGCACTACCATGAAATGTTTATTTGATTGGGGATTTTTGTACCCTACCGTGTGATCTTGTGATTTCTCCTTATAGATACTCCAATCCCTGCAGCAAACTTGGATAGGAGGATTGGCTCTGAGTGAAGGACAGGTTCCATATAGCCCGTGGAATTACATATTGTAGGTTATACCATCTAGCTGAGAATAATAACAAAGAGTAGAGTCATGATTTCAAGAAAGTGTTCTGAAAATTCATCAAATTATGCCCATGTGTTTTCAAATATTTTAAGATGATAGGTTTTATGAAATGCTCTCACCTATGTTGTATAAAAATGTATTTTTTTTGAATTGCTTTACGTACCAGTACATTTGTATTGACCCTCTATATTTCATGATATGAGGATCAGTCCTGGGGTCCCACTAAGTAGTAGATCATTGTCAGATGATTGGAGTTGGTGAGCCTCTCTTATTTTGGAAGGCCTTGCCTTATGTGATGATTTCATTATTATTAGTTCATGGTCCGATCGACGGCCTTGTCCCAGTTTCAGACAGATGTTACTTTCAGTTGTCAGTAGAGATTTCATAGACTTGTATGGATGCTTTTGAGTCTTGTTGAACTTATGCCGTGCTATTAGTTGATTTATTCAAATGACCATTTTTTTGTTTGTATTTTGTTTCCAAAATTTATAGTTTCTGAATTATGTATATGATTGCCAGTTAAAAGGGCTCTTGGGCGTTCATGGTTTGAGATGCTCATCATGGCCAAGGCCTCGATTCAGGTCGTGACACAAACTTTTTATCATGATATTTATTGCTTCCTTGATTAGGGGACCACTCTTTATTATGTGACTCCATATGTTGTTGTGTTTTCTAGTTTTGATCCCCTGGTTATTTCGGATCTTTTTACTATTTCTACCCCAGTGGATGACTCTGTGATTGTTAAAATGGTCTATAAAGGGTTTGCGGTATTTGTTGGTAGTAGGGAAACCTTGGTAGATTTGTTTGAGCTTGATATTGTAGATTTTGATGTTATCCTGAGGATGGATTGGTTATATTCTTACTATACGTACTTAGATTGTTGGACCCGTATGGTTATCTTTAGGCCTCCCTGGTGAACCGGGTATTGAGTTGGAGAGTGGTTCCCTAGCTCCTATGGTGAGGTTTATTTGATATCTTAGAGCTCGTAGGTTAATATTTCAGGGGTGTCTCTACTATTTGGTCCAGGTTAAAGATTCTTACTCGTAAGGCCCTTTTGTCCATTGGGTTTAGGTGGTAAATGAGTTTCCTGAGGTCTTTCTAAAAGATCTTCTTGGTGTTTCTCAAGATAGAGAGATTGGGTTTGGTATTGATTTGGTTTTGGACACTTAACCATTATTTATTCCTCCTTAAAGAATAATTGCAGCTGAGTTGAGGGAACTCAAGGAGCAACTTAAGGATGTTTTAGATAAGGGTTTCATCCGTCATAGTGTATCCCCATGGGGTGCACTAGTTTTATTTGTTCGCAAGAAGGATGGTTCCCTTTAGATATGTATTGGCTATCGACAGTTGAATAAGTTAATAGTTAAGAACAAGTATTCTCTTATAAGGATAGATATCTTTTTTGAGCATTTGCAAGGTGCCAAATTGTTTTCTAAGATAGATCTTTTGTCTAGGTATCATCAACTAAAGATTAGGGAGGTAGATATCCCTAAGATAGCTTTTCATACTCAGTATGGGCATTTTGAGTTCTTGGTTATGTCATTTGGGTTGAATAATGCTCCGAGGGGATTTATAGATCTAATGAATAGGGTTTTTAGGAAATCTTTAAATCTCTTTGTCATTGTGTTCATTGATGAAATCTTGTTGTATTCTAAAAGTGAGGTGGATCATGCTAATCACCTCTGAGTTGTGTTGTAGACCTTGAAAGAGAAACAATTTATGCCAAAGAGTTTTGCCTAAATGCTATAACTTTTCTTGGTCATAGTATTTCTAGTAAAGGGATCATAGTGGATCCACAAAAGGTTGCAGTGACGAAGAGGTGGCTAGACCCATGAATCCAACTGATATTTAGAGCTTCGTATTTTTCACTAGGTACTATATGTGGTCGTGGAATGTTTTTCGATGATAGCTTCCCCATTGACTAAGTTAACTCAGAAGAAGGTAAAGCTTTCTTAGTCAGATGCTTGTAAGGGTAGTTTTGAGAAGTTGAATGATAAGCTAACTTTGACTCTAGTTTTGACATAGGTTGAAGGCAATGAGGGGTTTATTGTTTATTGTGCTGCATCCTGGGTGGGACTTCGTTGCGTTTTGATGTAGCATGAGAAGGTGATTGCCTATTCTTCTAGACAATTAAAGGAGCATTAGAGAAATTATCCTACTCTTGATTTGGAGCTTTTAGCAGTAGTTTTTTGTTTAAAGATCTGGCGGCATTATTTATATGGAGTACACATGGACATCTTTTCTAATCATAAGTCTACATTATGTGTTCACTCAGAAGGAGCTAAACTTCAGGTAGAGAAGATGGTTGGAGCTTCTTAAAGACTATGATATGAGTCTTCACTACCACCCAGGTAAATTTAATGTAGTTGTTGATGCTCTAAGTAGGTTATCCATGGGGATTTTAGCTCATGTGGATAAGGAATTGGTGAAGGATATTCACCACTTTACTAATCTTAGAGTTCATCTTACGGACTCCAATGATTATGGTTTATTGGTATAGGAAATGGTTCCGTTGTCTCTCGATGCAGAGATCAAGCAGAAGCAAATTCTAGATCCTATCTTGATGAAGATCAAAGGTGATGTAGGCGGGCAAAAGGTAATGGTATTTGAGATTAGTATTGATGGTACTTTGTAGTACCAAGTGAGATTATGCATTCCTAGGGTCAATGGTTTGCAACGAAGGATTTTGGCTAAGGCACATGAATCACGCTATATTATTCATCTTGATTAGACAAAAATGTATCATAATCAAAAGAATATATACTAGTGGAATGGTATGAAGGGGTATGTGGCTGATTTTGTGGCCAAGTGTATGGTGTTCCAACAAGTTAAAGTTGAGCACATGAGGCCTGGTGGTTTGTACAAAAAAATTGAATTGCCTGAATGGAAATGGATGGTGGTCAATATGGATTTCATTACCATTCTTCCTCAGTATCAGAATCCATTTGATTCCATTTGGGTCATCGTGGATAGGATGATAAAGTTTGCTCACATCTTACCATTGAGGAATAACTATTTTGTTGAGGATTATGTGTGGTTGTCTCTTCAAGATATTATCAAGCTGGATGGGGTACCTATTTCGATAATCTCTGGCTATGGTACACAGAGTTATCTTACTTGTGGTGGTCTTTTTAGAAGGGATTAGGGAATAAAGTTAGTCTGTGTACTACTTTTTATCCGCAGATGGATGGGTAAGAAAAAAGGACTATTCATACATAGAAGGACATGCTTCATGTGTGTGTGATTGATTATACTGGCAATTGGATTAAGATCTACCTTTGGTAGAGTTTACATACAACAATAGCTATCATTCTACTATTGGAATGGCTCTTTTCAAGGCGTAATATAGTAGGAGGTATAGATCTCCTATTAGGGGGTTCGAGGTTGGTGAGGCATATATGTTTGGTCTGGACATGGTTTATCGAGCTATGAAAAAGGTAAAGGTGATTTGGGATAGGCTTAAGGCTGCCCAAAGTCGCCAAAAGTCCTAATAGGTGTAAGATGTAGAGTCTTCGAGTTTGAGGTTAGGGATAAGGTGTTTTTAAAGGTGTCTCCCATGAAGGGAGTGATGCAGTTTGGGAAAAAGGGGATGCTCAGTCCCCAATATAATTGTCCTTATATGGTTCTGCAGAGGGTCGGTAATGTCTCTATGTTGAGAAAATGTCTTGGTGATTCTTCTTCGGTTATTCTTTTGGAAGGGTTAGGTATCTCGGATTCTCTGTCTTATAAGGATCAATAGGTCCATCGCTTACAAACCAAGGATGTAGCTTCGTTTAAGGTTCTATGGTGGAAACCACAGGTGTAAGAAGCTATATGGGAAGTGGAAGAGGACATGAAGCCCAAGTATCCACATTTGTTTTCTATTCTGGATATTCGAGCGAAAAATATATGTTCTTGAACACCTCTTTATTTTCTGAGTTTGTTATAGGGTGGGTTTATGTTTGATAATGGAAATTATTTTTTTTGTGGTTGACCTACCTTGTCTATCATTCGAGGACAAATGATCCTACTGGGGAGACTAAAACACCCTAGGTTTTGAACCTTAGAAAATTTCTTGGATTTCTGGGTTTTGGACAACAAATGACTGGTGGGTACAATTCGTGTAATAGGGTACGAGTGGTATGCCTTGGTCGTATGCTAACTAGTGATGGTTGGTGGGTTGGATTGGTTTCTAGAATAGGTATGACTTGGGTAGGTATGAGTCATATGGGGATTGACGGGTCATATGGTTTAGATTCTTCCTTCACTTAATTTGAGACCTATTAAAATAACTTAGATCTGAGTATGAGTGGCTCACCATGGGTCATGAGCTAGGGTATGAGTCGTGCCATCAACTCATACGGTAGATAGAGTTCAAACTTTCTTTGATTTCTATTCCGTCAGGGATACGGTTTAGGGGTACTAATCATATGGTTGGATAAAACTTGGTTTGGGTAAGTTGTGTAGTGGATAGTGTTGGCCCCAAGGGGAAGGTCTAGGGTACGAGTTGTGGGTACCACTCGTATTAGAGGGAACGACTAGTATGAAAGAGTCGCATCCTCTGACGGGACTTTTATACAATTTAAGTTGGGGGTAATCTGGACATTTATCCTTATAACTCCTTGGGACCCTATGACTTATATCATACTTGGGGATATTATTTACCCTATTATTCTATTCTTAAACACTTATAAACAGTCTTCAATTCTCTCCAAAGCTTGTGGGTAAAGGAAGGAAAGGATTTCATCTAGAGGAGCAATTTGGGGCTTGTTTGGGTGATTTCTCTCTATCATCTTCATAATCGATTTCTCTCCATCATCTTCATAATCTAAGGCATGTAATGCTCCCTCATTGTTAGTTCTAACTAAAGGCATGCTTTATACAATGTTTTCATGTCATGATTATTGTATGGTTTTGGGGGGTTTTAACTATGTGTTGGGGTTTCGATGATAAATGCTTGGTTATGATTTTCCCATGTTTTAATTATGTTTTTAGATATTTTAATGGGGGTTTGGATAAGTTGGTTGCATGAAAATGGTTAATTGGTAACTGGAATTGGTTTTGAAAAACACTATGCCCCCAACATGTTTGATGAAATGCCTTTGATAATTCTTTTACAATATTAATGATATTTTAATGGAACTATTGCATGGTATGGGTTGGTAACGGAACCCTAAATGGTATAAATGGTTTAAATGATTGGGAATGGTTAAATAGTGAGGTTTTTTTGTTATGGTTATGGTTAATTAAACTTCTTTATGGGGTACCAGGGAATCCCCTAGGTAAACATGTTAATAAACAACTTATGGAGTACATGGGATTCCCCTAAGAAAACATATTAATGAAATACTTATAGGGTACATAGGATTCTCCCAAGTCAATATTATGTAATCCCTTAGCACAAAAAAGATCGCTAAGGACATTGTTTGCAAGCTATAGTCGGTATGATGATACCACTACTTATAGCCTTGGTTAATAATAATAGTCTAATGCTTTTGTTGGATGGAAATGGCTATAATTGGGCAATAATGGCAGAGTGTAATAGCTAACCGTGAAGGTGCGAGTCCAAAAGATGGGCACTAAAAACTCATGTTTGCCGACATGAGGGGTTGGTCATAGTGAGCATATATGATACTATGAGGTACATAGAATCCTCTAAGTAAACTTTACATACGTATCATAGAGGGTGAAGGGTACTTGAGAATCCCTTAGTCTTATTGTATCTCCGATTTGCATGACTACACTCATCTATGCCCGTTCAGGGGGTTACACAGGACCCATATAACCCGTGGATGGTTCTAGGATATCTAAGATACACATACCCAGGTTAATGGTTTTAAAATCATGCTAAACCCGATTCTCTTTTCTCGGCATGGTTATATATATGTTATGTGTGGTTGTGTTTATATGGTTGGTTTACTCGGTTTTACTGAATGGCATTATTTTATTCTTATCCTGAGTTCATTCTAGTGTTCACCCTTAAACTCATCTTCGGATGGCTGTATTCCCATGCATTATAGGAATCGACCATTCTACTCCTCCTGGTTTGTGATCGAATTTTTGAATAAGCTCGGTTGGATTGAAGCGGTGATCTTTCATATTCTGGAAAGCTCTATTTTTTTCATGGATGTCTTTACATACTTTGGTTACTTTGTGGATATTCATTTTTTCTATGGGGCATATCCCAATCAGATAGTTGTTTTTCTTTTGGTTAGAGGCTTTTATGTGACTACTATGGGTTAGAATGGGAGGGATTGGTATTGGTGTCAGCCTTAGTATTAGCATTGGTATTAGGGCTGATAACGTTGAACTGGATTTATGATTGTTCATCTTTTAATATTATGTTATTGACAGGAACATGGTTATTTTTGGTTTTGGTTTTTGTTTTGGTTAATGGTATGGTTTGGGAGAATTCAGACGGTTGGACTCGTTTGGGTTGGTCTCGGTATTAGACCTATCCCAAAGTCTAGAAATTGAATAAAATATGCTATCTTATTTATGCTCGAAATTTAGTTGGCTCAGGGTAGGTGGCTGGGGGTTGGGTTGGCTAATGCGGTTGGTCTCTGGTCTGAGTTGGTCTTAGAATGCCCATTACGATAAGGACCCAAGTCAAGTCATTTCATCAGTGCTAGAGGGTTATAGAAACCCAATACTTTTGTGTTTTACATGTTTTCCATTTTCAAGTTAAAATTCAGTCAGATCATGTTTTTATTATTATATTCAGACTACCATGTTCATGTTGAGTACTTATTAGTACTGTATCACATCCTATTTAGAACGATAATAATACCAGTGTCATTCAGTTGCGACTAGGATTTAGCACCGAGTGAATGCAGGGATGAAGGCTCCCCTATCAGTTTAGGCAGAGTCATTAGTAATAGTCCTTAAGTTCTAGAACTACGTAGACAACGTAGGATATGAGGGGCCACTCATCAGTTTAGGCTTCACTTCCTCTCAAAGGTCACCCATCAGTTTGGGCTTGACACCCTGGTCCTTCAGGATAATAGATTAGTGGATCCACATAGCCATGTATTAGTACCCATGGCAAGGTACTGAAACCCTTCCAATTGGGGTCCTTAATTATCTTAGATTGGGGCATGTCAGTTATATGATAGCTCAAATAGTTTTAGATTGTACATCAATCTGTACAAGTTTAGATTTTCTTAACCAAGCAATCAATTATGTAGTTATTCAAATCATTTCAGTATGTGCTTTACTTGGTTTTGCATTCTCTGTTTTCCATGTCCATGCATCCATGTCCAGTCATAATATGTATTTTAGTTAGTCCTTACCTCACGTACTAGTACATTCAAAGTACTGATAACATACTTTTTTCATGCACTATATTGTCTTATAACATAGGTTCGGATGCACAGTTTCCCAATCATCACTAAGTAGCTCGGCAGTTTCTTGCAACAGTAGTGGTGATTCCTCATCCATCGAGGATGTAATAGGTAATTTTAGTCATTTCAACATTTCACTATCATACAGTCAATTGGAGTTAGTTAAGGGCTTGTCCCATCAAATTCGTATATTTGAAAGGCTTTCAGACAGATATTCTAGCTTTCCAGTCTTTATCAGATATTTCAGACATGTCATTTCATCTATTTAAGTATTTCAGGTTGAATGTACCTTATTGGTTTATTTTTCGCACATATTGTAAGAATTTCATTTTATTCAGGGCTCATAGCAGGTACCAGACAATGGGTTAACTTAGGGTCACTTGTGGCCATAAGCACTGTGCGAGTAATGAAAAAACCTGGTATCAGAGCCTAAGGTCTTAAAAGTGTCCTAGGGTGTCTGAAAGCTATGTTGAGTAGAGTCTAGTGCATGGTGTGAAGCATGCCACACTTATGGACAAGGGCATACGAGATATTTTTAGGAAAGTTTTCCTTTTTTTGTGTTCATGTCATGCGAAAAAGCATGTGCTCTATTGGATTCTTCTTTCTAACTCACCCTTCATTCTATTTACAGACAATGCCTCCTAAAAGAAAAAGTGGAAGAAGGAACAGGGATTAACCTGCACCTCCACCTATTCAGGAAAATACCCTAAATGACCATGTATCTCACGCTGAGTTTAGGGTTGCTTACACAGCCTTGGCATATTTTATAGCTGCTGAGTACAATCAGTAGTTTATTTCCTCAGCTAATTCGGTGATGAATACGACTGCAACTAGGGTTTGAGACTTCAATCGGATGAATCCCCCTATGTTTTCTGGATACAAATCTGAGGAGAATCAACATTAGTTTCTGGATGGACTGAAAAAAGTGAAAGACATCATGGGAGTCACTTCAATTGAGAGTGCAAACTTAGCTACTATCAGTTTTATGGAGTAGCACACACCTGGTTCATGTAGTAGAAGGAGGATAGAGGTATTGAGGCAAGGCCTATAGAGTGGGAGGAGTTTGCCATGGCTTTCTTAGACAAGTTCTTTCCACTATAGTTGAGGATAGTGAAGGTTCATAATTTCATAAATTTGAAGCAGGGTAGTATTAGTGTGAAGGAGTACTCGCTCAAGATCACTCAGTTCTCAAGGTATGATACAACTATGGTGGCTAACTCTAGGTCGATAATGAGTAAGTTTGTATCTGGTATATCTGATAGTGTGGTCAAGGAGAGTAGGACCGCCATGTTGATTAAGGATATGGGCCTGTCTAGACTTATTGTTCATGCTCAGTAGATTGAGGTGGAGAAACTTAAGAAGAAAGAGAGAGAATAAGAGAACCAGAACAAACAGTTTTAATTTTTCTCAGCCAAGGTTGAAAGGCAGTAATTGTTCTCAGTTCCACTGGTAATTTTTAGCCCCAACTCCATCTTTATCCAGTGTTCCAGTGCCAAAGTTCTGGAAGGACATTTGGGATAGAGTACCAGACTCTACGTCCCAGGGTATCATGAGCAGTGGTTGTACCAATATGCTCAATAGGGTGTGGTAAAAATAATTTGAGTGAGTATAGAGCTGGTAATGATAGGTATTTTAGGTGTGGCAGGTTAGGCCACAGGATACAGTAGTGTCTAGTGGTTGCTCAGAGGGGTACAAATGATCGCCAGTAGGGATGGACTAATTCTTCAGCAACACCACTAGTTGCCCGACTCAGTAGGGTGCCACTTCCAGTGCCACCAGTGGGCAGTGCTAGAATAAGTTGTATGCTTTCCAGACTCGGCATGATCAGGAAATTTTTCCTCATGTGGTTATAGGTACGTTATAGGTTTTCCATTTCATATTTAAGCATTGTCAGATCCAGGGGCTTCACTTTTTTTGTGCTCCGTATATACCTTTAGACTTCAGTGTTAGTCCCAAAACATTATTAGAACCTTTCTTAGTGTCTACCCCAGTGGGTAAGTCTATTGTATCTAGACAGGCATACAAAAATTTCTCGATCACAGTGTCCCAGAAAGTTACTTCAGTTGATCTTGTGGAGTTAAAGATAACTAATTTTGGTGTCATTCTCAGAATGGATTGGCTCCACTAATGTTATTTCTCAATTGATTGCAGAAATAGAATTTCAATTCCAATTTCTTAATGATTCAGTTATTAAATGAAGGGGTTGTTCTTTAGCGCTTAAGGGTCATATTTTTTCATATCTTAAGGTAAGAGAGATGATATCTAAGGGGTGTATTTACCATCTCGTCTGAGTCAAGGACTCAAATTTTGAAACTCCGAGTCTTAAGTCTGTTTAAATAGTAAGAGAATTTCTAGATGTATTTCTCAAAGATCTTCTCAGGATTCCTCTTGAAAGGAAAATTTACTTCGGAATAGATCTCCTTCCAGATACCCAGCCTATCTCTATTGCACCTTACAGAATGGCTCCATTTGAGCTTAAGGAATTGACGGAACAATTTAAAGATCTCTTGGATAAGGTTTTCATCAGGCCAAGTGTTTCCCCATGGGTTGCTCCTATTCTATTAGTGCATAAGAAAGATGGTTCTCTCAGAATGTGCATCGACTACCACCAGTTGAAAAAAGTCAACATCAATAATAAGTATCCTTTTCCCATAATTGATGACTTGCCTGGCCAACTTCAAGGTGCAAGTTTTTTCTCTAAAATAGACCTCAAATTCGGTTACCATTAGCTTAGAGTCAGAGAATATGACATTATGAAAATAGCCATCAGAACACAGTATGGTCACTTTGAATTCCTAGTTATGTATTTTGGACTAACGAATTCCCTTGCAACTTTCATAGACTTGATTAATGAGGTGTTCAAGCCGTACTTGGACATGTTCATCATCGTCATTATTGATGATATCCTTGTCTATTCCTGTAGTGAGAATGATCATGCAGACCACCTGAGAGTTGTGTTGCAGACCCTTAGAGATCATCAATTGTTCTTTAAGTTTAGAAAGTATGAATTCTGGTTAAGGTCAGTAGCTTTCCTTAGTCACATAATTTTTGGTGATGGAATTTAAGTTGATCTTTAAAAGACCAAAGCGGTGAGAAACTGGCCGAGGCCCATCTTTCCATAAGACATCAAGAGTTTCTTGGGTTTAGCTAGCTATTACAAATGGATTGATGAAGATTTTTCTTCTATTGCTTCCTCCATGTCGAGGCTAACCTACAAAAAGGTTAAATGTCAGTGATTAGATTCCTGTGAGAAGAGTTTTTAGGAATTAAAAATATAACTCACTTCCTCTCCAATCTTGACTTTTCCAAATGGTACAAATTGGTTCAAAGTTTATTGTGATGCTTCTAGAGTTGGTATGGGTTGTGTATTGATTCAGAGAGGCAAGATCATAGTCTATGCCTCTAGGCAGCTTAAGCCCCATGAAAAGAATAATCTGACCCATGATCTTAAGTTGGCAGCTATTGTCTTAGCCTTGAAAATTTAGAGGCATTATTTTACGGGGTGCATGTTAATATGGTCATGGATCACAAGAGTTTACAGTATGTGTTCTCACAGAAAGACCTTAATATTCACCAGAAAAGATAGCTTAAGTTTTTGAAGGAGTACGATATGAGTGTGTTGTATCAACCGAGCAAGGACAATATAGTGGCAGACGCCCTCAGTAGATTTTCTAAGGGTAGTATTACCCATGTCGAAGATGGCAAGAAGGAGTTAGTCTATAAGGTTCATCATCTTGATAGGTTAGGAGTTCGGTTGGTTGATTTGTTCAAAGGTAGTATCTGGGTTTAGAATCGATCAAAATCTTCTTTGATTGCCGAAGTAAAAAAATCAAGACAAGGATACTAGCTTGGTTAAGTTCAAGGAGGGTGTTAGAGATCATAAGGTGGAGGTTTTCTCCCAAGGGGGAGATGGTGTGCTTCGTTTTCAGGGTAGGTCATGCGTTCTGTGTGTTAATGGTTTGAGACAACGGATATTAGCAGAAGCGTATGGTACGCGGTATTCTATTCACCCCAGATCCACTAAGATGTATCGGGACTTGCAAAAAATCTATTGGTGGAGTGGTATGAAGAAAATTATTGCAGAGTTTATGGCTAAGTGTTCAAATTGTCAACAGGTTAAGGTTGAGCACAAAAGGCCTAGTGGTATACTTCAGGAGTTTAGCATTCCCAATTGGGAGTGAGAGGTGGAGAATATAGATTTTGATATAGGATTGCCTCGTATGCATCATCCGTATAATTAAATTTGGGTTATTATAGTTAGAATGATCAAGTTAGCCCATTTCTTGCATGATCATTCTTTGTATTTAGCTGAGAAATATGCTAGACTCTATCTTAAGGAGTCAATGAAATTGCATAGGGTTCCTTTGTCCATAATTTTATATAGATGTACTCAGTTCACCTCTTACTTTTGGAAAGTTTTTTCGAAGAGTCTTGGTACCCAAGTTTATCTCAGCACAGCTTGTCACCCTCAAATAGATGGTCAGGCAGAGAGGAACATTTAGACATTAGAGGACATGTTAAGGGCGTGTGTTATTGAATTTAAGGGTAGCTGGGATGACCACTAACCTTTAATTGATTTCTTCTACAATAATAGTTACCATTCACGTATTCAAATAGCTTAATTTGAGGCAATGGAGAAAGTTCAGTTAATTCAATAAAGGCTGAAAACAGCCCAAATCCATCAAAAATCTTTGGCAGATATAAGGAGAAGAGATATTGAGTTTGCTGTTGGCGACATGGTGTATTTGAAAAATTTTCCAATGAAAGTAATGAAGAGTTTCAGTAAGAACAGAAAGCTCAGTCACTGCTATGTTGACCCATAATAACTTATATGAAAGTGTGAATCCGTAAAATCTTAGAATTTCATGACCAAGCATATAACATGATTTTGAAATAGTCTATAAATTAAAATACTGAAAGCTGATAACTGAATAACTGATAACTGTATGCTATGGTCAATATAAACTTGAACTAAATTACACTGAACACCAAACTGAGACTGTGGCTGCTAGCTATAAACGACATGCCCCAATGTACTATCAGGGTCTAACGTGTAATCCCAGTTGGAAGGGTATCTGTGCCACACCACGGGTACAAACATTGACTATGTGGATCAACTAATCTAACATCTCGAAGGACGAGGGTGTCATGCCTAACTGACGGGGGACCCCTCAATTTATGCGGTGGCATCGTAGGTCTGGAACATAGGGACTGCTACTAACGTCTCATGCCTAGTAATGGGGGAGACAATTGCCCCATTCCTACTGATGGGGGAGACACCATCCTTATATTCACTCGGTGCTAAGTTTTACTCCCAACTGAAAGACACTAATTACTGGACTGAACTGAGCTTAATTGAACTCAGAATTGACTATATTACTGACTGAATAATATTGCTCATGGTATAACTGAAATCATTCTGTATATACTGAAAATTAGGTAAACATCTAAATTTTAAGTATTCAAAACCCCCAGGACTCGATAGCAATAACAATAGGGACATACTAAATCTTTGAAACTAATAAGTAGTCCTTTCTCAAAACCCAATAATTTAGGCATTTCATCAAACACTTGAAATTCATAGGCTTAAACATGAGAATAGTTAAAACATATGATTCTAACATAACTGAAATACTAAAAATCATGGTTTTAGGATTTAACATGTGAACATCATTATTAAAATGTGTCAAGGACAATTTCTAATGAAAACACATGGTAAACATAATTAATAATAAAGACTCATAATAACTTAATTGAGCTGGAAAGATGACTCAATTATCTATTTAGTGGGTCTTGAGCTGAAAATTATTATGTATAGAAAAAGTTATACAAGTTCAAAGTAGACCCTTGTAGAATCGAATAGCAAACTTTGGGCGAATCAAGGGCTCTTAGCTAAACTTTGTTCTAAGTGATTCTTATGAAAAATTTTCACCTTGAGATCACTTCACACACTAGGATAAAGATCATGACACATGTATTCAAAATAAATTTATTGGATTAGAGTTAACACACGTTAGAACGATGCTTCAAAGTCTAGCCCAAAAATGTAAGGTGTTACATTATCTCCTCTTGAAATTATTTTTCTTCAATTGAGATAGGTTAGATTGAGAGTACTAAGGCAACTGAGATCATATTCTGAACATGCACAACTTGGAACGTGACTTGGAACCTGACTGCATAACAGAGTCTGAGCATAATAGATGTACTGAACTAATTTCATTAATACATGCAATGAAATGAGAATGGTTATAAGGATGAGATGGAAATGAGGGAGTCAACTTATAAGTAACCATTATCTCAGGATAGATCTATTTTAGTGACGAAAAGCTGAGAGGCTTAGGACATGAAAACTCAGGGTATTATAACATCTCCCCCTTGGGATCATTTGTTCCCCGAATGATACTAACTTGGCTGAAATATTAAAAAAAGGCTGAGATGATGCACAAGACACTTACGAACTGAATCATGACTGAATATCTGAATCTAAAACATGATGCATGAATAGAACTGAATACTCAATTTACATGGATGTGAATAAATTACCTCTTAGAATGGCCATACTCATGGAGCTTAAATAGTAAGACTAGATTGAAAGATGGAAAAAACATAGGAACTTCTTTGTCTAACTACTAAACTGAATTGCTGGCTATACAGACTGAATTATACTGAAAGCTTATCCTCAACCGGAGTAATTCTTCAACACTCTTTCTATACCTTTCACCTTAATCTTGAACTTCACCTGAGCTATAAAGATATTCTCATGAGCACTGATAACTCTGCCTACTGAAGTCTGAGATGAACTGAGTTCTCTCACTATGTTCAAGCCTATTTTTACCTACAAAATGTACACATAATAATGTAATACTTGTCGGAATCATCAATTCACTACACCCTGCATTTTCACAACTTCTTACCTCATGAATAATTATTACCACTTTAGCAGCTACATTCAACCTCTTACTAGACATTCACTAGTGCGCAATCTATTCATTCTCATATATACAGACATAACATTCAAGCTAATCTTCATAACCACATATGCCCTTCTAAGGAAACACCCATAAAAAGATCTTTCTCATATCCTCCCAACCTCTATCATTAACAACTTCCATGAACTACCCCAAGATAACACACATAAAATTTCAAGTAACCATGACATGACTGAAGGCTGGAAATTAAAGAGTCCGCGATGGAGCACACGCGTCAGGCTCTGGTCCGCCAGACTGGAGCACATGCTGCGAGATCTGCCTCGAGCACTCCTACCAGTGGATTGGGGCACACGATGTGGGCTTATATCGGTGGTGCTACTATTTTGGAACTCCAAAGACACCCTTACGCTAGTTCAATAATTTTGAAACTCACCCGAGATGTACTATTGATCACCCTAATCATGAATCAACTTACAAATTAACATTTTAATGTTGGGAAGATCAAAACTAAAATCATCAAAGTTTGGGAGCTTTATAAATGACTAAGTCGCAACACTTAGTGAAACTTTCTAAGTCTTGGACCCCTTTTAACATGTAATAGTAAGCTAAAATGAGTTTTGTTAACAAGAAATGTTTACTCTCTCCCATCTAGCGATTTCTCATCACTACTATCATTTCATAAGGGAAGGTCACTGAAATGTTAGGATATGAGGACCTGAAGCATGAAATAGTAACTTTGAAACTCAACTGAGTCCTGAGGAATAGAGTATCAATGACATGAATTCATCAAAGTGGTCTTAACAGAGGACATATATAACATAAATTTGAATTTTACTGGATCATTAAAAGTGTTACATGGGTACTACAACTGAACATACTATGAAACATGAATACATGACTCATAAGCTACATGACTTGATTTTTGGAGTTTGTAAATTCATGGAACATGGTTCGTACTGCTTATCAAAGTGGAACTCCTTATACTAGGGACTGGGAACACACATAATTTTCTATGATGTGCATGAACATGAACTATAATCATGGAACTGACATGTAAGGCATGAGTAGATGTCATGAGGACTGAAAAACTTTGAACTGAGATAAGAACGGGTTAGGCATCATCCTCTCCTACTACTTTTCTACACATACTGACTTCACTACTAGGATCTGAGAGCCTGACCTAGTTACTTGTTCTACCATCTCCCCCTTATCTTAAAGCCATCATTCTAAGTTTGTGAACAGCTTAATCAACAACTCTAAACTAAACTGTAACCACTTAACTCTAGAGTCTGGGGTAGAATAACGCACCTAAACACTATACTTACCCTGAAAGACTATACCTAATAATGTAAGGCCCACTACTAGTACTTTCTTTTGATACACAATTTTTATCTCTCTATACCCTCAACAATTATCATACAATAACTGAAACACTGAATAACTTAGAATTTTTAAGAGTATCACCATACCATGAGTTCACAATATTTGGTGCTTCAACTCTACTTTCTATTAGCTCAATCTTCAAAGATTCAATCTTAAATTCTATCACTTAATATAGGTATTCTCAACCTCTTAATGAACTATACTAACTTCCTGTATAGCCCACTAATATCATATCTCAATACTTATTTTTCTCCCTTAACCATGAGAATTATGATTTCACTGGACATCTCACATTAACATATTATAGCCCATAACTTAGCTGGTAAGAACATCAATTACTACATTACTAGCCCCATTCAAACTTAGTGCTCAAGTATTCTACATAAGCATACCCACACCATAATACTTAGCTCAAATTCTTGAATATACTATTTCAAGTCTACTAGCATAATTTTCATACAACTTGCTCCATGGAAACGTAATCGACTAATTTTAGACAATACTAACCCCACTGTAATTCCCTGATTCTATACCCCAAAAGTTACATAGTGTTTACGATCCTGAAGGACCATAAGCTAACCCATGACTGATATCTATGGTGAGCACTAAATAAACATACTGTAATAAATGCAGAAAATAGGCTAAAAGGCCATAAGGTTCAAAATTTGTAAATACTAATAAAGTCTATCAGCTGAAATAACAATCTGTAAAACTGAATATTATCTAAAAACTAGTCTAAAAAAAATCCTTCTCTTAGCTCTACAGGGATCTATATGTAGAAAGACATATCAGGGTAAATTAGGGATTCATAAAGAAAATTTGAAATCGGCCTTCAAAAATTTTCCACAACAACCCCATTTTTGTCCTTAATCATACTCCTTTTGGAATCGGTGGACCAATAAGATTTAGGAAAAATTGATCTTTCCCCAAAACCCGTTGAAATCAACCAAGTTTGTATGAGATCTTATGAGTATCCCAAAATTTATGGAATTTATCCATTGGGGGTAACACCTCACCCTCTTTCTAGAGATTCTTGAGCATTCTCGTATGGATCCGCAAAGCAAAAAAGATGGGTTGGTTATTTTCACAATTTAGAACCAGGTTATCGTGGTATGGGTTGAAGTGGAGTGGGGGTCGAAGACGGGTCCAGTTATTGAAGCTAATGGAGTCGTGTCCCGTTCGAATTCTTGGAGTTGGCATCCTTGTTTTTTTGTGGGATGAGATTAGGTCAAGGTTGAGAGAGGAGATAAGGGGATTTTGTTGGGTTATAAAGGATTTGTTGGGCCTAGTGGGTGAGGGTTTAGAACGTTGGGTTGTTGGATTAATTAATGAAGGGAATGGGCAAATTTTGGTTTCGATTAGGTTATGTTGGGGTTATTTAATAACCCAATTAAATCTAATTAGATTAAAATAATTCCACTTAAGAAAATGTAATCGAGGATTAAGATTATAATTTAGGCAACTTATTTAAACTCTACCAAATTGAATATCTCATCGATCAATTACATCACAATTGGGGCCAATTTGATTTCAATTAGAGTCAAATTTTATAAATTGACTAAATCGAATCGAAATTTGATATGAATTAACACCTTGTTTAATCCTGAGCTTCTTGTTTTGATAAAGTTGAATACATATTTGGAGTATTTTTCAGAATAAATCATATTTAAATAAAGATTTCAACCATTTGAATTTATTTTCAAAATAATCCTTGATTAAAATCCGATATTTCGTAAAATAGTTATTTAAGTAACAAAATTACATAATTTCGTATAATTGAATACGATAATGTATAATTGTCACTTAAAATGAAAAACTTGCCCAGATGAATATTTTTTTTGAAAAGTTTCTATTCAGATGAAATAGATATTTTGATTTTATTAAAAACCGAAGAAACTCAAAATTTAATTTGAATATGGAGGGCAAATATTAGGTGTCAACAACTGTCCCCTCCCTTTAGGTGGGATGGATGCAAGTAATCCTAGACAAAGGGAGGTTGACGTTCCTATTTTTGTCTGACCACAAATGAGGTTGGTCTTTCGCACAGGTTTCATGGAGTTATGGACGAACCTCGGTATCAAGTTTCCTATATATCTCAGGTTACATGAGAATTCAGGCCACTTATAGTTCATAAAGCTTGATTTTAAGCTCGATTTTTTTAAGAGAATTCACCAGCTATCTTGGTTTTAGAGTTTTTGATGAAATCAAGAAGTTGGGGAATGAAGGGATTTGGGGGGAGGTTGGAATACAGTCTTGTTTTCTACATAGAGCCCAGCCTACATATCCCTAAAATTTGAGGGAATTAGACTGCTTGTAGTTTGACTCGATCGGTAAAAAAGACAATCTTTTATTTCAGACAATCTTAGGCTCGGGACGAGTGACATGTTGATCGAGTTTTGGAAAAGAGGCTTGTAACCTATTAACCATAAATGTGGGATCCTTCACACCCTTAGTCAAGAACTTACCCAGACATAGTTTCCAAACTCTGAGTATGTTATCACCCGACTTTGAAAGAAAAATAAGGTTACTCTCGGCATGATTTGAAAAATATCCTAGAGTTGAAGCTGATACTAAGAATATCCCAAAATACCCACATGCCTTCTAACAGGGGTGTGGTTGGATGGTGGTGGCGATCATTCTTTAGCTCGCATCCAAAGATTTTGACGTCCATCTCTAGACTGTGTCCTGTTTTGCTGCTAAGAAAGAGTTCCATATTATGCTGCATCTATTTTGGAGTCGTACGCACTTGTGGGTTTGATTTGAGATTTTCATCCTCTCGGATGCTCTCAGAAATATCTCAATTTTTAGTGCTAAACATAATTCACGAAAGAGGTATATAGCCTTTTACCATATCTCTACGTGAGTTATGGTCTAAAAAGCGGATTCATCTGTTCATGTACCTCTTTGGAATAAAATAACTGGCAACAACAAACATAACAACCCTCTTGGTTGTTGTATAATTATGACATTTGTCGGTTGAATATGTCTTCAAAGTGGGGTAGCCCTTTTGGACACCGACGATACTTTATGCAGAATGGTCCCTACAATCATGTAATCTTGTGCTGATATGGCAAACTTTTTGGTTACCTATATCACTTGTTGTATGTGGAATGATAACCTCTTCAGTTATAACTGATGATCGATTTATAAATTTTTCTTAAATTGTCAATCTTTGGATAATCTTGCGTATTATTTGATGTTGGATACGAGGCAACTTATAGATATCCTTTGAATTTCTAGATTTTAGGTAATCCTGTACATTATCCAACTTTGGATAAGAGATGGCTTATAGATATACCTTCATTCACTAGCTTTCAGGAGTTCCTGCATATCATTTGACCTTGGATACAATATGACTTATAAATAATCTCTCAAATTGTTAGTCTTTGGGTAATCCTACACAAAATCGATCTTGGACATGATGCGCCTTATAGAGAACCCTTGGACGTATCAATTTGATAATCTTGCATATTCTCCAGTAAAGATTTAGTTGTGACTTATGGATAACCTTTGAACTATCAATTTTTGGATGATCTTGCACACTATTTGGTTAGGATGTTGTTGTGTCTTATGGATGACCTACAGGCTATCAACTCATAGGTGATCTTGCGCACTATACTATGTCAAATAATATGATTTATAGATGACCCTTAAATTGTAAATTTCTTGGAAATCTTATATATTGTTCATCCTTAGATAGCGAATTAAAAGCGTCCCTTCAAATCATGTGCTCTCATTGCATTCACATGCAGATTCATTAAATGATGAGAGATCCTCGATGCCAAAATTTGTGTCAAACATATCAAAAGATATTAAATAATGATGATATCCTCGACACCAGCATTTCTGTCTAGCACGCCAATAGATATTGAATGATGATGATATCTTCGACGCCAGCATTTCTGTCTAGCACGTCAACAGATATTAAATGTTGTTGACATCGTTGATGCCAACGTTTTTGTCTAGCATGTCAATAGATATTAAATATCCTTCTTGGACGATGGTATGAGATGGCAATGATATGTAATGACCATTTCGACAGTGATATGCAATGACCCTCTTGGCAATGATATGCAATGGCCCTCTTGGCAATGATATGTAATTGCCTTCTTGGCAATGACATGCAATGGCCCTCTTGGCAATGATATACAATGGACCTCTTGGCAATGATATGAAATGACCCTCTTGGCAATTTAAAAATAGTTTCACCTGAGTTCATTTATCAGCGTCTTGCTTTCTACATATACCATTCTTAAGCATTATATGCTCTGGCATGGCTCTCGACTTGTTTGGGGATTTTATGAAAGAAATGCTCATTTTTGTGTATTGATCCCTGTATCCACAAAAAATGATTAGTTTGAATGAAACTACTCAGTGTTGACCTTCTTCGATTCTCTATTTGCTTCACGCCATCTTTTGGATACTCTATCGGGTTGGGACTTCCACCCTTGACTCCCCAACCTAATTGATTTCTTGGCAATCACTAAGTAAAAGATTTATATAGATTTTTTAAAGAAGTCTTAATTCTTATAAAATAGTTTTGAAAACTTCTATAAAAACTTTTAGAAAATCTCTGCCAGTCATGTCATGTAATAACTCAACGACTAAATTTCTCTTGATTCTGACAATGTACGACGTTTGATGGAGGATTGTTTAGGGATTCAGTATTGTCGAGGCTCTCTAATAGAAGTTTTATCAAAGACGGAGATTCAATCTTCCCAGACTTTATCTAAGGTGGTGATTGTCAAATCGCAACTTTGACCTCTAGTGCTGGGGAATTTGAAATATATTTCAATATATGGTGGAAATTTTGAGGCCTTCCTCAAAATTTATGCCCAAGTTTAAATTAGCCTGAGATAATATCATCTCGAGTGGATCTGAAGTCTTCGCTGATCTTCATTCTCTTTGTTGGATGTTGATCTTCTTTTTTGAATTTTTGAGATTCCTTCTCGAAAATTCTGCCCCAGTTTTCATTTCCTGGGTTATATGACCGAGCCGTTGGGGTGCTACATATCCCGTTGAAGCAGGAATCAGGTCAAACGTAGTTCAAGACTATGCTAGGGATATATATAAATTTTAGTGGGTTGACCGTAGCCAACATAGGCTGCCTACATATCCCTTTATTGGGAATTCAGGTCATCACATAGTTCATACATAAAGGTAAAGGATAAATTTTCCTAAAGGGTTGACCGAAGCCGATATAGGCCGCCTACGTATCCCTCTTTGGGAATTCAGGTCAAACATAGTTCGTGCATAAAGTGAAAGGATAAATTTTACTAAGGGGTTGACCGAAGCCGACATAGGCCACCTACGTATCCCTCTTTGGGAATTCAGGTCAATCGTAGTTCGTACATAAAGGGAAAAGGGTTCTAGGCAATTACATATTATAAAAAAACAATACTATAAAGGATATTACGAGTAAGCTGAGGAATGCAAAAATTAGCACGTCTTTCAAACATAATATCTTTTTACAGAATTAGAATTGATTGGTTTGATCAACTCTTGACCATCCATCTTAGACAAAATCAGAGCCCCTCCAGATAGTACCTTGCGAACTATGTATGGTCTTTGACAATTTAGAGTGAACTTGCCCTTGTAATCCTCTTGGTGAGGAAATATACGTTCGATAACCAATTTCCCAACTTTGAATATTCAAGTTCATACTTTCGGTTAAAGGAACAAATCATCCTGTACTGATACAACTGGCCATGACATATAACAACTATTTTTTTCATCAATCAGTGTGAGTTGTTTGTTGCGAGTGCGAACCCATTCTTCGTTGCTTAGTCCAACTTCCTGAATAATCCTTAGGGAAGGTATTTCAACCTCAGCAGGTATCACAACTTCATTCCCATAAACCAATATATAAGGAGTTGCCCCGGTGGAGGTTCGAACTATCGTGCGATACCCCAGAAAAGCATAAGGCAACATCTCATGCCATGATCTATCATTTTAGATCATATTTATCAAGATCTTCTTTATTTTTTTATTGGTAGCTTCCACGGCTCCATTCATCTGTGGACGATATGCGGTCCAGTTGTGATGTACTATTTTAAATTGGTCATAAATATCATTCATCAAGTGACTGTTCAAGTTTTCCCCATTATCAATAATGATCGATTCTGGCACTCCAAATCGACAAATCAAGCTATTCCTGATGAAATATGAAACCACTTTCTTGGTGATGGCTCTATATAAAGCAGGTTTGACTTACTTAGTAAAGTAGTCAATGGCAACTAAAATAAATCTATGCCCATTCGATGCCGGTGGCTCTATTGGTCCGATAACATTCATTCCCCAAGCAATGAAAGGACAAGGTGAATTCATCGCATGAAGCTCATGTGGAGGAATTCAAATCAAATTTCCATGTATCTGACATTTTGGGCACTTCTGCACATACTTGCTACAATCATTTTCCATAGTCATCCAGAAGTAACCAGTTCTCAGGATCTCTCTAGCAAGGAAAAACTCATTCATATGGGGACCACAAACTCCAGCGTGTAATTCTTTTATCAATTTATTGGCTTCCGCAGCATCGACGCATCTTAAGAATCCCGAATCTGTAGTCCTCCTAAAAAGGATTTCCCCACTTGGAAAATAGTTCTTTGCCAAATGCCGAATTGTCTTCTTTTGGTTGTTACTGGCCTCTTCAAGATATATTCTAGATTCTAAATACCTTTTAATATCATAGTACCATGGCCTTCCATCTGGATCCTCTTTAACGTGTGCACAATGCGCGGGTTGCTCCTTCAAGTTTATCTCTAAGGGATCAATGTAACACTGATCTGGATATTGAATCATGGAAGATATAGTGTCCAAAGAGTTAGCAAACTCATTTTTTATCCTTAGAATATGTTTGAAATCAACTTCTTTGAATTTTCCACATAATTCATGCACCAACTCCACATAAGGAGTAATTTTGGAATTTTTTACCGCCCATTTTCCTCGTACTCGGTGAATCAGAAAATCTGAATCCCTGATGACTAGCCATTCATGAACACCTATATCAAGTGTCAGTTTGAGACCTAGGATGCAATCCTCATATTCGGCCATGTTATTGGTGCACAACAAACATAACTTAGCAGTTACTAGATAGTGTTGGCCAGTTTCTGACACTAACACTACACCGATTCCTGAACCTTTGAAGTTGACCGCTCCATCAAAGAATAACCTCCATCCAGGGTAAATTTCTTTAATGTCTTCTCCCATGAATAGAATTTCCTCATCTTGGAATTAAGTTTGAAGTGACTCATATTCATCATCAACTGGATTCTCTGCCAAATGATCTATCAAAGCTTGCCCTTGATTGCCTTTTTAGTTACATACACAATGCCAAACTCGCTCTGTAACATTTTCCACTTGGCTAGCTTTCCCGTGGGCATGGCCTTCTGGAATATATAATTCAATGGATCCATTCTCAAGATGAGGTATGTTGCGTACGATGACAGATAATGCCTCAAATTTTGTACGGCCCAAGTCAAAGAGCAATATGTCCTTTCTACAAGAGTGTAACAGGCTTCATATGGCATAAAATTTTTACTCAAGTAGTAAATGACTTTCTCTTTCCTAATGGTCTCACCATGTTGCCGAGGACACATCTGAAAGGATTTTCTGAGACTGAAAGGTAAAATAATAATGGCATTCCTTCTCTTGGTGGAACCAAAACTGGCGGTGCAAACAAATATTCCTTGATGCGATCAAAAACACTCTGACATTCTTTTGTCCACTCATTCAATACATTTTTCCTCAAAATATTGAGAATTGGCTCGTATATGACTGTCGACTGAGGATGAACCTGCTACTATGTTTCAAAGGACCCATGAAACTCATAACTTACTTCTTGGTCCTTGGCGGTGGCAAGTCCTGAATTGTCTTGATTTTGGATGGGTCTAGATCGATGCCTCTTTTGCTGACTATGGACCCCAGTACTTCCCTGATGGCACACCAAAAGCACACTTAGCAGGATTTAACTTGAAACAATACTTTCTTAGTCTGTTGAAGAATTTCTCCAGATAGGTCAGATGATCCGAACTCTTGCGGGATTTAATAATTACATCATCCATGTACACCTCAATCTCTTTATGGATCATATCATGAAAAATTGCCATCATATCCTTCATATATGTTGCACCCTCATTCTTGAGACCAAACGACATTACCCTATAATGATAAACACCTCAAGGCATAATAAATGCTGTCTTTTTTTCATCTTCCTAATCTATCAATAACGGATGATACCCGACAAACCAATCATTGAAGGACTGCATTTCATGCTTTGCACAATTATCAATGAGGATATGGATGTTGGGCAATGAAAAATTATCTTTAGGACTGGCTCTATTCAGGTCTCTGTAGTCAACACAAATTCAAATCTTGCCGCCCTTTTTTGGCCCAGGGACGATATTAGCCAGCCATTTTAGATATTTTATCACCTCCACAACCTTAGGCTGGATTTGTTTTTTCACTTCTTCCTTGATCTTTATACTTAAGCCAGGCTTGAATTTCTACAATTTTTGCTTGGCTAGATCAAACTCTGGATTTATTGACAACTTATGCGACACAATACTAGTGCTCAATCCCGGCATATCATCATAGGACCAAGCAAACTCATCAATATATCCCTGCAACAGGTGAATAATATCTCTCTTTTGTGTTTCCTCCATGTGGACACTGACACTTGTTTCTTTGATTTCATCATGATCTCCAAGGTTGACTGTTTCAATGTCCTTTAGGTTGGGCTTCTCCCGGTTCTCAAAATCTTCTACATCGTCAACTAATCATTTCTCATCACCTCCCTTCAAATCATCATTAGTCCCCTCATTTTGTTCGTCTAAGCTTTGACATGACATGACATTTGCAAGTTTTGAGTTACGGTTACTATAATAAACAAATAAACCAAGTTAGATGATAACAAGATAATAATAAAATGTACGAATAGTGGTGTTTCAAAAAATAATTTATTATATATATATATTCAAAATAAGGGAAGGCCTTTTCATTAAAATTTGAGAGATAATTATAAACTATGGCTCATGACTCACACAAACACAAGCCCTTGCCTTTTGAAAGCAGTAAAATACAAAAAGGAAATTTGAGATGTAAAGGGTGGATTGCGGGGCCTCATTTGGATCATCACTAATTTTTAAAATATTAGTAATTTCCCTTTCATCTACCACGACGGGCGACGGGTTATAAGTGGAGTGGAGGTTCAGTTTTACAAGGCCTTCCCTGGTGCAATCTTCTTCACCCCACCACACTTTGGGAAATCTTCTGGTACAATATTTCATCCCTTCAATAGATTTCCTATCGCATCCCCAAGACCATCATCATTCGATATCTCACGCATGAGAAATGACTGGTATTGGAGTGATAAGGGCCTAAACAGACTCGCCTTTGACTTATTCTCAATCTCATCCTCTTTTGTAGGCCGATATCCTAACCCATACTTATAGGCCTTCTATGGGATCATAATAGGCTCAAAAATTCCTTGCAGACTCTTACCCAAACCTCGACCAGGCTTGAATCCATTTCTTAACATCATCGTCACAATTATTTTGTAGATAGAAGACATTAGCACTTTGAGCGTCAGATCCTTCTCCAAAGCATTTACAATTTCCATCTTATAGAAACTAATACCCTTTGGAACATCTTCAATCACTGGCATATAACTATTGCAATGATCCACTCGGCTTCCTTCCCCTTGGATGACTACTTCATGATCCTCTCAAATGAACTTCAATATTTTATGAAGGGGTGATGAAATAGCCTTTGCACCATGTATCCATGGTCTTTCCAATAGCAGGTTGTATCTAGGATGAATATCCATAACATGAAACTTAGTTTTGAACTCAGCAGGTCCCATTTGGATGTACAAATCAATTTCTCCTATGGTATCACTCTGCCCTCCATCAAATGATCTCACATTTACATTGCTTTGATGATTTTTACCCAAATCATAGCCTATTAGAACCAACGTGGAGAGAGGACAACTATTCATGCCAGATCCATCATCTTTCACTACCTGATTAATCGCATAGTCTTGGCAAATGACAGTGACGTGCAAGGCTTTATTGTGCATCACTCCCTCAAACGAAAACTCTTCATCACTGAATAATATGCGATGAGTCCCTAAAATATTTCCTATCATTACAACTATGTTCTCAACACTCATTCTTTCAGGAACATACATTTTATCCAAGACCTTTGATAGAGCTTGTCGGTGGTATTGGAAACTCATTAATAATACCAAAATGTAAATTTGGGCTGGATTTTTCTCTAAATGTTTCATAATTGAATAGTATTTTGGTTGCATACGCCTCTAAAATTCCTCAGCCTCCACTTCAGTGATTGGCCTTTGTTGTGAATCGTTTTTGTTGGTCAATTCTTCAGGGATGTAGAATTATCCCGATTGCGTCATCCCTTGGGCAGCAACGGTCTGTACAATAAATTTCTTCCTTGGTGGGGGAGTGTACACTTGTATTGGGGATTTCATCACTACAAATGGAGCTTTATCATTGACACTTAAGGCAGCCACAACTCTCTCTATCTTTTCTACCTCTTTTGCCATTTTGCACTTTTCTGAATTTACCCTAGTAATAGTCTTAACAGACGCCCATTCTTCTTCTATTTCAATCATGTTAACTGTAGGTTCCCCATGATTAGGCAATGGGTTACTATTGACATTTGGTGTTGGTGACTGAAGCGTGATACCTTTTAATCAATCAGATCTTGGATCTTATGTTTCAAGGTAATACAGTCCTCGGTACTATGCCCTGCTACTCCTGAATGATAGGCACAATTTTGATCAACATGATAAAATTGGGAGTTGGGATTGACATGCTTTGGATGGATTGGTTACACATGACCGACATTCTTTAATCTTTCAAATAGTTGGGTGATACTTTCCGCAAGTGGGGAGAATTTTTGGGGCGGTTCCTTTTCGATGTTTGGACACGGAGGGTTATAATGATTCTGATTTGCAGGAGGAGGCACTTGATGATAATTCGAATATGGTTGGATGTTTGTTCGGTTGTTTGGAAGAGTAGATTGGATATGAGGATGATAATTTGGCGGTGGAACTTGATATTAGGGAAAAATATTAGGCTGTGGAGCTTGGAAATGGGGTTGGACATTTGGGAGTGGAGGTTATTATTGGATTTGGCTATTTGGGAGTGGAGTTTGGTACAAAGTTTGGGCATTTGGGAGTGAATCTTGGTATTGGGGTTGGGTATAGAATACATGATGAAAGTTTGGTGATGGCGGAGAAGAGAAAATATTCCTAGAGTTGAACCTCTTTTTCCTTTTTGCAATAGAATCAGAAGAAACCATGCCTACATCATCCTTTTTCTTCTTCGAGAACATAACAGTTTCGAACGATGTTGGGGTCGTGGAAATTTTTCCTTTAAAAATATCTTCTTCCAGTGATTCTCCTATTTTTACCAAATCCGCAAAATTCGCCCTGACAGTGGACACCATCCTGGTATAATATTCTCTTTCTTGAGTATACCATTTCTTCCTCGGACATGGGGAGTTTCACTTTGGCAGCTTCCTTTCTCCAATGAAAAGCATAGTCTTAGAAACTCTCATCACTCTTCTGTTTGATTTGATCTAGTGAATATCGGTCTGGGACTATTTCAATGTTGAATGTGAACCTGTCGAGGAAACCCTTGGACAATGCTTTCCAACCAGTCTTTATTTTTGGCTGTTGAGACATGAACAACTCTAAGGCTTCACCACTTAAACTTTGGCTGAATAGGCGCATCAATAACGCCTCATTTTTATCGATCCCCACTAGTTTCTCATAGTACCTCATTAGATGGGCCATTGGATTTTCGGTAACATTAAACACTTCATACTTGGGGACCTTGTTCCCTTCTGGTAGATCTACTCCAGGGTGAACACATAAGTCATCGTACCTTAAGCCGTCGTGGTCCCTCGCTCCATGAGATTCTTTGATCCTTATGATCTCTTCATTCATAGCTAGAAACTTCATTTCATGGTCGGTCCTCTACTCTTTCTCCTTCTCTTTTTAATGATCCATCTCAGTATTAGGAAGGGGATTATAGTTGTCAGAGGATATGATAGAATGAGGGAGATTTAAAAGGAAGGCTTGATTTTGCGGATAAAAGGAAGTTGGTTGGTAGGTGGTGAGGACATTTTGAAATTTAGAAAGGTTTTGTGGAATTTGCGAGTAGTTTGGTGGCATTTGAGAAGGATTTTGCAAATTTGGAAATAAATTTGGTAGATTCAGGGATAGATTCTATGGAAGATTCAGGGATGGATTTTGTGGATTTGGGAGTGAATCTTGTGGATTTGGACATGAATTTTGTTGATTTGCAAATGTATTCTGGGGATTTAGGAATGGATTCGGAGATGGGTTTTGTGGGGTTAGAGATGGATTTTGTGGATGGTAAGCATCTGGGTTATTTTCACGATTGGTATTTTAGACAAGTGGAGGGGTAGAGACGGGCGATATGTTATTTGGCTTATCCTAGAGAATAGGCGTACTGAGGGAAAGGATTTGGAATGGAGTCCCATGTCCTCCTGGAGCGTGAGCATTAACAGTGATGGCCAGGTGAGCCAAATGTCAAGTATGATTTATTTCCTCCTGAAGAATTTCAAGATTATCTTGCGAGTTTCACAATCATCTCACTCTGTTCCGCTATTACATTGTCCCTGATGGTCAATCCGTTTTCTTCATAATTTCCAGTCATTATTAAATGATGGTCAGAGGATGGGATTTTGTGCGCTTTTGGCCGGGTGAAGTAGGGATGTTCTACCAGCTTATATCAACGTGGAGTAGTTTCTATTATTTGTAAAGTAAAACAATTTAAAGGTAGATGTGTTAGTTTTTGTATGTGATAAGTAATGCAAAATGTTTGAAAAGAAATAACCACGTAGAGTTGTTTGAGTCATAGCCAAATTCATCCATAGGAGCATAGCGGATAAATATTCCTTTGATCCAAACAAACTCACACAAGAACATAAGACAATTATATTACACAAAATATTATAATAATGCGTATCCTAACTGGGGTGACCCTTGTTGAGCCAAGGGTTCAGGCCTAACGATTTTGAAGAAAATATATGCTTCCTTAAAGTCAATCCATTATCCCCCAACTTATATAGACACGAAAAAGGACATAAATGCCTACAAAAGATAATAAAATGGAGATACAATCTTTAGGGAAAAAGGGAAATAACATAAAAGAAAATAAGTTCCCGCGTAGGGGAAATAGAAAAACTGGCTACCGGAGGCTCCTTTGTCAGCCTTTGCCTTCTTTCCCTTGTTCACCTCCTGTGCTATTTGATACCTATTGATGATCAGATGACTCCCACATAACTGTGCCTTGCTGTCGTAAGTCATTTTTCCTATACTATCGAGTTGAGAGGTCATGCTATCATCCAAATCGATTAAACACTGTCTAGCATCATCAGCCTCTTTCCTAGCTCTATTCAACTCTTCCCTCAACATACGTATTATTAAATCATCTTATACATGCATCTATCGGTGCATGATTTTGCTTTTGTGAAACTCATCCTGAAGCCTGTGGAGTCGGATCTGATGCTCAGATTCTACATCCACGACCCTAGTAGGCACGTTCGGCCCTGGAATCAATGCTCTGGCAAGGATCTTTTTTAACCACTCCTTGTAAGTATCGCTGACTTCAGGTTCATACCCTATACAAAAAGAGACTTTCGTCCACTTTCTTCTTCTCCATCCATTTATCATGTAGTCTCTAAGCGGGGGCTCACTTTAAAAATATTCGATAAAGAATCTGAGCATAGAATCGATTTGAGGCATCTCCTGCTTGATCTCGAATTGCCTAAGAAATTTTCTAGGATTGTAGGGACGGGTTCCCCTGAGACTCGGAAGCACTAGAAAAGGCCACTCTCCCCCTCGAAAAATGTATTTCCCTGAACAAAGATAGTTAAATGGACCATTGGACATCGTCATCTCTTAATTCTCCAAGAGTCTTAAACCTAAATTTATGATATTCTTCCCTTTTTAAATTTTGTAAGAACAACCACATGTCGTGTGATTCTGGCAGATTTCTCCTGGTTTTGTGGCCAGGTTGTGCCGTTCTAGGATTTTTAACCAAATGCATCATCATCCAACATTGTAATATAAGGTTGCATCCTTAAAAGAAATGATTCTCGACTTGACATCTTCCCAAAGTTCAATATATGTCGGCGACAATCATGGGATCTAAGTTGTGGAATACCTTTTTAGAATTGTACTCCATTCCAAAGAAGAGTGAATGGGTCATTGAGACAACCCTTGGATGAATTATGCCATTTTCCCCCTGTGGGAACACCATGGTTCCAAGTAGGCCTACAGCAAACACAAAGGCTCTCGTCTCCTTCCATTTTGCTTCTGACTCAAATTTATGCCCAAATTTGTGAAAAGCATTGAATCTTTCAAATCGACAATACAACTCATGAAAAGTGATATTTTCTTCATCATGTTCTCCTAGCCAAGTGTCGTCATCAGTTAAAAATACCTCCTTGATCTTTTGATGATCCCACACAACCTGGACTAAAATATTCTTATCAGGTATCTCCCTTATCGTAAAACACATTTCCTTACTCTCGTAACAAATCAATACCTCTTAAATGGTAGGAGTCAATTCAACATCCCCAAAATGAAATACCATATTCTTATCATCCCAAAAAGTTGTTAGTACATGGATCATTTCGGGCTAAGCATCCATCTCGATCAAAGAAGGGAGATGCCCAATGTGTGTTCTAATAATATTTCTCTCTTCTACACTCATGTGGTCCTACCATAGTTTCAATAAATCGTCAGATTTAGTAACCATCTTGAACTTTTTGTGGGAATGTAGTTGATCCATATCCTACATAAAAGTAAACAAAGATAAGCCTTCCCCCGACCCGAAAGGATAATGGATTGAATTAGACAAGCATGTATTTTTTCAACACATAAATATGATTCGTCTGTAATTGACTCGGGGTCAATAGACGCAGGGAAGATTTTCTAATTGGCCCAATACCAAGCTCGAGTATTAGGTTGTCCTAGGCTCATGCCTAAAATAGGGTTTTGGTTTTATTCTATCCTTGGTGTCTAGAGTGGGTTTGAACACTGATTCTCAAGTAGACAACTTGATTTTGAAAATGCAAACAGCATCAGATGACTCACGTGCTAATAAATCGTTTGTATTTCCAACACATTATTGGAATTGAACAATAGGGGTCAGGACAACCACGAAACCCAAAAACAGTTTAAATAATGCAAGAATATGCCATGAGATGCGATAGTTAAACTTTAAAAAATTGAAACATACAAGCACATAAACAGTTAATCAAGAGACGAAATTAAACATTTGGTTAGAACCTAGTTAAAGTTTCCCTGCAGAGTCGCCATTTCTATTTTGCGGAAATTTTGACTTTTAAAGAGTCGCCACTTAATTTTGAAAAGGAATTTAGATAACCTTTATAAAACACTTTAATGATTCAAAATAGGAAAATCGTTCAAGTTTAGAGAATTCCGGGTAAGTGGTTCCTATTAATGTTTTAGGAAGGTAGTAGGCACCTAAAACATCCCCTAACTTGGGGTTATCCGATCTGTTTGAAAATTAATCTTTTGACTAACTAAGAAAACAGATTTTGTTTGAAAAGTAATTGATTTTTGTAAAAGCATTTTGTAAAATCAGATTTTAGTGACTTAGTTATGGATTAAATTAGGTTCGCGAGAAAACACACATAACAAAAAAGGAAAAGGGAGAAGGGAAGAGGGGAAAAGTAGTAATTTAGGCTTTTAAGCCGAAACCGTCAACCCTGTCCTACTCTAGTTGAGTTTTGAACCAATTTTCACCTGTCCTACTTCTATGTTCGCGAGTCTTTGGCTCGAGTCTTTGCTTCACCTGTATTGAGTACAACTCTGGCTTCGAGGCCCAAAAATACATTAATAATGAAAATAATGAATAAATAGTAATAAAAGACGACAATGAATGAATAAGAAATTAAGACTCTTGTGTCTCTTTGCCACTCCAAATGTGGGCCTTTAACCCGTGCTTCTTCCTTCAACTCCTTACATCCAATAGACCATAAGGTCGATATTTAGGCCTTCTTTTGAAGTGGGCTCAATAGTGATGGTGGGCCTCAATGGCCCATGAGGGAAATGCATATAGAAATTAAGTCCATTGGACTCAACCATGGCGGGTTCATGAAAAAGAAAAAGAAGAAGGATTAATAAAGCCCCTTAAACTCAAGTAAAAGAAACACGTGACTGGATCTAGTAATATTATTCAAGAAGAAACGAAACACATAGCAAGGATCTCGTAGGGGATATATTACATATTTTCTTCCAAAAATGTATCCGTAGTGTTCGAAATATATTCTGCCAAGCCTAATGAAAGATCCAGGCAAAGTCACAATTATATGGACACTCAAGAATTGTTGATTAAGTGAAAGGAAACTAACTCAAATAACATCCTAAGAACACAGTCTGCTCTAAGAGAAACTAAAGCTAAATGTACACTTTAGAGAATACCTTTAATAAAGCATTGGCATACAGTAAAGGTAGAAACTTTCAGATTTAGCACTTAAAACAAACGATCATAGCCTTGAAATAGTTTTTTCTTCTCCTTGACAGATTATATTGAACCAAAAGTCAAGAGATCATTGAGGAATCCTAAATTGAATCAAGTCTATGCCTTGTCTAGTTCACTATTATTTGGATGCTAGGAATCGAACAACATTTTCATGGATTGAACGTACGACGGATCAAAAAGACAAAACAAATTTGTAAATCAGGCCAATGATAGCTTAAATCAGATAGGGAGGAGAACAAATTTGAATTAGGAGAAGAACAAATTTCTTAGCTCAATTCACAAGTAGACCAAGGAAACAAAGCAACAAACATTGCGCTCTTTGATGAGTTACTCCAGACAACCCACAGGTGATCAAGCCAGTTGATATCAACACATCGTAATTACATAGAAGGATAATAATATAGGTGAGGTGAAATAATTCTTTCTGCATCCTAATATAGTATTCAACAATAAGAATAGACCAAAACCCCAACAAAAGAAACCAGCCACTATAAATACGTACGCAGTTTTAAGTGAAAATTAAAGAATTTCAGTGAGTTATACCATCTCAAAAGCAGATTTTAGTACCTTTTGGGAAAGGATTCAGATATCCAGAAAAGCAAAGAACAGAAATTAGAAAACCAGAAAGAGACGACGTAGAAAACAAACTGACTAATCTAGACTGAACATAAACTATATAAAAACATGGTTTCTGATCAAAATCGAGTTATCAAAAAGAAATTCATAAAGGATCCCAGACGAATATTATATGGTGCATCTTCTTCCCTTTTCCTACTCATCTTTAAACCACAAGCTGGAAGATAATCGGGGATCCATAAGGGGGTACTTATTTTCTATAATGAACAAAAATCAGGGGAAAGCTCAAACTTAATGAGAGAAAATCATAAGCAGACCAAAAATCTACCAAGAATAGGTAAAAAAGCATAGATATAACATAATCCCTAAAAAAAAAATCTTTCTGCATTATTGAACACGGGAACAAAGAACGGGGTGCCACTTTCCTGAATATGCCCCTATAAGTTTTAAAACTTCATGTTTGTGAATAAAATCAGACAAGTGAGCCAGAATAAACAAAGATGAAACCATGAACAGAGAATTCAACACTGAAGAAAAATAACTATACAACAAACTTTCCCACTATTCAAACAGACTATACAACCTTCATAACAGACACTACGTTCATCATTAAAACAACCATACAACCTCCAAAATAGACCTCATATCCATCACTCCAATGAACCAACATTATTATAGAGAAACAAGGATGAAGAAGAAAATGATAAGTTAAAAGGGACGAGAGTAGGTTTACCTCCTTCAGGGCAGCAAAATGAAGGAACGAACTGACGTCGGATTCCACCACCACCACTGGAGAACTCGACACCGCTATGTAAATTTTGACTAAATCGAATGCTGCTTCCTAAAGTCTTTGTCGAACAAAAGTTTTTTCTTTCCCGAAACCCTTTTTCTATTGAACCAAAAAATTTCTTCCAACCTAAACTTCTCAGAAGTTTTTCTCCACCCAATAATTCCAACTCCAGAATTTTTTCACCCCAATCTGAAACCTAACCCAGAAAGAAGAGAGAAGAACACCTAGAATTTTCTGCCCTAATTCTTGAACCCTATCTGTTTACCCTTAAGATTTTTCAACCTAAGAGCCTAAAACAGTGACCACGAAAAAAAATCCTTCTCTTAGCTCCACAGGGAGCTATATATAAAAAGACATATCAGGGTAAATTAGGGATTCAAAAAGAAATTTTGAAATTGGCCTTCAACAATTTTCCCCCACAACCCCACTTTTGTCCTCAATCGTACTCCTTTTGGAATCGGTGGACTAATAAGATTTAGGGAAAGATAGATCTTTCCCCAAAACCAGTTAAAATCAGCCAAGTTTGTACGAGATCGTACGAGTATCCCAAATTATACAAAATTGATCCATTGGGGGTGACACCTCACCCTCTTTCTAGAAGATTCTTGAGTATTCTCGTATGGATCCGCAAAGCAAAAAAGACGGGTTGGTTTTTATCGTGATTTAGATTTAGGTTATCATAGTATGGGTTGAGCTGGAGTGGGGGTAGAAGATGGGTCCAGTTATTGAAGCTGATGGAGTCGGGTCCCGTTCGGATTCTTCTAGTTGGCATCATCATTTTATTTTGTGGGATGAGATTAGGTTAAGGTTGAGAGAGAAGATAAGGGGATTGGCTGTGTTATGAAGGATTTGTTGGGCCTAGTGGCTGCGGGTTTAGATCGTTGGGTTGTTGGATTAATTAATGAGGGGAATGGGATGATTTTGATTTCGACTAGGTTATGTTGGGGTTATTTTATAACCCAATTAAATCTAATTGGATTAAAATAATCCCACATAAGACAAGGTAATCGAGGATTAAGATTATAATTTAGGAAAATTATTTAAACTCTACCAAATTGAATATTTCATCGGTCAATTACATCACTATTGGGGCCAATTTGATTTTAATTAGAGTCAAATTTAATAAATTGACTAAATCAAATCAAAATTCGATACGAATTAACACCTTGTTTAATCCTGAGCTTCTTGATTTGATAAAGCTGAATAAATATTTCTCCAAATTGACTATTTTTGAGAATAAATCATATTTAAATCAAGATTTCAACTATTTGAATTTATTTTCAAAATAATCATTGATTAAAATCCAATGTTTCGTAAAATAGTTATTTAAGTAAAAAAATTACATAATTTCGTATAATTGAATACGATAATGTATAATTGTCACTTAAAATGACAATCTTGCCCAGATGAATATTTTTTTCTTTAAAAGTTTCTATTTAGATGAAATAGATGTTTTGATTTTATTAAAAACTGAAGAAGCTCAAAATTAAACTTGGTTGTGGAGGGTAAAAATTAGGTGTCAACAATACAAAAATTGAATATCATAAATGAAATGATTTCCTTGAATACATGCCATGACATGGAAATGGTCATACGGCGGATAATGGAACGAGAGGGTCAACTTATGAGTATCCCCTACCCCAAATTTTTTTTGTTACGTGAAGAGAAACTGGGAGGTTTAGGATATGAAAGCTCAGGGACTATAGTGCATCTCCCCCTTGGGACATTATGTCCCTCAAAGAATGCTGACTTGGCTGAGATACTAACGAGAGGCTGAGATGATGCATAGGGAACCTATATACTGAATCACGATTAAATACCTGGGATCTGAAATTGAGGCATGAAATATGAACTGAGATGAACTCATAATTACCCGGTTGATCTATCTTGGAAAAGTTACATTCATGAGACTTTGGATAGTGCGACTAGATGGAAAGATAGAAAACCTAACCATACGAACTTATCCGCCTGACTGCTAAACTGAATGGCTGGCTTTACGGACTAACTCATGCTGAAAACTTATACTCGACTGGAGCATTTCTTTGACACCCTTTTTATAGAGTTCTAGTGGCTTTAGGGAGAAGGGAATCTTGGCATGGATTGAATAAAACATTTGAATAAGAAATCATATCCTGGTAAAAATTCTATAATATAAGGTGAAGCCTACGAAACATCATCTAAGATAGAGTGACTAAGTCTTATGCACTACATCTACAAATTTCCAAGCCTAGAGACATTCCTCGAATACTATCTTAACTATACTCTCCACCTCAGTACGACGATTCACTTGAGACTATTTAAAATATTCACGTAGGTGCTAAGCTCGAATGCATAAACATATTAACTTATCTGATTAATTGAATAGCTGATAGCTGAATACTGGTCATATAAGAGTGAACTACACTTAGTCTGGACTAAAACTATAGGGTATAGTAATATGCATATGAGGTAAGGATTGACTGAGCAACATGGGTTATTGAGCACAGATGTGTGTAAATTGTATTCTGGACTAAGCGTATAAAATAATTCTAGAATACTAGTAATTAAATAACTGGTAACTGTACGCTATGGTAAGGTAAACCTGGACGAAACTAAGTTTATAAGCTTAATGCCGAACTAATACTCTAATGGAGTTTTAATAACTATGTGGTGGAGACTGACATGAATTGAGGATCTGATTAGACACTCATACTTTGCATTTTCTTAACTTCTTATCTCATGAAAAAAAATTCCTATTTCCCCCTCCAACAACTAAATACAACTCTTTGCTAGTCATTTACTTTCATACTAACCTGACTTTCAAGCCTATCTTCATAACTACAGCCTTGTGGAAATAAGTATGCAAATATCTTTCCTTAACATGAAACATTTACTCTATACCATCTAAGCAATTGGTCATCACTATATCATTTCATAAGGAGATTTCACTAAAGGGTTAAATCATGAGAACCCAAAGCATGTATGAATACTATACCGAACTCGACCATTAACTAAGGCCTGAGGAATAGAATATCAACATCGTGGATTTATCAATAGATCAAAACTAAGGATATACATGAAATAATCTAAATTTAGCTTATCATTAGGAGCATAGCTTAAGTCATGTAAACCGAGCATAGTGTAGAGCATGACATGAGTATATGGGTCATAAGTTGCATGACCTGAGTTTGGAGTTTCTATGTTCATGGAACATGATTCGTAACACTAAGTGCATCAAAACTCCATCTACTAGGAACTTTAAGAATACTTGATTTCCTTTATGACATGCATAAATATGAGCTATATTAATAGAGCTGACATGTAAGACATTAATAGATATCATGAGAACTGATGGTTTTTTAGAATCTGAAGCATGGTTCTGAGATGATTTGTGTGATTATTCTCGCTATGGAAATAGGCAAGAATGTTATCAATAAAGACTAAAATGAACATGTCCAAGTACTAATTGAACACACAGTTTATTAAGTCCACGAAAGCTATTAGGGCATTAGTAAGAACAAAGGACATGACTAGAAAATCGAAGTTACCATACTGGGTTATGAAGGCTATTTCTGAAATGTCACATTCCCTGACTTTGAGCTGATAATAGCCTGATCTGAGGTCTATCTTAGAAAAGTAAATAGCACCCTAAAGTTGGCCGGACAAGTCATCGATTCTAGGAAGTGGGTACTCATTCTTGACTGTGACTTTGTTTAACTGGAGGTAATCTATACACATTCTGAGGGAACCATCTTTCTTACGTACGAATAAGAATGGTGCACCCCATGGGGAAATGCTAGGTATGAATCCCTTATCTAGGAGATCCTTGAACTATTCTTTTAACTCCCCGAGTTCAGCTGGAGCCATTCTATATGGCAGAATAGAAATGGGCTGAGTATCTAGAAGAAGATCTATTCTGAAGATGATTTCCCTGGCGGGAGGAACTCTTGAACAACTTTTGAGAAACACATCTTAGAATTCATTTACTACTAAGATTGACTCAAGACTGGGAATTCCTAAACTAGAGTCATTGAATCGCACAAGATGATAGGCACATCCCTTGTATATCATTTTTCCCTCTCTAAGGTTTGAAATTAATTAACCCTTAAGCATTGTAGTACTATCCCTCCATTCAAGGACTGGTTCATTTGGAAACTACAAATGAAAAATTTTATTTCTACAATTGACTAAGGCTTAGCTTGAATGGAGCCAATCCATGGCAAGAATGACATCAAAATCTGTCATCTCTAATTTTACTAAGTCTGCTATAGTGACTTTCTAAGATATCATAATTGGATAGTTCCTGTATACCTATCAGGCAATGATAGACTGACCTACTGGGGTAGAGACTGAGAATGGTTTTGTTAAGACTTCTGATTTGACTTTAAAGTCGACTGCTATGTAAGGAGTTACGAAAGACAAAGAAGCTCCCGGACATAATAAGGCATAAACATGTACATGGAAGATTTGTAACGTACCAGTTACCACATCAGAAGGATTTTACTAATCTTGCCTAGACTGAGGTGCATAGAGTCTTTTTTTGCATTGCCCACTTGTGGCGTTGGAAGTGACACCTTGCTGATTTAAGCAACTGGACTGAGCTAAAGGATGGTTGGACTGACCGTGCTGGCACAAATCCTTTCCCCTCTAAGCCAATACTCTATACTTCCTTTTCCTGTGGCCTATCTTAGCACATCCAAAACATGCATCACTGCTAGCTTTACAATTTTTTTTATGATTCTTACCATATTTTTCGCAAAGCGGATGGGTACAACCACTACTCACACTTCCCTGGGTTTTAGAGCATGGTGCCGCATCCCGATAGTCATTTCTGGACCTTGATATTGGCACCTTAATGATAGAAGAACTGGGACTGAGAATCTCTAACAGAACTGGGAGCGGTTACTACCCCTGATCTTGGCTTAGAATTATTTGTTCTATCCTTCTTATTCTTCCTACGCTCCTCTCCCTCACTATGCTGAGTACAAGTCAAAAGACTAGATAGGACAACAGTTTGAAAATTGTTCTAAGCAACTACTGAATAAGCTAAGCTAGTGAAAGCAACTCTTACTTCAGCGTGAGAGACATGCTCATGCAGGGGATTTGCCTGAATGGGTGGAGAAACTGACTGGTTTTTATTACTTCTTCCATTAGCTTCTCTGGAAGGCATGTCCTGGAAGTATCAGGAAGAGATAAATTAGACTGATATTTTAACTTGAGCTCATGCTCACTCGCACAAAATGAATACTGAAAGAAGGGAAACTTCTCATAAAACATCTTATAGCCTCCTATCCATAAGCATGGTGCGCTACACACCCATGCACAAGACTCTACTTGATGCGGCTTTTCAGACTCCCTTGGACTTTATTGAATCTTAATCTCGGATACCAAGTTTGTAATGCCCTGATTCTATACCCCAGATTCTACATGGTGCTTACGATCCCAAAGGACTACAAGCTAACCCATGACTGATATCTGCTGTGAGAACTAAATAAATATACTCTAAAAAATGTGGAAAATAGGTTGAAATTCCATAAGGTTCATAATTTATAAATATTGATAAAGTGTATCAACTAAAAAACAATTGAAGGTTCTACATGGGGAGCATGCTTAGATCATACAGTAATCAACACATATAGTTATAATGACTACATAAATCACTTGCAAATTGAAGGTTTTATCATAAAGATCATGTAATTCAACACATAAAATGATTAATTTCATAAAATCTTGTAATTCAATCATGAACTAAAACCCAACAATAACATGAACATGAATTCAATTTAATTCAAGCATGGAAGTTCATAATTCAGAAATATCGTAGTTTGAAAATGGATTCATGGACTCTATGGGTGAAAGGAACCCATACATAAACACCTAACATACCTTGGAATATTATTTCTTGAATGTTCTTAGCAAAATTCTTGAGTTTTGACCTTGATTCTTGAAGCTAGAGTTTGTTTTCTTGAGAGAGAATGCCATCATTTAGGGAAATAATTGAATAATGAATGACTTTAAATGTTTTTAGGGATTAAATACCATACTTGGATGCATTAAAATCATAGGAAAATACCAATTTAACCCTGGATGAAACTTCAATTTTTTGTGAAAATTTTCCAACCTGGACCCTGGCGCGACGCGCCATGATCACGTTGGGTCATTAGAAATTGCCAACTGAGAATGTGGCTGGTGACGTGACATGGTGGTATCGCGTTGCCACCTTGGATGCAACCTGTAATTTCACCGCGATGGGTGTGATCGCGTTGGTACACTAGAAATTAACAAATGTGAAAATGCTTCTTGGTGACGCGCCAATATCATGATGGAACACTGGAAATTGCTAATTATGAATATGGTTGGTGGAGATACATGGTGGTAACTTCACTAAAAATTGGCAAATGCCATTTGTCCAGGCTCTGTGATGCGTCAGAATGCCAGTTCGCACACTGTTTTTACAAAAATGGCCATAACTCTTCGCCTGAGTGTCGGATTTGGGAAAATTTTATATAGTTGGAAAGCTAATTTAATTTCATACACAATGGAAGGATCTAAAACGAAAAATACTGAGAATTTCAAAAATTTTATATTAGATAACTCATGGACTGAGTGTTAATCTTAAGCTAAGGAAATACAGGGTATTATACCCACTATATTGCTACTATACTCCTGGGTTCATGCTTCTAATTCTAGGATTCTACTATCCTAGGATTCAAAGAAGGGATCTGAAAAAATATCTGACCCCTAAGCTTTGAGGTACTACCCCTTCATTCAATGACCAGTTCATTTGGAAATTAAAACTGAACGGATCTATTTCCTAAAATGAAATAAAGTGATTTTCTTGGGTACTAAAACCGAGAAGTTTTTGTATAGGATAGATTTATTCACTAAGGTAGACACTAAGAAGGGATGTACTAAGGTTTCAAGACTGACACTGAACTCAACAACTATATAGGGGGTTACAAAAGAAAAAGAAGCTCCAGTGTCTAACAAAATATAAACATGGAAATGAAAGACCTATAACGTACCCGCAACCACATCAGGAGAACTTTCCTAATCTTTTCAGGAGTAAAGTGCATATAGATTATTATGATGTTGGCTACTGGTTTTGCTGGAAGCGGCTCCCTGCTGAGTCGGGTGACCAGATAGAACTAGAGGACGATTGGACTAACCCAGCTGACCACTCTTTGGGCAATCTCTAACTCTGTGGCCTGGATTGCCATACCGAAAATACACATCACTGCTAGCTTTACACACACCCTTATGATTCCTACCATATTCTTCGCAAAGAAGATTAGTACGAACACCCTTCCCACTAACCTATAAGTTATAGCCTGGTGCTCTATCTCGATTGTTATTCTTAAACTTAGGAACTGGCGCACTGGTTAAAGGCAGGGCTGGGGCTAAGAATTTCTGATGAAATTAGGAGAAGTTAGTACCCCCAGACCTTCTCTTAAAACTACTTGTTTTGGCCCGCTTATTCTCTCTTTTTCTTCCTACGCTTCCCCCTCACTTTGTTGAGTATGAATACAAAGCCTAGATAGGACAATTGACTGTAGATTATTCTGAGCAGCCACTGAATAAGCTAAGTAGTGAAAGAAGCTCTAAATTCAATGTGAGAGACATGCTCATTCAGAGGATCTTCCTGAACAGGCGGAGGTGTGCGCTGATTCTCGTTTCTTCTTTCGTTGTTCTTTTTGGGAGACATTTTATGTAAACTAAAGAAAGATTGAATTAGAAAAATAGTTTAAGTAGAAATCACTTTCTTTCGCACGACATAAGCACTGAAAGAAGGGAAACTTTATCGAAAATGTCTCCTAGCCTCTTATCCATAAGAGTGTCGCGCTTTATACCCATGCACAAGACTCTACTCAATGTGGCCTTTAGATTCCCTAGGATACTTTAAAACCTTAGGCTCTGATACTAAGTTTGTAACGCCCCAAAAATACACCCTGAATGCCACATGGTGCTTATAGTCACAAATAACCACAAGCTAACCTATAAGTTGGTACCTGCTGCGAGCATTTAATAAAACTGATAACAAAGAACATGTGCAAAATTTAACTAACAAATGCCATAAAGTTTACAATTCTGAAACATACAATTTAGATCATAGTCCTAAAAAAATGTCTATAAACAATACCTAGAAGACTGATAATGATAACCAATAGATTGACTAACTGTCTGAAATAGTCTAAAAAACCTCTAACTAACTGAGGAGTTGATGGGACAATCCCCAAACTAACTTCGACTGACTACTGAACTATAGGAACGAAATAAACATAAACGATCCTTGATATATGAGGACTTACAACTATTGTTGCGGCTGCTGTTGATGCACTGAAATTTCTAAGTACGGTTGAGAACCTGAGCGTCCGAACCTATACTATAAGACATCATAGCACAAGAAATGAGTATGTGATCAGTACTTTGAATGTACTAGTATGCGAGATGAGGTTAGGTTGATATGCATTGGTTATGTGCATGAAGTAAAGACTAACTGAATATCATGAGATGATTGAATAACTGATATGAAAGCATGAATGCTGTAAAATCTGAGATTTCATGACTAAGCAAATAACATAATTCTAAAATAGTCTGTAAACTGAAATACTAAAATCTGTAACTGAATAACTACTAACTATATGCTATGGTTAATGCAAACCTGAACTAAATTACACAAAATACTAAAATGAGACTGTAGGAGCTAGCTATAACCGACATGCCCTAATGTACTATCAGGGTCCAACGTGTAACCCCAGTTGGAAGGTTTTCAGTACCATGACATGGTACTAATGTTGGTTGTGTGGATCCACTAATATATTATCCTGAAGGATGAGGGTTTCATGCCTAACTGGCAGGGGACCCCTCAAAATCTACGATGGAAGGATAGGTTTAGAACTAGGGACTGCTACTAACATCTTATGTCTATTGACGTGGGCGACAAGTGTCTATTGCCTACTGACGGGAGATATGCCATCCCAACATTCACTCGTTGCTAAGTTTTACTCCCAACTGAAAGACAATGAATAGTGAACTGAATTGGGCTTAATTGGACTCACAACTGGCCATATTACTGACTGAATGATATTGCTCAAGGTATAACTGAAATCATTCTATAAATACTAAAAAAACTAGGTAAACAGCTAAATTTTGGGTATTCATAACCTCGAGGACTCAATAGCAATAACAATAGGGACATACTAAAGCTTTCAAAACATAATTAGTCCTTGTTCAAATTTCAATCATTTGGGCACTTCATCAAACACTTGAAATTCATAGGCTTAAGCATAAGAATAGATAAAACATATGATTCTAACATAATTGAAATACCAAAAATCATGGTTTTAAGATTTAACATATGAACATCATCATTCAAACGTGTCAAGGATAATTTCCAATGAAAACACATGGTAAACATAATTTATAATCCAGATTCATAATAACTTCACAAAGATAACTCATAATAACATGTAAAAATGATGGCTTAAAACTTTAAAATGGATTCTTGGACTCCATGGGTGAAAGGGACCCATGAATGAACATCACACATTCCTTGATTGATGAATTTGTGAAAGTTCTTGGTGGTTTTCTTGAAGCTTGAGCTTGAATGTTAGAGATGCTAGCGTTTGTTCTTGCGAGAGAATGGTTTCTTTTTAGAGGATTTGTGAATAAAGGGGCCAATTTTTCTTTTTGGAGCCCTTAATCCCATATTATGGACCCCTTGGGTGAAGGGAAAATGACCCATTTTCCCTTAAAAATACAAAACCAAAAAATGTAAAATAGGGGTAGGGATGGAACGTGCACCGCAGGCTAATCGCGCACCCTCACTGTCTCTCTCACGAAAATGGCTATAACATTTTGCTCGAGTATCGGATTAAGGCAAAATTGTTATTGTTGGAAAGATGACTTAATTATCTACAATTTGGTGGGTCTTTAGATGAAAATTCTAAGTATATCAAAAGTTATACATGTTCAAAGTAGACCCTTGTATAATTGAATGCCAAACTATGGATGAATCAAAGGCTCTTAGCTCAACTTTGTCATAGTCATTCTTATGATCGTTTTTCACCTCGAGATTACTTCATACACTAGGATAAAGATCATCACATATGTATTCAAAAGAAATTTATGGGATTAAACTTAACACATATTAGAACGATGCTTCAAAGTCTAGCCCAAAATACTGGGTGTTACAGTAACAGAAATAATAAAAAGCGGAAGCCAAATAAAATAATAAGAGAATATGTAACTCAAAAGAAAGTTTGAGAGTCAAACCTAATCCACAATGATGTTCGAAAACTATCCACAAAATTATCTAATCCATAAAATACAAACTGAAAAAAAAAATCTAAAAGTGATAGAATAATAAATGAAAACTAAGAGAAACCAGTCCTTCCAAAGGATGAAGGGCTTCACTACTTCATGACTGAACAATCGGAATATCGAACAAGCTAACGTTGCTTAAGGTCATAAGAAAATCCCTCGAAATCTACATCATGAAAGGATGTAGCATCCGGGGACGGCCAGTAGGTGTGTACTAGCATACAACCCAAGGAGAGGGATAAAATATGTATGAATTTACCAAAAGCTAGTCATAAATAACATGCACAACAATAATATACACACACATATATATATATAGGTTGTCAAGGCAGGGGCAAGGGTATGAAATATGCTCATTTAAAATTTAGTACTGAACTGTATAACTCATAATAATCTAAAGGCACCCACAAGCTTTATCGATCTGGCTCCCCCTACCACCTCTACCCGAAGGGCCCCAGTTCATGTTAGATGCATATAATGAGAAAAAAGGCCAAAGCCACAAATAATCAATTAGCCTCCAAAAAATAAACAGTATAAAGCAAACATAGTGGTCATCCGTATTTCAGGACAAGACCTCACAATGTCAGAAAATGTGATTTTCAATGTTGGTGCCCTTAGGACTATACCTTCTCGATGAGCAACACAATTTACTTTTAGCCTAAATTAAAATAGTTTTGCACATAACACCAATACCAACCAAGGAGTCTTTATTTAAGTCATTTTTCAAATTGATATCATCATAACATTAGACTTGCAAGATATTCCAATTATGCCATATCATATCCATTAAAATAATTAGACTTAAAATTCCATTTTATAATACAAAAACATAGCCCCCAAGGGAATTCAAAAACTTTTTTACTCTTTACCATTTAATGCAATGCAATATTTCAAAAAGATAAGTTAAACTATGTAGAATCCTTTTTCAGAATTAAATTACGATATAGGTTGACGTTCATGTCATTATATTCATAAAAAATTCATAAAAATAGTGAAAAACCAAATTGGAAATTGCACCATTATCATGAGACACAAATTCAGTTTACAATCCACTATTCAAACCATGAATAAATCAATTAAAATAATAAATAAATAATGCAAAAGTATAATACCAAAACCCCTCAACCCTAGTTTGAGTTAAACCACTAAAAACCATGTCAATACCAAGTAATTTGATGCAATATTATAATACCTTAAATAGAGAGTGCACAACATGCCTTTTGATGGAAGAAATTAGGAAAAGGCTTGAATTTTAACCTTGAAGCTTGAAGCGTAGCTTGAAATCAATATTTCCATACTCTTGATGATGAAATTTGTGAGAAAACATTGAGAAGAAACCATAATATTTGACCTTTATTATAAATTTAGATTGGGAGCTTGGAGTTTTTTGGAGAGAGGATGAATTAGGGATTAGGGAGTGATTATCATGCTTTGGGATGAATTTGGGGATTAAAAAGAGATTGGGGGAGTTATATGGGGTGAAAGGATCATTTTGCCCTTGATTTAATGTGGATAAAACATATTTTCACGTCAGGTAATGGTGTACTCACGATGCAGGTCAAATTGCATGGAAAAAGTTTTGTTTTCGCGCAACCCATCGCGCACCTCAAATAGTGCCTTATTAAAATGCCTATAACTTTTTACTCTGAACTCGAATTGATGAACGGTCAATGCGGTTGGAAAGAAGACACCAAGGATTTTAATTTGGTATATATTAGGCCAAATAACTCAAAATATTCTAAGATTAATAGACATTGGATGTTGACCCACGTAGAAACGTATACTATAACATCCTCAACTCAACTTTGAGCTAGGAGATTTTTGTGACTTCAATCAATATCGAAATATGTTCCCACACAAAATAATTGATCATACCACTTATTTATAGATATAAATATTTGTGTTCAAGTCTGTGATTGTACCAGGGATGGCTCAAATTATAGTTTGAAAATATGGAATGTTAGAGTGTGGGTTGTTGTTTTAAATTTTGTTCTTAAGACATGGACACAACTTTATTTGGTTTATTGTTTTCTGGATTTGGAATTGTTTTTCAAACTTCATTTCATTATTTATAAAACTCTTTTATTTTATAGGATGGCTTCCACAACTTCTTTATACTACTATGCTTATGATGTACGGATAAGGGGTCATCTCATGCCTTGGTAGACTTGGGTTGTTCGGCATGACCGGGCTCCGGTTTGGGTCGTGACACTATCCTAGTATAACAGACATCGTAAATAATTTATTAAAAAGCGCACATTTAAGTTAGTTAAAGATTAAATATGTTTAGTTCAATATTATCACAACCAAAAAAAGAATTTTTGATAGGATTCTCGACATGAACACTTGAATCTAAACATGAAAAAGTAAAAATAGAGCAATAGGATTGTTTTGCTGAGAAATGACTTTCGAATTTTTCATAATTTCAAATACTTTCAAAAAAAATTTAAACTCGAGAATAGAATTTCCACTTAATATATTCAGGAAAATAAAAAACCTTTATAAATTACTTAAATGATTCAAAGCAAAAAAATCATTTAAGTTTTGAATTTTTAGGTAAGCGGTCTCTATTAATACTCTTGGAAGGTTATTAAGGCACCAAGAGTATCCGTTAACTTTCGGTTATCCGGTCTATTTTAAAATGATTCTTTTGACTAACTTTAAAAAATGAAAAATTGATTATTGAAAAGAGAATTGATTAAAAAAACATTTTTTGAGGTTTATGAAAAGTCAAATTTTTAATGATTCAGTAGGGTATTTAACTAGGTTCGAAGAAACATACAGAAAATAAACATAGAAAAGGGAAAAGGGGAAGAAATAAGTGATTTAGGATCTTAATCCCAAATCCATCAATCCTGTCCTAATCTAATTGGGCTTTCAGCCCATCTTCGACTGTCCTAAATAAATATTGGACTTTTGATCCATAACATGTCCTAATCTAATCATTCGAACTTTTGGCCCATAACCTGTCCTAAACTATGTTTTTGAACGTTTGAGGAACCAAAATCTGCTTCACCTGTATTGGATTACAACTTTGTCTTTGAGCCCAAATGAATGAATAAATACAATAAGGCAATAACAAAATTCGATACTTTTCAAGTTTCTTAGCCATTTCGATAATGTGATTTCAGCCTATTTTCCTTGTTCCTCTAGTAACAGTTTCTTTTCTTCAGAACTATATCGGAATTTCAACACTTGAAGGGGTTGACTCAAAAGGGTAATGGGCTTTCTTAGCACACAGAGATATGCAACTGGAAAGAATCCATTTGAACTTGTGGTAATTTTATACACAAAGAAAAAGAAAAGATAAGAGAAGAATCTAACAAAGACAATTAAATTTTAGAGATTGGATAAAGTGCGTATGTTAGACAAAATAGAAATAAGTCTTTGTGATCATTATGGTCCCAAAGATAAACACATGCAAAATTTGAATACAAAGCGATAACTAAATTTATTTTTTCCCCAAAAGAAATGAATAACAAAAAATTATCCAACAAAACAAGAAGGAAATGATAAAACAGTCCACTTTTCTTATTTTCTTTTGTCATTAACCAAGCAAAGTGTCAAAAAATAGAAGAAAAGGAGACGTGAGTTAAAAGCATACAAAGTCGTACAAACTAAGACTTGAGTAAAGATAGAGAGTAAAATTTCAATAAGACAACTAAAGACAAAAACAAGCAGATTCACACATTTTCTATTCAAATTGATTTAAAAAATAGAATAAAATAATAAAGCCAAGGAACATTGGAGAAACAAGCAAAATAAACTTTTTGAGTATCAAGAGTTAAAGACAATCTAGAACTAATTAAGTCAAATTTAAGTGGATTCACGGAAGCAAAACAAGTTGTTTAAAAGTTATTCATTTCATGATTTTAAATTTTACTCTTTTGGAACCGACATAGTAAATTAGTAAAGAACCTAAAAGGGAACATGGAGGAAAAAGAAGAGTAATTACGAGTCCTAAATCAACATATTATGAACTAAATAGGCTAGGCAAACTATCTATTAATACATAATCACGAGAAAAGTAAAAAGTAAGCAAGGAAACCACTTTAAATAAAAACAAAGACAAATTTGAAGCTTCGGATAACAATAGATCAAACAACTGCTAGCTAACCCAAATAACAAATTTGAAGAGAAGAAAGAAAAAAAAGTTTTTCACATACAATGAAATGAGAATATAAAATGAGAAGTGCAAAATTCAATACATAATGGCATGGATAATCTTTAAATAATGACTTTTCAAAGAATAACAAAGAAGTTCAGAATGCTTATTTTATTTGTATCGAACTCTCGTATCGTCATTCAAACGATGGAATGAAATTTATTAGAAAAAGGAAAAAAATAGCATCATCCCCAAATAAAATCAAGACATTCACTGTCCAATATCCATATGCTATATCTACTATAAAACAATGATCCAACACAAAGAGAAACAAAAGGAACATAATCAAATTCAAAGGAAAGATTCAAAACTGACACACGAAGTCAAAGTAGATTTCGATGGAGACTAAAATCAGAACAACAAGTAAGCAATAAAATCCACATATCAAACCTCATCACGAAAAAAACTATGGCCTTCAATGCCTTTACAAGAAATCATTCACAACAAATAAATCATGACTACGATACTTTGAAGAAAAATATTATAGGAAAGAAAATGATAACAAAACAAAAAGGAAGGTCTGTCTACCTTTTTCGAAGCAGCAAAATAGGACTACGAGCTACCATTGGGACCTCAATGGACACAGGAAAGCTATGTAGCTACTCCGATAATTTCAATGACTTTCATGAGAATATCTTTTTTTGTTTACTAAAAAAAATAACATTTTGCTTGAGATCCCTTTCACCAACCTTCAAGAGTTGTTCAATTTGCTCCACAGTGAGCTATTTATAGAAAATAATATAGGGGTGGATTTTTGAGCTCAACCGATGTGGTACAAAAGAAATTCAAGGGTAATTTGCGGGGTTTTCAATGGGATATTTTTAGATTTTTTGATGATAATAGAATTTGGCTCCACTTAAGGCTTTTCATCAATAACTTGTACCAATTTGGTTATTTCTCAATGAAATTCAAAAATGGACAGCCAATAGAATTGGGAAAAAGGAATAATCTTCAAGAACCATTGAAATTCACTCACCTATGTACTAATTCGTTCCCTTTTATTCCAAAATTCATGGATTTTAAATGTTGGGCAAGATAACTCACCCATTTCTAAAAGTTTTTTGGCTTGTCTTGAACAAACCCAAGTGGAGAGGGAATGTGACAATTGTATAGATTGAAAAAAATGGTAAAGATAATCGGGTTAAGTTTGGTTTTTGATCAGGTTGAGGTTGGGTCGACTTGACCAAAGTTGGGTCAGCATCAAAGTTGTTGTTATCACAATTTTGAGTTGTTCATGATGTTGTTGTCACGGGTTTGCTGAGGGAGTCACGTAATTGAGGGTGGTTTCTGGTCAGTGTTGTTCTCTGTTATCTGTGGAGTCGTTGGTCATCTATGAAATTGTTATTTTTGCATATTGCTAATGTATTGTTGTTGTAAAGAAGATAAGGCAAAATGGGCCAGAGTGGGTTAGAAATTACACTACGATGGTGGTTTGGTGTTGGGCCACTAGTATTGTTGTGTGATATTGGACTAATTGGATTAAGTCATATCGATGCAAAAAGATGCATCACTAATTGGATTAAATTAGATCAAATAACGCATATCGATATGACTTATAGATTTTTCTTGAACTGACAATCTTTGGATAATCTTGCACATTATTTGATATTGGATACAAGGCGACTTATAGATATCCTTTGAATTGCTAACTTTTAGGTAATACTGCATATTATAAGATCTTCAATAGGATATGACTTATAGATATTCCTCTAACACTAATTCTCATGTATTCCCGTACATCTCCTGACCTTGGATACAACATGACTTATAGATATCCCTCAAATGACTAGTCTTTGGGTAATCCTACACATAATTGATCTTGGATATGACGCAGCTTATAGAGAACCCTTGGACATATTAATTTGATAATCTTACATATTTTCTGGTAAGGATTTAGTTGCGACTTATGGATAACCTTCAAACTATCGATATTTGGGTAACCTTGCATACTATCTATTTAGGATGTTGTTGCGGCCTATGGATGAACTATGGTCTATAAACTCATAGATAATATCTCACACTATCCTATTACAAATAATATGACTTATAGATGACCCTCATATTGTTAATTTCTAAGAATCTCATATGTCGTCCGATTTCAGATGGCGACTTGAAGACGTCCCTTCGAGTTATGTTCTTTCGAAGCATTAAGATTTTGATTCATGAAATGATGAAATATCCTTGATGCCATAGTATTCTATCTTCGCGTGTCAATGGATATTAAATGCTATGATATCTTTGATGCCAGCATTTGTGTCTCGCATGTCAGTAGATATTTAATGCTACGGTATCCTTGGCGCCAGCATTTGTGTCTCGCATGTCAAAAAATATTGAATGTCATGATATCCTCGACATCAACATTTGTATATGTCACATCAACAAATATTAAATGCTAATGATATCCTTGATGCTAGCATTTGTGTTTCATATGTAAATAGATATTGAATGTTGATTATATCCTCGACGCCAATATTTGTGTGTCGCGTGTCAACAGATATTAAATTCTATGATATCCTCAATACCAACATTTGTGTCTTGCATGTCAACGGGTATTAAATGCTATGGCCCTTTTGGCAATGAAATGATGTGCGATGGGCCTCTTTGCAATGAAATGATATGGCCCTCATAGTAAATGAAAATGGTTTCACCTAAGTCTTCTTGTCTGCATTTTTTGCTTTCTACATGTAGTTGTACTTAATGTAGACAGTTAGTAGACATAATACCGCTCTCACTGGCGACCACAGTCAAATTTACAAAAGTTTAAATGACAAATACTCGGCATCATAGTCTGAATAGATTAATCCGCTATTTGTCCTTTTTATGAAGAGGTATTTGAATAACAAACCCACCAATTATAAATTAATGGGTAAAATCCTTTTTTGGGGTCACTTAAATACCGTTCTTTTTGCTTTATGTGAATTTTGAGGAAGAATTTCTGCTATTCCTCCTATTGAGTGATCCTTTTGATTATTGTATTTACTGTGTCGACTCCTTTGAATGCACCTGCGCTCAAAGTAAATATTAAATAGACACAAAGTTTCTTATGCTAATGGCTGCTTTTAAATAAAGAATTCTAAATAAAATGTTCATAAAGAGGATAAGTCATCATTGTTTGTTATTTAAGATCTCTTGAAATGAGCTAGACAATTCAAAAGTTCTTTGTTAGATGGGTATAGAACCTGTTCGTGGGGATACCCAAAAAATAGCCATTTTAAGCATTATATGCTTTGGTGTGATTCCCAATTTGCTTGGGGATTTTTTGAAAAAGATTCTCATCCCTGTATCCATAGAAAAATGGTTAGTTTTGAGTGAAAATACTCTGTGTTTACCTTCTATGATCATTGATTTGATCCTAGCTATCTTTCAGGTGCTTCTTCATGTTGGGACCTTCACCTTGACTCCCCCTCTCAATAGATGCTTCGGCAATCACTAAGTAAAAAAAAATTGTATAGGTTTTTGAAAGTAGCCGTAATTTTAAGAACTAATTTGAAAAACTTTTGTAAAAGCTTTGAGAAAATCTCTGCCAGTCATGTCATGAACTAGCTCAACGAACGTCTTCCTCTTGAATTTGACAATATCTGACATTTGACGAAGGATTGTCAGGGATTCATCATAGTTCTATCAGAAGTTCTATCATAGACGGAGATTTAATTTGCCTGGACTCTGTCATGACTGGTGATATCCAGAACTTCCCTTTGACCTCTGGTGCTAGGCTATTTGAAATATATTTTGATATATGACTGGTGATCTGCATTCTCTTTGCTGGATGATGATTTTTTTCTTTTGAATTTTTGAGATTCCTTCTTGAAAATTCTGCCTGAATTTCTATTTTCCTGGGGTAGTATGACTGAGCCATTGGGGGCCTACATATCCCACTGAAGCAGGAATCTGGTCAAACATAGTTCAGGCCTATGCTAGGGATATATAGAAAATTCTAATAGGTTGACCGAAGCTGATATAGGCCGCCTACGTATTCCTTTCTTGGGAATTCCAGGCATCATGTGGTTCATACATAAAAGGAAAGGATAAATTCTCCTAAGGGGTTGACCAAAGCTGACATAGGCCACCTATGTATCCCATTCTTGGGAATTCAGGTCAAATGTAGTTCGTACAAAAAGAAAAGGGATTCTGGGCAATTACATGTCATAAAACAAATACTACCATAAAGAAAATTACAAATAAATCAAGGAAACAAAAACTAAATCATCTTCCAAACATAGTATCTCTCTACCGCATCGGAGTTGATTGGTTTGGTCCACTCTTTACCATCCATCTCAGATAGAATCAGAGCTCCTCCGGATAGTACCTTGTGAACTATCCTCCGGATAGTACCTTGCGAACTATGTATTATCCTTGCCGATTCGGAGAAAACTTGCCTTTGTACTCTTTTTGGTCAGAAAATATATGCTTGATAACCAATTGCTCGACTTTAAATGTTTGAGTTCTTATTTTTTTGTTGAAGGCACGGATCATCATGTGTTGATACAACTGACCATGACACATGGTAACCGTTCACTTTTCATCAATCAACATAACTTGTTCACAACGAGTGTGAACCCATTCTTCGTTACTTAATTCGACTTCTTGAATAATACTTAAGGAAGGTATTTCAACCTTCGTAGATATCACAAATTTATTCCCATAAACAAGTAGATAAGGGGTTTCCCCAGTTGTGGTTCGAACTGTTATGTTGTATCCTCGCAGAGCATAAGGCAACATCTCATGCCATGATCTATCATTTTTAACTATCTTTCTTAAGATTTTATTAATGTTCTTATTAGAAGCTTCCACAGCTCCATTTATCTGTGGACGATATGTGGATGAGTTACAATGAATGATATTGAAGCTCCATTTATCTGTGGACGATATATGGATGAGTTATAATGAATGATATTGAAGTGATCATAAATCTCATTCATCAAGTGACTGTTCAAGTTGTCCGCATTATCAGTAATGATCGATTCTGGCACTCCAAAGCAGCAAATCAAGTTATTCTTGACAAAATATGCAACTACTTTATTGGTGACAACTCTATATAAAGTAGCTTTGACCCACTTGGAGAAGCAATCAATAGCCACTAAAATGAGTCTATACCTATTTGATGCCAGTGGTTTTATTGTTTCGATAACATCCATACCCCAAGCTACAAATGGCCAAGGTGAACTCATCACATAAATTTCACGTGGAGGCATTCAAATCAAATCTTTGTGTATATGGCATTTTGGGTACTTTTGCACATACTTGCTACAATTATTTTCCATACTCATCCAGAAGTAACCAATTCTTATAATCTTTCTAGCCAGGGCGAACCCGTTCATATGAGGCCCGTAAAATCCTGCATGTACTTATTTTATTAATTTCGTGGCTTCCACGAAATCAACACATCTTAAGAATCTTAAGTATGGGGTCCTTCTAAAAAGAGTTTCCCCACTTGGAAAATACTTCTTCGCCAAATGCTAGATTGTCTTCTTCTATTTATTGCTAGCCTCTTCGGGATATATTCCAGACTCTAAATACAATTTGATATCATAGTACCATGGCTTTTCATTAGGCTCCTCTTCGACGTGCGCATAATGTGCGGGCTATTCGTTTAAACTTATTTCTAAATGATCAATGTAACTCTGATATGTGTGCTGAATCATGGAGGATATAGTAGACAAAGCATCAGGAAACTCATTCTGTAACCTCGAGATATGTACGAAATCAATTTTCTTGAATCTTCCACACAAATCCTTTACCAGCTCTACATAAGGGGTAATATTGGAATTCTTTATTGCCTATTCTCCTCGTACTTGGTGAATTAGAATATTTGAGTCTCCGATGACTAGAAATTCATGAACACCTATATCAAGTGCTAACTTAAGGCCTAGGATGCAAGCCTCATATTCAACCATGTTATTGGTACACAAAAAATGCAGTTTAGCGGTTGCTAGATAATGGTGGCCTATTTTTGACACCAAAACTGCTCCAATTCCTGAGCCTTTGAAGTTAACTGCTCCATCAAAGAACAATCTCCATCCTGGGTATATCTCTGCAATGTCTTCTCCGATGAATAAAATCTCCTCATTTGAGAAGTAAGTTTAAAGTGAATCATACTCATAATTAATAGTATTATCAGCTAAATGGTCTGCTAAGGCTTTAACCTTGATTTCCTTTTGAGTCATATACATAATGTCGAACTCACTTAGCAACATTTTCCACTTGACTAACTTTCCTGTAGGCGTGGCTTTCCTATACACTACCAGAAATTCGCTATTTTTCGACCTAAAATTTCCGACTAAAAAAAGTAGCTGAAAATTTCTGACTACTTCGGTCAAAAATATTATTTTTTTATTCTTATATTTAAAAAAATATTTTTCCAATACTATTTATGACAAAAACAGTCAGAAGGTTTGGCGACAACTTTTGGAAAATATAAATTTCGACTACTGTAGTCGAAAACACTAATAAATAAATAAAATTAATAATTAATTTAATATTTATCCGGCTACCATGGTCGAAAATATAAATAACTAAATAAATATAATTCTAAATATATAATCAGTCCCTTATATGAAAATTAAATAATTATTTAAATAAATTATTAAATATATATTTATGACTACTGTAGTTGAAAATACTAATAACTAAATAAAATTAATAATAATTAAATATATATTTGACCACCGTAGTCATAAATGTAAATAATTAAATAAATATATTACTAAATGTATAATCAGTCCCTTATACGAAATTTAAAAAATAAGTAAAATAAATTATTAAATATACATTTCTGACTGTTGTTGTCGAAAATAAAAATAATTAATTAAATATATAATCGGACCCTAACACAAAAATTAAATAATTATTTAAATAAATAATTAAATATGTATTTTACGACTACCGTAGTCGAAAATAGAAATAATTAAATAATTAAATATATTTAATTTGTACACGGCTGTAATGGTCGGAACGTCGTATTGAATTATTTAATAAATAATTATATGTAAAATATAAGTTACACGGTAGTCTTTCACATTTTATTAATTAATTTAAATATTTAATTAAGTTGTATTAATTAATTTAAATATATAATTAAATTGTATCAAATATATAACTGACTGATGTAGTCGAAAAAATTAAATAATTAAATATATTAAAATTTTTTTCGACTACTGTAGTCCGAACTCTTATAAATAATTGATTTAAATAGATAATTTATTATATTAAATGCTTAATTGACCGAAGTAGTCAGAAACATTAAATAATTAAACATATTAAATTTCTACCCGACTGAAGAAGTCGGAAATTTACTTTTTATATACACTAAACGCATCGCTTTCCCAATTCTCTCTCTCTCTCTCTCTCACTTCCTTTCTCTCTAAGGCACGCTTCCTTCTGCGTTATCTATCTCTCGACTCTCTTCTCTCTGCATCTCTTTCAAAAGTTGACGGTGAAGGTTGCATCTCTCGCCAAAAGTGGTAACGACGACGGTCAATTTCACTGATTTGAGGTAAAAAGTGGACATTTTTTCAAGAAATTTCACTGTCAAACCTTATAGTGGTTTATATTCTTTCTTATAATGTAGTGTTAAATTAGTCCCTATAATTCAATTTCAAGTTTTAATATAAATTAATCAAAGTTGTTCAGTGTCTAATGAATCAATTGGAAAAGTTGCATTCAATTTTGTGGAGTAATGTAGTGCTCTTTTGACTACGCTAGAACATAAATGTTGGTTATTGATTCTGCTCACTGCTTTGATACCCAAATATGATCTAAGATCAAGTAAATATTTGTGTTCCAAAGTGGAATTTAGTTGGATTTGCTTAGATAAAACTGAGTAAAAGAACAAGAAAAGAAGAGAAATTTTGAATTGAGTTCCCATGAAATGTTGTAACATTATTGGATATTAGGTGTATGGACTATGTATTAATATGCAGTGAAATTATTATGTCTTCATTTTCTTGTTTTCCAATAGTTGTTTTAATTCAAAGTTCCTTAAATATACAGTTGTGAAACTATATATCTCCTTTTCAGTTGTCATGCAAGTACAAATACCCCCTTTCCTTATTCTTTCTTTTTTTGTTTTTGATTTTTACTCGGTGTTCGATACTTGTTTTTATCTCATTCCTTTTTTTTATTGTTATTTTTCACTCTATCTTTGATTCTTGTATCTCGTTTCTTTCCTCCTTCATTTTTTTGCTATTTTTTCCACTCAGCATTCAATATATACTTTATCTCATCTCTCTACGTTTTTTCTTTTTTTAGTTTTTCATTTATATTTGATATCTCAGTTTTTCATCTCTCTGCCTGAATGTTTGGATACATTTGCCTATTGATTTATAGCTCAAGAAATGCTATACATCTCTCTTGTATTTGACCAACCTCCTCTAGCATTTTGTTTTCACTCTCTCTCTCACTGGGTTAATACTGTCTATAATATGATTAAATAAACAAAGGTAAACCAATAAAACGTCTGTATTAGACATTTGTTTGCAGGAGTTCTTCATAATTCCATGTGAATTATTTTCCTTATCTTGGAAATAAACTGTTAACAGTTTATGGATGTGACATATTTTTCTTTTAACGGTGTGGAGTTGTCTCCAATTGGTGATACATTTAGTGGTATCACTCCCGAAAGGAATGAAATATGACATGGTTGTTAAAATATGAACCATATAACTATGTGAACACAAGTGTTCTCATTGTATAAGTTTGGTTTGCTCCTTTTCTAAGTATGCTTTGTTGGTTTCTGAAAACTTCTAAGAGGCACACTTGTGAACTATAAATAAGATGGTTTTCAGTACATATCCATTGTCTAGACATTGTGGAAAAAGTCACACGAATCAGTTGAAGAGCACTGGTGACTACTTGATGAAACTTAAATAAATTGTAGCTTCATGTGGCATATGGAAAGTACAAAGGCTTGTTAATAAATATTAAATACCATGGTTAAAGTTGATTTTGAGAATTTGGTTGATTACTGTCTTAGAAAGGTAGATTGCTTGTTTTTCACATATAAGGGCTAAGACACTACTCAATTATCCAAAATTTATCACTACCTCATTTGCTTGTCTCCCTTTTTGGCTTTCTTTTAGCTTTTTTGTGAAGCTATCACATGGATTGAATTTCTTTCACTGATAAAAGAATTCTTCTTTTACTTAAAATATTCTATTATTGTTGGTTGATTTACTATGTTGTATTGAATCTCTTAGTTTTCTGCTTATGTCCACTGCGTAGTAGCATCTCTAAACAACCCTGTTATTGTTTTGTTTCTCTTGTTTTTGTTTTTGTTTCTCTTCTCGATTATTGTTGTTATTGTTCTTGTGTATATGGAAAATGAAGATCGTACATAGATATATAATAGACTTTATCCTAACTGTGCAGGGTTGAGGGAGGAATATAAAGCAGGGGTAGCTTGATTTATTGCTAAAGCAATAACACTTAATGATTTTCTTATTGAAGGGACAATTAGGTATCCTCGTTGGAATTGCAAGTGTTGCAAGTTATTGAGTCCAGATGCTGTTACATTACATCTTTATAGGAAGGGTTTTATGTTGAATTATACTATGTGGACAACTCATGGAGAGAGTAGTGCTGCCAATAATTTTGCTTTTCATAATTATGTTGAAAGTGCAATAAGAGAGAATAATGTTGAAAGTTCATGATATAGTTAGATGGTCAGGGATGCTTTTGGGACACACTTAGGGGATGAAAATGAACCAAATGATGAGGCTAAGCACTTTTATGAATAATTAAAGGAAGCTATTCATCCATTGTATGAAGGATCAGTGCACTCTAAGTTATCTGTTGCCGTTCAGTTATTGAGCATTAAGTTAGATTATTCAATTTCTCAAGAGGGCATGAACTCTATCATTGGAATTACGAATGAACTTAACCCAAATAAACTTGACTTACCCAAAGATTTCGACCCAACAAAGAAGTTGGTTTTTAAGTTAGGACTTTCATCAGAGAGGATTCACTGTTGCGAGAAAGGTTGCATGTTATTCTATAATGAAGATGCAAATTTTGAACATTGCAAATTTTGTAATCAGCTTCGTTATAAGGAAGTGACACATGCCAAAGAGAAGAACGTTCCTATGAAGTTGATGCATTACTTACCCCCATACCACGGCTAAAGAGGTTGTATGCATCAATGAGCTCTGCCCCTCATATGAGATGGCACAATGAAAATAAAAGACCACCTGGTGTTTTATGTCATCCGTCAGATGGAGAAGCATGAAAGCATTTTGATAGTGTGTATTCAGATTTTGCTAGTGAACCAAGAAATATTAGGTTGGGATTATCTACTGATAGATTCACTCCATTTTCTGTCTCAGCTACACCATATTCATGTTGGCCAGTGTTTGTGACTTCTTATAATCTCTCACCTGAATTGTGTATGACGGGTCAGTATATATTTCTAACATGCATTATTCTAGGTCCCAACAATCCCAAAGTTTTGAATGATGTATATCTGCAGCCATTGATTGATGAGTTGAATTTATTGTGGCATGAAGGTGTGGAAGCATATGATGTATCAATAAAATAAAACTTTAGATTGTGTGCTACATTGATGTGGACTATAAATGACTCTCCTGCTTATGGAATGATGTCTAGTTGGTCGACTACGAGCAAGTTAGCTTCCCATTGTTGCATGGAAGATACAAAAGCATTCACTTTGAAACATGGGGTAAAAACTCATGTTTGGCTGTCACTATCGATTCTTGCCAATGCAACATGAGTTTAGGAGAAAAGATTGGGAAATTTTCTAGATGAAAGTAGGTAGAATAAGACTTTACCTACCTGAAAAGATCATGGACTAAAATTAAACAAATATATATTTCTTTAACACATAAACATGATTCGTTTGTAATGGACTCATGGCCAATAAACTCAGGGCGGGTTTTCTAATGGTACCAACAACCCCTCGAGCATTGGGTCATCCTAGGTTTATGCATAAAAGAAGCTTTTTATTTAGCTCTATATTGAGCATCTACAGTGGGTTTGATACATGTTCCCAAGAGGACAACTTGGGTTTGAAATACAAACCGCCTCCGACCGCCTAATGTTCTGATAAATCATCGCATTCCTAACACTTGATTTGGAGTTGATCAATAGGGGCCGGGACATCCATAAAACCCCAAAATAGTTTAATAATCATCATGTGGGATTATGCCATGAAATGCAATAGTTAAATTTCGCAGAATCTAAACACATTAACAGTTTAAATAATATAATAGTTAGTCAAAAGAAGTTTATTCAAACATTTGGTTAGAACCTATGTAGAGTCGCCATTTCTATTTTGCAGAGAAACGACTTTCGGATTTTTCACAAGTTCAAAAGACTTTTAAAAGCTTTTACACTCTAGAATAGTGTCGCCACTTAATTTATTTAAGAAAATCAAGAAATCCTTTATAAATTACATAGATGATTCAAAATAAAAAAATCACTTAAGTTTTGAAATTCTAGGTAAGTGGTCCCTATTAATACTCTTGGAAGGTTATGAAGGCACCAAGAGTATCCACTAAATTTTGGTTATCCGGTCTATCTAAAAATGTGTTACACTCTGCATTTTTGGGCCTAGACTTTTAAGTGTCATTTTTACGAATGGAAACTCTGATCCCATGAATTTCTTTTGAATATACCTGTCATGATTTTTTCCTAGTGTGTGAAGTGAGCTCGAAGTGAAAATTTTTCATAGGACTTAATTAGAGCGAACTTGAGCTAAGAGCCTGTGATTCTTCCAAGTTTGGTATTCGATTTTACAAGGGTCTATTTTGATGTATATAACTTTTGATATACATAGAATTTTTCAGCTCCAGAGCCACCAAATTGTAGATAATTGAGTCTTCTTTTCAATGATACTAATTTTGCCTTAATCCGATTGCTTAGCAAAAGGTTATAGCCAGTTACATGAGAGGCGGTGAGGGCGCGCGATAAGGCCGCACCACCTGGGTTATTGCACCGGGATAGAGGGGGCACTATAGACTCTACTCCCATGGACTACAGGAGGTACCTCCTGGTCTATTCCCACGTTGTTTTCAACTTTATAAGGGTCAAGGGGTACTTTGGTCCTTTCCTCTCAACCCCAAACATCAATGGACGATTTATGGCATCCAAAAGGGCATTATTTGCCCATCTTCCTCAAAATTTCTCTCGTAAAAACCCTCCACTTTACACCATGAACAAAGTTCAAGCTTTTCCTCCCAAGAACACAAAGAATTCAATATTTTAAGTTCAATAAATAATTTATTATGTTATGTGGGGTTATGAACAAGGATACTTCTTTCATCCTTATACCACAAACTAGTTTTAAAAGTTTAATTTACATGAATTTCAATTTAGGGTTCATATCCAATTATCATTACTTGAAGTTTATGAAGTTACAAGTGATTTAAGTGTGAATTGCATATCTACTTTCACATGTTTATGCATGAGACTTGATTTCACATATTGAGAAGTGAATTTCATTATCTTGAGTAAAATTGTTAAAGTATTTTAAGATTATTATTGCTGAGCATGAAGTTAGTTGTGATTTGACATGATTTTCAAGCATGGGTTATAAGCCCGATGTTTAAGCCTTTATATTTCAAGAAAGATGATGTTTAAGCATTTATTGATAAGCATGTATTCAAATTTTAAGAAAGATTTGATCTTTTGATCCTCAGGTAAGATATGGAATCCACATATTTAATTTTGATTATAGTTTAAAATAGACAGATGCATAACTGGTTTTCATTATAAACCCTTATGCTATTTTAAGGTAGATTTCCTACAGAATGAGTATATAAGTAAGGGAGTAGTCTTTAGCACCAAGTTGGGTATGTGTCTCAATTAACATGCCCCGGAACTATGAGCCAATGTAGGTTCAGATTATTCCCTATTTATATGGATGTAGATATAAATTGTGATCAAAACCCTCCCTGATAGGAAAGAATAACAAAAAAGATTTTAGAAGTAACTCCTTATGTCCTAAGATAGAATAACAGAACAAATTTTATAACTAAGTGTTATGGCTCACAAATTTATTCTTATGCTTTATTACTTATGTTTATGATTTTTACATCTTTGTTTTACTCAAGCCAAGATAAGTCATTACGCTTAGCATGAATTCTTTACAAGCTTATATGAACATTGATCTATTATTTTCACTTATGCATTCACCCCCACATACTTAGTATATTCCAGAAGTAGTTATCCATATATATGTCTATGTGCAACTATTATACCCCTTACTTTTCCTATCTTGAAAAGTTTTCCAAGAATGTTAGAAGCTTTCTTTGAAAGATGAATCCACTTTTGTACATGTAGTATTTTAAATATTTTTACTTTTAATCATGTGGGGAATCAAATAAGATTTCTATCGATACTAAATTCGCCCAAATCCGACACCCGGGTCAAAAGTTAAAGCCTTTTTAGTGATACAATGTATCACCTAAGCCTTCAGCGCGACACAGAGATAGTTCAAATGGTAATTGTCAATTACCAGTGTTACTTCATGATAGTGTGCGTCATGCAAAACTTCTAGGTTGTAGACATGTTATCAACAAGATATCTCCACGTCACGCCACCGTGCAATTTTCCATTTGTCACTTTCCAGTGACTTGGCGCGATAGTGGCGCGTCGCACTAGGGGTGAAAATCGAGAAATTTTCTCAAAAATTAAAGACATGTACAGGGTTAAAAGGGTCAATTTTCCACTCCTATAAATACCCAATAACATGTGATTTAGTCATTCTTCACCCAAAATATACTAGTTTCTCTTAAGTTTCTCTCAAGAACAAGCTAGTGTTTCTATTATGGATTCAAATTCAAGAAGATTTCACTATCAATCCTCAAGAAATCACATCCCAGGTATGCATAGTGTTCATTCATGGACTTCTTTCGTCCATGAAACCCAAGAATCTCTTTTCTAAAGTCAAGATTTTAGATTTTCTTTATGAACTTTATGTTGGATTTATTTTGTTTATGTTGAGAATTATCAATTGAATTCAAATCCATGTTTGGTGATTACTGTTTTGTGGAATTGATTTGTATAGATGTATATTCATGTGAACCTATGATTAAACCGTAGGATGAAAAAAATTAGATGTTGAATCATGACGTGTAATTATTGTATAATGGTGACTACATATATTATACCTATCATGTGTTTGATTAAATGTTGATATGAAGAAAAAGTGCCCAACTAGCATGATATTATGAAATCCCCATATTTGTACAAGTTTATATATATCAAATTTTTAATGAAGTGCTTCAATATATGAATTATGAATTGTGTTGTTGGTCATGAGTTGACATAAGTAATGCTATGTTAGGTTCTTTCCATCGAGTCCTATGGGTACCTGTACCGAACAATTTAGCTGTGTTCGTAGAGCCATGTCATTTTTTCACGATACTCTCAGTCAAGCTATAATCCATAGAACTCAGTTTGTCATGTGACTCAGGAAAACCCAGAAATCTCAGTAATCTCAGTAGTTCAGTAATCTCAGTGATCTCAATACTTAATAATCTCAAGAACCTTAGTATTCCCAGTCAATCTTAGAAACTTCAGTATTATCAGTTAGTCCTCAGAACTTAGTACATTCCATCAGCAAATGGAACTCAGTAAATCTAGTTTAGTTTAGCTCCGCTAAACAATAAAACTAGTATTAGTTCAGCTTAGTAAATCATGTTCAGTTTCTATTCAAATGAGATTATAAATTAGCACTGAGCGAACCTAATGATAGGAACTCACCTGTTATTTGAGGGTGTGATTCTTAGAAGCAATCCTTGCATTCCAGAACAATGTAGCCAACATAGGTTGAGACATCATAACTTGCTATATGAGTGTAGATGAGGTGGCTTAGCTTGTTATATGAGGGTTTCCACCATTCTCACTAGAGTTACCTATTATATTAGGGTCACTCACATTTCTCCATACCAGTGGCACAGTATTGACACCCTTCCAATCAGGTCATAGATTGAACCACAATTCAACTATAATATATCATTTGGGGTATGTCAGTTAGATGACTACTTCCCACAGTTACGGTTTCAATCTCAGTCTCATCCTCAGTAAAAGAATTCAGATAGTTCTTCAGATTTCAGGACTGTCAGATACAATCAGTCATGTTATCAGTTATATCAATTATCAAAACTCATGTCATTAGTATTCACCTTTAAGACTATCAGATACAGTCAACCAAACCAGTTATTCATATTTAGAACTGTCAGACACAATGATTCATGTATCAGTAACATAGTTTCAATCCCCCAGATATCAATAATTCTATGTTATTAGTAAAACTCAGTAGTCAAAACTCAGTATTTAGTCCTAGCATGATCTTAGTTATATTTACGTATGCATGTATGTATTCTTACATTTATGTTAGTCAATCAGTTAGTATTGTCCATGCATATGAACCTATTGTATTCAGCTTACCTTACTTGCATACCAGTATATTCAAAGTACTGACACATTTGTGCTGTGGTGTCTTATACCATAGTTTAAAAGCACTAGCTCTAGAGAACCAGTAGTGTAAGGATCCGAATATGGTACCTGGAATGCTATACAATACTCATGACCTCGAAGGACCACAAGCTAACCCATGACTAATATTTGTACATGTACACTGCATAATATATGTATATAAATGCAGAAACATGAACTGAAAGCCCATAAGGTTCAATACTGAACATAATCTGAATAATAAAAATGTCTAAATAAAGTGGTATCACAATACCAAAACAAAACCAAAATACTGAAGTCTAAATCTAGTCTATAATCTAGTATAAAATCCTCTAACTTTCTGAAGTAGGGAGTGGAGAAACATATCTTCGACTAACTCTCGACTACTGAAAGACAAAATGAAATACTAAAGTGATAAAGAAGTAATCATGTCCTCGAAGAATGAGGACTCACTACTAACTCTAACTACTGAAATCCATAATGCTACTATTGCTCTGGAACTTATGCCTCTGAACCTATGGCATAAAATAAAACACCATAGTGTGAATGCGTCAGTACGACTGAATATACTTATATATGATTGAGGTAGGCTAAATGGAAAGGGTTTATATGCATGAACAATGCTGACTGATATGAACATAAGAATACATACATGCATAAGAAACTATAACTAAACTCGTGGAGATATTAACTACTGAGTCTGAATGCTGACAATATGAGTGTATTGATACTGATAAACTGAATGAATGAGTTCACTGATATTTATATGTAAATCACTACTAAGTGAGCAACTGATACTGCATTACTGAATGGATGAATGACTATTTTTAACAGTTCGAATTATAAAGAATTGGTTTGATTAACTGTGTCTAACAGTCCTGAAACTGAATGCTGATAACGTGAGTTATGATGACTAATATAAATGATATGACTATGATGATTGGTATAACCAATGTAAATGATACTGAGTGAATGTATCTGACAGTCTAAGTTCTGATAGAACTATCTGAATTTCATTCTGTACAGAGTAATTGAATCTGAGATCAGTTCTATTTAGCAGGTGATCTCTGAGTATAATAATAATAAAGATTATTTGACTTAGTCTAAAATCAGTCCTACCTAGCGGGTGATCTTTAAATCTGATAATACTGATACTGATTGACCATAGTTGAGTTCAGTCCTATCTAGTGGGTGATCTTCGAGTCTATTAATAATAATAAGGATTGACTGTATCTGAAAGTCCTAATTCTGTAACTGAAATTGTGGGATGAATTCATCTAACTGACATGCCCTTTTCTAACTAGTCTAGGGTCCAACCTATAACCCTAGTTGGAAGGGTGTCAGTACCGTACCACCGGTAAAGAAAACTATTGTGAAGTCAGTCCTAATCTAGCGGGTGACCCCTGGGATTAGTCCTATACTTTTAAATATGCTAATGGGTGATCTCTGAGTATGCCAGTCCTATCTAACAGGTGACATCTCGTACCTACACTGGTTACATAGTTTTGGAACTTAGGGATTGCTTCTAGGGATCTCAGTCCTATCTAGCGGGTGAGTCCCCATCCCTAGGCTCGCTCGGTACTGAATCCTACTTCCATCTAAAGGACACTGAACTGATTAATTGAGTTGAACTGATTAACTGAATTGAACTAATTAGCTGAACTGAACTGATCAGCTAAACTAAGTTTACTAAATTCCATTGACTGACGGAATGTACTGATGTCTGAGGACTGACTGAGAGTACTGTAGTTACTAATATTTTACTTGGAATACTGAAATCACTGAGATTATTGAAATTTCCTGAGTCACATAGTTGACTCAGTTCTATGGATCATGGCTTGACTGAGAGTATCGTGAAACATGACATGGCTCTAGGAACACAACTAAATTACCGAGTACAACTACCCCCAGGACTCAATGGTAGGAAACTGACAAAACATGACTTTGCTCTTCTTGAACACATAACCAATATTCATAATTCAAAATACCTTAAGTTGCGGATTTCATACTACACATAGTTCTCAAAGTCTTATTCATGGAAGGGAATGCACATAACAACATGCCATAAGTCCAGCAATCTAGTTTCATAAACATTCCATCAACAATCATGATGTCTAACAATATCATAGAATTCATTATTCTCATAAGGGTGTAGCATGCATTTGTCATTTAGGTCACAATTCGACTATAATACATGACTTCTAGTCTTTTAGGAATTTTATCAAATACCTTATATGCACAACTTAGGCATAGGTGTAATCAACAAATTATTCATCATGAACAACCAAACTTGCATATTTCTAACTCATATGATATCATAAATTCATAAAAACACATAAAGATTTCAACTTAAGAATCATTCAACATCAACAACATGAACATAATCCATTCACCACATAAATAACATAATATAGAATTTAAAAAAGGGTTCTTAGACTTCATGGATGAAAGAAATCCATAAATGAACACTATGTATACCTTAGTGATTGAATCTTGAAATAAAATTGACCTTTCTTGAATGTTCTTGGATTGGGAATCTAAATTCTTGAATATCTTGTGGAGAGTGTGATGGGATCTTGAAGTTAAGTGAGAAACCCTAAGTTTGTTCTTGGGAACAAAGAGGATTAAGAGCTTTTGGAACTAAAATACCAATAGCTAATTACATGTTTTTGGTGTTTTATGTCATGGGGATAAGTTTAGGGTGAGGGAAAAAGACCAAAATACCCCTACGAAATCACTTTCCAGTTTTTAAAATTATCAGCTGACGACCAAAGCTGATAATCCATCAATCTGTGATAGCCTATCAGCCTAGGTCGTCACCTGGGAGCTGGAATTTTTGGGTTTGTGTCTAAGCCTAACGACATGGGATGATAAGCCATCAGATTTGTGATAAGTCATCAACTCATGTCGTTACTCATTTGCCAGGCAGACATACCGGAGTAAAATGGGTATACTTTTTGCTCTGATTTTGGATTTGGGAGAAATTGGTATAGTTGGAAAGATAATTCAATTATCTATCTGTTGGTAGATCATAAGCTCAAAAATTTGTAGTATAATGAGAGATATTCTTATTTGAATCTGAATAAAATAATATCCTTCCCAAGAATTCAATCGGTTAGGATTATTTTGATTCGTCTGATAGTTGGGAGTTATTTGAAGCCTTAATATACATATAACCTACTCATAAAACTATAAAATAATGATGATGTACTTTTCATGAGATTGAAACATAGGCTAATATTGGTTTGGATTTTTTGGGGTATTACAAGTAGCATCCCAGTTCAACGATCAGAGTTAGCAGTGAGTCTTCATCCTTCGAGGATATGATGATCACATTACTATTTTAGTTTTCAGTTTATTTCAGTAGTTGGAGTTAGCTGGGGACAAGTCCCATCAACTCCTTATTCAGACAGTTTAGAGGCTTCCAGACTATAGCATGTTAGATAGTTATTTCAGATTTGCTTTGGTATTGGTATACCATTTTCTAACATTATTTATCAGATGTTCATTCATATTTGAACCTTATGGCCATTTAGTTCATGTTTCCATATTTTATAGTTTATTATACAGTATACAAGTACAGATATCAGTCATGGATTAGCATGTGGTCCTTCGGGGTCATGAGCACCGTTTAGCAATTCGGGTACTAGATTCAGGGCATTACAACAATATTGTCTAATAATGTAGGTACAAGTCATAGCGTTCACATCATAATCAGAAAGTTTGTAGCTTCCAGTAAGCAGGTGATGAATCCTTTTGATTCAAGGGCTCGAGTCAATCATAGTTCAAGTAGCATCTTATTTTCTTTATTTAGTCATATTGATTTAGGATAGCTGGGTGTCATGTGTTGGTTACTATAGTTAATACTAGTAGAGGCTTCATAAACAAATAGTAGAGTTGATGTATTTGATTTCAGTTTTGTTTGTACAACCATAGTTGTAATCATTTTAGTAGTTTTATTTTGAAGATGTTCAGCTAAAGTCTTTTCTACTGCCATTTCTTTAAGATTTATGTATCTTATTCAGTTACTCATGAGTTATGCTAGTTCAAGGGTTAGCTTTGGATCACTTGTGGTCCTAAGAACCATGTTATATCCAGGAGGTAGTATCAGGGTATTACAAACTTTGTATCAAAGCACATAGTTCAAGTTTCGTAGGGTGTCTGTGAAGCCATGTCCAGTAAAGTCTTGCGGAATGGTATAAAGATGTCAGTACTTTTCTTCAAGGGGATACAAGGCATTTAAGAAATGTTTCCCTTCTTCATGCTCTAGGTCGAGCTGTAAGTTTTTTCTCCTAAAAACTTTTATTGATTTGTGTGTTACTCCATAATCCTTCATCTATGACTTATTCTTGAGATAACATGACTAGATAGTTCCAATTCCTCCCAAGATGATGCTTTTAGATTTACTATCAGTAACTTTAGAAGTCACACAAGGGGATTGAGATGAGCTCGCTAGTATGTTATAAGTTTCTCAAGTTAAAATTTATTTCCTCATCCTTATGAGTTGTAAAATTAAGAAAGAGTAAGATATGTATTCAGATTCCTCGTTAACCCTTCAATACAGGTAGTGCTTACAAGAGGAGATAATGTAAACCTAGATTGTTAAATTGAGTTTGCATTCGGGGATATTGCAACCTAGAGTGTTATGATTTATAAGTAGTAGAACCTTCTTATAATTGGAAGTGTGGGTTTAAAATTGTAATGACAAAAAAAGTGGGAATGGCAATTGATCAAAAGTATATAAATGAATTTATGCATCTTATTGAGTTTATGTTAAGGTGATATATCCTTGTGTGTCAGCTTAGGGGTAATGAATGGGGTACTACTTTCTTGGTGAAAGGTAAAGAACGAGTTACTCCCTCTATTTAAAAAAGAATGACCCCTTTCCTTTTTTGGTAATACTCTAATTTCAACTTTCCACATGGAATGTTTAGGACCACAAGATTAAAGGGCATTTTGGTGCATTTGGTACAACTTTAATTTAAAGCCATAGGATTCAAAAGTCATTTTTATTTTCTTAAAATTTATGCCAAGTCAAAGTAGGTCATTCTTTTAGAAATGGATAGTATTAGTTAAGGTAAATTGTTTGGTTGAATTAGAAAAGGAGTTATTGACTGTATTTATTGTGTGAGAAAAGTATAGGTTATTAATGAAAGTATTTGGTGGTTGAGTTTTGTAGAGCTAGGGGTATAATTTAAATACATGGATGAATAAGTACTATTAATGTGTGGAATAGGGATGTGCTTATGGACTATAATTAGGTAGACTATAAGATTATAATCAAATATCATTATTATAAGTTTCTAGTGGACTAGTGTTTCTTGATGTATTATTTTATAGCTTCCAAGTGAGAATAGTATGTGAGGTTGGATTGTCAATCATGTTTAGCACTACATTAAGCTTGAATAGTGTAGAATGATGATTAAGGTGGAAATAATGATTGCTTGATTAGTGATGCTAGTTATATGGAAGTGATCTAGTAGCCTTGAATAGTGTATGCAAGAGTTAAAGTTTAATTATTCATAATTAAGTATGATGTAGAGGTATGCCCAAGGTGATATATGGTTTCATTATTTTCTAAGTTTATTAAGTGTTATGTGTGGTTAGTAGTATATGGTATTTTAATAGCTAAGTTAAGGAGTTATGTATAGATGATGTTGAACCTTTTGGTATGACTTTCTCATGGTTTAGTTAAGGATATAAGTTTAGAGATATGATATTAGTAGGCTATGATGGAAGTATTATGGTTTATTAAAGGTTTGGGGATATCCAAGTTAAGTGTTAGAATCTAAGTTTGAATCTTTGAGGATTGAGCTAATAGAAATAAGAGTTAAAGCTCTAGATGGTGTGCACTCTGGGTATGGTGATACACATAAGATTCTAAGTTAGTAAGTTTTAAAGTATTATATGATAACTATTGGAGCTATAGAAAGATAGAGTTGTATCTTAGAAGAAAGTATTAGCAGTGGGGAATACACGTTGTGGTGTAGTCTTTTGGGTTAAGTTTATTATTTATGTGTATTGTTATATCCCAGAATCTAGAGTCTAGTGATTGTAGTCCAATTTAGATTTTAGTAAAGGGTTCCATAGACTTAGAATGATGTCTTAAAGCTAAGGGGAAGATGATAGAGCAATCAACCAAATCAAGTTTTGAGAATTAGATTGTGATACATGTTAATAAAAGTTGTAATGAGATAGTTATCCCTTCTGACTCTAGAGTGTTCCTTGGATTTTAGTCATTATCACACCAAATTCATGTCTTGCATGATAGATCCATGCCAAAGGCCATTGCTTATACACTTCATACGTATTCAAGTTCATTCTCAGCTTCCTGTAAGTAAGTAACAGCTTCACTCTGTGATTCCAGTAATCCTTCATAAATCTATGAACTCTAGTCTTATGCTAAATAGCTTATGATAAGTATGAACTCATATTTCAGAGTATAATCAATTCTCAGAACACATGATACTAGTGAAATCCGCATTATATCATGTATGTCCTCAGTTTAAATCTCTTTAATGAATCCATGCCTTTGACATTCTATTCTTCGGGCCTCGATTAAGTGTCAAATTTAGATATAGTATTCTTTTGTGCTTCAGTTCCTTATGTGTTAGCCCTTCAGTGACCTCTTCTTATGTTAAGATAGTGGTGATGATAATGGATAAGCAATGGTTTAGCTGAGAGAGAGTTGATGACCCTCATTAAGAAATATTATTTATGTTTTCTTATCTAAGACTAAAGGATGAAGGAATATTGAGGTATATTTTTGGTATATGTCATAGTTAGTTGAGAATTCTAGGTATGTCATCTTAAGCATAGTTCAAGAAAGTTGTTGTTGATAGAGGTTTAGATAATATGAAAAGTATGCCTTATGGGTATTTGCCTTGAAGTTCATATGTGGTTATAATGATAGGCTTGAATGTTATGTTTGGATGCAAGTGGAGGAATGTAATATGCGCTCGTGAATCCATCGTAAAAGTTCAGAGTTAGTCATCGAAGCGGTAAGGAATATTATACTTAGGGTATGAGCTCTGGAAGAGACATAGAAGATTGAATCATGTGGTTTAGACTAGTATTATGGGGTATCATGTTATATCTTGTGATTTCATGTTATTCTTGATCATGGTGAGAGAATTTACTACAGTTTAGACTTTAGTATATAGATTTATCAATGCCTATGTAAGAATTATAAGTTGAATCAAATGAATATGGTATTTAAGGGGAATAATATAGTTGAGGGTAGAGGTGGGCATGGTATGGTATATGCCAAATACCATACCGAAACCAAAATTTTTTATACCGCAGTACGGATGTTATGGTATTTGGTAGAAATTTTAAATTATTTTAGTATTTGGTACGGTATTTGGTATTATGCAATAAATACCAAAATACCGTATACCGCACCGAAGTTTTTTAATAACATATAAAACCCATATATATATATATTATATTTAAGATTATTAAATATATTTATATATAATTCATTGGCTAATTGAACACAAAAGTAGCTTTTATTCAGAAATAATTTTTTTGGGAAGCTTACTATTTAAGAGTACTATGTTAAGTTTAGGTACTGTTGTTCAGAGTTTGCATCTCGGACTATTCAATCGTGATTGAAATGTTATTTTTGTGTAATTGATTAACAAAGATAGTTGTTAGCCTAACATGATTGAGACATTTTTAAAATTTAAAGTTATAGTTTTTTTATATGGATATATGTAATTATAAATCAAATAAAGTATGGTTACCGAATTACAATACCGTAAAATACTAAAATCGAATTTAAAAATACCAAACCATACCGAACTAATTTGGTATGGTAATGGTATTGTTCTTTTAGATACTGAAAATCAAAGTTACCATACCAAAGTTTAAAGTACCATACCGTACCGTACCATGCCCACCCCTAGTTGAGGGAGTATTTGAGAAAGATTGCTAAGCTTGAAAGTAAGAAGTTGCATTGCCTAAGGCCTAGTAATTCTATCCTAGCTTATGATTTATATGTCTAAGTTCCATGCTATAGAGTTGTATCAATGTTGTAATTCCTTAGACGTCTTGCTCAGATCATAACCATGATCCCTTGCTCCCTTATGTTAATATAACTTCTTAGAAAGAGTGTTGAAGAAATACTCCAGTTGAGTATAAGCTTTCAGTATGATTTAGTTAGTATAGCCTGCGATCTAGTTTAGCAATCAAGGAAATAAGCTTCTATAGATTTCCAACTTCCCATTTAGTCTTACTACCCAAAATTTCACTAGTAAGTCCATTCCATGAGATAAGACATTCGCATTCATGAAAATTATGAATTCAACTCAGTTTATGCATCATGCATCAGTTTCAGATTCAGATATTAAGTAATGATTCAGCTCGAGAGTGTCCTATGCATCATCCCAGTCTTTCCTTAATATTTCATCCAAATCAGCATCATTAGGGGGACGAACTATCCTAAGAGGGAGATGTTGTAATACCCTGAGTTTTTATGTCCTAAACCTCTCAACTTTTCTTCACGAATCCATATCCATCCTAAGGCAATAGTTACTCATAAGTTGACGCTCTTATTTCTATCTCAGCCTTATAACCATTCTGATGTCATTACATGTATTCACGAAATTAGTTCATTTGTGATATCCAGTTCATGTATGATGTTTCAGACTCTGTTAGGCAATCATGTTCCAAGTCATTCATGCTCAGTATATGATCTCTATTACATTAGTACAGTACTCTAAGTCTAACCAGTCTCATTCGAGGTCGAATGATCCCAGGGGGGAGATAATGTAACACCCCACATTTTTGGGATAGACTTTGAAGCGTCATTATACGAGTGTAAACTTTAATCCCATCAATTTCTTTTGAATATGCATGTCATGATCTTTATCCTAGTGTGTAAAGTGCTCTCGAAGTGAAAAATGTTCATAGGAATCACTTAGAGCGAAGTTGAGCTAAGATCCTTTCATTCGTCCAAGTTTGGTATTCGATTCTACAAGAGTCTACTTTGATTGTGTATAACTTTTGATATACGTAAAAATTTTTAGCTCAAGACCCACCAAATTGTAGATAATTGAGTCATCTTTCCAACAATGCCAATTTTGCCTTAATATAATACTCAAGAAAAATGTTAAAGCCATTTTTGTGAGAGGGAGTGAGGGCGCACATTAATCTGCGCCACCCGTGTTATGGCACCTGGATAGAGTGGGCGCCGCAGGCTATACTCCTATGGTCTAAAAGCGGCACAGTCTGGTCTATTTCCACACCGTTTTAAACTTTCTGAGGGTCAAGGGGCACTTTGGTTCTTTCGCCTCAACCCCAAACGTCCAAGGGACGATTTATAACATCCAAAAGGGAATTATTTGCCCATCTTCCTAAAAATTTCTCACGTAAATTTCTCTTAAGAACAAAAAGAATTCAAGATTTCAAGTTCAAGAAACCCTTTAGAATCATCTATTAAGGTATGTGGGGTTATGAACAAGGATACTTCTTTCATACTTGTGCTGAAACTAGATTCAAAATTTGAATTTACATGAATTTCAATTTAGGGTTCATACCCAATTATCATTACTTAAAGTTTATAAAGTTACAAGTGATTTAAGTGTTGAGTTCCATATCTACTTTCACATGTTTATGAGTGAGATTTGATGTCACATATTGAGAATTGAATTTAACTATATTATGGGTAATACCAAGTGATCCCAAGCTAACCCAAAAAAACGTTTTTAAGTCTGGGACCCCTTAGTAGGCTTTAGAAATGTTTTTCTAAGTCTGGGACCCCTTAGTAGGCTTTAAAAGACTGAGTCAAGCTTAGAATTTTGCGGGTATTACAAACACAAACTAGGTACGCAAAATACTTATACACATAAGACCTTATCTAACAACATGCTACTTATGGGTTAAACTTTTCCTTATATACCTACGCCCTTATCCACTTAACGACTCAACCACAATTTATCATTTTTTAACACTAGTTCTAGTGTGCCTAAAAATAACAAATATCCACTCCTTTTTTCCACGGGTTGCAAATCTAAGATATTTCAAAACTCACATGAAGCCTACTAATTCATTCCCACAAAACATGCATAATTAACCTTAAGCTACTATTCTTATCACCACAATCCACATCTAAAGTTCAAGCCTATCGTCTAACAGCACAAATCATATGAAATATGCCACACACTATACCAATCAATCAAATTAAAATATCAACCTCAATATTTTATTTCACTTAGCTATGACCTACAAGTTCATCCTCTCCACGAAATTACAACAACACCTCAAAATATACGACATGCCTTCTCACATGTAGTATTAGTTCACAATTACTAAAGAAAAGAAAGTCGGGGGGGGGGGGGGGTTAAAGTCACATAATAGGGATGGTTGATCTTAATATTATATTATAACACATTACAATCTTACCAACATATTCCATTTCCTCAAATCATATTTAATTACCCAAGCATACATTCATACTATCTTCAAATTTCATTTACACCAATGAGTCTCTACCCATAACTTATTGACTAGTCTACCCCTTTCTATTCATAGCCTATAAATAATTTCTACAACTACCATAACCATCCATTTTGAGACCCTTCCTTTTTTTGAGTGAATAATGATCATAGCCAGTTGCTTCCTTCATAGATTACCATACAATCTACAAATATTGCTACCACATTAGCCTATCACTACAAAATGGAAACTCATCACCCAATCAATATTTATACGACTAAAACTGTCTTATCACTGGAAAATTCATCCTTACTCCAACTTCTAAAATTGAGACACCATATAACTAACTTCTAGACCATCTTACAACTCATAGGTTATGACACTTTATCACATACTACTGCTCGGGTGGAAATAATGTTCCATTATTCTACCACACATTATTACTCTTAAGCCTGACATCTGTAACAAGGGTTTTAGAAAAGGGACTGGATACACTCTATACCTCAGGCTCAAACACACATTTGATATTGCTAGGGGTATAAGCTTAAATCAATACACTTTAAAGAACTTATGGAATCTTCTCAAGTCCTTGTACAATTTTATAATATTTCATGACTCAATTAGAAGGGATAAATTTATTTAGACTCTAAGATTCTACACTTGAATCGACACAACAATGAGACATAGTTAATAAAATCAGATTAAAAAGGAATCTGGATAACTTCCAAATGGCAAACATAATGGCATGATCTAGAACATAAATAAAAGTTGAAATATTCCTAAATGCCTAGTAGTTTCTTCCTTATAAGTGTGGCATGCTATGTACCCATAAATAGGACTCTACCCGACGTAATTTTGCAGGCACACTGGGGCCATAAATCGTGCTCTGACACCAAGTTGGTCATTACCTGAGCCGAGGCACTGGTTTGACGAGCATCCCAAACCATGAAGGCCTGGGCATCCCATTAGTCATACACAACATTAACATAATAAAAAGAAATGTAGAAAATTATTATACCAAAACATAGTAATTCTCATAATTCAACTAAACAATTCGAAAAGAAATTCTTAACATTCAAAACACATGACACCCGTCTGTGAAATCTCTAACAATGCAAGAACCAATATATGTCTAAAATCGAGATAAGGTCCCAGTCGGATCATGAAAAAAAATAGCAATGTCCAATAACCAAGGTCTTTTGAAATAAAAGAGGCTCACCAACTGGAAATTTTAGACAAACAATCTACTTCTTAGCGGGACCCTAGGACTGTACCTCAAATTCTAAAATATAAGGGGTCAATACTGATGTAATGATACATAGAGTAATCCAAAATAGCATAGTTGTATTCAACATAAGTGAGAGAAATTCGTAAAAACAAACAAAAACATATTACATACAATATAGGATAAACACATGGGCATACTTCAAAAATATTTAAACAATTCTTTGAAAACATGATTCAATCTTTATCTTACTTCTGAGCTAAATGGTACACCCTACAAGTCTAGTACCTATGGGATATATGGGTCTACCACTAACTCGTCTTCCAAGTCCCTACATCCCATTTTCCCACAAGGATAGGGTATTTCATACTAGTCTAGTATACAAGAGTCTCAAGGGGAAGTATACATTGGCATTAGCTAATCATATCACCCAAATAGATAAAACTTGGTTTCTACTTATGAGCCCTTACACTCAAATGCCTTCTTCAGGTAACCATCTATCTCTCTTTAAGACCATTTTTAACATTTTAAATCGTGCATCTTTCTGAAAAGGGGTCTAATGTCTAAAAATTTTCTATAGTAAAGTCTAGTCTGAGTCTATTATGGCACTTGTCTGATTTGGTATCGTCATACCAAGAATTCCAAGTCATATAAGCCATACAATATCATGTAACATTCTTTTCATTAAAAATATAATGTTTGGAACACCAAATCATTCAAACAGTATAAGAGAATTCATATTTCAAAATACATTGAAACTTATGCAAGAATTCTCTCTTTCAATTCTTAAACATATGGTGGTCACTTTCTTTGTAGTAAACCATGAAATTCTTTCAATAAACATCTTTAAAATTAAACCAAAATTAAAATACCCTCTCTTTAATTTACAATCAATCTTAGATCATTTAACCATAGCTAAGAAACATTTACACCATGCTTCAAAATGTGAAATTTATCAATTCAGATCATGCGAAAATAAAAAAGGGGTCATAACTAGAGAGGGAGTACAAATATTCATTCTCTCAATTCAAATTTCATACCTAAAACATATTCATGCATATATATGAACAAAATCAAATTTAGGGGAAGGCCTCAGATCAAATCATTATCAACAAAAAGGTTCACAATGCATATTTGTTATCGTGAATACAAAACACTTTGTAATCAAAGATTCCATAACTCTAAAACTTACTCAAAACATTTTCAACAAGTCCATGTATTTTGGGAAAACCCTACGTACCTTATGTTCATTACACGAGGAATAGAACCTTAATCTTGACACTTTTCTTGGGAATTTTTTGATTGAAAGTCTTTAATTCCTTGGATTCTTGGATAAAAGGATTTTGGATTTTGTTCTTGTGGAAAGCGAGGGTTTTTTGTGAGTGGATGTTGAAGAAGATGGGCAAATATTACCCTTTTGGGTGATATAAATCGTCCTTTGGATGTTTGGGGTTGAGGGGAAAGGACCACAGTTCCCCTTGACTCTTAGGAGTTGAAAAAAATATAGGAATGGACCAGGTGACACGATACTTTAAGACCCACGGTGTGGGCTTATTGCTCACCCTCACTGCCTCTCCTAAAAATTAATTTAATTTTCCGCTCGTGTATTGGATTAAGGCAAAATTGGTGTAGTTGGAAAGCTAACTCAATTATCTACAATTTTTTAGGTATTAAGCTGAAAAATTCCACATATATCAAAAGTTATACACGTTCAAAGTAGACCCTTGTAGAATCGAATACCAACTTTGGACAAGTCAAAGATTCTTATCTCAACTTTTCTCTAGGTAGTTTCTATGAACAATTTTCACTTAGAAAGCACTTCACACTCTAGTATAAAGATCATGAAACATGAATTAAAATATGAATAGTGGGATTAGAGTTTGCACACATAGGAACGATGATTTGATTTCTAGCTCGAAAATGCGGAGTGTTACAATTAATTAATTATAATCTATTTTATGCTCCTATTAATTTTATATAATTTGAATCCCAAAATAAAAGAAACTTAATCAAGTCCAATTAAAGGAACAAGTAAAGTAGATAGTCTACATCTACCACTCTATGAGCTTGCTTTATAAGCGTTATTTCAATCAGGAGTAGAAGATAATGAACATGTGGAGGAGGAATGTTTCAAAAGTAAAGATCAAAATTCTAATAGCCCTTCCACCAAAGATTTGGTCAAAACCTTCAATATTGATCATTATCCTGAGCGATGGTGCCACAGATTTAACGGGTGTTTTCGTAGTTAAGTCAGCCATGAGAAAATCTTTCAATGCCTTTAGAAAAATATTTTGAGAACAAAAATTAGATGCTTATTTCAAGGACAACTGCTTTGTGCAATATCTTGATTTGCTAGAGGACAATAATGCTCATTTCCAAATAAAAATGGTATATAATCTTCTCAAGCATAGGTTTATTTATGAAAACAAAGATAAGATGGATGAGGTGTGGATAAATTTTTGTGGCATTCCTGATTGTTTTGGTTGGAAGGAGTTTTCCATAGTTACTAGATTATAATGTTATCTTCCTTCTCCTTCTTAAGTTATACCTATTCTAACCCCCAAAAAAGTACCTCGCATACCCAAAAGAGGCAAAGGAAAGTCAAGTGATCATGATGGCCTGGTGTCCCTGGTTGGTCCAAGCTTCAGAAACATAAATTTTATAGAAGTGTTGAAAGTTAAAAGACTTTCAAAGAAGAACAAGTTATCATTGTGCTTGGTTTGGTTTGTACATAATAATCTTTGATCGAGAGACGTTAACAACAACATACTAGTTGGTTTGATAAATCTCTTTGAGGATATTCAGGTATTTAATAGCTATCCTTGAGGTTATGAAAGCTACAAAATGACTGTCAAATATTTGTTGACTCCGTTAATGACAATGACAATTAACTTATATGGATTTAAATGGTCTTTCATGGTAAATATTTCTTTTACATGACATAATTCATTTTTTTATTCAATAATTCTTTTGATTTATTGGTGTTATTTTATATGTTTGGGCATTTAAATTTGTTCCTTATTTGAGACAACAAGCGAACTATCAGGAAGTAGTCCTGAGATGGTTGTCGGCCAAAACTGATAAAAATGCAAAATTTCTTGATCTCTTCACCCCCCAAGGAAGAAGTAAGTCTAATTCTTATTAAGTTTTTTTTAATTAATAATTTTTTTAATATAATTTCATCATCATTCTAATATATGTACTGATTTATTTTAGATTGTCCATTTGTGGTTTGTTCCAACCAATCAAGAGTTGAATATGACATTTGTTTAACTTTACGCTCAATGCAAACTTTATCATACCTTAAGGTCTTGATAGAATAAAGGAGGAATTGTTTGGAGCAACAAATATTACAATAAAAATGATTTTGGAGAGAGGGCTTGTTGTAATTGATGATGGTAGTGGTAGTGATGCTTCTCTTACAATTTTTGAAACAACAAACTATTATGATTATGATCTTACTGGTTATATAGATTTTGCCACTTCTAGCAAATGTTTGCATGCAAATGTCAAGACTTCAAGGCAAAACATGATAGAGTGATTAATGTTATTAATAAATTAACTGTTTTTGTAAAAAAAAATGACATCTAAGAGGGGTGTCATTCCATCAAAGAGGATGTCATATCCATACACTCCACTAGAGATCAAGGTGGCTAAGAGGAGAAGGAAAGAAATTTCCAAGGCATCATCAAGAATATAAAAAATCAAAATTGCAACTACTCTGTCTTTGTCTTGCACCTTTGACCAATGTACAAGGGCAATAGGAGACCAGAATATGCTAAAGAAGGTGAATGTATATCGTCTATTCCAACAAAAAAATAGACACATATTTGTTTCAACATATTATACATCTACTAAAATTATCAAAAAAATATATACATATATTACAACTATTATATAACTAATTGCATCAGATGCGTTATCTGTTGCAACATATGTCCATCTGTTTTAGCAAATCAGACATGTCTTAGTACTATTTTAATTTGTACTGACAGATGAGTCATGCGTTTCAACATATGAGTCATTTTTATTAGATTATCATACAAATTTGTTTTACCTATTTGAGTTTATCCCAATAGATGATTTATCTGATGTAACAGATAGATAATCTGTTATATGTCTGTGATTATTAGCATTGACAATTCAGGTTTTTTAGGTGGATGTTACAGTAGAAGCTACTACTGAACAACATAATATCATAATTGGTAATCCATTAACTGCTTCTATGGAAGAAGAAAAAGTGGAACCTGTCAGTTCAGGAGAATGGAAGAATTACCCATTTGAAGAGTTCAACATCTTGGACGAGGCTCAAAAAAACACTAACAAAGTTCATCAATGACTATTAAGAATGGATTACCGATGGGTTGTTAAAGCATCACGCCGGCAAATACATAAATCTTTTTTAAACATATTGATCTATATAATTCTTGTTGTAAAAACATGACATTAACACATATAACCCATGTAGAAAACAAAATGACAAACACTACAAAGTGAACGAATTGATTCTTGATTTTAATATGTTCGACTTTGTTATCGCACATCCTTGCACAAAGGATTTGTTCTATTTGATGTCACAGGCCCAAACTTGTTGTAATGATGTGGTTTAAATGTCTTACATATTACTATTAATTAACACTTTATTTAAGTGCATCTGTGTATTAATATTACTGTTACGTAATCTGAAATGTTTGATAATATATGCAACACATCAAAGTCATTTATTACTACCTTGGAAAGAAAGCTAAGTTGCAAAAACAAGAACAATACATATATACAACAGGCAATTATTTTGTTCAAAGTTTACATCAATAATGCCTATGATAGGTTTTGTCAACAACATCCAGAAGTTTCCCAAACTAAGGAATGCTTAATCAACATCATCAAAGGTTTTAGCATTCCAACTGGCTTACCTTGGCATTTGATCGATGAAGTGTATATCCCAATCAATTGTGGTGATGAATTTCATTGGGTATTAGTTGTCGTCGCTCTAAAAGAGAGGTGCATCTGAGTTTATGACTCGATGTCAGGAATGAGATGTTTTGTACTGTCATCGGAGATATAAAAGTTGGAAAAAATATTTCCTACTTACCTTGATATAAGTGGCTTTTTAGACCAAACAGTTCATACTGATTGGTCGATGATTGAAGAATGCAAGGATAAAATGGGAAATCCATTTAATGTAGAATATGTTGAAGTAATTTCTCAACAACCCATTGGCAGCCCGTAAGTATCATGATTTAGTTTCATTTCATAAATTTCACAATGCTTAGATGAACTGTAAGATATGGATTATCTATTTTTTAAAAATAAAGGGATTGTGATCTTTTTTTTGCCATTTACGCTGAGTATTTGAGAGATGAATTATAAGTACCAAATCATGGACTTGATGCCAGATTACTCCGCAAAAGATAAGATGCTATTTTATGGAAAATACGGAGAAGCAAAAGCTCAGAAATCATATGCAAGAAACATTAAAGTTTCATGACGTCCAAATTCGAATTCCATAGCACCAGATGAAAAACAACTTGTCCATATTAAGTAGATCCTTATATCTTGAGTCTGTCAAAGTAATAACCTCTCCTTGGTAATTTTTGGCACCAAAGGTTAAATTGTTGATTTATTTTTAGAGTAGATCATTTGTGCCCATTATGATTTTTTTACATTTCATTTATTTGTTGAGTTATTTCATGTAATTTCTAAAGGATTCAATTTATTTTATGTTGTCTGTGAATATAATTTCATCCTTAGTTTTGATCTTATTAATTGAAATAGAATACTAGATTCAAATATCATAACAGAAGACATACCTATTGGAATTTATCAAATAGATTTAGACATATGTTGCAAAATGTAGGTCATCTGTTGGAAATTATCAAACAGGTTTTCCTACTTTTTTGATATGTTCTAATAAATTACCTATTGGTTGCAACATATAGACTATATATTGTAACAGATTATATATCTGTTGCAACAAAGACTGAGTGACATCTGCATAATTTAATAGATGACCAACTTATTGCAACAGATAATAAATCTATCACAATAGATATATTATCTGTTAAAATAGATAGACAATCTATTGGATTATAAAAAAATCAACATTCTTCAAACATAAAAAATTGTTATGGTATTTGTCTTTATACATCTTATTCTTTATACACAGGCTCCAAGAAATTAGTTAGTACCCCATAAGCCTAGACCTCTTGAATCTTTTCCATAATGGAATCGCACATTACAGACATTTCTATGCTGGTCAACAGACATTTGATGTATGCAAGTGCATACGGCCCGCACGTGTCACTGATTTTATCTTTTTGAAGGTGCATGCCCTTGTTTCATCCTTCAAAATCCCATGATTTCTTCATGTAGACTTCCGCCAGAAAATGATCCATCGGTTTACTCTGCCTAAAAAATCTGGGGAGAAACTCCAACAGTGGCTACATATGGATAAAAAAGCTTCATAGCTAAAGATAGGTAAGTTGCAGTCATAAAACTTAATATTTCCCTCCTCGAGAAGTATCTCAATAGTGAGAAAATATTTGACTTACACGTTCATGAATGCAAGAATACTCTTTGCCTTGGTCCAACTCTTATCGTGTGGATATGGCCTCTTCCCTCTACATACTTAATCATATCTTCCTTCCATTCGTATGTAAAAACTAACCAATCAAATCCCAGGCCACTGAGAGATTTAGCTAGATCACTAAGATAACTGTACCATTCTTGAAATTATTATAAAAGATGAGGTCCATTATCCGATTGGCAAAATCATAAGCATCTAGGTACACTAATTGCCTGCCCCTCATCAGACAGAGAATTTCTTCAACATACTTTGATATAAGAAGACAATTTTTAAATAGGTTAGTAATTGTAAAGAAGAAAAACTTAGTGGAAAGATGCAACGGATGGTCCATTTGTTGCAGAGGGTTCAACTAATGCAAATTATACAATAGATATTTAATTTATTGCAATAGAACAACCACCAATTGCACCAAAATACCAAGATATTGCAACAGATGACATATCTTTTGTATAGCATCTTCTTCATGGAGTAGATTAGAAGGCTAGGTTAGGACAAATAAACCTACCCTATACATGCACAACTTACGCATGGATGTCATACTCTTGAAGACTTAGTAGTCAAACATATGCATGGTGTATTCTTCAGCAGCTTCCGTATTCTTGGGATACTTGGTATTTTGCAGTTTCGTCCTCTCTTTCTCATCATGTTCTACAATATCTCCACCTTCTTCAGTGGCCCCAGAACTTTGAAAACTTATAGAGAAGGAGAAGTTGCAATAATTTTTGTTTTCAGACTAGAGAGTATATGGCTAAATTTTATTTTCTCCCTCCTAACTGCCACTCTAGGAGTGTATAGCTCTCTCACCTTCTTGGATGGTATGTCACCCCTCTTAGATTTCAATTCCTTAGTAGCTTCAATGATAGCCTATAGGTTTTAAAGAATTTTATCTTGTTTGTCCTTGCATACTTTGCATTTGCAATGAGAACATGAGGGTGAAAAGGGGTGAGAGGGACCACTGTAAGGGTGTGAGAAACCGTTGTATGGGTGAGATGGATTTGTGTAAGGGGTGATTTCAAACATATTTATTTTTTCTTGAGCATCAACATACTCATCATTACAACTAGGAGAAGCATCATCATTAGGATGACTGCCACCAATATCAACAATACCGTCAAAAGATACACTTATATCTATTGCAATAGGTTGGTCATGAAGAGCTTATACAATAGGATTACCTTGACTAACTCTTCTTGTTATGGCTATTTCTCCAGCCAATTCCTTCTTTATTAGCTCCACCGTTAGGTCTGGTATTGTATCAACAACACCTAGCATAATAAAAAAAGTCAACCCCAACTCCTACTTAGTAGGTACGATCCAAGGATGCATAAACTTTAATAAAGACAAATACATTTAAATCATATAATAATAATTTGAAGTTAGTTAGGTTACATGTTGACACAATCAACTTATGCAACAAATGATCTATCTGCCATAACAACTGATCAGTATGATGCAAAAAATTAATAATATGTTGCATTAGATTACCTATCTATTGCATAGGTTGTAGCAGATGGGTAATATATTGAGTCGAGTTTAGAGATCTAGAGCAACAGATGGTTAATCTGCTACTTGTTACAATATATTACTCATTTGTTGCACTAGTTGCAGAAGAAGGGTAATCTATTGCAATGGATGACCCATCTATCATAATATATGGCACATTTGTTTCAATATCTTTCTTTAAGTCAAATTATTTTACTTGAAAGAAAATGTACTGCATCATCCGGAGGGTTAAAGAGATCAACCTCCTTAATTTTTATGCTACTCTTTGCAGCAAACTACCTAAGGATCCTTGGATGGGAAACCTCGTCTGGGTAATCCTTGACTTGCTTTTGAAGGGGTAGAATGACATCAAATCTCCAAGATAAAATAGGTAAACAGAAAGTAAGAAAAAATTCATAATAATTATTCAATATAAAATAATGGATGAGTGAGCAAATAGTGATTAAATTTACTATGAAATCCCAAGGAAAGACATATAATGTGATCATCTTTGGGGATAACTTTATCAGTAAATATTTGACAGTCATGTTGTAGCTATCATATTCCCAGGGATAATCGTTGAATTTCTCAAAATCCTCAGCAAGCGCCAAAAAATCATCTTCTATGACTTTCTTGACATCTGTAATACCCCGTACCTTTTCTAGTTAGAATCCATCCCTAGGATGTTATGGGATATCTTCTAAGATGAATAATATTTTTATTGTGTGGAATTCTTTAGATTTAGACTTTCCATTGAGTCGAGTTAGGAAAGTAGCTTATGAGATTGAGTTGCCCGTAGACTTGTCAGCAGTCCATCCTATATTACACGTCTCTATGCTTAAGAAGTGTATCGGTGACTCCACCTTTGTAATTCCTCTAGGAAGCTCAGAAATTTAGAACAACCTTTCCTACGAAGAGATTCCAGTTGAGATTTTAGATCATCAGATCCGTAGACTAAGGAATAAATATGTTCCCTTGGTCAAATTTCTTTGGTGAAATCAGTCAGTTGAGGGTGCTACTTTGGAAGAAGAAGAAGATATGTGAGCCAAGTACCCTCACCTTTTCTCCATAAATTCAGATCTAGACGAAGGTAATATTCTTCCTTGATTCAGTTTATGTCTAATCAAATATTCAGCAATATAGATGTCCTCATGTAAGTTCATGCACTCACATAGTTTCTCAGAAGCTTAGAATGATTTAGATTCAGTTGCTTAGTTCATTTCAGTTGTGCATGCTAACTTATATTCTCAGATTCCTTAGAAATTTCAGCTTAACTAGCCATATTCGAGGATGACTATTTCCAAGGGGGAGATATTCTAATACCCCCTACATTTTTTAGCTAGAATCCATCCCTAGGATGTTAAGAGATAGCTTCCAAGATGAATATTATTTTTCTTTTGTGGAATTCTTTAGATTTAGACTCTCCATTGCGTAGGAAATTGAATAATCTTTCCAAAGATAAAAGATTTGCCTAAATGCGATAATCGGGTAAGAAGTTATGGCTATTTTAAGTTCTAGTCGTTAAACACCATGATTTGGGCTTTTAGCGCATCACAGAGAAGCATAAAATCCCAATTGTCATTTTCCAATGGCCCTTTACGATTGCACCATGTCATAGTGAGGGCCAATTTCCCCTTTGGCAATTTCTAGTGTGACCTCGTGATACTGGCACGTCGCGCCAGTGGTCAAAATGACAAACATAAGGGCTCCTCGATTGTGACACATCATGGAGGGAGCCCATTTCTCACTCATCCAAAATTTCAGTGAGCCACCGTGATAGTGGAGTGTTGTGGTGGCCATGTAGTTCACAAAATATTCCATGTTTCAGTTTCGTTTTGGAATTTAAAGAGGGCATTTTGGTCATCCCCCTAGTCCCTAGTCCATCTTAAATAAGAAATTAAACCTCTCCAAAGCACTATACATTCAATTTTCATCTATTTCTCTCAAACAAAACCTTAATTCATCAAGATTCCTCCCTAAGAAATCCAAGATTTCCTCCATTAATCTTCCAAGAAAACTCAAGATTTAGAAACCCAAGTCAAGAACTCAAAGAAATAATCTCCAAAGAAAGAATAGGAATCAAAGATTCAAGCCTTTCATCAAAGATCATTAATTAAGGTATGTAGGGTTTGAACAAGGACAATCCTTTCGTCCTTGTTCCCAAAAACTTTATTTTTATTAAAGATTACATGATTTGCAAGTTAGGGTTTTTACACAATTCTTATTATTTTGTTTATGAAATTATCATGTTATTTAAGGCTTCAAATGCAAGATATTTACATATATCTATGTTTGAAATCATGAGATTCATATTATGAGTTTTTTGTCACTATCTTGATTGAGATTGTTGAGAGTTTTTAAGATGACTGTTGAGCATGAAGTTTAAATATGATTTTTGATGGATTAAAGCTGTATATTTTTAGTCCTAAGTGCAAGCGATGAATTTATAAGGAGAATATGATCTCAAGTTTTATTGACAAGTTTGATGAGTTATTTCAAGAGCAAAGATTGATCTTTTGATCCTAAGCTAAGAGAAGGAATCCACATTTTTTTCACATAGTTTGAAATTTAAAGAAGAGAAGTATAATCAGTTTTAATTATAAACTCCTATGCTATTTTAAGGTGGATTTCCTAAAAGTTCTGAGCCTAAGTATGGGAGTAGTATTTAGCATTGAGTTGAGTATGATTCCAAGGTCTCATGAACTAGAACTATGTGCCACCACAGGACTAAGATTATTCCCACATCTACGTGGATGACTAAGATTGTTATCACTCAAGTTAAGGTTTTATTTCAATGGAAAGTGTAGAAAAACTCTCTCCAATATGGGTAAGACATTGGAGTCCATGTCAGCTCATATGGTTTATGTCATTTAGAAGAAATTCCCAAGCCCAAAGTCTTTAAGTCCCAAAGCTTCTAAGTTTCAAAATAAAAGAATGATAGAAATGTTTTTAATAGACTAAGTGTTATGACTGACTAGATTTACAAGTATGATTGGTTATACATGATTTTATATTTCGATATTTTGGATAATCAAGTTTATGTGAGTCATATACATCCATATGCATTTTCTTTCTAATTATGATGATGTTTACTTATGAATTACACCCCCATATACTAGGTACATCCTCAAAGTGCTGATCCACATATATGTCTATGTGTTACATTTCCTTATAGTGTAGGTTCAGGTGTTCAGTATCAACAGCGTGAGTAGTTCGAGCATCTTTGTCTACGCTCCCACAGTTGGTGAGTCCTCATGATTCAAGGGCCTACTTCTTCAGACTTTCAGATTTTATAGTATTTGAGTTATCATTTTTAGATTAGTCTGAGTCAGTTAGGGATCTGTCCTAATGGCTCTCTAGTTTGATTTTAGTCGTAGAGGCTTGTCGGACTACGAGTTTATTTACAGAATTTCAATATTTGTAGTTCAGACATTATCTATAGTTTATTCAATTTAGTTTTCATATAACATAGTATTATTTCTTGATTAGATAATATTGAAGTAAGGTTTAGACTTAGTAGCAGACTCAAATGGTTAGCTTGAGGCTATTCGTAGCCTTAAGCACCATGTGACATCCTGAGATAAGATTTTGGGGTGTTACAATATCTCTTGTCAATACAATAGAATGGGCAAACCAAACTAAACATAATTGCTCCATGTACTACTTTGGTATGGTTTTATCCTTGATATCTTCTATCAAATCTTCCAATTTATAGTTACGTCCAGCAATGTCCAACAACCTATCTATTTTTTCCTTACGTTTGTTGTTTTTTGTCGGTGGTTTCTTATACAATGCCTTATGTCTATTTGATGGTGATGGTTTTGCTTTCTTTCTTGCCTTGGACCTTTCGCGGGGTATTTCCTTGATGAGAGGTTCTTCTGGACGATCGTATCTCAAACCCGCCACTATGGCAAACTCTTTCAAGCCAAAACAAATCAGTGTGCCGCAGTAGTTGATCCACATTTCATCTTTCTTTTTCCCCTCTTCCTTCGAATCCTTATCATCCCCCACATACTTGATCCTGCGCTTGAGAAAACCATATACCATGCTCATTTGGAAACGGGTAGTGTGGTCCTCAGGCAACTCAAGAAAGCGTCCAAAGCAGCTCTTCTTAAAAAGTCCATCTATGTTTTCATTCTTCATAATATTCCTAAATTCGTCAAAAGGGTTCCCTAACTGACATTTAACTACAAGATCACCAATTAATTCTACAGGGCCATCAATCGGCATCACAACTTGAAATTTATCAATACTAATAGTTTTGACAATCTCGTGCTGGGATTTTGATCTTAATTCACAACCCATTGGTGATGCATTATCTTCTTCTTTCTCACTTTTATTTTCCTCACCAGCCTCTATACACCCTTCTCCACCTCCCTTTTCATAACTTTCCTCAGCTTCACTTTTCCCTGAGTGAGATTGTTCAGGAAGTTCCTCAGAATCCATCTGTACTCTAGAATTTTTTGTTGGGTGGTCAGAAATTGATCTACTTTTAGTTTCTTTTCTTTTGGGAGACATCTTTTAACTACAAAAAATTAAAAAAAAAACAAAAAATACATTACATTTGATGTCTGTATAATATTTTTAAAAAAGGTAACACAAATTTCAATAAATTATTATACGCCACATTACAAATAAATACTCCAATGTATAACCCATCAGTTGGAACAGATGGGGAATCTATTTGAACACCAATTTAGTATCTCCCAACAAATGTTCAACCTGTTACAATAGATGGAACACCAATACTATCACCAACACCACTACCAATGCCACCAATACCACCAATATACCACCAAGACCACCAACACCACCAACACCAATGCCACTACAAAGACTACCAACGCCAATACCAATGCCACCAATACCAACACCAAGGCCACAAAAACTGCAAACACCACCACCATTGCCACCAATACCTAAGACCACCTATACCACCACCAAGACACCAATACGTGTTAAAACTCAAAATTATTAACCCATTCTTGAAGATAAAACAACTAAAAGGATTTGTTTTTATTATTAACTAAAAATCCCTAATTTTTAGAAAAAATAACAAATATAGAACTCTTCTCAAACTCTGTTACCTACAAATATAGAGAAAACGATAGATACAAGCAAGAATAGAGTTGAAAATAACACATATGTGACCTGAAATGGGAAGAAAAGCAATCTATTGTGAAGGGTTAAGTAATTTGTTGAGTGGTTGTTGTTTTTATTGTTGAGAGAGAGAAAAGAGCGAGAACTCAAGATTTGAAATTATGAAATGTTTTTCCACAAATGAATGATTTGTATGGGTTGATTTGTATTTTGGAAAAGAATGACAAATTTTGAAAATATTAATTTAGTCTAAATTGTTCTTAATTATTTTTTAAAAGTTTAAAAGATATGAAATGTTTCGACTTAGAGTGATCGATCGACGATTCGGGTAGATAGAATAACAATACTAATATTACGGAATCGCAAAGACTCCATTGAAGTTGTAGTTCACCCTATGTACCCAACCATAGCTCTATCTAAATCAATTTAGGTATTAGCTCAATAATAAGTTAATATGAAGTGTTTTGACTCAACGTGATCGATCGATGACTTAGGTCAGGAGGAATGCAATGCCATTATCATACAATCAAAAAGACTCAATTGAATATGTAGTTTACCCTATTTACTCATACCTAGTTATTTCAAAATCAATTTATGTATTATCTCAATAATAAGTTAATAAGAAATGTTTCAAATCACAATAATCCATCGATGACTCGGGTCGGAAAGAACGCAATACCAACATCATTCAATCACAAAGACTCAATTAAAGTTGTAGTTCACCCTATGTACTCATCCTTAGTTCTATATAAATCAATTTAGGTATTATCTCAACAATAATTTAATATGAAACATTTTGACTCAGAGTGATCAATCGATGACTCGGGTCAGGAGGAACAAAATACCAACAACATCATGCAATTACAAAGACTCAACGGAAGTTGTAGTTCACCCTATATACTCAACCCTAGTTCTATCTAAATTAATAAAGGTATTATCTCAATAATAAGTTCATATGAAATTTTTCAACTCAAAGTGATCGATCAACAACTCTTGTTGGGAGGAACGCAATACCAATATCTTGCAATCGTAAAGACTCAATTGAAGTTCTAGTTCATCCTATGCACTCAAACCTAGATCTATATAAATAAATTTAGATGTTATATCAATAATAAGTTACAAAATGTTTTGACTCAGAGTAATTGATCAACAACTCAGATCGGGTGGAACACAATACTAACATCATGCAATTGCAAAGACTCAATTAAAGTTGTAGTTTATCCTCTGTACTGATCCCTAGTTCTATCTAACTAGATTTAGGTACTATCTCAATAATAAATTAATAATAAATATTTCAAATTAGAGTAATCGATTAAAGACTCGGGTCAGGAGAAATGCAATACCAGCATTATGTAATCGCAAAGACTCAATTGAAGTTATATTCACCCTATGTACTCATCCATATTTATATATAAATTAATTTAGGTATTATCTCAATAATAATTTAATATGAAAAGTTTTGAATCAGAGTTATTGATCGATGACTCGGGTCGAGAGGAACGCAATACCAACATCATGCAATTGCAAAGGCTCAATTGAAATTGTAGTTCACCTTATGTACTCATCCCTAGTTATATCTAAATAAATTTAGTTATTAGCTCTATAATAATTTAATATGAAATGTTTTTACTCAAACTGATCGATCAATGAATCAGGTTAGAAGAAATGGAATACCAATATCATGCAATCGCAAAGACTCAATTAATGTTTTAGCTGACCCTATGTACTCATCCATAGTTATATCTAAATCAATTTAAGTATTAACTTAATAATAAGTTAATATGAAACATTTCAAATCAGAGTGATCGATCGATGACTCGGGTCGAGAGTAATGTAATGCCAACATCATGCAATTGCAAAGACTTAATTGAAGTAGTAGTTCACCCTATCTACTCAAACCTAGTTATATGTAAATAAATTTAGGTTTCAACTCAATAATAAGTTAATACAAAATATTTTGACTTAGAGTGATTGATCGATGACTCAGGTTAGAAGGAATGCAATACAAACATCATGCAATCACAAAGACACAATTGAAGTTATAGTTCACCCTATGTACTCAACCCTAGTTCTATCAAAATCAATTTAGGTATTAGCTCAATAATAAGTTAATATGAAATATTTTTACTCAGAGTGATAGATCGATGACTCGGGCCAGGGGGAACGCAATACCAACATCATGAAATCAAATATAAAGACAAAATTAAAGTTGTAGTTCGTCATATGTACTCAACCATAGTTCTATCTATATCAATTTTGGTATTAGATTAATAAAAAGTTAATACAAAACATTTAGAATCAGAGTGATCGATCAACAATTCGGGTCGGGGGAAATGCAATACCAATATCATAAAATCGCAAAGTATAAGACCCCACAAAATTCTAAGATTAACTCAGTCCGTTAAAGCTTGAAAAGAGGCCCCAGACTTAGAAATTTCAGCTAAGCATTTATACTTAGAAATATTTTAGCCTTCGTAAGTTGGTGATCCTATTTCACTACCCTTATGACCTTATAGTATTTATTTTTAGGTCTATTCATGATCAGGAATGTCAGTAGGTCACTTTGAGTGATTTTTAGATTTTTTGGACCTCGTTTAAACCATATTCAGGTGACCAAAATAGTAGGTCGACGCGCTCGCAATGCATCGCGTCGACAGATAATTTCCCCTAGTTTTCAGTGCAATTCTAGCAAACCAATGCAAACTCGATGCGGCGCATTAGTCATCGCGTTGATGCCATTGACGCAATGTGTTGGTCTATGCATCACTGGGCACACTTTCAGTTATTAAAACCGACATCCGGAGGGGTATTTGGGTTATTTTCCCACCCTTTTCAGCCCAAAAAACATGAAATTCAGCCCTTAATAAGCAAATACACTCACTTTCTCTCAAATTCTCTCAAGAACAAAACCTAACCATGAAAGTCAGGATCAAGATTCAAGAAATTCACCATTAATCTTCAGGAATTAAAGCACCAAGGTATGTTAGGTGTTCATCCAAGTGTTTCCTTCCACCCTTGGTGTTAAAGAACCTCTTTTAAAAGTTCAAGTTTATTGAATTCATGAATTCTAGGTTAGGCTTGACTGTATTCATTATTATGATGTTAATTGGATTTTTAATTTATGATTTGTTACAAGATTCATGTAAATTTATTTGACATATGTGTAGTATTATGAGAATTCATATTAAAGCCCTTGAATTTTTAAGTTGGGATTGGAAATAATGATGCCATATGTTGATTAGTATTATGTGCATATATTATGTTCCCCAAGTTCTTGATAAATTGTGCATGTGGATTCAATGGGAAAATCATGACATGCTAGCATGTGTACAAGCTTATAGATTACAAGTGTTTGATAAAATGTCTCTATCAATGAGTTATGAACATTGTAACGCTTTTCAAGATTATGCTATACTTTATAATTTATGGTTTCGAGACCTAGGGGTATTTAATACCCGACAATCTAGATGTTTATCTAGATTTATAGTAGTTTTAGAATAGTCTTAGTAATGTCACATCCAATAGTACTCAGATAGTTATAGAAATTAGTGCATTCAATCAGTTAACAGAACTCAGTATACACAGTCAGTTAATAGAACTCAGTGAACTCAGTTTAATTCAGATAGACAGCACGATCAGTAATAGTTCAATCAAGCCTAGTACATACTAGAAATCAGTTGAGTGTATATTCGATTAGGAGTAGGAGTCAGCACCGAGTGAACCCAGAGATGGGGGCATTCCTATCAATAAAGGGTTTGACACTTAGTAGCAATCCCTGCTTTATAGAACTTTATAACTAGCGTAGGTTGAGATGTATTCCTGCCAGTCTAGGGGTAATACATCTCGTACGAGTTTTCTTGCTGGCGAGGGTTGATGAAAGATGTTCCTATCAGAGAGGGTTAACTCATAGCCATTGTTAGTATCCCTTTGCAAGGTGCTAACACACTTTCAACTAGGGTCATAGGTTGGACCCCAACTCAGTCATACTCATGGTATGTCAGTTAGATGAACACTCCCAGAGTTTCAGTTTAAAACTCAGTATAAAACTAAGTTCAATTTCAGAATCAGGACTATCAGATACAGTCACCAGCTCAATATAGAACTTAGTTCAGTTCTACAAAATTAGGACTGTCAGAAATAGTCACCCAGTATACAATAATTCAGAATCAGTAAACTCAAATACTAGTCATTTAGCTATCAGAATTCAGTACCCAGTGTTAACATGAATCTCAGTAACAATATGTGTAGTTATGAGCATATCATTGCATATTCAATATTTACAGTAGTGCCAGATATACAAATATTCTCAGTCAGTTATATTCATGTTACTCAGTCAGTTATTGTTCATGCATACAAGCCTACCTCACTTAGCTTACCAGTACATTCAAAGTACTAACTCATACCTTTTTCTTATGCTATGATGTGTTATATCATAGGTTCAAATGCAAGAGCTCCTAACCATACTTAGCATCATAGAATATCAATAATAGACCTAGAGGTGAGTTCTCATAGTTTGAGGACAAAGTTATCATATCATTTTATTATTTCAGTATTTAGTTTATTTTTGTAGTTGACGTTAGTTGGGAACTTGTCCCATCAACTCCATTTTTGGACAGTTCAATTAAAGGCTTTTCAGACTAGATTATGTCAGACAGTTTTGTTATTCAGTTTTCAGATATGATTGTCAAATGTTCGGTATTCAGTATTTATGTATTAGTATATGATTCAATTTTGAACCTTATGGAAATTTCCACCTAATTTTTGCATTATATAGTATTATTATTCAGTGATTGCATAAGGTACCAGTCATGGGTTAACTTATGGTCTTTCAGGATTATAAGCACCATGTAGCATCTAGGGTACAGACTTGGGGCATTACAAACTTGGTATCAGAGCCTAAGTTTCAACAGAGTCCTAGGAAGTCTAAATTCTACTTTTAGTAGTATTGTTCATGGGTGTGTAGCATGCCACACTTATGGACAAGGAGCTATGAGTCATTTTAGGAAAAGTTTCCCTTCTTTTAGTGTTCATATCATATGAGTGAGCATGAGCTTAAGTTACACTCTCCGTCTAATCCCTTTCTTACTTCCATTTATAGAGCATGCCTCCCAAAAAGAACAATTGAAGAAGAATAGGAAATCAGCCACCACCCCAACCCGTTCTGGCATATTCCATGGATGAGCATGTTTTATATGCTGAATTTAGAGTTGTTTTCACTACCTTATCCAATTCTATTGCAACTCAGAATGAACGGCCAGTTACTGTTCAGGCTAAAATAGTGGCCAATGCTATTACTGCTAGAATTCAGGACTTTACCTGAATAAACGCTCCAGCTTTTACCAGGTCTAAGTCAGATGAGGACCCATAGGAATTTCTTTATCAGGAGAAAAACGTTACAAATATTATGGGGGTGATAGCTAGTAAGAGTGCTAAGTTTGATCCATATCAGTTGGAGGATATGTCTCACTCATGGTTCAAGCAGTGGAAGGCAGAGAGGGTTGCTGATGCAAGGCTCGAAGAATGGGAGGAGTTTTCTACTACTTTTCTGGACTTTTCCCATTATAGTTGAGTAAAGCGAAGGTATTGGATTTTATTAATCTAAAGCAAGGCAATATAACAGTGATAGAGCATTCTCTCAAGTTTACTCAATTATCAAGATATGCCCCCCAAATGGTAGAAGATAGAAGATCTAATATAAGTAAGTTTGTGTCTGGTGTGTTTAAAAGTGTGGTCAAAGAGTGTAGGACCGTAATGCTGATTAAGGATATAGACATATCAAGGCTCATGGTCCATGCTTAGAAGATAGAGGATGCTAAGAATAGGGAAAAGTAGAGGTATAATAATAGATCTAGAATAGGTAGCTTTAACTTCGCTCGGCCTAAGTCAGAAGGTGGAAATCATTCTCAGTTTAGCCCAAAATCTTCAATTCCAGCTCTGTCCTCAGCCAGTTCTCCAGTTCTGAAATTCAGAGATGGTAATAAAGATAGGGCACTAGGCCCTAAACCCCAAGTTAGTGTTAACAGTGCTCGAACAAATCCCTTTTGCCCAAAGTATGGCAGAAACCACCAGGGTGTCTGCAGGGCTGGCAGTGATGTATATTTTGGATATAGCAAGCATGGCCACAGGGTTAGAAAATGTCCTCAGGTGGGTTCGCAGAGTCCGCATAATCGTCCTTCAAATTAGTTCGATTGGCTGAATCAGCAGGGTGCCGCTTCCACTACCACCAGTGGCCAACACCCAAACAGGCTTTATGCACTTTAGTCCCGAAGGTATCAAGAAAGTTCTTCTGATGTGGTCACTAGTACGTTACAAGTTTATCATTTACAAATTTATGATTTTGTAGATCCAGGAGCTTTTTTGTCCTTTATAACTCCTTATATAGCTGTTGACTTCGGAGTCAGTCCCGTAATCCTAGCAGATACCTTCTCAGTCTCTACCCCAGTGGGTAAATCTATCGTAGCCCAAAGGGTATATAGGAACTATCTGGTTATGGTATCTTAGAAAGTCACTTCAGAAAACTTAGTAGAATTATAGATGACTAATTTTGATATCATTCTCAATATGGATTGGCTTCATTCATGCTATGCTTAAGTTGACTGAAGAAACAGAATTGTCCATTTTCAGTTTTCGAATGAACCTATCCTTGAGTGGAGGGGTAGTACTTTAGCACTTAGGGGTACCTTAGGGCGAGAAAAATGATATCTAAGGGATGTGTCTATCATCTTATTTGAGTCCAAGAATCTGGTTCATAAACCCCTAATCTTGAGTCAGTATCAGTAGCATATAAATTCCTAGATGTGTTTCCTAAAGATCTTCCTAGAGTCCCTCCTGAGTGGGAAATTGACTTCATAATAGACCTTCTTCCAGATACTCAGCCCATATCCATTCCCCCATATAGAATGGCACCCACAGAACTCAAAGATTTAAAATAATAGTTGAAAAATCTCCTACATAAAGGGCTCATCAGACCCAGCATTTCCCTGTGGGGCACACCAGTTTTATTTGTCTGTAAGAAAGATGGTTCTCTTAGAATATATACAAACTACCGTTAGCTAAATAAAGTCACGGTAAAGAACACGTATCCACTTCCTATAATTGATGACTTGTTTGACCGATTTTAGGGTCCCAATTACTTCTCTAAGGTGGACCTCAGATCAAGCTATCGTCAGCTCAAGGTCAGAGAATATAACTTTTTAAAATAGTTTTCAGAACTTGGTATGACCACTTTGAATTTCTAGTCATGTCATTTGGTCTTACCAACACTCTAGAAGCCTTCATGGACTTGATGAACCGTGTGTTCAAGCAGTAGTTGGACATGTTCATCATAGTCTTCATTGATGACATTCTTGTCTACTCCGGCAGTGATAATGAACATGCCGAGTATCTTAGAATAGTGTTACAGACGCTCAGAGCCCATCAGTTATTCACCAAATTCAGTAAGTGTGAATTTTTTCTAAGGTCAGTAGCTTTCCTTGTCCATATAGTTTCTAGCGATCGCATTAGAGTAGATTCTCAAAAGATCGAAGCAGTGAGAAACAGGACCAGACCTATCTCTCCTTCATATATCAGGAGTTTCTTGGGTTTGGCACACTATTACTGATGGTTTGTTCAAGGATTTTTGTCCATTGCATCCCCCATGTACATATTAACTCAAAAAAAAAAGTCAAATTCCAATGGTCAGATTTTTGTGAGAAGAGATTTCAGGAGTTAAAGACTCAACTCAATATAGCCTCAGTTTTGGCTCTACCAGATAGTTCAGACGGGTTTGTGGTATATTGTTATGCTTCTAGAGTTGGTTTTGGGTATGTTTTTGTAATGCCCCGAAAATGGGCCCCGAGGCATCATAAGGTGCTTAAGGCTACAAGTAACCCCAAACTAACCCTTTTAGCCATTTTTCTACCATTCAACACTTATAATCAAAGTCATCATAATCAAAACATCTAAACATCCTCCATAATATCATACTGCAATACGTATGAAATATAGAAAGTAACAAAATACGACATCCTTAACAAATCTGATCAATCTATCCATCTAGTCTGACAAACCTCTACTAAACTGTATATCCATGAGCCATTGGGACAAACCCCAACTGACCCAAACTCAGGATATAAACTGAACGACTCAAAGTAAATAAGGAAATTTGAATAACTAGTCCTCGAACAATGATGACTCACCACTGCAGAGGATGTAGATTAACGTTCTCGGATAATCACGGTCAAACTTGGGAATGAGTACCTGAGCCTACATTATAGGGAAAATGTATACCACATGCGAACATGTGGGTCAGTGCCATGGAATATGTACCGAGTACATGGGGGTGTATGAAATAAACATATTTATATTTATATATATATATATATATATAAATATAAATATTTAACGATCAAGTCATAAGTTTTCTTTCCAAATCAAGCATGATATTTGTAAATGGCTCATAAAGCTTGAAAGAAATCTAAAATCTGAAATCATACACAGTGAATGGTAAAACATGGCAATCTAGATATCATGAGCCATAACACTTAATCCAAATATCAAGATTCTTTTCCTATTCTCTCATCAAGAAATCTTAGTGAAATCTGGAATATAGAATACATCATAAATCTACATTTCAAATTTCTTTTAAATCAGTAAAATCAATCTAAGAATGAGGGACGACTCTTTAGGAGGTTCTTCTAACCAACATGTACACCACGTGAGCACCCATGATGTCCCATGACTTTCCCCCATAAGGTTAGGGTTGTCTTACCCTTTCCATTGGTGTAGAATAATCTCATCTCAGTGATCACTATCTCAATTTTTCACATATAGTGGAAGTCAATGTCTCAACCTACGGTGGCATGTAGTTCTGGAGTATGAAACCGTAGTAACATACCCAAGTCGGTGCTAAATACAACTCCCAATACTATGCTAAAAAATCTCAAGAAAAATCCACTTTAAGGGTAATCTCATACTTCTTAAGTTAAATAAATGATAAAATCCGTAACTCGTTTCGTAAAGTAGATTTTAACTATGTTGTAACCAAAAGGTCAAATCTTTCTATACTTCATCAAAATAGTCTAAACATGGGTGCATGCAGCACATAAATTCTCAAAACATCAATATCAATATGGTTTAATTACCCTTATAGCGATACTTAATCAAAAAATTTCAACATTTATGCTTTATATCACAAGCATGCATAATTTATATGGAAATCTGAAAAATTTCAGCCTTTAATCATAACAATAATCTCAAACTCATGGAGTTTATTATCTAAACAATCAAAATAATCATAGTATCTTGAACAAAATCATAGGATAAGATTTATCACTTCATTTTCATGATAAAACATGTAAAAATCATGTATATTTGTTAAATAATGCAAACTTTGGGCACAAGAACAAAAGGGTGTTCTTGTTCATAACCCACATACCTCTACGGTAATGGATTCATTGAAAGATTTGACCCTCAATTTTTATTGTGTAAACCTAATTGTTTTTCTCCTTTAGTGCTCTTGGATGATGAGCTTACACTGATAATACAGTTATTATGTTTTTAGAATTTATTAAATTCGTAAGGTTAAGTTTAGGGGTGTGTAAGGACTGCCAAAAGACTTAATTGCCCTCAAAATAACCCAAAAATGGAGTGTTTAAGTCACTTGAAACTATAAGATATGCGCCGCATATGATATCACATATATTTACATTGGCACCGCATATGATGTCACCTATATTTATATAGGCGCCGCATATGCTATCGCATATGCTTTTCAATGGCTATGTGTGATTGGTTAGGTGACGCACTGTAATTCGCAAAGCCATAACTCCTAGCTCAGGTGTCGGATTTTGATGAAATTGGTATCGTTGGAAAGATAATTCAATTCTCTATAATTTTGTGGCTAGAAATATGCAGAAATACCTCATATTTATCAAGTTATGCTCATTCAAAGATGACCCTTGCAAATTCAAATACTAAAACTTGATGGATTTTGAAACTCTTAGCTTGTACTACCTTAAGTGACTCATATAACCACACTTAACACATCATAAGATCTATTATAACTAGGGTACTCTTGGTAATTTAGGTGCCCAAATGTGGCTTACAAAATTGGGGTTTTTACATATACGAACAACGGTTCTTTTTCTAGCTTAGGAAAGTGCAGAGCATTACAATATCTCCCTCTTGGGGACATTCTTCCTCGAATGACGCTGGGTATAATAAGAATAAAGAGAAAATAAAGGGTACACAGATGAAGCAACTTTCTAATCTTTCCTTTATTTCATTCTACATTTCGGACACAACAAGGGGTGCATCACTCATGAAATCACAGCTGAATAGTATAAAATAACTGCTGAACTACAGTAATTCTTCATAGAAAAGGAATGATTTAAATCAGAATGGTACCTTCTACTTGATCAGAGCTTATGGAAAATAGGTACGGGTACATGGAACGCATATCCGCCTCAGCTTCCCATGTTGCACCCTTAACGGATTGGTTTTACCACAACACCTTGACCAAGGGAACTTCTTTGTTCCTTAGTATTCGGACTTGGTGATCTAAAATCTCAACAGGAACTTCCTCAAAAGAAAGACTATCTTACATATCAGGGTTTTCTGAAGGATCTACAACAAGACAATCACCAACGTGTTTCCTAAGCATGGATACATGGAAGATAGAGTGAACAAAAGATAACTCTGAAGGCAACTCAACCTCATAAGCTACCTTACCAACACGTCTAAGAACTCTATAGGGACCAAAATCTATAGGGACTAAGTTTCCCCCTCTTTCCGAATCTCTTCACTCCCTTCATGGGTGAAATATTCAAATACACTAAGTCCCCAACTTTAAATTCAAGGTCTCTTCTCCTCACATCATCATACGACTTCTGACGACTCTGTACGGTTTTTAATCTTTCTCTAATCACTTTGAATTTTTCCATATCTTCAAAGAACGAATCAGGACCACTCACGGCTGCTTCACCCAATTCAAACCAACCTATGGATGACCTACATTTCCTCCCATACAAAGCCTCAAATGGAGCCATGCCAATGCTAGAGTGAAAATTGTTATTGTAAGCAAACTTTATCAATGGTAAATGCTCATCCCAACTCCACTTAAAGTCAAGAGCACACACTCTCAACATATCCTCTAAGGTCTGGATGGTCCTATCAGCCTGACCATCTATCTGCGGATGGAAAGCCGAACTCAAATACACTTGAGTACCAAGACCCTTCGAAAAAGCTCTCCAAAACTATAAAGTGAACTGAGTACCCCTATCTGAAATAATGGACAAGGGAACTCCATGCAATCTGACTAATTCCTAGATGTACAATCTAGCATAATCCTAAGTAGTATAAGAAGTATGCACAGAAAAGAAGTGTGCAGACTTAGTCAATCTATCTATAACAACCCAAATGGAATCATGATGGTGTCGGGAAGGAGGTAAACCAATCATAAAATGCATATTTATCTCTTCCCACTTCCAAGTGGGAATACCAAACTCCTGCATCATACCACCAGGTCTTTGGTGTTCTACCTTAACCTGTTGGCATGTTGTACACTTCACCAGAAATGCTGCTATATCCTTCTTCATGCCACTCCACCAATAGATTTCCCGCAAGTCGTGGTACATCTTGGTGGTACCAGGTTGAATAGAATATATCATGCATCGTGGGCTTTAGCTATAATTCTCTGTCTCAGATCCTCGACATTCAAAACACATAATCTATCCTGCAATCTTAACACACCATCTCCCCTTGAGAGAAAACCTTCACCTTTTGGTCCTTGACTGATTCTTTCAATCTGACCAAACTAGCATCTAAGTTTTGCTTCTCCTTTACTTCTGAAACAAAGAAGGATTCGGAGCTACTCTGTACTAACATACTCCCTTTAGCGGAGTTAAGCAACCTAACTCCCAACCTAGCCAATCGATGCATATCACGATCCAACTCTTTATTACCCTCTCTAATATGCGAAACACTACCCATAGACATCCTGCTAATGGCATCTGCCACTACATTGGCCTTTCCCGGGTGATACAACACACTCATATCATAGTCTTTCAATAACTCTAACCACCTTCTCTACCTAAAATTCAACTCTCTCTGGGTAAAAACATACTGCAGACTCTTATGATCAGTGAAAACATCAACATGAACACCATACAAGTAGTGTCTCCAGATTTTTAGAGCAAACACAACAACAGCTAACTCAAGATCATGGGTGGGGTAATTCTTGTCATGGGGTTTCAGCTGTCTAGAGGCATAGGCTATAACCTTACCTCTCTGCATCAGTACACAATCCAAACCAACTCTAGAATCATCACAATATACCACAAACCATCAACTCCATCAGGCAGAGTCAAAACAGAGGCTGTAGTGAGTCAAGTCTTCAACTCCCGAAAACTATTCTCACAAGAATCGGACCATAAGAACTTCACTTTTTTTGGGGTCAACCGGGTCATAGGAGATGCTATAGAGGAGAAACCTTTAACAAAACGGCGGTAATAGCCAGGTATACCCAAGAAACTTCTAATGTTGGACGGAGAGAAATGTCTAGGCCAGTTTCTAACAGCTTTTGTTTTCTGGGGATCAACTCTAAGACCTTTGGAAGAAATAATATAACACAGAAAAGAAACTGACCTTAGCCAAAATTCACACTTGCTAAATTTTGTAAACAAGTGATGATCTCTAAGGGTTTGCAAAACGATATGGAGATGATCTGCATGTTCATTCTCACTACGAGAGTATAGCAGAATGTCATCTATAAACACTATGACAAACATATCAAGATATGGCCTGACCACTCGATTCATGAGGTCTATGAAAGCTGCTTGGGCATTAGTTATCCCGAAAGACATAACAAGAAACTTAAAATGACCATAAAGTGTTTAGAAGGATGTCTTCGGGATATCACATTCCCTAACTCTGAGTTGATGATAGGCAAAGAGAAGGTCTATCTTTGAGAAGTAATTTGCACCTTGCAATTAATCAAACAAATGATCTATTCATGGAAGGGGATACTTGTTTTTGATAGTGACTTTGTTAAGTTAGCGATAGTCAATGCACGTGTGCAAAGAGCCATCTTTCTTTTTCACGAATAGGACAGGTGCACCCCAAGAAAACACACTTGGTCTTATAAAACCTTTATCTAAGAGATCTTTGAGTTGCTCTTTCAACTCCTTAAGTTCTGCGGGTACCATACGATATGGAGGAATAGAAATGGGCTGAGTATTGGGAAGAAGATCAATCCTGAATTCTATCGCTCCATCGGGAGGCACCCCAGGAAGATCTTCCAGAAAGACATCGGGAAACTCATTAACAACGTCAACTGACTGGAGAGTTGGAGTCTCAGACTTAGTGTCCTTATATCTGACTAGGTGATAAATGCACCCTTTGGAAATAAGCTTTCTATCCTTGAGATATGAGATAAAATGACTCTTGGGAGATGCGGAATTACCAGACCATTCGATAACAGACTTAACAGGGAACTCAAACTTGACTACACGGGTACGACAGTCTATGGATGCATAACAAGAGTGAAGCTAGTCCATACCCAGAATAACATCAAAATCTACCATGTCTAACTCTATTAGATCAGAAAACATAACTCTATAAAGAATAGAAACAGGATACTTTTTATAGACTTTTCGGGCAACAATGGACTCACCCACAGGGGTAGAAACTAGGATTTACTCAAAGACAATCTCAGGACTAACTTCAAAATGTACAGCAACCAGAGGTGTCACGTATGAAAAACTGGACCCAGGGTCCAACAACGCATAAACATCAAACTGAAACGCACAAAGCATACTAGTAACAACATTGGGGGAGTCCTCCTGCTCCTGAGGGAAAGGCAAAGCATAGAATATGTGCTGGAAGAAGCACCATGAGTAGGACTTGGATGAGATACAGGAGCTGGAGCACTAGCAGTCTGAGCCTGGGGGCGAACATTATGGTTCCCCTATCTGGTATGAGAAAAATCTCTAAAATCATGGACCTCTTGGCCACATCCATAGCAGCCCTTCTTACCCCACAAACACTTACCCCCATGATCCCTACCATACCTGGTGCATAGTGGACGGTTAGGCTGGTTACTTACAGTATTCTGAGATCCAGACATAGAAGACCTATTTCCCTAATCTTACCTACCTCTAAGTGCTGGAGCACTAGCTGATGATGGTGCTGGCATAGATGAGCGGATCTAAAACTGAGGGCGATTTCCTCCTTGCGATCTATTTTGACCATAAGTAGGTTGCTCGAATATGTCTCTCTTATTCCCCCTTACTCTATCCCTCTCTTTTATCTTATCTGATTTTATTTGTTGGGCATGGGTTATCAATCTGGAAAGATTCATCTCACTATTAAGCATAGATGATCTACACTCCTTAACCACATAGCTTGACACCCATGCCAAGAACTTACCCATACTGGCTTGGCTGTCGGCTATCAGATTATGGGCATATTTTTCTAACTGATTGAACTTCAAGCAATACACCTTAACAATCATGGAGCCTTGCCATAATTTTATGAACTCCTCTACTCTAGCAGAAAGAATTTATCTAGGAATGTATCCTGGATCTCCTGCCAAGTTATAGGAGTAGCACCCCCACTCTACCCTTTCTCCATGCAACCACCCAGTTATACAAAAGGTCTTTCAATCTGTAGGATACTAACTCAACACTCTCCTTCTCAGACACGTGCATTACCTATGTGATCTTTCTTATCTCCTCCAGATACAACTGCAGATCCTCACCTACCTTGGACCCATAAAACTCTAGCGAATTTATCTGCATAAAGTTATGGATTCTTGCGGCAACTAAGCCACCTCCCTGTTATTGTGGAGCTGGGGCTTGGTTGGACTGAACGTTGGCAATAATAGCTTGGGCAAGTGCCTGAAAGACTGCCCTGAAATCAGCGTGGGATACATTCTCATTTAGGGGATCATCAGGCTGAGGTTGCTGACCTGCATTATTTCTTCTAGCTCGGTGAGGAGGCATATTATGAAAGAAGAGAGAACAAATTAATAGCTGAAAGGGAACAACTATAAGCACGATAGACTTCTATAAGAATGAAATGACCCTCCTCTTTTTTTTCTAAAATGTTTCGTATCCTCTTGTTCATATATGTGGAACGCTACACACTGATGATCAAGACTCTACTTAACGCGGCTTGTTGGACTCCCTAGGACTCCAATAACCTTAGGCTCCGATACCAAGTTTGTAACACCCCAAAAATGGGCCCTGAGGTATCACACAGTGTTTAAGGATACAAGTAGCCCCAAGCTAACCCTTTAAGCCATTTTTCTACCATTCAACACTTATAATCAAAGCCCTCATAATCAAAATATCTAAACATCCTCCATAATATCATACTGCAATACGAATGAAATACGAAAAGTAACAAAATATGATTTATCTGATAAATCTGATCAATCTATCCATCTAGTCTGAAAAGCCTCTACTAAACTGTATATCCATGAGCCATTGGGACAAACCCCAATAGACCTGAACTCAAGAAATAAACTGAACGACTCAAAGTAAATGAGGAAATTTGAATAACTAGTCCTCGGACCATGAGGACTCACCACTGCAAAGGATGTAGATCAACATGCTCGGATAAGCATGGTTAAACCTAGGAATGTTCACCTGAACCTACATTATAGGGAAAATATAGCCCACATGCGAACATGTGGGTCAGTACCATGGAATATGTACCGAGTATATGGGGGTGAATGAAATAAACATATTTATATGCATATATATATATTTAATGATCATGACATAAGTTTTCTTTCCAAATCAACTAGGACATTTGTAAATGGCTCATAAAGCTTGAAAGAAATCTAAAATCTAAAATCATACACAATGAATGGTAAAACATATCAATCTGGATATCATGATCCATTACACTTAATCGAAATATCAAGATTCTTTTCTTATTTGCTCATTAAGCTATCTAAGTAAGATCTGGAATATTGAATACATCATAAATCTGCATTTCAAATCTCTTTTAAATCAGTAAAATCAATTTAAGAATGAGGGACGACTCTTTGGGAGGTTCTTATAGCCAACATGTACACCATATGAGTACCCATGATGTCCCACGACTTGCCCCCATAAGGTTAGGGCTGTCCTACCCTTGCTATCAGTGTAGAACAATCTCATCTCAGTGATCACTATCTCAATTTTCCTCATATTGTGGAAGGCAATGTCTCAACCTATGGTGGCACGTAGTTTTGGTGTATGAAATCGTAGTAACATACCCAACTCAATGCTAAATACTACTCCTAATACTATGCTCAAAAGTCTCACGAAAAATCCACTTTAAGGGTAATCTCATATTTCTTAAGTTAAATAAATGATAAAATCCTTAACTTATTTCATAAAGTGGATTTTATCTCAGTTGTGACCAAAAGGTCAAATCTTTCTATACTGCATCAAAATAGTCTAACCATGGGTTCATGTAGCACATAAATTCTCAAAACAACAATCTAAATGTGGGTTAATAACCCTTATAGCGATATTTAATCAAAAAATTTCAACATTTATGCTTTATATCACAAGCATGCATAATTTATATGGAAATTTGAAAAAAATTCAGCCTTTAATCATAACAATAATCTCAAACTCATGGAGTTTATTTTCTAAACATTCAAAATAATCATAGTATCTTGAACAACAACATAGGATAAGATTTATTACTTCAAATTCATGATAAAACATGTAAAAATCATGTATCTTTGCAAAATAGTGCAAACTTTGGGCACAAGAACAAAAGGGTGTTCTTGTTCATAACCCCACATACCTTTATGGTAACAAATTCGTTGAAAGATTGGACCCTCAATGTTGATTGTGAAACCCTAGTTTTTTTCTCCTTTAGTTCTCTTGGATGATGAACTTAGACTGATAATAGGGTTATGATGTGTTTAGAATTTGTTAATTCGTAAGGTTATGTTTTGGGGTGTGTAAGGTGTGCCAAAAGACTTAATTGCCCTCAAAATAACCCAAAAATAGAGTGTTTAAGTCACTTGAAACTCTAAGATATACACCGTATATGATATCACATAGATTTGCATAGGCGCCACATATGAAATCTCCTATATTTACATAGGCGCTACATATGCTATCGCATATGCGTTTTTCCAGTGGCCATGTGCGATTAAATAGGCGACGCACTCTACTTCTCAAAGCCATAACTCCTAGATCAGGTGTTAGATTTTGGTGAAAGTGATAATCTTGGAAAGCTAATTCGATTCTCTATAATTTTGTGAGTAGAAATATGTAGAAATACCATATATTTATCAAGTTATGCTCATTCAAAGATGACCCTTGTGAATTCAAATACTAAAACTTGATGGATTTCGAAACTCTTAGCTTGTACTACCTTAAATGACTCATATAACAACACTTAACACATCATAAGCTCTCTTATAACTAGGGAACTCTTGGTAATTTAGGTGCCCAAATATGTCTTACAAAATTGGGGTTTTCACATATACGAACAACAGTTCATTTTCTAGCTTAGGAAAGTATGGGGTATGATAGTTTTGATATAGAGAGGCAAGTTCATAGCCTATGCCTCTAGACAGCTTAAACCCCGTGAAAAGAATTATCCAACTCATGATCTTGAGTTAGCAGTTGTGGTGTTTGCCTTAAAGATTTAAAGGCATGATTTGTATGGGTTGCATGTAGATGTGTTCACAGACCATAAGAGCCTGTAGTATATGCTCTCTCAGAAAGATCTGAACCTACGTCAGAGAAGGTGATTAGATTTGTTGAAAGATAAGACATGAGCATCTTGTATTATCCGGGCTAGGCTAATGTAGTGGTTGGTGCTCTTAGTAGGATATCTATGGGTAGTGTTTCTCATGTAGAGGATAATAAGAAGAATTTAGTTCAGGAAGTTCATCAGCTTTCCCGACTATGTGTCTGCTTAGTCAATGCAGCAGAGGGAAGTGTGCGGGTGCAAAATAGTTCATAATTATTTCTAGTTTCCAATGTGAAGGAAATGCAGAACAGAGATCCTAGTTTAGTCACGTTGAAAAAGTAAGTCAGAGATAAAAAAAGTAGAGGTTTTCTCCCAAGGGGGATATGGTGTGTTGCGTTGTCAGGGTCACCTATGTGTGCCATGTGTAGATGACTTGAGGCAACGAATTCTATCAGAAATATATGGTGCGTATTACTCTATTCATCCAGGGAACACTAAGATGTACCATAATTTGTGGGAGATCTATTTGTGGAGTGGGATGAAGAGAGTGTAACATCCTGAATTTTATACCCAGAACGCTACACGGTGCTCGTGACCCTAAAGGACCATAAGCTAACCCATGACTTATATCTATGTCAGTATACTGCATGATATACTGTATAATATGGAAATGTGAACTAAAAAGCCATAAGGTTTAAAACTGTAACATAATATCTGATTAAACATAACATCTGGGATGGGGTATAAATATCCAAAATAGAACTGTCTAAACATACTATAGTCTGAAAAGCCTCTAAAACATGACTGTCTGAATAGGGAGTTGATGGGCATATCTCCAACTAACTTCGACTGTTGAAATAACAAGGTACTAAAATAATGAAATAATTAATCATATCATCCTCGAAGGATTAGGACTCACTGCTGACTGACTGTTGATATCTAGAATCTACTGATGCTCTAGAGCTCGTGTCTCTGAACCTATGGTATAAGTCACCATAATGCAAATGCATCAGTACTTTGAATATACTGGTATGCATGTGATGTAGGCTAAATGCATGGGTTTTATAGGTATGAACAATACTAGCTAACTGACTAATATGAATGTCAGAATACATGCATGAATACATAGTAACTATATTTGAGATCGTGATAACATGAACTTACTGATAGCTAACATGACTGAGAACTGATTTTTGATGGATGATATAATTGATAACATGAGTGAATATATCTGAAAGTACTAAATCTGATGGAACTAGCTGATTTCCGTATTGTTCTGAGTTGACTATATCTGACAATCCTAAATTCTGTGAGTAAAACTGTGGGAAGTAGTCATCTAACCAATATGCCCCTAATACGCCATTATGGCTGAGTTGGGGTCTAATCTATAACCCTTATTGGAAGGGTGTCAATACCGCGCCACTGTTATGGACAATCTGTGAGTATCCTACATATAACAGGTAACTCTATTGAGAACGATGGGAACCCTCATATAACAGGTTAAGCCACCTCATCTACACTTATATAACAGACTATGATGTCACAACCTACTCTTGTGACGTAGTTCTAGAATGCAAGGATTGCTTCTAAGAATCACCCTCATATAACAGCCGAGTTCCAATCCTTAGGTTCACTCGGTGCTAATTCATACTCCCATCTGAGTAGACACTGAACATGATTAACTAAACTGGACTAGACTAAATTCATGTAGTTTCATTAGCTGATGGAATACTATTAAGATTACTGAATTACTGAGTCATATGACTGACTGAGTTCTATGGACCATGGCTTTGCCGATTATATAGTGAAAACAAGACACTAAATCTAGGCACACAGCTATATTTTTTGTGTACAAATACCCCCGGACTCGAGGTAAGGAAAATGACATGGCATGACATTCTTGAACACATGACTAACATTAAAAATCCATAATATAATAATTAAAGACATTTCATGGGCATTTGATTATCATAGCTTGATACATGAATAAGATAGCATGTATACATAGCATAATTTCATAAGGCCAACTCATGAGCAATCCAACAACAATTTCAATACATAAGAATAACATGAAAGTCATTTTGGATCACAATTAAGCTATAGTGCATAATTTCTATCGTCTTAGGCATTTTATCAAACACCTAACATGCACAACTTAAGGCATAGGTGAAATCATTAAATTTCACAAATCATAAACCACCAAATTCATGGATTTCAATTTATATGCTAACATAGTTTTCATAATTTTACGTAAGGATCCCAACATGGGAATCAAACAACAACCAATACATAACTTGATCAACCCACAACATAATAATCATGCTTCATAATTTATAATAGGGTTCTTGAGCTTTATGGATGAAAGGAATCCATAAATCAACACAACGCATACCTTAGTTCTTGATTTACCAAAGATTAATGGAGAGATTTTCTTGAAATTGAATCCCTAATTACATCCCTAGCATGTTCTTGAGAGAAAATTGAGGGAAATTTGTATATTTTTGGTGAAGAATGGCTGATAACGCTCAAACTACAACTCTCGTAAGAGTGTAAGCGGTCGTCGTCAAATATAGAACCCAACTGGGTTGGGTGTCGAATCCCACAGGGAATACTTGGTCACTAAGTAAGCAACGATTAGTAGACTGTTGATCAAAAATTCTATGAAAGGGGGGATTTAATTGTAGCGTGAATTAAAAGTATCAAAGTAACAAAGAAAATTAGAATGTTTAGTAGGTTTTAATCAATGAGGATTTTAACTTAGGGTTATGTCCACCTTATGAGTTCTACGTATCTATTGGCTATGAGTTATGCGGAATTCCGACATGCATGTGTTTATAGAGATTCGTATTCTACGGTAAATCCTATCGTCTTTCGACCATCACAGATTATCTCGCTTTAACTCTTTCGAGCTTAAAGCGTATCTAAAGGTATGAATTCTCCAAGAGGTTAATCCAGTTATGGCACTAACTTTTAAACAGGGGTTGGTAGCCCTATTTCCTTGTCATTCTCTCTTTTCCAGACATGTAACTTTTTTTTCGAACAAGTTAATGCTATACTGGCGTATTCTATATGTTTGCAACCAGAAGAATTCAATTAAGATGAAGAGAGTAATGATTTAAGCAGCATACGTATCAAGAATTCACAAACTCATAGCAATAGATAGTATATCATAAGGCTTCCATAACCCTAACAGAGAAGTTTAGCTACTCATAATTGTGAAGGAAAACAACGAGGATATCATCATCATAACAATATCACGATACGTATGTATCTGCGTCACTTGTGGCGTGATTTCCTTACTAGTAGCGTTTCTCTTGTCGTGAAAATTAAAAGTCAAATAGATGAAAAATAATATCAACAACGAATTAATGAAGAAGGGAAAGAATATAAAGGGGGATAAAAAGAGAATGCTGAAAAGTTTCAGCAAAATAGGGTTTATATAACATCCATATCCTAGTCCTATTGAAATAGGGTTTTTATCCTTGTACTAGTCCTACTGGGTTACTGCATACTTGTCCTAATTCTACTAAGTTACTTCTGATCCCCCAAGTCTTTAGAAATGTTGTTTTTGCCCGGGACAAGTTCTCCATGCATCACTTTCAGTCCACCAGTTTCTAGAAGTTGCCTTTCCTCTTACGTTGAAGTTTCCTTTGGCATCCAATAGTCCACAAAATGCTGAAATCTTCATCATTTATACCTGAAAACTTGCTAATCATGTTGGTTAGCTCACTTACAGGAAAAAGGACTAAAAGTGCAGGAATTATATATTTTGTCCTTAAAACTTAGCTAAAATATGGGTGAATTAAGGTGCTTTAGGCGTGTAAATACGCCTATCATCAACACCCCACACTTAAAGCTTTGTTCGTCCTCGAACAAAATATCATGTCCATATAAACATCAACTTAGGGTTTCACAGTAATAGCACAAAATATTCATCAAGACAGGCACGACAATTATTAACAACGAGTAGTTTTCTGATCACTACTAGAAACAGTTTAACCTCTAACATAGACTCGTGATGATGGTTAATTCGTATCCACAAGTTAAGGCACAAAGAATCATACAGAGCTACCCAAAACTCATCAACCATGTGTGTCTCACATAAGATGTTACCCATAATCACTCACAAGTATTGCATTTTTTTGAAACATGGGTATAAGATTTTCCATGCTCTCACTCTCACAAAGAATTCATATGTTGAAACTGATGACCATAGGCTTGCCCTTAGTGTAATGCTCTACTAATATCAGAATGCTAAGCTTAGGATCAAATAGGTCTTTTACAGCTTATAATGTAAGCTAAGGGACGGGTAGGACTATTTTGGCCTGAAATAGTGACTATGTTCCTAAGCGCTTTAATACATCACATTATGCCATTAACACTTTCTTTTAAACAACTTCTCTACTTCCCTTTTATCTACCACCCCTTTTTACCTATTTTGCCATTCAAACATAACTATCTTTTTATTTAATCATAAGCACAATTTATCTTTTTGTTTTTCTATTTCTTTTTCTTTTCTTCTTTTTTTTTATAACATACCTCTATGATAGCCACTCTTTTTCATAACAAATTCAAGTACCAATACACTCTAAGGCATCACTCTTACCCAATTTCCTCTTATTTTGTCACATGTCTTTACCATTTAAAGCACTTAGGAATTCGGATCAAATTATGGTCTTGAAAAAAAAAAGGATTAGGCTTACATATGATGCTGTCAAAGAAAATGGCTAAAGGCTCAAAGGGGGTTAACTATGATAATGTCCACGGGTAGGTAAAAAGAAGGTAAATAAGTACAGATTGCCAAAGAAATGCCTAAATCATCTCCTAAACTTACACTCTTTATTTCGCTTTATATACATGATGATAGGCGAATTTACACGCCTAAAGTACTATATTTTACCCATATTTTAGCTAAGTTTTAAGGACAAAATATATAATTCTTGCACTTTTAGTCCTTTTTCCTATAAGTGAGCTAACAAACGTGATTAGCAAGTTTTCAGGTATAAATGATGCAGATTTCAGAATTTTATGGATAACTTGACGCCAAAGAAAGCTTCACGAAAGAAGGAAGGGGAATCTTACATGCCAAGGACCAAAAGTGGCGCATGGAAAATCTGTCCCGGGCAAAAACAACATTTCTCAAGACTTTGGGGATCAGCAGTAACCTATTAGGATTAGGATAATGATGCAGTAATTTATTAGGATTAGGATAAGTACGCAGTAGCCTAGTACAAATAGGATATGGGTGTTATAAATACCCTATTTTGCTAGAGATTTTTGTTATTCCCATCCATCCACCATCCATCCATCCATCAAAATAATTCTCCAACACCCTCATCCCTATTCCATCCTTCCCCTTTCTTTATTAATTCGTTGTTGACATTATTTTTCATCTATTCGACTTTTAATTTTACAACAAGAGAATCGCTATTTTGCAAGGAATTCACGCCTAACGCCATACCACACCATACTACACATGAGATTTTTTATTGTGGTATAATGATAATGTCTATTGTGATTTCCATCGCACTCATGAATAGCTAAACTTCTCTGTTGGGGTTATGGAAGCCTTATGAGATACTATCTATTGCTATGAGTTTGTGAGTTCTTGACACGTATGCTGCTTATATCATTATTCTCTTCATCTTAATGCAAATTCTTGTGGTTGCAAACGCATAGAATACGCCAGTATAGCATTAACTTGTTCGAAAGAAAAGTTATATGTTTGGAAAAGAGATAATGTCAAGGTAATAGGGCACCAACCCCTATTAAAAAGTTAGTGCTGTAACTGGATTAACCTCTTGGAGAATTTGTACTGTTAGACACGCTTTAAGCTTGAAAGAGTTAAAGTGAAATAGTCCTTGTTAAGGTCGAAAGATGCTTGGATTTACCATAGAATACAATTCTCTATAAGCACATGCATGTCTGAATTCCGCATAACTCATAGCCAATAGAGATGTATAACTCATAAGGTGGACATGCCCCAACTCTCAATTCTCATTGATCAACAACCTACCAAGCAAACCTTTTTTACTCTTCTATTTTCTGCTTTTACTTTATTATTTTGTTTGCATTATTCGCACATCAAAATCCCCCCCTTTTACGAGACTTGCACAAAAAATCTAGTAATCTTTGCTTACTTATTGACCGGCTATTCCCTGTGGGATCGATACCCAACCCAGTTGGGTTGTATATTTGACAACGACTGCTTTACACTCCTACGAGAGCTGTAGATTGAGCGTTATCAAAAATTGGCGCCGTTGCCGGGGAATACGAGTGTCAATTAAGTTTGTGATAATTACTAGACCCTTTGGTCAAAGATTCTCGTACTTTTACTTTTAGTTTTTGTTTTTGTTCTCTGCAGGTTTTTATTCAGTGCATGCCCCATACTCGAAGTTCTGGTCAACCTTTATTACCTATCAATCCTGAACCACAACGTATTGGCAGAATGGAGGCACAACACGAAATTGAAAGGATAGCTGCTCAACAGGAACAGGCGAGACTAGCTTCTCTAGCCGCCGCTCAAGTGCATCAACAGAATATTGATAACCCCGGGTGAGCAATAAATCCTGACGACGAGGACCTAGGTGATGACGAGTTACTAAACCCTAGGCATGCTGCTGAGATCGCAACACCTGCCAACAGAAGAGATCGTCAAGCAAGGTTTAGGCATGAACACCGACCTATACAACCAGCTTTTGACGATGATGATGATGATCTTGATGGAGCCGGAGCCACAGGAGCCATTATTCCTCCACCATTGGCACCCGGAGCCAAGTTCAACATCACAAGCACCATGATTCAGTTATTGCAACTCAAGGGATTATTTGGTGGACTAGCAGGCGATGATCCGAATATGCATCTCATCAACTTTATTTCTACATGCAAGTCATTTGACAATCCTGGAGTTGGTCAGAATGCAATACGATTACGCTTATTTCCATTGTCTCTATCTGGGGAGGCAACTCTATGGTTGAATGGGCTGACTCCTGATTCTATTACAAATTGGAGGCAATTGAGAGACGCTTTCCTAGAAAGATTCTTTCCGCCATCCAAAAGAGCATAATTAAGAAATGAAATCAGCAACTTTTGACAGCTTCCAACCGAAGCTCTTCATGAAACATGGGAAAGCTTCAAGACGAAGCTTATGAGGTGCCCAAACCATCACATGACCAATGTCCACCTAATGGAGATACTATACAGAGCCTTGAATTCAATAACTAAACCAGTGGTGGATAATGCAGTTGGAGGATCATTTATGGACCTCACCTTTGGGAAGGCAAGCAATATGCTAGATCGGATGATGAAGCAAAGTAGAGCTTGGCATACCAGGGATTCTGAGGTAGCAAGCCCTACTATATCTATTGGCATGACTGCTGAACAAAGGAGAAGAGAAGAAGAACGTGATCAAGATATGGCGCACATGAAAACACAAGTGAATCTTCTTACAAAGCATCTATTATCAGGGAAGACCGAAAAAGTCAAATCTATTGTGTTAAAAGGAAGAGACGAATCTGACTCAGAAGAAAAAGCTAACTACTTGAACAATCAGGGGGGTTTCTGAGGTAATACCCAAGGAAACTAAGGTCGGAACTACTATGATAAATCTGGAAACAAGGACCAAGGTAGTTGGAAGAACAAGAATGAAAAGAGTGGTTTATACGTTCCCCCAGGAAGACGTGACACCACCACATCTGGTTCTGGAAGCATGGAAGATATGATGGCTAAACTGTTGAAAGTAGTGGAAGCAACCAGCGCGGGAGTAACGGAGCTAATAAATGATTTGTCCTAAATGAAGCAATTGGTTGACTCACATTCCACTTCAATCAAGCAAATAGAGCAGCAATTGAGCCAACTTTTAGCAGCACTCAATCAAAGAAAGGCTAGCACCTAACCTAGCGACACTGTGCAAAATCCAAGGAATGATGGATCATGCATGGCTATTACTACCCGAAGTGGTAAGGTGCTGGAAACTTCATCCAATGGCAAGAAAGTGGTTGACGAGGCAGCAGATATCGATGATAAGGCAAAAGGAAAAGCTTCCGTAGAAACCACCCACGACGTCCATGACGTCACACCGAGTATGTTGCAGCCTGAAAAGGATGAAAAACAAAAGCAAGAGTAGAAAAAAGCCGTGGAGAAAACAATTCCTTATCCACCACCACCTTTTCCTCAAAGATTAAAGAAGATTGCGGATGATACAAAGTTCAGGAAATTCATGAATATGTTAAATCAGCTGACCATTAATGTTCCGTTGGTAGAGGCACTAGAACAAATGCCTGGGTATGCAAAATTTATGAAGGATCTTTTGACCAAGAAGCGAGCAGCAAGCTATGAGTTGAAGGATACTATTCATCACTTCAGCGCGATCACTACCCGATCACTAGTTCAGAAGAAGACCGACCCTGGTGCCTTCACTATTCCTTGCACTGTTGGATCTTTGAATGTTGCCAAGGCATTGTGCGATCTAGGTGCTTGCATCAATTTGATGCCACTATCCGTCTACAAGAAGTTGGGGTTAGGCGATCCGACACCAACCAATATGAGGCTCGTGATGGCTGATAGGTCGGTAAAACGACCTGTGGGTATCTTGAATGATGTGTTGGTGAAGGTTTCTTTATTTATCTTTCCTGCAGACTTCGTTATTCTGGATTGTGAGGTGGATTCTGAAGTTCCTATAATCTTGGGACGTTCTTTCCTTGCAACAGGAAGTGTGCTTATTGACATGAGAGCTAATGAGCTTTTATTTCGGTTGAATGACGAAGTGGTCCGTTTTGATATATGCAAAGCAATGAAGCAGCCCAGCGATATGAATGTGTTCTCTATAGCTGATGTTTATTATGAGGATATGAAAGCATTATCTGTAGCGAAACAGCTTACTGTTGAGCCATTGTCTGCTGCGCTACTAAATGTTGAGCATAAGTATGATGAAGATTATGAAGAAACTCCATGTGCTCTAACAGAAATAGGGTCCTATTATCATACTCCTAAAAATCCAGACCTTGGTCTTAAGAATCAACCGTCACCAACAGAGAAGACTTCCATTGAAGAGCCACCAATGCTAGAATCGAAAGAGCTCCCCGATTATATAAGGTATGTGTTCTTGGAAAGTGAAAATATACTTTCGGTAAGTATGGCTGATGATTTAAGTGAACAGCACGTAGAGGCTCTCATCTCTGCTCTGAAGAGATACAAGAGAGCCATGGGTTGGACTCATTGATGATATAATTGGTATCCCTCCCGGGATAGGCATGCACAAGGGTCATCTCGAAGAAGATTGCATGCCTACAAGTAAGCCTCATTATCGTCTGAATCCATTCAGAAAATGATCCACCATCTATCTCGATGAAGTCTAAGTAATCGAGATAGTTATGTTATGCCGCGACAATAAATAAAGCGCTTGGTGGGAGGCAACCCATCGTTTTTCATTTTTTTTTCTTTCTTTCGTTCTACTAATTGTTTACTTTTGATAAATAAAAATCCAAAAAGAAGAGTCATGCCACGATCAAAACTAATGCGCTTGATGGGAGGCAACCCATAGTTCTAATCGTCTTTGTTGTTTTTGAGTAAATGTATGTGCAAAGAGGTGTAAAACGAGGAGGTCGGTTTCAAATTTTGATTTGGACGTATTGCATGTTAAAGGTGGTAAGTTAGGAATGAAGAAGAAAAAGGCTATGGATTGGGCATTGCTTATGAAAATATAGGCAACGAACAAGGCTAGGCCTATGTAAGACTAGGCCACGAACAAGGCAAGGCCTATACTATGGCCTAAGCTCTCAGAATCTAGTGTGCCATAGCATAGGCGCCGCCCATGCCCAAGTATGCCATAGCATAGGCGCCGCCTATGCCAATGCCTTTTGTCTCTGAATCTCATATGCCATGGCATAGGTACCGCCTATGCCCAACAATTCTTTGCAAAAGGCGCCGCCTATGCCTAGCATAGGCAAAGAAAAAGGCGCCACCTATGGTCACTTCTTGTTTCCAAATCCGATTTTAAATGGGTCAAAAACCAACCCAAGCCTTTCCTATAAATAAGAGACTTAGTCTTAGACCAAAAATACATTGCAAACCTAGTATAAGCGCCGCCTACCTCTCCAAATCCTCTCAAAAATTTTCCTTTTGCTCTTTTACTTTGCAAGAACATCATCCAAGGTCATCAACCAAGTAAGTACTTCTTTGTTCTTCATTTATATTCCGTAAGTACTACACTACTACACCTATTATGAATTGTTAAATCTTGAAGTAGTATTGGTGATTTGAATGTGGTTGATGTGTTGTGATACAACTAAGTGAGTAATTGAATACGTAAGGGTGATCTTAACTTGTTTCCAACTTGAATTTGATTTTGATGCACTGTCATACTTTTGCGGAATTGACATGGTCACAAAAATTGCATAATCTTGTAAATAGAAAGCTTACATATTGGAATAACTTGTTCATCAAGATGAGAATTATGGTTGACTACCAATATAGGAGGTTGTGATTATTTCTAGATGCTATACCTTGATTCAATCCCTATGTAGTAGTCTTGATATATTAAACATGAAAGTATTGCTAAGAATACAAGAAGTATGACTGCACTGATTTTATTGTTGGAATATAGCACCTAAAACGTATGCCGATGAAGTCTGAGTAATCGACCACTTTCACTTCACTAGTCTGTACCAACAAACTAAGTGTGGGGTGGTGCCACTACTGCTTGTTTATAGATTGTATCCATCGAGATGACGCTAACATGAACATTGTTTTAGTCTCAGGTACAATGGAACCCAAAGCAAGACAAGACAAAGATAAGGCAACCACTTCCCAAAAAGGCAAGAAAAGAGGACGCAAAGAGCAAGGAGAGTCCTCCTCGATGCAAGTACCACGCCGCATGTTCGGATTTAAATGGGTTTTAGAGGAGGAAGCAAAGGAATGGTATTGGAACAACAAAGAGAAGAAATATGTTCATGTGGACTTGATCAACAAGGAAAGCCTAGCAAAGAAAGAACCGCGAATGTTGGCCAAGATCATGGCGTTACATCTTGATTTCATCTTTCGAGACATGGGAGAATGCAATATCGATTTACGAAGAGAATTCTATGCCAACTGGTCACCAAAAACCACAGGAAGCGAGGTCAAGATTCGGGGCCAAGTTTTACAACTAAATGCGGAGTTCTTCAACTCCTTTCTAGGCTCGCCATCCGTCGATGCATCACCATTCAAGCAGCTGTACAATAGACCTCCATATAAATCCATTCGACACACACTTTGTGGAACAAGATCTATGGAACGGTGGAGTAGACACAAGGACACCGGATGACACAACACCTTCCCATATGATCCTTTGAATAGAGAAACAAGAATATGGTTGCGCATAGTCAACTCTTGCCTAATTCCAGGGACTCAGTACACAAAGATAACATGAGATAGAGTGTGCTTTGTATACGCATTAATGACGAATGTCCCTATCAACATTGGGGCAATTATTCGATCCACAATGCGGAAAGCTAGGCTACACAAGAGGTCCCACTTCAGTTTTGGCAATCTGTTGACCGCAATATTGAGGAAGGAAGACATCGAAGAGGAGCCGGCTGATCATAAACTCCCACACAACCCAAAGAAGGTTGACCTCACAAAGGTTAAGGATGCTGAAACTACGCATAGCGTCAACCTTACCACTTCAGAAAGGCATGCTCGAGATGAGAGTTTCTTTCGCCATCTTTATGGCATGACTCGGTTTACAATGATGAGCGGTGGCCATGTTCCAACTGCTGCAGAGCTCCAACAGCTGGATTATGACTACCTAATGAATGAGCACGCGAAGGCGATGTGTGGAGTAGGTATATATTTTGAGGAACCTCTTGATGACGATGTGCCAACCGATGATGATCGACGAATGCCAGACTCCGACGTGGAGGAGAATTCTGATGACGATGACTCCAATGATGATTCCGACGAAGGGGGTATGACCCCAGACATAGAGGAGGAGTCCGACTAACCAGGTTCTTCTTATTTATTTTCCACTGAGGGTAGTGTGTCCCGTCTAAGTGTGGGGTGCTGGTATTTGCATGCTATACTTCTCTATCTGCATTTGCATTTATGTTGGTTTTTAGTAGTTAATTTTTTTTGTTAGTTTAATTTTTTTTTTAAATTAACTTCGCATGAAATTATTCTAATAGGCAGCATGAGATTATGACAAGAGTTTGTGCTAAAATCATGACTATTGAGACGTTTAGGCTCTAATTGTGACTCACTATGTGATATTGTGTGGTTCAATTCCTTCATCTGTTAGGTCAAGAGTCTATGCTACTCCCAATAAAGTCGACCATGTGCCTTGTGTGTGTGAGGATATAGTATATTCTGTGTTTGTGACTGATGCTAGAACTTGCCTGGTATGTATGTAAAGCGAAAATAAGGAGTGCAAGTCTAGGAGATGATTTAGGCATTTCTTTGGCAACCTATGATTGTTTACCTTCTTTTTACCTACCCATGGACATTATCCTAGATAACCCCTTTTGAGCCTTTAGCCTATTTTCTTTGACAACCTCATATGTAAGCCTAATCTATTTTTTCAAGACCATAATTTGATCCAAATTCCTAAGTGCTTTAAAGTGTAAAGTCATGTGATAAAATAAGAGGAAATTGGGTGAGTATGATGCTTTAGAATGTAATGGTGCTTGAATTTGTTATGAAAAAGAATTGCTATCATAAAAAGTGTTATGAAAATAAAAAAAAGGGAAAGGAAAACTGAAAAGTTAGTTATGTTTAAAATTGAAAAACAAAGGTGGAAAAAAGGGGTGGTAGAATAAAAGAAAGTAGAAAGGTTGTTTGAAAGAAAAGAATTAATGGCATAATGTGATGTATTAAAGCGCTTAGGAACATAGTCACTATTTCTGGCCAAAATAGTCCTACCCGTCCCTTAGCCTACACTACAATCAGCAAAAGACCTATTTGATCCTAAGCTAAGCATTCTGATATTTAGTGGAGCATTACACTAAGGGCAAGCCTGTGGTCATCAGTTTCAACATATGAATTCTTTGTGAGAGTGAGAGCAAGGATAATCTTATACCCATGTTTGAAATATATACAATACTTGTGAGTGATTACGGGTTATATATGGTGAGACACACATGGTTGATGAGATTTGGGTAGTTGTGTATGATTCTCAGTGCCTTAACTTTTTGAATACGAATTGACCATCATCACGAGTCTATATTAGAAGTGGAATTGTTTCTAGATGTGATCAGAAAACTACTCTTTGTTAATGATTGTCGTGCCTACCTTGATGAATATTTTGTGTTGTTACTGTGAAACCCTAAGTAGATGTTTAGATGGACATGATAGTTTGTTCGAGGAAGAACAAAGCCTTAAGTGTGGGGTGTTCATGATAGGCGAATTTACACGCCTAAAGTACTATATTTTACCCATATTTTAGCTAAGTTTTAAGGACAAAATATATAATTCATGCACTTTTAGTCCTTTTTCCTATAAGTGAGCTAACAAACGTGATTAGTAAGTTTTCAGGTATAAATGATGCAGATTTCAGCATTTTATGGATAACTTGACACCAAAGAAAGCTTCACGAAAGAAGGAAGGGGAATCTTACATGCCAAGGACCAAAAGTTGCGCATGGAAAATCTATCCCGGGCAAAAACAACATTTCTCAAGACTTTGGGGATCAGCAGTAACCTATTAGGATTAGGATAATGATGCAGTAATTTATTAGGATTAGGATAAGTACGCAGTAGCCTAGTAGGAATAGGATATGGGTGTTATAAATACCCTATTTTGCTGGAGATTTTTATTATTCTTATCCATCCACTATCCATCCATCCATCAAAACAATTCTCCACCACCCTCATCCCTATTCCATCCTTCCCCTTTCTTTATTAATTCGTTGTTGACATTATTTTTCATCTATTCGACTTTTAATTTTACAACAAGAGAATCTCTATTTTGCAAGGAATTCACGCCTAACGCCATACCACACCATACTACACGTGAGATTTTTTATTGTGGTATAATGATAATGTCTATTGTTATTTCCATCGCACTCATGAATAGCTAAACTTCTCTGTTGGGGTTATGGAAGCCTTATGAGATACTATCTATTGCTATGAGTTTGTGAGTTCTTGACACGTATGCTGCTTATATCATTATTCTCTTCATCTTAATGCAAATTCTTGTGGTTGCAAACGCATAGAATACGCCAGTATAGCATTAACTTGTTCGAAAGAAACGCTATATGTCTGGAAAAGAGATAATGTCAAGGTAATAGGGCACCAACCCCTATTAAAAAGTTAGTGCCGTAACTGGATTAACCTCTTGGAGAATTTGTACCGTTAGACACGCTTTAAGCTCGAAAGAGTTAAAGTGAAATAGTCCTTGTTAAGGTCGAAAGACGCTTGGATTTACCATAGAATACGATTCTCTATGAGCACATGCATATCTGAATTCCGCATAACTCATAGCCAATAGAGACGTATAACTCATAAAGTGGACATACCCCAACTCTCAATTCTCATTGATCAACAACCTACCAAGCAAACCTTTTTTACTCTTCTATTTTCTGCTTTTACTTTATTATTTTGTTTGCATTATTCGCACATCAAAATCCCCCCTTTTACGAGACTTGCACCAAAAATCTAGTAATCTTTGCTTACTTATTGACCGGCTATTCCCTGTGGGATCGATACCCAACCCACTTGGGTTATATATTTGACAACGACCGCTTTACACTCCTAGGAGAGTTGTAGATTGAGCGTTATCAATACACACCAGGCAAGTTCTAGCATCAGCCACAAACACAGAATATATTATAATCTCACACACACAAGGCACATGGTCAACTTTATTGGGAGTATTGTAGACCCTTGACCCAACAAATGAAGGAATTAAACCACACACTTATCACATAGTGAGTCACACTTAGAGCCTAAACCTCTCAATAGTAATGATTTTAGCACAACTCTTGTCATAATACCATGCCGCCTATCAGAACAATTTCATGTACTTCATTTAAAATCTAAAACAAAAACTTAAGGAAAGGAATTTTTTTTTCAAAAAGTTAACTACTACTAAAAACCAAACAAATGAACATAAATAAATGTAGGTAGACAAAGAAATACAGCATACAAATACCATCACCCCACACTTAGACGGGACACACTGTCCTCAGTGGAAAATAAATAAGAAGAACCTGGTTAGTCGGACTCCTCCTCTATGACTGGGTTCATACCCCTGCATCGGAATCATCATCGGAGTCGTCATCCTCAGAAGTTCCTCAAAATGTACCCCACTTGATTCCAAGAGTGCGTCGAGGTATTTGCAGAACGAAGGATTCAGCTTGCTCTTTTCTTCCTCTTTTCTTACCTTTCTGTGAGGTGGGCGCTTTTTGTTTTCCCTGTCGTCTTTTTGAGGCCATTCTACCTGAGATCCTAATAGAGTCATGTTAGCTTCATCTCGGAAGATTCAATCAAAAAACAAAACAATAGTGGCACCACCCCATACTTAGTTTGTTGGTACAAACTAATTAAGTGAGTGATGTCGATTACTCAGACTTCATCGAATTACATCTAGGCGATATGTTCCAACCTTATGTTCAGCACAGTCATACCTTCATGTCATCTTAACTATCCCATGCAACTCTATTTCTTGATTATACTTTCATGTTTGGATTAATGCACCTTTTGAACAAGACTACTACGTAGAGATCATATCAAGTTATGACATAGAAATACTCATAACATCTCATGCTTGTATTCATTCATGATCTTTATCTCGATGAACAAGTCATTTAAACATCCAAGCATTCAACTTTGAAGAGTATGCAATTAACTTCACCATTTCGATTTCACAAAAGTATGACAGTGTATCAAAATCAACTACAAGACGGAACCAAGTCAAGAACACCCACACGTATTCTTTCACTCAACTAGATTATCATAACAAATCAACTACATTCAAATCACCAACACCACTTTAAGATATAAAATACCATGATAAGCGTAAGATTGTATGAACTTCGGAATATAAATGAAGAACTTACTTGGTGTTGAACTCAGAAGATGATCTTGCAAGGTTAGATGAGAAAAAATAAAAGTTTTGAGAGATTTGGGAGGCAAAGGAGGCGCCTAATGCTTTGCCTAGTTGAGCATAGGCGGCGCCTATGCTATGGCATTATAGATTCGAAGACTAAAGGCATTGGCATAGGCGGCGCCTATGCTATGGCATTGTTGGACCAAAGGCTTTGGCATAGGCGGTGCCTATGCTATGGCATTTTTGGACCAAAGGCTTTGGCATAGGTGGCGCCTATGCTATGGCATTGTTAGACCAAAGGCTTTGGCATTGGCGGCACCTATGCTATGGCATTCTATATTCAGAGACCAAAGGCCATAGCATAGGCCTTGCCTTGTCCATTGCCTAGATTTACATAGGCCTTGCCTTGTCTATTGCCTAGATTTGTATAGGCAATGCCTAACCGAAACCCTTTCGCTCCTTCATTACTCACTTACCACCTTTAACATTGCTCACTTTCAAATCAAAATTTGAGACCAAGCTCCTCCTTTATACGTCTTGCACCTACACTTACTCAAAAACAACAAAAACGATTAGAACGGTGGGTTGCCTCCCACCAAGCACCTTAGTTTTGGTCGTGGCTCGACTATAAAAATAAACTCCTAGTAAAACAAAACAATTTAAATACGATGGGTTGCCTCCCATCTAGCGCTTGATTTATTATCGCGGCACGACATAGTTATCTCGATTACTTAGACTTCATCGAGATATATGGTGCATCGTTTTCTGAATGGATTCAGACGACGCTGATGCTTACTTGTATGCATGCAATCTTCTTCGAGATGACTCTTGTGCATACATATCCCAGGAGGGATACCAATTATATCATCAATAGTTCAACCCATGGCTCTCTTATACCTCTTTAGAGCATAGATGAGAGCCTCTACGTGCTGTTCACCTAAATCAGCCACAACACTCACCGAAAGTGTATTTTCACTTCCCAAGAATGCATACCTTGGGTGAATGGGGAGCTCTTCCAATTTTAGCACTGGTGGATCTTCAACGGAAGTCTTCACTATTGGTGAAGGTCGATGCTTAAGATCAAGGTCTAGATTCTTAGAAGCATGAGAATAGGACATTATCCCTGTTAGATCACAAACGATTTCTTCATGTTCTTCAGCCTTCTCAAAATTCAACAGCACATCAGATAGTTAGTGACTCAACAGTAAGCTGCTTCTCTATAAATAATTCTTTCTCATCCTCATAATAAACATCATCTACAGAGAACATTCATATCGCTAGGCTGCTTCATTGCTTTGCATACATCAAAATGGACCACTTCGTCATTCAACCGAAATAAAAGCTCATTAGCTCTCAAATCAATAAGCACACTTCCGGTTGCGAGAAAAGGATGACCCAGGATTATGGGAGCTTTAGAATCCACCTCGCAATCCAAAATAACAAAGTCTGTAGGAAAGATGAAGGTAGAAACCTTTACCAACACATCATTCAAGATACCCACAGGTTGTTTTACCGACCTATCTGCCATCACGATCCGCATATTGGTTGGTGTAGGGTCACCCAACCCAAACTTCCTGTAGACGGATAGTGGCATCAAATTGATGCTAGCTCCCAAATCGCACAATGCCTTGGCAAAATTCATAGATCCAACCTTGCAAGGAATAGTGAAAGCACCAGGATCTGCCTTTTTCTGAACTAACGATCTTGTAGCGATTGCACTGCAATGGTGAACATTATCTGCCAGCTCATAGCTTACTGCCCGCTTCATTGTCAAAAGGTCCTTCATGAATTTAGCATACCCAGGCATCTGTTCCAGCGCCTCCACCAAAGGAACATTAATGGTCAGCTGCTTCAACATGGTCATGAATTTACTGAACCTGGTGTCATCAGCCTTCTTCTTCAGTCTCTGCGGAAAAGATGGTGGTGGAAGGGGAATTGTTTTCTCCACCACTTCCTCTTTATCTTGCTTCCGATTATCAACCTTTTCAGGAGTGTCATCAGCCTTCTTCTTTAGTCTCTGAGGAAAAGGTGGTGGTGGAAGAGGAATCATTTTCTCCACCACTTCCTTTTTATCTTGCTTCCGACTATCACTCTTTTCAGGCTGGTGACGTCTAGGTGTAACATTATGAGCACTCACTTCAGCTTCTACGGCATCTTCAAACTCTGCTTCATCAATAACATTCTCCTCTGTATTATCGACTACCTGCTTGCCTTTGTACGGATTTTCCAACACCTTACCACTCCGGGTAGTAATAGACATATATGATCCATCATTCCTTGGATTTTGCACAGTGTCACTAGGTAAAGTGCCAGCTTTTCGTTGATTGAATGCCGCCGATAGTTGACTCATTTGTTGTTCCCGCTGTTTTATTGCAGTGGAATGTGAGTCAACTAATTACTTCATTGAGGACAAATCATTTATTACCTCAGTTACTCCCGTGTTGGTTGCTTCCACTCCTTTCAACAGCTTGGCCATCATATCTTCCATGGACATCTTCCCAGAGCCAGATGCAGCGGCGTCACGCCTTCTAGGAGGAACATACAAACCACTCCTGTCCATCTTATTCTTCCAACTACCTTGATCACGGTCCTTGTTTCCAGAGTTATCATAATAGTTCCGACCTTGGTTTCCTTGGGCATTGCCTCGGAAACCCCCCTGATTATTCAAGTAGTTAGCTTCTTCTTCAGAATCGGATTCACCTCTTGCATGTGACACAACAGCTTTGACTTTTTCGATCTTCCCTGATAATAAATGCTTGGTAAGAAGATCCATCTGTGTTTTTATGTGCGCCATATCTTGATCGCGTTCCTCCTCTCTTCGCCTTTGTTCTGCAGTCATGCCAATAGATATAGTAGAGCTTGTTACCTCAGAATCCCTGGTATGCCAAGCTCTACTCTACTTTGTCATACGATCTAGCATATCACTTGCCTGAATAAAAGTAAGGTCTATGAATAACCCTCCTGCAGCATTATCAACCGCTGGCTTAGTCATCGAATCGAAAGACCTGTATAATATCTCCATCAAGTGGACATTGGTCATATGATTGTCCGGGCACTGCATAAGCTTCGTCTTGAACCTATCCCATGTTTCGTGGAGAGTTTCAGTTGGAAGCTATTGAAAATTGCTGATTTCATCTCTCAACTGTGCTCTCTTGGATGGCGAAAAGAATCTTTCTAGGAAAGCATCTTTCAATTGCCTCTAATTTATAATAGAATCAGGAGTTATCCCATTCAACCATAGAGTTGCCTCCCCAGATAGAGACAATGGAAATAAACGCAGCTGAATTGCATTCTGTCCAATGCCTGGGTTGTCGAATGACTTGTATGTAGAGATAAAGTTGATCAGATGCATATTCAGATCGTCTCCTGCAAGTCCACCAAATAACCCCTTGAGCTGCAATAATTGAATCATGGTGCTAGTGACATTGAAATTGGCTCCAGGTACCAAGGGTGGAGGAATAATAGCCCCTGTGGCACCAGCTCCGTCCAGGTCGACATCATCATCATCAAAAGGCATTTGCATAGCGCGGCGTTCAGGCCTAAATCTGGCTTGATGATCTCTTCTGTTTGTAGGTGTCGCCACCTCAGCATTACGCCTAGGGTTTGTTGCTCGCCCAGGGTTATCCATATTCTGTTGATGTACTTGGGCAGCGGCCAACGCAGCTAGTCTAGCCTGCTCCTGTTGAGCAGCCCTTCTCTCAATGTCATGTTGTGCATCCATCCTTCCAATAAGTTAGGGTTCAGGGTTTATGGGTAATAATGGTTGTCCCGAACTTCGAGTATTTGGCATGCACTGAAAAAAAAACTGCAGAAAACAAAAACAACAACTAAAAGTAAAGTACGAGAATCTTTGACCAAAGGGTCTAGTAACTATCACAAACTTAGTAGACAACTGTATTCCCCGGCAACGGCGCCAAAATTTGATAACGCTCAAACTACAGCTCTCGTAAGAGTGTATGCGGTCGTCGTCAAATATAGAACCCAACTGGGTTGGGTGTCGAATCCCACAGGGAATACTTGGTCACTAAGTAAGCAACGATTAGTAGACTGTTGATCGAAAATTCTATGAAAGGGGGGATTTAATTGTAGTGTGAATTAAAAGTATCAATGTAACAAAGAAAATCAGAATGTTTAGTAGGTTTTAATCAATGAGAATTTTAAGTTAGGGTAATGTCCACCTTATGAGTTCTACGTATCTATTGGCTATGAGTTATGTGGAATTCCGACATGCATGCGCTTATAGAGATTCGTATTCTATGGTAAATCCTAGCTTCTTTCGACCATCACAGATTATCTCACTTTAAATCTTTTAAGCTTAAAGCGTATCTAATGGTACGAATTATCCAAGAGGTTAATCCAGTTACGGCACTAACTTTTAAACTGGGGTTGGTAGCCCTATTTCCTTGTCATTCTCTCTTTTCCAGACATGTAACTTTTCTTTCGAACAAGTTAATGCTATACTGGCATATTCTATATGTTTGCAACCACAAGAATTCAATTAAGATGAAGAGAGTAATGATATAAGCAGCATACGTATCAAGAATTCACAAACTCATAGCAATAGATAGTATATCATAAGGCTTCCATAACCCTAACAGAGAAGTTTAGCTACTCATAATTGTGAAGGAAAGCAACGAGGATATCATCATCATAACAATATCACGATACGTATGTATTTGCGTCACTTGTGGCGTGATTTCCTTACTAGTAGCGTTTCTCTTGTCGTGAAAATTAAAAGTCAAATAGATGAAAAATAATGTCAACAACGAATTAATGAAGAAGGGAAAGAATAGAAAGGGGGATAAGAAGAGAATGCTGAAAAGTTTTAGCAAAATAGGGTTTATATAACATCCATATCCTAGTCCTATTGAACTAGGGTTTTTATCCTTGTCCTAGTCCTACTGGGTTACTGCATACTTGTCCTAATTCTACTAAGTTACTGCTGATCCCATAAGTCTTTAGAAATGCTATTTTTGCCCGGGACAAGTTCTCCATGCATCACTTTCAGTCCACCAGTTTCCAGAAGCTGCCTTTCGTCTTACGTTGAAGTTTCCTTTGGCATCCAACAGTCCACAAAATGCTGAAATCTTCATCATTTATACCTGAAAACTTGCTAATCATGTTGGTTAGCTCACTTACAGGAAAAAGGACTAAAAGTGCAGGAATTATATATTTTGTCCTTAAAACTTAGCTAAAATATGAGTGAATTAAGGTGCTTTAGGCGTGTAAATACGCCTATCATCAATGGCTAAATCATGTGTTAGTGGATTTAAATAGGGGTGGGAAATTGACCCTTTTAACCCTAGATTCATATTTTAAATTCAGTGAAATTTTCCCAAATTGGACCCCTGGCACGATGCGGTGCGATACTGGAATTTGACAACTGGGAAATTGAGGCATGGAACGACGTGGAGAAACGATAATACAAGAAGATAATACTAGACATTTCTTTGGTTGAAATTAGCTAGGAAACTTTGGGGTATTATAATATCTCCCCCTTGAGAATATTCATCCTCGAATGATACTGCCTGAGAGTGGAGAAATGATAATCCGAAGTACATACTGAACATGAACAATGAAACATGAGTGACATAACTGATATTTTAGAGATTCATACTGAGCATGCATATTTGATGCATGATTTCATGACTGAGTTGATCCATAAATGTATGACAGAGAGTATTGATAAGCTGATCACACATATCTGATATATGAATACATGTCGAAACTGATGCATGGACACATAATTAAATGTGCAATGGTACTTAGTACCCAATTTAAAATGAAATCCTGAGCATGAGGTTGATATCAAGTTGTAACCAAAATCTGGACATGAAAACTGAAAAGCTTAAGGAGAACTATTACCTTGAGCTAGATCTGATTTGGCGAAAAGAGGTGATGATACTTGGTACGCATGTCTGCTTCTGCTTCCCAAGTAGCTCCCTCAATGGACTGATTTTACCAAAGAACTTTGATACAAGTACTTCTTTATTCCTCAGTCTACTAGTCTGATAGTCTAGAATTTGACTGGAATCTCCTTATAAAAGAGGTTGTTCAGAATATCTATGCTTTGAATAGGGACTACAACCGTTGGGTCACTTATGCACTTCTTGCGAAAAGAGACATAGAAGACTGGATAAACTAAGGCTAGATCTAGAGGCAATTCAAGCTCATAAGCTACCTTACCGAAGCGACTGAGAATTTTCAAGGGACCGACATATCGGGGATTGAGCTTTCCCTTTTTGCCGAACCTCTTCACTCCCTTCATGGGAGAGATATTTAGATAGAAATAGTCACTAATATCAAACTCGAGATCCTTTCTATGCACATCTGCATGAGACTTCTGTTGGCTCTAAGCTGCCCGGAGTCTTTATCTGATCAATTGGACTTTCTATAAGGTATCAAATACTAAGTTAGGCCCTATAACTTAGGCCTCACTAACTTCAAAACAACCGATTAGAGATATGCACCTCCTACCATAGAGAGCTTTGAATGGAACTATTGGAATACTGGAATGATAGCTATTGTTGTATGCAAACTCATTCAAAGGCAAGTGGTCATCCCAACTACCCTTGAAACAATTGCACATGCCCTTAGCATATATTATAGGGTCTGAATGGTCCCTTCTTCTTGACCATCTATCAGAGGATGAAAGGCTATGCTGAGATGAACTTGGGTACCAAGACCCTTTTGGAACACTTTCCAGAAATAAGAGGTGAACTGGGTACCTCTGTCTAAGATAATAGATAATGGAACACTGTGCAATCTGAACAACTCTCTGATGTACAGTTTGGCATAATCTTAGGTTGAATAAGAGGTATGAACTGGAATGAAATAAGTTGATTTGGTCATTCTTTGTACAATTACCCAAACTGAATCATGCTAATGATGAGTACAAGGAAAACCCATCACAAAGTCTAATTTAACTTCCTCCCAATTCCCAGTAGGAATGTTGAACTCCTTTATGGACCTACTAGGCTTATGATGATCTATCTTAACCTGCTAACATGTAGAGCACTTTGCCACAAATTCTGCAATATCTCACTTCATCCCACTTCATCTACATCTAGAACACAGAGATGACCCTGACAACTCAATACACCATCTCTCCCTTGGGAGAAAACCTCTACTTTCTGATCCTTGACTGACTCTTTCAACATGACTATATTGGGATCTCTTTCTTTCTTTTATTTCATTTCGGAAACTAGAGATGATTTTGAACTACTTTGAACCAATATATCACCCTCTTCTATATCGACTAAGCGAATACCTAGTCTTGCAAGCTGATGGACTTCCTGAGCTAACTTCTTCTTACTGTCTTTAACATGAGTATCACTATCCATAGACAGTTTACTAAGAGCATTCACCATTACGTTGGCCTTGCCTGGATGATAAAGGACACTCATGTCATAATCTTTCAAGATCTCTAACCACCTTTTTTGATAAAGATTGAGATCTTTGTTTGAATAGACATACTTAAGGCTCTTATGATCTGTGAACACATCTACATGAACACCATATAGGTAATGCCTCCAAATTTTCAAAGCAAAGACTACGGCTGCTAACTAAAGATCATGAGTTGGATAATTCTTCTCATGGAGTTTAAGTTGTCTGGTGGCATAGGATATAACCTTACCATGCTATATGAGGACACAATCCAAACTTACTTTGGATGCATCACAATACACTACGAAACCATCTGAGCCATCTGGAAGAGATAGGACAGGAGCTGAGGTGGGCCGAGTCTTCAACTCCTAAAAACTTTTCTCACAAGGATCTGACCACTAAAACTTGACTTTATTCAGAGTCAATCTGGACATAGGAGATGCAATAGAAGAAAATCCTTCAACAAACCATCTATAATAGTAATTCAAACCCAATAAACTCCTGATACCTGATGCAGAGACAAGGCGAGGCCAATTTCTTACTGCTTCGGTTTTTTGAGGATTTACTCTAATGCCATCACCAGAAACGATATGACCAAGGAATACTACTGACCTTATCCAAAAATTGCACTTACTGAATTTGTGAACAACTAATGATTTAGAGTCTGAAGTACAATTCTGAGATGGTTTGCATGATCATGCTTACTACGGGAATTGGCCAGAATATCATCTATGAAGACTATGACAAACATGTCCAAGTACTTGTTGAACACATGGTTCATCAAGTCCATAAAAGCTACTGGGGCATTGGTGGGACCAATAGACATGATTAGGAATTCGAAGTGACCATACCGAGTACGAAAGGTTGTCTTTGAAATGTCACATTCTTTGACTTTGAGCTTATTGTAGCCTGATCTGAGGTCTATCTTAGAGAAATAACTAGCACCCTAAAGTTGGTCAAACAAGTTATTGATTCTGGGAAACGGATACTTGCTCTTGATTGTGACTTTATTGAGCTGACGGTAATCAATACACATCCTGAGAGAACCATCTTTCTTTCATATAAATAAGACTGGTACACCCCACGGGGACATATTGGGTTGATGAATCCCTTATCTAAGAGATCCTTCAACTTTTCTTTAAGTTCTATGAGTTTTTCTGGTGCCATTCTATATGGTGAATTGATATAGGTTGAGTATCTGGAAGAAAATCAATGCCGAAGTCTATTTCCCTTTCGGGAGGAATTCCTGGAAGATCTTTGGGAAAGATATCTGAATATTCACTCACGAATGGGACTGAATCAAGGTTGGGAGTTTCAAAACTAGTGTCGTTAACTCAAACAAGATGATAGACACATCACTTAGATATCATTTTCCTTTCTTGAAGGTAGGAAATAAGTTGACCTCTGAAAGTGGATACACTACCCTTCCACTCTAGGACGGGTTCATTTGAAAACTAAAACTGGACTATTCTGTGTCTGCAGTCGACTGTGGCATAGAAGGAATGAAGCCAATCCATGCCGATAATGACGTCAAAATCCATCATCTCTAATTTGACTAAGTCTTTTGAAGTGACTTTATGAAATATCATAATTGGGAAGTTCCTGTATACCCGCCTGGCTATGATGGTTTTACCCACTAGGGTAGAGACTGAGAAGGGCTCTGCTAGAATTTTGGGTCCAACTCCAAAATTGACTGCTAAATAAGGAGTAACAAAAGACAAAGAATTTTTTGGATCTAGCAAAGCATAAATATGTACATGAAAGATCAGTAAAGTACCAGTAACTACACCAGGAGAATTTTACTGATCTTATCGGGTTTGGAGATCATAGAGTCTATTTGGGTGTTGCACACTAGTAGCACTGAAAGTGGCACCCTACTAATTTGGGCGACCGAACTGAGCTGAGGAGTAGAGATAACTCTGATTACCTGACTGAGGGCAGTATCTGACTCTGTGGCCTATCTTGCTACATCCAAAATAGACATCTCTACCAGCTCTACAAGTACCCTTGTGGTTCTTACCACAAGTTTGACGAATGGGATTTGTTCAGGCATTGCTGATACTGTCCTAAGACTTAGAGCCTGCTCCCTATCTCTATTTCCATCCTTGAACTTAGGAGCTTGAGAACTAGTTCAAAAAGGAGCTGGAACGAATGGCTTAGGATGAAACTGAGAACGATTTCTGCCTTCTGATTTTGGCTGAGCAAAGTTTGAACTACTTGTCTTTTCTCTCTTATTTTGCTTCTCCCTCATCTTAATATTTTTCTTCTCTATCTACTGAGCATGATTCATAAGCCTAGATAAAGTCATGTCACTATTCAATATTGCAGACCTACACTCATTGAACATACTATCATTCACCCCAGAAACAAACTTACTCATCTTGGCCCTATTGCCTACAACCACATCAAGGGCATATCTGGCTAATTGAGTAAACTTAAGAGAATACTCTTTCACCTTCATGTTTCCCTGCCTGAGTTTGATAAATTCAAACACCTTAGACTCTCTCCGCTCTAAGGAAAAGAACCTGTCTAAGAATGCAGTGACAAACTACTCCCACTCAATAGGCCCTGCATCATCTGGCCTTTCTAACTTCCACTGCTTGTAGCAAGTGTGAGAAACACCCTATAACTAATATGCAGCTAGCTTAGCACTCTCAACAGCTAACACCCTCATAATGTTAGTAACCTTCTGAACCTGATCGATGGATTCTTGAGGGTCCTCATCTGACTTAGACCCGAGAAAGGATGGAGGATTTATTCGGGTGAAGTCCCAAATTCTGGCTGTAGCTGAATCGACCACTGGGTTGGCCAAAATGATAGTGGGTCATTCATTCTGAGTGGCAACTGATAGAGAAAGAGTATTGAATGGAGCTCTAAACTCTGCATGAGAAATATATTCAGCCAAAGGTTCTACGGGTTAAGGGGATGAGTAATTCCCATTTCTTTTTTAGGAGGCATATTCTGTAGAAGAAAAGGAGAAATGGATTAGACTAAGAGATTGACTTGATATTATTTTCACTAGCACGACATGAATATTGAAAGATGGGAAACTGTTCCTAAAATATCTTATAGCCTTCTATACATAAATGTGGCACGTAACACTCCCATGCATAAGACTCTACTAGAGGCGGCTTTCAGTCTTCCTAGGATAATATTGAACCTTAGGATCTGATACTAAGTTTGTAATGCCCCGAATCTGGTACTCGGAATACTACATGGTGCTCATGACATCGAAGGACCACAAGCTAACCCATGATTGATATTTTTGCCTGTATACTGCATCATATACTGTATAATATGGAAACATAAAGTTAAAGGCCATAAGGTTCAAACTGTAACATAATATCTGATAAATATAATATTTGGGATGGGGTATAAATACCCAAAACAAAAATGTCTAAACATGTAGTCTAAAAAGCCTCTAAAACATGATTGTCTGAATTGGGAGTTGATGGGACATGTACCCAACTAACCAGACTACTGAAATTACCAAGTGCTGAAATAATGAAATAACTAATCATATCATCCTCAAAGAATGAGGACTCACTACTGACTGAGTGCTGATATCTGGAATCTACTGATGCTCAGGAGCTTGTGTCTCTGAACCTATGGTATAAGACACCATAGCGTAAATGCGTCAGTACTTTGAATGTACTGGTATGCATGTGAGGTAGGTTAAATGCATGGGGTTCATATGCATGAACAATACTATCTAACGGACTAATATAAATGTGAGAATGCATGCATGAATATGTAGTAACTAAATTTGAGATCATTATAACATGAATTTACTAATAACTAACATGACTGATAACTGAGTTCTGATGGCTGATATAACTGATAACATGAGTAACTGTATCTGATAGTCCTAAATCTGATGGAACTAGCTGAGTTCTGTACTATTCTGAGTTGACTATATTTGACAGTCCTGAATTCTGTGACTGAAACTGTGGAAAGTAGTCATCTAACTGACTTTCCCCTAATACGCCATTAGGGATGAGTTGGGATCTAATCTATAACCCTAATTGGAAGGGTGTCAATACCGCACTACTAGTAAGGATAATCTGTGAGTAACCCTCGTATAACAGGTAACTCTAGTGAGAACGGTGGGAACCCTCATATAACAGGTTAAGTCATCTCATCTACCCTCATATAACAGGCTATGATGTCTTAACCGACGCTGGCTACGCAGTTCTAGAATGAAAGGATTGCTTCTAAGAATCACACCCTTATATAATAGGTGAGTTCCCATCCTTGGGGTCACTCGGTGCTAATTCATACTCCCATATGAATAGACACTAAACATGATTAACTGAACTGGACTAGACTGAATTCATGGAGTTTTGTTAGGTGATGGAATACTATTGAGATTACTGAATCACTGACCTTTTCTGAGTCACATAATGAACTGGTTTCTATGGTCCATTGCTTGACTAAGGATATCATGAAAACATGACACTAAATATAGGCATATAACTATATTTTTTAGGTACAAGTACCTCCAGGACTCGATGGAAGGAAACTGACAAGGGATGATATTCTTGAATACATGACTAACATCAAAAGTCCATAATACAACAATTAAAGACATTTCATGGGTATTTAATTATCATAACTTGATACGTGAATAAGATAGCATGTATACATAGCATAATTTGATAAGGCTAACTCTTGAGAAATCCATTAACAATTTCAATACATTAGAATAATATGAAGGTCATTTTAGATCACAATTAAACTATAGAGCATAATTTGTATCCTCGTAGGCATTTTTAAAACACCTTACATGCACAACTTAAGGCATAGCTGAAATCATCAAATTTCACAAATCATAAACCACCAAATTCATGGATTTCAATTTATATACTAACGTAGTTTTTATAATTTCACAAAAGGATCCCAACATGGCAATCAAACAACAACCAACACATAACTTGAGCAACCCACAACATAATAATCATGATTCATAATTTAAAATAGGGTTCTTGAGCTTTATGGATGAAAGAAATTCATAAATCAACACAACACATACCTTAGTTCTTGATTTAGTAAAGATTGATGAAGGGATTTTCTTGAAATTAAATCCCTAATTGCAACCCTAGCTTGTTCTTGAGAGAAAATTAAGAGAAACTAATATATTTTCGGTGAAGAATGGCAAAGTCATGAGTTATAGGGTTTAAATAGGGGTGGAAAATTAACCCTTTTAACCCTGGATGCGTCTTTTAAATTCGGTGAAATTTTCTCGAATTGGACCCCTGGCGCAACGCGGTGCTATCACGTCGTGTCACTAGAATTTGACAATTGAGAAATTGAGGGATGGCGCAATGCAGAGCTATCACATTGCCACTTGATTTGCGACCTGGAAATGTAGCGTGATGCGCCATTATTGTGGACCCCTACTGGAATTGTCATTTTCTCTTGTGGCGCGACATGCCATTGACTAATATGGCACTGTTTTATGACGTGAACTTGAAATAGTCATAACTTCTTACCCGATTATTAGATTTAGGTGAATCTTATGTCGATGGAAATCTTATTGAATTTTCCACATGACAAAGAGTAAAAATCTTACAAATTCATCATGGAATAAACACCATTCAATTTAGAAGATAATACTAAATGTTTCTTTGGATGAAATTAGCTAGGAAACTTTAGGGTATTATAGAGACACATTGCAGAGTTTATGGTTAAGTGCTATACATATCAGTAGGTTAATATTGAGCACCAAAAACCTAGTGGTTCTATGAAAGAATTCAGTATTCCCACGTTGAAGTGGGAGGAAGTGAACATGGACTTTAAGATGGTTTGCCTTGTACTCGTCATCAGCATGATTCAATTTGGGTCATTGTAGATAGGATAACCAAATCAGCTTATTTCCTACCATTTTATACCTCTTTTTCAGTTGAGGATTATTCCAAGCTCTATGTTAGATAGTTGGTCAGATTACACAGAGTTACATTGTCCATCTTCTCAGATAGAGGTATGTAGTTCACCTCTCACTTTTGGAAAGCCTTCCAAAAGGGTGTTGGTACCCAAGTTCACCTCAGTACAACCTTTCACCATTAGACAGATGGTCAAGAACAAAGTAAAATTTATACTTTTGAAGATATATTATGAGCGTGTGCCACTGGGATTACCACTTGCCCTTGATTTAGTTTGCATATAATAACAGTTATCATTTTAGAATTCTGATGGCTCTGTTTGAGGATATTTTTGGGAGAAGATATAGATCTCCCATTAGTTAGTTTGAAGTAGGTTAGGCTGCAATGTTAGGGCCTAACTCAATATTTGATACCTTTGAAAAGGTTTAGTTGATTAGGGAAAGCCTTAAGACAACTCAGATCCTACAGAAATCATATGCAGATGTGTGAATAAAGGATCTTGTATTTGGGATTAGTGACTATGTGTATTTGAAAATCTCCCCTATGAAAGGGTGAAGAGGTTTGGAAAGAAGGGAAAACTCAGTCCCCGATATATCGATCCTTATTAAATCCTCAACCATTTTGGAAAGGTATCTTATGAGCTTGAGTTGCCTTCTGACTTAGCTTCAGTATATCCAGTGTTTTATGTCTCCTTGATAAATAAATACATAGGAGACCGAGCAGTTGTAGTCCCTATAGAGGGTATAGATGTTCAAAATAGTCTTTCGTATGAAGAAATCCCAGTAGAAATCCTCAATAATCAGTTTCGCAGACTGAGGAAAAAAAAAGTTTTGCTAGTCAAAGTTCTTAGGCAGAATTAGTCCGTTGAGAGAGCTACATGGGAAGCAAAAGCAGATATGCAGACCAAGAATTCTCACCTCTTCTCTGCAAACTCAGACTCTGCTCAAGGTAATAGTTTTTCTTAAATTTATTCAGTTTTATGCTCAGGTTACCTTTACAACTCTGTATTGGTTCTGTTCTATAGCATACCTTCATGAAACAACTTAGTCATGTGTCATGTTTTTAGAACTCAGTCATGCTTTATTTATGCATGTTCAATATAAAATCTCAGTATATCAGTTCTTTCAGTCATGTAATTAAGCTTCAGTTGTGCATGTTCAGTATATAAATTAAGCCTATTAGTACTCTTAGCTTAGTCAGTCTCATTAGAGGGTGAATGTTCTTAAGAGGGAGATATTGTAAGACCCTGCAAAATTCTAAGCTTAACTCAGTCCATTAAACCTTGAAAAGAGGTCTTAGACTTAGAAATTTCAGCTAAGTTTTTATACTTAGAAGTATTTTATCATTTGTAAGTTGGCGATTCTATTTCATGACCCTTATGACTTTAAAGTATCGATTTTTAGGTTTATTCATGATTCGGAATGTCATTAGGTCACTTCGGATGAGTTTTAAATTTTTTAGACCTCGTTTGAACCATGTTCAGGTGACAAAAATAGTGGGTCGATATGTCTCGATGAGTCACATCGCCCATTGCATCGATAGATAATTTTCCCCAGCATTCAGTGCAATTTCATTTAACCAACATGAACTTAATGCAACGCGTCGGTCATCGTGTTGATGGAATTAATGCGGTGCGTCGGTCTGGGCATCACTAGGCACACTTTCAGTCATAAAAAGCCCACATACAGAGGGGAATTTGGGTCATTTTCCCACCCTTAATCAACTCCAAAAAGATGAAATTCATCCCTCAATAAGCAAATACACTCACTTTCTCTCAAATTCACTCAAGAACATATCCTAACCCATCAAAGTCAAGATCAAGATTCAAGAAATTAACCATCAATCTTCAGGAATTCAAGCGCCAAGGTATGTTAGGTGCTCATCAAGGGGTTTCCTTCCACTCTTGGAGTTCAAGAACTTCTTTTAAAACATCAAGTTTATTGAATTCATGAATTCCAAATTGGGCTTGAATGTATTCATGATTATGATGTTAATTGGGTTTCTAATTTATGATTTATTACAAGATTCATGTAAATTTATTAAACATATGTGTAGTATTATGTGAATTCATGTTAAAGACATTGAATTTTTAAGTTGGGATTGTAAATCACAATTTCTATATGTTGCTTAGTATTATGTGCATATATTATGTTCCTCAAGTATTTGATAAACTGTGCATGTGGATTAAATGGGAAAATCATGACTTGTTAGCATATATACTGTAATACCCCGAAAAATCCAAACCAATATTAGCGATATGTTCCAAGATCATTCATAGTACATCATGGTTCTTTTATAGTTTTATAATCAAGTTATATGTATATTAAGTATTCAAATAAATCTCAGCTATCAGACGAATCAAAACATTCCTTACCGATTGAATTCTTTGGAAGGATATTGCTATAGTCAACTTCAAATGAGAATATATCATGTTATACTATGAATTATTGATCTAATTACCTACCAAAAGATATATAATCGAATTATATTTTCAATGATACCAATTTCTCCTAAATCCGATATCGGAGCAAAGAGTTATGCCCATTTTACTCCAGCATATCAGGCTGGAAAACTGAGTGATGACATTTTGTGATAACTTATCACAAGCCTGATGGCTTATCACGAATGTCTTGAGGCTTGGGTAGAAACCCAAAAATTCATGCTCCTAGGTGGATGACCTGGGATGATGGGCTATCATGGATTTGACGACTTATCAGCCTTGGTCATCAGCTGATAAATTCAACAATTAGGAAGTGGTTTTGTAAGGGTATTTTGGTATTTTCCATCACTTCCCATGACTTAAAACCCTCAAGGGATGTAACTTTCTCCTATTTTTCATTAGTTAAACATATCAAAAATTCTCTCTTACACTCTTAACCACAAGATTAGGGTTTTATCTCAAGATCATCTCCTAAGGAACAAGAACATTCTCTCCAAAAGGGGTTAAACCCTACTCAAGAAAAATCAAGAGCAAGCCTAGGGATTTCATCAAGAACCTTCAAGAAACATTAGAACTGTTAAAAGATCAAGCTTTAAGGTATGGGTAGTGTTCATCCATGGATCCCTTCCATCCATAGAGGTCAAGAATCATATTTTAAATTGTAAATTGTGATTTTCTTATTGTGTTATGGTTGTATTCATGTTGATGATTATTGTTTGAGTTCAAAGTTGTATCTTGATATGTTTTCATGAAGCATATGAGTAGGTTAGTTGTAACCCATAAATTTTGGATGGATTAAGATTGTTATGTTGATAAATATACATATGCCGAAAAATTATGCATGTAAGGTGCTTGATGAAATGCCTAAGAAACTAGATATTATGCAATATAGCTAAATTGTAACTAAGTGAAGGATTCATTATTTGCCCCTATGTTCCAATGATTTTCATGTTGATATTGTGTCTTGTAAATGTTGTTGGATTGTTCATGAACTAGTTTTATGAGATTATGCTTTACTTATTTGCAAAAATCCTACTTATGTAAAATATATATGATAACCATGTACTTCATGAAATTCCCCAAGTTATAATATTATGGATTGTTTATGTTGTTCATGCATTCAAGAAATTGATGTTTGTCAGTTTCCTTCCATCGAGTCTTGGGGGTACTCATACCCAAAAAATATAGTTGTGTGCCTAGATCCATGCCATGTTATCATGATACTCTTAGTCAAGCCATGATCCATACAATTTGGTCAGTCATGTGACTCAGGAAAACTCAGAAATCTCAGTTGTCTCAGTAGTTCAGTAATCTTAGCAATCTCAGCTAGTTATCATGTCTCAGTAAGTATTCAGTTCAGAAAATCAGTAACCTCATCATCTAGTAAAGTTCAGCCTTATTTAGATAAAAAGTAGAATTCAGCAGTATTCCAAGTAAAATCTCAATAATTACAGTACTCTCAGTCAATCCTCAGACATCAGTACATTCTGTCAATCAATGGAACTTATTAAACTTCATTTAGCTCCGCTAAGCAATCCCAATAACATCAGTTCAGCTAATCACTTCAGTTCAGTTAATCAGTTTAGCTCAGCTAATCAGTTCATATCATTCAGTTGGGATTAGGATTCAGCTCCGAGTGAGCCTAGGGATGGGGACTCACCCGTTAGATAGAACTGAGATCCATAGAAGAAATCCCTAATTTCCAGAACTACGTAGCTAGCGCAAGTTGAGATATTCCCCACATAGGGCTAATACATCTCATTTTAGTTTACCTGATAGCAAGGACAGATGAAAAGAGCTCCCAAATAGAATAGGGTTTACTCACATGTTGTCTCTACCCGTGGCACGGTATTGAAATCCTTACAGCTGAGGATATAGGTTGGACTCCACCAGTTCAGATTCGAGGCATGTCTAGCAGATGATTACTTCCCATAGTCTCACAGTCTCATTTTCAGTCTTAGTAAAAGAACTCAGATAGCTCTTCAGATTTCATGACTGTCAGATACAATCAACTTAAATACACTACGGAACTTAGTTAGTTCCATCAGATTTAGGACTGTCAGATATAGTCACTAATGTTATCAGTTATCAATAACTCATATTATCGGTTATATCAGTTATCAAAATTTGTAATATCAGTATTCACATTCATGACTGTCAGATATGGTCAAGTATATCAGTTCTTCATATTCATGGTTGTCACATACAACCAATCAGATTAATTATTTATAACTAAACTTTCATATACAATCAACCAGGCCAGTTCTTCATAATTAGAACTGTAAAAAATAGTTATTCATGCATCAGTAATATAGTTTTAGTCCTTCAGTATTCAATAATACAATATTAGTTCCCTACATATTAGTGACTTACATATCTATATCAGTAAATTCAATCAATCAGTATCTTAGTATCAGTAAACTTATGTTATCAGTATTCAAACTCCGTAGTCAGTATCACCGTGCGTTTAGTTTCAACTACTTATGTATGTATGTATTCTCACATTCATATTAGTCAGCATTGTTCATGCTTATAACCCTTTGAATTTAGCATACCTCACTTGCATGTCAGTACATTCAAAATACTGACGCATTTGTGCTATGGTGTCTTATACCATAGGTTTGGAAGCACGAGCTCCAAAGCATTAGTAGCATTCCAAATTTCAATAGACAGAGTTAGCAGTGAGTCCTTATTATTTGAGGAGGATAATATTTGATTACTTCATTCTTTCAGTACTTATTTATTTCAGTAGATGCAGTTAGTTGGGGACATATCCCATCAACTCCTTATTTAGACGGTTTAAAGTCTTTCAGACTATAGCATATTAGTTATTTTAGATTTGTTTTGATATTATTATACCATTTTCAGACATTGTTCTTAATAGATCTTTATTCAGATTTGAACCTTATGGCCCTTCAGTTCATGTTTCTATATTTTTTAGTATTTTATGCAGTATACTGGTGGTACAGATATCAGTCATGGGTTAGCTTCTGGTCCTTCAGGGTCATAAGCATCGTGTAGCATTGAGGTTCAGAAAATTAGGGCATTACAAACTTGGTATCAGAGCTAAAGATTCAATAGAGTCCTAGGAAGTTTGAAAGCCACATCTAGTAGAGTCTTGTACATGGGTGTGTTGTGCACCACACTTATGTGCAGGGGTTATAAGATGTTTTAGGAAAAGTTTCCCTTCTTTAAGTATTCATGTCGTGCCAGTGAGCAAAAGCTCTAATTAAACTCTCAATCTAATTTGCTTCTTTCTTTTATTTACAGAACATGTCTTCAGAAAGGACTAGCAAAAGAAAAACCCAAAATCAGTTAGCACCTCAGCTCGTCCAAGAAGATTCCCTGGAGGAACACATCTCTCATGCAGAATTCAATACTAGAGCTAGTAGTTGGGACTTCACCCGAATGAATCCTCCCTTTTTCACCAACTCTAAGACTGAAGAGGATCCACAGGAGTTCCTCGACCACTTTTAAAAAGTCATAGACATTATGGGAGTGACTTCTAGTGAGAGTGTAGAGTTAGCCATCTATCAGCTACAAAATGTAGCATATGTATAGTTTAAATATTATAAGGTAGAAAGGGGTAAAAATACAGAGCCCATAGAGGGAAAGAGTTCGCCATAGATTTCTTAGATAGGTTCTTTCCTATAGAGAAGAAAGAGTCTAATGTGTTAGAGTTCATCAATTTCAGACAAGGTACGATGAGCATAAAAGAATACTCTCTTAAGTTCACCCAGTTAGCCAAGTACCCTCCCCATGTTGTGGCAGACAGTAGGTCCAGAATGAATAAGTTTATGTCTGGGGTATTCGGTAGAGTGGTTAAAGAGTGTTGGACTGCAATGTTGATTTGTTATATGGACCTGTCTAGGTTGATGGTCTATGCTCAAAAGATTGTGGAGCATAAGCTTAAAAATAAAGAGAGAAAATAAGAGGGTTAGAATAGGTAGTTACAGTCTTTCTCAATGGAGGTCAGGAGGTAATGAGAGCAAAGTTCTTACTCATCCCCTTTGTCAGATTTGTGGTAAGCATTATAAGGATGTGTGTAAGGCTGACAGTGGTGTGTGTTTTGGCTGTGGAAAGCTAGGCCATAAAGTCAGGGATTGTCCTTAGTCAGGCTATCAGAGCCATCTCTTATCCTCACTTCAGTCAGGTCACCTGGATCAGCAGGGTGCTAATTCCAGCTCTATCAGTGGGCAGAATACTCTATGAACTTCGGTCCCGGAAGAATCAGAAAAGTCCTCCTAATGCAGTCACAGGTAAGTTATAGATATCTCATTTATATGTTCGCGCTTCTTTAGATTCATGAGTTTCTTTTCTTTTGAAATCTTGCATAGCAGTAAAACCATGGGGTCAGAAAGTCAAGCCTTCAGATTCTAGTGATAGTTCCAGTATGTGTACGTAACCACTAAGGGTGATGATTCTTAACCTACTCTTATCCCGGTACAATTGTTTTGTATCTCAGTAACCACCTTACCTACGCATATTTCACACACTTCCCATATGATAGTATGAATGTCTAATTCCTAGCAGGATGAATTCCAACAACTTTAGTAGTACGAGTCATGTTTCATAAATACAGTTAATATTCACACATTTTCCATAATGATAGTATACGCTTTAAATTCCCTGTATAAGGAGTTCCAACTTATTAAGTGTTAAGAATCATATCTCATGAACATAGAAACTCCAAAACTCAAGTCATGCAGCTCATTACTCGTGTACTCATTCCAATCTGTATAGTATGCTTAGTTCCTGCTATTTATTCTATGATCCTAATGATCATATAAATTTAGAACAGGTCCCATAAATCCCCAATTTATATCTTCCGATAAATCTATGATGTTGACATTCCATCCTTCAGTCCTCAGTTATAGTGTTCAATACCTAGTGATCAATATTCAGTAAAGGACTCAGATAGTCCCATAGTACCATGGTTATTAGTTATTAGTTTCTTAGCCATCAGAATTTAGTATGTTAGCATCAGCATCAGCCTCAATTACTAAAGTTCAGTTCCAATATTTAGCAATCAGTAATTAGTATTCAGTCAACTAAGTACCTTATTGTCAATCTAAAACTTCAACTTTAGAAATTCAGTTAACCGAACCTAGCATTCAGTCCTAGTTCAGTAATCAGATCCTAACCTTAGTTCAGCCTCAGATTTGCTTTGCCATAGCATGCAACTATCATTTTCTCTTTCAATTTTCAGTACCTCAGTTTTCCAAATCTTTCAAAATTATGTTACATACGTGGCACTTCATTCACATGAATACAGTCTCCATGAATCCATGCTCAGTCACCTCATGATACTCAATTAGTCTTTACCTCCTATGTACAACATTCTATAGTCTTAGTTCAGTTATTCTGACTAAGTTCAATTCAGTTTTACATGCCCGGTATTCAATTATCAGTATAAGTTAGTCAGTCAAGCTAGAAAATCAGTTTACCAGACGGGCAGTCAAATTGGTAGTTCTCCCATCTTTCCATCTAGCCATTCTAATAGAAATCTCAAGGATGTAACCATTTTCCAAGATAGAGCATCCTGGTATAGGAAAGTTCAGCTTAGTTTATGTATCATGTCTCAGTCATGGATTCCAAATCTCATATAATAGTTGTGATTTAGTTTCCAGGTGCCTTGCGCATCACCTCATCTTCCTTCAGTAGCTCAGCAAAGTTAGTATTCTGTGAGGGACCTAGTTTCCCATGGGAAAGATACACTATGATTCCCCGAACTTTCATAACATAAGCATTCCATTCTCTCTTTATGCAATGAATCCAATATCGATTAAGGGATACTCATAAGTTGACATTTAAGCGCCAACCTCAGTTCCACGCTATGTATTACAGACTCAGTTCAATTCATGTATCATGCCCCTGACTCAGTTATATTCTCATGTTTCCGCTCATGCATATTGATAATTAGTCTTAGACTCATCAGTATTTTTAGTTCAAGGTAATAGTCTTTCTTGAAGTTACTCATTCTCATGTTCAAATTTGAGTAACAAACTTGATATTCAGTTCCATGCTTAGTTTTCAGTTCAAACATGGTATCTTTATCATTACATGTTCAGTCGCATGTTCATGAGTCAGTTCAGTTATGTATTCACGTATTAGATATGCATGATCACCTTACTAGTACTTTCAGTCATGCATTCATGTATTATGTCAGTCATAAAATTAGGCATTAGATATGCATGTTCAGTATGATGCATTCATCTTATCAGTCGTGTCAGTTCCAAAACCATGTTTCATTAATTTATGTCTTGTACGTACTTCAATTGATCTTTTTCTCCATCTCAGTCATCCTCATTCGAAGAGGAATGTTCCCAAAGGAGAGATATTATAATACCCCAAAAAATCCAAACCAATATTAGAACAATGTTTCAAGCTCATGATTAGTAAATCATGGTTATTTTATAGTTATATGAGCAAGTTATATGTATATTAAGTCATCAAATAACTTCCATTTATTAGGCGAATCAAAACATTCCTTACCAATTGAATTCTTGGGAAGGATATTGCTATAGTCAACTTCAAATTATCATATCTCTTGTTATACTATGAATTATTGATCTCATGACCTACCAAAATATAGATAATTGAATTATCTTTCCAATGATACAAATTTTCCCTAAATTCGATATCGTAGCAAAGCGTTATGCCCATTTTACACCAGCATGTCAGGATGGAAAACTGAGCGACGACATTTTGTGATAACTTATCGCAATCCTGACAGCTTATCATGAATATCACTAGGTCTGGGTAGAAACCCAAAAATTCTAGCTCCCAGGTGATGACCTGGGCAGATGGGTTATCATGGATTTGACGGCTTATCAGCCTTAGTTGTCAGCTGATAAATTCAGCAATTAGGAAGTTGATTCATAAGGGTATTTTGGTCTTTTCCTTTGCTTCCGATGAATTAAAACCCTCAAGGGACGTAACTTTATACTATTTTTATTCAGTTAAGAATCTCAAAAATTCTCTCAAACACTCTCAACCACAAGATTAGGGTTTACTATCCAGATCATATCCTCAAGAACAAGAACATTCTCTCCAAAAGGGGTTAAACCCTAGTCAAGAAAAATCAAGAGCGAGCCTAAGGATTTCATCAAGAACCTTCAAGAAACATTAGATCTCTTTAAAGATCAAGCTTTAAGGTATGCGTAGTGTTAATCCATGGATTACTTTCATCCACGGAGAGCAAGAATCATGTTTTAAATTATAAATTGTGATTTTGTTGTTGTTTTATGGTTGTACTCATGTTGATGATTATTGTTTGAGTTCAAGGTTGTATCTTGATATGTTTTCTTGAAGCATATGAATAGGATAGTTGTAACCCATGAATTTTTGATTGATTAAGATTGTTATGTTGATAAATTTACCTATGCCCAAAATTGTGCATGTAAGGTGCTTGATGAAATGCCTAAGAAACTAGATATCATGCAATATAGCTAAATTGTGACTAAGTGAAGGATTCATGATATGCCCCTATGTTCCAATGAATTTCATGTTGATATTGTGTCTTATAAATATTGTTGGATTGTTCATGAACTAGTCTTATGAAATTATGATATACTTACTTGTAAAAATCCTACTGATGTAAAAGATGTATGATAACCATGTACTTCATGAAATTTCCCAAGTTATGATTTATGGATTGTTGATGTTGGTCATGCATTTAAGAAATACTTGTTTATCAGTTTCCTTCCATCGAGTCCTGGGGTACTCATACCCGAAAAATATAGTTGTATGCCTAGAGATATGTTATGTTATCATGATACTCTCAGTCAAGCCATGATCCATAAAATTCAGTCAGTCATGTGACTCAGGAAAACTCAAAAATATCAGAAGTCTCAGTAGTTCAGTAATCTCAGTAATCTCAGCTAGTTATCTTTACTTAGTAAGTATTCAGTTCAGAACCTCAACAACCTCATCATCTAGTAAAGTTCCACCTTATTTAGATAGAAAGTAGAACTCATCAGTATTCTAAGTGAAATCTCAATAACTACAGTACTCTCAATGAATCCTCAGACATCAGTACATTCCATCAGTCAATAGAACTTAGTAAACTCAGTTTAGCTCCGCTAATCAATCCCACTAACATCAACTCAGCTAATTAGTTTAGTTTAGTTAATCAGTTCAGCTCAGCTAATCAGTTTAGTGTCCTTCAGTTGGGAATAGGATTCAGCACCGAGTGAGCCTAGGGATGGGGACTCACCCGCTAGATAGGACTGACATCCCTAGAAGCAATCCCTAAGTTCCCGAACTACTTAGCTAGCGTAGGTTGAGATGTCCCTACACATAGGGATAATGCATCTAATATGAGTTTACCTAATAGCAAGGGTAGACGAAAAGATCTCTCAAATAGAATAGGGTTTACTCACATGTTGTCTCTACCCATGGCACGGTATTGACATCCTTCCAGCTGGGGTTATAGATTAGACACTACCAGTTTAGATTCGGTGCATGTCGGGTAGATGATTACTTTCCACAGTCTCATTCTCAGTCTCAGTAAAAGAACTCAGATAGTTCTTCAGATTTTATGATTGTCAGATATAATACAAAACTCTGTTAGTTCCATTAGATTTAGGACTGTTAGATATAGTCACTAATGTTATCAGTTATATCAGTTATCTACAACTCATATTATCGGCTATATCAGTTATCAGAATTCATAATATCAGTATTCACATTTATGACAGTCAGATACAGTCAAGCATATCAGTTCTTCATAATCATGGTTGTCAGATATAGTCAATCAGATTAAATCTTTATAATTAGACTATCAGATATAGTAAACCAGGCCAGTTTTTTTATAATTAGAACTGTCAAAAATAGTTATTCATGCATCAATAATATAGTTTCAGTCCTTTAGTATTCAATAATACAATATCAGTTCCCTACTTATTAGTGACTTACATATCAATATCAGTAAACTCAATCAATCAGTATCTTAGTATCAGTAAGCTCATGTTGTCAGTATTCAGACTTCGTAGTCAGTATCACCGTGAGTTTAGTTACATTCACTTATGTATGTATGTATTCTCACGCTTATATTAGTCAGCATTGTTCATGCATATAACCCTTTGCATTTAGCGTACCTCACTTGCATACCAGTATATTCAAAGTACTGACGTATTTGCGCCTTGGTGTCTTGTATTTAGAAGCACGAGCTATTTAGAAGCACGAGCTCCAGAGCATTAGTAGCATTCCAAATTTCAGTAGACAGAGTCAGCAGTGAGTCCTCATCATTTGAGGATGATAGTATTTGATTAGTTCATTCTTTCAGTACTTATTTATTTCAGTAGATAGAGTTAGTTGGGGATATGTCCCATCAACTCCTTATTCAAACAGTTTAGCTCAAGCTTATTTTAGACTATAGCATGTCAGACATTTATTTCAGATTTGTTTCGGTATTGTTATACTATTTTAAGACATTGTTCTTACCAGATGTTTATTCAGATTTGAACCTTATAGTTGTTCAGTTCATGTTTCTGCATTTTTTAGTATTTTATGCAGTATACAGGTACATATATCAGTTATGGGTTAGCTTGTGGTCCTTTGGGGTCATGAGCATCGTGTAGAATTCTGGATTCGAAAATCGAGGCATTACATATACAAGCTTATATCTTACAATTGTTTGATAATATGTCTCTATGAATGAGTTATCAAAATTATAATGCTTTTCAAGATCATGTTATGCTTTACTATTTACGCTTTCGAGTCCTGGGGATATTTAATACCCGGCAATCTAGCTGTTTACCAAGATTTATAGTAGTTTTAGAATATTCCTAGTAATATCATGTCTAGTAGTACTCAGACAGTTACATAACTCAGTGTTTTTAGTTAGTTAATAGAACTTAGTAAACTCAGTTTAGCTTTGCTAAACAATCCCACTAACATCAACTCAGCTAATTAGTTTAGTTTAGTTAATCAGTTCAGCTCAGCTAATCAGTTTAGTGTCCTTCAGTTGGGAATAGGATTCCGCACCGAGTGAGCCTAGGGATGGGGACTCACCCGCTAGATAGGACTGACATCCCTAGAAGCAATCCCTAAGTTCCCGAACTACTTAGCTAGCGTAGGTTGAGATGTCCCTACACATAGGGATAATGCATCTAATTTGAGTTTACCTAATAGCAAGGGTAGACAAAAAGAGCTCTCAAATAGAATAGGGTTTACTCACATGTTGTCTCTACCCATGGCACGATATTGACATCCTTCCAGCTGGGGTTATAGATTAGACACTACCAGTTTAGATTCGGTGCATGTCGGGTAGATGATTACTTTCCACAGTCTCATTCTCAGTCTCAGTAAAAGAACTCAGATAGTTCTTCAGATTTTATGACTGTCAGATATAATACAAAACTCTGTTAGTTCCATTAGATTTAGGACTGTTAGATATAGTCACTAATGTTATCAGTTATATCAGTTATCTACAACTCATATTATCGGTTATATCAGTTATCAGAATTCATAATATCAGTATTCACATTTATGACAGTCAGATACAGTCAAGCATATCAGTTCTTCATAATCATGGTTGTCAGATATAGTCAATCAGATTAAATCTTTATAATTAGACTATCAGATATAGTAAACCAGGCCATTTTTTTTATAATTAGAACTGTCAAAAATAGTTATTCATGCATCAATAATATAGTTTCAGTCCTTTAGTATTCAATAATACAATATCAGTTCCCTACTTATTAGTGACTTACATATCTATATCAGTAAACTCAATCAATCAGTATCTTAGTATCAGTAAGCTCATGTTGTCAGTATTCAGACTTCGTAGTCTGTATCACCGTGAGTTTAGTTACATTCACTTATGTATGTATGTATTCTCACGCTTATATTAGTCAGCATTGTTCATGCATATAACCCTTTGCATTTAGCGTACCTCACTTGCATACCAGTATATTCAAAGTACTGACGTATTTGCGCCTTGGTGTCTTGTATTTAGAAGCACGAGCTGTTTAGAAGCACGAGCTCCAGAGCATTAGTAGCATTCCAAATTTCAGCAGACAGAGTCAGCAGTGAGTCCTCATCATTTGAGGATGATAGTATTTGATTATTTCATTCTTTCAGTACTTATTTATTTCAGTAGATAGAGTTAGTTGGGGATATGTCCCATCAACTCCTTATTCAAACAGTTTAGATCAAGATTATTTTAGACTATAGTATGTCAGACATTTATTTCAGATTTGTTTCGATATTGTTATACCATTTTAAGACATTGTTCTTACCAGATGTTTATTCAGATTTGAACCTTATAGTTGTTCAGTTCATGTTTCTGCATTTTTTAGTATTTTATGCAGTATACAGGTACATATATCAGTTATGGGTTAGCTTGTGGTCCTTTGGGGTCATGAGCATCGTGTAGAATTCTGGATTCGAAAATCGAGGCATTACATATACAAGCTTATATCTTACAATTGTTTGATAATATGTCTCTATGAATGAGTTATCAAAATTATAATGCTTTTCAAGATCATGTTATGCTTTACTATTTACGCTTTCGAGTCCTGGGGATATTTAATACCCGGCAATCTAGCTGTTTACCAAGATTTATAGTAGTTTTAGAATATTCCTAGTAATATCATGTCTAGTAGTACTCAGACAGTTACATAACTCAGTGTTTTTAGTTAGTTAATAGAACACAGTATATTCTATCAGTTAATAGAACTCAGTTTATTCAAATAAACAACACGATCAGTAACAGTTCAGTTAGGCCTAGTATAGACTAGAAATTAGTTCAATGTCTATTCAGTTAGGAGTAGGATTCAACACTGAGTGAAACCAGGGATGGGGGCATTCCTTTCATTAAAGGGTTTGGCCCTTAGTAGCAATCCCTGCATTATGTAACTACGTAGCCAGTGTAGGTTGTGATGTATTCCTGCCAGTCTAGAATTGATACATCTCGTATATGTTTTCCTGCCAGCAACAGTTGACAAAGGAGCTTCCTATCAGAGAGGGTTAACTCATAGCCATTATTAGTATCCCTTAGCAAGGTGATAACACCCTTCCAACTGGGTCAAAAGTTGGACCCCAACTCAGTCATACTCGGGGTATGTCGGTTAGATTAACACTCTCACTATTTCAGTTTTAGACTCAGTATATACCTCAGTTCAGTTTCAGAATCAAGACTGTCAGATACAGTCACCAGCTTAGTATAGAACTCAATTTAGTTCTACAAAATTAGGATTGTCAGAAATAGTCACTCAATATACAGTAATTCAGTATCAATAAACTCAGATGCAAGTCATTCAGTTATCAGAATTCAGTACCTAGTGTTAACATTAATCTCATTTACAACATGCGTAGTTATGAGCATATCATTACATATTCAATATTTACAGTAGTTCCAAATATACATATGTTCTCAGTCAGTTATATTCATGTTACTCAGTCAATTATTATTCATGCATATAAACTCATGCATTCTAGCCTACCTCACTTAGAATACCAGTACATTCAAAGTACTGACACATACAATTCTTTTGCACTATGATGTCTTATATCATAGGTTCAAATTCACAGGCTTCTGACCATACTTATCATCCAAGACTATCAATAGCAGACCTAGTGATGAGTCCTCATAGTTCGAGGACTAAGTTATCATATCATTTTATTATTTCAGTATTTAGTTTATTTTAGTAGTTGGGGTTAGTTGGGGAATTGTCCCATCAACTCCATTTTTAGACAGTCTAGTTAGAGGCTTTTCATACTAGATTATTTCAGACAGTTTAGTTATTCAAATTTCAGATATGATTGTCAGATGTTCAGTATTCAGTATTTATTTATGAGTATATGATTCAGTTTTGAACCTTATGGCAATTTCCATCTAATTTCTACATAATAAAGTATTATTATTCAGTGAATGCAGAAGGTACAAGTTATGGGTTTGCTTTTGGTCCTTCGGGATTATGAGCACCGTGTAGCATCTGGGGTACAGACTCGGGGTGTTACACAAAGACTCAAATTAAGTTTTAGTTCACCCTATGACTCTACCCTAGTTCTTTATAAATCATAATAATAAGGTAATACAAAATGTTTTAACTCAGAGTGATCGACCGACAACTCGGGTCGGGAGGAAAGCAATACTAACATCATCCAATCGCAAAGACTCAATAGAAGTTATAGTTCACCCTATGTACTCATCCCTAGTTTCATTTAAATCAATTTAGGTATTATCTTAATAATAAGTTAATACAAAATGTTTTAACTCGGAGTGATCGATCGACGACTCGAGTTGGAAGAAATGCAATACAACATCATACAATCGCAAAGACTAAATTAAAGTTGTAGTTCACCCTATGTACTCATCCCTAGTTATATCTAAATCAATTTAGGTATTAGATCAATAAAAATTTAATAAGAAATGTTTAGACTCAAAGTGACCAATTGACGACTCAGGTGGGGAGGAACGTAATATCAATATCATACAATCGCAAAGACTCAATTGAACTCATAGTTCACCCTATTTACTAATATCTACTTCTACCTAAATAAATTTAGGTATTATCTCTATAATAAGTTAATATGCAACATGTTAAGTCAGAGTGATCGATCGATGACTCGGGTCAGGTGGAATACAATACCAACATCAAGCAATCGCAAAGACTCAATGATATTTGCAGTTTACCCTATGTACTCAACCCTAGATCTATCTTAATAAATTTATATATTATCTCAATAATAATTTAATACAAAATATTCTGACTTAGAGTGATCAATCGACGACTCGGGTCAGGCGAAATGCAATACCAATATCATGCAATCGGAAAGACTCAATTAAATTTGTAGTTCACCCTATGTACTCATCCCTAGTTATATATAAATTAATTTAGTTATTATCTTAATAATAAGTTAATAGGAAATATTTTAAATCAGATTGATCGATCGATGACTCGGGTCGGGAGAAACGCAATACCAACATCATGCAACCACAAAGACTCAATGGAAGTTATAGTTCACCCTATGTACTCAACCCTATTTATATCTTAATAAATTTAGATATTATCTCAACAATAAGTTAATATGAAATGTTTCAACTTAGAGTGATCGATCGACGATTCGTGTCAAGAGGAAAGCAATTCCAATATCATGCAATCGTAAAGACTCAATTGAAGTTATAGTTCACCCAATGTACCTAAACAAGTTATATATAAATCAATTTATTTATTATCTCAATAATAACTTTATAAGAAATATTTCAAATTAGAGTGATCGATCGATAAATCGGGTCAGGAGGAACTCAATACGAACATCATGCAATCACAAAGACTCAATTAAAGTTATAGTTAACCCTATATACTTATCCTTATTTATATCAAAATAAATTTAGGTATTAGCTCAATAATAATTTAATATTAAATATTTTGACTTAGAGTGATCGATCGATGACTTGGGTCAAGAGAAACACAATACCAACATCATTCAATTGCAAAGACTCAATTGAAGTTGTAGTTCACCCTATGTACTCAACCATTGTTATATTTAAATTAATTTAGTAATTATCTCAATAATAAGTTAATATGAAATGTTTTGACTCACAGTGATCGATAGATGACTCGGGTCTTGAGGAACACAATACCAACATCATGCAATCGCAAAAATTCAATTGAAGTTGTAGTTCACCTTATGTACTCAACCCTTGTTCTATCTGAATCAATTTAGGTATTAGCTCAATAATAGGTTAATACAAAAAATTTTGACTCTGAGTAATTGATTGATGACTCAAGTCGAGAAGAACGCAATCCAACATCATGTAATCGCAAAGACGCAATTAAAGTTGTAGTTGAACCTATGTATCATCTCTAGTTATATCTAAATAATTTTTGATAATATCTCAATAATAAGTTAATACAAAAAATTTTGAATCCGAGTGATCAATTGAAGACTCGAGTCGGGAGGAACGCAATATCAACATCATGCAATCGTAAAGACTCAATTAAAGTTGTATTTTACCCTATGTACTCATCCTAGTTCTTTCTTAATTAATTGAGTTATTAGCTCAATAATAAGTTAATATGAAATATTTTGACTTAAAGTGATCGATCAACAACTCGGGTCAGGTGGAACACAATACCAACATCATAAAATTTCAAAGACTCAATTGAAGTTGTAGTTCACCCTATGTACTCATCCCTAGTTCTATCTAAATCAATTTAGGTATTAGCTCAATAATAAGTTAATATGAAATGTTTTGACACAGAGTAATCGATCAATGACTCGGATCGGGAGGAACGCAATACCAATATCATGTAAATGCAAAAATTCAATTGAAGTTGTAGTTCTCCCTATGTATTCATCCTTAGTTCTATCTAAATCAATTGAAAAGAAATTTGTTGCAACAGACGACTGAGATGTTGAAAAATTTTAAAAAAATATTCATATTGGTTGCAACAGATTACTTATCTAATTTAATTATCAAATAGACATTTGCATATATTGTGACAAATGACTGAGCTATTAGAAATTTTCAAGAAGCTATCGATATCTATTATAATAAATGACATATCTGATTTAATTATCAAAAAAACATTTGCATCTGTTATGACAGATGACTGAGTTGTTGGAAATTTTAAAACAAATATTAATATCCGTTGCAACAGATGACATATCTATTTGAAAATATTTTTTTTTTTAATTTTAAAGAAATCTTCTATCCAAATAAAGAAAGATAGATAAAAAAAAGTACTACTAAAGGCGGTAAAAAATATTTCTTGGATGACTCAAAAATCTCATTGTGTAGTCTTATCTTGTCTTTTCGATGTCACGCATCTTTTTCATGCCCCTCAAGTTATTAATGAATATTAATGAATCTTTTAACCCACGTCTAGAACTATCTCTCCTTCACCCCTAAATTTATTTATCTTTCATCTTTTTCTTTCTCTTCTCTTTACGGTTATCACATCCGTCTCCTTTTTTCTCACTTTTCTCTCCTCTTTATTATAAAGATCCTTTCAGATCTAAACCAATCTATATCTTTTTCTCGACTAAAATTACTATTTTGATTCCCTTGCTTTTGACATTGGAAGTATGGTTCGCTATTGCTTTTTTTCATTCTCTTCTTCTTCTTTGAAAGTTATTTACATCTGTTTTTTTATTTAATTATAATTTACCCATATTATAATTATTTAAAAAATTTGAAGGAACTTTTAATTCTTGAATAAACGAACCATTATTTTTATTAAAATATGTGAAAAAAGTAATCTGTTGGAATAAGTTTAAAAGCCTTGTTAGTAGTATAATTTTTTATGTATTTTGTTTGTTTCTTTGTTGTTGATATTGTTATTGATGGTGTTAGAGAGGTTGTTGTTGTTTAAACTTATGGTGTGGCGCTGCTAATGGTTTTGGAATAAAAGATTTGCTTCTTTGTTGTTGATGTTGTTATTGATGGTGTTGGAACAAATAATGTTGTTTCTTTGTTGTTGATGTTGTTGATGTTGTGGTTTGTTTGTTGTTTCTTTGTAGTTAATGTTGTTGTTGATATTGCAACAGATGGAGCAACTGTTGGAAAAAATCAAACCACTAGCAAGGACGGTTTGAAGTATTCCAACATACTCTACATTTGTTTCAACAGACTCCACATTAGTTACAACAGATGGATAATGTTCTTTCTATTCTTCTCTTATTTGACATCAAATTATTTCCTCTTCTTTATAGACATAAGGAACTGAAATTTGATCGATTTTTAGCCGACCAACACAAGAGGCTACAATAAAGATGGGATTGAAGGAATAAGCTACTTACAAATAGAACCACTTCATATGTGGGAGGTATGTATTACTAATAATGTTATCATTAAAACACACATAGAGTACACTAATTTTGTGAATGCTTTTTTTTACCTATTATTCATTGATAATTCAAACAAGATATTTGCAATTTTAAAGTTAAGTTGATAGGTCTAAACTGATAAGGCCGAGGGACCATGAATATGGTTTTGATACCCTGTTAAGATTTAATGTCGGTTGTTGCTCATGTTTATGTGTCAATAATTGTGCAAGGATCAATTTTTTTTGCATTGTAAAAGATTCAATAGGGATTATACTAACTTTTAGGGTGGATTCGACTCTGAGAGAGCCTTCGAAGCCTCTCACTGCTTCAACAAAGAATGAAAATTAATATAGTTATTGCCCTAGCCTAAATATATATGGTTGGATTGCTCTGGGTGATTATACTCTAGAAGGTGCAGAAGGAGAATTCCTGCAAGGGAAAATGAGGGATTAATAAAAATATATATCATCTAAGAGCTAATTTATGAGGAAATATAGGGTAGCAAGGAACTTCTAGAGAATCTGGCTGATGAAATTGACTTAGAACATGAGAAATATGAATCAAGTACAAATATTAAAGTGTATCCAGTAATGAAAAATCCAGCTATTGTCTATCTCAAAGAAAAATAGTGCAGATGGGCACTTTTCTAGGGAGCTGCAACTAGGTAGCATTGTTGGAATAATCACCAACATAGAAAATAGTTAAACACCAACAAAGCAGCTTTTTGGGCATTGAAGGTTGAAATAATGTACAGTAAGTTGAGAAAACTTGTGCCAAGAATAGCTAAAGTTAAAATAAGGAATCTAAGAGAAGGTAGAAATTTTTGAATTTCAAATTTCATCCCATGCCTTCTTGTTTGTGGTTCCGATTATTTTCACTGCTATTGACCTGATCAAAACCACAAACAATATTGAAAGATAGATTGAGTATCATTACTTTCTTAGCAATATGCAATATGGATATAATTGGTTGTGTTTTCTTGACTTATCATGATTTGAACATATCTTGGAGAAGATCAGATGCTTTTTGTAGTATGTGAATCTCGATAGTTTTCAAGCTTGCCTCCAGTTTGTTGATTCAATATTCAAGCTTGTCGTTGTCGTCGTTGAGGTTAGTGTAGAATTCTTGGTCTTTTGTGATCCCATTAACAAAGAACACTTCCTTCAAAGTTGTGGAATTGTAAAAGGCCTTTATAAGGCTTACAAAAAACTTTTTTCAGAAGTCTTAAATGATACATGGAGGGTTGCTATGTTTGTTTTAGGTCAACGTGTTGATGCACACTCAAGCAGTGGTCCTAATTGCTGACAACTCACTTTATCAAGTTTTGTTGAATGCATCTTGTTCAACCAACCTTCAAATTATTTGATAGGATAAGGTTCAACCATTGGGACCACTGCTTGAGTGTGCATCCACACGTTGACCTAAAACAAACATAGCAACAGTCCATGTATCATTTAAGCCTTCTGAAGAAAGTTTTTGGAAGCCTTCTAAAGGACTTTAAATGCCACAAATTTAAAGTAAGTGTTCCTCATTTACGAGCTCACAAGATACCAAGAACTCTATACTAAACTCAACAACGGCAACTACAAGCTTGAATACCAAATCAGCAAGTTGGAGGCAAGCCTAAAAATTATAGGGATTCACATACTACAAGAAACATTTGATCTTCTCTAAGATATATTGAAAGCATGCTAAGGCAAGAAAAAATAATCAATTATATCCATATTTCATATTGCTAAGAAAGTAATGATACTTAATCTGCGTTTCAATCTTGTTTGTTGTTCCGATCAGGTCAATAGAAGTAGACCTAATTGAAACCACAAACAAGAAGTCAAAGGATGCATTTTAAAATTCAAAAATTTCCACCATCATATTCAGATGTTCTTGGTGCAAGTTTTCTTGACTTACTGTACAACATTTCAACCCTCGGTGCCCGCAAACCTACTTTCTTGGTATTTTGTTATTTTCTATGTTGGTGATCATCCCGACCATGCTTCCTAGTCGTAGAACCCTATAAAAGTGTCCATATGAACTATTTTTCTTTGAGAGATACAACAGATGAATTTATATTATTGGATACACTTTTATATTTGCACTTAATTCAGATTTCTCATGTTTTAAGTTAGTTTCATCGGCCACATTCGCTAGAAGTTCATTGCTACCTTATGGTTCCCCTTCAGTTAGCTCTCATATTATATAGTCTTTCATCACATCCCCTTTCCCTTGCAGGCATTCTCCTTTTTCTTCTTTTGACGTATAATCATCTTCTCGAACAACTCTTCCAAATAAATTTGGGTCAGGGGAATTTCTATAGGTTTTTCATTCTTGTTTGATGTAGTGCAAGGCGTCAAAGGCCTTCTCAGAGTCCAATGCACTTAAATTTAAATCTAATTGCTATTGGATCTCTGCAATGAAACCAAATATTAATCCCTTCTCAAAACTTGACACATATAAGCGTGAGCAACAACCATCTTTATGGGACCCTCAACCTAATCAATTTGAACCTATCAAACTTAACTATATAATGAAGGATCTTGTTTGAATGATCAGTGCCTAGTCGGTTAAAAACTGCATTCACTAAAATATTGTACTTTATGTGTGTTATCCTAATGACCTTATCAATATTACTTAACTTCCACACATTAAAGTGGATCCATCCATCTGCACGCATCTTATTCTTCCAAGCCAATTTGTGGCTTAATTATAATAAATAGATGACTAACCTATTGCAACAAATGACACATGTTAAAATTATCAAACAATTATAGACATCTGTTACGACAGATGATCAATCTATTGCAACAAATGACTTATCTGTTGGAAAAATCAAACAAATATATCCATCTGTTGCAACAGATTGTCAATATGTTGTAAGTTATCAAAAGGATTGAATACATTTTGCAACAGATAACCCATCTATTAGATTTATTTTAAAGTAATTTTCTTTTCTTTCTGAAATACAATAAAGATAAAATATTGTATTTAGAACTATCTTCTTAATTTGCATAAGCTGAAAAGTCACCAATTTTATTTAAATGAGGAAAATAACAGTCGTGTATTTTTGACTAACCTATTCGAATTAAATTCTTTATAAATAGGTTCCTCCTTACGCATTCATTCTACTCCACTTCTAGATATGGCTGATCCAGATTTGTACAACGTGATTCATCTCGAGTCCTTGCGGGAACTTGAAAGGCAGATTCATAAACTTCGGAGAGAGTTGGGTGACTTTAGAGCAAGGCTGAGAAGGGCCCTGTTGTTGCTGGATGACGATTGGCCGGTTGACAATAATACCAATACTAATACTAATAATAATAATAGTAGTAGTAGTAGTAGTAGTAGTAGTACTAGTAGTAGTAGTAATAATAATAATTAGGTTATGTTTTTTCTTTTAGTGTATGTATTTTTATTTTTTTATATCGGATCTACCCAACGGTATGTTTGTATGTTTTTTATTGTATATATTTGTATATAATGGATTCAAAAATTAATGTTTTAATGACTTTGAATTTTTAATTCTTATTTAATAATTAATTATCATATTATCTATTCCTTATTCTCAACATGTCGATAGTTAGAGGTAGGAATTGAGCATTTGTGGCAACCGATGAATCATATGTTGCAACAGATGGCTAATCTGATGTGATAGATACATCATATGTTGCAACAAACTGTTATTAATAAGAAAAAAAGGTTATTGTTATTGAGAGGGTGAAAAGTCATGACATTTTGATGATTTAATATAAAAAATAGTTCATAAATAAATAATAAGAAAATAAATAATAAACACAATTTATAACCGTAAAAGAACGGTTATTTAATTTTAATAATTGATCATTTTTACACCATTGTTATTTTTAAATCCATTTTTTAAAATTATTTATTTATTATATAGTAAAAAAGTCACAACATTGGATTAATTAAGGCATACGATGATAGTTACAAAAAGGTGAATAGTCGTGACTAAATGTCTAACACATTCAATTTTGTTGATGCATCAAATTCCCCATCTATTGTGACGAATGAATCAGTTGTTAGAAAAATCAAAAAAGCTCCTAAAACAGATGGTCAATTTGTTGCAATAGTTGGTACATTTGTCGCCACAGGTGAGTTATTTGATGCAATATATATACAATCTGTTGCCACAACTAAATAAAAATGGTTATTATTTTATTAAAGAAACGATTATTAAAAAGTTGTCTTAGATTTTTCAATTGATAAAAATGTTATTTAAATTTAAGAACTAATTAATAATAATAAGCTAAAAAATCATGACTTGTCACAATAATAAAAAAACTCAACAGCTTGATTTAATTAAGTCATTTCTTTCCACAGAAAACAATAAGAAAATAAATGATAAACACAATTTATAACCGTAAAAAATGGTTATTTAATTTGAATAATTGATGTTAATATTAAATAGGCGACAAGTAGTGAATTTTTGCCATTTTTATTTCTAATTCTATTTTTTAATTTATATAATAAAAAAATCACCAAATTTGACTTAATGATATGATTATTATTAAAAAAAAAGTTATATTATATGTTGCAATGGATAAATTATCTGATGTAATAGGTTGTCTATTTGTTGCAACAGATGATATATTTGTTGTCACAGATGGATTATCTGAAGTAATAGATGTAGAATTTATTGTCACAACTCAATAAAAATAGTTAGTGCAAAGAACTAATTAATAATAATAAGCTTAAAAGTAATGACTTATCACAATATTCAAAAAGTTAGTCAGCGGCTTGATTTAATTAAGTCACAACTTTTCACAATAATCAAAATATGTAATTAATAAATGGAGGTGAACAATCGCGCCTTTTTGCCTAACTCATTCAAATTTAATCCTCTCTAAATAGGTCCCTCCTTACTCACTTGTTCATTCTAGTACGCTCTATTTATTTCTTGCATGTCATCTTTCATATTACACCTTCAACTACTTTTTCTTCCCTGACTTAGGTAAGTTTTTTCTTTCTTTGTCTGTAAATATACCTATTTTTTAGTATACGTTGTATTACATTTGGATTCTTATCTTTACTTTTGTTTTTATGTTTTTGTCAATTTATGTGTGTTCTAGCTATGACTGATCCAATGTGGGATGATGTTTTTCTGCAAGATGTCATGCATAAACTTCGGAGGCAAGTTCATGACATGCAGTGGGAGTTAGGAGCCATGAGAGCAGGGATGCTCTGGAAGATCCACAAGCTGAGGAAGGCCCTGCTACTGTCGGTTGAAGATTGGCTGGCTGACAATAATAATAATAATAATAATAATAATAATAATAATAATAATAATAATCAGATTATTTTTTTTCTTTTAGCCTATGTATTTTTATTTGTTTTTTTTTTTGATAAAAAATTTATGTTTGATTGACTTTGACGTTTTAATTCTTATTAAATTTTCATTAAGTCTTTCTTCTTCGCAAAAAATATGTCGACGATTAAGAAATAATTTGAATCCAGTAGCGATAGCAAGAATACTCATTTGTTGGGTTTGTGGCAGTAGTTGTATTATGTTGTTCCACACAGATAACTCATACGTTGCAAAAGAATAAATATCTTTTGCAATAGATAAATATTATGTTGTAATGGATAACTAATAGATAAATAATATTTTACAACAGAAAACTAGTCTGTTGCAATAGATGTGCCCATAACATGAATCGAACAGATGGATAATATGTTGCAATAGAATATTTATCTGTTGCAACAGGATGAGTGATCTTTTTTAAATTGTGGGTTCTTATGTTTTGTTCAGGAACGAGTTTCATCCATTGTTGAAAAAACAGCAGTAGTAGTGTCATCTAAAAATCATAATTTTACTTCCGAAAGTCACCTATAAACAAATGAAAACCTTATATTAAAGCCTATTAGAAGCATTATATGTTATATTTCATCAAATTCCCTCAAAAAGAAAACCCTAATCTCCTACATCCAACTTCAAGAACCTCTAAAGTTCACCATTAATTCTGCAAGTTTATTCAAGATTCCAAGTTCCTAGTTTAAGAACTCCAAAAACCATCATTCAAAGGCACGGTTAACATCTCAAAAATGATTATCGATCTAAAGTTCATAATTCAAGGTATGTGGGGGTTTTCAACAAGAACTATCTTCGTTCTTGTGCCCAAAAGTAATTTTCTTTACAAAGGCATAATTTTTATTTGATTTTTACGAATTTGAAGCATGAACCCATATCTTATGATGATTATTATGAAATCTTGATGTTTATGATTTTGAAAGATGAATTTACATGTGTAGAGATATAAAGCATGATCTTGAACGATATTTATCATGATTTTACTATTTGGGTCGTGAATCCCCATTGGAAATTGTGTTTTTTTGATAAAGTGTGTGGTATAAGCACGTTTATGTTGAATATTTGCTATATTTTGAATGATTTGACCTTTTGGCCTTAATGGAGTTGTTTTGAACTCGAGTGTGAAAGAAATCCACAACGTGGTTGATTTTGATAGATGAGAAGCATGATGGCTCCCGATGTATATTTATATATTACTGAAATTATTTTGTTATAAGTTGTCTTTGAAATAATCTGAGCTAAGTTCGGGAGACATCTTCAGCACTGAGTGGGAGGTATAGAACGACCTTACTTTCCTAGAACTACGTGCCCCCATAGGAGTGAACGTGAGGCTGATTTATATGGTGATCACTAGTTTGTGTTGATTTGATATTGATAGTCCTACTCGGATGGCAAGGATAGTACAACTCTCCCCAACGTGGGTTGTACGTTGCACTCCATGTATCTCACATGGTTTATGTCGGTTATAGGATCTCCCAGTGTGTGTGTGTTTCCTTGTGTCTATGGTGAATGGTGAAGTGATTTGAAAGTGAAATTGTGAAAGTTATTCTTTCGAAAGACTTAAATAATATTTACATTATGAGAATTGATATTCTTGATGAGTTAAAAGTGATTGCCAAATTATATTATGACTCACATGTGTTATTGTACATATTTTATCCTCTCATGATTATGATGATTTTCTTTGGGCTATGTGAGTTTTTCATATATCCTGCATATTTCTTATAAATATTTATGATGATGATGTTTATACAACTGCATACACCCCCATATACTCGGTACTTTTCCATGGTACTGACCCACATCTTCGGATGTGGGCTGCATTTTCTCAAAATGTAGGTTTAGGTGCTCAGCTCCAGGTTCGATAGTGATTCTTTGGGCACGCTAGTCTACATTCTCTATTATGGTGAGTCCTTATGTTCTGAGGATGTGATGTTTGATTTTTGTTCCGCGGAATTGTTTACATTTGATAACTGAGTATGAGTTAGTTGGGGCATGTCTCAATGGCTCGCTGGTTTTATTGATTTTCTTAGAGGCTTGTCAGACAAGTATAGATGTCGGGAGTTGAATAATAAGTTGTATTTTGTTATCTTTCTAAAATTCATTTATTCTTGGATGATGATTACTCTGTTGATATTTGAGGATTATTTATGGAAAGCACGTTGATTTGTGTTGAACTGAATGCAAATGGATCAAAGGGTTAGCTTGGGCTACTTGTATCCTCAAGAACCGTGTGATGCTCTGGGACCCATTTTCCGAGGCACTACAAGCTTGGTATCAGAGCCTAAGGTTTTAAGGTGTCCTAGGGAGTCTGACAAGCCGCGTTAAGTAGAGTCTTGATCATCGGTGTCTAGCGCGCCACATCTATGAGTAAGAGGCTACATGACATTTTAGGAAAAAGTGTAATTCTTTCTTTCATAAGTCTATCATGCTTAAAGTGTCTCTCTCTGCTATTGATTTATGCTATCCTCTTTCAGAAATATACATCCATGTCGAGCAAGAAGAAATAATGATGGTCAGCAACCTCAACCCGCTGACCCATTGAATGAAAACGTGTCTCATATTGAATTTCGGACAGCCTTTCAGGTGCTAGCCCAAGCTGTTACTATAAATGTTCAGGCCAACCTGACCCCGTCTCCACAGCAACAGGGAGGTAATTTAGTTGCTGCCAAGTTTCATGACTTCATGTGGATAAATCCGCCAGAATTCTATGGGTCCAAGTCTGATGAGGATCCACGGTTGTTTTTAGAGGAGGTGTGGAAGATTACTCAGGTGATGCATGTATCTGAGGAACAAAGTGTGGAGTTAGCTGCGTATAGGTTGAAATACCTTGCTTATGACTGGGTTATTGCTTGGAGGAAAGGTAGAGGTGAGGGAGCTATCCCTACAACTTGGCAAGAGTTCCAGGATGTATTCCTGGATAAGTTTTTCCCTTTGGAGATGAGGGAGGTGAAGGTGGAAGAGTTTATAAACCTGTGATGGGGCTCTATGACTGTTAGGGAGTACTGTCTTAAGTTCAATCAGTTGGCCAAGTATGCTCCTGACTTAGTGGATGATAATTGGGCTAGTATGAATAAGTTTGTGACAGGAGTGTCTAGTTATGTGGTTAAGGAGTGTAGATCTGTTATGCTGAATAGTGAGATGAATCTTTTGATGACTCATTCCCAATAAATTAAGGTAGATAAGATTAAGAAGAGAGATAGAAATAGAGGGAATAAGAGAGCTAAGTTCGAGCAACATGGATAGGGTCAGACTATATCGCAGGGAGGGAGTCGCCCTCAGTATCAGGATCATTCGTCTAAGTCAGCACCATCATCTGCTAGTGCTCCCATGCCTAGAGGTAGGCAGGAGAAAGGTAGCAAGTCATATGTATCCAGGTCCCAGTACAGTGTTGGCAGTAAGCCAAATTGTCCCCTGTGTCCTAAGTATGGTAGGGCTCATTCGGGTGAGTGTTGGGGTGAGAAGAGAGGTTGTTTTCGGTGTGGTGACATGGGTCACAGAGTTAGAAATTATCCACAGGATGGACAAGGACTTCGTAACTATCACCCTCAGACCCAGACTGAGACTGTTAGTGCTCCAGTTCCAGTGACTCGCCCTGCCCCAGCTTTATCATCCCGCCAGGAACAGGAGGACTCTCCCAATGTTGTTATTGGTATGCTTCATATATTTTAGTTTAATGTGTATGCATTGTAGGATCCTGGATCCATTTCTTATATATTACACCTTTGATTGTTGTGAATTTTGAAATGAGTCCTGAGATTATTCCTGAGCCTATCCTAGTTTCTACCCCAGTGGGTGATTCAATTGTTGCCCATAAAGTGCATAAAAAGTTCTCTTTACCATTCTTTATAGAGTCTTGTTGGCTGATCTGATTGAGTTAGACATAGTAGATTTTGAGGTGATTCTGGGTATGGACTGGTTGTATTCTTCCTATGCCTCTATTGATTGTCGAACCCGAGTGGTCAATTTTTAGTTTTCAGGTGCATCCGTGTTTAAGTAGTCTAGAATTCTGTGTCTCCTAAGAGTCATTTTATCTCTTACCTCAAAGATAGAAAGCTTATTTCCAAGGGGTGTATTTACCATTTGGTTAGATTCAAAGACACTAAGTCTGAGACTCCAGCTCTATAGTCTGTTAACATCATCAGTGAGTTTTCTGATGTCTTTTCGGATGATCTCCCAGGGATACCTCCTAATAGAGAGATAGAGTTTGGGATTGATCTTCTTCACGATACTCAGCCCATTTCTATTCCTCCTTACCATATGGCCCCTGCAGAACTTAAGAAGTTGAAAGAGCAACTGAAAGATCTACTAGATAAGGGTTTCATAAGGCCTAGTGTTTCTCCTTGGGGTGCTCCTGTGTTGTTGGTAAGAAAGAAAGATGGCTCTTTGCATATGTGCATTGATTACCGCCAACTGAATAAAGTCATAGTAAAAAATAAGTACCCCCTTCTGAGAATAGATGATTTGTTTGACCAATTGCAAGGTGCAAGTTATTTCTCAAAGATAGAACTTCGTTTTGGCTATCATCAACTCAAATTTAGGGAGTGTGACAGCCCAAAAACTATTTTCCGAACTTGTTATGTCCATTTTGAGTGTTTTGTTATGTCTTTCGGGTTAACTAATACCCCAACAACTTTCATGGACCTCATGAATTGAGTGTTCAGACCATATCTGGATATGTTTGTCATAGTGTTCATCGATGATATACTGGTGTATTCTCGTAGTAAGGATGAACATTCTGATCATCTCTGAACTGTCTTGCAAACCCTTACAGATCACAAGTTCAGTAAGTGTGAGTTTTGCCTAAGTTCAGTTGCTTTTCTGGGTCATATTATTTCTTCAGAGGGTATTAGAGTTGATCCCCAAAAGACCGAAGCTGTTAGAAATTGGCCTAGACCTATTTCCCTACTGATATCTAAAGTTTCGTGGGTTTAGCTGGCTATTACCACTATTTTGCTGAGGGTTTCTCCTCTAGCGTCTCCTATGACTCGGTTGACCCAAAAGAAAGTGAAGTTCTTGTGGTCCGAATCTTGTGAGAAGAGTTTTCAGGAGTTGGAGACTCGACTCACTTCAGCCCCTATTTAGACTTTGCCTAATAGTGTTGATGGTTTTGTAGTGTACTGTGATGCTTTGAGTGTTGGGTTGAGTTGCGTATTGATGCAGAAGGGTAAGGTGATATCTTATGCTTCTAGATAGTTGAAACCCTATGAGAAAAATTACCCCACCCATGACCTTGAGTTTGTTACTCTTGTGTTTGGTTTGAAAATCTAGAGACACTATTTGTATGGTGTCCATGTTGATGTTTCCACTGATCATAAAAGTATGCAGTTTGTGTTTACTCAGAAAAAATTAAATCTTAGCCAGAGACGATGGTTAGAATTGTTAAAGGACTATGATATGAGTGTGCTATACCATCCGAGCAAGGCCAATGTTGTGGAGGATGCCCTAAGTAGAGTGTCCATGGGTAGTGTTTCGCATGTGGTAGAAGGTAAGAAAGATGTGGCTCATGATGTACATCGTTTGGCTAGATTAGGGGTTAGGTTTTTTGACTCTGCTGAAGGTAGTATAAGGGTTCAGAGTAGTTCCGATCTTCCTTGGTTTCGGAAGTAAAGGAAAACCAATACTTATATGCTAGTTTGGTCAGACTGAAGGACTCAGTCATGGACCAAAAAGTAGAGGTTTTCTCCCAAGGGGGAGATGTTGTGTTGAGATTTCAAGGTAGATTGTGTGTCCCAAATGTTGATGATATGAGACAGAGGATTATGGCTGAAGCACACGAGGTGCGATATTCTATTCATCCTAGTGCCAATAAGATGTATCGAGACTTGTGGGAAATCTATTGATGGAGTGGCATGAAGAAAGATATAGCAGCGTTTGTAGCTAAGTGTGCAACATGCCAACAGGTTAAGGTTGAACACTAAAGACCTGGTGGTATGATGCAAGAGTTTAGTATTCCTACCTGAAAGTGGGAAGAGATAAATATGGACTTTGTGATTGGTTTACCTCCTTCCCGACGCCATCATGTTTCCATTTCGGTTGTGGTTGATAGTTTGACTAAGTCTACTCATTTCTTTCTTGTTCATACTTCATATACTGCTGAGGATTATGCTAGATTGTATATCCGAGAGCTAGTCAGACTGCATGGAGTTCCCTTGTCTATTATTTCGGATAGGGGTGCTCAGTTCACTTCACAATTTTGGAAAGCTTTTCAGAAGGGTCTTGGTACCCAAGTGTTTTTGAGTTCTGCTTTTCATCCGTAGACCGATGGTCAGGCTTAGCAGACCATCTAGACCTTAGAGGATATGTTGAGAGCTTGTGCTCTTGACTTTACCGTTTATAGAGTTTGCTTACAATAAAAATTTCCACTCTCGTATTAGAATGGCTCCGTTTGAAGCCTTATATAGGAGGAAGTGTAGATCACCCATAGGTTGGTTAGAGGTGGGTGAAGCGGTTGTGAGTGGTCCTGACTCGGTATTTGAGGCTAGGGAAAAAGTTAAGTTGATTAGGGAAAGGTTGAAAACTGCGTAGAGTCGTTAGAAGTCATATGCGGATGTTAGAAGGAGAGACCTTGAGTTTGAAGTTGGTGACCTAGTGTATCTGAAAATTTTACCCACGAGGGGGGCGAAGAGATTCGAAAAGAAGGGGAAGTTTAGTCCCCGTTATGTTGGTCCTTAAAAAATTTTTAGTCGTGTTGGTAAGGTAGCTTATGAGGTCGAGTTGCCTTCAGAGTTGTCCTTTGTTCATCCAATATTCCATGTCTTCATGCTTAGAAAGCATATTAGCGATGTTGTGGTAGTGAATTCCTCTGTGAGTATTGACATTCAAGAAAATCTTTCTTTTAATGAGATTTCTGTTGAAATTCTTGATTTCAGTGTTCGAAGACTAAGGAACAATGAAGTTCCCTTGGTCAAGGTGTTGTGGCAAAGCCAATCTGTTGAGGGTGCAACTTGGGAAGCTGAGACGGATATGCGATCCAACTACCCGCACCTATTTTCTGCGAACTCTGATAAAGCTAAAGGTACCGTTCTTTCCTAAAGCATGCACTTTTGATAAAAGTTGCAGCAGTTCAGCTGTTATTTATTATGTGTTCAGATGTAGTTTCTTGAATTTATGCATTCTATGTTGCATTCGGAGTGAGAAAACATGTGGCAATGAGTCTAACGAATGGTTTCAGTTGTATGCTCTATTCCCTATCTAATCTTGGCATTTCTAGCGTTACTTGAGGATGAATGTTTCCAAGAGGGGGATGATCTAATACCCTGTGAAATTTTTCATTGAAATTTTGTGTTTAAACGTGTTGGGTTCTATCTTCTAGACTGAATTATAAATTTTTCGTGTAGAATATCCTATATTATGACCCATCATTCCGTAGAGCATCGAATAAGCTTTCCTAATATATATGGATCATCCAAAATAGACACCCGAGCGACGAGTTATGCACATTCCGATCGAACTGTGAATAGTAGTGAACAGTAAAACGTGCAGAAAAAGTACTGAGGCCTGGCGTATTTTTTCTCCAACTTTAAATGATCATAAATCCTTGTACATAATTATCTGCGAGTCTTCTTTCCAATGAAATTGGTTTCATCCAACTTGTCTATCGGAGCAAAAAGTTATGGTCGATCTACTTCAGCCTACCAAAAGAGAATTTTGGGTCAAATTCAAATGATCATAACTCCTCTTACAAAATGATCTGAGTGAGATACTATATATCAACGAAAATATATGAGAGTCCTCTTTTTAATGAAATTGGTTTCATCCAATTTGGATATCGGAGTAAAACGTTATGGTTGATCTACTTCAGACTATCAAAACAGTCCACCAAAGGACAGATTCGAGAATTATTTGATTTTTAGGGGCGTTTCGATCATTCCCCCTTAACCAAAATCCATCCAAACCCAATATTAAAGCCTATTAGAAGCATTATATGTTATATTTCATCAAATTCCCTCAAAAATAAAACCCTAAGCACCTACATCCAACTTCAAGAACCTCCAAAGTTCACCAATAATTCTGCAAATTAATTCAAGATTCCAAGTTCCTAGTTCAAGAACACCAAGAACCATCATTCAAAGCCACGATTAACATCTCAAAAATGAGTATCGATCTAAAGTTCATCATTCAAGGTATGTGGGGTTTTTCAACAAGAACTCTCTTTCGTTCTTGTGCCCAAAAGTAATTTTCTTTACAAAGGCATGATTTTTATTTGATTTTTATGAAATTGAAGAATGAACCCATATCTTATGATGATTATTATGAAATCTTAATTTTTATGATTTTTAAAGATGAATTTACAAGTGTGGAGATATAAAGCATGAATCTTGAATGATATTTATCATGATTTTGATATTTGGGTCGGGAATCCCCATTGGAAATTGTTTTTTTTTTGAGAAAGTGTGTGGTATAAGCACGTTAATGTTGAATATTTGAGATATTTTGAATGATTTGACCTTTTGGTCTCAATGGAGTTGTTTTGAACTTGAGTGTGAAAGAAATCCACAACGTATTTGATTTTGATAGATGGGAAGCATGATTGCTCCCGATGTCGATTTCTATATTACTGAATTATTTTTTTATGGATTGTCTTTGAAATAATCTGAGCTAAGTTCGAAAGAAATCTTTAGCACCGAGTGGGAGGTATAAAGCGACCTTAATTTCCTATGACTATGTGTCCTCGTAGGAGTGATCCTGATGCTGATTTATATAGTGATCACTAGTTTGTGTTGATTTGATATCGATAGTCCTACTCCGATGGAAAGTATAGGATGCTCTCCCCAACATGGGTTGTATGTTGGACTCCATGTAGCTCGCATGGTTTATGTCGGTTATAGGATCTCCCAGTGTGTGTGTGTTTCCTTGTGTCTATGTCTAATGGTGAAGTGATTTGAAAGTAAAATTGTGAAAGTTATTCTTTCGAAAGATTTAAATGATATTTACATTATGAGAATTGATATTCTTGATGAACTGAAAGTGATTGACAAATTATATGATGACTCATATGTGTTATTGAACTTATTTCACCCTCTCATGATTATGATGATTTTCTTCGGGCTATGTGAGTCTTTCATACATCCTGCATATTTCTTATAAATATTTATGATGATGATTTTTATACAACTACATACACCCCCATATACTCGATTCCTTTCCATGGTACTGACCCACATCTTCGGATGTGGGCTATATTTTCTCAGAATGAAGGTTCAGGTGCTCAGTTCCAGGTTCGACAGTGATTCTTCGGGCACGCTGTTCTACATACTCTATTGTGGTGAGTCCTCATGTTCCGAGGACGTGATGTCTGATGTTGGTTTCACGGAATTATTTACATTTGATAACTGAGTATGAGTCAGTTGGGGCATGTCTCAATGGCTCGCTGGTTTTATTGATTTTCTTAGAGGCTTGTCAGACTAGTATAGATGTTGGGAGTTGACTAATAAGTCATATTTTGTTATCTTTCTGAAATTCTTTTATTCTTGGATGATGATTACTCTGTTGATATTTGAGGGTTATTTATGGAAACCCCATTGATTTGTGTTGAACTGAATCAAAATGGCTCAAAGTGTTAGCTTGGGGTAGCCTCAAGCACCGTGTGACTCTCTCGGACCCATTTTCCGGGGCGTTACATGATCCCAACAGATTTGACGGTAAGACTAATGACAATGTCACTTGTCTAAGAGTTCGACGGGTGGGTCGAATAATTATTAAACAAGTTGTGGTTCTGATCCGAATGAGATCAAAAATATTTCTTTGTTTGATTTGATGAATTCCTTATTCTTTTATTTATTTTGCATGTTTATTTATTTGGGGTAGTTAGCTTGTTACATAAGCAATCCCCTTTTTCATAATTGTTTTCATTTTCTCTTCTCGTTTATCTACTTTACATTATTTGTTGTATCACTTTTATCACTTTGATAATTAATAAAAATTATGAAATAACATGTGTTTGCTTATTAATTACTTTATCACTTAGTCAACATTTAAGTTAATAAAATAAGAGACCTTATTTGATCACATTCAATCCCCACGTAAAATACGAATTCGGCTGGAAATTATCTTTGTGGACCTCGAAAGGTGCCTAACACCTTCCTTTCGAGGTAATTTGAACCCTTACCCTAATCTCTGGTGACCTAAGACAAAACAACAAAATAGGTTTGTAGTGGCCCATACCAGTGCCCTAACGCACCTTAATTCGTTAGGTGGCGAATCTTCACACTCTACCTCAAAACAATCCCAAAAAGAGTGGTTAGATTGAATCCCAATTTCTGCAAGGAAAATGGGGCGTGATGGAATGGCGACTCTACTGCGGATCTCAGGTTCTAACCAAGACGAGTTCGTGTTTTATGTGGGATTCCTTCACGTTCCTTTTTTTATTTTTTCATAACTTCTTTCTCTCTTGTTATTTATATCACGATTTATTGTTATATGTTAGTCTCTTCTCCTTTCTCTTTATGTGTTATTTATATTTCTCTATGTCTATCCCTTCCCTTTTCCCCTTTTATTGCTTATGTATTATTATGTTAGCTTATGTGTATATTTCTTGGCATGTTACTTTGTTATGTGCTATATGTTACTGCTTTATATAACTGGCATCCTACTCACACTTTCCTCTAGTTGGAATCTCTTTTGTTTTCTTTTATGGATGGTTGCATGGTAGCACAAATGTTCTTTCCTAAAACTCCCTTTGGGTAATGCTTTGTGGATCGGTCAATCAGCGGTGCGTTTGACAGCCACAAGCCTTCTCACCCTTGAGTTTTCCACTTGAGGGAGCCATCTCATAAACCCACTCTTGCCAGTTAGATCCTGGCTACATATTTCTTTTATTAAGAAATATGCATCCCATTCAAAGTAGGATGTCATGGTATCCTTGACGCATTGAATGTTAGTCTCATTCAAAGTCAAAAGAGGTTCACAACCTCAAAAGCACTCACAATTATTTCCTATGTATTGGATTTCTATGTATGTATTGACATCCTGCCTATCTTGATATTTCCCATCTTTCCTTAGTCACTCCTTACTATTAGTGTTCCTCACTTTAGAGCTCGTTACTTTTAAAACTCTTATCATGTTAGGACCCTACAATACCCTATTAAGGTGTATGTAAAACTTTCCTTCAAATTATCCCCCTGACGCATCCGTTAGCATATTAATCATGTCTAGGCTCAACTTTTGCTTTAGTCTCATCCATTTTCTTTTAGTACAACTAATCATTTTAGGATATCCTCTTCCTATTGCTTCTAACTTTTACATACTATTGTCCAAGCACGATTCCTGGACATTAATATCATCATATTCATTTTGCACTCCAGCTTTCCCAATCTCTAATTTACATAACTTCTATCCACTCTGATTTGGTATAACTCATTATTTTTAAATGAGTAGGATATTCATTCTAGACTCCTGCGCGTGATCTTTGATCCTAATTATAAATCCTTTCTTATAAGGTTGACTAAAGTTCAACATTAGAAATGGCTAGTCAAGCGAGGCTTATCAATCTTGCCAACAGCGAAGCTGAGCACGAGAGTTTGGGGTTGCATCAAAATAGAGCTATTTCGAGCATTAGAAGGTTAGATAGAAGAATAGAGACAATTAGGGGAATAATGACTAATATTAAAGGGTTGGTTGAGATGCTACTAGGTTTTTAAGAGCCGCTACCTGAAGTAGAATTCAACCCTCCCATCCACACCATGAAGTCTCCTATATTGACAACTTCACGTATGCCTGATTGAGATACACGTATGTCCCCAAGTCAGTTTTTAATTATATTGCTAAAAGCACTTATTGAGTTGACAAATACGAGTGAGAATGAGGAGAAGTAAGGACAGGTTCCTAACCATGAGGCAGGATCATCTAAACAGCCCAAACTAAATAAGTCATCCAAATCAAGGGAATAAGGCAAGGAGAGAATCAAAGGTTTGAACTTTCCATTCTATGATGGGTTGGGAAACCCTCATTCCCATTTGAAGGAGTACCTTGACAAGCTATCCGTTATAGGACAAAGTGATGTCCTAACGACAAAACTCTTTTTTAGTTCACTTAAAGGTCTAGCATTGATGTGGTACGCTGAAAATGCTACTAACAAATGGATCTCTTGGAACAATTTGGCAAGTGACTTTATTAGACGGTTTGACAATAAGCCTAACAGGAAGATCACAGTCGAGACTGATTTGGTTGGGTCATAGTTTAGAGACAAAGGGAAGACGATCATCGACGAGATATTCAAACCTCCAAATCAAGAATAAAGCATACCCCAACCTCAACTGATATGGTACCCAGCTCTAGGAATCATCCCAACATCCAATCATGTCCAAGCCTATTATCCCCAGTCTTTCACAAAACATTCTCCTCAAATTGTTTGGTATCCATATCTATCCACTGCTTCAAAACCAAACTACATTCCAGTTTCATATCAAAACCTACCCACAAATCAACAAATCCACCAAATCTCAACATAAGCTCCAGAAAGATCCACCAAAACAATACACCCCTCTTGGTGAACCTATTGAACAGATGTACGAACGCCTCAAAGATGCGGGCTACATCAGGCCCATTATTATTGTGCCTTGCGATACCAAGTCTAGGAGGTATTGCCCCAACCTAACGTGTGTCTACCATTCTGGGATGAAAGGACATCCTACTAAGGCGTGCTTCGCCTTGAAGAACAAGATCCAAAAGTTGATTGACACCAAAGTGATAAACGTGATGGGGTCAAATTTTAATGAAGATTGATTTTCTAAGCTTGACTTGCACTTCTTGACAATTGATTGGCTTGCACTTGGTGACAATGGTGAAGAGGATGTCATGTTGATTCTCTTCTCCAGGATCTCCAACATTTGAAATTCCTTTAAGTTTTATAATTTTCAATTTTCTTTCATGTTTCCTTTACTAATGTATTTGAACTATGATCGACCTAATTCCCTTTTGGATATATAGACGCTCATTTAACGGGTTCGGTCTCACCATAATAAAACTTTATTTTCCCCTAATTTATCATTTTTCTGTATGGAGTTGAATGAATCAACAGCATCATATGAATCAACAAATCTGATGTTTAACAAAAGTCGACCTTGTTCATTTTGTATCTCTCTTACCATTTTTACAATCACAATTGCAAAATTGACGTTATATCCTATCACTGTCCTATTTCGTGTGCTAGGAGCTCAAATATTTATGCCTATATCACTTATTGAATCTTAGTCTTCATCCGTGAATATCTTTTGTTTTATATTTATTATGTTTCGAACTGATGTGTTATGTGGTAATTTTTGTGTGCCTTACATATCTTATTTTAAGGTTATCTAGCATTTGAACATCGAACTCAAGTAACAATCTGCAATATGAAAAATATGCTCAATATTCAAAAATTCGTCAATCCTCTTTCTCATCGCCTAAGGAAAAACACTATGACTCCTTATCCTCGCCTTACCTACACCCCTTCTCGGTAATTCTCTCTTGGACATGACATTTATGAAAGTGAAAGGATCAAATTAGATGAACGTTGGCGAAGGCTTTGTGACTTAGAAAAAAGGATGAATGAGGAACTTCGTTCTAGGGGTATCTACGACTTGAGGTATGAAAAATTATGTATACATCCGTGGATTGATCTACCTCCAAGATACAAAGTCCCCAAATTCAACACATTCGGTAGACATGGAGATCCTATCACACATCTAAAGGACTATTGTGCCACACAAATTGGCATAGGGCACAATGAGCCTCTCGTTATGAGATTGTTTATTCAGAGTTTGTCAGGAATGGCACTCACATGGTTCTCCCAACAAAACTTCAAAAAATGGCATAATTGGGAAGAATTGACTAAAGATTTTGTGAGGCAATACAAGTTTAACATCAATACTGGTTCAACGATACGAGAATTGCTCGAGAAGAAGAGAGCGACTGTAACGCCCTAGAAAATGGGTCCTGGAGCATCACACGGTGCTTGAGCCTACGAGTATCCCCAAGCTAACCCTTTGAGCCATTTTCATTCGGTTCAACACAAATCAACAGGGTTTCCATAAATCAACCTCAACTATCAACAGAGTAATCATTATCCAAGAATAAAAGAATTTCAGAAAGATAACAAAATACGAATTATTAGTCAACTCCCAACATCTATACTAGTCTGACAAGCCTCTAAGAAAATCAATAAAACCAGCAAGCCATTGAGACAATCCCCAACTGACTAATACTCAGTTATCAAATGTAAACAATTCCGTGAAACCAACATCAAACATCACGTCCTTGGAACATGACGACTCACCACAATAGAGGATGTAGAACAGCGTGCCCAAAGAATCACTATCGAACCTGGAAATGAGCACCTGAACCTACATTCCAAGAAAATAAAGCCCACATCTGAAGATGTAGGTCAGTACCATGGAAAGGAACCGAGTATATGGGGGTGTATGCATTTGTATAAACATCATCATCATAAATAATTATAAGAAATATGCAGGATGTATGAAAGACTCACATAGCCCAAAGAAAATCATCAGAATCATGAGAGGATGAAATAAGCACAATAACACATGTGAGTCATCCTATAATTTGTCAATCACTTTCATTTCATTAAGAATATCAAGTCTTATAATGTAAATATCATTTAAATATTTCGAAAGAATAACTTTCACAATTCAACTTTTAAATCACTTCACCATTAATCATAGATACAAGGAAACACACACACACTGGAAGATCCTATAACCGACATAAACCATGTGAGCTACATGGAGTCCAATGTACAACCCAAGTTGGGGAGAGCCATCCTATCCTTGCCATCGGAATAGGACTATCGATATCAAATCCACACAAACTAGTGATCACTATATAAATTAGCCTCAAGCTCACTCCTACGGGGGCACGTAGTTCATGAAAGTAAGGTCACTTTATACCTCCCACTCGGTGCTAAAGATTTCTCCCAGACTTAGCTCAGATCATTTCAAAGACAATCCAAAACAAAATAATTTCAGTAATATATAAATATACATCGGGAGCCATCATGCCTCCCATCTATAAAAATCAACCATGTTGTGGATTTCTTTCACACTCGAGTTCAAAACAACTCCATTAAGACCAAAAGGTCAAATCATTCAAAATATCTCAAATATTCAACATCAACGTGCTTATAACACACACTTTCTCAAAATAACATAATTTCCAATGGGGATTCACGACTTAAATATCAAAATCATGATAAATATTGTTCAAGATTCATGCTTTATATCTCCACATATGTAAATTCATCTTTCAAAATCATAAACATCAAGATTTCATGATAATCATCATAAGATATGGGTTCATGCTTCAAATTCATAAAAATCAAATAAAAATTATGCCTTTGTAAAGAAAAGTACTTTTGGGCACAAGAACGAAAGAGAGTTCTTGTTGAAAAACCCCACATACCTTGAATGATGAACTTTAGATCGATAATCATTTTTGAGATGTTAATAGTGCCTTTGAATGATGGTTCTGGGAGTTCTTGAACTAGGAACTTGGAATATTGAATAAATTTGCAGAATTAATGGTGAACTTTGGAGGTTCTTGAAGTTGCACGTAGGAGCTTAGGGTTTTTTTTTTGAGGGAATTTGATGAAATATAACATATAATGCTTCTAATAAGCTTTAATATAGGGTTAGAACGGATTTTGGGTGAGGGAAAATGACCAAAACGCCCCTAGAAATCAAATAATTCTCGAATCTATCCTTTGGTGGACTGTTTTGATAGTCTGAAGTAGATCAACCATAACGTTTTACTCCAATATCCAAATTGGATGAAACCAATTTCATTAGAAAGAGGACTCTCATATATTTCCATTAGAATATAGTATCTCACCCAGATCATTGTGTACGAGGAGTTATGATCGTTTGAAATTAACCCAAAAATTTGCTTTTGACAGGCTAAAGTAGATCGACCATAACGTTTTGCTTCCATAGACAAATTGGATGAAACCAATTTCATTGGAAAGAGGACTCGCAGAGCTTTCCGTTGATATATAGTAAATCACACAGATCATTATGTACAAGGAGTTATGATCATTTAAAGTCGGAGAAAAAATACGCCAGGCCTCAGTACTTTTTCCTGCACGTGTTACTATTCACTACTATTTACGGTTAAATCGGAATGTTCATAACTCATCGCTCGGGTGTCCGTTTTGGATGATCCACATATCGTTGGAAAGATTATTCGATACTCTACACAATGGTGGGTCATAATCTGAGATATTCCACATGGAAAATTTATGATTCATTGTAGAAGATAGAACCCAACACGTTTTCGCACAAAATTTCAATGAAAAATTTCCCGGGGTATTACATCATCCCCCCTTGGAAACATTAGTCCTCGAATGATGCTAGACATGCCAAGACAAGATAGGGAATAGATCATACAGTTGAAACCATTCGTTAGACTCATCACCACATCGTTTCTCACTCTAAATGCAACATAGAATGCATAAATTCAAGAAACTACAGCTGAACACATAATAAATGACAGCTGAACTGCTGCAACTTTTATCAAAAGTGCATGATTTAAGAAAGAACGGTACCTTTGGCTTGATCAAAGTTTGCGTAAAATAGGTCCGGGTACTTGGATCACATATCTGCCTCAGCTTCCCAAGTTGCACCCTCAACAGATTGGTTTCACTACAACACCTTGACCAAGGGAACTTTTTTGTTCCTTAGTCTTCGGACACTAAAATCAAGAATCTCAACAGAAATCTCATCAAAACAAAGATTTTCTTGAATGTCAGCACTCACAGAGGAATCCACTACCACAGCATCGCTAATGTGTTTTCTAAGCATGGAGACATGGATATTGGAGAAGAGAGGACAACTCGTAAGGAAACTCGACCTCATAAGCTACATTACCAACACGACTAAGAATTTTGTAAGGACCAACATAACGGGGACTAAGCTTCCCCTTCTTTGCGAATCTCTTCACCCCCCTCATGGGTGAAATTTTCAGATATACCAGGTCACCAACTTCAAACTTAAGGAGTCTCCTTCTAACATTCGCATATGACTTCTGACGACTCTGCATAGTTTTCAACCTTTCCCTAATCAACTTAACTTTTTCCATAGCCTCAAATACCGAATCAGGACCACTCACAGCCGCTTCACCCACCTCAAACCAACCTATGGGTGATCTACACTTCCTCCCATACAAGGCTTCAAATGGAGCCATGGCAATACTAGAGTGAAAGCTGTTATTATAAGCAAATTCTATCAACGGTAACTGATCATCCCAACTTTCCTTAAAGTCAAGTGCACAAGCTCTTAACATAGCCTCTAAGGTCTGGATGGTCCGCTCATCCTGACCATCCGTCTGCGGATAAAAAACTGAACTCAAAAGCACTTGGGTACCAAGACCCTTCTGAAAAGCTTTCCAAAATTGCGAAGTGAACTGAGTACCCCTATCCGAAATGATAGACAAGGGAACTCCATGCAGTCTGACTAGCTTTCGGATATACAATCTAGCATAATCCTCAGCAGTATATGAAGTATGAACAGGCAAGAAATGAGTAGACTTAGTCAACCTATCAACCATAACCCAGATGGAATCATGATGGCATCGGGAAGGAGGTAAACCAATAATGAAGTCCATATTTATCTCTTCCCACGTTCAGGTGGGAATACTAAACTCTTGCATCATACCACCAGGTCTTTGGTGTTCAACCTTAACCTATTGGCATGTTGCACACTTAGCTACAAATGCTGCTATATCTTTCTTTATGCCACTCCACCAATAGATTTCCCGCAAGTCTCAGTACATCTTGGTGGCACCAAGATGAATAGAATATCGCACCCTGTGCACTTCAGCAATAATTCTCTGTCTCAGATTATCAACATTTGGGTCACATAATCTACCCTGCAATCTCAACACACCATCTCCCCCTTGGGAGAAAACCTCTACTTTTTGGTCCTTGACTGACTCCTTTAGTCTGACCAAACTAGCATCTAAGTATTGCTTTTCCTTACTTCCGAAACCAAGGAGGATTCGAAACTACTCTGAACCCCTATACTACCTTCAGCAGAGTCAAACAACCTAACCCCTAATTTAGCCAAACGATGTACATCACGAGCCAACTCTTTCTTACCTTCTACCACATGCAAAACACTACCCATGGAAACTCTACTTAGGGTATCCGCCATAACATTGGTTTTGCCCGAATGGTACAGCACACTCATATCATAGTCCTTTAACAATTCTAAACATCGTCTCTGCCTAAGATTCAATTCTCTCTGGGTAAGTACATACTGCAAACTCTTATGATCAGTGAAATCATCAACATGGACACCATAAAAATAGTGTCTCCAGATTTTCAAAGCAAACACAACAGTAGCCAACTCAAGGTCATGGGTGGGGTAATTTTTCTCATGGGGTTTCAACTGTCTAGAAGCATAAGCTATCACCTTACCCTTCTGCTTCAATACGTAGCCCAACCCAACTCTCGAAGCATCACAACAAACCATAAAACCATTAACACCATCAGGTAAAGTCAAAACAGGGGCTGAAGTGAGTCGAGTCTTCAACTTTTGAAAACTCTTCTCATAAAATTTGGACCACAAGAACTTCACTTTCTTTTAGGTCAACCGAGTCATAGGAGACGCTATAGAGGAGAAACCCTAAACAAAAAGGTGGTAATAGCCAGCTATACCCAAGAAACTTCAGATATTAGTTGGAGAAATAGGTCTAGGCCAATTTCTAACAGCTTCGGTCTTTTGGGGATAAACTCTAATACCCTTGGAAGAAATGATATGACCCATAAAAGCAACTGACCTTAGCCAAAACTCACACTTACTGTACATTGCAAACAACTTCTGATCTCTAAGGGTTTGTAAGACAATTCGGAGATGATCAAAATGTTTATACTCACTACGGGAGTACACCAGTATATCATCGATGAACACTATGACAAACATATCCAAATATGATCTAAACACTCAATTATGAGGTCCATGAAAGCTGCTGGGCATTAGTTAACCCGGAAGACATAACAAGAAACTCAACATGGCCGTAACAAGTTTGGAAAGAAGTTTTCAGAATGTCACACTCCCTAACTTTGAGTTAATGATAGCCAGAACGAAGGTCTATCTTTGAGAAATAACTTGCACCTTGCAATTGGTCAAACAAATCATCTATTCTCGGAAGGGGGTACTTATTTTTATGGTGACTTTATTTAGTTGGTGGTAATCAATGCACATACCCAAAGAGATATCTTTGTTACTTACAAACAACACAGGAGCACCCCAAGGAGAAATACTGGGCCTTATGAAACCCTTATGTAGTAGATCTTTGAGTTGCTCTTTCAACTCCTTAAGTTCTGCAGGGGCAGTACGGTAAGGAGGAATAGAAATGGACTGAGTATCGGGAAGAAGATCAATCTCAAACTATATCTCTCTATTAGGAGGTATCCCTGGGAGGTCATCCAAAAAGACATTAGAAAACTCATTGACGACGTTAACAGATTGAAGAGTTAGAGTCTCAGACTTAGTGTTTTTGACTATAACCAAATGGTAAATACACCCCTTGGAAATAAGCTTTCTAGATTTGAGGTAAGAGATAAAATGACTCTTGGGTGACACAGAATTCCTAGACCACTCAAACAATGATGCACCTGAAAATTGAAACTTGACCAATCGGGTCCGACAATCAATAGAGGCATAAAAAGAATACAGCCATTCCATACCCAGAATCACATCAAAATCTACCATGTCTAACTCAATCAGATTCGCCAACAAGACTCTATGAAGAACGGTAACTCAATGGGTCAGCGGATTGGTTGCTGACCATCATTATTTATTCTCGCTCAGCGTGGAGGCATATTTTTGAAAGAGAAGAGCATGAATCAATAGCAGAGAGAGACACTTTAAGCACGATAGACTTTGAAAAGAAAGAATCACATTTTTTCCTAAAACACTTGTAGCCTCTTGCTCATAGATGTGGCGCGCTACACACTGATGATCAAGACTCTACTTAATGCAGCTTGTCACACTCCCTAGGATACCTTAAAACCTTAGGCTCTGATACCAAGTTTGTAACACCCTGGAAAATGGGTCTCGGAGCATCACACGGTGCTTGAGGCTATGAGTAGCCCCAAATTAACCCTTTGAGCCATTTTCATTCAGTTCAACACAAATCAATGGGGTTTCCATAAATAACCTTCAAATATCAACAGAGTAATCATCATCCAAGAATAAAAGAATTTCATAAAGATAACAAAATACGACTTATTATTCAACTCCCAACATCTATACTAGTCTGATAAGCCTCTAAGAAAATCAATAAAACTAGCGAGCCATTGAGACAAGCCCCAACTGACTCATACTCAGTTATCAAATGTAAACAATTCCATGAAACCAACATCAGACATCACGTCCTCGGAACATGAGGACTCACCACAATAGAGGATGTAGAACAGCGTGCCCAAAGAATCACTATCGAACCTAGAACTGAGCAGCTGAACCTACATTTCATAAAAATGTAGCCCACATCCGAAGATGTGGGTCAGTACCATGGAAAGGAACCGACTATATGGGGGTGTATGCAGTTTTATAAACATCATCATCGTAAATATTTATAAGAAATATACAGGATGTATAAAAGACTCACATAACTCAAAGAAAATCATCATAATCATGAGAGGATGAAATAAGTACAATAACACATGTGAGTCATCCTATAATTTGTCAATCACTTTCATTTCATCAAGAATATCAATTCTCAAAATATAAATTTCATTTAAATCTTTTGAAAGAATAACTTTCACAATTCCACTTTCAAATTACTTCACCATTCACCATAGACACAAGTAAACACACACAGACTGGGAGATCCTATAACCGACATAAACCATGTGAGCTACATCGATATAAATCAGAGTACAACCCACGTTGGGGAGAGTCATCCTATCCTTGCCATCGGAGTAGGACTATCGATATTAAATCCACACAAACTAGTGATCACTATATAAATCAGCATCAGGCTCACTCCTATGGGGGCACATAGTTCTAACGAAGTAAGGTTACTTTATACCTCCCACTCGGTGCTAAATATTTCTCTTGGACTTAGCTTAGATCATTTCAAAGACAATCCACAACAAAACAATTTCAGTAATATATAAATATACATCGGGAGCCACCATGCTTCCCATCTATCAAAATCAACAACATTGTGGATTTCTTTCACACTCGAGTTCAAAACAACTCCTTTAAGACCAAAAGGTCAAATCATTCAAAATATCTCAAATATTCAACATCAACGTGCTTATAACACACACTTTCTCAAAAAAACACAATTTTCAATGGGGATTCACGACTCAAATATCAAAATCATGAAAACTATCAATCAAGATTCATGCTTTATATCTCCACACATATAAATTCATCTTTCAAAATCCTAAACATCAAGATTTTATAATAATCATCATAAGATATGGGTTCATACTTCAAATTTGGAAAAATCAAATAAAAATCATGCCTTTGTAAAGAAAATTACTTTTGGGCACAAGAACGAAAGAGAGTTCTTGTTGAAAAACCCCCACATAACTTGAATGATGAACTTTAGATCGATAGTCATTTTTGAGATGTTAATCATTCCTTTGGATGATGGTTCTTGGAGTTCTTGAACTAGGAACTAGGAATCTTGAATAAATTTGCAAAATTAATGGTGAACTTTGGAGGTTCTTGAAGTTGGATATTGGAGTTGAGGGTTTTCATTTTGAGGGTATTTGATGAAATATAACATATAATGCTTCTAATTGGCTTTAATATAGGGTTTGGATGGATTTTGGCTGAGGGGGAATGACCAAAACGCCCCTAAAAATTAAATAATTCTCGAATCTGTCCTTTGGTGGACTATTTTGACAGTCTGAAGTAGATCAACCATAATTTACTCCGATATTGAAATTGGATGAAACCAATTTCATTAGAAAGAGGACTATCATATCTTTCCGTTGATATAGAGTATCTCACCCCAATCATTGTGTACGAGGAGTTATGATCGTTTGAAGTTGAAACCAATTTTATTGGAAAGAGGACTCGTAGAGCTTTTCATTGATATATAGTAGATCATCCAGATCATTACGTACAAGGAGTTATGATTGTTTAAAGTTGGAGTAAAAATACGCCAGGCCTCAGTACTTTTTTCTGCATGTTTTACTGTTCACTACTATTTACGGTTAAATCGGAATGTTCATAAATCGTCGCTCGGGTGTCCATTTTGGATGATACACATATCGTTGGAAAGATTATTCGATACTCTATGCAATGGTGGGATATAATATAATACATTCCGCATGAAAAATTTATAATTCATTCTAGAAGATAAAACCCAATACGTTTACGCATAAAATTTCAACGAAAAATTTCCCAGGGTATTACAGTGACCTATGAATCTTTTGAGGAATATGTAACTCAATGGAGGTTAGAGGCTTCCAAAATACATCCTTCTGTACCTAAGAAGGAATTGATCCAAATTTTCCTCAAGACACTAGAAGGAATATACTTTTAAAAAATATTCTTCGTGGTCAGTCACAACTTTTAGAGTCTAATTTTTATTGGAAATAAATTAGAATATGAAACGAAGAATCCACCCAGGGAAGAGAAAGAGGATTCGTCATCTTCCATACCTCAAACACAAGGTTATCAACACAGTGAGACCCACGCTGATTTTGGTCCTCGAAAAATGGCTTGTTAGATCCACTCCTACTCTATCCAACAAGATCCCAGATGTTCACTAAAGAAACATAAAATGCATCACATAATTGACATTCCTGTTTCACGTTACTATTTTACTTGCCTTACGGCTAGAAATATTTTTTTGTTTTCTCTACATTTCTTTGTAATCTTGAACTACATTCGACCTAATACACAGGCAGCCCACTCTGGGTTCGATCTTTATCTAATAAAACACTTCTTTCCCCCTCTCTTTCACATTCCTACACTTTCAAATAAATCCAACTCTTGAGCACATAAAGGCAGATTATAATTGAGGTTAAGATATTCAAATTTAAGATAACCATTTCTCTTTGAGTGGTACAGGATTATAAGACTCCAAAGACAAAAACTTAGGCAGAATTTTTGAGGTTTCAAGAAAACCTCAAAAATTTCACGATTAAACAATATATCAATTCACAATGACATGTAAAAGGAGCCTTTCATTCTAAACTGGGGCAAAAAGTTTTGAGAATTCCTCAAAAATTTCACGAGTAAATAATTTATTCATAATGGCGTGCGAAAGACACTTTATAAGCTAGGGCAGAAATTTTTGAGAATTCCTCAAAAATTTTATCACGATGGAGTACAAATCCCAATAATTCATGGAGTAGAAAACAACGACCAAGGAGTCGACTCGAGCATGGTACAAATCCACATTTCTTTTTGAATGACAACTTTTCTTTGAGTACTAGATTAACAGGTACAGGTGACAAAAATCACTCCATCACGAGGGGGAACAATAACTAATCCAATATCTTGACAAGAGACTTCACAATTGATCCAAAAAATACGACAGATATGCTTTCTCATTTTCTATTATCTTTATTGTTATGATTTTTTGTTACAAGGTTCAATATTCTATAAACACACATATATCTGCGCACCATCTTTGCAGAGACGAGCTAAAAATGGCAGGACCAACGGGTACAGATTGCGATTCCACAATGCATCGAGAAGCCCCAAAGCTGATCACACGATTCCACAATGAGAAGACAAGAAACTGATCACACGATTCCACAATGCATCGAAAAGACAAAAACTGATCCCATAATGAGAAGCCAAGTAGCTGATCACACAATTTCATAATACATCGAGAAGCCAAAAATCTAATCCCACGGTGAGAAGAAAAGAAGTTGATCAGCCAAGGAGCTGATCACACGAATCCACAATGCATCAAGAAGTCCAAAAGTTGATCCCATAATGAGAAGCCAAACAGCTGATCACACAATTCCACAATGCATTGAGAAGCCCCAAAGTTGATCTCATGATGAGAGGAAATAACTGATCACATGATTCCATAAGTGCATCGAGAAGCCAAAAGCTGATCCCACGATGAGAAGCCAAAAGTTGATCCCACAATGAGAAGCCAAGAGCTGATCCCGCGATTCCACGATACAACAGATATGCTTTCTTTATTTCCACATTCACTTTATGTTTATCAATTATTTTTTTCTTACATGTCTAACCTTTTTTATTTAGTACAATTTAAAGCACGCGGTTGAGGGAGAAGGAATAACAAATAGAGATAATTTTCATTTCTGTTTTCCGAGTATTACCCCTTCTATTCATTCATCGCCTAAACTAATCTTAAAACTGACCGACCTTAACATTTTCAAACCCAACTTACATCATTGTCTCAAACCCTCCTTACGTCATTATTTCAAACCCTATTCATTTCCATATCATTGATCGACCCATAATATCTTCGTTGATTGCCCGTCCTTTATCATTGACATTCTTTAGGAATATTGTTCATTCCTAAACTTAGAACTACAAATGGCCTGATTCTTATAAAACCAAAGATATGTAGGAGACTTGAAATCGAAGTCTCGGCCACACTAATTTTAACCACCTCCTGTTACTTTAATTCCTACGAGTCTTTCTCGGTCGAACAAAATCGTTTACTACGTCAACTTTTATTTCTTGACAATTCTTTTATCATTCTCAAGCAACGAAAGGGTAGCTATTGACACCCATTTTTGATCCCTCGATAACATTCTTAGGTGGTTATTTTATCAAAATTATTTAATTTCAATTATTAATATTTTTACACATTATTCTTATATTAAACACATATTGACGTGTCACATTCATAATTTAGAAAAATGCAAAAACTATTTTATTATCTTTTAGTATCATCTTTTATAGTCAAATATGATATTTTATATAATTTTATTAATATTTATTAAATTATTATTTTTTTCACGTAATTGTGCACACTCACATTTTTGCAAAATACATTGTCTAGTTTTATTATCATATTTGTTATTATTTATTTACTAATACTATTATTATTCACTATTATTTAAATAATAGCCTAAATTGAAATTTGTTTTTCCTAATTTATTCATCTTTTAGCTCAATTTTATCCAAGTCATTACAATTTTAGCCAATTTAGTGCAATTATAGCCAACTAGTGACTCAATTTAAAATTTTATTTAATTTGGGGTCAAATTTTTAACTTTAGATCTCAAACGATGATTGAAACTGATCTGACAGCTGAGATCGAGATCTACTTTCTTTTCTTTTAAAAAATTAAAACCTAAACCTAATCCATGTTCCACCAAAATAGTCGTTATAGTGTTTTCTCTACCTCTCCTCTTTCTTTTCTCTCTTTGCCATAACCACCAGTGATGGTACCATCGCTATCCTATCGCTGGTATCTCTTCTTTCTCTCTTCCCCCATCCCCTTCTCCAGAGAACCAGTGCCGCCACACTGCCCGCAAGCCTCAGTCGCCGTTTTTCTCTTCCCCTTCGGTGAACTAGTGTCGGCACTATCCAAATTCGCCTATCGTATTGGCCACACCATCAACCACCAGCGACTAATGCTGCACTATCGTGTCACTTCCCATCGAGGGACCCCTCCGGCGATGCTCCAAATCACTGCCATGAAACCACCAAAAACCACAAGAACGTCGCCAGCCATCGCCCTATTCCCCTTTTCTCGTTGGCCATGTTCTTGTCGAAATTGAGGACCGGTGAGGTCCCATTTTGGTGACCCTAACTATTATACGGTTTGATCTCTCAATCCTTTAATTCCATGCTTGTTTTCTTTGGTTTGATTTGCATGTTGTTTTTCTTCTTTGGGTGCTAATTGCCTAAATTAATCCCTTAGATCTAAACTTTTTGATATCTGACTTTGAATTTTGATTGGTTTGACTATATGTTCATCTCCGGATTTGTTACATGTGAAAATCCTCAAATTTCACTGATTTGAATTAACCTTAATTTCAATACTTGATTTCTGATTTGTGAAGTATGATGATACTCTGGCCTAAATGAATTTTTGCGATCCTTAATGATTTTGGGTTGTGTGCTTTTGTCTTTTGAACTTATGATGGTGAACTGATTACAGCCTAATTTTAGTTCAATAATTGATTTTGGAAAAATTGTGATTTCCCCAATCCGTGTTCCCCTTCTATTCTGGGTAAGCCTATGCTTGTTTATTTATTTCGATTAATAAATTCAAAGAATGATGGATTTTCTTTCCTTTCCTCTATGTTGACCGATCTTTAAGTGGTTCTGAGACTATTCTATTATTGATAATTATGGTAAACTTTGATTTTAATGGTAATAATTTGAATAATTGATTTTTTTCTCTCTTCTTCTCTTGTATTTTGGCTAATTCACATGTTGATTGATTTTTCTTTCCTTTTTTTTTGTTTGAATGATTTTACATGACAATCTTTATATTTAAGGAAAATCCCTTTGATTGATGAAAAGAATATATTTTTTCTTTCATCATGGTTATCATTGTGACCCTCTCCACTATGTACACAACCTATCATTTCACTTAATGACAGTGCTTCAATCACAAATCATTACTCTCTAAAAACAAAAAGCGAATTACTAGCTATTTCAATTCAAATAAAAGACTCATATTTTCCAAAGATTGTATGTGGCATTTCTTCGTTAAGGAGGCATCTTTTTTCATCTCACTGTCGGAATTGCTATACTTCAACAACTTTCTTATTATTTATTTGTTATCCGCGACTTACTAGTAAGTCTTCGAATCGATGTAATTATTTTATTTATCTATGTGTGCTAACTGCATTATATTATGAAAGTCTTTAGGAAGCATGCCTATAGGAACACTTTGATATTTGTCATTATGTGGTCCGGTTTGCTTGCTATTACATCTTAGGTTACAGGTTCAAATAGGTAATTATGATATTTTGAAGAGTCGTCGGGGTATTTACTTTAGATTGTAGTAATTTTATTTAGTTCTAGTTTCTGATTATTTGGATTGTAATATTGTCTAAACACTACTATTATTGTAATAATAAGATTTGGGGGACTGCTTTGGGAGGAGGGGAATTATGTGCTTTATGAATAGTATAGGTAGACACAACTTAGGCTTTATATTTTTTACGTGCTACGTGCATCATCTAGGCATCTAAATTTAGGATTTATTAATACATGCAATGATTAATCGATTTATTAATGAATTTGATTCAATTCGTGCATATTAACATGTCTTTAGCATGTTGAACATTAGGTGAAAATAATTTAATATATGTCTATCATGTTAACAAGAATTTAAGTATATTAACTTGACATTAAGTATATATTTTAGCATGTTGAGCATATTAATTTGACATGAAGCATATCCATGAATTTTTTTCATATTAGATCTAAAACATTTTAATGCATCTTTAGCATATTAGCATATTAATTCATTCTTTTTAAGCATGTTAACGTATTTTCATCGTGTCAAGCATGTTAAATCCAGTCCAAATGGGTTAATATATTATCAACATGCTAAATAGTAATGTTAACACATTTCTGCATATTAATACATATCAGCATGCCAAAACAGTAACGTTAATGTATTACAACATGGTAATATCATAATTTTAGCATGATAATAACTTGTAACATGATAAGATTAAGGGGCAATATGTTAAAATCTCTGTACGTTGACATATTTTCTAACGTGATTAACATGCTAAATATTAGTTTTAAGTCAATTTTAGCATGTTTAAAAATATCTTCAGCATGTTAACATAAAGTGCCTGCATTAGTATATTTTCAGCATGTCAATAATAAGTCATATTTTTACATTACTAAACTGTGTTTCTGCATTATTAAATGTATTTCTGTATAATTAAAACTGCATTTCTGCATTATTAAACTGCATTCCTGCATTATTGAACAACATTTTTGCATTATTATATCTGTATTTCTGTATTATTATTGTGCTTCTGCATTATTAAATTTGTGTTTCTGCATATTAATGTTAATACCAGCATGTTAATAATTGACATTATGTAAATTTCAGCCGTTAATGACTTCAATATGTTAAACATAAAATTTCTATATGATAATTCGTTCTCCCGCATTTAAATGCATCCTTAGCATGTTTTAATACATTTTTAATATTTTTGTCAATTTCTTATATTCTCATTAGTTTATAACACTTAATTCGTGAGAACAATTTCTTGACATATTTACCGCACTTTAGACACCCTCTTTCAATCACTTGACAACACTTTGTTACATTCACGAATCACAGCTATATTTTTATTACACTAATACTAGTTGAACACTTAGATATCATGCCTATAGGTCAATGACACAAAAAATAAATAATTATTTGTCTTTGCATATCAATCGCATTAACAAATGTTAATTAACCAAGAGGCTAACTTGGGACAATTATGTGCTACGTGATGTCCTACTTGTTACGCGCTTCTTGGGACAATTATGTGCTACGTGATGTCCTACTTGTTACGCGCTTCGAGTCCTAGGCAACATAGCTTTATTTCTTATATATCACAAAACCAAAATAGCAAAGTCCAATGCCTCTTGGAGGACAAGTTGGACGGTAAGTATGTCTAAAAAATGTTAGTTTTATCTTTGTACTAGAACGCCTTTAGACTTGACATCTAGCCTAGGTGGGGTGGGACGGGTAGTCATTCGGAAGTGATAATCCCAACAGATATTAACGGCAAGACTAATGACATTGTAACTTGTCTAAGAGTTCGGCCGGTGGGTCGAATGATGATTAAACAAGCTGGGGTTCTGATCCGAATGAGACCAAAAATATTTCTTTGTTTGATTTGAATAATTTTTTTATTCTTTTATTTACTCTGCGTATTGATTTATTTGGGGTAGTTAGTTTGTTACATAAGCAGTCCCCTTTGTCATAATTGTTTTCCTTCTCTCTTCTCGTTTATCTACTTTACATTATTTGTTGTATCACTTTTATCACTTTGATAATTAATAAAAATTATGAAATAACTTGTGTTTGCTTATTAATTACTTTATCACTTAGTAAACATTTAAGTTAATAAAACAAGAGACCTTATTTGATCACATGAAATCCCCATGTAAAATACAAATTCAGCCTGGAACCATCTTTGTGGGCCTTGAAAGGTACCTAACACCTTCCCTTTGAGGTAATATGAATCCTTACCCGAATCTCTGATGAACTAAGACAAAACAACAAAATAGGTTCGTAGTAGCATAGACCGGTGCCCTAACGCACCTTAATTCGTTAGGTGGCGACTCTTCACACTCTATCTCAAAACAATCCCAAAAAAAGTGATCATGTTGAATCCCGCTTTCCACGAGGAAAATGGGGCGTGAGAATTGGTCAAGTAGCAGCATCAGCGGTAAAAACAACAATAATGGTTGACAAGAAGAAGATGATGATAATAAAGTAAAAGATGATGATAATGAAGCAAAAAATGATGAATAAAGCACCAGCAACAATGAACAACAAAAATCACGAAGAGAGAGAAAACAACAACAACAAAGAAGAGAGAGAAATACACTTTTTTTTTCTCCCCGTTTTTCGTTATATTAACAAACATTTGGATCAAAGTGTAAATTTAAAAACAGTTGGATTATGTTAAAAAATTTTCAACTTTCTTAATCCATAATAAAGTAATTGTCACATCCACTCAATTATTAAGACTTGAGTTACTTACACCTCATTTTCAGACTCTTTTGTCACCTACAACTCAAAGCCCTGACTTTCTTGCTATTTAATATACTAGTTTAGGTGTACGCGTCTCGCGCGTGTAACTCACTATAATGAATTTAAACGCTACACTAAATACGATATTTATTCAAATAGTAAGAGAATTTATTTAATTAGATATATAGTTGTTGTAAATATCAACGACACAAATGAGGTAGGTATAAAATATATTGACAACCCCTTAAATTACAGCTCATGTTTAGAAAGAAAAAATAATCATAATATTTTATATTACTCAAAATTTTGATCATTAATTGTCTTTATCATCATAATCATCATTCATCTTCAAGATACCTACAAAATTGAAAAAAAAAAACTACGAAATCAATGCATCTAAGTAAATTAAATATTACAAAAATATATTTCTTTGATGTATCTTGGCGACCAAAAGAAGAAGAAAATTCAAATCAAATAATAAAAAATCATTTAAGATCAAAAATAAATATATCTTGTTCCATATATTCATGTTAGATATTATTGTATTTTTCTAAAAGAATTCTCAATTTGTAGAAGTTCAAAACTTTTTTTCTTCAATAAAGAAATTATATAAATATGATTGATTTTTACTTTTTTCATTAATTATTTATCAATAATAGAATATTTTAAATTCCAAATAAACTAAACTAATACAAATAAGAGTGATTTTTTTTAACCCTTTTTAGTTTTTGATAAACTTTTGCTTTCCTTTTATTTAATACAAAATAGAGTTCATGTTTTTTTAAAAAAAAATATATATATATGTAGTCCTAAAAAAGAGGGGGGAAAGAATCTGATTTTAGTTGGGTTTGAAGTCCTAAAATTAATTAAATATTATTAGGTAAATAGTAAAAAGACGATTTTGTCTAAAGGACAATCTTTTAATAAAGGGCAAAAAGTTCAAATCATTTTTTTTAAGGATTTTCACACTTTTAATATATTATAGATATAGATTATAGATATACATATAGATATAGATATAGATATAGATTATAGATATAGATATAAAAATATAGATAATTTATTTATACTACTTTTTTAATGGTGATTTTAATGTCATAATTCTATATTTTCTCAACATCTAATTAAGTAGCGTAATACAGATATGGGATCAACTTGATCTAATAAAATGTTTTATTTTTTGTGATGTAAAAGGTATTATTATTCAATATACTTAAAGAAGACATAGCGTTCTGAAAGTTTAATAAATAATACGTTGATTATTTGCTCTCACACTTCGCAACCTCTGAGTTGCCTGTGAACGCTTTTATGTTTTTGCCTACTGCTGTGAACTCTATGTTTTTGCCTACTGTGCAATATCAATAACAATCATCCTTTTATCAAAAAAATAAAAAATAAAAAATACTTTTTATAGTTTGTAGGAAAAATAAAGAGATTAAGGTGGATATCATTAAATAAAATAGGATATGACGAAAATTAGGTGTAAATTGCAAAAAATTCATTATATAAGTAGATTCACTCAACTATCAAATATTGTGGAAGCTTCATGCCAATTCAAAATAGGTTATTCTTTTTTAAACAAAGCGAGTAGTAAGTTTTCTGATATAGACAACATAGTGTTTTTTTTTTTTTTTTTTTTTTAAATCATCTTATATACACGAGCAACACAATAGTTTGAAAATTATGTAACACTATGAAAATTGTCGCAGAATAAAGTTAACATTTTAAACACTTTATTAGCAGCTTCCTAAAAGATTTATATTAACATGATTACATACACTACTGTAATCTCTTGCAGGCAAAATTTCTAATGAGTATGCAAGCATGTTTCAAGAGGATGACTGAACAATGAAGTTGTCTCAACATCATTACCCCACACCCTTTTAGATCTTGCAATTACTCTATTTGGGTTCGCCAGTGACCATATACTGTTTTGATCCTTTAAAACAATTTGTTGAATATTAGTATGGATAATGAAGAGACATAATATCTTAAAAGATATGGATGTTTTCTTATAAAGAGTGCAAATTGTGATATCACAATTGCATTAGCAACATCCATTGCAGCTCTATAGTTTTTCATCAATCAAATCTTTCACTTCTTGTGTTGGCTCATACTCCAGAGCACTATTGTAGAAGGGTGGTCGGAAATTATCTTGTGTCCAGAGATTATTATGACAGATTCCATAGCATTTAACAGATTACAGAATTATTCCATGCTTTCACATTCATTACATTCCAGTCACTTGCCACTTATACATACAAATTTTATTCCAAGCTAATAGAGCTCTTTTTGATACATCACATACCCATGTTCATAGAAAGGTGTTTCATATAGACTTTATTTTGGAATTACTTTCTTTCGAAGAATACAAAATTGGGACCAATCTATATATGCTAAATAGCAAGAAAGTCTTGCATATATGATTGCCAAGTGGCTGCATAGTATACTGCCATATTTTACTTTTTAGGATAAATTAGTTAGGTTAGGTAAAATTAGTTATTGATTTTGAATTTAAAATTAAAAATTGTAATGACCCATTTTATCGTTATTAAATTATCTATAATAAATACATGAAAATTCATTCCTCAATATTAACTTGGGTCCAAAATAGCAAATATTTTATTTGTTATGTCACCTCAAATTTTTCGGCGTAGATCTTAGCCTTTGGATGTGTCTAGATAGACTCAAGCTCGATGAAATTAATTATTCATGAGTTCTAATATAAATATCTTAGTTTTAAAATTCTTTTAGGATGAATTAAGGTCGTACAATATCCCTAACACAAAATTACATATAAAATTTTCTTTTGGATATAGTTTCGATATAGGTTTTTATTAGGGACAATTTCAAACGAACATATCTCATATAATATAAGGAGTTAGGGGTCCCATTAATTATCAAATCAAAGATCTTTGGGTCTTCTTTCCAACGCAATAAACCGTTCCTCAATCCGATTTCAAAGTAAAAAGTTGTGACTGTTTTGCTGAGCACTTCTGGACAGAAATGGGATTTCACTGTAGCAAAAATTCTGGTTGTATTTACATCAGCTTCAGCCGTATTTTAGGTCTAAAAATTCCAAATTTCATTCCCCAACCCTAGAGAGGTGATTTCCCAAAGCTTAAGGTGAAATTCCTTCATGGAGGTAAGTTTTTCCATTATTTTCTTCGTTTTTTAATACATTAATATCTTAGAATCCTTAGAAAGACCTTTAATGGTGGAATTCTTTTGAGGAATACTCATGAGTATTCTTAATATGACTTAGAGCTGATTCTAAACTATAAATTAGAGATTCCTAACATGAATTTCATAAACTAGACTATGAATTTTGATGGCTAGGAACCTTGAATTCCATAAAGATGAGACCTTTAGTATAAAAACTCCATTAATGGAGATGGGTTGAGCATGAAAGATCTAATTAATAATTAAGTGAATTTGGGGGATGATATAGACCTTGAATAAAGGGTAGAATTAGTGGATTTGAATTCCCAAGATATTTGATTGAAGAGTAATTACTAATTACTCTTATAATTACTTGATTTTTATATGATTTATTATTCCCAGGCATGAAGGAAAGGAAAGAGCATCTTTGTTCCAGCTTGTTTCTTTTAAAATCTTAGTATCCAGGTAGGCTAGGTTTAATGAGTAGAAGGTTGTGTTATTTTATATTAATTCAGAATTGATGGGAGAAAGCATGACTAGGACTACAGGCATAAGTTGAGGTGGTTAAAGACACGAGAACTTAACTTTAATTCCAAAATCTATATTATTGATTAATTATGTGATATTTGCGATATTATGTGCTATGTGTAGCAATGAGATTGTTGTAAACGAAGGATGTGGGCATGATAGTTCTTAGTTGTTCTGGTGATGAACCTAGTTGAGTAGTAATGATATTAAGTTGTATGTGTTGGACAATAATATGGTGAGGAGAACCATGCTAGGATTAAGTACTGATGAGCATAGTAAACTCTAAAGGTTACATGACTTGAATTAGTGTGATGATTGTATTATATGGAAAGAGGTAGTGACATTTTAATAATTAATGAGTAAGTAATATTTTAATAATGACTTGCATGCTTAAGTGTTAAATTATGATTTGTTTTGTAGTATTCTTGTTTTGATATTGATAAAAGCACTTTATCTATTGGATGCCCATATGAGGCTAAATTGGTGATAATGATGATTTATTGAAATGTGCCTATGAATGGCTTGTTTGATAATGATAACTACTTGTATTAATGCCATGAATGACTTGTTGATGTTTGAATTGTTGATGCGTGTATAAATGACTATTGAAAATTTACTTGATGGAATTATTTTATGACTTAAAGTGTACTTGTAAACCTTGTACATCGTGTTGTATGCTATGAGATAGTGTAAATTTGATATTGATATTACTTGTTTATGTTGGATCCGGTACCACGCTGGAACGGATATGTATACATTGGATCAGGTACCACGTCGGTACGGATATATATATGTTGAATCGGGTACCACACCAGTACAGATATGTATATGTTGGATTGGGTACCACGCTGCTAAGGATATGTATATGTTGGATCGGGTACCACATCGGTACGGGTATGTATATGTTATGTATATGTTGGATCGAGTACCGCGCTGGTACAGATATATATATATATTGGATCGGGTATCACGCTAGTATGTATATGTATATGTTGGATCGGGTACCATGCCGGTATGGATATGTATATGTTGGATCGAGTACCACGCCGGTACGGTACATTAACATAGATTGTTCCCTGCAGGTCATGACTATTTGGGTAAAAATAAGTCTCATAGCATGTGTGTACATAGTTGTGTTGAGTCTGTGGATGTTTATAGCATGGTTGATACTCTTGATGGTTATGTGACTTGTTTGTGAGAACTGTTTTATCCGTTATTAGTGTATTGTTGATTCATTGGGTATTTGATTGTGTAATATGTATTTGAAAAAGTTAAACTTTGTAATTACTTATATGTTGGTTGAGTTGCTTCAGTTATATGTGATAATCATAACTTACCAGAATGGCTAGTTATCATTCTTTAAAATTATGAGAGAGCATTTGGTTGTCTATGATCATGGGTTTGTACCTATGAATATGAGTAATGAAAAAAATAAGGTGAATAAAGAGGAATAGTGATGTATGAGCATTGGGTTGTGGTTGATTGTGTGAATTAATGAGGCTAGAGTATGTTAGTAGTGAATATAATATTCACGGAGTTGGAAGAATAGTTGGATGGTGTAAGTTATATAGGTAAAGTAATAATGTTATCACAACCTTAGTTGAATTATATTTCATTCAAGATGTCATAATTTGTTTTCCATAATTCTATTATGATTATATAAACTAATACGGTCGTCCGATGATGCCTACCAGTACGTGTGGTTGTACTGACCCTACTCTACTACATATGTTCTTAGAGTGTAGATTGCATGTAGGTTATTTTGCAGTTACTAGATGGATGACGATATTCAGCACTAACTTTTGTACCTTCTTTCCGGCCGATGTTAGAGTCTTTGTATTATTTATTTTATTATCAGACTATCCTATAGTAGATAAGTCTTGTACATGTTTGGCCTAGTCTAGGGATAGTGAAGGACATTTGTAAGAAGTTTTTGAAAAAGTTTATTTATTAGTATTTAATTTACTTTATATTTTCTTAAAAATAAAAGTCTTCCGCATATTTTTAGTTTGGGTAATAAGGGTTCTCCTAGCTACTTAGAATAGCGTAGGTGCCCACACGGTCCGTTAGTCTGGGTCGTGACAGTTGGTATCAGAGCGTTAGGTTCACCGGTCCCACAGTTACAAGAGAAATGTCTAGTAGAATTTCATAGATTGGTGTGTAGGGCCCCACACCCAATCTTCGAAAATCTATGAGGCATGTAGAAGTTGTTTTTCTTTTTTTCTATCCATCGTACCATCCTAATCTTCGACTATTGAGTTGGATCCATTTGGTATCTAGACAATTCCAATTGGTATCATAAAAGAGCTCAATTGGAATGTAGTTGATTCCAATTGGTATCTTTATAATTTTGAATAAAAATCTAGAAGATTTTAATTGGTATCTGTTAATAAGGTCTAAAAGTTATTGTTAATAGGTAAAGACTTGTGAATGTGGTAAATTTATTGATTGCTTGTGTTTGATATTTGGCTAAACTAGTGTTGCTAGATTTTTGCCATTGTTGAGAATAATTTTTGTTTGAATTTATGTGATGAAAATTGACCAAGTTATTTTTTTTTGATAATTGTGATGAGATTATTTAGTTTCTTATTATTGTGAAACTAGCAATATTATGGTGTTTACTTATTTTTGATACTATTATACTAATGAAATTGATGGTATGAGAATTGAGAGGATGATGTGAGAACTTGATATCAAGAAAAGATGGTGAAAAGGTGACATGAATAAAAGACTAGGGTGATATGTGTTTTTTGTAATGAGAGATTTTTGTTAATGATTTTCTAGATGGATCCTTGTGTGGTTCAATTATTTGATATTACGTGGGGATCCTTGTGCAGTCTAGTCATTGGGACTATATTTAGAATTTTTGTGCATTTCTATTATTGAAATTATTATAGGTTACTTGTGAGGACTAGCTAAGTGGCATTATTTTTGAGGTCCTTATGTGAACAAATTCTTAATACTTGGCAACATAATGAATTTTAAATAAAAATGACATAAACCTAGTAGAGGTTGTTGATACCTATAGAACTTGATTGATGACTTGTCTGAAATGTGATATTGGTGATGAGACTGTTAATGATCTATAATCGATTTATTTTGTTTGACCTTGCTTATGTTCTAGTGGTATGGGATCCACTCTTGAGGTGATTAAGAGTTAAGTGAAGCCCATAATGAAAATATTGTTAGGTGAAAATAAAAATGACTTTGTATATCTTAAATTAGTGTTAGTAATATAAGAGTGGTTTGGCTTGACCATGAAGTGTTGACGTGTGAAGAATGTTGAGTTAGTGATTGCTTGGACATAAGTTATAGTTGTGGATTTATGCACTAGGGAAAATCTTGAGAAGATAAATTATTATTGATTTGACCTTGTGACTGAATTATGCATTTGCATGTCCCACAAAGTTGGCTGATATGTAACACTTTTAGAGGATAGTAATTTTCATGATAGTGGCAATACAAAATCAAATGGCTTAGTTACATTCATAAAATAATTAAGAATGATTCTGCATGGGAGAATAAGTGAACTATTAATGGCATGCGTGATCTTTCTTGGGTGATACTTGGTGGATATTGCTTGTTGAGAGATTAAGATATGATGATTAGATGAATATTAACGATGTTGTTGAAACAAATATATTGTAGGTTATAATTTTGTGAGATCTTTATGGCTAATAGTTGAAAGCTTGTGTAATGAGTGAGAGGTTATGTTGTCATCTATGTATAGTAATAAATACTAAGCTTGAATCGTGGGTAATCTTGTAGTGTTTATGAAATGTTGAATCTAACTTTATAGAATCAATTTAATCGTCTTGATCGAGTTCATGCGGATATCTAAGTTATGTGACTTGTAAGTGGTGTGGTGGCTTAAATATGATCAAATGTAGATTCTTGATGGGGTAGTCTTTGCTAGAAACCGATTTAGGTGTCTAGAGAGAGATTGTGTGTTGGATGGATTAGATGTGACTTATCTAGTGTTAAAAATTTGAGTAGTAGATTCATGTAGCATCTCGTAACACTTTTTAGAATTGAATTCGGGACTCTAGAGCTTTGGAAGTGAAAAAGAGGTGGTTTTGGATGTTTTTTCTTCATCTAGGTGAATCTTTTAACCATCTTTAGCTGGATTTCATGCAACTCAAGTTTCAGCCGAAGGCCGTTGAAAAGACTGTGGGTTGATTGATAAGGATATTAATAGAGTGAATAGGGTGCAGTATAAGCAACTCTATTAGTAATGTCTCTCTAATTCCAACCTCGTGCTTTTCTCCACTGAATTCCCGTTCGGGGATGAACGGATGGAAAATTGGTATCTGATTATAACGGCCTATTTCATCGTTATTAAATTATCCATAATAAATTCAAGAAAATTCATTCCTCAATATTAACTTGGGTCCAAAATAACAAATATTTTATTTGTTATGTCACCTTGAATTTTTTGATGAAGATTTTAGCCTTCGAATATATCTAGAAAGACTCAAGCACGATGAATTTAAATATTCATGAGTTCAAATATCAATAATTTAGTTTTAAAGTTCATTGAGGATGAATTAAGGTCGTACAATATCCCTAACATAAAGTTACGTATAAAACTTTCTTTTCCATATAGTTTCGATATGGGTTTTTATTAGGGCCAACTTCAAACAAACATATCTCATATAATATAAGGAGTTAGGGTTCCCATTACCTATCAAATCAAAGATCTCTGAGTTCATTTTCCAACACAATAAACCATTCCTCAATCCGAATTCGAAGTAAAAAGTTATGATTGTTATACTGAGCACTGTCTGGGCTGAAATGGGATTTTGTTGTAGCGATGGTTAAGAACCTTGAATTCCGTAAAGATTAGACCTTTATTATGAAAACTCCATTAATGGAGATGGGTTGATCATGAAATAGCTAATTAATAATTAATTGAATTTGGGGAATGATATAGACCTTGAATGAAGGGTAGAATTAGTGGGTTTGAATCCCCAAGATATTTTATTGAAGAGTAATTACTTATTACTCTTATAATTGCTTGTTTTTTAGATGATTGATTATTCCAAGGCATGAAGAAAAAGAAATAGCATCTTTGTTGGAGCTTGTTTCTTCGAAAAGCTTGGTGTCCTGGTAGGATAGGTTTAATGAGTAGAAGATTGTGTTATTTTATATTTTCATAATTCAGAATTGATGGGAGAAAGCATGACAAGGCCTACGGGCATGAAGTTGAGGTGGTTAAAGACATGACAACTTAGCTTTATTCCCGAAAACTATATTATTGATTAATTATGTGATATTTGTGATATTATATGCTATGTGTGGCAATGAGATTGTTGCAAATGAAGCATGTGGGCATGATAGTTCTTAGTTGTTCTGGTGATAAACCTAGTTGAGTTATAATGATATTAAGTTGTGTGTGTTGAACAATAATATGGTGAGGAGAACCATGCTAGGATTAAGTACTAATGAGCATAGTAAAATCTAAAGAATAGATGGCTTGAATTAGTGTGATGATTGTATTATATTGAAAGAGGTATTAACATCACTACAAAAAATGGGTTTATTTGCGGGGGTTTATTTGCGGGGGTTATTTTAACCTCCGTAAAAATATATGAAATACGGGGGTTAAAAATTTATCGCTAAAATTTATAAAGTTACGGGGGTTTTAGACCTCCACTATAAATTGCGGCAGTTTTAAACCCCCGCTATCAATCTGCTTATAAGCCATAAAAATATAAATTTGCAGGGGTTTTAGACCCCCGCTATAAGCCAAAAAAATACTACTGCCGCCTAATATTTTCCCTCTTTTTTTAATTGGCAAAAAAAATATAAATTTGCGGTAGTTTCAGACCCCCTCTATATTCAAAAAAAATAGCACAACATTTTCCCTCTATTGTTTAATTGGGCAAAAATATTTTCCTTACTTTCCCAAATCGATAGCAGCTCCCAATTAATCGACCCTCTCTCATTTTCCCTCTCTCATTTCCCAAATCGGCCGGTAAAACTCATTTTAGCCACGAGATCTGGCATTAAGCTTTGTAGTCACAGGATCTGTGTATAGAGAATTGCTATAGCAAGGGCAATTCTGAACGATCCTCACATTTTACTTCTGGACGAAGTAACAAGTGCTCTAGATGCCGAGTCTGAGTTTTTTGTACAAGAAGCACTTGAAAAAATTATGGTTGACCGAACAACCATAATTGTCGCGCATCACCTTAGTACAGTGAGGAATGCTGATAATATTGTTGTCATTCATCAAGGAAAAATTGTTGAGGAAGCTATAAACAAATATGTACGGCTATGATAATACAAGATATCTTGCTTTATTTTTACTCTAAGCACTTAAAGAACTGTTGAATGAGTTGAGCAAATTAAACATACTTTTCCCTAATGAATATTCTCTACCATTCTCAGATATTGACTGCTAACATCATTGTATATCTCAGATATTACTACTTTTTGTAAATGTTTTGAAAAAAGTTTTGATCCTCGTGTCTGAAGGATAACTTTCATAGTGCCACAGGTAGATCTTTTAGTTTGTTTTATTTCATTTGCTTAAAGGTTCATTATATGTTTGCCAAATCTAATGTTTTTGAGTTATTGCATATTTATGTGTTAGAGGGTGGATCTGTTACCTGTTTTAGTTTAAGTTGTGTACATGCCCAAATTTAGCTAAGGGTCTTTTGGAAATTGGTTTGCGTATGCTCTATCCTTCCTGGATACCACTTGTGAGAGTACACTAGATATGTTGTTGTATTAGTTATAGTTTTTGGATTTGATTATTGGTTTAAGTTGGAAGCTTTTAATAAATGATAGATTACACATGTCCTTGAAACTTAGCTTAAATTGACTGTTCTGAAATACAATGTTGTCGATTAGTGAGGCTACATGGTTAAATCTTGTACTATTATGTTTTGGTTTCTTTCAATTTTGGTGTTTATATTTTATATTTTGATGTATTACCTGAGTAGAGTAGTTTCATAAACAACCTTCGTCGGATTTGATGGGTTATCTTGTTGTTCTATTTTGTTGTGTATTTGTTTTGGCTCTTCCTCGAATCATTAAGAATATAGTGCATTTTTTGGGGAGTCTCAATGACATAGGTTTTTATGGTTTTCTAATAGGTAATTGATGGTGATTATTTGCAGATAAGCTTAACAAGAATGTTAAATACATTAGCACCCATAGAAAGGGTATCCTTATTGTTGATGAATCCACTGGAACAATCAGCACGCATCTCTCAAGCATTAATGTTGAGAATGTAGAATCAAACAAAAGGACTCTCCGTGAGCGTCTCTTCTGCACCCCTGGTTGTCTTCAATACCTCAGTGGAGTTATCTTGTTCGAGGAAACACTCTCTACCAAAAGACTGCTACTGGTATGTTTTCCAGACCTTAATTTATTGGCACTGATTTCTGATTTACCTGATTGTTTATTTTTTTAATTCAAGTATTAACCCAAGATCGTTAAGGACTGATGCATAGTAATTCTAGACACCAATTTGTTTAGAACTAAGGCATAGTACTAGTTATATAAATTGTTTCATTTAAGCATGCATTACATTGATGGTCTGGTGTGAACTCTGTGAAATAATTTCAGCAAGACGAGTTTCCAGTTTGTGAAACTTATTTGGTTCATAGCAAAGAAATGATCACAAAATATAGGACTTTATGAGGTGTACTTTGTAGAGAAGGTCAACCAAAGTGGTTTCTAGGACATCATGTGCACTTAGCTGAAACACTGCCTTCTCTCGTACTCTATGCGCACTTAGTTGAGTACAAAAAATTGTGGAACCAGAAAACCTTTAATTTATTTTTATATTGAGTATTTGAATAGAGTCGACCCATGTATAGCATGTTATATGTACTTTTTCTAAGTTCCAACCATGTGTAGTTACTGGATTTTGGGGTAGACTATTGATTTGAATGAAGAGAAAGTAGAGTTTTTCTTGCTTGTCACTACTGATGCATCATCATCAACAAGGTTAGAGATGGAGCTCTTCATATTCAGCAATGGTTTCTCAGTATGAGAATTTTCACTAAACTCAGACCCTGAAACTGTTTCTTAGGTTTCACTATACTCAATTTGGTTTGATTAGCTTCTACATGGGGTGGTTTTACAAGTGAAGAAGAATTAGTGTCTATGGATTTTTCTACAACAATAGATAAGAATGGCATAGCTGCTATAGTTTAGTAATAAGACTTTTCTAAACTTTGAATCTGAACTCTGGTGTGTTTTTTATCTTAGTTAATGGGAAGTAAAGGTGATATGAAATGAATGATCAAAAAGTAGTAGTGTTGGACAATTTGGTGTGAAATTAAGGTTGAAAGAGTGGCAATGGAATATTTTGGTTTGTAGATTATCATCTGCCTAATCACAGAATGTTGTCCCTCAAAAGCTGAAGAGATTATATCAATGCTGCAAAGAGAGCAATAAAATGACTATAGAATAGAAACAAATAGGTTCACTACTTGATTTAGTAAACCAGCTTTGTTTTCCCATCCAATGCACCATCTACTAGAGAAGTAAACTCACCAAACATGCTGACCATCACCATAACCATCTTTCACTATGACTATGTCCGCATTCAACTGTTCCCTGATCTGTTGACATATATTTAAATCTCAACCAGACATTAATATTGATGTAAGTGACACTATCATAAAGGACATGAATGTAATATCCAGATAGTATTATAGAAGGATGGAATCTGTAGAGTCAAATGTAGAATTAAGCTAAAAGCAAGTTCTGCAACCCTTATTAAGGTAATATTAGGTCATAGCCTTGATTATGTAACCATGACAAAAATGAAAAAAAATGTAAAAGAAGATCAAATATCAAAAGTATAATGCCACTTGGGAATGGAATATGAAAGTTAAAAGAGTGGCAATGAAGAATTTGGTATGAGAATGAAAGTTCGAAGAGTGGGAATGGAGAATTTGGTATGATATGGAAAAGTAGCAGGGTTTGATTATGTGAGGAATTTTCACTCAAACTCATGTGAAGAATTTTCCAGAAAGTAGCTAGAACTTTTGTTGTATCTTGGCTTTGTGTTTCAGTAATAATGTTTTTGAATATGTAATTAGGCTTGTGATCACAGGAGTTGCAGTTGAATCTATTGAAGAATAAATCAATAGATTGCAAGTTTTGTAGATTAAGGTGTCCTTAGAATTTATTCTCATGAGAGGAGGAAATACACCTTTTTTTTTGCAGAAGAGCAACATTGGTGTAAGAGTTTGTAGTTGAATAACTATGGTTTGTCATAGAACCAGACATTATGGAGATTGGTGTGCTAGAAAGAGCGAGGATGGAGATGAGAATAAGGTTGTTAAATCCATAATTGAGACTTCTGTTTTATGCTGAGCTGCTTCCTCATTTTATACTTAATAGAGGATGGCACGAGAATACAATGTCAAATACAAAAATCTGGGCTCCATGCACAAGAATCTGAAGCTAATTAGGTTTAAATAATTTGTCTGGGCATTGAGTTGAAGAAAAATAAAGAGATCTTTGAAATCTTATACTATAAATTAAAAATGTATAATAACTGTTGTAATGTTACAAATTTTAGTTCTAAATTTTGTACTACTATAATGTGTTCTTTTTATCTTTGCTTTTTACCATTCATAATGCAGATGATTAGTCTAACCTGTTTCTAATAAGGACTGAAAGTTTATCTAATTGATTTTTATACTTTACATTTTTATGTAGCCAAGTGATGCTGCAAGTGGACCCATTTCGCCCATGGAGGCAAAAAGATCACGTGATGATAGTGATCCTAATGACAGTCATTGATTTCATTGCAAATTGTCTTGGATATTCGATTATGATGATGTAATTGTGTGGTTGGAGTGAATCTTAGAATATTGTAGGTTGTGTTTAAATTTAATTTTGGAGTTTGAAGATACTAGTTAATGTTGAAAAATTGGAGTTTGAAGATGTTAATGTTGAAAATTTAATTTTGAAGTTTAATGTTTAATGTATTTTTGATATTCTTGTCAATTATAATGTTTATTTAGTCATATTGTGTCAATGATATATGAATTGAACAAATATTGAAATAATTAAATTTAAGCTAAATTAGTAGTTATAATTAGTTATTGAAAATTAAGGGGTCCCACTAAATTAATAAAAATTGTGGAGGTTTTAAACCCCCGCAATCTTTAAATAAAAATTTATTATAAAGAGAATTAAATTTAGAGTAACGGGGGTCGACCCCCACAAAATAACTGCCGCAAATTAATTATGGCGGTCGGAAAAAAACTATCGTAAATTATTTGTGATGGCTCGTATTTTGGGGGGTTTTCAAACCACTAGAATCACATTTTGCGGGGGTTTTAAACCTCCTGCAAATCTTAAAATTAACCCCCGCAATTTGACCTATTTTTTGTAGTCTATTTTAATAATTAATGAGTAAGTAATATTCCAATAGTGACTTGCATGCTTAAGTGTTAAATTGTGATTTTTTTTTTATAATATTCTTGTTTTGGTATTGATAAAAACACTATCTATTGGATGCCTATAAGAGGCTAAATTGGTGATAATGACGATTTATTGAAATGTGTCTATGAGAGGCTTGTTTGACAATGATAACTCTTTCTATTAATGCCATGAATGGCTTGTTGATGTTTGAATTGTTGATGTGTGTATAAATGATTATTGAAAATTTACTTTATGGAATTGTTTTATGACATAAAGTGCACTTGCAAACCATGTATATCGTGTTGTATGCTGTGTGATAGTGTAAATTTGATATTGATATTACTTATTTAGGTTAGATCGGGCACCACACCGGTATGGATATATATATATATATATATATATATATATATATATATATATATATATATATATATATATATATATATATATATATATATTGGATCGGGTACAACGCCTATACTGATATGTATATGTTGGATCGGGTACCACGCAGGTGCAGATATGTATATGTTGAATGGGGTACCACGTTGGTATGGTACATGAACATAGATTGTTCCCTGCAGTTCATGACTATTTAGGCAAAAATAAGTCTCATAGCATGTGTGTACATATTTATGTTAAGTTTGTGGATGTTTACAGTATGATTGATACTTTTGGTGGTTATGTGACTTGTTTATGAGCACTGTTTGATCCGTTATTGCTGTATTGTTGATTCATTGGGTATTCTATTGTGTGATATGTATTTGAAAAAATGAAACTTTGTACTTAGTTATATGTTGGTTGAGTTGCTTCATTTATACATGATAATCGTAACTTACCAGAGTGACTAGTTATCATTCTTTAATATTATTAGGGAGCATGTGGTTGTCTATGATTATGAATTTGTTCCTGTGAATATGAGTAATGAAAAAGATAAGGTGAATAAAGAGGAATAGTGATGTATTAGCGTTGGATTGTGGTTGAATTTGTGTATTAATAAGGATAAAGTATGTTAGAAGTGAATATAATATTGATGGAGTTGGAAGAGTAGTTGGATGATGTAAGTTATATAGGTAAAGTAATAATGTTATTACAACCTTAGTTGAATTATATTTCATTCAAGACGTGATGATTTATTTTTCTTTATTCTATTATGATTATATGAATTAATACGGTTGGCTGATGATGCCTACCAGTACGTGTGGTTGTACTGACCCTTCTCTTCTACATTTCTTCTTGGAGTGTACACTGGATGCATGTTAGTTTGCAGTTACTAGATGGATGACGATATTCAACACTAACTTCTGCATCTTTTTCCCGACAGATGTTAGAGTCTTTGTAATATTTATTTTATTGTCAGTCTATGTTGTAGTAGATAGCTCTTGTACATGTCTGGACAAGTCTTGGGATAGTGAAGGACATTTGTAAGAAGTTGTTGAAAAAGTTTATTTATTAGTATTTAATTTTCTTTATATTTTTTAAAAATAAAAGTCTTCTGCATATATTTAGTTGGGTAATAAGGATTCTCCTAGCTACTTAGAATAGCGTAGGTGCCTGCATGGACCGTTAGTCTTGATCGTGACAAAAATAATTGAACTTTTTCTATTCCAAGAAAAAAATAGAAGTAACAATTTGAGAAAAACGTTGGAACAGTACTTGAGGGAATTATAAACCTTTTTTTATAATTATTTCGAAGTTATCCAACTTTATATCAATTATTAGACTTAAAGATAAATTTAAATTAAATTCACATATTTGAATTTAATTTCTATCTCAATTATTCAATTACAAACATCGATCTAAATTTGATTTTTAAAATAATTAAACCAAACATAAAATCACATTTAATAAAAAAATTATAATTAAATTTTTCATTTAATTATTTTGAGAAAAAATACTAATAAACAAAAGTTGATAAAAACCTTTTAGAAAAAATTGTAGAATTTTTTTCTTTTTGAGTTGCCAAATTTTATGAGAAAGCTCCAAAAAGTTTGGTGTTGTCCATTTCTTTTTGAAAATATGTTAAAGAAAAAAAAAACTAACCCTAAGAGACACCTCCCTTAACCCCTCTATTACTTATTACAAACACACATACACGATTATTATTATATAGTTAATTCAAATATATAGGATAAGTTTTACATTTTAAATCATTCAAATACTAATTCAACAAATAAAATAGTATTCAAATTGTGAAAATAAGTAGATCTCCTATAAAATAAAGAGTTAGAGTATTAGTTTTGAAGATAAAAATTAAAAAGCAGAAGGCACACCAATCTACATTATTTTCTTTCTTATAGTTATTGTTGTATTATCATTCTTATTTGAAAAATAACAATTTTAGATTTTCATATCTCAAGATAGTAGAAACCTTATTTATTCATCATGATGGTTATGTATATAATCCCATTCTTAAATAATTTTCAAATTATTTACTAACCAAAAAAATAAAATAAAGAACCTAAGCTACCCACTCTATAGGAAAATCACTCATTAGATAGGAATATTACACACGTCTGCTAGAAAAATTGTGTTTATCTCATAAAAACAAAAATGCCCACTAATTTTTGAAAAAAGTTACCCATGTTAGATAGAAAAAATGCCAAACAAAATTTAACAATTATATATTTTAAAAGAGTAAAAATTAAAATTGAGATAAAAATATAACTAATCTAACTTAAACCACCGATCTCATTCCCTATTTATTAGCCCACGTTCTCACCCCACTAAGAACACTCAAACATCCAATCTTATATCTATAAATTAGTATTAGCATTAGTATAGTGGTTAATCGTATGGACAAACATTCAAATAAAGAATTTGTGTTCAAGGCATAATATATTTGTTACATAAATATTTAAATAAAGAATCTATGTTCAAGGCATAATATATCATTATCTTTCTTGAGAAAATTGAAGGAAAAGGTGTTTTTAAGTCTTGAATGAAGGATTGGTGACATTGACCAACTTAAAGGGTCAAACATCATTAGAAAACTTGATTAAGTTAATTATAGTCTTGATTAATATTTTAAAAACTTTTTTATCTTTTCAAAAATACAAATCAACCCACACCCCTCTTCAATTCAAATCAATCAGTCTCTCTTATCTCTCTCTCGACAGCTTCTCATAGCTCTCTCCCAACCAACAATTCTACAAAATTCTTCCTTCAATCCCTGGCAACTTCAACCTCCGGCAAAAAATAGTCGGGCGAGTTTCCTTTTGACTTTCAACCGTCAATCAACGTGAAGACTTCTACAGCAATAATAACTTCGAGCTTTTCGTCGTCCCATTTACCTGTAAATTATGAAGAAATAGAGGAATTTGAGCCAACTACTTTTCTATTATTGAAATGTGGACTAAATAAAATCCTAATTTCTTGTATTTTTTGTTCTTGTTGTCGTACTGTTGATTCAGATTTGTTGGTGATTTTTTTCACAGTTGATGTTCTTAGTATGTATGTATGTGTGATGCATTGGTGTTTCCGGGTAGATTTGTTGTTTGTCTTGGTAAAAATGGTGTTGCAACAGATGAAACATCTGATGCAACAAATGAAATATCTGATGTGACAGATGAATACATCTGATGCAACAGATGAAAACATTTGATGCAACAGATTAAAATCTGATGCAACTATGAAAATTTGATACAACATATGCACAATCGAACATATCATTCATCTTTGGCGATAGACAGCTCTTTATTTAGAGGAAATCTAAATAATATTGATCCAACAGATAACTCAGTTTGCAAGAGATGAGTGATATATTTCAATAGTTCAGTGATCTATTTTTATTATCTCCAACGGTTTACTCATTTGTTGCAACAGGTCAGTTATATGTTGCAACAAATAACATACTTGTTGCAATAGATTAGTGATCTATTTTTATGGTTTCAAATGGATTACTCATCCATTGCAGTAGGTCAGTTATATGTTACAACAGATAACATACCTGATGCAACAGATTGGTTATCTGTTTTTATAGTTTCCAATGAATTACTCATTTGTTGCAACAGGTTGGTTATATGTTGCAACAGATAAACTACCTGGTACAATAGATTAGTGATATGTTTTATGGTTTCCAATAGATTACTCATCCATTGCAATAGGTTGGTTATATATTACAATAAATAAACTACTTGGTGCAAAAGATTAGTAATATGTTTTTATGGTTTCCAACGGATTACTCATCCTTGCAATAGGTTGCTTATATGTTGCAACAGATAAACTACCTGGTGCAATAGATTAGTGATCTATTTTTACTATTTCCAATGATTACTCATCCTTGCAACAAGTTGGTTATATGTTGCAACAGATAAACTACCTAGTACAATAGATTAGTTATCTGTTTTTTTTTGTTTCCAACGATTTACTCATTCATTGCAATGGGTCGGTTATATATTGCATCAGATAAAATACCTAGTGCAACAGATTAGTGATTTGTTTTTATTATTTCCAATGTTATACTCATCCGTTGCAACAAGTCAGTTATATATCGCAACAGATAACATACCTGATGCAATAGATGTGTGGTCTATTGGAACTGTTATTTTACCGTTGCACATGTTAGATTTACTGTTATCCTTTTTTAATGATGCATTAATCAATTATAATCTACTTTATGTTTATGTTAATTTAAGATAATATGGCTCCCAAAAGAAAAGAAACTGAATCAAGTCTAAGTAATGGAACAAGTGCAGCACCTCGGCTACACCCACCACTCTATGAGTTTGCTTTACAAGCGTTATCTCAATCAGGAGCAGAAGATAATGAACACGGGGAGGAGGAATGTCTCAAAAGAGATGATCTAATGACTAATAGACCTTCCGCCAAAGATTTGGTCAAAACCTTCAGCATTGATCATTATGATGTGAGAATGCAATGCGATGGTGCCACAGATGTAATGAGTGATTTTTTTTGGTTAATTTATCCATGGAAAATTCTTTCGACGCCTTTAGAAAAATACTTTGAGAACCAAAATTGGATGCTTATTTCAGGGAAAGCTGCTTTGGGCAATATCTTAATTTGCTGGAGGACAACAATGCTCGTTTCCAGATGAAAATGGTAAACGATCTTCTCAAGCATAGGTTTATGTATGAAAACAAAGACAAGATGGATGAGTTATGGATAAATTACTGTGGCATGCCTATTTGTTTTAGTTGGAAGGAGTTTGCCATAGTTACTCGACTAAACTGTTATCCTCCTCGTTCTCAATTAATACCTACTCTAACCCTAGAAAAAGCACCCCACACACCCAAAAAAGGAAAAGACAAGTCGAGTGATCATGAGGACCTAGTGTCCATTGTTGGTCCAAGCTTCAAAAACAAAAATTTGATATAAGCGTTGAAAGGTAAAGGACTCTCAAAGAAGTACAAACAATCATTGTGATTGGTTTGGTTTGTACATAACATTCTTTGGGCTAGAGACATTAACAACAACATAAGCCCCGATTTAATAAATCTCTCCGAGGATCTTAAGGCATTTAACAGCTATCCTTGGTGTTATGAAAGCTTCAAAATGACTGTCCAATATTTGTTGACTCCATTAACGGAAAAGACAGTCAACTTATATGCATTTCCATGGGCCTTCATGGTAAATATTTCTTTTATCATGATATGATTCATCATTTTTTTATTCAATAATACTTTTTATTTATTGGTGTTATATTATAGGCATAGGCATTTGAAGTCATTCCTTATTTGAGACAACAAGTGAACTACTAGGAAGAAGTTTCCTGTCCGAGAATCCTGAGATGGTTATCATCCAAAACTAATAAAAATGTAAAATTTCTTGATCTTTTCAACCCCACGAAGGAAACAGTAAGTCCAATTCTAATCAAGTTTTTATTTTAATTAATGATTATTTTAAATGATTTCATCATCATTCTAATATATATACTGATTATTTTAGATTGTCCATCTGTGGCTTGTTCCGATCAACAGAGGGTTGAAGATGCCATTTTTTCTTACTTTACGATCTGTGCAAACTTTATCAGACCCTAAGGTCATTGATGGAATAAAAATGGAATTGTTTAGAGCAACAACCATTAGAAGAAAAATAATGTTGGAGGGTGGCCTTGTTGTTGTTGATGATGGTAGTGGTAGTGGTGCTGTTATTGGGGATAATGATGCCCCTCTTACAGTTTTTGAAATAAAAATCCATTATGATTATGATCATACCGATTGAATAGATTTTTCTTCATATTTTGCCGCATCTAGAGAATGTTCTGCATGCAAATGTCAAGACTGCAAAACAAAACACGATGGAGTGATTAATGCTATTAATGCACTAACTACTTCTGTAAAGAAAATGACATCTAATAGGGATGTCATTCTATCAAAGAGGATTTCCTATCCATACACTCCATTAGAGATCAAGGCGGCTAAAAAGAAAAAGAAAGATTCTTCCAAGGCATCATCAAGCATCGAAAAACAAAAAATTGCAATGCCTCTGTATTTGTCTTGCACCGTTGTTCATTATACAAGGGCAACAAGATAGAAGCATGAGCCGAAGAAGGTGAATGTACATTATTTGTTCCAATAAACAAGTAGGCACATATCTGTTTCAACAGTTGATACATCTGTTGAAAATTATTAAATATATATATACATCTGTTACAACTGTTGTCTAACCTGTTGCATCAGATATGTTCCCTATTGAAACAGATGAGTCTTATGTTGCAATAGATAGGTCATCTATTCAAAATTATCGTACTGCTCTGATTTACCTGTTCGAATTTGTCCCAATAGATGATCTATTTATTGCAACATAAGGCTCATCTATTGCAACAGATGGATAATTTGTTGAATATATGTAATTAGCATTGACAATTTCTGACTTTTCAGGTGGATGCCACAGTAGAAGCCACTACTGAAGAGCATAATATCATAGTTGATAATCCATCAACTGATTCTAAAGAAGAAGAAAAAGTGGAGCCTGTCAGTTTAGGAGAATGAAAGAATTACCCATTTAAAGGGTTCAACATCTCGGATGAGGCTCTAAAACAACTAACACAGTTGATCAACGACTATTCAGAATGGATTGCCGATGTGCTGTTAAATCATTATGCCGGCAGGTACAAATATCAATTTTTAAAGATATTGGTTTATATGATTCTTGTTGTAAGAACATGACATTAACACATATAAATCATCATGTACAAAAAAAGATGATGAATTCTACCAAGTAAACGAATCGATTTTTGGTTTTGATATGTTCGACTTTGTTGTTGCACATCCTGGAATGAAGAATTGGTTCTATTTGATGTCACAGCCCTAAACTTGCTGGAATGATAAGGTTTAAATGTCATACAAATTACTATTAATTAATATTTATTTAATTGCATCTGCGTATTAATTTTTCATCACGTAATTCGAAATATTTGATAATATGTGCATAACATCGATGTCATTTTTTACTACCTCCGAAAGAACACTAAGTTGCAAATACAAGAACAATACAGATACACGATAGACAATTATTTGTACAAAGTTTACATCAATAATGCCTACAATAGGTATTATCAACAACAGTCAGAATTTTCCCAAAAGGAGGAATGCTTAATCAACATTATTAAAGGTTTTAGCATTCTGGATAACTTACCTTAGAATTTGGTCGATGAAGTGTACATCCCAATCAATTGTGATGATAAATCCATTGGGTGTTGGCTGTCGTCGTTCTAAAAGAGAGGGCATCTGAGTTTATGACTCGATGTCGTGAAGGAGACGTTCAGGGCTGTCTTTTGAGATACAAAAATTGGCCAAAATATTGCCTACTTACCTTGATATGAGTGACTTTTTGGACCAAAAGGTTCGTACTGATTGGTCAACGATCAAAGCATACCGAAACAAAATAGGTAATCCATTTGATATACAATATGTTAAAGGAATTTCTCAACAAACCATTGGTATCCTATAAGTTTAACCATCATGATTTAGTTTTATTTCACAAATTTTACAATGCTTGCATGATTGGCAAGATATGGATTATTTGTTTTTTTTTAAATCTAAGGATTGCGGTCTTTTTGTTACCGCATCGTTGAGTATTTCAGTGATGGATTACAAGTACCAAATGATGGAATTCATACCAGATTACTCCGCAAATGATATATTACTCTTTTATGGAAATACGGAGAAGAAAAAGCTCAGAAGTCACACATAAGCGACATTATAGATCCACGACGACCAGAGCCAAATTCCACAGCACCGGATGAAGAACAACTTGTCAATATTGAGTAGATCTTTATAGCTTGAGTCCTTCAATGTAATAACCTATCCTCCTTGGTTTAACTTGATTTATTTGTAGAGTAGATCATTTGTACCCATAGTGATTTTTTTACATTTCATTTATTTGTTGAGTTATTTCATGTAATTTCTAAAGGCTTCAACTTATTTTAAGCTGTCTATGAATATAATTTAATCCTTAGTTTTGCACATGTTAATTGAAATGGAATACTAGATTCAAATATCACAACAAATAATACATTTGCTGCAACAGATGACATATCTTATCAAATAGATTTAGACATATGTTTCAACATGAGATGCAATACTGTAACACCCCAATTTTCTGAACCAAAATGCTACATGGTGCCCATGACCCCAAAGTACCACAAGCTAACCCATGACTTATATCTGTATCTGAGCACTAAATAACCATATTGTAAGATATGTAAAAACATAATACTATAAGGCCATAAGGTTCAAATCTGAATAAACACCTAATAAAATAATATCTAAAAATGGTATAACAATACCAACATAAATTTGAAATAATTGTCTGACATGCTGTAGTCAGAAAACCTCTAAACTGAACTGAATAAGGAGTTGAGGGTACATATTCCCAACTAACTTTGTCTACTGAAATAAACTAAAAATTGAAATAGTGATATGAATAATAACATAATTGTCCTCGAAGGATGAGGACTCATTGTTAATTACTGCTGCTGGATGACTCTGAAATTGCTAAGGGAGCTCTGGATGACGTCCAAACCTATGGTATAAGACACCATAGCACGAGAAAAGTATGTGTCAGTACTTTGAATGTACTAGAATGCAAGTGAGGTAGGCTGAATGCATGGGGTTCATATGTATGAATAATACTGACTAACATGAACGTGAGAATACATGCATGACTACATAATAACTGTAACTGAGACTGTACTAGTACTGGATACTGAATTCTGTGTACTGATTTACTGACATCTGAGTTTACTAAATAAAGAGGAACGGATGTTATATTACTGATAAAGAAAATGACTGTTTCAGATAGTTCTGATTATGAAGAACTGATCTGATTGATCGTATATATTAGTCCTAAAACTATTTTGTGATAACATGACTACTGAGTATGAATACTAATGACATGTATTTACTGATAACATATCATGACTGATAACTGAATTCTGATAACTGATATATCTGATAACATGAGTTCTGATAACTAATAGCATGAATGACTATATCTATAGTCATGAATCTGATGGAACTACCTGAGTTCTATACTGTATCTGAGTTGACTATATCTGTCAAACCTGATATCCTAAAAAACTATCTGAGTTCTTTTACTGAGACTAATACTGAAGCTATAGGAAGTAGTTATCTAACTGATATGCCCTAAATATGCTATAATAGCTAATATGGGGTCCAATCTCTGCCTTGATATGAAGAGTGTCAATACCACACCACTAGTAAGGACAAGCTGTGAGTGACCCTCATCTGGCAAGTACTCTAATGAGAACGGTGGAAAATCTCATCTGACAGGTTAAGCCACCTTATCTACCCTCAACTGATAGGTATTGATGTCTCAACCTATGCTTGCTACATAGTTCTGGAACGCAAGGACTGCTTCTAAGAATCACACCTTCTACTGGTAGGTGAGTTCCCATCCTTGGGTTCGCTCGGTGCTGAATCATACTCCCAACTGAATGACACTGAACTAATTATACTGAACTGAATTCCTAGTTCATACTAGAACTAACTGAACTATTATTGATTGTTCTATTTAACTGAACTGAACATGGACTGAGTTCATTGAGTTTAGATGACTAGCGAAACACTACAGAATTTTGTTAACTGACTAAATACTACTGAGTTCTGTTAGCTGACTGAGTTTACTGAAGTATGAACTGAATATTAAACTAAACTGTACTAATACTTTGATTTACTGAATTCCATAGACTGATGAAATATTACTGAGATTACGTAAATTACTTAGTACTGAGTAAAACTGAACCGGTACTGCCTTTACATAAGTTTTCCTGAGTCATGAGATTGATTGAAGTCTACTGAACAGGGCTTGAATGAGAGTATCGTGAAAACATTACATGGATCTAAGCACCCAGCTATATTTTTCGGGTACTAGTACCCCCAGGACTCGATGGAAGGAAACTGACACATCATGAAAATTCTTAATCATAGGACTAAAGTCCGCAATTCATAATACCATAAGTTGGGGATTTCATGAAAGAACTTGATAATCATAATCTTGTACATGAATAGGCATGTATCCTGGCATATCATAATTTCACAATTTTTATTTCACTTGCATGACATGAACTTGTATACATGCTAACATAATGTATTTTCATTACTTAACTTTCATGAACCACTTGAAAGACATAACATCAACATGGAAATCATTTAGATCATGTAGTAATAAAATGAATTCATTATTTAGATCACCAATGGATCACAAGGCACAATTCATTCACTTTAACAATTTCACAAGCACATTAAAGGCATGATTTTATATTTAGGCATACATAACATGCTCCCAATTCATGACCATAACCACCAATTCACATCTCAAGGTTTTCAACATATGATGGTCATGATTCAACACATATGGGAAACATGGATATTTCACTTATCAATTAACATCTATCAATATTATGGGTATGACATCCAACTTGCAGATCCCAAGAACTCAACATAAATCTCATATGAATAATACCACAAATAAATTAGTTTTCATGATTCTTGAAATAACTCATGGAATTAAAACTCAATTTAACATCAACAACATGATTATAAACATCCCACAATAAAATATTCATGATAAATAACTTAAAACTTGATTCTTGAGCTCCATGGATGAAATGAATCCATGAATGAATACTATGCATAACTTAGATTGATTATCCGTGTAAGTTAACGGTGAAATTGGCTTGAATTTTGAAACCCCCAATTGAACCCTTACTTGTTCTTTATAATTTTTGAGAGAATTTGAGAAAAAGGGAGTATATTATGCCCTAAATTAGGATTAATTCCATTTTTGAGCATATATATAGGATGGACAAAAGAGTAAAATACCCCTGGAGAAAGAGAGAAAGACACAGCTGTCCTATGTTATTTTTAGGATGATAGGCTGAAGTAAATTGATCATTACTCTTTTTTCTGATGTTTAAATTGGATGAAACCAATTGCATTGGAAAGAGGACTCAAAGATATTTTCATCGATATATAGCAGCTCTCACAGTTCAAAATATTCAAGAAGTTATGATCGTTTGAAATTGACCTTCAAATGCTGAAAATTTCTGGAGCATGCTATAGAGCATGCGACGCATGCAAATCGCATAGTTCTTCAGTTTTGAAATCCAAACATGCCCTAAACGGATTCCTAAAATTTTGAAACTCACTCAATATGTACTCTTGACTTCCCCGATCACAATGCAACTTGAAAATCCAAAAACGGAGGTCGGAAAGGACGTCAAATAAATCCCCAAAACTCGGAGGTATAAGAAGAAACTAAGTGTTTCTAACACTTAGCAAAATACTTCTAAGTGTTGGATTTCCTTATCAACCCTTAAGGATCTGAATTCGACGTAGAATTTTTATAGGTTCTTACAATATCTCCCCCTTAGAAATATTTGTCCTCGAATGAGACTTACTAAGAAGGGGAGAAGAGACCAACTGAGGCATATACTGAACATGAATGACTGAAACATGATTTCATGACTTACATGACTGATAAGCTGAATTTGTATCAAAGTAAACATACATATCTAATGCATGTGTAACTGATTTATGAATGAAGGACTGAGTGTTCTGATGAACTGAGTTTCTCAAAATGAGAATACATAGCTGGTGCATAACAGATAAGTTGAATCTATGCATATATGATGCATGATTATATGACTGAACTGGCTCGTGAACATGTGACTGAATATACAATAGTAAAAGATGCCAAGTTTAACTAAAAACTGGGCATGAAACTAAATACCAAATTTGGTACTGAAATCTGAAAATAAGAATGAGTAAGTTTAAGGAAGACTATTACATTGAACTTAAAATACCGATGAGTCTGAGATTAATTACTCAATATGCATGAGCGGAAACATCAGGACATAACTGAGTCTGGAATGTGATACATGAACTGAATATCATGATATGAACTGAGTTTGTAATGTGTGACATGGATAGAGTATCGTGAACTAAACCGAGCCATTGAGTACATGGCTTACGACTGAGATTTGGACTTAGAAAGCCATTTTATAAGTAACCCTTCCTCTAGGCTGGATTCATGATGTGAAGAGAGACCGGTATGTTTATTTCATAACAGTTTGTGGGATTAGAGCGTATCTCCCCCTTGGGACACTATGTCCCTTGAAGAATGTTTTACTGCCTTTGCTGAAATATTGAGGAAAACTAAGGCGATGCACAAGGCATGTAGGAACTGAATCATGACATAATTATCTGATATCTGGAACTGAGGCATGATACATGAACTGGGTTATACTCATAACTACTAGGATACTCTATCTTGGAATAGTTACATTCAAGCCTATCATTAATACTACACCCTTGTATAAAATAAGCATGCAACAATCTTCTCTTAATATTTTCTCTCTCCTATCTAAGCAACCGCTCATCACTACACTATTTTCATAAAGAGAGCTGACTAAAGGGTTAAATCAGGAGGACCTGAAGCATGAATGGATACAAATTGAACTTGACACATGACTGAAACCTGAGGAATTGAATATCAACAACATAAATTTACCAAAAAGGTATGAACTGAGGATATACATGATGTAGTCTAAATTTATCTAATCTGTAGGGGCATAGCATGATTCATGAATGCTGAGTATACTGTAAAGTATGATACGTGTACATGGGTCATGAGCTGCATGACCTAAGTTTTGAATTTTTGTATTTGTGAGACATGATTTGTGAGACTGAGTGATTTAGATTTGACTCCCTATGCTGGGAACTAAAAGCGCACACGATTTTATGGAAAATGTGTGAACATAAGCTGTGTTCATGGAATTGATTCATACTGTGGGATAAACTGAGATTCTTTATACTGGGAACTGAAACTGTACATGATTTATGGAAAAGTGCATGATTGTGGTTTGTGACCTTAGAGTTGATATGTAAGACCTGAGTGGATTTTATGATAGCTGAAGTACAAATCTTTCTACTAAGAAAAGGATGGGTTGGGAATCGTCATCCCTCACTGCTTTTCTATACATACTGGCACTACTACTAGAATCTGAGAGTCTGACGTGGTCACTTAATCTATCATCACATACTTATACTCTGTTCGACACCTGCCCATCCTACTAAACACATCAGCTGCTTCTGTTTCCTCATATACTACTAATATCACATCCACACCTTCATGCTTAATTTCAAGTAAATAAACTTAAATTCTAGATTACACTGTTCAAGCCTCCCGATTTACCTTGGTACAACTATCCCCGTGAATACATAATCTAATCAAACTGGATAATACTATCCCAACTCATCTACTACTAAACTCTTGGGTCCATGCTTAAAATTCTAGGTCTATATTGTCATAGGATTCTGAGCAGGGATCTAATTGTATATCAAAAATTGGATGTAAGTTTACAAAGGAGTTCTCATGATCATAAATAAAATCTGTACAACTTTGGAAAATGACTGAACTGAGGGGATATTGTCTGAGCATGTGGCAAATCCCATAACTGTCACCAGAGACTGTATGAGAACACCCTATCTTTAGGATTTGAGCTTCACTATTTCTATTACCTTAAAAGTAAGGTATTGTTGACATGATGGGAGCCTGATGTAAATCTACATAGGTTCCTTAGAGAACCTTCCTATAGCACGATCTTGAGATATAAAAGAAGGTAAACTATTCCAAAAACATCTCATAGCCTCCTGCACATAAGTGTGGTACACAACACGCCCATGTATAAAACTCTACTTGATGCAGCGTTCAGACTTCCTAGGACACTGTATAAAAATTGAAGTAAGTCCTTATGATTCAACCAAAGGGCGTATAATTTATCGACTACACAACAAAGATTTAAAGGATTAGGTTTTCAACTTCACCATTCCTTTCGGGGGAATACAATTCGAGATGAAAAATTTCAAGAAACTTATTTTCTTCCAAGAAATAGATTAAGAATTAATGTAAGGAATGAAAAATATGAAAATAAGAGCTTCCGTTCATAAAATTTGTGAAAAATGTCGACTAATCCGCAGGCGGGGACGAATTATAGTAATTTGTTCCAACCCGAGACATAAACAAAGACAGGGATAATCAGACTTGCCAGAAGAGCCGATGTATAAATAAAGAATCTGTTTTGACATGAAATGGATATATCCATATATCTCTGACTCATATTTATTTCAACCTTAGATTCTGATACCAAGTTTGTAACGCCCTAATTTTTTGAACCGAAATTCTGCACGGTGCCCATGACCCCAAAGGACCACAAGCTAACCCATGACTTATATCTGTACCTGAGCACTAAATAACCATACTGTAAAATATGCAAAAACATAATATTGTAAGGCCATAAGGTTTAAATCTAAAAAAACATCTAATAAAATAATATCTAAAAATGGTATAACAATACCAACATAAATCTGAAATAATTGTCTGACATACTGTAGTCTGAAAACCTCTAAACGGAACTAAATAAGGAGTTGAGAGGACATGTTCCCAACTAACTCCATCTACTGAAATAAACTGAAAAATGAAATAGTGATATGAATAATAACATAATTGTCCTCAAATTATGAGGACTCACTGTTAATTACTGCTGCTAGTTGACTCTGAAATTGCTAAGGGAGCTCTGGATCCCATGCGTCCAAACCTATGGTATAAGATACCATAGCGCGAGAAAAGTATGCGTCGTTACTTTGAATGTACTGGTATGCAAGTGAGGTAGGCTGAATGCATGGGGTTCATATGTATGAACAATAATGACTAACATGAACCTGAGAATACATGCATGACTACATAATAACTGTAACTGAAACTGTACAAGTACTAGATACTAAATTCTGTGTACTGATTTACTGACATCTGAGTTTACTGAATAAAGAGGAACTGATGTTATATTATTGATAAAGAAAATGACTATTTCTGATAGTTTTGATTATGAAGAACTGATCTGATTGATCGTATATAATAGTCCTAAAACTATTTCGTGATAACATGACTACTAAGTATGAATACTGATGCCATGTATTTATTGATAACATATCATGACTGATAACTGAATTCTGATAACTGATATATCTGATAACATGAGTTATGATAACTAATAGCATAAATGCCTATATCGACATTCATGAATCTAATGGAACTAGCTGAGTTCCATACTGTATCTGAGTTGACTGTATCTGTCAAACCTGATATCCTGAAGAACTATCTGAGTTCTTTTACTGTGACTGATACTAAAACTATGGGAAGTAGTTATCTAACTGACATGCCCCAAACACGCTATAATAGCTAAGCTGGGATCCAATCTCGGCCCTGATTGGAAGGGTGTCAATATTGCGCCACTGGTAAGGACAAGCTGTGAGTGACCCTCATCTGGCAGGTACTCCAATGAGAACGGTGGGAACCCTCATCTGAGAGGTTAATCCACCTCATCTACCCTTAACTAATAGGTATTGATGTCTCAACCTATATTGTCTACATAATTCTAAAACTCAAGGACTGCTTCTAAGAATAACACCCTCTACTGGCAGGTGAATTCCCATCCTTAGGTTCGCTTGATGCTGAATCCTACTCCCAACTGAATGACACTGAACTGATTTCCCAGTTCATACTAGAATTTATTGAACTGTTACTGATTGTTCTATTTAACTAAAATGAACATGAACTTAGTTTATTGAGTTCCGATGACTAGCGGAAAACTACTATATTCTAGTAACTAACTAAATGCTACTGAGTTCTGTTAGCTGACTGATTATACTGATGTCTGAATTGAATACTGAACTAAACTGTATTGATACTGAGATTTATTGAGTTCCATAGACTGACGGAATATTGCTGAGAATACATAGATTACTAAGTACTGAGTAAAACTGAACTGATATTGCCTTTACATGAGTTTTCCTGAGTCATGAGACTGACTGAAGTCTACTGAACATGGATTGACTGAGAGTATCATGAAAACATGACAAGGCTCTAGGTATCCAGCTATATTTTTTGAGTACACGTACCCCCAGGACTCGATGGAAGGAAACTGACACATCATAAAAATTCTTAATCATAGGACTAAAGTCCACAATTCATAATACCATAAGTTGAGGATTTCATGAAAGCACTTGATAATCATAATCTTGTACATGAATAGGAATGTATCCTAACATATCATAATTTCACAATTTTAATTTCACTTGCATGACATGAACTTGTATACATACTAAAATAATGTAGTTTCATTACTTAACTTTCATGGACCATTTGTCAAACACTTGCAAGACATAACATCAACATGGAAATCATTTAGAGCATGTAGTATTAACATGAATTCATTATTTAGATCACCAATGGATCACAAGGCACAATTCATTCACTTTAACATTTTCACAAACACATGAAAGGCATGATTTTATACTTAGGCATATATAACATGCCTCCAATTTATGACCATAACCACCAATTCACATCTCAAGGTTTTCAACATATGATGGTCATGATTCAACACATATGGGAAACATGGATATTTCATTCATCAATTAACATATATCAATATTATGGGTATAACATCCAACTTGAAAATTCCAAGAACTCAACATAAATCTCATATGAATAATACCAAAAATAAATTAGTTTTCATGATTCTTGAAATAACTCATGGAATTAAAGATCAATTTAACATCAACAACATGATTATAAACATCCCACAACAAAATATTCATGATACATAACTTAAAACTTGATTCTTGAGCTCCATGGATGAAAAGAATCCATGAATGAACACTATGCATACCTTAGATTGATTATCCGTGAAAGTTAATGGTAGAATTGGCTTGAATCTTGAAACCCCTAATTGAACCCTTACTTGTTCTTGATAATTTTTGAGAGAATTTGAGAAAAGAAGAGTATATTATGCTTTAAATTAGGCTTAATTCCATGTTTGAGCATACATATATAGGATGGGCAAACGAGTAAAATACCCCTAGAGAAAGAGAGAAAGACACAACTGTCCTATGTTGTTTTTAGGATGATAGGTTAAAGTAAATTGATCATAACTCTTTTCTCCAACGTTTAAATTGGATGAAACTAATTGCATTGGAAAGAGGACTCAAATATCATTTCATCTATATATAGCAGCTCTTGCAGTTCAAAATATTCAACAAGTTATGATAGTTTTAAGTTGACCCTAAAACGCTGAAAATTTTTGGAGCAACCTATAGAGCATGCGACACATGCAAATTACATGGTGCATCTGTTTTGAAATCCAAATATGCCCTAAACGGATTCCAAAAATTGCGAAACTCACTCGGGATGCATTATTGACTTTCTGATCACAACATAACTTTAAAATAAAAAATGGCGGTCGGGAAGATCGTCAAATAAATCCCTGAAGTTTGGAGGTATAAGATGAAACTAAGTGTTTCTAACACTTAGCAAAATTCTTCTAAGTGTTGGATTTGCTTATCAACCCTTAAGGAGCTAAATTTGACTTAGGATTTTTACGGGGTCTTACAAACACGTAGGTCATTTGCTGAAAATTATGTAATAGGTTTTCCTACTTTCTTGATTTTTTCCAATAGATTACTTATCAGTTGCAATAGATAGATTTTATGTTACAACAGATTGGCTATCTATTGCGATAGACAGACCGGGAAACATCTACTAACACAATAGATAACCAACCTATTCCAACAGATAATCAATCTATCACAACGAGTATTATATCTGTTACAACAGATATACTATCTGTTGCATTATAAAATTTCAACTTGGCCAGTATAAAAATTATTACTACTACATGTAAAGTGAAGTGGCTTGAAATGAAAAATTGTAATCATGTTTGTCTTCGTATTTGTACATATTCTTCTTTATAAACGGGCTCCAACCATTTAGTTAGTAACACATAAGCCCAGACCCATTGCATCTTTCCCACAATAATATCACACATACCGATCATTTTTGTGTCGATCAGCAAACACTAGATGTATGCAAATGAGTACGGCCCACATGCTGCACCGGTTTTAGTTTTTGGGAGTTAGATGTTCTTATTTAGACCTTCAAGATTCCAACACTTCAGCCGACAAATAACCCATTAGCTTACTCTGCGTCAATAACTTGGGCAACAACTTTAAGAGTAGCTGCATGTGGGCTAAAAACGTGTCCTCGCTGAAGACAGGTAAGTTTCAGTCACTAACCTTAATCTTTTCCTCGTAGAGTAGTATCTCAAAAATGAGAAAATGTTTGACTTCCACATTTATGACTGTAAGGATTCTCTTTGCCTTGGTCCAGCTCTTGTTGTATGGATATGGGCTTTTCTCTCTAATATATATAATTGCTTCTTATCAATTCCCAGGGCACCAGAATCATCTAGCTTACGGAGATCAGCATACCTAAATTTAAAATTGTTGTAGAAGTTGAGGTCCATTATCCTATCGGTAGCATCATAAGCATCCGAGTACGCTAATTTCCTGCCACTCATGAGGCAGAGAATTTCATCAACATACTATAGTATAAGAAGAAAAATTTTAAATAGGTTAGTACTTGTAAATAATAAAAACACAGTGGAAAGAATCCGATGCAGAGGGTTTTCTAAATCAGTTCATAGATTACCCAGCCAACTTAACTTATACAACAGATATATATTATGTTACAGCAGAATACCTAGCTGTTGCAACAGATTACACATCTGCTGTGTAGAGCAGATTTGAAGGCTAGTTTAGCAAAAATAAACTTGCATTGTCCTCGTACCACTCACGCATATTTGTCATAATCGTGAAGTCTTTGGCGGAAAATGAATGCATGGTGTATTCTTTTCAAAACTTCATCCTGCCATTCATGATTTCTTGCAGTTCATTCTTCTTCTACTTGCCAAGTGTCGCGAATATGTCCACCTTTTTCAGTGACCTCTGAACTTCAACAAATCTTGGAGCGGGAGGAGTTGCAATTTTTTCTACTTTCAGAACAGAGAAAATTTGTCTAATTTTTTTTTCTCTTCCTCTTAAATTCCACTATAGGGGTGTATGGCTCCCTCACCTTGTTGGATGGTACTACACCCCTCCTGGATTTCAACTCTTCAGTAGCTTTAGCAATAGCCTCTAGATTTTCAAGGAGTTTATCCTCTCTTTCCTTTCATATTTTGCATTTGCAATAAGAATATGAGGGTGAAGAAGGGTGAAAGGGACCACTGTAAGTGTGAGAGGGACCAGTGTAGGGATGAGAGGGACCTGTGCAAGGGGTGTTTTCAAAAGTATTTATTTTTTGTTGAGCACCAACATACTCAAAATCACGACTGGCAGCATCAGCAGCATCAGGATGGCTGCCATTATTATAAAAAACTCCACCAGCAACACCCCCAGAAGATGTACTCGAATCTATTGCAGTTTGAGATTGGTCGTGAAGAGCTTCAACATTAGGTTGACCTTGCCTAACTACACTTCTTATGGATGTTGCTTCAGCCAATTCCTTCTTTATTAAATCCACCGTTAGGTCTTCTTTTGTATCAACAAGACCCAAAGTAAGAAAAGAAGTTATCCCCAGCTCATCAATGGTAGGCACGATCCAAAGATGCACAACCTATAAAAAAGATAGGAGGCGTTTAAATCATATAATAATAATTTGCAGTCAGTTGGGTTGCATATATGTTAACATAGACAACTTATGCAATAGAAGATCTAGCTACCGCAACAGCTGATTTGTAAGTCACAACATATTGAAAATATGTTGCATCAGATTACACATCTGTTGCATAATTTGCATCTGATGGGTAATCTATTGAGTCAGATTCAGAGAACCAGAGCAACAGATGGTTAATTTATTGCAAAATATGGATCGTCTGTCGCAAGATATTTCCCATTTGTTGCACCAGTTGTAATTGATGGGTAGTTTGTTGCAATAGACGACCCATCTGTCGCAACAGATAGAACACCTGTTTCAATATATTTCCTTGAGGAAAATTATTTTAGTTGAAAGAAGACGTACTGAATCATCCGGAGTGTTAAATAGATCAGCCTCCTTAATATATTTTTTGTTACTCTTTGTTGCAGCCAACCACCTAAGGATCATTGGATGAGAAACCTTATCCGGGTAATCCTTGAACTGCTTTCGGAGGGGAGGAATGGCTTCACATTGACAAGCCTAAAAAATGTAAACAGGAAGCAAGAAAAAAAAAGTCATAATAACTATATTCAAATAAATTAATGGATGAGTAAAAATAATGATCAATTTTACCATAAAAGCCTAGGGAAAGCTGTATTATGTGATCGTCTTTAGGGATAGCTTTGTCAGTAAATATTCGATAGTCAAGTAGTAGTTGCCATATCCCTAGGGATAATCATTGAATTTCCCAAAATCAACAATAAGTTCCAATAAATCATTTTCTATGACTTTCCTGATGTCCCTTGCCAACAAAACGAAATGGACAAAACAAACTAAGAACAATTTCTCGTTGTAGTGCTTTGGCATATTTTTATTCTCGAAATCCTCTCCTTTGCATCTAGGTCCAACAATGCCCAAAAACCCATCATTGTTTACCTAGAATTTGTTGGACTGTTTGTGGGGTGTTTCCTTGATGAGAGGTTCTTCTGGACGATCGCATCTCAAGCTCATCACTATGGCAAACTCTTTCAATCCAAAAAATGATCTAGACTTCATCCATCTTTTTTCTGCCATCCTTTGAATCCTTATCATCCCCCACATACTTGATACTGCGCTTGAGAAGGCCATATACCATACTCATTGGGAAACGGAGAGTGCGGTCCTCAGATACCTCAAGAAAGTATGCAAAGCTGCTCTTCTTAAAAATTGCATCTATGTTTTCAATCTTCATAAAACTCCTAAGTTTGTCAAAAGGTTTCCCCAACTGACATTTAAGTAAAAGATCACCAAATACTGTGTTAGGGATATACATCGGCATCGCAACTCAAAACTTGTCAATACTAATGGTTTTGACAAAATCATGCTGGGATTTCTATATTATTTCATGCCCCATTGGTGAGAAGGAGTTATCACTTTCCGAAGCTTCATTTTGCCCTAACTGAGATTGTTATGGATGTTCCTCCAAATCTATTAGTACTCTAGCCTTTTTTGTTTGGTGATTAAAAGTTGATCCACTTTCTCCTCTTTCAGTTTCTTTTGGGAGACATCTTTTAACTACAAACAATAGAAAATCAAAAAATACATTACATTTGATGTATGCATAATTTTTTAAAAAAAGGTAAGAAAAATTTCAATAAATTATTTTACACCACATTACGAAAAAAAACTCCAACGGATAACTCATCAGTTGGAACAAATAGGGAATCTATTTGAAGACCTATTTAATATCTCCGAATAGATCTTTCACCCGTTGCAACAGATGGACCACCTCCACCACAACCAATGCCACCAAGACCACCACCAATGCCACCAATACCAACACCAAGACCACAGACACCACCATAAAAAACACAAATACCGACACCACCACCAACAACCACCAACAACACCACAAACACCATCCAACAATACCACGACAGTCAACAAAATACTGAGACAAAAACTAGGGTTTTCTCAGGTGTTTCCAACCTTTTCAACATCGAAACACAAAATTGCTAACCCATTCTAAAAGATAATGCAAATAAAAGTCTTCTTTTTCATCATTAACTAAAAAGCCCTAATTTTTAGAATAAAAAACAAATGTAGAACTCTTCTCAAACTCTGTTACCTACAAAGACAGAAAATAATGGATATAAGCGAGAATGAACTTAAAAATAACAATTATGTGATTGAAACTAGAAAGAAAATCAATATGTTTTGCAAAGTTGAGCAGTATATTGAGTAGTGATTGTATGTATTATTGAGACAAAGAGAGAGTAAGGAGAGAGAACATGAGATTTGAAGAGAGGAAAAGTTTCCCACAAATGAATAATTTGTATGGGTTGATTTGTTATTTTGGAAAAGAATAACCAGTTATGAAATTGTTAATTTGGTCCGAATTGATCTTAATTAATTTTTAAAATTTAAAAAGGTATTTTTTTTTAAAATATTAATTTAATGAGAACTTATTTCAACTCAGAGTGATCGATCGACGACTATGGTAGGGATGAATGCAATACAAACACCATGCAAATAAAATGACTCAATTAAAGTTGTTGTTGGCCCTGTGAGCTCATTTATTCACCCCTAGTTCTACCTAGATCAATTTAGGTACTATAAATCTTAACATTATTTAATGAGAACTCATTTCAACTCAAAGTGATCGATCGATGAATCGAGTCGGGATGAACGCAATACCAATACAATGGAAATTCAACAACTCAATTGAAGTTTTTGTTGACCCCGTGAGCTTATTCATTCATTCCTAGTTCGACATAAATCAATTTAGGTACTATTAATCTTAACATTAATTTAATGATAACTTATTTTAACTCAGAGTGATCGATCGACAACTTGGATCGGGATAAACACAAAACAAACACCATGCAAATGCAAACACTCAATTGAAGTTGTTGTTGACCCTGTGATCTCATTCATTTATCCCTAGCTCTACGTAAATCAATTTAGGTCCTATTAATCTTAACAGTAATTTAATGAGAACTCATTTCAACTCAGAGTGATCGATCAACGACATGGGTCGGGATGAATGCAATACCAACACCATGCAAATATATCGACTCAATTGAAGTTGTTGTTGACCCTGTGAGCTCATTCATTTATCTCTTGTTCCACCTAAATAAATTTAGGTACTATCAATCTTAACATTAAGTTAATAAGAACTCATTTCAACTCAGAGTTATCGATCGATGACTCAGGTCTGAATGAACGTAATACCAATACCATGCGAATGGAATGACTCAATTTAAGTTGTTGTTGACCCTGTGAGCTCATTCATTCATCCATAGTTCCACCTAAATCAATTTAGGTACTATTAATATTAACATTAACTTAATGAGAACTCATTTTAACTTAATGAAAACTCATTTTAACTCAGAGTGATTGATCGACGACTCGGGTTGAGATGAAGATACTAATCCATGCAAATGTAACGACTAAATTGAAGTTGTTGTTGACCCTGTGAGCGCTTTCACTCATCCATAGTTCCACCTAAATTAATTTAGGTACTATTAATCTTAACATTAATTTAATAAGAACTTATTTCAACTCAGATTGATCGATCGACGACTCAGGTCGGGATAAATGCAATACCAACACTATGCAAATCTAACAACTCAATTGAAGTTATTATTGACCCTATCACTAGTTCCACCTAAATAAATTTAAGTAATATTAATCTTAACATTAAGTTAATGGGAACTCATTTCAACTCAGAGTGATCGATTGACAACTCGGGTCGGAATGAATGCACTACTAATACCATGGAAATGCAATTACTCAATTGAAGTTTTTGTTGACCGTGTGAGCTCATTCATTCATCACTAGTTCCACCTAAATCAATTAGGTACTATTAATATTAGCATTAATTTAATTATAACTCATTTATACTCAGAATGATCGATCGACGACTGGGGTTTGGATGTATGTAATACCAACACCATACAAATACAGCCACTCAATTGAAGTTGTTGCTAACCCTCTGAGCTCATTTATTCATCCCTAGTTCCACCTAAATCTATTTAGGTACTATTAATCTTAACATTAAGTTAATGAGAACTCATTTCAACTCAGAGTGATCGATCGATGACTCGGGCTGGGATGAATGTAATACTAACACCATGCAAATGCAACGACTCAATTAAACTTATTGTTGACCCTGTGAGCTTATTAATTCATCCTCAGTTCTACCTAAATCAATTGCAATGAAATCTGTTGCAATGAACGACTGAGATATTGGATATTTTCAAACAGATAATCATATCTATTACAACAGATGACATATTTGATTTAATTATAAAATAGACATTTGCATCTATTGTAACAAATGGCTGAGTTATTGGAAATTTTCAAACAGATATTGATATCTGTTGTACAGATGATATATCTATTTAGTTATTAAATGGACATTTGCATCTGTTGCCAAAAATGATTGAGCTGTTGGGATTTTTTAAATAGATATTTCTATCTGTTGCAACAAACAACATATCTGCTTGAAAATCCTTTTTTTCTTTTAATTTTAAAGCAAGCTTCTGTCTAAGTAGATAAAGTAGTATTACTAAAGGTGGTAAAAAATATTTCTTGGATTACTCAAAAATCTCATTGAGTAGTCTTGTCTTGTCTTTTTAATGTCACCCATTTTCTTCCTCGTTCCCCTAAAATTATTAATGAATATTGAAACCCCTAATACTTCCTCTATTTCATATTAGTTGACCCCTATTGACTTGGCACACCTATTAAGAAAATATTAATTAGGAGTTTATTTTACCGAATTAGCCTTATTACTTATACTTTGAAAATATAAATTTGAATAATTACACTTTTTTTAGTCATTTAATATTAAGGGTAGTACAACTAGAAATTAGAAATACCTCATCTCTCCTTCAACCCTAAATTTATTTTATTTGTCTATCATCTTTTTCTTTCACTCCTCTTTAGGGTTATCATAACCTTTTTTCTCTCCTCTTTCTCATAAATATCCTTGTGAATCTAAACACCGGTCCATATCTTAAATTCCTCTACTGAAATATTTTTTTAATCCCCTTTTGACATTAAGGTATGGTTCACTATGACTCTTTCATTCTCGTCTTCTTCTTTGCAAGTTATTTACATCAGTTTTTTTATGTAATTGCCATTTAACCATATCATATTTATTTAAAAAATTTGAAGGAACTTTTAATTATTGAATAAACAAATAAAGAATTTATAATACCCCATACATTTCTAAGCTAGAACACGAATCGTTGTTCCTGTATATGAAATCTCCTATCCTGTAATTCATATTTAAGAACATGACATACCATGAGTATCCTAGTGATAAGAAACTTATGATGTGTTAAATGTATTCATATGAGTCACTTAAGGTAATGCAAGCTAAGAGTTTTTGAATCCATCAAGTTTTAGTGTTTGATTTTGCAAGGATCATCTTTGAACAAGTATAACTTGATGAATATGTGGTATTCTTGTATATTTTGACCAACCAAATTGTAGAGAATCAGATTAGTTTTCCAAAGATACAAATTTTACCAAAATCCAACACCTGAGCAAGAAGTTATAGCTTTGCAAAGTGGAGTACGTCGCCTAACCAATCACACATAGCTACTGAAATAGGTGTGCGATAGGTTGTGTGACGCACACCATCAAGTGTATGATAAGGTTTGTGATGCATACCTTAACTTGTGCGATAAGGTGTGCGGCGTATACCCTAGCATATGCGATGAGGTGAACAACGCACACTTAGAGTTCCAGAAACAAAAACACTCTATTTTTTAGGACAACTATGTCTTTTAACACTCCTTACATGTCCCTAAACTTAAACCTACGAATTTAACTATTACTAATCATATCATAACCCTATTATCAGTTAGTTAGGATACATGGGGTTCCCTTGTCTATCATTTTGGATAAGGGTACTCAGTTCACTTCCTAGATTTGGAAGGCTTTTCAGAAGGGTCTGGGCACCCAAGTTCATTTGAGTTCTGCGTTTCACCCATAGACGGATGGTCAAGCTAAGAGGACCTTCCAAACTTTGGAGGATAAGTTGAGAGTGTGTGCTCTCGACTTCAAAGGTAGTTGGGATGAGAATTTTCCACTAATTGAGCTCACGTATAGTAATAGTTATCATGCAAGCTTCCAGATGGCACCATTTGAGGCTTTGTATAGTAAAAGGTGTAGATCACCCATATGATGGTTCAAGGTGGGTGAGGCTACTATAAAAGTATATAAGGTGATGGAGAACGTGTAGCTGATTAAACAGAGGTTGAAGACAGCTCAGAGTCGCCAAAAGTCATATGCTAATGTAAAGTGTAGAGACTTGGAGTTTGAAGTGGATTATCTGGTGTACCTGAAAATTTAACCCATGAAGAGGGTAAAGAGGTTTGGAAAGAAGTGGAAGCTTAGTCCCTTGTACGTCGGTCCCTATAGGATCCTGAATCATGTAGGAAGAGTGGCTTATGAGATTGAGTTACCTGCGGAGTTGTCAGTTGATCACCATGTCTTTTATGTTTCCATGCTTAGGAAACACGTTGGTGATTGTGTTGTTGTAAATCTTTTAGAAATCCTTGATATACAAGACAGTCTTTCGTTTGATGAGGTTCCTGTTAAGATTTTAGATCACCAAGTCCGGAGACCAAGGAACAAAGAAGTTCCCTTAGTCAAAGTGTTATGGCAAAATCAGTCAGTTGAGGGTGCTACTTGGGAAACCGAACCAGATATGCGATCCAAGTACCCATACCTCTTTCCCGCAAGTTCAAATCAAGCCAAAGGTACCATTCTTTCTTACTTCAATCACTTTCTAATAAAGTTGCAGTTGTATAGCCATTCCTACTATGGGTTTATGCATTTTATGAAGTATTCGAAAGTTTAGAAAGAAGTGGAATCTATTTAGAAAGATTTTTCAGCTGTGTACCCTTAATTTTTCTCTATATTTATAACCTATTGAGCTTCATTCGAGGACGAATGTCCCCAAGGGTGAGATATTGTAATACCCTATAAATTTCAAAGCTAGAACATGAACCGTTGTTCCTGGATGAGAAACCTCCTATCCTGTATTTCATATTTGAGCACATGACTTACTATGAGTATCCCAGTGAGAAAAATCGTATGATGTGTGAAATGTATTCAATGAGTCACTTAAGGTAATGCAAGCTAAGAGTTTTTGAATCCATCAAGTTTTAGTGTTCGATTTTGCAAGGGTCATCTTTGAACGAGCATAACTTGATGAATATGTTGTATTCTTGTATATTTTGACACACCAAATTGTAGAGAATCAGATTAGTTTTCCAATGATACTAATTTTACCAAAATTTGACACCCGAGCAAGAAGTTATGGCTTTCCAAAGTGGAGTGCGTCACCTAACTAATCGCACATGGCTACTGGAATGAGTGTTCGATAGGTTGTGCGATACACACCCTTAAGTGTGTGCTAAGGCATGCGATACATTCCTTATATTGTGCGATAAGGTGTGCAGCACACACCTTAGCATATGCTATGAGGTGTGCAATGTATACTTAGGGTTCCAGCAACAAAAACACTCCATTTTTTGAGTTATTTCGAGGACAACTAAGCCTTTTAACACTCCTTACATGTCCCTAAACATAACCTTACGAATTTAACTGTTCCTAATCATATCATAACCCTAAAATTAGTTTAAGTACATTATTCAAGAGCACGATAGGAGCAAAACAACTAGGGTTACACAATCAAGATTAAAGGTCCAATATTCCAACAATTTCGTTACCATAAAGGTATGTGGGGTTTTTCAACAAGAATAGTCTTTCATTCTTGTGCCCAAAGTTGGTCTTCTTTTATGAAGATACATGATTTTATACTTTTTCTATGAATTTGAAGTATAAATTTATACCATATATTGCTTTCATGATAATGTTGATATGGTTATACATAAAGCCGAAGTTTTCAGATTTAAAGTGATTTATATATATGTCTACAATATAAAGGATAAATCTTGAAGGTTTTATTGTGATATTGATATATGGATCTTAGAACCCTATTTGAGATTGTTATTTTTGAGAAATCATGTGTTATAAGCATCTTGAGGATTAAATAAATTGACATGATGTAGAAAGATTTGACCTTTTTGGTCGTGAAAGAGTTGATTTTGAACCCAAGTGAGAAAAGAAATCCATACCATTTGATTGAATTATGATAAAAGTGGTAGCATAATGGCTCCAAATGCAAAGTATTGAATTGTGTAAGGTGGATTGTCTTTTAAATATTCTGATCTAAGTTCGAGTCTAGTATTTAGCATAGAGTGGGGAAGTGTGGTACTTCCCTAGAACTACATGCTCCCGTAGGATGTGAACATGAGGCTGATATAGTGATAACTAGTGAATGAATTATTAAAGTCCTACTCCGACGGCAAGGATAGGACGGCTCTCCACAACGTGGGTTGTACGTTGGACTCCATGTAGCTCATATGGTTTATGTCGGTTATGAGAAACTCCCATAGTATGTCTCTACTCTATCTAAGATAAGTGTGTATGGTTTGAAACTATTATTTTTGAGAAAGTTTTTTGTTTTCGAAAGATTGAAATGTATGCTCTGAAGAGAGTTGTTTAAGACATGATTACTTTACAAGTTTGAAACTGAGAAGAAAGTGAATTGAGAATTTATTGTAATGACTCACTTGTTTTACTCTACATGTATTATTCATCCATGATTATGATGGTTTAATTTAAGCTAAGTGAGTCATTACATCAACATGCATGTTTCTTATAAATATTGTGATATTTGATTATTGAAATTGCTCACATACCTATATACTTGGTACATTTTCCATGGTATTGACCCACATACTCGTATGTGGGCTACATTTTCTTGTAATATAGATTTAGGTGTTCAGTCCCAACCTCGATAGCGATTCCCAAGCACGCTGATCTACATCTTCTACAGTGGTGAGTCCTCATGATACGAGTACGTGTTAGTAAGATTTTTAGTTTCATTATAAGTTGATTACTTTTGTTCCTTTGAATTTGAGTCAGTTGGGGTCTATCCCAATGGCTCAATAGTACATTGAGTAGTAAAAGCTTGTCAGTCTGGATTTGTCAAAGATTTCATATTTTTCTTACTTTTATAGTACTTTTCTGCATTTCATTTAGACTTGATACAATGGGTTTTCATGATATTTCTTTCAACATCTTTATTTAAGTATTTATATGTGTTAGCAGGCTCAAAGGGTTAGCTTGTGGCTACTTATAGCCTTAAGCACCGTGTAACGTCTCAGGACCCATTTTCAGGGTGTTACAAAATTGGTATCAAAGCCTAAGGTTTAAGAAGTCCTAGGGAGTCTTACAAACCGCATTAAGTAGAGTCATGATCACTGGTGTGTAGAGCACCACATCTATGAGCAAGAGGCTATGATATGTTTTAGGAAAAAGTTATTTCTTTCTTTCAAGTCCATAGTGCTTAAAATTGTCTCTCTCAGATATTGATTCATACTCTCTTGCTTCAGAAAATGCCTCCACGCCGAGCTCATAGAAACAACAATGATCAGCATCCTCAGCCCGCTTATCCCCTTAATGCAAATGTATCCCATGCTGAGTTTTAGGCAGTCTTTCAGGTGTTTGCCCAAGATATCACCGCCATTTTTTAGGCAAATCAGGCCTCAGTTCCACCTCAGCAGGGAGACAACTCAACTGCTGCTAGAATTCATAATTTTATATAGATAAATCCGCTGGAGTTCTATGGGTCTAAGGAAGGTGAAGACCCACAGTTATTTCTTGAGGAGGTGAGGAAGATTATATGGGTGATGCACATATCTGAGGAAGAAAGTGTTAAGATAGCATCCTACAGGTTGAAAGACATTTCTCATGACTAGGTTGTTGTATGGAAGAAGGAAAAAAGAAAAGGGTGTTGCCCCTATGACTTAGCAGGTATTCTAGGATGCATTCCTGGATAAGTTCTTTCCATTAGAGATGAGGGAGGCCAGAGTAGAGAAGTTCATGAATTTTAGGCAGGACTCCATGACTGTTAAGGAGTACTTCTTGAAGTTCAACTAATTAGAGCAATATGTTCCTAACTTGATTGCTGATGCTTGCTCTAGCATGATCAAGTTCATGATAGGTGTTTCAAGTTTTATGTTAAAGGAGTGAAGGACTGCTATGTTATATAGGGATATGGATCTGGCTAGGTTGATCCTTCATGCCTAGCAGATTGAAGCATACAAGCTCAGGGAAAGAGACAGAGTAAGGGGAAATAAGAGGGCTAGATCCAAGCAGCATGATTATGGTCAGACCAGGTCTCAGGGAGGGAATCTCTCTCAGTTTCAGAGCTGTTCATCTATGCCAGCACCATTGTTAGCTAGCGTTCCTACGCCTGGAGGCAGGCAGGGGCAAGAACATAAGCCATCTATGTCTAGGTCTCATCATAGTGTTGGTAGCAGGCCTAAATATCCTCTGTGTGCTAAGTGTGGTAGGACCCATTCGGGTGAGTGTTAGGGTGAGAAGAGAGGTTTCTTTGGGTATGGTGACCTGATTCACAAACTTAGAGTGTGCCCATATGCCAGGCAGGGGAAAAGTGATAATCGACCCCAGACTCAGACTGCTAGTGCTCCAGCTCCAGTAACTTGTCCAGACCCTACTCAGGGCGCTTCTTCTAGCACCGCTGGCGGTCAGTGCCAAAATAGGTTTTATGCTTTGCCATCCTGCCAGGAGCAGGAGGACTCTCCAGATATTGTTATTGGTATGCTCCATGTTTTCCATTTTGATATTTATGTGCTTTTGGATCCCAGGTCAAATTTTTCTTATGTGACCCCATTGGTTGCTGTGAACTTTGAAGTGCGTCCCAAAAATATTCTCGAGCCTATCCTAGTTTCTACCCTAGTGGGTGAATCTATTATTGCCCAAAAAGTGTATAAAAAGTGTTCTATTACAGTCCTTCGTAGAGTCATGTTTGCTAATCTGATAGAGTTAGACATGGTAGATTATGATGTTATCCTGGGTATAGATTGGCTTCACTCTTGCTATGCATCTATAGACTGTCGTACCCGTATGGTCAAATTTCAGCTTTCTGGTGAGCCAGTTTTAGAATGGTCCGGAAATTCCATATCCCCTAAGAGTCATTTTATCTCATATCTCAAAGCCAGAAAACTTATTTCTAAAGGTTGCATATATCATTTGGTTAGAGTCAAAGACACTAAGTTTGAGACTCCAACTCTCTATTCAGTCAACATTATTAATGAGTTTCTTGACTTATTTTCGGAAGATCTTCTAGGGATACCTCCCGATAGAGAGATAGAGTTCAGGATTGATCTTCTTCCCGACACCCAACCTATTTCTATTCCTCCTTACCATATGGTATCTGAGGAACTTAAGGATTTGAAAGAGCAACTCAAAGATCTATTAGACAAAGGTTTTATAAGGCCCAGTGTCTCTCCTTGGGATGCACCTATGCTATTCCTGCAGAAGAAAGATGGTTCTTTGCATATGTGCATTGACTACCGTCAGCTTAACAAAGTCACTATAAAAAAAAAGTATCCCCTTCAAAGAATAGATGATTTATTTGATCAGTTGCAAGGCGCGAGTTATTTTTCCAAGATAGACCTTAGATCCGGCTATCACCAACTTAAAGTAAAGGAGTATGAAGTCCTAAAAACATCCTTTCAAATATGCTATGATCATTTTGAGTTTCTTGTCATGTCTTTTGGGATAACCAATGCCCCCGCAACTTTCATGGGCCTCATGAATCGAGTGTTAAAGCCATATCTTGATATGTTCGTTATTGTGTTTATTGACAATATTCTTGTATATTTCTGCAATGAGGATGACCATGAAGACCATCTCCAAATCATCTTGCAAACTCTTAAAAATCATCAATTGTTCACCAAGTTCATTAAGTGTGAATTTTGGCTAAGGTCAATTGCATTTCTGGGTCATATTATTTCTTTCGAAGGTATTAAAGTTGATCCCCAAAAGATAGAAGCTGTAAGAAATTAGCCTAGGCCTATCTCTCCATCTGATATATGAGTTTCTTAGGTCTAGCTAGCTATTACTGGATTTTTGTTGAAGGGTTCTCTTTTATTGCGTCTCCCGTGACTCGGTTGAACCAAAAGAAAGTAAAGTTTCCCTGGTCTGATTCCTGCGAGAAGAGTTTTCAGGAGTTGAAGACTCGACTCACTTTCGCCCTTATGTTGACTTTGCCTGATGGTGTAGATGGTTTTGTGGTATATTGCGATGCTTCGAGAGTGGGTTTGGGTTATGTGTTGATGCAAGGGGGAAAGTTATATCCTACGCTTCTAGGAAGTTGAAACCTCATAAGAAGAACTGCCCGACCCATGACTTAGAGTTGGCTGCTATAGTGTTTGCTTTAAAAATGTGGAGACATTATTTGTATGGTGTGCATGTAGATATTTTTACTGATCACAAAAGTCTGCAGTATATATTTACGCAGAGAGAGTTGAACCTTATACAGAGGAGGTGGTTAGAATTGTTAAAAAACTATGATATAAGCGTGTTGTACCGTCCAGCAAGGCCAATATAGTGGAAGATGCCCATAGTAGGGTGTCCATGGATAGTGTTTCGCATGTTGAGGAAGTTAAGAAAGAGTTGGCTCGTGATGTGCACCATTTGGCTAGGATGGGTGTTAGGCTGCTTGATTTTGCTGAGGGGAATATGCTAGTTAAGAGTAGTTCTGAATCATCCTTAGTTTTGGAAATAAAGGAGAAGAAGGACTTAGATGCTAGCTTGGTCAGACTGAAAGAGTCAGTCAAAGACCAAAGGGTAGAGGTTTTCTCCCAAGGGGGAGATGGTGTGTTAAGGCTACAGGGTAGGTTGTTGATAATGCCCAAACTACAGCTCTCGTAAGAGAGTAAGTGGTCGCTGTCAAATATAGAACCCAACTGGGTTGGGTGTCGAATCCCACAGGGAATACTTGGTCACTAAGTGTTGCAATTATTAATAGACTGTACGTCGAAAATTCTACGAAAAAAGAGGGGATTGTTTTAGGCGTGAACTAATAGTATTAAAGTAATGAATGCGACGATGTATTTAATAAAATTTAATCACAGAGAATAATAAGTTAGGGTTATGTCCACCTTATGAGTTCTACGTATCTATTAACTATGAGAATGCACAATTTAGACATTCATGCACTTATAGAGATTCGTATTCTAATGGTAAATCCTAGAGTTTCTCAACCATCAAGGATTATTTCACCTTAACTCTCTCGAGCCTAAAGCGTATAACTAATGGTACGAACTCTCCAAGAAATTAATCCGGTTAAGGCATTAACGTGTAAATAGGGGCTGGTAGCCCTATTTCCTTGTCACACTCTCTTTTCCAAACATGTAACTTTTCTATCGAACAAGTTAATGCTATACTGGCGTAGTTTATATGTTTGCAACCACAAGAATGTAATTAAAACGAAGAGAGTAATGATATAAGTAACATACGCATCAAGAATTCACAAACTCATAGTAATAGATAGTAGCTCACAAGGCTTCCATAACCCTAACAGAGAAGTTTAGCTACTCATGAGTGCAACGAAAATCACAATAGACATCATCATCGTACCAAAGCTAGAATAATCTCACGATAGGGATGGTTTTTGGCGTCAAAAGGAAATCACGTTGTTTGCCTCAAGCGGTTCCTCGTAGATTTTGCGTTTTTCTCTGTAAAAGTCGAATGAATAATAATCGAATCAATAGTAACTAAATCAATGATGAAAAATTCAGCAAATAAGGTTTTTATAACATCCTTGTCCTAGTCCTACTAGGTTACTGCTGCACACCTAAGTATTAAGAAATATTGTTTTTGCCCGGGACAGATTTTCCATGCATCACATTCAGTCCACAAGCTTACAAAAACTCCCTTCCTTCTTACGTGAAGTTTTCCTTTGCTTTCCAAAGGTCCACAAAGTGCTGAAATCTTCATAATTAATACCTAAAAACATGTTAATCACCTAGGTTAGCTAACTTATAGGAAAAGGGACTAAAAGTGCAGGAATTATATATTTTATCCTCAAAACATAGCTATAACATGGGTAAATTATGGTGTTTAGGCGTGTAAATACGCCCAACATCAACACCCCACACTTAAAGCTTTGTCCATCCTCGAACAAAATATTACGTCCATGCAAACATCTACTTAGAATTTCACAGTAACAGCACAAAATTTATCCTCAAGACATGCACGGCAATTACAACAAAGAGTAGTTTTCTTGATCACTACTAGAAACAATTCAACCTCCAACATAGACTCGTGATGATGGTTAATTCGTATCCACAAGTTAAGGTGCAAAGAATCACATAACACTACCCAAAAATCATCAACCATGTGAGTCTCACACAATATATCACCCATAATCACTCACAGGTTTTGCATTTTTCGAAACATGGGTATAAGACTCTCCTTGTTCTCTCTCTCACAAAGAATTCATATGTTGCAACTGATGACCATAGGCTTGCCCTTAGTGTAATGCTCCACTAATACCAGAATGCTAGGCTTAGGATCAACTAGGTCTTTATAGGTTGTAATGTAGGCTAAGGGACAGGTAGGACTATTTTGGCCAGAAATAGTGACTATGTTCCCTAAGCGCTTTAATACATCACACTATGCCATTAACACTCTCTTTTAAACAACCCTTCTACCTTTCTTTCATCTACCACCCCTTTTCACCTATTTTGTTATTCAAACATAAACAGAACTATCTTTTTATTTAATCATAAACACAACTATCTTTTTATTTTTCTATTTCTTTTTCTTTTCTTCTTTTTTTTTGTTTTTTCTTTATAAAACACCTCTATGATAGCCATTATTTTTCACAATAATTTCAAGTACCAATACCCTCTGAAGCATCACTCTCACCCAATTTCCTCTTGTTTTGTCACATGACTCTACACTTTAAAGCGCTTAGGAATTTGGATCAAATTAAGGTCTTGAAAAAAATGGATTAGGCTACATATGAGGCTGTCAAAGAAAATAGCTAAAGGCTCAAAGGGGGTTAACTAGGATAATGTACACGGGTAGGTAAAAAGAAGGTAAACAATCACAGGTTGCCAAAGAAATGCCTAAATCATCTCCTAAACTCACACTTTTTATTTCGCTTTACACACACACCAGGCAATTTCTAGCATTAGTCATAACACAGGATATACTATAACCTCACACACACAAGGCACATGGTCAACTTTATTGGGAGCAGTATAGGCTCTTGACCCAACAGATGAATGAATTAAACCACACAATTATCACACAGTGAGTCACACTTGGAGCCTAAATGTCTCAATAGTAATGATTTTAGTACAAACTCTTGTCATAATACCATGTCGCCTATCAGAACAATTTCATGCAAATCTAAACTAACTAATTACGACTAATTCAAACAAACAAACATAAATAAATGTAGGAAAAGAAGTACAGCATACAAATACCAGCACCCCAAACTTAGACGGGACACACTGCCCTCAGTGAAAAATAAATAAGAAAAACCTGATTAGTCGGACTCCTCCTCTATGTCTGGGGTCATACCCCCTACATCGGAATCATCATCAGAGTCGTCGTCATCAGAGTTCTCCTCCACGTCTGAGTCTGGCATTCAGCGGTCATCTTCAGTCAACACGTCATCATCGAGAGGTTCCTCAAAATGTACCCCTACTCCGCATATAGCCCGCGCATGCTCATTCATCGGGTAGTCATAATCCAACTGCTGGAGCTCTGCCTCAGTCGAAATTCGACCTCCACTCATCATGGTAAACCGAGTCATGCCATATAGATGGCGAAAGAAACTTTCATCCCGAGCATGTCTTTCTGCAGTGGTCAGGTTGACGTCATGCCCAGTTTCAGGATCTTTAACCTTTGTCAGATCAACCTTCTTCTGGTTATGCAGAAGCTTATGATCTGCAGGCTCCTCTTCAATGTGCTCCTTCCTCAATATCACAGTCAACAAATTGCCAAAGCTAAAATGGGACCTCTTATGCAGCCTAGACTTACGCATTGATGATCGTATAACCGCACTAATGTTGATGGAAATATTAGTCATCAGAGCGTACACCAAGCATACTCTGTCACGTGTGATCTTTGTGTACTGTATCCCAGGAATCAGGCAAGAGTTGACTATCCTCAAGCATATCCACGCTTCTCTGTTCAAGGAAGTATACGGGAAGGTATTGTGCCGACCGGTATCCTTGTGATGATTCAAATGTGCCATTGATCTAGTTACTCACAGTGTGTGTCTAATTGCCCTGTACGGAGGTTTGTTATAAAGCTCCTTGAGCGGTGATGGATTTACAAATGGAAAACCCAGAAAAGCATTGAAAAACTCCGCATTCAGTTGCAAGACTTGGCCCCGAATCTTCACTTCACTTCCGGTAGTCTTTGGGGACCAATTTGCATAAAACCCTCGCGTTAGATCAAGATTGCACTCTCCCATATCTCAAAAAATGAAATCAAGATTTAGCGCCATGATTTTAGCCAAAATGTGAGGTTCTCTCTTCGCTAGACTTTCCTTTTGTATCAACTCCACGTGAACATATTTTTTCACTTTGTTGTTCTTGTACCACTCCTTTCCTTCCTCCTCTAGGACCCACTTTATCCCGAAAGTGCTTCGAGGTATTTGCAGCGAGGAGGATTCAGCTTGCTCTTTTCTTCCCCTTTTCTGACCTTTCTGTGAGGTGGACACTTTTTCTTTCCCTTGTCGTCCTTTTGGTGCCATTCTACCTGAGATTAAAATAGATTCATGTTAGCTCATCTCAGAAGATTTAATCGACAAACAACAAATAGTGGCACCACCCTACACTTAATTTGTTGGTACAAACTAATTAAGTGAGTGATGTCAATTACTCAGACTTCATCGACATACAGATAGGCGATATGTTCCAACAACATGTTTAGCACAGTCATACTTTCATGTCATCTTAACTATCCTTTCCAACTCTATTTCATGTAATCTTGACTATACTTTCATGTTTGAATTGATGCATTTTTGAACAAGACTACTACATAGAGATCGTATCAAGTTATTGTAGAGAAATAATCACAACATCTCATGCTTGTATTCAATCATCATATTTATCTCGATGAACGAGTCATTCAAACATTCAAGCTTTCAATTTTGAAGATTTTGCAATTAACTTCACCATGTCGATTCCGCAAAAGTATGACAGTGTATCAAAATCAAATACAAGTCGGAATCGAGTCAAGAACACCCACATGTATTGTTTCACTCAACTAGATGTATCATAACAAATCAACCATATTCTAATCATCAACACCACTTTAAAATCTAAAATACCATTATAAGCGTAGTAATGTAACAACTACGAAATATAAAAGAAGAACTTACTTGGTGATGGATTCGGAAGATGATCTTGCAAGGTTAGATGAGCAAAAAGAAAAGTTTTGAGAGATTTGGGAAGCTTAGGCGGCGCCTAGGTTGAGCAAACAATGTGATTTTGTTCTAAGTTTGAAGTTTTATTTATAGACCAAGGCTTGGGTTGGGTTTGATCCATGAAAAATCGGGTTAGGAGACAAAATTGCATAAGTAGGCGGTGCCTAATGCTTTGCCTATGCTTAGCATAGGCGGTGCCTTTAGCAAAGCCTAGTTGGACATAGGCGGCGCCTATGCTATGGCTTAGTTGGGCATAGGCGGCGCCTATGCTATGGCATTGTAGATTTAGAGAGCAAAGGCAATGGCATAGGCGGCGCCTTTAGCTTTGCCTAGTTGAGCATAGGCGCCGCCTATGCTATAGCCTTGTAGATTCAGAGAGCTTAAGCCATAGCATAGGCCTTGCCTTGTCCGTTGCCTAGATTTACATAGGTCTTGCCTTGTTCGTTGCCTAGATTTGCATAGGCATTGCCTTGTCTATTGCCTTTGCTCTTTCATTCCTAACTTACCACCTTTAACATGGCTTCCTTTCAAATCAAAATTTGAGACCGATCTCCTCCTTCATACGTCTTGCACCTACACTTACTCAGAAACAAAAAAAATGATTAGAACGATGGGTTGCCTCCCACCAAGCACCTTAGTTTTGGTCATGGCTCGACTCTTTTTTATGGATTTTTATTTAACAAGAACAAACTTTTAGTAAAACAAAATGATTAAAAATGATGGGTTGTCTCCCATGTAGCGCTTGATTTATTGTCACGGCATGACATAGTTACCTCGATTACTCAGACTTCATCGAGATAGATGGTGGATCATTTTCTGAATGGATTCAGATGACACTGATGCTTCAGTGTGGGCACGCAATCTTCTTCGAGATAAATCTTGTGCATACATATCCTAGGAGGGATACCAATTATATCATCAATGGTCCAACCAATAGCTCTCTTGTATCTCTTCAGAGCAGAGATGAGAGCCTCTACTTGTTGCTCACCTAAATCTGCGGCAATAATCACCGAAAGTGTATTTCCTCTTCCCAAGAACGCATACCTTAGATGACTGGGCAGCTCTTTCAATTCTCGTAATGGAAGTCTTCGCTGTTGGTGAAGGTCGATTCTTAAGATCAAGGTCCATCTTCTTAGGAGCATAGGAATAGGACCTTATCCCTGTTAGAGCACAAACGGTTTCTTCATATTCTTCAACCTCCTCACGCTCAAAATTCAGCAGTACAGCAAACAATGGCTCAACAGTACGCTGCTTCTCTACAGATAATTCTTTCTCATACTCATAATAAACATCAGCTACAGAGAACACATCCATATCTCTAGGCTGCTTCATCAATTTGCATACATCAAAACGGACCACTTCGTCATTCAGTCAAAATAAAATCTCATTAGCTCTTAAGTCAATAAGAACACTTCCAGTTGCAAGGAAAGGACGACCCAAGATTATGGGAACTTCAGAGTCCACCTCACAATCCAAAATAACAAAGTCCGCAGGAAAAATGAAGGAAGAAACCTTCACCAATACATCATATAAGATACCAACAGGTCGTTTTACCGACCTATATGCCATCACGAGCCGCATATTGGTTGGTGTAGGATCGCCCAACCCCAACATTTTGTAAATGGATAGCGGCATCAAATTGATGCTAGCTCCTAAATCGCACAATGCCTCAGCAAAATTCATAGATCCCACCGTGCAAGGAATAGTGAAAGCACCAGGATCTACCTTCTTCTGTACTAAAGACCTCGTGGCAATTTTACTACAATGATGAACATTATCTGCTAGCTCATAGCTTGCTGCCCGCTTCTTCATCAAAAGGTCCTTCATGAATTTAGCTTATCCAGGCATCTGCTCTAGCGCCTCCACCAAAGGAACATTAATAGTCAGCTGTTTCAACATAGTCATGAATTTACTGAACCTGGTGTCATCATCTTTCTTCTTCATTCTCTGAGGAAAAGATGGTGGTGGAAGGGGAATAGTTTTCTCCACCACTTTATTTTTATCTTGCTTCCGATTATCAACCTTTTCAGGAGTGTCATCAGCCTTCTTCTTCAGTCTCTGAGGAAAATATAGTGGTGGAAGGGGAATAGTTTTCTGTACCACTTCCTTTTTATATTGCTTCATATTATCAACCTTTTCAGGCTGCAGACGTCTAGGGGTGACGTCATGAACACACTCTTCAGCTTCTTCGGCATCTTCACATTCTGCATCGATAACATTATCTATTATATCATCAACCACCTGCTTTCCCTTGGATGGATTCTCCAACACCTTACCACTCCTGGTAGTAATAGCCATACAAGATCTGTCATTCCTTGGATTTTGCACAGTGTCACTATGTAGGGTGCCAGCTTTTCTTTGATTGAATGCCGCTGAAAGTTGACTCAATTATTGTTCCAGCTGTTTGATTGAAGTGGAATGCAAGTCAACCAATTGATTTATTGATGAAAAATCATTCTTTACCTCATTTACTCCCGTATTGGTTTCCTCCACTCCTTTCAACAGCTTAGCCATCATATCTTCCATGGACATCTTCCCAGAGCCAGACGCCACGGCCTCACGGTTTCGAGGAGGAACATACAAACTACTCCTGTCAGTCTTATTCTTCCAACTACCTTGATCACGGTCCTTGTTTCTTGATTTATCATAATAGTTCCGACCTTGGTTTCCTTGGGCATTACCTCAGAAACCCCCCTGATTATTCAAGTAGTTTGCCTCCTCCTCAGAATCGGATTTCTCTCATCCCAGTGATACGACAACCTTGACTTTTTTGGTCTTCCCTGATAATAAATGCTTGGTAAGAAAATCCATCTGCGTTTTCATGTACGCTATATCTTGATCACGTTCCTCCTCTCTTCGCCTCTGTTCTGCAGTCATGCCAATAGATACAGTAGAGCTTGCTACCTCAGAATCCCTGGTATGCCAAGCTCTACTATGCTTTGTCATACGATCTAGCATATCAGTTGCCTGAATAAAAGTGAGGTCCATGAATGACCCTCCTGCAGCATTATCAACCACTTGCTTAGTCACCGAATTCAAAGACTTGTATAATATCTCCATCAAGTGGAAATTGGTCATATGATGATTTGGGCATCGCATAAGCTTCTTCTTGAACCTCTCCCATGTTTCATGGAGAGCTTCAGTTGGAAGCTGTCAAAAATTACTGATCTCGTCTCTCAACTGTTCTCTCTTGGATGGCGAAAAGAATCTTTCTAGGAAAGCATCTTTCAATTGCCTCCAATTAGTAATAGAATCAGGAGTTAGTCCATTCAACCATAGAGTTGCCTCTCCAGATAGAGCCAATGGAAATAAGCGCAGCCGAATTGCATTTTGTCCAACTCCTGTATTGTCAAACGACTTGCATGTTGAGATAAAATTGATCAGATGCATATTCGGATCATCGCCTGCAAGTCCACCAAATAACCCCTTGAGCTGCAATAGTTGAATCATGGTGCTAGTGATATTGAACTTGGCTCCAGGTGCCAAGGGTGGAAGAATAATAGCCCCTGTGGCACCATCCCCATCCAAATCATCATCATCATCATCATCATCAAAAGAAATCTGCACAGCTCGGTGTTCAGGCCTCAATCTAGCTTGACGATCTCTTCTGTTCATAGGTGCCGCCACCTCATCAGCATGCCTTGGGTTTAGTAACTCATAATCACCCAGGTACTCATCATCAGGATTTGTTGCTCGTTCTGGGTTATCAATAGTCTATTGATGCACTAGAGCAGCGGCCAATGCAGCTAATCTAGCCTGCTCCTGTTGAGCAGCCCTTCTTTCAATGTCTCGTTGCGCCTCCATCCTGCCAATAAGTTGCGGTTCAGGGTTTATGGGTAATAATGGCTGACCCAAACTTTGAGTATTTGGCATGCATTGAACAAAACCTGAATAAAACCAAAACAACAGATGAAAAGTAAAATTCGAGAATCTTTGACAAAAGGGTCTATTAACTATCACAAACTTAGTTGACAACCGTATTCCCCGGCAACGGCGCCAAAATTTAATAATGCCCAAACTATAGCTCTCGTAAGAGTGTAAGCGGTCGCTGTCAAATATAGAACCCAACTGGGTTGGGTGTCGAATCCCACAAGGAATACTTGGTCACTAAGTGTTGCAATTATTAATAGACTGTTGGTCGAAAATTCTACGGAAAAAAGGGGGATTGTTTTAGGCGTGAACTAATAGTATTGAAGTAACGAATGCGACGATGTATTTAGTAAAATTTAATCACAAAGAATAATAAGTTAGGGTTATGTCCACCTTATGAGTTCTACGTATCTATTAACTATGAGTAATACGGAATTTAGACATGCATGCACTTATAGAGATTCATATTCTAATGGTAAATCCTAGTGTTTCTCAACCATCAAGGATTATTTCACCTTAACTCTCTCGAGCCTAAAGCGTATAACTAATGGTACGAACTCTCCAAGAAATTAATCCGGTTAAGGCATTAATGTGTAAATAGGGGTTGGTAGCCCTATTTCCTTGTCACACTCTCTTTTCCAAACATGTAACTTTTCTCTCGAACAAGTTAATGCCATACTGGCGTATTCTATATGTTTGCAACCACAAGAATTTAATTAAAACGAAGAGAGTAATGATATAAGTAGCATACGCATCAAGAATTCACAAACTCATAGTAATAGATAGTTGCTCACAAGGCTTCCATAACCCTATCAGAGAAGTTTAGCTACTCATGAGTGCAACGGAAATCACAATAGACATCATCATCATACCAAAGCTAGAATAATCTCACGATGGGGATGGTTTTTGGCGTCAAAAGGAAATCACGTTGTTCGCCTCAAGCTGTTCCTCGTAGCTTTTGCGTTTTTCTCTGTAAAAGTCGAATGAATAATAATCAAATCAATAGTAACTAAATCAATGCTGAAAAATTCAGCAAATAAGGTTTTTATAACATTCTTGTCCTAGTCCTACTAGGTTACTGCTGCACCCCTAAGTATTAAGAAATACTGTTTTTGCCCGGGACAGATTTTCCGTGCATCACATTCAGTCCACAAGCTTCCAAAAGCTGCCTTCCTTCTTACGTGAAGTTTTTCTTTGCTGCCCAAAGGTCCACAAAGTGCTGAAATCTTCATCATTAATACCTGAAAACATGCTAATCACATAGGTTAGCTCACTTATAGGAAAAGGGACTAAAAGTGCAGGAATTATATATTTTATCCTCAAAACTTAGCTATGACATGGGTAAATTATGGTTTTTAGGCGTGTAAATATGCCCAACATCAGTTGTGTGCTCTGAATGTTGATGAACTAAGGCTGAGAATCATGGCTAAAGCATATAGTACACGGTATTCTATTCATCCCGGTGCTACCAAGATGTACCATGACTTATGGGAAATCTATTGGTGGTGTGGTATGAAGAAAAATATAGCTAAGTTTGTGGGGAAGTGTGCAACATCTTAGCAGGTTAAGGTTGAGCACTAGAGACCTGGTGGTGTGATACAAGAGTACAGTATTCCTACTTAGAAGTGGGAATAGATTAATATGGATTTCGTGACTGGTCTACCTCTTTCCCAACGCCATCATGATTCTATTTGGTTTGTTGTTAATAGAATGACTAAGTCAGCTCATTTCTTGCCCGTGCATACATCCTATTCAGGTGAGAACTATGCTATATTGTATATTTGGGAGTTAGTCAGGATGCATGAAGTTCCCTTGTCCATTATTTTAGATAGGGGTACTCAGTTCACTTCTCAGGTTTGGAAGGCTTTTCAGAAGGGTCTAGGTACCCAAGTTCATTTGAGTTCTGCATTTTACCCATAGATGGATAGTTAGGATAAGAGGACCATCCAGACTTTGGAGGATATGTTGATAGCATGTGCTCTCGACTTCAAAGGTAGTTGGGATGAGAATTTTCCACTAATTGAGTTCACGTATAACAATAGTTATCATGCAAGCTTCCAGATGGCACCATTTTAGGTTTTGTATAGTAGAATGTGTAGATCACCCATATGCTAGTTCGAGGTAGGTGAGGCTACTATAGCTGGGCATGACGCAGTATTTGAGGCAATAAAGAAGGTAAAGTTGATTAGAGAGAGGCTGAAGACAGTTCAGAGTTGCCAAAAGTCATATGCAGATATGAGGCGTAGAGACTTGGAGTTTGAAGTGGATGATCTACTGTACTTGAAAATTTCACCCATGAAGGGAGTGAAGAGGTTTGGGAATAAAGGAAAGCTTAGTCCCTGCTATGTCGGTCCCTATAGGATCCTAAATTGTGTAGGAAGAGTGGCTTATGAGATTGAGTTTCCTGCAGAGTTGCCAGCTGTTCACCCTGTCTTTTATGTTTCCATGCTTAGAAAACACGTTGGTGATTGTATTGTTGTAAATCCTTTAAAACGACCTGATGTGCAAGACAGTCTTTCATTTGATGAGGTTCCTATTGAGATCTTAGATCACCAAGTCCGGAGACTAAGGAACAAACAAGTTCCCTTGGTCAAAGTGTTTTGGCAACATCAATCAGTTGAGGCTGCTACTTGGGAAATCAAATCAGATATGCAATCCAAGTAACCGCACCTCTTTCCTGCAAGTTCAAATCAAGCCGAAGGTACCATTGTTTCTTACTTCAATCCCTTTCTAATAAAGTTACAGCTGTATAGCCATTCCTACTATGAGTTTATGCATTCTATGAAGCATCCGAAAGTTTAGAAAGAAGTGGAATCCATTTACCAAGAAGTTTCAGCAGTGTACCCTTAATTTTTCTCTGTATTCAAAACCTATCGAGAATCATTCAAGGACGAATGTCCCCAAGGGGGAGATATTTTAATACCTCATACATTTCTAAGCTAGAACATGAACCGTTGTTCCTGCATGTGAAAAATCCTATGCTGTAATTTGTATTTGAGCATATTACTTACCATGAGTATCCTAGTGAAAAGAATCTTATGATGTGTTAAATGTATTCATATGAGTCACTTAAGGTAATGCAAGCTAAGATTTTTTGAATCCATCAAGTTTTAGTGTTCGATTTTTCAAAGTTCATGTTTGAACAAGAATAACTTGATGAATATATGGGTTTCTTGTATATTTCAACCTACCAAATTGTATAGAATCTAATTAGTTTTCCAATGATACCAATTTTACCAAAATCCAACACCCGAGCAAGAAGTTACGGCTTTTCAAAGTGGAGTGCGTCGCCTAACCAATTGCACATGCCTACTGGAATGGGTGTGCTATAAGTTGTGTGATGCACACCCTCAAGTGTGAGATAAGGTATGCGACGCATACCTTATCTTGTGCGATAAGGTGTGCGGCTCATACCCTAGCATATGTGATGAGGTGTGCGATGCACACTTAGGATTCCAGTAATGAAAACACTCCGTATTTGAGTTTTTTCGAGGACAGCTAAGTCTTTTAACACTCCTTACATGTCCCTAAACTTAACCTTGTGAATTTAACTATTCCTAATCACATCATAACCCTATTATTAGTTTAAGCGCATCATTCAAGAGCATGATAGGAGAAAAAAAACTAGGGTTACACAATCAAGATTGAAGGTCCAATCTTTCAACAATTTCGTTATCATAAAGGTATAAGGGGTTTCAACAAGAACACTCTTTCGTTCTTGTTCCCAAAGTTGGTTTTCTTTTACGAAGATACATGATTTTATACTTTTTCCTATAAATTTAAAGTTTGAATTTATACCTTATATTGCTTTCATGAGAATGTTGATATGGTTATACATAAAGCTGAACTTTTCAGATTTAAAGTGATTTCTAAATATGTCTATGATATAAAGCGTAAATCTTGAAGATTTTTTTGTTATATTGATATATGGGTCTTTGAACCCTATTTGAGATTGTTATTTTTGAAAAATCATGTGTTATAAGCATCTTAAGGATTGAATGAATTGACGTGATATAGAAAGATTTGGCCTTTTTGGTCATGAAAGAGTTGATTCTGAACCCAAGTGAGAAAAGAAATCCACACCATTTGATTGAATTATGATAAAAAGGGGTAGCATAATGGCTCCCAATGCAAAGTATTGAATTGTGTAAGATGGATTGTCTTTTAAAAATTCTGATCTAAGTCCGGGAGTAGTATTTAGCACCTAGTGGGGAAGTGTGGTACTTTCCTAGAACTATGTGCCCCTATAGGATGTAAGCCTGCGGCTGATATAGTGATCACTAGTGAATGAATGAATTATTAAAGTCCTACTCTAATGGCAAGGATAGGACGACTCTCCCCAACGTGTGTTGGATGTTGGACTCCATGTAGCTCACATGGTTTATGTCGGTTAGGAGAAACTCCCATAGTGTGTCTCTACTCTATCTAAGATAAGTGCGTATGGTTTGAAAACTATGATTTCTAAGAAAGTTTTTTGTGTTCGAAAGATTGAAATGTATGCTCTGAAAAGAGCTTTTTTAAGACTTGATTACTTTACAAGTTTGAAACCGAGAAGAAAGTGAATTGAGAATTTATTGTAATGATTCACTTGTTTTACTTTACATGTATTATTCATCCATGATTATGATGGTTTAATTCAAGCTAAGTGAGTCATTTACATCTGCATGCATATTTCTTATAAATATTGTGATATTTGATTATTGAAATTTCACACACACCCATATACTCTGTACATTTTCCATGGTACTGACCCACATACTCGTATGTGGGCTATATTATCTCATAATGTAGGTTCAGGTGCTCAGTCCCAACCTCGATAGCAATTTTCGAGTACGTTGATCTACATCTTCTGCAGTGGTGACTCCTCATGATTCGAGGATGTTTTATTAAGACTTTTAGGTTCATTATGAGTTGATTACTTTTGTTTCTTTGAGTTCAATCAGTTGGGGTCTGTCCCAATGGCTCAATAGTACATTGAATTGTAGAGTCTTGTCAGGCTGGATTTGTCAGAATTTTGAGAGGTTCCGTATTTTGTTACTTTTACAGTACTTATCCACATTTCATTTAGACTTGATACAATGGGATTTCATGATATTGCTTTCAACATCTTTATTTAAGTGTTTAGATATGTTAGCAGGCTCAAAGGGTTAGCGTGGGGCTACTTATAGCCTTAAGCACCGTGTGACATCTCGGGACCCATTTTTGGGGCGTTATAGATTTTTTATCATAATATGCAAAAAAAGTCATATGTTGGGAGAAGTTTGAAAGCCTTATTACCAATATCATTTTTTGTATGTATTTTGTTTGTTTCTTTGTATTTGATGATGTTATTGATATTGTTGGTAGGGTTGGCATTGTTAGAACTTGTGGTATGGTGTTGTTGATGGTGTTGGAACATAGGATGTTGCTTCTTTATTGTTGATGATGTTGTTGGAACAAATGTTGTTGTTTTCTTCGTTGTTGCTTTTTTTATTTGTTGTTTTTAGGTAATTTATGTTGTTGTTGATGTTGCAACAGACAAAGCAATTGTTGGAACAAATCAAACCACCAGCAAGGATGGTTTGGTGTATTCTAACAGACTCCATATCTGTTCTAACAGACTCCATATTTGTTGCAACAGACTCCACATATGTTGTATCAGAGTCCATATCTGATACAACAGACTCCTCATCTGATGCAACAGACTACTCATCAGATACAACAGATGGATAATGTTCTTCTTGTGACATTAATTTTTTTCCTCTTCTTTGTAGATATAAGGAACTGAAAGTTGATCAACTTTTGCCCGACCATCACAAGTGGCTGCAGTAAAGATGGGTTCAGAGGAATAAGCTGCATGCAGATGAAACCACTATATATGTTGGAGGTATGTATTACTGATAATGTTATTGCGGAAACACACATAGAGTACACTAATTTTGTGAATGTTGTTTTTACTGATTAGTCATAGATCATTCAAATAAGATATCTACAGTTTTATAGTTAAGTTTGGTAGGTCTGAACTGATAAGACTGAAGGACCATGAATATGGTTCTGATACCCTACTAAGATTTAATATCGGTTGTTGCTCATGTTTATTTGTCAAGCATTGTGAAGGGATCTAGTTTTGGTGTCATTGTACAGAGATTCAATAGTGATTGGACTAACTTTTAGGGTGCATTGGACTCTGAGAAGGCCTTTGAATCCTAGCACTACATCTAACAAGAACGGAAAACCAATATAGTTATTTCCCTAACCCAAATTTATATGGTTCGGTTGCTCGGCGTGATGATTATATGGCAGTAGGTGCGGTAGGAGAATGACTTTGAGGGAAAATGGGTGTAACTGAAGAAGAGACATAGGGTAGAAAGTAACTTCTAGTAAATCTAGCTAATGAAATTATCTTAAAACATGAGAAATCTATATCAAGTGCTAATATGAAAGTGCATCCGGCAATGTAAATTTGTTTGTTGTCTCTCTAAGAGAAAAATGGTGTAGATGGTAACTTTGCTAGGGAACTGCGACTAGGTAGCGTGATCGGGATTATCACCTAGATAGAAAATAGCAGAAGACTAAGAAAGAAGCCTTAAAGTTATCGAGGGTTGAAATGATATACAGTAAGTCTAGAAAACTTGTGCCAACAACAACTGCAGTTAAAGTAAAGAATCTAAGCGAAGGCGGCAATTTCTAAATTTTAAAATGCATCCCATGCCTTCTTGTTTGTGGTTCCAATTAGGTCCACTGTAGTTGACCTGATTGGAACCACAAACGCGATTGAAAGGCAAATTGAGTATCATCACTTCCATATAAATATAATTATAACTGATTGTGTTTTATAGTCCTGGCATGCTTTCAATATTTCTTAGAGAAGATCAAAAGTTTGCTCTAGTTTGTGAATTTCGATAATTTTTAGCTTGCCTCCAGTTTGCTGATTCTGTATTTAAGCTTGTCGTTTCCATCTTTGAAGTTGTTCAAGAGTTCTTGATCTCTTGTGATCTCGATCAAGAACACCACCTTCAAAGTTGTGGCATTAAAAAAGGCCTATAGAACTCTTTCTTCAGAAGCCTTAAAGGATACATGGAGGGTCGTTGTGTTTGTTTTTGGTCAAAATATGTCGATGCACATTGAAGATGTGGTCCCAACAATTGAACAAGACACCTTTATCGAGCATTGCTCAATGAAGCTTGCTCAACCAATTTGATAAATTAATAATCAAGGAGTTACGTAAACGTTTGAACTAAATTGGCTCTACCAAGCCTATCAAACGTTACATAACTTTAGGCTCATTACCCTATCGAAAAACATTGCTTAAGTTAGTGGACAAATTAAAAGAGCTCAATCTCTCAGCCTTTCTACTAATCGCTTTTCTCCAATATTGATGACAACATATCCGCTATGCAAAAGTATACACCATCGCTAAAAATGCTTGCCGGGGCACAAACCTTCAGAAGGAATCAATAGTAAACTCTCAATATCAAATGATATTGAGAGATTACTAGTCATGCCTTTTCAAGACTTTTGCTACAGCAATAATTTTTGTTGATGACAATATATCTGTCATGCAAAAGTCTATACCGTCAGCAGAAATTCTTGCCACAGAGAAAGTCTTCAAAAGACATTATTAGTAATCTCTCAACATCAAGGAAGTGTTGTACGAAAGTCTTCAGAAGACATTCAAAAATAAGAAAGTTTTCAAAGATGACTACACATAATTGCCATCAACAACCTCACCAGATTCACTCCTAGTTTAAAAGAAAAGGCAGAAATATTTTTATTTGCATTCGAACTAGGAATGCAAATGAAAATATTTTTGCCTTTTATTTTGAACTAGCAGTGTATCTGGTGAGGTTGTTAATGCGGTAATTAAGTGAAGTCATTACTAAAAACTTTCTTATTTTTGAATGTCTTTTGAAGATTTTCGTACAAGATGTCCTTGATGTTGAGAGATTACTAATAATGGCTTTTGAAGACTTTTCGCTCTGGCAAGAATTTTCACTGATGGTGTAGACCGTTGCATGGCAGATATCTTGTCATCAGTCAAAATTCTTGCCTTAGAAAACGTCTTGATAAGCATGACTAGGAATATCTCAATATCACTTGATATTGAGAGATTACTGTTGATGCCTTATGAAGACTTGCGCCCTGACAAGTATTTCTGGAAATAGTGTAGACTTTTGCATAGAAGATATCTTGTCATCTATATTGGAGACAAACGATCAACAGAAAGGCTAAGAGATTTAGCTTATTTGATTTGTTCAGTAACTTGATCAAATTTTTTTGATAGGGTAATGAGCCTAGAGCTATGTAACATTTGACAAGCTTGGTAGAGTCGGTTTAAATCACATGCTATGTAACTCCTTGCTTATTAATTTATCAAATTGTTTGAGCAAGATGCATTGAGCAACGCTCGATAAAAGTGTGTTTTTCAACTATTGGGACCACATCTTCAGTGTGTATCAACATATTTTGACCTAAAACAAACACAACAACCCTCAATGTTTTAAGTCTTTTAAAGAAAGTATTTTGAAAGCCTTCTTCAATGCCATAACTTTGAAGGTAGTGTTCCTGATCGAGCTCACAAGAGATCAGGTACTCTATACCAACTTCGAAGACGGCAACGACCAGCTTGAATATAAAATTAGCAAGCTGGAGGAAAGCTTGAAAATTATCGAAATTCACAAACTTGAGCAAGCCTCTGACCTTCTCCAAGAAATGTTGAAAGCATGCTAAGGCTATAAAACACAATCAATTAATCCATATTGCTAAGGAAGTAATGATACTGAATTTGGCTTTCAATCACGTTTGTGGTTTCGATCATGTCAACAGCAGTGGACCTAATCGGAACCACAAACAAGAAGGCATGACATGCAATTTAAAATTTAAAAATTGCTGCCTTCGATTAGATTTAATACTTTAACTGCAGTTGCTGTTGGCACAAGTTTTCTAGACTTACTGTACATTATTTCAACCCTCGATTCCCTTAAGGCTACTTTCTTAGTCTTCTACTATTTTCTATCTAGGTGATAATTCCGACAGCGCTACCTAGTCTCAGCTCCCTAGCAAAGTGTCCATCTATATTATTTTTCTTTCAGAGAGACAAAAACTGAATTTACATTACCAGATACACTTTCATATTTGCACTTGATTCAGATTTCCCATGTTTTAAGACAATTCCATTAGCCAGATTCGCTAGTGGTTACATTTTAGCTTATGTCTCCTCTTCAATTATCTCTTAGATGATATAGTCTTTCATCAACTCCCCTTCCATCGAAGGCATTCTCCTTCGGCTTCTTCTGGCGTATAATCATCTTCTCGATTAACACTTCCATATAAATTTGGGTCAGGGGAATTCCTATTGTTTTTTCATTCTTGTTTGATGCAGTGCGAGGCTTCGAAGGTGTTCTCAGATTCCAATGCACACTTACAGTTAAGTCCAATCGCTATTGGTTCTCTGCAATAACACCAAATATTAATCACTTCTCAAAACTTGAAACGCATAAACATAAGCAACAACCGTCAGTAATTCGTAACAGGGTATCTGCATTATCTTCACGAGGCCCTTAGCCTTATCAATTTGAACCCATCAAACTTAACTGTACAATGCAAGATCCTGTTTGAATGATCATTGCCTAATCGTTTAAAAACTACATTCACAAAAACATTATACGTTGTGTGTGTTGTCCAGGTGACCTTATCAGTAATACTACTTACCTCACACACATATGATAGTGGATCTATTTGCACGCACCTTATTCTTCCTAGCCCATCTATGGCTTAAATTTAATAAACAGATGACTAGCATATTGCAACAGACGCCACATCTATTGGAAAAGCAAACTGATATATCAATCTGTTGCAGTAGATTGTCAATATATTATAAGTTAGCTGACAGATGGAATGTATTTTACAATAGATTACCCATCTGTTCTATTTACTTTAAAGCAATTTTCTTTTCTTTTGGAATACAATAAAAGGATAAAATGCTGTATTTTTTTTTTATAATTTACATATTCAAAGAGTCACTAATTTTATTTAATTAGGAGACATAAATAGTCGTGGCTTTTTTTTGACTAACCCTTTCCAATTCAATCATTTATAAATAGGTCCCTCCTTACACGTTCATTCTACTACACTTACAAATATGGCTGATCTAGATTCATACAAGAATATTCATATCGAGTCCTTGCAGGAACTTCAAAAGCAGTTTGATGAACTCCAGAGGGATTTGGCCGACTTCGGAGCAAGACTGGGGAGGCCCCTGCTGCTACCGGATGAAAATTGTCTGGTTGACAATATTAATAGAAATAATAATAATAGTAATGATAATAATAATAGTAGTAATAATAATTAGGTTATGTTTTTTTTCTTTTATCGTATGGATGTATTTTCCTCCTTTTGTATATCGAATGTACCCAAGCGATTCAAAAATCTACGTTTGGTGGTGGACTTTGAAATTTTAATTCTTATTTAGTATTTAATTAACATTCTTGCTTATTCTTTATTCTCAACATGTCGACAGAGGTTACTCTGATACGACAGATCGATCATATGCTGCAATAGGCTGTTATTAATAAAAAAAAGTTATTGTTATTGAGAGGATGAAAAGACATGACTTTTCGATTATTTAATATGAAAATTGGTTCATAAATAAATATTAAGAAAATAAATGATAAATACAATTTATAACTGTAACAGAACAATTATTTAATTTTAATAACTAATTATGATTCTTCAACATATTTGTTTTTAAATTAATTTTTTAATTTATATAATAAAAGTCACCAAATTTGGATTAAAAATATGTTGATTATTAAAACATATAGCTTATATGTGCAACAGATATATTATCTGATGCAACAGATTGTAGATTTGTTGCAACAAATGGTATATCTGTTGCAAAACAAAAAAATAGTTACTAAAAAGAATTTATCAAGTCACAACTTTCCACAACAATCAAAAAACCACTAATGTTAATAAATTGAGGTGAATAGCCGCGCCCTTTTGTTTTTCAATCTATTTTTTTAATTTATATAATAAAAAAATTACCAAATTTGGATTAAAGATAAAGATATGATGATTATTAAAAAGATATATATTGCAATAGATATATTATCTGTTGCAACTGATCGTAGATTTGTGGCAATAAATTTTATATTTGTTGTCACAGATGGGTTATTTGATGCAACAGATATATAAGTTGTTGCCACAGCTAAAAAAAATGGCTACTGAAAAGAATTTTATCAAGTCACAACTTTCTACAATAATCAAAAAGTCACTAGTATTAATAAATAGACGTGAACAATCGCTCCTTTTTTCCTAACTCATTCAAATTCAATTCTCTATAAATAGGTCTCTCCTTACTCATTCATTCTACTACATATATCTATTTATTTCTTGCTCTTTTCTTTCATATTACTCCTTCAACTACTTTCTCTTCAAGAACTTGATTGCTTTTCTCTATCTCTGGCAAGTTTTTTTCTTGCTTTTTGTGTAAATATACATTGTATTACTTTCGAATTCTTTTCTTTACTTTTGTTTTTGTGTTTTTTGTCAATTTATACGTATGGGTGATCCAGTGCAGGATGTCACTATTTTATAAGACGAGTATGGGAACTGCAGAGGCAGGTACATGATATACAGTGGGAGGTGGCCATTGTCAAAGTAAGAATGTTGCGGGAGATCCACAGGATAAGAAGGGTGTTGTTGCTGCCTGTCGAAGATGTGGCTGGCGATGATAATAATAATGATGAAGAATCTATTAATAATAATTAGATTATTTTGTTTCTTCTTTCTTTCTAAGTCTTTATATGTATTTTTATTTGTTTTAGTTTAATAAAAAAATTATGTTTGATCAACTTTGACCATTTTAATTCATATTTAATTTTCATTCTGTCTATTATCTTCTCAACAAACATGTCGACGAGTAGACGTATGGAGTAATTCTGAATCCAGTAGCAATAGCAAGATTTAAGATTTATCTGTTGGGTTTATGGCAGGGGTTGATTTATGTTGTTCCAAACAGATTACTCATATGTTGCAACAGATAAGTAGTCTATTTCAACTGATAACTCCCTCCGTTTCAAATTACCCTACCCATCTCAAATTGAGATGACACATTGATTAAAAAAATAATAACATGTCTAGTTTACCATAATACCCCTATTAAATGATGTTTACATTTTAATTTACAAAAAAAAGTGATTAATGAAAAGTGTAAAATATGTAATTTTTTTATCTCTTCTTTATTAATAAAAAAGAAAAGTAAAATAACAAATCAAATTAGGAAATTTGGGATGGGTAATTTGAGATGGAGGGAGTATTTAATTTTTATTTTGTCTATTATATTAGTAACAAATATTTTGATGATTAGATGTAAGAAATAATTTTGAATCCAGTAGCAATAGTAAAATATATTGGTTATTTGTTGGGTTTGTCACAGGTGCAGATTTGTGTTGTTCCAAACAGATTAATCAGTCTGATGTAATAGATAATCAGTCTGGTGCAATAGATAACTAGTCTATTGCAACAGATATATCTTCTGTTGCAACAGATTACTCATCTGATGCACCAGATGCGTCATTTGTTTAAATTTTGGGCACTTATGTTGGATTCATGATTGGCTTCTATCCATTGTTGGAAAAAACAGCAGTAACTTTGTAATTCAGATAACAAATTTGACTAAAAATCATATTTTGACTTACCAAAGTCTCCTATGAAGTAATGTCAAAGTGAAAAGTGGTGATGTTTGAAACAAAATTTGACCTAAGAAATTGATAAAATAGTAACAGTAGTGGTAACAACAACAATGGTCGACAAGAAGAAGATGAAGATGATAATGAAGTAGAAGATGATGATAATAAAGCAGAAGATGATGAATAGAGCAGCAGCAACAACAATGAACAATAATAATAGTGAAGAGAGAGAAAACAACAACGAATGAGAAGAGAAAGAAACACGTCTTTTTTGCCTCCATTTTCTATTATATTAACTAACATTTGGATCAAAGTGTAAATTTAAAAACTTGTGGGTTATTTTCAAACTTCTCTAACTTTCTTAATCCATAATAAAGTAATTGTCACCTCCACCTAATAATTAAGACTTGTGTCACCTACACCTAATTTTAAAACTCTTTTGTCACCTACAGCCCAAAGCCCCATCTTTTTTCACTTAAAAAAACTTCTTCGTTGATGATAGCATTCACAATCAATTTTTGCATTCGGATATAAATTAAAGTTTCTTATTCAAATACATTATATTTTACATGATTTTTAGGGCATTTGATATGGGATGCTTAGAGGTATGAAATGCAAATTAGTATACTGAAGTTATTGGAACAAAGAGGTAAGGCACACATCAAAATTTGAATTGTTGGTTTGTTAAGTATACTGATTATGAAAATATATGTTAACAATATCAATGTAGTTTAACTTATGATAAATTTCACATGCTTTCCATTTGTTGGTAAATGAATAGTCCCTTAATTTTTATCCATAGAAGAAAGTTTATAAAAAATGAAAGAAAACGTACAATAATTAAAAAAACAAAATTAAATAATGAAAATAATTTATTCGCCAGTGTTACAATGAGAGGTTAGTCATTAGGTATACTTGATATTTATAGCCTAATAACCGATGTCATGTTTTGGCATTTTGCAGTTTCCAATTCATACAATCGCATATGCCAAAGCTCAAGTGATTTTTTTTTGGGGTTTAGATGAAAATCCATTTTGATTTGTTAATGGGTGGATTAGATGTAAGATATAAGTTTCTTTAATTTTCTAATATATTTTAGGATATTTTCTACATTACATTACACAAACAATTTATTTTTTTTTTTTGCAATATCAAAATTTTTATGCAAATTTATTTGAGTGATTTTATAAAAAAAAAAAAAAAAACCTTAAATTGTAATTTTATTGATATAAAACAAAATTGAATGACTTTGTTAGATAATTCCTCATAATTGAATTATCTTTGAGATATTTCTTCAAAAGAGAGCACAATGTAGACCAATTCAAGTTTGAATTAAAGGTTTTATTTTCTCCTCATTAGATCTATTTAAGTTATCCGAGTTATCCTCATCCCCCCCAAATGGTATCAGAGCCTAGCTATTTAAAAGGTAAAAATGGTATATGTATGAGTTATTTACCAAGTTATTTAAAAAGAAATGAAATGATAGTACGTATTTGTTATTTATGGCATGTTGGCAAAGAATGTCAAAGATATTTAATTTTTTAGGTATACAATAGGTATGATAATTAATAGAATATTTAATATGTTAGTTATCCAAAAATGTTATGAGGAAAAGTTAATAATGAGATATATACCACCTAATTATGATAAAATTAGATTTCGGTATCCACTAAAATATTTTAAACATTATAAAGATGAATAACATAACAAAATCTCAAAAATATAAACAACTAAAACAAATAATATCTGAAAAATAGAGAGAATAAAAAATAAGAAAAGAAATACTACAATATAGCATGATTGTAAGAGTATGTCAAAAATCAATAAATGCACAAAAGGAAGAATAATCATATTTAGAATCACAAATAGATAGTCTAGAATACATATATCAACATGATCTATATAATATCAAGTAGATAAAATGAGCAAATAAGAATTTTTAATAGATGAAAAAACATATGAAAACCATGAAGGATTAAAAATAAGAATAGTATTCTCCAATTTAGGAAGACGATATAAGAAAATAAGTGAAAATTTATATTTAATGTTAGAAAATGAAGAATTAAAATTAGAAGATAAATTAACAGTTATGGTAAGAATAGCAAAAGAAAATGAAGAAATAGATAGGAAAAAAGAAATAGATAATATAAAACAACAAACTATAGAAAAAATACAAAAAATAGAAGAAACTAAAGTTAGTAGGAATGCTGAATTAGAAAAAGAATTACAAATGCTAAAAGATTTGTATGAAAAAAGATAGAAAGAAAAAAGAAGAAAGGTATCAAGAAAAAAAATTATTAAACGAGATAGACCAATTTAAAGAAAAATTAGAAATAAAAAATAAAGAATTAGAAATCAGTGAATTAGAAATAAATACAATAGATGCTGAAGAAACAGATAATTATGATTTGGAAGATAGTGAAACATATACAGATATCTTAACAAATATAAAAAAGTTAAAAATTAATGAAAAAAAGAATTAATTAATAGAGAAAACTTAGAAAATAAAAACACATAAATAAATACTCTTAATAAAGAATACGATGAAAACAATACCTAGTACATCAGAAATAAGAAAACCTACATATTATTATAAAGATAAGTTTAAAAAATACAACCTAAAAAATAAATATAACAAATGGACACCAAAATAAATAATTAATAAAAATTATAACTTTTTAGATGTAGACTGTGTGATAGACACAAATAAAATAATACAACTATGGGCAGGATACATGTCAAAACAATTATTAGATAATAATATAGGTACAACAAATACACCAGAATATATAGAATGGACATTAATAGGATCAGTAAAATTATTGTTTTTAAACCTAGCCGAAGCAAGTAAAAAATATTAAGATCTGACAAAAAAACAGAAGGACCATCAACAATTACTAAAATATCATCAACAGAAATATTGAAAAAATATGAAGTATCTATAAGAGATGAAATTAGCAGTATAACAACAGAAGAATAACAAAATAAAGAAAAAGATAAAAATAGAAATTTAATGTTAAAATTAGCAATATGTAATATTGTAATACCCCAGAAAATTTTTCATTGAAATTTTACACGTAAAAGTGTTGGGTTCTATCTTCTAGAATGAAATATAAATTTTTCATGCCGAATGTCTTAGATTATGACCCACCATTACGTAGAGTATCAAATAATATTTCCAACGATATGTGGACCATCCAAAACGGACACCCGAGCGACGAGTTATGAACATTCTGATCAAATCGTGAATAGTAGTGAACAGTAAAACATGTAAGAAAAAGTACTGAGGCCTGGCGTATTTGTGCTCCAACTTTAAAAGATCATAACTCCTTGTACATAATGATCTGGGTGATCTACTATATATCAACGGAAACCTCTGAGAGTCCTCTTTCCAATGAAATTGGTTTCATCCAATTTGTCTATTAGAGCAAAAAGTTATGATCGATCTATTTCATCCTATTAAAAGTGTCAACTTCATACGATCATAACTCCTTGTACACAATGATCTGGGTGAGATACTATCTATCAACGGAAACATATTAGAGTCCTCTTTCTAATAAAATTGGTTTCATCCAATTTGGATATCAAAGTAAAACGTTATGGTTGATCTACTTCAGACTATCAAAACAGTCCACCACAGGATAGATTCGAGAATTATTTGATTTTTATGAATTTAAAGCATGAACCCATATCTTATGATGATTATCATGAAATCTTGATGTTTATAATTTTGAAAGATGAATTTACATGTGTGGAGATATAAAACATGAATCTTGAACGATACTTATCATGATTTTGATATTTGGGTCATGAATCCCAATTGGAAATTGTATTTTTTTTTGAGAAATTATGACTTATAAGCACGTTGATGTTGAATATTTGAGATATTTTGAATGATTTGACCTTTTGGTCTTAATGGAGTTGTTTTGAACTCGATTGTGAAAGAAATCCACAACGTGGTTGATTTTGATAGATGGGAAGCATAATGGCTCTCGATGTATATTTATATATTACTAAAATTATTTTATTATGAATTATCTTTGAAATGATCTGAGCTAAGTCTGGGAGAAATCTTTAGCATCGAGTTGGAGGTATAAAGCAACCTTACTTCCCTAGAACTATGTGCCCCCGTAGGAGTGAGCCTGAGGCTGATTTATATAGTGATCATTTGTTTGTGTGGATTTGATATCAATATTTCTACTCCGATGGCAAGGATAGGATGAATCTCCCCAACATGGGTTGTACGTTGGACTCCATGTAGCTCACATGGTTTATATCGGTTATAGGATCTCCCAGTGTGTGTGTGTTCCTTGTGTCTATGGTGAATGGTGAAGTGATTTGAAAGTGGAATTGTGGAAGTTATTCTTTCGAAAGATTTAAATGATATTTACATTATGAGAATTGATATTTTTGATGAACTGAAAGTGATTGACAAATTATATGATAACTCACATGTGTTCTTGTACTTATTTCACCCTCTCATGATTATGATGATTTTCTTCAGGCTATGTGAGTCTTTCATACATCCTGCATATTTCTTATAAATATTTATGATGATGGTGTTTATACAACTGTATACACCACCATATACTCGGTTCTTTTCCATGGTACTGACCCACATCTTCGAATGTGGGCTGCATTTTCTTGGAATGTAGGTTCACGTGCTCAGTTCCAGGTTTGACAGTGATTCTTCGAGCACGTTGTTCTACATCCTCTGTTGTGGTGAGTCCTCATGTTCCGAGGATATGATGTCTGATGTTGGTTTCACGAAATTGTTTACATTTGATAACTGAGTATGAGTCAGTTGGGGCATGTCTCAATGGCTCGCTGGTTTTAATGATTTTCTTAGAGGCTTGTCAGACTAGTATAGATGTTGGGAGTTGACTAATAAGTCATATTTTGTTATCTTTCTGAAATTCTTTTACTCTTGGATGATGACTACTCTGTTGATATTTGAGGGTTATTTATGGAAACCCCATTGATTTGTATTGAACTTAATGAAAATGGCTCCAAGGGTTAGCTTGGGGTTACTCGTAGCCTCAAGCACCGTGTGATGCTCCGAGACCCATTTTTTGGGGTGTTACAAACTTGGTATCAGAGCCTAAGGTTTTAAGGTGTCCTAGGGAGTCTCACAAGCTGTGTTAAGTAGAGTCTTGATCATCGGTGTGTAGCACGCCACATCTATGAGCAAGAGGCTACAAGATGTTTTAGGAAAAAGTGTGATTCTTTTTTTCAGAAGTCTATCATGCTTAAAGTGTACTCCTATGTTATTTGTGAGAAAGAAAGATGACTCTTTGCTTATGTGCATTGATTACCACCAACTGAATGAAGTCACCATAAAAAATAAGTACCCCCTTCTGAGAATAGATTATTTATTTGACCAATTGCAAGGTGCAAGTTATTTCTCAAAGATAGACCTTCGTTCCGGCTATTATCAACTCAAAGTTAGGGAGTGTGACATCCCGAAAACCGCTTTTTGAACCGTTATGGACATTTTGAGTTTATTGTTATGTCTTTCGGGTTAACTAATGCCCCAGCAGCTTTCATGGATCTCATGAATCGAGTGTTCAGACCATATCTAGATATGTTTGTCATAGTGTTCATCGATGATATACTGGTGTACTCCCGTAGTGAGGATGAATATTCTTATCATCTCTGAACTGTCTTGCAAACCCTTAGAGATCACAAGTTGTTTGCCAAGTTTAGCAAGTGTGAGATTTGGCTAAGGTCAGTTATTTTTCTGGGTCATATCATTTCTTTCGAGGGTATTAGAGTTGATCCCCAAAAGATCGAAGATGTTAGAAATTGTCCTAGACCTATTTCTCTAACTGATATCCGAAGTTTCTTGGGTTTAGCTAGCTATTACCGCCATTTTATTGAGGTTTTCTCCTCTATAGCATCTCCTATGACTCGTTTGACCCAAAAGAAAGTGAAGTTCTTGTGGTCCGAATCTTGTGAGAAGATTTTTTAGGAGTTGAAGACTTGACTCACTTCATCCCCTTTTTTGACTTTGCCTGATGGTGTTGATGGTTTTGTGGTGTACTATGATGCTTCGAGAGTTGGGTTATGTTGCGTATTGATGCAGAAAGGTAAGGTGATAGCATATGCTTCTAGACAGTTAAAACCCCATGAGAAAAATTATTCCACCCATGACCTTGAGTTGGCTGTTGTTGTGTTTGCTTTGAAAATCTGGAGACACTATTTGTATTGTGTCCATGTTGATGTTTTCACTGATCATAAGAATCTGCCGTATGTGTTTACACAGAGAGAATTGAATCTTAGGTAGAGACGATGGTTAGAATTCTTAAAGGACTATGATATGAGTATGCTGTACCATCCGGGCAAGGCTAATGTTGTGGCGGATGCCCTAAGTAGAGTATCCATGGGTAGTGTTTCGCATGTGGTAGAAGGTAAGAAAGTGTTGTCTCGTGATGTACATCATTTGGCTAGATTAAGGGTTAGGTTGTTTGACTCTGCTGAAGGTAGTATAAGGGTTCAGAGTAGTTCGGAATCCTTCTTGGTTTCGGAAGTGAAGGAAAAGCAATATTTAGATGCTAGTTTGGTCAGACTGAAGGAGTCAGTCAAGGACCAAAAAATAGAGGTTTTCGCCAAAGGGGGAGATGGTGTGTTGAGATTGCAGGGTAGATTGTGTGTCCCAAATGTTGATGATCTGAGACAGAGGATTATAGCTGAAGCGCACGGGATGAAATATTCTATTCATCCTGGTGACACCAATATGTACCGAGACTTGCGGGAAATCTATTGGTGGAGTGGCATGAAGAAAGATATAGCAGCGTTTGTAGCTAAGTGTGCAACATGCCAACAGGTTAAGGTTGAACACCAATGACCTGGTGGTATGATGCAAGATTTTAGTATTCCCACCTGGAAGTGGGAAGAGATAAATATGGACTTCGTGATTAGTTTACCTCCTTCCCGACGCCATCATGATTCCATTTGGATTGTGGGATAGGTTGACTAAGTCTGCTTATTTCTTGCCTGTTCATACTTCATATACTGCAGAGGATTATGCTAGATTATATATCCGAGAGCTAGTCAGACTGTATGGATTTCCCTTGTATATCATTTCGGATAGGGGTACTCAGTTCACTTCGTAATTTTTTAAAGCTTTTCAGAAGGGTCTTGGTACCCAAGTGCTTTTCAGTTCTTCTTTACATCCACAGACCGATGGTCAGGCTGAGCGGACCGTCCAGACCTTAGAGGATATGTTGAGAGATTGTGTACTTGACTTTAAGGGAAATTGGGATGATTACTTACCGTTGATAGAGTTTGCTTACAATAACAGTTTCCACTCTAGTATTGGCATGGCTCCATTTGAAGCCTTATATGGGAGGAAGTGTAGATCACCCATAGGTTGGTTCGAGGTGGGTGAAGCGACTGTGAGTGGTCCTGATTCGGTATTTGAGGCTATGGAAAAAGTTAATTTGATTAGGGAAGGGTTGAAAACTGAGCAGAGTCGTCAGAAGTCATATGCGGATGTTAGAAGGAGAGACCTTGAGCTTGAAGTTGGTGACCTAGTATATCTGAAAATTTCAGCCATGAGGGGGGTGAAGAGATTCGGAAAGAAGAGGAAGCTTAGTCCCCGTTATGTTGGTCCTTAAAAAATTCTTAGCCGTGTTGGTAAGGTAGCTTATGAGGTCGAGTTGCCTTCCGAGTTATCCTCTGTTCATCCAATATTCCATGTCTCCATGCTTAGAAAGCATATTAGCGATGTTGTGGTAGTACATTCCTCTGTGAGTGCTGACATTCAAGAAAATCTTTCTTTTGATGATATTCCTGTTGATATTCTTGATTTTAGTGTCCGAAGACTAAGGAACAAAGAAGTTCCCTTGGTCAAGGTGTTGTGGCGAAACCAATCTGTTGAGGGTGCAACTTGGGAAGCTGAGGCGGATATGCGATCCAAGTACCCGCACCTATTTTCAGCGAACTCTGATCAAGCCAAGGGTACCGTTCTTTCCTAAATCATGCACTGTTGATAAAAGTTGCAGTAGTTCAGCTGTCATTTATTATGTGTTCAGCTGTAGTTTCTTGAATTTATGCATTCTATGTTGCATTCGGAGTGAGAAACGATGTGATGATGAGTCTAACGAATGGTTTCAGCTATTTTCTCTATTTCCTATCTAATCATGGCATGTATAGCATCATTTGAGGATGAATGTTTCCAAGGGGGGATGATGTAATACCCTATAAAATTTTTCGTTGAAATTTTGTGCGTAAACATGTTGGGTTCTATATTCTAGAATGAATTAAAAATTTTCTGTGTAGAATATCTTAGATTATGACCCATCATTGCATATAGTATCGAATAAGCTTTCCAACGATATATGGATCATCCAAAACGGACACCCGACCGACGAGTTATGAACATTCCGATCGAACCGTGAATAGTAGTGAACAGTAAATGTGCAGGAAAAAGTACTGAGGCTTGGTGTATTTTTGCTCCATCTTTAAACAATCATAACTCCTTGTAGATAATGATCTGGGTGATCTACTATATATCAATGGAAAGATATGTGAGTCCTCTTTCCAATGAAATTGGTTTCATCCTATTTGCCTACCGGAGCAAAAAGTTATGGTCGATCTACTTCAGCCTATCAAAAATGAATTTTTGGGTCAACTTGAAACGATCATAACTCCTAGTACACAATAATCTGGGTGAGATACTATATATCAATGGAAAGATATGAGAGTCCTCTTTCTAATTAAATTGGTTTCATCCAATTTGGATATCGGAGTAAAACGTTACAGTTGATCTACTTCAGACTATCAAAACAGTCCATCCAAGAATAGATTCGAGAATTATTTGATTTTTAGGGGTGTTTTGGTCATTAACCCTCACCCAAAATCCGTCCAAACCCTATATTAAAGCCTATTGAAAGCATTATATATTATATTTCATCAAATTCCCTCAAAAAGAAAACCCTAAGCTCCTTCATCCAACTTTAAGAACCTCCAAAGTTCACCATTAATTCTGCAAATTTATTCAAGATTCCAAGTTCCAAGTTCAAGAACTCCAAGAACCATCATTCAAAGGCACGATTAACATCTCAAAAATGAGTATCGATCTAAAGTTCATCATTCAAGGTATGTGGGGTTTTTCAACAAGAACTCTCTTTCGTTCTTGTGCCCAAAAGTAATTTTCTTTACAAAGGCATGATTTTTATTTGATTTTTACGAATTTAAAGCATGAACCCATATATTATGATGATTATTATGAAATCTTGATGTTTATGATTTTGAAAGATGAATTTACATATGTGGAGATATAAATCATGAATCTTGAACGATATTTATCATGATTTTGATATTTGGGTCGTGAATGCCCATTGGAAATTATGTTTTTTTGAGAAAGTGTGTGTTATAAGCACGTTGATTTTGAATATTTGAGATATTTTGAATGATTTGACCTTTTGGTCTTAATGGAGTTGTTTTGAACTCGAGTGTGAAAGAAATCCACAATGTGGTTGATTTTGATAGATGGGAAGCATGATGGCTCCGATGTGTATTTGTATATTACTGAAATTGTTTTGTTGTGGATTGTCTTTGAAATGATCTAAGCTAATTCTGAGAGAAATCTTTAGCACCGAGTGGGTGGTATAAAGCGACCTTACTTCCCTAGAACTACGTGCCCCCGTAGGAGTGAGCCTGAGGCTGATTTATATAGTGATCACTAGTTTCTGTGGATTTGATATCGATAGTCCTACTACGATGGCAAGGATAGGACTGCTTTCCCCAACGTGGGTTGTACGTTTGACTCCATGTAGCTCACATGGTTTATGTCGGTTATAGGATCTCCCAGTGTGTGTGTGTTTCCTTGTGTCTATGGTGAATGGTCTAGTGATTTAAAAGTGGAATTGTGAAAGTTATTCTTTCGAAAGATTTAAATGATATTTACATTATGAGAATTGATATTCTTGATGAACTGAAAGTGATTGATAAATTATATGATGACTCACATGTGTTATTGTACTTATTTCATCCTCTCATGATTATGATGATTTTCTTCGGGCTGTGTGAGTCTTTCATACATCCTGCATATTTCTTATAAATATTTATGATGATGGTGTTTATACAACTATATACACCCCCATATTCTCGGTTCCTTTCCATGGTACTGACCCACATCTTCGGATGTGGGCTGCATTTTCTCGGAATGTAGGTTCAGGTGCTCAGTTCCAGGTTGGACAGTGATTCTTCAGGCACGCTGTTCTACATCCTCTATTGGGGTGAGTCCTCATGTTCCGAGGGTGTGATGTCTGATGTTGGTTTCATGGAATTGTTTACATTTAATAACTGAGTATGAGTCAGTTGGGGCATGTCTCTATGGCTCGCTGGTTTTATTGATTTTCTTAGAGGCTTGTCAGACTAGTATAGAAGTTGGGAGTTGACTAATAAGTCGTATTTTATTATCTTTCTGAAATTCTTTTATTCTTGGATGATGATTACTCCGTTGATATTTGAGGGTTCTTTATGGAAACCCCGTTGATTTGTGTTGAACTGAATGAAAATGTCTCAAAGGGTTAGCTTGGGGCTACTCGTAGCCTCAAGCACCATGTGACGCTCCGGGACTCGTTTTTCGGGGCGTTACAAATATGTGCTGTATAGATGAATATACGTGCGCATTTAAAGAATATTATTATAAAGAAACATATAATACAGAGGAAAGTAAGGAGATAAGGAAATTATATTTTAGTAAATTACCTGAACGATTTAGTTCAAATATAATAAAGAGTTGGGATGAAGCAAAAATAGTAGATACCTTAGGAGCAAGAATAAAATTTTTACAACAATGGTATAGGATTGACAAATCTATAATGGCCGGTCTATCTTCTTTTGGGCGAGTTGCGGAGATACTTTTTCATTCTTTCATTCCATCTGTCTTGCTTGATTGGTTAAAGAGAGCGCTTTGATAAGACTGTTCCACAGAGAGTGTGGCTAAAACTTCTTCACCTTTCGGCCTTCAAAGGAATGGTCGGAACTGTGATCCCGATTAAATCAATGTGAAAAATGTAGAGAAGAAATAAAAATAGAAAAAACATTAATAAAAAATTTAGCATGTTGCAAAGATAAAATAACACCTCAATTTGGATGTGAAGAAAGATATTATAAGAAAAGAAAAAGACATAAGAAATATAAGAAATACAAAAAATCAAAATATAAGTATAAAAAACCAAGAAAAAGATATTACGTAAAAAATTATAAACATCAAAGACCATTTAGGAAAAAGAAATCTATAAAATAATAACTTGTTATAATTTTGGAAAACAAGGACATTTAGCTAGAAATTGTAAAATGTCTAAAACCCCAAAAAGGAAACAAATATCAGAAATAAGGATAGAAAAGACAGAATACATGCAAATAGATTATATAGAATATGAATTAGATAGTGAAGATAGTATATATGAAATTTCAGAGAATGAAACAGATAATGAAATAGATAGTGATTTAGATGAATCAAATGACTGAAGAAGATATAAAAATAAACGAAGTGACTGAAAAAGATATAAAAATAATAACAAAGGAAGAATATTTAAATGAAGAAGGAACATATCAAAAAATAATATTTGATAACAATATATTTGACAAAATAAAAGGAAAAGAATTAGATCTAAGTGTAGAAAAAATATTTAAAATACAAACAATAAAAAACATATTTAGTAGACAAAAAGAAGAATACTACGTAGGAAGCCAAAAAGAACAAGTAATAGACTGTAGATATGCAAAAGGAAAAGCTAGTATACCACTAGTAACAAAAAAAATAATTAATAAGGAAATAAATGATATAAAAAGTAAAGACCCAATAAAATATGTACACCTTGGAAGAACAGAAATATTGATAAAAATATGTTTTAGAGATGGAATAGATACACCAATAGAATTATAAAACCTATAGAAAAAAGTATAATAACTACCATAAGAGAAATTGAATATATCAAAAATTTAAATTTATAATAAGTGCGAATTATTTAGTAGCAATAATAGATAAAAATATAGATAAATTAGTAGTATTATATTGGAAAATATCAGGGATAGAACTAACCCCAAGAAGTAAAATATTTACAGCAAGATGTAAAAATCTATATGTATTAACAACAAAACATAAAATAACGCGAAAAAATAAAATTAATAAAACACAAATCGAAAGTCCTTTCGAAAAATTTGTAAAAAAAATTGATAATAATGATTATAGTTACAAAGACATAGATATAGAAGGAGATTTAGAAATAATAAATGATAGAATAAGCACAACAAAAAGAATAGCTTATGAAAAAAATAGAATCATCAAGCTCATCAAAAAGAACAAATTATGAAACAACTTCAACTGTTAATTTAACTCAATATTACATAACAGGAACAATAAATAAAAATGAATATTTAATACTCTTAAACACAGGACAAAAAGAAAATTATACAACAAAATATCTAGTAAAAAGTGAAGAAATAAAATCTAATAGTAATATATGTCCAAATCTACCAAGGAGTCTAATAAACATTAAGGATATGGCAGAAAAAATAATAATAATAGAAGTTAGAAAAATAAAAATAGAATTTGAAATAAAGGAAGATATGCAAAAAAGCAGACATAATATTAGGAATAAAATGATTAGAATAAGTAAAATCATACAATGTAGAACATACACAATTATCTATAACATATAATAAAAAAAAGATTATTAATAAAAAGAGCTTTGACATGATATGAAAATATATGTACTTGTAAAAATAATAGTAGAAGGATATTATAATAGGTATTATACACCTATGATAGATATAGGAGCAGAAGCAAACTTATGTAGATACAACTGTTTACCAGAAGGTAAATGAGATAAGCTAAAAATACCAATAGTAGTTAAAGAATTTAATAATGAAGGAAGTTTAATTATATATAAAGCTAAAAATATAAAAATACAAATATGGGATAAAATAATAACAATAGAAGAAATCTATAATTATGAACTAACATCAAAAGATATGTTTTTTGGAATGCCATTTTTAGATAAATTATACCCACATATAATAACTAAAACAAATTGGTGGTTTACAAAACCATGTAAACAAAAAGTAAGAGCAAAAAGAGTTATAAATAAAAATAGAAAGAAAACTGATTGGATAAAAGAAAGTGAAAAAATTACACAAAAATTAGAAAATGTAAAAATTACAGAAGACACAATAGAACTAGTTGTATTTTCGATAAATAGAAAAGAAATAACTATATATTTAGTAGATAAGGTAGAAATAATAAAGAAAAGCTTAAGACAATTATACAGTGAAGATCCATTAAAAGGATGAGAAAAAAAACATAAAACTACTGTAAAAATTGAGCTAATAGATAAAAATAGCATAATAACCCAGAAACCATTAACATATAACTTTGATGATTTAAAAGAACTTAAAATGTATATAGATGAATTATTAGAAAAACAATATATACAAAAAAGTAATAGTAAACACAATAGCCCAACATTTATAGTCAATAAACATAGTGAACAAAAAAGAGGAAAAAGTAGAATGGTCATTGATTATAGGAACCTAAATGTAAAAGCTATGACATATAATTATCCAGTACCAAATAAAATATTAAAAATAAGACAAATAAAAGGATATAATTACTTTAGTAAATTTGATTGTAAATCAGGATTTTACCATTTAAAGTTAGAAGAAGAATCTAAAAAGATAACTGTATTTACAGTATGATAAGGATTTTATGAATGGAATGTGTTACCATTTGGATACAAAAATGCACCAGGTAGATATCAACACTTTATGGATAGTTATTTTAAATAATTACCTAATTGTATAGTATACATAGATGCTATACTACTATATGCAAAAACTAAAAAGGAACATTTAAAATTATTAGAACAATTTACAGATATAATAGAAAAATCGGAAATAATTTTAAGTGAAAAGAAAGCCGAAATTAAGAAAAATCAGATAGAATTTTTAAGAATACAAATAGATAAAAGCAAAGTAAAAATGCAACAACATATAGTACAAAAAATAATAAATTCAAAAGAAGAATTAGATACAAAAAAGAAATTACAATCATTTTGAGGATTAGTAAACCAAGTAAGAGAATATATACCAAAATTAGCAGAAAATCTAAAGCCATTACAGAAAAAATTTAAAAAGGATGTAGAATATAATTACAATGAAGAAGATAAAAAAAACAAGTTCAGAGAATAAAAACACTTTATAAAGAATTACAAAAATTACAATTCCTAACGAAAATAAAAAATTTACATGTATAGTGGAAGCAGATGCAAGTGAGTATAGTTATGGAGTAGTACTTAAATATAGATATGAAGAAGAAAAATTAGAACATCATTGTAGATACTACTTAGGTACGTTTAATGAAACAGAGATAAAATGGAAAATAAATAGAAAAGAATTATGTTCATTATATAATTTTTTATTAACATTTGAGCCATATATTGTATATAACAAGTTTATTGTATGAACAGATAATACACAGGTACGTTGGTGGTTAACAAAGAAAATACAAAATTCAGTTACAACCAAGGAAATTCAGAGACTAGTATTAAATATATTAAATTTTACATTTACAGTTGAAGTAATCTAAACTAACAAGAATGTCATTGCAGATTACATATCAAGACAGAGCTACACAGACTGATATAATAGAAAATGATGCTTTAGAAAAGATACTCAAAACCCTAACTACTCTTTCAATGAAAGCGGCTAGTATGTGTAATGAAATAGAAAAGCTAAAGACTAATGAAGTTAAACTGAAGTCTAAAGCTATGAATCAACTAACTCAGCAGTGTGTACAGCTATGCCGATCGGAAGACGACTAAATTCCAGAGCTAAAAGGAGACGTTGGGACACTCCATAAAACCCATAACATTTATCAATCTACAATTGCAGGTACAAGCAAAGGAGTTAGTGGAGAAAGATATCAGAATATGAACATGAACAAGATATTTGAAAAACCATTTATACCAAAAATACAAAAAGACCCATTGTTTATACCCCCACAAACTACCACATATCGAGAAATTTTAAACCAAGATAGAAAATCCTATAACCACATAACCCGAGCATACATAGAAAATATCCACAAAATACAGACTTATCTAAACATTAAACCCAGAGCCACAGATATCCAAAAACCAAACACAAACTATATAACCCAAAGATTACAAGGTTACAACAAGTTAATCGCACTACCAAAAACCTACCCTAGCTTAGTTAAAACCTGTTTCAGTTATGGATTATTAAATACTGTATACACCTATGAAGAAAATGAACTAATAGATATACCAGAATTATATAGACCATTCACCACTTATAAAAGAATAACCAAAGGAAATCTATTTTTATAAAGTTTTATACTACACCAGCAGAGATATTATATGACGAGATCAAACCAGTTATACAAATTGTAAAAATAGGATTAACCAGAGATATGATTATACCGGAAGATATTGTTCAATAGCCAAAACTACCTAAAGTTGAGATACCCGATTTTTATGCAAATAAGCGAATTATTGGAATATATTCAATTGTCTAAGAATTAGCAAATAACTACCTAAATGGAAACCCAATATGGAGTTATTATTCAAGAGATCATCAAATAATTTATTCAAATTCAAGGGAACTACGATAGTCAAATATGGAAGAAGCTAGACAATGGATTTTGACACTACTTAATCCAGAAAAACAACTATCTGCAAGAGAAAATAGGAAGGGGTTTATTTTAGAAGAATTATTAACAAGATATTGCAAGTTAATTGGACACAAATATCCAAACCATTTATGTTCGAGATGTAATGGACACGATAATATTATTCCAAAAGTTCAACTGAAATAGAGGAAGATAAGGAAGACAACTGGAAGATACATGACAAAAGATAGAAAGACACGGAGCAATAATAGAAAGATAAGAAGACAAAGCATTGAAATATGAAAATGACATATGGAGAATAAGATAACTTTGAGAAATGTGAAATACGTAAATTATGTAAAGATTTACTATTCTTTTTTGACTTATTATATAGGCCAGACTAGCCTTTTTGACTTTTCTTGTTTTTTGGCACATGCCATTTTACTTTTTTTGACAAATGTAAAGTCGTAGAACCTAGGACCATTATTAGTGTTTTAATCTTTGGCAGATGTAAAGTTAGGAATAGTATGTAGTTCTTTTCCTCCTATAAATATGTAAGTCATCCAGCTAAGTTAGAAGCAAGACTTTCATGTGTTGAAAGCAAGCCTTCTCTCTTGTACACGAACAACTTTTGAATATTTAATAAAAATAGATATATTTCAAAGGAAAAGTTATGGATGAACAAAGCCTGGAATTATCAAACCTACCAGAACAGGTATTTTCATTTATGATTATGAATAGCTAAATTCAAAAATTTCTAATAATCATAATATGATAAAATAAGTTCATATTAGTTACTATATAGTAGAATTATTCGAAGAATAATATGTTACAAAGTTTATTAGCAAAGAGGAAAAGGAGAAAAATTCCTAAGAACTATGCCATCCTAAAGGTGAAACCGGTGAGACAAGAAAACCGTGATAGGGGAGTAACCAGTGTAAAGGCATTATTTAAGGGAAAAGTATCCAAATTACCATGCTAATAGTGACAGAATAACATAATTATTTAAGAATAATCTAGTATATAGTAATCTAAGATGATAATATTTTGTTATGTGTATGATTGGAAAGAATATTTTTAAATAGCATCATGTGAAAAAGAATGACTACCTACTTATCCGATGAAATGGTAGATAAATTTAAAATACTTATTTTGTATGTACTTAAGGATATAGAAATTGTTGATATAAGAAAAATCATATGGAAAAAAATATTTGACAAATATTTTTTGACTAGAATAAATTATACACCACACCTACATAACTACTCTTATAAATACCTACATACCAAACGTACACATCAACCATGATAAACGTATATTTAGAATATTGAAAAACGAATATGAAAAAATATACAATTAATAGAAAAACTAATGAAAACAAATCTAGAAAAATATATGAGAACTAAAGATATAAAATATATAGAATTCCTTAATGAAAACATACAAGAATTACTAAGATTAAAACAAACAACCAGTAAATATTATGATAAAGCATTTAATAACCCATAAAACCTAAGCATCATATGAACAATATGGCAAGCTATATATCTGACGAAATTAAGATACTTGTTTTATATATCATTAAAGACTTAGAATAGAAGACATAAAAAAATAATATGGAAAAAAATATTTAATGAAGAATCATTAAGTCTAGAATGGTTAGAAGATATGCATGATCTTAGCTTATATTATTCAGATAGTTATTACTCAGATAATAATAGTTATTATTCAGATGGATATTATACAGATTTAAAATGTTAGAATATATTAAAAGAGTTAGAGAAAAACAAAGTTGGCTATACGAAGAAATTAATTATTGAAACCAGCTTAGAAGAGGAAGAGAATAATTAAAAGAAAGATTAATTTGGATAAATAAAATTATGAAACAACTAGAATTAAAAGACAGTTTAGAATATGATTTAGAAATAGAATTATTCATACAAGAAAAATGCAGGATAATTAACGAAATAGATAACCTAGAATTTAATATCAGATATAGTACAATTAGAATAAATTATTACAAAGAAAATTACAGTATTACAACTACTTTAGGATAAAATGATAAACTATGAATATTTAAAATATTGGAGACAAGATATGGAAGAAATAAGATTAACAGAAGCACTTATAAAAGAGAATTTAATTGAATATTTTAGAACAAAAGATATAGAATATTTAGAATACTTTCAAATAACATTCAAGAATTACAAAGACTAAGAGAAAAAACTAAATAATATTACAGTAAAGCTTTTAATCAAATACATCTAATCACCCCCCAAGATATGAACATCAATAAAAATCAAAATAAAAATAGAAATGTTTAGAAATATCCACGCACAAATAAAAATAGATACATTAGATTTATAATAGATCTATTTAAGTTATCCGAGTTATCCGTACCCCCCATCTTTACAATGTTTAAAATATTTTAGTGTATACAAAAATCTGATTTTATCATAATTAGGTGGTATATATCTCATTATTAATTTTGCCTCATAACATTTTTGGATGACTAACATATTAAATATTCTACTAATTATCATACCTATTGAATACCTAATAAATTAAATATCTTTGACATTCTTTGCCAACATGCCATAACTAACAAATTCATACCATCATCTCATTTCATTTTAAATAACTTGGTAAATAACTCATACATATAACACTTTTACCTTTTAAATAACTAGGCTTTGATACCATTTGAAGGGGGGTGTGAATAGCTCGGATAATTTAAATAGGGGGTACGGATAACTCGGATAAATTAAATAGATCTATTATAACTCTAATGGATCTATTTTTATTTGTGCGTGGATATTTCTAAACATTTCTATTTTTATTTTAATTTTTATTGATATTCATATCTTGGGGGGTGATACCATTTGGAGGGGGGTGTAGATAACTCGGATAACTTAAATAGATCTACTATAACTCTAATGGATCTAATTTTATTTGTGCGTGGATATGTCTAAACATTTCTATTTTTATTTTTATTTTTATTAATGTTCATTTCTTGGGGGGTGATTAGATGGTATTTGATTAAAAGCTTTACTGTAATATTCTTTATTTTTTTCTCTTAGTCTTTGTAATTCTTATATATTATTTTGAAGGTATTCTACATATTCGATATCTTTTGTTCTAGAATATTCAATTAAATTCTCTTTCATAAGTACTTCTGTTAATCTTATATCTTCCATATCTTATCTCTAATATTTTAAATATTCAGAGTTTATCATTTTATCCTAAAGTAGTTGTAATACTGCAATTTTCTTTGTAATAATTTATTCTAATTGTACTATATCTGATATTAAATTCCAGGTTATCTATTTCTTTAATTATCCTGTCTTTTTCTTCTATGAATAATTCTATGTCTAAATCATATTCTATACCGTCTTTTAATTCTAGTTGTTTCATGGTTTTATTTATCCAAATTAATCTTACTTTTAATTGTTCTCTTCCTCTTCTAAGCTGGTTTCTATAATTAATTTCTTCGTATAGCCAACTTTGTTTTCTCCGACTCTTTTAATATATTCTAACATTTTTAATCTGTATAATATCCATCTGAATAATAACTATTATTATCTGAGTAATAACTATCTGAATAATATAAGCTAAGATCATGCATATCTTCTAACCATTCTAGACTTAATGATTCTTCATTAAATATTTTTTCCCATATTATTTTCTTTATGTTTTCTATTTCTAAATCTTTAACGATATATAAAACAAGTATCTTATTTACATCAGATATATAGCTTGCCATATTGTTCATATGATGCTTAGGTTTTATAGGTTATTAAATGAATTATCATAATATTTATTGGTTGTTTGTTTTAATCTTAATAATTCTTGTATGTTTTCATTAAGGAATTCTCTATATGTTATATCTTTAGTTCTCATATATTTTTCTATATTTGTTTTCATTAGTTTTTCTATTAATTATATATTTTTCATATACATTTTACAATATTCTAAATATACGTTATCCATCATGGTTGATGTGTAGGTTTGGTATGTAGGTATTTGTAAGAGTAGTTAGGTAGGTATGGTATATAATTTATTCTACTCAAAAAAGATTTGTCAAATATCTTTTCCCATATTATTTTTATTATATCTACAATTTCTATATCCTTAAGTACATACAAAATAAGTATTTTAAATTTATCTAACATTTCATCGGATAAGTAGGTAGTCATTCTTTTTCACATGATGCTATTTAAAAATATTCCTTCCAATCATATACATAACAAAATACGATCATCTTAGATTACTATGTACTAGATTATTCTGAAATAATTATGTTATTCTGTCACTATTAGCATGGTAATCTGGATACTTTTTCCTTAAACAACGCCTCTACACTAGTTACTCCCCTATCACGGCTTTCTTGTATCATCGGTTTAACCTTTAGGATGGCATAATTCTTAGGAATTTTTCTCCTTTTTCTCTTTGCTAATAAACTTTGTAACATATTATTCTTCAAATAATTCTACTATATAGTAACTAATATGAACTTATTTTATCATATTATGATTGTTAGGGATTTATGACTTTAGCTATTCATAATTATAAATGAAAATACCTGTTCTGGTAGGTTTGATAATTCTGGGATTTGTTCATCCATAGCTTTTCCTTTGAAATATACCTGTTTTTATTAAATATTCAAAAGTTGTTTGTGTACAAGAGAGAAGACTTGCTTTCAACACATGAAAGTCTTGCCTCTAACATAGCCAGATAGCTTACATATTTATAGGAGTAAAAGAACTACTTAACTTAACATCTGCCAAAGATTAAAAAACTAATAATGGTCCTAGGTCCTACGACTTTACACTTGTCAAAAAAAAGCAAGTGCCAAAAAACAAGAAAAGTCAAAAAGGCTAGTCTAGCCTATATAATAAGTCAACAAAGAATAGTAAATGTTTACATAATTTACGTATTTCACATTTCTCAAAGTTATCTTATTCTCCATATGTCATTTTTATATTTCAATGCTTTGTCTTCTTATCTTTCTTTTATTGCTCTGTGTCTTTCTATCTTTTGTCGTGTATCTTCCAGTTGTCTTCCTTATCTTCCTCTATTCCAGTTGAACTTCTGGGATAATATTATCTTCTACATTACATCTCGAACATAAATGGTCTAGATATTTGTATCCAATTAACTTACAATATCTTGTTAATAATTCTTCTGAAATAAATGACTTCATAATTCAAGATATGGCATGTTGGCAAAGAATGTCAAATATATTTAATTTGTTAGGTATACAATAGTTATGATAATTAATATAATATTTAATACATTAATCATCCAAAAATGTTATGAGGCAAAATTAATAATGAGATATATACCACCTAATTATGATAAAATCAAATTTCGGTATCCACTAAAATATTTTAAATATTGTAAAGATGAATAACATAACAAAATCACAAAAATATAAACAACTAAAACAAATAATATTTGAAAAATAGAGAGAATAAAAAATAAGAAAAGAAAGACTACAATATAACATGATTGTAAGAGTATGTCAAAAATCAATAAATGCACAAAAGGAAGAATAATCATATTTAGAATCACAAATAGATAGTCTAAAATACATATATCAACATGATCTATACAATATCAAGTAGATAAAATGAACAAAGAAGAATTTTTAATACATGAAAGAACATATGAAAACCATGAAGGATTAAAAATAAGAATAGTATTCTCCAATGTAGGAAGATGATATAAGAAAATAGATGAACATTTATATTTAATGTTAGAAAACGAAGAATTAAAATTAGAAGATAAATTAACAGCTATGGTAAGAATAGCAAAAAAAATGAAGAAATAAATAGGAAAAAAGAAATAGATAATATAAAACAACAAACTACAGAAGAAATATGAAAAATAGAAGAAACAAAAAATAGTAGGATTGCTGAATTAAAAAAAGAATTACAAATGCTAAAAGATCTGTATGAAAAAGGACAGAAAGAAAAGGATAAAGAACAAAAATTATTAAAAGAGACAGATCAATTTAAAGAAAAATTAGAAATAAAAAATAAAGAATCAGAAACCAGTAAATTAGAAATAAATACAATTGATGCTGAAGAAACAGATAATTATGATTCGAAAGATAGTGAAACATATACAAAAATCTTAACAAATATAGAAAAGTTAGAAATTAATGAAAAACAAGAAGTAATTAATAGAGAAAACTTAGAAAATGCAAACATAGAAATAAATACTCTTAATAAAGAAGACGGTGAAAACATAATACCTAGTACATCAGAAATAAGAAAACCTACATATTATTATAAAGATAAGTTTAAAAAAAATAACCTAAAAAATGAATATAACAAATGGACACCAAAACAAATAATTAATAAAAATTATAACTTTTTAGATTTAGACTGTGTAATAGACACAAATAAAAAAAATACAACTATGGGCAGGATACATGTCAAAACAATTAATAGATAATAATATAGATACGACAAATACACCAGAATATATAGAAAAGACATTAATAGGAACAGTAAAATTATTATTTTTAAACCTAGCCGAAGCAAGTAAAAAAGTATTAAGATCAGACAAAAAACAAAAGGAACATCAACAATTACTAAATATTATCAAAAAAAATATTGAAAAAATAGGAAGTAGCTATAAGATATGAATTTAACAGTATAACAACAAAAGAAGAAGAAGAAATATTGAAAAAGATACAAATATGAATTTAATCTTAAAATTAGCAATATGTAATATGTGTTATATATATGAATATACGTGCGCATTTAAAGAATATTATTATAAAGGAACATATAATACAAAGGAAAGTAAGGAGATAAGGAGATTATATTTTTATAAATTACCTGAACCATTTAGTTCAAAAATAATAAAGAGCTGGGATGAAGCAAAAATAGTGGATACCCTAGGAGCAAGAATAAAATTTTTACAACAATGGTATAGAAATCTATGTGAAAAATATAGAGAAGAAATAAAAATAAAAAAAATTAATAAGAAATTTAGCATGTTGCAAAGATAAAATAGCACATCAATTTGGATGTGAAGAAAGATATTATAAGAAAAGAAAAAGACATAAGAAATATAAGAAATACAAAAAATCAAAATATAAGTATAAGAAACCTAAAAAAAGATATTATGTAAAAAATTATGAACATAAAGGACCATATAGGAAAAAAAAAATCTACAAAAGAATGTACTTGTTATAATTGTGAAAAACTAGGACATTTAGGTAGAGATTATAAAATGCCTAAAAACTCAAAAAAGAAACAGATATCAGAAATAAAGATAGAAAGTACAGAATACATGCAAATAGATTATATAGATTACTAATTAGAAAGTGAAGATAGTATATATGAAATTGACTAAAGAAGATATAAAAATAATAACAAAGGAAGAATATTTAAATGAAGAAGGAACATATCAAAAAATAATATTTGATAACAATATATTTGACGAAATAAAAGGAAAAGAATTAGATTTAAGTGTAGAAAAAATATTTAAAATACCAACAATAAAGAACATATTTAGTAGACGAAAAGAAGAATACTATATAGTAAGACAAAAAGAACAAGTAATAGACTGTAGATATGCAAAAGGAAGAGCTAGTATACCACTAGTAACAAAAAGAATAATTAATAAAGAAATAAATGATATAAAAAGTAAAGACCCAATAAAATATGTACACCTTGGAGGAACAGTGATATTGATAAAAGCATGTTTTAGAGAAGGAATAGATACACCAATAGAATTATATTTAACAGATGATAGAATTATAAAACCTATAGAAAAAAGTATAGTAACTGCCATCAGAGGAAATTTAATATACCAAAAATTATAATTTATAATAAGTGTGAATTATCCAGTAGCAATAACAGATAAAAACATAGATAAATCATTAGTATTATATTGAAAAATATCAGGAATAGAACTAACCTCAGGAAGGAAAATATTTATAGCAAGATATAAAAATCTATATGTATTAACAACAAAACATAAAATAACGAAAAAAAATAAAATTAATAAAATATAAATAGAAAGTCCTTTCGAACAATTTGTAAAAACAATTGATAATAATGATTATAGTTACAAAGACATAGACATAGAAGAAGATTTAGAAATAATAAATGATAGAATAAGCACAACAAAAAGAATAGCTTATGAAAAACCAGAATCATCAAGCTCATAAAAAAGAACAAATGCTGAAACAACTTCAACAGTTAATTTAACTCAATATTACATAACAATAACAATAAATGGAAAAGAAAATTTAATACTCTTAAACATAGGACAAGAAGAAAATTATATAGCAAAATATCTAGTAAAAAGTGATGAAATAAAATCTAATAGTAATATATGTCCAGATCTATCAAGGAGTCAAATAAACATTAAGGATACGACAGAAAAAGAAATAATAATAGGAGTTACAAAAATACAAATAGAATTTGAAATAAAGGAAGATATGTAAAAGGCAGACATAATATTAGGAATAAAATGGTTAGAACAAATAAAACCATATAATATAGAACATACACAATTATCTATAACATACAATAAAGAAAAATTATTAATAAAAAGAGCTTTGATATGATATGAAAATATATGTACTTGTAAAAATAATAGTAGAAGGATATTATAATAGGTATTATACACCTATGATAGATACATGAGCCGGAGCAAACTAATGTAGATATAACTGTTTACCAGAAGGTAAATGGGATAAGCTAAAAATACCAATAGTAGTCAACAGATTTAATAATGAAGGAAATTTAATTACATATAAAGCTAAAAATGTAAAAATACAGATATGAGATAAAATAATAACAATAGAAGAAATCTATAATTATGAACTAACATCAAAAGATTTGCTTTTAGGAATGTCATTTATAGATAAATTATACCAACATATAATAACTAAAACAGATTGGTGGTTTACAACACTATGTAAACAAAAAATAAGAGCAAAAAGAGTTATAAATAAAATTAGAAAGAAAACTGATTAGATAAAAGGAAGTGAAAAAATCATACAAAAATTGAAAAATGTAAAAAATATAGAAGACACAATAGAACTAGACGTATTTTTGATAAATAAAATAGAAATAATTATATCTTCAGTAGATAAGGTAGAAATAATAAAGAAAAAATTAAGACAATTATATAGTGAAGATCCATTAAAAGGATGGAAAAAACATAAAACTACTATAAAAATTGAGCTAATAGATAAAAATAACATAATAACCCAGAAACCATAACATATAACTTTGATGATTTAAAAGAATTTAAAATGAATATAGATGAATTATTAGGAAAACAATATATACAAAAAAGTAATAGTAAACACAATAGTCCAACATTTATAGTAAATAAACATAGTGAACCAAAAAGAGGAAAAAGTAGAATGGTCATTGATTATAGGAACCCAAAATTATGAAAAACTAGATAGAATTTTTAGTAATACAACTAGATAAAAACGGAGTAAAAATGAAACAACATATCTTCTAGAGTCTTAATGGTCTTTTCTGCTTGACCATTTATCTGAGGGTGAAAAGTTGTACTGAGGTGAACTTGGGTACTGAGACCCTTCTGGAATTATTTCCAAAAATGAGAGGTAAAATGGGTACCTCTATCTAAAATATTGGATACTGAGACTCCGTGTAACCTGAATAACTCTCTGATATAGAGTTTAGCATAGTTCTCGACTGAATAGGAAGTATGGACTAGCAAGAAATGAGTAGATTTTGTCATCCTGTCTACGATAACCCAAACCAAATTATGCTGACAATGAGTATGAGGCAAACCCATCACAAAGTCCATGTTCACTTCTTCCCATTTAGATGTGGGAGTACTGAACTCCTGCATGGACCCTCTAGACTTCTGATTCTTAATCTTAACTGCTGACACGTAGAGTACTTAGACACAAACTCTTTGATATCCATCTTCATCCTAGTCCACCAATAGATCTCCCGCAAATAACGGTGCATCTTAGTGGCACCTGGATGAATCAAGTAATGCTCACCATGCGCTTCTGCAAGAATTCATTACCTCAAGTCATCTACACCTGGTACACCTAGACTACCATGGCAACGCAACACACTATATCCCCCTTGGGAGAAAACCTCTACTTTCTGATCTCTGAATGACTCTTTCAACTTAACAAGACTGGGATCTCTATTCTGTTTTTCCTTCACTTCAAAAACTAGAAATAATTTTGAACTATTCTGCACCCACACACTACCCTCTGCTGGATCGACTAAATGGACACCTAGTCAGGCAAGCTGATGAACTTTCTGAACTAAATTCTTCTTAACATTCTCAAAATGAGCAACACTACCCATAGACAACCTAATGAGACCATTTGCCACTATATTATCCTTGCCCGGATGATACAAAGCACTAATATCATAATCTTTCAACAACTCTAACCACTTTCTCTGATGCAAATTCAAATCTTTCTGAGAAAACACATACTGCAAGCTTTTGTGATCTGTGAACACATCAACATCTACCCCATACAAATAGTGCCTCTAAATCCTTATGGCAAATACTACAAATGCTAACTCAAGATTATGGGTAGGATAATTCTTCTCATGGGGCTTAAGCTGTCTAGAGGTATACTATACCCTTACCTATCTATATGAATACACAACCCAAACCTACTCTGTACGTATAAAAATACACAACAAACCCATCTAAACCATCTGATAACATCAAAACTAGGGCTGTAGTAAGTCGAGTCTTTAACTACTGAAAACTCTTTTCACAAGAATCGGACCACCAGAACTTAACTTTCTTCTGAGTCAATCTGGACATGGGGGTTGTAATAAATGAAAATCCTTCAACAAACCGATGGTAATAGCCAGCTAAACTCAAGAAACTCTTGATATCTAATGGAGAAGTGGGTTTAGGCTAGTTTCTCACCGCTTTAGTATTTTGAGAATCAACTCTAATGCCATCACTAAAGATGATATGACTAAGTAATACTACTGACCATAGCCAAAATTTACACTTAATGAATTTGGCAAACAGCTGATGGGCTCAGACAGTCTGAAGTACGATTCTGAGGTGATCTGTATGAGCATTATCGCTACAAGAATAGACAAGAATGTCATCGATGAAGACTATAATGAACATGTTCGAGTACTGCTTAAACACACAATTCATTAAGTCCATGAAGGCTACTAGGACATTAGTGAGACCAAAGGATATGACTAAACACTCGAAGTGACCATATCGAGTTTAAAAGGATGTTTTTGGAATGTCACATTCTCTGACTCTGAGCTTACGATAGCCTGGTCTAAGGTCTATCTTAGAAAAGTAACTGGTGCCCTGAAGTTGGTCAAATAAGTCATTAATTCTAGGAAGTGGGTATTGATTCTTGACTGTGACTTTATTCAACAGACGATAGTCTATACAAATTCTAAGTGAACTATATTTCTTACACACGAATAAGACAGGTGAACCCCACGGGGAAATGTTGGGTCTGATGAATCCCTTATCTAGGAGATCCTTTAATTGTTCTTTCAATTTTTTGAGTTCTGCTAGATCCATTCTGTATGGCGGAATATAGATTGGCTGAGTGTTTAGAAGAAGGTTTATTCTGAAGTTAATTTTCCTTACGGGAAAAACTCTAGGAATATCTTTGGGAAACACATTTGAGAATTCATTTACTACTGGAACTGACTCAAGACTAGGAGTCTCTGAACTAGAGTCTTCGGCTCACACAAGATAATAGACACATACCTTGGATATCATTTTTGTTGCTCTAAGGTATGAAATCAACTGACCCTTAAGTGTTGTAGTACTGCCCCCTGTTCAAGGACTTGTTCATTTGGGAACTGAAAATGGACAATTCTTTTTCTATAATCAACTGAGGCATAACATGAATGGATCCAATCCATGTTTAGAATGACTTTGAAATCCATCATCTCTAATTCTACTAAGTCTGTTGAAGTGACTTTCTGAGATATCGTAACCCGATAGTTCCTGTATACCCATCGGGCTATGATAGACTAACCCACTCGGTTAAAGGATAAGAAAGGTTCTGTTAAAACTTCTGGTTTGACCTTAACTGCTATGTAAGGAGTTACAAAAGACAGAGAATCTTCTGGATCTAATAAGGTATAAATATGTAAATGAAAGATCTATAAAGTACTAGTAACCATGTTAGGAGAACTTTTCTGATCATTTTGGGACTGAAGTGCATAGAGCCTATTTGGGCGTTGCCCACTAGTGGCACTAGAAGTGGCACCCTACTGATTTGGCAGACCAAATTGAGCTGGGGGATGATTTTACTGACCTTGTGAACCTCACCGAAGATAATCTCTAATTCTATAGCCTAGCTTGCCACATACAAAACAAGTATCACTACCATCCCTGTAGACACCCTGATGGTTTCTGCCATATTTCTGACAAAAGGGATTTGTTCGAGCAATGCTGATACTACCCTGAGATTTAAAGCCTAGTTCCCTATCTATGTTACCATTTCGGAACTTAGGTGATGGAGCACTGGCTGAGGCCGGAGCTAGAACTAAAGATTTTGGACAAAACTAGGAATGGTTACCACCCCCTGACTTAGGCTGAGTGAAATTGAAGCTACCTGTCCTAGCCCACTTGTTTTCTCTGTCTCTCTCTCTCCTTATTCTTAGCCTATTCTATCTGCTGAGTATGGACCATTATCATGGATATGTCCATCTCCTTAGTTAACATCAAAGTTCTGTACTCCTTAACCACACTCTCTGACACCCTAGACACGAACTTGCTTATTCTAGAAATATTGTCTGCTACTACATGGGGAGCATACCTTGCTAACTAAGTAAACTTGAGGGAATACTCTTTCACACTCATGTTTTCTTTCCTGAGATTGATGAACTCTAACACCTTGGCTTCTCTCAGCTTTAAGGAAAAGATCCTATCTAGAAAAGCAGTAGCAAACTCTTCTCATTCTATGGGCTCTGCATCTGTACCCCTATATACATTCTACTTCTTAAACTACGTATGAGCTACATCTTGTTTCTAATAGGAAAATAACTTGGTACTCTCATTGAAATTTACTCCTATAATATCTTTGACTTTTTGCACCTGATTAAGGAACTCCTGTGGATCTTCTTCAGACTTGGATTCTGAAAATAGAGGAGGATTCATTTGGGTGAAGTCCCAAATCCTGGCTGCAACAGTATTGACCACTGGCTTGGCCTGAATAGTAGTTGTCCATTTATTTTGAGCTGCTACAAAATTGGCTAGAGTGGTGAACTCAGCTCTGAATTTTGCATGGGAGACATGCTTATCTAGGGGATCTGCCTGAATGGGCAGAGGTGCTGGATGGTTTCCTGTTCTTCTTCCATTTTTCTTTTTAGGAGGCATATTCTGTAAATGGAAGGAAGAAAAGAATTAGACTGAGATTTTAAATTGAGCTCATGCTCACTCACACAACATAAATATTGAAAGAAGGGAAACTTTCCTAAAATGTTTCATAGCCTCTTGTCCATAAGTGTGACATTCTTTATACCCATGCACAATACTTTACTTGATGTGGCTTTTAGAGTCCCTAGGACTCTTTTGAACCTTAGGCTCTGATACCAAGTTTTTAACTTCCCGAGTCTGCATCTCCGATGCCACACTGTGCTTATGACCCTGAAGGACCACAAGCTAACCCATGTCTGGTACCTGCTATGAGCACTGAATAATAATACTAAAATAAATGTGAAAGTTAGGATGAAATACCATAAGGTTCATAATCTAAATAATGTTAAATATAACATATGATAATAACATCTGAAAACTGAATATTGTCTGAACTTGTCTGGTCTGAAAAAGCTCTAACTGAACTGTCTAAATATGGAGTTGATTGGACAAGCCCCCAACTAACTCTAGCTAACAAAATGTTGAATCTACTATAATACTAGAATAAAAAAGTATCCTTAATAGATAAGGACTCACTGCTGAATTTGCTTCTACTGACTAAATCTATCTAGGAACGGTCAGGAACCTGAGTGTCTGAACTAATGATATGAGACATCATAGCACAAAGAAAAGGTATGCATCAGTATATGGAATGTACTGGTATACTAGATGAGGTAAGGCTGATTGAAAAAGTTCATATGCATAAACAGTAACTGATTGAATGATATGGGATGATGGAATAAGAGTACATGGATAACTAAAACTACTGTAAATATTGAGTATGCAACACTGTGCATTTACATATATACTATATTTGAGATTTATACTAAGACTGAATAGTGAGTTTTTCTAACTGAGTGACTGATATCTCAGATTACTGATAACTAAATTACTAATAATTGGGTGACTGTTTCTAACAGTCTTGATTTTGTAGAACAGGACTAAGTTCTATACTAAAACTGAAACTAAAACTATGGGAGGTAATCATCTAATCGACATTCCCTTCTCTGACTGGATAGGGGTACAACCTATAACCCCAGTTGGAAGGTTGTCAGTAACAAGCCACAGGTTCAGGCAGTGGTTATGTGGATCCACTGAAATATTGTCCTGAAGGACTAAGATCTCAACTTATATTGGCTATTTATTTTTGGAATGCAAGGACTGCTATTAAGGATCACACCCTCTACTGACAGGTGAGCCCCCAATCCTTGGGTTCGCTCGGTGCTGAATCCTACTCCCAACTGAATAATACTGATTATTAGGCTGAACTAAATTGGAGTGAGTTTTACTGAGTTCTGTAACTGACTGAGTGCTACTGTTCATGACATTATGATATATATATATACCTGTAGCTACTGTGATTCTAGGTATACAATTAGATTTCGGGTATTAAATACCCCTACGACTCGATAACATTGAAAGTAAAACATGGCGTAATCTTAAAAGCATAACAATTGCTTTTTTGTTAATAATGCATTCATTTAGATATTTTGTCAAACACTTGAGATACATGGATTACACATGGATGGGACCACATAATGACATGTCATGATTTCACTATTCAATTCACATAGGCATTCTAGCAAACACTTAGGGAGCATGGTTATTTCACATAATAATAAACATATATAATCATCATAGCTACAATATTTAACTTTTAAATTCAAGGGTTTAACATGAAAATCATATATTCATCACACCTGTTATTTTAATTTCATGAAACTTACAATTAAATTATGGATTCAAACCCACACAACATCCTAACCATGAATATAATCTAATTCAAGGATAGAAGTCATGACTCCATAACCTTGTATTTTAAAATAGGTTTCTTGGACTCCATGGGTGAAAGAAACCCATGAATGAACAGATAAAATACTTGGGAGGTTTTGTTCTTGAAGGTTCTTGGAGGAATTCTTGATATTGTTCTTGATTCTTGAAGGCTAGGGTTTTGCCTTTTGAGAGAGAATGATTTAATCTTGAGAGAACGTGAGTAAATAATACCTAATTAGGTTATTTACGGGTTAAATCACGTGTTTAGACTGATTAGGACTGTGGAAAAGACTAGATTAATCCTAAAAAGATTTAAGTTTTTGTTACTTAAAATCCTGATCCTGGCCATCACTGTGATGTGTTGGAATCGCGGTAAGACACTGGAATTAGGGTGGAAACTATTTAAAAAAAGGACGAGCATGAAATGGACTTGTAGTGTGATGTCGTGGAATCGCAAAGCCATACTGGAAAATGACAACTGGGAAAATGGCCCTTGGTGTGATGCATCGTTATCGCAGAGTTTCACTGGAAAATAACAATTGGGAACTGACATTTTTCTATGATGCGGGCTTATCGTGATGGCACACTAGAATTTGACAATTTCTATTTGAACCCTCATCGTGATGCGGTGCTTCTCCAGTTGGCACACTGTTTTACTAAAAAGGTTGTAACTTCTCACTCGGGTATTGGATTTGGGCAAAATTTATATCGTTGGAAAGATGACTGAATTTCCTACACAATGAAAAGTCTTAAACTAAAAAATTCTTAGTATTTTGAAAATTGTATATTGATATACTCATATACTGAAAGCTAAATTAGGTTAGGGAAATACAGGGTTTTACATCCCATGGCAAGGTACTGACACCCTTTAAACTAGGGTTACATATTGGATTCTAATTAGCTTAAGTTAGAGTATGTCGGTTACACGATACGTTCAGCAATCTCAGTCAGTATTTAGTATGTCTCAACTCAGGTTTACTTTACCAAATCATACAAATTATTAGCTATTCAGTTATATTGAATTCAATCTTTCAGATTTCAGATTATCTCATAAATATTTTTATGGTTGGTCTTGCATTCTCAGATATTACATATCCATGCATTCATTGTCAGTTATCTCATGCATTTCATTTAGTCTGTATATCACATACTAGTATATTCAAAGTACTGATCACATACTTTTCTTTGCGCTATGTTGTCTTATAACATAGGTTCGGATGCTCAGTTCCCTGACCATACCTAGACAACCCAGTGTTACCCAGAAGTAGTAGTGGTGAGTCCTTATCCATTGATGACATGATATATTTTCTCAGTTATTTTAGTATTTTCATATATTTAATTGGTCAGATTTAGTTGGGAGTTTGTCCCATCAACTCCTTATGATGTTTAGAGGATTTTAGATAGACAGTCAGTAGAATAGTTAGACAGTTGTTTATTTTCACTTATTAACAGTTGTTTCGGACATATCTTTGCTACATATTTTAGTATTTAGATTTACAGTATCTTATCAGCTATCTTTCACGCATGTGTTATATTACTATTTTACTCAATGCTCACAGAAAGTACCAGTTCATGAATTAGCTTGTGGTCACTTATGGTCGTAAGCACCATTGTTGCGACTAGAGGGTAGCCTCGATTCATGACAAAACTTGGTATCAGAGCCTAATATTTCAAAGTATCCTAGGGTGTCTAAAATTCACACTGAGTAGAGTCGTGTGCATGGGTGTAAAGCGATCCACACTTATATGCAAGAGCTTATGAGACATTTTAGAAAGGTTTCCCTTGTTTCAGTGTTCATGTCATGTGAAAGAGCATGATCTCTATTTAATTCCTCTTTCTAACTCATTTTTCAGTTTGTTTACAAACAATGCCTTCCGTAAGAAACAAAGGAAGAAGGAACGGGGATTAGCCTGCACCCCTACCTATTCAAAAAGATCCGCTGAATGAGTATGTCTTTCACACCGAATTTAAGGCCACTTTAACGAACTTATCCTATTCTATAGATTCTCAGAACAACCAACAGGCTATTGCCCCATCCACTCTAGTGGTAAATGCAGCTACAGTTAGGATTTAAGATTTCACTTGGATGAATACCTTTTTGTTTTCTGGATCCAAGTTTGAGGAGGATCCACAAGAATTTTTGGACATACTGAAGAAACTGACAGATATCATGGGCATCATATCGAGTCAGAATGCAGAGTTGGTTTCATATCAATTGTAGGTTATAGCTCACACCTGGGTAAAGTAATGGAAGGAGGACTAAGGTGTTAACACAGGGCCTGTAGAGTGGGAAGTGTTTGCCATAACTTTCTTAGATAGGTTCTTCCCCCTAGAGTTGAGGGAATCAAAGGTTTAGGAGTTCAACAACTTGAAGTAGGGAAGTATGAGTGTGAATGAGTATTCACTTAAGTTTACTCAGTTAGAGAGGTATGCTTCTACTATGGTGGAAAATAATTGTAACAACCCGAGACTACCCCCTAGTCATCACACAGTGCTTAGGACCGCAAGTGATCCTAAGCTAACCCTTGTACTGGCATACTGCTAAGGAACTGATCTAAATATGTATAACATGATTGAGTTTACTGTGCGAAAATATAATCATGATGAAATATGAGAAAATACAATACTGATACAAATTTACATTCTGATAAAATTGAAGAGCGAAACTAAAACTACATGATTGACACTAACTGACATATGTGAAGCCTCTACTATAATGACTATAGATAGATGGGATGAGACTCCAACTACCACTAATCAATATATATGATTAACAAAGTAAAGCACATAAATAATATCTAACTGAAGTCCCTAAAGGGGGAGGACTCGTCATCTGCTGTCTGCAATCTGCAACTGTCTGATCATGACATATGGACTACAACTGAATTGGTACCTACATTATGAGACAATATAGCACATAGAAGTATATGTGGATCAATACTTTTGGAATGTACTGAGCATGTGGGGGTGAATGCATAAGTAAAAACATTATCTCAACATTTTTATAAAATCATAAAATAATTCATGCTAAATGTAGATTACTCACATAAATTTGAATAATTGAAAACTGAGAATCATGATCATAAGTAGAAAAACATTCTGTATAAATCTAGTGATCCGTAACATTTAGTTTCTAGAATCTGTACTGGTATTCTGTGTTTAAATCATCCTGTATAAGTGTAGAAATGACTTACTTCTATATCTCTAAACTGAAATATTAAAACTCATAACTAATTTCATATGTAAAGCAATATCTGAATGAAACTGTGAGTCTTTACACTTAGTTTCTAAAAGTTGTTATGTCATGATTATTCTGTAGTGTTTTCTACTAGGATTACTCTATTCTATAAGGAGGTTCTTCTAACCGACACACTATGTGAGCTATCATAACGTCCAACCTCTATTTCCCTTATGGGAAAACCTCATATTGCGGAGAGGTATTATACTCTTGCCAAAGAGTATAACCTAATCAAAGTGATCACATCTATAACTGTCATCCATATAGAAATGGGAATAATCTTATAATTTGTACCTATATTGGCTCGTAGTTTTGCGGCATGTAAACATACCCTACTCGGTGCTAAATATTACTCCCTTTAATCTGTATACTCATTCTGTTGGAAATTCACTTCAAAATTAATTTAAGGGTTTACAATGAAAACCTCTTGTAAATCTATTTACTGTAAACTATAGCTAAATATGTAAAGTGTATTCTATATTTAAGATGAGATCAAAAGATCAAATCTTTGTTCAAAATATGAATATAACAAGTCATGGGATGCTTAAAAGCATAATCTTCTTGAAATAACAACATTCAAAATAGGGCTAATAACCTATGCATCTATTTCATATCAAATCATCATAAAATTCACGCTAAATAATAAAAATATTGATAATTCAATTCTATGTCAAAAAATTACTACAATACGCATGAAATAGAAAGTAGTCATGCAATTCAACTTCTAAATCACTTAAAATCTCATAATCTTCAAATAGCAATATTTGGGTATGAACCCTAAATTGAAATTCATGGGTAATCATACAAAATAATGTAACTTTGTAATTAAAAACTAGTTTTGGGCACAAGGACGAAAGAGTATCCTTGTTAATAACCTCACATACCTTAATTGATTATTAGATGAAGAAATTTGAACTTTGAGTTCCTAGTTGTTCTCTTGAAGATAGATTCTTGAAGTTCTTGAATTCGAAATCTTTAATTTTGAGCTATCTTGGAAAAGGTATGGTGGAATTTGGATTTCCTGAATTTAAATGTTGAAGCCTAGGGCTTTCTTTGAGATCAGTTTGGTGAAAATAAGTATAATATGCTTAAAATAGTCTAGGTTTTGTGTTTTACATGATTTGGGGCTTGGGAAAATACCAAATTTTCCTTTTAAAATTTTACTCGAAACTAAATCCCAATTTTGGACCGCACCGCGACGTGATACAATCGTGGTGGCTCACTAAAAAAAAAGAACGAGTGGTATTTTGACCTCTGGCATGACACAGTGAAATCGCGTTGTGTCACTGGAAAAGGACGAGTGACATTTTGCACTCCACCGTGATGCGGTGTCTGTCCATTGGGAATTTGATGCAATATAGGCAAATCAAGTTGAGTAACTGGAAAGGGATGAACGGGAACTAAAACTTCTATACGATATGGGCTAATCATGGTGCTCCACTGGAAATCGGACAATTGCAAATTTGTCCTTCACTGTGACGCGACGCTTATCATGATGCCCTACTGTTTTCACTAAAATCTCCATAACTTCTCTACTGAGTATCACATTAAGGTTAAATTGGTATCGTTGAAAAGATGAATCAATTATCTACATATTGGTGAGTCTAAAGCTAGAAAATTCTATATGTATCAATAGTTATACTCATTCAAAGATGACCCTTGCGAAATCAAACACCAAAATTTGGCCAAATCAAAGGCCCTTAGATCACTTGGCTCTAACTGATACTTATGAACATCTTTCCCACCTCATAATCTTTCTTTAAACTAGGTTAATGATCATGAAACATGTATTCAAGTATGAATCACTGGAATAGAGGTTACACTCATAAGAAAAAAGGTCTAATTTCTAGCTTAGAAGTATATGGGGTATTACAATATCTCCCCCTTGGGAGCATTCATCCTCGAATGAGACTGATTGGACTAAGAGTTCTGATCTAATGATACTGAGATCATATATTGAACATTCACATCTGGGAACATACTTACATGACTAAGTCTGAAACAATAAAAACCTCTATCTTGAAATTGATTTTTGAGTTAACTTGCCTTTACTTACTATAAGGAGCTGATTCATGCTGAGAGTTTAGAATTAGCTTGAAGTGTTCATGATGGAATCATACATATAGAACTGCAAAGTTATAAATTATGCAGGCACGAATCATGAAAATACAAGGCTAAGATCATACAATGGGTATTACACTATCTGTGCTGGAATTCTTGGAAAACTAAGATCATTCACTGAATACTTATGAACTGAATCATGACTAAATATCTAAATCTGAAACTGATTCTTGGTGCATGAACTGAGCTGGATTCATAATTTGCATGATGGTGAACATTTTACCTCATGGAATGGCCTTACTCATGAAACATTAGGCAGTACGACCATATGGAAAATTGGAAGTCTGTAGAAGCTTATCATTTGATTGCTCAACTGGATTGCAGGATATATGGAATGGACTATACAGAATGCTCACACCTAAATGGGGTATTTCTTCAATACTTTTCTAGGATGTTCTAACGATATTAGGGAGAAAAGAACTTTGTGAATGATCTAAACAAGACATCGGAATAAGAAATTACAACAATGCTACAACTCTATAGAATGGAACATAGACATATAAATCATAAGATAGGATAGAATTACTAGGCCTTAAGTAATGCAACTTCTTACTTTTAAGTTTAGCGACACTTCTCAAATACCCCCTCAACATTACTATCCTCCCTATACTATATTCATTTGATTCAACTTATAATTCTCACATGGGTAAGGTAAATCCGTCTACTAAGTCTAAACTAAACTAAATTCTCTCATCATGGTCAAGCCTAACTCCAAATCACAAGATACTGCACCTAACACCATAATAGTAGTCTGAGTTATGAATTCAGTACCCCAAGCGTTGTCATAACAAATCCTACCTAGGATAATTCTTCTTATCATGTTAACAACTAAATTCAACCTCTTACTAGGAATTTACTAACGTACAATGCATTCATCCACTTATAAACTAACATGACATTCAAACCTGTCTTCATAACCACATATGCGCTTCTAAACAAACACCCATAAAAGCATATTTCCCGTATTCTCTAATACCTCAATCAATAACAACTTCTATGCACTAATTTTTATGAAGACACATATATAATATTCTCAACTAACCAAGTCAAACACAAAATTTTCACCTCAATATTCCTTTACTTATAGACTTACATAAAACAAGCACACAACCATTTTTTCCCAACATAACATATTTACTCTCTCCTATCTACACAATTGTTCATCATCACTATCTTGATCAAAGGGAAGGTCACTAAAAGGTTGGAATACTAGGGCCTGAAACATGAAGGGATACTAAGCATAACTTGTTGAGGCCTGAGGAATAGAGTAATCACAACATGGATTCATTAAAGAGATCTAATCTGAGGACGTACATGATATAGATCTAAATTTTGTTGATCATTAAGAGTGTTGCATGAGTAATGGAATAGAACATACTATAAAGCATGAGTACATGAGTCATGAGCTGCATGACCTGAATTTCGAGTTCATAACTTATGGAATGTGATTCTGACTGCTGAATGAACTGGAATTCCTTATATTGGGAATTGGAAGCACATATGATTTTTCTATAAGGTCCATAAGTATGAACTATGGTCATGGAAATAGCGTTTAAGGCATGAATAGATACTGTGATGACTAAAGACTTTGAACTAGGATAAGAAAGGTTCAGACATCTTGTTTCCCTACTAACGTTCTACAACATACTGACATCCCTACTAGAATCTGAGAGCTTGACTTGGTTACTTGTTCTATCATCTCCCCCATAGCTTTAAGACATTATTCTAAGTCTGTGGAACCCTTTACTAAACTCTAAACTGAACTACACTCATTGCACTCTAGAGTCTGGAATACAATAGTACATTTAAATAATAAACTTACTCTGAAAGACTACACCTAAAAGTGTAAAACCCACTTCTAATACTTCCTTCTGAGATATAACTCTATCTTTATATAGCCCCAATAGTCGTCATATAATTTCTTGAATACTTAATAACTTAGAATCTTCATGAGTATCACCATATCTTGAGTTCACACCATCTAGAGCTTCAACTCTTATTTCTATTAGCTCAATCTTCACAGATTCAAACTTAGATTCTAACACTTACCATGGATATCCTCAAACCTTTAATAAACCATATTGCTTCCATCATAGCCTACTGATAACGCATCTATAAACTTATGAGAATCAAAATCATACCAAAAAGGCTCAACATCATCTATCCATAACTTCTTAACCTAACTATTAAGAACACCATACACTATATAGCTATCTTTCTTCCATTTAACCCCTCAAGGGTACTATTAATAGAACAAAACAATTAATAAACTTAGAAAATAATGGAAACCCATATCACCTTGGGCATACCTCTATATCATACGTACAACATCATACTTAATTATAAATAATGGACTTAAACTCTTGCATATACTGTTCAAGCCTACTAAATTATTTCCATATAATTAGCATCACTAACCAGCAATCATTACTTCAACCTTGATGATCATCCACTATTAAAACTTAATGTCTAGTGATAAACATGATTCACAACCTAATCTCACATATTATTCTCACTTGGAAGCGATAAAATGAAACATCAGGAAACACTAGTCCACTAGAACCTCATAATAATAATAATTGATCACGATCCTATGGAACATTATATTAAAATCCATTAGCACATCCTCCTTCTACACTTTATAACTATTTAACCATCTGAATATCTAAATTACCTTCATATCTCTATAAGTTTCAACCAAACTCCCTTTTTTGCAACCTCAAGGGATGCCTAAATCATCAATACTCAACCACCAAATACTTCATTAATATCCTATATTTTTTTTCTAACACAACAAATATCATCAATAAACCTTTCCATACTACAAGCAAACATTAATTCACCTTAACTAATAACTCTTTCTCTACCTTTCACTAAACTAACACACCAGTACATATCATCATAACATAATATAACATGAATAAGTTTACCTCTATGCTTTGTATCAATTGTCGTTCGCACTTTCTTGTCACTACACTTATAAACCCATACTTTTTATTATAAGAAGGGTCTACCACTTATGAATCATAACACTTAAGGTCATAACATCCCTCAAAGGAAAACTCCATTTAACACTCTAGTTTTACCCTATCTTTTCTCATGAGCACTATTTGGATTAAAAAAGGAGGGGGTTAACGAGGAATATGAATATATATATATATATATATATATATATTACTCTATCTTAACTAAAAAAACTTAACTAAATAACTCATGTGGATGAGGACATACACTTTCAACTTAAGGAACTTGTAACATACTAGCAAGCTCCTTTAAGCCCCTTTGTATGACTTCTCAAGTTACTTATAGTAAATCTGAGAGCATAATCTTGAGAGAAATTGGAATCTAGTACTCAAGTTATCTCAGAAAGTCATAGATGGAGAATTTTAGGGGTAATACACAAATAGATAGGGGTTTTTGAGAGAACTAATTTACTGCACGACCTAGAGTATGAAAGAAAAGAGATATTTCTTAAATGCCCTATAGCCTCTCAAAGAAAAATATAAACGTCTCCGTACCATTCTGCAAGACTCTACTAGGCACGGGTTCATAGATGCCCTAGGACACTTAATCTCTGTACTCTGATACCAAGTTTGTAATGACCCGAGAATACCCCTTAGTTGTCAAATGGAGCTTAGGACCTCAAGTGATCCCAAGCTAACCCTTGTACTAGCATACTGCTAAGTAACTAATTTAAATATGTATAACATGATTGAGTTTACTATGCAGAAATATAATCATCATTAAATATGAGAAAATACAATACTGATATAATTTTATATTCTGATAAAACTGAAGAGCGAAACTGAAATTATATGAATGGCACTAACTGACATCTATGAAGCCTCTACTATACTGACTAGAGATAGCTGGGATGCGACTCTAACTACCACTAATCAATAAATATGATTAAGAAAATATAGTACATAAATAATATCTAACTAAAGTCCCTGAAGGAGGACTCATCATCTGCTGTCTGGAATCTATAACTGTCTGATCATGATATATGGACTACAACTGAATCGGCACCTATATTATGAGAAATGTATCACATAGATGTATATGTGGATCAGTACTTTTGGAATGTACTGAGAATGTGGGGTTGAATGCATCAGTAAAAACATTATCTCAAAATTTTAATAAATTTGTAAAATAATGCATGCTAAATGTAGATAACTCACATAAACTTAAATAACTAAAAACTGAGAATTATGATCATGAGTATCAAAACATGTTGTATAAATCTAGTGAGTCATAATATTTAGTTTCTAAAAGCTGTACTGGATTCTATCTTTAAATCTTGTTGTCTAAGTGTAGAAAAGACTCACTTTAGCATCTATAAACTAAAATAATAAATCATATAGCTAATGTCATATGTAAAGCAATATCTGAATAAAACTATGACCTTTTACACTTAGTTTCTAAAAGTTGTTCTATCATTATTATTTTGTAGACTTTTCTATTAAGATTACTCTATTCTGTAGGGAGGTTCTTCTAACCAACATTCACTATGTGGCTATCATAGTGTCCAACGTCTAGTTCTCTTATAGGAAACCTTATGTTGGGGAGAGGTGTCATATTGTTGCGGAGGAGTATAACCTAATCTAAGTGATCACATCTATAAAAGTCATCCATATAGAAATGGGAATAATCTGATAATTTGTAAGACCCCACAAATTTTTTTAGCTTAAATCAGTCCTTTAAGCTTGTTAGGGGTCCCAGATTTAGAATATATTAACTAAGTATTCAAACTTAGTGCCATTTTAACCTTCAAAAGTTGGAAATCTTATTTCATGACTTTTACGTCCTTTAAATGTTGATATTTGAGTTAATTCATGATCAGGAATGTCAGTAGAGGTTTCCAAATAAGTTTTGGATTTTTCAGACCTCGTTTAGACCATGTTTGAGTTCTCAAAATAGTGGGTCAATGTGATCTTGATGCATCGCATCGACCATCATGTTGATAAAATAGTTTTTCCCCAAATTTAGTGCAAATTCTAATGATTTGATGCGGACTCGATGCGGCACGTTGGCTATCACATCGATTCCAACGACGCGGCAAATCATCCTGCCCGTCGGTAGCACAGTTTACAGACATTAACAAGCCCCATCCTAAGGGTTAATTAGGTCTTTTTCCCATGCTTTTCAGCCCTTAAAACACGAAATTAAACCCTTTGGAGAGAAATTATATTCATTCTTTCACAAATTGCTCAATAACAAGAACCCTAGGTGTTCAAATTTCAAATCAAGAACATAATAACTCACCATTAACTTTAATAAATTCATCAATTAAGGTATGTGAAGTGTTCATCCAAGTGTCCCTTCCACCCTTGGAGTTAAAGAAACTATTTTCAAAACTTCAAGTATATGAATTTCATGTTGGGTTCTATAATATTCATGTTTATAATGATGAATTGGGTTTCAAATCCATGTTTTATAATAAGTTTCATGAGGGGTTAAATGATCTACGTGTGTTACTATGTGATATCATGCTAAAGTCGTCAAATTGTGAATTTAGTATTTGGAATTGTGTGCTCACATGTTGATTTGTATTATGTGCATATTTTATGCCCTTCAAGTGATGGATAAACTAAGCATGTGGGTTGAATAGTGAAATTATATCATGTTAGCATGTATTCAAGTTCATGCCATGGAAGTGTTTGTTAAAAAGCCCCAATGAGTGAATGATGATCAGAGTACTTAGCTTACATGTTTTAAGTTTGTGCCATGTCTCTTAATTTATGCTATCGAGTCCTGGGGGTATTTAATACCCGATAATGTAACTGATTATCTAGAGCCATGGTTAGTCATAGGACAGTGTTAGTCATATCACAAATAGTAGTACTCTCAGTCAGTTATAGAAATTCAAGAAATCTCAATGTGCTCATAACTTTATAACAGTACTCAGTTCAGACTTTAGTAGACTAAGTCAGTTAACAAAATTTAGTAGTATTCCATCAGTCCATAGAACACAGCAAATTTAGTCCAGTTCAGTCAAACAGTAAGATTAGTAACAGTTTAGTACAACCTAGTACAGAATAAAAATCAGTTCAGTGTCTATTAATTAGGGAGTAGGATTCAGCACCAAGCGAACCCAGGGATGGGGACATTCCTGTCAGCAAAGGGTTAGACCCATAGTAGCAATCCCTGCGTTACAGAACTACGTAGCCAGGGTAGGTTGAGATATATTCATACCATATATTATAAGGGTTTATATATCTTATTTGATTTATCCTACCAGTGAGGGTTGACAAAAGAGCTTTCGGTCAGCGAGGGTTAACTCACAGTTTATTTCTACCCGTGGTACGGTATTGACACCCTTCCAACTGGGGTTATAGGTTAAACCCTAATTAGTTCAAAAAGGGACATATCAATTAGATAATTACCTCTCACAGTCTCAATTTTAGTCTCAGTCTCAGAATAGAACTTATTTAGTCTACAGATTCAGAACTATCAGGTATAGTCACTTAGCTCAATATGAAACTTACTATAGTTCCACAAAATTAGGAATGTCAGATACAAAAATTCAATTATTGGAAATACAACATCAGTAAACTCAGACATTAGTAGATCAGTATACAGATTCAATACTCAGTATTATCATAATCTCAGTTACAGTACACGTATTCACGCATGTATTCCTATTCAGTCATACTCATGTTATTCAGTTATTATTGTTCATGCATATAAACCCATGAATTTTATCCTACCTCACTGAGCATACTAGTACATTTAAAGTACTGACTCATGCTTTTCGTTTGCTATATGATGTCTTATTTTATAGGTTCAGACGCACGGGCTCCAGAGCACCCTTAGTAGTTCAAATTTTTATCAATCAACGCAGTAGTGAGTCCTCATAGTTAAAGGACATGGATGGTTTTAGTATTTCAATATTATTTTCAGTAGTCGGAGTTAGTTGGGGACTTGTCCCATCAACTCTATAGTTCAGATAGTTTAGAGGCTTTCTAGATTAAAGTATTTTCAGACAGTTGTTCAATTTTTTTAAGTATTTATTCTCAGTTTTGGGTATTGTGATACCTTATTCAACAATTTTCAGTATTATAAAGCAATGAACCTTATGGAAAGTTTTTGCCTATTTTTGTATATTTACAGTATTATTATTCAGTTTTTACAGTTGTACCAGTCATGGGTTAGCTTGTGGTCCTTCGGGATTATGAGCACCGTGTAGTGTCCAGGGTACAAAATCGAAGCGTTACATAATTTGTACCTATGTTGACTCGTAGTTGTAGGGCATGTATAGATACACAACTCCGTGCTAAATACTACTCCCTTTAATATGTATTCTCATTTTGTTGGAAATCCATTTTTAAAACTAATATAGGGTTTTACAACGAAAACCTCTTGGAAATTTGTTTATTATAAACTGTAGCTAAATCTGTAAATTGGATTCCATATCTAAGATGAGATATAAAAATCAAATTTTTGTTCAAAATTTGAATATAAAAAGTCATAGGATGCTTAAAAGAATAATCTTCTTGAAATAATAACATTAACACTATGGCTAATAACTCATGCATCTATTTCATATCAAATCATCATTAAATTCTTGCTAAGTATGGAAATTACTGCAATACGCATGAAAATACAAAAGTAGTCATGCACTTCAACATCTAAATCACTTAAAATCTCATAATCTTCAAATAGCAATATTTTGGTATGAACCTTAAATTGAAATTCATATGTAGTCATACAAAATCATGTAACTTTGTAATTAAAAGCTAGTTTTGAGCACAAAGATGAAAGAGTATCCTTGTTCATAACCCCACATACCTTAATTGATGATTAAATGAAGAAACTTGAACTTTGAGTTCCTAGTTGTGCTCTTGAAGAAAGATTCTTGAAGTTCTTGAATTAGGAATCTTTTATTTTGAGCTATATTGGAAAAGGAATGGTGGAATTTTGATTTGTTGAAGTTGAATGTTGAATCCTAGATTTTTTAGAGCAATTTGGTGAAAAATAAGTATAATATGCTTAGAATAGGCCAGATTCTGTGTTTTACATGATTTGGAGATTTGGAAAAGACTAAATTGCCCTTTTAAAAATTTACTCAGAACTGAAAAATCCTAATTTAGGGCCCCACCATGATGCAGTACAACAGTGGTGGCTCACTGAAAAAAAGAATGAGCGCTATTTTGGCCTCTGGCGCAACACGGTGAAATCGTGTTGCGTCACTAGAAAAGGAAGAGTGCCATTTTGCTCTCCATCATGATGCGGCGTCTATCCAATTGGGAATTTTAACGCGATACAGGCAAATCATATTGAGCTAATGGAAAGGGACGAACAGGAACTGGAACTTCTCCACGACATGGGATAATTATGGTGCTCTATTGGAAATCAAACAATTGTGAATGTTTCCTTCACTGCGATGCGGTGCTTATCGCGATGCCCTATTATTTTTAGTAAAATCGCTAGAACTTCTAAACCAAGTATTGGATTAAGGTAAAATTGGAAGCATTGGAAAGTTAAATAAATTATATACACATTTTTGGGTCTAAAGTTGAAAAATTCTATACGTATCAAGAGTTAAACTTGCTCAAAGATGACCTTTGCGAAATTGAACACCAAAATTTGGCTGAATTGAAGGCTCTTAGCTCAATTGGCTCTAAGTGACACTTATGAACATCTTTCCACCTCATAATTTTTTTACATTAGGTTAATGATCATGAAACAAGGATTCAAGTATGAATCACTGGAATAGAGTTTACACTTGTAGGAACAAAGGTCCGATTTCTAGCTTAGAAGCGTATAGGGTATTACAATAATAGGTCTAGAGTGAGTAAGTTTGAATCTGGTGTAGCTAAAAGTGAGGTTAAGAAGTATAGGAACACCATTTTAATTAAGGAGACAAACCTATTTATACTTAAGTTCCTTACTCAACAGATTGAGGAGGAGAAACGTAAGGAGAAGGAGAGGGAGAGTAAGAGGGCAAGAACAGGTAGTTTTAAATTTTCTTAGCTAAGGTTAGAATGAGCTAATAATTGTCAATTCTATTAGAAACTTTCATCCTTAGATCCTTCTTCAGCTAGTGTACCAGTGCCTAAGTTCAGGCAAGACGATCGGGATAGGGCGCTAGGTTCTAAGTCCTAGGGCAGTGTGAACAGTGGTTGTACTAATCTGCTTTGCTAGAATTATGGTAGAAATCATTTGGGTGAGTGTAAGGCGAGTAGTGATGTATGTTTTAGATATGGCATGAAAGGACACAGAGTCAGGGATTTCCTAAGGGATGGTTAGCAGGGTCAGTCCAATCATTCTTTAGCTCCAGTCGGCCGCCTAACTCAGTAGGGCGTCACTTCCAGTGCAACCAGTGGGAAGCATCAAAATAGACTGAATTCTCTCCAAACTCATCATGATTAAGAAATTTCTCCTAATGTGGTTATGGGTAGGTTACAGGTTTTTCATCTTTATGTTTATGTTTTATTAGACCCCGGAGCTTCACTTTCTTTTGTGACTCCTTATATAGCCGTCACCTTTGGTATCGGTCCCAAAACGCTTACAAAGCCTTTCTTAGTGTCTACCCTGATGGGTAAATCTGTTATAGGCAGCCAGGTATACAGAAATTTCCTAGTCAAAGTATTTCATAAAATCACTTCAATTGATCTTATTGAGTTAAAGATGATTGATTTTGATGTCATTCTCGGCATGGGTTGGATCCACTCATGCTACTCTCAGTTGGCTGTAGAAATAGAGTCGTTTAGTTTTAGTTTTCTGATGAACCATTCATTGAATGGAGGGGTAGCGCTTCAATACCTAAATTTCAATTTATCTCCTATCATTGCGTAAGAAAAATGATATCTAAGGGATGTATTTACCATCTTGTCTAAGTCAAACACCCAAATTTTAAGACTCCGAGTCTTGGGTCAGTTCCTGTAGTAAATGAATTTCCAGATATATTTCCCGAAGATCTTCCCGGGGTTCATCCTAAAAGGGAAATTGATTTTAGAATAGATCTCATTCTAGATACCCAACTTATCTCTATTCCACCTTAGAGAATGGCTCTAATAGAGCTTAAGGAATTGAAGTAATAGTTAAATAATATCTTAGATAAGGGTTTCATCAGGCCTAGTGTTTCTCCATGGGGTGATCCAATCCTATTCATGCACAAGAAAGATAGTTATCTCAAAATGTGCATCGGCTACCATCAGTTGAATAATGTCACAATCAATAATAAGTATCCACTCCCCAGAATTGATGACTTGTTCAACCAAATTTAGGGTGCTAGTTATTTCTCTAAGATAGACCTTATATTTGGCTATCATCAGCTTAGAGTTAGAAAATATGACATTCTGAAGACAACCTTCAGAACTTGGTATGGTCACTTCAAATTTCTAGTTAATTCCTTTGGACTAACAAATTCCCCTGTAGCTTTCATGGACTTGATGAATAGGGTGTTCAAGCAGTACTTGTACATGTTCTTCATAGTCTTCATTAATAATATCCTTGTCTAATCCCATAATGAGAATGATCATTTGAATTATTTAAGGGTTGTGTTGTAGATCCTTACAGATCATCAGTTATTCACTAAGTTTAGTAAGTGCAAAATTTTCTAAGATCAGTATCTTTTCTTAGCTATATAGCTTTCAGAGATAGTATTCGAGTTGGCACTCAAAAGACTGAAGTAGTGAGAAACTGACCTAGACCCATCTCTCGATCAGATATTAGGAGTTTATTGGGTTTGGTTAGCTACTGTAGATGGTTTTTCGAGCGGTTTTATTCTATTTCTTCCCCCATGTCACAATTGACTTAAAAGAAGTCTAAATTTTAGTGGTCAGATTCCTGTGAGAAGAGTTTTTAGATATTAAAGACTCAACTCACTTCCGCCCTAGTTTTGAATTTTCCCGATGGTTTAGATGAATTTGTAGTTTATTATGATTCTTCGAGAGTTAGTCCAGGTTGTGTTTTGATGCAGAGAAATAAGGGCATAACCTACGCCTCTAGACAACTTAGACCTCATAAAAAGAATTATTCTACCCATGATCTTGAGTTGCCAGCTATTGTTTTTTCCTTGAAAATTTTGAGGTATTATCTTTATGAGGTTCATGTTGATGTGTTCACGGATCAAAAGAGCTTATAGTAAATGTTCTCACAGAAAGATTTTAGTCTTTACCAAAGAAGGTGGCTTGAGTTATTAAAAGATATAATGTGAGTATATTGTATCATCCAGGCAAGGAAACTGTAGTGGTAGATGCTCTTAGTAGATTCTCCATGCATAGTGTTGATTATGTTGAGGGAGATAAAAAGAAGTTAGTCCGTGAGGTTCATCAACTTGATAGATTAGGTGTTTGTTGGTGATTTAGCTGAAGGTAGTATATGGGTTCAGAATGGTTTAGAATCTTCATTATTTACCGTAGTGAAAGAAAAGCAAGATATGGATCATAGTTTAGCTAAGATAAAAAAGGCAGTTGGAGAGCAGAAGGTGGAGGTTTTCTCATAAGGGGGAGATGGTGTTCTTCATTATCAGAGAAAGTTTTGTTTTTTGTGTGTTTATAGTTTAAGGTAGTGAATATTAACAGAAGCTCATGGTGTACGGTACTCTATTCATCCAGGAATCACTAAGATGTATCGTGATTTGCGGGAAATCGATTGGTGGAATAGTATGAAGAAGAATATGGCAGAGTTAGTGGCCAAGTGTTCAAACTATCAGCAAGTCAAAGTTGAGCAGCAAAGGCCTAGTGGCACACTTCTGGAGTTTACCATCCCCACTTAGAAGTGGAAAGTTGTGAGCATGGATTTTGTGACATGGTTTTCTCATATGCATTGTCAGCATAATTTGATTTAGCTTATCGTAGATAGAATGACCAAATAAGTTTATTCTTTGCTAGTTCATACGTCATATTCAGCCAAGAATTGCACTAGAATCTATCTTAGAGAGTTGGTTATGTTGCACAGGATTCCATTCTCCATTATTTCACATAGAGTTACTTAGTTTACCTCTCACTTTTGGAAAGCTTTTTAGAAGGGTCTTGGCACCCAAGTTCACCTCAATACAATATTTATCCTCAAATAGATGGTCGGGCAGAGAGGACCATTCAAACTTAATAGGATATGTTGAGGTCCTTTGTAATTGACTTTAAAGGTATTTGATATTACCACTTAACTTTGATTAAGTTTTCCTACAATAATAGTTTTCACTCCAATATTCTGATGGCTTCATTTGAGGCTGTCAATAGAAAGAGATGTAGATATCTTATTGGTTGGTTTGTGGAAGGTGAGGTTGCTTTGATAGGGCTAGATTCAGTGTTTGATAAAGATGGAAAAAGTTTAATTGATTTGAGAGAGGCTGAAGACAACCCAAAGTTGTCAGAAATATTATGCAGACATGAGGACAAGGATTCTTGAGTTTGAGGTTGGTGATTTGGTCTATTTGAAGATTTTACCTATGAAGGGAGTAAAGATATTTATTAATAAGGATAAACTCAGTCCCCGCTATGTTGGCCCATATAGAATCACAAACCATTTTAGGAAGGTAGAGTATAAGCGTGAGTTGCCTATAGATTTGGTATCAATGCACCCGGTGTTCCATGTTTCTTTGTTAAAGAAATGCATTGGTGATTCAGTTTCTGTTATTCCTTTAGAAAGTGTGGAAGTTAAGGACAACCTTTTCTACGAAGAAGTCCCAGTTGAAATCCTTGATCATCAGATTTGTAGGCTAAGGAATAAAAAAGTTCCCTTGGTCAAAGTTATTTTGCGGAATCAATCTATTGAGAGAGCTACTTGGGAAGCAAAAGAAGATATGTGAGCCAAGTACCCTCATCTTTTCTTCAGAAACTCAGATTTAGCTTTAGGTAATGATTTTCCTTAGATTGACTCTTTTTCGTTCTATGTTTCCGCTATGTAAAAAATATCATTTCATTGCATGCTTGCATGAAATTAGTTTAGTTCATGTATCATGCTTCAGACTCAGTTATGTAATCATGTTCCAAGTCATGCATATTCAGCATATGGTCTCAGTTGTCTTAGTATTTTCAGTCTAACATATCTCATTTGAGGATGAATGTTACCAAGGGCAGATATTGTAATATCACATAAGATCCTAAGCTTGGTTCAATTGTAGTTGAATGCTTAAGGGGTCCAAGGCTTGAAATTTCCAGTAAGTGTTAACGACTTAATCATTTTCAAGACCCCTAATCTTTGAAGGTTTTTATTTTGGTCTTTTTGACCCCGAGACATTGGTTTTTGAGTTGATTCATGTTTAAGAAGGTTAATGGTATGTCTCCGGAGAGTTTCAAGATTTTTGGACAAAGTTTGGGATGTGTTTGGATGGCTGAAAGATGCACCCTCACGATAGGCCTGTGTCGTAAGGCTTACTCTACCGGAATGGGGGTCACAGTGCAAGTCTTGCTTCATCGGACTGGGGGTCGCGGTTTGAGGCTTGCTTTGCTGGACTAGGGGTCGCGGCATGGGGCCTACTCGACAAGACTGGGGTCGCTGCACGCTAGTGCTATTCCATCCAACTTATTGGTCTTTAAAATAAAGGGCAATTGGGTTTTCTCCCTTAACCCAAGTTCTCTATTACATGAATTGGGGCATCCATAAGGGCATTATTTGCCCCTTTCTCTCAAAACTACTTATCAAAAAACGTCTTCCTTCCCTAGAACAAAAATTCAAGATTCTTTCCCGAGAATCCAAGAGTTCAAGAATCCAAGTTCAAGTAACCTTTGAGAATCTCACTATTGAGGTATGTGGGTTATTCATCAATGGTTACCTTTCACCCATTGAGCCTGAAAACCTTCTCTTTGATTAAAATATGGGTTCAATATGGGTTCTTGTTCTATTATGGTGTTTAATATGTTCAAGATGGATAAATTCATGTCTTTCCTTAGTAATTGAACTCAGTTTTGTGTCCATAAATGATCCTATGATAGGTTTGGTTAATCCATGTTTTAAACTACAATTTCCCATGTCATGTTCAAGTGAATTTCATGTTGCAATATCAACATATGAATTTATCCACGTAATCATGTTGTTTCCTCAGGTTAAACACATTCCTACACTCAAGTTCATGATTATCACTTGTTTAGTGGAATGTTCATGTTTTGGGTCTTTGAACCATGACTCCATACTATAGTTTTAAGCTTTGATATCGTATTTTATTATCATCCAATGTTGGTGATTTATGAACACCTGATACATACGTGTTTCACATGATTTTATAATTTCAAATAATAAGTCAGTAAACCATGAATCTTATCATTATACTCAGATATTTATGATCATGATGAGCACAATCAGAAATAATGTTCAGTTAAACTTAGTTTAGTTCAATACCAGTGTCAGTTCAGTTAAGAATAGGATATAGCACCGAGCAAACCCAGGGATGGGGTCTTACCTGTCAGTAGAGGGTGTGACCTTTAGTAGAAGTTCCTGAGTTCCAGAACTACATAGGCAGCGTAGGTTTGAGATGTCTTCCTACTAGTTGAGGGGTGATGCATATCTCATAAAAGCACCTGCCAGTAGAGGGTGACTCCCTAGTCCTTTGGAACACAAGTTTAGTGGATCCACATAGGCATGTATTAGTACCCGTGGCAAGAAACTGACACCCTTCCAACTGGGGTTACAGATTAGGGCATGTCGGTTACATGATAACTCCCATAGTCAGTATTCAGTATGTCTCATCTCTGGGTTTCTTGACCAAAGCATATGGATTTTCAGCTATTCAATTATACAAAATTTAGTCTTTTGGGTTTAAGATTATTTCAAAAACATGTTATGGTTGGTATTGCATTCTCATATATTATATGTTCATACATTCATGCTTAATTATCTAATGCATTTCAGTCAGTTCCTATCTCACATACCAGTACATTCAATGTACTGACCACATACTTTTCTTTGTGCTATGTTATCTTATAACATAGGTTTAGATGCTAAGTTTCCCAACCGATCCTAGATAGCTCACCATTACCAGAAGTAGTGGTGAGTCGTCATCTATTTAGGACATGATATGATTTCTCAGTTATTTCAGTATTTCCTTATGTCCAGTCAGTCGAATTTAGTTAAGGATTTGTCCCATCAACTCCTTATGATGTTTAGAGGTTAGCCAGATAGTTAGGCAGTTGTTCAGTTTTCATCTATTATCAGTTATTTTAGTCATGTCATTGCTACATATTTTAGTAACCAGATTTCTAGTATCTTATCAGCTATCTTCTACACATGTGTTGTATTACTATTTTACTCAGTGGTCACGGTAGGTACTAGTTCATGGGTTAGCTTGTGGTCACTTGTGGTCGTAAGAACCATTGTCGTGACTAGTGGGTAGCCTCAGGTCGTGACATATTGCATACATAATTCCACTTAGCAATTTTACACTGATAGTATTCATTAATAATGAGAGCACAATTGCATTGCAAGTTTTCCATTGTTCTTGCAGTTCTTCTATGTAATTTTCATTACTACAAGCTCTAGTTACGAATCCAAGCTTCCTCTTTCCTAATAATTCTATTCGTATTAATCAACTCTATACTCTATAGTTTTCTGATCTTGTATGTTTGAGTAGAATCAAAGTAGCTAAAGACACTTCTGAAGATCCTATGTATAATGCCTCACTTGAATCTAACTTAGGTTCTATCTTAATCTTCAAAATCAGCCAAGTTCTACAATGATCTAAACCACATTATAATGATCCAAGTAATCAACACAAATGCAAACAAAAGACAATACCTCAAAATTGTGCTTCAAACCAAAATCTAACCATCATTTCTCTCAGCTAGAAATCAAAATTCTTTCCAACCATGATAAATAGTGGCTTTGATACCACGTGAAAACTACACTAACAACACACACATGCATTCACATTATCTCATACCAGAAATTGAAGCAAAACAATAAGAAAAAGGAAACAGTGATTCAATTGATACAAAATTGAGAAGGAAACCAGTTACAACCAGTTACTTTGAATAGACCTAACAGATATTTATAGACTTGTACATGATCCCTAGAATCATCTAGAAGATTCCTAGTTATCACTCTGTTCGAAATTCCAGCGACAGAGGACTTGATACTTATCTTCGACAAGCTTTGATCTATGCTGAAGATAGATTCTATTATCGGCTGAGGAAATAGGTAGCCACCCATTCTTCCTTTTCGACCTTAGCTTAGCTATTACCTGCAAAAAATACAATAGTTTATGTAATTGCTAATAAAGTGTTTAAAATGTTAACTATATTCTATGACAATCTTCATCATGTTACATAATTTTCAAACTTTTGTATTAGATTAGTAGATATGATGATTTAAAAAACAATGCATTGCTTAAATAAGAAACTTATTAGCCATTTTCCATATTGATTAATTTCCATCGGTTACAATGTAAGATATGTTGCGATCAGCCTCTCTCAAGCAATGTGTATTACAAATGTTATTACATCCACTTTAAGGTAAATGATATCATGATATGCACGTAATATTACATTCCACAATCTGTATCTTTCATCTATGACAATCAAGTTTCTCTCATTGGTGTCGAAGAGACCATTTTCCCTTGTAAATCATTTAGGGATGCGTTGATATAGTTTATCTATAATCAAATAAAATAGTGTGCATATTTCATAAACTACAAAAAATAGGTAAATTGTGGGAGATTGAACTACAATTTAGGCATTATATGCCTCCAGTAATTGCTGCTAATAAATTGTAAAGGTTTTAAACCTCTGCAAATTGGAGTGTTAAAAGAACATACCCTAATTTAAGCTAATCAAGGTCCAACATATAACCATAGCTGGAAAGGTGTTCAGTACCTTGCCAAGGCTTGTGGATCCACTAAATTGATGAGCAAAAGGGCTGAGGTGTCAAGACTGTCATAATGGGTGACTCTTTCGAATCTAAGGTGGTGTTATAGTTCTGGAACTCAGGGACTTCTACAAAAGGTCTCATACTAACTAGTGATTGAGCCTTCATTGCTCTCATCCTAACTGTTGATTGAGCCTCATCGCTGCATCTGCTCGGTGCTAAGTACAACTCCAAACTGAGTGACACTGATAACTGTAATGCTCAATACTAATGATAGTAATAATCAAAAAAATGAACTAAATGCATTATTTTGAAAGCATTCAAAACATGTAAACTGGGGAATATGGTACCTAAAATTATGTTCATGAAATCCTAGGTCATTGGGTGTTCATAACCCATCATTTGTAATGAATGTAACTACTATGCCAATTACTAAATGAATTTAATAAATTCAATGATTTAGGTCAAAAAACCAAGGATTTTACAATATAACTAGGGTTTGTGATCATGGTCACATAATACTGTTAAAATTCATGATAAAATGGGGATTACAACTCAATCACACCAAGGAACTGAGATATCAATAAATCTGCCAAGATCTATAAATCCTAAATTGTGAAGAAGGAAACTAAACTGGAGAGAAGGAAACTAAAGAATCATCTCTTTTCTTTTTTGAAACTAACGATTCTTAGGGTAATATTACGTCCAATAGATGCCCTAAATCTAGCCAAAATGATGTGGTTTTATTGTTGAAAGAGTTGGAAAAATACTAATATGCTGCTTTAAAAGTCATAACTAGAAACTGTTAGAAGAGACATATGAGATCTTCCAACGATTGTGGGACAAACCTTTAATTATTTGTTTCACTCGTGGTTGGGAGTTGGATAAGAGCTCTATGAATTTGATCAGATGATACTTGGTACGATCGTGCGATCTTCCTATTGTTGGACCTTGGTTTATGGGTTTAATGGTTACATTAAGAGCATTTGTGGGATTCATGATCATGCCTGGGATCGTGGTATCAAATCATGATCATGGTTTCCTCTTATGGTATGAGGATAAGCTTTGCCAACTTTTAGATGTTGATATTGTCATGATCAAACGAGATAGTTGTATGGTTTTACAATGTAACCATGGTCGTGGTTTGGCTCATGGTATCTAACAACAGTGTAGTGCTTCACTATAAAGGCCATAACATTATTCTCTAATGTCGGATAAGGCAAAAATATATGCGTTGGAAAGACAATTCAAATATATATCATTTGGTGGGTCATGATCTCAAAGATGCATCAGAATCAGGAAGTTATTCTCGTTTATAGCTGATTATTTCTTAAGAAATAAATCAGTAAGGGAGGTTTTGACTTGGTTAAGTTCTAGGGGGTTATTATGGATTTGGTACATGAATATACCCTATCTTATACTGTTAAAATTTGAGGTTTGACCTTAAATGTACTTGAAGGATGGTTCTAGCCTTGCCTTGGATCTTTTTAGGGCGTTAAAATATCTCCCTCTTTTGGTTATTCGTCCTTGAATGGCAGGACTGGGCGGGAAAGTTAGAGGAAAAGAGCTACAATTCCCACTCTTTCACACTTTTCCTGATATTGTTGGAACCCTTTTAGTCTATCTATACCTAAACTTTCATACATTGAGTTTCTCTGAGCTTAACACTAACATAGTACTGAGTTTGTAGGTGAAATATGGACTGAATCAAACTCATGGACACATCCCATGGCATGAGAATAGTTGGGTGACATGAAATAGAAAGAATTAATTAAGGTGCAATGATCAAATGGACCCTTGTACTTGTTCGAGTTGTAAAGTGGAAATTTCTACTTATACCTTGTCATTTGAACCCCTCAATCCATTACAAAACATTCATTTTAAAAACTTTTTTTTGACATGGCATCCCATGTGGCATTTTTGATGAAAGTATGTGTAGTAAACATGTTTAAGAGGCGTGAATCCTTCTGAAAAGGTACCAAATATCAATTTCTTGACTCAAGTTAATAATAATTTTCTCCCTCATTTTAATTTGCCATTATTTAACCCCAAAAAGTTTTTTCTCTTTTCCACTCCTTTCAATTTTTTGTCCAAATCTTTTTTCCATTATTTTTTGTTGTTATCTTTCTTCTTCTTTTAAAGGATTGATCATTCTTTTGCAAAATCCTTCTTTATCCGTCTACAAAAAATCCTCCATAATTACAAAACAGAGAGTTACAAAGAATTAGTTTACACGAATATAAGTGAAAAATCCTCTTTTGGATTTTTCTTCATTTTTCTTCAATAAAAAGAATCCTCTTCTTTTTCCATGTAAAAAGTATTGAATTTATAATTCTCACTACTCAATGAGTACACCAATTGCATCTCCTTTGACCTACTCGACATAGATAGAGCCAAACAATATCAACCAAACATATTCTCCAAATCTTACCATGTTCTTCAACATATCCCCTATCATTGAAATATTTTTTCAATATGTTGTTATAATCCCTTCTTAATTATTTTCAAAAAAAAAAAGAGAAGTGTAACATTCATTATTCCTTAATCCATAAACCCTATTCCTATACCCCACTTATCCATTTTCCCTCAGTTTTAACCAAAAAAAAATTTCAATTAATATATGAAAAACATCATTGGAAAAAAGAGAGAACCTTGACAATAGACCCAAATAAAAAACTAATTGTTTGATTTAAATGGTTTGTCGGTTGATTTATATGGAGTTAGTTCAATGGTTGGTGGTGATTTTTCAATGGAGAAAGGAATTAATGGTGGAGGTGACTGAGTTGGTGATTAGGATGTTTAATAGATATTGTTCATAGAGTTGTCAATGGAGAAAGAAGAATGGAGGAGAGGAGGCATTAGTTCACAGGACAAGAGTGGCCGGTGGTGTATGTTGATGTGGAACGAGGAAGATGAAATTAGAGGTCGGTGTTTTTTGACTTGTTAATGAATGGAATATTGGTTATTTTTCTAATTGTATGGAAGATAAAAGAAAATAAAAATGACACGAGGGAGTTTGATGGTGGTAGAAAGTTGTGGGTTGTGGGTTGTAGGTCGGGGGAGGCGGAGATGGTGGCGATGGTGGTTGTGGGTTGGGGGAGGTGGAGGAAAATGAGATAATTAAATTTTTATATATTATTTTGCTCTCTATTGAATATTATTAATTATAATTTTTAAAAAATAATTAATAAAGATAATTAAGATATGACATTAATTTATGTGATATGAATCAGAGTGTCATTTATTTTAGGGCGAGTGAGTTATACACATGATATGAGGAGTTTAAAATCTTGTTTTTAATGAGTTAAGGGATTCAAATGACAAAGGTCTAAGTAGATATGCCCACTTTACAAAATTAGATGATTATAGGGGTCTAGTATACCATTTCTCCATTAATTAAGTAAAGGTAAACTATTATCTCAAGACGGGACTGAGTTCGGAGGAAAGAGATGGGGGTACTTGGTCATTATTTCTTCCTAAGCTTTCCAAGTAGCTCCCTCAATCAAATTAGTTTACCAAAAACCTTTACCAATGGAATCTCTTTATTCCTCAACCTAAGTACCTAACGGTCAAGGATTTTAATAGGAACCTCTTGATAAGAGAGACTATCTATCACGCCTACATTTTCTATGGGTACAATTGAGGCAGGATAACCAATGCACTTCTTTAGCAAGGAAACATGAAAGACCGAATGCACTATCGCTAACTCTACCGGCAAAGCTAGACCATATGCTACTTTTCCAAAATGACCTACAATCTCATAAGGACCAATAAAGTGAGGACTAAACTTTCGTTAATTATCAAACATTTACACCCCATTCATAGGTGTAACTTTTGAGTAGGCCAAATCATTAATAACAAACTCAAATTCCCCCCCCCCCCTTACAGATGTATAGGACTTCTGATGACTCTGAGCCATTCTCAACCTTTCTCTAATCAACTAAAATTTCTCTATTGTTTTATGGACTGATTCTGTCCCTATCAATGTATCTTCACCAACTTTGGACAAACCAATAGGAGATTTATACCTCCTACCATAAAGTGTCTTAAATAGAGACATATGAATAGCAAATTGACAGCTATTATTAGACGCAAAGTCAATCAATGTGATGATCATCCTAACTACCCTTGAAATTGATCACACATTCTCTCAACATTTCCTTTATGGTTTAAATGGTCCCCTTTACCTGACCATCTGTCTAGGGACAAAAATTAGTACTAAGGTGAACTTGGGTACCAAGACCAATACCTTCCAAAATAAAGAGGTAAAATGACTACCTATATCTGAAATCATAGTCAAAGGAACTCCATAAAAGTTCATCAGCTCCTTTAGGTAGAGTTTAGCATACTCCTAAGTTGAATATGAAGTGTTAACTGGTAAGAAATAGGTCGACTTAGTCATTTTGTCCACAATATCCTAAATAGAATCACGCTATTGACGAGTATGATGCAACCCTGTAATAAATTACATATTCTCTATATCCCACTTCCATGTAGGAATACTAATGTCCTAGAGCATTCCACCAAGTTTCTAGTTCTCACCCTTAACTATTTGGCAATTTGAGCACTTAGCCATAAATTTTGCAATATCCTTCTTTGTACTATTCTACCAATAGACTCCCTGTAGGTCACAGTACATATTAGTTTCTCCTGGTTGAATAGAATACTGAGAACCATGAGCCTTCATTAGCATCTATTGTCTCAGTTCATCTATATCCGGAATACAAAGTCATCCCTAATAGCAAAGAATAATCTTCCCCTTAGTAGAAAACCTCAACCTTCTGACTTTTGAACACCCATTTTAATCTGAGCAAAATAGGATCTCTATCTTGCTTTCCCTTAATCTTCGCTACCAAAGAAGATTCTGAACTATTTTGGACCAAAATACTACCTTCTACTGAGTTAACTAACCGAACTCCCTATCTGACTAATATATGAACCTTTCAAGCTAGTTCTTTGATCTCATCCTCTACATGTACAACACTTTCCATAAATAATCAGCGAAGAGCATTAGCCACTATATTAGCCTTACCTAGATGGTACAAAACACTTATATCATAATACTTTAGCAGCTCTACCAATCTTCTCTAATGGAGATTTAAGTATTTCTGACTGAACATATATTAAAGACTTTTGTGATTGGTGAACACATCAACATTAACCCTATAAAGGTAATGCCTCCAAATCTTTAAGGAAAAAATAACTACCGCCAACTTACGATTATGAGTCGGGTAGTTATTCTCGTGAGGCTTGAATTGTCTAGAGGCATATGCTATAACCTTGCGTTGTTATATCAATAGAAACAAGTCCAACCCTGGAAGCATCATAATAAACAACAAAACCATCTAAGCCCTCGGGTAGAGTTAAAATAGGAGTGGTGGAAATTCAAGTATTCAACTCCTAAAAACTCTTCTCATAAGAACCAAAAACTAAAATTTGAATTCTTCTAAGCCATCCTGGACATGGGATAAGCAATAGAGTAAATTCCCTCAAGAAACTATCTATAGAGATCGGTTTAGACGAGTTTCTTACTGCCTAGATATTTTGAGGATCAACTCAAATGACTTTGCTACAAATAATATGACCAAAGAATTTCTTAATTTCAATAAGAATTTACACTGCTTAATTTGGGGCATAGTTGGTGATCCTTAAGAGTCCGTAAGAAAATTCTTAGATGACCTATAAGTTTATCCTCACTTCGAGAATAAATAAGGAGGTCATCTATAAAGACAATGATGAACATATCTATGCACTTCTTTAATACTCTGTTCATCAAGTCCCTTTAATCTATAGGAGTATTTCTTTCTCCAAAAGACACAATAATAAATTCAAATTTACCATACTGAGTTTGAAAGATTGTATTCAAAATGTCATATTCTCTGACTCTAAGTTGATGATAGCTAGATCTAAGGTCTATCTTAGAAAAGAAACTTGCACCCTAAAGTTGGTCAAATAAGTCATCAATCCTGGAAATAGGATACTTATTTTTTATTGTGACCTTGTTCAACTGACGATAGTCGATGCACATTCTAGGACAACCACCTTTCTTGTGCAAGGAAAACACCCCATAAAGTGACACTGGGCTTGATAAAGCCCTTGTATCAGAGGGCGTTAAATTTATCCTTCATCTCTTTAAGATCAACAAAGCTATTTTGTAGGGTGGAATTGAAGTAAATTGGGTATCTGAAAGGAAATCTATTCTGAAGTCAATTTCTTATTCAAGAGAAACTTTGGATAGATCTTCTGGAAATGCTTTAGTAAATTTGTTTACCGCTGGACCTGATCCAAGAGTTGGGGTTTTGGATTTTGAATCCTTAATCCGAATAAGATAGTAAATACACCCTTTGTAGATCAACTTCCTAGCCTTAAGGTAAGAAATAAAATGACCCTTAGGCACTGAGGTACAACCTTTTCACTCTAGAACTGGTTCATTTGGAAATAAGAATTTGACTACTCTTTTCCTACAATCAATCAAGACATATAAAAAATGTACCCAATCTACACCAAGAATGACATCAAAATATACCATATCTAACTCTACGTGATCAACTGAGGTGACCATCTGGGAAACTGCAACTAGGCAATTTCGATATGCCTATTTATGTTTAACTGAGTAACCAATAGGCATAGATACTATGAAAGGTTTAAAAGGATTAAGAACTGACATCAAAGTCTATTGCTATATAGGGAGTTACAAATGAAAGTGTTGCTCTAGGATCCAATAATGAATAAACATGAATATGGAAAACCTTTAGCATACCGATGACCACATCAGGAGAACCTCCTAACCTATCGAGTCTAAAGGGAATAGAATCTATTTTATGCTATCCACTAGTTGTACTAGATGAGGCAACCTGTTGAGTCGGGCGACCTGTTGGATTTGTTGAAGAATTATACTGACTTTGCTGACAGGCATCCTTACCTCTGAAGGAAGCCACTAGACATTAACTAAGTCTTTGACCCAGCTCGCCATACCCAAAACAACCATTTCTACCATCCATACAATCATCCTTATAGTTCCTGCCATATTTATTGCATACTGGGTTGGTACAAATACTGTTCACACTACCCTAGGACATAGAGCTTGATGCCCTATCTCGATTAACTAGCTAAAAATTGGGGCACTAGAAGAAGAATAAATTAGAGCTAAATATTTCCAGCAAAATAGAGAATAGTTTCCACCATCTAACCACTGTTGATAGAAATTATAGCCACTTGTCTTGGCGCTCTGATTCTCCCTCTCCTTCTATTTAATTTTCTTTTTCTCTATCTATTGATCATGAAACATTAGCCTAAGGATGCCCATATCCTTTACTAACATAGCAGCCCTATATTTTTTGTCCATATCCTCAGAAACCCTAGACATAAGCTTGCTCATACGGGGCCCTAGAATCAACAACCATAATCAGAGCATACCTCGCCAATTGAGTGGACTTAAGGTAATACTCCTTAAGACTCATCTAAACCTACTTTAGATTTATGAACTCCTGAACCTTGGTTTTTTTAACTCAAGTAGGAAGAACTTGTCAAAAAATACAACCACAAACTCATCCCATTCTACCAGTTCTGCATTTTTACCCTTATCCTCTTTTTGCTACCTATATCAGGTGTGAGCTGCCCCTTTTAACTAATAGTTAGAAGAAGGTTTTAATAGAGCTTATACTTTATCGCTATATATGAATATGAAATAAGTGAAACTTTTCCTGAAACATCATATAGAGTCTCACTCTTAAGTGTGGTGTGCTTCATACCCATAAATAAAACTCTATTTGATATGACTTTTACACACCACAGAATAATTTAAACCTATTTGATATTGCTCTGATGCTAAGTTTATTATGACTCGAAACTACCTCTAGTCGTAACATGATGCTTAGAGTTATAAGTGACCCCAGACAAATCTATGGCCTGGTAAAACACTAAGAATATCAATAATAATTGATATAATAACACTTAAGCAGAAGCCGAATTGAATAATGAAATAATTTTCAAGGAAATCCAATCATCAACAACCAAATCTAAGATCATAAGCTGAAAATCCAACTATAACACTAAAAAGCTTGTACTAATATGGGTTGCTGGGATAAGCCCCCAACTAGCTCAAACTGTCTAAAATTTGAAAACGACAAAGACACAATGAAATAAAATGCTGAATCTAGTCCTGGCATAATGAGGACACACAACCTGCTATTGTTGTTACGGTACGAGATTGTACTAGGAGCGATTTGGATGCTGGGCATCAAAACCTATATTATATGACAATATAGAGCAAAGAAAGTATCTAATCAATACATTGAGTGTTCTCAGAATGTGATATAATAAAATAACTGATATAAGCTAAACATGGTTCATATAACATGATAAACTAATGCAAGACCAAGTAACAAACATGTGCTGCATAATGATCCAAATAATTGAATATAAGGTAATGCAAGAATCTGAATCTGAACTATAAATTATGGATGGTTGAGATACTACTAATAAACATACCCTAATCTAAGAAAATTGGGGTCCAACATGTGATCCCAGCTGGAAGAGAGTTTAGTACCTTGCCAATGGTACGACTACTGACTAATGTGGATCCACTAAACTGATGTCCAGAAGGACTAAAATGTCAATCCTGACATAATAGGCGACCCTTTAGAACCTATGGTCGCACTGTAGTTATGGGACTTAGTTAATTCTACAATAGGTCTTAGCCTAATTGGTGGATGATCCTTCATCTCTATGCTCGCTTTATGCCAAGTACAATTCCTAGTCGAATGACACTGGTACAATAATTCTCAAGACTAATAATAATAATAATAATAATAATAATAATAATAATTTAAATAATAAAATAAATAAATAATTTGAAAGCATTTAAAACATGTAAAATAGGAATATTGTACCCAAAAGTATATCCATAAAATCTAAGTTCATCAGGCGTTCATAACCCATCATCTCTGAAGGCTACAACTATTATCCAAATTCCATAAACTGAATGAATTTAAGAAATTAAATGATATAGGTCCAACAATCATGAACTTTAGGATATAGCTAGGGTTTGTGATCATGGTCATGTAATACTACTAAAATCCATGATAAAATGGGGATTACAACTCAACGACACCAAGGGACAAAGATATCAACAATTTTTTTAATATCCATAAACCCTAAATTATGAAGAAGAAACTAAACTGGAGAATTGGGTTAACTTTGCGATTCAATGGTCTAAAGGGGACCATCGATAAAATACCACATACTTGGAGGTTAGAACCCTAAATAATTATGTAGAATTAGATGCCTAAGGAAGATGAACACTAGCTCTGCCTTGAGTAAGGAATCATTTTTTTTCTCTTGTTGAAACTAAATGTTAGATGTTATTTAGAGTAATGAGGGATTAGGGTAATATTAACCCCAATAATTACCCTTGAGCTTCCCCAAATGACATGGTTTTAGTGTCAAAAAGTGGAAAAGATATATATGCCCCTCTAAAAGTGGTAACACAAAACTACTAAAGGGGCATACAAGACATTCCCACGATCGTGGGACCAACCTACAATCATTGGTCATACTATGGTTGTGAGAAGGATTATATCTCTCTAAACATGATCATATATATATGGTACAATTATGGATTCTACCAATTGTCGTACCTTGATTTGTGGGTTTGATGGTTACATCAGGAGCATCAATACGACTCACGATCGTGCCTGGAATCATCATACTAAAGAACGATCATGGTTGAATCTCATGGTAAGAGGGCACACTTTGCCAAAATTAAGAGTTTAGGGTCGTATTAATCAGACAAGACTATTGTAAGGTCGTACAATGTATTCACATTTGTGGTATCTCACTGTAGACTAGTGTTTTACAAAAAAGGCCATAACCGTTTACTCTGATGTCATACTAAGGCAAAAATAGATGTGTTTGAAAGATAATTCATATATATATATATATATATATTATTTGGTAGGTTTTAGCTCAAATATGGATCAGAATCTGAAAGTTATACTTATTTAAAGTTTGATTATTTCTTTAGAAATTTATCGGTATGGGGGTTTTTGGATTGATTAAGGGATAGGGAGTTCTTGTGGCTTTGGTACATGGACAGATCCTCTCTCATTCTGAAAAGTTTGAGAGTTGACCCTACATGTTAAATCATGGTTCTAACCTTGGTTTGGATTTTTCCAAGGCCTTACAATATTTTTCCTTTTTTTCTTTCACCATTCTCACTACTATCTCCCCCCTTCACTTTAAATTACTAAAGGTTCTAAAAGTTCTTCCTAGGGAAACTTTTAATGTTCTCATGTTAAGGTCAAAGGGAAAACCTCATCCCCTGACCCTCTTAACTCATATTTTTCTAGTTAGATTTTTTCTCAAGCGTCCTCTGATTTCTCTCATTCCTTGATATTTCAGTGTTACTGATGATTTTGGGTGTCTACAAAGAATGTTAATCTTAATCCCATTAGATCATTGAATATCAAAATTGATAATTGAATACTTATGAACGAAACTCTCTTTCACTCTTTGAAGGAACTCTCTCTTGTTCATTGTAGAATTATCAATTTATATCATTTATAATCTCATTATTCTCCTATTAAGCCACTTTTTGAATTTCAATTGGGCAAACATCTTTGACTCTACTTGTAATTGTGCCAATGAGCCTCTTATTCATCCTTTTTATGCTAATCTTTGCTCTTTCAGATCTGGTAAACTAGAAACCCTTGTTATGGGGAAATGAATATTTCTTGATGGTTCTATGTTCAATACTATTTTGGACATAAATTGTTCAGGTTTTAAAAATTCCTCATGAAATCCATGGCCCTCTTAATTTCATTTCTCCTTTAAGGAAGCAAAATGCTTTAGTGTTCTGGAAAATTTTGATTCCCTTCTATCTGCTCTTGGTCCTATGCATTTGTGGTTTGAAAATCATGTGATTGCTCATATTATGACTGCTACCATGTTTCTTAGGGTTGGTTCTCTCTCCACTTCATCTTAGTTTGACACCTTGCTCGCATTATGTATTGTCTCTCCATATAAAATTAATTTGTCCTCCTTTATTGTAATAACCCGTACGTTCCTAGTTCAGATTAGCCCCTAGTACTTGCTTAAGACACATAAAACTTGTAAAGAAGACTAAGTGTTAAGGGACTTAGTCACTTTTTGACTCTTTTTAACTTTGATGATTTTAAGTTAACCTTCTAGGCTCTAAGATGATGGTCAGGAGTGTGAGTATCATGTCTCGGGTAAGTTTTAGATTTCTTGAATGAGGTTTAGACCACGCTTAAATTTTCCAAACAATAGCTCACCGCAATTGGACCGCGTCGCGATGAGTATAGTAATGGACGAGTCACTGCTTCACGATGAAGGGCAAATTGGCAATTATTTAATTCCAGCAAGTCACTGTGATTACGCCACGTCGTAGTGGAAATCATGATAACAGCCTTGGCGCATTGCAGTGAAGGCTCAAACGATATTTCATTTACAAATTTTAAATTCAAAAGGGTAGTCTCATCTTTACCCCCTCCTTTTAACACGAGATTTAGGTCCCAAAATAGCACTTTTGGCTCATAATTCATATTTCACTCAAAATTCAAAACAATCTCTCTCAAGAACAAAACCTAGACTAGACCCTTCAATATTAAAGATCAATTCTCAAGATATCCACCAAGAACCTTCACGAATTCCTCAATTAAGGTATGTTGGATGTTTATTCATGGACACTTTTCATCCATGGAGTCCAAGAACCCAATTTCCAGTTCAAATTATGATGTTAACATGTATTTCTGAATTGTAACCATGAATTTTCATGAATCTTGATTTTATATCATGTTTACATGAAATTGTTGTTGTTATTAAACCCAACACATTTTGAATGGTGCTTGTTCGCTGATTTAAGCCTTAATTGTTGATTTTAGTGTTGAAACCATGCTATCTCGACATATTAAAACCATTCCTATGTTTAAACCATGAATTGCAAGTTTTTGATAAAATGACTCATAAGCGAATTTTGAATAATGACTATTTATGGTTTCCTCCACGTTGTATTATGGTTTCAAATGATTTCATGTGTTCTTATTGATATTACTATCGAGTCCTGGGGTTATGAATACCCAAAAACTTAATTGTTTATCTAGTTTTAGTATTTTTTCATAATTGTTTCATATACATATTAGAGCATTATCAGTTTAGTCTGTATATCATGTCTGTAAGCTCAGTTCAGTTTAGTAATTAGAGTCAGTTAAGTTGGGGATAGGATTTAGCACCGAGCGAACCCAGGAATGGGGGCTCACCTTCCAGTTGAGGGTGTGACCTTTAGTAGCAGTCCCTAGATTCTAAAACTACATCTCTTATGTAGGTTGAGATGTTAACCTGCCTGTTGAGGGTTGACACATATATTACTAGGGCCCTTCAAGGTGAGGGTGACCCTTAGTGCTTCAAGACAACACTTTAGTGGACCCATACAACCAATGTTAGTAATCGTAGCATGGTACTGACATGCTTCCAACTGGGGTCACAGGTTGGACCCTAGTTAGCTCATATTGATGCATGTCAGTTAGATGATAGCTCCCTCAGTCTGAGTCTAGTATTCAGTTCAGAGTTCAGTTTCAAGTTTTCTTGACCATGGCATACAGTTATTAGTTGTTCAGTTTTTCAGCTTACAGACTATCCCTTTATCATGTCATATTCTTGATCATGCGCTCTCATATTTTAAAGCTTTCATGCATACTATACATCAGTTGTCTCACAGTCAGTTATTATTTATACACATGCGCCCAAGTATATGAGCCTTACCTTATTTAGCATACTAGTACATTCAAAGTACTAACCATATACTTATTTCTTACTCTATGATATCTCATATCATAGGTTCGGATGCTCAGGTTCCTGATCGTACCTAAAAAATCCCACCATACATGCTGCAACAGTAGTGGTGTGTCCTCATGTTTCGAGGACCGTTATGTTTACTTTAGTATGTTTAGTTTAGTAGTATGTCAGAGTTAGTTAGGGCTTGTCCCATCAACTTGCTAGTCAGTTAGTAGGGTATTTTAAACACTTTATGTCAATTGTTCAGTTATCAGTTGTTATTGATAGTTTTTATATTATAATTTTCAGACAGGTGTTCTAAGACTTATGATTTATAAATGTTTGATATGTTTAAAACCTTACGGCGTATTCAGCTCTATTTTTTGCACATGTGTACCCCTTAGCTTCAGTTTGTTCAGTTCTCAAAGTAAGTACCAGCTGGGTTAACTTGTGGTCCCTCGGGACTTTAAGCACTGTGTGGCGTCTAGGGTGTACTCCCAGGGAATTACAAACTTGGTATTAGAGCCTAAGGTTTTAAAGTGTCCTAGGGAGTCTGAAAGCCATGTTAGGTAGAGTATTGTACATGGGTGTAAAGTATGCCACACTTATGGAAAGAAGCTATAAGACATTTTAAGAAGAGTTTTCCTTATTTCAGCATTTATATCATGTGATTGAGCATGAGATTAATTTAAACTCTCTTTCTAATCTAATTTCCTTACAGTTTACAGAACATACCTCCCAGAAAGACTAATGAAAAGAGTAACTAAAATTAGCCCATACCTCCACCTGTTTAGGAAGACCCCCTGAATGAGCCTATCTCTCATGATGAACTCAGAGCAGCATTCACTACCTTAGATCTCTCAGTAGTAGCCCAGAATAATTAGCCGGCTACTGTCTCAGCTATTCCAGTGGCTAATACTGCTACATCTAGGTTTCAAGACATCACCCGAATGAACCCTTCTTTATTTTCATGATCTAAGTATGGTGAGGATCCGCAGGAGTTCTCGACATGGTTTAGAAGGTAATTGATATTATGGGTGTGAATTTAAGTTCGATACAGAGTTTGGTGCTTACCAGTTGTATGATATTTCTCACACCTGGTATAAGTAGTGGAAGAAAGATAGAGGGGCAAATGTAGGGCCTGTTGAATAAGAGAAATTTTCTATAGCTTTTCTAGAGAGGTTCTTTCCTATGAATTTAAAGAAATATAAGGTGCATGAGTTTATTAATCTGAGATAGGGAAACATGAGTGTGAAGGAGTATTCTCTTAAGTTTAATTGGCTAGCCAGGTATTCTCCTAACATTGTGTGTGGTGACAGGTCTAGGATGAGTAAGTTTGTATCTGGTGTAACTTATAGTATGATTAAGAAGTGTAGTACCATGATGTTGATTAAGGAGGACTTGTCTAGGTTGATAGTCCATGGTCAAGAGATTGAGGAGCAGATATGTAAGGAAAGAGAGAGGGAGAGTAAGAAAGCTAGAACAGGTAGCTTCATTTTTTCTCACCCAGGGTCGGAGGGTGGTAACCATCCTTAATTCTGTTAGAAATCTTCATCCCCAGCTCTATCTTCAGCTAGTGCGCCAGCACCAAAGCCTAGAAATGATAATCGAGATAGGGGGACCTAAACCCTAGGAATGTGTGAACAGTGTTTGCACAAATCCTCTTTTCCAGAAATACAGTAGAAACCATCAGGGTGTGTGTGGAGCTGGAAGTGATGTATGTATCAGGGTCAGTCTAGTCGTCCCCCAGTTCCATCCGGTTACCCAACTTAGTAGGGTTCTACTTCTAGAGCCAGCAATGGTCAACGCCTAAATAGATTATATGTACTTCAGTCCCGACAGGATTAGGAAAATTCTCATGATATGGTTACTAGTACATTACAGGTCTTTTATTTACATCTTTATGCTTTATTAGACCCCAGAGCTTCTCTTTCGTTTGTAATTCGCTGCATAGCTATTAATTTCAGCGCCAGTCCTAAGACTTTAGTAAAACCTCTCTCAGTATCCAACCCAGTAGATGTTTCTATTGTAGCCATATAGGTATATAGGAACTATCCGATCACAATATCCATAAAAGTCACCTAAATAAATCACGTGGAGTTAAAGATAACTGATTTTGATGTCATTCTCTCATGGAGTTAGAAATAACAAATTTTGATGTCATTCTCATATGGATAGGATCCACTCATGCTATGCCTCAGTTGATTGTAGAAACAGAGTTGTTAATTTTTAGTTTTCAAATGAACCAGTCCTTTAATGGAAGGGTAATACTTCAGCATTTAGGGGTTAGCTTGTTTCGTACCTTAGAGCGAGAAAAATTATATCCAAGGGGTATGTCTACTATCTCGTTTGAGTTAAAGACTCTGATTCCAAGACTATTCGTCTTGAGTTAGTTTCAGTAGCAAGGTAATTCCCAGATGTCTTTCCCAAAGATCTTCCCGGAGTTCCTCCCGAAAAGGAAATTGACTTCAGAATAGACCTTCTTCCAGATACCCAGCTAATCTTTACTCCATAATATAGAATGGCTTCAGCAGAACTCAAAGAGTTGAAAAATAAATTAAGAGACCTTCTAGATAATGGGTTCATTAGTCTTAGTGTTTCCACATGGGGTGCTCCAGTTCGTTTCGTGCATAAGAAAGACAGTTCTCTCAGAATGTACATCTATTATCGTTAGTTGAACAAAGTCATTGTCAAGAATAAGTACCCACTCCCCAAAATTAATGATTTGGTTGATCAACTTAAGGGTGCCAGCTACTTCTCTAAAATAGACCTTAGATTCGACTATCATTACCTCAAAGTCAAAGAATGTGACATTCCAAAAACAGCTTTCAGAACTTGATATAGTCACTTTAAATTTCTAGTCATGTCTTTTGGTCTTACTAATTCCCCCAACAACTTTCATGTACTTGATGGACCGAGTGTTTAAATAGTACTTAGACATGTTCATCATAGTCTTCATAGATGATATCCTTGTCTATTCCCATAATGAAAATGATCATGCAGACCATCTCAGAATCATATTGTAGACTCTTAGAGCCCATCAATTGTTTGCTAAATTTAGTAAGTTTGAGTTTTGGCTACGATCAGTAGCTTTTCTTGGCTATATTATTTTCAGTGATGACATTAGAGTTGACCCTCAAAATACTAAAGTAGTGAGAAACTGGCCCAGACCCTTTTCTCCATCAGATATTAGGAGTTTCTTGGGTTTGGCTGGCTATTGTAGATAGTTTGTTGAAGGGTTTTTGTCTATTTCATCCCCCATGTCCATATTGACTCATAAGAAATTCAAGTTTCAGTGGTCAAATTCTTGTGTGAAAAGTTTTCAGGAGTTGTAGACTCGATTCACCTCAGCCTCAGTTTTGACATTGCTCGATGGTTCAGATGGGTTTGTTGTTTACTTAGATGCTTCCAGAGTTTGTTTGGGTTGTGTTTTGATGCAGAGAGGTAAGGTCATAGCTTATTCCTCTAGAAATCTTGAACCTCATGAAAATAATTATCCCACCCATGATCTTGAGTTAGAGGCTGTTGTTTTTGCCTTGAAATTTTAGAGGCATTATTTGTATGGGGTACATGTTGATGTGTTCACAGATCAGAAAAGTTTGTAGTATATGATTTTGCAGAGAGAGTTGAATCTTTATCTGAGAAGGTGGTTAGAATTGTTGAAAAATTATGATATAACCATTTTGTATCACTCAGGCAAGGCCAATGTAGTGACAGATGCCCTTAGTAGATTGTCCATGGGAAGTATGGCTCATGTTAAGGGTGATAAGAAAAAGTTAGTTTAGGAACTTCACCAACTTTCCAGATTAGGTGTTCGGTTGGTTGACTCAGTTGATGGTAGTGTATGGGTACAAAATAGTTCAAAATCTTCTTTGGTTGCCAAAGTAAAAGAAAAGCAAGATAGGAACCCCAGTCTAGTTAAGTTGAAGGAATCAATCAGAGATCAGAAAGTAGAGGTTTACTCCCAAAGGGGAGATGGTATGTTGCGTTGCTAGGGTAGACTGTGTGTGCCGTGTTTAGATGGGTTAAGATAGCAAATTCTTGCAGAAGCACATAGTGTGCATTGCTCTATTAATCCAGGGGACGCTAAGATTGTAACGCCCCAAAAAACGGGTCCCGGAGCGTCACACAGTGCTTGAGGCTACGATTAGCCCCAAGATAACCCTTTGAGCCATTTTCATTCAGTTCAACACAAATCAGTGGGGTTTCCATAAATAACCCTCAAATATCAACAGAGTAATCATCATCCAAGAATAAATGAATTTCAGAAAGATAACAAAATACGACTTATTAGTCAACTCCCAACATCTATACTAGTCTGACAAGCCTCTAAGAAAATCAATAAAACCAGTGAGCCATTGAGACATGCCCTAACTTAATCATACTCAGTTATCAAATGTAAACAATTCCATGAAACCAACATCAGACATCACGTCCTCAGAACATGAGGACTCACCACAATAGAGGATGTAGCGCAGCGTGCCCAAAGAATCACTGTCGAACCTGGAACTAAGCACCTGAAACAAGATTCCGAGAAAATGCAGCCTACATCCGAAGATTTAGGTTAGTACCATGGAAAGGAACCGAGTATATGGGGGTGTATACAGTTGTATAAACATCATCATCATAAATATTTATAAGAAATATGGAGGATGTATGAAAGACTCACATAGCCCGAAGAAAATCATCATAATCATGAGAGGATGAAATAAGTACAATAACACATGTGAGTCATCATATAATTTGTCAATCACTTTGAGTTCATCAAGAATATCAATTCTCATAATATAAATATCATTTAAATCTTTCGAAATAATAACTTTCACCATTCCACTTTCAAATCACTTCACCATTCACCATAGACACAAGGAAACATACACACTAGGAGATCCTATAACCGACATAAACCATGTGAGCTACATGGAGTCCAACGTACAACCCACGTAGGGGAGAGCCATCCTATCCTTGCCATCGGAGTAGGACTATCGATATAAAATTTAGACAAACTAGTGATCACTATATAAATCAGCCTCAAGATCACTCCTATGGGGATACGTAGTTCTAGGGAAGTAAGGTCGCTTTATACCTCCCACTCGATGCTAAAGATTTCTCTCGAACTTAGCTCAGATTATTTCAAAGACAATCCAAACAAAACAATTTCAGTAATATATAAATATACATCAAGAGCCATCATGCTTCCCATCTATCAAAATCAACCACGTTGTGGATTTCTTTCACACTCGAGTTCAAAACAAATCCATTAATATCAAAAGGTCAAATCATTCAAAATATCTCAAATATTCAACATCAACGTGCTTATAACACACACTTTCTAAAAAAACACAATTTCCAATGAGGATTCATGACCCAAATATCAAAATCATGATAAATATCGTTCAAGATTCATGCTTTATATCTCCACACATGTAAATTCATCTTTCAAAATCATAGACATCAAGATTTCATAATAATCATCATAAGATATGGGTTCATGCTTCAAATTCATAACAATCACATAAAAATCATGCCTTTGTAAAGAAAATTACTTTTGGGCACAAGAACGAAAGAGAGTTCTTATTGAAAAACCCCACATACCTTGAATGATGAACTTTAGATCGATAATCATTTTTGAGATGTTAATCGTGCCTTTGAATGATGGTTCTTGGAGTTCTTGAACTAGGAACTTGGAATCTTGAATAAATTTGCAGAATTAATGGTGAACTTTAGAGGTTCTTGAAGTTGGATGTAGGAGCATAGGGTTTTATTTTTGAGGGAGTTTGATAAAATATAACATATAATGCTTCTAATAGGCTTTAATATAGGGTTGGGATGGATTTTGGGTGAGGGGGAATGATCACAATGCCCCTAAAAATCAGAAAAATTCTCAAATCTGTCCTTTGGTGGACCTATTTTGATAGTCTGAAGTAGATCAACCATAACGTTTTGCTCTAATATTCAAATTGGATGAAACTAATTTCATTAGAAAGAGAACTCTCATATCTTTCCGTTGATATTTAGTATCTCACCCAAATCATTGTGTACGAGGAGTTATGATCTTTTGAATTTGACCCAAAAATTCACTTTTGATAGGCTGAAGTAGATCAACCATAATTTTTGGCTTCGATAGAAAAATTGGATGAAACCAATTTCATTGGAAAGAGGACTCGCAGAGCTTTCCGTTGATATATAGTAGATCACCCAGATCATTATGTACAAGGAGTTATGATCATTTAAATTTGGAGAAAAAATACGCCAGGTCTCAGTACTTTTTCCTGTATGTTTTACTGTTCACTACAATTCATGGTTCGATCGGAATGTTCATAACTCGTCGCTCGGGTGTTTATTTTGGATGATCCACATATTGCTGGAAATCTTATTCGATACTCTATGATATGGTGGGTCATAATCTAAGACATTTTGCATGAATAATTTATAATTCATTCTAGAAGATAGAACCCAACACGTTTACGCACAAAATTTCAACGAAAAATTTCCCGGGGTATTACATCATCCCCCCTGGAAACATTTATCCTCGAATGATGATAGACATGCCAAGATTAGATAGGGAATAGAGCATACAGCTGAAACCATTCGTTAGACTCCTCAGCACATCGTTTCTCACTCTAAATGCAACATAGAATGCATAAATTTAAGAAACTACAGCTGAACACATAATAAATGAAAGCTGAAATGCTGCAACTTTTATCAAAAGTGCATGATTTAGGAAAGAACGGTACCGTCATCTTGATTGGAGTTCGCAGAAAATAGGTGCGGGTACTTGGATCGCATATCCGCCTCAGCTTCCCAAGTTGCACCCTCAACAGATTGGTTTCGCCACAACACCTTAGCCAAGAGAACTTCTTTGTTCCTTAGTCTTTGGACGCTGAAATCAAGAATCTCAACAGGAATCTCATCAAAAGAAAGATTTTCTTGAATGTCAGCACTCATAGAGGAATCCACTACCACAGCATCGCTAATGTGCTTTCTAAGAATGGAGACATGGAATATTGGATGAACAGAGGACAACTCGGAAGGCAACTCAACTTCATAAGCTACCTTACCAACACGGCTAAGAATTTTGTAAGGACCAACATAATGGGGACTAAGCTTCCCGTTCTTTCTGAATGTCTTCACCTCCCTCATGGGTAAATCAGATACATTAGGTCACCAAATTCAAACTCAAGGTCTCTCCTTCTAACATCCGCATATGACTTCTGACGACTCTGCGCAGTTTTCAACCTTTTCCTAATCAACTTAAATTTTTCCATAGCCTCAAATACCGAATCAGGACCACTCACAGCCGCTTCACCCACCTCAAACCAACTTATGGGTGATCTACACTTCCTTTCATATAAGGCTTCAAATGGAGCCATGCCAATACTATTGTGGAAACTGTTATTATAAGCAAACTCTATCAACGGTAGGTGATCATCCCAACTTCCCTTAAAGTCAAGGGCACAAGCTCTCAACATATCCTCTAAGGTCTGGATGGTCTGCTCAGACTGACCATCGGTCTGAGGATGAAAAGCAAAACTCAAAAGCACTTGGGTACCAAGACCCTTCTGAAAAGCTTTCCAAAATTGCGAAGTGAACTGAGTACCCCTATCCGAAATGATAGACAAGGGAATTCCATGCAGTCTGACTAGATCTCGAATATACAATCTAGAGTAATCCTCAGCAGTATATGAAGTATGAACAGGAAAGAAATGAGCAGACTTAGTCAACCTATCAACCACAACCCAAATGGAATCATGATGGCGTCGGGAAGGAGGTAAACCAATCACGAAGTCCATATTTATCTCTTCCCACTTCTAGGTCAGAATACTAAACCCTTGCATCATACCACCAGGTCTTTGGTGTTCAACCTTACCCTATTGGCATGTTACACACTTAGCTACAAACGCTGCTATATCTTTCTTCATGCCACTCCACCAATAGATTTTCCACAAGTCTCGGTACATCTTGGTGGCAGCAGGATGAATAGAATATCGCGCCCCGTGCACTTTAGCCATAATTCTCTATCTCGGATCATCAACATTCGGGACACACAATCTACCTTGCAATCTCAACACACCATCTCCCCCTTAGGAGAAAACCTCCACTTTTTGGTCCTTGACTGACTCCTTCAGTCTAACCAAACTAGTATCTAAGTATTGCTTTTCCTTCACTTTTGAAACCAAGGAGGATTCGGAACTACTCTGAACCCCTATACTACCTTCAGCAGAGTCAAACAACCTAACCCCCAATTTAGCCAAACGATGTACACCACGAGCCAACTCTTTCTTACCTTCTACCACATGCAAAATACTACCCATGGACACTCTACCTAGGGTATCTGCCACAAAATTGGCCTTGCTCGGATGGTACAGCACACTCATATCGTAGTCCTTTAACAATTCTAACCATCATCTCTGCCTAAGATTCAATTCTCTCTAAGTAAACACATACTGCAGACTCTTATGATCAGTGAAAACATCAACATGGACACGATACAAATAGTGACTCTAGATTTTCAAAGCAAACACAACAGTAGCCAACTCAAGGTCATGGGTGGGGTAATTTTTTTCATGGGGTTTCAACTATCTAGAAGCATAAGCTATCACCTTACCCTTCTACATCAATACGCAACCCAACCCAACTCTTGAAGCATCATAGTACACCACAAAACCATCAACACCGTCAGGCAAAGTCAAAATAGGGGCTGAATTGAGTCGAGTCTTCAACTCTTGAAATCTCTTCTCATAAGATTCAGACCATAAGAACTTCACTTTATTTTGGGTCAACCAAGTCATAGGAGACGTTATAGAGGAGAAACCCTCAACAAAACGGCGTTAATAGACAGCTAAACCCAAGAAACTTCAGATATCAGTTGGAGAAATAGGTCTAGGCTAATTTCAAACAGCTTTGGTCTTTTGGGGATCAACTCTAATACACTTGGAAGAATAAAAGAGCACGAATCAATAGCAGAGAGAGACACTTTAAGCATGATAGACTTCAAAAAGAATCATACTTTTTCCTAAAACGTCTTGTAGCCTCTTGGTCATAGATGTGGTGCGCTACACACCGATGATCAAGACTCTACTTAACGCGGCTTGTCAGACTCCCTAGGACACCTTAAAACCTTAGGCTCTAATACCAAGTTTGTAATGCCCCAGAAAATGGGTCCCAGAGCGTCACATGGTGCTTAAGGCTACTAGTATTTGAGCCATTTTCATTCAGTTCAACACAAATCAACAGGGTTTCCATAAATAACCCTCAAATATCAACAGAGTAATCATCATCCAAGAATAAAAAAATTTCAGAAAGATAACAAAATACGACTTATTAGTCCACTCCTAACATCTACACTAGTCTGACAAGCCTCTAAGAAAATCAATAAAACCAGCGAGCCATTGAGGCATGCCCCAACTGACTTATACTCAGTTATCAAATGTAAACAATTCTGTTAAACCAACATCAGACATCACGTCCTCGTAACATGAGGACTCACCACAACAGAGGATGTAGAACAGCGTGCTCGAAGAATCACTATCGAACCTGGAATTGAGCACCTGAACCTATATTCTGAGAAAATGCATCCCACATTCGAAAATGTGGGTTAGTACCATGGAAAGGAACCGAGTATATGGGGGTGTATGCAGTTGTATAAACATCATCATCATAAATATTTATAAGAAATATGTAGGACGTATGAAAGACTCACATTGCCCAAAGAAAATCATCATAATCATAAGAGGATGAATTAAGTACAATAACACATGTGAGTCATCATATAATTTGTCAATCACTTTCAATTCATCAAGAATATCAATTCTCATAATGTAAATATCATTTAAATCTTTCGAAAGAATAACTTTCACAATCCCACTTTCAAATCACTTCACCATCCACCATAGACACAAGGAAACACACATACACTGGGAGATCCTATAACCCACATAAACCATGTGAGCTATATGGAGTCCAACGTACAACCCACGTTGGGCAGAGCCATCCTATCCTTTCTATCAGAGTAGGACTATTGATATCAAATTCACACAAACTAGTGATCACTATATATATCAGCCTCAGGCTCACTCCTACGGGGGCACGTAGTTTTAGGTAAGTAAGGTCGCATTATACCTCCCACTCGGTGCTAAAGATTTCTCCCGGACTTAGCTCAGATCATTTCATAGAAAATCCACAATAAAACAATTTCAGTAATATATAAATATACATCGGGATCCATCATGCTTCCCATCTATCAAATCAACCACGTTGTGTATTTCTTTCACACTCGAGTTCAAAATAACTCCATTAAAATCAAAAGGTCAAATCATTCAAAATATCTCAAATATCCAACATCAACGTACTTATAACACACACTTTCTAAAAAAAACATAATTTCTAATGGTGATTCACGACCTAAATATTAAAATCATGATAAATATCGTTCAAGATTCATGCTTTATATCTCCACACATGTAAATTCATCTTTCAAAATCATAAACATCAAGATTTCATAATAATCATCATAAGATATGGGTTCATGCTTTAAATTCATAAAAATCAAATAAAAATCATGCCTTTGTAAAGAAAATTACTTTTGGACACAAGAACGAAAGAGATTTCTTGTTGAAAAATCCCACATACCTTGAATGATGAACTTTAGATTGATACTTATTTTTGAGATGTTAATCGTGCCTTTGAATGATGGTTCTTGGAGTTCTTGAACTAGGAACTTGAAATCTTGAATAAATTTACAGAATTAATGGTGAACTTTGGAGGTTCTTGAAGTTGGATGTAGGAGCTTAGGATTTTTTTTTTTGAGGGAGTTTGATGAAATATAACATATAATGATTCTAATAAGCTTTAATATAGGGTTTGAATGAATTTTGGGTGAGGGGGAATGACCAAAACGCCCCTAAAAATTAAACAAATTCTCGAATCTGTCCTTTGGTGGACTGTTTTGATAGTCTGAAGTAGATCAACCATAACGTTTTACTCCGATATTCAAATTGTATTAAACTAATTTCATTAGAAAGAGGACTCTCATATCTTTCTGTTGATATATAGCATCTCGCCCAGATCATTGTGTACGAGGAGTTATGATCGTTTGAAGTTGATCCAAAAATTCACTTTTGATAGGCTAAAGTAGATTGACCATAACTTTTTGCTCCGATAGACAAATTGGATGAAACCAATTTCATTGGAAAGAGGACTCACAGAGCTTTCTGTTTATATATAGTAGATCACCCCGATCATTATGTACAAGGAGTTATGATCATTTAAATTTGGAGAAAAAATATGTCAGGCCTCAGTACTTTTTCTTGCACGTTTTACTGTTCACTACTATTCACGATTCGATCGGAATATTCATAACTCGTCGCTCGGGTGTCCGTTTTGGATGATCCACATATCGTTGGAAAGCTTATTCGATAATCTACACAATGGTGGGTCATAATCTAAGATATTTCACATGAAAAATTTATAATTCATTCTAGAAGATAGAACCCAACACATTTACGCATAAAATTTCAACGAAAAATTTCTCGGGGTATTACAAAGATGTACCGTGATTTATGAGACATATATTGGTGGAGCGATATGAAAATAGATACTGTAGAGCTTGTAGCCAAGTGTGGTAATTGTCAGCAGGTTAAGGTTGTGCACCAAACGCCTAGTGGCACTATGTAGGAGTTTAGTAGTCCCACTTAAAAGTGGGAAGAGGTGAACATGAACTTTGTTATAGGTTTGCCTCGTACCTGTCATCAACATAATCTAATTTGGGTCATTATGTAAAGGATGATCAAATCAACCCATTTCTTGTCAGACCATACCTCTTATTCAGGTGAGGATTATGCCATGCTTTATATTAGAGATATAGTTAGGTTGCATAGAATCCCATTGTCTATCATTTTAAATACAGGTACTCAGTTTGCCTCTTATTTTTAGAAGTCTTTTGAGAAGGTCCTTAGTACCCAAATTCATCTCAGTACAACCTTTCACCCTCAGATAGATGGTCAGGCAAAAAGGACCATTTATACCTTATAGGATATGTTGAGAGCTTGTGTTATCGACTTTAAGGGTAGTTGGGATGATCACTTGCCATTGATTGAGTTCGACTACAACAACAACTATTATTCTAGTATACTAATGGCACCATTTGAGGCTTTATATAGGAGGAGATATAGATCTCCTATTGGTTGGTTTGAGGTAGGTGAGACTGTATTGATAGGGCCAGATTTAGTGTTCGATGCTTTAGAGAAAGTTCAGTTGATCAGGGAGAGGCTTAACACAGCCCAAAGACGATAAAAATCTTATGCAGATATGAGGAGAAAGTATTTCAAATTTGAGATTGGTGATTATGTATATTTGAAAATCTCTCCCATGAAGGGAGTGAAGAGATTTGGCAAAACGAGAAAGCTTATTCCCTCGATATGTAGGCCTTTTCAGGGCCTTAAGTCATTTTAGGAAAGAAGCATATGAGCTTGATTTGCTTGCAGATTTGACATCAGTTCATCCAACATTCCATGTTTCTTTATTAAAGAAGTGTATTGGTGATCCAACGCTCTTTGTTCGTTTAGAGAGCTTTTATATTTAGAATGACCTTTCTTACAAAGAGCTCCCAGTTGAAATTTCAGATCACCAGATTCACAAGCATAGGAACAAAGAAGTTCCCTTGGTCAAAGTTCTTTAGAGAAATCAGTCTATTGAGGGAGCTACTTGGGAAGCAGAAGCAGACATATGTATCTAGTACCCTCATATTTTCTTTGCAAACTCAGACTCAGCCTAAGGTAATAGTCTTTCTTAGATTATTTCTTTTCCCATTCTCAGTTTCTGCCATATGATTATCTTCATGTCATTTTATGCATTCACATATTAGTTCAATCACTCATTGTGTTTTAGATTAAGTCATGCAGTTATGTTTTCAGTTGAGCATGCGCATATATAGTCTCAGTTCCTCAGTATCATCAGCTTAACTAGTCTCACTCGAGGATGAATTCTCCCAAGGGGGAAATATTGTAATACCCCATAGATTTCTAGTTCCACTCAGCTTAACCTTCTTTTGCTCTCTTCTCTGCTTTCACTAAGCATTCCTCTTGTAGTTTACTGTGTACCCAAAAAGAAAGATCAAAGAGAGAAAATAAGAAAAGTGAGAGTTAGTGTCAAAAAAACTCAAATCTTGTAACATATTGATGTTCAAAAGGAGCTACTAGAATACCTTACAATCGAAGGGTACTGGAGTAAGACCAACTAGAGGTCTAACCAGTGTAAAATATTTGGAGTCATTACCTTTTGGAAGCACCATCTTTACTACCTGACATTAATGGACTGCACTTTGAATAAATAATTTCCATAAGCAAAAACGTTGAAGATTGAAATATGACTGCATGAGGATTTGTTTAAACATTGAATATTTTTCCTTTAAAATAAAATCATGTATTTTTTTATTTATATAGGATTGATTCACTTGAGAAAAAAAACTGAAAATAAGTTTCAAGTTTGAAAAACTAATCGAATTTCTTTTTTCCACAAAGAAATTTACTTTTTTAAGGTTTACATAAACAATCTCATGTTTCAAATACTCTATTTTAGCTTTTTTTTTTTCTTTTCATATAGCGATTCTGATGCTATTTAAAAGTAATTTTACCTTTGAATTTCAATTCCTTGGAACCTCCCCAACATTTTGTGTCTTTTGTTTTTCTTCTTTTTCATATTCTCTCTCACATTAATGATAGAAATCAAATATGGTAACTTCAAATTCCATATCTCCTTCATGTTTAAATACCAATAGATCTCCAACATGCAAATCATGTTTCTCCACAAACTTTTCCGAACCATCTTCTAATCAGTTGCCATTTAGTTTCACTCGCCACTTCTTTATCTGCAGCGGCATAGTCATATAGAATTAAGGACAGTCAATTATAAAAAAAATAATTATATGCAAGTCAAATATTACTTAATATTCATACTTCCTCTGTTTATTTTTACATATTCTCTATAATTAGAAAAAATTATTGTACAACTTTTGTGAGGTTATAGTGAACCTTAGATCCACCTTAAGTTGAGAAAGTTTAAATCGATGGAATCCTCATAAATGGAGAAGATGATATTATAATGGTTTTCGATAGAATACAATAATCTTATATAGTTTAACCAAAAATATCTCCTAATAAGTACTTTTCTTAAATAAAGTATGAAGATGACGGGTAAAAGTGAAAACAAAAAATATATATTAATAATGAATATTCTTTGTAAAATATCTGACGTTGCTATTGCTCACCAGCCCTTCTCAATATTGCACATTCATACTTATCCTTTTCCAGATACTTCAAGAAAGCTTTAGGAATTTTCTACAGCATAACAATAAGTTGAAAGGGATGTTAGAAAATTACTAATGAAGTTATTATAACATCCTTTAAGACCGCAAGTTTAAAAAAATTTCATTGTTTCACACTACTACTTATACTTTACTCCATCTTTTACTAGTGATGTCACAATCTGCACACTCTTTAAGAAGCATTAAATCATCCTTGTTCACTTTGCTTTGACAATTTAAATTTGACTATTAATATTCAAATAAGTTATTCTTACTAATTTTATATTGAAAAGCCAAATTTGATAGCTAGTGTCCTATTATGTTATACTTACAAGATCAACTTTATTTTAAAAATCTAAATTTGAGTATTAATTTCTTAATAAATTACATAGTAAATGATAAGCATAGAGATTCAAAACTAATTATTTTTTTCATTATTTGCTAAAATGAATAAATAAAAGTAGAAATAAAATGTAGTATATGACAAAGTAAACTGATGTAGAGGAAGAATATATATGCATATGAACTTATAGAATAGTGTTTTGATTTTTAATACTCCTTTTTAAACTATGATAAAGTTATTATACAATATTTGTACAGGTTTCGTTCAGTGAAGAAGACTTTAATCACGATCAATATAAATATTAGAAAGTGAATATTGTGTGAAAAGATTATGAAGATTTGGTGTATTTATATAAGGAAGATCTGTAAAAGATTAAAAAACGTGTCTAAATGGAATAACAATAATTATTACTTCTATATAACAACAATAATGATAATATAGTCAATGTAATTCGAACTTCTATTCTACAAAAACAGAAATGTTTTTTTGCTTTTGATGAATCGCTGAAAACTAGGTACAATATATCGAAGAGGAGTACTTTATATAAGCAAAGAAACACTCAAGATTGAATTTCTAATTTGAAAGAATAGTGTTATTAGATTTACTACAAGTTCAAAGAGAATAAAACATTTATCACAAAATTTAATCCCAAGAATTGGGTAGTCAACATGTAAAATTTAATATATTTAATACTAGTTTCGGAATCTCTTTCATTGTAACTGAATTTTGTATTTTCTTTGTTAACCACCAACGTACCTGTGTATTATCTGTCTGTACTATAAATTTGTTATATACAATATATGGCTCAACTGCTAATAAAAATTTATATAGTGAACATAATTCTGTTCTATTTATTTCCCATTTTAGTCAGTGGCTTGTATGACTGTCAAGTGGGTCGGGCTGGGCCAACCCGTAATTGGCCCATGTTATTTAACCGCGTTGAGGGCCGTTCCGGGTCCGGGTTAGGCTCTAAGAGGGCTGGGCCCAACAGTTAAAAAATCAAAAATCACCCTAACCCGGCCCACTTAACCCAACCCGGTCAAACCCACCTAAACCCGGTCAAACCCAATTACAAAATTGGTCAAACTCGGTCAAAAATATTAAAAAAAAAAAACTCAATATACATTATATATACCCATGTATATATATTATAAATACGTTAAACAATATATATACACTATATATATAGTATATACTACATTAGAATTTAAAAAATATATACACATATACACAATTACATATATATATGCACCATCCAAATATATATGTACTACTTTAAATTTTAAAGTTTAAATAAAATATACTACAATATACATACATACATATACATATATATATATATATATATATATATATATATATACATGTATACATTAAATATACACGTCTATAGAAGATCTATTCACATATATACACTCTAATCTATGTATATGTAATACTTTAAATGAAATATACTCTAATATATATACATTACAATATATATTTGTAGAGTTATATACTAATTTATAAAACATATACACATGTATACGTTAAATATACACGTCTATAGAAGATCTATTCACATATATACACTCTATCCTATGTATATGTAATACTTTAAATCAAATATGCTACAATATATATACATTACAATATATATTTGTATAGTTATATACTAATTTATAAAACATATACACATGTATACGTTAAATATACACGTTTATAGAATATATATTCACATATATACACTCTATTCTATGTATATGTAATACTTTAAATCAAATATACTACAATATATATACATTACAATATACATTTGTATAATTATATACTAATTTATAAAACATAAAGTAATGTATACGTTAAATATACACGTTTATAGAAGATCTATTCACATATATACACTCTATTCTATGTATATGTAATACTTTAAATGAGATATACTACAATATATATACATTACAATATATATTTGTATAGTTATATACTAATTTATAAAACATATACACATGTGTTACGTTAAATATACACGTCTATAGAAGATCTATTCACATATATACACTCTATTCTATGTATTTGTAATACTTTAAATCAAATATACTACAATATATATACATTACAATATATATTGGTATAATTATATACTAATTTATAAAACATATACACATGTATACGTTAAATATACACGTCTATAGAATATCTATTCACATATATACACTCTATTCTATGTATATGTAATACTTTAAATGAAATATACTATAATATATATACATTACAATATATATTTGTATAGTTATATACTAATTTATAAAACATATACATATGTATACGTTACATATACACGTCTATAGAATATCTATTCACATATATACACTCTATTCTATGTATATGTAATACTTTTAATCAAATATGCTACAATATATATACATTACAATATATATTTGTATAGTTATATACTAATTTATAAAATATATACACATGTATACGTTAAATATACACTTCTATAGTAGATATATACACGTGTATATGCACCATTCAATGTATATATACTACTACTTATAAAATATACTACATTATATATACATTACAATATATATAGATATACTTATATACTAATTTATAAAACATATACACATGTATACGTTAAATATACACTTCTATAGAATATATATGCACAAATATACAAAACATATGCTACTTAATATAATAAATTATTAATATTTGGTAGTAAATTAATAATATATTAGAAGTAAGTTTTTAATTTAAAGTAGAAAACTAGAAATTCAATTTAAAATTTTAAATCGTTAAATGAAAAAAAATAAAAAGCAAGGACTAAGGAGTGAATGAGTTTGGGGAATTTTATTGATTGCAAAATGATCCAAAATTTATAATTTACATGAATGAAAAATCTATAAATTATGCATAATTTTTTCCAACTCATTCATGTTAATATTAATGGGAACTTGCATAGGATAGTCGAAGTCAACGGGGGCAAAACCATGCATTGGACTTGATTCTGCTGAGTTCTCCCGTGAAGTCATAATTTCTTCAAGTTTCAGCTCGTCGCTTGGCTCCGGTTCTACTCCTTTGTTTTTTCTTTCCACTCTAATCCAAGCTCTGAGGCAAAATAGAACATTCATTGCATTACTTCCCAGTGAGTGTCGGTTGTCTCCAAGCTACTGTCGTCCCTGACTAAAGGCGCTCTCTGATGCAACGGTTGACATTGGAACATTCAAGATATCTCTAACTAATCTTGAAAGCACATGATATTGTGTTTCATTACTCCTCCACCAATCCTACGTGTTGATCCGTCGTCTGCGATCCTCTGGTGCCGTCCGAAGATAATATTTCAGCTCTTCCCGATAAGTTGATGTGAAAGTTCTCTCATCAACACTGGTCTAACAATTTAAATCATAAAACGAATCAGAAAAACCACTATGTGCCGTCCTTTTAGAAGATGATGGCTCCTCGGGAGGATGAAGAGCGACAGTTGGAGTGATATTTGTAGGTATGGCTAAATCAAATAAATCAGCATAGTGATTATATAATTTGTCTATGTAATCCTTTGCATCAGTCGTAGCCGTCCACAAATCAGGTTGTACTTGTTCAGAATCATGGTTAGTATTTATTTCTAAGTTAGTATAAATAAGAGTACCAAAGTGACACATATTATTATATTTCATGCACGGATTTAGCATAGCACCAACCAAGTAAATAGGGGGAATCGGAAAAAAATATTTTTTAAATTTCGTAAACATGGCGCCAACAGTTTTTTTATAACCTTCTTTATTTTTATATTCTTTGAGTAAACCAGAAATATCGGCTATATATGCCAAAATATTACAAATAGTAGGATAATAAGCACCGAAAAACTCAACCGTAGCTACATAAAATTTTTCTAAAAACTTAACAAGATCATTAATTACAACCCAATCAGAATTATGTAGCATCCAATCAACAGAATCAGCCAATGAACCGCAATGTTGGTTAAAATCTAGTGTAATAGGAATTCTATATTTATAACAAGTTTTTAAAAATTCATACGTAGAATTTCATCTAGTATCAATTTTCTGAGGCATCAAAATCGGTGTAAGTCCATTTTCTTGACATTTAACTTTAAATTCTCTAATTTTCGATCTACGATTATTTTCTTGAATAAAACCAACAGCAAGACAAATTTTTTCAATATAAAACTCAAAAAAATCAAGACCATCTTTTACAATTAAATTATATATATGGCATGCACACTTAATATGGAAAATTTCAGGCAAGGGCGGAGATAGCGTAGATTTTAATTTTTTTATAGTAGTGTTGTTGTTAGAAGCATTATCAAAAGCAATACATAAAATTTTATTTTCGATACCATAATATCCGGCAATTTTAACAATAGAATCAGCAATAAATTGTCCAGTATGTTTACGATCTTCATCATATAAAAAAGCAAGAATATGTTTTTGCATCACGAAATTACTATCCATCCAGTGACAAGTAACGGTTAAATAATCATTTTTATTTACAGCGCAACCAAGATCAGAAGTTAGGGATAATCTACATTGAATATTTTTTAATAATGTTGATAAATAAAAACAATATTGTGAATGAAGTCTAAAAATATCAAACCGACAAGTAGTTCTAGAAAAATGTCCTATGATCCTTTCCTAACCACTCTCCTATAACCAAGGCAAGACCAACCGGGCAAGTTCTGGATTTAACACACAACGGGAACTAGGTAGTATCTCACAAACTCATGGCACAAAGGTACATCACAAGTTACTACCTATCCGGTTCATATAATTATTAGCAATGATGATTACATCCCTAATACCAATGCCATAAAAGGATTCAAAGTAGTCGCATATAGATGCATATCACATAGTTACAAAATAGACAGTTGGACAGGTATTTATCATTCCCTAAAATCAACAAAAAAAAATATGTCAACTGCCCCAGATACTTAATTCTCTCCTAATTAACCACAACACATCAATACCGTTAAACATAGGATTATAAATTGCTTGTATATAACGAATAAAGGCATCAGAAAAAGGAAAATTAAAAGGCAAACAACCCACAACTACCATTTTAGTTATTTCTTCCCGGTCCCTCAATTTATTATACTTCTTCGCTACGTGACCGATTGCTGGGTCCATTCTAGTTTGCGTTGACCCACCAACATCCCCACCACCTTTTGCAATATTTAACTCTCTTTTGTGATCTTCAGCTACATGTCTCATTAACGTACCCATACCCCCTTGCTTGCCTCCACTTCTATGCTTATATATTTGTTGACAAATATTGCATTGCACCTCAATATCTGATATACGTTCAAAAAATTGCCATGCAATACTAGTTCTTTTACGAGGTTTTAGGGTACTGGGAGGACAGGAAAGGAGATTAACTGATTCAGATCTAACGTTAGCATCTCCTACTGCGGGTGTCTCAACAATATTTTCATTATCTTCGTCTAAATTAACCGCATCTACTTCATTTTCTTCTTCTATACCGTAATTTTCCTGAGCTTCTACATAATCCATATCGTGAGCACCTACACCTATTTCTTCCTCAAAAGGTGTATCAAGCGGTACCGGAGGCGAAGGCACACCGGTATATCTACTACTTGAACTACCTCTACCGCTAGTAATTCGCTTTTTACTACCACTACCGCTTCCGGGACAAAAAATTTTAACACCTTTAGTAGCGAGGTTTCTTAATTTATCCATAATATAAATTAAAATAAACTTAAAATATTCAAAATACACAAATATAATAAAATTAAATATTAAATAATTAGTACAATAAATAAAAATTAAACGTAACAGATGGAACGACAATACCAAATTTTGGAAGTATCTGAAGATTACGACTTTAGAAACTTTCGCTCGTACTTTATAAACGAAAAATTAAAAAATTAAAGTGAACACTTTAAGAAATTAAATATATTGAATATTTGAGAATTGAGAATTGAGATTTGAGAGAGAATGAGATTTGAGAGAGTGAAAAATTGTGTGAAAAATGATTTGAAGTTGTAGGGTATTTATAGATTTTTTTTTGGGATTAAAAAATATTTTTTAAAGTTTTTTTTTTTTTTAATAAATGGGCCCAAAATAGCCGTTTGGACTCAAAAACAGCTATATAGCCGTTGGGCCAACGGCTAGTTTGGCCCAAAAGACAAAATCTCTTTCTTTTTTTTTAAATTTATTCGGGCTGGGCCGGTTAACCGACGGACCTAGCCGGGCCCATTTTAAAAAATAATCGGCCCGGGACCCGGAACCCTAAAGCCCTAGGGCTTACCGGGCCGGGTCGGGCCGGCCCACTTGACACCCATAGTGGCTTGTAGATATGTAAAAGATCGAAAAAACATCCCTAATGCCTTCGTTTGCTTGCACTTGATAAGACCTTATCAAGTGTATTTGTATACATTAAGATTTAAGCACTAATTATTTGGTCTGCATAGGTTTTTATCATTAAGATATTGATTAAAGTTGGTCTTATTGTGGTGGTCTAAATCTGAATGTTTCACATCTTTAGGTCTTTAAGTGCATTTATTTTTATTAAGATTTAAGTATTTAATTGGTCTGAATAGGTATTAAACATTAAGATATTGAACAAAGTTTTAATACCATTCAGATGTACTCTTCTATCCACAATCATTTATCATTACCACTAGCAACCTCCATCATCACAAACACCAAGACAATTATCATTGTCAACCACCGCTCAATATCATAACCAATCACTGTCGTCAACCGTTGTCACTCCTAATCACCTATCACCTTTGTCATTATAATTATATTCATTGTCACCCATATCACTACAATCACTACCATCACTGTGGTCAATTCCTACTACCAAATAACTCTACCATCAATACATCGTCAATCATCCCATATTTTTCAGCCATCATTACCACAGGTGTAACAACTACCACCATGCACTCTTCAGTCATTATCATCAACACCATCAAATGCTAACATCAATAAACTTCACCATGACAATTACAACCAACTGCAACATTACGAATTGGCACCATCATGACAGTCACTACTTACACCAAACCATCTACATTGTAACTACCACTGTAATATTACTAGCCACTAACACCACCCATTACCACCATTAGTCATCACCACCCACCACCTCTGCAATCACAACCATCGCCATCATTCTCATCACTAAACACTAGCCACCACCACAAACCTTCACCGACTCCAAACATCACTGTTACTAACCAGTACTATCAATTGCTACGACACCTATAATCTCCATCATTTTAAATATATCCACCACCACGACCACCTATATTACAAATCATAAGTCAATACCATCATTGCAGCTAAACCCTACAGCAAAGTACTTTCACCATCACAGCTAAAGCCTCTAGCAACTTCCACCTCCAACAATTAACATCAACCAACTTCACCCTCACAACCATTACCTCCATCTTCCACCATCAAACTAGTCAAAACAATACAACCACCTCCACCATCACAACTTTCACCACCACCACCATTACTAGTTATTAACATCGATCATTACCACTACCGTCAGTACTAGTCTCTAATTTCAATCATTACCATGACCAATACAAACTATCTCCACTATTACTAGAAAAAATAAATATTCATTTTTAAAATCAAATAATAATTTTATTTTATCAAATTTATACTTTCTAATATTTAATTGTTTTTATTTGTATTTTATGTTTCTTATATTTACAGATAAACATATTATGAACATTCAAATGTAGAAAACTTAATAATCTTATTTATTCAGTATTTTGATCTACAAATAATTACACGATCTTAATAACAAAAATGTGCATTAAAATTTAGACATTTTAAACTTAATGAAACCAAGTAAGGCCTAGTAACTCAAGGAATAGATAATATATATAAAACCACGTAAGGCCTAGTTATTCAATGAATAGATAGTATATATCTCCTAAAATTATGAGAGTAAGACTAGCTATTATATATGGAAGAAAAAGTACTTTCTAAAAATAAAAGAAACACTCAAGCTTGAAATTACATTTAGAAGAATAGGGTTGTTAGATTTACTCAAGATGAAAAGTTAATTAAATCATATCTCTAGCAATCAAATGATTATAAAATTTAATCCCAAGAATTGGTACTCAACACTACCCCCTCGCCCCAGCCCACCAACCCCACAATAGCATGTATGCATCATCGATAAAGTGAAGATGAAAATAATTAAAAGAATTTACTTACAATTCCTTGCTTGAAACCTGGCATCATGAATCTTACAAAACGAGGTTTCTCTGGAGAGATCTTCATGGTGATCATGAAATAGAACTATAGAGAATGAAGATCTTTCTTAGATTCTACCATCAAATCTCAGGGCTCAACACATATTTCTAGGGCTAGCTAGGATTCCATATTTATAGGGTACACAGCCAAAGAAATTTTGTATACTTGCACCCCTAACATATACTCTCTTTGCACGTTGCACCTTAATCTAATTTCTTTAAACGATATGCACCCTAATCTATATTATTTTTACCAAACCTAAAAGATTATTTTATTTTAATATTTACAAGGGTAAAATTGTAAAAATAGAACAATTTACTCTCAGTAGGTTTTCTCCTTCATAGCCATTGCAATGGCTTCAATAGTTCAATTTGGGTTAAGTTAAACAAAATGCAAATGCCTTATAACACTCTCTTTGAAGACTTTGCACTTTCACCTTTGTAAATAACCAATAAACAATAATTTTTATAATTTTGTAGGAAAATAAAAAGATTAGTCTGCATATCATTAAATAAAACAGGACACGACGAAAATTAGAGAAAAGGATATATAATAAGGGTGTACATTGCAAATAATTCATAATAAGTAGATTCACTAAATCACTATCAAACATTGTGGATATTTAGAAAATTTCTAAATAAAGTTTAGTTGTTCAATTTATAAAATCAACAGAAGTTTATTATGTTTTTCAATACTATCCCTATCATTAAATGACTATTTAAAAAATATATATACTCAAAATTATATTTTCAAAAAATAATTAATAAGGATATGTTAATAAAATAAACTCCTAATAAATACTTTGTTAAAGGGAGTGTCAAATCAACAAGGGCTAATTAAAATGAATTGGAGGGAGTAGTATGATTAGAAAGTATTAAACAAATAGACAAGAAAATAAAATTACAATTAAAGCACAATATTAAAAGGTTAACATGATGGTTCATAAGATAAAATATAGTGGTATGGCTTCTCTGATGAAATTGCTTTTAAAGTTTTCTTCTTAAATGTGAACTTCTCTAAAGGCAGTTCATTTTTGTGAATTTAATTTGAATTATCTTTAGTAAGTACAATTTGATGATTTCACGACCCAAAAATAGATCATGATGGCGCTCATCGCAACTAAGCCTTGACAATAAAGGAATCAAAAACCAACAACAGTATAATCCTAAGTGAGATTTCTAAAACGAAATGAGACCCATACAAGCATAACAATAACGAAAGTCTTAAAGAAATAACATGAATCACCCAAAAACTGGTGTCCTAATGTAAGAGAAATCTAGTACAATTTTTGAAAACTGAAAATACACATTTGGTTTGAAAACCAAAATGAAGACAAGTAGGGATAGAGGAAGTCTGAATCAGCCCCAAACTCTAGTTTGATTCATAACGTAACCTTGTAGTATGGAATCTCGACACAAAATCAACTATCACGTGAGGTGCTCGTACTGGGATCTGCATTGAAAGGGTACATTGGGGGGTGAATACGATTTTCTTTTACTCAGTAGGTATCATAGGCCAACTGAGCAATATAGAAAATAAGATGAGTAAAACAACACTAAGAGCACGTCGCCTGAAACCAAAAAAATCTCAAATGGTAGCTCACACCATCTCAATGAGATATACACAAATATAATGAAACTAAGTGTAAGTCAAGGAAACTAAAGAAAACATGAAAAATGTATTTGCAAATGCAATGTTAATGGGATGAATGGTAAAAGTCATCGCATGAATTTCTATATACACCAACCGAGCTTGCAGCTCCCAAGTAGGACCTATGGGAGGTTTGCAACCCATATACTATATATCATATCTTAATAACAACTCACCTCTCCAGCATGTGTTCACTTAGAGGGTTATCATAGGAGTGTTTTATTTTCTATCAAAAATTGTGTTTCTCAATGTTAACAATATCTCGTTAATATATATATGTATGTAATGAGGATGTAATTCTCATAATCAACTAAATATGATGATATCTAATTCACCCAACATGTATTTAAGTAAGTGAGCCCAGAAATCGACTTAAGATGTCCACAATTCATGAATATCAACTCTAATTAAGCACTATCGGGATGAATACGTATGTAAGACATCATTAATTTCATATCATCCCCAAACTCGACTATTTATATCATGATAGGGCAACCAATTCAAAAAATAAGACCTATATTAACAAAATGAGCCTCCTCATGGGAATTATATCTAGAATGAAGACATTTAAATCTACAAATAAAGACTCCACACGAGCAAAACAAAATATTAGATATTACAAGTCAACAACAATAGAGTATAAACCCCCACAAAGGAATAAAACAATAATAATAATCTAATATTATAAACCCAATAGTTATTTTCCCCAACCTATAGAAAGCTTTACCTATTTACTAACTACCGAGCTCAGTCTGAAAGAAATTAAACAATAATCCACCTCAAAATGATGAAATTCCAATCTAAAGTGCTTCAACAAGGAGCCTTCCTTTTACGTGCGGTCTCAAAATCAAATACAATATTCAAATATAGTATCTACACAATAAAAAAAAGCTAACGATATCCATATTGCCCATATTTGGGTCGGTCCAAAATGTGTTTGAAAAATGAGTTTGAAAATGAAAGGGGTAGAACTAAAATTTTATTTTAGAAATACCTTGCTAAGGATATAGGATCCTAAGGGTGAAAACCCATAGAAAATGGGTCAAAATGGGATCCAAATTATAGAAAACCCTTTTTAAGCTTACAAGCAAAAACCTCAAATTTCCATTTCAAAATTATGATTTGAAGGTATTTTTGATTATGTAGTCAATGAAAAATAATGGGAATAAGGTTTGGAGATTAGCCAAGCTCAAATGGCAAAGAAATTGTCAAGAATTCCTCAAATTCTAAGCTCAAATGTCCAAAAATGAAGGAAAAACATTAAAATGGGCTATATATAAAACCCAACACTAGCCGCTTAAGTGGTCAATAACTATTTAAGTGGTCATTGATTAAGTGATGGGTGACCACTAAAGTGATTTGGCCTATGTGGCTAGGCCCGCTAAAGTGGCCCCCTTATTCTAAAGCGATCAAGTTCCTACTTTAATGGTAGGCGACTGGTCAAGCTATCCTCCAAAGTGGTGCTTTGCTGCTTAAGCGGCTACCTCTAAAGCAGTACTTTGGCTGTTAAAGGGGCTACACCAACAACTTTGCTAAGTTACAAAGTTATCGGTCGAAACCTCAAAATTTGTTCAGAATCCATGTAAAAAAATGAACTATGCTACTAAGCTAATTTTGATGTTTTGAACTCAATGGCAACATCACATTTTTAGAAAAAGATTATTTTCACTAAACTGACCCTTAAGACCCCTTTTTACTATTTTCCAAATGAAAGGCCGATGAGATATAAAGGTCCCAAAATCATACCAACCACGCTACTAACCAAAATTTGATATTTTGAATCTGCTAGCACAGTCTAAATCACCATCCGACTCTTGGATCATAAATGTAGACCAAAGTCAACTATATGGCTTTTGAAGCCTCAAAAATTCTCAAACTCACACAAGAAATTCTCAAAACTATGACAACCATCCCCAAACGCCAAAATCAATATATAACAACAATGAAAAAGGGCAAAATGGTCAAAATACATAAAAATTGAGAATCATAAATTCAGGTCATTACAATATTCACCACTAAAACTCTAGTTTGTCCTTGAATTAAAAGAGAAGAAAATACTTGACTAGGTATAAAACTAAGAGTAACTACTACATATGTCAAACTTGACCTCCTAAGTAGCCTTTTTAATAGTACGATGTCCTCACTGATACTTAACCACAGGAATTTCTTTAGAAGGCAAGCGTCTAATATCTCTAGCTAGAATGAACATTGACTCCTTTACAAAGGTCAACCTCTCATCTAACTGAAACGAGTCCCAATGAAGGATGTGACACTCGTCTAGAATACATGACAAAAGCATAGATAGATAAAAAGTTGAATGAACAGATGAAAATTCTGAAGGTATGGATAATTCATAAGCAACCTCCCTAATGTACTTTGGGTTGAGCTTTTCTCTCTTCCCAAGCCTCATTATTCCCTTCATGGGAGAAAAATTATGGAAGACGTGATCACCAAGACCAAACTTTAAGACATAAAGCTTATGATCCATATAACTCTTTTTCCTACTCTAGACTACTCGAAGCCTATCCTGAATCACCTGAACCCTATCTAAAAACATAAGAAGTAAGTCAATACCATAGGGTCTAACCATTGAAGTCTTAAACTAGCTAATATAAGATTGACAAGATCTACCATGTAATGCCTCAAAAGGTGCCATCTTAATACTCAAACAGTAGCTATTATTATAAGAAAACTCTATATATAAGGTAAAATATTGCTCCCACTGACCTCCAAAGTCCACAGTACATATATAGAGTATATCATCCAACACATAAATAGTACACTTTAACTGACCATTGATCTCAGGGTGGAAAGTTGTGCTAAGGTTGACCTGATTACCTAACACCTACTGAAGAGTTTGCCAAAAGCTAGAAATGAACACTAAGCCTCTATATGAAATAATAGTCACGAGTACCCTATGAAGATAATCTATCTCACGAAAATAGATATGGGCTATCTTCTTACCACTAGATGAAATCTGAATAAGGGTGAAATGGGATGATTTGGTAAATTGATCCATGACATTCCAAATACTATCAGAACCACGAAAAGTATGAGATAGCCTACTCATAAAGTCCATAGTGATTCACTCCCACTTCTACTCAAGAATGGATAATCACTGAAGAAAATCACCTGGACAAGTAACGAGCAATAAAATTTGCCACATCTTTTTTCATATTACTCCACTAGTAAAGTTTCTTCAAATCACAATATATCTTGGTCACACCTGTATGGATAGAATATCTTGAACAATGTGCTTTCTCTAGAATCAATCTCGCCCATCCACTAACTCCTAACACACAAACTTGGGTTTTGCTCCTTAAAACTCCATTAGAATCAAGAGATCCCTCCCTATTTTTGCCATTCAACACTTTATCTTGAATCATTCTCATACCCTCATCATCAAACTAGTGAGATTAGATCTTTTCTATCAAGAAGGATTTAGCATAAAAAAGGCTAAAACACATTCGAGTATCAAAATATCAAGCCCAACCATCTTGTTAGGTAAGGACTGAACGTCCAAGGCTAAAAGACAATCGTGGCTCAGGAGAAGAGCTAAACTCCCCATACTATTTTCCTTCTAGCTCAAGGCATCCACATCTACATTAGCCTTGCCTAAATGATTAAGAATAGTAAAGTCATATTCCCTAAGCAACTCAAGCCAACGTCATTGCCTTATATTAAGATCTTCTTCATTGAAGAAGTACCGCATGCTATAATGGTCGAAGAAAATATCACAAGGAACCTCTCACAAGTAATAAAGTAAAAAATTCAACACAACACTATGGTGGCCAACTTTGAATCAGTGGTAGGGTAATTTCTCTCATAAGATTTCAACTGACGAGAGGCATAGGAAATCACCTTACCCTCCTATATCAACAACACACCAAAACCAACACTTGAAATATCATAAAACATGTTAAAGACTACACGGTGTCAAGGTCAACAACTCTTTGAGCTTTTGGAAGCAATTCTCAAATGTATCTGACCATTAAAAAACTATATTTTAGAGTCAACTTGGTCAATGAGCCACAATAGAGGAGAAACTCTCTATAAAATGACAATAATAGTTAGCCAAACTAATGAAACTCTAAATCTCAATAAGAGAAGTAGGTATATCCCAATCACAAATCACTACAATCTTTGTCGAATCGCCCATAATAACATTATTAGTCACTATATGACCCACGAAAGAGATGGAATTCAATTACTACTCACACTTGGAAAACTTAACATATAACTCCTCATCATGCAACATCTAAAGTACAATCCTCAAATGCTTAACATGGAAGGCCTCACTCTTGGAAGAACCAAGATATAATCTATAAAAGTAATCAAAAAAGAGTTGAGATACGATCGAAAAACTTTTTTAATCAAATCCATAAATACTGTCGGGGAATTAATATGAATATAAAGTACGAAAACAAGACCTAAACTAATATACAAAAATCAAAGAGCAATAATATAAAAGATAGATAGAAGGATAGATAGATAGACACAAAAAAATAACAAAAAGGCAATCAAATGGTGTATCAAATCCAAAGACCTCCTTTATTGATTACCCACAAACACCTTTTACTTACATAGACCTTAAAGGAATTGGATTCCCAAGCAACCCATATTTCTAAATGAAAGATAAAAACAAGAGATTCCATACTTGCCATAAGTTAATAATCCAAGCTTTCCGCATACTCTCACAAGTGTTTACATTGATATTTCATCAAAGTCTAAGCTAAAATGAAATAAGAGCTCTTAGTTATTGTCTAGGGCTATTTATTATACAATTAGGCCAAAAAGTGACCCATTTGGAAAGAACAAGACACATGATAGCCCATTAAGCATCTTCTTAAGCATTCCAAGCACACATGGGGAGCATATTTAAGGCATGTGGGATGTTTCGACCCTCTCTAGAAGATCTACAGTGGTTTAGGAACACCTCTAAAGCAGATGGGGCATATATCTACTTTTAGGGACCTTTTATCCTCGTATTTCCTTCCCTTGGCTTTTTTAATGTCCCTTGACCCTCCTTGATCATTATATTCATCAAATTGGCACTTTTTGATAGCACCAACAGGTCATCACGTTCCTCTTGACCAATAAGCATCCTCTTTAAAAATTTGGAGGCCATTTGGATTGTATTATACTCTCCTTAAAAAATATTTGTCTTTGAATCTATAACCTTTAAACACAATAGGAGAACACACAAGCAATATTTCATTGAAGCACGAGGGTTAACATAAGGATTAAAATCAAAACATCCATGTCAAAGAGGATCATATTTGACATACAACCAATGATCCTTTCTTATCAATAAAATAAATCCAATGTACACTACATAAAGGTGTTCTCTATAAAAAGCATTATGAAATAAGGAAAATACCAAGGCTGTAAGATACAAGTGTTTATTTGTGTAATACCCCAAAAAATGAAAATCAATATTAGCACCATATTTCACGCTTATGCATAGTACATTATGGTTCTTTGGTAGTTTCATGATAAAATTTGATGTTAATTAAGGTCTCAAATACGTCCTAGCTATTAGGTGAATCAAAACATTCCTTACCGATTGAATTCTTGGAAAGGATATTGGTATAGTCAACTTCAAATGAGCATATCTCTTGTTATACTATGAATTTTTGATCTTACAAACCACCAACAGACAGATAATTGAATTATATTTCCAATGATACTAATTTTTCACAAATCCGATATCGGAGCAAAAAGTTATACCCATTTTACTCCAGCATGTTAGCCTGGCAACTAAGTGACGACATGCGTTGACGGCTTATCACATATCTGATGACTTATCAGCTTATTGTCAACCTTAGGCATAAAGTCATAAATTCCAGCATCAAGTGATGACATGAGCTGACAGCTTATCATATATGAGACGATATCAGCCTAATGTCGTCAGCCGTAGAATTCAGCATTTTCCAAACTGTTTTAGAGGGGTATTTTGGTATTTTTCCTTCACACCAAAGCTCCATAAACACTGAACTCAGCCTTTATTTCACCAAAATACATTCTTTTATCTCAAATTCTCTCAAGAACAAAAAGAGGGATTTCCAATTCAAAATCCAAATCTTAAGGATTCTTCCATCAATCTTCCTAAGGGATTTCATATTGTTGTGGGGTTTTGATTCATGTTTTAAATTACATATTCCAATGATTGGCCCTAGTATATGAAGATTTTCATAATAATCTTGATAAACCCTCTTTAATTTACAAGTTGATTAATGTAACCATGATTATTATATGTGTTGATAATGGTATAACCAAAGCGTGCTCCCCATGTGTTTGACTAAATGCCTATGTGAAGGAAAAGTGCCATACTAGTATAATAATATGAAATCTCCATTCATGTACAAGGTTATGCACGTCAAGTATTTGATGAAATGTCTTAGTCAATGAAGTATGGATATATATGAAGCCATTGTGGTGCTTTAGAACTTGTACTTCATGAAATCTCCAATTTATTATATTATGGATTGTGGTGTTGGTCATGTATTCAAGAATGTCATGCTTTGTTAGTTTCTTCCCATCGAGTCCTGGGATACTTGCACCCAAAAAATATAGTTGTGTGCCTAGATTTAGTGTCATGTTTTCATGATATCCTCAGTCAAACAATGATCCATAGAACTCAGTCAGTCATATGACTCAGGAAAGCTTAGTAATATAGTAATCTCAATACTATTCTGTCAGTCAACGAAAACTCAGTTAATTTAGTCTTGTTCAGTTCAGTAATCCATGTTCAGTGTTTATTCAGATGGGAGTAGGAATTAGCAACAAGTGAACCCAAGGATGGGAACACACACTGTTAGATGAGGGTGTGATTCTTAGAAGTCATCCTTACATTCCAAAACTATGTAGCCAGCAAAGGTTGACATTAACACTATCGGATGAGGGTTGTTGAGGTGGATAAACACTGTCAAATAAGGGTCCCACTATTATTTTTTGGGGACACTGTTAGATGAGGGTCACCCACAACTTATCCTTACCAGTGGTGCGGTGTTGACACCATTCTAATTGGGGTTATAGATTGGACCCCAACATAGCTATATTGCATTATATAGGGCATGCCAATGATATTACTACTTCCCATAGTTTCAGTTATAGATCAATATTGTCAGATACAGTCATTCAGTCTCAGTAATAGAACTAAGATAGTTTTACAGAATTTAGGACTGTCAAATATAGCATCTTAAAATAGAACAGAACTTAGCTAGCTCCATTACAAACTAGACTATTAAATAGGGTCTCTCAGTATTAGTTATTTCAGTTATACGGTTATTAGTATCTCGTGTTATCTGTACTCAGATCCAATAATCATGTTATCACAAACTAAGTTACAGTTATTATGTATTCACGCATGTATTCTCAAGTTCATGTTGTTCAGTCAGTTAGTATAGTTCATGCTTGTGAACCCTTTGCATTCAACCTACCTCACATGCATACTAGTACATTCAATCGAACTGATACATTTGTGCTATGGTGTTTTATACCATAGGTTCAGAAGTACAAGCTCTAGTGCATCAGTAGCATTCCAGTACTCAGCAGTCAGAGTCAGCAGTGAGCCCTTATCCTTTGAGGAAATGATCATTATCTTATCATTTCAGTATTAGTTTATTTCAGTAGTTGGAGTTAGTTGTGTACATATCCCATCAACTCCTTATTCAGACAATTAGAGGCTTTTCAGACTATCATGTTCAGTTCATTTATTCATTTATTTTGGGTATTTTATACCCCACTCAGATGTTATATTTTATTAGTTATTGTGTCTCAGTTTTGAACCTTATGTCCTTATAGCCTTTATTTCTGCATTTACACAGTATATTATGCAGTGTTCAGGTACAAATATCAGTCATGGGTTAGCTTGTGGTACTTCAGGGTCATGAGTATCATGTAGTCTTTCGGGTACTAGATTCGGGGCATTACAAACTTGGTATCAGAGCCTAAGGTTCAATAGTGTCCTAGGAAGTTTGAAAGCCACAGCTGGTAGAGTCTTGTCCATGGGTGTGTTATGCACCACATTTATATGCAGGAGGCTATAAGATGTTTTAGGAATAATTTTCCTTATTTTAGTATTCATGTCATACCAGTTAGCATAATCTCAAGATAATATCTCAGTCTAATCCGTTTCTCCCTTTCTTCTACAGAACATGCCTCCTAAAAGAAAAATAAGAATCAGCCAGCGCCTCAGCCCGAAGATCCTTTGGGTGAACATATTTCTCATGTAGAGTTCAGAGCTGCATTCAGAACTCTTGCTCAGTCAGTTGCTACTCAGAATGAACGACCAACTATTATTTCGGCCAACCCAATGTCCAATTTAGCTGTAACCAGGATTTGAGACTTCAGCCGAATGAATCCTCCATCCTTTCTTGGGTCTAAGTCAGATAAGGACCTTTAGGAATTCATTGATCAGGTTCAGAAGGTTACAGACATCATAGGGTTTAGTCCTAGTGAGAGTGCTGAGGTAGCTGCATATCATTTGTAGGATATTTCCCATACTTGGTACAAGAAATGGAAGTCAGAAAGGTTAGTTGATGTGGGACCTATAGAGTAGGAGGAGTTTGTCACCGCATTCTTAGAGAGGTTTTTTCCCTTAGAGCTGAGAGAAGCTAAGGTGTTAGAATTCATCAACCTCAAGTAGGGAAACATGATGGTGAATGAGTATTCTCTTAAGTTTACTCAATTAGCCAGATATGCCCCTCATGTGGTTGCAGACAGTAAGGCTAAGATGAGTAAGTTTATTTCTGGGGTGAATGATAGTGTGGTCAATGAGTGTAGGTCTGTGATGTTGAATAGTGACATTACTTTAGCCAGGCTTATGAATCATGCTTAGTAGATAAAGGACCAAAAGATTAAGATGGGGGAGAAGCAGAATAAGAAAGCATAAACAGGTAGTTTCAACTTTATTCAGCCCAAATCAGAAGGAGGAAACTGTTCTCAGTTTCTTCCTAAGGCATCAGTTCCAGCTCTTTTTTTAGCTAGTGCTCTAGCTCCTACATTCAGGGATGGTAATAGAGATAGGGCGCCAGGCTCTAAGTCTTAGGGAAGTGTTTGCAATGCCTAAACTAATCCCTTTTGTCAGACTTATAGTAAGAACCACAAGGGTGTTTACAGAGCTGGTAGCAATTTCTATTTCAGATGTAGAAATCCAGGCCACAGAGTCAGAGATTGTCCCAAATCAAGTTATTAGGGTCAGTAGATCCCATTCCTCAGCTCAGTCCATTCGCCCAAATCAACAGGGTGCCACTTCCAGTGCTACTAGTGGGCAACACCCAAACAGACTTTATGCTCTCCATTCCTGACAGGATCAGGAAAATTCTCCTGATGTGGTTACAAGTAGATTACAGATCTTTCACTTGCATGTTTACGCTTTTTTAGATTTAGGTGCTTCCTTGTCTTTTGTTACTCCTTATATAGCAGGAAATTTTGGAATCAGTCCTAAAATTCTAGCAGAGCCCTTTTCAGTCTCTACCCCAGTGGGTAAAATCATCATAACCCGATGGGTATACAGGAACTGTGTGGTTATGATATTTTAGAAAGTCACTTCAGCAGACTTAGTCGAATTAGAGATGACTGATTTTGATGTCATTCTCAATAGGGATTGGCTTCACTCCTGCTATGCCACAGTCGACTGCAGAAATAGAATAGTCCAATTTCGATTTTTGAATTAACCATCCTAGAGTGGAGGGGTAGTACTTTAGCATTCTGAGGTCAACTTGTTTCCTACCTTCAAGCAAGGAAAATGATGTATAAAAGATGGGTCTATCATCTTATTCGAGTTAAGGACACTAGCTCCAAAACTCCCAGTCTTGATTTAGTCCCAGTCGTGAATAAATATTTAGATGTCTTTCCTGAAGATCTTCCCAGAATTTCTCCCGAAAGGGAAATAGACTTCGGCATTGATCTTCTTCCAGTTACTCAGCCTATATCTATTCCGCCATATAGAATGGCACCAGCATAACTCAGAGAATTGAAAGAGAAGTTGAAGGATCTCTTAGATTAGGGGTTTATCAGGCCCAACGTGTCCCCGTGGGGTGCACCAATCTTATTCGTGTGCAAGAAAGATGGTTCTCTCAGAATATGCATTGATTACCACCAGCTCAATAAAGTCATGGTCAATAACAAGTATCCATCTCCCATATTGATGACTTATTTGACCAACTTCAGTGTGCCAGCTATTCTCTAAGATAGAACTCAGATCAGGCTATCATCAGCTCAGAGTCAGGGAATGTGACATTCCGAAAATATCTTTTCGAACTCGGTATGGTCACTTCAAATCTTAGTCATGTCCTTTGGTCTTACTAATTCCCCAGCAACTTTCATGGACTTGATGAACCGAGTATTCAAGCAGTACTTGGACATGTTCGTCATAGTCTTCATAAATGATATTTTGGTCTATTCCTGCAGTAGGCGTGATCATGCATATTATCTCAGAATTGTACTTCAGACTCTCAGAGATCATTAGTTGTTCTTAAATTTTAGTAAGTAAGAGTTTTGGCTAAGGTCAGTAGCATTTCTTGGTCATATTATTTCCGGTGATGGCATTAGGGTTGATTCTTAAAAGAATGAAGCGGTAAAAAACTGGCCTCGCCTTGTATCTTCTATTACATCCCCTATGTCTAGATTGACTCAGAAGAAGGTCAAGTTTTAGTGGTAAGATCCCTGCGAGAGGATTTTTTAAGAGTTGAAGACTCGACTTACCTTCGCTCCAGTCCTAGCTCTTCTAGATGGTTTAGATAGGTTCGTACTATATTGTGATGCATCTAGACTACATTTAGGTTGTGTCCTCATGCAACATGGTAAGGTCATGGCCTACGCCTCCAGATAGCTTAAACCCCATGAGAATAATTATCCGACTCATAATCTTGAGTTAGCAGCCGTAGTATTTGCCTTAAAGATTTGGAGGCCTTATATATACAGTGTTCATGTAGATCTGTTCATGGACCATAAGATCCTTCAGTACGTATTCTCTCAAAAAGATCTTAACCTTCTCTAGATAAGGTGGTTAGAGCTCTTGAAATATTACGACATGAGTGTCCTTTATCATCCAGGCAAGGCCAATGTAGTGGCCGATACTCTCAGTAGACTGTCTATGGTTAGTGTTGCTCAAGTCGAGGATAATAAGAATAAGTTAGCTCAGGAAGTCCATCAGCTTTCCAGACTAGGTGTTCACTTAGTCGATACAGAGGAGGGTGATGTATGGGTTCAGAGTAGTTCAGAATTATCTCTAGTTTTTGAGCTAAAAGAAAATCAAGATAGATATTCCAGTCTAGTCAAGTTGAAAGAGTCAGTCAAACATCAGAAGGCTGAGGTTTTCTCCCGGGAGGAGATGGTGTTCTGCATTATCAGGGTCGTCTGTGTGATATAGGCGTACATGACTTGAGGCAGCAAATTCTTGCAGAAGCGGATGGTGCATGCTACTCTATTCATCCAGGGTCCACAAAGATGTACCGCACCTTGCGAGGGATCTATTGGTGGTGTGGGATGAAAAAAAATGTTGCAGAGTTTGTGGCCAAGTGCTCTACATGTCAGCAGGTTAAGATAGAGCATCAAAAATCTAGTGGTCCCATGCAAGAGTTCATTATTCCTACCTGGAAATGGGAAGAAGTGAACTTGGACTTTGTGATGGGTTTTCTACGTACTCGCCATTAGCATGATTCAGTTTGGCTCATTGCAGACAGGATGACCAAATCAGTTCATTTTCTTTAAGTTCATACCTCTTATTCAGCCAAGGACTACGCCAAACTCTATATCAGGGAGTTGGTCGATTACATGATATTCTGTTGTCCATTATTTCAGAAAGAGGTACCCAGTTCACCTCTCACTTATGGAAAGCATTCCAAAAGGGTCTTGGTACCCAAATTCATCTCAGCACAGCCTTTCATCCCCAGACAGATGGTCAAGCAAAAAGGACCATTCAGACCTTGGAGGATATGCTAAGGGCGTGTGCAATTGATTTCAAGGAAAGTTGGGATGACTACTTGCCTTTGATTGAGTTTGCATACAACAAAAACTATCATTCAAGTATTCAGTCCAATATCGTCAACCGTAGAATTCAGCATTTTCAAACGGTTTTGGAGGGGTATTTTGGTATTTTTCCTTCGCCCCAAAGCTCCAAGAACACTGAATTCAGCCTCCATTTCACCAAAATACATTCTTTTCTCTCAAATTCTCTCAATAACAAGAAGAGGGGTTTCCAATTCAAGATCCAAATTTCAAGGATTCTTCCATCAATCTTCCCAAATCAAGTATCAAGGTATGTCATGTGTTGATTCATGGGTCTCTTTCACCCATGAAGCTCAATAATCTCTTTTCTAAATTCAAGATTTGTGTATTAATGAATGTTCATGATTCAATGAAATTCATGTTCATGTTGTTGTGGGGTTTTGATTCATGTTTTAAATACATATTCCAATGATTGACCCTAGTATATAAAGATTTGCATAATAATCATGATAAACCCCCTTCAATTTACAAGTTGGTTGATGTATCCATGATTAGATGTGTTGATGACGGTATAACCAAAGCATGCTCCCCATGTGTTTGACTAAATGCCTATGTGAAGGAAAAGTGCCATACTAGTATAATAATATGAAATCTCCATTCATGTATAAGTTTATGCACGTCAAGTTTTTGATGAAATGTCTTAGTCAATGAAGTATGGATATATGTATAGCCATTGTGGTGCTTTAGAACTTGTACTTCATGAAATCTCCAACTTATTGTATATATTGTGATGATGGTCATGTATTCAAGAAAGTCATGCTTTGTCAGTTTCTTCCCATCGAGTTCTAGGGGTACTTATACCCGAAAAATATAGATGTGTGCCTAGATTTAGTGTCATGTTTTCACAATATCCTCAGTCAAACCATGATCCATAGAACTTAGTCAGTCATGTGACTCAAGAAAGCTCAGTAATACAGTAATCTCAGTACTATTCCATCAGTCAACGGAAACTCAGTTAATTCAGTCCAGTTCAGTTTAGTAATCCATGTTCAGTGTCTATTCAGATGGGAGTAGGAATTAGCATCGAGTGAACCCAAGGATTGGAAAACACACTGTTAGATGAGGGTGTGATTCTAGAAGTCATCCTTGTATTCCAGAACTATATAGCCAGCATAGGTTAGGACATCAACACTGTCAGATAATGGTTTTTAAGGTGGATAAACACTGTCAGATAAGGATCCCACCGTTCTCTTTTGGGGACACTGTCTGATGAGGGCCACCCACAGCTTATCCTTACCAGTGGGGCGAGATCGACAACCTTCCAATTGGGGTTATAGATTAGACCCCAACACAACTATATTGTGTTATATGGGGCATGTCGATTAGATGACTACTTCTTACTGTTTCAGTTACAAATCAGGACTGCCAGATACAGTCATTCAGTCTCAGTAATAAAACTCAGATAGTTCCATAGAATTCAGGACTGTCAGGTGCAGTTACCTCAGAACAGAACGAAACTCAGCTAGCTCCATCAGAAACTAGACTGTCAGATACAGCCGCTTAGTATTAGTTATTTCACTTATACGATTATCAGTATCTCATGTTATCAGTACTCAGATTTAGTAATCATGTTATCACGAACTTAGTTACAGTTATTATGTATTCACGCATGTATTCTCACGTTTATGTTGTTCAATCAGTAAGTATAGTTCATGCATGTGAACCCTTTGCATTCAACCTACCTTACATGCATACCAATATATTCCATCGTACTGACGCATTTGCACTATGGTGTTTTATACCATAGGTTCAGAAGCACAAGCTCCAGAGTAGCAGTAGTATTCTAGTACTCAGCAGTCAGAGTTAGTAGTGAGTCCTCATCCTTCGAGGACATGAGCATTGTCTTATTATTTCAATACTTATTTTATTTCAGTAGTTGGAGTTACATGTCCCATCAACTCCTTATTCAGACAATTAGAGGCTTTTCAAGCTATCATGTTTAGTAAGTTTATTAGTTTGTTTTGGGTTTTTCATATCCCACTCAGTTGTTATATTTTATTAGATATTGTGTCTCAGTTTTGAACCTTACATCCTTACGGCGTTTATTTTCTTATTTACACCGTATATTATGTAGGGTTCAGGTATAGATATCAGTCATGGGTTAGATTGTGGTCCTTCGGGGTCATGAGCATCGTGTAGCATTTCGGGAACTAGATTCTTGGCATTACAATTTGTTTCACCATATGTCCATACCCAAGAACATCTACCTCTATCGAAAAATAAATCTAACATCAACATGGATGTCATCAAATTCAAAGAGATAGTAAAGAAAGGTATGAAGAAGGTGATTCCCATCTATGGTATTTCCATACTTAAGAATAGCAAGGTATTCAAGAAACATACTAATCATATCACTGGAAGTTGGAACAACCAAGGATGGAGTCAAGTCATTAGAATGAACATCACCCTTCCTTTCAAGATAATCCATGTTCACACAAAATGCATTTTCAACAAAAATATAGTCATCATCATAGTCAAAAAGATAGAAACAAAAAAAAGAGTTAAGGACATCATTCTCATCTAAACTAGACTCAATAATAAGAAGAAAACAAGATGAGACAAGATAATTTAAGCATATTACATCATCTCTCTTCAAGTGACTTCCTATAAGAAGTGTATTCACCAATAGAGCGATGATAAAAGAGGAATTAGGGAATCTATGAGAAACCAATTCACTCCAAGCCAAATGGTATACCCAAGAAGTTGGGTGACTTCTTTTCATTGAACTTATTATTCTCTTAAGAGCCCTTCCTATTATTTCAAATTTTCCAACCACACAAGTGTGACAAGGATTAGGAAACAAAAGTTGTATATCAAGTACACAACAAAGATTCCTTCTAAAATAATAAATAGTTTGAGACTTTAGATTGCAAGACCCAAACAATTCAAGAACTAAAGGCAAAAACCATAAAGGAATCGTGAAAACACTAATACTTTCATGGCGTGATATGATATCAATAAATTTCAAGGGACTATACAATATGAAAAAATATCATTATGCCTACAAGGATCACTAGGAATAGAAAAGGGCAAGTACATACCTTCAAAGAAATTTCTTGAAATTGTTCTCTTGTCCTCCATATGTGCTTTATGAGTACCTTTACTTCCATGCATCAACTTGGACCAATAGGATTGATCCTTTTGTATCTGTGTAGGAATTTTCTTAGGAGGTGAACCCTTTTTTTGATCCATGGGGTTTGATGTTTCACCCCTTGTAATAATGTATCCATCGACCCATAGGAGTATGGCTAGGTTCCGCCTTTAAGTCTAGACTTCATCAACATTGGAGTCCTTAAAGAAGAAATCATCTACAACTTCAAGCTTATGCTCATAAATTTGCAAGAGAGAACTATGGATACTAGGAAAAATGTTAGTTCCATGGTTGGCATGTAGCAACGGTTTGGGTTAGACAAGTTCCATAACAAAGTGTTCCTTGTCTGTATCATTTGATTCATTACTTGGCTCAACATCCTCACACAACTCTCCTTTTTGAGACAATTTCTTCTCCCGTTTATTAGCTTCCTCTTTCCCTTTATCCTCGACTTGACTGGGTTGACTTTGTCTTAGTGGATCTTGGGGTATTTTAAGGAAGGTATTTTGAGCATGTCCACTTAAGGAGGCTTGAAAGTTTAGTGGAGTTAGGGAAGTTTAAATGATCTATCATGTTTTGTAGACCTTGCACAGTATCCACTCTTCCAACGATGCTGGACACACTCCCTATAAGTGAGTTTATCTTAGCGTCCATTGTATCAATTTTACGGATGAGAGTTTCAACAACCTCTAAAACAGTACTTGTTGAGTGGTTATGGGTTGCAAAGTTTTTACTTTCGTATACATTGCACCTATCAAAAGAAATACTAAACAAAAAAACAAAAACAACAAAAAAGTGAAAGTTAAGAAATCAACCTCACAAGCTCTCAAAGTTCACATCTTTGGTTTGTCTCTCAATTGGCGTCACAGGCTTTGATAGATTGTTTATACTCTAATGAGTTTTCTTGGTACCAATTGTGGTTTGAGGTTAGAATGGATTCTTGTTTGAAGGATTCAAAATTAAATTAGTGTATGGACTTGAACCAAGAAATAATAATTAATAGAAAAGAAAAAAGCTTGATAAAATAGGACAACGAAAGAAGTAGGACTCAAGAACTAGTCAATTAACTTAGTAGATGAATTACTAGTTGATGAGTAGTTTAGGAATCAAAAGAGGAGTTTTGGAATCAAGAAAATGAAACTAAAGAATCAAAACTTGAGCAATATGGAATCGGAGAGCTTGATATACATTTGGACGACTTGATATGCATTGGAATGGGTTGATCTGCATTTTGAGGGCATGCATAACCAGGTGGGATGCATCACCAACACACATTGCACGTAGTAGGATGTCTCTATACTGGTTTGAGGTGTGCTTCAAATGCTGCAGCACCTCCACTGCACCTTTGGCATACCTTAGTCGTCCCCCCCCTCTTGGAATCGAAAATGTCCTTTAAGTGGTCCTTTGTGTACTCTTTTCTTGGAATATCCTTGAAATCTTTGTATATGTCCTAGTACAAACACTTTTATGCTCTTTTTCAACTTTCTTTTTTGAATTAAACAACCAATTTTGGAGGAACTTTCAATATGAACTTACCAATCTCTCCAAGAATGCCAACTTTTTCAACTTTTTCTCCTACGCTCGAAATGAGTTGAAATTTTGAACCAAGTAAATTTTCAACATTCTAAACACATTCCAAACATTATTTACCTCAAATTCTTCACCAAAATCAACAGATTTTCAATCCACTTCAAACTTTTTCAACCCAAGCTTTCAACAAGAATAGAACACTCAATATGGCTTCGATTTAGCCCAAATTTTATTTCCACATTACTCTATAGTGTTTAAGTACACAAATCTAACACTAGAAACACAAGAAAATGCCAAAATCAAAAACTCAAAATTTGACCTAAGAACAAAAGCATAAATAGTGACTTTTTCTATTTTCTAAGACGACTAGATGCAAGATTGACTTTGTAGGAATGAAATCAAGCTTGGATCTGATACCAAATGATACAAACACAAAGTACGGAAACAAGAACTAAACAAAGATATAAAAATGAAAGAACAATAAATTAAAGGATAGATTGAAGGATAGACATTTAGACACAAGAAGATAACAAAAGGGTAACCAAAGGGTGTATCAAACCGAAAAACCTCCTTTATTGATTACCCACAAAACTTATCTCTTATGTAGACCTCAAGGGAATTAGATTCCCAAGCAACCCACATTTCTAAATGAAAGATCAACACAAGAGATTCCACGATTACCACAAGCTAATACAACCTTTCTCATACCCTCACAAGTGTTTACATTCATAATTCACCAAAGTCTAAGCTAAAATTAAATAAGAGCTCGTATTTATAGTCTAGGGATAATTAGTACACAATGGGCCCAAAAGTGACCTTTTGGAAATAACAAGATATAATAGCCCATTAAGCATCCACTTAAGCATTCCAAGTGCACATGGGGAGCATCTTCAAGGCATGTCCCTTGACCCTCCTTGAATTATCATATTCATCCAATTGACACCCTTTGATAGCACCAAGGGCTCATCAATTACCTCTAGACCCAAAAGCATTCTTTTTAATAATTTAGAGGCCATTTGGATTGTATCAGGATTTGGTCAACCTAAATGATATGACCAAGAACTCATAATAACCATATTTAGTCTAAAATCCATCTATGGAACATTCGATGCCCTAGTTTTAAACTGGTCACCTGAATCTCAAATCAATATTAGACAACATTGAAGCATCCCAAAGCTGGTAAAAAATCATCATGCAAGGGATGGGATACATTTTCCAACAATCACGTCGTTCAACTACCTATAATCAATACACATACGCATATAACCATCTTTTTTTTTACTGGGACAAGACAAGAGCACCCTAAGGAGATACACTAGCTCTGATGAACTTTTTACCCAACAAATCCTGCAACTGCTCTTTTAACTACTTTAACTCAGTCGAGGCAATCCTAGAGGAAGGGATACAAATAGGCTTGGATCCCGGCTCCATATCAATAACAAAATCAATATCCCAATCCAGAGGAATACCAGGAAAATATATTGGAAAAATGTTGATGTAATCATCCATAACTCAAATAGAATACATAGAGGGAGGTGAAGCAACATTAGTATCTCTTATACGAGCCAAAAAGATGAACATCCCTTCTCTATCATGCTATCATCATGCAAAAAAATTATAATACCCTTTGGAACCAATTTATGTATACCCTTCCAAGCTAACTTTGGTACACCAAGCGGAGCTAAGGTCATGGTCTTTGAAAAATAGTGTAAAATAGCATGATAAGGATCTAACCAATCCATATCCAAGATAACATCAAAATTAACCATATCTAGGACAATCAAATTTATCCAAGTCTCACAGCTTCTCTGCAAATGTAACCACACAAGATTGGTATACATGTCACCACTAAAAATTTTTCTACGAGGGTAGAAAAATGAAGAGGCATAGAAAAGGGCTCACATGCAACTTCAAATCCCATAGAAAAGTGGGTCGACAGATAGAAGAATAAAGATCTAAGGTCAAAGAACATGAAAATAGATTTATAGAAAACTTGTAATAACTATAGCAAAAGTCTCCACCTTGAGTCCGCCAGGGATAGTATAACAATGACCACGTCATCTCTCAAACTAAGTAACCCCACGATTGCCTCTATGAGCACCTTTATGTGCACCTCTACCACCTTTAGCACCAATGCACAACCCTTACCACACTATAAAGCACCTTTCACTGCAAAAATTAGAGTAGGGAAATACTGAAGTTAAGAACCCTTGTGGGTGAATCCTCTCAAATTCGATAGAGATGCTAGCCGCTTAATATCTCGATAAGGTGTAAAAATCTGCCTCATACTCAACATCATCATAGAGCCCTGCTCTAAATGATCAAAATCATCATGCATCTAATCTCTCAAGTTGTACCGCCCAAAATCTCTCTAAGAAGGCCTTGGAAAATTGAGTCTGAGTCATAGAAAGAAAACCCAAAGACCTATTAGGAAATGACTTTCACCAATCCCTAGCCGTACCTATCAACTGATAAATTGTATTAGCAACATGATGAGACTTAAGGGATATAAGATTATGTAATATCTCCTAAGAGTCAATCAAAAACTCATAGTTATCCTTGCCAGTTGCTCCACTAAACTTGAGCGGGCCTTAGCGAATAAACCTCTCAAATCTCTTCTGATCATTAGAAGACATAACTATACCTAAAGAAACCAGTAGAATAGTAAGTTTGGTAGGAAAATAGTCAATACGTGGGGTACCATAGATGATGTTGTACCCTAGAAATAAGAAGAACATAAGCAGATATCAATACTAATAGTGGAACATTACTCAAAGTCTGAGCAATAGCAGGTACACTTAAGGTAACATCATCCAAATAACGAAAAATACTAACCAAAAGACTTTGAAGCACTAGGATATCAACTGAATCTTGTGGGACTCGAGCTTTCCTTGCATCCCCTATCTAATAATCATCCCAGGAATACTCAACCTTGAGTTTGAGAGAGGCCTCCTTAGCACTTCCTCTAACTAGGGCAACTCCTTATGCAATACTCATACCTCTTGGTTGTCCATGACTCATGCTTCTCTCTCTAGTTTGGACTCCATCCTCAGGTATTCACTTAACATCCCCAGCCTCTCAGAGTCTAGTCCTCACCATCTATGCAAAAAGAGTGGAACACAACTTAGCACACTAGGTAAGAACAACTTTCATGATTTGGAATCAAGATAGAGAAGTTCTTCTAAAATACATCTTATCGCATCTCAAAGATAGATATGGATGTCTACATACCAATCTGTGAGGCTCTCCTAGACATCCTAGTCCTACACTTATGAAATCGATGACCCTGGCTACTCTAATACCAATTCGTCACAACCCAAAATAGGTTATAATGGAACATATCGTGGATTAGCCTTGATAAGAAAGCCAATCAAGTAAACCGATAGAAAAAACAAAAACAACAACACTATAACCCAAGGTGAGACTTCTAGAATAAAGTCAGACCCAAACAAGCATAATAATAGTGGAAGTTTGAAATAAATAACATGAATATCCCAGAACCTGATGTCATAATTTATGAGCAATCTAGTATAATATCCAAAAACTGAAAAATACACATCTTTCTTTGAAAAAAAATAAAAACAAGTAGGGATAGATAAGGTCTGAATCAACCTTGAGCTTTGGGGTGAATTGGTAACTCATAGTCTAGAATCTCCACACAAAGGGATCTGCATCAAAAGTCACATAAGAGTGAGTACGGTGCACTTGTATTCAGTAGGTATTATTGGTCGTGAAGTAAAGCAAAAAATAAGATAAGTAAAATAACACTATGAGCACATCACTTGCAAGCAGAAGAGTACCGAGTGGTAGCTCACATCATCTCCACTAGCAATTATTAATATATATGTACATAGAAGTAGAAACCACACAGATATACACTGAATCTAAGTGTTAGTCAAGGTAACTAAAGAAAGAATGAAAAATGTATTTCCAAATGCAATGTGGATGGAACGAATGGTGAAAGTCATTGCATGATTTTCTATATACACCCATTGAGCTTGCAACTCCCAGGTAGGAGCCGTGGGGGTTCACAACCCATTTACTATATCTTATATCTTAATCTCAACTCACCTCTCCGTCTCATGTTCACAGAGGGAGTTTTCATAAAAATGTCTCATTTTTTTAAATAGTGTTTCTTAATGGTACTATTATCTCATGAATATATATGTATGGAATAAGGATGTAATACTCATAATCAACTAATATAATGATATCCAATCTATCCAAAACATGTATATATATAAGTGAGCCCAGAAATAAACTCAATATGTAAACAATTCATGATTTTAAGCTCTAATAAGGCACTATCAGAATAAATATACATGTAAGACATCATTAATATTATATCTCTCCCTAATTTGGCTATTTCTATAATGATAGAGTAACCGATGCCCAAATAAAGGCTATATTAGCAAAATGAGCACCCACACAGGCATTATAGCTAGAATGAAGGTATTTAAATGCTCAGATAAGGCCAATGATGTCAAATAAAGTTCCCACACAAGCAAAACATGATATCAGATTTCACAGGTAAACAACGATAAAGTATAAGCCCCCTACAAAAATATAACAACAATAATAATCTCAAATTATAAACTCCGTAATTATTTTTTCCCCAATTCACTGTGTGATTTACCTATTTATTATCTACCCAACTCAATTTGAAAGAAGTTAAGTCATGACCTACCTTGAAATGCTAAAATCCCAGCCTAAATTGCTTGAACACATAGTCTTTCCCTTAAGGATGACCTTAGAATCAACTAAAATATAAAAATATAGTATCTATGTATTAAAAGAAAGCCAATGATACCCATATTGCCCAAATTTAGATCTGGTTTAAAATAAATTCAAAAAACTAGTTTGAAAATGAAAGGGTAAAATCAGAATTTTATTTTGGAAATACCTTCACAAGGTTATAAGAGTTTATAGGTGAAAACCCACGCGAAAATGGGTTTAAAAATGAGGTTCGAAATCGAAGAAAACTCTTTTTAAGCTTTACCGGTAAAAATCTCAAATTATGATTTTGAAATCATAATTTAAAGGTGTTTTTGATGATATAATTAATGAAAAATAATGGGAATAAGGTTTTGGAGATTACCCAAACTCAAATGGTGAAGAAATCCTAAAGAATCTCCCAAACCCAATGTTCAAAGCTTCAAAAATGAAGAAACAATGTGAAAATGAACTATATATACAACCTGTTGCCTGCTTAAATGGTCATAGCTTAAGTGACGGATGACCGCTAAATCGGTCTGACCTATGTGGCTAGACCCACTAAAGCAGCCCCTTCTGTGATAGGGGACTGGTCAAGATGTCTACTAAAGCAATTCTGCTTAAGCATCCATCGCTAAAGTGGTTGTACCAGCAACTTTGCTAAGTTGCAAAGATGTTGGTCGATCCTACTCAAGTTCGTTTAGAATCCCATGAATGCGAACGAACTATTCAACTAGGATAATTTCGACTTTTCAAACTCAATTGCGAAATCGGATTTTCAAAGAAAGTTATTTTCACTAATTTACCCCCGGATCTCTTTTCAATATATTCAAAACAAAGGATCGAACTGAGATATAAAGATTTCAATGTCGAACCAACTATGATATTAACTCAAATTCAACATTTTGAATTTGCTGGCACAGTCTAAATCGCCATTCGGTACTTGGATTATCAAATGTTCACCGAAGTCAAGTATATGACTTTTGAAGCCTCTAAAATCCTAAAACTCACACAAAACATTCTGAATTGCATTGAGGATTGAGCCAACTATCCTCAAACCCCAAAATCGATATGTAGCAACTACAAACAAGGAAAAAATAGTAAAAACACAGAAATTGAGATTCACAGATTCAGATCGTTATAGATGAGTTTACTATAAACTTTTTTTGAAATTAAATTTACGTTAAAGCAGCTCAAACATCTTATTGAGAATATGGTATAAGAATAACTAACTCTATAACTATGAAGCATATCCAACATTAGAGAATAGATAAACAAAAAATAGTTGTAATTATGCTATTTAAAGTGTAATATGGTAAAAAATTGTACAATTTTGTGTAAATTGTAACGTATTAGTTTCTTTTTTCCTCCTATACATTATTTTCAGTGGCCTGATTTATTCTTGGGGAAGGACAAAAATAACACCTAACACTAAATTAATTGCACAAAACTAGCACCTAACTTTAAAAATCCGGTAAATAGCCATTCGGTGGAAAATTTAGTCCTTCGCTGCTTCAGACATTGTTTGCTCATCTTGTTTTTTTATTTTTGTTTTGCTTTTAAAAAAAATTATGGCTGTTTTTTGAAAAAAGAACATCACTGCACTTGTTTATTTTCAGTTCTTTTTTTCCCGCTCCTTTTTGTTGCTCTTGTATTAAAAAATATTGACTGTATAATTATTTCTTTGTAATAAATATATAATTAATATATAATCAATGCATAATATATATATACACTAATTGTATGATGTCTATTTACACATCCGCTAATTAGCATAGTGTTTCCATAGATCAATAATGATACAATTTTTGTATGCATTGTATATAGATTCATATTTATATTATAATTATACAATTTTTATACACATTCTATACAACCTTTAATATAGTATAAAAGTGTATCAATATGGTATAAAAGTATATCAATTGAGTATAGAGACTGCATATGTCCAATTGAGTCAAATGGCTAAAAAATGGAAATAAATTGAGCCGACTGACTCTAAATGTCCACATTTTTAAATTGTGGGTCATTTCTTTTCAAAGTGGTCAGCCCATGTCCTTTCCCCTTTATTCTATTGCATAACGATAGTAAATATTAACTTATATTATTTAATTAATTTTAAATATTCTAGCATAGCCAAAATTCAAACCAATGTAATCAAACCAAACCTATATAAATATCCTCAATAAGTTGTTCCCAAATGAATGCAAAAGACATGTAACTAGTAACATTTATTTAGAATTTTGAAATGAATGCATTAAATTAGATCCTTGAATCAATCATATTCTATTTATAAAGGGAAATAAAGTTTCATTCAGGTATGTTATATGAGTAATTAAAGGTACAACCCCGAAATGACTAATGACTGAAACTTCTATAATAGTGAATAAAATAGGAAAAATTACATCACACCACATCTTAACTTATAAAACTACATAGAATTACAACCCTTTTAAATTATTACATAAATTTCTGATTTACTTAAAAACTCAGATATATTAAAGAAGAATGTGATGAATTCATATATAATTAAATGATGTATCCAGAAGAATGTGATGTATCCATCTAAAATTAAGTGATGTATTAAGAAGAACATAATATATCTGTGTGGACTCAATTAGAAATTTATAGTAATTTTTTAAAAATATTTAGAATAGGAAGTAACTATCTCCAAAAGGGTTGTGATTTATGTAACTTTTACAATGAAATAAGCAATCAACAAAGATTCCTACGAATTGGGTGACTATTGATATGTTTAGTTGAGTGTAGATTAGGTTACTTATAGTATGAATTATTAACACATAGGGTTAAATCATGTGTGTCGACAATATGTGACCGATCAACCTACTATAGCAATGGAGGAGAAGCAAAACAAAAGACTTCTAACTTTATTGAGAAAACATATCTTTTCACCCCTGAACTTGTTCGCTCAACTCACTTTAGCACTTTAACTAAATTTTCATTTATTTACATCCCTTAACATCTTTAAAGTGAATTAATATTATCCCTAATGCTGATGTGACAGTTTTTTTTTTTTAAGAAAAAAAACGAATGAGTCTTCTTTTTTTAAAAAAAAGAAATATTAATATATATATATATATATATATATATATATATATATATATATATATATATATATATATATATATATATATATATATATATATATATATATAGATAGATAGATAGATAGATAGATATAGATATATATAGAACAAGAAAGCAAAATTAACATTTTCCCTTCTTCTTCTTCTACAAAACCCAACCCCCATCCCACCCCCACCCTAAATTCTCCTCCCCAAATCTGCCACCCCCCCACCCCGCTTCTCCTTCAGCTATCAATTCCACCACCACCAGCCCCCCTTCCCTCCCTCATACCCTAATTTCTTCTCCTCCAATTATCAAATCCTTCAGCCCATCTCTAATTTTTCTTCTTCAATCCCTTGACTTCTTTTTATTCTAGCACAATCTGAAATTATAAATTCAAAAATCAAAGTATACTTGATAAACAAGCCAAAATACGTAAAAGTATCATCATTAACTAAAAACTATGATGCACAAACAATAAATGGAGTTCTTGGGGATAAAAAAAATGAAATTGGATTTGAAAAAATAAAAATTATCTTTGTGGATTTGAAAATTTGAAATTGAAATTGAAGAAAAGTTATTAGCGGTGGTGAATGGTGGTGGTAGTGTTAATGATGGTGGTGGTGAGTATATTCTTTTTGTGGATATGTTTTAATCGTTTTTAAATTATTTTGCCAATGTTTATATAGGCAAAATAAAATGAGATATAGCTGATGAAGATTGCTTCCTACTTGAAAATTCTTTCAATTTTGGTTGTGTTGTTCATATATCATGTTAAAAAATCGACGTGGCTTAGGTGTTTGATCGTTGATTTAGAGAATTTATTTTTGGTTTGATCTGATTTATCAAGTGAATTGAATTTTTGATCACTAATTTATGATTTTTTTATGGGGGTTGAATTTGGTCTGTAAAAATGGCGTTTCCCGACTGAAATTGGAGATTTAGAAGAGGGGTGGAGCGGGGGGCGGCGGTGCTAGAACCTAGGGGAGGGTCTGAAAAAGGAAATTGGGGGTGGGGTATATGTATATATATATATATATATATATATATATATATATATATATATATATATATATATATATATATATATATATTGAAACATAAATATTTTTTATATATAAAAATATTATATACATATTTTTTTTATCTTTTTTAAAAAAATACATAAAATAGAATATGTGTGGGATTACTTTTTTTTTTTTTAAATATAATTTCTTACGTGGCAATGACATGGTGCTGATCTGGAAATGAAATGGCGCATATGTAGTTCACTCTCCATTGTGAGACTGGGATTGTGATTCTGAGGTTGTATTTAATTACTTGAAAGTTGTTAAGGGGCATAATTATAAGTTAAGTTACAGTGCTAAAGTGAGTTGAGGGGACAAGTTCAGGGGGGGGAAATAATGTCTTTTCTCTATATTAAAAGTGTGAAAACCTTTGGAAAAGTGATTTGAACTTTTACTTTTTATTAAGAGACTCTTCTTTAGAACAAAACTGTCTTTTCACTATATTTTTAAATTTATTATTTAGTTATTTTTTATTAGATTAACTAGACTTTCTAGAATATATGGGACTCCTAAAATATATGCTAGGAGAATTAATTAATATTTTTCTTTCTATTAGACTTCCTAAAATATATGGCAGGAGAATTAATTAATATTTTTCTTTCTATTGTTCAATTCGAAAAATACTCCTAAAATAGGACTCTATTAAGAAAATACTTCTATAAATATTGAGCTGTACGTTAAACTAGTGAACAAACCGGTTTGTTTATTGGGAAAATATCATTGATGTCTATCTAACTTGATTCGATTGTATGTTTAGATTTGTAGATGCTTAATTTTCTAACCTTCAACTTCTTCACTGTTTTTGTCAACATAATAGAATTCAACATGTGTGTATGTATATATCTTCTTTATTTTCATTCAAAGTCATTCTTTAGGATCAAAATTTTCGTTTAGACAAGAATTAGTTGGATCAAAATCAAAGCTTTATGATCACTGTTATATTATTTTTTTATAGTTTACAGGTCGTAGATGAATGTCAGTTGGCTTTGAAGAATTTCTTGTGTAAAGATTAGGTTTAATTGTATTATTTTGATATCTTTATTATATTATTATTATTTTATTTTAATTTACAGATGCTAGATGAATGTGGGTCGGCTTTGAGATTTCTTTTAGACAAAGGTTAGGTTTAATTTTATTATCGTAATATCTCTATTAGTTTGTTATTTTATGGTAGTTTACAATTCGTAGATGAATCTTGGTCGGCTTTGAGAATTTTTTGTGTGTAAAGTAGGTTTAGTAAATAAATTCTCCATCTTTACATACTCAAAAAATATTAAATGTAATTATTATATTTATCTCTATTCTTTAAATAAATATCCTATTTAGTGTAATGTTTGAACTCATCAAAATGAGGTACTCGCGCAAAGCGCGTACACCTAAACTAATAAGAAAATAAAGATTTCATACCCATTCAAAAAAATTACAGTTATTATTAGAATATCAATCATCTTATTTTTTTCTCTCTAGTTGGTTCTTTCCTTTTTCATTAGAAATCATACAATTTTTTTCTCGAATCTTCATTATAAAAAATTGAATCTTTCTTATTCTTCTTCACGATTGTCTCTTAAATTAAGTCATCATTGTTTTCTTCTTCTTCTAAAAACATATTGATATACATGTTTTATTTAATTCGAATTTAAAATGAATGGTGATAGTTTACATTCGCTGCCTGTGATGCATGGAAGAAGATGAGATATAACTGATATTTAGCAATTTTTGTATATGAATTATAACACAAGGAAAATTGTGACTTCATCCTCAACAACATATCCATTGTATTCCCACAAAGTGGGTTTTGGGATGGGTAAAGTGTATGCAATCCATACCAGTACCTCAGATGAAGTAAAAAGGTTTTTTCCATTTAGATAGACCCCCAGTTCAGGACTTATAACAGTATAATAAATTAAAACACAAAAGCACATAACATGATGGGATAACACACTGCTAGATAATAAAGGAAATAAGACAACCACATAGTACCACTATAAACTATTTATCTAAATTCATAGACATCACTGGAACACCATGCACTAGAAACTCCATATGCAGATACAAATAAAGCACCTTCCCTACTATAACAGCTGAAAACCTACCCACTAACTCTCAACCCTAATCTGAGTCCTCCATACGTTTGTATCAAGGGTCATGTCCTTCATAAGCTATAACTGCTCCGTATCATGCCTAATCACCTTCCTTCAATAGTTCTTTTGGCCTACCTCTACCCCGACTAAAACCATCCATAACCAACTTCTCACACCTCCATACTGGAGACCCAATGCACCTCCTCATCACATGCTTGAACCATCACAACCTCACTTCCCGCAACTTGTCCTCTATCGAAGCCACTCCTACTTTCTCCAGAATAATCTCATTTCTAACCTTATCTTTCCTGATCATCCCACACATCCATCGCAACATTCTCATCTCCTCCACCTTTAATTTTTGGATATAAAAGTTTTTGACTGGAAAACACTCCGCTCTATACAATATAGCCAGTCGAACTACAACTCTATTAAACTTACCTTTAAACATAGGTGGCGCCTTCTTATCACATAAGACTCCCAAGACAATCCTCTATTTCATCCACCCTACACCAATACAGTGTGTGACATTTTCTTTAATCTCACCATTACCCTAATTCATAGATCCAATATATTTGAAACTCTCCTTCTTATAAATGACCTGAGAATCCAGCTTTACAAACACGTTGGCCTCTTACAATAGCTCACTAAACTTACATTCCAAGTACTCTGTCTTGGTCCTACTCAACCTCAATGCTTTATACTCAAGGGTCTGTCTCCAAACATCTAACTTATTATTAACTCCTTCCTGAGTCTCATCAATCAGTACAACAACATCAGCAAATAACATACACCAAGCACTATAAAAAACGTATTTAGCGACGGCAAAAATTCATCGCTAGTCCATGGTTATCCGTTGCTAAGTAGAAACACCAACAGATTGATGACAAATTGCTATCTGTTGGCATTATGGTTGTTGCTAGCAATTTAGCGATGAAAAAATAAATCCATCGCAAAAATTACGACCACCTTGCGACCAATAAGATCGATTGTTACATGTTAGTGATGGATGTGTCCGTTGTTAGACCGTTGCTATTTGCATAAATTATTTTCATCTTGGCTAAATTTATATGAACTATTTAGTCATTGATTCATCGCAAAATTATTTAATCGTGGATAAATATATGACAGAATACTTTGTTGGTGATTCATCGCAAAATAATTTAATCGTGGCTAAATTTATGACGAAACATGATTCGTCGCAACATAGTATCATCAAAACAACCATATATTTGTGACCAAACATTTCGTCGGTATAGGTTTTCTGTAGCAACATCAAAATCATCACTAAAATCGTCACTAATGTTTTTGTTGCTATAATATTCTTGAAAACTATTGAAACATGTAAATGAATAAATATAACCAGACTCATATCAAATTCATTACAAATTGATAAATATATAATTTAGAATGTTTAGCAAAATCTATCACAATATTTATCCAAATATCCACAACAAAGTTTTTATGTCAAAATAAACTGCTGTTAGAATACACAAACCCACCCATATTCATCAAAAACTGTTGTTATTGCACAATTATTTTGTACAATTCCCCAAAAAATATTCCCCACCCATCAGTTAATTAAGCTACGAATCAATGACGTCATCATCCTTAGGAGTAGGAGGATCAAGTGTCTCCACATCTTGTTCACCAATACGCTCAATAACTACCGGGAGAAAGTTATTAGTAAGTGTTGGAATTAATTATTTTACAAACTCCTCCAAATTTATTATCGAAACAGAAGGTGGTGCTGATGTGAAAGCATTAGAGCCATAAAGATTTTTCCCAAAGTAACTTTCATCTTCGGATCCGAGACCAAATATTTTTTTCTTCTGTAATCCTCCCACAGCTTCATAGTACGATTCTAATTGATCAACATTACATTGAGACACACTTTTTCTCTGTACTATTTCTTCATATTTTTCCTTTAACAAGTACAATAGCTAAGTTAACCAAAAAAACTAGAAAAAATTATGCTTTATCAATGAAACATAGTACCAACAACTTATATAAGCTTATAGAAGCATATACCAGCAGATTAGAATGTTACTTCTAACTGCATAGAAGTAACTGGCAGCAACATATAGAAGAATTGCATATCAATGAAACATAGTACCAGCAGCAGTTTACTTCTAACACATCTTGAAAACAAATTAAGTGGTGATTAGAATGTTAGGATTCAATCAAGTATAAACATCTTACTTAAACATCAATTACACATCCAATATAAAAATCCACAATAGTAGATTGTCCTTTCAAACCTCCTCAATATATGGCTCTTCATGCTACTGATTTTTCCTTCACTGGAGTTTCCACTTCAACTCAAACTTACAAAAATTCTTTGCCTTCTACTCATAGAAGATGCATTGTGAAAGCAGTAACACCTTTCCCATCCCATTTTCCGCGCATATTATCTCGATGAAAACTTCAACGAGTTTATCTTTTAATATTTGAAAAAATTTAGCATAATTTCATAATAGATTAATATATGTAGAACATTTAATAGATATGCAATGTTGACAAGTAAAATTAAAACTATTTTTTATTCTTTTATTATTGTGGACTATGTCATTACATGACCAACAGTGTGAACATTTCTTTTTTGACCATATTTACTTAAGAAAGAGCACTGCCAAGTGATAATCGTTATATAACATAAACACATAGAATTCCAGAATTTCACACATCCAGAATTCTGGAATTTTAGAATTCTAGAATTTCACACTTCCAGAATTTTGAAATTTCACACTTCCAGAATTTCACACTACTTACAGAATTCTGGAATTTTCAGAATTCCAGAATTTCACACTACTTCCAAAATTCTAGAATTTCACACTTCCAGAATTTCATACTACTTATAGAATTCTAGAATTTTACGCATACAAAATTTCAAAAATTATATTCTGTAAGCACACGTATAGAATTCTAGCTAAATTAACAATGGCTAAATTTTACAATTTGTAATCACAGAATTCCAGCTAAATTTTAGCTATACCAAAATCTGTTTTCCATAATACAACAATAATACACACGCAATGACCATGTCATAACTATTATAGACTTACGTGGAGATTTCACGAACGCTCAACAACAAAATTTTTTCCATCATGACCATGTGTATGGATGTGCAAATGTAACTCACTTGGAGTTAGATCTAGACCCAATTCAATAGCCTATATGACAAAAAAAATAATGAGTTTAATAGAAGAAAGAAGTTAAATGAAACAAAAAAATCAAGGTGCCTTATAAACTAAAAAATCAAGATGTCTTATAAAAGAAAATGAAAAATCAGTAATTCGCACATTCGGACAATAGCAAAACTATATTAATTAGTAATCAACACAAAATCGAGCAATAGTAAAATTTTGTACTTACAACTTTTTTCTGTGCTCTCAAACTGTGATACTGCCTCCTCTGTGTGTCCAGAAGCGACTTCACATCCACCACTAAGATTCTTTGAATTTATCTTCAACTTTTTAATACATTCATCACTTTCCCAAAGTTCTTGCCACCTTTCCTATACATGGTAATTTAAAAATTCTAGTTGTACTATAGCTCAATGTTTTTTTATATTTGAAATGAAATTCTTGTAGCATAATGAAGCCTTCTTCATCCATTGTTGCTTCACTACAGTTTTGCTAGTGGAAGCTTCCCAATAGAAATTCTTCTAAAATATAGTTAAAAGTTATGTAAAATATTTTGGAGATTAAAGTAATATAAATATATTGTTTAAAGTTTATAAGATACCTTGAATTCTCCAAAGTAACCATCTTTGACATCTTTTGAAACACCTTTCCAATTAATCCCATAGGGATCAACTTCGCTTCTAAAAGATAGTGAAATGGATTTGGAGCATACTTTAGACGGTTCTAATCTATATACATGTAAAGATATTGGTGTTGTTGGGATTGGTGGAGGGACAATTAACACAACATGAGTGCAACAGTAAGTAGTAATCCCATGAATACAGTGTGTAGTTAATGATCAATTACCACTGGATTCACACATACACTGTTAAATCTAACAACTAACAACACCACTGGATACACACTATAAATTAATTAAGCCGTGAGAACCACTAGATACACACCACTATATAATGCTAACCGCTAACAACACCACTGGATAAACATACTATAATTAAATAACCAGCACCATTGGACACACATACCCACTATATAAAGCTAACAACTAGCTAACAACACCACTGGTTACACACATAATAAAATTAATTAACCAAACACTAAAACAACACCTGTTACACACATAATAAAATTAATTAACCATCCAGCACCACTGGATAACATACACATACTATAATTGATTAAAGCTGATATCTATCAACAAAGAATAATAGTAGACATAATTGCAGTTATTACCAAGATGTAATACCCCATATTTTTATGCTAGAATTCTAAGCATCGTTCCTGCACGTCTATGCTCTAATCCAAGTGATTCTCACATGAATACAAGTTACATGATTATTATCCTAGTCTATGGAGTAGTTTAGAGGTGGAAAATGTTTATAGAAATGACATAGAATAAGGTTGAGCTAAGACCAATTGATTCATCCAAAGTTTGACATTCTATTCTACAAGGGTCAACTTCAAAAGTAAATGTATCTTAATATGCATGGAATTTTTCATCCCAATACCTATCAAATTATATATAATTGAATTAGCTTTCCAACAATACCAATTTCATAAAAATCCGATAATCGAACGAAGAGTTATGCACATTTTTGTGAGAGATAGTAAGGGTGTGCAATGGGCAATGCGCTGCCCAATAAAATGTGTGCAATTGGGAGTGAGAGGCATACTTAAATGTATGACATAAGGTGTACGACGCATACCTTAACGTCTGCCATGGGTTGTGCGCCGCATACCTCACTTCCAAGTGCCAAAAACACCCCTATATATGTCTAAAACACGGGATTAAACTCCCACAACATCAAAATAAGTTTAATTTCTCTCAAAATCACCAAGAACAACCTTTAGGATTTCAACATAAAAACCCCAATATCTAGAGATTCAACCGTGAGAATTCTATAATTTTTACATATTAGGAATACCCATTATGAAGGCTACGAGTGACACCCAAAAGTTTGTGAATAGAATTATGTCATTCGAAAAGTCATTCAAAGCTTCAAGTTTATGGTATGTGGGTATTTTCAAGAAGAACACCCTTTCATTCTTGTGCCCAAAAATACTTTCTTTTACGAAGTTATGGATTTTATATGTTTTACTATGATTTTGAAGCATGAATTTATATCCTATATTGATTATCATTAGATTATGATGTTTTTGATATTTTAGAAGTGAAATTATATGAGAATGGTGATATTTTGTGTCTTATGGCTAAATTTCCAGATTTTGAAGGAATTTATTTATGTTTATGATGTAAAGCTTGAACCTTGATAAATTTTCATCTAATGTTGAGACATGAGTTTTGAACTCTAATTGAGATTGTTTTTTTTTTTTTTGGAAATCATGTGTTATAAACACTTTGTGTTTGAATGAATTGAGATGATGATGAAGCTTTGACCTTTTGGTCATAAAAAGGGGTTGATTTGAACCCGAGATGAGAAAAAAATCCACTTTTATTGATTATTATAAAAAGAGTAGCATGATGGCTCCTGTTGTGAATTGTTAAATTGTTTATTTGTTGATTTTCTTTTGAAAAGATCTGAGCTAAGTCCGGGAGTAGTCTTTAGCATCGAGCGGGAGGTATAGTAGGATTGGTACTTCCCTAGAACTATGTTCCCCCATAGGTTGTGATCCTAAGGATGATTTATATAGTGATCACTAGTGTTTTGATTGATGATTTAAGGTCCTACTCCGATGGCAAGGATAGGACAACTCTCTCGAACGTGGGTTAGATATTGGACTCCATGTAGCTCACATGGTTTATGTCAGTTGTAAGAGACTCCCAATGTGTGTGTGTGTATTCTCCTATCTAATATGAAAAGTCTTATTCTTCTATCTGAGATGAAAACATATTTGTTTGAAAGACTGAGTTTGAGAAAGTCATTATTTTTGAAAGATTTAATGAACATATATTCCAAAGAGTATTGTAATGAGATTTGATTTCTTTGATTCTTTGGAATTGAGATGGAAGTGAATTGAGATTTATTATGATGACTCACATGTTTCACACGATATATTTTACTCTCTTATGATTATGATGATTTTAATTCGAGCTAAGTGAGTCATTTATATCAACATGCATAACTTTATAAAATGTGATGATATTAAGATATTATTTTATATATACATTGCACCTCCATATGCTCGGTACATTACCATGGTACTGACCCACATATTCGTATGTGGGCTACATTTTCTCAAAATGTAGGTACAAGGTATAGTGTACATCTTCAGATCCAGTTAGTTCGCGATATCCAGTCAACAGATGATGAGTCATTTTGATTCAAGGGCTTGAGTTAGTTATAAAGTTCGAGAAGTATTGTATTTTCTTTATCCAGCCGTATTGAGTTGGTATAGTCGGGAGTCATAACCCAGCTACCTATAGTCAATACTAGTAGAGGCTTCATAGACAGTCAATAGAAGTTGATGTATTCCATTTCAGTTTTGGTTGTAAAAGTAAAGTTGTAATCTTGTAAATTTAGTTTTGTATCTATCATATTTGGAAAAGAGTTATTTTTCATAGATTTGTATAGATTATACTTTTTGTTCAGTTGCTTATGAGTTACGCCAGTAGAAGGGTTAGCTTAGGGTCACTTGTGATCCTAAGCACCGTGTTACATCTCGGGACCCAATTTCGAGGCGTTACAAACTTGGTATCAGAGCATTGAGTTCAAGTGTCCTAGGGTGTCTATGAAGCCGTGTCTAGTAGAGTCTTGCGGAATGGTACGGAGATGTCTGTACTTTTCTTCGAGAGGCTACCGGGAATTTAGGAAATGTCTCCATTCTTTCAAGTCTTAAATCGTGCTCTAGAAAAGTTCTCCAAGAAACTTATACTGATTCTTATCTTACTCTAGTCAGGCCATCTCTGCCTTATTTCTAAGGTATCAGAAATAGTTGAGCTTAATTCTCCATAGATAGCTATGGAATTGTGAGAGAGCTATAAAATTATCCTATCAGTACTTTTGAGTTTCGAAAACTGAAGTACTTTATCAGGCCTGTAGAAATCATCCACTAAGACCGAGTCAGATATGCTTTCAAATTTCTCTTCAGAATCCGTAATGATAATCTATACTTCTCTATCTATGTGTTGTTCTTGAGGTAACATGTTCAGCAAGTTTTAATTTTCTCCCCAGATAATGCTCTTATATTTGCTGGCATAAGTTTCAGAAGTTTCATAAAGTGGCCTGAGAGGAGCATTCTAGTGTGTTATAAGTCCTTCAAATTTAAGTTATGCCCTCGTTCTTATGAGTTATTTAATTAAGACAGAGTAAGGTGTATTCTTAGATCATTGAATGTTGTGTGTCAATTTTCTATCTCTTGTATTATGTAATCTTGTTATCATTATGTTTGTGAAAAATTAAAGTCTAGTGAAGCTGTGTGAGGCCTATTTCGATTCACTAGCATAGTTGCTTTGTTATTCATATAATTTTCTTAATCTAAACACAAAACCAAAGTCTAGTGAAGCCGTGTGAGGCCTATTTCAATTCACTACCAACTTTTTGTTTATCTTGTTGTTCTGGTGTTAGTTGAAAGTGTGGGTTTCTGTGTAGTGATAGAAGTAGTAACGTTTAGTTGAACTTGTGGGTTTAGAAGTGTAGTGGCAAGAATGGTGGTAAGGGCGATTTATTGAATATGTATAGCTAAATTTTTTACTTATGATTGAATTAGTAATAAAGTGATATACCCTTGTTTGGTAGTTTAGTGAAGTTAGAGAAGGAGATTATTAGTTAAGGTGGATTGTTGTTTGCTTGAAGTATGAAAAGAGTTATTGATGGTATTTTTTGTGCTAGGAAAGTATAGGTTTTGATGGAAGTACTTGGTGGTTGAGTATTGTTAATTTAGGCTTTCCTGAGATTGTAAGAGGAAGTTTAGTTGGAATTTATAGAGCTATGAAAGTAATTTAGGTGTGAAGATGGGTAAATAGTAATGATGTGAAGAAGGAGAATGTGTTAACAGATTATGAATAAGATAGGCCATATGATTTTGATCGATTGTCATTGTGTACTAGTTTTTCTTAATGTTGTGTTCTATAGTTTTGAAGAGTGAATTCTATGTGAGATTGGGTTGTAAAACATGTTTAGCCCTAGACATTAAGTTTGAACAGTTAATTATTCGATTGTTGATGCTAGTTATATAGAGGTGATCTAGTAGGCCTAAATAGTGTATGCTATAAGATCATGTGTTCGTAATTAAGTTTGGTGTAGAGGTGTACCCAAGAAGCTATGGGGCTGCATTATTTTTTGAGGATTATTGCATATTGTGTGGTTAGTAGTAATGTTGTGTTGCTAGGAGGAGAAAGGCTAGTTAGATAATTTATGTTGTTCTTGATGGCTAAGTTAAGGAGTTATGATTGAAGATGTTGAGTCTTTTAATTATAATTTTATTCTCATGGTTTGGGAAAAATATAAGTATAGAAGTGTGATCTTGGTAGGCTATGATTATGTGATTAGAGATGTAGATATGGTTGCAAATGAGAGTGTAAGTCTTTGATGATGATTATTAAAGCTAGGAATTAAGGATGGCATATGGATGGGTTGTTCAAGAATGAAGTCTGTAAGTTTGACATTAGTTTATTCTTATGAGTTTAGCATTTATGTGTAGATAATAGAATGATGAAATTGTGGCTTAATCTCGAGGATATGGAGTAGACCATCATACTTACAATACCAGCTTTGACTTAAGGGGGAGATGGTTAGTGAAAAACCAAACTAAGTTTTGAGAATTAGATTGTGATACACGTAAGTAATGAGTTATGATGAGATAGTGATCCATTCTTACTCTAGAGTATTCCTTGGATTTCAGTAATTACAACACCAAATCCATTAGTTGCTTGACAAATCCATGCCACAGGCCTATGCTTATACCTATCATGTGTGCTCAAGCCCATTCTCAGCTTCTAGCAAGTATGTAACAGCTTCACTCTGTGATTCGAGTTATCTCTCATGAGTCTATGAACTCCAGTCTTATGTTTAATAGCTCATGATAAGTATAAACTCATGTTTCAGAGTATGACCAGTTTTTTTAAACTCATGATACTAGTGAAGTTCGCATTATATCATGCATGTCCTCAGCTTAGATTTCTTTATTGAATCCATGCCTTTGATATTTTATTCCTCAGGACAAAGATAAGTGTTACTATTATGTATTGTAGTTTTTGTGCTTCAGGTTCTTATGTGTTAGCCCTTTGGTGACCTCTTCCTATGTTAAGATAGTGGTGATGATAGTGGATAAGTAATGGTTTAGATGTGAGAGAGTTGATGACCCTCATTAAGAAAGATTATTTATGCTTTTCTATCTAAGGCTAAAGTGTGAAGTAAGATTGAGGCCAAGTGGTTGATACATGTCATGGTTAATTAGAAATTATGTGTATGTTTTTAAGAAGAGTGCAAGAATATTGTTGTTGATAAAGGTTTAGAGAATATGTGGAGTATGCCTTTAGGAGTATTTGCCTTAAAGTTATATGTGGTTTTAGTGATAGGCTTGAATGTCATGTTGGGTGTAAGATGATGAATGCAATATGCACTAGTGAATCCATATCAAAAGTTTTAAACTAGTCATTAAAGTGGTAAGGCATGTTATGCTTAGGGTGTGAGCTCTAAGAAGATATAGAATATTGAACCTTGTGGTTTAGACTAGTATTGTGGTTTGGTATGTTGTATCTTGTGATTTAGTGTTAGGCTTGATCATGGTGAGAGAACTTAGTTTAGTTTAGACCTTAGTAGAAAGATTTCGCAGTGCCAATATCAGAATTATAAGTTGAATCAAATGAGTATGGTATTTAAGGGGAATAGTATAGTTGAGAGAGCATTTGAGAAGTAATGCTAAGCTTGAAAGTAAGAAGTTGCATTGCCTACGGCCTAGCAATCCTATCCTAGTTTATGAGTTATATAATTATATTCCATGCTATAGAGTTATATCAATGTTTTAATTCCTTAGTCAAATGTCTTGTTCAGAGCATGCCCAAAATTCTTTGCTCTCTAATGTCAATAGAATTTTGTAGAAAAGTGCTAAAGAAATACTGCATTTGAGTATGGGTAGTCAGTATGATCCAATCCATATAGCTTGTAATCTAGTTTAGCAAGCAAGGAGATAAGATCCTATAGATTCTTAATTTTCCATCTAGTCTTACTATCCGTAGTCTTATACGTATGTACATTCCAAGAGGCAATGTGTTTGTGTCCAATTAAATTATGAATTTAGCTGTGTTCAGTTTCAGTTTCAGATATTAAGTCATGATTCAGTTCGTAAGTATCCTGTGTAGTATCACAGTCTCTTCCTAGTATTTTCATCAAATTATTATCATTTGGGGACGAACGATCCCAAGAGGGGGATGTTGTAATACCCCGAGTTTTCATGTCATAAACCTCTCATCCTTTCTCATGAGATCAGATCCAGTAAAAATTAATGGTTACTCATAAGTTGACACTCTTGTTTCTATCTTAGCCATATAGTTATTTTTCTTGAGGATTCATGCACTTGCAGACCAGTTCAGTAGCTCATTATTCTTGAGATCCAGTGATTCAGTTCTATCAGCTACACATGATAGCTTGAAGACTAATATTCCTCTGTGTTTCAGGTTAATTATCCACTTTCAAGGACAAATGTTCCCAAGGGGGAGATAATGTAATACCCCGTATTTTCGTGCTAGAATTCTAACCGTTGTTCCTGCGCGTCTAAGCTCTAATCCAAGTGATTCTCACATGAATACAAGTTGCATGATCATTATCCTAGTGTATGGAGTAGTTTAGAGGTGGAAAATGTTTATAGCAATGACATAGAACAAGGTTGAGCTAAGACCAATTGATTCATCCAAAGTTTGACATTCGATTCTACAAGGGTCAACTTCAAACGTGACTACCGCTTAGTATACATAGAATTTTTCATCCCAAGACCAATCAAATTGTAGATAATTGAATTAGCTTTCCAATGATACTAATTTTGCAAAACTCCGATACCCGAGTGAAGAGTTATGCCCATTTTGTGAGAGGCAGTAAGGGTGTGCGATGGGCAATGCGCCGCCCAATCAAATGTGTACGTTTGGGAGTGCGAGGCACATTTAAATGTCTTCCATAAGGTGTGCGACCCACACCTTAAGGTCTGCCATGGATTATGCGCCGCATACCTCACTTCCAAGTGACAAAAACACCCATATATATGTCTATAATACGGGATTAAACATAGAAACCCCAATAGCTAAAGATTCAACTGTGAGAATTCTATAATTTTTACATATTCCAAATCCCTGTTACGAAGGCTACGAGTGACACCCAAAAGTTTGGGAATAGCTTTACGTTATTTGAAAAGTCATTCAAAGCTTTAAGTTTAAGGTATGTGGGGGTTTTCAACAAGAACACCCTTTCGTTCTTGTGCCCAAAAATACTTTCTTTTACGAAGTTATGGATTTTATATGTTTTACTATGATTTTGAAGCAAGAATTTATATCCTATATTGATTATCATTAGATTATGATGTTTTTGATATTTTAGAAGTGAAATTATATGAGAATGATGATATTTTGTGCCTTATGGCTAAATTTCCAGATTTTGAAGGATTTTTTATATGTTTATGATGTAAAGCTTGAACCTTGATAAATTTTCATATGATGTTGAGATATGAGTTTTGAACTCTAATTGAGATTGTCATTTTTTTATAAATTATGTGTTATAAACACTTTGTGTTTGAATGAATTGAGATGATAATGAAGCTTTGACCTTTTGGTCGTAAAAAGGGGTTGATTTGAACCCGAGATGAGAAAAAAATCCACTTTTATTGATTATTATAAAAAGGGTACCATGATGGCTCCCGTTATGAATTGTTGAATTGTTTATTTGTAGATTTTCTTTTGAAAAGATCTGAGCTAAGTCCAGGAGTAGTCTTTAGCACCGAGCGAAAGGTATAGCAAGATTGGTACTTCCCTAGAACTACGTGCCCCCGTAGGTTGTGAGCCTAAGGCTGATTTATATAGTGATTACTAGTGTTTGGATTGATGATTTAAGGTCCTACTCCAATGGCAAGGATAGGACAGCTCTCCCCAACGTGGGTTAGACGTTGGACTCCATGTAGCTCACATGGTTTATGTCGGTTATAAGAGACTCCCAATGTGTGTGTATTCTCCTATCTAATATGAAAAGTCTTATTCTTTTATCTGAGATGAAAACATATGTGTTTGAAAGACTGAGTTTGAGAAAGTCATTGTTTTCGAAAGATTTAATGAACATATATTCCAAAGAGTATTGTTGTGAGATTTGATTTCTTTGATGATTTGTAATAGAGATGGAAGTGAATTGAGATTTATTATGATGACTCACATGTTACACCCGATATATTTTACTCTCTTATGATTATGATGATTTAATTCGAGCTAAGTGAGTCATTTATATCAGCATGCATAATTTTATAAACTGTGATGATATTAAGATATTATTTTATATATGCATTGCACCCCCATATGCTTGGTACGTTTCTATGGTACTGACCCACATATTCGTATGTGGTCAACATTTTCTTGGAATGTAGGTACAAAGGATAGTGTACATCTTCAGATCCAGTTAGTTTGCACCATCCAGTCAGCAAGTGATGAGTCCTTTTAATTCAAGGGCTTGAGTTAGTTATACAGTTCGAAAAGTGTTTTATTTTCTTTATCCAGCCATATTGAGTTAGGATAGTCGGGAGTCATGACCCAGCTACCTATAGTCAGTACTAGTAGAGGCTTCATAGACAGTCAGTAGAAGTTGATGTATTCTGTTTCAGTTTTTATTGTAAAAGCAGAGGTGTAATCTTGTAAATTTAGTTTTGTATCTATCATATTCAGAAAAGAGTTATTTTCCACAAATTTGTATAGATTTATACTTTTTGTTCAGTTGCTTATGAGTTATGCTAGTAGAAGGGTTAGCTTGGAATCACTTGTGATCCTAATCACCGTGTGATGTCTTGGGACCCAATTTCGGGGCATTACACAAGACTATACAAAAGCAGTACTAACAATAGTTGTACAACCAGTTACTACTATAGTAAAAGTTAACAATAGTCGCAACTTGTTGGATACATCACTAAGAGCAAAATGTGATGAAACCCATGAAAAAAATCCAGAAAAATTGCAGGATTGTTGTATGTTAAAGTGAAAGAAGCAACAAACAACTTGTAGGATGAACTAAAACCAAAAGTTGCAGGAAAAAACTAATCTTGAAATGAACAAGAATTTTTTTTTTGGATACACAATTAAGAGCATAATATATACAATTCAAAAGCAATAGTAGAATTACACGAACCCTAAAGAAGTCAGATAAACAAGGGTCTGTGCATGGGTACTATTGACACCCAATATTGGCTCTTCATACTTAAAATTAACGTATTTAGGCCCCCTAATCGTTAAATGACATAATATGCAATTTTCACATATTTTTTGCAATTGTTAATAAATTGTTGATAATCATCATTATTTTAGAATTTTTACTCATTTATGACATATTTTAATTTTACATGATTTATTGATAATTACCTTTAATTTTGATAAATTTTAAGATTTTTATCAGTTTATTATTATTTTAATATTTTTGCACAATCCTCTGCATACGTATACAACATAGCACTGCAATTCTTTACAGCGTAGTATAATTTTAATCATTTATAGCATAATATATTTTTTTTCAAAACAATTATATTTTTAATTTGTTGTTTATATTTTTCTGTAATTATACATCAACATTCATATTTTTTGCATAATAAAACTTACAAATGTGAATCGATTTAATTATTTTAATATACAGATTAATAATTATTCAAGTCGAAGTCTTATCACTTTTAAAATTTTTTACTTTATTTCACCCACTATCCCTAATTTAAGGGACTTGTTGGAAAAAAGTAGATATGAATATTATTTTTTTCATTATTTTTCCCTTTTTAAGTACTCCACACACACAATAAACACACAAAGCACACACAACAAACATTCACACCCTTAATTTCATAAATTTTAGGATTTTTATCTGTTTATTATTATTTTAACATTTTTACACAGTCATTTACATACGTATACAACATAACACTGTAATTTTAATTATTTATATCATAATATATTTTTTCAAGATAATTATATTTTTTATTTTTTATTTATATTTTTATTTTTTTATTTATATATCGGCATTCAATATTTTATATGTTATTTAATACGACCTGCAAAAGCTGAGTCGAATCAGTTATTTCAATACACAGTACAATAATAATTCAGTGTCTTGTCACATTAACCCAAATAATATTAATTTAATTTTTTTTCTATTTCCTCCACATTTTTTACTTTCCCACATCTACTTTCCTAAATCTAAGGGATATGCTTGAAAAATGTAGATTTGATGAATTACTTTTTTCCTTTTAAATACTCTAACACAAATTAACAATACACATACAAAAACATAGATTTTTACTCACATTCTTCCATTTTTTAACTCTCTAAAACCCACATACTCCATGGATGCTAGAAAATTTGCTATATTTAGATGCTAATTTTTTATGCCTTTTGCTTTTCTATTTTATTATTGTTGTTTGATTCTAGCTACTATATTCACGTTGCATTTCTTTTGTTAATACTTTACTTGTGGAGTGACTTAGCACAATCTTATGATTTTTCTTGGGTGAGCTGCTACTATTTTGCGGGACTGCTTAGGTTGACTTTCTCCTTTATATTTAATTCAACAGATAAGAAACATGATTCTTTACTAAACATGGCCAATGAAATTATCTATTCTGTCTAGATATTTGAGGCCACCCCAATACAAAATATGGACCTTTAATTTACTTTTCAATTTATTTTTTGATATAAAAAATACACTTGGCCGATGAAGAAATTCTCCAACGATTTTCGAGTCCTTCACAAATAAAAAGACATATTTTACGTATACAAATACATAACAAAATAAATATTTTTGGGTGATGACAAAACTTTTATAACAACACAATATTTTATAATTTGTATTTTGGCAAGACGATTTAGGACGGCTAATCAATTGAGCAACCACTTCGTAGCCATGGCATATTTAAAATTTAATCTGAGCCCACCTTTTAACGAACATCAAATTTTTACATACCTTTTCAATTTATTTTGATAATTATTTATTTGTTACTCACATTTTATTATAAGTGTTTAGACAGGTTATTGAGAATACTAGTCGGGAGTGACATTCAAGAAAGACTTTAAATTTTATGTTGTATTTTGTATTCTTATACTTGTACAAATATTATTATAGTGAAAACTTTATTTTTTGGTGGGATTTTTTTTATTTATACAAATTTTTCCACGCGTTAGGAAAATTTAGGTTGTTAATGTTTACATTAAAATTGATTTAGATATTTAATCAATAAATAATTCTCTCTAACAATATTACGTAATCTTTTTCTGTAAACAGATCTTTCATTATTCAATCTTTTCATTTTTATATGCACATTCTCATGTATTTTTGTTTATCTTAATGCACTTTTTATACACATGCATATTTTTTACAATAATATAATCAATTTGCACATTCTTTATATATATTGTCTATATTATTTTAATACAAATTTTATATTATATATTTATAAACATTAATTTTTTCTTCATTTTTAATAAACCTAAGTCTAGTTGGGAACCACATTTGTGGATTCTGAAGGGTGCCTAATCCCCCCTTTCGGAATAATTTGAACCCTTACTTAAAATCTAACTTGGTTTCGTAGATTAAAACACAAGTCTTTCATGTTTATAAATAAAACAATTTTCCTATTTTTCCTTAAAAATTAGGTGGCGACTCTGTATATAATTAATTTTTTTAGAGTCCATAATGTCGTGCTCATTTTGACCTTAGGTAAATATCGGGTATGACAGTTTGGCGAATCTGCTGGGGATGCAAGGTTATAACCATTACAGGCTTAGGTAAATATTCATATATTTTATACATTGTTATTTATTTTTTTGTAACTTTTTTTATTTATCTTTTTTGTGTAGCAAAAATTATTTATTTGTTATTATTTTGTATATATTATTTATTTATTGTTTTATATAAATTGACATTCTGTTCATATTTCCTCCACTTTGAAAAGATGACACCCACACACATTGTACACACGGATTGTACATTGTACTTTCTCAAAATACTTCAAATCACCTTATTTTAGAGAGTTGGTGCATGCGTGGGGTGGACGGGAGTTTTACTGCCGTGGGACTATGTAATACCCCGTACTTTTTCCTAGCTTGAAATTATCTCAAGAATGTTAGAAACTTACTTTGAAAAATGAATCCACTTTTGTACATGTGGTATTTTCAAGATTTTAACTTTTGTCATTTGGGAAATTCAATAAGCTTTTCATCGATATAAAATTTTCCTAAATCCGATAACCAGGAAAGAAGTTATGACTATTTCAAGTTTCCGTCGTAAAACAATGCCATATTGATCAGTGGCGCTCCGCGCCACAAGCTAAAATGGCAATTGTCTTTTTCTAGTGTCTTAACGCAATTTTCTCTGCGACGCGCCAAAGTTCCAGGTCGCAAAAGAAGGGGCAGTGCGATGGCTCCACGTCGCACCATCCCTCAATTTTTCAATTGTCAAAATCCAGTGACACGGCGCAATAGCGCCGCATCACAAGGGTCCAATTCGGGAAAGTTTTACAGAAATTAAATGACGCGTACAAGGTTAAAAGGGTCAATTTTCCACCCCTATTTAAGCCCTTTAACATGTGATTCAACCACTTTTCACCCAAAAATATACTAGTTTCTCTCAAGTTTCTCTCAAGAACAAACTAAGGTTTTCATAGAAGATCCAATTTCAAGAAATTTTCACTGTCAATCTTCACGAAATCACGAACTAAGGTATGCGTTGTGTTCATTCATGGATTCCTTCCATCCATGAAGCTCACGAACCTTGTTTTATCTATAAATCATGGTATTTATGTTGTGGGTTATTTGTAATCATGTTGTTAACGTTGATTGATTTCAAAGTTGGAATATTTGTGTGTTTATCATACTATTATGTTACCATGCAAGATAAAATCCATGAATTTAGTTGCTGATGATGTGTAATTTGATGAATTCATTTATGCCTTAAGTTGTGCATGCAAGGTCGTTGATAAAATGCTTGAAAAGTAGAAATCATGCTTTATAACTCAAGACATAAGCTAAATGTGAATGCTTGTTATCCTCCTATGCTTAAATGGTTTCCATGCTATCATTGTGAAATGCGTATGTTGTCGGAATGGCTATGATATTAGAATATGAAATTATGTTATGATTATCAGCATTCTCGTCCATTTTATATAGTATGATAATCCTATACTTCGCGAAATCCACAACTTATCAAATTATGTATTGTTGATGTGGGTCTTGTACTTGATAAATTCATGCTTCGTCAGTTCACTTCTATCGAGTCCAGGGGGTACTTGTACCCAAAATATTAGCCGTGTGCCTAGAGCCATGTCATGTTTTCGCAATACTCTCAGTCAAGCTATGATCCTTAGACTTCATACAGTCTTATGACTCAGGAAATCTCCATGATCTCATGATTTTAGTTAGTTGTTAGATATCAGTAGTATTCCGTCAGTCAACGGAATTTAGTAATTCAGTCCATGGTCAGTTCAGTAAATTATGTTCAGTGTCTATTTAGATAGGAGTAGAAATTAGCACTGAGCGAACCGAAGGATGGGAACTCACCTGTTATATGAGGGTGTGATTCTTAGAAGCAATCCTTGCATTCCAGAACTATGTAGCTAGCATAGGTTGAGACATCATAGCCTGCTATATGAGGGTAGATGAGGTGGCTTAGCTTTCTATATGAGGGCTCCCACCGTTCTCACTAGAGTTACCTATTATATTAGGGTCACTCATATATTGTCCTTACTAGTGGCGCAATATTGACACCCTTCCAATCAGGGCATAGATTGGACCCCAATTCAACTGTAATGTATCATTTGGGCATGTCGGTTAGATAACTACCTCCCACAGTCTCAGTAAAAGAGCTCATATAGTTCTTCAGAATTTAGGACTATCAGAAATAGTCAACACAGATATAGTACGGAACTCAACTAGTCCCATCAGATTCAGGACTGTCAGATACAGTCACTCATGTTATTAGTTATCAGAATTTAGTCATTAGTCATGTTACTTATTAGCATACTCATGTTATCACGATTTCAGATATAGTTACTATGTATGCATGCATTTATTCTCACGTTCATATTAGTCAATTAGCCAGTATTGTTCATGCATATGAACTCCGTGCATTCAACTTACCTCACATGCATACCAGTACATTCACAATACTGACGCATTTTTGCTATGGTGTCTTATACCATAGGTTCAAAGACATGAGCTCTAAATCATCAGTAGATTCCAGATATCAGTAGTTAGAGTTGGCAGTGAGTCCTTATCCTTTGAGGACATGATTATTTCCCTATTATCTCATTAATTAGTTTATTAGTTGGGGACATGTCCCATCAACTCCTTACTCAGACAATTCAGTTAGTTAGAGGCTTTCCAGATTATTATGTTCAAACAATTATTTCAGTTGTTTTAGGTATTTCATACCCTGTTTAGATGTTATGTTTTACTTCAGTTATGTGAACCTTATGGCCTTTCAGTTCATGTTTCCACATTATTCAGTATATCATGCAGTATATAGGTACAGATATCAGTCATGGGTTAGCTTGTGGTCCTTCGGGGTCATGAGCATCGTGTAGCATTCCAGGTTCCAAATTCAGGGTGTTACAGACTATGTGCCTTCTCATATAGAAAATCCAAGTCCGTGTCTACCCACTCTTATTCAGCATGGGATATACCTAAATAACACTATGTTCGAAGGATTCACGACCCAAGTGATGCATTATCATAGTGTTTGTACATATTTGAAGGATTATTGTGTCTGTACATATTTGTTTGCTCTGAATTGATTATACTTTAGTGAGAAGGTGTAGTCTAACCTTTGTTTTGCATAGAGGATTATTTAAAAATGAACCTTAGCAACATCTTCACTAGATTTATATAGGTTTGAACTATGTTTTGACCTGATTCTTGCCCTAACAAGATACGTAGGCAGCCCGTATTGGGGTTCGATCTCTTCACTATTTCAAAATAATTTCTCTGGTATTTAAACTGGGGTAATTTTCTAAAATAGTTCAAAGGCTCTTTTTCGAGAGCACAATATAATAGCTCCTCAAATTCAAATTCCATTGACATTAGTGCTTAGCTGGCCTACCTTCGGATCCTCAGCTGATTTTTGGAGCAATTATACCTAGCTTCTTCTTTTGAACATCGTAAACAATTACATTTATGGCGTATCAATCCTTACTTTTAAAAGCAAGGGTTCAATATTTTTTTAGTAATAATAATCCTTCCAACTGTGGCGAAATAATGTCATAATTCCTTCAATGTCTGACTTTTTCAATATTGTTAGCATACTGAAGTTGTGTCAAAGCTCTCCCTATGCTTGACATCCATTATCTCGGTCATTTGATCAAAATAATTTTGATGCTGTAAGCATTTCTTTCCTGGTCGTCTTTCATATTATTTTCTAGGATGACCATCATTTTCTTATAATTATACATTGCACATACGAATATACAAATTTTCCTGAACTACGCAGACCTGATTTTTATTTTTACAAGATCTATAGGTATCCCATTGGGTTCGGTCCCATTTTTTTTTAGAAAAATAATGAAATTTTGACTTGATTGGTACCAATACAGTTAGGAGTGTGCATGAGAAACAACAAATTGGTATGATGTAAAGGACCGACTCCATGGTAAACCATAGATTCTTGTGATACCTTTTACCACACCTTAGTAACACTTGAAAAAAGATTCTCTTGCATGCATCTAAGACAAGAATGAAGCCAATCTCATCATTTCATGTGCCTTGGGTGGCGAGCTTTAGTTTAATTCATTGCATTGTATTGTTGATCTAGAACTTGACCTTAATGTCTGTTGAGGCAAAATTCTGAGTTTCACTTGATTTAGGAAAGGACCATAGGCCTTCTTTGACCCGATTGTGTCTTTCACAGCCTACCAAATAACATTAATCCCTAGCATTCCCTTTTTTGAGCCTAAAACCTTTTTTTTGAACAATTGCATCTGAGCCTATACCTGTAACACCCCAATTTGCTGAACTCGAATGTTACACGGTGCTCATGACCCCGAGGGACCACAAGCTAACCCATGACTGATATCTGTACCTATATACTGCAAATTATGATATAATAATGTGGAATACATGGAACTGTAAGGCCATAAGGTTCAACTGAATACAATCATGTGGGCGAAAATACCCAAAATAGTTAAATCTGAACGTAAATATGAACAATAAATCCGAAAGCCTCTAAACTGTCTGAATAAGGAGTTGAAGGAACATGTCTCCAAATAACTCTGTAAGACTAAACTGAAGAAATAGATAAATAAATCAAATCATATTGTCCTCGAATCAATGAGGACTCACTGGGTCTCTGCGACTGAAATGCTGCCACTACTGCTGGGCTGGAGCTCGAGTCTCGGAACCTATGGTCTAACATGAAAAGAAAGCACCATAACGCAAATGCGTCAGTACAATTGGAGTACTGAGTATACGAGGAAGGTAGGATGAACATAAAAGGTTTCATGCATGAACAACACTGACTGACTAATATAAACGTGGGAGTACAAACACACATATATAGAAACTGAGACCGTGAATACATGATAGCGTGACTTGTAAGCTAATACATGGTTTACTGATAACTGTCATGACTGACACTGAAACTGATAACATGGATGATTGTATCTGACAGTCCTGTATATACTAAAATCTAAAGAACTATCTAAGTTCTTTTACAGGGACTAATACTGAAATTGTGGGAGATAGTGTTTAACCGACATACCCTGTGTATGCCGTTATGGCTAAGCTGGGGTCCAATCTCTACCCCAACTGGAGGGGTGTTAATACTGTGTCACTGGTAAGGACAACTGTGAGTGACCCTTATCTGGCGGATACTCAATGAGAATGGTAGGAACCCTAAACTGATGGGTTAAGCCACCTCATCAACCCTAAGATGACGGGTTAAGATGTCTCAACCTACGCTGGCTAGGTAGTTCTGGAACATAAGGATTGCTAGTAAGAATCACACCCTGAACTGGCGGGTGAGTTCCCATCCTTGGGTTCACTCGGTGCTAACTTCTATTCCCATCTGAAGGACACTGAACTGAATAACTAAGCTGAACTGAATAACTGAACTGAACTGATTAGATGAACTGATACTGATTAACTGGACTGATACTAGTGGTATTATTTAGCAGAGTTAAATTAAGTTTACTGGATTCTAATGACTGATGGAATGTTACTGATATCTGACAACTGACTAAGATCATGAGATTTTCCTGAGTCACATGGCTGACTTAAGTCTATGGAATCATAGCTTGAGTTCGGATATCGTGAAACATGACATGGATCTAGGCACACAACTATAGTTTTCGGGTATAAGTACCCCCAGGACTCGATGGAAGAAAACTGACACACATGACTGACTTGATTATAAGAGTAGAGTCCATAATTTATAATATCATAAGTAGGTATCTCATACTATGCGTTGTTATCAACAATGTATTGCATGGAAAGGATTTCATATCACATGGAAGTACTTGCACGATCTTAATATCATGTTCATTGCATAATCATATTGACAACACATACTAATAGCATGGAAGTTCATGTGGGTTGCATGGTTATCATCTATCTTGTTCATAAGTAGGATTTGCAAGTAAACATAGCATAATCTCATAAGAATAGTTCATGGGTATTTCGACAACATTTACAAGGAACATTAACAACATAGAAGTCATTGGAACGTAAGGGCATATCATGAATCCTTCACTTAGTCTCAATTCAGCTATATTGCATGATTTCTTGTTCCTTAGGCATTTTATCAAACACCTTACATAGACATCTTAAGCATAGGTGAATTCATCGAATTATACATCATGAACAACCAAATTTACATTCTTGCAACTGATATGATACCATGAATTCACAAAAACATATGAAGATTCCATCTTGGGAATTACCTAATATCAACAACATGATCATCAACACCCAACAATATAGAAATCATACTTTTTACTGAAAAAGAGGAAAACAAACAAGCATCAACATGGGTATGATCATATCACCACAATCAACAAAGCTTTTGTATTTTAAAGATTGATTCTTGAACTCTACGGACGAAATGAATCCGTGGATGAACACTACGCATATGTTAGAAGGAAGATTCTTGATGATTGACGGATGAATTTCCTTTAAATCGGATCTTCAAGCTTAATTATGCAACCCTAGTTGTTTTTCTCCTTTAGTTCTCTTGGATGATGAGCTTTGAGATGAAAATAGGGTTGTAATATGTTTAGAAGACATATATTTCATAGGGTTAAGTTTAGGGACGTGTAAGGAGTATTTAATGACTTAATTACCTTTAAAATAACTCAAGACGTAGTGTTTTTGACACTTGGAATTGACTTAGGCGGTGCCCAAGTAATTGCCTATGTTTGGGTTTGGCGGCGCCTAAACAATCGCCTTTGTTTGGGTTAGGTGACGCCTAACCAATCGCCTATGCTTACTGCCTCTCACAAAAATGGGCATAGCTTTTCGCTCGGGTATTGGATTAAGGCGAAATTGGTATTTTTGGAAAGCTAATTCGATTCTATTCAATTTGGTGGGTCTAAATCAGCCAAAATACCACATTAAAATAGGGTTATACTCGTTCAAATATGACACTTGAAAAATCGAACTCTAAAACTTGATGGATTCAAAAACTCTTGGCTTGTATTACCTTAAGTGACTCATATGAACATGCTTAATGCATCATAAGCTATCCTGTCACTAGGATATTCATTTTAAGTCATGTACTCAAGTATGAATCATAGGATAGGAGATTTCATACATAGGAATACTTATTCACTTCCTAGTTTAGAAATATGCGGGGTATTACAATATCTCCCCCTTGGGAACATTCGTCTTCAAATGTGAATTTATTGAGAAGGGATACAAGACAATCGAACCTGAACTAAACATGAAGAACTGAAACTCGATCTCATGACTGACATGCTAAACATACTAAACTCGTGCATATCTGATGCACGGACAACTGACACATGCATGCATGACTGAGTATGTAACGTTTAATAGGTACCATGTTTATACTGGAAACATGAACGTGAACTGAATAAGATTAAGGAGAACTGTTACCTCGAGCTTGATCTGGATTGGAGGGGAAGAGGTGAGGATACTTGGTACGTATATCTGCTTCTGCTTCCCAAGTAGCTCCCCCATGAGACTGATTTCGCCAAAGAACCTTGACTAGAGGGACTTCTTTGTTTCTCAATCTACGAGTCTGATAATCTAAGATTTCGACTGGAATCTCTTCATAAGAGAGGATGTTCTAAATGTCGATGCTCTAAATAGGGACAACAACAGCTGGGTCACTTATGAACTTCTTTAGAAAAGAGACATGGAAGACTAGATGGACTGTGGCTAGATCTGAAGGCAACTCAAGCTCATAAGCTACCTCGCCGAAGAAACAAAGAATTCTGAAGGGACCGACATACCGGGGACTAAGTTTCCCTTTCTTTCCAAACCTCTTCACTCCTTTCATGGGAGAGATCTTAAGATAGACATAGTCATTGACCTCAAACTCGAGATCCTTTCTACGAACGTCTGCATAGGACTTCTGTCAGCTCTGAGCAGCCCAGAGTCTCTCTCTGATCAACTAAACTTTCTCTAAGGCATCGAATACTAAGTCAGGACCTATGATTGAGGCCTTACTAACTTCAAACCAACCAATTGGAGATCTACATCTCCTACTATAGAGAGTTTCGAATGGAGCCATCTGAATACTAGAATGATAACTATTGTTGTATGCGAACTCAATCAAAGGTAAGTGGTCGTCCCAAATTCCCTTGAAGTCAATTGCACATACCCTTAGCATATCTTTAAGAGTCTGAATGGTCCTCTCTGCTTGACCATCTGTCTGAGGATGAAATGCTGTGCTGAGATGGACTTGGGTACCGAGACCCTTTTGGAATGCTTTATAAAAGTGAGAAGTGAACTGGGTACCTCTGTCTGAGATGATAGATAGTGGAACATCGTGTAATCTGAGTAACTCCCTGATATAGAGTTTGGCATAATCCTCGGTGGAATAAGAAGTACGAACAAGAAGGAAATGAGCTGACTTGGTCATTCTATCTATAATGACCCAGACTAAATCATGCTGATGACGAGTTCTAGGCAAACCCTGGAACACATAGACGACCCTAACAATGAAGAACACCATCTCCCCCTTGGGAGAAAACCTCAACTTTTTGATTCTGAACTGACTCTTTGAGCTTGACAAGGCTAGGATCCCTGTCTTGTTTCTCTTTCACCTGGAAAACTAGAGATGACTCTGAACTACTAAGAACATATACACCACCCTCTGAAGAATCAACTAAGCGAACGCCTAGTCTGGCATGCTGATGGATCTCTTGAGCCATCTTTTTCTTACTATCCTCAACGTGATAAATACTACCCATGGAGTGTCGACTGAGAGCGTCGGCCACAATATTGGCCTTGCCCAGATGATAAAGAACACTCATGTCGTAATCCTTCAAGAGCTCTAACCACCTTCTCTGGCGAAGATTGAGATCTTTCTGGGAAAAGACATACTGGAGGCTCTTATGGTCTGTAAATACATCTACATGAACTCCATAGAGATAATGCCTCCAAATCTTCAATGCAAAAACTACCGCTGCTAACTCAAGATCATGAGTAGGATAATTCTTCTCATGTGGCTTTAACTGTCTGGAGGCATAGGCTATGACCTTACCATGTTGTATGAGGACACAATTTAAACCCACTCTGGATGCATCACAATAGACTAAAAAACCGTCTGAACCATTTTGAATAGCTAGAACTAGAGCGGAGGTGAGTCGAGCCTTCAACTCTTGAAAGATCTTCTTGCATGAATCTGACCACTGAAGCTTAATCTTCTTCTGAGTCAATCTGGACATGGGAGATGCAATAGAAGAAAATCCCTCAAAAAACCATCTGTAATAGCCAGCCAAACCCAAGAAACTCCTAATATCTGATGGAGATACGGGTCTGGGCCAGTTTCTTACTGCCTCAATTTTTTGAGGATCCATTCTAATACCATTACCGAAAATAATATGGCCAAGGAATGCTACTGATCTTATCCAAAATTCGCACTTGCTGAACTTAGCGAATAACTGGTGATCCCTGAGAGTCTAAAGAACAATCTTGAGATGGTCTGCATGATCACACTCTGTGCGAGAATAGACTAGAATATCATCTATAAAGACTATGACAAACATGTTCAAGTACTTCTTGAACACACGGTTCATCAAATCCATAAAAGCTGTAGGGGCATTGGTAAGACCAAATGACATGACTAAAAATTCAAAGTGGCCATACCGAGTATGAAAAGCTGTCTTCAAAATGTCACATTGTCTAACTCTAAGCTGATGATAGCCTAATCTGAGGTCTATCTTGGAGAAGTAACTGGCACCCTGAAGTTGGTCGAATAGATCGTCAATCCTGGGAAGAGGATATCTGTTCTTGACCATGACTTTGTTGAATTAACGATAATCAATGCACATCCTGAGAGAATTATCTTTCTTGCGCATGAATAATACTGGCGCACCCCATAGGGAAACGCTGGGTCTGATGAATCCATTATCTAAGATATCCTTCAACTGATCCTTCAGTTCCTTGAGTTCTGCTAGTGCCATTCTGTATGGTGGAATAGAAATAGGTTGAGTATCCGAAAGAAGGTCTATGCCGAAGTCTATTTCTCTTTTGGGAGGAATGCCTGGAAGATCTTTGGGAAAGAAATCTGAGTATTTATTAACAATAGGGACTATTTCGAGGCTGGGATATTTAGAACTAGAATCTTTAACATGCACGAGATGATACAGAAACCCCTTAGAAATTATTTTCCTTGCCTGAAGTAGGAAACAAGTTGACCCCTGAATGCTGAAATGCTACCTTTCCACTCTAGGACGGGCTCATTCAGGAACTGAAATTGAACTATTCTATTTCTACAGTCGACTGTGGCATAGCAGGAATGAAGCCAATCCATGTCGAGAATGACATCAAAATCAGTTATCTCTAACTCCACTAAATCTGCTGATGTAGATTTCTGAGATATCATAACCGGGAAGTTCCTGCATATCCGTTGAGATATGATGGTTTTACCCACTAGGGTAGAGACTGAGAAGGGCTATGCTAGGACTTCGGGACTGATTCTAAAATCTCCTGCTATGTATGGAGTAATAAAATACAAAGATGCACCTGGGTCTAGCAAATCATAAACATGAACATGGAAAATCTATAACGTACCAGTAACGACATTAGGAGAATTTTCATGATCCTCCCTGAACTAAAGAGCATAGAGTCTGTTTGGGCGTTGCTCACTGGTAGCACTGGAAATGGCACCCTGCTAGTTTGGGTAACTGGACTGAGATGTAGAATGATTTTGCTGACCCTGAAGACTTGACTGCAGACACTCCCTAATCCTGTGGCTTGGCTTGCCACAACCAAAATAGACATTACTACCGGCTCTGCAAATGCCCTTGTGGTTCTTACCACAAGTCTGACAAAGGGGATTCGTTCGGGCACTGCTAACACTACCCTGAGATTTAGAGCCTGGCGCTTTGTCTCTATTACCATCTCTGAACTTCGACACTAGAGCACTGACAGAGGAAGGAGATGAAACTGTGAACGGTTTCCTCCATCAGACTTGGGGTGAGCAAAGTTAAAATTACCTGACCTTGCTCTCTTGTTCTGCCTCTTCCTAGTATTAAACTTCTTCTCTTATACTTGCTGGGCATTGTTCATGAGTCTTGCTAAGGTCATATCACTGATCAGCATCGCAGACCTACACTCATTTACCACGCTATCGTTGACCCCTGACACGAACTTGCTCATCTTAGCTCTACTATCTATAACCACATGAGGAGCATACCTAGATAGCTGAGTAAATCTAAGAGAATACTCCCTAACCGTCATATTACCCTGCCTGAAGTTGAAGGAGTTGAAGGAACATGTCTCCAACTAACTCTGTAAGACTGAACTAAAGAAATAAATAAATAAATCAAATCATATTGTCCTCGAATCAATGAGGACTCACTGTGTCTCTGCGACTGGAATGCTTCCACTACTGCTGGGCTGGAGCTCGTGTCTCAGAACCTATGGTGTAATATGAAAAGAAAGCACCATAGCATAAATATGTCAGTACAACTGGAGTACTGAGTATACGAGGAAGGTAGGCTGAACATAAAGGGTTTCATGCATGAACAACAATGACTGACTAATATGAACGTGGGAGTACAAACACACATATATAGAAACTGGGACCGTGAATAAGTGATAGAGTGACTTGTAAGCTAATACATGGTTTACTGATAACTGTCATGACTGATTTTGAAACTGATAATACGGAAGACTGTATCTGGCAGTCCTGTATATACTGAAATTCGAAGAACTATCAGAGTTCTTTTACTGAGACTGATACTGAAACTGTGGGACATAGTGTTTAACCGACATGCCCCATGTATGCCGTTATGGCTAAGCTGGGGTCCAATCTCTGCCCCGACTGGAGGGGTGCCAATACCGCGCCACTGGTAAGGACAACCATGAGTGACCCTTATCTGGCAGGTATTCAATGAAAATGGTGGGAACCCTAAACTGACAGGTTAAGCCACCTCATCAACCCTAGGTTGACGGGTTAAGATGTCTCAACCTACACTGGCTACTTAGTTCTGGAACACAAGGATTGCTACTAAGAATCACACCCTGAACTGGCGGGTGAGTTTCCATCCTTGGGTTCACTCAGTGCTAACTTCTATTCCCATCTGAAGGACACTGAACTGAATAACTGAACTGATTAGCTGAACGGATACTGATTAACTGGACTGATACTAGTGGTATTATTTAGCAGAGAAAAACTAAGTTTACTGGATTCCAATGATTGATGGAATGTTACTGATATCTGACAACTGACTAAGATCATGAGATTTTCCTAAGTCATATGACTGACTGAAGTTTATGGAGTCATAGCTTGAGTTCGGATATCGTGAAACATGACATGGATCTAGGCACACAACTATAGTTTTCGGGTACAAGTACCCCCAGGACTCGATAGAAGGAAACTGACACACATGACTGACTTGATCATAAGAGTAGAGTCCATAATTTATAATATCATAAGTAGGGATCTCATACTATACATGGTTATCAACAATGTATTGCATGGAAAGGCTTTCATATGACATGGAAGTACTTGCACGATCTTAATATCATGTTCATTGCATAATCATATTGGCAACACATACTAATAGTATGGAAGTTCATGTGGGTTGCATTGTTATCATACATCTTGTTCATAAGTAGGATTTGCAAGTAAACATAGCATAATCTCAAAAGAATCCTTCATGGGTATTACGACAACATTTACAAGGAACATTAACAACATAGAAGTCATTGGAATGTAAGGGCATATCATGAATTTTTTACTTAGTCACAATTTAGCTATATTGCATGATTTCTAGTTCATTAGGCATTTTATCAAACACCTTACATGCACATATTAAGCATAGGTGAATTCATCAAATTATACATCATGAACAACCAAATTTACATGTTTTCAACTCATATGATATCATGAATTCACAAAAAACATATAAAGATTCCATCTTGGGAATCACCCAATATCAACAGCATGATCATCAACACCCAACAATATTGAAATCATACTTTATACTAAAAAAGAGGAAAACAAACAAGAATCAAAATGGGTATGTCATATCAGCACAATCAACCAAGCTTTTTTATTTTAAAGATTGATTCTTGAACTCCACGGATGAAAGGAATCCGTGGATGAACACTATACATACCTTAGAAGGAAGATTCTTGATGATTGACGGAGAAATTTCCTTAAAATAGGATCTTCAAGCTTAATTATGCAACCCTAGTTGTTTTTCTCCTTTAGTTCTCTTGGATGATGAGCTTTGAGATGAAAATAGGGTTGTAATATGTTTAGAAGATATATATTTCGTAGGGTTAAGTTTAGGGTGTGTAAGGAGTATTTAAAGACTTAATTACCTTTAAAATAACTCAAGACGGAGTGTTTTTGACACCTAGAATTGACTTAGGCGGTGTCCAAGTAATCGCCTATGCTTGGGTTTGGTGGCTGATGATAGGCGAATTTACACGCCTATAGTGCTATATTTTACCCATATTTTAGCCTAGTTTTGACAACAAATTATATATTTCATGCACTTTTAGTCCTTTTTCCTGTAAGTAAGCTAACGAACATGATTAGCAAAGTTTCAGGTATAAATGATGCAGAATTCATCATTTTATGGATTACTTGACGCCAAAGAAAACTTCACGAAAGGAGAAAAGGAAGCTTGGACGCCTAAGGACCAAAAGTGACGCATGGAAAATATGTCCCGGGCAAAAACATCAATTCTGAAGACTTTGGGGACTAGCAGTAACTTAGTAGAATTAGGATAATGATACATTAACCTAGTACAATTGGGTTAAGTATTTCATTAGCTTAGTAGGATTAGGATAATGACACATTAACCTAGAACAATTGGGTTAAGTATTTCATTAGCTTAGTAGGAATAGGATATGGGTATTATAAATACCCTATTTTGCTAGAGACTTTTATTCATTCTTCTACCATTCCTCACAATTCCACACAATTCCCCCATTCCATCAATTCCCATCCATCCACCATCCATCTATCCATCAAAATAATTTTCTTTATTAATTCATTGTTGTCATTATTTTTCATCTATTCAATTCTTAATTTCCGCAACAAGAGAAACGTTACTTTGCAAAGAAGTCACGCCTAAACGCCTACCACACTTTACTACACGGGATCTTTATTGTGGTATAATAACAACGTCGATTGTGATTTCCTTCGCACTCATGGGTAACTAAACTTCTCTGTTGGGGTTATGGAAGCCTTATGAGATACTATCTAAGGCTATGAGTTTGTGAATTCGTGACAAGTGTGTTGCTTATATCATTATTCTCTTCATCTTAATGCAAATTCTTGTGGCTGCAGACGCATAGAATAACGCCAGTATAGCATTAACTTGTTCGAAAGAAAAGTTATATGTCTGAAAAAGAGATAATGTCAAAGTAATAGGGTCCCATCCCCTATTAAAAAGTTAGTGCCGTAACTGGATTAACCTCTTGGAGAATTTGTACCGTTAGATACGCTTTAAGCTCGAAAGAGTTAAAGTGAAATAGTCCTTGTTGAGTTCGAAAGACGCTTGGATTTACCATCGAATACAATTCTCTATAAGCATATGCATGTCTGAATTCCGCATAACTCATAGCCAATAGAGACGTACAACTCATAAGGTGGACATACCCCCAACTTCTCAATTCTTATTGTTTTACATCTTACTAAACATTCTTTCTTTTTACTTTGCTATTTTCTATTTTTACTCTATTATTTTGTTTACATCAATTGCACGTTACAATCCCCCCTTTTTACGAGACTTGCACTAAAAGTCTAGTAATCTTTGCTTAATTGTTGACCAAGCTATTCCCTGTGGGATCGATACCCAACCCAGTTGGGTTCTATATTTGACTACGACCGATTTACACTCCTAAGAGAGCTGTAGATTGAGCGTTATCAAAAATTGGCACCGTTGCCGGGGAATACGGTTGTCAACTAAGTTTGTGATAATTACTAGACCCTTTGGTCAAAGATTCTCGTACTTTTACTTTTAGTTGTTGTTTTTGTTTTATTCAGGTTTGTTCAGTGCATCAATGGATGCACAACATGAAATTGAAAGGATAACTGCTCAAGTGCATGAACAGAATATTGATAACCCAGGCCGTGCAACAAATCCTGATGATGAGGACCTAGGCGATGAGGAGCTACTAAACCCACGGCGTACTGCTGAGATGGCGGCACCCATGCAGAGGAGAGATCGTCAAGCGCAATTGAGGCCTGATCGCTGAGCTGTGCAGATTCCTTTTGATGACGATGATGATGATTTGGATGAAGCTGGTGCCACAGGAGCCATTATTCTGCCACCCTTGGCACCTGGAGCAAAGTTCAATATCACTAGCACCATGATTCAACTTTTGCAACTCAAGGGATTATTTGGTGGACTAGCAGGCGATGATCCGAATATGCATCTGATCAACTTTATTTCTACATGCAAGTCATTCGACAATCCAGGCGTTGGACAGAATGCAATTCGGCTGCGCTTATTTCCATTGTCTCTGTCTGGGGAGGAAACTCTATGGTTGAATGGGCTGACTCCTGATTCTATTACAAATTGGAGGCAATTGAAAGACGCTTTCCTAGAAAGATTCTTTCCGCCATCCAAAAGAGCACAATTGAGAGACGAAGTCAGCGACTTTCGGCAGCTTCCAACTGAAGCTCTTCATGAAACATGGGAGAGGTTCAAGACGAAGCTTATGAGGTGCCCGACCCATCACATGACCAATGTCCACCTAATGGAGATACTATACAGAGCCTTGAATTCAATAACTAAACCAGTGGTGGATAATGCGGCTGGAGGATCATTTATGGACCTCACCTTTGGTCAGGCAAGCAACATGCTAGATCGGATGACGAAGCAAAGTAGAGCTTGGCATACCAGTGTTTCTGAGGTAGCAAGCCCTACAATACCTATTGGCATGACTGCTGAACAAAGGAGAAGAGAAGAAGATCGTGACCAAGACATGGCTCACATTAAAATGCAGATGGATCTTTTTACAAAGCATCTATTATCAGGGAAGACCGAAAAAGTTAAAGCTGTTGCATCAAAAGGAAGAGAGGAATCCGATTCCGAGGAAGAAGCCAACTACTTAAACAATCAGGGGGGTTTCCGAGGCAATGCCCAAGGAAACCAAGGTCGGAACTATTATGATAATTCAGGATATAAGGACCGTGATCAAGGTAGTTGGAAGGATAAGACTGACAGGAGTGGTTTGTATGTTCCTCCTGGAAGACGTGATGCCGCTGCATCTAGTTCTGGAAATATGTCAATGGAAGATATGATGGCTAAACTATTGAAAGGAGTAGAGGCAACTAATACGGAAGTGAATGAGGTGAAGAACGACTTGTCCTCAATGAAGCAATTGGTTGACTCGCATTCCACTTCAATAAAATAGCTGGAGCAACAATTGAGTCAATTATCTGCGGCATTCAATCAAAGAAAGGCTGGCACTTTACCTAGCAACACTGTGCAAAATCAAAGGAACGATGGATCATGCATGGCTATTACTACCAGGAGTGGTAAGGTGCTGGAAAATTCATCCCAAAGCAAGCAAGTGGCCGAAAATAAAGAAGATGAGGACGCCATAGACAATGACCAAGACGTCACCCCTAGTGGTTTGCAGCCTGAAAAGACCAAAATTCGAAAGCAAGAGGAGAAGAAAGCCGTGGAGAAAACAATTCCATATCCACCACGACCTTTTCCTCAAAGATTGAAGAAGATTGCGGATGATACAAAGTTCAGCAAATTCATGACGATGTTAAAGCAGATGACCATTAATGTTCCGTTGGTAGAGGCACTAGAGCAAATGCCTGGGTACGCAAAATTCATGAAGGACCTTTTGACAAAGAAGCAGGCAGTAAGCTATGAATTGAAAGATACTGTTCATCATTGCAGTGCAATCGCTACAAGATCCCTAGTTCAGAAAAAGGCCGACCCTGGTGCCTTCACTATTCCTTGCACTGTTGGCTCTTTGAACTTTGCCAAGGCATTGTGCGATTTGGGTGCTAGCATCAATTTGATGCCCCTATCCGTCTACAGGAAGTTGGGGTTAGGCGGTCCGACACCAACCAATATGAGGCTCGTGATGGCTGATAGGTCGGTAAAACGACCTGTGGGTATCTTGAATGATGTGTTGGTGAAGGTTTCTTCATTCATCTTTCCTACAGACTTCGTTATTTTGGATTGCGAGGTGGATTCTGAAGTTCCCATAATCTTGGGATGTCCTTTCCTTGCAACAGGAAGTGTGCTTATTGACATGAGAGCTAATGAGCTTTTGTTTCGGTTGAATAACGAAGTGGTCCGCTTTGATATATGCAAAGCAATGAAGCAGCCCAACGATATGAATGTGTTCTCTGTAGCTAATGATCATTTTGAGGATAAGAAAGAAATATCTGTAGAGAAACAGCTTACTGTTGAGCCATTATCTGCTGCGCTGCTGAATGTTGAGCATGAGGATGATGGAGATTATAAAGAAGCTATGTGTGCTCTAAAAGAAATAGGGTCATATTCTCATGGTCCTAAGAAGTTGGACCTTGATCTTAAGAATCAACCGTCATCAACAACGAAGACTTCCATTGAAGAGCCACCAGTGCTAGAATCAAAAGAGATCCCCAATTATTTAAAGTATGCATACGTGGGAAGTGGAAATACACTACCGGTAAGTGTGGTGGATGATTTCAGTGAACAGCACGTAGAGGCGCTAATCTCTGCTCTAACGAGAAACAAGAGAGCTATGGGTTGGACTGTTGATGATATAATTGGTATCTCTCCTGAGGTATGTATGCACAAGAGTCATAACGAAGAAGATTGCATGCCTACAAGTAAGTATCAGCGTCGTCTGAATCCATTTAGAAAACGATGCCCCATCTATCTCGATGAAGACTAAGTAATCGAGATAGCTATGTCGTGCCGTGATAATAAATCAAGCGTTTGGTGGGAGGCAACCCATCGTTTTTAAATGTTCTTGTTATTTTCGTTTTCTTAGGATTTTGTCGAGCCACGACCAAAACTAAGGCGCTTGATGGGAGGCAACCCATCGTACTAATCGTTTTCATTGGTTTTGAGAAAATGTAGGTGCAAAAGGTATTCAACGAGGAGATTGGTTTCAAATGACGATTTGGACGTATTGCATGGTAAAGGTGGTAAGTTAGGAATTAAGATGCATAAGGCTATGGATTGAGCATTGCTCATGACAAAATAGGCATCGAGCAAGGCTAGGCCTAGGTAAAACTAGGCCACGAATAAGGCAACGCCTATACTATAGCCTAAGGTCTCGGAATCTAGTGTGCAAAGGCATAGGCGCCGCCCATGCTCAAGTATGCTATAGCATAGGCACCGCCTATGCTAAAGCATTTGATCTCTGAATCTCATATGCCATGCTAAAGGCGCCGCCTATGGTCACTAAAGGCATTGCATTAGGCGCCGCCTATGCTAGCAAATGCTTTGCATTAGGCGCCGCCTATACCATGCATAGGCAAAGCTAAAGGCGCCGCCTATGGTCACTTTTTGTCTCCAAAACCGATTTTAAATGGGTCAAAACCTGACCCATTCTTATCCGATATAAAGGGGACTTAGTCTTGAAACATAAACACATTGGAAACTTGACCTAGGCACCGTACATACTCTTCAAAACATCTCAAACTTTTTCTTTTTGCTCTCCCACTTCACAAGAACATCTCCAAAGGCTTCAATCACGTAAGTACTCTTTTATTCTTCATCTATTTTTCGTACGTACTACGTTGCTATGTCTATTATGAATTGCTACATCTTGAAGAAATATTGGTGATGTTAATGTGTTTGAATTGTTGATACAAAACCATGTGAGTGAATTTTATTTTGATGCATTGTTATACTATTTCCGACTTGAATTTGATGCATTGTTATACTACTTGCGGAATTGCTATAGTCATGAACATTGCATAACCTTGTCACTTGAATACCTAACATGAAAGTATTGCTAAGGTTGCAAGAACTGATACATCTCTGATTTTCTTTTCGGAATATAGCGCCTAAAATGCATGTCGATGAAGTCTAAGTAATCGACTACTTTCACTTCACTAATTTGTATCAACTACCTAAGTGTGGGGTGGTACCCCTACTGCTTGTTTATAGATTGTATCCATCGAGATGATGCTAACATGAACATTGTTTTAGTCTCAGGTACAATGGCACCCAAAGCAAGACAAGGCAAAGATAAGGCAACCACTTCCCAAAGAGGCCAGAAAAGAGGAATAAAAGAGCAAGGTGAATCCTCCTCGCTACAAATACCTCAAATAAACTTTTGGATCAAGTGGGGTACAATTTGAGGAAACTTTAAGGATGACGACTCTGATGATGATTCCAATGCAGGGGGTATGACCCCAGACATAGAGGAGGAGTCCGACTAACCAGGTTCTTCTTATTTATTTTCCACTGAGGGCAGTGTGTCCCGTCTAAGTGTGGCGTGCTGGTATTTGCATGCTATACTTCTCTATCTGATTTGCATTTATGTTTGTTTTGATTTTCTTTTTAGTAGTTAATTTGTTTTTATTAGTTAAATTTTTTCTTTTTTCCTTAAATTAACTTCGCATGAAATTATTCTAATAGGCAGCATGAGATTATGACAAGAGTTTGTGCTAAAATCATGACTATTGAGACGTTTAGGCTCTAATTGTGACTCACTATGTGATATTGTGTGGTTCAATTCCTTTATTGTTGGGGCAAGAGTCTATACTACTCCCAATAAAGTCCATCAAAACAATTTTCTTTATTCATTCATTGTTGACATTATTTTTCATCTATTCAATTCTTAATTTCCGCAACAAGAGAAACGTTACTTTGCAAAGAAGTCACGCCTAAACGCCTACCACACTTTACTACACGGGATCTTTATTGTGGTATAATAACAACGTCGATTGTGATTTCCTTCGCACTCATGGGTAACTAAACTTCTCTATTGGGGTTATGGAAGCCTTATGAGATACTATCTAAGGCTATGAGTTTGTGAATTCGTGACAAGTGTGTTGCTTATATCATTATTCTCTTCATCTTAATGCAAATTCTTGTGGCTGCAGACGCATAGAATAACGCCAGTATATCATTAACTTGTTCGAAAGAAAAGTTATATGTCTGGAAAAGAGATAATCTCAAAGTAATAGGGTCCCATCCCCTATTAAAAAGTTAGTGCCGTAACTGGATTAACCTCTTGGAGAATTTGTACCGTTAGATACGCTTTAAGCTCGAAAGAGTTAAAGTGAAATAGTCCTTGTTGAGTTCGAAAGACGCTTGGATTTACCATCGAATACAATTCTCTATAAGCACATGCATGTCTGAATTCCGCATAACTCATAGCCAATAGAGACGTACAACTCATAAGGTGGACATACCCACAACTTCTCAATTCTTATTGTTTTACATCTTACTAAACATTTTTTCTTTTTACTTTGCTATTTTCTGTTTTTACTCTATTATTTTGTTTACATCAATTGCACGTTACAATCCCCTTTATACGAGACTTGCACTAAAAGTCTAGTAATCTTTGCTTACTTGTTGACCAAGCTATTCCCTATGGGATCGATACCCAACCCAGTTGGATTCTATATTTGACTCCGACCGCTTTACACTCCTACGAGAGCTGTAGATTGAGCGTTATCAGTGGTGCCTAACCAATCGCCTATGCTTGGGTTAGGCGGCTCCTAACCATCGCTTATGCTTACTGCCTCTCACGAAAATGGGCATAACTTTTCACTCGGGTATTGGATTAAGGCGAAATTGGTATCGTTGGAAAGCTAATTCGATTCTGTACAATTTGGTGGGTATAAGTCAGACAAAATTGAGTTATACTCGTTCAAAGATGACAGTTGAAAAATCAAAAACACTAAAACTTGATGGATTCAAAAATTCTTAGCTTGTATTACCTTAAGTGACTCATATGAACATGCTTAATGCATCATAAGCTATCCTATAACTAGGATATTCATTGTAAGTCATGTACTCAAGTATGAATCACAGGATAGGAGATTTCATACGTAGGAATATTTATTCACTTCCTAGCTTAGAAACATGTGGGGTATTACAATACCTTTCAGTGTGCTTACATGCACTATCCCTCTCTTGGCCTCACCTTCTTGAGAGCACTAAATACGTGTAAATTACGGATGAATATTAAAGAGCAAAGACGCAAAATGCAAAGGATATGTTGTCCATATGAACAAAAAATGATTTCAAAAAGAGCAAAACCCCCTACAAAAAGAAAAAAGAGAAAACAAATATGTAGTTTTTTTGACAAAAAGGGGATAAAACTCCAACACAAAATTCAAAAGAAGTCAAAGCAAAAAAAAAGGGCAATAAATCATAACAAAGAAGGTCACGCGTCAAAGCACAACAAATGTTGAAAGCACAAATACAGTACAATGCTCATTCAGGAATTAGTTAATTTTATACCAAATATTATCCTACCCATTTCCAAGCCTACATTACATGCCGCTAATAAGTCCTACAAGATCCTATTTCAAGTGTCCTCACATTAGAGGATACTTACATGAAGGTCAAGCCTATGGTATAACAATCACATGCATTGAATTTATTTTTGAGTGTGAGTGTATTTCTCTAGATATCACCAAATTCAAGAAGAAAAATTACTCAAATATGTGAGAAATAGGACTTTCTTTTACTCAAATATGGGTAAATTGGGACTTTCTTTCTGGAGAGGGAACTTGAAGCATAAGAATAGGCATAGCTTGAAATATTTGTTTGAAGCAAGACAAAGAAAATCTTGTTGATACTTAGGCGTGTCTGAGGTACCGCGTGAAACTATAGGAGTTACCCTGAAGTAGATCTCGGTTAGCTGGGAAGGAGATGGGGAAATTCTTATGCACACTATTAATTTTTGGTACCAACTGAAGCCAAGACACGATCGTGCCTTTTTTTGTTAATCTTTCAGCACTTTTTATTGAGAAAATATAATTATGTTTTTTTCAAGACGCCCACTTTCATATATAGGAATTTGTTTTATATTTTATTCAACGTGTCTACTTTCACATACATGCATTTTTACTTTTTATTCAAGGTGCCCAATTTTAAAATACGGGCATCTGACTTTTTCTTTCAAGCACATACCTTTAAATATCGACATTTTATTTTTCAGTCAAGCATTCATTTTTGAATATTTTTTACATTTTTTATAGCCCATCAGTCGAGAGAATGTTACATTAATTCTGTCAGTCGAAAACCTTTTACATTTCAATAGCCTCGCCAATTGAGAGACTATTAGATTTCAGTCACCTCACTAACTGAGGGCGTCAGTCTTCGTATACAATCGAAGACGACAATAAACATCAATCGCCATAAATACTTAGAGATGTCGTGCATCAAGTCTTCATAGATAATTGATAACTTTATTCATTCTCAAGTCCCCGCAGACAATCGGGAGACATCATACATTTTTTAAGACTTTTCTTTTTTTCAAAGAGACAACATTAACCATAAATCATACACTAGGGCAAATTTTGAAAACCGCCTTAAAATTTATCCTGTTTTTCTTAGTTCGAACTACATTGACCTAATTATCGTAACACACGAGATATGTAGAAAGCTCTATGCAGAGTTGGGTCATCACAACCCCATATTATTCTTTTTCCCCAGCAAGTACACAATCTTGCATCTCCCAGCATCTCACAATTCGATACTGGAGCAATTTTGAAAGCAGCATCGGAAATATATGAAAACTTTCATTCCCAAATAATTTTTTGCTCGATAATCATTTTTGCATAGGTTTGTCCACCTTAAAGTAGGATAATTGGGTCAATCTGCCCTCTAAAACACAGTTATGCATATTTTTCTTCAATTAAATATTTATGTTTGTTTGCCTTTACTTGCACATATCGCACTTCATTTATTTATTTTTGCACTGTATGCTATCTTTGCCTTTACTTGCACGCATCGCAATGTATTTATTTTATTATTTGTTATTTAAGTACTGTATGTTTCCTTGTCCTTATTTGTACATCTCGCAATGCATTTATTTTATTATTTAACACTGTATATTATTTTTTCCTTTGCTGACACATATCGCAATGCATTTATTTATCATTTAAGCACTGTATTTTATCTTTGCCTTTACTTGAACGCATTGCAATGCATTTATTTTATCATTTAAGCACCGCATTCTATTTTTGCCTTCACTTGCACGCATCGCAACACATTTATTTTATCATTTAAGCACAGTATTTTATTCTTGCCTTTACTTTCATGCACCGTAATGCATTTATTTATTTTATTATTTAAGTACCGTATGCTATCTTTATTTTTATCTTCACGCATCGCAATGCATTTAAGCACCACATGTTATGTTTGCCTGTATCTGCATGCATCGCAATACATTTATTTTATCATTTAAGCATCACATGTCATCTTTGTCTTTATCGACGCATATTGCTATGCATTTAAGCACTGCACGCACATATCTTAATGCATTTATTTTATCATTTAGGCACCACAGGCCTCACAAATATCGCAATGCATTTATTTCATCATTTAAGCACTGTATGTCATCTTTGCCTTTGTTGGCAGTAGACTGCAGTGCATTTATTTGACATTTAAGCAGTGGATTTTATTGTTGTATTTACTTGCATGCATCGCAAAGCATTTATTCATTTTATAATATAAGCATCACATGCCATCTTTGCATTTGTCTGCACATATCGCAATGCATTTATCATTTAAGCACCACACACACATATCGTAATGCATTTATTTTATCATTTAGGTAATGCATGCCTCACAAATATCGAAATGCATTTATTTTATCATTTAGGAGCTGCATGCCATTGTGTCCTTTACCAGCATATATTGCAATGCATTTATTTTATCATTTAAGCACCGCATTTCATCTTTGCCTTTACTTGCACATCCCAATGCATTTACTTTGTTATTTAAGCACTGTATGCTTTGTCTTTACCTACACATATTACAATGCACTTATTTTACCATTTAAGCACTGAATACTATCTTTGCCCGTGTCATTTTTTTTCTCTCTCTTAATCAGTTAAGCACTGCATGCTATCTTTTCATTTCTCGAAAAAAGAAGAATAAAAATATTAGGCTTAACATTTTGTTTATGTTTTATTGAGTAGTACTTCTTAATTTAATGCATTTGCAAGCATATAATTTGTGTATAAACTGGGCTCTTCCACATTAAAACAGGACATTTTGAAAAAGTCTACCCTCTAATAAGGTCTTTATTGTCTTTGGTTACAGTTTTGCAATGACTTTATTTATTTATCTTTACATTAGTTATGAACTATGTGTCATTTTTTGAATTTTTTGAAAAACAAAAAAAATAAAGCTTAGTTACTTGTTTGTCTATTGTTTTTTCTTGTTTTATAAATTTAGTAGGCATAGAATTCAAGGATGCATTGGATTTCTCCAACCCAAAATAGGACATGTTGGGATAGCTTTTGAGCTATACCCAACCTGATCCTCATACAACCCGAAAATATAGGTAACTCTAAATTGGAGTTCACTCGACTTTTTATCAAAAATATTTTTTTGTCGAGCAAAATTGACTTCACGTCAACATTTTCGTTTGAAGACTTCTACATTAACATCAAACGAAAAGGGGAAAACTGTTTACACCGAATTTTGGCTCTCCAAACTTAAAATTAACGTATTTAGGCCCCCTGATTGTTAAATGGCACAATATGAAATTTTTCACATATTTTTTTGCAATTGTTAATAAATTATTAATAATCATCATTATTTTAGGATTTTTACTCATTTATTGTCATAATTTAATTTTACATAATTTATTGATAATTACCTTTAATTACATAAATTTTAGAATTTTTATCAGTTTATCTTTATTTTAATATTTTTGCACAGTCCTACATACATATACAACATAGCACTGAAATTCTTTATAGTATAGTATAATTTTAATCATTTATAGCATAATATATTTTTTTAAGATAATTATATTTTTTATTTGTTGTTTATATTTTTCTGTAATTATACATCAGCATTCATATTTTTTGTACAATACGACTTACAAATGTGAGTCGATTTAATTATTTTAACACACAGAATAATAAATTAGTCAAGTTGAAGTCTTATCACTTTTAAATTTTTTGACTTTATTTCACCCACTATCCCTAAATTAAGGGACTTGCTGGGAAAAAGTAGATATGAATATTATTTTTTATTATTTTTTCTTTTTTAAATACTCCAAACATAAAATAAACACACAAAACACGCCACAAATATTCACATCCTTAATTTTGTAAATTTTAGAATTTTTATCAGTTTATTATTATTTTAATATTTTTACACAGTCATTTACATACGTATACAACATAGCACTGTAATTTTTTACTGTATAATTTTATTATTTATAGCATAATATATTTTTTTAAGATAATTATATTTTTTATTTTTTATTTATATTTCTATTATTTTTTTGTATTTATATATTGACATTCATTATTTGATATGTTATTTAATAGGACCAGCAAAAGCGGAGTCGAATCAGTTATTTCAATACAAAGTACAATAATAATTCAGTGTCTTGTCACATTAACACAAATAATATTAATTTAATTTTTTTTTTCTATTTCCTCCACTTTTTTGACTTTCCCACATCTACTTTCCTAAATCTAGGGGATATGCTTGAAAAATGTAGATTTGATGAATTACTTTTTCCTTTTAAATACTCTAACACACATTCAGAATACACATACAAAAACACAGATTTTTACTCAGACATTTTTTTTTCCATTTTTTCTCTCTCTAAAACCCACAAACTCCATGGATGCTAGGCAACTTGCTATATTTAGATGCTAATTTGTAATGCCTTTTGCTTTACTATTTTATTATTGTTGTTTGATGCTAGCTACTATATTCACGTTGCATTTCTTTTGTTAGTACTTTACTTGTGTAGTGACTTAGCATAATCTTATGATTTTTCTTGGGTGAGCTGCTACTATTTTGCGGGACTGCTTAGGACGACTTTGTCCTTTATATTTAATTCAACAGATAAGAAACATGATTCTACACTAAATATGGCCAATGAAATTATCTCTTCCACCTTGATATTTGAGGGCACCCCAATACAAAAGACGGACCTTTACTTTTCAATTTATTTATTTGATATCAAAAATAGACACTTGGAGGATGAAGAAATTCTCCGTCGATTCTCGAGGTCTTCACAACTACAAAGACGGATTTTACGTATACAAATACGTAACAACAACAACAACAACAAAAAACCCAGTGTATTCCTACCTAGTGGGGTCTGGGGGGGGTAAGATGTATGCAGTCCATACCTCTACCTCTAAAGAAGTAGAAAGGCTGTTTCCGATAGACCCCCGGCTCAAGACACGAGATACCACACAAATACATAGTAAAGCACAGAACAAGATTTCATAACATAAATACGGCACCCATAAGTAATCGAAAACAGAGGAAAGCACCCAGATTCGTAATAAAACATGGAACACGGAATCATAACAAGAATAATACCCCCACCAAGTAATTCCCTACACTAGCGACCCAAACTGGCCCTAGTCTTCTACCCTAATTCGCGTCCTCCAGACCTTCCTATCTGGGTCATGTCCTCGGTGAGCTGTAACTGATCCATGTCCCGCCTAATCACCTCACCCCAGTACTTCTTCGGCCTACCCCTACCCCGCCTAAAACAATCCAACGCTAGCCTCTCACACCTACGAACCGGGGCATCCATGCCCCTCCTCTTCACGTGTCCGAACCATCTCAATCGGACTTCCCGCATCTTGCACTCCACTGGAGTCACACCAACCTTCTCCCTGATAGTGTCATTCCGAACTCTATCCCCTCTAGTCAGCCCACACATCCAGCGCAACATCCGCATTTCTGCCACCTTCATTTTTCGGATGTGGGAGTTCTTAACTGGCCAACACTCTGCTCCATACAATATGGTCGGACGGACTACCACCCTGTAATACAAATATGTAACAAAATAAATATTTTTGGGCGATGGCGAAACTTTTATAACAACACAAAAGATTTTACAATTCGTATTTTGGCAAGACGATTTAGGATGGCCAATCAATTGAGAAACTACTTCGTAGCCATAGCGTATTTAAAATATAATTTGAGCCCACCTTTTAACGAACATTATATTTTTACATACCTTTTCAATTTATTTTGATAATTATTTATTTGGTACTAGCATTTTATTACAAGTGTTTATAAGGTTATTGAGAATACTCGTCAGGAATGACATTCAAGGAAGGCTTTAAATTCTATATTGTATTTTATATTCACATACTTGTACAAATACTATTAGAGTGAAAACTTTAATTTTGGGGTGTTGGGCGGGATTTTCTTTATTTATACAAAATTCACCATGTGTTAGGCAAATTTAGGCCCTTAATGTTTACATTAAAATTAATTTAGATATTTAATCAACAAATAATTCACTCTAAAAATTATTATGTAATCTTTTTCTCTAAACAGGTCTTTCATTATTCTATATTTTCATTTTTATATGCGCATTCTCATGTATTTTTGTTTATCTTAATGCACTTTTATACACATGCATATTTTTTACGATAATATAATCAATTTACACATTCTTTATATATATATATATATATATATATTGTCTATATAATTTTAATACACACTTTATATTATGTATTTATTAACATTAATTTTTTCTTTATTTTTAATAAACCTAAGTCTTGCCGGGAACCACATTTGTGGATTCTGAAGGGTGCCTAATCCCTTCCTTAGGAATAATTTGAACCCTTACTTAGAATCTAATCTGGTTTCGTAGATTAAAACACAAGACTTTCCTGTTAATAAATAAAAAGTTTTTCTATTTTTTCTTAAAAATTAAGTGGCGACTCTGTATATAATTAATTCTTTTAGAGTCCATAATGTCATGCTCATTTTGACCTTTGGTAAAAATTGGGTATGACAGGGACTCTTGAAATCACCTTCACAATTTATCCGAGAAGATGTGCCCTTAACTATTGGGGGCTGTGAGTATTCATACTTTGACCAATTGGGTTACTTTGATTAGGTGTAGGAGGAGATGTCTTAGGAATGATTGGGCTACTTTGATTAGGTGTAGGAGGAGATGTCCCAGGAATGCTTGGGCTGCTAGGATTGGTTGGCAAACTACTAAGGATGGACGTACCACCTTCTTCAATAACTATACTTGGAATAGAAGGCATATTTGTGTGAACTGTCTTAGTCTTACTCCTACCCAAGGACTTGCCTACATGATATCCGCCTCGAGTCATATCTATCAAAAAAGATAACAGTGTAGTTAGATCATTACTTATGAAAAATTGGTAGATTATTAAAAAAGAAACTAAAATCACTACATGATACACTAATCCATTTAATGAATATATTATTCAATTAGATATCCAAATTTTCTTTCAAAGATATAAAAATTTTCTTTCATGGTTTTTGTATGCATACCCAAGATTCATCACAAAATAGTGTTTCAATCTTCAGTTTTGCACTTTTGCAGTTATTTACAAACTCTCTAGGAGCTTCATTTGATATGTGTACAAAGTTGTTACCTTTATTTAAAAAATGAAAAAGGGCCTAAAATGTCCTTCAACTATGTAAAATGGTGCAAAAATGTCCTCTATATACCTATTGGACCAAAAATGCCCTTACCATCTAGCTATTAGGCCAAAAATATCCTTTTATTTAACAGATTAATTTGACCCTAATTCATTAATGATATGGCTGTTTTTCATTAGCCAATTAATAATTAATTAAAATAATAATTTTTTTCCTAAATTCCCAGCCCACCCAAACTAATAACCATTATTGTAACTAGAAATAGACAAATAAACGTTACTGTAAATCTCTTGAACAAAGAAAGCACTCATTGTCTGAACATGATTTTCATTCTGTTTTCCTGTTTGATGTGGTATTGTTTGTGCAGGTCATTTTCTTTTGACAAATCTTTTGCTACAGAACCTAAAAGATACAGCTCAAGCGAGCCTTAAAGAAGGGAGGATTATTAATGTTTCATCAATGGGACATCGATTTACATATTGTGAAGGAATCCGCTTTGACAAAATCAATGAAAAAGATAGGTACTTCATGGTTTTCATGTTCATATACTTACTCTTCTTCGATCTATGTCTCCGGCTATTTATTTACACATCTTAAAGGAAAAAAGATGGTCATAGCTTAATTTTGGAGTCTGAAATCGGAATTATAATATGAAGAATGGATCTATAAATGTGGTTATATGTTAATTTGGTTAACTTAGAAGTGACCCAATTTCTTTGGTGGACAAATATTTAGCTATCAGTTTTACTTCAGAACCTTTCTGGATAGTATGACAGTATAAAACTGGAAATTGTAACAGGAAAATAGAATGAAAATCATGTTCAGGATCAGACAATGAGTGCTTTTTTTGCTCAAGAGATTACAGTAACATTTATTTGTCTATTTCCAGTTACAGTAATGTTGAGATTTTAGGAAAAAAATTATTATTTTAATTAATTATTAATTGGCCAACGAAAAATAGCCACATCATTAATGAATTAGGGCCAAACTAATTTGTTAAATAAAAGGACATTTTTGGCCTAATAGATAGATGAGAAGGACATTTTTGATCCAAAAGGTAGATGAAGGGCATTTTTGCACCATTTCAAATAGTTGAAGGGCATTTTAGGCCCTTTTCCATTTAAAAAAAGAACTAAAAAGCAGAAACTAAGGAATTAATAACATTTTCTGAAAAATTTCTAAAAACAAAAATACAACACAGATAAAATAAAAGATTTTTATCAAGCTCTAATCACTATCTATGTCTTCTTCAAACTCTTACCCTTTCTCATCATCCTTAGATTCCTCGATTTCATATTCTTCTTCTATTGATTCTTCTTGGATTTCATGATGCTCATTAAATTAACTATCATCAACAGGTTTATCCATTTCAAGTACACACCCATTTGGATGATGTAAAACTATATTTTCATCAATAGAGATAGACATATCTATCTCATGGACTTCAACTTCTTCAACATGAAAAGGAATATTAGGTTCTGAAGTTTTCACTCCTTCCTCAACTGGTAATTCAACAATATTTTGAGGTTTGACCTTTAATACAGCTAGCCAATCATCTTCGTCCTTTTTCTTGCTTGGATAAGGTACATACCATACTTGAGTTGCTTGCATTGCAAGAATAAAAGGTTCATATTTTTTATACTGACGCGGATGGTTAATATCAACCAATTTGTACTATTTATGCTTCTTAACACCAACATTCATTGTTGGTACAGATCATTCACATTTGAATAAGATAGTTTTCTTTAAAGGTGCTTCACAGTATTCTACTTGTATAATCTCTTTTATCCGCCCATAATAATCACCAAAATTTTGATCCGAGATACAAACTCTAGTATTCATTGTTGATCTTATGCTACCATAATATTTTATGTGAAATTTGTATCCCTTAACCAAATAAACTAAGTAACATGTAGCTCCGATTAACTGTCCACGAGTAAGAATACGCAAGAATTCATTCTCAATGAAATTGCACTGGGCCTATTTAAAAAAAGTTTAAACATTTGGTTAAATTTGAGAAGCCAATTTAAGAATGTAATTGTATAAAATGATAACATTTAAACAATTGTATATTCCTTGAACCATATAGAAAAATTTTCTTCAAGGCTCTTGTCTATTCACTCTAAGAGAGATTTGGAAATTCTTCTTTCAAAAGTTCCAGGTACATACTTCATTGGAACAAATAATTTAAATAAGAAGTCACGATATAAGGATATGATTATATTATTAAGAGAATTTGGGTTACCTCACAAATGGCTCAACCTCCTCACAATTTAGTAAAATATAAGTTTGGGCAGCTTTGATTTCATCCAGAGATAAATCCCTTTTTCTGGTTTCTCCCCATAGTAGACCTATATAGGAAAATATTGACATATTTCTTTTAAGATCTTCCACATCACCACCACCATTATCACGATCAACATCATGATTACGTGACATGACATGAGGTTCAAAATAATGAGAAAACAGTTATGTTGACTCTATCATCAAGTACGCTTCACAATTGAAACCCTCAACACTAGCTTTCTTCCCAATCATCCTTTTAAGAGTTCCCAAGTAGTTATGTACATAAATATATGGAATATTACAATTTGAAAGGTTATGTTCTTTAGTATATTTGTCATAAGTTTAACATAGAGTTTCATATTTGCCTTTCAAAAGGATACATCCATCGATATTGCATAGGTCCAACTCTCCTTGCTTCATATAAAAGGTGCTCAAGAAGATGTTCCATTGAGTCAAAGAACCCAGTAAGAAATATATGTTCTAACTGGCACAAAATTTATGGAATATCTCTCTCTAATATCACCACATCATCCACTCATAGAGTGGTCGAAGTAAGATCCTTAAAAAATAAGCTCAATTCTGTAAGTGCCTGCCAAACATTACTAGGAAGTAGTTCACAAAAAGCAATAGTCATTAGTCGTTGCATGAAAACATGACAATCATAACTTTTCATACCAAATAACCTTTTCACATTTGTGTCTATAAACCTACCCAAAATTTGAAACATACCCATCTGGAAACTTTAAGCCCTTCACCCAATTAAACAAGATATCTCTTTCTTCTTTGTCAATTATATAGATAGCTTTGGGATATTGTCCACTCCATCCTTTGCCAATTGAGGTCGATCACAATATTTTACCCTATCTAGACACGAATGTAGATTATCTTTGGTTTTATCATCAAAACTAAGAACTTTGTTAAATACATTATAAATTTTTCTCTCAAAATGCATGATATCAAGATTATGCCGAATCATGTTAGAACTCCAGTATGGAAAATCCCAAAAGATGCTTAACTTTTTCTATCCACATGACTTACATATTCTTTGATTGACTTTTTCTGCATCTAACTCTGTTACTTTTCTTATTCTCAAATTTCAAATTTGATTCAATATTTCCTCTCCTGTTCTATATGGTGGTGGTGATCTTTTGATCGTCTGGCCTTTGAAAAAGTTCTGACGATCTCTCCTAAATGGGTGATGATGGTCAAGGAACATTCTACGGAAATCAAACCAGGATTGTTTTCTTCCATCTTGTAATATACAGGACTGTGTTTCCTCCATACAATAAGGACATGCTAACTTACCTGGTGATACGCCCAAATTACAGCTCTCGTTAGAAATAGTAAGCGGTCGCTGTCAAATATAGAACCCAACTGGGTTGGGTGTCGAATCCCACAGGGAATACTCTGGCCACTAAGTGTTGCAATTATTAGTAGACTGTTGGTCAAAAATTCCAAGGAAAAAGGGGGGTTTGGTTTAGGCGTGAACTAATATTATCAAAGTAACGATGGAATGATTTGTGTAGTAAGATTTAATCACAGAGAATGATAAGTTAGGGTTATGTCCACCTTGTAGTTTCTATTTCTCTATTAACTATGAATAATTCGGAATTTAGCTATGCATGCACTTATAGAGAATCGTATTCTAATTTTAAATCCAAGTGTTTCTCAAGCATCAAGGATTTATTTCTCTTTAGCTCTCTCGAGCGTAAAGTGTATAACGAATGGTACAAATTCTCCAAGAAGTTAATCCGGGTTAAGGCATTAACGTGTAAATAGAGGTTGGAAACCCTATTTCCTTGTCACACTCTCTTTTCCAAACATGTAACTTTTCTCTCGAACAAGTTAATGCTATAATGGTGTATTCTCTACGTTTGCAACCATGAGAATTCAATCAAACGAAGAGAGTAATGATATAAGTAGCATAACACATCAAGAATTCACAAACTCATAGCAATAGATAGTATCTTAGAAGGTTTCCATAACCCTAACAGATAAGTTTAGCTACTCATGGATACAACGGAAATCAAAGTAGACATCATCATCATACCACAACTTAGCATAATCTTCGCGATGGGGATGATTTAGCGTCAATAAGAGGAGGACGTCGTTCTCTCTCTGTTGCTCAAGCTTAGCCGTGTTTCTCTGTTCTAAAATATTACAGAATCTGGAAATTGACTAATGACTAATTGTCGAATGCTGCTGAAAATTCAGCAATAAGGTTTTTAATAATATCCTTGTCCAATATGTTGCTACTGCCTCCTTAAGTATTTAAAAATACTGGGTTTGCCCGGGAAAAAGTTCCCATGCAGCACATTCAGTCCAAAAGCTGCCTTCCCTCTTATGTGAAGTTTTCCTTTGCTGCCCACAGGTCCACAAAGTGCTGAAATCTTCCTCATTAGTACCTGGAAAATATGCTAATCACATAGGTCAGCTCACTTAAAGGAAAATGGACTAAAAGTGCAAGAATTGTATATTTTATCCTCAAAACTTAGCTAAAACATGGGTAAATTATGGTGCTTAGATGTATAAATACGCCCAACATCACCACCCCACACTTAAAGCTTTGTTTGTCCTCGAACAAAAGATTACATCCATGCAAACACCTAACTAGAATTTCATAATAGCAACACAAAATTTTCAACAAGACATGCACGGCAATTATTAACAAAGAGTAGGTTTCTTGATCATTACTAGAAACAACTCACTCTCCAACATAGACTCATTAGGATGGTTAATTCGTATCCACAAGTTAAGCCACAAAGAGTCATATAAAACTACCCAAAAATCATCAACCATGTGTTCTCACAAAAGATATCACCCATAATCACTCATATTTTTGCATTTTTCAAAACATGGGTATAAGAATTTCCTTGCTCTCACTCTCACAAAGAATTCTTATATTGCAACTGATGACCATAGGCTTGCCCTTAGTGTAATGCTCAACTAATATCAGACTGCTAAGTTTAGGATCAAATAGGTCTTTATGGGTTGTAATGTAGGCTAAGGGACAGGTAGGACTATTTTGGCCAGAAATAGTGACTATGTTCCCTAAGCGCTTTAATACACTACATTATGCCATTTACACAATCTTTTAATAACCACTCTACCTTCCTTTCATCTACCAACCCCTTTTCACCCATTTTGTTATTCAATCATAAACACAACTATTTTTTTGTTTTTCTATTATTTTTTAATTATTTATTATATTTTTTTTTCTTTAAATTAGGCATCCCTATGATAGCCACTCTTTTTCACAACATTTTCAAGTACCAATACACTCTGAGGCATCACTTTCACCATTCTCCTCTTATTTTGCCACATGATTCTACAATTTAAAGCGCTTAGGAGTTTGGATCAAATTATGTCTTGAAAAAAATGGATTAGGCTACATATGAGGCTGCCAAAGAAAATAGGTAAAGGCTCAAAGGGTGTTCACTAGAACAATGTACAAAGGCAGGTAAAAAGAAGGTAAACAATTTCAGGCTGCCAAAGAAATTTCTAAATCATCTCCTAAACTAACAATCTTTATTTCGCTTCACACACACACCAAACAAGTTCTAGCATCGGTCACAATAAAGAATATACAATAACCTCACACACACAAGGCACATGGTCAACTTCATTGTGAGCATTATAGATTCTTGACCCAACAGATGAATGAATTAAACCACAACATTATCACACAGTGAGTCACAACTTAGAGCCTAAGCGTCTCAATAGTAATGATTTAGCACTTACTCTTGTTACAATACCATGTGTCTATCAGAATAATTTTATGCAAAATCTAAAATCTAACTAACTAATTACGACGAACTAACTACGACTAATTCAAACAAACAAGAATAAATATAGGCAAGCAGTACAATACAACAGATATATACCCGCACCACACACTTAGACGGGACACACTGCCCTCAGTGGAAATAAATAAGGAAAACCTGATTAGTCGGACTCCTCTTCTATATCTGGGGTCATACCCCCTGCGTCGGAATCATCATCAGAGTCGTCATCATCAGAGTTGTCCTCCATATCTGAGTCTGGCAGTCGGCGATCATCGTCAGTCAGCACGTCATCATCGAGAGGTTCCTCAAAATGTACCCCCACCCCACACATGGCCCGTGCATGCTCATTAAGCGGGTAGTCATTGTCCAACTGTTGAAGCTCTGCATCAGTCGGAACACGACCCCCATTCATCATGGTAAACCTAGTCATGCCATACAGATGGCGAAAAAAAATTTCATCTCGAGCATGTCTCTCAGCAGTGGTAAGGTTGATGCCTTGACCAATTTCAGGCTCTTTAATCTTCGTGAGATCAACCTTCTTCGGGTTGTGTGGCAGCTTATGGTCCGCGGGTTCCTCTTCAATGTGCTCCTTCCTTAAGATCGCAGTCAACAAATTGCCAAAACTGAAATGGGACCTTTTGTGCAGCCTAGCCTTGCGCATTGACAATTGTATAACCACACCAATGTTGATGGGAATATTCATCATCAGAGCGTACACCAAGCAGACTCGATCACGTATGATCTTAGTGTATTGTGTCCCAGGAATTAAGCAAGATTTGACTATCCTTAACCATATGCGAGCTTCTCTGTTCAAAGAGGCATACAGGTAGGTGCTGTGACGACCATTATCCTTGTGACGAATCCACCAGGTCATGGACCTTGTTCCACACAGTGTATGTCTGATGGCCCTATAGGGAGGTCTGTGATAAAGCTCCTTGAGTGGTGATGTATCCACAGATGGAGTACCTATAAAAGAGTTGAAGAACTCCGCGTTCAGTTGCAAGACTTGGCCCTGAATTTTTACTTCACTTTCGGTAGTCTTTGGGGACCAATTGGCGTAAAATTCTCGCGTCAAATCAAGATTGCATTCCTCCATATCTTGGAAAATGAAATCAATATTTAGTGCCATGATTTTAGCCAAAATGCGGGGGTCTCTTTTTGCTAGACTCTCCTTCTGCATCAAATCCACGTGAACATATTTTTTTACTTTGTTGTTCCTATACCACTTCTTCCCTTTCTCCTCTAGAACCCACTTGATTCCAAAAGTGCGTTGAGGCACTTGTAGAGAGGAGGACTCAGCCTGATCTTTTCTTGCCCTTTTTTGACCTTTCTGTGAGGTGGACACTTTTTCTTTTCCTTGTCGTCCTTTTGGGGCTATTCTACCTGAGATCACAATATAGTCCTGTTAGTTTCATCTTGGAAGATTTACTATATTCGGAAAAGAAAATCGTGATGGTACCACCCTACACTTAATTTGTTTGCATAACGTTATTAATCATGTAATCTTGACTATCCTTTCCGACTTTATTTCATTGGATTAATCCAATCTCTGAACAAGATTACCACATAGAAATCGTCTCAGGTCATTGCATAGAAATAAACACATTATCTTATGCTTGTAGTCGTTCAAACGTTCCAGCTTACGACTTTCAAGATTATGGGTCGGGTTTGGTCCATATATAAACGGGTTAGGAGGAAAAAAAGCATAGGTAGGCGGCGCCTATTGCTTTACCTATGATAGCATAGGCGGCGCCTATAACAATGCCTCGTTTGGCATAGGCGGCGCCTTGTCCATTGCCTATGTGAGGCAGTGAGCATAGGCAATGGCACAGGCAGCGCCTATAGCATTGCCTACATTGGCATAGGCATTGCCTTGTCCATTGCCTACATTGGCATAGGCATTGCCTTGTCTATTGCCTATGTGAGGCAATGAGCATAGGCAATTGCATAGGCATTGCCTTGTCCATTGCCTACATTGGCATAGGCAACGCCTAGCCTATAGCCTTTGCTCCATCATTCTTAACTTACCACCTTTAACATGACTCACTTTCAAATAAAAATTTGGGACTAATCTCCTCCTTTGTACGTCTTGCACCTACACTTAATCAAAAACAACAAAAATGATTAGAAGGATGGGTTGCCTCCCACCAAGCGCCTTAGTTTTGGTCGTGGCTCGACTCTTCTTTTTGAATTTTTATTTACCAAAAACAAAATCCTAGTAAAATGATAGGTTGCCTCCCATGTAGCGCTTGATTTATTGTTGCGTCATGACATAGTTATCTCGATTACTCAAACTTTATCAAGATATCTGGTGGCTTCTCCGGTGGTGAAGGTTGATTATTAAGGTCGAGGTCCATCTTCTTGTGGGAATATGAATACGACCCCATTCCTGTCAAAACACAAATAGTTTCTTCGTACTCTTCAACATCCTCACGCTCAAAGTTCAAAGCAGCCAATGGCTCGACAGTAAGCTGTTTCTCTAACGATAATTCCTTCTCATCCTCATAATAAACATCAGCTATAGAAAACACATTCATATCCTTGGGCTACTTCATTGATTTGCTTACATCAAAACGTACCACCTCGTCATTCATCCAAAATAAAAGCTCATTTGCTCGTAAATCAATAAGCACACTTCCTGTTGCGAGGAAAGGTCGACCTAAGATTATGGGTACCTCAAAATCCACTTCGCAGTCTAGAATAACAAAGTCTGCAGGAAAAATGAAGGTAGAAACCTTCACTAATACATCATGCCAGATACCAATAGGTTGTTTTACCGACATATCTGCCATTACAAGCCGTATGTTGGTTGGTGTAGGATCGCCCTACCCCAACTGTCTATAGATGGATAGTGGCATCAAATTAATGCTAGCCCCTAAATCACATAAAGCCTTAGAAAAGTTTAAAGATCCAACTGTGCAAGGAATAGTGAAAGCACCCGGATCTGCCTTTTTCTGTACTAAAGAACTCGTGGCAATTGCACTGCAATGATGAAAATTATATGCCAGCTCATAGCTTGCTGCCTTTTTCTTTGTCAAAAAGTCCTTCATGAATTTGGCGTACCCTAGCATCTGCTCCAGTGCCTCCACCAAAGGCACATTAATGGTCAGCTGCTTCAACATAGTCATGAATTTACTGAACCTGGTGTCATCAGCCTTCTTCTTCAGTCTCTGAGGAAAAGGTGGTGGTGGATCTGGAAGAGTTTTCTCCACCACTTCCTTTTTATGTTGCTTTTCATTATCAATATTTTCAGACTGCTGACATCTAGGTGTAGTATCATGAACGTTCTTATTCTAATTTTCAGCTTCTACAAAATCATCACAATCTGTTTCAATAACATTCTCTTCTATATTATCAACTACCAGCTTGCCTTTGGATGGGTTTTCCAACACCTTACCACTCCTGGTAGTAATAGCAAAACATGATCCATCATTCCTTGGATTTTGCACAGTGTCACTAGGTAAAGTGCCAGCTTTTCGTCGATTGAATGCCACCGATAGTTGACTCATTTGTTGTTCCAGCTGTTTTATTGTAGTGGAATGCGAGTCAACCAATTGCTTCATTGAGGACAAATCATTTTTTACCTCAGCTACTCCCGTGTTGGTTGTCTCCACTCCTTTCAACAACTTAGCCATCATGTCCTCCATGTACATCTTCCCAGAAGCAGACGCAGCAGCTTCATGATTTCCAGGAGGAACATACAAACCACTCCTGTCAATCTTATTCTTACAACTCTCTTGGTCTCGGTCCTTGTATCCGGATTTATCATAATAGTTCCGACCTTGGTTTCCTTGGGTATTGCCTTGGAAACCCCCCTGATTACTCAAGTAGTTTGCTTCCTCCTCAGAATCGGAGTCATCTCTTCCCCATGATGCAACAGCTTTCACCTTTTATGTCTTCCCTGATAATAAATGCTTGGTAAGAAGGTCCATCTGTGTTTTCATGTGAGCCATATCCTGGTCACGTTCTTCTTCTCTTTGCCTTTGTTCTGCCTTCAAGCCAATAGATATAGTAGAGATTGCTACCTCAGAATCCCTGGTATGCCAAGCTCTACTCTGCTTTGTCATACAATCTAGCATATCACTTGCCTCAATAAAAGTAAGGTCCATGAATGACCCACCTGCAGCATTATCGACCACTAGCTTAGTCACCGAGTTCAAAGCCCTGTATAATATCTCCATCAAGTGGACATTGGTCATATGGTGATTTGGGCACTGCATAAGCTTATTCTTGAACCTCTCCCATGTCTCGTAGAGATCTTCAGCTGGAAGTTGTCTGAAATTTCTTATCTCATCTCTTAACTGTGCTCTCTTGGATGGCGAAAAGAACCTTTCTAGGAAAGCTTCTTTCAGTTGCCTCCAATTAGTAATAGAGTTAGGAGTTAGCCCGTTTAACCATAGAGTTGTCTCTCCAGATAGAGACAATGGGAATAAGCGCAGCCGGATTGCATTCTGCCCAACCCCTGGATTGTCAAATGATTTGCATATTGAGATAAAATTAATCAGATGCATATTCGGATCGTCGCCTGGAAGTCCACCAAATAACCCTTTGACTTGCAATAGCTGGATCATGGTGCTAGTGATATTGAAATTGGCTCCAGGTGCCAAGGGCGGAGGAATAATAGCCCCTGTGGCACCAGCCCTATCCAAATCGTCATCTTCATCATCAAAAGCAACCTGTACAGCTCGGCGTTCAGGTCTCATTCTAGCTTGATGATCTATGTTGACATTCCTATTCACAGGTGCAACCACATCATCTGCACGCCTTGGGTTTAATAATTCATCATCACCCAGGTCCTCATCATCAAGATTCGTTGCCCGACCTGGGTGATCAACATTCTGTTGATGTACTTGCGCAGCTGCCAATGCAGCTAATCTAGCTTGCTCCTGTTGAGTAGCCATCCTTTCAATATTATGTTGCGCATCCATTCTGCCAGTGAGTTGTGGTTCAGGTTTTATGGGTAATAATGGCTGACCAGATCTTCGTGTATTTGGCATGCACTCAACCAAACCTGAACAAAACAAAAACAACAAACAAAAAGTAAAATTATAGAATCTTTGACCAAAGGGTCTATTACCTATCACAAATTTAGTTGACAACCGTAGTCCCCGGCAACGGTGCAAAAATTTGATACGCCCAAATTACAGCTCTCGTTAGAAAGTGTAAGCGGTCGCTGTCAAATATAGAACCCAACTGAGTTGGGTGTCGAATCCCACAGGGAATACTCTGGTCACTAAGTGTTTCAATTATTAGTAGACTGTTGGTCGAAAATTCCAAGGAAAAAAGGGGGTTTGGTTTAGGCATGAACTAATATTATCAAAGTAACGATGGAATGATTTGTGTAGTAAGATTTAATCACAGAGAATGATAAGTTAGGGTTATGTCCACCTTGTAGTTTCTATTTCTCTATTAACTATGAGTAATGCGGAATTTAGACATGCATGCACTTATAGAGAATCGTATTCTAATTTTAAATCCAAGTGTTTCTCAACCATCAAGGATTTATTTCTCTTTAGATCTGTCGAGCCTAAAGTGTATAATGAATGGTACAAATTCTCCAAGAAGTTAATTCGGGTTAAGGCATTAACGTGTAAATAGAGGTTGGAAACCCTATTTCCTTGTCACACTCTCTTTTCCAAACATGTAACTTTTCTTTCGAACAAGTTAATGCTATAATGGCGTATTCTCTATGTTTGAAACCATGAGAATTCAATCAAAACGGAGAGAGTAATGATATAAGTAGCATAACACATCAAGAATTCACAAACTCATAGCAATAGATAGTATCTTACAAGGTTTCCATAACCGTAACAGATAAGTTTGGCTACTCATGGATACAACGAAAATCAAAGTAGACATCATCATCATACCACAACTTAGAATAATCTTCAAGATGGGGATGATTTAGCGTCAATAAGAGGAGGACGTCGTTCTCTCTCTGTTGCTCAAGCTTTGCCGTGTTTCTCTATTCTAAAATATTACAGAATCTTAAAATTGAATAATGACTAATTGTCGAATGCTGCTGAAAATTCAGCAATAAGGTTTTTAATAATATCCTTGTCCAATAAGTTGCTACTGCCTCCTTAAGTATTTAAAAATACTGGGTTTGCCTGGGAAAAAGTTCCCATGCAGCACATTCAGTCCAAAAGCTTCCTTCCCTTTTATGTGAAGTTTTCCTTTGCTGCCCACCGGTCCACAAAGTGCTGAAATCTTCCTCATTAGTACCTGAAAAACATGCTAATCACATAGGTCAGCTCACTTAAAGGAAAATGGACTAAAAGTGCAAGAATTATATATTTTATCCTCAAAACTTAGCTAAAACATGGGTAAATTATGGTGCTTAGACGTATAAATACATCCAACATCACCTGCAGTACTCCATCCCGATAACATAGAATATGTGGAAAAGTCACTTATTGTCCACGTCAAAGCTAACCTTAATTGGAAGTTTTTATTTTTTGAGTTGTCAAATGCTTCTGCACCTGTCTCCCATAACTAGGTCAATTGCTTTATTAGAGGATACAGATAAATATCAATTTTATATTTGAGATTTCTTAGACCTGGAACAATGATTGTTAAGAACATGTAAGCCTTTTTCTTGTACGATCCTAGAGGTAAATTTTATGGAGAGATAATCACTGTCCACGAAGAATATTTCCTTCGAGACTGGCTAAATGGTTGAAAACCATCTGTACACAACCCCAACCTGACATTTCTTGGTTCATCAGCAAAAAAAGGAATGAGTTTTATTGAAGTACTTCCAAGCCTCAGAATCTGATAGATGACGTGTAAAACCATCCTTTTTTATGCTCATGATGCCATCTCATATCGGTAGCTGTAGCATGGGATGCATATAATCTTTGTAATATTGGAGTCAAAGGAAAGTAATACATTTTCTTTTAAGGGACAAATTTCATCTTACGAGAGCCAGCACAACGCTTGTACCTTTGCTTGGCACAAAATGTACAAGATATAAGGTGTTCATCATCACCCCAATACAACATATATCCTGATTCATAACAATCAATCTTTTCAATCGACAAACCCAAGCTACACACTAGCTTTTTAGACTTATAATAGCTATCAAGCACTATGTTATCTTCTGGTAAAGCCTCTTTAAACAATTGCATCATCTGGTTATAACCTCTCTATGACATATTGTTGTCCATTTTAATATTTAACATCCGAGAGACAACTACAAGTTGAGAGAGGTTTGAACCGGGATACAATTCTGCATCAGCAGCTTGTAGCAAATCATAAAATTTTCTAGACATAAGATTAGGATCTTACTCCATTGAATGTTTAAAAGGATCAGAAGACTCAAGTTCAATATTGGTAGAAGATTGCCAACTCGAACCTTGGGGAAAGTTAGGACCAGCTGCATCCAAAATCATTTGTCGGTATGAATTTTCTCCTTATTCAGGTTGACCACCAGCATGCAAGTCATTAACATAAGAAGTCCCACTTATTACATTTTTTCCCCTTGATGCTTCCAAATAAAATAGTTCTCAACAAATCCATTTTGATAAAGGTGATATTTAAGAGTTTCAACATCTATGAATTTAAAGTTCTGACACTTTGTACATGGACATCTAACTTTGTCACCACTCATCCGATTTGGTTGAGAATATGCGAATTGGATAAATTCATTCACACAGATTACAAAACTAGATTATAAAGCTCCTCGACCATCTAACCTCTCATACATCCAACCACGCTCTATATTATTCATGTTCCTATTAATGTTGAAATTAAAAAACACGACAATCAGTGTTAATTAACCAGCTTTCTGGAAGTTCATATTAAGAAATGTGATAATTAATGTTAATAATTAACCTTGTTGGAAATTCATATAAAGAAATATGACAATCTATGATTAGTCTCTATACGAAGAACTACTTAGCAAAGAAAGCATAACTAATCTAATCAATTGATAGTTTAATAGTTTCACTAAAATATTCAAAGTGATGCTTTCAAAGAAGAAAACAGAATTAGTTTATCACAAAAAATAGAATGCACAAATGTAGTTGATCTATCTCTTCAAGCCCCAATAGTTGACCTATCTAAAGCTCAATACCAACAAATAGAATGCACAAATGAGGAATAAGAACATCAACAAAGGTAGAAGATAAATACCAAGCCACAAAGACTGGAAAACAATTAATGAATCTGAAAATGTAGTGGAAGCTAAAAAGGAACCAACAACAAAATACATTGTACACACCATATTACAATATATCCAAGTATATTTCACAATCCCAAGGGACCGCCCACATGTTTAGAAAGGGGACCATAAATTGAGAAACTGTTTTGAAAAAATAGAAAAAAAAAGGACAAAACAACTCTTAAAGCAATTTCTCCCTATCTTTATGTATTCACTTAGTAACAATGTGGACAGTTTAAAGCAAGCCTACTGAATAATCTTTTTCATTCAACTAATCAAGTAAGGCAGCACGATTACATTAGCTTTTTGACCATGAACAAAAAAAGTTAGTGGCTAAGCATCTTGGCCATCCAACTGAAATTGTAAGACAAAAGGAAACAAAGAGGAAAGGCAGCAATATTGACTAACTATATGCTGCGATACAAGAGTTGGCAGTTGAAACTTCCAAGCAATAATGAAAATTCAAATAGATTAGCAGAAATATATACAGTACAAAACGCATTAATGATTCATACCAAGATCATTATTAACAAGCCCACAACTGTTAGCATGCAAACTGTAGCATTCACTGTTGAAATCTCCAATAGAAAGAAGAAAATAGTGATACATACTTCTCTGTAGACACCAAATGTATCTTACATGCACAATTACAACAATAAATTACAAACGGAATCAAGAAGCCAACAAACATACCACGAAAAATAAGAAATCAGAAAGAAAGTTTAGAAAATATTACTTGAAGAACTTTATAGGCCAATTCTCAAACGTGACTCCTTTGCTAAATTTCAGTCAGCTCTAGAATGCACAACATTTACTTTCTGGGATATTAACAAAATAATAACAAAAATAAAAACTTCTATGAAAAATACTTGATAATAATGAATAAACAAGTAAAATTATACAAACCCATTTGAGTACCTAAAGAAAAGATGTTCAAATGATTGAAACAATTAGAAGAAACAGAAGGGTAAATTGTGAAATTGAGTTTAGAGATTGACAAGAATGAGTCATTTTTACCTAATTTTTGTTTAATTTCCTGAGAAATCAAAACCCCTTTTCTATAACAAAATTGATTTTCCATTTCCTAAATGTTTGCATGAATCCATTTCTAAATTGACAGATTAGTGACAATGTGACATTTAAGCCCCACCACCACCCCCACTGACTTCATCCCTCACATTATTACAACAAAAAAAGGAAAGAGTATACCTAAATTGCATCATTAGTCATTCTATTAAGGAGAAAAGTTCAAAGATGAAAACCTAGACCTAAATGCTTATTGCATGAATCCTAGACCTAAATGGTGATGTTATTTCATAACCCCAAATGTTGTTCATTAGTCCTAAATTCTTGCATGAACCTAGATACAGTCCAAAAAGTCAATAAAATTGAAAAAACCATAGATTTGTAATGGGTTAAATTAGATTATGGGCAAGACCTAAAATAAATTGAGGTCTAATTCATTCTTACTAAAGACAAAAAGAAATGATGAATTAGAGGTGAGAAGATAAAATTCATACCTGATTCAAGCTAAGAAAAACACAAACACGAACTTTCAGCATGAAATTAGAGCTTTCATGGCCGCATTTCAGAGAGAGGAACTAGAGAGAGGTATAAATAGTGGAAAAAATTGTGCCCTAAACATTTTAGTGTTATAATATATTATTTAATTAAAATATAAATGCGTGCGATAAATTATTTTGCCGCTAATAATAAATAACATTTATAAGAATATTCTACATCTTATTGATGCCTCAATCCGTTGCTAATTCCGTTGGTACATATTAATTGAAACAGTGACACCTTATTTGTTGTTGCATTCGTCACAAAATTAAGACACCAATTTTTCCGCAAATATTGGCAGCGGATAACAAGTCCCTTCGCTCATCCATTGCTATATCACTGATAAAACAAACTTGCTAATTTTGTGATAGATTCATTATTTCATTGCTAATACGTCGCTATACAGTGGCAAAATATAATCCATCAGAAAATTTCATTGCTAAATGCTATTTTTTTCGTAGTGAAGGCTCCTCTCCTTAAATATACCATGTCAAAACATCCATCACCATGGAAAATCAAAATGGGCTAAGGGTCGATCCTTGGTGCAACCTTGTCAAAATAGGAAAGGTCTTTGAATCTACTCCTACCTTCCTTATATGTGTCTTTGCTCCATCATACATGTTTTGAATCGACCTTGCGTACTCCACTGCACGCCATTTGATTTCAAGCACTACCACAAAATCTCCCTGGTGACTTTATTGTAAGCCTTCTCAAGATTAATGAACACCATGTACAAGCCCTTCTTCCTCTCCCTAAACTGCTCTACTAATCTCATTACAAGGTGAATGCCTCAGTAGCTAAATGACCTGGCATGAAACAGAACCGATTCTTGGAAATAATCATGATCCTCCTCAACCAAAACTTTACTACACTTTCTAAAACCGCAATAGTATGACTAAACATCTTGATACCCCTATAATTATTGCAACTCTTAATGCCCCCTTGTTCTTATATAATGGTATCATCGTTGACATGACCCAAACTAGGGACTTGTCGTATGGGCATCTCAGGCCCAATAAGGACTGGAGACCACCCCATTTCTTATCCTAACCAACCAAGCATATATCCTGAGTTGGATAAATTTTGAGCATATAACAAGATAACGTGTTTAAAAATACTCCAAACTCTGGGATATGTTTATGAATGTGAGCAACCTAACAAAGTACGATCGACTGGTACCAACCACACAACCTTTGCCAAAATCAAAATAATAACCAAGTTCAAAACCAAACCATTCCATAACATAATAAGATAGGATAGAACAACCAACAATATAGTCAAAAAGTATAAACCCCAATACCAATGCCAATACTAAGGCTGATACCACTACTGATGTGTGAGAAAATGCTAACATATTTTATGCTTTTAGCCATGAATAATTTTGAAGTCTTAAGCAACTTTTATTGTATTTGATTAGTTTTAGTTTAATTTTACGGTAAAATATGAGGTGCAGCGGAACCAATAATAATGGAAGAAAAAAAGTTGAATTTTGAAGCAAATAAAGGTGTGACTGACAATATTCATATAAGTTGTTATCCTGGTGATACGCTATCAAGGCCACCATCAGACTTAACTAGAGAATGGGAGTTAAAGAGAAGTTGTGATGAAATTTTGTGACAAGGCGTTAGAGTTGTGATAAGGCGTCAGGATCATCGTCAGCCTTAGCCAGAAATTATCAAAAGGGAAGAGGAGCTGACGATATCCATGATACGTCGTCATACTCCTAATACATCATCATCCACATCATCAGCCTTAGGCGAAGATTGTCAAAATTGAAGAAAATACGACGTCATTCCTGATAAGGCATCAGACCCTTGATAAGGCATCACCTAATGGCATCACCTGTCTGAGAAATTTACTTAAGTTGTTATTTTATTTACTTAATTAGACTCAAGTATAAATAGTAGCTTTTAGGGTTATCTAATGATCATTGACATATATTGCAATATACGTTGTGCACAATTTTTCTCTCTCTCGAGTTCTAATATGCTCTAGAATATTATTGTTGAGAGAAGATTGTCGTTAATATTTTGGGAGTTTTGTATTGAGATTCAGTTTAAGTTAATCTGCCCAACTATGAATTCAACTTGTGTACTTGTTTATTGCATCATGAGTGGCTAAACTCCATTAACCTGAATTATGGGATCTAGGGTTAGGTCTTGATAAGGTGCTAAGTATTCCAGATTCAATAGGTGGTAGGATTTTTTAATAACTCTGAAGCTTTAATCAACATCTGTTGGTTGCAAAAAGTAGACACACCTGCTTTGATTTGTTTGAGAAAGAAATCAAATATATTAGGAAGTGAATTATTAACAGGAACTCGAAAATAATTCATTTCATAATCAGCGCTTAAAAAAGGTTGGTTAACCTGAGGTAAAATCTGGGTAGTGAATAGAAATTCCCTAAGTCCAAGAGGATTAGGAAATTAAATGCTTAAGTAGGTCGAGAGACATTTGAGAATAACAACGATAAAGATAGCTTGTTATCATACCCACCATGAGAATCTTGAATCACCTTTAGCATCTGTCATGTACCGTAAGCCCTAGTGAACACAATTCTGATTATTTCATTAACTCTTGATTACAAACATCAAAATTAAAGTGACAAACAATTATTCATGAAACTTAAACTCCCCATTTCTAAAAACATTAAACTATAAGTGAATTAAATCGCAAACAACTTGGGTTCACACCTTATTCCCTATGGGATTTGACCCCAACCTTGTTAGATTTTATATTGACAACGATCGCTTACACCTATTCAAGAGTGTAATTTGAGCGTTATCAAAAATAGCTCCGTTGCCAGGGAATGCAGTTGTTAACTAAAAATTTGTGTGCGCTAATTGACTGTTAGTTAAGTTTTCTACATTTATGTTTGTTTGTTGTTTTGGTTTAATTGTAGGATCCTTGTTATTTATGCCAAAAACAAGAAGTCCAGGAGAACTGTTATTACCAATTAATCCAGAACCGTAGCTGATTGGGAGAATGGTAGAATAGCAAGAGGCTGATAGACGGGCAGCCTTGACCAGGGCTCAGGCGAACGTATAGAACGAGGGTCAATAAGTACATCATCCAAACCCTTATAATGAAGATTTGGGTGATAAGGGATTGCTGATTCCTCAAAACCCAAGGCGAGCAGAGCAATTGCTGCACTAGTGCAGCAAAATTTCAATAGAAACCATCCAATTAGAGGAAGGTATGGTCAATTGCCTGTCCAATACGAGGTTGATGGAGATGATGAAGGAATGGACGGAGCAGGTGCAATAGGTGCTATTATTCCTCCATCATTAGCACCTGGTGCAAAATTCAGCATAACAAGTACCATGATTCAACTCCTGAATCTGAAGAGATTTTTTGGTGGCATGCCTGGTGATGATCCAAACATGCACTTGGTGAACTTTATCACCATCTGCAAATCTTTTGATAATCTGGGAGTGAGAAAGAATGCAATCCGGTTGAGATTGTTTCCATTGTCTCTATTTGGAGAGGAAACAATGTGGTTAAATAAGGTTATGCCTGATTCCATCACCCACTGGAGGGATTTGAAAGAAGCATTCCTAGAATGGTTTTTTCCACCCTCTAGGAGGGTATAATTGAGAGACGAGATCAACAACTTTAGATAGCTCCCTACTAAAGCTTTGCATGAGACATGGGAGAGGTTCAAGAAGAAGCTGGCACAGTGTTCGAACCACAATATAATGAACCTACACTTGATGGAGACTTTGTGCAGGGCTCTCAGCTCTGTGACAAAACTGATTGTAGACAATGTTGGTGGTGGTTCGTTTGTTGATCTATCTTTTTAAGATACCTTAGATATGCTGAATAGGATGACCAAATAGAGTCAGGCTTGGTATACTAGGGATTCTGTGGTAGCTATCCCAACTGTTTCTGTTGGTATGACTACAGAGCAGCATAGAAGAGATGAGAAGCGAGACCAAGATATGTCCTACCTAAAAGCACAGATGGATTTGCTGACCAAGAACTTGCTGTCAGGCAAGACTGAAAAGGTCAAAGCTGTGGAATCTCAGTGCACTGCGACTACTAATGCAAATGAGAAGGCAAACTATATGAGTAATCAGAGGGGTTTCCGAGGCAGTAACCAAGGGAATCAAGGTCGAAACTTTTATAACAAGACTGATTATAAAGATAGGGAGCAAGGAAACTGGAGAAGTAATAATGATAGGAGTGGTTTATATGTTCCTCCTAGAAGTCGGGATGTTGCACCAACTAGCTCTGGAAAGATATCCATAGAGGATATGATGGAAAAATTATTGAAGGGAGTTGAGGCTACCAACTCGGGGGTAACTACTATGAAGAGTGAATTGTCTACCCTGAGTCAGTTGGTTAGTTCACACTCCACTTCTATCAAGTAGTTGCAGAAGCAGATGAGTCAACTCTCTACAACACTTAACCAGAGAAAAAATGGTACTTTACTTAGTGATACAGTTCAGAATCCACAGACTGATGGCTCATGCATGGCGATTACCACTAGGAGTGGCAAGATGTTACTTAGCCCATATGAGGGCAAATATGTAGATGGTAAAGTAGTTGTTGATGAATTTGAAGAAAGAAATCTAGTGGAGTATGAGAAGCTGGATAGTTCTGTTGATACTTCGGATAAGGAAAAAGAGAAGAAAGAGAAAGTGGTATTGAAAACTATCCCAAGACCACCACCTCCCTTTCCTTAACGATTAAAGAAGAAGGCTGATGATGTAAAATGCAGTAAATTCAGGGCAATGCTCAAGTAATTGACAATAATTGTGCCTCTGGTTGAAGCACTTGAGCAAATGCTAGGCTATGCAAAATTCATGAAGGACCTTTTGACTAAGAAATGGAAGGTTATCCATGAGATGGAGGAAAATCTTCTCCACTGTGGTGCTATCTCTACAAGGTCTATAGTTCAAAAAAAGGAAGACCCAGGATCATTTACCATCCAATGTATAAATATGCAGTTGGTAATGGCAGATAGGTCCGTGAAGTGGCCTGTGGGCATACTACACAATGTTTTGGTAAAGGTAGCCAATTTTATTCTGCCTGCTGACTTTGTGGTCCTAGATTGCGAGGTGGATTTTGAAGTACCCATCATCTTAGGTAGGCCATTATTTACAACTAGGAGAGTGCTAGTAGACATGGAGTTGAATGAGCTAAAGTTCAGGTTTAATGAAAAAGAAGCACGCTTTAAAATACACTCATCCATGATTCATCAAAAAGAGATGAGTGCTTTCTCAATTATTGAGGTCTTCTATTATGATGGTAAAGGGGCATCATCAGGTTGTCTTGGTGAAGTGTGAGTAGTCAAGATAACCAAGTCGTGTTGCGACAGTAAATCAGGTGCTATTGGGAGGCAACCCAAAGTTTTTATGTTTAAGCAAGTGTTTTTACTTTTATAATTAGGATTTAGTATATAGAAGGTGAAAAATGAGGACGTCAGCTGAAAGGTCATGACAACATCTCTAATAAGCCATCACAACTGTGATAAGCTATCAAAAATATCATCAGATAGGCCAAACTTGAGGTAGTCTCTATTAAGGATGATGATGTTTGTGATTGGCTATCACACTTGTAATAAGCCATCACAAGTCGTCGATAGCCCAAAGCCATAAAAGCTGAATTCTAGGCCCAGTTTAAAGTAAATCCAACCCGGCCCGACAGTGGAACCTCTCCAGATTTCCGTTAGTTTTGTTTTTATTTTTTTTAGATTATTTCTTTCATTAGTTAGGTTATTTCCTAATCATTTTAAAACACTTCAAGAAAGCATCTTCCTTGTGAATGTAGGTTTGAAGTTAAGGCCAAATAAAAAATAACAAAGTGTTCTCTCTCTTACATTTTCATATGCTCTAATCTACTCAAGAAGCTAAGTCACTTCCCAGGTATGATCAAATTTTAGCTTTTTTCTTTTCGTGGGTTAAGTGGTAAGCTTTTGAAAACATGGGGTGTTCAAAGAAGATGAATCATATTAGTGTGACCATTGTTGTTAAAAGTTGAAACCTAGGGTTTACAACTATGCACAACTTGAAAAAAGCTAAAAACTTAGTTCAAGAATAAAAAATTCCCTGTGATTCTAATAAGAATTTGGGTTTCTAATCAAGAATGGAAGTCACAAGTGGGGTTCTGATAAGAGCTGACGACATTCATGATAAGCTTTAGAGCTAATGACATTGATGATAGGCTATCAAAGTCGTGACGGCTTATCAAGAAATGTCGTCACACCTGGAACCTGAAGCATGAATGAGTCTTCTCAAAGAATGTGAAGCTTAAATGATTAATGTGTTTGTATTTATGCTCTTGAGGATTGACTAATGATTTTTTATTGCTACAGGAACCTTATAATGGCACCCAAAGGAAAGAGTCCTCAGCTTACCAAGAACGAACAATAGAAAAGTGTATGCTAGAAAATCATCGATGAGGAGTCTAATTATGAAGAGGAAGATCCTCTGCTCAGGAAGCAAAAGAAGAAGCAAAGCCCTACAAAACGTCCACTACTCCACCAGTTGAGGTGGAGGATAGTGAGGACACTGAAACAACAACAAATTCTGAGCAGGAGGTATCTGAACATTATGAACATGAGCAGCAAGAGTCTAAACACGTTGAATCTGAAAAAGAGGAATAGGAAGGGTCTGAGGAGTCTAAGTCTAAGGGAACAACATCCGGCTCCCCGTCCACTGAACAACAAGATGATGAAGAGTCTCCAGCTTTGGGAACACTTATCAAATGTAACAATCCTAAAGTTTGAGACAATGCTATATAGGAAATACCCAAAGCAGAGGGCATCTTTACTGCTGGGCTTCACAGAACTGATAGAAGAATAGCTAGAAGGCTGTTTCAGGAAGAAAAGTAGATTATCACCTAGGGGTTGAGTAGGTACCCTGAAGTGGAACCGAATTTCCAAGAGTATGGCGTGGGATGGTCCAAAAAAGGGGGAGGCTCATTTTTCCCTACACTAATCTGGGAATTTTACGAAAACTACCAACCTCAGTTAGAAAATATGAGTAGACCAGGAGAAAGAGTTGCAGACCAACCCCTGTTGGATAGAGTTTAGGTAAGGGGCGTAAGGGTTGATTTCTCAATCAGAAAAATCAATAGGTTCTTACATGGCCCCAACATTACTCCTCAGTCCACTGCACCATCAGTCTATGCTCGGATGAAGAATCAAGCAAAACAATATTCGTAGTTGGCCAACATCATAGTCGAAGGAGAACCAGCATGGGTGACCAACCCAAATGAGAGAATTTGTAAGTCCTCTTTGACTCAAGAGGCAAAGTTTTGGTGGGGTATAGTGCGAATCTGGTTGATATCCACTAGTGGAGATAACATTCTGGGTGATGACCGATCTATTCTAGTAGCAAGAATATTGCAAAAGCTCTCCCTAAATTTCAAGGAAATCATTATTGATGAGATAAAGATTAGAATATCGAGAACCGACATTGCTTATCCTCTTTCTTGTCTTATCATAGAGTTGTGTCAAGCTGCTAATATGCCAAAGATTGCAGGGGTTGATGATGACAATATTGCCCGTAAGACATATAACCAAGACTGAGACTTAATAGAGGTGTAGGGGTAGCAGCAGACCCTCCAGTTATAGATGCCAGTTCAACACCTAATGTGGAGGTGCAAGATTTTGAGACTGCGCACCCAAATTCTTCAGCACATGTAGGTTCAGTGCCTGAGAATGAACCAAACCCCTTATCTCCTAAGTAGTCACAGGATTTGCAGTTCATCTAATTGATATCAGAAAAGTGGCTAAACAAGCTAAATGGTGTGAGACACAGCTACATGCCTTTGCCAAACAGTTTGCTGCTGCAGTAGACAAGAGAATCAAGGCTGCCCTTTAGCCTTTTGTGTCTTTTCCTGAATGGGTTGCAGATTTGAAGAACCGATTTGACGCACAGGCAAAAGAAATGTCAGGGGATGATCTTACTAAATTCGGAGCGATATTGGACAAGGTAAAGACAGATATTAGGGTGTTGCAGCAACACCAATTTATGGTGCCGACAGGTACGGTTGTGGATGAATCTGAGGAAGAAATTCCAATACTTGACCTCACTGGAGATTCACCAAAGAAAAATAAGAAAAAGGGGGAGAAGAAGGTCAAAGATAAGAGAGAAGAATTAGAGAGTGAGGAAGAAAGAATAGTGAAAAAGAAGGTGAAAAAGAAGGCCAAAAAAGAGGAATTGAAGAAAGAAAGAATGGAGTCCCCAGCGGACAACAAAAAATAGGAGGTAGCCATCCGTGCTAGGGCTGCAGGTGCCTCATCTATCAGGGCTCCAACCACTGCAAGGCCAGGTGCTCCCGATGGAGAGAAAATAGCAGATGATGTAGCAGTAGGGTCGGAGAACCATAAGCCTCACGCTTGATTAACTCCAGGTATGCCATACACCCTGATTTTATTTTATTTTCAATTTTAAGTTGAAGGTGTAGGTCAGAATGTTGTTGTCAAATTTTTTGGTAGATAATTAGGAGTAATACAGGTACTTGAGGCAGTTAGCTTGTTTTGTGATTTTTGAGTACCTCTCCATTGGTCTGATATATTATTTACTGTGTGAATTGCATCCATTTGTGACCATGATGTATCTTTTTGTGGCATTAGTCCGGCAACTGAACAACCTATGTTAAACAAGTGCATGAACCGAATAAGTAGTGATATGGAATATACCTGTGTACCATGTGTGTGTAAGGTCTTACTCAGTTCTCGTTGTGTGTTGAATCTAGAACTTTCCCTGTTAGTCTTGCCATGGTCATAGGATAGGAGTTAGGAACGGATCATAAGCCGTTTTTTTTATTTTAGCCCACTTTAGCTAAAATGACCTTCCCTCTGTGCATAATATCTCTTGATCCCTGGTTTGAGCCTAATTAGTCTATTTCTTTCTACAACACCTCTCACCTTCCCGTCTACATCACAATGAACCTATTTTGACCCTGTTCCTTCTTTGACACTGTGCACCTTGACTTAAGCAAACAACCTATGTTGAGGGTGGCTATCATAGGTGTGCATGATGCAAAATGAGTATGACGAGAGGAAGAATAAAATAAAAGAATAAAAAGTTGGGTATGGTGAAAAAAGAATAAGAAAGAAGAAAGCTACGTAAAAGATAATATGACAATTGAAAAGACCGCATCCATCTTGAGCATGTGTGATCAATAAAAGAGAGGAAGAAAAGAAGGTTTGGAGTTGAATCCCCAAGATTTTAGTGTAGTGTCACGGAGTCATAGTCAGTCTAAACATACTATATTTAGAATTATCAAAGCAAATCAAGGATAATGATACAACACCATAGATGACTAGCAGTTTGAGAGCTAGTGTGTAAAACAAGGAGAAGGATAAAATAAGGGCGATAGTTCATACCAAAGAAATCAATGCATATAGCCAATGCAATATGTATGTATATATATATATATATATCATGTCGAGATAGGGAACAAGATTAGCATGATATTTGAAACCATTAACCTGGGCTGTGTAGCATGACCGACCTAGAACAAGGAACCTACGAACTATATGGGACCAGCTCTCCCCTAACAAATAGGGCCTCAGTATGTATAGCTGCACAAACCTGAGAGTATCCATAACCTCAATTCCTATATGGGGGACTCAAACCTCCCTGCATAATCAAGGTGAGTAAGTGCTAATACATATAGTAAAGGGGGACATGAACCTCCCATTCAGATAGTCATTCGAGGGACTCAAACCACTCGGTCAAAACACACCCGCACCGGTTAGCACAGTTTCCATTGATTGTCCTTCAAACTCCACTTTTATATTCTAGCTACACATCCCCCAATTAAGCCTAATTTAAAATAATCATTCTACATACACAAACAATAAAGTCAATCACTTATCAAAGGAATTTCGTTGGTATTGTCATACCAGCACTACTTGCAAGTACACCATATGCCATTATCATTATCAATCATTTATTCATTCAATTTTCTTTAGGACTCAAACCCATTGTCTAGCAAAGACACTTATTCAATTCAAAGTTTAGGGACTTGAACTCATTGTACAACTATAATACCCCAAACTTTATTTAAGTCAAATCTAGTCTCCAGAAGAGTTAGTGATGACTTCCTAAATGATTAATGTTTAAATCAGATGGAATTTCCCCAATTTTGATATTTTATCATGTGACAAATTGAATTAGCTTTCAATGATACCAATTTTGTCTAAATTCAGTATCAGAGTAAAACGTTATGGTTGTTTTATAGAAAACTATCAGAATTGCCCCAAAGTGATGGTCAGGCCGGTGGCCCGTTGAGCCAGCGATGGACCATCGCCTAACCCATCGCAACTAAGGTAGTGACCCCAACTTCTAGTCAAGTACGACAGCCAGGACCGATGAACCGTTGAGCTAGCGACGGACCATTGCCCAAACCGTTGCAGATGAGGCAGAAAGTTCAGGTTCTGGCCAAGTATGATGGTCAGGACAAATGGACCGTCGCCCAAACTGTCTCCATTTTTTATCATCATTTTAAGCCATTTTAAAAAGGGTATTTGGGTTTTTTTCCACCCATTTTAACCACTAATAGTGCAAGACCAACGCTTATAACCTTATTATTCATCTTCAACACCAAATTAGGGTTTCTCTAAAGATCAATCCCCAAGAACAAGAAACCCTAGGTGTTTAATTTCAAGTCAAGAATTCAAGCTTTCCTTTACCAATCTTCAAAAAATCATCCACCCAGGTATGTTAAGTGTTGATTCATGGGTCCCTTTCACCTATGAAGCTCAAGAAACCCTATTTGAAATATAAACTTTGGATTCCATGGTATGAATTGTATTATATCCATGTTTAGGTTATTTGATTTCTAAGTTGAACTCCTTAATGAATATCATGAAAATATGTTGGCATGTGCTTGAAATTCTTGCATTGGAAGTGTAAAGTATTACCATGATGTATTATTTCAATATTCATGCTTAAGTCTAAAGATATGCATGCAAGGTATTTGATAAAATGCCTAAGAGAATAGGAATTATACCTTATAACTCATTTATGACCAAAATTGATGAATCCATGATTCCCCCTCATGTTCAAAATGACTTCCATGTTATTGTTATGCATTGAAATTGTTCAATGGATTGTTCATGAGATTTGCCTATGAAATTATGACATATTTATATGCTTTCCTATTCATGTACCAAACCATGATAATCAAGTGCCTCATGAAATTCCCTAATCATTGTATTATGGATTGTTGACTAAGGTCATGTAACAAGAAGTGTCATATCTTGTGAGTTTCATGCTATCGAGTCCTGGGGTACTTATACCCGATAATTTAGCTGTGTACCTAATAGATTAAACCCTATAATAAGAATTATATGACTCATGATCTTGAGTTGTATCCGTAATATTTTTCTTGAAGATTTGGAGGCATTTCTTGTATGGGGTGCATGTATATTTGTTCACAGATCATAAGAGACTTTAGTATGTCTTTTCTTAGAAATATCTCAATCTTCGTCAGAGAAAGTATCAAGATCTCTTGAAAGATTACGACATGAGTGTCGTTTATCATCCAGGCCAGGCCAATATAGTGGCTGACGCTCTCAGTAGACTGTCTATGGGTAGTGTTGCTTATGTTGATGGCAGTAAGAAAAAGTTAGCTCAGGAAGTCCATCATCTTGCCACACTAGGTGTCCACCTAGTTGATACAGAAGAGGGTGATATATGGGTTTAGAGTAGTTCAGAGTCAAATCTAGTTTCCAAGGTAAAACAAAAATAGGATAGAGATCCAAGTCTTGTTAAGTTGAAAGAGTCAGTCAAGGATCAAAAAGTAGAGGTTTTCTCCCAAGGGATAAATATGGTATTTTGCATTGTCAGGTTCGTCTGTGTAGTCTAGGTATCGATGACTTGAGGCAACGAATTCTTACAGAAGCACATGGTGTGCGCTATTGTATTCATCCAGGGGCCACTAAGATACATCGCAATTTTTGATGAAAGATCTATTAGTGGAGTGGAATGAAGAGAGATATTTCAGAGTTTGTGGATAAATGCCCTATATGTCAGCAGGTTAAGATAGTGCATCAGAAGCCTAGTGAGTCCATGTATGAGTTTAGTATTCCTACTTGGAAGTGGGAAAAAGTGAACATGGATTTTGTGATGGGTTTTCCTTATACTCGTCGCCAGCATGATTCAATCTGGGTCATTATAGATAGGATGACCAAGTGAGCTCATTTACTTCTAGTCCATACCTCTTATTCAGCTAAGGATTATACCAAACTCTACATTAGAGAGTTTGTTAGATTGCATAATGTTCTACTATGTATTATCTCAGACAGAGGTACCCAGTTAACCTGTCATTTCTAGAAAGCATTCTAAAATGGTCTTCGTACCCAAGTTCATCTCAGTTCATCCTTTCATCCTTAGACAGATGGTCAAGCAGAAAGGAACATTCAAACTTTAGAAGATATGCTAAGGGTGTGTCCAATTGATTTCAAGGGTAGTTGGGAAAACTACTTGTTTTTGATTGAGTTTGCATACAACAATAGCTAGCATTCAAGTATTTGGATGGCTCCGTTAGAAGCTCTTTATGGTAGGAGATGTAGATTTCCAGTCGGTTGGTTCAAAGTTAGTGAGGCCTTAGTTATAGGGCCTGACTAAGTATTTGATACCTTTGAAAAAGTCTAGTTGATCAGAGAAAGACTTCAGGTTGCTCAGAGCCAACAAAAGTTTTGTGCAGAAGTGCATAGAAAAGATTTAGAGTTTGAGATTGGTGATTATGTTTTTCTAAATATCTATCCCATGAAGGGAGTGAAGAGATTTAGAAAGAAGGCAAAGGTCAGTCCCGATAAGTTGGTCCCTTCAAAATTCTCAGTCATTTCGGCAAGGTAGCTTATGAGCTCGAATTGCCTTCAGATGTAGCCTCAGTTCATCAAATGTTCCATGTCTCATTTTGAAATAAGTGCATGGGTGACCCTTCACTTGTAGTCCCTATAGAGGGAATTGATGTTCAGAACAGCCTCTCTTATAAAGAGATTTTAGTCAAATATCTTGACTACCAGACCCGTAGACTGAGGAACAAAGAAGTCCTTCTAGTTAAATTTTTTTGGGGGAATCAGTCCATTGAGGGAGCTACTTGGGAATAAAAAGCAGACATACGTACCAAGTATCCTCACCTCTTTTTTGCTAACTCAGATCTAGCTCAAGGTAATAATTCTCCTTAAGATTTTCAGTTTCATGTTCAGGTTTTAGTTGCAAGGTTGGTATCCATTTCATGTTTAGAATTCCATTATAAACTTGGTATTAAATACCATTGGACATTCAGTCATGCATTCATGGATCAGTTACTCATGCATCAGATATGCATGTTCAGTATGATATATATTCGGTTTATCAGTAATATTAGTCATGGAGTTATGTTTCAGTCTTTCATGTTTAGGATGTGCTCCAGTCTACCGTATCTCCCCTCTCAGTCAGTCTCATTTGAGGACGAATATTTATAAATGGGAGATATTGTAATACCCCAAACTTTTTGTAAGTCAAATCTAGTCTCTAGAAAGTTAGTGATGACTTCTTAAAGATTAATGTTTAAATAAGATAGAATTTCCCTAATTTTGAGTTTTTATCATGTGGGAAATATAATTAGCTTTCCAATGATACCAATTTCATCCAAATTTGGATCGAAATAAAAAGTTAAGGATTTTTTACAGAGAACTATAAGAACTGCCCAAAAGCGACGACCAGGCCGATGGACCATCGATCCAGTGACGAACCGTCACCCAAGTGATCGCGACTAAGGCAGTGACCTCGAATTCTAGTCAAGTGCGATGGATAGGACTGACGGACCGTCAAGTTAGCAATGGACCTTCACCTAAACCATCGTAGATGAGATAGAAAGCTCAGGTTCTGGCCAAGTACGACGGTCAGAACCGATGGACCGTCGAGTTAGCGACTGATTGTTTCCAAAACTGTCGCCACTTCTGATCAACATTTTAAGCCATTTTATAAAGGGTATTGGGGTCTTTTCCCACCCATTTTAACCCCTTATTATACCAGACCAGAGCTCATAGCCTCATTATTCATCTACAACACCAAATGAGGGTTTCTCTCAAGATCTATCCCCAAGAACAAGAAAACCTAGGTATTTAATTTCAAGTAAAGAATTCAAGCTTTTCTCCACCAATCTTCAAGAAATAATCCACCCAGATATGTAAAGTGTTGATTTATGGGTTCTTTTTCACCTATGAAGCTCAAGAAAAACCCTATTTGAAATATAAACTTTGGATTCCATGGTATGAATTGAATTATATCCATGTTTATATTGTTTTTTGATTTCCAAGTTGAAGTCATTAATGAATATCATGAAAATATGTTAGCATGTGGTTGAAAGTCTTGCATTGGAAGTGTAAAATTTTGCCATATTGTATTATTTCAATATTCATGCCTAATCCTAAAGATATGCATGCAAGGTGTTTGATAAAATGCCTAACAGAATAGGAATTATGCCTTATGACTCATTTGTGACCAAAATTGATGAATCCATGATTCCCCCTCATGTTCAAAATGGCTTCCATGTTATTGTTATTCATTGAAATTATTTGATGGATTTTTCATGATATTAGTCTATGAAATTATGACATGTTTATATGTTTTACTATTCATGTACCAAACCATGATAATCAAGTGCCTCATGAAATTCTCATTGTATTATGGATTGTTGACTAAGGTCAGGTGTCAAGAAGTGTTATGTCTTGTCAGTTTAATGTTATCAAGTCCTGGGGGTACTTGTACCTGACAATTTTGCTATGTGCCTAGAGCCAGTGTCATTTTTCAAGATACTCTCAGTCAAGCCATGTTCAGGAGATTTCAGTCAGTCTCATGACTCAGGAAAACACAATAATCTCAGTCAGTTATCAGATCATAGTGATACTTTGTAAGTCAATGAAACTCAGTATAATTAGTCCAGTTAGTTCAGTATAATTAATTCAGTGTCTAATCAGATGGGAGTAGGATTTAACATTGAGTGAGCCCAATGGCAACTTACCTACGAGTAGAGGGTGTGATTCTTAGAAGCAATCCTTGCACTCCAAAACTACGTAGCCAGCATACGTTTAGACATCTAACCTGTTGTATGAGGTTTGATGAGGTGGCTTAACTTGTTAGATGAGGGTCTTATCGCTCTCCTTAGAGTACTTGTTAGAGGAGGGATCTTTCATTGCTTGTCCTTACTAGTGGCGCGGTATTGACGCCCTTATGATTTGGGTTACAGATTGGAACCCAACTCAGCTATAATGCTTTATTTGGGGCATATCGGTTAGATGAATACTTCCCACAGTTACAGTTTTAGACTCACTCTCAGTAATAGAACTCAGATAGTTCTACAGCCTTTATAACTATTAGATACAATCATCATAGAATAGTACGAAACTCAACTAGTTCCACTAGACCCTAGATTACTAGACACAGTTGCTCAGTATCAGTTATATCAATTATCAGTAACTTATGTTATCAGTATTCAGACTCAGTAGTCAGTATCATCACGAATCCAGTTACAGTCTCTTACTCATACATGTATTCTCACGTTTATGTTATACAGTCAATTAGCATAGTTCATGCATATAAACCCTTACATTCATCCTATCTCATTATCATACCAGTACATTCAATCGTACTGACGTATTTATGCTATGGTGTTTTATACCATAGGTTTAGAAGCATGAGCTTCAGAGCATTAGTAGCACTTCAGATTTCAGAAACCACAATTAACAGTGAGTCCTTATCATTCGAGGATGATATGATTTTTTATTTCATTATTTCAGCTTACTTTTCAGTAGATGGAGTTAGTTGGGGATATGTCCCATCAATTCCTTATTCAGACAGCTCAGTCAGTTAGAGGATTTTTTACTAGATTCAGACTTCAGTATTTTCATACATTTACTTTAGTTTTGGTATTTTGATACCACATTATTTGTATATGGTTTTATCAAATGTTTATTTAGTTTTTAAACCTTATGGCATATTTCAGCCTAATATTTATTCATTGTACGTGGTGTTATGTAGTGTATAGGTACAAATATCAATCATGGGTTAACTTGTGGTCCTTTGGGGTAATAAGCACCGTGCAGTATTCTGGGTACTAGATTCGGGATGTTACAAACTTGGTATCAGAGCCTAAGGTTCAATAGTGTCCTAGAAAGTCTGAAAGCCACATCTAGTAGAGTCTTGTGCATTGGTGTATTGTGCGCCACATTTATGTATAGGAGACTATAAGATGTTTTAGGAATAGTTTCCCTTCTTTCAGTGTTTATATCATACCAGTGAGCATAATCTCAAGTTAATCTCTCAGTCATCCTTTTTTCTTTCATTTACAGAACATACCTCCCAAGAAGAGAACTGGGAATCAGTCAGCCCCTCAGTGCGAAGATATTTTGGGCAAACATGTCTCTCATGTAGAGTTCATAGCTGCATTTACCACTCTTGTTCAGTCAGTTACTACTTAGAATAAATGACCAGCTCTTATTTCAGCTAACCTAGTGGCCAATTCAACTGTAGACAGGATTCGGGACTTCACTCGAATGAATCCACCATCCTTTTTTTGGTCTAAATTAGATAAGGACCCTCAGGAATTTCTTGATCAGGTTCAAAAGTTTACCAATATCATGGGGCTTACTCCTAGTGAGAGTGCTGAGCTAGTTGCATCTCAGATGTAGAATGTTGCTCACACTTAGTTCAAGCCGTGAAAGTAAGAGAGGTTAGTTGATGTAGGGTCCATAAAGTGGGAGAAGTTTGTCACCATATTCTTAGATAGATTCTTTCCTATAGAGCTGAGAGAAGATAAGGTGTTAGAATTTATCAACCTCAGGCAGGGCAACTTGATGGTGAAAGAGTATTCTTTTAAGTTTACTCAATTATCCAGATATGCTCCTCATGTGGTTACAGATAGTAGGGCCAAAATGAGTAAGTTTGTTTCTGGGGTGAATAAGAGTGTGGTCAATGAGTGTAGGTCTATGATGTTGAATAGTGACATGAACATAGCCAGGCTTATGAACCATGATCATTAGATAGAAGAGCAAAATATTAAGATAAGGGGAAGCAGAATAACAGATCAAGGATAGGTAGTTTCAAATTTGCTCAGCCTAAGTCAGAGGAAGGAAACTGTTCTCAGTTCCATCCTATATCGTTAGTTACAACTCCTTCTTCAGCCAGTGCTCCAGCTCTTATGTTTAGGAATAGTAATAGAGATAGGGAGCTAGGCTCTAAGTCTCAAGGCAGTGTTAGCAATGCCCAATCTAATCCCTTTTATCAGACTTGTGGTAAGAAGAACAAGGGTGTTTGTAGAGCTAGCAGCGATGTCTATTTCAGATGTCGCAATCCAGGACAAATAGTCAAATATTGTCCCCAGTCAGGTTATCAGGGTTAGTAGAAACATTTCATAGCTCAGTTCGATCGTCAAAATTAGTAGGGTCCCACTTCCAGTGCTACTAGTGGGCAACGCCCAAACAAACTTTATGCTCTCTAGTCCCAGAATGATCAAGAAAATTCTCCTGATGTGGTTACTCAGATTAGGCTATCATCAGCTCAGGTTCAAAGAATGTGACATTCCAAAAATAGCTTTCCGTACTCGGTATGGTCACTTTGAATTCTTGGTCATGTTCTTTGGTCTTACCAATACCCCAACAACTTTCATAGACTTGATGAACCGTGTGTTCAAGCAGTAATTTGACATGTTCGTCATAGTCTTATAGATGATATCCTTGTCTATTCTGCAGTGCACGTGATCAGGCAGACCATCTTAGAATCATGCTTCAGACTTTCAGAGATCCTCAGTTGTTTGCCAAATTCAGTAAGTGCGAGTTTTGGCTAAGGTCCGTAGCATTCCTTGGTCATATCATTTCTAGTGACGGCATTAGGGTTGATCCTCAAAAGACCAAAGCAGTAAGAAACTGGACAAGACTTATCTCTCCATCAGATATCAGGAGTTTCTTGGGTTTGGCGGTCTATTACAGATGGTTTATTAAAGGATTATATCCTATTGCATCCTCGTCCCAATTAAATCAGAAGAAATTTAAGTTTCAGTGGTCTGATCCTTATGAGTTGAGTTTTTAGGAGTTGAAGATTCGACTTACCTCAGCTCCGATTTTGGCTCTTCCAGATGGTTCAGATGGTTTCATAGTGTATTGTTATACATCCAGAGTAGGTTTTGTTTATTTCCTCAAGAATAATGGTAAGGTCATAGCCTACGCCTCCAGACAGCTTAAACCCCATGAGAAGAATTATTCAACTCATGATCTAAAGTTAGTAACCATAGTTTTTGCCATAAAGATTTAGAGGCATTACTTGTATGAGGTGCATGTAGATATGTTCATATATCATAAGAGCCTTCAGTATGTGTTTTCTCAGAAAGATTTCAATCTTTGTTAGAGAAGGTGGATGGAGCTCTTGAAAGATTACGACATGAGTGTCCTTTATCATCTGGCAAGGCCAATGTAGTGGCTGACGCTCTCAGTAGAGTTTCTATGGGTAGTGTTACTCATGTTGAAGATAGTATAAACAAGTTAGCTCAAGTATTCGATCATCTTGCCAGACTAGGTATCTGCTTAGTTGACACAAAAGAGGGTGACATATGGGTTCAGAGTAGTTCAGAATCATTTGTAATTTCCGAGGTGAAAAAAAAGTAGGATATAGATCCTAGTCTTGTTAAGTTGAAAAAGTCAGTCAAGGATCAAAAAGTAGAGGTTTTCTCCCAAGGAGGAAATGGTGTTTTGTGTTTTCAGGTTTGTCTGTAGGTTATAGGTGTAGATGAATTGAGGCAACAAAGTTTTGCAGAAGCACATGGTGCGCGCTACTCTATTCATCCAGAGGCCACTAATACGGACCATGATTTGCAGAAGATTTATTGATGGAGTGGGATGAAGAGATATGTTACACGGTTTGTGGATAAATGCTCTATATGTCAGCAGGTTAAGATAGAGCATCAAAAGCCAAGTAGATCCATGCAGGAGTTAATTATTCCTACTTGGAAGTGCAAAGAAGTGAACATGGACTTTGTGATAGGTTTCCCTCATACTCGTTACCAGCATGATTCAGTCTGGGTTATTGTAGATACGATAACAAAGTAAGCTCATTTCTTTTAAGTCCATACCTCTTATTCAGACGAAAATTATGCCAAACTCTACATCAGAGAGTTCGTCAGGTTGTATAGTGTTCCGCTATCTATTATCTTAGACATAGGTATCCAGTTCACCTCTCATTTCTGTAAAGCATTCTAAAAGGGTCTTGGTACCTAAGTTCATCTCAGTACAACCTGCCATCCTCAGACAAATGGTCAAGTATAAAGGACCATTCAGACTTTAGAAGATATGCTAAGGGAGTGTGCAATTGATTTCTAGGGTAGTTAGGATGACCACATGCCTTTAAATGAGTTTGCATACTATAATAGCTAGCATTCCAGCATTTGGATGGCTCCATTCGAAGCTCTTTATGGTAGGAGATATAGATCTCCAATGGGTTGGTTCGAAGTTAGTGAGGCCTCAGTTATAGGAACTGACTTAGTATTCGATGTATTTGAGAAAGTCCTGTTGATCAGAGAAAGACTCTGGGCTGCTCAAAGCCGATAGAAGTCTTATATAAATATGTGCAGAAAGGAACTCAAGTTTGAGATTGGTGATTATGTTTATCTAAAAATATCTCCCATGAATGAAGTGAAGAGATTCAGCAAGAAGGGAAAGTTCAGTCCCCGATATGTCGGTCCCTTCAAAATTCTTAGTTATTTCAGCACGTAGCTTATGAGCTCAAATTTCCTTAATATCTAGCCTCAGTTCATCCAGTGTTCCATGTCTCCTTTCTTAAGAAGTACATAGGTTACCCATCAGTTGTAGTCCATATAGAGGGCATTGATGTTCAAAATAGCCTCTTTTATGAAGAGATTCCAGTCAAAATTCTGGACTACCAGACGTGTAGACTGAGGAACAAAGAAGTCCCTCTAGTCAAAGTTCGTTGGCGGAACTAGTCCATTGAGAGAGATACTTGGGAAGCAGAAGTAGACATGCATACCAAGTATCCTCACCTCTTCTCCACTAACTCAAATCTAGCTCAAGGTAACAATTCTCCTTAAGCTTCTCAGTTTCATGTACAAGTTTAAGTTACAAGCTTGGTATCTAATGTGTGCGCGGATGCTAACACATTTGAGGCTTTTAAATGAGAATAATTGCAAAGTTTTAAGCAACTTTTGTCATTTTTTATTGTTTTATCTTTGATTTTATAGTGAAAGTCAAGATGAAAGAGAACCAACAATAATGAAAGTAAAAGAATTGAAATCTGAAGCAAATAGAAGAGAAGTGTGGATGACGACATTCCTGATAAGTCATCAGCACTCTGATAAGTTGTAAGCTTCATTGTCAGCCTTAAACAGAGAATGTGATTCAGAATATTAACCTTAGGAAGAACACGAGAGCTGAAGTAAATCATTGACGACATCTGTGATAAGTCGTCAAAGATCTGATAAGCCATCACGCATCATCGTCAGCCTAAGGCAACAAATGTCAAAAGCAAAGAGGAGCTGATGACATCTGTGATAAGTCGTCAGACTCCTGATAAGGCATCACAAAATATCGTCACCTTTCCAAGAAATTACTGAATTTTGCGATTTTGTTTCCATAATTAGGCTAAACTAGTTAAGGTATTGCTTAGGGTTTTCTTGGGGGCTGGCACTCGACATTCTCAACCTATTTTAGAATGCACATATTTTGTTATTTTCTCTCTAGTTTCTTGGGTTGAACAAAACAATTAACTTTGAAGAGATTATCATCAATATTTTGGGATTTCTACTTTGATCTAATCTGAGAAACGCTCATTGCTATTCATCTTGTTGTAAGTTCATCTTCCAAATTATGAATTCAACTTATTGTATCGATTATTTCATTATGAGTGGCAAAATCCCGCTAACCTAAATTATTGGATCTACTGGTTAGGTCTTGGTAAGTTGCTAAGTGTTCAAGAATCTAAAGATAATAGGACTCCTTGATAATTCCGAGGTTTTAATTATTGTCTATTGATTGCAAAAGATAGATAGCACCTGCTTTGATTTGCTTGAGATAATAAATCAACTATAGTAGGAAGTGAATTATTGATAGGGACTTAGAAGCTACCAACCTTCCGTTTAGTAATTGACGCTGTAACAAGGTTAACTAACCTGAGATGAAGTCTCGTCGGTGAATATAAATTTCCAAAGTCTGAGAGGATTAGTTAACTAAATTCTTAAGTAGGTCAAGAGACATTTAGGAATAACTTCGATAAAGAAAATATGTTGTTCCTACCTATTGTGAGAATCTTGAATCACTATTAGCATCTATCAAGTACCAAAACCCATAGTGAACATAATTATGGTTTTCCATAAACTCTTGATTACAAACACTGAAACTAAAGTGACCAACAATTATTTGCTAATCTCCAAAACCCTCATTTTGTCTTTTCGAGCCAATTGTTTGAATTTAACTTGTAGCTTTAGTTTCAAATGAGTTTAATCACCGCTCACATTATTTCTTGTAGATTTGACCCCGACACCAAAGTTGGGTAAATATATTAACGACGACCTCATTGCACAAAATTGACGTGTAAGTTAAGCGTTATCAAAAATAACGTCGTTGCTGTGTGAGCAGATGCTAACATATTTGAGGCTTTTAACTGATAATAATTGCAAAGTCTTAAGTAACTTTTGTCATTTTTTATTGTTTCATCTTTAATTTTGTAGTAGAAGTCAAGATGCAAGAGAACCAATAATGATGGCAGTAAAAGAGTTGAAATCTGAAGCAAATAGAAGACAAGTATGGCTGATGACATTCCTGATAAGTTGTCAGCACTCTGATAAGTTATCAGCTTCATCGTAAACCTTAAATAGAGAATGGGATTCAGCTGTAAGAAGTGACGAGGACATATGATAAGCCATCAAAATTGTGATAAGCCGTTAAGATAGTCGTTAGCCTAAGGCAAAACATGAGAGCTGAAGTGAATCATCAATGACATCTGTGATAAGTAATCAAAGATCTAATAAGCCATCATGCTTTATCATCAGCCTAAGGCAGCAAATGTCAAAAGCAAAAATAAGCTGACGACATCTGTGATAAGTCGTCAGACTCCTGATAAGGCATCACAAAATGTCAGCACCTATCCGAGAAATTACTGAACTCTCTGATTTTGTTTCATAATTAGGCTAAAGCATTTAAAGAATAGTTTAGGGTTTTCTAAGGAGGATTCGAAACCTATTTTGGGACGCACATATTTTGTTATTTTCTGTCTAGTTTCTTGGCTTGAACAAAACAATTAACTTTGAAGAGATTATCATCAATATTTTGGGATTTTTACTTTGATCTAATTTGAGAAAAACTACTTGCTATTCATCTTGCTGTAATTTCATCTTTCAAATTATGAAATCAACTTGTTATATCCATTATTACATTATGAGTGGCTAAATCCCTTTAACCCTAATTATGGGATCTATGGGTTAGGTCTTGGTAAGCTGCTAAGTATTCAAGATTCTAAAGGTAATAGAACTCCTTGATAATTTTGAGGTTTTAATTAATGTCAATTGGTCGTAAATGATAGATAGCACCTACTTTAATTTACTTGAGATAAGAATTCAACTATAGTAGGAAGTGAATTATTTATAGGGACTTGGAAGCTACCAAACTTCTGTTTAATAATTGATGCTCTAACAAGGTTAATTAACCTAAGGTGAAGTCTGGTCAGTGAATATAAATTCCATATGTTCGAGAGGATTAGGTAAGTAAATGCTTAAGTACGTCAAGAGACATTTATGCATAACTTCGACAAAGATATTCTGTTGTTCCTACCTATTCTGAGAATCTTGAATCACTATTAGCATCTGTCAAGTACCAAAACCCATAGTGAACATAATTATGGTTTTCTATAAGCTCTTGATTACAAACACTAAAACTAAAGTGACCAACAATTAATTGCTAATCTCTAAAACCCTAATTTTGTCTTTTTGTTCCAGTTGTTGGAATTTAACTTGTAGCTTTAGTTTCAAAAGAGTTTAATCGCCACTTACATTGTTCCCTCTGGATTCAACCCCGACTCCAAAGTTTGGTAAATATATTGACGATGACCGTCTTGCACTAAATTGACTTGTAAGTTTAGCTTTATCAAAAATGGTTCCATTGCTGGGGAATAATTAGGCGTATTGAGTTGGTTTTGAATTTTAGCCTACTTTCTTTAATTCAAACTTGTAAATATTATTTTCAATTTTCTTTCATTTCTTGTGTTAGGTATATTTTTATTTTAGTTTACTTATTACTTTGGCATCGTGAAATTAACATGATCTTGGTGGTTGAAAATCTTATCTTGATGATCCATGTCCAGGTTGTGATGGACCTCACTTTTGGCAAGATTATAGATATGGTCTCCGGAGAGAGATGTATGCACCATCTCTATCCTACCGGGAGTATGATTGTTCTTTATGTGGAGGTTAAGATGGACATTGGAGTGATTTCCCAAATGCCCCCTCCCCTTATTGCGCAAACCCAAATTCTAGTTCTTCTTATGAGTTTGATAGGTCTTATGGCCAAGAAAAAGAAGAACAAAGCACCGGGAAGAGTGGCATTAAAGCTATGTTTCTACGAATGTTAGATCTCCATAACGAAACATATGATATCATATATGATATATGTTAAGACATGAAGCCAGTCATTAATGAGGGTATGGATATAGAGTTCAATCATTCCAAGCATTCTTATATATTATGTTTAGATGATATCTTATCTGTGGAATCATTTAAAATAATAAAAGAGTGTGAAGATGAGAAGCAAGAATCCTATATTGATGTTGAGCTTGATGATGATCAACCCTCGGTGATTTCCCAACAAACCAAACTAACCTTGAGATAGGATGCCAAGATTGAGGAAATGGTGCTAGAGGCAAAAGAAGAAAACAAGCAAATCTTTTATAAAGACTATAGCCCAATTTTGAGAGAAGAGGTCGAGAAGGATGCAACTCCAAAATTAGGGTTAAGACCTCACTCGAATCAGTTTTCAACATTATGCTTGGTAGATGTGATGAAAGTCGAATCACCCATAAAAATGATAAATTTTGGAAATGAGGAGGAAAATTCCGACATTTTGGAGTTTATCTTGCCGAAGGGGTATAATATAACCCCAATCTTGAAGGCCAAGAAGCTTAAAGATCGATGTCCATTTAGAGGATTTTTAAGATTCTCACCGTTGAAAAATGAGCCCATATGAAAGTTTCATGTAAAATTGGTCAAGCGGTTCAAGTCTTCGAAGTGGCATGATTGAACTTTCCTTATCATGCTCTCACATTTGCCCAACGCTCCTAAAAGATGTAAAGATGAAAAGATGGGTCGACGATTCAAATCATCTAAGTAGAGGGATAAAGGATAAAGCACTTTCAAGGTATCTTGATGAATTTTGAGTAGTCAAGATAACCTAGTCGTGCTGCGACATTAAATTCGGTGCTGCTTAGGAGGCAACCAAAGGTATTTTGTTGTTTGTGTTTGTATTATGTGATTGACATCAGATCTTCGCACGCATGGTGCCATAGGTATGTTTCTAAATCTCTTTTTTTGGTTTGATGCATTGCGGAAATTGCATGATTTTAAGTTGAGGGTGGTGATACTTATCGGTGTTTATGTCCTCTTGGGGTTTTTGTTGCCGTGCCTCTTTTCCCCGGAGTCTTGTTCCCAGTAAAGGCGGTATGTTTAGGAATATTGTGTTTTATTTTGTGATGTATTGTGGTTAACTGGGACAAAAATAAGTATCTACAACAGTTGACATATTTTTGTTGATTTTTTTTGGGAATGATAAAAACCTTTCCAATTGTCTACTTTGTAACTGTGTGATGTGCATCTATATGTGACTACTGTGAATTCTTTTATGGAATTGGTATTAGTGACTTGATAATCATTTCTAAATAATTGAAATAACTGGATAAGTAGTAACTTGTGCTATACTTGTGTGCCATGTGCATTTGAGATCTTACTTAGTTCCCCTTGTATGTTTAATCCAGAATTAGCCCGGTTAGTCTTACCTAGGTTGAAGGATAGGGGTTAGGAAAGGATCATAGACTATTTTGATATTAGTCCACTTCTAGCCTAAATGACCTTCCCTGTATGCATTATATTCCTTGATCTTTATTTTGAGCCTGAATAGCCTATTTCTTTTTATGACACCTATCACCGTCCCATTTATATCATAATGAACTTGTTTTGGCCCTGGTCCTCCTTGGACACTGTGCACCTTGACTTAGGCAAATGGTCTAAGTTGAGGGTGTCTATCATAGGGGTTCGTGATGTAAAATAAATATGAAGAAAGGTAGAATAAAAAGATGGGTGTGGTGGAAGAGAACAAGAAAAGAAAAGTTATGAAAAAAAAGAAGTGAGTGTAGAAAAGACCGCACTCATCCTGAATATGTGTGATCAAGAAAAGAGAAGTATAGAAAAAGGTTAGTAAGTGAGATCCCAGAAGCTAGTGTAGTGTCAAGGAGGCTTAGTCTCTTTAAATATCATCGAGTATCATACCAGCCCCTAGCCTACATTACAAGCCAAAGAGAAGACCTATAGTGATATTAACTTAACTGTTTGAAAGCTTTGGTAATGAAAATAAGGGCAAGCTTATGGTATTTGGCATACATTGACTGGAACTTCTTTCTGAGGGTATGTGTCTCTTGACCGTCCCCGCATTTACTTGCTTGAGTTCACATATGAGTCAGAAAGGACTTCTTTGTAGTGAGGGCACACTGGTTACGTTGCTAGTTGCTAACTTTTTTGGATAGTGTAAGCTTGATACATGCATGGTTGTTGTTGCTGAATTGATGCCATATCTTGATTCGTATGTGTCCTATTGTTGTTCTTCAGTAGCATACACAGTTGATTTAGAATTAATTGACCTTGGAGAAGATAAAGATGGTTTTGAGATAATATTGATGATTGACTACCAAATGTACTTTATATCCTCTTGGTTGTGGTTTAGTTGCTTGAGGATAAGCAATTGTTTTAAGTTGAGGGTGTTGATGCGTGTGCAGATGCTAACACATTTAAGGCTTTTAATTGAGAATAATTGCAAAGTCTTAAGCAACTTTTGTCATTTTTGATTTTTTTATATTTGATTTTGTAGTGGAACTCAAGATGCAAGGGAACCAACAATGATGGAAGTAAAAGAGTTGAAATCTAAAGAAAATAGAAGAGAAGTGTGGCTGACGACATTCCTGATAAGTCATCAACACTCTTATAAGTTATCAGCTTCATGTCAGCCTTAAACAGAGAATAGGATTCAATTGGAAGAAGTGATGACGACATGTGATAAGCCGTCAGAGTTGAGATAAGCCATTAAGATCATCGTTAGCCTAAGGTAGAACATGAGAGCTAAAGTAATTCATCGATGACATCTGTGATAAGTCATCAAAGATCTGATAAGCCATCACGCTTCATCGTCAGCCTGAGGCAGGGAATGTCAAAAGTGAAGAGAAGCTGACGACATCTCTGATAAGTCATCATACTCCTTATAAGGTGTCACAAAATGTCTTCACCTATCCAAGAAATTACTGAACTCTATGATTTTGTTTCCATAATTAGGCTGAAGTATTTAAAGCATAGATTAGTGTTTTCAAAGTAGGATTTGGAACTAATTTTGGAACGCATGTATTTTTTTATTTTCTCTCTAGTTTCTTGGCTTGAACAAAACAATTAACTTTGAAGGGATTATCATCAATATTTTGGGATTTCTACTTTGATCTAATCTGAGAAATACTCGTTGCTATTCATCTTGCTGTAAGTTCATCTTTCAAATTATGAATTCAACTTGTTGTATCGATTATTACATTATGAGTGGCTAAATCCCTTTAACCCAAATTATGGGATCTATGGGTTAGGTCTTGGTAAGCCTCTAAGTGTTCAAGATTCTAAACGTAATAGGACTCCTTGATAATTCCGAGGTTTTAATTATTGTATATTGGTTGCAAAGGATAGATATCACCTTCTTTGATTTGCTTGAAATAAGAAAACAACTATAGTAGGAAGTGAATTATTGACAGGGACTTGGAAGCTACCAACCTTCTATTTAATAGTTGACGCTCTAACAAGGTTAATTAACCTAAGGTGAAGTCTGGTCAGTGAATATAAATTCCATATGTTCGAGAGGATTAGGTAATTAAATGCTTAAGTAGGTCAAGAGACATTTAGGCATAACTTCGACAAAGATATTCTATTGTTCCTACCTATTGTGAGAATCTTGAATCACTATTAGCATCTGTCAAGTACCAAAACCCATAGTGAACATAATTATGGTTTTCTATAAGCTCTTGATTGCAAACACTAAAACTAAAGTGACCAAAAATTAATTGCTAATCTCTAAAACCCTAATTTTGTGTTTTTGTGCCAGTTGTTGGAATTTAACTTGTAGCTTTAGTTTCAAAGGAGTTTAATAGCCACTTGCATTGTTCCCTCTGGATTCAACCCCGACTCCAAAGTTTGGTAAATATATTGACGATGACCGTCTTGCACTAAATTGACTTGTAAGTTTAGTTTTATCAAAAATGGCTCCGTTGCTGGGGAATAATTTGGCGTATTAAGTTGATTTCGATTTTTAGCCTACTTTCTTTAATTCAAACTTGTAAATATTTATTTTCAGTTTTCTTTCATTTCTTGTGTTTGGTATATTTTTATTTTAGTTTACTTATTACTTTGGCATCGTGAAATTAACATGATCTTGGTGGTTGAAAATCTTATCTTGATGATCCATGTCCAGGTTGTGATGGACCTCACTTTTGGCAAGATTATAGATATGCTCTCCGAAGAGAGATGTGTGCACCATCTCCATCCTACTAGGAGTATAATTGTTCTTTATGTGGTGGTCAAGATGGACATTAAAGGGATTGCCCAAATGCCCCTTCCCCCTATTGCGATAACCCAAATTCTAGATCTTCTTATAATTTTGATAGGTCTTATGGTCATGAAAAGGAAGAACGAAGCATCGGGAAGAGTGGCATTAAAGCTATGTTTTAAAGAATGTTGGATCTCCAAAATGAAATGTATGATATCGTATGTGATATGTGTCAAGACATAAAGCCAATCATGTGTGAGGAGATGGATATAGAGTTTAATCATTCAAAACATTCTTCTATATTATGTTTAGATGATATCTTGTCTGTGGAATCATTTAAAATAATGGAAGAGTGTGAAGATGAGGAGCAAGAATCCTATATTGATGTTGATCTTGATGATGATCAACCCTCGGTAATTTTCAAACCAATTGAACCAACCGTGAATGATGATGCTAAGATTGAGGAAATGTTGCTAAAGGCAAAAGAAGAAGCCAAGCCAATCTTTTATAAAGACTCTTGACTAATTTGGGGTGTAGAGGTCGAGAAGGATGCAACTCCGAAATTTGGGAGAAGACCTCACTCGAATCACTTTTCAACATTATGCTTGGTGGATGTGATGAAAGTCGAATCACCCAAGCAAATGATGAATTTTGGAAATGAGGAGGAAAATTCCTACATTTTGGAGTTTTCCTTGCCAAAAGGGTATAATACAACCCTAATCTAGAAGGATAAAAAGATTAAAGATCGATGACCATTTTATGGCTTTTTAATATTCTCACCTTTGAAAACTGATCCCACATGAAAGTTCGAAGTAAAATTGGGAAAGCGTTTCAAGTCTTCGAAGCGGTGAGATAGAACATTCCTTATCATGCTCTCACATTCGCCCAACGCTCCTAAAAGATGTAAAGATGAAAAGATGGGCCGACGATTCAAATCTTCTAAGTGGAGAGATATAGGATGAATCACTTTCAAGGTGTCTTGATGAATTCTAAATAGTAAAGATAACCTAGTCATGCTGCGACATTAAATCAGACGCTTCTTGGGAGGCAACCCAAGGTATTTTGTTATTTGTATTCATATTATGTGATTGACATTAGATTTTCGCACCCATAGTGCCACAGGTATGTTTCTAACTCTCTTGTTTTGGGTTGATGCATTAGGGACATTGCATGATTTTAAGTTGAGGGTGAGGATACTTGTGGGTGTTGATGTCCTCTTGGGGTTTTTGCTGCCATGCCTTTTTTCCCCCGGATTCTTGTTCCTAGTAGAGCTGGCATGTTTAGGCGTATTGTGTTTTATTTTGTGATGTGATCTGGTTAACTAGGAGAAAAATAAGTATTTATGGCAGTTGACATATTTTTGTTGATTTTTTTTGGGGAATGATAAATACCTCTCCAATTGTCTACTTTGTAACTGTGTGATGTGCATCAATATGCGACTACTATGAATCCATTTATGGCATTTGTATTAGTAACTTAATAATCATTACTAAACAATTGCATGAACTGTATAAGTAGTAACTTGTGATATACTTGAATTCCATGTGTGTGTGAGATCTTACTTAGTTCCCCTTGTATGTTGAATCCTGAACTTGCCCAGTTAGTCTTACCTAGGTTGAAGAATAGGTGTTAGTCTTACCTAGGTTGACTTAGGAAAATGGCCTAAGTTGAGGGTGACTATCATAGGGGTGTGTGATGTAAAATGAGTATAAAGAAAGGTAGAATAAAAGAAAAGAAGAAAAAGTTAGGTGCGGTGGAAGAGAACAAGAAAAGAAAAGTTGTGAAAAAAGAAGAAGTGATTGTAGAAAAGACCGTACCCATCCTGAATATGTGTGATCAAGAAAAGAGAAGTATAGAAAAAGGTTAATCAGTGAGACCTTAGAAGCTAGTGTAGTCTCAAGGAGGCTTAGTCACTTTAAATATCATCAAGTATCATATGAACCCTTTTCCTGCATTACAAGACAAAGAGAAGACCTATAGTGATCCTAAATTAACTATCTAAAAGCTTCGGTAATGAAAATAAGGGCAATCTTATGGTATTTGGCATGCATTGACTGGAACTTCTTTCTAAAAGTAACTTCCTCTTGACCGTCCCTGCATTGACATGCTTGATTTCACATATGAGTGAGGAGGGACTTCTTTGTAATAAGGGGACACTGGTTATGTTGCTTGTTTCTAACTTATTTAGATAGTGTAAGCTTGGTACATGCATGGTTGTTGTTGCTGAATTGATGCCATATCTTGATTCCTGTGTGTCCCATTGTTGTTCTTCAGTAGCATACACAGTTGATTTGGAATTAATTGACCTTGGAAAAGTTAAAGATGGTTTTGAGATAATATAGATGATTGACTATCAAATGTAATATGTATCCTCTTGGTTGTATTTTAGTTGCTTCAGGACAAGCAATTGTTTTATCTTAAGAGTGTTGATGTGTGAGTAGATGATAACACATTTGAGGCTTTTAACTGAGAATAATTGCAAAGTCTATGAAACTTTGGTAGTTTTGATTGTTTTATCTTTGATTTTTTAGTGGAAGTCAAGACGCAAGAGAACCAACAATGATGGAAGTAAAAGAGCTGAAATCTGAAGCAAATAGAAGATAAGTATGGCTGATGACATTCCTGATAAGTTTTCAGCACTCTGATAATTTATCATCTTTATCATCAGCCTCAAACATAGAATGGGATTCAGCTGGAAGAAGTGACGACGACATGTTATAAGCCATCAGAGTTGTGATAAGCCATCAAGATCGTCGTTACCCTAAGGCAGAACATGAGAGCTGAAGTAAATCATCGGCTACATCTGTGATAAGTCATCAAAGATCTGATAATCCATTGCACTTCATCATTAGCCTAAGGCAGCGAATGTCAAAAGCAAAGAGGAGCTAACGACATATGTGATAAGTTGTCAGACTCCTGATAAGGCATCACAAAATGTCGTCACCTGTCCGAGAAATTACTGAACTCTTTGATTTTGTTGCCATAATTAGGCTAAATTATTTAAAGCATATTTTAGAGTTTTATAAGGAGGATTCAGAAACTATTTTGGAACACACGTATTTTGTTATTTTCTCTCTAGTTTATTGGCTTGAACAAAACAATTAAATTTGAAGAGATTATCTTCAATATTTTGGGATTTCTACTTTGATCTAATCTGAGAAACACTCGTTTCTATTTATCTTCCTATAAGTTGATCTTTCAAATTATGAATTCAACTTTTTGTATCGATTATTACATTATGAGTGGCTAAATCCCTTTAACCCGAATTATAGGATCTATGGGTTAGGTCTTGGTAAGTTGCTAAGTGTTCAAGATTCTAAAGGTAATAGGACTCCTTGATAATTCTGAGGTTTTTATAATTGTCTATTGGTTACAAACAATAGATAGCACCTGCTTGGATTTGCTTGAGATAAGAAATCAACTATAGTAGGAAGTGAATTATTCATAAGGACTTGGAAGCTACCAATCTTCTGTTTAATAATTGACGTTGTAACAAGGTTAATTAACCTGAGGTGAAGTCTTGTCAATGAATATAAATTCCCTAAGTCCGAGAGAAATAGGTAATTAAATTCTTAAGTAGGTCGAGAGACATTTAGGTATAACTTCGATAAAGACAATCTGTTGTTCCTACCTATCGTGAGAATCTTGAATCACTATTAGCATATGTCAAGTACCAAAATCCATAGTGAACTTAATTCTAGTTTTCCATAAACTCTTGATTACAAAAACTGAAACTAAAGTGACTAACATTTATTTGCTAATCTCCAAAACCCCCATTTTGTCTTTTTGTGCCAGTTGTTTGAATTTAACTTGAATCTTTAGTTTCAAATGAGTTTAATCACCACTCACATTATTTTCAATTGATTTAAATCTGACTCAAAAGTTGGGAAAATATATTGATGACGACTGCCTTGCACTAAATTGAAGTGTAAGTTAAGCTTTATAAGTATCTATTTTATGTTCAAAATTCCATTATAAACTTGGTATTAAATACCATTGCACATTCTGTCATGCCGTCATGAATTTATTACTCATGCATCAGATATGCATGTTCAGTATGATATAGATTCAGTTTATCAGTCATGATAGCCATGGAGTCATGTTTCAGTAATTCATGTTCAGGATGTGCTTTAGTCTACCGTTTCTCCCCTCTCATTCAGTCTCATTCGAGGATGAATATTTCCGAGGGGGAGATATGGTAATACTCCAAATTTTATTTAAGTACAATCTAGTCTCTAGAAGAGTTAGGGATGATTTCCTAAATGATCAATGTTTAAATCAGATGGAATTTCCCCTTTTTCAAATTTTTTTCATGTGAGAAATTGAATTAGCTTTCCGATGATACGAATTTAATCCATATCCAAATCTGAGTAAAAAGTTATGGACATTTTACAGACAACTATCGGAACTGTACAGAAGCAACAGTCAGGCGGACAGATCATCGAGCCAGCGACGGACCATCGCCCAAGCTGTCACAACTAAGAATGTGACCCAAACTTATGTTCATGTGTGACAGCTCAAACCGACAGACCATCGAGCTAGAGACAGACCATGGCCCAAACTATTGCAGACGAGGCAAAAAGTTTAGGTTCTGGCCAACTATAACGGTCAGGATCGACGGATCGTTAGGATCGCGATGGACCATCGCCTAAATCGTTGCCATTTCCAATCAGGATTTTAAGTTGTTTAAAAAGGGTATTTTGGTCTTTTCACCCATTTTAACCCCTAATTATACCAGAGCAGAGCTCATAACTCATTATTAATCTAAAACACCAAATTAGGGTTCTCTCAAGAGTAATTCTCAAGAATAAGAAACACAAGCTGTTTTATTTCAAGTCAAGAATTCAAGATTTTCTCCATCAATCTTCAAGAAATTATCCACCCAGGTATTTCAAGTGATGATTCATGGGTCTCTTACATCTTTGAACCTCAAGAAACCCTATTTGAAATATGAACTTTGGATTTCATGGTATGAATTGAATTTTATCCATGTTTATGTTGTTGTTTGATTTCCTAGTTGAAGTCCTTGATGACTATCATGAAAATATGTTAGCATGTGGTTTAAATTCTTGCATTGGAAGTGTAAAATATTGCCATGATGTATTATTTCAATATTCATGCCTAAGCCTAAAGATATGCTTGGAAGGCGTTTGATAAAATGCCTAACAGAATAGGAATTATGCCTTATGACTCATTTGTGACCAAAATTGATGAATCCATAATTCTCCCTTATGTCCAAAATGGGTTTCATGTTATTTTTATGCATTGAAATTGTTCGATGGATTGTTCATGAGATTAGCCTATAAATTATGACATGTTTATATGCTTTCCTATTCATGTAAAAAACCATGATAATCAAGTGCCTCATGAAATTCCCCAATGGTTGTATTATGGAACGTTGACTACGGTCATGTGTCAAGAAGTGTCATGTCTTGTTAGTTTCAAGCTATCATATCCAGGGGATACTTGTACCTAATAATTTGGTGTTGTACCCGACAACTTTAACCCTATGAGAAGAATTATCCGACTCATGATCATGAGTTAGTAGCCATAGTTTTTGCCTTAAAGATTTTGAGGCATTACTTGTATAAGGTGCATCTAGATGTGTTCATAGATCATAAGAGCCTTCAGTATTTCTCTTCTCAGAAAGATCTCAATTTTCAACGGAGAAGGTGGCTAGAGATCTTGAAAGATTATGACACGCGTGTCCTTTATCATCTCGGCATGGCCAATATAGTGGCTGACGCTCTCAGTAGACTATCTATGGGTAGTGTTGCTTATGTTGAAGATAGTAAGAAAATATTAGATCAGAAAGTCCATCATCTTGTCAGACTAGGTGTCTACCTAGTTGATACAGAAGAGGGCAATATATAGGTTCAGACTAGTTCAGAATCATCTCTAGTTTCTGAGGTAAAAGAAAAATAGGATAGAGATCTAGTCTTGTTAAGTTGAAAGAGTCTGTCAAAGATTAGAAAGTAGAGGTTTTCTCATAAGGGGGAGATGGTGTTTTGCGTTGTAAGGGTCATCTGTGTGTTCTAGGTGTAGATGACTAGAGGTAACAAATTCTTGTAGAAGTGCATGGTGCGCGCTACTCTATTCATCCAGGGCCCACTAAGATGTCCCGTGATTTGCGAGAAATCTATTGGTGGAGTGGGATGAATAAAGATATTGCAAAGTTTATGGCTAAATAATCTATATGTCAGTAGGTTAACATAGAGTATCAAAAGCCTAGTTGGTCCATGCAGAATTTTAATATTCCTACTTGGAAGTGGGAAGAAGTGAACATGGACTTTGTGATGGGTTTGCCTCGTACTCGTCGCTAGCATGATTCAGTCTAGGTCATTGTATATAGGATGAAAAAGTTAGCTTATTTCCTTCCAGTTCATACCTCTTATTTAGCTGACGATTACATCGAACTCTACATCAGAGAGTTGGTCAGATTGTATGGTATTCTGCTATCTATTATCTCTGACAGAGGTACCCAGTTCACCTCACATTTCTGGAAAGCATTCCCAAAAGGTCTTGGTACCCAAGTTCATCTCAGTTCAGCCTTCCATACTCAGACAGATGGTCAAGAAGAAAGGACCATTCAAACTTTAGAAGATATGCTAAGGGCGTGTGCAAATAATTTCAAGGGTAGTTGGGACGGCCACTTGCCTTTGAATGATTTTGCATACAATAATAGCTAGCATCCAACATTTGAATGGCTTCATTCGAAGCTCTTTATGGTAGGAGATACAGATCTCCAATCGGTTGGTTCGAACTTAGTGAGGTCTCAATTATAGGGCCTGACTTATTATTTGATGCCTTAGAAAAATTTTAGTTGATTAGAGAAAGACTCCAAGATGATCAAAGCTGATAGAAGTCTTATGTAGATTTGCACAAAAAGGATCTCGAGTTTTAGATTTGTGATTATATTTATTTAATATCTCTCCTATGAATTGATTGAAGAGATTCGGCAAGAAGGGAAAGCTTAGTCCACGATATGTTGGTCCCTTCAAAATTTGCTACTGTTTCGGAAAGGTAGCTTATGAACTCGAATTGCCTTCAGATATAGCCTCAGTTTGTCCAGTGTTCCATATCTCCTTTCTAAATAAGTGCATAGGTGACCCATCAGCTGTAGTCCCTATAGAGGGCATTGATGTTCAGAATAGCCTCTCTCATGAAGAGATTCCAGTTGAAATTTTGTACTACCAGACGTGTAGACTGAGGAACAAAGAAGTCCCTCTAGTCAAAGTTCTTACGTACAATTAGTCCATTGAGGGAGCTAATTTGGAGGCAGAAGCAGACATGCGTATCAAGTATACTCACCTCTTCTCTTCTTACTTAGATTTAGCTCAACGTAACAATTCTCCTTAAGCTTTTCAGTTTCATGTTTAGGTTTCCGTTAGAAGTTTGGTATCTATTTCATGTTTAGAATTTCAGTATAAACTTGGTATTAAATACCATTGCACATTCAGTCATGCATTCATGAATCAGTTACTTATGCATCAGATATACATGTTGAGTATGATATATATTCAGTTTATCAGTCATGTTAGTCATGGAGTCATGTTTCAGTCATTCATGTTCAGGATGTGCTCCAGTCTACCATTTCTCCCCTCTCAATCCGTCTCATTCGAGGATGAATGTTTCCAAAGGGGAGATATTGTAGTACCCAAAACTTTCTATAAGTCAAATCTAGTTTCTAGAACGTTCGTGATGACTTCCTAAATGATTAATGTTTAAATAAGATGGAATTTCCCCAATTTTGACTTTTTATCATATGGGAAATATAATTAGCTTTCTAATGATACCAATTTTGTCCAAATTTGGATCAGAGTAAAAATTTATGGACGGTTTACAAGAACTACCGAAACTGCCTAAAAGCGATAATCAGGCCAATGGACCGTCGAACCAGTGACGGATCGATGCCAAAGCCATCACGACTAAGGAAGTGACCCTGACTTCTGGTCAAGTACGACGGACAATACTGATTCACCGTCGAGCTAGCGATGGACCGAAGCCCAAACCATCATAGACGAGGTTGAAAGTTCAGGTTCTGGCCAAGTGCGATGGTCAGGGCCGACGGACCGTCAAGCTAGCGATGGATCATCGCCCAAATTGTTGTCACTTTTGATTAGTGTTTTAAGCCATTTTTAAAATTGTTTTTGCATCTTTTCCACCTATTTTAACCGCTAATTATACCAGACCAGAGCTCATAGCCTTATTATTCATCTACAACACCAAATTAGGGTTTCTCTTAAGATCAATCCCCAAGAACAAGAAACCTAGGTGTTTTATTCCAAGTCAAGAATTCAAGCTTTCCTCCTCCAATCTTCAAGAAATCATCCACCCAAGTATGTCAAGTGTTGATTCATGGGTCCCTTTCACCTATGATGCTCAAGAAACCCTATTTGAAGTATAAACTTTGGATTCCATGGTATGAATTGAATTATATCAATGTTTATGTTGTTGTTTGATTTCCATTTGATTTTCAAGTTGAAGTACTTAGTGACTATCATGAAAATATGTAAGCATGTGGTTGAAATTCTTGAATTAGAAGTGTAAAATATTGCCATATGTATTACTTCAATATTCATGCCTAAACCTAAAGATATGCATGCAAGGTGTTTGATAAAATGCCTAAGAGAATAGAAATTATGCCTTATGACTCCTTTGTGACCAAAATTGATGAATCCATGATTCCCCCTCATGTTTAAAATGACTTCCATGTTGTTGTTATGCATTGAAATTGTTCGATGGATTGTTCATGAGATTAGCCTATGAAATTATGACATGTTTATATGTTGTACTATTCATGTACCAAACCATGATAATCAAGTGCCTCATGAAATTCCCCAATGATTGTATTATTGATTGTTGACTATGCTCATGTGTCAAGAAGTGTCATGTCTTGTAAGTTTCATGCTATTGAGTCCTGGGGGTACTTGTACCAAACATTTTAGCTGCGTACCTAGAGTCAGTGTCCGTTTTTAAGATATTCTTAGTCAATCCATGTTCAGTAGAATTAAGTCAGTCTCATGACTTAAGAAAACTTAATAATCTCAGTCACTCAGTAATATTAGCCAGTCATCAGATCTCATTGATACTCCATCACTCAACGGAAATCAGTAAAATCAGTCCAGTCCGTTCAGTATAAATAATTCAGTATCTAATCAGATGGGAGTAGGATTCAACACCTAGTGAGCCCAAGGATGGGACTCACCTAAGACTAGAGGGTGTGATTCTTATAAGAAATCGTTGCTTCCTAGAACTACCTATACATCATAGGTTGAGATATCTAACTTGTTAAATGAGGGTTGATAAGGTGGTTTAACCTGTTAGATGAGGGTCTTATCGTTCTCCTTAGAGTACCTGTTAGATACGGGATCACTCACAGCTTGTCCTTACCAGTGGCATGGTTTTGACACCCTTCCAATTGGGGTTATAGATTGTACCATAACTATACTATTATGCTTTATTTAGGGCATGTCGGTTATATGAATACTTCCCATAGTTATAGTTTCAGTCTCAGTCTCAGTCTCAGTAATATAACTCAGATAGTTCTACAACCTTCTAGACTATCAGATATAATAATCACAGAATAGTATAGAACTTAGCTAGTTCCACTAGACCTTAGACTATTTGACACAGTCGTTCAGTATCAGTTATATCAGTTATCAGTAACTCAAGTTATCAGTATTCAGACTCAGTAGTCAGTATCATCACGAATTCAATTACAGTCAATTACTCATGCATGTATTCTCACGTTCATGTTATACAGTCGGTTAGCATAGTTCATACATATAAACTCTTGCATTCAGCCTATCTCATTTTCATACCAGTACATTCAATCATACTGACGCATTTATGTTATGGTGTTTTATGCCATAGGTTCAGAAGTACAAGCTCTAGAGCATCAGTAGCACTTTAGATTTTAGAAATCACAATTAACAGTGAGTCCTCATCATTCGAGGATGATATGATTATTTATTTCATTATTTCAACTTATTTTTTAGTAGATGGAGTTAGTTGGGGATATGTCCCATTAACTCCTTATTCAGAAAGCTCAATCAGTTAGAGGCTTTTGGACTAGATTCAGACTTCTGTATTTTCAGACATTTACTTTAGTTTCGGTATTTTGATACCACATTATTCGGATATGGTTTTATTAGATGTTTTATTCAATTTTTGAACCTTATGGATTGTTTCAGCCTACTATTTCTGTATTTTACATAGTGTTATGCAGTGTACAGGTACAGATATCAATCATGGGTTAACTTGTGGTCCTTTGGGGTCATGATCACCGTGTAGTGTTCCAGGTACCATATTTAGGGCATTACAAACTTGGTATTAGAGCTTAAGGTTCAATAATGTCCTAGAAAGTCTGAAAGCCACATCTAGTAGTCTTATGCATGGGTGTGTTGCGCAACACATTTATGTATAGGAGGCTATAAGATATTTTATGAATAGTTTCCCTTATTTCAGTGTTCATGTCGTGCCAGTGAGAATAATCTCAAGTTAATCTCTTAGTCTAATCCTTTTCTCTTCTATTTACAGGACATGCCTCCCAAGAAGAGAATTGGGAATTAGTCTGCCCCTCAGCCCGAAGAGCCTCTGGGCGAATATGTCTCTCATGTAGAGTTCAGAGCTACATTCACTACTCTTGATCAATTATTTATTTCTCAAAAAGAATGACCAGGTGTCATTCTGGCCAACCCAGTGGCTAATTCAGCTGCAGCCAAGATTCAGTATTTTACCCAAATGAATCCACCATTCCTTTATGGGTGTAAGTCAGATGAGGACCCTTGGGAATTTCTTAATCAGGTTTAGAAGGTTACTGATATCATGGGGGTTAATCCTAGTGAGAGTGCTGAGCTAGCTATATATCTGTTATAGGATATTGCTCATACTTGGTTGAAGCAGTAGAAGTCAGAGAGGTCAGTTGATGTAGGGTCCATAGGGTGGGAGGAGTTTGTCACTGCATTCTTAGATAGATTTTTTCCCTTAGAGCTGAGAGAAGCTAAGGTGTAAGAATTTATCAACCTCGAGTAGGGCAATATAATAGCGAAAGATTATTCTCTTAAGTCTTCTCAATTAGCCAGATATGCTCCTCATGTAGTTACAGATAACAAGGCCAAGATGAGTAAGTTTATTTTTAGGGTAAATGATAGTATGGTCAATGAGTGCAAGTCTGTGATGTTGAATAGTGCCATGAACATAGCAAGTCTTATGACTCATGCTTAGCAGATAGAAGAGCAAAAGATTAAGATGAGGGAGAATCAGAATAAGAGAGCAAGGATTGGTGGTTTCTACTTTGCTCAGCCTAAGTTAGAGGGAGGAAATAATTCTCAGTTCTATCCTAAATAATCAGTTCCAACTTCTTCTTCAGCTAGTGCTCTAGCTACTAAGTTTAGAGATGGTAATAGAGATACGGCGCTAGGATCTAAGTCTCTGAGCAGTGTTAGCAATGCCTGAACTAATCCCCTTTGTCAGACTTGTGGTAAGAACCATAAGGGTTTTTGCAAAGATGGCAGTAATGTCTTTTTCGAATGTGGAATGCTAGGATAAAGAGTCAGAGATTTTCCCAAGTCAGGTTATCAAGTTCAGTAAAACCGTTTCTTAGCTTAGTCTGGTTGCCCAAATCAGTAGGGTGTAACTTCCAGTGCTACTAGTGGGCAACACCCATACAGATTTTATGCTCTCCAGTCCCGATAGGAACAAGAAAATTCTCTAGATGTGGTTACTAGTATGTTATAGATCTTTCACTTTCATGTTTATGCCTTGCTAGATCCAGGAGCTTCTTTGTCTTTTGTTACTCCTTACATAGCAGTTGATTTTGTGGTTAGTCCCAAAATTCTAGAAGAGCCCTTTTCAGTATATACCCCAGTGGGTAAAATCATCATAGCCCGATGAGTATACAGGAACAGTTCAGTTATGATATTTCAGAAAGTCACCTCAGTAGATTTAGTCAAATTAGAGATGATTGAATTTTATGTCATTCTCGACATGGATTGGCTTCATTCCTACTATTCCACAGTCGACTGCAGAAATAGTATTGTCCAGTTTCAATTTCCGAATAAACCTATCCTAGAATGGAGGGGTAACACTTTGGCTTTCAAAGGTCAGCTTATTTCCTACCTTCAGACAAAGAGAATAATATCTAGAGGATGTGTCTATAATCTTGTTAATGTTAAGGAAACTACTTTCAAAACTCCTAGTCTTGAATCAGTCCTTTTCATGAATAAATATTCAGATGTCCTTCCCAAAGATCTTCTAGGAATTCCTCCCAAAAGGAAAATAGACTTCTACATTGATCTTCTTCAGGATACTCAACCTATATCAATTCCGCCATACAAAATGGCACCAACAAAACTCAGAGAATTGAAAGAACTGATGAAGGTTCTCCTAGATAGGGGATTTATCAGAGCCAGCATATCCCCATAAGGTGCACTATTCTTATTCGTATGCAAGAATGAAAGTTCTCTCAGAATCTGTATATACTACCATCGGCTCAATAAAGTCACCATCAAAAATAAATATCCACTTCCCAGAATCGATGACTTTTTCGACCAACTTCAGAGTGCCAGCTATTTTTCTATGATAGACCTCAGATCAGGCTATCATCTTCTTAGTGTCAGAGAATGTGACATTTTGAAAACAACTTTCTGTACTCGGTATGGTCACTTCAAATTCTTGGTCATGCCCATTGGTCTTACCAATGCCCCAACAACTTTTATGGACTTGATGAACCGTGTGTTCAAGCAGTACTTAGATATGTTCATCATAGTCTTCATGGATGATATTCTTGTCTATTCCTACAGTGAGTGTGATCATGTAGAACATATCAAAATCATACTTCAGAATCTCAAAGATCATCAGTTGTTCGCCAAATTTAGTAAGTGTGAGTTTTGGCTAAGGTTAGTAGAATTTCTTGATCATATCGTTTCCGATTATGGCATTAGGGTTGATCCTCAAAAGACCTAAGAAGTAAGAAATTAGGCTAGACCTGTCTCTCTATCAGATATAAGGAGTTTCTTGGGTTTGGCTGGCTATTACAGATGGCTTGTTGAGGGATTCTCTACTATTGCATCCCCTATGTCCCAATTCACTTAGAAGAAAGTTAAGTTTTAGTGGTCAGATCCTTGCGAGAAGAGTTTTTAGAAGTTGAAGACTCAACTAACCTCAGCTCTGGATTTACCTCTTTTAGATGGTTCAGATAGGTTCGTAGTATATTGTGATGCATCCAGAGTAGGTTTGGATGGTGTCCTCATATAGCATGGTAAGGTCATTTCCTAAGCCTCCAGAAATCTTAAAACTCCATGACAAGAATTATTTGAATCATGATCTTAAGTTAGTAGCCGTAATTTTTACCTTAAATATTTTGAGGCATCACTTGTATGTGATGCATGTAGATGTGTTCACAGATCATAAGAGCCTTCGGTATGTCTTTTCTCAAAAGGATATCAATCTTCGTCTGAGAAGATGGATAGAGCTCTTGAAAGATTATGACATGAGTGTCCTTTATCATCCGGGCAGGGCCAATGTAGTGGATGATGTTCTCAGTAGATAGTCTATGGGTAGTGTTGCTCACGTTAAAGCCAGTAAAAGGAGGTTAGCTCAGGAAGTCCATCAGCTTGCCAGACTAGGTGTCTACCTAGTTGATATAGAAGAGGGTGACATATGAGTTCAGAGTAGTTACAAATCATCTCTAGTTTTCGAGGTAAAAGAAAAATAGGATAGAGATCCCATTCTTGTTAAGTTGAAAGAATCAGTGAAGGATCATAAAGTAGAGCTTTTCTCCCAAGGGGAAGATGGTGTTTTACGTTATCAGGGTTGTCAGTTTGATCCAGGTGTATATGACTTGAGGCAACGAATTCTTGCAGAAGCGCATGGTGCCCGCTACTATATTCATCCAGGGGCCACAAAAATGTACCGCAATTTTTGGGAGATATGTTGGTGGAGTGGAATATAGAGAGATATTGCAGAATTTATGGGTAAATACTCTATATGACAGCAGGTTAAGATAGAGCATCAGAAGCCTAGTGGGTCCATGCAAGAGTTTAGTATTCATACTTGGAAGTGGGAAGAAGTAAACATGGACTTTGTGACAGGTTTTCCTCGTACTAATCGCCAGCATTATTTATTCTGGGTCATTATAGATAGGATGAACAAGTAATCTCATTTCCTTCAAGTCCATACCTCTTATTGAGCCTAGGATTATGCCAAACTATACATCATAGAAATAGTCAGATTGCACGATATTCCGATTTATATTATCTCAGATAGAGGTACCCAGTTCACCTCTCATTTCTGGAAAGTGTTCTAAAAGAATTTCATCTTAGTACAGCTGTCCATCCTCATACATATTGTCAATAAGAAAGGACCATTCAGACTTTAGAAGATATGCTAAGGGTGTGTGCAATTGATTTCAAGGGTAGTTGGGATGACCACTTTCCTATGATTGAGTTTGCATAAAACAATAGCTAGCATTCCAGTATTTGGATGGCTCTATTCGAAGCTCTTTATGGTAGGAGATACATATCTCCAGTTGGTTGGTTCGAAGTTAGTGAGGCCTCAGTTATAGGGCCTAAATTAGTATTTGATACCTTATAAAAAGTCTAGTTGATTAGAGAAAGACTTTGAGTTGCTCAGAGATGACCGAAGTCTTATGCAGATGTATGCAGAATGGATCTTAAGTTTGAGATTGGTGATTATATTTATCTAAAGATCTCTCCCAACAAGGGAGTGAAGAGATTCAGCAAGAAGGGAAAGCTCAGTTCCCGATATATTAGTCCCTTCAAAATTCTCAGTCGTTTTGGAAAGGTAGCTTATGTGCTTGAATTTATTTCAGATCTAGCCTCATTTCATCCAGTGTTACATGTCTCCTTTCTAAATAAGTGCATAGGTTACCCATCATTTATAGTCCCTATAGGGGCATTGATCTTCAGAATAGCCTCTCTGATGAAGAGATTTGAGTCAAAATTCTTGACTACTAGATGCGTAGACTGAGGAACAAAGAAGTCCCTCTAGTTAAAGTTCTTTGGCGGAATCATTCCATTGAGGGAGAAACTTGGCAAAAAAAAGAAGACATGCGTACAAAGTATCCTCACCTCTTCTCCGCTTACTCAGATCTAGCTCAAGGTAACAATTCTCCTTAATATTTTTAGTTTCATATTCAGGTTTCAGTTACAAACTTGGTATCCATTTCATGTTAAGAATTTTATTATAAACTTGGTATTAAATACCATTGCAAATTCAGTCATACATTCATGAATCAGTTACTCATGCATCAGATATACATGTTCAGTTTGATATATATTCAGTTTATCATTAATGTTAGTCATGAACTCATGTTTCACTCATTCATGTTTAGGATGTGCTTCAGTCTACTATTTCTCCCCTCTCATTCAGTCTCATTCAAGGATGAAAGTTTATAAGGGTGAGATATTGTAATACTCTCGAACATTCTTTAAGTCAAATCAGGTCTCCAGAAGAGTTAGTGATGACTTCCTAAATAATTAATGTTTAAATTAGATGGAATTTCCCCAATTTTGACATTTTATCTTGTGGAAAATTGAATTAGCTTTCCAATGATACCAATTTCATCCAAATCTGGATCAGAGTAAAAAGGTATGGAGATTTTACAGCGAACTATCGAAACTGCCCAGAAGTGATGGACTGTCGAGCCAGTGACAGACCATCACCTAAGCTATCGTAACTAAGGCAGTGACCCCAACTTCTGGTAAAGTGCAATGGCCAGGACCGATGGACCGTTCAGATAGCAATAGCCCATCACCCAAACCATTACAGACGAGGTAGAAAGTTCAGGTTCTGACCAAGTGTGATGGTCAGGACCGACGAACCGTCGAGGTAGCGACGGACCGTCACCCAAACCATTAGAAATTCCAATCAGCATTTTAAGACATTTTAAAAAGGGTATTTGGGTTTTTTCTCACCTATTTTAACCCCTAATTATACCAGATTAAAGATAATTAGCTCATTATTCATCTACACCACCAAATTAGGGTTTTTGTCAAGATCAATCCCCAAGAACAAGAAACCCTAGGTGTTTAAATCCAAGTCAAGAATTCAAGATTTCCTCTACCAATCGTCAACAAATCATCCACCCAAGTATGTCAAGTGTTGATTTAAGGATCCCTTTTACCTATGAATATCAAGAAACCCTATTTGAAATATAAAATTTTGACTCTATAGTATGAATTGAATTATATCCATGTTTATGATGTTGTTTGATTTCCAAGTTGAAGTCCTTAGTGACTTTCATGAAAATATGTAAGCATGTGGTTTAAATTCTTGAATTAGAAGTGTAAAATATTGCCATATGTATTACTTCAATATTCATGCCTAAGCGTAAAGATATACATGCAAGGTGTTTGATAAAATGCCTAAGAGAATAGGAATTATGCCTTATGACTCATTTATGACCAAAATTGATGAATCCATGATTGCCCCTCATGTTTAAAATGACTTCCATGTTGTTGTTATGAATTGAAATTGTTCGATGGATTGTTCATGAGATTAGCCTATGAAATAATGACATGTTTATATGTTTTTCTATTCATGTACCAGACCATGATAATAAAAATGCCTCATGAAATTCTCCAGTGATTGTATTATGGATTGTTGACTATGGTCATATGTTAAGATATGTCATGTCTTGTCAGTTTTATGCTATTTAGTCCTGGGCGTACTTGTACCCAATAATTTAGGTGTGTACCCGAAAGCTTAAACTCCATGAGAAGAATTATCCGACTGATGATCTTAAGTTGGCATCCGTAGTTTTTTTCCTTAATGATTTGGAGGCATTACTTATATGGGGTTCATATAGATGTGTTCACAGATCATAAGATCCTTCAGTATGTATTTTATCAAAAAGATCTCAATCTTCATCAGAGAAGGTGGCTAGAGCTCTTGAAAGATTACAACATAAGTGTCCTTTATCATCTGGGTAAGTCCAATATAATGGTCGACGCTCTTAGTAGAGTGTCTATAGTTAGTGTTGCTCATGTTGAAGACAGTATGAAGAAGGTCGCTTCGGAAGTCCATCAGCTTACCAGACTAGGTGTCCGCCCAGTTGATACAGATATGGGTCAAAGTAGTTCAGAATCATCTCTAGTTTCCAATGTGAAATAAAAATAGGATAGAGATCCTAGTTTCGTTAAGTTGAAAGAGTCAGTCAAGGATAAAAAATTAGAGGTTTTCTCCCTAGGGGGAGATGGCATTTTGTGTTGAAAGGGTCGTATATATGTTCCAGGTGTAGATGAGTTGAGGCAACAAATTCTTGCAGAAGCGCATGGTGCGCTCTACTCTATTCATCCAGGGGACAATAAGATGTACCATAATTTGCGGGAGATCTATTGGTGTAGTGGGATGAAGTGAGATGTTGCAGAGTTCATGACTAAATACTCTACATAGCAGTAGATTAAGATAGAGCATCAGAACCCTAGTAGGTCCATACAGGAGTTCAGTATTCCTACTTGGAATTGAGAAGAAGTGAACATGGACTTTTCGAAAGGCTTGCCTCATACTCGTCGCCAGCATGATTGAGTCTGGGTCATTCGAGGACCAATGTTTCCAGGGGGGATATTGTAATACCCTGAACTTTCTTTAAGTCAAATCTAGTCCCTAGAAGAGTTAGTGATGACTTCCTAAATGATTAATGTTTAAATCAGATAGAATTTCCTGAATTTTGACTTTTTATTATGTGGTAAATTGAATTAGCTTTCCAACGATACCAATTTTTTCCAGATCTGGATCGGAGTAAAAAGTTATAGATGTTTTACAGTGAACTATTGGAACTGCCTAGAAGCGACGGTCAGGCCGATGGATCATTGAGCCAGCGATGGACCGTCGAGCCAACGACGGACCGTCGCCCAAGCCATCACGACTAAGGTAGTGACCCTGAATTCTGGTCAAGTGTGACAGCCAGGAGCAACGGACCGTCGAGCTAGGACCGCCTAAACCATCGCCACTTCCAATCTGCATTTTAAGCCATTTTAGAAAGGGTATTTAGATTTTTCCACCCATTTTAACCACTGATTATACAAGACCAGAGTTCATAACCTCATTATTCATCTAGAACACCAAATTAAGGTTTCTCTCAAGATCAATCCTAAGAGCAAACAACCCTAGGTGTTTAATTCCAAGTTTTGAATACAAGCTTTCCTCCACCAATCTTCAAAAAATCATCCACCTAGGTATGTAAAGTGTTGATTCATGGCTCCCTTTCACCAATGAAGTTCAATAAATCCTATTTGAAATCAGAGGCGGATCTAGAATTTTGAGGTTGCGGGTGCCATGTCACTTTTAATTTAAAGCTACTACTCAAAAAGGATAATTTTTATGGGCGTCCCACTGGAATTTGGCTTGTTAGTAAGAGATTTTTGAAGGAAAATTTCATTTAAATATTATCGAAGAACCTAATTTTTACGAATTTAGCTAGAAATCAGTTAATTTTTTTCTTTATGTTTTGCTACTTACACTATCCAAAATAAGACAAATATTTTTTCGATTTTATAGACTTTGGGTTTTGATTTGATTATTTGTCTTTTCAATTTGTATAGACAAATAGATCAAATAATAAAAATGTAATTATTATTATAACTACTATTGAAAGAAACCTTTCTACTTCTTCCAGAAGTAGTGTATGGACTGCATATATTTTACCCTCCTCAGACCTCACTATGTGGGAATACACTGGGTTTGTTGTCGATTTTGTTGTTATTACTATAAGTTGTGTAAAAAAGATTTAAATTCAACTTATCAGATAGCGTGAAAGTACAAAATAGTTTCCAACATTCAATGGATATTTCCATTTCTATTGTTAAGAAATTATAACATCAAGACAAGCATCATTATTATGATTTACGAAAAGACGTTAACTATAAATTTGAATGAAGAAGGAATCTTCAATTATGTTCTCTACTTAAGTTAAAAATTCTTAAACAAAGATTACCCAAAAAAAGGAGTCAAATAAAGATTAAGTCAAAAGGAAAAAATCTTATTGAAAATAGAATAACGAACAAAAATTAACAAAATACTGCTGGCGTCTAGACTTGAGCTCTAGTATACTATGTGAAATTTCAGTGCATTTGCCACTGGCACTACTTCCTCAATTGCTGCAATGGGTGGAACTTAAATAATATACCGGTATTATTCAATATATATATATATACGCATAGTTGTCCGATCAAAGTTTGTGGGTGCCATGCCACCCGTGAACCCCCTATAGATCTGCCCCTGTTTGAATATAAACTTTGGATTCCATGGTATGAATTGAATTATATCCATGTTTATGTTGTTGTTTGATTTCCAAGTTGAAGTACTTAATGACTATCATGAAAATATGTTAGCATGTGGTTGAAATTCTTGCATTGAAAGTGTAAAATGTTACCATGATGTATTATTTCAATATTCATGCCTAAACCTAAAGATATGCATGCATGGTGTTTGATAAAATGCCTAAGAGAATAGGAATTATGCCTTATGACTAATTTGTGACCAAAATTGATGAATCCATGATTCCCCATCATGTTCAAAATGACTTCCATGTTATTTTTATACATTGAAATTGTTCGATGAATTATTCATGAGATTAGCCTATGAAATTATGACATGTTTATATGTTTTCCTATTCATGTACCAAACCATGTTAATCAAGTACCTCACGATATTCTCGAATGATTGTATTATGAATTGTCGACTAAGATCATGTGTTAAAAAGTATCATGTCTTGTAAGTTTCATTTTATCGTGTCCTGGGGGTACTTGTACCCGATAATTTAACTGTGTACCCGATAGCTTAAACCCTATGAGAAGAATTATCTGACTCATGATTTTGAGTTAGCAGCTGTAGTTTTTGCCTTAAAGATTTGGAGGCATTACTTGTATGGGGTGCATATAGATGTTTTCACAGATTATAAGAGCCTTTAGTATGTATTTTCTCATAAAGATCTTAATCTTCATAGAGAAGGTGGCTATAGCTCTTGAAAGATTATGACATGAGTGTCCTTTATCATCCGGGAAAGGTCAATATAGTGGCTGAGGATCTCATTAGACTATCTATGGTTAGTATTGCTCATGTTGAAGACAGTAAGAAGTAGTTAGCTCAGGAAGTCCATCATCTTGGCAGACTAGGTGTCCACCTAATTGATATAGAAGAGGGTGACATATGGGTCCAGAGTAGTTCAAAATAATCTCTAGTTTCTGAGGTGAAAGAAAAATAGGATAGAGATCCCAATCTTGTTAAGTTGAAAGAGTCAGTCAAGGATCAGAAAGCAGAGGTTTTCTCCCAAGGGGGATATGATGTTTTGCATTGTTAGGGTCGTCTATGTCTCCAGGTGTAGATGACTTAAGGTAATGAATTCTTGCAGAAGTGCATGGTGCGCGCTACTCTATTCATCCAAGGGACACTAAGATGAACTGCGATTTACAGAAGATCTATTGGTGGAATGGGATGAAGAGAGATATTATAGAGTTTGTGGCTAAATTCTCTACATTTCAGCAGGTTAAGATAGGGAATCAGAATCTTAGTGCGTCCATGTAGGAGTTCAGTTTTCCTACTTGGAAGTAGGAAGAAGTGGACATGGACTTTGTGACGGGTTTACCTCATACTCGTCACCAGCATGATTCAGTCTTGGTCATTGAAGATAGGATGACCAAATCTACTTATTTCCTTCCATTCTCTATCTCTTATTCAACTGAGGATTATGCAAAACTCTACATCAGAGAGTTGGTCAGATTGCACTGTGTTCTTCTATCTATTATCTAAGACAGAGGTACCCAGTTCACATGTCATTTCTGGAAAGCATTCCAAAATGGTCTTGGTACCCAAGTTCATCTCGGCACAGCCTTTCATCCTCAGATAGATGGTTAATAAGAAAGGACCATTTAGACTTTAGAAGATATGCTAAGGGTGTGTTCAATTGATTTCAAAGGTAGTTGGAATGACCACTTGCCTTAGATTGAGTTTGATATAATAATAGCTAGCATTCCAGCATTTGGATGGCTCCATTTGAAGCTCTTTATGGTAGGAGATGCAGATCTCTAGTCGGATGTTCAAATTTAGTAAGGCCTAGTTATAGGGCCTGACTTAGTATTCGATGCCTTAGAAAAAGTCTAGTTGATCAAAGAAAGAGTTTGAGCTACTCAGAGCCAACAGAAGTCTGATGCAGATATGTGTAGAAAGGATCTCAAGTTTGAAACTGGTGATTATGTTTATATAAATATATCTCCCAAGAAAGGAGTGAAGAGATTCGGCAAGAAGGGAAATATTAGTACCCGATATGTTGGTCCTTTCAAAATTCTCAGTCGTTTCGGCAAGTTAGCTTATGAGCTTGAATTGGCTTCAGATCTAGCCTCAGTTCATCCAGTGTTCCATATCTTATTTCAAAAGAAGTGCATGGGTGATCCATCAGTTGTAGTCCCTATAGAGGGAATTGATGTTCAAAACAACCTCTCTTATGAAGAGATTCCAGTCAAAATTCTTGACAACCAGACGTGTAGATGGAGGAACAAAGAAGTCCCTCCAATCAAAGTTCTTTGGCATAATCAGTACGTTGAGGGAGCTACTTGGGATGCAGAAGCAGACATGCATACCAAGTATCCTCACCTCTTCTCCACTTACTCAGATCTAGCTCAAGGTAACAATTCTTCTTAAGCTTTTTAGTTTCATGTTCAGGTTTCAGTTACAAGCTTTGTATCCATTTCATGTTCAGAATTCCATTATAAACTTGGCATTAAATACCATTGCACATTCATCCATGCATTCATGAATCAGTTACTCATGCATTAGATATGTATGTTCAGTATGATATATATTCAGTTTATTAGTCATGTTAGTCCGGGAGTTATGTTTCAGTCATTTATGTTCAGGATGTGCTTCAGTTTACCATTTCTCCACTCTCAGTCAGTCTCATTCGAGGATGAATATTTCCAAAGGGGAGATATTGTAATACCCAAAACTTTCTTTAAGTTAAATCTAGTCTCCGAAAGAGTTAGTGATGAATTGCTAAATGATTAATGTTTAAATCAGATGTAATTTCCCCAATTTTGAATTTTTATCATGTGGAAAATAGAAGTAGATTTCCAACGATATCAATTTCTTCCAAATCTGGATCGGAGTAAAAAGTTATGGACATTTTACAGAGCACTATCAGAAGTGCCTAGAAGCGACGGCCAGACCAACGAACCATCGAGCCAGCGACGGACCATCGCCTAGGCCATCACGACTAAGGTAGTAACCCCGACTTCTGGTCATGTGCGATGGCTGGGACCGATGGACGGTTGAGCTAGTGATGGACCATCACCCAAACCGTTGCAGATGAAGTAGAAAGTTCAGGTTCTGGCCAAGTTCGATGTTTAGGACCGACTTACCGTCGAGCTAGCGACAGACAATTACACAAACTGTTCCCACTTCTGATCTGCATTTTTAGCCATTTTAAAAAGGGTATTTAGGTATTTTTCAACCTGTTTAAACCCCTAATTATACCATACCAGAGCTCATAACCTCATTATTCATCTACAACACCAAATTAGGGTTTCTCTCAAGATCAATCCCCAAGAACAAGAAACCCTAGGTGTTTAATTCCAAGTTAATAATTCAAGCTTTCATCCACCAATCTTCAAGAAAACATCCACTCAGGTATGTCAAGTCTTGATTTATGGGTCCCTTTCACCTATGAATCTTAAGACACTTTATTTGAAATATAAACTTTTGATTCCATGGTATGAATTGAATTATATCTATATTTATGTTGTTTGATTTCCAAATTGAAGTCCTTGATGACTATCATGAAAATATGTTAGCATGTGATTGAAATTCTTGCATTGGAAGTGTAAAATGTTGTCATGATGTATTATTTCAATATTCATGCCTAAGCCTAAAGATATGCATGCATGGTGTTTAATAAAATGCCTAAGAGAATAGGAATTATGTCTTATGACTCATTTGAGACCAGAAATAATTCCATGATTCCCCCTCATGTTCAAAATTACTTCCATGTTATTGTTATGCATTGAAATTGTTCGATGGATTGTTCATGTGATTATCTTATAAAATTATGACCTATTTATATGCTTTCCTATTCATGTACCAAACCATTATAATCAAGTGCCACATGAAATTCCCCAATGATGTATTATGGATTCTTGACTTTGCTCATGTTTCAAGAAGGGTCATGTCTTGTCAGTTTTATACTATCGTGTCCTGGAGGTACTTGCCAGTATCAGTTTTTAAGATACTCTCAGTCAAGACATGTTCAGGAGAATTCAGTCAGTCTCATGACTGAGGAAAACTCAATAATCTCAGTAATCTGAGTAATCTCAGTCAGTTATCAAATCAAAGTGATACTCCATCAGTCAACAAAACATAGTAAACTCAGTCCAATCAGTTTAGTATAATTAATTCAATGTCTAATCAGATGGAAGTTGGATTCAACACTGAGTGAGCCCAAGGATGGGAACTCACTTGCGAGTAGATGGTGTGATTATTAGAAATAATCCCTGCGCTCTTGAACTACGTAGCCAGTGTAGGTTGAGACATCTAACCCGTTGGATGAGGGTTGATAAAGTGGCTTAACTTGTTAGATGAGGGTCCCACTGTTCTCCTTAGAGTACTTTTTAGATGAGGGATCTCTCACAGCTTATCCTTACCAGTGGCGCGGTATTGACACCATTCTAATTTGGGTTACAGATTGGACCCAAAATCAGCTATAATGCTTTATTTAGGGCATGTTAGTTAAATGACTGCTTCCCAAGTTACAGTTTTAGTCTCAGTCTCAGTAATAGAACTCAGATAGTTCTACAACCTTCAAGACTATTAGATACAGTTATCATAGAATAGTACAAAACTCAGCTAGTTCCAATAGACCTTAGACTGCTAAACAGAGTCACTTAGTATCAGTTATATTCATTATCAGTAAATCATGTTATTAGTATTCAGACTCAGTAGTCAGTATCATCATGAATTTAGTTACAGTCACTTACTCATGCATGTATTCTCATGTTTATGTTATACAGTCGGTTAGCATAGTTCATTCATGTAAACCCTTGCATTCAGCCTATCTGATTTGCAAACTAGTATATTCAATCATACTGACACATTTGCACTATGGTGTTTTATACCATATGTTCAAAAGCACGAGCTCCAGAGCATCAGTAGCACTCCATATTTTAAAAGCCCGAATTAGCAATAAGTCTTCATCATTCAACGATGATATGATTATTTATTTCATTATTTTAGCTTAGTTTTCAATAGATAGAGTTAGTTGGGGACATGTCCCATCAACTTCTTATTCAGAATGCTCAGTCAATTAGAGGCTTTCAGACTAGATTCAGACATCAATATTTTCAGACATTTACTTTGGGTTTGGTATTCTGATACCACATTATTCGAATATGGTTTTATAAGATATTTTATTTAGTTTTTGAACCTTATGGCATGTTTTAGCCTACTATTTCTGTAATGTACATGGTGTTATGCAGTGTACAGGTACAGATATCAGTCATGGGTTAGCTTTTGGACCTTTGGGGGTCATGAGCACCGTGTAGTATTCTGGGTATAATATTAAGGGCATTACAAACTTGGTATCAAAGCCTAAGGTTCAATTGTGTCCTAGGAAGTCTGTAAGCCACATCTAGTAAAGTCTTGTGCATGGGTGTATTTCGCGCTATATTTATGTACAAGAGACTATAAGATGTTTTAGTAATAGTTTATTTTCTTTCAGTGTTCATGTTGTATCAGTGAGGATAATCTCAAGTTAATCTCTCAGTCCAATACTTTTATCTTTCATTTACAGACCATGCCTCCCAAGAAGAGAACTGGGAATCAGTCAGCCCTTAGCCCGAAGATCCTTTGGGAGAATATGTCTTTCATGCAAAGTTCAGAGTTGTATTCATTACACTTGATCAGTCAGCTACTGCTCAGAATAAATGACCAACTGTCGTTCGGGCTAACCCAGTGGCCAATTCAGCTGCAAACAGGATTCGATAATTCACCCGAATGAATCCACCATCTTTTTTCAGGTCTAATTCAGATGAGGACCCTTAGGAATTTCTTGATCAGGTTTAGAAGGTTACTAATATCATGGGGATTACTCCTCATGAGACTGCTGAGCTAGATGCATCTTAGTTGCAGAATGTTGCTCACACTTGGTCCAAGTAGTGGAAGTCAGTTGATGCAGGGTCCATAGAGTGGGAGGTGTTTTTCACCATATTCTTAGATAGATTCTTTCCCCTAGATCTAAGATAAGCTAAGGTGTTAGAATTTTTCAACCTCAGGAATGGCAACATGATAGTGAAAGAGTATTCTTTTAAGTTTACTCAATTAGCCAAATATACTCCTCATGTGGTTGCAGATAGTAGGTCCAAGATGAGTAAGTTTGTTTCTAGGGTAAATTATAGTGTGGTCAATAAGTGTGGGTCTACGATGTTGAATAGTGACATGAACATAGCCAGGCTTATGACCTATGATCAGCAAATATAAGAGCAAAAGATTAAGATAAGGGGAAGCAGAATAAGAGAGCAAGGACAGGTAGATTCAACTTTGCTCAGCCTAAGTTAGAGGGAGGAAACCGTTCTCAGTTCCATCCTAAATCATTAATTCCAGATCCTTCTTTAGCTTGTGCTCCAGCTCCAAAGTTCAGGGATGGTAATAGAGATAGGGCACCAGGCTCTAAGTCTTAAGGCAGTGTTCGCAATGCCCGATCTAATCCCCTTTGTCAAACCTGTGGTAAGAACTACAAGGGTATTTATAGAGCTAGCAGCGATGTCTGTTTCGAATGTGGGAAGCCAAGACATAGAGTTAGAGATTGTCCCCTATCAGGTTATCAGGATCAGTAGAACCGTTCCACAACCCAGTCCGATTGTCCAAATCAGCAGGGTGCCACATCCAATGCTACTAGTGGGCAACACCTAAATAGACTTTATTCTCTCCAGTCCTGGAATGATCAGGGAAATTCTCCTGATGTGGTTACTGGTACATTACAGATCTTTCACTTGTATGTTTACGCCTTGCTAGATCTAGGAGCATCTTTGTTTTTTGTTACTCCTTACGTAGCAGTTGATTTTGGGGTCAATCCCTAAATTCTAGCAGATCTCTTTTCATCATCTACCTTAGTGGGTATAACCATCATAGCCCGATGGGTATATAGGAACTATTCATTTATGATATTTTAAAAAGTCACCTCAGCAGATTTAGTTGAATTAGTGAAGACTAATTTTTATGTCATTCTCAGTATGGATCGGCATCATTCCTGTTGTGCCGCAATTGACTGCAAAAATAGAGTTGTCTAATTTTAGTTTTCGAATGAACCTATCCTAGAATGGAGGGGTGGTACTTCAGCATTCAGATGTCAGCTTATTTCCTACCTTCGAGTAAGGAATATGATATCTAAAGGATGTGTCTATCATCTTGTTCATGTTAAGGTCACTACTTCCAAAACTCCCGGTATTGAATCAGTCCCAGTCGTGAATGAAAATTTAGATGTTCTTCTCGAAGATCTTCCCGAAATTTCGCTAGAAAGGGAAATAGACTTCGATATTGATCATCTTCAGAATAATCACCCTATAACTATTCTGCCATTTAGAATGGCACCAGCAGAACTTAGAGAATTGAAATAGCAGACGAAGGATCTCCTAGATAAGGGATTTATCATACCCAGTGTGTCTCCGTAGTGCGCACCAGTCTTATTCGTGTGCAAGAAAGATGGTTCTCTTAGAATGTGTATAGACTATCGTTATCTCAATAAAGTCACCGCTAAAAATAAGTATCCACATCCCAGAATCGAGGACTTGTTCGACCAACTTCAGGGAACCAACTATTTTTCTAAGATAGACCTCAGATCAGGCTATCATAAGCTCAAGGTCAGAGAATGTGACATTCTGAAAACTACTTTCTGTACTCGGTATAGAAACTTTAAATTCTTTGTCATGTCCGTTGGTCTTACAACTCCATTGATGATTTCATGGACTTGATGAACCATGTTTTCAAGTAGTACTTGGGCATGTTCATCATAGTCTTCATAGATGATATCCTTATCTATTCCCGCAATGAGCCTGATTATGCAGACCATCTCAAAATAATGCTTCAGACTCTCAGAGATCATCAGTTGTTTTCCAAAATCATTAAGTCTGAGTTTTGGCTAAGGTCAGTAGCATTCTTTGTTCATATCATTTTTGGTGATGGCATTAGGGTTGATCCTCAAAAGACCAAAGTAGTAAGAAACTAGCCTAGACCTATCTCTCCATCAGATATCAGGAGTTTCTTGGGTTGGGATGGCTATTACATATGTTTTGTTGAGAGATTCTCTTCTATTACATCCCCTATGTCTCGATTGAATCAGAAGAATGTTATGTTTTAGTGGCCAGATCCTTGTGAGAAGAGTTTTTAGAAGTTGAAGACTCAACTCACCTCAGCTCTAGTTTGTCTCTTCCAGATGGTTCAGATGGGTTCGTAGTGTATTGTGATACATACATAATAGTTTTGGGTTGTTTCCTCATGCACCATGGTAAGGTCATAGCCTACGCCTCCAGACAGCTTAAACCCCATAAGAAAAATTATTCTACTCATGATCTTGAGTTAGCAGCCGTAGTTTTTTCCTTTAAGATTTGGAGGCATTACTTATATGGGGTACATTTAGATGTGTTCAGAGATCATAAGAGCCTTCAGTATGTCTTTTCTCAGAAAGATCTCAATCTGTGTTAGAGAAGGTAGCTAGAGCTCTTGAAAGATTATGATATGAGTATCTTTTATCATCCGGGCAAGGCCAATATAGTGGTCGACGCTCTCAGTAGACTATCTATGGGTAGTGTTTTTTATTTTGAAGATAGAAAGAAGAAGTTAGCTTTGGAAGTCCATCAACTTGCCAGACTAGGTGTCCGCCTAGTTGTTACAGAAAAGAGTGACATACGGGTTTAGAGTAGTTCAGAATTATCTGTAGTTTCTAAGGTGAAAGAAATGCAAAATAGAGATCCCAATCTTGTTAAGTTGAAAGATTTAGTCAAGGATCAAAAAGTAGAGGTTATCTCCCAAGGGGGAGATGGTGATTTGTGTTGTCAGGGTCGTCTATGTATTCTAGGAGTAGATGAGTTGAGTCAACAAATTCTTGCAGAAGCTCATGGTGCCCACTACTCGATTCATCCATAGTCCACTAAGATGTACCGCAATATGTGGAAGATTTATTGGTGGTTTGGGATGAAGAGAGATATTATAGAGTATGTGGCTAAATACTCCACATGTAGCAGGTTAACATAGAGCATCAAAAGCCTAGTGGGTCCATTCAGGAGTTCAGTAATTCTACTTAGATGTGGGAAGAAGTGAACATGGACTTTATGATAGGTTTTCCTCATATTCTTCGCCAGCATGATTTAGTTTGGGTCATTGTAGATAGGATGACCAACTCATCTTATTTCCTTCCAGTCTATACCTCTTATTCAGCTGAGGATTATGCCAAACTCTATATCAGAGAGTTGGTAAGATTGCACGGTGTTCCGCTATCTATTATCTTAGAGAGAGGTACCTAATTTACCTTTTATTTTAGGACATCATTCCAAAAAGGTCTTGGTACCCAAGTTCATCTCAGTACAGCCTTCCATCCTCAGACAGATGGTCATGAAGAAAGGGCCATTCAGACTTTAGGAGATATGCTAAGGGCGTGTGTAATTGATTTCAAGGGTAGTGGGGATGACCACTTGCCTTTGAATGATTTTGCATACAACATTATCTAGAATTCTAGCATTCGAATGGCTACATTCGAAGCTCTTTATAGTAGGAGACGCAAATCTCCAGTCGATTGGATTGAAGTTAGTAAGGCCTCAGTTATAGGGCCTGGCTTAGTATTTGATGCCTTAGAAAAAGTCTAGTTTATCAGAGAAAGACTCTGGGCTGCTCAGAGCCGATAGAAGTTTTATACAGATGTGCATAGAAAGGATCACGAGTTTGAGATTGGTGATTATGTTTATCTAAAGATCTCTACCATGAAGGATATGAAGAGTTTCAGCAAGAAGGGAAAGCTCAGTCCTCGATATGTCGGTTCCTTCAAAATTCTTAGTCGTTTCAGTAAGGTAGCTTATGAACTCGAACTACCTTCAGATCTAGCTTCAATTCATCCAGTGTTCCATGTCTCCTTCCTAAAGAAGTGCATAGGTGACCCATTAGTTATTGTCCCTATAGAGGGCATTGATGTTCAGAATAGCCTCTCTTATAAAGAGATTCCAGTCAAAATTCTTGACTACCAGACATGTAGACTGAGGAACAAATAAGTCTCTCTAGTCAAAGTTCTTTGGCAGAATCAGTCCATTGAGGGAGCCAATTGGGAAGCAAAAGCAGACATGCGTACCAAGTATCCTCACCTCTTCTCCGCTAACTCAGTTCTAGCTCAAGGTAACAATTTCCTTAAACTTTTTAGTTTTATGTACAGGTTTCAATTATAAGCTTGGTACCCATTGCGTGTTCAGATTTCCATTATAAACTTGGCATTAAATACCATTGCACATTCAATCATGGATTCATAAATCAGGTACTCAGGCATCTGATATGCATGTTCAGTATGATATATCTTCTGTTTATCAGTCATGATAGTCATGGAGCCATGTTTCAGTCATTCATGTTCAGGATGTGCATCAGTCTACCATTTCTCCCCTCGCCATCAGTCTCATTCGAGGATGAATGTTTCCATGGGAGAGGTATTGTAATACCCAGGACATTCTTTAAGTAAAATTTAGTCTCGATAAGAGTTAGTGATAAATTCCTAAATAATTAATATTTAAATCAGATGGAATTTCCCTAATTTCGACTTTTATCATGTGAAAAATTGAATTAGCTTTCCAATGATACCAATTTTGTCCAAATCTAGATCGGAGTAAAGTTATGAACGTTTTATAGAGAACTATCGGAACTGCCCAGAAGCCACAGTCAAGCCGACAGACTATCAATCCAGTGATGGACTATCGCCCAAGGCGTCATGACTAAGGATGTGACCTCTACTTCTAGTCAAGTGCGCTGGCCAGTACCAAAAGACCATCGAGCTATAGATGGACCATCGCCCAAACCATCACAGACAAGGTAGAAAGTTCAGGTTCTGGCCAAGTGCGACAGTCAGGACCGACGGACTGACAAGCTAGGAACGGACCATCTCCCAAATCGTCACCACTTTCGATCAGCATTTTAAGATGTTTTAAGAAGGGAATTTGGGTCTTTTCCACCCATTTTAACCCCTAATTATACTAGTCCAGATCTCATAACCTCATTATTCATCTAAAACACCAAATTAGGGTTTCTCTTAAGATCAATTCTCAAGAACAAGAAACCCTAGGTGTTTAATTTCAAGTCAAGAATTCAAGCTTTTCTCCATCAATCTTCAAGAAATCATCCACCCAGGTACGTCTAGTATTGATTTATGGGTCCCTTTCACCTATGACGCTCAAGAAACCCTATTTGAGATATAAACTTTGGATTCCATGGTATGAATTGAATTATATCCATGTTTGTGTTGTTGTTTGATTTCTAAGTTGAAGTCCTTAATGACTATCATGAAAATATGTTTGCATGTGGTTGAAATTCTTGCATTGGAAGTGTAAAATATTGCCATGATATATTATTTCAATATTCATGCCTAAGCCTAAAAATATGCATGCAAGGTGTTTGATAAAATGCCTAAGAGAATAGGAATTATGCTTACGACTCATTTGTGGCCAAAATTAATGAATCCATGATTTCCTTATGTTCAAAATGACTTCCATATTATTGTTATGCATTGAAATTGTTCGATGGATTGTTCATGAGATTAGCCTATGAAATTATGACATGTTTATTTGCTTTCCTATTCATGTACCAAACCATGATAATCAAGTGCCTCATGAAATTCCCCAATGATTGTATAATGGATTGTTGACTATGGTCATGCGTCAAGAATTTTAATGTCTTGTTAGTGTCATGCTATCGAGTCCTGTGGGTAGTTGTACCCAAAAGTTTAGCTGTGTACTCAAGAGCTTAAACCCCATAAGAAGAATTATCTGACTCACAATCTTGAGTTAGCAGTCGTAGTTTTTGCCTTATAGATTTAGAGGCATTACTAGTATGGGGTACATGTAGATGTGTTCATAGATCATAAGAGCCTTCAGTATGTCTTTTCTTAAAAAGAACTCAATTTTCATCAGAGAATGTGGCTAGAGCTCTTGACAAATTACGACATGAGTGTTCTTTATTATCCGGGCAAGGCCAATATAGTGGTTGATGCTCCCAGTAGACTATATTGGGTAGTATTGCTCATGTTGAAGATAGTAAGAAGAAGTTAGATCAAGAAGTACATCATCTTTCCAAACTAGGTGTCCACCTAGTTGATACAGAAGTGGGTGACACATGGGTTCAGAGTAGTTCAGAATCATCTCTAGTTTCTGATTTGAAACAAAAATAGGATAGAGATCCCAGTCTTGTTTGTTGAAAGAGTCAGTTAAGGATTAGAAAGTAGAGGTTTTTTCCCAAGGGGGAGATGGTATTTTGCATTTTCAGGGTCGTCTGTGTGTTCCAGGTATAGATGACTTATGGCAACAAATTCTTGCAGAATCACATGGTGCGTGCTACTCTATTCATCCAGGGGGCACTAAGATGTACCATGATTTGAGGGAGATCTATTGGTGGAGTAGGATACAGAAAGATGTTGCAGAGTTCATGACTAAATGCTCTACATGTCAGCAGGTTAAGATAGAGCATCAGAAGCCTAGTGGGTCCATGTAGGAGTTCAATATTTCTACTTGGAAGTGGGAAGAAGCGAGCATGGACTTTGTGATGGGTTTGCCTCATACTTATCGTCAGCATAATTCAGTTTGGGTCATTATAGATAGCATGACAAAGTAAACTCATTTTCTTCCAATCCATACCTCTTATTAAGACAAGTATTATGCCAAACTCTATATTAGAGAGTTGTTCAGATTGCTCGGTGTTCCACTATGTATTATCTTAGATAGAGGTACCCAGTTTACCTCAAATTTTTGGAAGGCATTCCAAAAGGGTCTTAGTACCCATGTTTATCTCAGTGCAGCTTTTCATTCTCAGAGAAATGGTCAAGAAGAAAGGACCATTCATACTTTAGAATATATTCTAAGGGCGTGTGCAATTTATTTCAAGTGTAGTTGGGATGACCACTTGCCTTTGATTGAGTTTTCATACAACAATAGCTAGTATTCCTATATTTGGATAGCTCCATTCGAAGCTCTTTATGGTAGAAGATGCAAATCTCCAATTTGTTGGTTCGAAGTTAGTAAGACCTCAGTTATAGGGCCTGACTTAGTATTCGATGCCTTAGAAAAAGTCTAGTTGATTAGAGAAAGACTCTAGGCTGCTCAGAGCCGATAGAAGTCTTATGCAGATTTGCGCAGAAATGATCTCGAGGTTTATATTAGCAATTATTTTTATCTAAAGATATCTCCTATTAAGGGAGTGAAGAGATTTGGCAAGAAGGGAAAACTGAGTCCTCGATATTTCGGTCCTTTCAAAATTCTCAGTCATTTCGACAAGGTAGCTTATGAGCTCGAATTGCCTTCAGATCTAGCCTCAATTCATCCAGTGTTCCATGTCCCCTTGCTAAATAAGTGCATAGGTGACCCATCAGTTGTTTTTTTTATAGAGGGCATTGATGTTCATAACAACCTCTTTTATGAAGAGATTCCAGTTGAAATTCTTGACTACCAGATGCGTAGACTTAGGAACAAAGAAGTCCTTATAGTCAAAGTTCTTTGGAGGAATTAGTTTTTTAAGGGAGCTACTTGGAAAGAGGAAGCAGACATGCGTACCAAGTATTCTTACCTTTTCTCCATTAACTCAGATCTAGCTCAAGGTAACAATTCTCCTTAATTTTTTCAATTTCATGTTCAGGTTTCAGTTACAGGCTTGGTATCCATTTCATGTCCAAAGTTCCATTATAAACTTGGTATTAAATACCATTGCACATTCAGCCATGCATTCATGATTCAGTTACTCCTGCATCGGATATGCATGTTCAGTATGATATATATTCAGTTTATCAATCATGTTAGTCATGGAGTCATGTTTTAGTCAGTCATGTTCAGGATGTGCTACAGTCTACCATTCCTCCCCTCCCAGTCGGTCTTATTCGAGTATGAATATTTCCAAGTGGGAGATATTATAGTACCTTGAACTTTCTTTAAGTCAAATCTAGTCTCTAGAAGAGTTAGTGATGACTTCCTAAATGATTAATGCTTAAATCAGATGGAATTTCCCCAATTTTGACTTTTTATCATGTGGGAAATTGAATTAGATTTCCAATGATACCAATTTCCTCCAAATCCGGATCAGAGTAAAAAGTTATGGACGTCTTATAAAGAACTGTCAGAACTGTCCAGAAGTGAGGGTAAGGCCGACAGACCATTGCCCAAGCCATCACGACTAAGGCAGTGACCTCAAATTCTGGTCAAGTGTGACAGCCAGGACCGATAGACTATCGAGCTAGTGATAGACTGTCGCCCAAACCATCACAGACGAGGTAGAAAGTTTAGGTTCTGGCCAACTACGACTGTAGGACTGATGAACTATCGATCTAGCAATGGACCATTGCCCAAACCTTCTCCACTTTTGATCAGCATTCTAAGCCATTTACAAAAGTGTATTTGGGTCTTTTTCCACCCATTTTAACCCCTAATTATACCAGACCGGATTTCATAACCTCATTATTCATCTACAACACCAAATTAAGATTTTTCTCATGATCAATCCCCAAGAACAAGAAACCCGAGGTGTCTAATTCCAAGTCAAGAATTCAAGATTTCCTCCACCAATCTTCAAGAAATTATCCACCCAAGTATGTCATGTGTTGATTTATGGGTCCCTTTCACTTGTGATGCTCAAGAAACCTTATTTGAAATATAAACTTTGGATTCCATGGTATGAATTGAATTATATGCATGATTATATTGTTGTTTGATTACCAAGTTGAAGTCTTTAATGACTATTATGAAAATATGTTAGCAAATAGTTGAAATTCATGCATTGGAAGTGTAAAATATTGCCATGATGTATTATTTCAATTTTCATGCCTAAGCCTAAAGATATGGATGCAAGGTGTTTGATAAAATGCCTACCAGAATAGGAATTATGCCTTATGACTCATTTGTGACCAAAATTAATGAATCCATGATTCACCCTTATGGTCAAAATGACTTCCATGTTATTGTTATACATTGAAATTGTTCTATGGATTGTTCATAAGATTATCCTATGAAATTATGACATGTTTATGAGCTTTCCTATTCATATACCAAACCATGATAATCAAGTTCCTCATGAAATTCTCCAATGATTGTATTGTGGGTTAGTGACTATGGTCATAAGTCAAGAGGTGTCATGTCTTGTCATTTTCATGCTATCGAGTCCTGGGGGTTCTTGTGCCCAACAATTTAGCTGTGTGCCTAGAGCCAATGTCAATTTTCAAGATACTCTTAATCAAGCCATGTTCAGTAGAATTCAATCAGTCTCACGAATCAGGAAAACTCAGTAATCTCAGTCAGTTATCAGATCTCAGTAATACTCCGTTAGTCAACAAAACTGAGTAAACTCAGTCCAGTTAGTTCAGTATAATTAATGTAGTGTCTAATCATATGGGAGTAGGATTCAGCACCGAGTGAGCCTAAGGATAGGAACTCACCTGCGAGTAGAGAGTGTGATTCTTTGAAGCAATCCTTGCGCTCTAGAACTACGTAGACAGCGTAGGTTGAGACATCTAACCTGTTAGATAAGGGTTGATGAGGTGGCTTAACTTGTTAGATAAGGGTCCCATCATTCTCCTTAGAGTACCTATTAGATGAGGGATCACTTACAGTTTTTCCTTACCAGTGGCGCAGTATTGACACTCTTTTAATTGGGGTTATAGATTGGACCCTAACTCTGCTATAATATTTCATTTGGGGTAAATCGGTAAGATGACTACTTCTCACAGTTACAGTTTCAGGCTCAGTATCAGAAATAGAACTCAGATAGTTCTATAGCCTTCGGGACTGTCAGATACAGTCATCACAGAATAGTGCAAAACTCAACTAGTTCCACCAGACCCTAGACTATTAGACACGGTAGCTCAGTATCAGTAAAATAAGCTACAGTAACCCATTTTATCTGTATTCAGACTCAAAAGTCAGTATCATCGCAAATTTAGTTACAGTCACTTACTCGTGCATGTATTCTCGCATTCATGTTATACAGTCGGTTAGCATAGTTATTACATATAAACCCTTGCATTCAGCCTATCTCATTGCATACCAGTACATTCAATCGTACTGAAGCATTTGCGCCTTGGTGTTTTATACCGTAGGTTCAGAAGAATGAGCTCCAGAGTATCAGTAGGACTCCAGATTTTGGCAGCCAGAATTAGCAGTAAGTCCTCATCATTTGAGGAGGATATGATTATTTATTTCATTATTTCAGCCTAGTTTTCAGTAAATAAAGTTAGTTGGGGACATGTCCCATCAACTCCTTATTCAGACAGCTCAGTTAGTTAGAGGCTTTTGGACTAGATTCAGACTTCAGTATTTTTAAACATTTACTTCAGTTTTGGTATTTTAATACCAGATTATTCGGATATGGTTTTATCAAATATTTTATTCCATTTTTGAACTTTATAGCATTGTTCGTCCTACTATTTTTGCATTGTACACGGTGTTATGCAGTGTATAGGTACAGATATCAGTCATGAGTTAGCTTGTGGTCCTTTGGGGGCATGAGCACCGTGTAGCCTTTTGGTTCTAGATTCAAGGCTTTACAAACTTGGTATCAGAGCCTAAGGTTCAATAGCGTCCTAGAAAGTCTGAAAGTCCCATCTAGTAGAGTCTTGTGCATGGGTGTGTTGTGCTCCACATTAATGTACAGGAGGCTATAAGATGTTTTAGGGACAGTTTCCCTTCTTTCAGTGTTCATTTCATGCTAGTGAGCATAATCTCAAGTTAATCTCTCAGTTTAATCTTTTTATTTTCTATTTATGGAACATGCCTCCCAAGAAGAGAACTGGGAATCAATCTGCCCCTAAGAACAAAGATTCTTTGGATGAACATGTCTCTCATTCAGAGTTCAGAGCTATATTTACTACTTTTGCTCAGACAGTTGCTTCTCTAAATGAATGGCCATCTATCGTTCCGACCAACCCAGTGGCCAATTCAGCTGCAGCAGGATTCGAGACTTCACCTGAATAAATCCACCATCCTTTTTTGGGTCTAAGTTAGATGAGGACCTCAGGAATTTCTTGATCAGGTTCAGAAGATTACCGATATCATGGGGGTTACTCCTAGTGAGAGTACTGAGCTAGCTGCATATTACTTGCAAGATGTTGCTCACATTTGGTTGAAGCAGTGGAAGTCAGATAGGTTAGTTGATACAGTGTTCATAGAGTAGGAGGAGTTTATCATCGTATTCTTAGATAGATTCTTTACCCTAAAGCTGAAAGAAGCTAAGGTGTTAGAATTTATCAACCTCAGGCAGGGCAACATAATGGTGAAAGAGTATTCTCTTAAATTTACTCAATTAGACAGATATGCTCCTCATGTGGTTACAGATAGTAGGGCCAAGATGAGCAAGTTTGTTTCTGGTGTGAATGATAGTGTGGTTACTGAGTACAGTTATACGATATTGAATTTTTCCATGAACATAGCCAGGCTTATGACCCATGCTCAGCAGATAGAAGAGCAAAAGATTAAGATGAGGGAGAAGGAGAATAATAAAGCAATGATAGGTAGTTTTAACTTTGCTCAGCCTAAGTCAGAGAGAGGAAACATTCTCAGTTTTTTCCTAAATCATCAATTCCAGCTCCTTCTTCAACCAGTGCTCCATCTCCTAAGCTCAGGGATGGTAATAGAGATAGGGCACCAGACTCTAGGTCTCAGGGCAGTGTTAGCATTGCCCGAACTAATCACCTTTGTCAGACATGTGGTAAGAACCACAAGGGAATTTGCAGAGCTAGCAGCGATTTCCATTTCGTATGTGGAAAGCTAGGACTCAGAGCTAGATATTGTCCCCATTCAGGTTATCAGGGTCAGCAGAACCATTCCATAGCTCAGTCCAGTTGCCTAAATTAACAGGGTACCACTTCCAGTGGTACTAGTGGGCAACGCTAAAACAGACTTTATGCTCTCTAGTCCCAGCATGATCAGGAAAATTCTCCTGATATGGTTACTGGTATGTTACAGATCTTTTACTTGCATGCTTACGCCTTGCGAGATCTAGGAGATTCTTTGTCTTTTATTACTCCTTACATAGCATATGATTTTGGGTTCAGTCTTGAAATTTTAGAAGAGCCCTTTTCAGTCTCTACCCGAGTGGGTAAAACAATCATAGCCCAACGGGTATATAGGAATTGTTTGGTTATGATATTTCAGATAGTCACCTCAGCAGATTTAGTCAAATTAGAGATGACTGATTTTGATATCATTCTAGGAATGGATTGGCTTCATTCCTGCTATGCCACAGTCAACTGCAGAAATAGAGTTGTCCAGTTTTAGTTTCCAAATGAACCTGTCCTAGAAGGGAGAGGTAGTACTTCAGTTTTCAGAGGTCAGTTTGTTTCCTACCTTAGGGCAAAGAAAATGATATCTAGAGGATGTGTCAATTATGTTGTTCATGTTAAGGACACTACTTCTGAAACTCCCAGTCTTGAGTTAATCCCAGTCGTAAATGAATATTCAGATGTCCTTTCCAAATATCTTCTAGGACTTTCTCCCGATAGGGAAATAGACTTCGGCATTGATCTTCTTCTGGATACTTAGCCTATATTTATTCTTCCATACATAATGGCACCAGTAGAACTCAGAAAATTGAAAGATCAATTAAAGGATCTCCTAGATAAGGGATTCATCAGACCTAGTGTGTGCCCGTAGGGAGCACCAGTCTTATTCATGCGCAAAAAAGATGATTCTCTCAAAATATGTATAGACTACCGTCAGCTCAATAAAGTCATTGTCAAGGACAAATATCTACTTCCCAGAATCGATGACTTGTTCGACCAACTTTAGGGAGCCAGTTATTTTTCTAAGATAGAACTCAGATTAGGCTATCATCAGCCCAGGCTCAGAGAATTTGACATTCCAAAAACAACTTTTCATACTCGTTCTGGTCACTTCAAATTCTTGGTAATGTTCTTTGGTCTTACCAATGCCCCAGTAGCTTTCATGGACTTGATAAACTATGTGGTCAAGCAGTACTTGGACATGTTCGTCATAGTCTTTATAGATGATATCCTCTTCTATTCCCGCAGTGAGCGTTATCAAGCAGAACATCTTAGAATCATACTTCAGACTCTCAGATATCATCAGTTGTTCGCCAAATTCTGTAAGTGTGAGTTTTAGATAAGGTCAGTAGCATTCCTTAGTCATATTGTTTCCGATGATGGCATTAGGGTTGATCCTCAAAAGACCGAAGTAGTAAGAAACTTGCCTAGACATGTCTCTCCATCAGATATCAGGAGTTTCTCGGGTTTGGCTGGCTATTACAGGTGGTTTATTTAGGAATTATCTTCTATTGCATCCCTTATGTCCCGATTGACTCAGAAGAAAGTTAAGTTTCAGTGTTCAGATCCTTGTGAGAAGAGTTTTCAAGAGTTCAAGACTCGACTTACCTCAGCTTAGGTTTTGGCTCTTCCAGATGGTTCAGATGGTTTCATAGTGTATTGTGATACATCCTGAGTACGTTTGGGTTGTGTTATCATGCAGCATGGTAAGGTCATAGCCTATGCCTCCAGATAACTTAAACCCCATGAGAAGAATTATTCGACTCATGATCTTGAGTTAGCAGCCGTAGTTTTGGCCTTAATGATTTGGAGGCATTACTTGTATGGGGTGCATGTAGATGTGTTCACAGATCACAGATCACAAGAGCCTTCACTATGTCTTTTCTCAAAAATATCTCAATTTTCATTAGAGATGGTGGCTATATCTCTTGAAAGATTATGACATGAGTGTCCTTTGTCATCCGGGCAAGGCCAACGTCGTGGTCGACGCTCTCTGTAAACTGTCTATGGGTAGTGTTGCTCATGTTGAGGACAGTAAGAAGAAGTTAGCTCAAGAAGTCCATCATCTTGATAGACTAGGTGTCCACCTAGTTGATACAGAAGAGGGTAACATATGGGTTCAGAGTAGTTCAGAATCATCTTTAGTTTCTAAGTTGAAAGAAAAATAGGATAGAGATCCTAGTCTTGTTAAGTTGAAAGAGTCAGTCAAGGATCAGTTTACAGAGGTTTTATCCCACGGAGGAGATGTTATTTTGCATTGTCAGGGTCATCTGTGTGTTTCAAGTGTAGATGACTTGAGGCAACGAATTCTTACAGAAGCGCATGGTGTGCGCTACTCTATTCATCCAGGGGCCACTAGGATGTACCGCAATTTACGGAAGATCTATTGGAGGAGTGGGATGAAGAAAGCTGTTGCAGAGTTCATGGCTAAATGCTCTACAATTTAGTAGGTTAAGATAGAGCATTAGAAGCCTAGTGGGTCCATGCAGGAGTTCAGTATTTCTACTAGGAAGTGGGAACAAGTGAACATGGACTTTATGACGAGTTTGACTTGTACTCGTTTCCAGCATGATTCAACTAAACTAACTTCTAATGAATGACATAAGATGCATCAGGAATATAGCGGCGAAGCATAGAAACATCAAAAACTGGATCAACAGTTGATAGATTAGGGGGAAAAGCCAACTTATAAGCCACATCACCAATAGTCCAAAAAATCTCATATGGGCCGATATACCTAGGGATAAGCTTGACCCTCTTTCCAAACCTTATTACACCCTTCATGCATGAGACTCAAAGAAAGATACGATCACCAATACCAAATCTCAAGGCACGAATTCAATGATCAGTATAACAATTCTGCCTACTCTGAGCCACTCTAAGTCTATCCTGAATGACCCTGACTCTATCCAAAGACTCACGAAGCAAGCCCGTACCTAAAGGTTTAACCTCAGAAACATCAAACCAACCAACTGGAGTCGACAACTTCTACCATACAACGCCTCAAACAGAGCTATATCAATACTAGAATGGCAGCTATTATTATATACAAACTCTGTTAAAGCCAAATGTTGTCCCTACTGGCCACCAAAATCCATCACATATGCGTAGAGCATATGCTCCAAAACTTGAATAGTCCATTCTGACTAACTGTCAGTCTAGGGGTAAAATATCATACTAAGATAATCTCTACTTCCCAACTCATCTTGAAAAGTCTTCCAAAAGTGAGATGTAAACACAGAATGTCGATTTGAGATAATACATACCGACACACCATGAAGTCTCGTAATTACACGGATGTAGATGGGAGCTAACCTATTGGCACTGTAGAAAACCTGAACTAGAATGAAATGAGCTGACTTGGTCAATCAATCCATGATGACCCACAGACTGTTAGACCATAAGAAGTACGAAGCTACCCATTCACAAAGTCTATAGTGATTTGTTCCCACTTTAACTCGAGAATGGGTAATCTTTGAAGCAAACCACAAGATTTCATTTGCTCAACCTTCACCTGCTGACAACATAGTCAATGAGCCACAAAATATGCTATATCTCACCTCATAACACACCATCAGTAGTGTTGTCTCAAGCCAGATACATCTTAGTCACACCTGGATGGATGGAATACCTAGAACTATAGGCCTCCTCCAAGATTAACCTAATCCATTCACCCATTCTCGTCACATCTATTCACCCATTCTCGACACACAAACTCAGCCTCTAATTCGTGAAACACTATCCAAATCAAGTGAGTCTTCCTTAGTATCCCCACTCAACATATTATCTCAAATCAACCTCGATCCAACATCATCAAACTGATGAGCTTGAATCTGCTCCATCAAAGAAAATCTAGCCTCCATAAAAGCCAAAAAATATCCAAGTGTCAAAATATCGAGCCTAACCATCTGGTTAGCTAAAGACTGAACCTCTAAGGCTAAAGGCCTCTCTTAGGTCAAAAGATGTGCAAAGCTACCCATGCTAGTCAACTTTCGGCTCAAGGCATCCATAACCACATTAGCTTTGCCCAAATGATAAAGAATGGTCAAGTCATAATCCTTAACCAACTCAAACTAACAGTGTTGCCTCATATTAAGATCTCACTAGGTGAAGAAGTATTGAAGGGTATGTTTATTTGAGAAGATCTCACAAAGGACTCCATACAAGTAGTGCCTTCATAACTTTAAGGCATGCACAACTATGCACAACTCCAAATCATGGGTAGGAAAATTCTTCTTATGAGGCTTCAACTGACGATACACATAAGCAATCACCATGCCCTTCTACATCAACACAACACGGAATCCAATACCCAAAGCTTCACAAAATATGGTAAATCGCATGCCCTTCATGGGCAAAGACAATATAGAAGCTGAAGTCAACAAATTCTTAATCTTTTGGAAGCTCGACTCACAAGCATCGAACCATGGAAAAAAATCTTCTTCTGGGTTACATGGTCAATGGAGCTGCAATGGATGAAAAACCCTCAAAAGAATGCAGATAATATCCTACTAAGCCAACAAAACTCCGAATCTCGATAGACAAAGTAAGTCTAGCCCAATCATAAACCATTGCAACCTTAGCTCGATCAACCATAATACCTTCCTTAGTTACCGCATGACCCTAAAAGAAAAATAGACTACAACCAAAACTCGCACTTAGAGAACATGGCATACAACTTTTCATTCCTCAATCTCTGAAGCACAATTCACAAATGCTCCTCATGCTTAGCCTCACTCTTAGAATAAATCAAGGTATCACCTATAAGTACAATAATGAAGGAGTTGAGATACTGTCGAAACACCTAGTTCATCAACGCCATGAATGCGGTAGGGGCATTGGTTAACTCGAAGGACATGACTAAGAACTCATAATGACCATATTAAGCTTAAAAAATAGTCTTTGGAATATCCGAAGCTCTAATCCTCAATTGGTAATAATCAAACCTCAAATCAATCTTCCAAAACATCACAACATCCTAAAGCTAATAAAACAAATCATCAATGCCTAAAAGAGGATACTTATTGTTAACTGTCACCTTGTTCAACTGTTGATAATCAATACACATTTGCATAGACCTATCCTTTTTCTTCACAAATAAGATGGTGCACCTCAAGGTGAAACACTAGGTCAGATAAATCCCTTATCCAACAGCTCCTGCAACTAATCTTTGAGTACCTTCAACTCTTCTAGGGTCATCCTTTAACGAGGAATAGAAATAGTCTTAGTTCTCGACTCCACATCAATATTAAAATCAACATCTCAATGCAGAGTCATACCAGGCATGTCCGTAGGGAACATATTCATAAACTCATAAACAATACGGACAAAATCTAAGGAATGAGAAAAGCAACACTGATGTCACGAATATGATCCAAGTAAGCTAAACATCCCATCTCAATCAATTGATGAGCCTAAGAACAAGATATAAACCTCTTAGGACCCAAATGAAGTGCAACCTTCCAAGCTATCCTTGGCACACCCGGTGAAGCTAAAGTCACAATCTTAGCTAAATAATCTAAGACAACATGATGAGGATCCAATCAATACATACCAAAAATAATATTAAAATTGACTATGTCTAATACAACAAGTCTATAAGAGTCTCAAGCCTAGAAAAAGTCACAACACAAGATCGGTGCACTCGATCCACCACTAAAGAATCGCCTATAGGGGTAGATACATGAATAGGTATTGCAAGAGACTCACTAACAGAATCAAAACCCAGAGTAAAATACAAATACACATAGGAGAAAGTCGATCCGAGATCAAATAACAAATATGAGGATCTAAAATAAATAGGGACAATACCAATTATCACAGCATCAAAAGCTCTGCCTTAGATCTGTCTGGTGTAATATAGCACTGACCAAGACCACCAACTGCCTGAGTAGACCTATGACCACCAACTGCCTGAGTGGTCCCACGACTACCCCATGAGCTTCACTACCTCTGCCCCTCGTACTTTTGGTAATGCTTCTACCCCTTACAACTGAAATAGGTGTAGCCCAAATCACCCACCGGGGATAGACCCTGGCCACATGGCCAATCTCATCTACCCATAGCAACCTCTATTACCAGTCTCAATAGGAAAAGGTATAATTGGGCCCGAACAACCACTCTGAACTGCTAAACTAAAAGATCCACCACCTGAACTCTATAAAGTCACCTGCACTGGCCTACCATGGTATCTAAAAAACCCTCGAAAATCTCTATCTCGAGAGGTCTAACTCCTTAACTCACCAAAACATCGTGCCTTCTTGACGCCTTCCTAAGATCATTAAGAATACCCTCTTTCATCTTAGCATAATCCATAATATTCTAAAATGAATCCCCAAACACAACTATTTAAGACATAGCCAACTGAAAGGAGACATCCAAACCCTTCACAACCTTTTGAATCTTCTCAAACTCGATAGAAATACTATCATAGGAATCTAGATAGGTCATGGAAGTGTGCCTCATACTCAATATCTATCATGAAGCCCTATTCCAAATGATCAGACTCTTCCTGCATCCCATTCCTCATATATTAAGGCATGAATCTCTCTAGAAAGGCATCAGCAAACTGATCCCATGACAACTCAGGAGCATCAATAGGCCTACAACCAATAAATAATCTTTACTAATCTCTCACGATATCTCTCAACTGATATGTAGCATATGCCATTCTATGTAGAAAGAGTGAAACACAACTCACAACACAAGGTATGAAAGAACTTTGCACGATAAAGAATAAAATAAAGAAAGTTTTCTAAAGACATCTTATAGCCTCTCAAAGATAGATACAGATATCAATGTACTGATCTGCGAGACTCTATCAGATATCACTTTCTTAAACCATTAAGACCTTTGATATATGGTTGCTCTAATTCCAATTTGTCATGACCCTAAAACAAAGGTCATAGTGTCACTTGTCGCGGTGCACCTTGACAAGTAAGCCTATCACCCAAATTGATACAAAAACAAATGAAAAGATAGAAATACCCAAGGTAAGGCTTCTAGAATGAAGCCAAACCATACTAGTCATCATAACAATGTGGAAAGAACTTATCCAAAATACCAATCATTCCCAAAACTAGGTGTCAATGGTGTAAGAACTACTAATACAATCCAAGAGTCAAATACATCAGAAAATAACCACAAAGGAATAATATCTGTCTCCAATTACTAATAAAGACATAACTAATACATAAAGATATAGGTGAACTACGGACATATGAATGTTCAACCGCTACCTTTAGTAATTTGAAAGCACCCAAAATAAACTAGTCCGCGACGTACTCGAACCTAAAGTTGCATAGAAAGGGTGAAGTAGGAGAGAGTACGGTCCACTTGTACTTAGTAGAAATCATAGGCCGACCGAGCAAAGTAAAAAATAAAGCATACAAAATACACAATAAGGGAATGTCACCTGCAATAAGAAAATGTCCTGCAACGGTTGCCCACACCGTTTGCACTAATAGTTCTAAAATATCATATATATTACAAAACACACCAAGATAGAACACAAGTGTATATAAGTAGAACAAAGGAGAATATGTATATACAAGATCACTAAATACAAGCAAAGGAAGGTAAGACAAATACATAGATGACAAATCAATATAGCAATACAACACAACATAAACACAATAAAGTTTGTGCAATCTATAAAATGATGATGCCAACAATGATGATGACGATAATCGCACACAACCTTAAAAATGCTACACAGCCTTCTAGTGTTTTCAATATTTCCAATGTTTCCCAGTATTTCCAATATTTCCCGTATTTCCAAAGTCATACATAACATAAGAAACAAATCAAGTACACATACATGACAACACGTATACATAAATTAGTCAAAAAAAATAAGTGAGATGATGTATATGATGACATGAGAATGAAGATACAATGTTTAAAACCATTCAAAATGAATATTTTCACAACCAATCCTCAATGTATTTCCACAATCATCAACAATGGTATAATTTCACAACCAAGTGAGCTAATATCCACTCATTATTTCCATTATCCATGAATTTTCCACATGATTCATATGCCCACAAAGTATGAATATATCACAACAAGCCAAAAACACCACAATAGGAATTTCCAACAACACAATATAATTATTCACATGTATTCTAGGCTATCAACATCACATAAGATCTCACACGGTCACACATATCACATGATATATCAGATTGAATAATTACATCATATTTAGGCCCCCACACGGGCATAACATGTAGATACCCATATTTCATAATTGGTTCCCACCCTTAACATGCATTTTCTATCATCATTTATTATCCAACCTAATCTAAAAGAGTTAAGCCATAACTTATCTCAAATGCTGAAATCGGTCTACTACGCTTCGAACCCACGACCTTACTTTCTGTGAATGATCTAGAACATTACTAAGAATATCAAATATATAATCTACGCATCAAAACAAAACCAACGGCACCCGTATTAATTATTTTTGGTTCTGAGTCAAAATGGACACCAAAAAGGGTTTTCAAAAAAGAAGGAAAAATTGTAACTTTACTCCAAAAACACATTTCCCATATTTTTAGGAACCTATAGCTGAAAACCCAAGTCAAATCAAGTAAAAAATGATGTTCAAATCGAAGAAAAATCATTTTTGAGCTTTACCGGATAAAATTATTGAAATTTAAATTTAAATAAAAAAAATCAGAGTTGTTTTGGAGGTTAAATTAATGAAAAACTAGTAATTATATGATTAAAACATTATTCAACTGAAAAGGAGTAAAATTGATGTTTAAAATCAAGTCCTAAGATTTTTGGGGTTTTGAGAAATTAATCAAAAATTACTAAGAAAAGGGTGAATTCTTACCTTAAATCCGTAATTGAATCACGAAATAGGTGTTAATTTAGCTTATAAAGATCCCACGATCTTCACTTTTAAGGTCTCACATTATTTTAGTATTTAAATCTCAAGAGGCAAGATGAAAGAATGAACAAAATGAGCCAAAAAGAGGTAAAATAATTACTATATTAAAGAAAATCTGTTATATGTAGAGTAGATTTTTTTCTAAGTCCAAGCAGGGCTTCGACGGGGTGCTCGAGATTCGTTCTGAGTTCGACATATGCAAACAAACTATGTAACCACACTAATTCGATTCTCCAAACTCAATGGCGATATAAGATTTTTGAAAAGAATATCATTTTCACAAAATTTGTCTCCCTAAATCCGAAATCATAATTTTCCAAACCGAGGGTTGAAATTAGATATAAAAATCGTAAAATCACACCAAATATATTACCATCCTAAAGTCGACATTCTAAATATGTTGGCAAAGTCAAATTTTCTATCCAAGGTTATTTCGACCAAATATGGGTCCCATACCCATATTTCTAATTTCTCAACTTTCCGATCAATTGGTCGAAATGAGCTCGGGTACATCGACATCCAAAATAAAGATCTACCTAGCATAAGATCGATATTTTGGAGTAGCTGGCATAGTCCGTTTATCCATCCATTGTATGGATCAAAACATATCCACATAAGTCCAAAATAAGAATTTCAAAGCCATCAAAAATCTCAATATCGCATAAATAGTACAAAAAATACATCAAAAATTGTGTCAATCACCCCACGCACCCCACAAATATCATAATGCAACTATAAGAAGGGGTAAAATAATTAAATTACATAAAATCACAAATTTCACATATTTCATCAAATTTTTAAGTTTTTACATCAAAAAAGTAAAAGTCTTGGATTCTCAATCCTTATAGAGTCTTGGTTTCTCAATCCTCAGAATCCTACGAAAGGTGGAGCATCCTCCAACCTATCCATGATAATAGATAAATATTTAAGCTCACAAAAAGATTTGAGGGAGTATTCATCCTATAAAATATACTTCTCTTTTAGACTATACAAGTACTAGGGAACTCCAAAATGGTAAAGGCTTTAAAGTTGTGTATCTAAAGCAAAAGTATTTTTGTTACGCTTGATGCAAAGGAGGGGAAGCCAAGTCTATCTATATTATACTCACCCTTAGCATTTCCAGGAAGTTGTTGAAAGTCATTAAACACTGTACAACCATCGCCTTGTACGCCGAAGTTAGCCAAATAGTCTGCAAGCTTATTCACCACTGTGTAACAGTGTCGAATGGTTGAATCTTCAAATGAATTCATGATAGTTTTGACTTCCAAAATAGCTTAGTAAGTTGATGGCCACTAAATATAGCTTTAACGATATTTAATATGTCCACCCCTATGGTCTTCCGAGATTTTTGAAAGAAAAAACCATTGAATCCATCGGGTCCAGCCGATCGGGGTTTTGGTTTTTTAACACCCGTTTTTAAACTATGATAAACTTAATACATTATTTTGGCATAGGTCTTGTTTATCGAATAAGATTTTGGTCATGATCAAGATAAATATGAGAAAGTGAATATTGTATGATGAGATTATCAAAATTTTATATGTTTATTTAAGGGGTGATATATTTATAAAATTAAGGAAGATATATAAAAGATTATAAAACTTGTCTAGACCGAAGAAAAATAGTTATTACTTCTATATAACAATAACAATATATCATTGTAATTCATACTACTATTCTACAAAAATAGATTATTTTTTTTTTAGATAAATCGTTGATTACTAGGTATTATATGTGGAAGAGAAGTACTCTATATAAGCAAAGAAACACTCAAATTGAAATTTTAATTTAGAAGAATAATGTTATTAGATTTACTACAAGTTGAAAGAGAATAAAACATTTATCACAAAAGTTGATTCCAAGAATTGGGTATTCAACCTCTCAGTAGCATGTAGATAAGTAAAAGATCATAGCCACTTGCCTAAGGCCTTCATTTGTTTGCACTTGATGTTTTAACAAGTGTATTTTTGTATACATTAAAATTTATGCACTAATTATTTAGTCTGAATAGATTTTTATAATTAAGATACTGAACAAAGTTGGTCTCACATTATGGTGGTCTAAATCTAGATGTTTCACACCTTAGGTCTTTAAATACATTTGTTTTAAATAAGATTTAAGTATTTAATTGGTTTGAATAAGTTTTAAACATTAAGAAATTGAACGAAGTTTTAATAATATTAAGATGTGCACTTCTATGGATAATTTTCTGAACAACTTAATCCACAATCATCAGTCACCCTCACTAGGAACCTATGTCATCACAAACACCACCACAATTATCATTGTCAATCACTAATCATTATCGTAGCTAACCATTACCATCAACCGCTACCATACCTAATCACTTATCACTTTTATCATTATCATTATATTTATTGTCACCCCCACTACTATAATCATTACCATTATTGTGGTCAATTCCTACTATTAAAAACCTCTATCATCACAATTGCCACCAACACATCATCAACCACCCTACATTTCTCAGTCATCATCACCACATTGTAACCACTACCACCATGTCCACCAGTTGCATTCACTGATAGCACTATAGTTAATCTCTATTGTCAATCACCTCCACCATCATAACTAATACCACAAATAACTATCACCGCATATTTTTCAGTCACTACCATCAACACCATCAACTATTAATATCAACCAACTTCAACATGGAAACTACCACCAATTGCAAAACTATCAATTGTCTCCATCATGACCATCACTACATACACCAAACCATCTACATTGTAACTGACACTGTAGTGTTACTAACTACTAACACCAACTATTACCACCACCGGTCATCACCACTATAATTTATCCACTATCATTAGTCATCACCACCAACCACCTCTACAATCACAACCATTACTATCATTTTCAACCACCATTATTATTGCCAAGCACCAATCACCACCACCAACCATCTCTAACTCCAACTACATATGTTGTCAACCACTATTATTAGTTTCTACGACTTGTATCATCCCCATCATTTTAAATATATCCACCACCTCTACCACCTACATTACCATTATAAGTCACTACAATCGGTGTATCTAATCCCTATCCCAAAGCATCTTCACCATCACAACTAGAGCCTCTAGCAACTTCTACCACCAACTTACTAGCATCAACCAACTTCACCATCACAACCATCACCTTTATCTGCCACCATCACACTAGTTAAAACAATACCAACCACCTCCACCATCGCAACTATCACCGTCACCACCATTACTAATAATTAACATCGATCATTACACTATCATCATTACTAGGCACTAACATCAATCATTACCACCATCATTATTACTGGGCACTAACATCAATCATTACCACAACTACTACAAACTATCTCCACTATCACTAGAAAATATGAATGTTCATATTTAAAATCACATAGTGATTTTATTTTACTGAATTTATATTTTTTAATATTTAATTACTTTTTATTTGAATTTTATATTTATTAGTTTACAAATAAACAAATTATGAACGTTTAATGTTGAAAAGTAAATAATGTTATTCATTCAGTGTTCAGATCTATAAAGGACAACATGATCTTAATAACACAAATGTGCATTCAGATTGCGACATTTTAAACTTAATGAAACCAAGTAAGGGCTAATAACTCAAGGAATACATAATATACCTATACTTATCTTAAAAGCATAAATTCTCTAACTTTAAAGTGAAATTACTAATATTCTCTTTCCATTATTTAACTAAAGATTCTATTTAACTTCCTTTAAAACCCCTACAAATAGAGAATATAGAAAACCTAATAATACAGACACCTATTCAAAATCCCTAAGTACCTGTTCCAAATTGTTATCAGTAAATTAATTAAACAATGCGTCTTTCTGTATAAAGATAGACGAAGAAACAAACAGTTGTGAAAGTAAGTAATCGATACGTTATGTTCTGCAATTCACATAAGATCATGCAATCTAGACACTAATAATCTTGAATAGTCACATAAAAGAGCACGAAACTAAACTGCAACCATCAGATTCCAAGTGTCAATTCAAGAATTTATCAGCATGTTTACCCATGCTTCCCACTTATCCAAACCCACTTTGATATTCTTCTTCTCTCCAACCAAAATACTTAGTCTAAATTCTTATAAAATTCTTTTGTTAAAGCAATTCTTAAAATTATAGTACTTTATTTGATTTTCTATTGATCAAGCCAATGTTATAATTCAGATTTGTGTGTAATGACTTTCATTATCATTTTTCTTATTTTCATGTATTTTTGGTTTCTAGAGTATTTTTATAACTGTCTCACGTTATTTATGACTTGATGCTGGTTGGGATTGATAGTTCAATTTTAGGACAGTTCGTTTGAGAATTTTGATGATATCAAATATATTGTGAAATATTTAATCTAAATTGACATTTGATAGAAATAAAATTTATTATCCTTCTAAAATGTTTTTGATATGTATAAAATTCTTTAGTTATGTTATATCTACATTACTTTATAAATAGTTTGATACTCTATTAATATTTTAAGCGAAAATAATAAATTTAAATATGTTAAAAATACTATTATTAGATAGTTCTTTATTAATTATGATATATTCTAAATATTATATTAATTTTACCACAAAACAACATAATATCCAAATATATATTTATATAATTAGATAAGATTGGTGTTGAGGTGTCACCTTCCTTCCACATGGGATTAAAGGAAGGTACAACACAATATATTAATTAATGTTATTCTAATTGGTGGACATGCCTAGGAATATTAAGTTAATTATATAATACGTGTCCATTTCAAGTTTTCCTTTTTTTCCTTTTGCTATATCTTACAGAATATCATTATTACTCCATTTAGCATCTGTAGCATAAGGCCAAGTCTCATTAAGGATACACTTCAACATATACAAAAGAATGAAAAGTTAGGGAAGAGCTCTTATGGCGTTTTAATTAATCTGCAAAATAAAATCAGAACATCAAGTTGTTCAAGCTTCAGTTGTAGTAGAACACTATACAAAGGCTTCTCGAAGAGACTTTTAGCTTTGAGCATCCAGGTATGCTAGATTTATCCTATTTTTAGATTGTATTAGTTACGGTAATTGTGTGTTCTTATGCTAGTCTTGTTCAGGTGATTGTAGTTTTTGTATCATTTGGTATAGATATCATGTCTCAATTATCTAATTAGGATAATGTTCTAGTAAATTTCTATTTAGTTAACTCTTAATATGATATGGTATTTAAGTTGTGAAACCTTGGATTCATCCTTAATTAAGAAAGTTACTCGAAAGGTTATTTAAATATATTTTAACTAGGATTTATGGTCAACATATATTTTATTTATGTCATTTATTGTTAAATTTGGTAATATTGTGGCATCGATCACAGTATGATTTGGGTTTCAATTTTACAGTTGGATATGATTACTACAAGTTTTGGTTTGAGTTTGGCATCTGGTTATGATATTATCTGGGAGTTCTGGTACTAATTACATTTGTTCTAGGAGTTGTGGTTCCTCAGAGTTTCGGTTTGAGTCCGGTATTTGATTATGAATTTTGTCGTATATATTTTATGTGGTCTCTCACTATTACCCACAATGTTTTATTTGAATCCACCATATAACCTCTTGTTATTATCCACCACTACCGGTTCAATCCTGGTGTCTGACCTCTCGTTACTACCCATTGGTGTTGGTTTGAGCCTGTGCACATCTGGAAGGCTAATATGGTTTCATGGGATTGATTCAGCTATGAATTATTTATATTTTTCTTTAAAATTACTTCTTGTGTGTTCCACTAGCTTATGGGGGCACGTTGGGTTAGTTTTCTTTTTTACTGTCTGGTGGGCTTATGGGAACCTAGTTAGGTAATGTTTAGTTTTCCTTTTATCATTACATTATTTATCTTTCTATATCACTTTTACTTAAGCCTTTATTGCATTTGTGTAGATCGATAGTTCTTTACTTTTGTATCCCTATTTATTATTGACTTAGATTACATGTGTGCGTTTTAGCTAGACTTTTTCTGTATAGAGACTAGTCGGTGAATGATTCCTACTGAGTACCCATTGTTTTCATGCTCATACTACACTTCTGCATGTTTACCCTGATTTAGATTCGGGTACTAGCAGCTAGCGTTGACATGATTCCTGTTTTTCAGTACTGATCCAAAGTAGGATGAGCTTGCTATCATCCAAGGCTAATCCTTATCCATCTATTCCATTTTAGTATTTTGTATTCGAGACTTCTTGTACGCATTTTGTATATTTTTTATTCTGTTTAGTACTCTAGGTATCTTTAGCAGTGGCTCTAGTACCTATCTTATCAGGTCTTGAGAGGAATTTGTTTGTAAATTTTGGTCCTTTTTCTTCTCTCGTTCGATATACTTTATATGTTTCCTTTCTAATTTTTTGCTTATTATTACTACTGTTATTATTATATGTGATCTTTTTTTGGTTTCTACTAGTTATCCCATTACTTATTATTCTGGGCTATGTCTTGACTTTCCTACAGGTGGGATAAGGTAGGTGCTATCATGACTTGACAAATTAGGTCGTGACAGCTCTATATCAGATCGTAGGTTACTGGTACTATTGGTACTGGAGCTAATGTTTAGTATAGTCTCATGGATTGGTACAAAGATATCTGTATGCTTTCTTCAGGAGGCTACTAATGTCACCCAAACTACACCTCCTTATGAGGATAAAGCGGTCACTATTAAAATATAGTAACCCAACTAGGTTGGGTTCAATCCCACTGAAAATATGTCAGAGATCTTGCTTGAATTTGTTGAAATCACCATGAAGTGCAGAAAAGTAAATGGGGGATGTGGTGAGATAGTAAAGAGAAATAAGAATTAGATGCTCGAAGTTTTAATCAATCTAAAACGAACACTAGGCTTGCGTTGCCCTGACTTTCTAACTCCGTAAATTTATCGTGCATTGTCGAACTATTCTAATACCTTGTATGCAAAATCTAATAAGTTGTGTACCATCAATTGTCTTGTGGACTCATTGAAGGATGTCACCCTTTAACTTTTGAGCCTCAGGATGTTGTCTTACTAACCCTTGTCTTAGATCCCAGTTAAATATCACCTTTTGATTCTCAAGTTATTAGATTAAAGATAATCGTCATAAATAGATAATCCAGGTAACCTTATTTTGGCAATTGACTTCAAATTACTGTTGTGATCTTCTTTCCTAATCTCTACCTCCCGGCTAGGATCATACTGAATACAGGCGGGATCCTAATGTGTGCATCCTTTAAGAAAGCTATAAAAGTGAAGAAAACCATAATACATGCAAGAATCTTTATCTAGAACAACTTGACACTTCCCTTACTTTATTAATCCGTTAGGATTCCCACAACCCTAGCTAATGGAATTACCCGTTCATAGTTAAGAGATCATTTATGGGATTCATAGAAAAAATCATAGAATCAATCTCACAATAATGAAAGAAGAAAACCCAAAGTCTTAAATTGAATAACAAACCAAGAACAATAAGATTCTAAGATCAAAAGTCAATCATGGAATCAAAAGATGTTTGTGAATAATGTAAAATTAGACCCAAAGGGCCTATCTCTGGACATCTCTTAAATAGAAACGTAAAATGGATATTTATAGATTACAAGGAAACCCTAGAGTTCAAATCCTAAACAAAAGAGGAAAACTTGACTAAATACCCATAGTAATGACCAGAAACATCATAGGAGTGTATATAGGTTAAATGGAAAACCTAAAGAATCAATTCAAAATTATCCAAGAAAATTGCATTGGTGGTCACCTATGAACCTACCTACGGGCCATAGGTGGCACCTATGGCCCGTAAGTGGGTGGCCATAGGTGGTCCACCAAATTTTTCTCCCTGGATCTTAATTTGTAAGACCTAAGGACCCACCTATGCCCAGTAGGTGGTACCTACAAGGCATAGGTGCCAAAGTAAGTGGTCATTTTTTAGCTTTTTATTTCATTTTCTTCTAGTTATATTACAACACCTAATTTCCTGCAACATCACTCTAAAAATACATCAAATCAAATAAAATATCCTTAAGTACATGCATTTTCTTCAAGTTTAAGCATCGTAAGTTCCATGAAACCATGGCACATCAGCTACAGAGCATTTTTAGGGAAAAATCTTATTTTCTTGATCTATTTTCAGGTATTGGGTTTGAGTTATTTATTAGTATTTATTCGTTTACTCTTTACGTAGATGGATAGGACATGAGGTGCGGGAGCCAGCAAGCAGTAGCCCTAGTTCAAATTCAATCCAGTATCCAACACATGGTCCTATTATAGCCCCTAGGACTTAGAGAGCTCTAGATATTCTGCCACTACAATAGTAGGTGGTCCAAGGGGAAGCCCAAGATCTACCTAATTTTATATCTTTTTGGTTCTTCGATATCAATTGGTATAATTATTAGGGTTAGCTAGAGGTCCGACAATCGCTCAGCCAACAACACACAATGGTGTGGATTTAGGGGTACAGCCTAGGGTAGAGGTTCCACGAGCACTAGTAGTCATACAACTGGCTAAATTCTAGCCAATTTTGTCTTCAAAGAAGAAGAAGTTGGTTTTCCAATTTTTGAAATTGACTCCTATAACACCCTGAATCTGCACCTCAGAAGCCACACGATGCTTATAACCCCAAAGGACCACAAGCTAACTCATGACTGGTACCTGCTGTAAGCACTGAGTAATAATACTAAAATAATGCAGAAATTAGGCTAGAATTCCATAATGTTCATAATTTGAATACTAGTAAATATAGCAACTGAATAATATCATCTGAAAACTGAACACTGTCTGAACTAGTCTAGTTTGAAAAGCCTTTAACTGAAATGATTAAATATGGAGTTGATGGGATAAACCTCCAACTAACTTTGACTTATAAAATACTAAATCTACTATAATACTGAAATAAGAGAATATCCTCAATAGATGAGGACTCACTACTAAATATGCTACTACTAACTAAATCTGGCTAAGAACAATTAGGAATCTGAGCATCCGAACCTATGATATGATACATCATAGCGCAAAGAAGGAGTATGTTTTAGTACATGGAATGAACTGGTATGCTAGATGAAGTAAGGCTGAATATAATACGCATGAACAGTAACTGACTGAATGATATGGAATACTTAATAAGAGTACATAGATAACTAAAACTATTATAAAATACTTAGTATGCAATACTATGTATGATACAAGTATGATCATGATCATGACACTTTTTAAGTATTTTTGTAGACTAGTCACTAAAGGGCTCTTTTGTCATTTTGTCTATTATTGTAATGTAGTATAAATAGAAAATTGTAAGGTTTATTTCTTTAGTTGCTTAATGATTTTGAGAGAAAACTCCTATTAAATAGAGAGAGTCCCAAAATTGTAACTAGGACCATATACAAGTGTTGAATTACTTGTGTGTTGCATTACTTGATACATTGGTGCGTGGGTGGTGGATTCCTCTCTTGTGTTAATTGTAAGAGATAGGTGATTATAGTGTGTAGTTGTAAGGGTCCAAGAGTATCATATGTTCTTGGGTTCTTAAGATTATACCTCCATTTGTGTATATTTCTATCTTTATTTTGTTGTAACCACTGGTAGTGTTCTTGTTGTGTAACTTTGTAATCAATCTATTGTTGAAATCTTATTATGTTTTTCATCTTTTTCTTGTGGTTACATGAGTTTGGTTGTCTGTTTTGGTGTCAAATACACCATTATATCTTGTATTCGTATTGTTGGTAATGAATCTGAGAGTGGTCACCAAAGGGGTCCTCGGTTCTTTAAACTTGTGGACTATTTTGGTGTATGTTTTGTGCCTTTCCTTGTCTTTCTTGTATCATTTAGTATTAAATCTTGTGGTAGATTTTGTTCCAAAAAAATCAATCTTGGGCTTGGTAGTTGAAAAAAAAAGTGTTTCTTGTGTTGTTCTTAGCCAAGAAGTTGAACTTGCTATTGTTATATTCTTGGCCGAAATTTGTGGAATCTAGGTCTAGTTTTATTTTGTTGTTATTGTTGTTTCTTGTGTTAGTTTATTGACTCACTAATACTAAAGGTATCTAGATCCATATTTGGGCATAAACTTGTTAAAGTTGTGTTGTGCACAAAGACATAGGCCGAAATTTGGTGGTTTGTTATGGTGGGTTGGGTCCTGGATATGTGGATCTTGTTGTTGTTCTTGACGGTTGTTGTGAGTTTTTGTTGTTCTTCACCTCCCATCTTTTGTTAAAACAAGAAAAGTGAACTTTAGATCTAAAAAGGGGAAGTATAAAGTTGTAAGACTTGTTAGTGAGAGGACTTGAACCCATCACTTCATAGACTTTTCCAATCACATTCCCTATTTCAAGGGCCTTGTTTTGTGGGAATTTTACAAGTCAAAGTCACACCTTTTTGAATATTGAAATTGAAAAAGGTTCTAAGACTTACACTTTCCCTCCAAAACCAATTTCATCCATTCCAAATTGAGAAGTGACCAAATCATCAAATTGATAATTGAAATTTGTTGAACCCGCGGCAAATTGGAGAGTGACATGTCATCAAATTACTGTTCACACAACAATTTTAAGCTCAAAATTTTGATCTTCTAGTTTCATTTTGTTGTCTCTTTAGTCTCGTTTGTTGATTTCATTACTAACTTACAAGCTAGTCCTAGATTGTAAGTTAGTCTTGAAACCGTCCTTCGTGTTAACATTTCTTTGTGTGCTTTATTCTTTTGAGTCATTGTAAACAATTGGTTCACCTCTTAACATCTCAAGCAAGGGATACAATCAAGCTTGCAAACATTTATGAAATCAAGTGTGAGACCAAAAAGTGTGTGAGAGTGAAGTGAGGTTGTTTTGAACTAACATGTGTTTTGTGTTGTAGGTTTTGTATTGTATTGTCATGTGTGTCATTGCAGACTGATTTGGTGTCTTGGTTAGGATGTTACTTGAAGGTTATTTTTGGTACAACCACGATGGAACTCGAGGCTTCAAATGCTCAAACAATGGTCAATAATGCCATCAATCTCATTTTGGCTCTCCTTGAAACTATGTCCCGAGATGTGGCAAGGTTGAATGTGGGTGTTGATAAATTAGATATGTTGCATCAATGAATTGGAGATTAGAACATATGGAAATCCAAAGGAGTCGACCATTCACCCCTCAAAAAATTTCCCCAAATAATACTCCCGAGACCTTGCACCAAATGCTATATCAACCAATTGCCACAATTCAAACCAATCTTTACTCCTGAAGCCGAGAACAAGATAGACCAAGCCATCCTCCACTCTAACAAGTCCAACAAGAAGATCTTGGAACCCAAATACCACCATCGAACCTAAATCCTCCCATCCAAACTCCATTTAACCAAAGACCTTACTATCCAAATCCAATCCTACCACTATAAGCTCCACTTAACCCAAATAGACCCATCTATGCTGAGGGATATGGTAAGGGAGGACAACATGATGGTTATGGGCCGTATGATAATGTATAATTGAGGGAAGAAAGAATCAGGGGTATACATGGGGATTTAGGTCAAAGGTGGGAGATGGACACCCAAACTAAGATGTAGGTGTCAATTCCATCAAAGTAAGTCTTCCCATTTTCAAAGGTGAGAGTGATCCCGAAGCCTACCTTGCATAGGAGTCGTCTTATGACAAGATCTTCCAACTTAATGGTCTCACCGAATAAAATAAAAGTTGTTATGCTATAACTCTCTTTGAAGGGTATGCTAATACATGGTGGGAGTATGTTAAATGGTTTAGGAATGAGATGATTAGTGGGACAACCTCCTTCTTGGTTTTGGTTGAAGAACTTTATTCGGCAAAGGTACTTTCCTGGGACTTATAGGCATGAGATCCTTGCCAAATTGTATAATTTGAGGCAAGGTATAAAGAGTTTCATGGCTTACTATGATGAATTTCAACAATTGATGTTGAAACTTAACCACTGAGGTGAGCAAGTAAATCATGATATTGTGCGCTTCAAGGTTGGGTTAAACAAGGACATCTCCACTCGCATAAAGATTCAGAAATTCGATACCATAGATAGCATCTTCCACGTACCTTTAGAGGTTGAGAGAGATCTCAAAGAGAACGTATTCATGGCTGCCCAACCCGAGGCCACCAAGGCTGTCCAAGAACACCCTCCAAGGTATGAAGATAAATTGAATTCTACTTCCAATCCCAAGGGGTTTTAATGTTTCAAGTGTCAAGGGTGGGGTCACAAGGCTAGTGAGTTCCCAAACTCTAGGAATATAATCCTAGGAGAGGGTAGATTGTACTATCTTGGAGAAGAGGTGGGCATTGAATTGGTTAAGAATATTAGCAAACCACAAGATGGAGAGAAAGAAGAAGCCAAAGTGAAAAATGAAGAGTATGGAGAAGATGTGTGACCCCAAGAAGGAGATTGTGAAGTGCCTTTGTAAAAGAGGTGAGCCCATGAATTTGTGGTCAAATTCCTCTTAATATGAAGAGGATGATACAAGTATGATCATGATCATGATACTTTTTGAGTATTTTTGTAGACTAGTCACTAAAGTACCCTTTTGTCATTTTATCTATTATTGTAATGTAGTAGTATAAATAGAACATTGTAGGGTTTATTTCTTTAGTTGCTTAATGATATTGAGAGAACACTCATCTTGGAGAGAGAGAGAGTCCCAAAATAGTAACTAGGGTCATATACAAGTGCGGAATCACTTGTATGTTGTATTGCTTGATACATTGGTGCTTGGGTGGTAGACGCCTCTCATATGTCAATTATAAGAGATAGGTGATTGTAGTGTGTAGTTGTAAGGGTCCAAGAGTGTCATATGTTCTTGGGTTCTTAAGATTATACCTCCATTTGTCTATCTTTCTATCTTTATTTTGTTGTAACCATTGGTAGTGTTCTTGTTGTGTAATCTTGTAATCGTTCTATTGTAGGAATCTTATGGTGTTGTTCGTCTTCTTCTTGTGGTTACATTAGTTTGGGTTGGCTGTTTTGGTGTCAAATACACCATTATATTTTGTATTCGTGGTGTTGGAAGTGAATTCGAGAGTGGTCAGCAAAGGGGTCATTGGTTCTTCAAACTTGTGGACTATTTTAGTATATGTTTTATGCCTTTCCTTGTATTTCTTGTATTAGTGTCTATGGATATATATTGTATCTGAGCTTTTACTAAAGCTGAGTACTGAGTTCTGATAAGTAAGTAACTAGTATTTGGGTGACTGTGTCTGACATTCCTGATTCTATAGAACTTAACTGAGTTCTATACTAAGACTGAAACTGAAACTGTGGGAGGTAATCATCTAACCGACATGCCCCTTTCTGAATTGTTTAGGGTTCAACCTGTAACCCCAATTGAAATGGTGCTAATACTGTGCCACGGGTACTAATAGGCTAAAAAAGTCACCCTCATTTGGCAGATGCCCTAAATAAGAACGGCGGTACCCTCAACTGGAAGGTAAAACACCTTATTAACCCTCAACTAGCAGGTTGATATATCAACATATGTTGGCTATGTAGTTCTGGAATTCAAGGACTGCTACTAAGGATTCACTGTAGCTCTAGGTCAACAACTAGATTTCTTGGGTATTGAATACCCCAAGACTCGATAGCGTTGAAAGTAAAGCATGTCATAATCTTAAAAGCACAACAATACTTACTTGTTAACAATACATTCATTTAGTCATTTTGTCAAACACTTGAGATGCATGAGTTTGTACATGAATGGGACCACAAGATAACATGTCATGATTTCACTATTCAATTCACATAGGCCTTTTATCAAACACTTGGGGAGGATGGTTATTTCACATAATAATAGTCAACACATAAACATCATGGTACAATACTCAATGGTAAATTCAAGGTTCAACATGCAAATCATCTAATTCATCACACATGCTACTTTAATTGCATGAAACTTGTAATTAATCATGGATTAAAACCCAAATAATATCATGGACATGAATACAATCGATTTCAAGCATTGATTTTATAAATATTGGAATTTCTATGTTTAAATAGGATTCTTGGACTCCATGGGAGAAAGAAAACCCAGGATGGACACCAAACATACCTATGAAGATGAGTTCTTAAAGACTCTTGATGGAGTTCTTGAGAATTGTTCTTGATTTCTTGAGGGCTACGGTTTTCCATTTGAGAGAGAATGATTTGATTTTGAGAGGAGTTAAGTAAATAATGACAAACTAGGTTATTTAGGGGTTAAATAACATGTTTAGGCTGATTAGGGGTTTTGGAAATTGACCAAATGGTCCCTAAAATAAAATCACAAAAACTGAAAATACCAATTTTTCATTCATGTGCGATGCGGTACAATCACACCAATTCACTGGAAAATGGACAATTGGGAACTGGACTATTGTTGTAATGCGGCGCCTTCGCGATGCCTCCCTGAACAGGAATTTGGTTCTTGGTTCGACGAGATGAAATTTTGGAGCTTCAATGGAAAATGAAAGTTCTGAAAATAGGACTTGAAGCGATGCGCCGTTATCGCAATGGAACACTGAAAATTGACAATTGTCATTTGGACTGTCTCCGCGACGTGGTGATTTATCATTTGGCAAACTGTTTACAAAAATTGCTATAACTTTTCACCCCGGGTATCGGATTTGGACAAAATTTATATCATTGGAAAGCTGACTGAATTTCTTATGCAATGGAAGGTCTTAAACTTAAAAATTCTGAGTATTTTGAAAAAAATTTATATAGAGATACTCGTGCACTGAAAGTTAAACTAGGCTAGAAAAATATGGGGTATTACAATATCTCCCCCTTGGGGATATTCATCCTCGAATAAGACTGATTAAGTTGAGAAATACTGGTAGACTGAGTTTACATACTGAACATGCTTAACTGAAGCACGGAACACGTGACTGAAACTACTGATAAGCTGAGTTTCCATACTGAACATGCATATTTAAGGCAAGAGTATATGGCTGAACTGATTCATGAATGCATGACTGTCGTAAAGATGATATGCAATGGTAATGAATACCAAACTTGTAATTATATCTAAACATGGAACAAAGTAGATCAAAGTGTCATACCCCAAATCCCATTGGAGCGGACTGGCACCCGTAGCCGAGGAGGCCCGGGAGAACCCGTTCAAAACCTATACTTTCACATTTACATTACTTATGAAAATTAGAAATTTGGGCAGCACTTCGTTGTAAATAGAAAAAAACAGTACCCGTATCATCCCAGCAGACACGCATAAATATATATATATAAACAGTAATTGGCCATCAGGGCCATCACGTCTATCAACCAAACACTCCTATGGCTATACAATATGTCTACAAAATCCTCTACATAGATACACAACTGAGTTAGGGTCGGGACAAACTCCCGCCCATAAAAGACTTTTATAAAAATACCAAAAATACATATAGACACGACTTGGGATGCCCCGAAACAACTGGAGCTCACCACTAACAACAGAATGTCCTAGCAATTACTGCGGAGGTGTACGACCTGAATTACCTGTTCCTGCAGGCATGAATACGGGTCCCCCGTGAGGGACGTTAGTACAAAAATATGTACTGAGTATGTAAGGCAGTGAGCATCAAGATGAGATACAAAAGATCAACAGAACCCAGATACCAGTGAATAAACAATATGAGTAGACCACACTTAAAAGAGTTGATGGGATACCTGCACATTACTTTCATATAATTACTTACCGTGATCCTTATCAATACATAACATATGTCATACAGTGGCCAACTGATCAGTGGTACTAATACAATACATCAGGGACCACCCCCGGAATAGCATATATACATAAACTTTATAATACAATGGCCAACTGATCAGTGGTACTAATACAATACATCATATCATCAATTTAAAATACAGACATTCCATTTCTTAATTCAATTAATCTTTGAGATTGGTTACTTTGTGGTCACACCTTATGGAACTTGAAACCATGATACCTCAATAGGAAAAACATGTAAATAGGTAATAAATATCATGAAAATGAAGTAGAGAATCATGGATACCTCATTAAACCATTTCGGAGTCAACCATAGTATATGGACATTTTTTTTGACTAGCCGGACATCTTAAAAGTGAAAACAAGTTCAATTGGTAGTATCGAAGATCATATGCTGTTATTATGTGTCATGTGTCGTAGGACAATGTTGGAAGCTTACTTGAGAGTTCCATGGGTCATTATTCATGCCAAAGATTAGATAGAGTATGTCTTACATACCTTGATATAACCACTTCAATACAAGTCCAACTTGACTTCCCGTACTCTTCGAACACTTATCTACAAGTGGCAAACTAGTATTAGCAACCAAACCTTACCATTTAGGTATTAACTTCACCAAATAATGTCTAGGAAGTAATCCTTTAAATCATCAATAAGAGTTCTACATACATCCTCTTATACTCTTATTACATTCACATATCATGCATTTTCATGAAATATCCCTCAACATCACTCTTAGCCTTTATTTCCCTTCTTAATCACCATCCAATACCAACATGATCAATAGGCATACATAACCACTAATATAATGATATATCACCACAATTCATCCTCCATAATCCAATACAACAACTTCCATAATTTACTACTAACAATTTATACAAAACAATTCATAACTATGTTTCTGGTTATCTTCCAACATCAAGACAATACTCATAATCCTTTATCAATACTTATTCATGGATAAGAATCAATAATAAACAATATTCATACCTTAAAAATGAACTATTTCATTTATAATCCTCCTTACATAACCATGGGGTGCTTCTCGAAGCTTTCGAGATGGTGAACACAACTACGGAACCAATTCGAATTTTCTACGGTTGAATCACAAAATATTTGAAGTTGAAATTAGGCTAGGGTTTCACCTTCTCTTAATAATTGGATGATATATGATATATATGAGGCTAAGTGTAGGTTTATAAAGACCCATTTTCGTCCAAGAGGTAATAGAAAATGACCATTTTTCCCTAAAAATTTAAATAAATCCGAATCTGTCTCCAGTGGACAGTTTTGACAGGCTGAAGTAAATCGATCATAACTCTTTGCTCCGGTATCGGAATTGGGTGAAACCAATTGCATTGGAAAGATAATTCAAAGGTCTTTCATTTTTATGAAAGTATACCACCCATTTATTCCTGTACAAGGAGTTATGGTCGTTTAAAGTTGACCCAAAAATCTGTCCCACAATTCTATTTTTTTTTTATAGGCTGTAGTAAAACGGGTATAGCTCCTTACTCAGACATTGGATTTGGATGAAACCAATTTCATCGGAAAGAAGACTCTCGGAGATTTTCGTCGATATATAGCAGCTCACACAGTTCTTTTTGTACAAGGATTTATGATCGTCTAAAGTTGATCCAAAAAAATAATTGCCTAGCTGCAGTAATTTTCCTGCAGATTTACTGTTCACAGGCTTCCCAGACACCGTTTTGAAATTTCAAATGTGCTCGCTTATATGAAATACTCCTCTGTTTTGGGCAAACTTTATATCGTTTGAAAGCTTATTCCAATACCTACACATACAACTATTGACGGGATACTTACGAACACCATAAACTCAATTTAACCTATACGCAAGCCTTTAGGACTCTATATACTCGCGATAAGTGTACAAAAAAATTTACGGGGTGTTACATTTTCCCCCCCTTAAGAACATTTGTCCTCGAATGTTAGCATAGTTACTCAATTAAGACATGTCCAAGCTTACAATTAACATATTCATCATCATAACATACTTGTATAAAAATAAACACTTACTTGTTATTGTTCTTCTTCCGTCTCATGAACTTCCTCCTCATCGTTGAATAGGTAAGGGTACTTAATCTTAATCGCTTACTCGGCTTCCCATGTGATCTCCTCTACTTGTTGATTCCTCCAAAGTACTTTTACCGATGCTATCTCTTTATTCCTTATCTTTTTAATCTGGCGATCAAGAATAGCAATAGGCATTTATTCAAAAGTGAGATCTTCTGTAACTTGTACATCTTCCGTAGTAGTGATGTGCGATGGATCTCCGATGTACTTGCGAAGCATCAAAACAGGAAATATGGGATGAACTGATGAGAGCTCTTGAGGTAGCTCTAACTCATAAGCAACTTGTCCAAATCTTTGAATGATCTTGTACGGACCTATGTATCATGGGCTTAACTTTCCTTTCTTGCCAAACCTCATCACTCCTTTCATTGGTGATACTTTCAAGAATACCCAATCGTCGATAGAAAACTCAAGTCCTCTTCTTCTAATATCCGCATAAGATTTGTGTCGACTTTGAGCTGTTTCAAGCCATTGTTGGATCACTTTAACCTTCTCCATTGCTTGATAAACAAGATCCAGTCCAAACCAGACCGCATCACCTGCTTCAAACCATCCTATTGGCGATCTACACTTTCTTCCATACAATGCTTCATATGGTGCCATTTTGATACTTGAATGATAGATATTATTGTAGGCAAACTCGATAAGAGGTAGGTGATCATCCCAGTTGCCTTTGAAATCTAATACACATGCTCGTAGCATATCTTCAAGTGTCTGGATGGTACATTCTGCTTGTCCGTCCGTTTGAGGATGAAAAGCCGTACATAGATTTACTTGTGTCCCCAAACTCCTTTGAAAAGACTTTCAAAAATTCGCGGTAAATTGGGCTCCTCGATCGGATATAATGGAAATTGGAACTCCATGTAACCGAATGATCTCCTTAATATACAACTTCGCATACTCTTCCACCGTATAAGTTGTCTTAACTGGTAAGAAGTGCGCAGATTTGGTAAGCCTATCAATGATCACCCATATGGAATCAAACTTCCGATATGTACGAGGCAAACCCGTGATGAAATCCATATTGATCTTGTGCCACTTCCAGACTGGAAGATCTATACATTGCATGTAACTACCGGGTTTCTGGTGTTCTACTTTGACTCTTTCATAATTCGGACATTCAGCTACAAATTTGGTAATATTCTTCTTCATGTCATTCCACCAATATATTGTTTTCAAATCTTGATACATCTTAGTCAACCCTGGATGGATGGAATACCTTGAACAGTGTGCTTCTGTCATAATTCTCTTTCTTAGCTCAACTACATGAGGTACACATAAACGATTCTGACACTGAAGCACTCCTTCTCGCGCAAGCTCAAATGTCTTTGTCGTGCCACTCTGCATATCCTCCTTAAGCTACAATAAAATTGGATCTGTATACTACTTCTCTTTCACTTCAGCTATCAATGAAGATTCCGCTGCATTACATACAATAACCTCTTCATCTGGAGTTTCGAGAATTCGAACTCCCAAATTAGCTAGTTCGTGAAGATCCTTAATCATCCCCTTCTTTTCTATAGATGCCATTTTAGACTTACGACTCAGTGCATCCGCTAACACATTCGCTTTCCCTGGATGATACAAGATATCAACATCGTAATCTTTCAACAATTCAAGCCATCTCCTCTTCCTCATGTTTAGATCTTTCTGACTGAAGATATATTGCAGGCTCTTATGATCGGTATATATGACAACATAAACCCCATATAAGTAGTGGCGCCATATCTTCAAAGCAAATACAACTGCAGTTAGCTCCAGATTATGTGTGGGATAATTCCTCTTATGTGGTCGCATCTGTCTAGAGCCATAGGCTATTACTCTACCATGTTGCATTAATACGCATCCTAAGCCACTTCTCGAAGCATCACAGTATACTGCATACCCTTCTGTGCCTTCAGAAAGTACCAATACCGGTGTAGAAGTCAACTTGCTCTTCAGATCTTGGAAACTCTTTTCACAGGCATCATTCCATTGAAACTTAGAGGCTTCATGCGTCAACTTAGTCAAGGGTGCAGAAATAGAAGAAAAACCTTCAACAAACCTTCTATAATAACCTGCCAACCCGAGGAAACTACGAATCTCCGTAGGCGTCGTGGGTCTTGGCCAATTCTTCACAGCCTCAATCTTCTGAGTGTCAACTTTTATGCCTTCACTGGATACAATATGGTCCAAAAATGCCACTGACTTGAGCCAAAACTCACATTTAGAAAAATTCGCATACAGCTTACGATCACGAAGAATCTGCAACGCCTGCCTTAAGTGATTAACATGGTCCTCTTCTGATCTAGAGTAGACCAGAATATCATCTATGAAAACTATCATGAACACATCTGGAAATCGCTTAAACAGCCTATTCATCAGATCCATAAAAACTGCGGGTGCATTTGTCAGCCCGAATGACATAACCAGGAATTCATAATGACCATACCGTGTTCGGAAAGCTGTCTTGGGTATATCTTTATCCTTGACTCTCAATTGATGATAGCCTGATCTCAAGTCAATCTTGGAAAAACACTGGGCACCCTGCAACTGGTCAAATAAATCATCAATTTGGGAAAGAGGGTATTTATTCTTAATAGTCACCTTATTCAATTGCTGATAGTCAATACACATCCTCAGCGAACCATCTTTCTTACGCACAAACAAGACTGGTGCTCCCCAAGAGAACATACTAGGCCTGATGAATCCCTTCTCTAGCAAGTCTTTCAGTTGCTCTTTCAATTCTCGCAACTCTATTGGTGCCATTCTATAAGGAGGAATTGATATTGGCTGTGTGTCTGGCAACATATCAATACCAAACTCCACTTCTCGTTCAGAAGGTAAACCTGGTAGTTGTTCAGGAAATTCATTCACAACCGGAATGGTCTGAAAAGTTGGCGGCTCTGCCTATGTATCCCTTACTCTAACCAAATGGTATATTTACCCCTTGGAAATCATTTTTCTTGCCTTAAAGTAGGAAATAAATCTACCTCTCAGCGCACCAACATTACCCTTCCATTCAAGGACTGCCTCATTTGGGAAATGGAAATACACCTTCTTAGAACGGCAATCTACTGTAGCATAACAAGACGCTAATCAATCCATGCCCATAATAACATCAAAATCTACCATTTCTAACTCAACAAGATCGGTCATCGTATCACGACTACAAATATTCACAACACAATTTCGATAAACATTCCTAGCTATAAGAGATTCCCCCACTAGCGTTGATACTTCAAATGGCTTGGCTAATAATTCGGATGTTCTCCCGAACCTTCCCGCAACCAAAGGAGTAGCATACGATAATGTAGAACTAGGATCAATTAAGGCATACACATCAAATGCAAAGATGGACAACGTACCTGTAACCACATCTGGAGAAGCCTCTAAATTCTGCCGATCTGCTAGGGCATACACATGGTTCTGAGCTCCGCTAGAACTAGCTGCTCCTCTATCACCTCTACCGTGACCCATAGGTTGTGCACCCCTACTCAAAGGAGGCACCGATGATGATGCAACAGCTGATCCGGTAGGTCGTGTTATACCACCTGTGGTCCTGCGTGGCCAATCTCTAGCCATATGCCCCGGCCTACCGCACCAAAAGCAATTATTCATTCCAAGCCGACATTCGCCAAAGTGAAATCTTCTATATATGGGGCACGGGTGTCGTGGAGGTCTCAATTGACTCATACTCCCTTGCCCTTGATACACCACTATTCGCGAACTCTGATTTTCACTGCTTTGCCCGAACTGATTGTCTCTGAACCTTTGAAATTGCGGTGGAGCACTAATTGCCGGATAAGAAGATAACGGGCTACGCAATCTATGAGAGAACGAAGGCCTAAAACCTCCTTGAGATGCCATAAACTGCCCTATAGCTCTGGCCCGCTTAGAATATCATTTTTCTGATTCCTGGGTTCTTCTTCTTTGCCTCTGATCTTCCATCTTCTGAGCGAAAGCTTGTATCCTTGCTATATCCATGTCCTTGTTCAAAGCAGCAATGGTACAATCTCTAACCAAGTATGGTTCTAATCTATCCACATAGTGATGAACTCTGTCATCCATAGTAGCCACCACATTAGAAGCATATCGAGACAAGGAGTTAAATCAAAGACTATACTCCCTTACACTCATATTACCCTGACAAAGATTTAAGAATTGATCTGCACGGGCCTGACGAGTCTCAAATGGAAGATAATGATCAATAAATGAATCTTTGAACTCTCCCCACGTAGTTGGAGGTGCATCAATACCCCTAGATCGTTTCCAATCCTCGTACCACAGTATAGCCTCTCCTTTCAGTCTATATGCTGCTAGCTCAACCATCTCTTTACCGGATATGTGCATAACATCTAGAGCCCTTTGGGTTTGATCGACAAAGTCCTGCGGGTCTTCGTTAATATCTGATCCGGTAAAAGTAGGAGGATCCAATTTCAGAAAACCCTGTGTCCGAAGGCTAGCTGCTCTATCCGTACCACTACAACCCGTGGTAGGAATATCTTGCCCTTGAACTTGACCGGCAACTATAAGCATCAGAAGTTGTACTGCATCCCTCAAATCTCGATCAACATCATTAATAGATGGCCCTTCCGGAGGAGAAGAAGTTCCTGATATATGCTTAGCTTGAGACTCACTTTGTTCATCTTGTGCCGGTGGTGACTTACTAGTACCTTCTCCGTCCACTACATCCACTCGCTTCCACTTATTCTTTCTCTTTGTAACCGGCATCGTTACTATAATAAAAAAAAATAATTGGATTAAGCGATCGATTATGACTTTATCTCTAATATGGGCTCTATTGCATGATCTAAGAAATGGAGAGTGGAAACAATCCCTAAATGTCCAATAGTCTCCTATTTATAGATGTGGTGCACAACACACCAATAAACGAGATTCTACGTAGACACGACTTTGTAGACTCACTAGGACGAACTTCTCTGATACCACTTCTGTCATACCCCAAATCCTATTGGAGCGGACTGGCACCCGTAGCCGAGGAGGCCCGGGAGAACCCGTTCAAAACCTATACTTTCACATTTACATTACTTATGAAAATTAGAAATTTGGGCAGCACTTCGTTGTAAATAGAAAAAAACAGTACCCGTATCATCCCAGCAGACACGCATAAATATATATATAAAACGTAATTGGCCGTCAGAGCCATCAGGTCTATCAACCAAACACTCCTATGGCTGTACAATATGTCTACAAAAGCCTCTACATAGATACACAACTGAGTTAGGGTCGGGAAAAACTCCCGCCCACAAAAGACTTTTATACAAATACCAAAAATACATATAGACACGACATGGGATGCCCCAAAACAACTGGAACTCGCCACTAACAACAGAATGTCCTGGCTCTTACTGCGGAGGTGTACGACCTGAAGTACCTATTCCTGCAGGCATGAATACGGGTCCCCCGTGAGGGACGTCAGTACAGAAATATGTACTGAGTATGTAAGGCAGTGAGCATCAAGATGAGATACAAAAGATCAACAGAACCCAGATACCAGTGAATAAACAGTATGAGTAGACCACACTTAAAAGAGCTGATGGGATACCTGCACATTACTTTCATATCATTATTTCCCGTAATCCTTATCAATACATAACATATGTCATACAATGGCCAACTGATCAGTGGTACTAATACAATACATCAGGAACCACCCCTAGAATAGCATATATACATAAACTTTATAATACAATGGCCAACTGATTAGTGGTACTAATACAATACATCATATCATCAATTTAAAATACAGACATTCCATTTCTTAATTCAATTAATCTTTGAGATTGGTTACTTTGTGGTCACACCTTATGGAACGTGAAACCATGATACCTCAATAGGAAAAACATGTAAATAGGTAATCAATATCATGAAAATGAAGTAGAGAATCATGGATACCTCATTAAACCATTTTGGAGTCAACAATAGTATATGGACATTTTTTTTGACTAGCCGGACATCTTAAAAGTGAAAACAAGTTCAATTGGTAGTATCGAAGATCATATGATGTTATTATGTGTCATGTGTCGTAGGACAATGTTGGAAGCTTACTTGAGAGTTCCATGGATCATTATTCATGCCAAATATTAGATAGAGTATGTCTTACATACCTTGATATAACCACTTCAATACAAGTCCAACTTGACTTCCCGTACTCTTCGAACACTTATCTACAATAAGTCATTTGTGGTAAACTAGTATTAGCAACCAAACCTTACCATTTAGGTATTAACTTCACCAAATAATGTCTAGGAAGTAATCCTTTAACTCATCAATAAGAGTGCTACATACATCCTCTTATACTTTTATTACATTCACATATCATGCATTTTCATGAAATATCCCTCAACATCACTCTTAGCCTTTATTTCCCTTCTTAATCACCATCCAATACCAATATGATCACTAGGCATACATAACCACTAATATAATGATATATCACCACAATTCATCCTCCATAATCCAATACAACAACTTTCATAATTTACTACTAACAATTTATACAAAATAATTCATAACTATGGGAATGATCATACGGCTGAGATATGGGATTGATTGACTCAACTTATGAGTACCCATTACTTCAAACTGGATCTTGTTACGTGAAAAGAAAATTGAAGGTTTAGGACATGAAAGCTCGGGGGATTATAGTGCATCCACCCCTTGGGATATTATGTCCCTTGAAGGATGCTAACTTGGATGAGATACTGAGAAAAGGCTGTGACGATGCACGGAGCACCTACGAACTGTATCGTGACTAAATATTTAGGATCTAAAACTGTGGCATGATATATGAACTGAGTTGAACTCACAACTACCAGGATGCTCTATCTTGGTATAGTCATATTCATGAGACTTCGGATAGTACGACTAGATGCAAAGATGGAAAACCATACAAAATTTTCCGCCTGACTGCTAAACTAAATTTCTAGTTTTATGAACTAACTTGTGCTGAAAACTTATACTCGACTGGAGCATTTCTTTGACACTCTTTCTATAAAGTTCTAATGACTTTAGGGAGCAAAGAATCTTGGCATGGTCTAAATAAGATATCTGAATAAGAAATCACAACATGGCTAAAATTCTGTAATATGGAGCAAGGCCTACAAAACATTATCTAAGATACAGTTACTATGCCTTATGCACTGTAACTACTAACTAAGATTTTAGCCACGTTACTCAACTATTCCCTCAACTATAATTTCTACTTCAACACCGCATCTCACTTGAGGCTACTAAAAGTATTCACATAGGCACTGATAACTCTACCTACTGAGGTCTGAGCTGGACTGAATTCTCCCACTATGTTCAAGCCTTATGAAATCTATGAAATATACACATAACCCTGTAGTACTATCCTTAGTCATGAATTCAATACACTCTACATTTCATAACTGCCCATCTCCTACATAATTATGATTTTCCCTTTAACAACTAAATATAAGTTCCTACTAGTTATTCACTACGCGAAATACATTTATCCACTTACACACCAACATGACATTCAATCTTATCTTCATAGCTACAGCCTCGTGTAAAACAAGCATGCAACAATCTTTACTTAACATGAAACATTTACTCTTTCCTATTTAAGCAACTGCTCATTACTATATCACTTCATAAGGAGAGTTCACTGAAAGGTTAAAATATGAGGACCTAAAGCATAAATGGACACTATACAGAACTTGACACCTAACCGAGGCCTGAGGAATAGAATATCAACAACATGGATTTATCAAGAGATCTAAACTGAGGATACACATGAATAATCTGAATTTAGCTGATCATTAGGAGTGTGGTATGAGTCATGGGAACTGAGCATACTGTAAATCATGATTACATGAGTCATGAGCTGCATGACCTGAGTTTTGTGTTTTTGTATTCATGGAACATGATTCGTAGCATTGAATGAACTGGAACTCCTTTTACTAGGAACTGTAAGCGTACATGATTTTCGATAATGTGCACTAATATGAGCTATTATCATAAAGCTAACATGTAAGGCATGAGTAGATATCGTGATAGCAATGTATAAAACTTTGCACTGAGATAAAGATGGGTAGGGAATTATCCACTCCCACTACTTCTCTACAAATACTGACATTACTACTAAAATCTAAAAGCCTGAATTAGTTACTTGTTCTACCATCTCCTCCTCAGCTTAAATCTGTTATTCTAAGTCTATGAACCACTTAATAAACTATAAATCAAACTGAGACCACTTTACTCTGGAGTCTAAGATATAACAATACTCATAAATGCTAAACTCATCCTAAAGGACTACTCCTAATAATGTAAGGTCCATTGCTAGTACTTCTTTCTGATACACAATTCTTAGTTTTCTATAGCCCCAATAACCACCGTATAGCTACTTCAACACTGACTAACTTAGAATTCTCAAGTCTTCTTTGTACTAGCTTAATCTTCAAATATTCAAACTTAGATTCTAACACATAACATGAATACCCTCAAGTCTTTGATAACCATACTACTTTCATCATAGCCTACACATACTACATCCACAACATATGTTTCGAATCAATAAACTTAAATTATTGCATACACTACTTCAAGCTTATTAATTCACCTTTCACACAACTTTCCCCATGAAATATAACCAGCTCGAATTCAGATAATACTATCCCAACCCTGCTACTGTTACTAAACTCCTAGGTCCACACTTCTATCTATGGGTTACATGCTATCATAGGACTCCAAAAAGAATCTGGAAACATATCTAACTCTTAAGAACTGAGGTACTACCCCTTCATTCAATGATTGGTCCATCAATAAACTGAAACTGAATGACTTTGCTAGAATACTATAACTGAGGATTTTCTGTATACTCATCTAGCTGGAATAGGTTTAACTACTGGGGTAGGCACAGAGGAGGGCTCTACTAGAGTATTGGTACCAATACCAAAATTAACAGATATATATTGAGTTACAATAAAAAGTAAGGCTCCAGGTTTAATTAAGCATACAGAAGAATATGAAAGGTATGTAACATACTCGTAACTACATCAAGAGAACTTTCCTAATCATGATGAGACTGGAGTGCATACATTTCATTCTGGTGTTGACCGCTGATGGCATTGGAATTGGCGCCCTGCTGAGTTGGGCGACCGGATAGGACTGAATGACGGTTAGACTGACCCTGCTGGCTCAAACCCTTTCCTTTCTGAGTCATTTCTTTACAGTTCCATATCCTATGGCCTGGCTTACCATATCCAAAACATATACCACTACCATCTCTACACACACCCTGATGGTTTTTACCATATTTCTGGCAAAGTGGGCTGGTACAAACTCTTTTCATACTATCCTGAGACTTAGAGCCTGACGCGCTATCTAAACTGTCATTTCTAAACTTTGGCGCTAGTGTACTAGCTGCAGAAAGATTTAGGGCTGAAAATTTTTGATAGAACTGGAAGCAGTTACACCCTCTGACCTTGGCCTAAAACTACTTGTTTTGACTCTCTTATTCTCTCTATATTTCTTCCTACGCTTCTTCCCCTTGCTCTACTGAGTATGAACCCCAAGCCTAGATAGGAAAACAACCTGTAGGTTATTCTGAGCAACTACTGAGTAAGCTAAAATAGTAAAAATAGCTTTGAATTTTATGTGAAAGACGTGTTCATTCAAGGGATCTGCCTGAACGGGCGGAGGTGCGGGCTGATTTTCATTCCTTCTTCTGTTAGCTTTTCTGGAAGACATGTTCTATAGATGGAAGGAAGAGTTGTATTAGAATAAGATTTTAACTTTAGCTCAAGCTCACTCACATGACATGAATACTGAATGAAAGGAAACTTTTCCTATAAATGTCTCAAAGCCCCATGTCTATAAGTGTTGTGTGCAATACACCCATGCACAAAATGCTACTTAACATAGCTTTCTGAATCCCTAGGACTCTTTTGAACCTTAGACTATGCTACCAAATTTGTAACATCCCGAGTCTGCACCCCGGATGCCATACGATACTTACAACCCTGAAGGACCACAAGCTTACCCATGAATGGTACCTATTGTGAGCACTGAGTAATAATACTGACATAATACAGAAATTAGGCTGAAATACCGTAAGGTTCATAATCTGAATACTAGTAAATATAACAACTAAATAATATTATCCAAAAATTGAACACTGTCTGAACTAGTCTAGTCTAAAAAACCTCTAACTGAACTATCTGAAAGTGGAGTTGAAAGGACAAACCCCCAACTAACTTCGACTAATAATACACTAAATCTACTGTAATACTGAAATAAGAGAATATCCTCAATAGATGAGAACTCACTACTAAATCTGCTACTGCTGACTGAATCTGGCTAAGCACGGTCAGGAACCTAAGCGTCTGAACCTATAATATGATACTTCATAGCACAAAGAAGAAGTATGCATTAGCATGTGGAATGTAAAAGTATGCTAGATGAGGTAAGGCTGAATATAATGGTTTATATACATGAACAGTAACTGACTGAATGATATGGAATACTAAATAAGAGTACATAGATAACTGAAACTACTGAGTATGCAATAATTTCTATATGCATGTACACTGAATCTGAGCTTTTACTAGAGCTGAGCTTTCAGTTCTGATAATTGAGTGGCTGATATATGGGTGACTGTGTCTGGCAGTACTAATTTTGTATAACTGAACTGAGTTCTATACTAAGACTGAAACTAAAACTGTGGGAGGTAATCATCTAAGAGATATGACCCTTTCTAAATTAATTGGGGTCCAACCTGTAACAACAATTGGAAGCGTGCTAATATCGTGCCACCAGTACTAACAGACTTAAAAGTCACCCTCATCTGACAGGTTCCCTGAATGAGAATGGTGGTACCCTCAACTGGAAGGTAAAACACCATATCAACCCTCAACTGGCAGGATGACATCTCAACCTATGATTGCTACGTAGTTCTGGAATGTAAGAACTGCTACTAAGGATCACACCCTCTACTAGCAGGTCATCCCCATCCTTGAATTCACTCGGTGCTGAATCCTACTCCCAACTAATGACACTAATTATTATACTGAACTGAACTGGACTGAGTTTCACGGAGTTCTGTACTGACTGAGTACTACTGATCGTGATATTACTGAGACTATTATATAACTACTGTAGCTCCAGGTCAACAGCTTGATTTTTTGGGTATTGAATACCCCCAGGACTCGATAGCTTTGAAAGTAAATCATGGCATAATCTTGAAAGCACAACAATACTTGCCTATTAACAATACATTCATTTAGTCATTTTGTCAAACATTTAAGATACATAAGTTTGTACATGAATGGGAGAACATGATAACATGTCATGATTTCACTATTCAATTCACATAGGCCTTTTATCAAAGACTTGGGGGAGGATGATTATTTCACATAATAATAGTCAACACATGAATATCATGGATACAATAATCAATGGTAAATTCAAGGTTCAACATGAAAATCATCTAATTCATCACACATGTTATTTTAATTGCGTGAAACTTGTAATTAATCACTGATTAAAATCCTAATCGTACTATAGACATGAATACATCAATTTTAAGCATTGAATTTATAAATCTGAGAATTTGTATGTTTAAATAGGGTTCTTGAACTCCATGGGTAAAAGGAAACTCAGAATGAACACCAAACATACCTGTGAAGATGTGTTCTTGAAGACTCTTGATGGAGTTCTTGAGAATTATTCTTGATTTCTTGAGGGCTAGGGTTTTCTATTTGAGAGAGAATGATTTAATTTTGAGAGGAGTTAAGTAAATAATGACTAATTAGGTTATTTAGGGGTTAAATCGCATGTTTAGGTTGATTAGGGGTCTTGGGAATTGACCAAACGGTCCCTAAAATAAAATCACGGAAACTAAAAATCGCGCCGGCTCACTTAAAAATGGAAAACTAGGAACTGGACTTTTGCGCGATGTGGAACCTTCGCGGTGGCTCACTGAACGTAAATTTGGTCCTTGGCGCGACATGATGAATTCGTGGAGTTTCACTAGAAAATAAAAATTCTGAAAATGGGCATTAGTGAGATGCGCCGTTATCGCGATAGAACACTGAAAATTGACAATTGTCATTTGGACTGTCTCCGCGACGCGGTGATGTACCATTTGGCACACTGTTTATAAAAATTCCAATAACTTTTCACCCCGGGTATCATATTTGGACGAAATTTATATCATTGGAAAGCTGACTGAATTTTCTATGCAATTACAGGTTTTAAACTTAAAAATTCTAAGTATTTTGAAAAAAATTATATAGAGATACTCGTGTTCTGAGAGTTAAACTGAGTTAGGAAAATACGGGGTATTACAACTCCACCCAGATTTTCTAGGATACTAGGAGAGGATGCTTATGAGTTCCTATCTAGTTGCAAGGAAAGTTAATGGAATTTGGGTTTCGTCGAGTTGCGTGGAATGGAATTTGTTGCTCATCAGCAAGACACGACAATGAGGAGGTGGTGGAGAGATTATCTTGATTTCAAGACTTTGGGATCCCTACCAATGACTTGGACTTAATTCTCTAAGGTTTTCTTATGGAATTATATGTCTCGCAGCATGTGCAAGCATCTTTAAGACGAGTTTTCTGGTTTGAGAGAGGATTCTATATTTGTAATGACCCTTACAATCATTTTTCTTATTTTCATACATTTTTGGTGTCTATAGCTTCTCTATAACTGCCCTAAGTTATTTATGATTTGCTAGGACTGATAGTTCGATTTCAAATGGTTTGTTTGAGAACTTTTAGTGATCCCAAATATATTGTAGAATATTTAATTTAAATTGGCATTTAACAGAAATATAATTTATTGTCCTGTAAAATAGTTTTTTAGTGACTAAACTCTTTAAGTTATGGTATATTTATATTACTTTATAACCATTTTTTTAGTCTATTAATATTTTAAGTGGAGATAGTAATCTAGAAATGTTAAGATATTATTATTTTATAATACAGGTTGTATTAGAAATATTTTTTTATTAATTATGGTATATTCAAATTATTGTAAGTATTTACCACGGACCTATGCAATATCCAAGTATATACAAAACGAGATTAAATTAGATAATTGATACATATATGTAGGGGTGGGCATCTTTTGGTTTAAACCGAAAAAAATGAAAAACCAAACCGAAATTTAATTTTGATTTCGGTTTTTTAGTTTTTCGGATCAGATTTGATTTGTAATTTTAGAATTTCGATTTTTCAGTTTGACTTTTGGTTTAAATCGAAAAACCAAAATTTTATTAATAAATAAATAATATATATATTTTATTATATATATATATAATATATATAATATAACATAATATTATATATATAACATAATATTATGTTATATATATATATAATATAATATAATATAATATTATGTTATATATATATATATATATAATATATTTAGTAATTCACATTGACAATTAACATTTAACAGCAAATTCTCATACGCCGTAGGCTGTTTATGGATTGTTTTAGTGACTCAAATATTTTATGGACTATTTTGGTGACTTTGGACTATTTTATGGACTATTTATGCAGAAAGTATGTTGTTTCATGGACTTTTTTTACGAGTTTTGTTCTGTTTTATAGACTATTTATGCAAGATTATATTACATGTAATGATTAATGACGTTATGTATTATGTTAAGCTTATGATTATTTCATTTCATTTCATCCATGTTGAGTTATATATAATTATTTATATTTGGGAATGAAAAACAAGTTTGAAAAAAAAAATTCTAAAAAAATCCATCAATTTTAAATGCTTAGTTATGAAAAAGAGAGGCTAACTACTTTAATATTTCAAATCGAAATAAAAATCCGAAATAACCGAACCGAATTTGTTAAAATCGAACTAAACCGAATTTATTTTGGTTTGGTTATGGATATCATTTTTGTCAATCCAAAAATCGATAAACCGAACCAATATTAAACAATTAGACCGAACCGATCGAACGCTCACCCCTACATATCTGTGTGCATACGTGACATATGCCACCTTAAGCGGCAAGTAAATCGGTAAATCTCAAGTGAGGGATTTATTGAAAAGCCAAGTAGATTAGGCAGAAACCATTAAATAGGATCTTATCATTAAATTGCGGCATCACTTATATTTATACATCTGTATTGCACTTTACAAAGATTAGCATTTACACTAAGATGTAGTTAATTCGTTACTTATATGGAGAGATAGATATATAGATAGATGTTCATTTGTATTTTACAAAGATATGATACATATTTATAGAGAGAGAGTATGAACATATTTATTAAAGAGTAGTTTTTGTGAGATACCACTAACATTATAGCTGATCATGGAGAGAGAAATTAATTATTTACATCAAGTTGTTCAAGCTCAGGTTTTAATGGCACTATTCGGAAGCTTAGCGAAAGGACATTTTAGCTTTGGCGTCCAGGTAGGTTAGGCTTATCCTATCTTTAAATTGAGCTTATTTACTAAATTTGTGTATTATTATACTAATTTTGGATAAGTACTTGTAGTTCTGTACCATTTGATATTTACAACATGCCTTATTTATTCAATTAGCACTCCATTCTAGTAAATTTTAGTATCTTACCTTTAAGTATGATATAGTATCTATCACTTTAGGATGTAGAATTAAGTTATGGAACCTAGAATTTGTCCCTTTTTAATTAAGATACTGATACCAGTGGCTCAACAACAGCATTGATATCTAGCGCACTTGGTGAAAAAAATGCTCTCCATGACAGTAGAGGTTATAGTTGAGACAAACTGTGCCAAGGTCACGCTTTATTTATGTCTATCTTTGATTTTATTGATTCAACCTTATCCATGGCGCATAGTTTAGATCTTATAAATGTCTTCCATTTACATCTTCATCTTTTTCGCATTGACTATATCCATAAAATATTGTCAAACAAATTATTCAGCATTCAGCTAAGGAAGTCGTCCTAGTTAAGCACTAATGTTACTTATATAGGCTTAACAGTTCTTTCTTGCACAGAAAAATAATAGGTGCTTTTGCCAAGAATCAAGCAGAGAAATGCTAAAAAAGTAATGTCTCCTTCCACAAAAGATATAGGGATGGAAGCACCAGTTGTTGAATCAGGATCTTCGAGCGCAACACTGCCACTTAAACCACTCACCAACAAAAAAACTGTAAGAAGTCAGTCAACTTGAATTCTCGGGAAAAATATTTCTTTTCCTCTGGTTAAAGATACTATTTGAATACATGCTTCATTATCTCACCATCAATTAATATATCCTTTCTATGGCAAGCTTTGAGTTCTAGTTCCGTGCAGGAACATATATTTTACTTTTAAGACTTCAACTTGGCAGAATCATAAAAAGGCTAATCTTTTTAAAACAAATTAAACGCCAAGAATTCGACTGTTGACGAATATAGCCTAATCAAACTATTTGGTCTGATTCACATCTAAACAAAGCATGTATTAGCTCCAAAACATCAACACTTAGATGGTTTGATAAATCAATTAACATTGATTTATCAAAGGAAAAAAAAGGATTCTTTCAGTACAATAACAAGGACGAACAAGAAACATATCATGTGTCTTAAAGATTTCACTTTCTCTCGTTCTTTAAGACTTTACCTATATTTGAAAACTCGACATATTTTATACTTGCAGCGACATGAAATCCTTGGCCTTTTCTTTTTTCTGATATTTGATATCAAGCATATTCATTTTCTTGTACTTGTAGGAACTATAGTCCTCTATTTTGGTAACTTTCTCCTGCTGGAAAAGGATGGGATTTCTTTTGGTCTCTGAATCAACGTACTTCTACTCAATGTGAATGACCAACAATTTAAAATTAGGAAGTGGTATAACAAATGTAGTGGAGGTTTAGCAGTTTTTTGAGTCATCTCAATGCTCCATATTTAGTGGCAAGAAAATATATTGCTTCTAGTTAAGTTTTCACTACATGATTTTGGTATATACATATTCATTTATGTAGCTGACTTTACCCTGAAATCATGATTGTTAAGTTTTCGTAGTTGTGTCTAAAAATTGCTTGAACTAGAGATTAAGATATCTATTTTAGGAAATATGACTGTCATCTGAACGATGTACGATATCTACTTGATTATTACTTGTGTGCTCTGTCATATAATGTTCTGTTAAATTTCCTTTTCTATTTCTTTAATGTCTAACAAATGATACAAACTTACAAATTATATGATAGTTGAATTACGAGTATGAACCAAGTTTGTTTTGCGCTTTGAAAGGTTTGAAAAGACTCCAACAAAAGTTCTAATTTTTTCCACATGTCTCTGAGTTTGGATGTTGTACTACTTCAGACTGATTTTTCTCCTTTGAGATGAGATTCTATAGAAACAGTTTCTTTACCTTCCGAGGTAGAGATAAGTTGCACGTACACTATGCTCCTTAGACCTTACTTCGTAGGATTACACTGAGTATGGAAAACCAAGTTGCTTACAGTCATTGACTTTGTTTTCCTTCAGTTTCTCTAAATAAGAACCAATTTTCCGCATCTGTTTTGATTAGGTAAAGATAAATTTTAATTATCAGTAGCAAGATAGTAGAGTATTAGAATACCAACACCATTTACCCTACCATCTTCATGATGCAGGACCAATGTCATATTTTCAACCTTGTAGCTTACACAAAATGTATAAATTTTGATAACAAGATATGTCTTATAAAAGACATATGGATCTTCTTTTCATTAAAACATCCTTTTTTTCTTGCAACCCAAATAGCCTATAAAATGCATAATCCAATAGCTTTCAAGTTCCTGCCAAGTACTCAGCATGCTTTTAACATCAATATTATATACAACTTCCACTGGAAAACTCACCATTGAACTTTTCGTTCTCACTTACCAACCAGACAATTGAATCCTCTTGTTTAAGTCTCTACAATGGAAGACTGACTTTTCTATTTTCCGGTTATTTAGTCTTCTTCTGAGAAATCTATTCAATCAGTGTGTTAGTGAAATATTTAGATGCACTGCTCTGACACCAAAATTACTGTCACTTCTGCTACTAATTTTATTCAAGTTTTATGTATATCTCCTATTGTTACTTTTACTACTAATTGTATTCAAGTTCTATGTATAACTTTTGTTTAATAGGCACGGTTCATATGTCTTGAATAGACATTGTTTGGGCTGGGTATTTAATGAATCAAAATCCTCAACACATTACTAATGTCGCATATGAAATGTCAAAACGTGACAATGAGCTTCCTTTACATTTTGTCATAAAATCATTTATAGAGCTAATGGTGTTTCATAAATAATTAATTAGACAACTAATATTTACCTCTTTACCTTAAAGAAGTCGTAATTCTTTTGTGGAATACAAAAACTTGGTTGGCCTCTAACTGTACCATCCTACCACTAAACATTTGGAATATGATCGTGACGTGGCTAAAAATTCAAGGATTGTTAACTTTTTTGGGTTGTGTTGTAATTTGTAATGGAGCAATGCTTTCAAGAAATCTAACTGGATGGCACACTTGTCATTATTGTAAATATTGTTTAATATTACCCTTATATATATTGACTTAATTGTCGTATCTTGTGCTTTATTAACTTAGATGCTAAAAAGTTAGCAGTCAGATTCCTCTTGATATGTAGATCGATAATACAGCTGCAAGTCTTGTGTAATTGAGTTAAAAATCATGTATATTAGTAAAATGCGCACAACTTGATAATGGATTAACAAATGGACAATGAGTACTGAGTATTAATAACTTATTAATTATTATCAGAAATTTTAGGTCATGTCTAGGTGCACATTGGCCTTGACATATGCTAAGACAAGCAATGTGAGGACCAAGGATGTTGGAGTGATGGCAAGGCTTCCTTGGGCACATGAGGCACAACAGGCGCATGGCACCTAAGTGGGCATGAACGCATGCAGCAACATGAGCATGACATGGCACTGGCATGACATCGACACTGGCATGGCACAGGTGATGGCATAGCACAACCATGGACACAAACATGGGCACTGGCATGATCAAGGCATAGTCACAGCATAGACATTGGCTGGCCTAAGCTTTGACATGGCTAAGACAGCTTTATGGCACAAGCAATGGCATAGCGCAGGCGCAAGTAACAACATGGCATTGGCATGGTATGATGCTGGAAAGGCGAGGCATGGCTGGGAAGCATGACAAAATGATCAAGTGTTGGAGAAGCTGAAAATTGGCTAAGTGTTTAGCATTGGAAAAATTGACTAAGTAGGCAAAACTACCCATGTGCTAGTCACATAGGGTAGTTACTAAGTTTGAATTTTGAATGTTGTAAGCATGTGTTATTTTTAGATTGTATTTTAACTACTTAGGTTAGGCTGTTGTGTAATGGGATAAGCATGCAGTCTTGTCCAATGATAAGCTACCAGGTGTCGTTGGTTGTAACTATTGTAACTGCCTTATGTAGTATTTATATGTTGTTGCTAGAAATTCTAAAAGGGCAGAAAACATTAAGTGAGAGTGTTGTATTCCTTTGAAAAAATTTGTGTGAAATTTCCTTTGTAATTCTGAGAGAAAAATAAAGGTTGGGGACGTGGTTCCTATATATTGTTGTGTCCTTTACATTTTTTCAATTTGAGTCTACTATACTTATACTGTGCAGTGTGTGTTGTGGCTGAAGCTGTGCAGTACGCATGCAACTACCAAGAAATGGTGTTGCGAAAAAAACGCCCCTGTCTCAACTGGTATCAAAGTGTTGCGGTACAAAAATGGTGATTGTCGCTCAATTAAACAAATATGTTACACAATTTCAAAACTTCATTGAAATTACAGACGAACTCGAACAAACTGAAGGTGTGGTGGATTTGATAACTCATATCACTGCCTTGAAGGATCAACTGGTTCAGTTACATAACAAGTATGATGAATGTTATGTATAATTTCTAAGTTCATACAATGCTTTGATATTGCTGGTGCATAACCAAGGTAAGGTAATGGCAGATTTACAAACGAAAGTGATGGTTCTACGACGTGTTGGGGCTGCGTCTGGACAATCCCACGAAAGTAGTTCCAAAGTTAAAATTCCTAAGCCCAAACCTTTTGGTGGTGCTAGAAGTGCCAAGGAATTAGAAAATTTTCTTTGGGATATGGAGCATTATTTCGCTACGGCCCGAGTTACTGTGATGGACAAGTTGAACATCACCACGATGTATTTAACGGGTGATGCTAAACTAAGATGGAGGACTCGAAATGCGGATGATGAAAGTGCTGGACTTCCCAAGATTGATACTTAGGAAAAGTTAAAGAAGGAAATGAGGGATCAATTTCTTCCTAGCAATGCCTCTTGGATTGCTAGAGATAAGTTGAAAAGGTTAAGGCAACATGGAACAATTCGTGAATATATCAAGGAATTTACTTCTTTGGCGTTGGACATCTAAAATATGTCTGATGAATACAAGATATATAACTACATCTCAGGGAAGCAAGCGTGGACCCAAAACGAACTATGGAGGCAGAATGTGAAAAACTTGCCTAGTGCAATTGTTGTCGCTGACTCGTTAGTGGATTTTTTCTCAACTCGTTCTGACTCTGACGTTCCCACTTCTTTGAAGTCAAAGAAAAAGACTGAAAAAAAAGGAAAGGGGCAGAAGGGTGGATGATATAATAAGGGGGACAAGGAAAAGGCACTAACAAATACTTGAAATGGAAAGAACAAGGGGAATGATGACAATATGAAGGGCTATTGGACTTGTGGTGGACTGAATTTGTCCAAGAGTTGTCCCAATCATGAAAGAGTGAATTCTATGCTTGCTGGAAATATGAATGAAGTTGGAGGTGATGAATTTGTTGCTGCACTAGCAAATCCTTTGGGTTTGTCACTTAATCATATCAGTTTGCTGAATGTTGTGGGTGAATCCTCAAAGTCATTTAACCTCCTTAATTCACATAGAGATGAAAGTTGATGGCAATCATGTGAGGGCAATGGTTGATACTGGAGCCACTCATACTTTTAGGGATGACAAAGTTGCTGCGAAATATGAACTGAAATTGAAGAAAAGTCCATCCTACGTACAGACGGTGAGTTCCAAGGCACAAACCATTGTAGGCATGGCTTATGATGTGTAGATTGTGATTGGAAGTTAGACGGGGAAGAATAACTTGATGGCTATGCCTTTGGGTGATTTTAAAGTCATTCTAAGGATATATTTCCTTAGAAAGTTTTGGTTTGTTCCTTTTCCTCACTTAGATGGAGAGATGATCAGAGATAAAGCCGATCCAAGTTTCATCAAGGCTTCTCATCCTTATGGAGAAGCAAAGAAAGTGAAAAATAAAGGCCCTATCATTTCTGCTATTATGGTTGAGAAAGGATTGAAAAAAGGTGTTGAAACTTTTCTTGCTACTATGATTAAAGTGAAACCAGATGTAACAGTGGAGGTGCCAGATTGTGTTGCTGATTTATTGAGGCAATATTCTAATGTGATGCCCCCTGAATTGTCTAAAGAGTTACTACTAAGGAGGAAAATTGATCACAAAATAGAGTTGTTCCCAGGTTCAGTTGCTTCGTCACAGGCTCCTTATCGAATGGATCCTAAAGAGTTGGCTGAATTGCAAAAATAGTTAAATGAACTACTAGATGTGGGTTTGATTCAACCATCTAAGGAACCTTCTGGTGCTCCTGTTTTATTCCAAAAGAATCATGATGGTTCAATGAGGATGTGTGTGGACTACCGGGCATTGAATAAAGTGACTGCAAAGAACAAGTATCCTATCCCATTGGTGCAAGATCTCATGGATAAGCTGTCCAAGGTGTGTTGGTTCACTAAACTTGGTCTACGATTAGGGTTTTGGCAGGTTTGAATAACAGAGGGTAATGAATCCAAAAACACATGTGTGATAAGGTATGGCTCTTACGAGTTTCTGGTTATGAAGTTTGGGTTAACAAACTTGATGAATGATGTGTTGTTTTATTACCTAGATGACTTTGTTGTGGTATATCTAGATGACATAGTTATTTTAGTTATTCCCTTGATGAACATTTGGAATACTTAGAGTTAGTATTGTCTCGATTGAGGGAGTACAAACTTTATGTCAAGATGGAAAAGTATGAGTTTGCTAAAAAGGAAGTGAAGTTTCTTAGGCATCTAGTTAGTCATAACCAAGTGAGGATGGATCAGAAGAAGGTGCAAGCGATTGTCGAAAGGCAGGTGCCTAGTGAGGTCAAAGAGTTGAGATCATTCTTGGGGCTGGCTAACTATTATCACAAGTTCATTTTAGGTTACTCTAAGAAAGTTGCGACCTTGACAAATTTTCTAAAGAAAGATGTCAAGTGGGTGTGGTCTGAGAAGTGAGATGCAGCATTTCAGATGTACAATGTTACCTTTTGAAGTACATACAGATGCATCAAACAAGCCAGTGGGAGGCGTGTTGGTACAAGAAGGTCATTTAGTGGCCTTCAAAAGTTGAAAATTGAGTAATGCTGAGCAAAGATACTCGACCCATGAAAAGGAGATGGTTTCAGTAGTGCATTGTTTACAGACTTAGAGGGTATATTTTCTGGGTACTCAATTTGTGGTGCAGACGTACAATGTTCCAAACACGTTCTTTAAGACGCAGAAAAAGCTGAGTCCAAAACAAACCCGATGTCAATAATTCCTCGCTGAGTATGACTTCATGTGGGAGCATAAACAAGGAAGGCAAAACTAAGTTACAGATGCACTTAGTCGGAAAGAGGTATTTCCTACAGTATACTCTATTGCTAGACTTGAATCTTATTTCTTAGACAGAATTAAGTTTTGTGCTGCTAATGACCAACTCTATGTCAAGTGGATGGGTCAAGTGAATGATGGAATTATTCAGAGGTGTTGGATTGAGGAAGATCTCTTTTACTTTAAAGGGGGGAGAATTGTGGTACCTCAAAGTAGTGGCCTGCGTAAAGACATGATGAAAGAGGCGTATGACACTCCTTGGGCTGGTCATCCAGGTGTTTAACAGATGCTAGCCCAGCTATCCCATGTATATTTCTTTCCAAAGATGGAACATGACATTTAGGCATACGTGAAGACTTGTGATGTGTGTCAAAGATACAAGACTGAACGTATGAAAGGGGTGGGTTTGTTGTAGCCTCTACCTATTCCATAGAGGCCATGTATTTTTGTATCGATGAACTTTATTTCTGGGTTTCCTAAGGTAGATAGCAATGCGTCCATAATGGTAGTGGTGGACAGATTCTCAAAGTATGTTGTTTTGTTGTTGCTGCAATCACTTGCTCGCCAGAAGTTGTTGCAGTATTATTCTATAAGAACATGGTTAAACATTTCGGTTTACCAAGTGATATTGTGAGTGATAGAGATGTGCGGTTCACTGGTCGATTTTGGCTTGCATTGTTTAGCATGATGGGGACTGATCTGAAGTTTTTTACAGTGAATTATCCTTTAACTGATGGCCAAACTGAGAGGATAAACCACTTTCTAGAAGATTATCTAAGGCACTATATGACAACAAGCCAACAAAATTGGGCAATTTATTGGATATAATGCAGTTTTGCTACAATCTGCACAGAACGTCAGCAATAGAAAAGAGCCCATTTGAACTTGGGTCAACTTTAATCGACTATAACTCATTGTATATGACCAACTGGGTGGTTTACTATATATCAAATGAAATCTCTCTGAATTATCTTTCCAACTATACCAATTTTTCCTAAATCAGATATCGGAGCTAAGAGTTAGGCCTATTTTACTCCAGCATATCAGGCTAGAAATAGTGTGACGACATTCGTGATAGCTTATCATATTTGTGACGCCCTATCATGAAGGTCGTCAGCCTTAGGCAGAAACCAGCTCCTAAGTGACGACATTTGTGATAGCTTATCACATTTTTGACGCCCTATCATGAAGGTCGTCAACCTTAGGAAGAAACCAGCTCCCAAGAGATGACAGTTATGATAACTTATCACAAATCTGACAACATTTTTGATAACTTATCACAAATTTGACGGCTTATCATCCTTGGTCGACAGCTATGATTTTCAGCAACTGGAAAATTATTTCATAAGGGTATTTTGGTATTTTCCTTCACCTTCCATGACTTATAACCCTAAAGAGGCGTAATTTTTCTCATTTTTCTTCAGTTAAGCATCTTAAAAACCTCCTCTTAGACTCTCAAACACAAGATTAGGGTTTCCATCAAACTCATCTCTCAAAGGCAAGATTCAATCCTTTTTCCAAGATAATCAAGATTTAAGTTTCTCAATTCACGAACTCTCCAGCAAATCATCAAGGTTTTCTTTCTAAGGTATGCGTGTGTTCATTCATGTACTCCTTTCATCCATGAAGTTCAAGAACCCTTTTCTAAAACTATATATTATGGTTTTCATGTTATGAATGAATTGTTGATCATGTTTATGTGTTAAATGATGCCAAGATAGAATCTTTATGTGTTATTATGAATTTATGACATCATATGAGTAGAAAACATGTATGTTTGATTATTTATGATGAGTAATTGTATGATTTACACCTATGCCTAAGTTGTGCATGTAAGGTGTTTGATAAAATACCTAAGATACTAGAAATCATGCATTATAGCTAAATTGTGACTAAGTGAAAGATTCATGATAGGCCTTTATGATTCAATATCATCCATGTTGATAATGTGTCTTGTGAAATTTGTTGGATTACTCATGAACTAGTCTTATCGAATTATGCTATGCTTACTTGCAAAACCCACTCATGTACAAGATATAGAATACTCATGTACTTCATGAAATACCCCAAGTTATGATATTATGGATTGTCATTTTAATATGTAATGAGCATGATATTGAAATCTATGCATGTATATACATATTGTATGAAATTCCCTTCCATGAAATAGATTGTTGAGAACCATGCTTAGTATGAAATCCCTTATTTATGATATTGTGGATTATAGACTCTACTCTTATGATCAAGTCAGTCATGTGTGTCAGTTTACTTCTATCGAGTCCTGGGGATACTTGTACCCGAAAAATATAGTTGTGTGCCTAGAGCCATGTCATGTTTTCACGATACTCTCAGTCAAGCCATGATCTATAGAAATCAATCAGTCATGTGACTCAGGAAAACTCAGTAATATCAGTAGTTTAGTATTCTCAGTAATCTCAGTGATACGTAACCTCAGTAATCATAGTAAATCTCAATAACTTCATTACTCTTAAAAAGTCCTCAGAACTCATTATATTCCGTTCGTCATCGAAATCCAGTAAACTCAGTTTTAGCTCCGCTAAAAAATACAACTAGTATCAGTTCAGTTAATCAGTATCAGTTAAGCAAATCAATTCAGTTAAGATATTTAGTTCAGCCCAATTATTCAGTACAGTGTCTTTCAGATAGGAGTAGGATTCAGTACCGAGCATACCTAGGGATGGGGGTTCACCCGCTAGAATAGGACTGAGATCCCTAGAAGCAATCCCTAAATCCAAAACTATGTTGTCAGCGTAGGTAAGAGATGTCACCCATTAGATTAGGACTGATATACTCAGGAGTTACCCGTTAGCACATTTATATGTATAGGACTAATCCCAGGAGTCACCCGTTATATTAGGACTGACTCCACAGCAGATGTCTTTACTGGTGGCGTGGTACTGACACCCTTCTATTCAGGGCAGATATTAGACCCCAGTCAGCTTAGCTTGGGGCATGTCGGTTAGATGAACACATCCTACAGTTTCAGGTATAGAATCAGGGCTTTCAGACACAGTCAACTCAGCTTAGTAGTATAGATTTAGTACTGTTAGATATAGTCAATTCTTATCATTGTAAATAGACTTCAAGATCACCCGTTAGCTAGGACTGATCTCAACTATGATTAATCAGTATCAGAATTATTAGATTCAAAGATCACCCGCTAAATAGGACTAATCTCAGACTAAGTCAAATCATCCTTATTATCAGTATACTCTTGATCACCCACTAGATAGGACTGATCTCAAGTTTAGTTACTCTAAGTAGAATGAAACTCAGATAATTCCATCAGAACTTAGACTGTCAGATACAGTCGCTCAATATCAGTTACATCAGTTAGGTCAATCATCATAGTAATATCAGTTATATCAGTTTTCTGAACTCATGTATCAGTCTTATCATTTATCAGAATTCATGATATCAATATTCATCTTTAGGACTGTCAAACATAGTCAACCAGACTAGTTCTTCATAATTTGAACTATCAGAAATAGTCATTCATCTATTCAGTATCTCAATATCAATACACTCATGTTGTCAGTATTCAGACTCAGTAGTCAGTATCTCCACGAGTTCAGTTATAGTTATGTATGCATGTATGTATTCTCATATTTATATTAGTCAGCATTGTTCATTCATATAACCCTTTTCATTTATCCTACCTCACTCGTATACTCAGTACATTCTGACGTACTGACGCATTTGTGCTATGGTGCTTTCTCTTATGTTACACCATAGGTTTAGAGGCACGAGCTCCAGATCAGCAGTATTATTCTAGTACTTAGAGTTTGCAGTGAATCCTTCTCATTCGAGGAGGATATGATTATTGCTACATTTACTATTCAGTTGCTAGATGGAGTTAGTTGGAGACATGTTCCTTCAACTCCTTATTCAGTTCAGTTAGAGGCTTTTAGACTAGATGTTAGATTAGATATTCAGATCTCATTAATTTTAGTATTTATGACTTGTCTTCGTATTGTTATACCTTTTTCAGATATTTGGTTATCAGACATTTATTCAGTTCGAATCTTATGGCCTTTTATGATCATGTTTTCGCATTTTATGATATATTATACAGTATACACGTACAGATATTAGTCATGGGTTAGCTTGTGGTCCTTTAGGGTCATAAGCACCGTGTAGCATTCCGGTTCAGAAAATCGGGGTGTTACAAAATTGGTATCAAAGACTAAGGTTCAATAGAGTCCTAGGAAGTCTAAAAGTCGCATCTAGTAGAGTCTTGTACACCACACCTATGTTCAGGAGGCTATGAGATGTTTTAGGAATAGTTTTCCTTCTTTCAGTATTCATGTTGTGCCAGTGAGCAGTCAAATTTGTATAGCTTGTTTTCTCATCCTTGCATCTATTCATGCTATTCAAATTCTCAGAGAACGTAACTATTTCAAGGTAGAACCTCCTAGTAGTTGCAAGTTCAGTCCATCTCATACATTAGTTTAAACTCCCAAAGTTTAGTTATAATTTAGTTTGTGGATGTCCTGTGCATCACCCAGTATCTCCGTAAGGTAAGCATTCTTAGAGGGACATAGCGTCCCAAGTGGGAGATACCCCACCTTTTCTTAACGCTCTCATGTCTTAGATCTTTCAGTTTCTCCTTGCATAACGAATTCAATCTACAGTAAAGGGTACTCATAAGTTGACCCTCAAGTTAGACCTCAGTTGTAAGTCAGGTATTCAGAGGTTCAGTTCAGTTCATGATGTTCAATCCATATGTCACATAGCAGAAATCAGTCATGTTCTCAAGTTTCAGTTCAATCTTAGTGTCTTTACCTTTACATGTTCAGTCATATGTTCGTGAGTCAGTTCAGTTATGTATTCACGCATCAGATATGCATGGTCAGCTTATCAAAACTTTTAGTCATGCATTCACGTATCATGTTAGTCATATAATCATGCATCAGATATGCATGGATCCAACTTATTAGTTAAGCATCAGATATGCATTCTCAGTTTGAGAAACTCATTTTATCGGAACGCTCAGTCCTACATTCATAAATCAGCTACCTATGCATCAGATATGCATGTACAGTATGATATACTAGGTTTTCAGTCATGTCAGCCATGAAATCATGATCAGTCATTAATGCTAAATATTCATGTAACTTTTCTTTTCTCTCATCTCAGCCAGTATCATTCAAGGATAAATGTTCCCAAGGGGGAGATATTGTAATACCCCACATTTTGGACTAGAATGAAAATCTATCATTCCTATGCGTAGATGTTTCAAAATCCTCAAATCCTATATAAATTTAGTGTGTTAATCAATTATGTAGTGTGGGAATCTATTTAAGCATGAATTTAGATCATAGAGTTCCCCTAACTCAAGTACAAGTTGAAAGCTTTCCAATCGTTCAAGCTTTACTGAGCGTCAAAACTTGGGTCAACTACAATCGACTATAATTCATTGTACATGACCAACTGGGTGGTTTACTATATATCAAATGAAATCTCATGGAATTATCTTTCCAACTATACTAGTTTTTCCTAAATCAGATATCGGAGCAAAGAGTTAAGCCTATTTTACTCCAGCATATCAAGATGGAAACAGTGTGACGACATTCGTGATAGCTTATTACATTTGTGATGCCCTATCATGAAGGTCGTCAGCCTTAGGTAGAAACCAGCTCCTAAGTGACGACATTTGTGATAGCTTATCATATTTTTTATGCCCTATCACGAAGGTCGTCAACCTTAGGCAGAAACCAGCTCCCAAGAGATGACAGTTGTGATAACTTATCACAAATCTGATGACATTTTTGACAACTTATCACAAATTTGATGGCTTATCATCCTTGGTCGACAACTATGATTTTCAGCAACTGGAAAATTATTTCATAAGGGTATTTTAGTCTTTCCCTTCACCTTCCATGACCTAAAGAGGCGTAATTTTTCCCATTTTTCTTTAGTTAAGCTTCTTAAAAACCCTCTCTTAGACTCTCAACCACAAGATTAGGGTTTCCATCAAACTCATCTCTCAAAGGGAAGAATCAAGCCTTTTTCCAAGATAATCAAGATTTAAGTTTCTCAATTCAAGAACTCTCCAGCAAATCATCAAGGTTTCCTTTCTAAGGTATGCGTGTATTCATTCATGGACTCCTTTCATCCATGAAGTTCAAGAACCCTTTTCTAAAATTATATATTATGGTTTTCACATTATGAATGAATTTTTGATCATGTTTATATGTTAAATGATGCCAAGATAGAATCTTTATGTGTTATTATGAATCTATGACATCATATGAGTTGAAAACATGTAAGTTTGATTATTTATGATGAGTAATTGTATGATTTACACCTATGCCTAAGTTGTGCATGTAAGGTGTTTGATAAAATACCTAAGAGACTAGAAATCATGCATTATAGCTAAATTGTGACTAAGTGAAAGATTCATGATAGGCCTTTATGATTCAATATCATCCATGTTGATAATGTATCTTATGAACATTGTTGGATTACTCATGAACTAGTCTTATCGAATTATGCTATGCTTACTTGCAAAACCCACTCATGTACAAGATATAGAATACTCATGTACTTCATGAAATACCCCAAGTTATGATATTATGGATTGTGGTTGTAATATGTAATGAGTATGATATTGAAATCTATGCAAATATATACATATTGTATGAAATTCCCTTCCATGAAATAGATTGTTGAGAACCATGCTTAGTATGAAATCCCTTATTTATGATATTGTGGATTATAGACTCTACTCTTATGATCAAGTCAGTCATGTGTCAGTTTACTTCTATCGAGTCTTGGGGATACTTGTACCCAAAAAATATAGTTGTGTGCCTAGAGTCATGTCATGTTTTCACGATACTCTCAGTCAAGCCATGATATATAGAAATCAGTCAGTCATGTGACTCAGGAAAAACTCAGTAATCTTAGTAGTTCAGTATTCTCAGTAATCTCAGTTCTCAGTACCTTTATTAATCACTGTAATTCTTAGTAACTTCAGTAATCTTCATCAGTCCTCAAAACTCATTATATTCCGTCCATCATCGGAATCCAGTAAACCCAGTTTTAGCTCCGCTAAACAATACCACTAGTATCAGTTCACTTAATCAGTATCAGTTCAGCAAAACAGTTTAGTTAAGTTATTTAGTTCAGCTTAGTTATTCAGTTCAGTGTCTTTTAGATGGGAGTAGGATTCAGCACCGAGTAAACCTAGGGATAGGGGTTCACCCGCTAGAATAGGACTGAGATCCATAAAAGCAATCCCTAAGTTCCAGAACTAAGTTGTCAGCATAGGTACGAGATGTCACCCATTATATTAGGACTGACATACTCAGGGGTCACCCATTAGCATATTTATATGTACAGGACTGATTCCAGGAGTCACCTTCTAGATTAGGACTGACTCCACAGCAGATGTCTTTACTAGTGGCACGGTACTGACACCCTTCCAGTCAGGGCAGAGATTGGGGCATGTCGTTAGATGAACATATCCCACAGTTTTAGTTTCAGAATCAGGGCTTTCTGACACAGTCAACTTAGCTTAGTAGAACAGATTCAGTACTGTTAGATACAGTCAATTCTTATCATTATAAATAGACTTCAAGATCAACCATTACCTAGGACTGATCTCAACTATATTTAATCAGTATCAGAATCATTAGATTTAAAGATCACCCGCTACATAAGACTGATCTCAGACTAAGTCAAATTATTCTTATTATCAGTATACTCATGATCACCTGCTAGATAGGACTGATCTCAGATTTAGTTACTCCAAGTAGAACAGATCTCAGATAGTTCCATCAAATACAGTCGCTCAGTATTAGTTATATCGGTTAGGCTGATCATTATAGTGATATCAGTTATATCAGTTTTCTAAACTCATGTATCAGTCATATTAGTTATCAGAATTCACGATATCAGTATTCAGCTTCTATACTATTAGACACAGTCAACCAAACCAGTTCTTCATAATTCGAACTGTCAGAAATAGTCGTTCATCTATTCAGTATCTCAGTATTAGTAAACTAATGTTGTCAGTATTCTGACTCAGTAGTCAGAATCTGCATTAGTTCAGTTACAGTTATGTATGTTTATATGTATTCTCACGTTCATATTAGTCAGTATTGTTCATGCATATAACCCTTTGCATTTAGCCTACCTCTCTAGTATACTCAGTACATTCATATGTACTGACGCATTTACGCTCTGGTGCTTTTTCTTATGTTACACTATTGGTTTAGAGGCACGAGCTCCAGATCAGCAGTAGCATTCCAGTGTTCAGAGTTTGCAGTGATTTCTTCTCATTCGAGGAGGATATGATTATTGCTACATTTACTATTTAGTTGCTAGATGGAGTTAGTTAGAGACATGTTCCTTCAACTCCTTATTCAGTTCAGTTAGAGGCTTTCAGACTAGATGTCAGATTAGATATTCAGATCTCATTATTTTCAGTATTTATGACTTGTTTTGGTATTGTTATACCTTTTTCAGATATTTTGTTATCAGACGTTTATTCAGTTCGAACCTTATGTCCTTTCATGTTCATGTTTCCGTATTTTATGATATATTATGCAGTATACATATACAGATATCAGTCATGGGTTAGCTTTTGGTCCTTCGGGTTCATGAACACCGTGTAGCGTTCTGGTTCAGAAAATCGAGGTGTTACAACTTTTGAAGCTCACTTCATAAATGTGGAAATAGACTATGAGTAAGAAGAGGCATAGGGGATTTATCCCAAGGTATAACGGCCCGTTCAAAGTTATTGAGAAGGTTGGAGAAATTTCATGTAGGTTGAACTTTCCATAAAGATTGAAGATTCACCCTACCTTTCATATTAGTTTTCTAAAAAGGTACAATGAAGATGTTGAAGACCCAGGCCAAAAGAAAAACACAAGGGCTCCTTCTTTGATTGTGAAAGAGTATAAATTCAAAATGGAGAAGATACATGATCATCGAATCGTGGAGAACAACAAAAAGAGTACCAAAATAGAATTTTTATTCAATGAAAAAGTTCAAGTGAAGAAGACGCCATTTGGGAGAAAGCTCAAAACTTGTGGCAATTTGACAAGCAAATTAAGGACTACTTCAAAACAACCTCGATGAAGGTGTCGAGTTTATCTGGTTAGACCCCACTCGAAGGCATGATAGCTGACAAAGCCATGTCTAGGTGCACTTTGGCCTTGACAAGTGCTAAGACAAGCAATGTGAGGACCAAGGATACTGGAGTGATGGCAAGGCTTCCTTGGGCACATTAGGCACGAAGTCGCATGGCACCTAAGTGGGTATGCGTGCACGCAGCAACATGATCATGGCATGGCACTGGCATGGCATCGAAAATGGAATGGCTTAGGTGATGTCACAAAACAGGCATGGACACAGACATGGGCACTAGCATGATCAAGGCGGAGTCACAGCATAGGCATTGACGTGTCCTAAGCACTGACATGGATAAGACAGTTTCATGGCATAAGCAATGGCATGGCACAGGCGCTGACAACAACATGGCATTGACATGGCAAGCTGGAAAGGCGAGGCATAGCTGAGAAGCATGGCAAGATGATCAAGTGTTAGAGAAGTTGAAAAATTGGCTAAGTGTTTAGCATTGGTAAAATTGACTAAGTGGGCAAGACTACCCATGTGCTAGTCAGATGGGGTAGTTACTAAGTTTGAATTTTGAATGTTGTAAGCATGTGTTATTTTCAGATTGTATTTTAAATACTTAGGTCAGGTTGTTGTGTCATGCGATAGCATGCAGCCTTGTCCAATGACAAGCAGCCAGGTGTCGTTGGTTGTAACTGTTGTAACTGCCTTGTGCAGTATTTATTTGTTGTTCCTGGAAATTGTAAAAGGGTAGAAAAAAAGTAAGTGAGAGTGTTGTATGCCTTTGAACAATTTCGTGTGACATTTCTTTTGTAATTCTGAGAGAAATATAAAGGTTGGGGACGTGGTTCCTGTATATTGTTGTGTGCTTTACATTCCTGCAATTTGAGTCTATTATACTTAGACTGTGCAGTGTTTGTTGTGGATGAAGTTGTGCATTGTGTGTTCGACTGCCAAGCAGTGGTGTTGCGAAAAAGAAAACGCCCCTGTCTCAACTAACAGTGAGCTGATTTTTATGTTTTTGGCCAGTTTGAGTGCGAGGCAAAGATATATTCTACAAGAAATATTTATTGAAGTATGTACTCATTGTATTCGTTGTTTTTCTTATTTCACAATTATCCTGGGGACTATACTGCACCTCGAACAACTTGCATAAACTACAATTACAGTTTGACAACATTTACTTCTTCCATTACCCTTGGAAGAATAATGATACAAAATTAACAGCCATATGTACGGCTTGGAGGGAGATATGGATTTCATCATAGTTTTAACTTTTCAAGATCAGTTTAGTTTATGGGTTCTATGCAGAAATGAAATCAGGTAAGAGTAATAAGGGTAACGGTAATTATATATAGAGAAGGGATATGTGAGTGTGGCAGGTTTCCGTTCAGTACATGTTTGGGTGGAAAAGCTACTTGAAACTAAATTTTTTTGGACTGTATTTTGTTTTTTATGATATTGGAGCTTTGTATTCAAAAGAATCATCACGTTATTAGTAACGGAGAGAACAATGTTGGTTCAGAGTCTACTTTGGCTGAGGATCATGTCCAAGCCGGAGGCAACTTCGTATCACCTCTGAGGTTCTCTTGATCTTAAACCACCTATGTTCTTACTGACATATTGGAATTTACCTTATCTGTAAACTACATTTTGTATATATTCATTAACAACAAAAAGTATATTTTTGCTTGTCTCCATTTGTTTGTAAATAAATATATTGGACCCGTGCTTAGCACTATATAGAAAGGATATAGTTAGAACGTACTGGTGTTCTACTATTTACGTAATACATTTAGACTACATTTAAGTTTAATTTACAAAGCTTTCTAAAACGTATATCCTTGACTCAAGATAAAAGAATTAAAATGTTTGTGAATTAAACTTAAATGTAATCTAAATAGATTACGTAATTAGTTGAACGTTAATATTCTTGAGACTCTTAAAACTTACACGCTCCCTGTGTATACACCAAACTAATGCTATTCATCATGGTTATGTAATTTTATTAAGTAAAATACATGTTGATCAATCATGGTTAAGTAACATGAACTTTAAATTCAAACACATGACATTCATGTATTGACTTGTCGTATACATCGGGTGCGTATATGTTTTAACCATTCTATTACTATAGATCATTTGTCTCTGCCATCTTCAGGATCACGGTCTATTTTATCCTTCTAATTTTCTAATTTATTTTCATAATTGATTTTCCAAGTCAAAAAATTTTCCAAGGCATAGTTCAGATTATCATGTGGCTTGATTGATTTGTATGTTTAATTTATTACAAACATCTTTCGTTGGTTCGTAACGAAGTTATACTTGATCCTTCATCTAAATTTTAAAATATTGAATTAATCTAATTTTGAAAATTAATCAAATTAACTCTCGATAAATGAAACGTGTTAACTATTTGAAATGGAGGGATTACCATACTTTGCATAATTTATTTGTTTGTCAAAACAAAAGGATATGTAAAATTTCCTAAAGATTGGATTGCACTCGATTTGATAATATCAATAACCTTTTGCTAACAAAATTATTTATAGAGAAAATTTATTTTAAATATCTATTATAATATTTTTAATTATTTATTTAAAATTAAATATTCGAGAAAAAAGTCACTAAGTGCTGCCAAATACCACTGGATCTTGAAACATGATCTATCTGTTATTTATTACCATTAATAATTAAAAAAAAATAAAGAGTTATATATTTTTCAATCATCATCATCAATGATATTTTCGATTTTATTTAACTAAAATGAATGGAAATAAAATAATTATATATATATATAAATAATATAATGAAATAAAAAATTATAATGTAAATATGTAGTATAAAATTCTAAAATGAATTTTTTATCAAACTTATAAGATATGTTAATTAATTAATAAGAGGTATATGTATATATGTATATATGTATGTATGTATGTATATATATATATATATACACACACACTCACACACACATATATATACTATTAAAAGTGTGAAGGGTATTAGAAATATCGTTTAAACTTTTTTCCCTTCATTAAAGTCTTTGCTTTAAACGAAATAAGTTTTTCTCTATTTTTTCTAATATTTAAGATTTGAAAATTAATTAAATATATTTATTGTAAAATCTTTCCATATTAGAAATCATTAGAAATCGTCATTTTTCCTAATATTTAAGATTTAAAAAATAATTAAATATATTTATTATAAAATCTTTCCTTATTAGAAGTCATCGGAATTAATGACAATTAATACTTTTTTCATTAGTTTAAAATTCTAAATCAATTATATTTGCTTTTAAAAGGATTTGAAAATTTAGAAATAAATATAAAAGCATTAGAATAAGACAATTTAAGAAGTACCAAATTTTTAAAAGTTTTAAATACATAATAAGGATGTAATCAATGATTTTGTAAAGATCTGACTTTAAAAACAAGGAAAGATTTTAAATATAGAAAAAAATAATCGTACCACAAATATTATATTTTGATAATAAGGGAAAGAGGTACTACATGACAAATGTCAAAGTGATGACGTAAAATATATATATGTTTACACTAAAAAGTATATTTATATTCACATTATTATATTAAAGTGTGAAAAATCTTTAAAAAGTGATTTAAACTTTTATACTTCATTAAAAATCTTCGAAATTAATAAAATTATTTAATTTTAAATAATCAAATGCTAGACGTGAGAGGCACGTGCGACTAAACTATATATATATATATATATATATATATATATATATATATATATATATATATATATATATATATTGCGTGAATAACTGACTACTCCAAACAGCCAAATACCTAGCCAAGCCTATGTGTACCCCCACTGCCCTAGACTCGGAAGGTTCAATCAACATATACCAAAACAAGGCATATTCTTCACCCATATCTATACAATCGTCCCATACCGTTTGACAAACATTAATGCATACTGGTGATAGGTGGTGTGCATGTAGGAGTGAATGTAAAGTACACAATCAATATCACAACTCATCATAACGGTCCTTATCAGGACTATCATCATCGTAGGTAACTTTTGGCCTTGTCGGGTATCAACACAACATCAATAGTATCCTCCGACCTTACCGGGCATCAACATATCATCAATATATCCTCCGACCTTACCGGGTATCAACATATCATCAATATATCCTACAGCCTTATTGGGTATCAACAATCATCAATGTATCCTCTAGCCTTGTCGGGTATCAATATATAATCAATATATCCTCAGGCCTTGCCAGTATGAGCATCATCACAATAGTATCATCCGGCCTTGCCGGGTATCAAAATCATCACAATAGTCATTATCGAATAACATACACTAAAATACTCATAAACATAATCATATCGCCATATAATATCTATCTATTCAATACTTCTCAACTACTCATTATTAGTTAACCAACACTTATTATAATAGAATCAGTTCTGTAGTCGTCACATAACCTCTAGTTATTAGCTTAAACATTATCCTTACTCATGGGATAGACATTCAGTTAAGTAGACCTGTTTAGTTAAGTAGACCTGTAATCTACTTAACTGATCTGCTAGCTCATTATCCTTTCCATTCACATATTCAAATACAATATTCTTATAAACAGATATAGTATCCATAAAATTGATCCATCTTCGTTTACTACTAGCTTTATCATTTATCTTTTGATGAAATTTAACTATTGCTTCACAATCAGTCCTTACTAAAACTTCTTCGTTATTTAGGAAATATAGTTTGAAACCATTTAAACCATATATTATTGCTAATACATCTAAGTCTATGCTACTCATATTTCCTTTTTCATTATATTGACCACTTTGATATGCACAAATTTTTTCTTCATTTTTATTACTGTATTTATTAGGTCTGGCTTTTAGGATCGCTTCCCATCCTAATTTACTTCCATCAGTTTTAACAATTAAGTAGTTTGATTCTAAAGGTATCATTAAATCTAGAATGTAATTAATCCTTTCTTTAATTTATTGTACTAATTTAATATCTTCTATGTTAAAATGCTTTTGCCCTTTACTTCTTGATTTATCATATAAAGGTCCTGCCATTTTTCCTAAATCTTGAATAAAATTTCTTGCATAATTTACTAAACCTAAAAGTTATTGTAAATCCTTTGTATTATCTAAGCTATTTGGCATATCTAACACCTTTTTTGCAATGTGTGGTTGGAGCTTTATCTTTTCATCTCCTAAAGTTACTCCAAAAAAATTAATATGAGTTTTTGTAATACCTCGCATGTTTCTAAGCTAGGAGATGAACCATGTTTCCTTCATATGAAATCTCCTATCCTGTGATTCATACTTGAGTACATGACTTACAATGAGTATCCTAGCAATAATATAGTTTATGATGCGTTAAGCATGTTCATATGAGTCACTTAAGGTAATACAAGATAAGAGTTTTTGAATCCATCAAGTTTTAGTATTAGATTTCATAAGTTTCATATTTGAACGAGTATAACTCGATGTTAATGTAGTATTTTTGCATATTTCTATCCACCAAATTATAAAGAATCGAATTAGCTTTCCAACGATACCAATTTCATCAAAATCCGACACCCGAGCTAGGATTTTTGGCTTTGCAAAGTAGACTGCGTCGCCTAACAAATCGCACATGACCACTGGAAAGCATATACGATAGCATATGCGGCGCCTATGTAAATATAGGCGATAGCATATGCGGCACCTATGTAAATATAGGCGATAGCATATGCGGCGCCTATGTAGATATAGGCGATATCATATGCGGAGCCTATGTAAATATATGCAATATCATATGTGGCGCATATCTTATGGTTTCAAGTGACTTAAACACTTTGGTTTGAGTTATTTTGAGGGTAATTAAGTCTTTTAAGACTCCTTACATGTCCCTAAACTTAACCCTACAAAATATATAGCTCCTAATTACATTACAACCCTACTAACATTTTAAGTTCATCATCCAAGAGCACTAAAGAGAAAAACAACTAGGGTTGCATAATTAAGCTTGAAGATCTAATTTCAAGGAAATTCCTCCATCAATCATCAAGAATCTTCCTTCTAAGGTATGCGTGAGTTGATTCATGGACTCCTTTCATCCATGAAGCTCAAGAACCATCTTCTAAATTATTTATTATGATGTTTATGTTATTGGTGGTTGATGTTCATGTGGTTGAAATTTGATGATGCCTAAGATAGGATCTTTGTATGTTTTGTGTGAGGATATGGTGGTATTTAATGTACAAATATGTGATATTGGTGGTTGAATATTTGTAATCTTGATGAATCCACCTATGCCTAAGATGTGCATGTAAGGTGTTTGTGAAAATACCTAAGGTAATAGAAACCATGCTTTTATGACATAATAAGTCCTAAATGACTATTCCATGTTCTAAGTTTATGTTCAACATGATCCCCATACTATTGTCTTGAATTGAAGATGTTGTATGAGATGCTTATGATATTGTTGTGACAAGGAATGACCATGTTATTGAAGCCATACAAGTATATACATGTTCTGTGCATTCCCGATCATGTGATAGTTTGTTGAGAATCATTCTTATTATGAAATCCTTACTTATGATATTGTGAATTGTGGACTCTACTCTGATGATCAAGTTAGTCATGTGTGTCAGTTTCCTTCCATCAAGTCCTGGGGATACTTGTACCCAAAAACTATAGTTGTGTGCCTAGATCTAATGTCATGATTCAAGACATCCTTAGTCAAGCTATGCTCCATAGATTTAAGTTAGTCACGTGACTCAAAAAAACTAAGAAATTTTTTGTAGTTTAGTAGTTCCAGTAGTTTTAGTACTCTCAGTCAGACCTCAGATCTCAAGTAGCTTTTCCGTCAGTCAACGGAACTCAATGAATTCAGCTTAGTTCAGCTAAGAAAATATTATCAGCTCAGTTAATCAATTTATAAATCAGTTCAGTTCAGTTAGTCAGTTCAGCACAGTTAATCTTTTTAGAGTCTTTCAGTTGGGAGTAGGGACTAGCACCGAGTGAGTGTAGTGATGGAGGTTTTTCCCCTTATAAAGGTAAAGACGTTAGCAGTAATTCCTGTACTCCAGAACTACGTAGCCAGCGCTGGATAGGAGTCACCCGTCAGATTAAGGCTATACTTAACTATTATATTGCCTTAGGCTTGATTTCCTATTCAGGGTCACCAGCCAGAGAGGCTTGACCATAGTAGAGGTCTCTACCCATGGCACAGTATTGACACCCTTCCAATCAGGGAAAAGATTGGACCCCACTAGTACAGTATCGGGGCATGTCGGTTAGGTTACTACCTTCCACAGTCATAGTTACTGTTACAATTTTAGTATCAGTCTTCAGAGTAGAAATCAAGAATCAGGACTATCAGATACAGTCATCAATCTCAATAAGGAACTTAGATAGTTCCATTGATTCCTGGACCGTCCCATCAAATAGGCTTGGTCCCATATTCAGATGCTTATTATTAGACCTAGAGGTCACCCAGCAGACAGGCTTGATCTCAATCTCAGATTCAGTCGAGTATTCTCATTATCAGTTTCAGAGATCACTCGTTAGCTAGAACTGATCTCAAACTTAGATGTTCAGATATAGTTTGGAACTCAGATAGATTTCCCCAGAATTAGGACTATTAGATACAGTCATCCATGTTATCAGTCATTCAGTATCTCAGTATCACAAAACTCATGTCATCAGAGTTCAAACTCAAATAGTCAGTATCTTCACGATTTCAGTAGCAGTTACATATGTATGTATGTATGTATTCTCACGTTCATATTAGTCAACATGTTCATGCATATAAACCCCATGCATTTATCCTATCCCCACGTATACTCAGTACTTTAGTTGTACTGACGTATTTGTGCTATGGTGCTTTCTTTTTATGTTACACCATAGGTTCTGAGGTGCAGATTCCAGATCAGCAGTAGCAGTTCAATAAGAAATAAGTCCTCATCTTTCGAGGACATGATCGTTACATTTATTATTCCAGTATTTTATTTTATTTTCAGTTTAGGGAGTTAGTTGGAAACATGTTCCTTCAACTCCTTATTCAGACAGTTAAGAGGTTTTCAGACGATTATAGAGTTTTCAGATTTAGACATTAGTATTTTCAGTTTTGTTTTGGTACTGTGATACCACCTTATTTCAGATATTTTATTATTCAAGATTGAACCTTACGCCCTCTTTGTTCATGTTCCGCATTTTATATGTATATTATGCAGTTACAGGTATAGATATTAGTCATGGGTTAGCTTGTGGTATTTCGGGGTAATGAGCACCGTGTAGCGGTTTGGTTCAGAAAATCGGGGCGTTACAATTTTACATAGTTCTATTTTATTTTTATTAATTATTATTCCATATTTAATAAACAGTCTAAAAACTATTTGCAAGTGCCCTAGATGTTTTTGCATATTTTGACTAAATACTAAAATATCATCTACATAAACCAAGACAAAACTTTTGTATTCTCCAACATATTATCCATTTTTCTTTGAAAAATAGGTGGAGCTATTTTTAGACCGAAAGGCATAGCCAACCATTCAAAATATCCTCCTGGACAAGTGAACACTGTCCATTCTATACTATCTGTGTGCATTTTTACCTGCTAATATCCTGATTTGCAGTCAAATTTACAAAATATCATTTTACCTTGTATTCGATTAATTAGTTCACTCTTGTCTAGTAGTTTATATGCATCTATTATAGTATTATCATTTAACCTTTTGTAATTTATCACCATACGAGCTTTACCTCTTACTTGTTCACTGTGATTTCTTACCATGAAGGTTGTTGATCCGTGCTTAGAAGTTGATCTTCTTATGACTTTTAATTTTAATAATTCTTTTATTTGCCTATCAAATTCTTCAGTGTCTTCATTTTTTGCTTCTATAGTTGCTTTTTTTACTGTATATTCAGGGTTAATAATGTCTAATTTACACATTATTTTATTAGCATCCAAATGTACGAAGGTTTTTTCTCCAATTATTTTCATTTCATCTAAAATTGCTAGTATATTATCTAGGTCTTTTGGGATATTTATCATCCCTATTCTATTTATTCCTTTATCAAAATTATAAAATTGTGTCTCAATATTGATTAGAGTATAATCCTTTTCTACATCTTCTAAGTATTCAAATTTTTCTATACTATTATCCTTTTCTAACTGTTCCTTTTCTTCATATAGGTTTTTAGAAGAACATTGATCACTAAGTTTACAATTTTCACAGCATGATTGAAAGCCTAAAATTAGGTCTTTATGGTGTGATTTAAATTTTCTTTTTATTGTTGGATAATTAGTAGTTTGTACTGGTGTATAAGTATTGTTTCGAAATAACATTATACCATCTCTAGTTATGAGATAGCCCCCTTTATTTTGTAACAAGAAGTGTAACCCAATTATGAAATCGGTTTTTATATTTAAATCTCTTGCTAATATTTTATGAGCATTATAAGTGGATTTATAAAATTCATTACATGTATCGAGAAAACTTATCTGTGCCTTTTCGATATAGTAATCATAGATATTATATGATCCATCCATTTGTATTGTAGTTATTGGTTTTTTAAATGTTTTAAGTATATGTTTTGGTACAATCTTTTTGTTGATTAAACAACTGGTACATTATAACACCCCATACTTTCAGACTTGAACGTAAATTGTCATTTCTACTTGTACACATTCCAATAACCATAAGTCTATTGTGAATATAGTGTTTTAATTAACTATGTGGTGTATAAATCTAGTTGAGCTTGAATTGAGATCATACAGGTCCCCTAACTCAAGGACGAGTTGAAAGCTTTTCCATAGATTGAGTTTTAGTAAGCATCAAAACTTGGGTCAACTTTAATCAGTAATTACTCTTTTTACATATTTAATTAGAGTGCCTACTATATATAAAATGAAAGTCCTTCAAATTATCTTTCCAACGATACTAATTTTGCAAAAATCCAAAACCCGAGAAAAAAGTTATGGCTTTGCAAAGTGGAGTGTGTCGTGCAGCATAAGGTGTACGACGCACACCCTAACTTATGCCATAAGGTGTGCGACGCACAATCTAATGTGTGTGATAAAGAGTGCCCCACACAACCTATATTATGCGATAAAGTGTGTGCCACATACATTACTACTCAAGTGATTTAAATACTTCATTTTTGGGGCAAAATGGTCCTTTTCCCACTCTTATTTAGCCATAAACACGAAATTTAGTCCCCAAATACCCCAAAATACACCTTCACTCATCAAAATTACTCAAGAACTCTCCTTAGGGTTTCAAAATAAAAACCCAATCAACTCAAGATTCAACCATAAGTTTTTGAAACTAATTGAATATTTGGAATCCCCAGAACGTAGGCTTCAAGAAACACCTATCATCTTCGGATATAGAGGTACGTAGGGTTATCCTAAAATCTCATGGGCTTTTAAATTCATGTTTTACAATAGGGGTTTTGAAACTACAAATATAATCATATTTTGAACGTTTCTATAATATTGATTTGGTCTTTAGGCCTATTTTTGAAGTGATTTGACATATTATATATGTATATGCATGTGTTTTGAAAAGGTGTTAATTTGATAGCATGAATTATATGGAATCCCTCTCTTGATGTGAATTTGTTTTAAATGTTCATATGATGTAAATTGTTTGAAAACATCTTGAAAAGCATGACATAAAATATTTTGAGAATTGATATGATTTTGACTTGAAAACGCGAGGGCTATTTGTGTTCAAACATGTTGAATACAATGGTTGAATGAGAAGAATAATGTGATATTGATGGCTTGCAAGTCAGATATGACAATACCCTACAGAATATGATATGTGATTGAATCAGATAAAATTTGAATGAATTAATTTTACATGAGATAGGTGGATGCCTGAAGAAGGCATTTAAGTGTAAGCGCTCATCGCTGGAAATCGTGTTTGCTGACATAGGAATTTGGTACCCTGCTTTATGATCTTGCGTACCTGACTTTATGTCATTCCCAAGTTAGGACTATGGTTAGGAGCCCTGCTTTGTGATCTTGTGTGCTACCATTGGGTTAAGACACCCTGCTCTATGATCTTATGTGTCTTCCTCTCACTTATACTCTAATCTCGGTGGCAACCGAGGTTTGACAGTTGGTGTAAATGTGACATGTAGGGTATTCCACCTAGCTCGGCTGTATTACATTATTGTTTAAATCAATTACATTACGTCCATGTATTTTCTAATGATTTGATATGAAAATGCTTTATAATGGCTCTCAACTATATTTTGGAAAAATATTATGTTTTGTTTTGATATCTCTGCGTACCAGTACTTTTGTATTGACCCCCTTCCATCCCAGGTTCAGAGGCACAGTCTATGGGTCCAGAAAATCAGTAGATTCCTAGATAGATTTAAAGAGTCACTTGGTGAGCCTTTTATATTATGGAAGGCTTGATTCTGGTAGTTTTATTTATCATTTATTAGTTTTGGATCTACTGGGGTCCTTGTCCCAGTTTTTAGATAGATATTTATTTCAGTCATGTAGTAGAGATTTTGCAGACGTTATAGAGATGTTGTGTTGAGATTGTGGGACATTATTCCCCGTTATTAATTTCATATGATTCTTGACCATGTTTCTGTAATATTGTTTATCTTCCGCATTTCTTTTATCAGATGAGTTATGTGCATGATTATCAGACAAATAGGGGTGTTTTGGGCCTTCATGGTTCAGAATGCTCGTCACAGCCAGGGCCCTGGTTCGGGTCGTGACAAACTTGGTATCAAAGCATGTTTCATGGTCCCAGGGTGTCTGCAAAATTGCGTCGGGTAGAGTCTTGTTTATGGGTGTGTAGCGCATCACACTTATAAGTAGGAGGCTACTATGCGTTTACAAATGTCTCTCTTTCTTCATGTTCTAGTTCGTGCAATAGAGTCAGAATGTTCCTCTTTCATACTCTAATTTGTGCTATGGTGTCGCCCATACGAAAGTAAAAAATGTCATCCCAAATTCTTTGTTTACTCTAATATTCTCAGATATGTCTCATTATTGAGGTGATTCAAGTGCAAAAGTTTAGAATCTAAATGGTATGGTCTTTTCTGATTGAACCATATAAGAGTTAAAATTTGTGCAAGGACTTGAGAAGAGTCCATTACTATTTCAATGTGTATTGATTCCGATGTAAACATTGATCCTGATGGAATCATATTTCACAGCTTGAGGTATTAATTACATTTAGTCCCCTTCAAATTTATGTTACAAATGTCTTGTTTAAGGGGGGATGATGTATAGTAGAATGTTGGAGCTGTATTTCCACCCGAATAGTAGTATACATTAAAGTGTTGTTGTCATGACCTATTGGTAGTGAAATTAAACCAAGAAGTTGGTGATGTGAAGTCACAAAGTTAGAAGTCAGAGCGAGGGTGACTTTTGTGTAAATGAATATTTTAGTTGAATAACCAATGTTCGAGAATGATTTACCCCTTATGATGATAGACTAATGTGGTAACTAGTAGCATGTATGGATGGTATGGTAGTCTATGGAGGAAGTGTTTGACTCCAATTTTATTTATACAAAGTAAGATGTGTATTGTTAGTTCATTGGATATTGCATATTAAATTTCTATCTCATGTAATCTTGTCATCAAGGTGTTGTTGAAAAAATAAAGTTTAGTGAAGCCGTGTGGGGCTCTTTCGATTCACTAGCATATTTGAGTTGTCATTCATCTCATTTTCTTGTTCAAAATACAAAATCAAAGTCTAGTGAAGCCATGTGAGGCCTATTTTGATTCACTAGCAAATTGTTGTCCAACTTGTTGTTCTTGTGTTGGTTTAATATATATATATATATATATATATATAGCTGAATCTGTTTGCATGAGATTGAGTTGGTAAAGAGGTGATTCGTCCTTGTGTGTTATTTTAGTAGAAGGTACAGAAGAAGTTGTTAGTTAGGGTGATTTTTCGGTTGCTTGAAGTATGAAAGTGGCTATATTAGCCAATAAGTTGTAAGTATAGACTCATGGTTGTTTGTGGAATTTGAAGGTAGTCTAAATGTATGTTTGGGTAAGTAAATATGAGGTTAGAAATTCGTATAAGTAGAAAATATTGTATGGGGTTATAATATAAGATTAAGGTTGATCATGTCTACTATGTAACTTTACCCCTTGACCTTATTTTCGTTGGTAATTGTAAACTAGTACTACTTGTGAGAAGGTATGTAGTGATTTTTGAGGCGTTTGTATAGTATGTCCCAAATTTTATGGACTAGAATATTATGTTGCATTTTTAGTAGTGATAGATGATTGGTATAGGACTATATGCTTGAATTTAACGTAGAAGTATGCCCAAGGTGATCTGAGGTTGTGGTATTTTCTAAGACTATTACACGTTTTGTGTGATGAGTGGTACCGTTGAGTTTCTAGGTGGAGAAAGATTAGTTAGATGGTATATGGTGTTCTAAATAGCCAAGTTAAGGAGTTTTGATTGATAGTGTTGAGCCTTTTTATATGATTTTCATTCTTATAGTAGAGAGATGTAAGTTTGGAGTCGCAATATTGGTAGGCTATGTCGAAAGTAGTATAATTCATTGAAGGTTGGGTGATATCCATGTTGAGTGCTAGATTCTAAGTTTGAGTTTTTGAAGGTTGAACTAATAGAAATAAGAGTTAAAGCACTAGAGGGTGTGCACTCCGACTATGGAGATACCCATGAAGACCTGAAGTTAGTAAGTGTGCAAGTATTATATGATGACTACTGGGTCTATAGAATGATAAAGTGTATCTCAGAAGGTAGTATTAATAGTGGGTTTTCCACTTTCAGGTGTAGTCATTCAGGTTAACTGCCATGATATGCTTGTATGGTAGCTTTCCAGACCCCAGAGAACAGTGAGTGTACTTCAATTTAGAGTCTAGTAAGGAATCTCCCAAACTTAATATGATGGCTTGAAGCTATGGGGGAGATGATAGAGCGAATAACCAAGTCAGGCTTTCAGATTCTAGTAGTGATGTCAGTATGACATAGAACATCAGAAGGGAAGAGTGAGGCTCAACCCATTGCGGTCTCAGTATTTTTCAGTTATCCTAATACCTACTTATACCTCATGTTTCAGTTCCATGATCATAGTTCATGTTCATGTATATGATAGAAAATCACGTGCTCTTCCAGATTCCTAAATGAGAAACTTCAGTTCATTCAGCCATCAAAATCACATTCCATATGTTATGAATTCTAAATTGAGGTCATGCAGCTCATGAAATATATGTTTGCACCCTATAGTATGCTCAGTCTCCATAACTCATGTTTTACGCTAAATGATTGGCGAGATTCAGCTTACAGCTATGAATATCCTAAATTCAGAGTGCTTTGATAAATCCCAAATGTTGATTTGATATTCCTCATGCCTCAGTTAAGTGTTAAGTTTCATACAATACCCTTCTATGTTTCAAAATCTTATGTTATAGCCTTTTGTGACTCCTTCTTATGAGAGGATGGTTATGAGGATTAAATGCTTTCCTGTTGATAAAAAGCATAGTATGTTTGTTTTAGATAAGGCCTTAAGTGTTAAGTAAGGTCGGGGCCAAGTCTTTGATGCATGTGATGGTTAGCTGAAAGGTGTGTGTGTGTGTATGTTCTTAGGGTAAAGTGTGGGAGCTATATCGATAAATGGTTAGTAGAATATGTGAAGTGTGTCTTTATGAGTGTTTACTTTGAAGTTCATATGTGGTTATAGAGATAGTCTTGAATGACATGTTGGAATTTTTGTTAAGAAACGCTATATGCGCTAGCGACTTCGTAGTAATAGTTCAGAGTTACCCATTGAAGTGGTAAGGCATGATAGGCTTAGGGTGTGACTTTTAAGAGATATAGAAGGTGGAATCTTGTGGTTTAGACTTGTATCGTGGAGTGGCATGTAGTATTTTGCTAGTTGGAGTTAGGCCCAATCACGGTGAAGAGGATTTAAGTTACTATAGACATTAGTAGAAAGATTTATAAATGCAAATACGAGAACAAATAAGTTGGATCAAATGAATGTGGTATCTACGGTTAATAGTACAGTTAAGGGAGTATTCGAGGAGTGTGCTCATCTTTAAAGTAAGAAGTCGCATTGACTAAGGCCTGGAAATTCTATCCTGATTTATGAGTTATATGTCTATATTCTAGACTACAGAGTAGTGTAAATATTGTGATTTCCTCAGTTAGATGTCTCGTGTAATCCATACCTAAGATTTGTGGCTCCCTATTACTACTAGAACTTCTTTACAGAGAGTATTGAAGAAATACTCCAGATTGAGTATAAGTTTCTTGTATATTTCAGTCTATGTGGCCAGCAAATCAGTTTAGCAGTCAGATTTGCATGACTTGTTTTCTCATCTCTTTATTTAATCATGCTACCCAAAATCTCAGATATGTTACTATTCCAAGATAAAGTATACTAGTATTTGCGAGTATAGCTCAATTCATGCGTCATGTACTAGATTCAGATTCTAGATGTTCAAATATGATTAAATTTGTAGGTGCCTTGTGCATCGCCTCAGTTTTTTGAACATCTTAGTTAATTGAGCATTCATAGAGGGACATAGGGTTCCAAGGGGGAGATACCCCATTCAGTTGCATGCATAGATTCTTATTACAAGCTCCGCACCAGTTATCATTGTGTATTCAGTCATATGTTCATACGTCAGTTCAGTCAGATATGCATGCATTAGAAATGCATGTCCAATAGAAAAAGTCCAGCTTATCATTGTATTCAGTTCTGCGTTCATGAGAACAACTCTGTAACAAATCCATGCATCAGGTATGCATGTTCATTATGAGAACTCATCTCATGAGTAGCTTTAGTCGTGTATTCCATGCATCAGATATGCAAAGCCGATATAAGAATTCAGAATATCAGTAGTTCCAGCCATATGGTCATGTTTCAGATTAGTGTATTCTTTATTAGAGGACTGTCGTGTCCATGTTATTCCATACCTTTAAGGCTTCAACAAGTTCTTACCCATCATTCAAGGATGAATGATCCCAAGGGGGAGATAATGTAACACACCATACTTTCAAACTTGAACGTAAATTGTCATTTTTACTTGTACACATTCCAAAAACCATAAATCTATTGTGAATATAGTCTTTTAATCAACTATGTGGTGTATAAATCTAGTTAAGCATGAATTGAGATCATAGAGGTCCCCTAACTCAAGGACGAGTTGAAAGCTTTTCCATCGATTGAGTTTTAGTAAGCGTCAAAACTTGGGTCAAATTCAATCGGTCATTCCTCTTGGTATATATTGAATTAGAGTGTATACTATATATCAAAGGAAAGGCCTTCGAATTATCTTTCCAATGATACCAATTTTGCAAAATTCCGACACCCGAGGAAGAAGTTATGGCTTTGTATAGTTGAGTGTGTCATGAGCATAAGGTGTGCGCCGCACACCCTAACTTATGTCATAAGGTGTACAACCTAATGTGTGCGATAAAGAGTGCATCGCACAACCTATATTATGCGATAAGGTGTGTGCCACATACATTACTACTCAAGTGACTTAAATACTCCGTTTTTAGGGCAAAATGGTCCTTTTCCCACCCTTGTTTAGCCATAAACACGAAATTTAGTCCCCAAATACCCTAAAATACACCTTCATTCATCAAAATTGCTCAAGAACTCTCCTTAGGGTTTCAAAATAAAAATCCAAGCAACTTAAGATTCAACCGTGGGTTTTTAAAACTAATTACATATTTGAAATCCCCAGAACGTAGGCTTCAAGAAACACCTATCATCTTCACATATAGTGGTACGTGGGGTTATCCTAATATCTCATAGGCCTTTAAATTCATGTTTTATAGTGGGGGTTTTGAAACTATGAATATAATCATGTTTTGAATGTTTCTATAATATTGACTTGGTCTTTAGGCCTATTTCTAAAGTGATTAGACATATTATATATGTATATGCATGTGTTTCGAAAAGATGTTAATTTGAGAGCATGAATTATATGGAATCCCTCTCTTAATGTGAATTTATTTTAAATGTTCATATGATGTAAATTGTTTGAAAACATCTTGAAAAGCATGACATGAAATGTTTTGAAAATTGATATGATTTTGACTTGAAAACGAGAGGGCTATTTGTGTTCAAACATGTTGAATACAATGGTTGAATGAGAAGAATGGTGTGATATTGATGGATTGCAAGTCGGATATGACGATACCCTACAGAATATGATATGTGATTGAATTTAAATGAAATTTGAATGCATTAATTTTACATGAGATAGGAGGATGCCCGAAGAAGGCGTTTGAGTGTAAGAGCTCATCGCTGGAAACCGTGTTTGCTGACATGGGAATTTGGTACCCTGCTTTGTGATCTTGCGTACCTCACTTTATGTTATTCCCAAGTTGGGACAATGGTTAGGAGCCCTGCTTTGTGATCTTGTGCACTACCATTGGGTCGAGACACCCTGCTCTGTGATCTTGTGTGTCTTCCCCTCACTTATACTCTAATCTCAGCGGCAATCGAGGTTTGACAGTTGATGTAAATATGACATGTAGGGTATTCCACCTAGCTCAACTGCATTACATTGTTGTTGAAAACAATCACATTACGCCCATGTTTTTTCAAATGATTTGATATGAAACTGCTTTATAATGGCTCTCAATTATATTTTGTAAAAATATTATGTTTTTTTTTATATCTCTGCATACTAGTACTTTTGTATTGAACCCCTTCCCTCCCAGGTTTGGAGGCACAATCTAGGGGTCCAGAAAATCAATAGATTCCTCAGACAGATTTGCAGAGTCACTTGGTGATCCTTCTATATTTTGGAAGGCCTGATATCTAGAAATTTCACTTATCATTTATTAGTTTTGGGTCTACTGGGGCCCTTGTTCTAGTTTTCAGATAAATATTTATTTAAGTCTTGTAGTAGAAATTTTGCAGACGTTATAGAGTTGTTGTTTTGATATTGTGGGACATTATTCTCCATTATTGATTTCATATGATTCTTGACCATGTTTCCATGATATTTTTTATCTTCCGTATTTCTTTTATCATATGAGTTATGTGCATGATTATCAGACAAATAGGGGTGTTTCGAGCCTTCATGGTTCGATATGCTCGTTACGGTCAAGGCCCTGGTTCGGGTCGTGACATACATCCTGTATCAACCAAGCCTAGTGTTTCTATTTAAATGTCTTGAATTCTAAGTCTAACTAATACTTTCATTGTTGTAGAATTTTTATCTTCATTACATATTGGACTAGTATTATTTTCTTCTATATTTATAAGTTCTGTCTCTAGTTTTTCTAGATGTACTGTTCCTTGTGTATTAATTTCATTTATTAAATAATCTTCTTCTGATTTTGAAGAATCAAATTTAAGTTTATCATCTATCTCAATGCTCATTATGAATATATATTTTCGGTATCTGACATATATTCATCTACCTTTAATAGGGTCTCTTGAAAATTCTTGATTAATTGTGAATTTTTAGTTCTACTATTATTTCCTTTTGAACATATGTTTGCTAAATGTTCTACGCTTCCACATGTATAACATTCTAATTTATTTTTATAATTTCTATCAATCCTATATTTTCTAACATGTCTGTCTTTGTTCAGGTATGGCTTTTTGGTTGATGATTTATGCAAGTAGTATTTCTTACGATAGTATGGTTTATTGTATTTTCTTTTATACTTTTTAGTTTTTCTCAGGTCATTATCATAGCTTTGAGTTGTATATATAATAAATTTACAGAAGTTCATTTCGTTTTTCTTTAATTATTTTTGTATTTGTATATTTGTACATTTTTCTGTTAAGATATCCATTAGATATTGTATTTCATGTCCTATTGTCCATTTAGCATATGAATTTTGAACTACACTATCTCTTTTCTACCATCTATCTTCTATTTTTCTTCCTAAAGCTCCTAGTAATTTATGAAAGAATTTTTTACATAATTCCTCATCAAAAGTCCTACCACTAATTGTACAATAATAAACATAGTCTCTTAAGAAATGTTTTATATATAACTAGCTTGAAATACTTAACTATTCTAATTTTATTAAGGCTTTTCTTTGTAATGCTAATAAGCCACTATTTGGATCCGCACCTGTTAGTAAACTGTGTATTTTATTTGTAAAATTATAAGGGTTTGGTCCTAGTGATACTAATGCCTAAAAATCATGTGGAGAGTTTAACTTGAAAGCTTCCCATACGGCTTTTGCAGATTCTCCTAAGAAAGTTTTCATATATTTGTACATTGTCTCTGTATCTATTTTTGTATAATGTTTTAAATAGTCTGCTACTGCTATACCTTTCCATAAGTCTATTACTGTATTCCACATTAGTGGATCATGTGCTACTATATTTAGTATTTTTCCTTTATTACCTCCTTCTTGTAATTTAATAGGTTCTTCTATTGGCATTCTTCTTCCTGCCGGTCTAATATTTTCTTTTATTTTTGTATCTGGGTTTATTCTAACTTCTCTTCTTCTTGGTACATTACTTGTACTATAATCTATTGGTTGGGTATGTGGATTAGTTTGTTGGAAAGGACTAGCACTTGTTGGCCTAGTTGTTTCCATTTCTGCCAGTTCTTTATAACTTGTTATGGATATTATGTCTTCATCTTCTCTTTCAGAGGTTTCATAGATGGAATGTACCTTTTTAGTTCTATATCCTAAATTATTATCTCTTTCTGAACAAGTTTTAAAATGCTTTATACATTGTGTTATGTTCATATTTCTTTACTTACATTCTTTAGACTTAAAAGTTATATTCTTATGTTCTTCATATAGTCTTTGTGCTTCTTCTATTGCTTGATCTACTTCATATCCTTCTTGTAGTATTTCTATATTCATTAATTCTTGTTCTACGTCTATGGTACTTTAGGTTTCATTATCATCTAATTCCCTTTGACTTGTATAATTATAATTTGTAAATCTAATCGATGTTTCTCCTTTACTACTAGTATACGGTAAATGAGTTTCGGGTGTAAATACCTTTGGCTTATTGAATTTTTCTAGATTCCATTCTCGTCCTGCATATTCCTCTAGATTTATTTTTATTGGTTTAATTAATGTTATTCCTCTATTACCCATTACTTTGACTACATCATTCACCTTTAGTTTAAACATGGTATTACTGCTTAAGGTCATTTTTCCTATAAAATCAACGCACATTAATAAATTATTTTCATTACTCATTTCCTCATATCCTTTAGTCTGAATTCCTATTTTAATATTTTTTCGAAACTCTTTTAAATTCATTAAGAAGTCTGGGCTAATATAAAATATTCCTCCGTTATTTGTCTTATCTACTTCGAATAGTCCTATTATTGATTTTTTAATATCTGACCACCTGTCATCATATATTACTATTAATACTTTGGATCCTAGATTTTTTCTAGTTAATCCTTTTATTACTATGACTATAAATCACATATGCATTAACAGCATTCTATTATTTCTTATTTGTTTTAAGGATTCAGAATTTACTAGATTTAGGGTTGTAAGGTTTTCTCCTATAGCGAATATTTGTTCTTCTCTATAATGTCTATATAGTTGAGTATATGTGGAGAAATACTTAACATTATATAGTGTCTTAGGATTTAATAATTTTAATTGATTTTGATGAAAAATTTGTAGATTTTTGTCCACATCTATTATTTCATTTAATTCCTAGTTTTGTTCTATGTTTGGGTGTCTTTTAGATAGTATTCTGGAAATAAGATTATTTTCTACTCTAGTATCGGAAAAACTTACTCTTTGCATTTCCTCTTCGATGGCTCTTCTTGGTCTAGCTGAAAGAAAGTTCATTTTTGTGATTTCCTAATTATGTTTTGTCTTTCTTGCCTAAGAGTTATTTCAATCTTCTTTAATTGAGTAATTAATTCGTCTATTTCAGTATTTTTAGAAACTTGAACTTTTTTGCATTTAATTATATTATCTACTTTTATATGTAGTTCTAACAATAATGTTATTATAGTATTGGTCTATTTTAATATAGTTTTGTCTACCTGACTTGAGGCAAAATACCTAGAAAATCCTTCTGATTCGTCGTGATACTTTAATGAATTTTCTAATGCCTTTTTATAATTTATTTCTTCTTCACTCATGAAAGCGAAATTTCTTCTAGTCTTTGTATTATTATTTTTAGTTCACTTATATCTGTAGTTATAGATTCTACTGGTTCTACAATCTTTGTTACTAATTGAGTAGTTTTAATTTCTAGGACTTTAGTTTTTTCTATTATAGTCTTAATTAATTTTTCTACTTCTACTTTTGTAGGTATTTTTTCTAAATTAAATTTAGTAGTCAAATATTGAAGTTTCCTTTCTATCTCTAATTCTTGTGATTTTAGGTAATCAAAATTCTATTTTAGTTTTTCTAATATCTTTTTCTATTTGTTTTTAGTGACTTCTATTTCTTCTAAAATTCTTATTATAATTTTATCCATTTCTTGAATTTTATCACTAGCATTTATATTTAAATCTATTAAAGTATTGTATTGTTTGTCTTCTGAATGTAATAAATGCTCTCCTTAACTAAAGTTACTCTTTATAATACTATTGTATTTTAATGCTCTGCATTTTTTTCAGGTTGAAAACGAAGATCTAAATATTCAAGATGTTTCTAGGAAGCTATTTTGTTATATCATCCTAAAGTGATTGTGATTGTACAAATTTTCGTAAAATAAATTATCCTACTAGTGCAATATTTAATATCTAGTTCTAAGTTATTAATGTTGTTTAACAACTTTACCTGTTCTCCTACGAGGGATTCTTTCATATGTCTACTTTTGGTAAATAAATTGTTCTCTTTGTCTTCTTTTTCTAGGGCATCTTCTATCCAAGTTAGTCTTCTTTTTAGTTGTTCTACTATTTCTTTAAGCTGATTTCTATATTTGATTTCATCGTAAAGCCAACTTTGTCTTAATCGAATTCTTCTGATATATTCAAAAGGTATATATTATCCCAGAGAAATTCTATATATTTGTCTTTGATAATTATATGTCCTGTAATAGGAGTTTTTGATTTGTATGTAAATATATCCTAATCGGTTTTTAAGATGTTTCAAATTTGTTTGTTAGAGCTTTCTTGGTTATTATTTAAATTCTTTTGTATTATTTCTATATCAGTTAGTAATCTTAGTTCGTTTTCTCTCAAATCATATCTATGATGTGATTTTTCTTCTATCCACTTATGTAATTGTCTTATCCTCTGAAATATAGGTAAATGTTGTATTCAATTATCCTAGTTGATATGTATTTTTCTTTATACGTTGGTTAATCAAGTTTATTATGATATAGCATTGTGTTATATATCTTTTGCAGCTACTTAACTCATTTCTTAAGGCTCTTAGTAATTCTGAGTTTACTCTCTCTTCTCCCGAGCTATCATATAGTTTACATAATCTGTTTACTTCATCTATTTGTTCCTGACAATCTTTTAATTTCTTTTGTCTTTTAGTAGCAATATCTTTAAGATTATATTCTCGATATAAATACCAGTGACTAGACCTAATTATCTAGTTTTAAGTTATATAATTAATTTATATTCTAATTGTCCGATTATAGTAATTAAATGATCAAGTCTATGATTATCTTCTTTAGTATAATTTAATCTTTTGTATTCTAAATATAAACCTTGCAATTTGTCTTTTGTTTCTAGATGTGTAAGAGTATTTTGTATTGGTCTTCTCATTAATTAAATATTCCCAAAAACTTCTTGCTCTGATACCAATATTACATCGAATATTATAATTTTTCAATAATATTTCAATATAAAGTATGCAGTTATTTTTTATTGGTTTTAATCAAGTATGTTGTAAATCCTACTTAGTACTCCCTCTCTCTTGTAGTTTCATCATGTTTAGTTCTTTAATTTAGCCTATTTTCCTCTTCTTTTTTATCTTACCCTGTTGATTCTGTGATACCCCATATTTTTGTGCTAGAATTTTAATCGTCAATCCTGTGCGTCTAAGCTCTAATCCAAGTGATTCTCACGTGAATACAAGTTGCATGATCATTATCCTAGTCTATGAAGTAGTTTAGATGTGAAAAATATTCATAGCAATGACCTAGAACAATGTTGAGCTAAGACCAATTGATTCATCCAAAGTTTGACATTCGATTCTACAAGGGTCAACTTCAAACGTGAATATCTCTTAATATACATGGAATTTTTCATCCTAAGACCTACCAAATTATAGAGAATCGAATTATCTTTCCAACGATACCAATTTCATCCAAATCCGACACCCGATCAAAGAGTTCTGGCTTTGCAAAGTAGATTACATCGCCTAACCAATCTCATATGGCTACTAGAATAGGTGTGCGATAAGCAATGCGGCGCATACTTAAATGTGTGCAATAAGCATGCACCGTATACTTAAATGTGTGCGATGAGAAATGCGCCGCATACCTCACTTCCAAGTGCCAAAAACACTCCTATATATGTCTATAACACGGGATTAAACTCCCATAACACCAAAATAAGTTTACTTTCTCTCAAAATCACCAAGAACATTCACTAGGGTTTCAACCTAAAAATTCAAATATCTCAAGATTCAACCATGATTTTTCAATAATTCTTTGAGATTCGGAATCCCCATCCGAAGGCTACAAGAAACACTCATTATTTTCACGAATAGAGTCCCAAGGTCAAGAGTTCATTCAAAGCTTCAAGTTTAAGGTATGTGGGGTTTTCAACAAGAATATTTTTTCGTTCTTGTGCTAAAAAAATTGTATTATTTTATGAAGATACATGATTTTACTTGTTGAATTATGAATTCGAGATGGAAACTATTATCCTATATTCTTGTTCAAGAAACTATGATATTTTTGTGATGTCTTAAAGATAAATACCTTGAGTTTTGATGTTAATATCATGTTTGAAGTTGAATTTCCAGATTTTCATATGAGTTATACTTGTTTGCTATACAAAGTATGAATCTTGAAATGTTTTGCTCAAGTGTTGATATAAGGGATCTAAACCCTCTTTGAGATTATGATCTTTGGTGAAGTAATGTGTTATACACACCCTGATATTTGAATGATTTGACCTTTGTCTCTTAAAAGAGTTATTTTTGAACTCGAATTAGAAAAAAAATCCACATGTTGATTTATTATGAAAAATGGGTAGCATGATGGCTCCCGATATGAGTTGTTGAATTGCGTTGTTGTGGATTTTCTTTTGAAATGATCTGAGCTAAGTTTGGGAGTAGTATTTAGCACCGAGTAGGAGGTATATCTATGATTGGTACTTCCCTATAATTACGTGCACCTGTAGGATATGAACCTAAGGCTAATTTATATAGTGATCACTAGTGAAAAGAATGATTAAGGTCCTACTCCGATGGCAAGGATAGGACAGCTCTCCCCAATGTGGGTTGGACGTTGGACTCTATGTAGCTCATATGGTTTATGTCGGTTGTAAGAGACTCCCAATGTGTGTGTGTGTGTATTCTCCTATCTAACATGAAAAGTCTTACTCGTCTATCTGAGAAGAAAACATATTTGTTTGAAAGACTAAGTTTGAGAAAGTCATTGTTTTTCAAATATTTAATGAACATATATTCCAAAGAGAATTGTTATGAGATTTGATTGCTTTGATGATTTGGAATCAAGGTGGAAGTGAATTGAGATTTATTATGATGACTCACATGTTTCACCCGATATATTTTACTCTCTTATGATTATGATGATTTTAATTCGAGCTAATTGAGCAATTTATATCAGCATGCACAATTTTATAAACAGTGATGATATTGAGATATTATTTTATATATGCATTGCAACCCCATATGCTCGGTACATTTCCATGGTACTGACCCATATATTCATATGTGGGCTACATTTTCTCGGAATGTAGGTATAAGGTATAGTGTACATCTTCAGATCCAGTCAGTTCGCGGCATCCAGTCAGCAGGTGATGAGTCCGTTTGATTCAAGGTCTTGAGTTAGTGTAAATGTTGCCCAAATACGAATATGTGGGTAAGTAGCATGGAAACGTACCGAGCATATGGGGGTGCAATGCATATATAAAATAATATCTCAATATCACCACAGTTTATAAAATTATGCATGCTGATATAAATGACTCACTTAGCTCGAATTAAAATCATCATAATCATAAGAGAGTAAAATATATTGGGTGAAACATGTGAGTCATCATAATAAATCTCAATTCACTTCCATCTCGATTCCAAATAATCAAAGCAATCAAATCTCATAACAATTCTATTTGGAATATATATTCATTAAATCTTTCGAAAACAATATCTTTCTCAAACTCAGTCTTTCAAACAAATATTTTTCATCTCAAATAGAAAAATAAGACTTTTCATATTAGATAGGAGAATACACACACACACATTGGAAGTCTCTTACAACCAAAATAAACCATGTGAGCTACATGGATTCCAACGTCCAACCCATGTTGGGGAGAGCTGTCCTATCCTTGCCATCGGAGTAGGACCTTAATCATTCTTTTCACTAGTGATCACTATCTCAATAAGCCTTAGGCGCACATCCTATGGGGGAACGTAGTTCTAGGTAAGTACTAATCATAGCTATACCGCCCACTCGGTGCTAAAGACTATTCTCGGACTTAGCTCAAATCTTTTTAAAAGGAAATCCATAACAACACAATTCAACGATTCATAACGGGAGCCATCATGCTATCCCTTTATCATAATCAATCAAAATATGGATTTCTTTTCTCATTCGAGTTCAAAAATAACCCCTTCAAGACCAAAAGGTCAAATCAATCCAATCTCAAAGTGTATATAACACATTACTTCAACAAAATATAAATTCAAATCGGGTTCAACAACCCATATATCAATACTTGATCAAAACATTTCAAGATTCACACTTTATATATCAAACATGTATGATTCATACGAAACTCTGAAAATTTATCTTTTAATCATGAATATTCAGATCAACGCTCATGAAATTCATCTTCAAAACATCAAAAATATTAAAACTTCTTCAACAAGAATATAAATTTTAAATTTCCATCTCAAATTCATAAGTAGAGCATGTAAAATCATATATCTTTGTAAAATAATACAAATTTTGAGCACAAGAATGAAAAGGTGTTCTTGTGGAAAACCCCACATACCTTTAACTTGAAGCTTTGAATGAACTCTTGAGCTTGGGACTCTATTCGTAAAAATAATGAGTGTTTCTTGTAGCCCTCGGAATGGGGATTCCGGATCTCGAAGAATTATTGAAAACTCATGGTTGAATCTTGAGATATTCAAATTTTTTAGGTTGAAACCCTAATGAATGTTCTTGGTGATTTTGAGATAAAGTAAACTTATTTTGGTGTTATGGGAGTTTTGGTGTTATGGGAGTTTAATCCCGTCTTATAGACATTTATAGGTGTGTTTTTGGTACTTGGAAGTGAGGTATGCGGCACACAACCCATGTCAGACCTTAAGGTGTGTGTCGCACACCTTATGGCAGACATTTAAGTATGCCTCGCACTCCCAATCGCACACATTTGATTGGGTGGCGTATTGCCCATGGCATACCCTTACTGCCTCTCACGAAAATGGGCATAACTCTTTGCTCGGGTATCGTATTTTTACAAAATTGGTGTCATTTGAAAGCTAATTCAATTATATAAAATTTGATAGGTCTTGGGATTAAAAATTCCACGTATATTAAGATATATACACGTTTGAAGTCGACCCTTATAGAATCGAATGTCAAACTTTGGATAAACCAATTGGTCTTAGCTCAACCTTGTTCTATGTCATTGCTATAAACATCTTCCACCTCTAAACTACTCCATAGACTAGGATAATGATCATGCAAATTGTATTCATGTGAGAATCACTTGGATTAGAGCTTATACGCGCAGGAATGATGGTTAGAATTCTAGCACAAAAATATGGGGTATTACATTATCTCATCCTTGGGAACATTCGTCCTCGAATGTGGATAATTAACCTGAAACATAGAGGAATATTAGTCTTCAACCTATCATGTGTAACTGATAGAACTGAATTGCTGGATCTCAAGAATAATGAGCTAATGAACTGGTCTGCAAGTGTATGAATCCTCAAGAAAAATAACTATAAGGCTAAGATAGAAACAAGAGTGTCAACTTATGAGTAACCATTACTTTCCACTGGATCTGAACTCATGAGAAAGGATGAGAGGTTTATGACGTGAAAACTTGGGGTATTACAACATCCCCCTCGTGGGATCATTCGTCTCAGAATGATAATAATTTGATGAAAATACTAGGAAGAGACTGTGATACTACACAGGATACTTACGAAATTAATCATGACATAGTATCTAAAACTAAAACTGATGCATGAACTAAGCTGAATTCATAATTTAATTGGACACAAACACATTGCCTCCTGGAATTTACATACCTATAAGACTGTGGATAGTAAGACTAGCTGAAAAATTAAGAATCTATAGGAGCTTATCTCCTTGCTTGCTAAACTAGATTATAGGCTATATGGACTGGATCATACTGACTACCCATACTCAAATGGAGTATTTCATTAGCACTTTTCTACGAAATTCTATTGACATTAGGGAGCAAAGAATTTTGGGCATGCTCTGAACAAGACATTTGACTCAGGAATTACAACATTGATATAACTCTATAGCATGGAATATAATTATATAACTCATAAACAAGGATAGGATTACTAGGCCATAGGCAACGCAACTTCTTACTTTCAAGCTTAACATCACTTCTCAAATACTCTCTCAACTATACTATTCCCCTTAAATACCATACTCATTTGAGTCAACTTATAAATCTCATATTGGCACTACAAAATCTTTCTATTAAGGTCTAAACTAAACTAAGTTCTCTCACCATGATCAAGCCTAACACTAAATCACAAGATACAACATGCCAAACCACAATACTAGCCTAAACCACAAGGTTCAATATTCTATATCATCTTAAAGCTCACACCCTAAGCATAACATGCCTTACCAATTCAATGACTAATTTAAAACTCTTGATTTGGATTCACTAGTGTATATTGCATTCATCATCTTACACCCAACATGACATTCAAGCCTATCATTAAAAATCACATATAACTTTAAGGCAAATACCCCTAAAGGCATACTCCACATATTCTCGAGATTAAGCCATAATTTCATCATTCTAAGATTTACAAATAAATGCTAAACTCACAAAAATAAACTAATTTCGAACTTACCGACTTCATTCTTGAACAACCCATCCATATGTCATCCTTAATTCCTATCTTTAATAATCATCATCAAAGACTTACATTCTCATTTGCAACCATATCTACATGTCTAATCACATAATCATAGCCTACCAAGATCATACTTCTATACTTATATTTTTCCTAAACCATGAGAATAAAATCATACTAAAAAGACTCAACATCTTTAATCATAACTCCTTAACTTAGCTATCAAGAACATCATAAAATATCTAACTAGCCTTTCTCCACCTAGCAAATCAACGTTACAACTAACCACACAATATGCAATAATCCTCAAAAAATAATACAGCCCCATAGCACTTTGGGAACACCTCTACACCATACTTAATTACGAATACATGATCTTATACTCTTGCATACACTGTTTAGGCCTACTAGATCACCTCCATATAACTAGCATCAACAACCGAACCATCAACTGTTCAAACTTAATGTCTAGAGCTAAACATGATTTACAACCCAATCTCACACATAATTTTCACTTCAAAACTATAGAACATAGCATTAAGAAAAACTAGTACACAATGACAATCGATCATAATCATACGGCCTATCTTATTCATAATTCGTTAACATAGCCTCCTTCTTCACATCATTACTATTTACCCATCTTCACACCTAAATTACTTTCACAGCTCTATAAATTTCAACTAAACTTTCTCTTGCAATCTCAAGAAAGCCTAAATTAACAATTCTCAACCACCAAGTACTTCTATCAAAACTTATACTTTCCTAGAACAACAAATACCATCAATAACTCTTTTCATACTTCAAGAAAACAACAATCCACCTTAACTAATAATATCCTTCTCTAACTTTACTAAACTAACATACAAGGGTATATCACTTCATTACTAATTCAATCATAAGCAAAAATTCAGCTATACATATTCAATAAATCACCCTTACCACCATTCTTGCCACTATACTTCTAAACCCACAAGTTCAACTAACGTAAGACTTTCAACTAAACGTCACTACTTTTTTCACTACACAGAAACCCACACTTTCAACTAATACCAGACAACAAGATAAACAACAAGTTTCTAGTAAATCAAAATAGGCCTCACACGGCTTCACTAGACTTTGGTTTTGTGTTTTGATTAAGAAAATTATATGAATAACAAAGAAACTATTCTAGTGAATCGAAATAGGTCTCACACGGCTTCACTAGACTTTGATTTTTCACAAATATAATGATAATAAGATTACATAATACAAGAGATAGAAACTTGACACAAAACATTCAATGATCTAAGAATAAACCTTACTCTATCTTAATTAAATAACTCATAAGAACAAGGGTATAATTTCAAATCTGATGCACTTATAACATACTAGAAGGCTCCTCTCAAGCCACTTTATGAAACTTCTAAAACTTCTACTAGCAATTATAAAAGCATCATCTAGGGAGGAACTGGAACTTGTTGATCATGCTACTTCAAGAACTTAAATAGAGAAGTATAGATTATCATTATGGATTATGAGGAGAAAGTTGAAAGAACATCTGACTCAGGCTTTGTGCATGATTTCTACTGGCCTGATAAAGTACTTCAATTTTTGGAACTCAAAAGTAATGACAGGATACTTTCTAACTCTCTTACAGTCCCATAACTATCTATGGAGAATGAAGCTCAACTATTTCTGATACCTTGGAAATAAGGCAGAGCTGGCCTGACTAGAGTAAGATGAGAATTTGTATAAGTTTCTTGGAGAAATTTTCTATAGCACGATTTAAGACTTGAAATAATGGAGACATTTCCTAAATGCCCTGTAGCCTCTCGAAGAAAAGTACAGACATCTCCGTACTGTTTCACAAGACTCTACCAGACATGACTTCATAGACACCCTAGGACACTTGAACTCTGTGCTCCAATAACAAGTTTGTAATGCCTCAAAATCGGGTCTCAAGACGTCACACGGTGCTTAGGATCACAAGTGACCCCAAGCTAACCCTTCTACTGGCATAACTCATAAGCAACTGAACAAAAAGTATAAATGTATACAAATTTGCGGAAAATAACTCTTTTCTGAATATGATAGATACAAAACTAAATTTACAAGATTACAACTCTACTTTTACAACTAAAATTCAAACAAAATACATCAACTTCTACTGACTGTCTATGAAAACTCTACTAGTACTGACTGTAGGTAGCCGGTTCATGACTCCCGACTAATCCAACTAAATATGATTGAATAAAGAAAATACAACACTTCTCAAACTGTATAACTAACTCAACCCCTTGAATTAAAAAGACTCATCACCTGCTGACTGGATGCTGCGAACTGACTGGATCTGAAGATATACACTATACCTTTGACCTACATTCCAAGAAAATATAGCCCACATATGAATATGTGGGTAAGTACCATGGAAACGTACCGAGTATATGGGGGTGCAACGCATATATAAAATAATATCTTAATATCATCATAGTTTATGAAATTGTGCATGCTAATATAAATGACTCCCTTAGCTTGAATAAAAATCATCATAATCATAAAAGAGTTAAATATATTGGGTGAAACATGTGAGTCATCATAATAAATATCAATTCACTTCCATCTCAATTCTAAATCATCAAAGCAATCAAATCTCATAACAATTCTATTTGGAATATATGTTCATTAAATCTTTCAAAAATAATGACTTTCTCAAACTCAGTCTTTCAAACAAATATGTTTTCATCTCAGATAGAAGAATAAGACTTTTCATATTAGAGAGGAGAATGCACACACACACATTGGGAGTCTATTACAACCGACATAAACCATGTGAGATACATGGAGTCCAACGTCCAACCTATGTTGGGGAGAGATGTCCTATCCTTGCCATTGGAGTAGGACTTAATCATTCTTTTCACTAGTGATCACTATATCAATAAGACTTCGGCTCACATCCTACGGGGGCATGTAGTTCTAGGGAAGTACCAATCATAGCTATACCTACCACTCAGTTCTAAAGACTACTCCCGTACTTAGATTAAATCTTTTCAAAAGAAAATCCATAACAACACAATTCAACAATTCATAATGGGAGCCATCATGCTACAACTTTATCATAATAAATCAAAATATAGATTTTTTTCTTATTCGAGTTCAAAAATAACTCCTTCAAGACCAAAAGGTCAAATCAATCCAATATCAAAGTGTATATAACACGTTACTTCAACAAAATATAAATTCAAATCGGGTTTAACAACCCATATATCAATACTTGATGAAAACATTTCAAGATTCACACTTTATATATCAAACATGTATGATTCATATGAAAATCTAGAAATTTATCTTTTAATCATGAATATTCAGATCAACGCTCATGAAATTCATCTTCAAAACATCAAAAATATTATAACTTCTTCAACAAGAATATAGATTTAAAATTTCCATCTCAAATTCATAAGTAGAGCATGTAAATCATATATCTTTGTAAAATAATACAAATTTTGGGCAAAAGAATGAAAGGGTGTTTATGTTGAAAACCCCGCATACCTTAAACTTGAAACTTTGAATAAACTCTTGTCCTTGGAACTCTATTCATGAAAATAATGAGTGTTTCTTGTAGCCCTCGGAATGGGGATTTCGAATCTTGAAGAATCATTGAAAACTCATGGTTGAATCTTGAGACATTTAAATTTTTTAGGTTGAAACCCTAATGAATATTCTTGGTAATTTTGAGAGAAAGTAAACTTATTTTTGTATTATGGGAGTTTAATCTCGTGTTATAGACATATATAGGGGTGTTTTTGGCACTTGGAAGTGAGGTATGCGGTGCACAACCCAGGGTAGACCTTAAGGTGTGCGTCACACACCTTATGGAAGATATTTAAGTATGCCTCGTACTCCCAATTACACACATTTGATTGGGCAGCGCATTGCCCATCGCACACCCTTACTGCCTCTCACAAAAAATGGGCATAACTCTTCTCTCGGGTATCGAATTTTTGCGAAATTAGGATCATTGGAAATATAATTCAATTATCTACAATTTGACAGGGCTTGGGATGAAAAATTCCATGTATATTAAGAGATATACATATTTGAAGTTGACCCTTGTAGAATCGAATGTCAAACTTTGGATAAACCAATTGGTCTTGGCTCAACTTTGTTCTATGTCATTGCTATGAATATTTTCCACCTCTAAATTACTCCATAGACTAGGATAATGATCATTCAACTTGTATTCATGTGAGAATCACATGGATTAGAGCTTAGACGCGCAGGATCGACGGTTAGAATTGTAGCACGAAAATACGGGTTTATTACAGTTAGTTATACTATTCAAGAAGTATTGTATTTTCTTTATTCAGTCATATTGATTTAGGTGAGTCGGGAGTCATGACTTGGATACCTACAGTCAGTACTAGTAGAGGCTTTATAGATAGTCAGTAGAAGTTGATGTATTCTATTTCAGTTTTTGTTGTTAAAGCAGAGTTGTAATCTTGTAAATTTAGTTTTGTATCTATCATATTTAGAAAAGAGTTATTTTCCATAGATTTGTATAGATTTAAACCTTTTGTTTAGTTGCTTATGAGTTATTCCAGTAGAAGGGTTTGCTTAGGGTTACTTGTGATCCTAAGCACCGTGTGACATCTCGAGACCCAATTTCGGGACGTTTCAAACTTGGTATCAGAGCACAGAGTTCAAGTGTCCTAGGGTCAGGAAAATTCTCTTGATGTCGTTACTGGTATGTTATAGATTTTCCATGTTCATGTTTATGCTTTGTTAGACCCAAGTGCATCTTTGTCTTTGGTTATTCCATACCTAGCAGGAAATTTTAGAATCAGTCCCAAAGTCCTAGCAGAGCCTTTCTCAGTCTCTACCCTAGTGGGTAAAACCATCATAGCCCAGCAGGTATACAGGAACTGCCCAGTTATGATATCTCAGAAATCCACATCAGCAGATTTAGTGGAGTTAGAGATGACTGATTTTAATGTCATTCTCAGCATGGATTGGCTTCATTCCTTCTATGCCACAGTCCACTGCAGAAATAAGATAGTTCAGTTTTAGTTCCCGAATGAGCCCATCCTAGAGTGGAAGGGTAGCATTTCAGCGTTCAGAGGTCAACTTGTTTCCTACCTACGAGAAAGGAAAATGATTTCTAAGGGGTGTGTGTTTCAGCTTATGCATGTTAAAAATTCCAGATCTGAATCTCCCAGCCTTGAAACAGTCCTTGTTGTTAATGAATACTCAGATGACTTTCTTGAATATCTTCCAGGCATTCCTCCCGAAAGGGAAATAGACTTCGACATAGACCTTCTTCCGAATACTCAACCTATTTCTATTCCGCCATACAGAATGGCACCATGAAAACTCTAGGAACTAAAATATCAGTTGAAGGATCTCTTAGATAAGGGATTCATCAAACCCAGTGTTTCCCCATGGAGTGAACTAGTATTATTCGTATGCAAGAAAGACGGTTCTCTCATGATATGTATTGATTACCATCAACTCAACAAGGTCATGGTCAAGAACAGATATCCTCTTCCCAGGATTGATGATCTATTCGACCAACTTCAGGGTGCCAGTTACTTCTCTAAGATAGACCTCAGATCAAGCTATCATCAGCTCAGAGTTAGAGAATGTGACATTCCGAAGACAGCTTTCCAACTCAGTGTGGTCACTTTGAATTTTTAGTCATGTCATTTGGTCTTACCAATGCCCCTGCAGCTTTTATGGATTTGATGAACCGTGTGTTCAAGCAGTACTTGGACATGTTTTTTATAGTCTTTATAGATAATATTCTGGTCTAGTCTCGCATAGAGTGTGATCTTGCAGACCATCTCAGGATTATTCTTCAGACTCTCAGGGATCACCAGTTATTCTCTAAGTTTAGAAAGTGTGAATTTTGGCTAAGATCAGTAGTATTCCTTGGCCATATTGTTTTTGGTGATGGTATTAGAGTAGATCCTCAGAAAATCGAGACAGTAAGAAATTAGCCCAGACCCGTATCTCCATCAGATATTAGGAGTTTCTTGGGTTAGGCTGGCTATTACAAATGGTTTGTCAAGGGATTTTCTTCTATTGAATCTCCCATGTCCAAATTGACTCAGAAGAAGATTAAGTTTTAGTGGTCAGATTCATGCGAGAAAAGCTTTCAAGAGTTAAAGACTCGACTCACCTCATCTCCAGTTCTATCTATTCTAAATGGTTCAGATGGTTTTGTAGTCTATTGTGATGCATCCAGAGTGGGTTTAGGTTGTGTCCTCATGCAGCATGGTAAGGTCATAGCCTACACCTCCAGAAAGTTAAAGCCACATGAGAAGAATTATCCTACTCATGATCTTGAGTTAGCAGCGATAGTTTTTGCCTTGAAGATTTGCAAGAACTATCTCTATGGAGTTTATGTAGATGTCTTCATAGACCATAAAAGCCTCCAAAATGTCTTTTCCTAGAAAGATCTCAATCTTTGCCAGAGAAGGTGGTTAGAGCTCTTGAAGGATTATGACATGAGTGTTCTTTATCATCTGAGCAAGGCCAATGTTGTGGCCGACGCTCTTAGTTGACTCTACATGGGTAGTATTTCTCATGGTGAGGATAGTAAGAAAAAGATGGATCAGGAGATCCATCAGCTTGCCAGACTAGGCATTCGCTTAATCGATTCTTCAGAGGGTGGTGTATGTGTTCATAGTAGGTCAGAGTTATCTCTAGTTTCTGAGGTGAAAGAGAAACAAGACAGGGATCTTAGACTTATCAATATCAAAGAGTCAATTCAGAATTAGAAAGTTGAGGTTTTGTCCCAATGGAGAGATAGTGTTCTTCGTTGTTAGGGTCACCTATATGTTCCAGGCGTAGATGAATTGAGGCAGCAAATTCTTGCAGAAGCGCATGGTGTGCGATACTCTATTCATCCAAGGGCCACTAAGATATACCGCAACATGTGGGAGATCTATTGGTGGAGTGGGATAAAGAGAGATATACAGAGTTTGAGGGTAAGTGCTCTACATGTCAGCAGGATAAGATAAAGCATCAGAAACCTAGTGGTTCCATGCAAGAGTTCACCATTCCTACTTGGAAGTGGGAAAAGGTTAACATGGACTTCGTGACGGGTTTGCCTAGAACTTGTCATCAGCATGATTCAGTCTGGGTCATTATATATAGAATGACCAAGTCAGCTCATTTCCTTCCAGTTCATACTTCTTATTCTGCCGAGGATTATGCCAAACTCTATATCAGGGAGTTAGCTAGGTTACACGGTGTTCCACTATCTATCATCTCAAACAGAGGTACCCAGTTTACTTCTCACTTTTGGAAATCATTCCAAAAGGGTCTTGGTACCCAAGTCCGTCTCAGCACAGCATTTCATCCTCAGACAAATGGTCAAGCAGAGAGGACTATTCAGAATCTTAAAGATATTCTAAGGGCGTGTGCAATTGACTTCAAGGAAAGTTGGGACGACCACTTGCCTTTGATTGAGTTTGTATACAACAATAGCTATCATTGTAGTATTCAGATGGCTCCATTCAAAGCTCTCAATGGTAGGATATGTAGATCTTTGATTGGTTGGTTTGAAGTTAGTGAGGCCTTAATCATAGGTCCTGACTTAGTATTCAACACCTTAGATAAAGTTCAGTTAATCAGAGAGAGACTTCGGGCTGCTCAGAGTCGACAAAAGTCCTATGCAGATGTTTGTTGAAAGGATATCGAGTTCAAGGTCAATGACTATGTCTATCTTAAGATCTCTCCCATGAAGGGAGTGAAGAGGTTCGGCAAGAAAGGGAAACTCAGTCCCCGGTATGTCGATCCCTTAAGAATTCTTTGTCGCTTTGGCAAGGTAGCTTATGAGCTTGACTTGCCTTCATATTTAGCCTCAGTCCATCCAGTCTTCCATGTCTCATTTCTAAAGAAGTGCATAGGTAACCCAGCAGTTGTTGTCCCTATTTAGAGCATCGACATTCAGAACAGCCTCTCCTATGAAGAGATTCCAGCCAAAATCTTAGATTATCAGACTCGTAGATTAAGGAACAAAAAGTTCCTCTAGTGAAAGTTCATTGGTGAAATCAGTCTCATGAGGGAGCTACTTGGGAAGCAGAAGCAGATATATGTACCAAGTATCTGCACCTCTTCCCCGCCAATTTAGATCAAGCTCAAGGTAATAGTTCTCCTTAATCTTATTCAGTTTCACGTTCATATTTCCATTATAAACTTGGTACCTATTAACCGTTTCATACTCAATCATGCATTCATGTGTCAGTTATCCGTGCATCAGATATGCACGAGTTCAGTATGTTTATCATGTCAGTCATGAGATCAAGTTTTAGTTTATCATGTTCAGTTCAGGTTCTATTGTCTTGTATCCCTTCTCAGTAAATTCTCATTCGAGGATGAATGTTCCCAAGGGGGAGATATTGTAATACCCCATATGTTTCTAAGCTAGGAAGTGAATAAGTATTCCTACGTATGAAATCTTATATCCTATGATTCATACTTGAGTACATGACTTAAAATGAATATTCTAGTGATAGGATAGCTTATGATGCATTAAGCATGTTCATATGAGTCACTTAAGGTAATACAAGCTAAGAGTTTTTGAATCCATCAAATTTTAGTGTTTGATTTTGCAAGGGTCATCTTTGAATGAGTATAACTCAATCTTAATGTGTTATTTTAGCTTCTTTAGACCCACCAAATTGTAGAGAATCGAATTATCTTTCCAACAATACCAATTTTGCCTTAATCCAATACCCGAGCGAAAAGTTATGCCCATTTTTGTGAGACACAGTAAGGATAGGCGATTGGTTAGGCGCTGCCCAACCAAACATAGGAAATTGGTTAGGCGCCGCCCAACCTATCTTAGACAATCACTTGGGTGCTGCCTAAGTCAGTTCTAGGTGCCAAAAATACTTCGTTTTGAGTTATTTTAAGGGTAATTAAGTCTTTTAACACTCCTTACACGTCCCTAAACTTAACCCTATGAAATATATAGCTTCTAAACATATTACAACCCTATTATCATCTCAAAGCTCATCATCCAAGAGCACTAAAAGAGAAAAACAACTAGGGTTGCGTAACTAAGCTTGAAGATCCGATTTCAAGGAAATTCCTCCATCAATCAGCAAGAATCTTCCTTCTAAGGCATGAGTGAGTTGATTTATGGATCCCTTTCATCCATAAAGCTCAGAAATCCTCTTTTTCATTATAAAGTATGATTTCTATATTGTTGGGTGTTTATGATATTGGGTGATTCCCAAGATGGAATCTTTATATGGTTTTATGAATTCATGATATCATATGAGTTGGAAACATGTAAATTTGGTTGTGCATGATGAATAATTTGATGATTTCACCTATGCTTAAGATGTGCATGTAAGGTGTTTGGTATAATGCCTAAGAAACTAGAAATCATGCAATATAGCTAAATTGTAACTAAGTGAAAGATTCATGATATGAACTTATGTTCCAATGACTTCTATGTTGATAATGTGCCTTGTAAATGTTGTTGGAATACCCCTGAATTATTCTAATGAGATTATGCTATGTTTACTTGCAAATCCTACTTATGAACAAGATGTATGATAACCATGCAATCCACATGAACTTCCATGCTATTGGTATGTGTTGCCAATATGAGTATGCAATGAACATGATATTAAGATTGTACAACTACTTCCATGTGATTTGAAATCCTTTCCATGCAATACATTGTTGATAACCATGCTTAGTATCAGATCCCTACTTATGATATTATAATTATGGACTCTACTCTTATGATCAAGTCAGTCATGTGCGTCAGTTTCCTTCTACCGAATCCTAGGGGTACTTGTACCCAAAAACTATAGTTGTTTGCCTAGATCCATGTCATGTTTCATGATATCCAAACTCAAGCTATGATTCCATAGACTTTAGTCAGTCATGTGACTCAAGAAAACTTCATTATCTTAGTCAGCTGTCAGATATCAATAACATTTCGCCATTTAATGGAATTCAGTAAGATTAAGTCATGCACAGTTAGTTATTTATGTCCAGTCTCTCCAGATGGGAGTAGAGGTTAGCACCGAGTGAACCCAAGGATGGGAACTCACCCGCCAGTTCAGGGTGTGATTCTTAGTAGTCATCCTTGTGTTCCAGAACTACGTAGCCAGCGTAGGTTGAGATATCTTAACCCGTTAGATTAGGGTTGATGATGTGGCTTAACCCGTTAGTTTAGGGTTCCCACCGTTCTCATTAAGTACCCACCAGATAAGGGTCACTCACAGGATATCCTTACCTGTGGCACGGTATTGACACCCCTTCAGGCGAGGCAGATATTGGACCCCAGCTTAGCCATAATAGCATATATGGGGCATGTTAGTTAAACACTACTTCCCACAGTTTCAGTATCAGTCTCAGTAAAAGAACTCAGGGCGTTCTTCAGATTTCAGTATATATAGGATTGTCAGATACAGTCGTCCATGTTATCAGTTTCAGTATCAGTCATGATAGTTATCATTAAACCATGTAATATCTTATAGGACATGCTATCACGTATTCACGGTCCCAGTTTCTATATATGTGTGTTTGCACTCCCACATTCATATTAGTCAGTCAGTGTTGTTCATGCATGAAACCCTTTATGTTCAGCCTACCTTCCTCGTATACTCAGTACTCTAGTTGTACTAATGCATTTGCGCTATGGTGATTTCTTTTCATGTTACATCATAGGTTTCGAGACACGAGCTCCAACTCAGCAGTAGTGGTAGCATTCTAGTCGCAGAGACACAGTGGGTCCTCATTGATTCGAGGATAATATGATTTTAATACATTTATTTATTTCTTCAGTTTAGTTTTACAGAGTTAGTTGGAGACATGTTTCTTCAACTCCTTATTCAGATAGTTTAGAGGCTTTCAGATTTATGTTCAAATTTACGTTTAGCTTTTAGATTGCGTTGTTTTGGGTATTTTAACCCACATGATTTTATTCAGTTGAAACTTATGGCCTTATAGTTCTATGTATTCTGCATTATTATATTATGATTTGCAGTATACAGGTACAGATATCAGTCATGGGTTAGCTTGTGGTCCCTCGGGGTCATGAGCACCGTGTAGCATTTCGTTTCAGCTAATCGGGGCGTTACAGCTTTCAATTACATTGGTTTAATGTTAATTATCATATTTGGTTGTTCATATATTCCTTATTTTACTATTCTATTAACTCATGAGCTTTAGAATATATTTATATTTCTATTGTGATCTTGGAAGGAGGAACTTTAGATTAGAATGTGGAATATATGGAGTGAGTTCTTGTCTTTTCAAAGAATTAAAGATAGGATTCGCAGTTAGGATAGGAATATACCTAATTCACCTCATTTGTTTCAAATATGAGATGAAATACAAATGTGTTTAAATTATTTCTCATATTTTCGCTCAACATTGTAGTTGTGGGGACAATTTAGATAGACTATTAGAGGCTCAAAAAACCATAATCATGTTATTAGCCTCATGAATCAGCATCCAAGATAATTAACTTAATTGATGAGATTATATAGCTTTGTAGGATTGTTCAAATTGTCTTGACCCTAGATTTCTAATAATCATTGTTTCCAATACTTTATATTCTTGTTATTATTCATTGTTACTTTTAGATTATCAAATATGAGCTCTCTTAGATTACGATTTGCACCTATTTAATCTTCTTAGTGACGCTAGAATTGGATTACTTACTAAACACAAGTCCTTATGGAATCTATATTCATCTAAAAATGGCCACTTTATTTCTTGAACGGTCACGTATACTTTCGTGTACGATAGGATGTATAGTTCTACCCATTATAGTCCTCGGCCTTATCTTTGCCCTACTCCTATATATGCAATTAGATGGGGTTTACAAAGTAGTTTGAGTGGTGATAGTGGTGCTCGAGGTAGAGATAGAGGTGCTCATGGAGATGGTCACAGTGTTACTATGTCTGGGAGAGAACAAAATCAGTGTTATGCTATAACTGCTAGACTCAAGGCAGAGGCCTTTGATGCTGCTATTACAAGTATTGTCCCGATGTATTATAGAACTTTTTCTATATTATTTACCCTTGGTTCAACTTTCTCCTATGTGTATACATATTTTTCTTTTGGTTTTGATATTGCATATGAGCCTCTTGTTATGCCTCTTTATGTTTATACCCTTGTAGAAGATTATTTAGTGGTGGGTCGGGTGTACCAATCTTGGGTAGTTACTTTATGGGTTGTGAGACTTAGGTAGATTTTTTTTTCTCGACATAGTAGAGTCTGATGTTATCTTGTGTATGGATTGATTAGCTCCTTATCATGATATTTTGGATTGTTAATCTAAGATTGTGACCTTAGCTACACCTAGTATGCTGAGGTTAGATTTAAATGGTACGCCTAATTCGGGTCCAAATGGTGTAATATATTTTTTCATACTCATTTCATAATAGATAGAGGATTTTTGTCATATTTAGATCATATCGATGATATTAGAATTGCTTCACCGGCTCCTGTGGATTCTATTCGAGTTGTTTATGAGTTTATAACTATGTTTCCAATGGATTTGAGGAATACCTTGGGACCGTAATATTGATTTTTATACTGATGTGAAGCTGGATGTCAAGCCCATTTCTATTCCTCCCTATAGGATAGTCCCTGCTGAGTTGAAGAAGCAGTTGCAGGATTGTAGACACCTAATTTTGTAACTCACTAAGTTCAATTTTATTCATTTTTTCCTCACCTTATCATACACCCTCACCCATTCTACACTTACCCCACAAAAATACAAAAATAACAAAATTTCAATAAATTCCTAACAAATTAAATCCCTAATATTCCTTTATCCTAAAAAACTTTATATCACCCAACTCACACCCATCACCCAACCCCCATACCCTACCCACGTGTACCTACCCCCTACCCTACCTCATATGTCATAAATAAAGGCAAGGGCCTATAGGGAAATATGGACATACACCCCATTTTCAATCTTCCATAACAGAATTACAGGCATATACACAGAGCACACAATCTCATAGAGGAGGACATGAAAAAAAGATCATCTTCTTCATTCTTTCTTGGTCATTCAAAAATGGCACACCCATGACATAATCGACTAGTTTTCCATGGAATAAAGGGGTGGGTATTCACTGGAAAGGGTGGTTTTCTCCTCATTCACAATTTTATACATATAAAGAAGGAAATATAGACCCACACGACAACTCCTCCATTCTTGGGACTGTACACGCGATAATAAAAGGAGAGAGAGAGAGAGATGATAAGGGTAAGGGAGATAGAGAGAGAGGGCTGAGATCAGTCCATAGGTGGATTTTCTGCTAGTTTTCAAGACTTTTCGGCCGTCTCATCGAGTTTTTGGGCAAAACTCTTCGCCGAAATCAGCTCACAAACAGGCCTTCCAGTCCTTAAACTCCCTAAATCTCCCCATTTTTCCTTTATTTGGGGAGAAATCCTATCGAAAAACACTAGGTTCCTTGAATCTGATCACTTCATTGTCATCTAAACTCAACGGAGCTCCGATTATATTAGTTTCCACCATTTTTTCTGGAATTTCGAGTTTCAATACCCTTTACTCATTGCGGATTTGTTTTTCTAGACTATACTTCAGTGTTCGTTCTCGGTTGTTCCTTAATTACATTTGTAGAACTATTTTGTTAGAATCGGAATTTGGATTATCGCGTTTCTGGGCTGTTTCTTAACTGATTTGGAAAATTGAGATTTTTTGTTATTCTTCGAGGTTCTAAAATGGCTCTTATTTCTCTTCTTAAGTTAATTGAAAGCTCATGAGGTCCAATTCTATCTTCTCTTTTTTTTATTTTTACGTTATTATGAATGGTTTGTGGATTCAGCAGGTTTGAATCTTTGATGTGTGTTGTCTGATGTTGGATTGGGATGTGAAAACTTGATTGGTGGATTGCTTATTAAATTGGTTTAATCATGTTGAGAATGGATTGGGGGGTGAGAATTGAAAACGGATAGAAATTGAATGTGATCAGTTTGTATTGATTAATTTATGTTTGTTTGATGCAAAATAGGCATTGAATTTACTAAGTTTGATAATATCACATTTTAGATCAAAACTAGTACGCAAATGCTAACTCGGGTAGGCAAATTTTAGTAATGGTGTTTTGTTGAATGTTTGAATGTGCATGTGAATGTTTCTTTCTACTTTATCGCATAAGATTTGAAGATGTATTCATCCGCCGGGGAATTCTCCAAGATTATATTGTACTTATTTATCGGGAAATGCCCCAAAGTTATTTGTACTCGGAGGACGTCCATGACGAAGGCCCGAGGCATCGGGTAAAGCGTTGGAGCGTAGTTTAGGATTAATATAGCTTAGCGTAGGTTTACATTTCCGCATTTTTCTATTCTGGGATTGTATAATTGGACTGGACATTATTTTTTTTGGGATTCAATTTGTTTATGTTTGTTTGATTAATTATTGTGTGTTTATGTGGTTTATACATTCTTAGTGTTGAATTAGCTGATATACTTTGCAAAGCGATCGTGGTCAAACTACGGGATCGGGGGGTACCTGACACCTTCCCCTCGATCAACAGAATTCCTTAGTCAGAATCTCTGTTTGCAAGCCAATTTAAAGAGTCAAACCGTTTTTAAAAAGGATTTCCAAAGATGATTTGGCACACCTGATTTATGTCAAGTGGCAACTCTGAGTTTAAATGTAAAATGAATCAATTTCGAAACAAATTTTATTTTTTGTCAATTAATAATAAAAATTCTTTCAAACTTTAAAATTAATCTTTTTGGTTAAAAAGGGGGTGTGATAGCTCTGGTGACTCTGCTGGGGATTTTTTAGAATTCAAGCTTATTTTTTGAGTTGTATCGGCTTAGTTTGACATTATGGGTGTATAGACGTTGTTTGTGTTATTGTTTGTATTTGTTTTATCATTGTTGAGTGCCTACTTGCTACATGTTTACAGTGTTTCCTATTATGTGTTACCGCTTTATATCTAGCATCATTTTCATAACTTGAGTCAATTCTTTCTGCAACAAGTTCTGTAGTACACACTATGTACACGACCTCTAGTTGAGTCACCCTTATTTTAGGAGGGACCACTATCGACCATACGCTCCCCCGAACAGCTTTGTTAGTAAACCCCAGCGTAGGTCACCCTTTAGGTCATGCTTATCTGTATCATATTAAGACCTAACAGGACTCACTTGGTCCTTTGTAGGAGACTCACCCTTGAAGCATTTCTACGTGCTAATTATTGAATCTTTGAGGGTAAAATGATCGTTTGACGGACTAATTTGGGGGAAAGCATGTGCTAGAATTAAAGGTGTATAGCCAAGGAAAATTTGAAAAAAAAAAAGAGAGAAAAGAAAAATGAGTTTCGTAGTTTTTTTAGAGTTCTTTATGCCTTTTATTTTTCACAATCCAAAAAAATCAAAAAAAAAATTCTTACCTTTTTCACGTATTTACTCAAAAAAAAATCTCAAAAAGATTTTCCCTTTATCTCATTTAGCATGCATTCATAATTCAAAATTCCAAAAATATTTTTTTAGGAATTTATATAAAAGAAAATTCAAAAAAAGGTAGTAGTTGTGTCCATTTCATAAAATGAAAATACCAAAAAGATTTTTCTTTCATAGTTGTTGGTGTCATTTTTATGTCAGATGTCTAATTAAAAACCCCAAAATATTTTCTTGACGTTGTTCATTGTCTGTCTTTGGTCATGTCTCCTAAGTTAGGTTCAATCAGTTGTTTAACCTTTAATTGTCCAATCTGGACGAACTACGCACCCCTAATTCTCCTCTCTTGGGAGTGAGATATGTAGGCAGCCTATTGTGGGTTCGGGAATCTTATTTTAGAAATTCAAAAATATTTTCTTCACTCTTCATTTAGAGTAGGTGTCATATACATCTCTAAAATAAAATTACAAAAACATTTTCCTTTAATAGTTTCAACTTTCATTTTCGTATGAAATTCAAAACTGAAAACCAAAAAAAAAAATTCTTTGGTAATCATAGGTTTCATTTTATATAGGAATCTGAAAAATTCAAAAAGATGTTCTTCACTCTTCATTTAGAGTAAGTGTCATATATATCTTTAAAAGAAAACTACAAAAAGATTTTCCTTCAATAGTTTCAAGTTTCATTTTGGCATGAAATTCAAATTCAAAAATCAAAAAGATTTTTCTTTGGTGATCATAGGTTTCATTTTGTATAGGGATGTTAAAGTTGAAAAAATTCAAAAAGATGTTGGTCATTTATAATTTTATTTTCTTCTTAAAGTTTCAAGAAAAAGAAAAAGAATGAGAGTTGATCGATCATTTTGTGGTCAAACTTCACGAACTACGCACACCTGATTCTCCTCTCTCAAGAGTGAGATATATAGGCTCTATTCTTGGGTTTGGTGATCTTTTCAAAAAGAAAAAAAGAGGTTTTGAAAAAGTTTTGAACTCTAACGCATTTGTTATCTATTGTTCAGTTAGTTTAAGGTGGTTGGTTTGTGGCATTTTGGCTGGTCCTTCATATTGCACCAAATCAAAGGGAAAAGTTATGTCCAACAAGAACATCGAGGTTGTTGTCACTACTCAGATAGGGAGTTCGAGGAATGAGAATTTAGGAGCTAATGAAGAGATTCAGAAATTAAGGCAGCAAATGATAGAAATGCATTGAGCTTGGGTTAATGGGTTGCCACCTCCTCCATTTACCATCGATAATTTAGAATATCTTTTTAGCTTGCCTCCCGTGTCACATGCACATTTTCCCATTTTGCTTGACACGCCACAACATACATCAGGGTCCACTCCGGGGCAATACTATCCTAACACTTCCGATATTCCTCTCCAAGCTCCTCAATAAAAAACTACCACATACTCGGCTCACCTGCAATTCCCATTTTTGTAGCGCCACCCACGCCTGAAACCCCTGATTTTAATGTTAATCCAACGGTTGTGATTCCTCACTCTGCAAGTGAGCCTGTATTGAATATTTTTCTCTCGATCCCATATTTAAGTCGACTATTCCTTATGGTTACACTCAACTGCCAACATCTCCTCTTAACACTGAGAAGTCTGTTATGACAGAAGAATAAGAAGAAATGACCAGAAAATTAAGAAGTGGCTATGAAAAACTTCTAAGGACTGAGGGGGTACAAAAGTGTCTCATATAAGGATCTGTGCATGTTTCAAGGTGTTCATCTCTCTCTTGGTTTTATAATGCTGAAGTATGAGAAGTATAATGGACATAGTGATATTGTAGCTTATTTTAGACGTTATTGCAACCAACTAAGGGGTGCTGGAGGGAAGGAAGAATTACTTATGGCATATTTCGGTGAGAGTCTTTCAGGTCTAGCTTCAGAATGGTTTGTTGACCAAGACATCAACAAGTGGAATAGTTGGGGTGACCTACCTAATGAACTCGTTCAACAATTCCAATACAATATAGAGTTGATTCCTAACGAGAAATCCCTAACTAATATGAAGAAAAAGAGTACTGAAAGTTTCAGAGAGTATGCGATTAGATGGCGTGAGCAAGCTTCTAAGGTAAAACCGCCAATGAAAGAAAGTAAGATAGTAGAGGTGTTTATTCAAGCAAAGGATGAAATATATTATCAACACTTGTTACCTGCATTAGGCAAGCCATTTATTGAGGTCCTCAAATTGGGGGAGATTATAGAGGATGGAATTAAGATCGGTCGTATTGTGAGTTTTGTAACATTAAAAGCGACTACTCAAGTAATTCAAAAAGGTCCGAGAAATGCCAGAGGGAAGAGTAATGAGAAAGGTGTAGCAGCAATTATAGTTGGACAATGGGCACGATCAAGAAGACCACATCGTCGGTACCCTCAAACTCAAACCTAAGTTCAGGCCAACGCTCCACAGAATCACTCCCAAAATCCATTATACTTTATTCCCCCACCTCCATATCCAGTGTATAACATACAACCACATGTTTAACCCCCATCTTACCCACAATGGCATGCACCAACTCCTTAGAGTCATCCTCCAACTCCCCAAACATACCAATGCCCTTTTAGGCCCAATTTTTTATCTATGCCAAATAATGAAATGAGGCAGAGGGATAGTTTCACACCGATTGGAGAGTCGCATGCCAGTTTGTTCCAGATATTGGTACAGTGGGGCATGATTACTCCTCTTCTTAGGTAAAATCCTGACCCGCATTCAAGAAGTTTTGATCCTAATATACAATATGCATATCATTCTAATGTTCAGGATCACAGTATTGAAGATTGTCGTGCTTTGAAGAGAGAAATAGAAAAGATGATTCAAGATAAATTGATTATGGTCCAGACCATTGACAGTGATGAAAGCTCTAGTTATGCTAATGTGCAAATCAGTGGCTAAGATGTCAAGCTCGACAATTAAGAAGTCACTCATCTCCATACTTGAAAGGATTGTTGGTAGTTTGTTTAATTTTCTTTTCTATTTTTTGAATTATTTCAGGGTTGTAATTCAGAATCTATCTTGTTTTATCCTTTGTCGTTTATGTTCAAACCCTTCTATCTTTCATTTTAACAAAATCCAGTGTCTATTTTTCCCTTTATGTTTTAAGAATGTATTGTTTGTCTGTTTTCTTTACATAATACATTTTATGTTGATTTTAGTGTTATGACATGCCTGTGGAATTTTCAGCAAGATCTTAAAACTCAGTTTAAGCATGAACTTTGAATCAGAGGGCCAATGATAGAAAAAAACATCTGTAAAAATAGGTAGTGTTGAGACATTTAGTGACGATGTTGAATCCTTCTTTCAAAATCAAAGAAATTATTTTGAGAATCACAAAAATAACTGGGTCATCAATTAAAAATCATAGATCAATTAGCTCAAATAGTGGACACATGATCCCTATATCAAAAGGAATAGAAATAAAATTAGCTCCACGAAAGCATGAGTCATTCGATATGAGGAATGTACAACAAAGGTTTAGTTTGATAAAGAAGTAGCTTCGCACAGGATCAGTTAAAGTCGGTGCTATACAAAATGTCACAAGTGATCTTCATCTTTCACTTTCATAATGCATGATGTGTACGTACATTTTCAAGGATTGATATGACGAAGGCATTTCATTCTTCTATTCAAACATTGTGTCATTCTTTGTTTACCCCATTTGAGCCTTATTGTTATTTTCTTTCATACCCCTCTTTTAAAATCAAGATAAAGTCAACAAATCTCAAAAAAGTATTGAGCAAAACAATAAAGTCAAAAAAATTTAAGAAAAAAAAATTTATGTCCACAAAAAAAAAAAGAGAAGTGTCAAGAAAAATAGAGTCAGAAAAGTTTCAAAGGGAAAAAGAGCCAATAAAAGAGAAAAAGAAGAAGTCAGGATCAAGCAAAAGAATAAGTTGTTGGAACTACGTGTGACCCGATTCTCCTCTTTCGGGGGTGAGATACGTAGATTGCCCTACTCCGGGCTCGGTCCAACCAAATAAACAATTTAGAATTTCCCAGTCAAAAGAATTTGGGGCAGGAGTTAATCCTCATTGTTAGAGTCAATTCCAAAAGTTGTAAGTCCTACCCCACTTCAAGTGTCGTTTGAGCCTCATGCTATCCTTTCTTTCTAACCATATCCAAAAGTCAAGATACAACCAAATAAATACCTTCAGATCAATCTTTGAGAATGTTAAGGATAAGAATGCAATGGATATGATGACATATTTTGGGAACTACTTGTCTTCCTCAGCATAAGGAATCAAGAGAGAGAGTAAAATAAAAGTCTTATTGGTGAAAACCCTCACGGGCACCGTAAGACGATGGTAAGTTGAGAGAGATAAAAATAAGAGAGTTTTATTAGTGAAAACCCTCACGGGCAACGTAATACGACTGTGAGTTGGGAGAGATGAATTAAGAGAGTCTCATCGGTGAAAACCCTCACGGGCACCATAAAGCGATTGTGAGTTAAAAATGAGAAAGGTTTGTTGGTGAAAACCCTTCAAGGTTCCACTAGCCGAATGAGGTCTTAAATGTAATTTACCTAAGAAAGCAACTCAGTTTCAAGGCCATTAACTCAACAACAATTGGTAGAACGTTTGGATGGAAACATCAGACAGCTTAATCCAAAATGCATGGCATAATCATTAGAGTTGACAATCATTTTTAGAGAAATTTTTCGTTTCTTTGTTTCAAATAGGGAGATTCATTGTTTTTTCTTTCTTCTCTTTATATTTATTTTATTTTCTTGAGTCAGTTATCCAAATAAAAATCATTGTCATTTTTTTCTCTTGTCTTTGAGTTAAGTCCATGTCAAAATAAGTGAGAAAAGATTTCAAAACTGGCTACCAATTTCTTCAATTGCATAAAGCAAGACAAAAGGCCAGCACATGAAATAAACATGATTGTGAGATGAAATAAGACATGCAGGAAGTTTTGTCAACAGAAAAGTCTGGGAACTCAAGGAAATAACAAGGTTCAAAGGGTTTATCTGAGAAGCATGACAAAACAGAGATATTGTATTTTTTCAGAGCCACTCTTAATAATCTGATTTTGGTCAATGATGCAGCAAGTCAATGACATATGCTAATGGTTGGAAGCGAGGTTAAATGTGATGGGGTCAAGAGCGATTGTCACGAAAGCTAAAGCCACGGCCACAATGTTTTAAAACTCATAAGTTTTCTTTGTATGAAATAGGAACACATGTTACCTTCACATCAAGGATTTCTAAGCCTAAACATCAAAGGCCATAATATACTCACTTCTACAAATGCAAGAGGCAACATTGTTGCATAGGTTTGGTAATCAAAACTATGGTAAAACTCATAATCCAATCTCTAGGAGACGCACTTACTTATTTGGGTAATTCAAGCGACATTTGTAAGGAGACGCACTTTCTTGTTTGGAAAATTCATGCAATATTTGTAAGGAGATGCACTTCCTTGTTTGGTAAATTCATGAGACATTTGTAATAAGACGTACTTCCTTGTTTGGTTAATTCATGAGACATTTGTAAGGTGATGTATTTCCTTGTTTGGGTAATTCAAGCAACATTTGTAAAGAGACATACTTTCTTATTTGGGTAATTCAAGCGACATTTGTAAGGAGGCACACTTTCTTGTTTGGATAATTCAAGTAGCATTGGTAAGGAGACGTACTTCTTTATTTGGTAATTCAAGTGACATATGTAAAGATACGCACTTCCTTGTTTGGGTAATTCAAGTGCCATTTTTAAGGAGATGCACTTCCTTGTTTGGGTAATTCAAGTGGAATTAGTAAGGAGACGCACTTCTTTGTTTGATAATTCAAGTGGAATTTGTAAGGAGACATACTTTCTTGTTTTGGTGATTCAAGCAGAATTGGTGAGGAGACACAGTTCCTTGTCTTGGTAATTCAAGAAGAATTTGTAAGGAGACACACTTCCTTGTTTGGGTAATTCAAGCGTCATTTGAAAGGAGACGCACTTCCTTGTTTGGGTAATTCAAATTGCATTGGTAATAAGACGCACTTTCTTATTTTGGTAATTCAAGCGGGATTTATAAGGAGACGCACTTCCTTATTTGGGTAATTCAAGCCGCATTGGTAAGGAGACGCATTTCTTTGATTGGGTATTCAAATTTTACTTGTTAAGTGATGTATTTCCTAACTTAAGCCTTGATTCGTAGAATATGTACTTCCTAGTCGAGTCAGTCTCCTTAATTCATAGAAAATGTACTTCCTGGTCGAGTCAGTCCCCTTGATTCCAAGAAGATGTACTTCTTGGTTGAGTCATTCCCCTTGATTCCTAGTAGATGTACTTTCTAGTCGAGTCAGTCCCCTTGATTTCTAAAAAATACACTTTCTAGTCGAGTCATTGTACTTGACCCTTACGTCACGCACTTCCTTGTTAGTTTTCATTTGTCAAGTGGCACACTTCCTAATTTGAACCTTTATCTCTAGAAGACGCACTTTCTAGTCGGAATTCCTCACTTTAATTCATAGGAGACACACTTACTAGTCTTGGTCATTTAAATTTAATCTCAAGAGATGCATTTCTTGGTCAAAGTCTTGATTCATCATTGCAACATACAAGTAATTATGATTGTATTTGACTTTCACAAAAGTCCTCTGATGTTAAACTGGGGAAAAAATTTAATTCTTGTTTTTGGGAACTTTACTTTTCTGGCAATGGAATCTCTCTTTATAATAAAATTTGTTTGGGATAATTTTCTTTCAAGTTTTGATATGATTTTAGGATCCCACCTGAATAAAAGATTAAATAAATGAAAAGTCAAGCAACAAGGTGAAGAAGTTGAAAGTCAATAGATTGAAAAAATAACAAGTCAGGAGTCCGCCTAGAGAACAGGGTGAACAAAATTGAAAGTCAACAGATTAAAAAATAGCAAGTCATAAGACCTCCTGGATAATAGGGTGAAGAAATTGAAAGTCAAGTAACAAGGTGAAGAAGTTGAAAGTCAACAGATTGAAAAAATAGTAAGTCAGGATCCCGCCTGGAGAACAGTGTAAAGAAATCGAAAGTCAACAGATTGAAAAATAGCAAGTACAAACCCTGCTTGGAGAATAGGGTGAAGAAATTGAAAGACAATCAATAAGTTGATGAAATTGCAAATCAGGAGCCCACTCGGAGAACAGGGTCATGAAACTCAAGTCAAAAGTCCAGAGAAGCTTCATAGATAGGACTTTTGTAATTACATTTATCTTTTAACTTGAAATTTTCATTTTTGATGTAATGATAGAGTCACGTATCGGAACCTCCACAGGACCTCAATTGGCTCTCCAACTCGGTCGTTCTTCTTCCTTCTATATCTTTCTTCAAATAATGGTTGGGTCAAAATTTGATCTTGTTGTCTACTTTTTTGTCTGAAAACACTTTGTGTTTACACCCAAAAAAGGGCATGATGTAGACACCTAATTTTATCCCTCCTAAAGTTCAATTTTATTCATTTTTTCCTCACCTTATCATACACCGTCACCCATTCTACACTTGCCCCACAAAAATAACAAAATTTCAATAAATCCCTAATATTCCTTTATCCTAAATAACTTTATATCAACCAACTCACACCCCTCACCCAACTCCCATACCCTATCCATGTGTCCCCACCCCTACCCTACCTCACAAGTCACAAATAAAGGCAGGGGCCGCCCATAGGGGAATACGGACATACATACGATTTTCAATCCTCTATAATAAAATTACAGGCATATACACACAGCACACAATCTCACAGGGGAGGACACAAAAAAAAATCATCTTTTTTGTTCTTTCTTAGGCATTCAAAAATGGCATACCCATGACATAATCGACTAGTTTTCCATGGAATAAATAGGTGGATATTCACTGGAAAGGGGGTTTTCTCCCCCTTCACAATTTTATACATACGAAGAAGTGAATGCAGACCTACACAATAACTCCTCCATTCTTGGGACTATACAGATGATAAAAAATGAGAGAGAGAGAGATGAGAAAGTCGAGAGAAATAGAGTTAGAGGGGTGAGATCACTCCATAGGTGGATTTTTCGCTGGTTTTCAAGACTTTTCGGCCGTCCCATTGAGTTTTCCAGTGAAACTCTTTGCTGGAATTAGAAGTTTAGGTTTCTCATCAAGTTTTCCAGTGAAACTCTTTTCAAACAGACCTTCTAGTCCCTAAACTCCCTAAATCTCCCCATTTTTCCTTGATTTTGGGAGAAACCTCATCTAAAAACACTAGGTTCCTTGAATTCGATCACTCACTATCATCTAAGATTGATGGAGCTTCGATTTTATTGGTTTCAACCATTTTTTCTAGAATTTTAGGTTTCGATACCCTTTACTCATTGCGGATTTGTTTTGTTTAGGCTATACTTCAGTGTTCGTTTTCAGTTGATCATCAATTCGTAGATCTATTTTGTTCAAATCAGAATTTGGGTTATCGTGTTTCTAGGGTTTTTCTTAACTGGTTTGGAAAGTCAAGATTTTGCGGTATTCTTTGAGGTTCCAGAATAGCCCTTATTCTTTATTAAGTCAATAGAATGCTCTTGAGTTCTAATTCTATCTTCTCTTCTTTTTATTTTTACATAATTATAAATGGTTTGTGGGTTTGGAATATTTGGTTCTTCGTTGTGTGTTTTAGATGTTGGATTTGGATGTGAAAACTTATTGGTAGATTACATATTGAAATTGTTTGATCATGTTGAGAATGGATTGGGGAGTAAGAATTGAAAATAGATAGAAATTGAATGTGATTAGTTTGTATTGATTAATTGATGTTTCTTTTATGCAAAATAGGCGTTGAATTTACTAAGTTTGATAATATCACATTTAGATCAAAACTACTAGGAAAATGTAAAGTCGGGTACGAAAAATTTAGGAATGGTATTTTGTTGAATGTTTGAATGTGCATGTGAATGTTCTTTCTACATTATCGCATAAGATTTGAAGACGTATTCATTTGCCGAGGAATACCCTGAGATTATATTGTACTTATTCACCGGGGAATGTCCCAAAGTATTTTGTTCTCGGAGGACGTCTGTGATGAAGGCCCGAGGCATCTGATAAAGCGTTGGAGCATAGTTTAGGATTAGTGTAGGTTAGCATAGGTCTAAATTTCCGCATTTTTCTATTTTGAGATTGTATAATTGGATTGGATATTATTTTTTTTGGGATTCATTTTGTTTGTGTTTGTTTGATTAATTTTTGTGTATTTATGTGGTTTATACATTCTTAGTGTCGAATTAGCCGATATACTCCACAAAGTGACCGTGTTCAAACCACGAGACCGAGGGGTGCCTAAGACCTTCCCCTCGATCAACAGAATTCCTTAGCCAGAATCTCTATTTGCAAACAAGTTTGAAGAGTTAAACCATTTTGAAAAAGGATTTCCAAAGGTGACTTTGCACACCCGATTTATGTCAAGTCGCGACTCTGAGTTTAAAAGTAACATGAATCCTTTTCAAAGCAAATTTTACTATTTGTCACTTAATAATAAAAATTCTTTCAAACTTTAAATTAATCTTTTTGGTTAAAATGGGTGTAACAAGGATTTGGTAGGGTGATTATTTGACCTAGGGTATCACTTTGGGGGCGTCTGTTATGTTTGTGAAGAAAATAGATGGTTTGATATGGATGAATATTGTTTAATGGATGATGTGTGAGCAGATGCTAACACATTTGAAGCTTTTAACTGAGAATAATTGCAAGGTCTTAAGCAACTTTTATCGTTTTTTATTGTTTTCTCTTTGATATTGTAGTAAAAGTCAAGATGCATGAAAATACATAAAAGCTCCATCAAGACGGATGATTTTTAGTGAAAGATGCAACAAATTAAGTTCTGAAGATTTCTTTTGATGACTTGGTCTGATAAGCTATCAGATCTATGATAAACTATCAGACCATGTCTTCATACATAGGCAGAAAATAAGAAAATTGAAGATATTTTGATGACATATCTTGATAAGTTACCAGATCTCTGATAAGCCGTCAGGCATGTCGTCACTCAGAAGTAGAAGGTAAAAATTAGAAGCAAGGTCTGACAATAAGTCTGATAACTTATCAGATTTATGATAAGTCATCACACAGGTCGTCAGACAGATGAAGCGGATGTGACGACATTCTCTGATAACTTATCAGATTTATGAAAAGTGATCAGACATGTCATCACCTAAAAGAAAAAATTTGAATTCTTAATTTCAGATTTTTCTTAAGTCAAGGATATAAATAGCAGATGTTAGGGTTCATTGTGGGGGGGCATTATCTTGGACATCTTAAAATGGCTGGAACTCATTCCAAAGGCTAGTTTACCTCTTTTTGGTCTCTTAACTTAGAATTCAATTTTCAATTCTTTGATTTAGTTGTGAGATATTCTTCTTGAATTTAGGAAGAGAATCAATTTCTGACTATATCTTCTGTAAGTTTAATCACTTTGAATTATGAATTCAGTTATTGTTATTGCTTTTTTTTTCATGTGGAACTAAAACCCACAACTATGGTTGTGGGATCTATGATTATTCCTCCATGAATTTAACAGTTGGTTAGGGTTCGAGTGATTGTGGGAACATCATGATATTTCTTTTATATTAATTTTTTCTGTTGGTTGCAAACAATAGGCCTTGCTTACTATTGATTTGCTTGAGATAAGAAATCAATCCTAGTAAGAAGTGAATTATCAACGAGGATTTGGGAAGGTTAAGTTCTCATCTAATTATTAATGTTGTAACAAGATTGATCAACTCGAGATAAAATTAGTATGAATAGAAAGTTTTCCTAAGTTTGAGAGAATTAAGGAGTTCAACATCTTGGTAGGTTGAGAAACACTTAGATGGACTGTTGAAACTGATAATTTGGTGCTTCCCATAAGTCACAAGAATCTAATACTACAACTGTTATTCAATGGAGGATTACTAATCATAGTGATCACAACTCTAGTTTCTCTATATCATTGATTTGAAATATTGCAATTTAAGATTTGAGTTCTAAGGAGAATTGAAGTGTTATTAAATTTTGTTCAATCATTAAAAACCCTATTTTGTCTTTTTATGCCAGTTATTTGAGTTTAACTTGTAGCTTTAGTTTCAAATGAGCTTATTCACCACTCACATTTATTCCCTGTGGATTTGACCCTGACTCCATAATTGGGTAAATATATTAACGACGACCGCATTGCACTAAATTAACGTGTAAGTTAAACGTTATCATAAATGGTGGCATTGCCGAGGAACAATTTAGCGTATTGAGTTTGTTTGGAATTTTAGTTTACTTGCTTGAATTCAAACTTGTAAATATTTGTTTAGTTTATTTTTTATTCTTTTATTTTTATCACACCTTTCTTGAGATGTCATCCTGGATAGATGGTTTTTTGAGTGATGATGATTCTTGTGACTATTCTTGTTATTATTGTGGGGGATCATATTTTAAGACTTGCTATCTAGATTTACCTAGAAGTGTATGGACTGGACCTTCACAATATGATGCGGATACTGTCCTACTTACTATAACTTGGTGTTTGGCTTATGGTCAAAGTTATTATACTGAAGATATGTGTGCTATCATAATTCAAGCGAACAAATTGATGAAACAAATTTTAGAGAATCAATAACAGCAGTGGGCAGAGCTAAAAGAGTTTCCACTCCCACGATGTTTACAATGGCTAAACAAAGAAGAATATGAGGGGGACATTAGCCAATTTGAGGAGAAAACTCAAGAATCGCAACCACTCGATTGTCATCTTGATCTTGAGACTGACATTGAGAAGGTGAATAAAAGTTAGTGTGTAGTATATAGTGTAAATTTTGAAGTAGAATTAGTTGGGCCTCACTTAAAGAATTTTTCCACATTATGTTTAGATGATATCTTGTGTGTGGAATCATCTAAAATAGTGGAAGAGTGTGAAGATGAGGAACAAAAATCTTATATTAATTATTTTACACTTGATAAGCAACATAAAAACACACCTCACTTTAAGGACGAGTGGTTTACCACGCTCAATCCATTACTCAACTTCTTAATTTTTGTACCACCCTCCTATGATTGAGGCAAGTAGATAGACTCTAAGTTGGGGGTGAAATTCTTATCCTCAAAGTGGAGGAAAAAACTGAGTTGGGTTGTTCCGCAATATTAAATCAGGCGCTGCTTGGGAGGCTACCCAAGGTACTTTGTTATTTATATTCAGATTATGTGATTGACATTAGATCTTCGCACCCATGGTGCCACAGGTATGTTTCTAACTCTCTTGTTTTGGTTTGATGCATTAGGGACATTGCATGATTTAAGATGAGGGTGGGACTACTTATGGGTGTTGATGTCCTCCTGGGGTTTTTGTTGTCGTATCTCTTTTCTCTGGAGTCTTGTTCCTAGTAGAGCGGACATGTTTAGGCATATTGTGTTTGTTTTGTGATATGTTGTGGTTAATTGGGGGGAAAATAAGTATCTAGGACAGTTGACATATTTTGTTGATGTTTCTCGAAATGACAAATACCTTTCTAATTGTCTGTCTGATAACTGTGTGATGTTCATCTATACGTGACTACTGTGAATTTTTTTATGGTATTAGTAATAGGGACATGATAATCACTGCTAACAATTGCATGAACCGAATGGGTAGTAGCTTGTGATGTACCTTTGTTCCACGTGTGTGTGAGTTACTACTTAGTTCATGTTGTGTGTTAAATCTAGAACTTCCTCGATTGGTCTTGCCTTGGTTGTAGGATAGCGGTTAGTAAAGGATCATAGCCATTGTTGATATTAGTCCACTTTTAACCTAAATGACATTCCATGTATGAATAATATCTCTTCATCCTGATTTTGAGCCTGATTGCCTATTCTTTTTATTATACCTATCACCTTCCCATTTGTATCACAATGAACCTATTTTGGTCCTAGTCTTACTTGGATATTATGCACTTTGACTTAGGCAAATAGCCTATGTTGAGGGTGGCTATCATAGAGTTGCGTGATGTAAAGTGAGTATAAAGAAGGGTAATAAAAAAATATATATATGCAAGGCAGGGTATGGTAGAAAAGGAATGAGAAAAGAAAACTTGTGAAAAAAAATGAATAAATAAAAACAGCACACCACTTGAATGTGCTTTAATCAAGAAAGGAAGAAATAAGGTAAAGATTGATAAGTGAGACCCCAAAAATAGTGTAGTGCCAAGGAGGCTTAGTTACCTTAAATATCCTTGTGCATCATACTAGCCCCAAGCCTATATTACAAGCTGAAGAAAAGTCCTATAGTGATCTTAACTTAACTGTCAGAAAGCTTCGGTAATGAAAATAAGGGCAAACTTATGGTATTTGGCATACATTGACTGGAACTTCTTTCTGAGAGTAAGTGTCTCTTGACCATCCCCTCATTGACATACTTGATTTCATATATGAGTGAAGAGGGACTTCTTTGTTGTAAGGGCAGAATGATTACATTGCTAGCGGCTTATATGTTTACGTAGTGTAATTTGTATATATGCATGGTTATTGTTGCTAGTTTGATATCATATCCTGATTCCCTTGTGTCATATTATTGATCTTCATTGATATACACATTTGGTTTTAAAGTGATTGAAAATGGAGAGGGTAATGTGTTTTGAGCTAAACTTGATAATCAACTGTCATAAGTATCTTCTGTGTCTCTTGGTTAAGCGTCGTAGTGTAGTGTTTTAGTTGCTTGAGGACAAGCAATAATTTTAAGTTTAGGGTGTTAATATGTGAGTGGATGCTAACATATTTGAGGCTTTTAACTGAGAATAATTGCAAAGTCTTAAGCAACTTTTGTCATTTTTTTTTGTTTTCTTTTGGATATTGCAGTAAAAGTCAAGATACATGAAAATACATGAAAGCTCCATCAAGAAGGATGATTTTTGGTGAAAGATGCAAGAAATTAAGTTCTGAAGATTTCTTCTAACGACTTGGTCTGATAAGCTATCAGACCATGTCATCACACACAGACACAGAATAAGAAAATTAAAGATTTTCTTACGGCATATCCTGATAAGCTATCAGATCTCTGATAAACCATCAGGCATGTCGTCACTCAGAAGCAGAAGGCAACAATTAGAAGTAAGGTCTGACGACAAGTCTGATAACTTACCAGACTTATGATAAGTCATCACACTAGTCGTCAGACAGATGAAGAGGACCTGATGACATTCTCTGATAACTTATCAAATTTGTTATAATTTATCAGACATGTCATCAACTAAAAGAAAAAGTTTGAATTCTTAATTTCAGATTTTTCTTAAGTCACTGATATAAATAGCAGCTTTTAGGGTTCATTGGGGGGGCATCATCTTGGATATCTTGAAACGGCTGGAACTTATTTCAAAGGCCAGTTTACCTCTTTTTGGTCTCTTAACTTAGAATTTAATTTTCAATTCTTTGATTTAGTTGTGGGATATTCTTCTTGAATTTGGGAAGAGAATCAATTTCTGACTATATCTTTTATAAGTTTAATAACTTTGAATTATGAATTCAGTTATTGTTATCGCTTTCTCTTTTATGTGGAACTAAAACCCACAACTAGGGTTGTGGGATGTATGATTATTCCTCCATGGATTTAATAGTTGGTTAGGGTTCAAGTGATTATGGGAACATCTTGATATTTCTTTTGTATTAATTATTTTCTATTGGTTGCAAACTATAGGCCTTGCTTACTGTTGATTTGCTTGAGATAAGAAGTCAAACCTAGCAAGAAGTGAATTATCAATGAGGATTTGGGAAGGTTAAGTTCTCATCTAATGATTAATGTTGTAACAAGATTGATCAACTCGAGATAAAATCAGTAGGAATAGAATGCTTTCCTAAGTTTGAGAGAATTAGGGAGTTCAACATCTAGGTTGGTTGAGAAACACTTAGAGGGACTATCGAAACTAATAATTTGGTGTTTTCCATAAGTCATGAGAACCCAATACTACAACTGTTATTCAATGGAGGATTACTAATCATAGTGATCACAACTCTAGTTTCTCTATATTATTGATTTGAAATATTGTTGTTTAATATTTGAGTTCTAAGGCGAATTGAAGTGTTAATAACTTTTGTTCAATCATTAAAAAAAAACCATTTTTTCTTTTCATGCCAGTTGTTTGAATTTAACTTGTAGCTTTAGTTTCAAATGAGTTTAATCGCCACTCATATTTGTTTCCTGTAGATTCAACCCGGACTCCAAAGTTGGGTAAATATATTGACGATGACTGCCTTGCATTAAATTGACGTGTAAGTTGAGCGTTATCAATGGTTGTAGAAAAAGGTAATAATTAAAAACAAGTGTCCTCTTCCTTTCATTGATGATCTATTTGACTAGCTTCAGGGTTCTTTGGTATTTTCCAATATTGATTTGAGATCTAGGTATCATCAGTTGAAAATTAAAGATTCAAATGTTCCGAAGATTTGAGATCTAGGTATCATAGGTTCTTGGTCATGTCATTTGGGTTGGCCAATGACCTTGAATCATTTATGGAGTCGATCAACCAAGTATTTCAATCGTATCTAGGCTCCTTCGTGATTTTATTCATATATGACATCTTGGTTTATTCCAATAGTGAGGCCGTCCATGTGAAATATTTAAGGATTGTACTTTAGAGGTTGTGTTATGAGAAGTTGTATTCTAAGTTTACTAAGTATTAGTTCTAGTCAGATTCTGTCTCTCTCTTGAGTCATGGGGTGACAAAAGATAGCATTATGGTCGATCCACCCATGATTGCGGTGATTCATGATTAGGATATACCCACTATTCCTATCGAGATTAGATTTTTATTGGCTTGGCGAGTTATTGTCAATGTTTTAGTAAGGGTCTTTCTTCTATTGTGGCCACTTTAACCGAGTTAAATCAGAATAAAATTGGTGCTCTGGTGGTTGGATGCGTGCGAGAAGAGCTTCCAAATCTCAAAGAGTAGTTGACTTCATCTCTTATCTTTACTTTACCAAAGAAAGATGTGGGTTTTACTATATATTATAATGCTTTAGGTGTTGGTTTGGTATGGTGTTGATGTAGGAGAGTAAGGTGATTGCTTCTCGTTAATTGAATCCTCATGAGAGAAATTACCCTACACATGTTTGGAGTTGGCAATCTTAGTTTTTGTATTGAAGTTGTGGCATCATAACTTGAATGGAGTTCCTTTTGAAATTTTCTTAGATCATCATAGCCTTCAGTTCTTCTTCAGACAGGGAGATCTTAATATGAGGTAGTGATGTTGACTTCAGATTCTTAAGGATTATGACATCACCATACTATATTATTTGAGCAAGGCTAATGTGGTTTTGAATATCTTGAGTCAAAAGTCCACTAGTATGGGAAGTTTAGGTCATCTCTCCACCCAGGAGTGGCCTCTAGCCTTGGAGGTTCATTCTTTAGATAACCAGATGGTTAGGTTTGATATTTTAACACTTGGGCATGTTTAAGTCATTGTCAATCGTATATCTTCCTCGATGGAGAAGATTAAATCTCACCAGTTTGATAATAATAGCCTGAGGGTAATTTGGGATAAGGTATTGAGTGGCAAGGCTAAGGAGGCCTCTCTTGAATATGATGGTGGATTAAGGATTGGTAATCGAGTTTATATGCTGAGATTTAGATATTAGTGATATTGATTTAGAGGAGGTATATTGTTTAAGATATTCTATCCATCAAAGTGTGACCAAGATGTATCATAATTTTTTAAATAGCTTTACTAGTGGGTGTTATGAAAAAGGATGTGGTAGATTTTGTAGCTCGATGCTTATGTTGTCAACAGGTGAACATCGAGTATTAAAGACTAGGTGATTTGCTTCAAAGATACCCCTTTTTGAGTAGAAGTAGGAGTGGATCATTATTGACTTCATTATCTGGTTGCCTCGTACTTCTCGTGGTTTTGATGGTATTTGGATCATCATGGAATGATTGACCAAATAAGCCAATTTCATTATTATTTAGATCTCATCCATTGCTGAGAAGTTAGCTTGTATCTATGTTCGTGAGATAGTTCATCTTCATGGAGTACCCATGTCTACTATTTTAGGTAGAGGTTTAAAGTTCACTTCTACCTTATGGCAGACCTTTCAGGAGGAGTTGGGTATTCGGTTTGACCTTACCACTACTTTCCACATCTAAAATGATGGTGGATGGGAGCAGACTATTTACGTTTCAGAGGATATGATCTGCACATGTGTTATGGACTTTGAAGGATAGTAGGAGTAGCATTTGGCTTTTACAGAGTTCATTTAAAATAATAGCTACCATTTGAGTATTGAGATGGCCTCTTTTGAGGCATTGTATAATAGGAACTATTGATCTCTTATTGGTTGGTTTGAGACTACACAGGTTATTCTTAGTTGTACTAAATTTCTTTGCGAGTCTTTAGCAGAGTTCAGGTAATTCAGGATAGGCTTCGAGCATCCTAAAGTAGGAAAAAAAGATATACGGACCATAGGCTAGATGCCTTGATGTTTGGTATTGGTGATCAAGTCTTCCTTCGTGTGTCGACCATGAAAGGCGTGATGAGATTTGGAAAGAGGGGTAAGCTCAGCCCCAGGTATATTGGACCATTTGAAATTTTTTGAATAGTTGGGGAGGATGCTTGTAAGTTGACCTTTCCTTTAAAATTTTCAATTGTTCATCCTATTTTTCATGTATCTATTATTTGGTGCTATATTCCGAGTAAGTCATATGTTCTTCATTGAGATTTGGTTCAGTTGGGTGAGATGTTGAACTTCATTGATGAACTAGTGTCCATTTTATCCTAGGATGTGATGCGGTTGTATTATAGAGATATTCCTGTTGTTAAGGTTCAGTGGAGATACTATCAAACTGAAGTGGCTACTTGGGAGGTCAAGTCTGACATGTGTGGTAGTTATCCTCAACTTTTACTGATTCGGGTACTTTCTTATAGTTATTTAGATAATGAACTAGATTTTTAGTGGTAGAGCTGTAATGACCAAAATTTGTCAATTGTGCATTTATATGCATTTTGACTATTTTGCGCTTCTCCATAGTTGCTACATGTTGATTTTGAGGATCGGGGATGTTTGGCATTATTCTTGATGCTATCGGGAATGATTTTGTGTGAGTTTGTAGTTTTTAGAGGTTTAAGAAGCCATATAATTGATTTTGGTCAACGTTTATTACTCTGAGTGTTGGATGGAAAAACGAACAACGCTAGTATATCTAAAAATAGAATCTAGATTATTAGCAGAGTTGGTTTACTTTTGGGATTGTCATATCCCATTACGATTCTTCGTTTGAAAAATAGTAAAATAGGGTCTCAGGGGTTAATATATTGATAACAATGTTTTTTTCAAAGATTCATCATCGCCATTGAGTCTGAAATGTCAAAATTAGTCTGTTAGTACATATGGTTTTGATACAAGAAAAACAAGAAACTCATGAAGTGACTCAAAACAGTCCACAGACACACTCCAAAACAGTCCACAAATCACTAAGATCCTTGGACCGATTGGAGACCTCTCTCAGATTCATAGCACAACACTAGAATGAGAAGATAACAAGGTGTTTGAAACCTATTTCATCCAACCTAAACTATCTTAAAAACACATAAAATGAAGAACAATAAGGCAACAATTTCGACCAACAAGAACAAACACAAACCGAGAGTAGAGAATAAGAACAACACAACAAGTTTGCAAGAATGAAAAGGATAGATAGTGAGATAAAGATTATTACAAGATTAAGAACCGAGTGTATTTCAACACTAACCCCTATTGAATGTAATAATCAACACCACATTCTTACAGTGACCGCCAAGGGAACCAACGCACCTTAAGATCCACTTTTTCCAAGCAAAGCTCAATACTAGCTTTTCCAAGCCCTAAACTACAATAGTTATTCCAAGCCCAAACTAAGACTAAACTAAGGTGTTATACCCTTAAAGAGAGGTCTTTCAATTTTTCAATACTTAATCATTCATAAACTAATGAGAAAGGACCTAAAATGTTCTATTTATATATTATAAGACAAGACAAAAATGAAAACAATACCCTTGATGGGTGGGGTGGCCATGAAGTGTATTTGGCCAGGTGAAGTAACCAAAATGACCTTAATGAGGTGACCAAACCATGATCTATTAAGTGTTATCCAAATCCATGATTCCTCAAGTCTTCAATTCTCCAAGCAATCTTTCACTCACAACTTTATTTATGCTCAAAACGGGTCCTCCATGCATGTCCATGTGTCCTCGAGGTGACCACGTCTTGATTTTCTAGGTGTTGGACTCTAAAGATGTCATCAAAATATAAAATGTCCATTTGACTTGTATCATCCTCCCATTCTTGAAAAGGATTCGACCTCGAATCCAAACCTTGCAAAACTGAAGAGAGGACAAACAAATACAAACTCCTCATGGAATAAGGGTTAGGGCTAGCAAAATAAATCATCTCAACATGCCAAGGTTGCACATATTTGCAATATAACCAAGGATCCTTTGAATTAAATATTAAAAGCTCAATGAAATTTGCACAAAGGATTCGGTTATGGGAATCACCAAGAGATAAAGAAGCTATAAGGGTCCTAATGGCATCACTTAGTCTAAAAGGTAGAAATAGGATATCATGAGCCGCAAGACACAATTGCCCTTTTATCCCTTCAAGAGACCACAATAAGGGTGGTGATTCAATTGGTTCTAAAATCCACGAGATCCATACAACATTATTACTCACACAAGTGGACTTACCAACAAATTCCCTACCTATACATAAAACAAATCCAAAACTAGTATGGATGTCATCATAGTCAAAGAGGTAGTATAGGAAGGAATCAAGTGTAGTGGCATACACAGATGAATACAAACCTTTTAAACACATACACTTTCTTTCCTTCAAATAAACAATTCGGCATCCACAAGTTGATATTCACGTAATTCAAGCATAAGTGTGTCAAGCAAGGATGAGCATTTAGAAATAATACCCCAAGGAGTCAATGATGCCTTTGTCCTCGGATTTTCAAGAAGGACTACACATTCCTTACCCTTAAGAATACTCTCATCTTTCAAAAAGAGATTTCCATCTTTACGAGGAATGTTGTCACACCATAGTGGGTTAGCATATCGGATATAGCTTCCAAGGCAAGCTATACTATCATTGTCACCACTAGGTTCATTAGAAGTGATTATATCACATTCAAACAAGACATTATACCTAAAGAGAGCATGATGTAACCCATGGGAAGATTTGGAATAAGTAAGTTCTTCACTTTTTAAAAGACAATTGTCAAGTTTCAAAGAGGTTTCACGCACAAGATTACCCCAAGAATAGCTCTCGGGTTCACTCCCATCTTGTTGGCCAACAATTTCAAGTACTTCACTCACTTGAGTTCTATTAAGCACATCACACACATACTCAAGTGATGGACAATTTTTACAAATAAGTGGGTCAACACAATTTTCATACGACGATGTACTTTTATTCAACACAATAGCTTCAACACTAGGTGGACACAAATCGACCTTACGAGAAGAGTCAATTTGGTAATCTATAGGATAAACTAGTGTATCCACTCGCACAACATGTACATCATCCACAAGTGGAAAAGAATCATTAGACTCACAAGTAAGTAAGCTACAACGCATACTCAATGGGCAACTAGCCACACAATTATCAATCACATGTACCAAAGTGTAAGAATTAGCTATTTTACCTTAAAGATTTTGAGTAGATTTTTCTTTACCGGGGTGTAAAGGTCCTTCAAAAGCTTGGGCAGCAACTTTCTTTTGGGATTTGTTGACTTCGCTTGCCATATTGGTACGTACACAAATGTCCTTAGAAATAGAAGGACAACCAATGTTAACATGGTTTGGTGGTATTCTCCTTACTTCAGTCCACACAACCTCTCCTTTTTTCACTCTCGGATTACCACCTTGTACTACCTTACTCCTCTCAATCTTTTGTCTCTTATAATAATTCAGATTAGAGGAGGTAGGCATTTCTTGTTGTGGCTTGGGCAGAAAGTAAGTCATGAGACGATTCCCCCATTGGTCTCTTACAATATTAGGCCAATTTTACATGTTGGGAACTTGATGTCATGAAAACCAATTGGAACCTAAGTATACATGACCGTAGGAAAAGGGGAGGATATTGCACCACACCTCTTCATGGTATTCATATTGGGAGAAGACAATTTTTACCCTCTCGATAACCTTGAACCCGTCCAATGAGTATGGAATAAGTAAAGGCTCTCAAAACAAACCCAAGTAGTCGACCATGGACGAAAGGATGTAGGTTCTATAGTACCTATCATTCAACACAATAAGGAAACCTGATATCCCACAAATGGTCACCTTTTCGGAGTGTATACTCCTTCTCTGGTCAACATTATATGGCACACCTCGGTTTTGGAGATGCACCCCCTCTTCTTCTCGTTGGACAACCTCCACTTGAACTAGTATAAACATTCACACTATATTGACCTTGATAAGAAGTACTACAAAGTGAAGAATATGAATCTTTACACTCCTCATGTGTACTCTCATCATAGCTCTCATAAGCTTTGCAAATGAAAAGGTTATACCTAACACCAAATCTAGGTTCAGAGTGGGGAGTGTAAGACTCCTCACATGCCCCAACATCATCATAAGAACCATCATGATTTCCTACATCATCTCCAAATTCACCATAAGTACTAGGTACTTCATTCTCCTCATTTTCTCCCCTAAAACCGTGTCCCTCAAATCTGCCCAAGTTTTGACCATGGCTATTTTCATAGCCTCCGTAATCTCCCTCAACTTTGTATCCACAAAATCCCTCCGTAATCTCCCTCAACTTTGTATCCACAAAAGCCCTCACTACAATCATAGTCTCCCATGTTGTATTCATAATAGTCCCCTTCTATCGAATACATGTTCCCCTTAATCACCTTTGTACCTAAACAATTAATAAATAAGATTAATAGTAAAAGATACTCACCAACACTCGTATACACTCACCTTTGTGATTCTCACAATTGGAGAGACAAATATTGAAAGTTGCTTATACTCCAGTAGTCAATAGGATGTCAATTTTGCTTGGCGGCCGGAATGGATTCTTGTTTGATCGACTCAAGACGAAAAAACAAAATTTACTTATGAACTTGAAACATAGAAGTTACTATGAGTTAAAAATGAGTAAAGCACACAAATAACGAAGACACGAAAGAAACAGATTCAGCAATTAATCTACAACTAAGTAGGTGATTACTAGATGTTAATTAATTCTAGAATCAAGACATGAAACTAATGAAACAACAAAATGAAACTAAGAATCTAAAATTTGAGCTTAATTAAAGTTACTTGAACAGTAAAATGATGATATGGTAGCCATGTATTGGTTGTGATTTCCTAAATTTTTATTCTCCAAAGTCCAAGTCTTGACCCATTTTTAATTTGGATTGGTGAAATTTGTTTTAAGGAGGGAAGAATAAGTCTTGGAGCCTTTTTTTAAAGTTTTAAATTTCAAGACTATACTTTTGTAGTACTTTCCTTAAAACATGGGCCCTTGTATCGTGGAAAGTTGTTGGGAAATGGTTGATAAAGTCTTTGGTGGTTGTTGTATCTTTCATGACTAATAAGTCACACACCTTTTTCCTTCACCATTATGGATCTAAAGTTCACTTTATCTTCAAAAATATATGAAGGTGGTGATGAACACCAAGAATAACAACAACATCCACTAAGAACAACAACAATTTCACACGGCCACTTCCAAATTCCACAATAACAATATCTTCAACACTTGGCCAAGATAAATACAACTTTAACAAAATGGTTCTTAGGCCACCAATTAACAAAAAAATCATGTGGTCAAGCATAGAACAACAACAAGGTGAATACCACATGGCCAAAGTGAAGCCACAACAACAAAAACTTCCAAAACACTTTTCAAGTTTTCAAGTTCACAACAACATCAACAATGTAAGCTAAAACTTAGATTTTGACTCAAAGTGTTAGTGAAGGATAAAACTAACACTAGAAATACTCAAGACAAGTAAAACTCCTGGCCAAGACACAAAAATAACACACTTTAGGCCAAGAACACAAGAATGAACAGATTTGCTTCTTTTTTTATTTTTCAGATTTCAACCCTATTTTTTTATTTTTCAACTAAAAAGCCAAAGATTGATCTTATGGAAACAAGATCAAGCCATACTTTGATACCAAATGATACAATAAAAACAAGAAACTCACGAAGTGACTTAAAATAGTCCAAAACACACTCCAAAAAAGTTCACAAATCACTAAGATCCTTGAACCAATTAGAGACCTCTCGGATTCACAACACAACACTAGAATGAGAAGATAACAAGGTGTTTGATACCTATTTCATCAAACCCACACTATCTTAATAACACATAAAATTAAAAATAAGATGGCAATAATTTCTTCCAACAAGAACAAACACAAACCGAGAGTAGAGAACAAGAACAACACAACAAGTTTACAAGAATGAAAAGGATAGATAGTGAGACAAAGATTATTATAAGATTAAGAACCAAGTGTATTTCAACACCAACCCCTAATGAATTTAATAATCAACACTACACTCTTACGGTGACCGCCAAGATAACCAATACACCTCAAGATCCACCGTTTCCAAGCAAAGGTCAATACTAGTTTTTCCAAGCCCTAAACTATAATGATTATTCCAAGCCCTAACTAAGAATAAACTAAGGCATTCTAATCTTAAAGAGAGGACTTTTAAGATTTCAATATTTCAAAATTCATAAACTAATGAGAAAAGACCTAAAATATACTATTTATATTATTATAAGACAAGATAAAAATAAAAACAATACCTTTAATGAGTGGGGTGGCCATGGAGTACATCTGGGCCAATTGAAGTGACCAAAATGTCCTTAATAAGGTGACCAAATCATAAGCCATTAAGTTTTATCCAAATCCGTGAGTCCTCAAGTCTTCAATGCTCTAAGCAATCTTCCACTCACGACCTTGTTTATGCTCAAAATGGGTCTTCCATGCATGTCCATGTGTCTTCGAGGTGACCACATCTTGATTTTATATGTGTTGGCCTCTAAATATTTCATCAAAAGATAAGACAGCCATTTGACTTGTATCAAGTTTCCCTTTGTAGGCACCCTATCAAAACCTGAGGGTCCAATCAGAGCTTAGTAGGCTTGCATCAAAATCGGCTTTTATTGATATCTGGTATAGTGTCTTAAGTGGGAAAGTTCCGCTTAAGTGAAAACCTCTTTAGCTTCCCAGGACTGCTTAAGCAGCCTGACATTGCTTAAGGGGTAGCCACTTTAGCGACCTGGTACAGCCACTTAAGCGTCAACCGTTGTATATAATTTCTCAATTTTCACTATTTTTGGACCTTTGAACTTTGGGTTTAGCGGATTCTTGATGATTTTTTCATCATTTGAGCTTAGGTAAGCTCCAACACCTTATTCCCATTAGTTTTCATTGATTTTATTATCTTAAACACTTCTAAATCATGACTTCAAAATAGAAAATTATGGTTTTAATGAGTAAAGTTTAAAAGGGATTTTTCATTGAATTGGACTTCATTTTTAACCCATTTTCACATGAATTTTCTCCTGTAGACTCCTATAACCTTGGTAATCTGTTCTTAAAATAAAATTTTTGTTTTACCCCTTTCATTTTTTAACTCCTTTTTTAAAGCCATTTTAACTCAGGTCCAAATATGGGCAATATGAGTATCATTAGTTTTCTTTTAATGCGTAGAGACTATATTTGAGTGGTGTAGTTGATTCTTAGGCCATTCACAAGGGCCAGGCTCCATGTTTAAGTATTTTAGATTGGGATTTCATCATTTTATGGTAGGTTATAACTTAACTTCTTTCATATTAAGATGGGTAGTTAATAAATAAGTACAGCATGCTATGGGTTTGGAAAAATATATTTCTGTGGTTTATATTCCAAGATTATTTAACTTTTGTGTGCCCATATAGGGGTCTATATTTTATTGTGGCTGGTTTATGATATTTGATATTTTGTGTTGTCCCTCTAAGTGCTTTATCAGACATCAATAGCCTTGTTTATGCATTGGAATGCCTTTATTCTAGATATGATTTGGGGGCTTAGTTTGCTAATATAGGTCTTATTTGATCATTAGTTTCTTGTATCATGATAAACAATACCGGAATTAGGGGTTGATATAATATTAACAATGAATTGCATGCATATCTATTGTGATTGTGGCTATTTGGGGTTGATAATCATGAATTATTGACATATTGAGTTGATTCTAGGTCATTTACATGTATATACATGTTGGATGAATTGGATATTATCATATTGTGTTGATTATGAGTTACTTCCTCATTCTATACATATAAATTCATAAGATGGTGGTACCATTGAGAAATGCTTTTTTGAAAGAAAATGAGTCACTTTTGAAAAACCCTTGGCCGAGGTCATTTGTCAGCAGGTTGGTTATGATGTTTTGAAAAATCCTTGGTCGAGGATATTTGCTGGAAAGGTTACCTTAAAATTGAGATATATTATATGGGTTGTGAACCCCCCGTAGGTCCTACAAAGTAGGTGCAAGCTTGGTGGGTGTATACAGAAAGTCATCCAATGACTTTCATCATTCATCTCATCCACATGGCATTAGATCTGCATATGCATCTTGAGTACTTTCCTAAGTTTTTCTTTGGCTTATGTTTAGTTTTAGTGTATTGTCATATATATATCTGAATTATTTTATTTTTAGTATATCTATATATTAGAACTTTTAGTGGAGATAGTGTGAGCTACCATTTCAGAATTTTTTGTTTTTAGGTAACATGCTCATAGTATATTTTACTTATTTTATTCTTTGTTCAGTCGTCCTATTGTAACGCCTCGGATTCTGAACCCCGGACGCTACACAGTGCTTATGATCCTGAAGGATCACAAGCTAACCCTTTTCTGGTACCTATAACTGAGCACTGCATAATATACTATAAAAATGCAAAAAACAACTAGCGGAAACTTTCCATAAGGTTCAAAACTAAAATACAACTGAATAAAGTATCAAAAATACTAAGGCAACTGTCTGAACATCTAGTCTGAAAGCCTCTAAACTGTCTGAATAAGGAGTTGATGGGATAATCCCCCAACAAACTCCGTCTACTAAAATATTGAATCTAGAAATATAATGAAAAAATAGAACATCCTCGAATGATGAGGATTCACTACTAAGTCTACTGCTTCTGGCTGAATCAAAACTGCTAAGGGTTTTCTGAATCTCGTTCTTCTAAATCTATGGTATAAAACACCATAGCGTAAGAGGAAAGTATGTGTCATTACGTGAGAATGTACTTGTAACACCCCACATTTCGGGCTAGAACGAAAACCACCTTTTCTACGTGTAGATGTTCCAAAAGCCATAAATTCTATGCAAATTTGGTATGTTAATCGATTATGTAGTGTGGGAACCTATTTGAGCATGAATTATATCATAGAGATCCCCTAACTCATGGTCAAGTTGAAAGCTTCCCTATCGTTCGAGTTTTAGCGAGCGTCAAAACTTGAGTCAATTTCAATCGACCATAACTACTTGTATATGACTAACTGGGTGGCCTACTATATGTCAAATGAAATCTCTTCAAATTATATTTCCAACAATATCAATTTCTCCTAAATCCAATATCGGAGCAAAAAGTTATGCTCATTTTACTCCACTATTTCAGCCTGGAAAACTGAGTGACGACATTTCTAATAACTTATCACGTCTGTGATGGCTTATCACAAAATGCCATCAGCCTTAGGTAGAAATTCATAAATTCCAGCCCCAAGTGATGACATTTGTGATGACTTATCACAAGTCTGACGGCTTATAACAAAATATCGTCAGGCTTAGGCAGAAACCCATAAAATCCAACTCCCAAGTGATGACATTTGTGATGACTTATAACAAGTCTGACGGCTTATCACAAATGTCGTCAACCGAGATTTTTAGCAATTGGGAAGCAGTTTAGTAAGGGTATTTTGGACTTTTTCTTCACCTCCCATGACCTAAATAATCAAAATCACATACTTAATCATAATAAATCAATTTAAACAACCGTTAATCCTCTTTATTCACAAGAACAATAATAGGGTTTCCTCTTAAGATCATCTTCCAAGAAATTCAAAACTCCATAACTCCTTCTTCAAGATAAGCAATAATCTAAGATTTCTAATCCAAGAAGTTCAAGAAAGTTCCCAAGAACATCAAATTAAGGCCATCCTCTTCAAGAAAGACACGAATAGTTTAGTATCACAATCTAAGAATCTCAAGAAAGCTTTCAAGATCATCTCCTAGGGTTTCAAGGTCAAGTTCTCTACATCAAATCAAGTCTATTAAGGTATGTGGGTTTTGAACAAGAACACTCTTTTATTCTCGTGCCCAAAAATTTTGGTTTTTCTTAAAGAATTTCTTATTTTCAAGAATGAATTCATATTATTTTTCTATATTTCAAGTTTATGAGATTAAGGAATTGTTCAAGTCTTGAATTGCATGATTATCTTATTTAATTATGGTATAAATTGAGAGTTCATGACATAAATTGCATATTCCTATATTGATATCATATTTTCAAGAATTTCCAAGATTTATTGTCGTGAATTGAGCCTTATTGTGAAATTTTGAGTCTTTGCGAATGAGTTATTGATACTTTTTAAAGTTTTTCAAGAAGAGTACATATATTTTTATGTTATTGAGACTTTAAAGCTTATTCATGATAAGTCTATCAAGATTTCAAGAAAGAAGTGAGTTTTGATCCTAAGTTAAGAAAGAAATCTACATCCTTGATTTTGAGATAAAGAGGAAGCATTTTGGATCCCATCACATATTGTTGAAATGTTTTTAAGGTGGATTTTCTTAAGTTATGAGCTAAGTAAGGGAGTAGTATTTATGACCAAGTTGGGATTGATTCCGAGGTCTCATGCCCCAGAACTACGTGCCCCCGTAGGTTTCTGATTTACCCCAAGTGGGTTAAGATAGTGATCACTAAAGTTAAGGTTTTATCTGATGGAAAGGATAGAATAGCTCTCCCCAACGTAGGTAAGAAGTTGGACTCCATGTAGATCACATGGTTTATGTCGGTTAGAAGAAACTCCCAAAGTAGTCCCCACTCTATCTTTGATACAAGTATATGTATTTTGAAAGTTATGAGTCCAAGATTTCTAAGGCTCTCAAGTTTCAAAATCTTTAAGTTTCCAAAGAAGTTCCTAGTTTTCATGAGATTAAAGTGTATGCTCTGAAAGATATTGTTTTAAGACTTCATCTATCTTACAAGTTTGAGAATAAAGAAAGAATACAGATTTAGAATGAAGTGCAATGACTCACGTGATTTACATTACCTATCTTATTATTCATGATTATGATGGTTTTAATTCAAGCTATGTGAGTCATCTATACTAGCATGCATGTTTTCTCTAAGAATTTATGATATTGATTATTTAATTATGTACACCCCCATATACTTAGTACATTCTCAAAAGTGCCGATCCACATATACGTCTATGTGCTACATTGTCTCATAATGTAGGTACAAGACTTATTATGCACTTTCAGATTCGCTCATCTCGAAGCTTCCAATCAGCAGGTGATGAGTCCTTTTGATTCAAGGGCGTAAATCAGTTATACTGTTCGAGAAATATTGTATATTTTTTATTCAGTCGTATTGAGTTTGGATAGTTGGGAGTCATGACCCGGCTATCTAAAGTCAGTACTAGTATAAGCTTCATAGACAATCAGTAGAGTTAATGTATTAAGTTTCAGTTTTATTTTGGTAAAAGCAGAGTTGTAATCTTGTAAAGTTCAGCTTTTGTCTTGATCAAGTTCAGAAAAGTTTTATGTTATCGCTGATTTTATACAGATTTAAGCATTTTATTCAGTTGCTTATAAGTTATTCTAGTAGAAGGGTTAGCCACTTGTGACCCTAAGCACCGTGTGACATCTTGGGACCCATTTTTAGGGCGTTACAATACTGGTACGCTAGATGAGGTAAGGCTAAATGCAAAGGCACATATGCATGAACTATAGTTGATTAGATAACAAGAGACTACTAAATGAGGATATATGCATGAATGCACAAACTATAACTGAAATCATAGTAACACTGAATACTGAATTCTAATAACTGGATTACTGATAACTGGGTTTACTAATAACTACAATCTGAGTTTACTGATACTAAAATCTAATGACTAAGTTTACTAATACTGAAATCTAAGATCAATCCTATCTAGTGGGTGATCCTTGAATCTGCTGATACTGGTACTTATTGACTGTATCTGAGATCAGGCCTATCTAGCGGGTGATCTCTAAATCTATCGATAATGAATATGATTTATGGAAAATAAGATCAAGCCTATCTAATGGGTGATCTCTGAATCATTGGAACTATCTAAGTTCTTTACTAAGCTGACCGACGGTATCTGACAGTCCTGATTTCTGTATAGCTGAACTGAGTTCTATTACTAAGACTGAATCTGAAACTGATACTGTGGGAGGTAATCATCTAACTTACATGCCCTGAATCTTAAATAATGGGGTCCAACCTATAACCCCAGCTGGAAGGGTGTCAGTACCATGCCACAGGTAAAGACACTTCTATGGTCAAGCCTGTCTAATGGGTGACCCTAAATAGAAAGTCAAGCCTAATCTAACGGGTGACTTCTGGGAGGTAGCCAAGCCTTAATCTAATGGGTGACTCCTCATCCTGTGCTGACTACCTAATTCTGTACTACAGGAACTGCTACTAACGACTCTGCCTCTCTAACGGGGAAGCCGTCATCCCTACCCTCGCTCGGTGATGAATCCTACTCCCAACTGAATAGACTCTGAATTGATTCTTAGACTGAACTGAATCTCTTACTGATCATACTAATTAACTAAGCAGAACTGAATCTACTGTGTTCCATTGATTGATGGAATACTACTCAATTATATTATCTGACTGAATGCTACTGAGTTTTGAACTGAATATTTGAATACTATTGAGGTCTGAACCACATACTGAGCTGGAATAGACTGCTACTGATATTACTGAGTCTTTCTAAGTTCTGTAATTGACCGAGTTCTACTAATCATGGCACGACTAAGATTATCTTGAAAACTAACACTGACTCTAAACATTCATCTAAATTGTTGGGTATTAAATACCCCCAGGACTCAATAGAATAAAAATAAATGGGACATGACAATTCGAGAATACTTGACAATGGTCAACAACTCACAATACAATCAATGAGGCAGTTCATCAAGAACTTGAAAGTCATAAACTTGTACATGAATAGGCGTGCATACTAACATATCATAATTCTTTCACTAAGACCTTTCAACAAACACTTAACATGCATTAACTTTTACATAAAAGGGTATTTCATATTAACATGCTATAATGAAACTATCTTCTTCGCATAGACCTTTTATCAAACATATGGGGAGCATGCTTTGGTTATACAACAATTTCTACATCTAATTAACATAGTTACATAAATCAATGTGCAAATTGAAGGGTTTATCATGAAAATTATGCAACGCATCACATACTAGGACTAAATCATGAAACTTATAATCTAGAACATGAACATGAATTTCAACTCACATAAATCATTAAAACTCATAAATATACAATCTTTATAATTTAAAAAGGATTCTTGAACTTTTTGGGTGGAAGAAACCCAAGAATCAACATCTAACATACTTCAAAAGTTTGAATCTTGAAGAAGATTAACTTTTCTTGAAGATTCTTGAATGGTGGCGTTTGATTCTTGAGTTTTCTTAAAGAGGGTTTGTATCTAGTTCTTGGGTTTTTAATCTTGAAAGAAACCCTAACTTTTGGTGTCATAGATGAATAAAGAGTTATGAGCCTTGATCTGATATAAATTGGTGTTAAAAAGGTTGAAAAAAGATCCAAATATCCTTTTAAAATAACTTTAATTCACTGAACGGAAGTGTGCGATGACTTGAGCAATGGTCCATCGCAGGCTCGATGGTTCATCGTCTTGCTCGTCGCATGTTGCCCAGAAAGTAGGGTTACTGCCTCAGTTGCGACATCTTGGGCGACGGTCCATTGCTAGATCGATAGTCCATTGGCCTGACCATCATACTTGGCCAGTGAATAGGTTTTCTGCCTTAGTTTCGATGGCCGAAGTGATGGTTCGTCGGCCTGCCCATCGCTCTTGGGCAGTTTGGACAGTTCTCTGTAAAACTTCCACAACTTTTTACCTCAATACTGTATTTTGACGAAATTGGTATTGTTGGAAAGCTAATTCGATTTCTCACATGATAAAAAGTCAAAATTGGGGAAATTATATTTGATTTAAACATTATTCACTTAGGAAGTCATCCCTAAATCTTCTAGAGACTAAATTAGACTTAAAGAAAGTTTGGGGTATTACACTTATGATACTTATTGAGTACAAGTGGATCGTAATCATTCCTACTGTGCCCTTTCGATACAGACCCTAGTATGAGTATTTACCATGGTAGCTGATTCATACTTATCTGAATGGTGTTCAAGGTATTAGCATGAGTTATGGCTTCAAAACTGACTCTGGACCTTCTCTTACCTATTTGGATGTCCTTACTTTTTATTAGAGAAAAATGTTCTTATGTCAGTATTTACTAGTTGTATTAGATGCTCTTAAGCTTATGACAACAGATTTTGAAATTTTATGTTATTTCTTTATATTTATATTTTATTATATTTTGTATTTAGCCTAACTTCTTTCTAGAAGGCTCGCACTATCGTTAATGTTGTTAAGTGATGGATTTTCTTCCTTATTTGTTAGTTTTTCCTATGCCTTGGTGATCGGCTTACTTATCAAGACTGGGCTACGATAAGTGCCATCATGATCTAGTTCTGGGATCATGACATGATTTTTCTCAAGGATATTTAAGAAACTCGTAAGGGAGCTTTGGAGAGATAGTAAAGTTGTTTGTGTGTGACCTTTATGTCCAGAGTTCGATTGTAGAAATAGCCACTAATAATTGCATTAGGATAATGATGTCTACATCAAACCCCTTTGGATGTGGCCCATCTCTGGACTTGTTAATACGTGATGTTTTGGGTACCAGGCTGCCTTTTTTACCTTTTAAGAACCTCCTAAAATGTGAGAAGATTTATCCTTAATGGAACCGCTCAAATATGTATGTAATATACAGATCCCAGCCTAGCGTTAGAGCCTTAAAATCAAGGGTAATTTGATAGCTAGTAAAGATTTAGCTTATCCATGTATTAACAACATAGGTATGATTACACTCTTGACAATCTTAAATTATGCAATTGATGATCTTGCCTCATAACTCGATGATGTTTTCAAGAGAGTGTTGTCGACACAAGTCGTGTTGAATTACCATGATCCAATACAACTCCAAAGGATGTAGGACAAGACAGCTAAAATGACAACAATCTGGAAAAGCATAATACGACTATGGATTCTTGAATGTTACTGCTAAAAATGGTAGCTTTGTCTTCGGATCAATTGTTGTAGGCACTCAACGCGATTCTAAATTCCAGAAATCTGTTCACCAAATATGACACCTAGTCTTGATGGAACTGTGGCACCTATCTCAGCCCCACCACCAAATATGAATGCACTTAAGAGTTCACCCGTAGCAGAGTCCCCAGATGATGAAGAAGACGTAGAGGCCACTGCTCTCTATGATGATGTTGATGTCTATGAGTATCAAATGGGCGGGTTGGGTTGAGATTGAAAATAATAAATGGGTTGAATTGAATATCGGGTTGGGTCATGACCCGTCCAAATTTACTTTGGGTTGAAATGGATAAAAATCGGGTTGGGTCTTGACCCGCTTAGTCTAAAAAATATTAACCTATTGATATTTACCCCTTGTAAATCCAACTCAAGAAAATAAATTTGGATAGGGTTGGAAAGTTTGGTGAGTGGGTAGAGAGTGGAGTAGGGGTAGGGGTGGAGGGCGAATAAGAATATTTTTCAAAATATAAGAATTCATTTTTTGGAGAGGGGTGTGGAGTAGAGGGTAAGGGATTAGGATGGGGTTGAGGTAAGAAACTTTTTTAAAAAAGAAGTATTTTTTTAAGAAAATCACTTTTTGGAAAAGGAATATGCCATAGGGGTGGGATGGGGTGGGGGACTAGGAGTAATGTGGATAGGATAAGAATTTTTTTGAACAAAAAATATTTTTCTAAAAAAATATAGTTTTTAAAAAAAAATTGGGAATTGTTTAGGGGTGGGGGTGGGGTGCAGGATCTGAGGGTTGAGGTAAAAGTTTTTATTTTAAAAGAAAAAAGGAAATTTAACTTTTTTAAAAAACTATATTTCTTGAGGGTGGGATATTATCGTATAGGGGGTGCAGGGGATAGGGGTAGATGGGCATTGGAAAGATTTCTTTTTATAAAAAATATTATTTATTTATTTTTAAAAAATATTTCTTAAAAAAATATCTTCTTAGGGAGGGGTAAAGAATGCGGTGAATGGGGGAGGGTAGGATTTTGATCGTGAGGTAAGAAAAGATTTTTTAGGGTGGAGGTAGGTGTGGGTGTTCAAGGTAGGGAGGGGGATGGGAATGAGGTAAGTGGGGGCAAACAAATTTCTAAGAAATAAAAATAATATGTTTAATGGGGGCAGGATAGGGTGGGGTAAGCTGGGGGTGTGGTGGGGTTAGGGTGAGGTGAGGTGAGTCATTTTGAGAGTTTGAGGATGCATTGTCGGTTATTTTTTCTAATTTCATTAAGAAAATTATTTTTCTATTAAACGGGTTGAAGTAGAGATTGAATTGGGTTCATTTGAATCCAATTTAAAAATGGGTTGAGACTTAAATGGGTTAAGATTTTACCCAATAGTAAATGGGAAAAGGATATGGCATGGCCATTTAAAAAAAAAAGGTCCATAATTAAAAAAGTGGATATACTGAAGTCAGTCGGCTAAAGTAATTTCCTTTTTTAGCCATTTAGCCCAATTGGGCACATGCAGTCCCCATACTTAATTGATACACTTTTATACCAAATTGATACACTTTTTGAAAAAAAAAAGAAATTTTATGCAAGCACATGCAGTCCCTATACCCAATTGATACTCTTTTATACCACATTAATACAATTTTATACTATATTGACACACTTGCAGTGTCCATATATTCAATTGATACTCTCTTATACTAGATTGATACATTTTTAGAATGCATGTAGAAAGTATATAGAGTCATATAAAATGTGTATCTAAATAATAATTATAGTTAAAAATTGTATAGAATATGTATACAAATGCTATAATTATTATATAGAATATGTATATGTATAGAAACTGTATCATTATTATATATAAATATCTATCTTTAACAATTGTATTATATTAAAAGTATATGATATTGTATTTTATTGTATATATAAGTAAAACTAAACAAAACAAATAGTATGTTATTTTAATAATGTTGGTGAATGCAAAATAATTTGAAAAAAAAAAAAAGCAATTACTCTATTGTTTAAAAAGAATAAAAAAAAGTAAAATTTTTAAAAAGAAAAATGAGTCAAAACGGGTGATGTAGCAAATCTAATTACTAACGAATTACCATAGTTTTAGTTAGGACAACAAATCTAATTACTAACTATCGAGAAATGAGAAAAGTAAAACTAGTACCTATATTACTTTACTATTAAAGATGAAAAGTTGGCCCAGGACACAAAACGGAAAGGACCAAATTGTGATGTAAATTGAGGTGCTATTTATTGGATTTTTAAATTTAGGTGCTAGTTTTATAAAATTATTTAATTTTAGGTGTTATTTTTGTCTTTTTCCCATAATAAATTATCTTAAACTCAATCCATTAACTATTGGACGAATTGGACGAGTCAACTCAATTTGGGTTCATTATTCATCGGCACCCTCACTGGATGCTAATGCACCGCTCGCCGATGCTGCACCAGCACCATCATCTGCTGGAAAGTCGAAGGCTTCCCTTGGTTTATTTGTTGCTTTGGCATCAATGATTGCAGCATATTAAAAGGGATTTTTTCTTTTTTTCAATTTTTGTCTTGATTTTTTTAAAAAATAATGAATAAGAAATAAATGATTTTTATTTCTAATTTAGGGATCATGTGAGATCTATATGAAAAGGACAAACCCAAATATTATGAATGACTTAATAGAATCATGATTGTAAGTATAATAATCACCTGTGTTTTGCAAATCTGCATCAGGCGAGCCAGTAAATTTTGCTGGATGTTTATATATTAGTCTATATTATATGATTGATTTTGAAATTTTTTGAGAAAGAGCGAAGATGAAGATTACATGATCATTTATGCCTAGTTTGTCAATATACTTCTTGATTTTCTTATAATACTACTTTGGACCAAATCAATGTGAAAAAGGCTTCAACCTAATTATCGATTCAACTCGGACTATATCATTTTGTTGGGTTCGAAATCGAGAGGGTGTCATGCGAAAGCTTATAGTTTGCAAATTAAGTAACCGTTTGGCCATGAAAATTACTTTTTCCGGATTTAGAATTGGAGTTGGAGTTGTGTATGGTCATGTCTTTTTGAAATTTTTTTTTAGACTTTTGAAAAATCTTTTTTAAATATGATTTTATGCCCTCAACTTTTAAAAATGACCAAAATCACTCAACTACTAATTTACCTATTAACATACAACCAAATATTGAGAAAATAATTTATATGTCTTCAATTGATAAAATAATTAACAACAAACTAATTATTATGATTGTTATTCTTATAAAATTTGAATAAAAATATCACAAATACGAGCTAAATAAGTTTATCTAACCATAATTAATTAAATAGAGAAAAATATATTTTGATAAATATGATTGATAGATATAAATATATTTTATATATTCTTAAATTTGTTGATGAAAATTCTTAATTATTTTCACTTGAATTAATTATTTTATTGAATTTGTTCTTTTTAAAAAAGGCAAATTCTACAGGATGGTAGTCCGTCCGGCTATGTTGTATGGAGCGGAGTGTTGGCCAGTTAAGAACTCCCACATCCAAAAATTGAAGGTGGCGGAAATGCGAATGTTGCGCTGGATGTGTGGGATGACTAGAGGGGACAGAGTTAGGAATGAGACTATCAGGGAGAAGGTTGGGGTGGCTCCAGTGGAGTGCAAGTTGCGGGAAGTCCGATTGAGTTGGTTTGGACACGTGAAGAGGAGGGACATGGATGCCCCGGTTCGTAGGTGTGAGAGGCTAGCGTTGGATGGTTTTAGGCGGGGTAGGGGTCGGCCGAAGAAGTACTGGGGAGAGGTGATTAGACGGGACTTGGAGCAGTTACAGCTCACCGAGGACATGACCCTAGATAGGAAGGTCTGGAGGGCGAGGATTAGGGCAGAAGACTAGGCCAGTTTGGGGGCACAAGGGTAGGGAATTTTTTTTTGGTGGGGTTTATTCCTGTTATTCTTCCTACTCTTATTTTTATTCCTATTCCTATTCTTCTTCTTGTTATGATTTCGGTGTTCCATGTTTTATTAGGTATCTGAGTGCTTCCCGATGTTTCCTACTACCTATGCGTTACTTTATATTTATATTTATATTTATATTTATATTTATATTTATATTTATATTTATATTTATATTTGTGTGGCGACTGTCTTGAGCCGGGGGTCTATCGGAAACAGCCTTTCTACTTCTTCAGAGGTAGAGGTATGGACTGCGTACATCTTACCCCCCCCAGACCCCACTAGGTGGGAATACACTGGGTTTGTTGTTGTTGTTGTTGTTGTTGTTGTTCTTTTTAAAAAAATTACGAAATTTAGTTAATAAGAGAGATTTGTGTAAAAATTAAAAGATTGGGGTTATATGTAATAATAATGGAAGTTGAAATTGAAAATGAAAAAAGGGAAAACAACAAAAAGTTGCGTTCTATTTTCGGAATTTTATTTCGGAATTGTTTTTCAAAGTTTCATGGCCAAACACCATAATTTTCAACTCCGAAAAAAAAATTCGAAAAAAAAGGGATAAATATCCATGGCAAAACGGGCCATAAGACGGCAATAACTCAGATGACAAATAAAATAATACAAAAAGTATAAAATTATTATATCGTTTGGCTAATTAGCCTACATATAAAACTTAATATTAAAAAGTATAAAATATATTGAGAGAAATATCCCCTAAACAAAATCTTTACTTCAACGAAAAAGTTTATTAAATATGGAAAAGTTTTATATTTTCTTTCAGAAAAAATTAAAAGTAATTATGGTATTACTTTTATTTTCCTTCTAAGAAAAAGTAAAACTTAATTTTGGTAAGAAAATCAGGTCAAAAAATCTAACAAATCTCCTCTTTTTGGCTTGATTTTTTTCACTTGATCCGTCTTCTTAACATCACATGCATAACTTCGTTCTTAATATAATCTTCATAATTATTATTTGCCATGGTTAAAAATAAAGTTTAAAATATCATGATTAAAAATAGGTTAAAAAAATTAATATTTTGCTTTTATTTTTAAAGATGCAGCCACAGGAATATTGAAAATATGTTTAAAACCTATTCTCCACATGTAGTTGAACAAAAATATTCATTATCATCCAATTGATTGCAAATTGATTAGAACCGTCTTAGACTTGTCTTCAACCTCGTTTTACCAAACCACTGGATCTTTAAGCCGTAGGCTCTGATACCACTTGTTGGGTTCGAAATCGAGAGGGTGTCATGCGGAAGCTTATAGTTTACAAATCAAGACAGTGATAAATCAGATGACAAATAAAACAATACAACAACATACCCAGTGTATTCTCACTTAGTGGGGACTGGGGAGGGTAGAGTGTATGCAGAACATACCACTACCTAAAAAGAAGTAGAGAGGTTGTTTCCGATAGATCTCAAGTTTAGGACCAATAATAGTATAACCAATACAAAATGGTACACAAAACAAACTAACAGTATAACAAACACAAAAGATAAGTGCATAATGAACTAGTATGGAATGCAAAAAAGCCAACACCACTAGCCCCAAAAACTACAGCCATAACACTACGAACCAGAAACTCCAGACTTAAAGGAGCACTCCCCTATTACTACCGCCGCGCTCCCACCCTCTAACCCTCTCACCCCGATTTACTGAACCGGAATGCTACACGGTGCTCATGACCTCGAAGGACCACAAGCTAACCCATGACTGATATCTATACCTGTATACTGCAAATCATAATATAATAATGCGGAATACATGGAACTGTAAGGTCATAAGGTTCAAATGAATACAATCATGTGGGTAAAAATACCCAAAACAAGTCAATCTGAACTTAAATCTGAAAGTAAATCTGAAAGCAAATCTGAAAGCCTCTAAACTGTCTGAATAAGGAGTTGAAGAAATATGTCTCCAACTAACTCCGTAAAACTGAACTGAAGAATAAATAAATGAATCAAATCATATTATCCTCGAATCAATGAGGACTCACTGTGTCTCTGGAATGCTACCGCTGCTGCTGGGCTGGAGCTCGTGTCTCTGAACCTATGGTGTAACATGAAAAGAAAACACCATAGCGCAAATGCGTCATTACAACTGGAGTACTGAGTATACGAGGAAGGTAAGCTGAACATAAAGAGTTTCATGCATGAACAACACTAACTGACTAATATGAACGTAGGAGTGCAAACACACATATATAAAAATTGGGACAGTGAATACGTGATAGCATGACCTGTAAGCTAATACATGGTTTACTAATAACTGTCATGACTGATATTGAAACTGATAACATGGACGACTGTATCTGACAATCCTGTATATACTGAAATCTGAAGAATGCCCTGAGTTCTTTTACTGAGACTGATACTGAAACTGATAACATGGATGATTGTATCTGACAGTCTTGTATATACTGAAATCTGAAGAGCTATCTGAGTTCTTTTACTGAGACTGTTACTGAAATTGTGGGAAGTAGTATTTAATCGACATGCCCCATGTATGCCGTTATGGCTAAGCTAGGGTCCAATCTCTGCCCCGACTAGAGGAATGTCAATACCGCCCCACCAGTAAGGACAGCTGTGAGACCCTATACTGACAGTTACTCAAATGAGAACGGTGAAAACCCTAAACTGACGGGTTAAGCCACCTCATCAACCCTAATCTGACGAGTTAAGATATCTCAACCTACGCTGGCTACGTAGTTCTGGAACACAAGAATTGCTACTAAGAATCACACCCTGAACTAGCGGGTGATTTCCCATCCTTGGGTTTACTTGGTGCTAACCTCTAATCCCATCTGGAGGTTCTGTACATGAATAACTGATTGTGCATGACTTAATCTTACTGAATTCCATTGACTGGCGGAATGTTACTAATATCTGACAACTGACTAAGATTATGAGGTTTTCCTAAGTCACATGACTGATTGAAGTCTATGAAATCATAGCTTAAGTTCAAATATCGTGAAACATGACATGGATCTAGGCACACAGCTATAGTTTTCGGGTACAAGTACCCCCAGGACTCGATGAAAGGAAACTGACACACATGACTGACTTGATCATAAGAGTAGAGTCCATAATATATAATATCATAAGTAGGGATCTCATACTATGCATGGTTATCAACAATGTATTGCATGGAAAGGATTTCATATCACATGGAAGTACTTGCACAATCTTTATATCATGTTCATTACATAATCATATTGGCAACACATACCAATAGCATGAAAGTTCATGTGGATTGCATGGTTATCATACATCTTGTTCATAAGTAGGATTTGCAAGTAAATATAGCATAATCTCATAAGGATAGTTCATGAGTATTCCAACAACATTTACAAGGAACATTAACAATATAAAAGTCATTGGAACGTAAGGGCATATCATGAATCCTTCACTTAGTCACAATTTAGCTATATTGCATGATTTCTAGTTTCTTAGGCATTTTATCAAACATCTTACATGCACATCTTAAGCATCGGTGAAATCATCAAATTCATACATCATGAACAACCCAATTTACATGTTTCCAACTCATATGATATCATGAAATTCAAAAAAAAACATATAAAGATACCATCTTAGGAATCACCCAATATCAACAACATGATAATCAACATCCAGCAATATAGAAATCATACTTTATAATGAAAAAGAGGAAAACAAACAAGCATCAACATGGGTATGATCATATCACCACAATCAACCAAGCTTTTGTATTTTAAAGATTGATTCTTGAACTCTATGAACAAATTGAATCCATAGATGAACACTACGCATACCTTAGAAGGAAGATTCTTGATAATTGACGGAGGAATTTTCTTGAAATCAGATCTTTAAGCTTAATTATGCAACCCTAGTTGTTTTTCTCCTTTAGTGCTCTTGGATGATGAGCTTTGAGATGAAAATAGGGTTGCAGTATGTTTAGAAGATATATATTTCGTAGGGTTAATTTTAGGGACGTGTAAGGAGTATTTAAAGACTTAATTACCTTTAAAATAACTCAAAACGGAGTGTTTTTGACACCTGAAATTGACTTAGGTAGTGCCCAAGTGATCGCCTATGCTTGGGTTGGGCGGCGCCTAACCAATCGCCTATGCTTACTGTCTCTCACAAAAATGGGAATAACTTTTCGCTCGGGTATTGGATTAAGGCGAAATTGGTATCATTGAAAAGCTAGTTCGATTTTCTACAATTTGGTGGGTCGAAATCAGCCAAAATACCACATTAGCATCAAGTTATATTCATTCAAAGATGACCCTTGCAAAATCGAATACTAAAACTTGATGGATTCAAAAACTCTTAGCTTGCATTACCTTAAGTGACTCATATGAACATGCTTAATGCATCATAAGCTATCCTATCACTAGGATATTCATGGTAAGTCATGTACTCAAGTATGAATCACAGGGTAGGAGATTTCATACGTAGGAATACTTATTCACTTCCTAGCTTAGAAACATGCGGGGTATTACACTACCCTGATCCGCGTCCTCCACACCTTCCTATCAAGGGTCATGTCCTATGTAAGTTGTAATTGCTTCATATCATACCTAATCACCTCCCTTCAATATTTCTTCGGTCTACCTTTAGCCCGTCTAAAACCATTCATAGTCAGAGCATCACACCTCCGCACTGGAGCATCAGGGTCCCTCCTCATCACATGCCCGAACCAATGAAGCTTCATTTCTCGCAACTTATCCTCCACCAAGGCAACTCCCACCTTCTCCCGAATAATCTCACTCCTCACCCTATCTTTCTTGGTATGTCCATGCATCCATCGCAACATTCGCATCTCTACCACCTTCACCTTTTGGATATGGGAGTTCTTAACTAGCCAACACTCCGTTTTATACAACATAGACATTCAGACTACGACTCTGTAGAACTTATCTTTAAGCTTCGGGGGCACTTTCTTATCACAAAGGACTCCCGAAGCGAGCCTCCACTTCAACCAACCTGCCCCAATACGATGCGTGACATCTTCGTCAATCTCACCATTACCCTGAATTATGAACCCCAGATAATTGAAATTCTCCCTCTTCTGGATGGCGTGAGAGTCTAGCTTCACAATCACTCCATCTTCTTGCGACATATCACTGAACTTACACTCCAAGTACTCAATCTTGGTTCTACTTAACCAAAAACTTTTAGATTCAAGCGTCTGTCTCCAAATCCCCAACTTATCAATAACTCCACCCCGAGTCTCGTCGATCGGATAACATACACCAAGGCACCTCCCCTTGAATATGTCGCGTCAAAACATCCATCACCAAGGCAAATAGAAATGGGCTAAGAGTCGATCCCTGGTGCAACCCTATCAAAACTGTGAAGTGCTCCAAATCTCCACCTACCATCCTCACACAATTCTTCGTACCATCATACATATCCTGAATCGACCTAGTGTACACCACGGGCACCCCTCTAGCCTCCAAGCACCTCCACAAATAAAACAATACAAAAAACATAAAATTGTTACATGATTTTGCCAATTAGGCTACATATAAAACCTAATATTAAAGCATAAAACATGTTGGGAGAAATCTCCCCCTAAACAAAACTCCTAAAGAACTACATTGTGCATGCTATTGTGTTGTTGTACGAGAAAGGAGGGTCTTCTATAGAGTTCCAAAAACCTTTCCTTCAAGAAAAAAGTTTGTCAAAAATAAAAAAGTTTTATATTTTCTTTTAGAAAAAAGTATAAGTAATTATGGGATTACTTTTATTTTGCTTCTAAAAAAAAATAAAATTTAATTTTGGTAAAAATCAGGGCAAAAACCCTAATACACTTGTGCAATTACCTATATATTTTTTGCCACATTACCTGTCAAACTTGGTAGTTTGATAGTCTTGAGTCTTTGAACATGCTCGAGCACCATATTTGAGATTCGGTTTGATATATCATTGGATGAGCTGCATGACTAATGCTGAAAGAAAACCGTAGGTACAATACAGTTAAGACTGAACAATCAACTTCGCAATGTAAGAAATAGAAAGGTTCAATCAATTGTCAATAGAACATCTACAAACAATTACTAAATTCATCGAATTGTTTCAAAGGATCAAAATGGTATAGTTATTGACGATCCCAAAAAGGGTAATTGCAAAATCTAAAAAGGAGGGGGGATGTTCAGTTTCTTCACTGTTCCTCTTTCTTTTCCATCACAAACAGTTTTATCCTTCAGTCAACCTCTTGAATGATGCTGCATCTTTGCCTGCAAATTCAAGTACATTAGTGTATGTAATAAAGTTTATAAATAAACAGTAAGGAAGCAATGTGTTTAAAATGTTCACTATATAGTGCGACATTCTTTATATTGTTATATAATATTCTAACTCATATAAAGTGTAGGGCTACAGAGTGTGGAAGCGTGATAAATTCAACCAAAGATTACGAGAAATTAATAAAAATAGTAAAATTGACACCGAGGTTTTAGGTGGAAAAACCCTCTTTAAATAGAGGTAAAAAACCACCGGCGAGAGAGCCAAAGATTCCACTAATATTGACGAGAGTACAAAATATTTTCTCGGGACTAACAAGACAAAATAGCCCCTTACAAATTCTCTACGAGTATAGAAATACTCAACCAAGAAGTAGAGAAAGAAGAAAATATAAAGGAGAGATTGGCTATTGAAATGTTGTGTGGGTGTCTTTGCAAATGAAGTAGCATTGGCTTTTATAGCCAAATCTGGACCTCAAAAGTCTTGCCTTCATATATGAATGCAGCCACCGATGTTGAAAACACAAAGTCACAAATGTCTTCATCATCCACAATTGTTGAAATATGAGCAACAATTGTTGACAAAAGGAGAGCAACAATTGTTGACCAACAAATCTCCACCTTGATCTCCTTTTGACCGAAAATACTCTCTCGCCATGAAAACCTGTTAACAATGAATAATACCAGCTAAGTCCAAGCAATGATCGAACTTAGCGGCTGGAAGTGGTTTGGTTAACATATCTGCAGGATTTTCAGTTGTATGGATTTTTTCCACAGTAATTTCTCCTGCATCAACAATATCTCGGATAAAGTGGCGTTTAATATCAATATGCTTGGTCTTTGAGTGATGCTTGTTATTCCTGGCCAAGTGGACAGCACTCTGACTGTCGCAGAACATAACAAGAATGTGTTGTTGTAAACCAAGTTCAGCAACCAAGCCTCGGAGCCAGATAGCCTCTTTCACTCCTTCAGTAGCAGCAATATATTCTGCTTCAGTGGTGGACAAAGCCGCAATGGCTTGAAGTGATGAATACCAACTGATAGCAGAGCCGCAGAGTGTAAAGATATAGGCTGAAAGTGATCTTCTCCGATCTAAATCACCACCGTAGTCGGCGTCAACATAACCAACTACGCCTCTTGGATCAGAACTTTGTCTATCAAATACCAAACCAATATCAGGAGAACCCTTCAAGTAACGAAGGATCCATTTGACAGATTCCCAATGCTGTTTTCCTGGGTTGTGCATGAATCTGCTAACAACACTAACCGCATAAGCCAAATCAGGCCTAGTACATACCATAGCGTACATAAGGCTTCCGACTGCATTAGAATACGGGACATGTGACATGCGCCTTTGTTCCTCTTCTGATTGTGGACACTGATCTGATGACAACTTGAAGTGGGCAGCAAGTGGAGTATTAACAGCTTTGCAATCTCGCATTCCAAATCTGTCAAGCATCTTCATTACATACTTTTTCTGTGATAGAAAAAGTTTTCCAGCTTGACGATCTCTGTTAATCTCCATTCCAAGAATCTTCTTGGCAGGACCTAGATCTTTCATATCAAATTCACTGTTGAGCTGCACCTTTAACTTGTCAACAAGAGTTTTATCTCTTGCAGCAATTAATATATCATCAACATATAACAACAAGTATACTAGTGATCCATCAGATAATTTTTGAAAATAGACGCAGTTATCATAACTACTTCTAGAATAGCCATGTCCAGTCATGAAGGAATCAAACCTTTTATACCATTGTCTTGGTGATTGCTTCAAACCATAAAGAGATTTCTTCAGATGACATACATGGTTCTCAATTAATAATTTCCACTCTTTAAAGGTGGAAAAAACTTCATTCTTTTGCTTGAGAAAATATACCCAGAGTTTACGTGAAAAATCATCAAGAAATGTCAACATATAATGACATTTACCTCTGGAGGGAACTCTCGATGGACCCCAAAAATCTGAATGGATGTAGTCCAAAGTACCTTTGGTCCTGTGAATGGCTTTTGAAAAACTAACCTTTCTCTGCTTACCAAAAATGCAATGCTCGCAGAAATCGACCTTACCGGTACAATGGTTGCCAAGATAGCCTTTCTTTTTGAGAATTTGGATTCCCTTCTCACTCATGTGGCCCAATCTCAAATGCCACAACTTCGTGTTGTCTTTGTTGGATGAGGCGACGGCTGCAGAACCTATAACAGTTGAACCCTGAAGCAAATACAAACTACCAGATCGAATTGCCTTTAGTAACACAAGAGCTCCTTTGGACACTTTTAAAACTCCACCTTCAGCTGAGTATCTACACCCTTGAGATTCAAGAGTGCCTAGGGAAATGAGATTCCGTTTCAAATCAGGGACATGTCTGACACTGGTCAAAGTTCTAACGACTCCATCATGTGTCTTGATTTTGATTGTGCCTTTGCCGACAACTTTGCATTGAGCATCGTTGCCCATTAAGACAAGACCACCATTAAAAGATTCATAGGTGGTAAACCAGTCTCTATTAGGAGACATATGAAATGTACAACCAGAATCAAGAACCCACTCATTTTTTGACCTTTGATCAGTACCAGAAGCAATAAAACACTCTCCATCAGATTCAGTTTCTACAAAACTAGCTTCGGCAGATTTTTCGGGTTGCTTACCCTTATCTTCTCTGTTTTGCTTATTTTTCAATTTGTAGCACTCAGAGATTTCATGATTTCTTTTCTTGCAATAACGACAATACTTAGAGTTTTTACCTTTGGATTTGGATTGGTTTTTACCGCTAGCACCTACTTCGTGGTTTCTCCCTCTAACTACTAGTCCCTCACCCGAACTTTCAGAATGAATTTGGGTATCAAATTTTTCTTTGGACAGTAGGTTAGACTTGACATCATCAAAACTCAAGGTAACATTATTACCATATAGCATAATTTCTTTGAAATGTCTATATGAGGGTGGCAAAGAAACAATAAGTAGTACGGCTTTATCCTCATCATCAATTTCGACATCCAGATTTTCCAAATCAATTATGATGGAATTAAATTCACCAAGATGAGATTGGATAGGTGTACCTTCAGACATACGGAGTGTGAAAAGTCGCTCCTTTAACCGGAGTTTATTTGCAAGACTTTTGATCATGTACAGAGACTCCAATTTACTCCATATGCCGGCTGCAGTTTTCTCATTGATGACTTCGCGTAGCACCTCACGGGACAAGCATAATTGGATTGTGGATAACGCCTTTTCATCCGTCTCTTCCCACTGCTCCTCCGTTGTAGTGGCTGGCTTCGCCGATTTGCCGGACAGAACCTTCTTTAGGCCATTCTGGGTAAGAACAGCCAGCATCTGGACTCGCCAGATAGCAAAACTAATTTTACCATCAAATTTCTCAATATCGAACTTCGTCGACATTTTTAATAAAAAATCCCGATTGAATTATCGTGGCTCTGATACCAATTTGTAGGGCTATAGAGTGTGGAAGCGTGATAAATTCAACCAAAGATTACGAGAAATTAATAAAAACAGTAAAATTGACACCGAGGTTTTAGGTGGAAAAACCCTCTTTAAATAGAGGTAAAAAACCACCGGCGAGAGAGTCAAAGATTCCACTAATATTGACGAGAGTACAAAATATTTTCTCGGGACTAACAAGACAAAACAGCCCCTTACAAATTCTCTACGAGTATAGAAATACTCAACCAAGAAGTAGAGAAAGAAGAAAATATAAAGGAGAGATTGGCTATTGAAATATTGTGTGGGTGTCTTTGCAAATGAAGTAGCATTGGCTTTTATAGCCAAATCTGGACCTCAAAAGTCTTGCCTTCATATATGAATGCAGCCACCGATGTTGAAAACACAAAGTCACAAATGTCTTCATCATCCACAATTGTTGAAATATGAGCAACAATTGTTGACAAAAGGAGAGCAACAATTGTTGACCAACATAAAGCATGTAATTACTTTTTAAATTAAAGTAGTTGTCATTAGAAGAATTCAACAATAATGGGAGATGATAACACTTAAATCTCCTAGATTAATGCAAAGTTCTTTCTTCCAATTATAAGTTTCTAATTTATCAAAAATACAAGAGTGAAAGTGTGTGCGTATAAAAGATTTAAGAAAATATAAGACATTGCTCAAATGACAAAACATACCATGAAATTTCCATATTGGTTCATTTCCATTAGTAACAACTTCAAACAGAATGTTATCTCCCTCCTTCAAGTGATTTGCATCGCGTATTTCATTCCATCCATTTGTAAGATACACGTCCTTATTACTATATGAACGTAACATTACATTCCACGACCTCTGTGTTTCATCTGATCTGACAATCAAATTGCACTCCTTGAAGTTGAATAAACCATTTGCCAATGCAAATTGTTTAGGGATTAACTGAAATGACTTATTTATAATCAGATCAAACAGTGTACATCATATTTTAACCAAAAAATATTGATGTTTTTTAAACTTACCAAGGCATCCCTTGAGAGGCTATAGGGTCTTACAGTGCATACAAATTGAGAATGATCAAGAGGCTTGTGAATTGAAGTCTTTGGATGGGGAAAAGTTTTGCTTGATGACTTGATGTCGTGGTTTGGCTTGTCTGTTATATAATTAAATTTGTATACAAACTCATGTCAAGAAATAAATTAAACTATATGACAAATAGAATACTATTAAAATATGAATAGCACCTAATCATCCATGCAGCGTCTTGTTTTGGTCCCGGTAATATTTGACTAAACATATTTAATCTTTACCTAATTGAAATGTCTGCTTTCCATTTATATACTTGGGATAGGTTTAATCTGAATGATATTACCAACAAATAGGGAGTAACAGTATAAGCTTAACATAACACACTCCTAATTAAGTGGTTAAAAGAATAATATAACTCTGCTAAATTTATATTCAAATAATAAGAAATCAGAAGTGCACAGGTCAACTAAATTGAGATTAAAATATGCTTAATTAAAAATAATCGCATGGATCAAAATCATAATTTCTCAATAATTAAGAGATTAAATTTGCTATTAATCCTTTATGAAAATTACTAGGAAATGGAAGGACAATGTTGCATAATAATTTATTTAGCAAGTGTTGTAGCAATTGTAAAACCATTGGCCATTTACATTCGTAGAAAATACTTGAAAGAATATTTGAGAAACCATTGTGGACTTTTTTGTTGGATACATTTGTAACATTGCAACTTTGTGAAAGTCTCAACTATCTAGCACAAAATTATTTAATTAACTTTAATCCAAGATTCTTGAAAACTTGTCATGTTCAAGGTGTATAAAATAACTGAGTTACCATCAAGGAGTGTGGTGGTATTGTAAATCTTTCGTAGCTCCAATAAGAACTTCTGAATATAGGAAGAACTTCTGATCCCTTTTAATAAGTCATAGGCTACCCAAATTTGAATTGATTGGAGCTCCAATAAGACGAAATACCACATTGGAAACAATCAAAATGAATTAAAAATGGGGCGTTACATTGCTCAAAGGAGAAAACTTACTATGAAATTGCCATACTGGTTTTTCTCCACCGGTAACGATCTCAAATGTTATGTGATCTCCCTCCTTCAAGCAATTTGCATCACGAATTTTATTCCATCCACCTCTAAGATATACGCAATTACCATGTGAACGTAATATTACAGGCCACGATCTTTGTCTTTCATCTATGACAATCAAATCAAGTTTCTTGACATTGAAGAGACCATTTGCCAATGCAAATTTTTTTGGTATGTTCTGAAATGTTATATATATATATATATATATATATATATATATATATATATATATATATATTAAAAAAAAAAATCAAAATCAGACAGTGCACATACTTCACATTCAACCAAAGAGTATTGATGTTCTTTTAGACTTACCAAGACATCCATTGAGAGACAATGGGGTTTAACAGTCAATACGAAATGAGAACAAGCTTGGGGACTAGCAGATTCCGCAAGGGGAGAAAGAATATTTATTTATAAAAATGCCCTCCACAAATATAGTGGAAAGAATGCGAAAAAGGATTTAAGGGGTAATAGCGCCATTAACCATGTTAAAGCTTTAGAACTCATTATATTATTAATACCATAAATTTTTAAATTAGATATACCCACCTTAATAGCAAATTAAGAAAGAAATCATAATTGCCATCTCTATATGTTCCTAAATCAGGACTCAAAATCATAATTTATTGTATTTGAACAAAATTTGTACAAAAAATATCATTCCTACTATTTAGAATTACAAGAATAAAGTTTTATATAAAAATACCTTTATGCAGTAATTTTATAATTCTTAAAATCAAATTTAGTTGATTTAGAATTGTTAAACTAATGGAAAAAAAAATTAGTTGTCATTAATTGTGATGACTTCTCATAAGGAATTTTTTTTCATAAATATATTTAATTAATTTTAAACAGTTAAATATTAGAAAATCTTAATGATTCTAATGACTTCTAATAAGGAAAGATTTTACCATAAATATATTAAATTAATGTTCAACTCTTAAATATTAGAAAAAAATAGTAAACAGACGATTTTATCTAAAACAAAAACTCTTAATGAAAGACAAAAAGTTCAAACAATATTTTTAAGGACCTTCACACCTTTAATATATGTGCTCTGTGCGGGTACTTTATTTCAATGAGTTCAATTTTATAAAATCACTTTGATGTCAATCTTTTGGCAAGAAAAAAATTGTATCTAACTAATAAATTTAGAAATCACTTTGAAGCAACTATTAGTATTTCACTAAGTTTTAAAATATGTTTTTCTCAAAAATATTTTTTGAACAAAATTACATTCTTTAGGTTTTAAAAGTAGTAGAAGTTAAACCTCATTCTGTTTGTTAGATTTATTTTAATCTAATCGCGCATCCTTGGACCTAAGGTATTTTCAAATACATACTTAATTTAATGCACTATGTAATCACGGTGTCTTTCACGTTAGTTAATCTAGGACTTTATAATTAATTAATTTTTTATTTAAATCTTTTTTATTATTTAAATTAATTTTTTTATGTGTGCTTTAACATAGCAATTTCATGTAAATGATGAATATGATTAATTGAGCAGCAACTTAACAATTTAAACTCAAACTAACATGAAATTTTTCTAACCCGTAAAAAGAAAACTCAAAAATTAGCCTCATAATCCTTTGCATGAGGTATTAACATACGTTATAATTTAACACATGCCTACACCTATGAAAAATTTTAATTGTTGTATTAACCAACCACATATAAATATAAATATTTTTGTTCACAAGAAAACAAATCTGAAAATCACAAAATTGAAGATCCATTCAAAAAATTACAGCTCTAATTCATAAAGTTCTAAGATCAAAAATATATTCATGAACCTAGAAAATTGTTGAACTTGAAGTTGAAATAACATGACATTATGTGACGCTTACATTACAAATATTCACAAAATTTTATTACAAAGAAAATCATATAATAAAAATATTATAAGATTAAATATATTAAATATGCTTTAGTCAAGTGACGTACACATATCAAAAAACTAATATTACAAACATAAAACTTAGAGAGAATAATGTCTCCAAAACAGAATTCTTTACTTGTGGATGCTATTGTATTATTTGTAGAAACAAAGAATCCTCAATTTATAGAAGTCCAAATTTTTTTTCCTCCAAAAAAGGATTAATTAAATATAAAAAAATGTTTTTTAAAAAAATATTTTCCATAAGAAAAAAACTTTAATTATGGTAGAAAATTTGAGCAAATCCTAATAAAAAGGAAAAACTCTTAAACTTGAAAAAAAAATGTGATCATTAATATTTATTAAAAATGAAATTTTTTTAAAAAACTTTCCTTGATTAGAAAGTCCATAAACTCCAAAAATAAATATTTTTAAAGTACAATTAATCAATATGATTTTGAAAAGAACTCAAGAAGAGTAATATTTTAAATTTACCATATATTTTGCCTTTCCAATGGTTTCTTTAAATTTTTAATAATAAATTAATAATTAAAAGAAATAGGTGAAAAGACAATTTTGTCTATTATAAAGTTTTTTAATAAAAGGCAAAAAGATCAAATCACTTTTCTAAAAGTCTTCACACTTATATATATATATATATATATATATAACTCTATTAATGACATTGATTTATTTTTCATTAAATGACAAGTAATGTTACACTAAATGTAAAAGCGAACCACGATATAATATGGATTGACTAGAGCAGTTATTTACTAAACAAATACAACTGCATTACATTTTAGATTAAAGGTCCTTAAACAACAAAAAATGTGCCAAAAAATATACCTTTAGATTCAAATTTCTTGGGAGTCTCTTCAACATTTTGTGCCTTTAGTTCTTCTTCTTCATATTCTCTCTCACATTCTTCATATAAATCAAATATGGAAACTTTAAAATCCATGTTTTCTTCATGTTTGAATACCAAAATATCTCCCATCTGCAAATCATGTTGCTCTACAAATTTTTCCCAACCGCTTTCGAACAGTCCATTGTTCACTTTCACTTGCCACTTTTTATCTATAGTTGCATAGTCATATAGCGCAAACAATATTTAGTTATAAGACAAATTACGTACACGTCAAAGTTATTTTTTATCGGTATTTTCTCCATCCTCGTCTACTTATTCACCATATTGAAATAATAATTTTCTTTTTACTTATCCAACAACAACAACAACAACAAACCCAGTGTATTCCCACCTAGTGGGGTCGGGGGGTAAGATGTACGCAGTTCATTTTAATAAAATCGAAAAAGATTTATTATTTTATTTCACTAATTTCGTTGTTATTAAGTAACTACGGAGAGTACTAGTAGGTTTTAATACGTATTACGATGTATATATACATATATATCTTGCATTGATTGATTTAATATAAACATCAACTGTAACACTAATAGATGTCTAATTTTGATTTCCAAAACAGTCAATAGGGAAGTGTAATAAAACAATCTCATTATAATTGGATTCTTATTAAAGGAAATGGATAAATAAAAACGAATGGAGGAGATATATACTCCTTCTTTCCATGCACATTTGACTTATGCATTTTTTAAAAAAAGTATTATTAAAATGGTAAATTTTTGTACCATCCTTTGAATATAATATATTTAATATTTTAAGAAATTACTATAATTAATAATAAATGTAAAGTAGAAATTAAGTGACAAATTATTTTTTAATTTTTTAAATTAAAAAAATAAAAAATATATTCATTTTTAGTATAGTAAAAAAGTAAAAAAAAATAAAAATAAAGGAGTATCGAATTTTGAATATTCTTTATAAAAATCCCAACTTGCTGCTCCTTACCTGCCCTTTTCAATATTGCATGTTCGTAGTGATTGTGTCTCTTCATATACTTTATCAAGAAACTTTTAGGAATTTTCTGCAGCATGACAAAAAATATGTATAAATTAAAGAGATAATACATAATTACACACATTGACTATAATACATAATTACACATATGCAGTACCTCCTTTGAACAATTTTGAAATAGTAAATATAACATTTCTTGTTCAACCTTAGTTATAATAAAATAGCATACCAATTATTATCATTCACATGTCAAATTTATTTACATTTTCATACATGGTTTTCCTCTTTTTAAGATAACTTTTCGATATCTTCCTTCATGCTTCGTCAAATCAGTACTCCTTCTGTCATTCATTCATTCAATATTGATCTGTCATTTTTTTTTTTTTTTTATTTCCCAAGGTATCCCTACAGTCGGTAGTCGTGAGACTAATCCTCTGTTCCTCGATTAGCGTATTTTGCGGTAGGAAACTAGCCTAAGAGTTTGCTGTCAATATTGATCTGTCATGTTAATAATAAGGGATATAGCAAAAATGCGGGTTTTATTTCTGTTAGATGTCGAACGCTTTTATCTTGATCACCAAAATGCTTTCTCAGCAATCTTTTCGATCTCATCCTGAAGTTACTAACGTCGTAGCATAGGTAACTTACTTCATTTATATTCTTTTTCTTTTTCATATTTTCATCTCTCCTCCTTTATTCTTCTTTCCCTAACGGCCTAACCCCAACCCTTGGCTCCTCGCCGTCGACCCCATCCCCTTTGCTCTGTGTCCTCAACGAAGCCACCTTTATTTCATTTTGTTTTTACCTCCTAATAAGCTCTAGCCCTCTATTAACATAGCCAAGGCTAAATTATCACCAGTAATGATGGGATTACAAGTTTACAACTCGTAAAATAGAGCTTTGTAATTCTTATCAACCAAAAAAGAATAAATAATTACTCCAAAAATATTTTTTTTTTTTAAAAAAAAAAGCCGAAAAACAATCACGCATTAAAGGAATAGTCTCAAGGAAGATACAATATAGCAATTTACTACAACAACAACAACAAACCCAGTGTATTTCCACCTGGTGGGGTCTGGGGGTAAGATGTACGCAATTTACTAATGAAATTAATATCCAGGTGACCTGTAGTCCAACGCTAATAAATAATGGTGCACTTCAAACTTTCAGTAGATTCGGTTCATTTTACTGGTCATATTATATCTTACAAGTTTAATAAAAAAATGTTTTCTCCGTTCTATTTTATTTTATCCTAAATAAGAAAATTTTAGTTGTGGGTGTATTTTACTAAATTAACTTTTTTATTGATGTTTTAATTTGAAACTCTAAATTTAACTATTATTACTATATGTTGTTTTTAAATAAAGGGTCGAATGGAAAAAAAATTAAAAAAATTGTATTTATTTCATAAATTGGATAAATAATTTAAAACAATTATTTTTAGTCTAAGAATCAAGTAGGATGGAATGAAGGGAGTATTTAAAAAGTCTCCATTCCTTTTAAATTTGGTGTGGATTCAAACTACTTCCTCATTACTTAGAAGTCACAATTTGCACCCTTAAATTTAACTAGTAACAGTAACCCAATAAATTATCCTTATCAATTTGTTTTAGATAAATTTGACTATTTCAATAAATTTAGGAAATGACTACTTAATACCTTCTAATCCGTATTAAGTGAATTGTTAGAGAATTTTTTTATAGTTCAAAATAAATAAATTTTTCAAAATCCAAGAGAGTTCCATATTTATCCTTTTAATGAGATTCTTAATTATTTTACATTTTCTAGGAGAATAATTTAGGACTAATCAAAAGCGTAATAGTAATGAAAAACAATCTTTAATTTATGCCTTTAATGTTTTTTCTTAAATCGTGTGTTATATCCCGGCAATTCACTTAATATTGACTAGAGGAAGTGAATTAAGAAATAATTAATTTTTTTCTTCATTTACTTAAATAAATAAGTAAAAGAAAAATATATTCTCAATATACAAGAATAATAGTGACTATAAGAATATTCATATGGAGTTACAGACTACGATTCTTGAATACTGCGATATATAAACTTACTGTATTATTTTGTACAGGTTTAGTTTAATAAAAAAGAATCTGATCAAGCTCCAAACAAATATGAGAAAATGATTAGTGTGTGATAAGATTATTACGAAGATGTGATAGAAACTTGCCAAAACCAAGTAATAGGTAGTATACATCACATAACATATCCAATGTAATCCTAAAAATAACATCGGAGATAATTTAAAGGATGGAAAGATTATTTTAGATAAATTCTCAACTCAAAATAAGAAAAACTAAAACAAAACAAATGAGCAAATAAATAGTAAATCTTCTAAAATTAGGGTAAGAAGACTAGCTATTATATATGGAAGAAAAAAGTACTCTATAAAATGGAAAGAAACACTCGAGTGAAATCAAGTTTAGAAGAATAGTAGTGATAGTTGTATTTACTAACAAGTTATATTTACTATAACATATAGACATTTCATAGACACAAAGTGAAGATGTTAATTGAAAGTGTTTACTTACAATTCCTTGCTTGAAACCAGGGCGCATGGGTTTAAGAAAGTGAGGTTTCTTTGGAGTGATTTTCATGGTGGTTAAGAGATATTAGTTTTAAGAGTATAGAAAAGAATGATCTTTCATAAGCCTAAGAATGCCCTATTTAACCACTTCAAAAGTCAGACAAGTTTAAGGGTGTGTTTGTTTTCTATTTTCCATGGTAATTAAATTATTTTTTCATATATAATGTGATAGATTAAACTAGGGGAGGGGGGAGTGTGTAAAAGCAAATGTGAATTCAGTTGAAGTTTATAAGTTTCTATAATAACTTCAAATCAATATATATAATAATTACAGGATTCATATAATCACGATCAAATATTGTGGACATTTAGGAAGCTTCTGAACACATGATACATCATAGTTACCAGATTAATAGGAACCTGTAATTGAAATTATGGTTCCGGCCCCGTTAGGAAGATGGAAACCATTAAAAATGCACGGGAGAGTTTCGAAAAAATGATTTTACTCCTTGTGCTAAGAAAATTATTTTTCAGAAATTAAAGAAAATGTGTTGCTCTTATGAATTGCTCCTTCCGTCTCAAATTACCCATTCAAAATTTTCTAACTTGATTTCTCATTTTACTTTTTTTTTTTTTCATGTTTACCCTTTGCATTAATTATTTTTTCTTTAAATTAAAATGTAAAAAATTATTTAATTAGGGTACTATAGTAAATTAGATATATTATTAATTATTTTTCTTAATTAATGTACCATCTCAATTTGAGACGAAGGAAGTATTATTTTTATTTTAAGTCAACTATAAATGGGAAAACTATAAAAACAAACACATCCTAAGTGGAGTACTTAATATACACATTGGGAAATTGAACGTTCACACTTTAATTCCCAACTCGAGGGGATGCAAAAAGCTTGTAACGGTTGAACTGGCTACTAATGACTCGAGAGAATGACAAGAATGGTCTCTATGTTTGGGGAAGGCTTAAAATATTTTTTTTCCTTTCAAATTATTACTGGTGTTTTTCTTTTTCACACTTTCTAGGAAACTAGTTTAGGTGTACGCGTCTTATGCGTATACCTCACTCTATTAAATTTAAATATTACACTAAATAAGATATTTGTTTAAATAATAATGATTAATACAATAATTAAATTTAACATCTTTTGGAGAATATAATTAATTAAACCTAACTTTTAAAAAAAAAAATTATCAAAGCTGATCGACATTATCTATCACCTATAAATTGCAACAAAAAAATACGATGATAGAGACATCAAAACAATATAATTAAATCTAACTTTTACACAAAAAAATTCTCAAAGTCATCTGACATTCATCTACCACCTGTAAACTATAACAAAATGATACGATAATAGAGATATCAAAATAATACAACTAAACTTAACATTAACACAAAACAAATTCTCAAAATAGAGATATAAAAACAATACAATTAAACCTAATCTTTATCTAAAAAAATTTCTTAAAGCCAACCGACATTCATCTACCACCTGTAAATTTATCTACGACCTGTAAACTATAACAAAATAATACAATAGTGATCATAAAGCTTCAATTTTGATGATAATTATTGTCTGAGCGAAAATTTTGACTCTAAAGAATGATTTGAATGAAACAAAGAAGATATATATACACGCGCTGAATTCTATTATGTTGACAAAAACAGTGAAGAACTTGAGGTTAGAAAATTCAGCATCCACCAATCTAGACATGCAACCGAATCAAGTTAGATTAGCATCAATCATATTTTTTCAAAAAGTAAACCGATTTCTTCTCTAGTTTAACGTACATCTCAATATTTATAGAGGTATTTTCTTAATAGAGTCCCATTTTAGGAATTTTTTTCTATGCTATTTTAGGAGTATTTTTCTAATTGATAAGTACAAAGGAAAATATTAATTGATTCTCCTTCCATATATTTTAGGAGTCCCATATACTTTAGGATTCCAGTTAATATAATATAAATAATTAAATAATAGATTAAAAAAATAGTGAAAAGACAGTTTTGTCTAAAGGAAGGTCTTTTAATGAAGGGCAAAAAGTTCAAATCATTTTTCTAAAGGTCTTCACACTTTTAATATATTATAGATTATAGATATTAATTTGAATAAGTTTGTAACTATTTAGAAAAATTACCTAAATAAACAACATAAGTTTCTAAATTTTTAAAAATCTCCCCACTTCTAAAAAATTACTTAAATCCCAACATTTCATACTTTTTGGTAAAGTTAAGATATACGTTAAAACCTACAACTAAGAAACCGATTCTTTATAAAAAATAACTCATTTTCTCCTCTTTATATGTCTTAATTCAAGCAACAGTTTCTATCCAACTCTTTCAACATTAACGGCAACATTAACGCCAAAATTTTAATCACAATTTTCTCCTCTTCTTCTTCTTCACATTTTTTAATTAAGGTATTTTTTCTCCTAAATATATCTTCACTTTCTTCTTATTATGTTAAATGGTTTTTCTCAAAAATCAAATTAAAAAATATCATATCCCTTTAACTCACCCAATTGATCGTTTGGATTTCGTGTTAAAGATGGTGATATTTTAGGTGCTCGAGTTATGGGTAAAACTACTATTTCGGCAAAGAAAATTTTTCATAGTGAGGTTATTTTCGGCTGATTTTCGTTATCGATACTTTAGGTGAACCTTCTAATCCAATAATATTTTACTGCGTGAAGAAAAAAATAAATTGAAACCTCCAATAAAGTCATGTCTGGAAAATATCTGAAATCTCCGGCATGTTCAAATCTGGAAAATAATTGGCTATGATACATATTTATATATGCGTGATACGTTTTTTCAATTCTTTGTATATTTGATTTTTTTTTTTATATATGTATCTAATGTTTTATAAGTATTATTTAAATTAACTCAACAATAGATACATGTTTACAACCTTATAGATACATTTTCTCTTATCTTGTATCACTGTTTCACTGTTTATGAATAGTATGTATCTCATATTGTTTAACATTTATTGATTTAAGCATATCAATAAATACATGTACATGTATTTCAACCAAGATACATATATTGTATTATCTTGTATCTATAATATTATGTTCATACAGTTTTTCTATATGTTGTTTGTGTTATTGTAGAGTTATTACATCTAATGTTATTTTTTTAATTTAATATTTTTTTTAGGATTCATTCCGAGTGAAATATGTTACCGGGATAACACAACAAGATAGTGAAAGTTTGTAAGTATTACATTACCTTTCCATTGTTTTCATTATCTTATACAAATATATATGTATTGTTAATTCAATTAGTAATCGTTATGTAGGAATTATGGTGTATTTGTAGTTGTTTATGCCGCATACCTGAGCGAGGGATTAGGCATCCCCTCATCGGGTATTGATGTTCAATACCATCGGATGAGATATGACACTCTTTTGTGCAAGTATGGGCTCTGTAAAGGCGAAGAAAGGATACTTTAGCGAGAATGACGATCCACCAAGGCCAAGGAGCAGCTTCACACAAGAAGAAAAAGTCTATGCTTTGCATATTGAGTAGTTGTTTACTTGTTGGCTAGTTGACTGTTATATAATTTGATGATGTTAGTACATGTTGTTATTATTTTTGTAGATGTTTTTCAACATCATGGATTCTACCTTATCACCAATGATTGCCATATGGCTATTCCAAATTATGATATATTATTATTTTGTTGTACGTTTTTGTTACACTTTACAAAGTCATTATATTTAACATTTTTTGTTACATTGTATTAGATACATATTTATAACTATATGTATCAAGTTTATTGAAACATATATAACTAAGTCCAATAATGAAAGTAACTAACACAACATATATTATGCAACATAATGATACATCGTACAATTAAATCTCATATTCAATCATCATAATTTTCTTTTTCTTAATTTTTTTTTCTTTGCAAGACATTTTGTCTCTATATTGAATAACAACGAGCTGGATGTAATTGTCCATACGCTTCATATTGTTCACAAAATATATTTTTCAATATATATAAAATTTTTTACGATTGTATCAATGGTTAATTTCGTAACGATCGTCTTGTGCAATATGTAAGCAATTTATCAATGAACGTTCAGATAAATCTTTTTATATCATTTAGTTACTTTGAATTAAATATTGAATTCACAAATACATAAGAAATTCATTAAGCTTCTTAATGTGAACATTTTTTATTTTTCATTAGATACATTTTTTTATTTTTATATGTATCTAATGTTTTGTAATTACTATTCAAATTAACACAACAATAGCTACATGTTACAAGCTTATAGATACATTTTCTCTTATTTTGGATTACTGCTTCACTGTTTATGAATTATATGTATCCGTATTGTTTAACATTTATTGATTTAAGCATATCAATAGATATATGTATTTCAACCAAGATACATATTTGTATTATCTTGTATCTATAATATTATGTTCATACAGTTTTTCTATATATTGTTCTGTGTTATATTTTTGGCTTAAATATGAAAACAACTTTGTATTTTTGGCTAAATTCCATCAACAAGAGATACATATTTTTGTTTATCAAAACGTTTGGCTTTAAAATTGAAACAACGATGAATTACACAATTTGACAGACTATAATTCAATAAACTAAAAACGAGTAATTTGACAACTTAAAACTAGTAATTTGACCCACAAACTTAAAACTTACAATTCTAAGAAAATTCAGATTATAAACGAGTTGACAAACAAATCATGAGTACATCTCTTGATTATAATTTGACTTTTTAATCTGTATTCATGAAGGATGAATTGCATACATTGTGACATCCGACTATGAAATAACTAGTGAGGAAAAATCTTTATCGACTTTTCTTGAGATAGCGATTGAGATCGACATTGGTACATCTCCGACTACAACCATCAATCTTTTATTCGTCGTGCTTGATATCAGACAACCAAACACTGAAATGTACTAATAAGACGCAATATTCATTATTACGAATCGTCGAAAAAAAAGAACAACAACAACAAATAACAGAGAAGAAGGGATAACAAATTGAGATCGACACTGGTAAATCTCCGACTACAACCATCAATCTTGTATTCTTCGTGCTTGACATCAGACAGCCAAACACTGGAATGTACTAATAAGACGTGGTATTCATTATTACGAATTGTCGAAAAAAAAAGAAGAACAATAACAAATAACAGAGAAGAAGGAATAATGAATTCTTTTTCAAGAATAATGGATTTTCTTTCGAATGAACCCATTAAAACTATTTATTCATTTCAAATAACCAAATAAAATTAATAAATCAGCAAAAAAATGGATGTCTGAAACTTTTCAAGAAGTTGTGAAAAATTTTGGGTATTTCCAAACAGATTATGAATGTTGTTTTGGATTAGAATTGTGGAATAATAAGATAATTGCCATAAATCGTGGGATTTAATTTTATTTTAATCATAATTAGTTAGATTAATTGCACTTCTAATGCTAATTTATCTATTACATTCCTTAAAAAGTGCAAGTTAGTTTACTTCAAACATGTATCCCTTATATGTATCTAAGTTAATTAACATGTATGATCAATGGTCAAATGTTGGAATTTTACGAAAATTTTAAAATAGTTGGGACTTTTAGTAATTTCTAGTAAACATGTCGTTATATATGTAATTTTTACTAACTACTTTGTGTAAATTATATGGGTGACCATTCAATTTTGTGTGCACTACCCAAAAGTCACTATTCATTATTTTGTTACACAAAAGTCATTAAACTTTGCCTCATCATTCATAAAATTCAAAGAAAATGGTCAAAAGTTCCCCCAATCTTTATCCCAAATTCCAACTACACATTTATACTTTGCGGGGGTCCTATGACCCCCTGAACTATTTTAAAGTGGAATTATTACCTCCTGAACGTTAACATGACAAGAGAGTGTGTTTCACTCTCTTTAAAGAGAGTGAGAACGAATTTTTTTAATTAAAAATTTATTTTTAATACTTTTTATACAAATAATTTTAATTATTACCTTTCTTGTTCATTTTCTCATGTCTTCTTCTTCTCTTTTTTAGAACAAAAATTCAAGAACTCATTAATGGAGTTCCTCATCTTCCTCATCTCCAATTTTATTTTCTCATCTTTTTTGTACTCATTAATGGTGAGGACTCATTAATGGTGTTTTTTGATAATTTGAAAAATGTTATTACCGAAAACAAGAAACACTTGAACTAAGAAAACAAGAAGATTTCTCCGATTAATGAATTCTTGAATGAGGAAGATGAGGAACTCCAATTCCAAAAACTTGAAAAAAGTCAAGAACTCCGATTTTCTCTCTTTTTGCTCAAGATCCGCCATTAATGGCGAGCTCAAAGCTTTGAATTTCCACAATGCCATATATAATTTCCAACATAACCCATAATGCCATATATAATTTCCAACCCATTTCTCTAATTTTTTCTATTTTTGCTCAAGATCCGCCATTAATGACGAGCTCAAAGCTTTGAATTTCCACAATGCCATATATAATTCCAACATAACCCACAATGTCATACATAATTTTCAACCCATTTCTACGATTTTCTCTTTTTTTTGCTCAAAATCCGCCATTCAAGAATTCATTGATCGGAGAATTAAGCAGCGTTCGATAGAGGGACTTTCAAATGAATGGCCCGCTTGTCATTAATCCGATTTTCCTGATCTTGGGACTTTTTCAAGAATTCATTAATCCGCCATTTTTTTCCTCAAGAATTCTATCTTTGACCCACGAAGATGAAATTGGGTTGAAGAAGAAAATAGAGCAAAATTAAAAAAATGGGGAAGAAGAAAGGAAATAATAAAGTTAAATAATTATTTTTTTATAGTAAAAAAAGAAAAAAATGATGTGGCATAACATGGCATGACGTGGCAGCGCGTGCATCACACCACATCCCAAATGACTGGTTGTCAGATTTTAGGGGATAATAATTCCACTTTAAAATAGTTCAAGGGATAATAATTTCACTTTAAAATAGTTCAGGAGGGTCATAGAACCCCCGCAAAGTATAAGTGTGTAGTTGAAATTTGGAGTAAAGGTTAGGGGGTCTTTTGACCATTTTCTCTAAAATTCACTTTGACAAAATTTGATTAAAAAACTAATAAAATATGGGATGAAATGAAAAAAAAGATCTCTTAAGTTTGAAGGTTTGTTCAAAATGGCCCCTCAAATATACTTTTGCGTAATTTTGATCCTCTATATTGTTAAAAATGAGTCTTTTTATTTACATATGTTTGACAAAGTCTACCGACCAAGTTTAACGAAATCGAAAAAAAGTAAAACAAAAAAATCTTAAAATTTATTTATTATAAATGTACAATAATTATATTTTTATTTTACTATTACACTATTATTTTGAGTAATTTATAGACATTTTTTCTTTACTTTTGTTACAGATTTTTAGTAGATTATTAAGTAAATAAATATAATTATTAAATTATTTTATAATAAGTTCTATGAGTATTCTTATCAATATATTGTATATGCGGAGTAAAATGCAATATATTTAGTAAATAAAGTTACTAAAAGAAATTAAAAAATAAAATAATGTTACTTATTGTAAAATAAAAAAAATCAAAACGTTTTGCGGGGTAGATTTTTTGAGGGGTCAGGGAGGAAGCTGAAAGATTTGTTGAAATTAGTTGAAAATAAGAGTATAATGGAAAATTTCAAACTTATATCAGTATCTTACTCCTTAATATTTCAATTACTATTTTTTTTTATGAAATAATTGAAATATTAAGGAGTAAGATATTTATATAAATTTAAAATTTTCATCAGATCCCTATTTTCAACTAATTTCAACAAATCTTTCAGCTCCCTCCTTAGCCCCTCAAAAAAAATCTCTCACCCAAAACTTTTTAACTTTTTTATTTCATAATAAGTAATATTATTTTATTTTTTAAAATTTCTTTTAGTAACTCTATTTACTAAAAATATTACAATTTACTCCGTATATCCAATATATTGATAATAATATTCTTAGAACTTATTATAAAATAATTTAACAATCATATTTTTTTACTTAATAATCTACTAAAAATTTGTAAAAAAAAGTAAAGAAAAGATGTCTATAAATCACTCTAAATAACAGTGTAATAGTATAATAAATATATAATTATTGTACATTTATGATAAAGAAATTTTAAGATTTTTTAGTTTTACTTTTTTTCAATTTCGTTAAATTTGGTCGGTAGACTTTGTCAAAAATATGTAAATAAAAAGGTCCATTTTTAGTAATATAGTGGAACAAAACTGCTCAAAAGTATATTTGAGGAGCCATTTTGAACTTACCTTCAAATATAAGAGATCTTTTTTTATTTCATCCCACATTTTATGTAGTTTTTAATCAAATTTTGTCAAAGTGACTTTTGTAAAAGATGAAGCAAAATTCAATGACTTTTGTGTAATAAAACAAAGAATATATTAATTTTTGGGTAATGAACACAAGAATGAATGACCACCCATGAAATTTACTCTAACTATTTTACCTTTATAATTATCACTTAAAATATAATATCTCTTTATTATATATTTTACTCTATTGAGGTGTTTGTATGAGTAGAAGTGCCTCTTAAAGGTTGCAAGTTCTACAGAATGGTGATTAAATTAATGATGTTGCATAGGGCAAAGTATTGGTCTGTCAAAAGTTTTCACATTCAAAAAATAAAAGTGACGGAGAATATAATGTTTTTGAGTTTACTAGAGGAGATAAGATTAGAAAAGTGCTTATTCGAGATAAGGTACAAGTGATTTCACTGGAAGACAAGATGCAAAAAATAAGGTTGAAATGGTTCAGATATATGATGAGAGAGTGCAAAGATGAACCAGTGTAGAGATGTGAGCGATTGTCTATGAATAAATTTAAAAAGGGTGAGATATACCGAAGAAATATTAGAGTGATGTGATAAAAAAGAATACGAATTAGTTACAACTTACCCAAAGTCGGCCGAATTTATACAGAATTTATTTTCATTTTCTGTAAATAAAATGAAAATATCATTGATGATGATGATTGAAGAATATATAACTCTTTATAAATGACAGATGAATTCCGTCGCAAGCTCAAATGGTATTTTGGCAGCACTTGTAATTTTTTTCATATGTAGTGATTTAATTTATGATATAATTTTTAAATTTATTTTAATTTGATGTTTTAAAGTAATATTTAAATTATTTAAATAATATATCATCATTTAATATTTTTTGATGTATCTATGTATATAAATGTTGATTGAAAATTTTATAGTAAGTACTTTTCGATTAAAGAAAAATAAAATTTTAATTAAAAATATTACAATAGATATTTAAAGTAGTTTTTTTTTATAAAATTATTCTAGTCATAAAAGTCTATTGATATATATGTTTTTTGGTCATTTGTCTTTCAAAAACACTTCTTGAAAAAAATAATTCAAACACAATTTGTTTATCAAAAATACTTTTCAAATAAATTTATCAAACACAGATTTTTTTTCTCAAAAAAACTTTTCTGAAAAGCTACTTTATAAAAATGTTTTCAAATAAATATTTTTCTAACAACAAATCCAAACAGGCTCTAAGAAAGAATTAAGAATAGAGAGAATGAGAGTAAAATTTGAAAATTGAAAAAGAAGTAAAAAACAAAAAAAAATTATAACTTAAAGAGCTAAACAAAAGTACTAACGTATTTTTTTAAGGAAAAAATATAAAGTGATTGGTCATTCTACTATCAAATCATTTGTCCTTAACAAAACAAAAGTACTAACGTATTTTTTTATGGAAAAAATAAAAAGAGATTGGTCATTCAACTATCAAATCATTTGTCCTTGACATTTCCTATTTTTAAGCTACTGTGTACTTTATTTCCCAACTAAAAGTTTTTTTGCTTTATTTTACATAAAAAAAAACTTTACTCACGGTATAAGTATTAATTTTTATTTTTTAAAAAAAATTTACTTCAATAATTATTAGAAAATAGAGCCCCCCAAATTTAGGGGCGGCCTAAGGCAACGACCTTTTCGCTAAACCTATTCAGCTATTCCTGGGTAAGCTGAATGGACCCCCAAAGTAGAAAAGTGTTTCTCAATTAAACAGTTTTCTAACAGTAATACCAAACGAGTTCTTGAGAGTAAAATCTGAAAATTGAGAAAAAAGTAAAAAAAAAAAAGAGGTGATAACTTAAAGAACTACAAAAAATAAATAATGTTTTTTTTTTAATAAAAATTACACAAATACACAATTTATGTTTTCAATATTACAAAAAATCTCAACTCTCTAAATATATTACAAAAATCCCAATAAATACATAAAATGTTATGTATATGTCGGGTATATTATATATATTAATAGAGAGAGAGTAAAGTAATTAAAAAAGTAAGAGAGTGTAATACTTTCAAAAAGGTTGGTATTTATGTTATGGGAAAAATAAAAGGTTACTAATCATTCACCTATCAAATCATTTGTCCTTGAAATTTCCTATTTTTAAATTATTATGTACTTTATTTTCCATCTAAAAAGTTCTTTCCTTTTATTTACATAAAAAAATTTAACCACCGTGTAAATATTAATTTTTTTAAAGAAAAATCTACTTCAATAATTAGTAGAAAATGGAGTTCCTCAAATTTAAGGGCCTAAGACAATGACCTTTATGAGGGGTTCATTGTTATTGACTATTCTTGAAGTAAAATGACACTAATTACATGATTCATTCTTGGAAACCTCTCATATATGTAATATTTGATATGATATTATGCTTATTGAGTTTATTACTGAATAATTAATTCATCTTGCTTACATGAAATAAATGATATTGTTTATTGTTACCGTTTTTTGAAAGAACATTTATTCTATGATGTTTTATGATTTGTCCTCATTAAAACAGTTGTGGTTAGGTGTTATTACTTACTGAGTTAACGTCTCACTCTTCGCTATTATTTTTACAGAGAACGCAAGTGACAGTGAGGATTTCGTTAGTTAAAGTGTTCAAGTTAGCATATTCCCGGTGAGCCCCGTATTTGTCCGCGTGGGCAACAATTTAATTAGTTGTTATGTTCTTTTCTTGAAAACTCTTAGAGTCGCTCTATAGTCATGTCTTTAGAGTTTTGAGTATTCTTTCATTATTTTGGACTTAAGGAGTATTCGAGCTCCTCTCAATTTTTGGAGATGGACTTCGTATTGTTATTTGGTGGTATTGGTGAATTATTGATGCTTTTGGTGAATTGTGTTGTCGTTGGTGTATTGGTTGTGATGTTGGGTTATTGTGTTGTGGATTTGAGACAAGGAATTTTCTTGTTAGGCCTCAAAATAGGGGAATCTCTGTCCAATTTTCTATAGAATTATGATGAGGCTTGCTTTGGAGTCTTAACCTCGTTAGCACCAGTCATGATTCTATTTTGGGTCATGACATTTTTATACTTTATTAAAAATCTCTGCAATAGACAAAATCCTTTAATTTCAAATAAATAAATGTTACACGTTCAAGGCATATGCTATTAAACTAGTATATATACATACATACATATATACATACATACATACATACATATATATATATATATATATATATATATATATATATATATATCGTATCTCAATCTCAACTTACCTCTCCGACTCGTGTTCACAAAAAGAGTTTACATAAAAGTATCTCATTTTCTTTCAAAAGCAAGTGTTTCTCAATGATACTAGTATCTCATGTATGGAACGAGAATGTAATGCTCACAATTAACTCAATATGATGATATCTAATCAATCAAACACGTATATGTATAAGCCAGTCAAAAAATCAACTCAATATGTTCACAATTCATGATTATTAACTCTAATTAGGCACCATCGAATAAATATGCTTATAAGACATCATTAATATCATATAGACCCCTAACTCGGAAATTTCAATCACAACAAAGGCAACCAATGCTCAAATAAGGACTACAATAGAAAAATAAATCCTCTAGGGTAATTTATCTAGAATAAAGATATCTAAATGCACAAATAAGGTTAATGATGTCAAATAAAGCCTCCATACGGACAACACACAATATTAGATATCACAAGTCAATAACAACAAAGTATAATACCTTACATGGTCACACAACAGTTATAATAATCCCAAAATATAAATGTAATACCTCGAATTTTGGTCCTTGGAAAATTCCCTGAATTTTGAACTCACTGCCCAAGCTATAACTCACCTTACGAGTCGTAATGTGTCTATACGGGGCGTAGGACCCTAATTGCAGGGGGACCAGTGTGTTACCCTAAAGTTTCTGATCTAAGTACACTTAGGACCATACGATTCTTTGTGAGATATTATGAGTCATAATATGTGACTCACAGTCTTACTAGCATAGTGCCTAAATATTTCTGTCCTGAGTACGACTGGACCCTACGAGTTGTAGGGTCACTTGACGAGTCATGTGGTGTGAGTCATAAGGTCAACAGTTAGTGTGTCCAATGACACTATCTAGACTATGACTCGTGGTGACGAGTCATAAGATGTCTTAACAAGTCATCATGAGACTCGTACCGACTGAGCGGTCGAATTTCAGCATTTTAAGTAAGGTCATTTTGGCTAATTCCCCCATTTCCTACTTAGTTTCAAGGCCCGAGGTTACCTCATTGTCGTAATACGATGCTTAAGGCCACAAGTGACCCCAAGCTAACCCATGATCTGATCTGCTATGAGCACTGAAAAAAATGATAACACAAACATCATATGAGGAAGGTAAACTAATAAAAACACTTTGAAGGTGGAATATTGAATCAATAAACAATATGTCTGAACTGCTAATACAACTGAAAAACAAGTCTGACTGTCTGAATATCTAAATATCTGAAAGCCTCTAAGATATAAGAAGCTAATGGGACAGACCCCCAACTATCTCCAACTGACTAAAATAAAGAAAATACTAGAAATAACTATAAATACTTGTCCTCGATGGATGAGGACTCACCACAACTGCTGCTGAGTGGTACTGAGTTGACTAAGAGCAATCGGGGAATCGAGCATCCAAACCTATATTAAGAAATCAATATAGCGCAAAAGAGAGTATGTAGTCATTACTTTGAATGTATTAGTACGGGAGATAGAGACTAACTAAAATGCATGTGGATACTGAACATGAATGCATGAACAGGTAAAATGAATGCAAGACTAAGTAAAACATGTACTAAAATAATCTGTAAAACTGACTGACTAAATTGCTGATAAATTAACACTTGGTTATGCAAACCTGAGCTAATATGATCTGGATACTAAATTGAAACTGTAGGAGCTATCATGTAACTGACATTCCCCAATCTAAGCTAATTAGGGTCCAACTTGTAACTCTAGTTGGAAGAGTGTTAGTACCTTGCCATAGGTACCGACACTGGCTGTGTTGATCCACTAAACTCGTGTCTCAAAGGACTAGGGTGTCACCCTCTACTGGCAGGTTCCCCTAAGAGAGTGTCAACCCTCAATTGGCAGAAAGACCTCTCAAAACCTATGTTGGCTATGTAGTTCTAGAACTCAGGGACTGCTACTAAAGGTCGCACCCTCGACTGGCGGGTAAGCCCCCATCCCTGGATTTACTTGGTGCTAAATCCTACTCCCAACTAAACTGATACTGGTACTAATTAAAGTCAGCTGGATATCACAACTGATAATGCACAACATGATCATAACTGATTGAGTATAATAGTAAAACCATGATCTGGCTGACTTGTTGCTTAAAAATGCAAACATGTATAAACAGATAGGTATCGGGTGTTCATAACCCTCTAGCACTGAATAATACTTTAAATACAATGACATTATTTAACAGCATGCAAGGAAATTCATGATTTAGAGACTCAAAACATAAAATATATCCCCAACTAATGAAATCTATGGTTTTAAGTATGGGAATATGTTAAACTTATGAGGACAACATACTAACATGGGTTAATTCATAAATTACTAAATTAACATGGTGTCAACTGGGGATGATATGATTGATTGAAGTTTAAAGCATGTACTAACATAATTCACACGAATAAACATATTGGCGTGACTTAAATTCAAAACTACTAGGAGAACATTGAGTAAATTCATACTTAACATTGGAATTTCATAAAAAATAGAAAAATAAGAACATTGAGTAAATTCATGCTTGAAAGCTAGGGATTTTTGGGACTCAAAGGGTGAAAGGAACCCATTAATGAATACCCCACATACTCGAGTTTCTTTAATTCTTGAAGAAAAGCTTGAAATTGAGACCTTGAATGGTTGAATCCTTGGGAAGAAGCTTATAATTTGTGTTCTTAAGAATGGGGATGATTTTTACAATGTTAACTAATAGGGAATAGGACAAATAATGGCCCTTTTGGTTTTAATTCATTAATTAGGTGATTTAGGAGAGGGGTAATACCCCATATTTCCCTAACTTAAACTAACTCTCAGTCAATAAACATGGACACCCTAACTTAAACTAACTATGTTTTGTATAGCTGACGTCAATTCTGAAGCACGTCATACATGGGACAGGCTGTCAAAGTTGCCGTCAATTTTAGGCAGAACCTGAGATGAAATGTGACGACGTTTAGGAAGGACCATCAAATATATGACATGGCATCAAAATTGCCGTCAACCAGAAGCAGAGAATACTGATTTCCAGTGAAGTTGTGATAGCAGTTGTCTCGCGCCATTAAGAATTTTGACACGCTATCAGGTTTGCCGTCTGAAAATTCAGAAGATAATAATTCACTGGAACCTTTGACAATATCTCGCACATGTCATCAGACATCTGACACGCCGTCAAGATCATCGTCGTACAATCTGAAGAAAAAACTGGAACTTTAATTTTATTTCCTCATTTAGGGTTGACTATTTAAAGACTTCTTTTAGGGTTTTTTAGGGATCGATCATTAATTATCAGAGAAGAACTTCTAAAGAGAATTACGTAACATTGCTTTATCTTTACCATCAAATATTTTTCTTGTTTCTTTACAAAAGCACTTATCAACTATTTTTGGGTTTCTATCTCGCGAGTAACTTGAAGAAACTACTTGTTGTTTTTCATCCATTTGTAAGTTTATCCTTATTATGATGAATTCAACTTGTTATTTCATTCATCAAATCATGAGCGGCTAATTCCATTAGCCGGAGTTATGGGATCCATGGATTAGGGTCTGATAGGTTACTAGGCATTTAACGTATTCAAAGAGTAGTAGGGCATCTTGAAATTTTGTTGTTTTGACTAAAATCTATTGGTTACAAACATTAGATTATGCCTTAGGTTTTATTTTCTTCTAATGGAGAAATAGACTAGAGGACGGGAATTATCAACAGGGACTCAGAAGCTACCAACCTTCTTTTTAATGATTGATGTCGTAACTGGATTAATCTACCTGGGATAAACATCCTATTGGAAATAGATAAGTTATCTAAGTTTGAGAGAATTAGATAATAAATTGTTTGGTGATGTCGATCGATAAGTCAGACAGTATCATAGTCAGGGATATTCTGTTGTTTCTACTTACTCCAAGAATCCCAAGCATTACCTAGTATTTGTTAACATCCAATACCTATGGTGATCATAACTCTGGTTTCTCATTTATATTGATTACAACACTAAAATATTAAAAGTGACAATTGACTCTCTGTGAAATTTAAACCCCCATCTTTGGAAACAGTAAACTACCAGTAAAGTATTTTGTAAACAAATTAAAGTTCACACATTATTCCCTGTGGGATTCAATCCCAACCTAGTTGGGTTTTATATTGACAATGATTGCTTACACCCTATCAAGAGTGTAATTTGAGCGTTATCAGCATTACTAGGTTCGGCTATGTGTGCCAAGTCTAGACGGTTTGAGGCAATGAATTCTTGCAGAAACAAATGGCTCACGTTACTCTATTTACCCAGGGGCCACTAAGCTGTACCATGATTTGTGGGAGATCTATTGGTGAAGTGGAATAAAGAGGGATATTGTAGAGTTTGTAGATAAATGCTCTACATGTTAGCAAGATAAGATTGAGTACCAGAAGCCTAGTGGGTCCATGCAGGAGTTCAGTATTCCTACATGGAAATAGGAAGAAGTGAACATGGACTTTGTGATGGGTTTGCCTCGTACTCGTCATCAACGTGATTCTATATGGGCTATCATAGGCAAGATGACCAAATCAGCTTATTTCATGACAGTACATGCTTTTTATTCAGCTGAGGACTACGCCAAACTCTATATCAAAGAGTTGGTCAGGTTACATGGAGTCCCAATATCCATCATCTCAGATAAAGGTACTCAGTTTACCTCTCATTTCTGGAAAGCATTCTAAAAGGGGCTTGGTACCTAAGTTTATCTCAACATAGCCTTCCACCCTTAGACAGATGGTCAAGTAGAAATGACCATTCAGACTCTAGAAAATATGCTGAGAGCATGCATTGTTGATTTTATGGGCAGTTGGGATGACCACTTTTCTTTGATTGAATTCACATATAATAATAGCTATCATTCCAGTATGCAGATGGCTTTATTTGAGGCTCTTTATGGTAGAAAATGCAAATCTCTAATCATATGGTTCGAGGTAGGTGAGGCCACAGTAGTAGGGCCTGACCTAGTGTTTGATGCCTTAGAGAAAGTTTAGTTAATCAGAGAAAGGCTTAGGTCTGCCCAGAGCCGATAGAAATCGTATGCAGATGTGAGAAGAAAGGATCTCAAGTTTGACTACCATGAAGGGGGTGAAGAGGTTCGGCAAAAAGGGAAAGCTCAGTCCTCGATATGTCGATCATTACAAAATTCTCAGTCGTTTTGGTAAGGTAGCTTACAAGCTTGAGTTGCCTTTAGATATACCTTCAATACATCCAGTATTCCATGTTTCCTTGCTAAAGATTTACATTGGTGACCCAGCAGTCATAGTCCCTTTAGGGGACGTAAATATTTAGAATAATCTCTCTTTTGAAGAGGTCCTAATTCAGATCCTCGATCATCAGATTTGTAGAGTAAGGAACAAAACAATTCTAATAGTTAAAGTTCTTTGGCGGAATCAGTCTGTTGAGGAAGCTACTTGGGAAGCATAAGCAGATATGCGGACCAAGTATCCTCACCTTTTCTCCGCAAACTCAAACTCAAACTAAGGTAACAGTCTTCCTTAGCTTTACTCAGTTCCATGTTCAGATATAATTATAAACTTGGTATCCATTACCATTGCATATTTAGTCATACATTCATGAATCAATTCAGTCATGTACTCATGCATTAGATATGCATGTTCAGTATGAAAACCCAGCTTATCAGTAGCTTCAGTCATGTATTTCGTGCATAAAATATACATGTTTAGTATAATAACTCAGTTTGTCAGCAGTTCAGTCATGCAGTCATGCATCAGATATTCATGCTCAGTGTGTCATCTCAGTCTATCGGTGTTTCTTAGCTTAATCAGTGTCATTTGAGAATGAATGTTCCCAAGGGTGAGATATTGTAATACCCCATATTTTCCTAAATTAAACTAACTCTCAGTCCATGAGTTATCCATATAAAATTTTCAAAATACTCAGTATTTTTTAGTTTAAAGTCGGCCATTATGTAGGAAATTAAATTAACTTTCCAACAATATAAAATTTGTTCAAATTTGATACCTAGCCAAAGAGTTATGGCTATTTTTTGTAAACCAATGTGCCATTTTGGCAACCAAAGCGTCGCGGAGGCCAGCCAAATGGAAATGGTCACTTCTCAGTGTTTCTCTGAGATACTAGTGCATCACGTCAAGGCTTATTTTCAAAATTATCAATCTCCAGTAAGCCTCCACGATACCACCGCGTCGCGCCGATGTCCTAGTTGTTAGTTTCCAGTGAGGGACACGATTGTGACACATCGCACCATAGGCCAAATTTTTAGATATCAATTTCTAGTGACACAGCGCCGCGTTGCGCCAGGGGTGGAAATTGAGATTTTTTAGTTAATTCTGAGATTTAATTTTTAAGGTCTTTTTCCCTCATTCCAGTCAGCCTAAACACTGTATTAAAACCCTAAACAACCTATTATCTTATTATTTGCTCACTTATCTCAAGAAAAAAATCACTCTCTCTCAATTAGCAAACTCTAGTTCTTAAGAAATCAAGGTCAAGCTCAAGAATGCCTCCGAGAACTTCAAGAATTAAGATACCCAGGTATGTTAGGTGTTCATCTATGGGTCCCTTTCACCCATAGAGTCCACAAATCCATTTTCAAACTACAAAATTATTGAGTTATGAACTTCTATGCTTGGATTAAATTGAATTCATGTTCATGTTATTTTGGGGTTTTTGTCTTTGAATAAATTACAAGCTTTCATGAAATTAATCATTATATGTGTTGAATTACATGATCCTCTTGATGAACCCTTCAATTTGCAAGTTGATTTATGTAACCATGATAACCATATGTGTTGATTATTGTATGATCTAAGAATGCTTCCCATGTGCTTGATTAAATGCCTATATGGATGAATTAGTGCCATTATAACATGATAGCATATATTCCCCATTCATGAATAAGTAGATGCCTTACAAGTGTTTGATAAAATATCTCTATGGATGAATTATGAACAAGTGAATAATGTTATGTTATTCAAGATCATGCTATACTTTACTTTTCATATGTAATGATCAGTAGTACTCTCAGTCATATCATGATCAGTAGTACTCTCAGTCAGTTACAGAACTTAGTAGAACTCAGTCAGTTACAGAACTCAGTAAACTCAGTATCAGTCCAATTTAGTTCATTATAATCAGTTCAGTGTCTTTCAGATGGAAGTAGGATTCAGCACTGAGTGAACCCAAGGATGGGGGCTCACCTGCCATTAGAGGGTGTGATCCTTAGAAGCAATCCTTGCATTCTAAAACTATGTAGTCAGTGTAGACTGAGACATCAACCTACCAATTGAGGGTTAATGAGGTGTTTTAACCTGCCAAACGAGGGTACCACCATTCTCATTAGAGTACTTTCCAGATGAGAGTAACTCTCAGTTTGTCCTTACCTGTGGAACGGTATTGACACCCTTCCAATTGGGGTTCAGATTGGACCCCAACTCAGTTATCTTATCTTATTTGGGGTATTTTGGTTAGATGATTACCTACCACAGTTTCAGTCTCAGTCTTTAGAATAGAACGTAGTTCAATTCTACAGAATCAAGACTGTCAGATATAGTCAATCAGTATCAGTAACTCATATCATCAGTTACTCAATATCAAAAGCTCAGTAATTAGCTTCCAAAAAGCTCAGTTATAGTATAAATATATGCACAATATTGCATGCTCAGTATTAACAGTAGTTATAGATTATCCATGTACTCTAATGTTCAGTTACTCTATATCATTTAGTCAGTTATTGTTTATACATATAAACCCTTCCATTCAGCCTTACCTCATATAACATACTAGTATATTCCACGTACTAACGCATACTCTTTCTTGAGCTATGATGTCTTATATTATAGGTTCAAATGCTCAAGTTCCTGATCGCACATAGACAGATCCAGATTTAGCCAACAGTAGATTTAGTCATGATTCCTCATCTATCAAGGATATTCTTTCATTTCATTATTTAAGTAGACTCAGTATTTCAGTAGATGGAGTTAGTTGAGAAATTGTGTAATACCCCAAAAAATTCAAACCAATATTAGCGCCATGTTTCAATCTCATGCATAGTACATCATGATTCTTTTATAGTTTTATGAGTAATTTAGATGTATATTAAGGATTCAAATAACTCCCATCTATTAGATGAATCAAAACATTCCTTATCGATTGAATTCTTGGGAATTATTTGCCATAGTCAACTTCAAATAAGAATATTTCTCATTTTACTATGAATTTTTGTACTTATAACCCACCAAAATATATATAATTGAATTATATTTTCAGCAATACTAATTTTGTCCAAATCCAATAGCGGAGTAAAAAGTTATACCCATTTTACTCCAGCATGTCAGCCTGGAAACTGAGTGACGACCTGCCTGACGGCTTATCACATTTCTAATGACCTGTCTGACAGCTTATCACATTTCTGATGACCTGTCTGATGGCTTATCATATTTCTGATGACTTATCAGCCATGTCATCAAGCTTAGACATCAACCCATCAATATCAGGTCCTAGGTGACGACCTGGGCTGACGGGCTATCATAGACCTGATGGCTTATCAGCCCATGTCGTCAGCTGACAATTCAGCAACTAGGAAGTAAATTTGTAGGGGTATTTTGATCTTTTTCCCTCACCCTAAACCTTACCTCCACGCATAAAATACTAAAAACACATATTTAGCTATTAGTATTTAGTTTCAAAAGCTCTTAACCCTCTTTGTTCCCAAGAACAAACTTAAGGTTTCTTCTCAATTAACTTCAAGATCCCATCACACTATCCACAAGATATTCAAGAATTAAGATTCCCAATCCAATAACATTCAAGAAAGGTCAATTTTCTTTCAAGATTCAATCCCTAAGGTATGCATAGTATTCATTCATGGACTCCTTTCGTCCATGAAGCCCAAAAATCCCTTTTCTAAGATAAAGTTTATGGATTTCTTTATGAACTTCATGATGGATTTGTATTATTTATGATGAGAATGATCAATTGAATTCAAATCCATGTTGGGTGATAATTTTTATGTGGGTTTAATTATTATAGCTATAGATTCATGCAACCTTATGACTAAACCCTTGAATGATGAAATTAAAGATGAATCATGATGTTGGTTTATTGTATAATGTTTTCTACATGTACTATGCCTACAATATGTTTGATTAAATGCCTAGATGAAGGAAAAGTGCCTAACTAGCATTATATCATGAAATCCCCATGTATGTACAAGCTTATGCATATCACATTTTTGATGAAGTGCTTCAATATATGAATTACGAATTATGTTGATAGGTCATATGTTCAAGTAAGCCATGCTATGTCAGTTTCTTTCCATCGAGTCTTGGGGGTACTTGTACCCAACAATTTAGCTGTGTGCCTAGAGCCATGTAATATTTTCACGATACTCTTAGTCAAGTCATGATTCATAGAACTCAGTCAATCATGTGACTCAGGAAATCTCAAAAATCTCAGTAGTTTAGTAATCTCAATGATTTCAGTATTCCAAGTAAAATCTCAGTAGCTACAGTACTCTTAGTCAGTCCTCAGAATCAGTATATTTCGTCAGTCAATGGAACTCAGTAAACTCAGTTTAGCTCCGTTAAACAATACCACTAGTATCAGTTCAGCTCAATTAATCAGTTTAGTATCTTTTAGATGGGAGTAGGATTCAGCACCGCCTTGTACCTAGGGATGGGGAATCACCCGCTAGATAGGATTGAGATCCCTAGAAGTAATCCCTAAGTTCCAAAACTACGTAGCCAGCGTAGGTACAAGACGTCACCCATTGATAGGACTGACATACTCATGGATCACCCGTTAGGACATTTAAATATATAGGACTAATCCCAGGGGTCACCCGCTAGATTAGTACTGACTCCACAACAGTTGTCTTTACCAGTGGCACGGTACTGAACCCTTCCAACTGGGGTTACAGATTGGACCCCAGACTAGCTAGAAAGGGGCATGTCGGATAGATGAATACATCCCACAGTTTCAGTTATAGAATTAGGACTGTCAGATATAGTCATTCATTATCATTATCAATAGACTCTGGGATCTCCTACTAGATAGGAATGATCTCAACTATGGTCAATCGGTATCAGTATCATTCGATTTAGAGATCACCTGCTAGGAAGGACTGATCTCAGAAAAATTCAAATCATTTTTATTATCATTATACTCAAAGATTACCCGCTAGATAGGACTGATCTCAGATTCAGTTACTCCATACAGAATGAAACTCAGATAGTTCTATCAGAACATAGACTGTCAGATACAGTCACTCAGCATTAGCTATATTAGTTATGCCGATCACCACAACCATATTAGTTATATCAGTCATTGTAACTTACGTTATTAGTATTCAGTTTCAGGACTGTTAGACATAGTCAATCAGACTAGTTCTTCAAAATTTGAATTGTCAAAAATAGTCATTCATCTATTCAGTAATGCAGTATTAGTCCTTCACTGGTAGTGACTTACATATCAATATCAGTCAACTCAGTCATTCAGTATCTCAGTATCATTAAACTCATGTTATTAGCATTTAGACTCAGTAGTCAGTATCACCACGAGTTCAGTTATAGTTACTTATCCATGTATGTACTCTCACATTCATATTAGTCAGCATTGTTCATGCATATACACCCTTTGAATGTAGCCTACCTCACTCGTATACTTAGCACATTCAGTCGTACTGACACATTTGTGCTATGGTATTTTATTTTACGCCATAGGTTCAGAGGCACGAGTTCCAGAGCAGCAATAGTATTGTAGATTTCAGCAGCCAGAGTTAGCAGTGAGTCCTCATTCTCTGAGGACATGATTACTATTTTATTACTTAGTATTTTAGTTTGGCTTTTAGTAGTCGGGAGTTAGTTGGAGACATGTTCCTTCCACTCCCTACTTTAGACAGTTAGAGGCTTTCAAACTAGATTACAAACTAGATTCAGACTTCAGTATTTTGGTTTTGATTTGGTATTGTGATACCACTTTATTCAGACATTGTTATTATTCAGATTATGTTCAGTATTGAACCTTATGGCCCTTTAGTTCATGTTTCCACATTGATATACATATATTATGTAGTGTGCAATTACAGATATCAGTCATGGGTTAGCTTGTGGTCCTTCGGGGTCATGAGCACCGTGTAGCATTCCGATTTAGAAAATTGAGGCGTTAAAAACTTGGTATCAGAGCCTAAGGTTCAATAGTGTCCTAGGAAGTCTGAAAGCCACATCTAGTAGAGTCTTGTACATAGGTGTGTTGCACACCACATTTATGTGCGAGAGGCTATAAGATGTTTTAGGAATAGTTTCCCTTCTTTCAATATTCATGTCATTTCAATGAGCATAATTTCAAGTTAATCTCTCAGTCAAATCTGTTTCTCCTCTTGATTTCATAACATGCCTCCCAATAGAAGAAATCAATCAGCCCCTTAGCCCAAAGAACCTTTGGGTGATCATGTTTCTCATATGGAGTTTAGGACTGCATTCACTACTCTTGCTCAGTCAGTCGCTGCCCAGCATAAATGACTAGATGTCATTCCTGCCAACCCAGTGGCCAATTCAGATGTATCTAGAATTTGAGACTTCACCATAATGAATCCTCATTCTTTCTTCAGGTCTAAGATAGATGAAGACCCTCTAGAATTCATTGATCGGATTCATAAGTTTACCGGTGTCATGGGAGTGACTACTATTGAGAGTGTTGAGTTAGCCACATATCAGTTGTAGGATGTGGCTCATACTTGGTACAAATAGTGGAAGTTAAAAAGGTTAGATGATACAAGTTCTATAGAGTGGGAGGAGTTTGCTTCTGCTTTCCTTGATAAATTCTTGCCGCTAGATCTTAGAAAAGCTAAGGTGCTTGAGTTCATCAACCTCAGGCAAGGAAATTTGATAGTGAAAGAGTATTCTCTCAAGTTTACTTAATTAGCCAGATATGCCCCTTATGTGGTTGTAGATAGCAGAACTGAGATAAGTAAGTTTATCTCAGGGCTAAATGATAGTGTGGTCAATAAGTGCAGATCTGTGATATTGAATAGTGATACGACTTTATCCAAGCTTATGACTCATGATCAGCAGATAGAGGAGTAGAAGATTAAGATAAGGGAGAGACAGAGTAAGAGAGCAAGGACAGGTAGTTTCATCTTTGCTCAACCTAAGTCACAGGGTGGTAACCATTCTCAGCAAAGTTAAAATTTTTTAGTCCCAGCTCTATCTTCAGCTAGTGCACTAGTACCCAAGTCTAAGAATGACCGTCATGATGGGGCGCTAGGCTTTGAGGCACAGGGTAGTGACAACAAGAGTCTTACCTATCCGCTTTGTGAAGAGTGTGGTAGGAATCACCTAGGTACATGTAGGACAGCCAGTGATATATGCTTTGGGTGTGTCAAGCGAGGCCACAGGATGCAAGAGTATAGAGTTCTAGCATAGAGGGGTACTATGCTTCGGATTTGCATCAACAGGGCACCAAGAGTGGTCAGCGTCAGAATAGACTGTATGTACTCCAGACCCGTCATGATCCGAAAAGTTTCCCTGACCAAGATTCAGCTACGTTATGTTCATGGTATGCATTGTTAGATCTCTTATATCTTTGAGATTATGTTTCAGCATGAGTTAGCTAGTAAAGTCAGCAAGTCAGTTTAGCAATCAAGTAGTCAGATTTGGTATAGTTTGTTTTCTCATCCTTGCATCTATTCATGCTATCTGAAGTCTCAGGGAATGTAATTATTTCAAGGTAGAACCTAATAGTAATTGCAAGTTCAGTTTAGTTTATGCATCATGCATTAGTTTTAGACTCTCGAGGTTCAATTATAATCTAGTTCATAGATGCCTTGTACATCGCCCTAGTGTCTCAGCAAGGTGAGCGTTCTTAGAGGGACATAGTGCCCCAAGGGGGAGATACCCCATAAACCCTTATCACTCTCATGTCTTAACTCATTCAGCTTCTCGTCGTATAATGAATCCAGTTTAGAGTATAGGGTACTCATAAGTTGACCCTTAAAATCCCAACCTTAGTTGTAAGCCACGTATTCAGAAGCTCAGTTTAGTTTATGATGTTTAGTTCATATGTCCCATATAAGACTCAGATATGTTGTCATGTTTCCACTCATGCATGTTTAGTAAATGATCTCAGGCTCATTATCATTCCCGTGTAGGGTAACAGTCTCTTTAAACTTATTCAGTTCCTTGTTCAGGATTACATCATAAACTTGATATCAAGTACCATTGCATATTCAGTCATGCATACATGTGCCAGTTCAGTTATATAATCATGCATTAGATATGCATTCTTATTGCGAGAACTTCAGTTATCAGAAACCTCAGCCATGCATTCACGAATCAGTTACATATGCATCAGATATGTATGTTCAGTATGATATAGTCAGTTTATCAGTCACATCGGTTATAAGATCATGTTCTAGTTATTTATGTTCAATTCATGTTCGTTCTATCATTCCTCCCCTCTCAGTCAGTCTCATTCCAGGATGAATGTTCCCAAGGGGGAGATATTGTAAAACCCTAAAAAATCCAAACCAATATTAGCGCCATGTTTCAATATCATGCATAGTACATCATTATTATTTTATAGTTTTATGAGTAATTTAGATGTATATTAAGGCTTTAAATAACTCCCAGCTATCAGACGAATCAAAACATTTCTTACCGATTGAATTCTTAGGAAGGATATTGCCATAGTTAACTTCAAATAAGTATATCTCTCGTTTTACTAAGAATTTTTGTGATCATGAACCACCAAAAGATATAAAATTTAATCATCTTTCCAATTATACTAATTTCGCCCAAATCCGATATCGGAGCAAAAAGTTATACCCATTTTTCTCCAGGATGTCAGCCTGGAAACTGAGTGACGACCTGTCTGAAGGCTTATCACATTTTTGATGACTTATCAGCCATGTTGTCAAGCTTAGATAGCAACCCATCAATTTCAGGTCCTAGGTGACAACCTGGGCTGACGGGCTATCACAGACCTAACGGCTCATCAACTGATAATTTCAGCAACTAGGAAGTAAGTTCATAGGGGTATTTTGGTCTTTTTCTCTCACCCTAAACCTTACCTCCATGACATAAAACACCAAAAACACGTATTTAGCTATTGGTATTTAGTTTCAAAAGCTTTTAACCCTCTTTGTTCCCAAGAACATTCTTAGGGTTTCTTCTCAATTAACTTCAAGATCCCATCTCACTTTCCCCAAGATATTTAAGAATTAAGATTCCAAATCCAAGAACATTCAAGAAAGGTCAATTTGCTTTCAAGATTCAATCCCTAAGGTATGCATAGTGTTCTTTTATGGACTCCTTTCGTCCATGAAGCCCAAGAATCCCTTTTCTAAGATCAAGTTTATGGATTTCTTTATGAACTTCAAGCCGGGTTTGTATTGTTTATGATGAGAATGATCAATTGAATTCAAATCCATGTTGGGTGATAATTTCTATGTGGGTTTAATTATTATAGCTATAGATTCATGCAACCTTATGACTAAACCCTTGAATGATGAAATTAGAGATGAAGCATGATGTTTGTTTATTGTATAATGTTGTATACATGTACTGTGCCTACAATATGTTTAATTAAATGCCTAGATGAAGGAAAAGTGCCTAAATAGCATGATATCATGAAATCCCCATGTATGTACAAGCTTATGCATATCACATGTTTGATGAAGTGCTTCAATATATGAATTATGAATTGTGTTGATTGGTCGTGTGTTCAAGTAAGCTATGCCATGTCAGTTTTTTCCATCGAGTCTTGGGGGTACTTGTACCCGACAATTTAGCTGTGTGCCTAGAGCCATGTCATGTTTTCACGATACTCTTAGGTAAGCCATGATCCACAGAACTAAGTCAACCATGTGACTCAAGAAATCTCAGAAATCTCAGTAGTTTAGTAATCTTAGTGATTTTAGTATTCTAAGTAAAATCTCAGTAACTACAGTACTCTTAGTTAGTCCTCAGACATCAGTACATTTCATAAGTCAACGAAACTTAGTAAACTCAGTTTAGCTCCACTAAACAATACCACTAGTATCAATTCAATTCAGTTAATCAGTTTAGCTCAATTAATCAGTTCAGTGTCTTTCAGATGGGAATAGGATTCAGCATCGAGCGAGCTTAGGGATGGGGAATCACCCGCTAGATAGGACTGAGATCCCTAGAAGCAATCCTTAAGTTCTAGAACTACGTAGCCAGCATAGGTACGAGATGTCACCCGTTAGATAGGACTGACATACTTAGGGATCACCCGTTAGCATATTTAAATGTATATGAATGATCCCAGGGGTCACCCACTAGATTAGGACTGACTCCACAACAGTTGTCTTTACCAGTGGCGCAACACTGACACCCTTCCAACTGAGGTTACAGGTTGGACCCCAGACTAGCTAGAAAGGGGCATGTCGGTTAGATGAATATATCACACAATTTTAGTTATAGAATTAGGACTGTTAGATACAATCAATCCTTATCATTATCAATAGACTTCGGGATCACCCACTAGATAGGATTGATCTCAACTATGGTCAATCAGTATCAGTATCCTTAGATTTAGAGATCACCCGCTAGGTAGGACTGATCTCAGACTAAGTCAAATCATCTTTATTATCATTATACTCAGAGATCACCCGCTAGATAGGACTGATCTCCAATTCAGTTACTCCATACAGAACAGAACTCAGATAGTTTCATCAGAACTTAGACTATCTGATACAGTCGCTCAGCATCAGTGACATGGGTTATGCCGATCATCACAACCATATTAGTTATATTAGTCATCATAACTCACGTTATCAGTTTTAGGACTATTAGACACAGTCAATGAGACTAGTTCTTCAAAATTTAAACTTTTAGAAATAGTCATTCATCTATTCAGTAATACAGTATCAGTCCCTTACTGGAAGTGACTTACATATCAATATCAGTCAACTCAGTCATTCAGTATCTCAATATCAGTAAACTCATGTTGTCAGCATTCAGACTCAGTAGTCAGTATCCCCACGGGTTTAGTTACAGTTATGTATGCATGTATGTACTCTCACGTTCATATCAGTCAGCATTGTTCATGTATATAAACCCTTTGTATTTAGCCTACCCTACTCGTATACTCAATATATTAAGTCGTACTAATGCATTCACGCTATGATTTTTTATTTTACGCCATAGGTTCAGAGGCACGAGTTCTAGAGCAACAGTAGCATTATAGATTTCAGCAGTCAGAGTTAGCAGTGAGTCCTCATTCTCCGAGGACATGATTACTACTTTATTACTTTAGTATTTTAGTTTGGCTTTCAGTAGTCGGGAGTTAGTTGGAGACATGTTCCTTCCACCCCTACTTCAGACAATTAGAGGCTTTTAGACTAGATTACAAACTAGATTCAGACTTTAGTATTTCGGTTTTGTTTTGGTATTATGATAACACTTTATTCAGACATTGTTATTATTCAGATTATGTTCAGTATTGAACCTTATGGCCTTTTAGTTCATGTTTCTGTATTTATATACATATATTATGCAGTGTACAGGTACAGATATCAGTCATGGGTTAGGTTGCAATCCTTCGGGGTCATGAGCACCGTGTATCATTCTGGTTCAGAAAATTAGGGCGTTACAGATTGTCCCGTCAACTCCACTTTCAGATAGTTCAGTTAGAGGGTTTTCAGACTAGAGTTCAGACAATATTTAGTTTTACAGATTGTTACTATAGTTTGACATTTTCATTAGTATTTTAGATATTTTGAACCTTATGGCATTTCAGCCTACTATTTTACATTTATTAAAATTTCATGGTTTAGTGCTTACAGAAGATATCAGTCTTGGGTTAGCTTGTGGTCCTTCGGGGTCATAAGCACCGTGTAGCATCCAGGGTATAGACTCGGGGCGTTACAGGTAAAAGACCAAAATGCCCCTTAGACATTTAATAATAAGGTAGGAAAAATAGCCTTTGTGGCATAGAGGCTATTGTAGAGATTAGCCTTCGTGACACGCCCAAATTATAGAGGCATTTTGCCTTCGTGGTCCAAAAACACCTTGAACCCCTTTTAAAAATTTTAAAACTCTCTCGAATGACCCTTTTAATAACCGTAAATATATTTCAACTCATGGATCGATGTTTTGAACTCGATAAGGACAAAAATAAAATATTTAAAATCTTGGGGACTTAAAATGGCTAAGTCCCTTGTACTTAGTGTGAAATAAGTGTCTTTGGGACTTATAATCGTGAGACGTATAGCTGAAAACTTATCTAGGATTTCGTGAGGCATTAAACATAGACCCCACGTCCATAAAACACCAAAAAGGGGTTATTGTCATCCATAACATAATCAAATACACATTTTCAAATTCTCTCAAATCCCTAAGTCAAGAATACTAGGGTTTTCAAAGAATTGATAATTATAGCTTCCAAGGGTTGATTTTTCTCCTTAATTCTTGATATCTAAGGCTTTTTACTCTTTTTAAAATCCTATTTTATTAAAAACACACTTTTAAACTGTTATTCATGTTATTTAAGTTTGGTTTGTGAATATGGGTTTCAAGGTTTTGGAATGAATGTTTCTTGAATTGGATTCCCATGATTTTATATGCATTGGTTATGATTTATAAATGGTTTTTGAACTAATTGGGTGCATGAGTATAGGAATTGGAGAGGGGGTTGAGGTATTCCCGCAAATTGATGTTTCGTTGTTGCAAAATTGGTTTAGAATTATGTTCACTCAACCCACTTGTGTAATTGGTTTTGAAAGATGATTTGTCACGTGATTTGACTTACTTACCTATACTAGTTCATTGCATAAATTGTATGTATGAAAAGAGTTTTAAAGGCCTTGCTGGCCATGTTTTTGCTTGTAAACTTGATTTAATGAACAAAGGGTGTCGAGGCATTCTCCTAAGTATTGAAATTGACATGACATAATGATAAGCTTGCAAGTATAATGGTATGACGATACCTGTGGTGTGCCTTAATGTATAATTTCTTGGTTTAATGAATGGGTTATGTGAAACTTATTTCTACTGGGATTAATGGGGGTTATGTAGCTAAGCCATGAAAGCATGAGTCCTGGAGAACTGATACTGAAAACTCAAATTTACTGATGTGAGGGTTGGTATTGATGATTGTGTGCCTAGTTCACACTATTGATATATTTGTATCTAGGATTGACGAAGGGTCGGGGCATTCCCTGGTCTTCCTTGATACCTTCGGTTCATTAGGTAACATGCATTGGGGTCCTTTTAATAGGGAAAAGCTGAACCCATATAGCCCGTGGATGCCTATTTATGGCGGTTGAGCTACATAGTCTAGGGTATTGTTTTATTATCATGCTAAACCTTATTCCCTATCCCGACATGTTATTTATATATGCATAGGATGATGTGTACATAGTTTGAGTTAGATTTAACTTGGAATTATTTTACCCTGTATCCCTAGGTACATGCTAGCGTTCACCCTACTAACTGTCTCCGTAGGATGTATCCCCACGCGATGTAGGAAACGAAAAGACTTCTATTTTTCCTGCATAGTGATAGGTGATTCTTGGACCATTCATGAATACGCTTGAAGTGGTGAGCCTCTTTCTTTCGAAAGGTCGTTATTTCTTTCTTTATTTCGTGTCATATACTATTTCTTATAGTTTTATTTTGTCTTTCGTCGAAGGCATGTCCCGACTTTGATTAGTTTTGATTTGTTTAGAGGCTTTGTGGATTACTATGGACGGGGATTTGGTGTTATGGATTCTTAGCATATTTTTATCATTGATTATTCTATCTTGTTATATGTTCGAATTTCATCTGCTGCTAGGTATGCTGTTTTCTATTTGGCTAGGCAAGGGAGGGATCCGGTCCTTGGTGAACTTGAGATACTCGTCACAGCTAGGCCTTGGTTCAGGTTGCGACAATAAACCCCATAGGTATTTTTCTCAACCCATAGAATGTTTTACTTATACATTAACTACCCAGCTTAATCTGAAAAAAGTTAATCCATAACCTTCCTTAAAATGATGAAATCTCGATCTTAATTGCTTCAATATGGAGCTCTTACGAACATAGAAGTGAACACTGAGTCTCTGTCTGAAATAATAGACACGGGTATCCTATAAAGATGAACTATCTCATGAACGTAGATACAGGTCAACCTCTCGACACTGAAGAAAATCTGAATAGGTACAAAATGGGTTGATTTGGTCAACTGATACATAATGAACCAAATACTATCAGAAATATGAGAAATATGATACTACTACTCATGAAGTCCTGAGTGATTCACTCCCACTTCTACTCAGGAATGTGTAATGTCTAAAGTAAACCACCTAGTCTCTGATACATGGCCTTCACTTTCTAACAACATAAGCAACGAGCTACAAAATTTGCCACATTATTCTTTATACTACCCCGCCAGTAGTGTTACTTCAAATCATAATACATATTAGTAACCCCTGGATGGATAGAATATCTGGAATAATGCGCCTCCTCTAAAATCAATACCACCCATCCACTAAATCGTGGCACACAAACTTAACCTCCAATCCTGAAAATACCATCGAAATTAAGGGATGCTACCTTAGCCTCGCCACTCAACACTTTATCTCAAATCATCCTTAAACTCTCATCATCAAACTAGTGAGCTCAAATATGCTCCATATAAGAAGATCTAGCATCAACTAAAGATAAAACACATTCAGGTGTCAAAATATCAAATCTAGCCATCTGTTTTGCTAATTATTGAACCTCTAAGGCTAAACGTCACTCTTGGGTCAAGAGATTAGCTAAATTGCCGATGCTAGTCGACTTCTGACTAAAGACATCCGCAACCACATTAGCCGGGACTAGATGATACAAAATAGTGAGGTTATAATCCTTAAGCAACTCAAGTTAATGTCATTGTCTCATATTAATATCTCACTATGTAAAGAAATACTAAAAGCTATGATGGTCCAAGAAAATCTTGCAAGGAACTCCATACAAGTAATGACGCCATAACTTCAACATAAACACTACAACTGCCAAATCACCTTTTGGAAGCTCTTCTCACATGGATCTGACCACTATAAAATCACTTTTTTCAGAATTAACTTGGTCAAAGGAGCCGTAATAGATGATAAACCCTCTATAAAACAACGATAATACCTTTTCAAACCAATAAAACTCCAAATTTTGGTAAATGAAGTAGGTCTATCCCAATCATGAACTGTTGCTATCCCAGTCGGATCAATCATAATACCATCTTTGGTCATTCCATGACCCAAGAAAGAGACAGAATCCAATAAAAACTCACACAACCTCTATAGTATAGTCCTCAATGCTTCTTATGGATAGCCTCACTCTTGGAAAAAATAAAACATCATTTATGAATACAATCATAAAGAAGACGATACACATCGAAACACCTAGTTCATCAACTCTATGAATGTTGTCGGGTCATTGTTCTATCCAAAATACATGACCAGTACTCATAATGATCGAATCAAGTCTGAAAATTTATCTTCGAAACATTCAAAGCTTAAATCTTTAACTAATGTACTCGAATCTCAGATCATCTTGAAAACACCAAAACTTACTGATGCTGTTCAAACAAATCATCAATGCAAGAAAGAGGATACTTGTTCTTAATCATCACTTTATTTAGTTTCCTATAATCAATACACATATACATAGAACAATTCTTCTTCTTCACGAATAAGACAGTAGCACCCCAAAGAAATTTACTAGGTATAATAAATCTCTTACTCAACAAATCTGACAACTACTCTTTCAATTCCTTCAGCTCATATGGGGCTATCCTTTAGGGAGGAATAGAAATAGTCTTGGTTTCCATATCCATATCAATAGCAAAATAAATATCACGATTTGGAGTCATACCAGGTAAATATGTAGTAAACACATCTATGAACTCGTGATCAACCCAAATAGAATTCATGAGAGACGGTGAGGCAACACTAAAATCACAGACATGGTCCAAATAAGACAAATACCCCCCTCTCTATCATGTAACGAGTGTTGACACCTAATTTTTTCCCTCCACGACAAAGTTTATTTTAGAGTTTTTTCAATTTTTGAATAAAATTAAGACATTTATTTTATCTGAACAAAAAAAATTTCAAAGTATTTATTTAGGTAAATTTATCATTTTAAGTAGCAATTATACATTATCGTATTCAATTATACAAAATTTTATAATTTTGTTACTTAAAATATTTATTTTACAAAATATCAGATTTTAATCAAGGCTTATCTTGAAAATAAATTCAAATAATTAAAATCTTGATTTAAATGTAATTTGTTCTTAAAAATAATTTATTTAGAGAAATACCTGTTTGATTTTATTAAATCAAGAAGCCCGGGATTAAAGGAAGAATTAATTCATATCGAATTTCAATTCAATTTAACCAATATATTAAATTTGATCATAATTGAAACTAAATTGACCACAATTGCAATGCAATTGACCAATTAACTTTTAATTCGGTTAAAATTTAAATAGAATAGACTAAATCTTAATTGATATTATTTTTAAATAACGTTTAGTCTAACTGAGGTTATTTTCTAAATAACTCCAACAATTACCAAATTTCTAATTTAATTAGGGTTATTTTAACCCCAATTAAATCTAATTGAGTTTATTAAATAACCCAAATATTACACCAATTCAAATTCTGCCAGCCCAAACATAGCCCAAACACCTATAATTAGCCCAAAACAGCTTACCCATTCCAAACCAACACAAAACAAATCAAACCCGACCCACATTCTTTTCCTCTTTACCTATAATAATCCAGCGTACAACATAAACAACAACAATGTACAGCTTCAACAATAGCCAACATCATCGACCAAACAACGAAACCCAGAAATAGCTTGACCCGACCCAAATCCCAGTTAACCGACCCAAATAACGACGATTCGACTACAACCCGACAAACCCGATAACTCAGTTCAAAAACCTGCAAACCGACCCATAATAGCTCAGCACCAAATCTTGCAAACTTGTACGATTTTAGTATGATTCTACATCTCATCCTCATCCCTTTTTCAAATTTTGAATTTTTCCTTTAAGAATTCCAAAATTACCCCTAAAATTCTCTTATCCCATAACAGTATTAGCTTAAATTTTTCCCCACTCTTTGTAATGCCCCGAGAGTACACCCTGGGTGCCACACAATGCTTACAGTCCCGAGGGACCATAAGCTAACCCATGAGCTTGTACTTGTTGTGAGCACTGAATAAAATAATAACATATGTGGAAGAGAAACTGTTAAGCCATAAGTTTTTAGCAACTGAAATCAATACTGAATCATAAATCTGGAACAACTTCTAGAAACAACCATCTAAAACTAATGAAATGATAACGAAACTGACTATATGTCTGTACTAGTCTGAAAAAGCCTCTACCGACTGACCGTGGAGCTGATGGGACAAACCCCTAACTAACTCTGACTGAATAGAAAATACTAAAAATGATGAAATAACTGAGAAAAATAAACCCTGTCCTTGAAATATAAGGACTCACCACTCTTACGATTGAAAATTTGGAATGTCTATGCGCGATTTGGGAACTGAGCATCCGAACCTATGATATGATACATTATAGCACAAGAAATAAGTATGCGATCAATACTTTGAATGTACTGGTATGCTAAATTAGGTAGGCTGATATGCATAGTTTCATGTACAAGAGTAATAACTGACTGAATGAATAGCATGAAGTACTGAATAGAATGCATGAAATCAATAAATACTGAGAATGCATGAACAAGCATAAAACATGTTCTGAATATAATTTGTAAATTAAAATACTAAAATCTGATAACTGAATAATTGATATCTGTATCTTATGGTCAATACAAACCTGAACTGAAGTATATTGAATACTGAACTGAAACTGTGGGAGTTATCATCTAACCAACATACCCCAATGAGCAATTTGGGGTTCAACCTGTGACCCCAGTTGGAAGGGTGTCAGTACCGTGCCATGGGTACTAACACTAGTTGTGTGGATCCACTAACGTACTGTCCCCGAAGGACTAAAGGTGTCAAGCCTAAACTGACGGGTGACCCCAAGGAGGTAGTCAAGCCTGAACTGACGGGTGACTCCTCAAATTCTACATTGGCTACGTAGTTCTGGAGTACAAGGACTGCTACTAACAACTCTGCCTATCTGACGGGGAAGCCACCATCCCTGTACTCGCTCAGTGCTAAATTTTACTCCCAATTGAACTAACTCAGAATACTGAATTATTCTAAGTTTAACAGATCATGATAACTGACTAAACTGATACTGCTCATAACAAGTTTAAAACTATTCTGAAGATACTGAGACTAAGTAAACAACTAAGTTTTTGGGTATTCACAACCCCCAGGACTCAATATCAATAATTGAAAAATAGTACTAAAGCTTTGGGGACATAATATAAAAATATTTATTCAAAATTCGTTCTTGTAGGCATTTCATCAAACACTTGATATGCATAGTGTAAGCTAAGCATAGGAATAGTTTAAAGCTTGTAGTAATAGCATGATTTTAACATCAACATCACTAATTTTGAATTAAATCAGCGAATAGCATTATTAAAGCACGCGGGTTTAATAACAATAATAATTTTATATAAACATGGCATAGAATAAAAAATTATGTGGTTGAAAATCATAATAAATTGTAAAATATCACAACTTTGAATTTAAAATTGGATACTTGGGAAAGAGACCCATGGATGAACATATAACATACCTTGGTTTCTGAATTTATGAAATTGATGGTGAATTCTTGAGATTTGATCTTGAAGGGCTAGGGTTTGTTTTTTAAAGAGGGCTACTTTAATTTGAGAGGATTATGAAATAATGAGCAAATAATGCTCTCTTGGGAGTTAAATACCGTGTTTTGACTAAATAGGTGAAGGAAAAGGACTTAAATTCCCTTGGAAATTAAAAACTCAAAACTAAACTGGAAATCCTGATTTTGAACTTCGATGCGACGTGGTACAATCGCGTTGCGCCACTAGAAAACTGGCAATCCCTATTTTATCCTACGGCGTGACGTGGTTCTATCGCGTTGCGCCACAGGATTGGACAATCTCTATTTGGCACCTTGGCGTGATGCGGTGCTTACCACGGTGACACACTGGAAAAAGAACAAACGTGATTTCGGCCATCACCGCGATGCGGCCTTATCACATTGGGCTACTATTTTTTACTAAAAGTGTCATAACTTCTCACCGGAGTATCGGATTAAAGCAAAATTAGTATTGTTGGAATGATAATTTAATTTTCTATCATTTGGTCAGTCTTAAGATGGAAAATTTTGAGTATAGCAAAAGATATTTTCATTTGAAGTTGACTAAAGCAATATTCTTCCCGACAACTCAATTGGTAAGGAATATTTTGATTTGTCTAATAGCTGAGAGTTATTTGAGGCTTTAATAAACATCAACCTCACTCATAAAACTACCAAAGAATTACAATGTACTATGCATGATCTTGAAATATGTCTCTAACATAGGTTTGGATTTTTGGGGTATTACACTCTTGTTCTCTATATATATGGTTCATTATAGAGCAAAAATACTAAGTCTCAAAGGGTAAAAAACCATTTTTGAGCAAAAATCAGTAAAACTTTTTATTTTCTAGTAAAATTTTTAAGCGGTCGATTGATCAGAATTCTCAAAGAACTAATTTTCTGTGGTGGAGGATTCCGACGGTAGCTCGAAGTCTTGATTTGCTACTCAAAAGAGGTAAACATACTCTTTCCTTTAAATTTATCATTTTCTTCTTCGTCCCTTTTTCTCCGTAGCGATAGTATGGCTATTTAGTTGTAATCATTATAACGTACTGGGATTGTTTATTGTAGACAACTTTGATACCTGTAGGATTGCCTTGAAATGTTTGTCGCTACATTGTTTCGTTGAATCAATATTTAAATTATAATGTTTGCTCCTTTGTTGATGTCGTATCTTTGATTTTGCTATTTTGAATGCACTGCCTCTTATTAATCCTGTTGGATTAGCTGTTAAGGTTCCTTTTAGCATATGTTATGAATAATTTATTTTTCTTCTTTCGTTTGGTTCACTGTTGTGATTCAATTTTCTTCATTGTGGGATTTAAGACTATGATTTTGTATTTATTTTGTTTGATGGTCCAACGCATAGTTTTCTTTCAATTACTAGTCTCGTAATTTTTATTTTGTATTTTTCTTTAAAATCACTGCAGCATCAACTTTTGCTAGTTACCAGTATATCACCTTTATATTGGAGTATGGTAGTCTTACTTGTTAATTATTTAGTCGAACGTTAGTTGTTTTATTTTTTGTTTATGGCTTTAGTTTAATGTTGTTAGTGGTTCGCCTTTTCCATGCTTTGTTTTGCGTTTGTCTTCTAATTTTTGTGGTCAAGTAGAAGCATTCCTGAAGTGCCTATTGACAAATAATGTCAAGGTGAGACAAAGGATATGTTGTATTTGTCCTAAATCATCTTGTTACCCTTCAAGGATACATGTTGACTCAAAGTTCTTAGAACTTGGTAAGAGAAGGCAAAGATGAATAAAGTATTAGCTAAGTCTTGAAATACTTGCTTTATCGGATTCTGTCCTTTTTGATTTTGCCCCTGTTAATTCTAAAATCATTTTGTTTTTCATTTCATTTTGTGTAAAAATTATTTTCTTGATTAAATCTACCTTTAGCTTGCCTTTATGAGTGGAAAAAATCTTTTTGAGAGTCATATTTTATGTGATTTAAGCATAGTCTATAGAGTCTCTTTGATTTATAACATCAACGGCAATCCCTAAGTCGCTAAAAGCACATAAACCGCAATCAATGAAACCTTTGGTTTGTAGTAGTAAGAAGAGAGAGGGTTGGCTTAAGAATTTTAACTCAAGTCAAGTATTGATCTTTATTACTTTATTAGATTTAAGATAGTGTCTGGATTAAAGTTTGACGTTTGAATTATTTTTCTTTTTCTCTGTATGTGTCTAATTATGTCTTTTATTCATTCGATACCTTTCTTTTCCTGTCCTTCAAAAGCAACTATGTTTGTGGTGTAAGGTTTTATTGAATGAGTTCTGCATTTTACTTGGTCCATATCAAATTCTGTATGCCTTTAGTTGTTTGCACTTTCCTGCATTGAATTTTTCTCAATATTCTGAATAAAATGTGAGCTTGTGATAATGATTGTTCATCCTCATTGTTCTGGGTATCATCTGTCTAAGTTATCTAAAAAATAATTTCTTGTTCCCGTTTCAAAATTCATTTAATCATATCACTTTTGATCCAATTCTAAAGCTTGATTTAAGAGATGGTTTAATCACGTCTTCGTTGAATGATTTGGTGTCTTTCATATCATTTCTCACTACCGTCTTTATGCACAAGAATGTTTTTTACGACACCATTTACTTGTTTAATATCAGTTTGGAATGTATATTAATTGCTTTATTTTTTCTTTGCATGCGGATGTGTTCAAGTCCTACGGGGACTCTATCCCTTTTCGTGTTTTCTCCATGGGCCATTGAGGCCCACCATCTCTATTGAGTCAACTCTGAGGAAAAATCCAAAATCGATAGTACGGCGTACAGGTGCAAAAGGATGAAAGAAGAAAAGTGGATTAAAACCCCATTTATGAAGATGTTAGGAGATTGAAAAGTCTCTACTTTTGTTATCTTTATATTTTTATTTATTCATTTATCCATTAATTCACTTGGCGTCCTCGAAGCCAAAGTTGTAAATTTAATACAGGTGAAGTTAAATTTTGGCCCTTCAAGGTCCGAAAATTAGTTTAGGACAGATGAATATGAGCTAAAAGCCCAAATTGAATAGTTTAGGACATGTGTAGATGGGCAATAACTCCAAATTAGTTTAGGACAGGTCTCATGAATTTGGGCCTAAGAGCCTAAATCTCTTTTTTTTTCTTTTACCTCCTTTATGTGTTTATTTGTCATTTATTCCTTCACACTTAGTTAAATTCCGCGTTGAGTCATCAAAAAACTGATTTTGCACAAACCTCAAAATAGCTTTCTTTCCTTATCAATTTTTCTTTTAGAAGTTAGTCAAAAGAATCATTTTCAAATAGTCCGGATACGCAAGTTAGCAGACATTTTAGGTGCCTTAAAAACCTTCCTAAAATATTAATGAGAACCGCTTAACGAGAATTTCTAAACTTAAATGATTTTATATGTTTTAAAATCATTTGAGTAAGTTATAAAGGTTTTCTTAATTTTTCTAAATAAATTAAGTGGCAACTCTAAAAGTCATATTTTTGCAAAACAATGAGCACACAAAAAAGATATAGCACCTTTCGAATTCAAATGAAGTGTACCCTTTCAAGATAACCTCGGTACACCCAGCGTAGCTAGGGTCACAGTCTTGCATACTAGTCCAAAATAGAATGATAAAGAGCTGATAAGTCATCAATTTGACAACTTACTAGCATTTTTTAAGTCTAAATTATTATGATTTTTTATTTATTTGTTGTTACTTTCTTACTTAATTCTTATTTGTGAAAATAAAAGTGAAATGAGGAGATTAGCAAGGAAACTTGATAAAAATGAGCCAAGGAGAAGGTGAAAGAGAATAAATGTGAGCAAAAAGAATAAAAGCTAAAATTGCAGGCCCAGGAGTCGACCCTCAGTTACCGCGATCGCAGCTTGAGGGTCGCGATCGTAATCAGTCAACAAGTCAAGCGGAGTGAAATCGCGATATGATTACCTCGATCGTGACACCCACTATCACGCTCCAAAGATGGCGATCGCGGTAAAGCGGAAAAGCTTCAAGGTCATTTTTGTAATATTTTACAAATGTGAAATTGGGGCTTAAATAGGGGTTTTTAGTTCATTTTTGGTACCATCTTCTATCTTAAATATTACCCATCCTTAGTTTAGTGTTTTGCAAAATTTCTTGGAGCTTGGATCTTAAATTTGTACTAATTGGAGGCAAGAATTCATTAGAGGAACTCCAAAGTGTATATTTGGATTCTTCCATTGAAGATTCATTTGAGTTTAAAGAGTGGTTTGCCCTCTCTTTATTTTTCTTATGAATAATATTGATGAAAATCTTGGTATATTTGTGTTCGTTATCTTTATGATTTGCTAGATCTACCTCTTGGGGTTATGTTTGATTTGGGTGCAACTATGTGTGGGTTGTTATTGTAGCTCAAATTCTTAGTTCATTTTGTTGGGTTTCACAAATGTTTGGTTAAAGAATGGAATTATTTGGTGAAAGCCTCAAGTTCCAAAAATCCCACATCATTCTTGAAATAGGGATGTGGGTGAGCTAGATCCTACTTCATCCTTGAAAGAGGGAGACATGAGCATTTGTGAACGATTCAATAGATAATAATTATTCCCATTTTATTGTCTTAGAAATAAGGATAAATTGTGGAGTATCTATATCTTGGGACATCATCCTAGAAATAGGGATGCCCAATTGAGGTTTTGGGTAAAATTATTGGCAACTCCCATGAGTCATTTGAAAGAATCCATGGGTGATATTTTTGATGTTTTGTTGAAAATCTAACATCAAAAACCTCAAACTTAGCCTACCCACTCATGCACTAACTTGAATTGGATACTACTTTCATATATCCGCATAGACTAATTTGCCCCTAGGAAAGCATGACCCCGATATTTATTCTTAGTTGATCACCCTCTCATTGATTTTAGTCTTAGATTGGTCCTCAGAAGCCCAAGATTTTTGTTACATTCGACAAGATTGTAACCCCCCAAACCATATTGTACCATAGGTTTGAAATTAACAAGCAACTTTAATTTCAAACTTACTTAATCGCCACTCACATTGTTCCTCGTGGATTCGACCCCGACTCAAAGTTGGGTAAATATATTGATGATGATTGCCTTGTACTTAAATTGGACATGTAAGTTAGCTTTATCAAAAATGGCATTATTGTCGGGGAATAATTTAAAGTATTTAGTTAGTTAGGAATTCTATCTTACTTGCTTTGAGTCAAACTTGTAAATATTTGTTTGTGATTTTATTTCATTTCTCTTGTTAGATGGGGCTTTTATTTTTGTTTATTTGTCAATATGACATCTTGGAATGAAAGTGAGTTTGGTGGTTGGAAATCTTATCATGATGATCCATGTCCAAATTGTGATGGACCAAACTTTTGGAAAGATTGTAGATATGCTCCTCGGAGAGAGATATGAGCACTATCTCAATCTTATTGGGAGTATGATTGTTCTTTATGAGGTGGTCGGGATGGACATTGGAGTGATTGTCCAAAGGCCCCCTTTCCCCATTATACTAACCTAATTATTAGTTCTTTTTATGATTTTGATAGGTCTTACAATGAGAAAAAGGAAGAACAACATGATGAAAAATACAGGATTGAAGTAATTCTTCAACTTACCTTGGATAGAGTGGACACAATGAGGGATAACATACATCTCATGCATCAATCTGTAGGGGCATGTAATAAGGAAATCAAAAGGTTGGAAGAGATGGGTAATGAAGCCAATTTTTCAAATACCATGAGTATACCCACTCTTCTAAATGATCTTGACATGAAACAATCCTTGATGATTTCCTAACCAACCAAACTTGATATGGTTGAAGATGCCGAGTTCAAGAAATGGAACTAGAGTCAAAAGAAGAAGCCAAGCAAACCTCTTATTTAGACTCTAGTCCATTTGGGGTTGAGAATGTCGAGAAGGATGCAAATTTAAAATTAGGAAAAAGAGCTCACTCAAACCACTTTTCAACATTATGCTTGGTGGATGTGATGAAATTCAAACCACCCAAGCAAATGATAAATTTTGGAGATGAGGAGGAAAATTCCTACATTTTGGAGTTTGTCATTCCAAAAGGGTAAAATGAAGCCCCTAACTTGAAGGCCAATAAATGCAAAAATTTGGTGTGTAACAAGTGAATTTTTTATTCTCTCACCAATACCCAACAAGCCTATTAGAAAGTTTGATGTAAAGTTGGGTAAAAGGTTTAAATATTATAAGTGGTGAGATAAAAAATATTTCATTGTATCCCCACCTTTGCATAAAGTACCTCAAAGATGTATTGATCTCAAGTTGGGCTGTGAATTCAAGTATTCTAAATAAAGACATAAATGATAGGCAAAAGATGTCGTGCCGCTACTTTAACTAAGGCACTTCTTGGGAGGCAACCCAAGGAATTTTTCTTGATGTTTTCTAATGATTTAGGTTTAATTTTTAGCTTGTTTTTGGGTGTTTGTAGGTGATAGCATAAGTTGCAATGGGTACCTCAAGAATGAAACCCCGAATAAGTATATTGGATTTTACTTTATCACTTTCCTCTCGTAAGTAAGCTTACAAGGTGTGATCTTTAAAGTACAAATGATGATCACATCTCATGATTTATTTTGGTTTGAATACAATTTATTTGAGCTTAATTTGTTAGAATGTGGTTGTTGGGATAAAGAATTTTTAATGTGTGACTTGTCTCAAATGCTAAATTACAAAATTCTTATTTCTATACACTAGTGCACACCATGGGTTTGATGAAACACCCACTTGAGGTTTGTTTGCTTAATTGAGTGATGGGTGATTTAATTGGGTTAGTATGATTCCAAGTAGTGTGTTTGGTGATGAATTAGTGTATTGGGCTTGTTCACATGTGTTGTTATTTTATCTATTCAAGCTCTTACTTTTCATGCACACCACATGTTTGTTGAAATGTCAATAAGAGAAAAATTCCTTAGATGCTTGTAAAGGTTAATATGAACTTTCTTGGGCATTATCCGATTATTTTTGAAGCATAACTTTGAGTCCAATTGGTCTTGAATATGGGATGACCATTGGTCTTTGGTTGAAATTGTTGAGGAATATTTCCCCCATGGTAAGAGAGATATGGATGCTTGCCTTGCCCTATGATAGATTGGAGACATGGAGCACAAGAAATAGTTTAAGTTTGGGGTATTGATAAGTCGTCAATTTGACAACATACTAGCATTTTTTTAAGCCTAAATAATCATACTTTTTCATTGATTTGTTGTTACTTTCTTATTTAATGCTCATTTGTGAAGGTAAAAGTGAAATAAGGAGATGAGTAAGGAAACTTGATAAAAATAAGCTATGGAGAAGGTGAAAGAGAAGAAATGTAAGCAAAAAGAACAACAGTTGAAATTGCAGGCCCAGGAGTCGACCCTCAGTTACCGCGATCGCGGCCTGAGGGTTGCGATCACGATCAGTCAACAAGTCAAGCGGAGTGCGGTCACGATATGACTACTGCGATTGCAGTTCAAAGATGGCGATCGCGGTAGAGCGGAAAAGTTTTAAGGGCATTTTTGTAATATTTGGAAAATGTGGAATTGGGGCTTAAATAGGGGTTTTTAGTTCATTTTTTATACCATCTTCTATCTTACATATTACCCATCCTTAGTTTAGGGTTTTGCAAAATTTCTTGGAGCTTGGAGCTTAAATTTGTACTAATTTGAGGCAAGAAATAATTAGAGGAACTCCAAAGTGTAGATTTGGCTTCTTCCATTGAAGATTTATTTGAGTTTAAAGTGTGTTTTGCCCTCTCTTTATTTTTCTTATGAATAACTTTGATAAAAATCTTGGTATATTTGTGTTCATTATCTTTATGATTTGCTAGATCTACCTCTTAGGGTTATGTTTGATTTAGGTGTAAATGTGTGTGCGTTGTGATTGTAGCTAAAATTCTTAGTTTATGTTGTTGGGTTTCACAAATGTTTGGTTAAAGTATGAAATTATTGGGTGAAAGTCTCAAGTTCCACAAATCCCACATCATACTTGAAAGAGGGATGTGGGTGAGCTAGATCCTACTTCATCCTTGAAAGAGGTAGGTAGGTAACACGAGCATTTGTGAATAATTCAATAGATAATAATTATTCCTATTTTATTATCTTAGAAGTAAGGATAAATTGTGGAGTAGTTATATCTTGGGACATCATCCTAGAAATAGGGATGTCCAATTGAGATTTTGGGTGAAATTGTTGGCAACACCCATGAGGTATTCGAAAGAATCCATGGGTGACATTTTTTATGTTTGTTGAAAAGCTAACATCGAAAACCTCTAACTTAGCCTACCCACTCATGCACTAACTTGAATTGGATGCTACGTTCATATATCCGCACATACTAATTTGCCCTTAGGAAAGCATGACCTACCTCGAGATTCATTCCTAATTGATCACCCTCTAATTGATTTTAGTCTTAAATTGGTCCTTAGAAGCCCAAGACTTGTCGTTACATTTGACAAGATTGTAATCCCCCAAACCATCTTGTACCATAGGTTTGAACTTAGCAAGCAACTTTAATTTCAAACTTACTCAGTCGACACTTACATTGTTTCTCGTGGATTCGACCTTGACTCAAAGTTGAATAAATATATTAACGATGACTGTCTTGCACTTAAATTGAACTTGTAAGTTGAACGTTATCAAGAACTAACCTATCTATTCTGGCTTGACTGAATGGACTGAGACCCTGATACTGTATTTGAAGCAGTTGTTCGAATTCCTTATGATATACAACTGAAACAGGTTCTTGCTAATGGTAAAAAGGGGGGGTTGACCCAAGATAACATGAAAATCAACCATATCTAAGACAATCAAGTCTCACAACCCTCAACGACAATCTTGCAAGATAGGTACACCCGATTCATAATTAAAGAATCACCTACAGGGGTATAAACATAAAGAGGCATAGCAAGGGCCTCTAATATAACATCAAATACAGAATAAAAATAGGTAGACATATAGGAGAATATAGATGTAGGGTCAAATAACACGAAGCAGATCTGCAGCAAATTAGGATGATACCTTTAATAATTGCATCAGAAACCTTAGCCTCTGGTTTAGCAAGTATAATATAACACTGACCACATTACATCCTAGACTGAGTAACCTTTTAACCACCTCCACGAGCACCCCTACCTCTACCTATATCATCTCTAGTACCACTAGTACCACCCTTACCATTCTGTGAACCATCTCTTTCTACAAAAATCAAAGTAAGCCAAATCTAAAGTTGAGAAATCTGTTGAGTGGATCTATATACATGTCAGGGGCAATCCTTGACCAAATGTAAAAACTCATCACATACAAAATATCTTCTACGACTGAATTAATCTGAAAAGGAGTAGATGAACTAAATCCCTGGCCTAAAGAACCAATCCTGGAACCTCCAACCTTATGACTTAATACCTAGCTACCAGAAGCTACATAACTTAAAGGTCTACCACATGATTCCTATAATGCATCCTGAATCAGCCTACTATGGCAACTTTAAGAACCTCTACTAGAGAAATCTCTACCTCGAGAGGTGTGTCTACTAAACTGACACTGATGACGTATCTTCATGGTGTCTCCATTAGTAGATTGGATAATAGACTCAATCATCTTGACATATTAAAAAATACGTTATAAAAATTCCCCTGAAACTACCATTTAGGTTGCAGCCAACTGATATGTATCATCTAACGCCTTTACGAACTTCTAAATCCTCTCAAACTCGATGGATATATTAGAGGATGAATACCTGGATAAAGTGTGGAAACAAGCCTCATACATAGCAATAAACATGGATCCCTACTCCAAAAAATCAAAATCATCATGCATCTGAGCTCTCAAACTATATAGTACAAATCTCTTCAAGAAGGCCTCAAAAAAATGAGTCTAAGACATAGCAAGTGACTCAAAGGTCCAACTAGAAAATGTCCTCCACCAATCCCTAGCCACATCCGTCAACTGGTAGATAGTATAAGAAACTCCATGAGACTCATGGGATTTAAGATTATGTATATTCTCCTGAAAAGTCAACCAAATACCCACAGGAACCCTCGCTAATAGCCCTACTAAACTTACACATACCCAAGCGAATAAGCCTATCAAATACTTTCTGATCATAAGAAGGCATAACTGTACCTAAAGCAACTAGAGAAATAGTAAGTCTGACAGATAATGAATCCACACGTGGGGGTAACATATATGATGGTTGTATCCTAAAAAAAAATACCATAAGCAGGTGTCGGCACTAACGATGGACCACCAACTTTGCCTTATTTCTTATAACTTTCCCATCTTTATCGAGCTTGTCTATGTACACCTATCTTATTCCAATAATGGTCCTATGTTTGGAAGGAGTGACAAGATGTCGTGTCTTGCTTTTTTCAAATTGATTTAGTTCTTCTTGCATGTCCAGAATCTAGTCTCTGTGAAGAAAACCCTCTTTTACCTTTATTTGTGCTCAATCAGTTATAGAAAATCACTGAATGGACATATTTGTAATTTTTGATCTTGTAGTGATTCCAGTAGTCAGATCAATGAGAACATCATCAACTGGGTGAGAACTCTTATATTTGTAGTTCTTGACAATCAATTCTTGTTAATTTCCTACAGTATCTTTCGTAGATAGGGTTTGGCTCTCAGTTCTTTCTTGCTCAACTATTCCTTCTATCAATGTACCTTTGGTTTGATCATCGGATGGACTAGGTCTACTAACCTGTTACTGTGTATCTTCTACTTCATCATTATCCTGAGGTGTAATCTTAGGTATGATGTTCAATTCATCAAATACCATAGTGAACACTTTCTTCAGCATAATTTGTTTATTTGTTTAGAACCCGGTAAGCTTTACTATGTATTAAGTATCCTAGAAAAGTCCCTTCATTATTTCTAGAATCAAACTTTTCTTGTCTGTCTTTTTCATTATTATGAATAAAACACTTACATCTGAAGGCTTTGAGATGAGAGATGTTGAGCTTTCAGTAATTCATATGGAGTTTTTCCCAAGATATATCTGGTCATGCACCTATTAATGATCTAGTAAGCAGTACTGAAGGCTTCAGCCCATAGATTTTGAGCAAGGTTTCCAACTATCATCATAGTTAGAGCCATGTCTTCTAGGGTTCTATTCTTCCTTTCAACAACACAATTTTGTTGTAGAGTTCTAGGAGTTGAGAAATTGTGATCTACTCCATTTGATGCATAGTACTTCAAAAATTTAACATTCTCAAACTCAATTTCATGAACAGATCTGATAGAAACTAGTGAGTTACCAAACTTCTTTTCCATTTTTTTGAAGAATATGTAGAAAACATCAAATGCATCTTCTTTAGAAGTCAAGAAGAGATCTCAAGTAAATCTTGAATAGTTATCCACTAGCACATACACATATCTTTTTACGCCTCTACTCCTTACATCATTGGTCCATAAAAATCCATGTGAATCAGTTCAAGACACTTAGTTGTGCTCACTAGATTTATTATCTTTAATAAGGCTCTTAATTCTTCCCCCCTTACAGAGGCACTGCATGTCTTTTTATTTTTCAACTTACCACTAGAAAGCCCTATGACCAGGTCCGAAATAAGTTTGTTTATCTGTTTTGTACTTGCATGACCAAGTCTTTTGTGCCACAGAAGAGAATCATGGTCGATTTCACTAAGGCAAGAGATATTTGAGTTTATAGTTCCCAAGATGTCAGCCTTATACACATTCTTGTACCTTCTTGCAGTGAGGACCATTTCTTTTGTATCCATCTTCTTGACTTTGCATCATACAGAGGCGAAGATCAACTTGTTTCTTTTGTCACACAATTGAAAGATACTAAGAAGATTATGTTTCAGTCCCTCAACTTGAGTTTTAACTCCTTCCAAAGCTTTACAATCTATTCTTCCCATCTTTCCAACTCCTATAATAATTTCCTTCTTTCTCTCCAAAAGACATTTCTCCTCCTTAAAATGAGGTGAGTGAGAGAAATTCCTATTATCTCCAGTTATGTGTCTTAAGAAAGCACAATTCACGTACCAATTTTTCCTGTTCCTCCTCACTCATACTTGCAAAATAATTTGGGGTTTAGTTTTAGGCACTCAAATGAGCTTGGGTCCTTTCTTATGAGTAAATGGACGAATCAATTTTTTCTTAGCTCATGCAAGCAACAGGTTAGTACACTTGTTTCTTTTAACAAAGATATTTTCACAATTTTTGTCAGAAGTGAACCAAGTTTCTTTTTTTGTAAAGAACTTACTTTTCTTATCAGTTAAGAGATTTTTCTTCTTAATTTGATCATTGTTTTTCTTGATTACCTCATGAATTTTAGGACATTCAATGGTTGGATGTCCTAGTATCCCACAAATATAACATAGATCCTTTATAAGGATAGTTTCTTTATGAAATCCTAGTCCAGCTTTTTCACTATGAGTTCTGCTACTTAATGATTTACAATTCTTGAAGATTGAGTCCACTTGTTAGTTCTTTCAAGATCCAATCTCAGTTTAGAATTTTCTCAACTTACATTATATTTTTTTCTTTTTCGCAAAGCAAATCTTTATTCTTTTGTTTAAGAGCAAACTTAATATTTAGAATTTCATCACTAGCCATCTTTTTTCCTTTATTAGTAATAGAAAGCTTGAGAATTTCTGACTTAAGGGCTAGGATGGTTGTACTATGTTGGTTCACTTGGTCCTTTAGAGAGTCTCAATATTGCTCTTGCCCTTTTCAGTATATATGAGTTCATACTTAAGGATGGCAAGAATTTTAAGTAATTGTTCTCTATTAGCCGTTAAGTCATGTAGTTCAGCAATTAAGTGTCCATGGTGATTAACTTTTCCTAAGAGAAAAGGTGAAGATTGTCTTGTAGTTCAGACAATATTACCTCAAATTTGCTTGCTTCTTCTCCTTCATCCTCCTCTTAATCAGAGTCACCCATAGCCATGAATGCAACATCATCTATGTATGATTCTTTAGTAATTCTATCCCATAATTCATAGTCTTCAGCCCGAATGAAGTCCTTTATACAAGCTTTCCACAAGAGAAATGAGATCCATTGAAGAGGGGGTCTTGTAGTTAATTGTCCATCACAATGTTTAGTAGGATGTGCAGAATTCATCTTGATCTTATCTTAATATTAACCTTTTAAGAAGATAACTCTAATACCAATTGAAATTCTACATGCCCTATGAATTCAGTGAATTGTAAATAATTATTTTTTACGCTTAGACAGGATTTTCAGACATGTTTCACTAAAGACATAAAAAGCAGTAAACTTAAAGAACACACTTTTTCACGTGAAAAACACCCGAATCAAAAAGTGTAAGAAAATCATGACTTACAACCTCTGTAGGATTTACCTCAAATTTCACTAACAACAAGCCTCTTCAACAATCGATTACAAACTTTGTAATCTAAGAATTATAAACTCTAAGCCCTTCAACAACTAGGAATTCTAATTCTAATTCCTAACGACTGAACAAGTAGGAATTATAAACTCCAATTCCTAACAACTCATAAATCAGTCTTGGCTTGTGATCCCAAGATTTCAATTCACCGTAACTTTAAAACAAACTCCTGTTCCAGTTTATAGCACACTGAAAACTATGAAATCAAACGATTACAACTCGAAGAAAATTCCTAATACAATAAAGTTAGACTCTAGCTAGATTCTGCTATGTATGGACATGTGCCTTCTAGGAGTTTTCTTCCGCAACACCTCAATGATCAACTCTGATTTTTGCCTTTGTTTTGTATGAATGTGCCAACAACTTTGTAGAAGATCTTCGGTAATTATAGATGTCTTCCTTCTTCTAAATTGATTTATTTTTCCTTCAAAGGAATCCCTTTCCTTTTTTGGAACCTAATTGAGACATCTTATTCCTTTTTGTACACTTTTGTTGCCTTCGTCTTTCAAAGCTTTCCTTACATGAATTTACCTAATTTAAGTATTCTTTTATGGTAAAGAAATTATGTAATTTAGGTATTCTTTTATGGTAAGAAAATTATGTCTTGCATCCACATCACAATTCCTCAACTTGATCTTGCATAAATCATCAAAGGCAGTCGATCATTTTCTTCTTCACTACAGAATATACACCGTCTTATGAACCAAGTGAATCAACCTGTTTCTAGCACCTATTTCAGTATACTGCCTGGCACTGTGTCCATCCTTTGCATCAATTCTTTGCCACCAACACTTTTGTCATTTTCAAACCCATCACACCAACACATCATTCTAACAGTTTCCAACTCAAACCGTTGAGGTGATAACTTTCTAACACCTTTGGATACACGCTTTTGATTGGATCTTAACCATAAAATTATTGGATTTAAGAGGATCTAATGAGAAACTTTGCCCTTGGTTTTCAATTAGAAAATTTGTCATAAAGGGTTGACTTTGACTTTTCTCAAATATTCAAAAAATGGATCACCTAGCTTAATTTAACACGTTGCTATGCTGGGGGAATAATCCAAAAACATTAATTATGAATTGTGTATTACTGCTTTCGAAATAACTTTTATATTTAACCGTATGACATATCATTATTAGCACTATTTTTACAAACTGAGCATGACGCGAAGACATTTACTGTTAAATCCTGTTAGATATATTTGACATTATTAACCTACTTTTTGAAAACTCGTAATGGTTGTTGATTTCTTTCTGCATCAACAATCACTAATAAGGAATTTCTAAAATTGGTCACCCAAAGATAAATGTTGAAACAAAAACAAAGGGGCTGGGAGAAAGAATTTTGTACAAGAAAATTTCCCAAATCATTCAAAGGAATTCATGGAAGTTGATAACACTGAATCATTTCATAACATGACCACAGCTCATTCAGAAAGATAATGATGGTTTTCGAGCTAGCTTACATCCCATCAGCACATGTATATAACTCTACCCAACATATCTTAGGAAGATAGGAAGAAACCATCTGTCATTATTTGTTTGTTGTCTCTGTTGAGATTTGAACTCTAGTCTCCAAATTTCACCCACTTCATTGACCACTAGGCAAGCTTAAGAGCGTAGCAATAGAAAGAAGTTCCGGAGAAATTCTCAAACATATCACACACTTGTTGATCCAATGGTTAAGAAATAACACTTTAGTCCAAGTATCATTTCGCGTACAACCTGTAACCTCGTTCCCTGCTACACCCCGAAATACCGTACACAGGGTTCCAATCCTCCAATGTGTCACTAATAACTTCCTTACATGGACTCTCGTGGAAGAAAACATAACATGGACTGTTCAATTGCTTCAGTCTTCCTTTTTTTTTTCCATCACCAACTGCTTCATTGTTCAATAATAATGCTTCTTACAATCTCATCGGAGACTTTGCCTGCAAAATTACATTTGTTTCATGCTAATATAAAATCTCTGCAAAGAAGCCAAAGTATTTAAAATGATCACTATATTGTGACATTCTTTAGTGGCAATAAAATTTTCAAACTCTTACAAAGCATGTTAATACTTTTGCCTAGGCTTTGTAAATAAACTATTTGTAAGAATAATTACACAATTACAATAGATTATACATCAACCAGTCAAGCAGCAATTTCCTGTACCAAACCAACATTTTACATCTTAGCATCAGCACAAACATGCTTTCCAAGAGCACCGTACAATCATACTAGGCATTCCCCTTCTCTTTCTGTCGGATCTACTTTTTTATTCCCACTAAACACTAACAGGATCCTAAAAGACCTTCCTACTTTAGTAACGTTCTCTCATTTTAATCTTTCTTTCTCCTTCCCCAAATGGCAAATAGAATAAGCTCATTTTGGAGCGCATGTATGAGTTTGAATCAAGCAAGTAAGAGCCAGATTTGATTGGCTGGATGGAAACTTAAATGTCGAGCGGAAAAACATAAAGCTTATTTTTCATTAAATGAAAAGTAGTTCTACGGAGGATATTATTAGTTAAAGTAAATGATTTTTCTCGAGGACCTTTTAAGAAACTCGAAGGAGAGCCTTGGAGCAACGGTAAAGTTGTCCCTGTGTGACCTATAAGTCAGGGGTTCAGGCCATGGAAACAGCCACTAATGCTAGCATTAGTGTAGGTTATCTACATCACACCCCTTGCCCTTCCCCCGACCCCGGTAACGCAGGAAGTTTTGTGCTCTGGGAAAAGTGAAGATTTATCCTCAATGGACCCGAAGAAATATGTATGGAACAGACAGATTCCAACCTAGGTTTAGAGCCTTAATAGCCTCAATATTCAAACCTGAGTGAATAAATGGGGCAAATTCCTGAATAAAGGATGAAGCACTCTTCTGATAACACGGACAATAAACTTAAAATGACTCTAAGAGAAAAAAAAAACATCAACTTTTGTAACACTCTATACATTTATGATACAGAAAGAAAATGGAGCATATACATTCTTTTGTTTCGTAGGACTTGCAATATTTTCTACAAAAAAGAAAAGAATTTTTGTGAGAGATATTATACTTTCTCAAATCATTTTCTGCTTCGCTTGATTAAAAATTTGGAGAGGTGTAGTTATGGGTAGTAGGAGGGAGCTTGGTGTTACATGACAAAGATTAGTACAGCAGAAAACTATAATTACATACTGATAGAAGCCAGTGATAAGAATAAGTATTGAAAATGTTACACATTAAAATTGAATTACACTCCTAGAAGGCGAAGTGCTTTTTTACATTATGTAAAAATTGCATTATCCAATATTCATACCAAATATAGTCTAGTGTATGTATATATAAGATGATCAACATATAAAAGATGCTTCTCAAATGGAAAAACTTACCATGAAATTTCCATATTGGTGTCTCTCCATCCGTAACCACCTCAAACATTATGTGATCTCCCTCCTTTAGGCAATATGCATCACGGAATTCATCCCATCCACCTCTAATACACACGCTAGTACCAAAAGGACGTAAAATTAAATTCCATGACCTTTGACATTCATCTCTAATAATCAAATCGCATTTTTTGCTGATGAGACCATTTCTGAGGGCAATTTCTTTTGGAAGGCACTGAAAGGGTATATCACCATTTGCACACATTAGTAGAACAGTTCTTATGCTTCATATTTTCACCATAATTAACTCCAAAAGAAAGAGAAAAGAAAAAAAAGATATGCATGATCACTTAAGCCTGATATTCTTAAAGGATGTGCATGAAATGGGTTTTTAGACTTACCAAGTAACCATATGTAAGGCAATATGGTTTAATCGTGCATACAAAACGAGAATGACCAGAAGGCTTGTGAGCAGCAGCTTCTTCTACATGGGGAAATGCCTTTCTTGATGACTCAACGCTGGGATTTGGTTTGTCTGTTACAAGGTAATTGTATACACAAACTCATCTCAAGAAATGAACTTTGACAGAGAGATTACAGTTAAAAGTATTCCAAACATCTGAACCATTTTTTGGATATTTTTCAAAACTAGTAGGGGCTCAATCTCCAAAGTGGACCTTTCTTGAAATTTCTTTTGCCTTCAAATAAAACTAAGGAAACAAAACTCAATGATTTTTATTTTAATCTGACTAGAGCCTAGAAACGCGAAAAGAATTAGTATACTTGCATTTAACTGTATTATGCTATCAATGCACACATTAATAGACCATACTTGAAATCACCACCCTCTCTCAGCCTAGGGAAGAAATGAAAAAATTATGGGAATAAGCAAATTGTTAAAGGATAATATACTTCGGTAGAGTTTATGAGTTGTAAAAGTGTGCTTACGTGTTAAAATGATTATTGAAACCCAGTTCTTTAAGCAACATAATTGTATAATTAAAAAAAATCAAAAAAGTGTGAGGAAGAAGTAATAGAAGACCAACTTAATTAACTCAAACACAAACATTCCAAAAAAAAAAAAAATGCCCAACTATGTTTTGAATAGTTGTTTCTCTTTTCAAGAAAAAGAACTTGTATACATATTATTCTTTAATATCATTTTGACCTGTATTAATATTGTAAAGAATGAATCTTTGACCTAACTCAACCTCAAAAGCTAGCTCATGAGGGGAGGATTGCTCAAGTCCATATAAGGAGACCAATTACCCATCTCTTTTCCGATGTGAGATATTTAACAAATATTCTTTGAACTTTTTGAAGTACAACACATGAAAATTTATCCTCATGGAACCTGGGACAGGGTCTTTAGAGAACTCAGCATATACACTTGAGTGAAAAAATAGCGCAAACTGCCCATTTACGATGAATTATAACCTATGAAAGGTGAAGCACAATTCTTTTTTTTTTTCTTTTGATAAGTTATATTTTTATTAACAGCTACCAAGTGAAGGAACAGAAACATCATCCCCCCCACCCCCCCACCCCTACAAAAAAAAATATAGCCTCTTATGGTCTTCTTCCTAGAAACGACAATGTTATATGATATTTTGCGCACAAGCTGGCCCGGATATCACGGTTATCAAAAACAAAAATTAAAAAAAAATAATATATATATATATATATACGTACATACATACACACTCACTATTTAATTACGGAATATTGTTGGATAAATTAGACAGAATACATTCCACATATAGGAACATTTAACAAAGATCATCGCATAAAACATTTTGGAATTGTAGGTCGATTAAATTTTTGAAGATTTAGTTGCTCCTAATTAAGGTGAATTACATTTTTGAACAACCATACACAACTAAATTTCACGGTGTATATTCCAAAAACGAGTAGTTCCAAGCATCTGGTCTATTATCAGGGGAAATAGGGAGAATAGGGAGATTGACGAGGATGTCACTCACCGTATTAGTGCGGGGTGGATGAAATGGAGGCTCGCATCCAAAGTTTCGTGTGATAATAAAATGTTACCAAAACTTAAAGTCAAGTACAACAAAGTGGTGGTTAGACCAGCTTTATTGTATCGAGCGTAGTATTGGCCAGTCAAGAACTCGAATTCATAAAATAAAAGTGACAAAGATGATGTGTGGGTATACTAGAAGGGATGGGATTAAAAATGAGATATTCGAGATGAGGTGAGAGTGACTTTAGTGGAGAACAAGATGAGGGAAGCGAGGTTGAGATGGTTCGAGCATGTGACAAGGAGATGCACAGATGCCCTAGTTTGGAGGTATGAGAAGTTGGCTATGGATGGATTCAAGAGAGGTAGATGTAGACCGAAAAAGTATTGAAGAGAGGTGATTAGGCAGGACATAGTGCAGTTACAGCTTACTGAGGGCATGACCTTAAATAGAAAGGTGTGAAGGACACAGATTAGGGTAGAAGGTTGGTAGGTAGGAATGTATTCATACTAGTAGGTAGAAATGTGTTGTCCTTTCTAGTAGTTATAGTATTACTCTTGTTCTTGTTCTCCAATTATGTTATTATTTGTCGCTTCATGTAGTTTGATTATAGTATTATTTTGTTGTAGTATTATTCCGCTACTAGCTATTGTTTTTAGTACTGTCTATTGTTTCTTTTATTTACAATACTTCTTTTTATAGACTATTTTTATCCTGAACCGAGGATCTAGAAACAACCGCTCTACCCCCAGAGTAGACGTAAGGTCTATGTACACTTTACCCTCCTCAATCCCACATTCCCACATTGGCGGACTACATCGGGTATGTTGGTGGTGGTGGTAGTGGTGGTGGTGTATATTACAAAGTAAAAAGATCGTTGAGGTTGCACAAATGAGAGAGCTTACCATGAAATCCCCATACAGGTTTTATCACCATCAGTAACAACCTCAAGCATTATAGGATCTCCCACCTTTAAGTCATTCGCAACAACAGAATTCACGCCATCCACCTCCAATCACAGTTCTTGTTGGTGGACCATTTACCTGTACAATTTGTACAGGAAGGTGCTGAAATGGTTTTGTAGCCATTTGCACATATCATCAAACATTTCATTTGCCTCATATTTTCACCGCCATAACTCGAATAAACAAAGAGGGGAAAATGGTGCAATGTTTTATTTAGTCAGAAGATTCTTGATGGTTTAAGGGGTACTGAGTTTGAGACTAGGTGAGAAACCATTTGAAAGGCAATATGGTCTGCCAGGGCATTAAAAGTGAGATTGACTAAGCGAGTAGTGAGTATCAGCTTTCGCATATAACTCCAACAACATGCATGATCCCACAAGTGGGGTCTAGAGAGGGTGGGTGTATGTAGACTTTGCTCCTACCTTTGTGGAGTAGAGAGGTTTTTCCCGATAGACCCTACAGCTCAAGAGTGCTGTATATTATTTATCATATTCAGTATAAGTTTTTGGCGACACGGCTCGGCAAGGTGCGTCCGCCTTTTGTGGCATGGTGTTTATAACAAAGCGAAACAAGCAAGAGGTTGCTTACATGAGAAACCTTACCGTGAAATTTCCATACTGGTTTTTCTCCATTAGCAACAACCTCAAACATCATATAATGTCCCTCCTTTATGCCATTCGCAATGCAGAATTCTTTCCACCCACCCAATATATGGACTATAGTATTGTGGGTAGCTAGCCTTAAATTCCACGTTCTTTGTCTTTCATCTCTGATAATCAGATCACATTTCTTGTTGATGAGACCGTTTGCCACAGCAAATTGTCTAGGAAGGCGCTGAAATGGTTTATATTTTGCACTCAAACATATGATATGCTTCAGACTTTTGCTGTAAATAACTCCAAGAAACAGAGGAGGAGAAAAGAAACTGGTGCAAATGTTTCCTTTAGCCTAGAGATTCTTGAAGGGTTAAATGGAAATGAGTTTTGAGACTTATCAAGTAACCCTTTGAAATGCAATATGATTTAATAGTGCATTCAAAATGAGATTGACCGATAGGGTTGTGAGAAGCAGCTTCTGCATTGGGAAAAGCCTTGCACTGTTAATTGTAGACAATTCCAACAGAACTTAAATATGACTACATGATTATAATCAAGATGAATATCATCTAACTATCCACTCCAACGTTTGACCAAGTTTTCACCTATATTGAAACTTATTTTGAAATTTAAGGGAACTAACTTGCAATTCATCAAGTATTAAACTAATGGACTCTAAAGATCTTACCTTTGAATTCAGAATTCTTGGAAATCTCTTCTACGGAGCAGGGGTTTGTTATGTCTGTTGCATGGTAATTACACAAACTCGAGTCACAAAATTAAGAATAAAAAAAAGAATACAATGAAAATATGAATATTGTCTTAACATCCACCCCATCTTTTTGCATACTTTTGCGATATTAGTAGAACTTCTCTCCCCAAAGTAGACCGTTCTTTAAGTTTCTTCTCACTTCGTGATGTTATGAGAATAAAGTTTAATGATTTAAAATATTTGAATCTCTCCACTTTGTGGGACTACACTGGGTATGTTGTTGTTTATTTAAAGCTTGAGTCTGACTAAATTTTAAAGTGCACAAACAAGAATACTTCAAGCTTTTATGAACTGTCTTGTGAAACATATTGAAAATCACCACCCTCCCTCAACTTGTACAAAATTCAAGGGCCAAGCAAGTTAGCCAATATATACTTTAGAGTTTAGTAGGTAGCCAACATATACTTAAGAGTTTAGTAGGCCTTCTAAAACTGTTTTTACGTAAAAGTATTTTTACGGGGTAAAATGACTATTGGATCCCCTTGTTCTTTAAGCAACAAGTTTGTAATGTTACAAAAGTGACCATCTTGAAAGGATGTAAAAGAACTTATAGAAGACCATCTTAATAAACTCAAACACAAACAATCACAAAAACAAGTTTGTATTATTTCATCCTTTTTAAGAAAAAGAACTTTTATAGATATTACTTTCAACTTTCTAAATAACAGAACTTGAAATTTTAGACGTCATATCTAAATTTGATGAATAAATAAAGCAAACTGTCCTTTAGTGATATATTACAAAGTACAATGTTATATGGTGCTTTAAATACACTATTTCTGAAATGGAGTGTATAAATAAGGCCCTTTTGGTATAACTGAAATGTTCGCTACAAAATATACTTCCATATAAAGAAAATGTTTCACAAAGATCACTTCATAAAACACTTCCAAACTGTTTGGTTAGGTAAATTTTACATGAATAGCTGTTACACAGAACACTTTTTACCAAAGTTGCTCGAACTCTCCAAAAATGTTGCCGCACCTGTGTCAGATCCTTCAAAATACACTATTTTTGGAGGATCCGACACGCACCCGTAGACATTTTCTAAGAGTCCGAGCAACTTAGCCTTTTCAGATTCGAACATCCAGACACAACATATAATTTTATCTTAGAAATTATAGTGTCATCGTGTATATAACTTAAAGATGCTCTACTTGGGCCTAACTCAACCCCAAAAATTAGTTCATGAGGGGAGGATTGCCCAAGTCGATATAAACACACCAAGTCTCTATTCCCCAACAAATGAGAGACTATGCCTAGGCCCAACTGGAGCGGGGACAATATAACATGGGGGCCCAAACAGGGAATGACCTGACACTGATAACATGTAAAGGACAAGGTATGGGAGAATAAGCTAATATATTATTCCATGGAGTAAAAAGTATGTTTTGCATGTACTGTACATAGAATCCTAACTATGTAAAATCCGTCATGATCTGTTGTCAATCCCAATAATTATCCTAATTATGTATATAAGGAATGTGACTGTAGAAATTAACTAATCCCACCACACATATTAGGAACCAGGTCTCGGAATTTGTAGTAAACAGCAAATAGTAAAATAAAGTGCCACGCAAATTTACAGTGGAAAACTCTTTGCTCAAGGAAGTAAAAAACCACGACCTACACTGCGTAGGATTTCACCACCAATCTCCACTAATTTTAAAGAGCTTTGTTCAAGATTACAACCCCGCAATCCTAGAACCTAACTCTTAACTTGTAACTCCACAGTTTACTCCAACTGTTCTACCCACTATATGAGCACTCCAAGAAGTCAAACCCGCTTCTTGTTACAACACCTCACAAACAAGAAGACAAGAAGTTAAACCCGCTTCTTGTTACAACACCTCACCTCACGAATAAGAAGTCAAACCCGCTTCTTATTATTCACACTCATAACTAAATATCGTTCAATAATAGAAAAGATTACAACTCGGAATCTATCCTATTACAGACTCAAAACTCATCAACTTACTCCAACTGATGAACTCAACAACGACTACTAACTCTAGCCTTAAGCTTCTCACACTTCAGTATTCAGTAATGCAAACTCAAACAGAAACTGTGAACCAGGTTTTTGTTTTGCGGTGATGAACTCCCGCAGTTTTTGCTCCAATGGCTATTGCTCTGAAGATGATTAATTTTGTAAATATGCAATAGGTGCGGCTCTCAATGATCTTCTTGCCATATATATGCTATATATATGCTGGAGATTTGTCATGCCCTAGAATATCACGGAATTCAACTCATTCTCCAAATGGAACTTGGTTTCCTATGAGAAAATATGTGATTCCTTTCTTTATAATGAGATAGTATCATATAAGGAAACTTTGACTCCTCTTTAGACTTTATTTCTTCTTTTTATTTCTTTTCTTCCTTGCTCTTAATTTGATTTCTTATTTGCTCCATTCTTTACCTCTTGCTCTTTTATTTATTTTCTTCTTTATTTCGTGGCACCAATCTTTCTTATTGGTCCTTGATTTCCTTGTATAGTCACGTCACCTATTCTGGGACCTGGTTCACATGATACCACATTCACGTCACTTGTTCTGGAACCTGGTTCCCATGATACAACATATAAAAGATAACAAGTAGTGAACTAGGTTCGTATTTGTCAATCATCAAAACTACAGACACGTACTCCTACTTTCCAACAATTTCCCCCTTTTTGATAATGACAAACAATGCATAATATATTCCTTGTCCACACCATATAACTACCCCTTTTGGCATCATTGAAAATCAACAACCAAAGAACCCAATGAACATATAATGAGTGTAATATCATTTTAACTCATGGCCACTCGGGCAACACTATTCAGCACACGTTTGTTGACAATAAGGTAAGTCAATCTGAGGACATCAACCATCTTACATACACAATCAAGACATGCAGAGAAGAAATACAATACAGTGGCATGTACCAATTTAAGCCCTTAGGACCCCAATCAAAAGCATATCATATCATGAGTATGAGACAAAACATAAGCACCACAAGAAAAACCGGAGGCAAAGGAACTCGAGGATATATACTGGTAGGAAAAGTACTAAGGCTGAGAAAGAGGAGGTGGAATGCTTTTCCATACCATTGTGCACTCTTTTTTTTTCATAATACTTCATGCTAAGCATTCATGAGGTCCACCTTTAGCTGAGTATTTTTAGCTTCAGGTTAACTATGCATTTGCAAGATGTAGATGAAACAACAACTGAATGATGAGACCTATATTTTTTTTTTAGAACTGGGTTCATATGCACAGAGATCTTACTCCTTTTGGATATTTTTGTCAAATGGCTTCTTCTTGATGACTTTCAAACCCCGGTTAAGGAAAAGTAGATATGATTAAAGGACTCATCAGATTTTGTGCAACAATGATTGATTTTGCAACAATAAGGGAACTGATATTAGTTTGTTCCTAAGAAAGTTGTTCCCTCAAGAAATGGTTAGTTACACTTGAAAGGTGAGGCCATGATTTGGGATTTATGAACCTGGTTCAGATGAATGAGGTGGCTAAGACAATGATGACACTAAATGAAATAGAGTAGGTTCTTCCTGAATTGGAGCTAGGGTAATTTTAAAACCCCTGAACTTGATTTTTTTTTCTTGAAAGAATTGGTTTTTTAAGGATGAATCAGGTTCATAAGTGCTTAAGTTTTACACATACTCATAAAATACAATGCATTGGAAGGGATGGTACATACCTGACTGTAAATAAGGAACCAAGTTCCCTTTTGTGAGCTCCTCGATTTCTTGATGCAATTAGTAAGAAAGCAAGGGTAATATCCACAGACCTTCTAGCCACTGTCAAAGATGTGTCTGAGGTGTGTACTTGTAACAGTATGAGACTGAGTTATTAGATATACATTATATGTCCAATCAAGCATAAAATTGTTCATTTACTAGCCAATTATTAAGGAAGTGATGATGCGTCAATGCTTCTTTATAAGACCAAGCTCCATGCAAAGAGAAACCAGGTTCACATTGCATTGAACCCTTTAATCATCCAAAACGTCCCCATCTTTTTTGTTCACCATGCATCTTCTCAACATTAGTTCCCCCTGTCTCATGTACCCCCTCACTGATATGAGGATCACCACTAGGCTGTGAATTTGATCATTTTCAGGAACTGCTTGAAAACCAGGTTGTACACTATTCGTAATCTTCATAATTATCTCCAGCAATAACAAATCCTTCATTGTCAACCTACTCTTCAAGATCACAATCATCAAGATTGCCATTCACAAGATCAATTTTTTTTATCATCTTTCTGTAAATTTGTACGAAGCAGGTTCCTGTTGTATAGTTTTCCCAATTGTTGTAAGCGAGCCTTCAATATTGAAGTTAAAACATTCTAACATTCTTTCTGATTTTTTATCATTTTGAGCAATTATTCACTGAATGGGTGTTGGGCAACTTATGAAACAGGATTTTCATGACTCATTGATTTAGAACCAGGTTTCAGAATTTGAGTACTGTTGTTTTGTCAAGCATCTAAGAGACGCTCAGCAAGTTATGTTTCAATCCTTTTTTTTCTTTCTAAGGACTACTTTGTAACCTTGGAAATACGTAAGTGAGAGGAAACTTTCTCACATTTCGATCATGTGTCCAAAGCATGTATTATTCAGCTATCATGATTTGTATTTTTCTCTCACCTTCGCCTGAAACACTAGTTAAAGATTAGTCTTGGGTACCTAGATTAACTTGGGCCCCTTCAGATGAGTAAAAGGATAATGAGATCTCTTCTAGCCCGGAAAGACAAATAAGAGGATTGCTTTTTGAGCATTTGCATGATAAGGACTTGATTTCTTTTTAACAAAATTAGAACAATTCATCTGATAAGAACCAGGTCCCTTTTTGACAAAATTAATATTTTTATGATTTGCTCGAATTTGACCTTGACATTGATTTCTAAGATGGCTTTCCTTTCCACAGTGAGTACAAAATTTTAATCTAGCAGGGTTACCTTGTGAGGACTTGTGTTCTTCAGGTTTAAAACCAATCCCATGTCTAGTGGTGGTTTGACTATCCTGAATTTGAGTTAACAGTGTTGAGGACTTGGTCCACTTTTTATTGTGTTCTAACTCTAGTCCTTGCAAGATTTTCCTCAGATTTTCCTTATTCAGTATCACCATCTGAGTGTGAACTTGCCATGAGTGAAAGCATGGCCTCTTTGGAATTTTCTTCCTGTTGTTCACCATCCGAATCATTAATTGCAACAAATGCTAGAGTGTCCTCATCATCAGATTCCACCATAGCCAGTAATGACCGATTTTGTGGTTCTTCATCTTCAAATTCATCAGAAGAGTTTCCCATTTTAGCAAGAGCCCTTTTAACAGCAACATCAGCTTCACGTTTTGTCATCATTTTGTGTGATGGAAGAACCAGGTCGTCTTTTGTTCCTTATATTTTTCTTGGTTATTTTTCTTGTGCTCCACTGTCCACAAAGGACAAAATTTGATGAAGTGTTCAGGACTGCCACACTTGTGACACACTTGATCATGATTTTTCTTTTCATAATTTCTCGGAACCTGGTTCCTATTTTGTGAATTCAAGCTCTTCCTCAACACCTTTTGAAATCTCCTAGTTATGAGTGCCAAATTCTCAGGTTCAAAATCTACCTTTTCAGTATCTTTTAGAACCAAATTATTTTCCTTTGAGACCCCAATAATTTCACGATCTTGATTTTTCTTAAGCTCATACGTTTTCAAGTTTTCGATGAGTTCATCCATGGTTAATGTGTCCAAGTTATAAGCCTCGGAGATAGCTTCAACCTTACATTCCTATGACTCCGGCAACACACTGAACAATTTTCGGATAGCCTTACCATTGGGAACAACTTCACCCAGAGAGTAGATCTCATTAATGATTGATGTGAACCTAGTATGCATCTCCTGAATAGTCTCTCCTTCCTTCATCCAAAATAATTCATATTTTCTGTTTAGTACATCAATCTTAGACTTCTTCACTTGACTGGTACCTTCATGAGTTGTTTGCAAAGTGTCCCAAATTTCTTTTGCAGTGGAACACGAGGATATCCTATTGTACTCATCAGGTCAATTCCATAGATTAAGATTTTCTTGGCCTTTGCATTATTTTGAACATTGATTTTGTCATTATTATCAAATTCCAGTCTCCCTTTAGGAACCCATGTCTTTCCATCTTCACCAAGCTTGGTTGGAATTGTTGGTCCATCCAACACAATGTTCCAGAGATCATGATCCTCTCCAATAATGAAGTCCATCATCCTATTCTTCCACCACCTATAATATTGTTCGTTAAAGAGGGGTAGTCTAATTTGCAAAGCACCTTCCTGAGATGTTGGTGGGGCAGCCATATGATCCTTTTCAAGGTGTTAGCCTTTAATTGAAAAGTCCTGCTTTGATACCAACTTTACAAATTAACTAATCCCACCACACGTATTAGGAACCTAGTCTCAGAATTTGCAGTAAACAACAAATAGTAAAATAAAGTGCAACACAAATTTACCGTGGAAAAATCATTGCTCAAGGGAGTAAAAAACCACGACCTACACTGCGTAGGATTTCACCACCAATCTCCACTAATTTCAAAGAGCTTTGTTCAAGATTACAACCCCGTAATCCTAGAACCTAACTCTTAACTCACAACTCCACAGTTTACTCCAACTGTTCTACCCACTATATGAGCACTCCACGAAGTCAAACCCGCTTCTTGTTACAACACCTCACAAACAAAAAGTCAAACCCGCTTCTTGTTACAACACCCCACGGATAAGAAGTCAAACCCGCTTCTTATTATCCACTCATAACTAAATAACGTTCAATAATAGAAACGATTACAACTCAAACTCAAAACTCATCAATTTACTCCAATTGATGAACTCAACAACGACTACTAACTCTAGCCTTAAGCTTCTCACACTTCAGCATTCAGTAGTGCAAACTCAAACAGAAACTGTGAACCAGGTTTCTGTTTTGCTATGATGAACGCCTGCAGTTTTTGCTCCGATGGCTATTGCTTTGAAGATGATTAATTTTGTGGATATGCAATAGGTGCGGCTCTCAATGATCTTCTTACCATATATATGCTGGAGATTTGTCATGCCCTATAATATCACGGAATTGGACTTCTTTTCCAAATGGAACTTGGTTTCCTATGAGGAAATATGTGATTCCTTTCCTTATAATGAGATTGTATCATATGAGGAAACTTTGACTCCTCTTTAGACTCTATTTCTTCTTTTTATTTCTTTCTTTCTTTGCTCTTAATTTCTTTTTTTATTTGCTCCATTCTTTCCTTGTTGCTCTTTTATTTATTTTCTTCTTTATTTCATGGCACCAATCTTTCTTATTAGTCCTTGATCTCCTTGTATAGTCACGTCACCTGTTCTGGGACCTGGTTCACATGATACCACATTCACGTCACTTGTTATGGGGCCTGGTTCCCATGATACAACATACAAAAGATAACAAGTAGTGAACTAGGTTCGTAATTGTCAATCATCAAAACTACAAACATGTGCTCCTTCTTTCCAACAGTGACTATTAGTTCTTTAACCATAACAATAAAAAATCATGAAAATAGAAGAAGTTGCTTTAAATGAGAAACCTTACCATGAAATTTCCAGACTGGTTGTACTCCACTAGTAACAACCTCAAACATTATTTGATCTCCCACCTTTATGTCATTTGCAACACAGAATTTACGCCATCTTCCTCCAATACAAACATGATGGCAAGAGGTATACATCCTTAAATTCCATGACCTTTGTCTTTCATCTCTAATAATCAAACCACATTCCTTGTTGGTGAGACCATTTTCCTTTGCAAATTTACTAGGAATGCGCTGAAATTCATCAGACACTTCATATGCATCATATTTCACCGTAAATTAACTCCAACTAATAAAGAGAGAAAAAAGAGCAAAATATTGCATATGTTGCCTTTGAGACTTACCAAGTAACCATTTGTAAGGTAATACCGTTTAACAGTGCATACAAACTGAGATTCACCAAAAGGGTTGTGAGGAGCAACTTCTGCATGGAGAAATGCCTTTACTTTAATGAAAAAATGATTACAGTTAAAAAATGAAAAAAGCATCTAAGCATCCACCCGATTTTTCATCTAATAAACTGAAACTTATGTTAAGATTAATACTTTGTTTGAATGGTTGTGACATATTGTTTCATACGTATTGTATTGTACAGTATTGTTTTGATGAACACAACATTTGGATAGATTATATCGTTTTCCCTCATTACATAGTGCCACACATCAACAATTTGAAGGACAAACCTACAAGAAAAGCAGAGTACGGGGTAGAACTATTATAAATGGTAGGATAAAAATAAAATAAAATAATTAGATGATAAATAAAGACAAAACGAGAATAAACAATAAGGTGAGGATGCAATTACACCAAATCGATTGTTACATAAAATGAGACTTTTCGTCATTATCTAACGATGGATTTAATGATATACAATAAAATTAAAGTAATAATCAAAACAAACATTATATTTAAACTAACAATAGAAAGGGTAAAAACCATCCAAACGTGTTGTAAGGGTAAAAACTTGCAAATTCACAAAGTATAAACTAATGGACTCTAAGATGTTACCTTTCAATTCGAATTTCTGAGAAGTCTCTTCAAAAGTATGGGCTTCTTTTTCTTCTTGTTGAAAATACTCTGCATAATTTGTTGATCATAGTGGACTCAGAACTCCCTTAGAAATGAAGGCAAAGCTCTTTGATGAAGAAACATCATATAGTGTCAGTGGTGATTTTGTCTTCCTTTTTTTTTATAACCGTGGTGTCTGGGCCAGCTTGCGCGGACCTCGACTAAATCCACCAGATACCTGCCACCTCCCACCAGCAACAGGTATCTGGTAACTCTGTCCACCAAGGCTAGAACAGATGGGAGGAAATCACCTAGTGTTTGTCTCTGTTGGGAATTGAACCAAAGACCTCATGGTGCTCATCCCACTTAATTGAACCACTAGGTCATACCCTTGGGCAGTGTTGTAAAAGGGAGCGCCTCGTTGCCAATGGCGAATGGCGAGGCGAGCCTATGTCGCCTCTTCAGTCCATGGCATGGCGAAAATCAAAAGGTGACGCCTTTGCGAGAAAGGCGACTCCTTTTAATTGTTTTTAAAAAATTAGGGTTTTAGGTATATAAGCTAATTTTAGGGTTTATTTACACATTTTAACACTATCAACTTACAAATTGGTGACTGCGGCTGCTAGCATTCATCTCATAAGTTTGATTCCGGTTACCGGCGACGAACTCCGGCGACTTCCGAAACTCCGGTAAGCAGTGATTTCTAGTTTTTTTCTTCTTTCTTCTTCTTCTTCTTAATCCAGTGGATATGCCTTTTGGTGTTGTTATTTTTTTCCTTCCTCTTTTTATCTTCTTTTTCTTCTATTTTCTGGTGGCCGGCATCATCTGTAACTTGTGACATGCTCACATGCACTGTTACAGTGTTACTGTTATAAACTAGTGGTAATATTAATATACTTATTATGTAATTTTTTTTAATATACATATTATATTAATATACTTAACCAGTGGTAATATTAATATACTTCTTCTTTTTCTTATAACTTATTATGTAATTTTTTTAATAACTTATGTAGATTGTAGAATTAACATAGCATGATGGTAATATTAATATAATAATTAAATTATTTGATCATTAATAGCTTTCAATTTCAATGGCGTCCCAATCTACTAATAGCAAACAAAAGGACATAGAATGGAATTATGGTACACAAGGACCGACAAAAGATGCGGTGATTTGTAATTTTTGTCGACGTACCATGAATGATGGCATTACTTGATTCAAACAACACTTGATAGGATATTGAATTGTTGAGTCATTTAAGTTTTAGACTTTTAGTATCTATATACTATATATTTTTAATTCTTGACTTGAAATATTTTCTAATATATTAGTGTTATTAAAATTTTGATCATTTATATATTTTAATTTTTTATATTAATTGTCGTCGTACATTCAAAAGGTGCTCGCCACGCCGCGTGGCGAGGCGGGGCCTTGTCGCCTTTCTCCGTCCAAAACATTGCCCTTGGGTGCAAACACAATCAGAGGTGATTTTGTCTTCCTTGAAGGTATTTCAAGATTCCAAGTTTGTTTTGTTCACTATCTTTTGACCTTCAATTCGAGCCTTGGAGAGTGGAACACTCCTATTTATGGAAGGGTGGCTGTACCTTAGATTTTTAATATTAGACAATGTCCTACAATTAGCACTAGAAGATTTGATGATTTAGAGCGCCAAAATTTGGTAGTTTTCAGATAGAAAGAACTTATTTGTAAAGCAATAAATTGGAAACCAAGCTACTTTCTTTAAAAAAAGTTCAAAAAGGGAAGACAGAGAAGAATGGTTGCCACGATGCATATTAGCTGTTTTACTTGCTATTCTCAAACTTAATCTTGATCTTGTCTACATTGTGTTTCAATCAAACTAATGTGCTTCTTGAATCCACTTTACAATGGTGCATAAACTGCAAAAATACTTGTCAAAGAGTGTGATGTGAGAAATAAAGGCACGCGACAATGTTATTGAGATGTGTTACTAATATTGTCTTACACTGAGCACTATTTATACCTATACTTTATACTATACAATAAATGTTTACAATGTGGGACACTGTGTAATACAAGGATATATGAACTATCTAACCCTCCCTTTGAAGCCGGTGCATGTAAGTCATACGTACAGAGCTTGATACAGATGTAACTAATACAAGGGGACCAATTACAAATATCTTCAAGCTGTTCATTTGATTTCACAAATTCTGAAAAATATCTATAAGCTGTTCATTTGATTTCACAAATTCTGAAAAATATCTATAAGCTGTTCATTTGATTTCGCAAATTCTGAAAAATATCTTCTGAGAGCATTTTAAATGTGTAGCTGTTTACCCAGAACATTTTTAACAGAATTGAACCAGACAAAAAAACAAATAATTTTATCTAAAAAGTTATGAAGTGTCATGGTGCACACAACAAAGTTTAAGTGTCATGGAAAAATAAGAAGTTGCTTCAAATGAGGAACCTTACCATGAAATTTCCAGACTGGTTGTTCTCCATTACTAACAACCTCAAACATTATTTGATCTCCCGCCTTTATGTCATTTGCAGCACGGAATTCACCCCATCTTCCTCCCATATAGACTTGAGAACAAGAGGTATATATCCTTAAATTCCATGACCTTTGTCTTTCATCTCTAATAATCAAACCACAATCCTTGTTGATGAGACCATTCGCCTTAGCAAATTTATTAGGAATGCGCTGAAATTGTTTAATGACAATATGCACATTTCATCACATAACTCATATGCATCATATGTTCACTTAAATAACTCTAATAAACAAGAGGGGAAAAAAGAAACAAAATGGTGCATGTGTTTCCTTTGAGACTTACCAAGTAACCATTTCTAAGGGAATACTGCTTAATAGTGCATATAAACTGAGATCGACCAACAGGGTTGTGAGTAGCAGCTTCTGCATGGAGAAATGCCTTGCTTTAATGGAAATATGATTACAATTAAAACATAAAAACCACTCAATCATTGAATTTTTCATCTAATAAATTGGAACTTACTTTACGAACAAGGGCTCGTTTGGTAGCTGGTTAGGAAGTAAATTATCCATGTATTTAAAACCAGCATAACTAATACCACGTTTCGTAGCATTTTAGTTATGTTTCAAATTCAACATACCAAGTACAGTGTTTGGTTACTAGTTTATAGTCCCGCATAACTAACATGTATAAGTTATGAGAAAATCTATGTATTATTTATGCAGGGCAGAAGATGGAATACCGAATAAGTAATACATGAATAACTAAAACGCCTACATAACTCTAACTAGCAACCAATAGAGCCATAAGGTATTAACTTGCAAATTCATCAACTATAAACTAATGATCCTAAAGATGTTACCTTTGGATTCAAAAATTTTGGAAGTCGCTTCAACGGTATGGGCTTCTTCTTCTTCTAGCAAATACTCTGCATATTCTCTGTCAAAGTGACTTAAATTAAAGATGGAAACATCAAATTCCATGTTTCCATCATGTCTGAAAACCAATAAATCTCCTAACTGCAAATCATGCTCCTCCGCAAATTGTTCCCAACCCTCTTCCAGTTTCTGGCCATTTAGCTTGACCAGACACTTCTTACCGTCCCTTTTCAGTACAGCTGCATGTTCTTTCTCCCCCCGTCCTTCCAAATGCTTCAAGAAACCAACAGGAATTTTCTGCATAACAACATAAACTTGACCCAAATAATTATGCTGGATTTTTGAATTTTAGTGCTTTTTTCTTTTTATTGGGATAAATTCTTCCACCAACATACAAATAGAACTCCGCTACAACCTTGGGGAAAACCACACCAAAAGACAAAAGCTACTTATTAAGGTGAGAAAGCCTAAGGCTATATTAGCCCCACATAAGCTCCCCATTTAACCAATGTGGGACTTAAGTCCTATTCTTTCCAATAATATAATACAACCATCATACTCCACATTTGTCATCCTCGACGGCTGTGCGCTAGAAATTGCTAGCCCCAACCGAACACTGTCATACCACATCACCATCCAAGACAGTTGGAATGGAGGATGATGGGTGGCTAGGCTAAAATATGTGTCACGTAAACTAGGATCAATTCCCACTTGCACCCATGTTGTAGATTTTCTAGATTCGCCTCCATAGCCCTGACATGATTGATACAATCTTAGTATAACCACACTCCAAAAGCTAGCTATTAAGATGGGAGAGTTCAACATATATATAAGCCCGATTAGCTCCCCATTTAATCAGCGTGGAACTTAGGTCCCATTCCTTGCAATGATATCATAACATACTTCCTTTGTTTCAATTTATGTGTCATGATTCGAAACACAAGCCTCAAACAAACTAAGGACCCATTTGTCCATGAGAATTTTTTATTTTTTTCCAAAAAAAATGTTCACTTTGTTTTAAAATAAGTGTTTGGCCATAAGAATGTCAACCACAACTCGAAGTTATATTTGAAATTTGAAAAACACCCAAAACTTTATTTTCACTTTTTAAAATATTCTTTTTCAAATTCAACCTAATTTTTAACTTTTTTTTTTGAAGTAACTCATTTAATTTATATTTCATGTTCTTTTCTAAAAGCATATTCAAATTCTAAATATTTATCGCCAAAAGTATCATCAAACACAACTCTAACTTCAACTTTAAAAATTCCAAACAAAGTAAAATTTTTTCTATTTTCATTGCCAAATGCCCACTAAATTTTGTGAATTCGAATATAATCACCATTTTTAAATTGTATCTACAAAAATCATTCCTTTCACTCTCCAAGAAAAAAATAGAACACATAAATTGAAATAAATGGAGTAAAACAAAGGAAAATTGAAAAAAATAATAATAGTAAAATAACATAATAATTAATAATAATAATTTAAAAACAAAAAAGGAAAAGGATTACTCACAAGACCATGCTTGAAACCAGGAAGAACAGGTTTGAAAAAGTGAGGTTTGACTGGAGGAACTTTCATGGTAGCAATTTACTGTACACACATCATCATTTTCTTTCTTTTCTTTCTTTCAATTTTGTGAATGATTTGATAGAATTGAAAATGTCAATGCAATTTCAGGGAAAAACAACTACTAGTATTTGGTAATTCAAACTTCAATTAAAATGGAAATACAGAGAACAGTGGAACTGTGGAAGCAGCTTTTTTCAAGTGACTGACACTGTAGTCTGTATGTGAAGCAGATGAATTGTTGCAACAAAACTAAGGCCCTGTTTCACATGAAAATAATAATTTTTTGCTTGGAATTAGAGCTGAAATTTAATTTGGTGTTTTGTTTGGTCACGAGTTGTTTTTGATTTTTATTTATTTTTTTGAAAAATAGGAGTAAAAATAAGTTTTAGTTGTTTTATATTTTTAAAATAAATTTTTTATTAAAGTAAATAATTTTTAGAAAAAGTGAAAAAAAATTATTAAAGTAAATAATTTTTTTTGAAAAGTGAAAAAATTGTTAAAATCAAACACTTAAAAAGTCGAATTAGCTCAATATTGACCACAAGTATTGTAGTGTGGTGTGGTAAGTAATGAGGTCTCGAGTTTGAGTCCTTTGGATATGAAATCATCTTTGTTGAGAATATTTTATCCCAATACTATAAAATTTTTATACAAATTTAAATTTAATCAAACTACAATATTAATATCAAACACTCATGAAAATTCAAAAAAATTGAACACTGGAAATGGGGACAAACAAGAGCAAAGAAAATTGGAAGAAAAATGAGGAAAAAATTTAACTGAAAGACTCAAGTACTTATCAGCTTCATATTAATTTGTTTATCTTATGAGGATTAAAATAATTAATACTAAATATAAATTTTTAATTTAGATATAAAATTTTAAATTTTTTAAAAATAAAATTCATATATTAAGAAACTAATTACTTTGAATCGTGATAACTAATAGTTAATACTTTAAAATATTATTAAAAATTATTATTAATTTCCCACTCCTCCACTTCAGGTTACTACTTGTCGGCATTAATATTTACACGAAATTACCTACGGTTCCTTGTGTTTTAATTTGTTTAATTTATTAGATCAAATTAATTAATGTTATGTCTGAATTTAAATATATAATTTTAAATTTTTTAAAAATAAATTCTTTTACTTAGAAACTAAGTTCCTACTACAAATTACAATAGTTTTCGATTTAAAATATTTTTAAAAATACATATATAATTAATAAGACAAATAAATTAAATCTAGTACTTCTGTCTTGATGAGATTTGAATGAACCTCCTCCCATTCCATTATGGAAAAATTACACAAATTAGCAAATTTAAGATATTAATTACAAGTAATATCAATAGTTTATCAAAATTACAACTAATAATAAAAGTAACAATATTTTGCCTTTTTTATTCAAAAGCACGTGTCTTTAACCGATAAAATTACCTGATCCTATTTTCATGCTACTTTACTATTTTCAATTCTCTCCAATATAACCTTTTTAGGCTATTTCTTCAAATTTCAATTTTTTCTGAAATTCTTGATAAACATTATCCTCTCTATTAAGGTAAGTTGATTTTACAATTAATTCATGTTATCTTTTCCATATAAGTTCTTTTATGTAATTTATTTTCAATATTTTTTTGCGCATTCTTCAGTGTTATTATTTTTGGGGAGTTTTTTTTTTTTTTTGTAAGTTGAAACTTCTAGGGCATTTTTTTTTCATATTCTTCTGTGAGAAAACTCGGCTTCAAATCAGGACTACGAGTCCGAGAACTCAGTGTTAAACTCGTTGCTTGGGTTGTTAAACGAAGATGATAAAATTGTGCTAATTGTAGTGACGCAGGGGATTGTTCCGATGCTTGTGAGGTTGCTGGACTCTAGCTCTTCACCAAAAATTTTTAGTAGACTTAGTCAATGCTCTTTTGACAGAGAGATTGAAAGTTTTGGATTTGAATGACCAATATCCCCAAATATTTCTGTTCTGACCAATTTGACTGACTGTAAGTTTACTCATTATGAACAGTTTGTTTTTCTTTCTGCAATGATCTTATGATTAAGCTAAGTAGAAATCAAGATGATTAACGCTCAGATAATGCATATACATAAGAATCAGTGACCCCAACGGAGGTGCTTCAGAATTTTTGGTTCTTGTAAACATGATCACAATGGAGAATGAAGCACTTTGGAATCAAGCAATACCACAACCACATATGATGATCAAGAAGATAAAGGAGGTGTGTAAATATAGACGTTTTGATTTCATTAGAAGAAGAATCAATACAACCACTTATAAGATTTATATTTGTTGTTAAGTTATATTTGCTATTCATTATATTTTGACAATGACATATACTTACTTCTTCTTCATAAGCATGATTTTTGTATTTAAGATATTTGTATTTGTAATTGATATGTATTTGTATTATATTCTGGTTACTTAAATTTGGACCATTCATATATTCATAAAATAGATATGTATATGTTGTAATATAAGTATAATATGTATTCTGTAAATACAAATTAAGTGTCACTGCTTTAAATATAAAGTATATACATGCCACAGTTTAGGTATGGTTTATTAATACATATTGCTAAGATTTATTTATGTTAAGTTGTATTTGTTATTCATTAGATTTTGACTATGTTATGTACTTCTTTCTTCATGATAAGCATGATTTTTGTACCAGTTATGTATAAATAAAATACATATATATTTGATTTGTTTGTAATATATGAAATGTATTTATTATCGGTTAGATATATTTTTTTTGTTATTGCTAATATTTATATTTATTGCTCACCTGTATTTGATATTTCTGAGAGGATGACAATATTTGTATTTTGATATTTGATAATTTAGATTTGGAACAGTGATGTATTCACAAAATACATATGATAGTTTTATGATATATTGTATAATAAAACTGTAAAATGTATATTATAAATACATATGTGTCACTGTTTTGACATATAATTGTATTTTTGTTGTGTATAGGTGTTGCGTGATCAAATATACATGAAAAGAGTATTGCCCAAATTTACTCCACATACAGGATGTCATACGGTCAATGACATTGAAGTTCGCATTAAGTCTATGTTAACGAAGAATAAGTACAAGATGTTTTGTAATATAGCATTTTACCAGATATACATATGTATTTAAGTAGATATGCATATGTATTTATGAGTTATCAATAGATTTTTTCAATTATGCATATATATCTATGAATAATGCATATTTATGTATGATCAATGCATATATTTTTTTAAAAAATTATATTTATTTAAAGTTTTGATTACGTAATTGATATGTCTTTATATGTATTTTTTATTTATTACATAAAGGTATGTTAACTTATTCTAAGTTTTAATAGATGGGCATAGGTACTTAATAGATTCTCATATGTATTTTTTCAGATTAAAAAATTGGTAAGTGTGGCTTCCAGTTTCTTAGGTATAAATCAATGATATTCTATGTCTTGTACAACATATTCATAATGAATTTAGTTAAGCAAGTTCAGTAGAAAAATTACAACAATTTAACTATAACAAGTTCAATAACATCAAACATTTTTATAAAAATTTATAATCATATAATTATCAGTAAAAAAATTAAGCAATTATTTTTTGACATAATACTACATCATGAACAAATCGACATTTAAACTATAACTGTAACATTTAAACTATAACAATATTATTATACATTTTCCTATAGACGCCACATACATGCATAATGTGGTACATCATTGTACACACCACCACCAACTTTTATGATGCTTGCTGTTTCATTATATGTTTTCTTTCTCCACGTGTTTTCTTCATATTTTCAAACAACCAATTTCAAGGTGCATCATTTTCAGAATCAAGTATACCATATGCCAAAGGAAATATATGTCCTGCATATTGAAAAAATACATATAAGAATACATTATTTTTACATAAAATACTGCATGTGTATATTATAAATACATACAGCTGGAAACATATGAAACTGTCAGTGAACACATAAATGTACTGCATATGTATATTATAAATACATACAGCTGGAAAAAGAACAGGTATGCATATGTCCACCTACAAGTGTGTTTAACAAGAACAAGTATGCTTCCCATTGTCAATCTTCAGAACATAAAAAAATATTAAAAATAAAATTAAATATCAAATACGTACTTTATACAACAACTAATTCGTATATACAAAACTGTAAAAACAATTCCAACGAAAATAAATCTTTTATTCTAATACTAGTTATCATTGACTAAAATTCAAATTTAACGTATAATAATTATATCTCAATTTTCATATTACTTAATAACACAAATAACTTTGAGTTTTAAAAAAAGAATTTCGATCAAATTATTTTTTTTAGAACTGATAAAATTCATATACGATCTCAGATTTTTGAATTTCATGACTGTTATGCAATTTTGTTACAAGTTTTTCAGTAATTTTTGCAATTTTATTTTATGAAAATCACAAATAGAATCAAGTTTGTTTAAATCTCAAATACGTACTATATACAACAACTAATTCGTATATACAAACTGCATATGTATATTATAAATACATACAGCTGAAAACATATAAAACTGTTAGTGAACACATAAACGTACTGCATTTGTATATTATAAATACATATAGCTGAAAATATATGTAATCTTCATAATATTGTTTATATGTCCATCTACAAGAGTGTTTAACAAGAACTGGTATGTTTTTCATTGTCAATCTCCAGAACACAAGAAAACAATAAAAATAAAATTAAATATCAAATACGTACTATAACAACAACTAATTCGTTTATACAAAACTGTACAGTGAATTCAAAAAGAAAAAAAATTAGCTGACCACTAGTTTTTCTAAATTAAAATTCAAATTTAATGATAAAAATTCCATCTCAACTTTCAAATAACAGAACAATAAGGGCAAATTTGAAATTGAAAAAGAAAAATTCGCTTAAACAACTTTTTATCGTCAACTGAGAAAATTGATATACGATCTCAAATTTTTTGAAACCTTCAACTGCTACACTAATTTGTTACAATTTCTTCATCAATCTTCGCACTTTTATTTTAGTAAAACCACAAATAGAATTACGTTTGATGAACAATACCTGTAATTACACCATTGTATTTTTAATCTTTTCTTCAAAAGCATAAAAAATAACTTGAAGAAAAATGTTTTTGAATTTGAATCTTATTTTGGATTTGAATTGAGACACTGATTATGAAAATCGTTTTTGATTTGAATTAGTAATTGTAATTTAACGGTTGTGATAAAAAAAAAGTTCTAAAAGGTTAAGAAATCTATAAAATTAAATGTCCCTTAAATTAAGGAACCGTTTTCCCTTATTAAACTCAAACATATTTGGGTTAAATTAGGAACAGAATCTTTAATTGTATATGTATTTAAATAACAACAGTTTACTCAAATACAAAATACATATTGCTATTTTTTGTAATTTTGAAACTGTTGCTATAAAAGTTACAATTAAGGCTCTATAGTTGCTATTTCTGAAATTTTCCCTTCCATTATTACTAGGCCGCACTCTATAATAATATTAACTTTTAAGAGACAAAAATCTACATATAAACACATAACATCTATATATTCAGAAAGATTCACATAATTATTTTATGATTTTATCTTGTGTCGAATGTTTTGAACCTGTATGTAGTTTTATTAGGACACTAGATACTGTAGCTCGTGTCAGCATGGCCCAACATATGTTATTTATGTTATTTTAATTTATGTAGCACAAATAGCATTTGAAGTGTCAATTAAATTTTTATTAATATAAATTTTTAAATAATTTAAGTTGATAATTATTGTGATTTATAGTATCTTTTATGTAATTTAATAATTTATGTTACTCGCTTTGTCCCAATTTTAGAATTTAGTGAGTCAATCAATTTTTTTTACTAATATATTTAAAAAATATTTTAAGTTGTTAATCTTTGTGATTTTAGTATCTTTTAACGTAATTTTAAATAATTTATGTTACTTGCTTTATCGCAACTTATGTGACAATATTAGAATTTCAAAAATCAATCATATTTTTTACTATTGGATGATTTTAGGCGGGGTAGAGGTAGACCGAAGAAATATTGAAGGGAAGTGATTAGACATGATATGAAGCAGTTACAACTTACGGAGGACATAACACTTGATAGGAAGGTACGGACGACGCAGATTAGGGTAGAGGGTTAGGGGGTGGGAGCGCATCCATAATAATAAGGAAGTGTTCTTTTGTGTCTGTAGTTTCTTATTCGTGGTGCTGTGTGATGTCTATGATTTCGGTTAGATAGTTCTTATTATTATCTTGTGGTTGTAGTATTATCTTGTTGCTAGCGGTGTTAGTTTATTTTGCACTTATCTTTTGTGTTTGTCATACTGTTATCGGTTCTAAGCCGAGGGTCTATCAAAAACAGTCTCTCTACTTTACCTGAGGTAGTGGTATAGTCTGTGTACAATCTATCCTCCCCAGACCCCACTATGTGGGAATACATTGGGTATGTTCTTGTTTTGTAATCATATATTTTACTATATGTTTTAAATATATTATAAGATGCTAATAGTTATGACTTATAATTATTTTTTAGCATCATTATTAAGTATATAATATTTTACCGAAATAAAGTAAATAAATTAAAATAAACAAAGTACTAAATTTTCAAAACATGTTAAATTCGAAAACATCATTTGGATCAACAAATTATTAAATTAAAACAATAAAACATGCAAATTATAAAATGCCAAAACAATCCAGAATTTATGTGACACAAATATAATTTAAATAATCAATTAGATTCTTAATATATTTTTAAATATTTTAAATTATTAGTTATTGTAATTTATAATATTTTTTTTATGTAATTTTCAAATAATATATGTTACTCTCGTTATCCAAATTTTTGTGGCATTGATAGTCAATTATATTCTTAAAATAATTTAAGTTTTTAATTATTATGATTTATAATATTTTTTTTCTATTTCAATTTAAGTAGCATTGAAATAAATTCGAGAGTCAACTAAATTTTATGATTGAAGCAACGAAGCGGATTTGTCCTAAATGACTTATAATACCTAATTAGAAGTGATATAACAAAATTACTATAAGAAAATATTTGTGAAAAAAATTTAAATGAATCTCATATAAGATGTCATGTTAATTTAAAACATCAAAAATTAATTTATCATTTTATGTCAATTTTATTTTTATTATATTTTTAATACCTAAATGACTTAGAATAATTAATTAGGGGTGATATAGTAAAATTAAGGTTGACGCAGCTGAAGTAGACATGTTATAAATGTCTATTTTATCTTTTTTATTAAATATTATTAATTTTCTTATATGTAAATGTCTTACAATAATTAATTAGGGATAATATAGTAAAATCATGGAGCAAATATACTCGTGAATTTTCTTAAATGAGTCTCATATAAGATGTCCTATTAATTTAAAATATCAAGAATTAATTTTATATCTATTTTATTATTTATTAAATATTATAAATTTTTGAGAAACTACATAAAGACCCCCTTGATCTTGTCCGAGTTTTTCAAAAAGACACCTAAACTTTCTTTCGACCTATTACCCCACGAATCTTAATTAAATCGTTGTAAATACATCATTTTTTACTGAATCTCAGTCACAAGAAAGAGAGTGAATGCACACACCAATCAGATGTTGCCATGTGTTAAATAATTTAATTTCATATTTTATTTATATTTTTGAATAAAATTTTCCTTTTTATTTTATTTATCACCCCACCCTACACCACACCACCCCCTCTCCCCGACCCCTACCCCATTTAACATCTCCCTCCCCCATCCCCCTGTCCAGCAGCTTCCCTCCACCCCACCCCGATCAGTTGTTGATTTCTCCATATATTCTTCTTTCTCTTTGGATTTCAATGTTAATTTTGTGGTTTTCAATTTCGTGTTTATGTTAATTTTGTATTGCTTCCTAATTTTGTACCATCAAACTCCATTAAAATAGAGCTTTATAGTTCTTCTTAAAAGGATATATATTGGGTTTTATAAAATTAATTCAAAATGTAAAAAAAATAAAACTGAAATAAGAACTTGAAATTGAAGGAAGTAAACATGGTGATGGTAAAAGGTGAGTAGAATTGTGATGATGATTGAGAGGATTGAGGAGAAAGAGTAATGGTGATGATGATATTATTGTTGTTGCTCTAATTAATGTTGTTCTTGTTGTAATTGATGTTGTTGTTGCTGTAATTGATGTTCTTGTTGAGTTATGGTGATGAAGAAGAAGACAATGGTGGATTGGGGGGTTGCGGGGGTGGTGGTTGTGGTGGTGTATGAAATAGTTTTAAAAAATAAATAAATATTGATTTTTTTTAACAAAAAATATAAATTATATATCAAAATATTTACATGTGGCATCTTTTAATTGGTAGAAAAAGTTAATTTTGAGCCTTTTCACGTGCCTGTTGCGCGTGTATACACGTAAAGGGTCAATATGGTGTATTTGCAACGATTTAAGTAAGATTCATGAGGTAATAGGTCGAAGATAAAGTTTTAAGTGTCTTTTTGAAAAACTCAGATAAGATCAGGGGGGTCTTTATGTATTTTCTCTTAATTTTTAATACCTAGATGACTTATAATAATTAATTTGAGATAATATAATAAAACTATGATTGAAGCAGATAAAACAGACATGTCATATTTTTCTATTTTACCTTTTTTTTAATTAAGTATTATTAATTTTTTTATATATAAATGACTTAAAAATAATTAATTAGGAATAACATAGTAAAATCATGGAGCAGCTGAAGCAGGTGAAGAAACAGACATGTTGACGAAGAGTTGTCTGCTTCTTCACTCTTATTAATAGTAGTAATAATTTATGACTTGCGGATAGGTGGCACGATTCTTTGAGGTGATCATGTGAGTTTTGGAGAAGATTTTAGTTTTATGAGTTTGATTTTTGAAAAATTTGACCGAATTTAACATTTTAGATTATCAAAGTTGGTTTTGAGATTTACGAGCTACTTTATGTCCTGGAGAGTGATTTATTACTTGGTTGAATAGTTTCTACGACCAAAGCTCTTGGGTCTGTAACGCCCCGAAAAACGGGTCACGGAGCGTCACACGGTGCTTGAGGCTATGAGTAGCCCCAAGCTAACCCTTTGAACCATTTTCATTCAGTTCAACATAAATCAACGGGGTTTCCATAAATAACCCTCAAATATCAACAGAGTAATCATCATCCAAGAATAAAAGAATTTCAGAAAGATAACAATATACGACTTATTAGTCAACTCCCAATATCTATACTAGTCTGACAAGCCTCTAAGAAAATCAATAAAACCAGCGAGCTATTGAGACATTCCCCAACTGACTCATACTCAGTTATCAAATGTAAACAATTCCGTGAAACCAACATCAAACATCACGTCCTTGGAACATGAGGACTCACCACAACAGAGGATATAGAACAGCATGCCCGAAAAATCACTGTCGAACCTGGAACTGAGCACCTGAACCTACATTCTGAGAAAATGCAGCCCACATCCAAAGATGTGGGTCAGTACCATGGAAAGGAACCGAGTATATGGGGGTGTATGCAGTTGTATAAACATCATCATCATAAATATTTATAAGAAATATGCAGGATGTATGAAAGACTCACACAGCCCGAAGAAAATCATCATAATCATGAGAGGATGGAATAAGTACAATAACACATGTGAGTCATCATATAATTTGTCAATCACTTTCAGTTCATCAAGAATATCAATTCTCATAATGTAAATATCATTTAAATCTTTTGAAATAATAACTTTCACAATTCCACTTTCAAATCACTTCACCGTTCACCATAGACACAAGGAAACACATACACACTGGGAGATCCTATAACCGACATAAATCGTGTGAGCTACATGGAGTCCAATGTACAACCCACGTTGGGGAGAGCCATCCTATCCTTGCCATCGGAGTAGGACTATTGATATCAAATCCACACAAACTAGTGATCACTATATAAATCAGCCTCAGGCTCACTCCTACAGGGGCACGTAGTTCTAGGGAAGTAAGGTCGCTTTATACCTCCCACTCGGTGCTAAAGATTTCTTTTGGACTTAGCTCAGATCATTTCAAAGACAATCCACAACAAAACAATTTCAGTAATATATAAATATACATCAGGAGCCATCATGCTTCCCATCTATCAAAATCAACCACGTTGTGGATTTCTTTCACACTCGAGTTCAAAACAACTCCATTAAGAGTGAAAGGTCGATTCATTTAAAATATCTCAAATATTCAACATCAACGTGCTTATAACACACAGTTTATCAAAAAAACACAATTTTCAATGGGGATTCACGACCCAAATATCAAAATCATGATAAATATTGTTCAAGATTCATGCTTTATATCTCCACACATGTAAATTCATCTTTCAAAATCATAAACATCAAGATTTCATAATAATCATCATAAGATATAGGCTCATGCTTCAAATTCTTAAAAATCAAATAAAAATTATGCCTTTGTAATGAAAATTACTTTTGGGCACAAGAACGCAAGAGAGTTCTTGTTGAGAAACCCCACATACCTTGAATGATGAACTTTAGATCGATACTCATTTTTGAGATGTTAATCGTGCCTTTGAATGATGGTTCTTGGAGTTCTTGAACTAGAAACTTGGAATCTTGAATAAATTTGCAGAATTAATGGTGAACTTTGGAGGTTCTTGAAGTTCTTGAACTAGGAACTTGGAATCTTGAATAAATTTGCAAAATTAATGGTGAACTTTGGAGGTTCTTGCAGTTGGATGTAAGAGCTTAGGGTTTTCTTTTTGAGGGAGTTTGATGAAATATAACATATAATGCTTCTAATAGGCTTTAATATAGGGTTTGGACGGATTTTGGGTGAGGGGGAATGACCAAAACGCCCCTAAAAATCAAAAAAAATTTGAATCTGTCCTTTGGTGGACTTTTTTGATAGTCTGAAGTAGATTAACCATAAGGTTTTACTCTGATATCCAAATTGGATGAAACTAATTTCATTAGAAAGAAGACTCTCATATATTTCCGTTGATATATAGTATCTCACCCAGATCATTGTGTACGAGGAGTTATGATCGTTTGAAGTTGACCCAAAAATTCACTTTTGATAGGCTGAAGTAGATCGACCATAACTTTTTGCTCCGATGGATAAATTGGATGAAACCAATTTCATTGGAAAGAGGACTTGAAGATATTTCCATTGATATATAGTAGATCACCTAGATCATTATGTACAAGGAGTTATGATCGTTTAAATTTGGAGAAAAAATACGCCAGGGCTCAGTACTTTTTCCTACACGTTTTACTGTTTACTACTATTCACAGTTCCATCGGAATGTTCATAAATCATCGCTCGGGTGTCCGTTTTGGATGATCCACATATCATTGGAAAGTTTATTTGATAACCTAAGCAATGGTTGGTCATAATCTAAGACATTCCGCACGGAAAATTTATAATTCATTCTAGAAGATAGAACCCAATATGTTTACGCATAAAATTTCAACGAAAAATTTCTCGGGGTATTACATCATCCCCCCTTGGAAACATTCATCCTCTAATGACACTAGACATACCAAGATTAGCTTGGGAATAGAGCATACTGCTGAAACCATTCGTTAGACTCATAACCACATTGTTTCTCACTCCGAATGCAATATAGAATGCATAAATTCAAGAAACTACAGCTGAACACATAATAAATGATAGTTGAACTGCTGCAACTTTTATCAAAAGTGCATGATTTAGGAAAGAACGGTACCTTCAGCTTGATCGGAGTTCGCGAAAAATAGATTCGGGTACTTGGATCGCATATCCGCCTCAGCTTCCCAAGTTGCACCCTCAACAGATTGGTTTTTCCACAACACCTTGACCAAGGGAACTTCTTTGTTCCTTTGTCTTCGGACACTGAAATTAAGAATCTCAACAAGAATCTAATCAAAAGAAAGATTTTCTTGAATGTCAGCACTCATAAAGGAATCCACTACCACAACATCGCTAATATGCTTTCTAAGCATGGAGACACGAAATATTGGATGAACAGAGGACAGCTCAGAAGGCAACTCGACCTCATAAGCTACCTTACCAACATGGTTAAGAATTTTGTAAGGACCAACATAACGGGGACTAAGCTTCCCCTTCTTTCCGAATCTCTTCACCCCCCTCATGGGTGAAATTTTTAGATACACTAGGTCACTAACTTCAAACTCAAGGTCTCTCCTTCTGACATCCGCATATGACTTCTGACGACTCTGCGCAGTTTTCAACCTTTCCCTAATCAACTTAACTTTTTCCATTGCCTCAAATACCGAATCAGGACCACTCACAGCCGCTTCACCCACCTCGAACTAACCTATGGGTGATCTACACTTCCTCCCATATAAGGCTTCAAACGGAGCCATGCCAATACTTGAGTAGAACTATTATTGTAAGCAAACTCTATCAACGGTAAGTAATCATCCCAACTTCCCTTTAAGTCAAGTGCACAAGCTCTCAACATATCCTCTAAGGTCTGGATGGTCCGCTCAGCTTGACCATCGGTCTGCGGATGAAAAGCAGATCTCAAAAGCACTTGGGTACCAAGTCCTTTTGAAAAGCTTTCCAAAATTGCGAAGTGAACTGAGTACCCCTATCCGAAATGATAGACAAGGGAATTCCATACAATTTGACTAGCTCTCGGATATACAATCTAGCGTAATCCTCAGCAGTATATGAAGTATGAACAGGTAAGAAATAAGCAGACTTAGTCAACCTATCAACCACAACCCAAATAGAATCATGACGACGTCGGGAAGGAGGTAAATCAATCACGAAGTCCATATTTATCTCTTCCCACTTTCAGGTGGAAATACTAAACTCTTGCATCATACCACCAGGTCTATGGTGTTCAACCTTAACCTGTTGGTATGTTGCACACTTAGCTACAAACGCTGCTATATCTTTCTTCATGCCACTCCACTAATAGATTTCCTGCAAGTGTCGGTATATCTTGGTGGCACCAGGATGAATAGAATATCACGCCCTGTGTGCTTCAACCATAATCCTATATCTCAGATCATCAACATTCGGGACACACAATCTACCCTACAATCTCAACACACCATCTCCCCCTTGGGAGAAAACCTCTACTTTTTGGTCCTTGACTGACTTCTTCAGTCTGACCAAACTAGCATCTAAGTATTGCTTTTCCATCACTTTCGAAACCAAGGAGGATTCGGAACTACTCTGAACCCCTATACTACCTTCAACAGAGTCAAACAACCTAACCCACAATCTAGCCAAACGATGTACATCACGAGCCAAATCTTTCTTACTTTCTACCACATGTGAAACACTACCCGTGGACACTCTACTTAGGGCATCCTCCACAACATTGGCCTTGCCCGGATGTACAACACACTCATATCATAGTCCTTTAACAATTCTGACCATCGTCTATGCCTAAGATTCAATTCTCTCTGGGTAAACACATACTGCTGACTCTTATGATCAGTGAAAACATCAACATGGACACCATACAAATAGTGTCTCCAGAGTTTCAAAGCAAACACAACAGTAGCCAACTCAAGGTCATGGGTGGGGTAATTTTTCTCATGGGGTTTCAACTGTCTAGAAGCATAAGCTATCACCTTACCCTTCTGCATCAGTACGCAACCCAACCCAACTCTCGAAGCATAACAGTACACGACAAAACCATCAACACCATCAGGCAAAGTCAAAAAAGGGGCTGAAGTGAGTCGAGTCTTCAACTCCCGAAAACTCTTCTCACAAAATTCAGACCATAAGAACTTCACTTTCTTTTGGGTCAACCGAGTCATAGGAGACGCTATAGAGGAGAAACACTCAACAAAATAGTGGTAATAGCCAGCTAAACCCAAGAAACTTCGGATATCAGTCAGAGAAATAGGTCTAGGCCAATTTCTAACAGCTTCGGTCTTTTGGGGATCAACTCTAATACCCTCGAAAGAAATGGTATGACCCAAAAAAGCAACTAACCTTAGCCAAAACTCACACTTACTGAACTTGGCAAACAACTTGTGATCTCTCTAAGGGTTTGCAAGACAATTTGGAGATGATTAGAATGTTCATCCTTACAACGGGAGTACACCAGTATATCATCAATGAACACTATGACAAACATATCCAGATATGATCTGAACACTCGATTCATGAGGTCCATGAAACCTACTGGGGCATTAGTTAACCCGAAAGACATAACAAGAAACTCAAAATGGCCATAACAAGTTTGGAAAGCAGTTTTTAGGATGTCACACTCCCTAACTTTGAGTTGATGATAGCCGGAACAAAGGTCTATCTTTGAGAAATAACTTGCACCTTGTAATTGGTCAAGCAAATCATCTATATTTGGAAATGGGTCAGCGGGTTGAGGTTGCTGACCATTATTATTTCTTTTTGCTCAACGTGGAGGCATATTTCTTAAAGTGGAGAGCACGAATCAATAGCAGAGAGAGACACTTTAAGCACGATAGACTTCTTAAAAGAAAGAATCACAATTTTTCCTAAAACGTCTTATAGCCTCTTGCTCATAGATGTGGCGCCCTACACAATGATGATCAAGACTCTACTTAACGCAGCTTGTCAGACTCCCTAGGACACCTTAAAACCTTAGGCTCTGATACCAAGTTTGTAACGCCCCGGAAAATGGGTCCCGGAGCGTCACACGATGCTTGAGGCTACGATTAGCCCCAAGCTAACCCTTTAAGCCATTTTCATTTAGTTCAACAAACATCAACGGGGTTTTCATAAATAACCCTCAAATATCAACAGAGTAATCATCATCCAAGAATAAAAGAATTTCAGAAAGATAACAAAATACAACTTATTAGTCAACTCCCAACATCTATACTAGTCTGACAAGCCTCTAAGAAAAACAATAAAACCAGCGAGCCATTGAGACATTCTCCAACTGACTCATACAAAGTTATCAAATGTAAACAATTCCGTGAAACAAACATCAGGCATCACGTCCTCGGAACATGAGGACTCACCACAATAGAGGATATAGAACAACATGCCCAAAGAATTATTGTCGAACCTAGAACTGAGCACCTGAACCTACATTTCGAGAAAATGTAGCCCACATCTAAAGATGTGGGTTAGTACCATGGAAAGGAATCGAGTATATGGGGGTGTATGCAGTTGTATAAACATCATTGATAACGCTCAATCTACAGCTCTCGTGGGAGTGTAAAGCGGTCGTTAGCAAATATAGAACCCAACCTGGGTTGGGTATCGATCCCACAGGGAATAGCTTGGTCAACAAGTAAGAAAAATTAATAGACTTTTGGTGCAAGTCTCGTAAGAAGGGGAGATTGTAATAAGTAACCAAAGTAATGAAATAAAAGCTGAAAATAATAAAGTAAAAAGAGAAAGAGTGTCACGTTGGTTGTAAACAATGATAATTGAAGCGTTGGGGTTATGTCCACCTTCAGAGGTATACGTCTCTATTGGCTATGAGTGTGTAGAGTCTTGACATGCAATTGCTTATAGAGAATTGTAGTCGATGGTAAATCCAAGCGTCTCTCAACCTAAACAAGGACTATTTCACTTTAACTCTCTCGAGCTTAAAGTGTGTCTAGCGGTACAAATTCTCCAAGAGGTTAGTCCAGTTACGGCACTAGCTTTTTAATAGGAAAGGGTGTCCTACTACCTTGACATTATCTCTTTTCCAGACAAATAACCTTTCTCTCGAACAAGTTAAATGTTAGACTGGCGTTAGTCTATGCGTCTTCTTTTCTAGACAAGTAAAGGACTAAAAGTGCATGAAATAGATAATTAGTTCTCAAAACTAGGCTAAAATATGGGCAAAATATATTGATATAGGCGCGTAAATTCGCCTATCATCAACACCCCACACTTAGAGCTTTGTTCGTCCTCGAACAACATATCATGTCCTTCTAAGCATCGACTTAAGGTTTTTACAGAAACAACACAAAACATTCTTCAAGACAAGCACAACAATTAGCAACAAAGAGTAGCTTTCCGATTAAGTAGAAACAATTTAACCTCAAGCATAGACTCGTGATGGTGATCAACTCGCATGCAAACGTTAAGGTACATAGAATCATATACAACTATCCAAAACTCATCAACCATATGTGTCTCACATAGTACCCATAATCACTCACAAATATAGCATATTTTTTCCAAACATGGGTATCAAAGTATCCTTGCACTCACTCTCACAAAGAATTCATATGTAGCAACTAATGACCATAAGCTTGCCTTTAATGTAGTACTCTACTAAATGTCGGAATGTTAAGATTAGGATCAAGTAGGTCTTTAGATGGTTGTAATGTAGGCTAAGGGACGGGGTAGGACTATTTTGGCCAGAAATAGTGACTAAGTTCCTAAGCACTTTAATACATCACATTGTATCATTGACACTTTGTTCTTTCAACCTTTCTTTATTTTATTCTTCCACCCTTGTTCTCATCTTTAGTTTTTCAATTTTAAGCACAACTCACTTTTCAGCTTTCTTTTCCTTTTTCTTTTCACAACATACCTCTTATGATAGCACTACATTCAAGCACCATTACAATTTAAAGCCTCATACTCAACCAATTTCCTCTTATGTTGTCACATGACTTTTTCACTTTAAAGCACTTAGGAATTTGGATCAAATTACGGTCTTAAAAAAAATGGATTAGGCTTACATACAAGGTTGTCAAAGAAATAGGCTAAAGGCTCAAAAGGGTTTAACTAGGATGATTTACATGGGTAGGAAAAACTGAAGGTTAACATGTATAGGTTGCCAAAGAAATGCCTAAATCATATCCTAAACTTACACTCCTTATTTTCGCTTTGCATACATACGAGGCAAGTTCTAGCATCAGCCACATACATAGAATATACTATTACCTCACACACACAAGGCACATGGTCGACTTGATTGGTAGTAATATAGACTCTCGACCCAACAAGTGAAGGAATTGAATCACACACTATCACATAATGAGTCACAACTAGAGCCTAAATGTCTCAATAGTCACATTGTAGCACATACTCTTGTTCTATTTTCATGCTGCCTATCAAAATAATTTCATGCGTAGCTAGAAAAATTTTACTCCTAAAAACTAAAAAAAAACGTCAAATGAAAAAAAAACAGTAAAACAAGCAAACATACAAACATAGGTGCAAACAAAGAAGTATAGCATGCAGATTCTGCCACCCCACACTTAGACTAGACACTGCCCTCAGTGGAAAATAAAGTCGAAGAACCTGATTAATCGGACTCCTCCTCAATGTCGGGGGTCATACCCCCTTCGTCAGAATCATCATAAGAGTCATCGTCAGAGTTCTCCTCAGCATCAGAATCAGGCAATCGTCTATCATCATCAGTTGGCACGTCATCATCAAGAGGTTCCTCAAAATATACGCCCACTCCACACATCTCCCGGGCATGCCTATTCATTGGGTAGTCGTGGTCCAGCTGTTGGAGCTCTTCAGCAGTTGGAATACGTCCACCACTCATCATAGTGAATCTCGTCATGCCATAGAGATGACGGAAGAAACTCTCGTCACGAGCATGTCTCTCCGCAGTGGTAAGGTTGACTCCATGCGTTGTTTCAGCATCTTTGACCTTGGTGAGGTCAACCTTCTTTGGGTTATGTGGGAGTTTATGGTCAGCTGGTTCCTCTTCTATATCCTCCTTCCGCAACATTGCTGTCAACAAATTGCCGAATGTGAAATGGGACCTTCGGTGGAGCCTGGCTTTTCTCATGGTAGATCGAATGATTGCCCCAAAGTTGATAGGGACATTCGTCATCAACGCATAAACCAAACACACTCTATCTCTCGATATCTTGGTGTATTGCGTCCCAGGAATAAGGCATGAGTTGACAATGCGCATCCAGATTCTTGCTTCCCTATTTAGTGGAGCATAGGGGAATGTGTTGTGACGGCCTGTTTCCTTATGTCTGCCCCATCTTGCCATTGATCTGCTTCCATAAAGCATGTGTCGTATTGCTCTGTAAGGAGGCCTGCTGTACAGCTCTTTGTATGGTGCAGTGTCGACCGAAGGTAGGCCTAGAAACGAGTTGATCCAATCCGCTGTAAGCTGTAACACTTGGCCACGAATTTTGACTTCGTTGCCTGTTGTGTTTGGCGACCAGTTGGCATAAAACTCTCTTGTCAAGTCAAGATTGCACTCTCCCATGTCACGGAAGATGAAATCCAGCTTCAAAGCCATAATTTTAGCCAACATTTGTGGCTCCTTCTTTGCTAAGGTCTCCTTGTTGATTAAGTCGACGTGCACATATTTCTTTTCTTTGTTGCTGCTGTACCATGCCTTGGCTTCTTCCTCAAGAACCCATTTGATTCCGAACATTCTGCGTGGTAGGTGTGCTGAAGATGATTCTCCATGGTCTTTTCGGCTTCTCTTTTTATCCTTTCGGGTCGTGGTAGCCTTCTCCTTGCCTTGCTTTGCTTTGGGTGCCATTGTACCTGAGATTGCTTTGAAGATTGTGGAGAAGTTGTTGTGGATTGGAAGAACAAAGGAAGAAAAATTTGAGAGGATTTGGGATGATATGCGGCGCCTTTAGGGTTGCTTCTAATGTGTTTGTGACATAAAAACAAGTCCCCTTTATATAGGAGGAGTATGGGTCGGGTTATGACCCATTTACAATCGGATTTGGGGACAAAATCACAGCATATGCGGCGCATATCCCTCGGCATATCACTTACATATGCGGCGCATTGTCCATGGCATAATGGGACATATGCGCCGCATATCCTATGGCATTTCTAGACATATGCGCCGCATAGTCTATGGCATTTGGTCTCAGTATCTCAAATGCCATAGCATAGGCGGCGCATAGTCAAAAGCACACCTAGGAATAGGCGGCGCATTGTGTATAGCACACTAGATTCCGAGTCTTTAGGCTATAGAATAGGTTGTGCATCGTTCGTGGCCTATTTATACCAAGGCCTAGCCTTCCTCGAAGCCTATTATGACGTGAGAAAGGCTCAATTCATAGCCTTATGCATCACCATTCCTAACTTACCGACTTTACCATACAATGCGACCAAATCGTCAATTGAAATCAATCTCCTCGTTGCATACTTCTTGCACCTATATTTGTTCAAAACACAATGAAAACGATTAGTACGATGGGTTGCCTCCCACCAAGCGCCTTAGTTTTGGTCGTGGCACGACTCTTATTTTTGGATTTTCATTTATCAAAAAGAAAAAAAATACTAAAACGATAAAACGATAAAACAATAAAACGACAAAACGATAAAACAATAGAACGATGGGTTGCCTCCCATCTAGCGCCTTTTTTATTGTCGTGGCTCGACGTAGTAATCTCGAGTACTTAGACTTCGTCGAGATAAGTGATGGCCATGTCATTTATCGAGTCAAGAGGACCGATATATGGCTTAACACGTTGGCCATTCACTTTGAAGATAACACCCTCATTATTTTCCAATTCGACTACTCCAGACGAGTAGACTTGGGTGACTTTAAATGGACCAGACCACTTTGATTTTAACTTACCTGGGAAGAGCTTGAATCTGGAGTTAAAGAGTAGTACCATGTCACCTTTTTGGAAGTTTCGTCGAACAATCCGCTGATCATGATACTTCTTCATCCGCTCCTTGTATAAATCTGATCTTTCATATGCATGGAGACGGAATTCATCTAGTTCGTTCAGCTGCTCCAACCTCAAGTTCTTCACATCATCCAAATTCAGATTCAAGTGCTTTAATGCCCACAATGCCTTGTACTCAAGCTCGATGGGTAGATGACAAGCCTTCCCATAAACTAGCTGATAAGGTGACATGCCAATGGGTGTCTTGAATGCAGTCCTATACGCCCATAGTGCATCATCTAGCTTTCGAGACCAATCCTTCCGATTCGCATTGACCGTCTTGGCAAGGATTTGCTTGATCTCACGATTGGAAACCTCTACTTGTCCACTAGTTTGAGGATGATAAGGCGTAGCTACCTTGTGTTGTTTGACTCCATACTTGGCCAATACAGTTTTGAATAGCTTGTTGCAAAAGTGAGATCCTCCATCACTTATGATAGTACGAGGTACTCCAAAGCGAGAGAAGATATTCTTCTTTAAAAACGCTACAACACGCTTTCCTTCGTTATCGGCCAATGCTACAGCTTCAACCCATTTCGACACATAATCCACAGCAACCAAGATGTACTTCATTCCAAACGAATTCACGAATGGTCCCATGAAATCAATACCCCACACATCAAAGAGTTCTACCTCCAGAATTTTGGACATGGGCATTTCATGGTGTTTTGAAATAGCACCTTGACGTTGGCATTGGTCACACCTTCTCACATAGTCGTGTGCATCTCTGAATATTGTAGGCCAATAATAACCACTTTGCAAGACTTTCCTTGCCGTTCGATTCCCTGCATGATGTCCTCCAACTTGCGAAGTGTGGCATGCTTTCAATATAGTAGGCACTTCTCCATGGGATATACATCGTCGAATGATACCATCCGCGCATCTTCGAAACAAATAAGGCTCATCCCAATAGTAGTGCTGAACGTCATGCATAAACTTCCTCCTCTGGTGGTAAGATAAATTGGAAGGTAACACATTACTCACCACGAAATTTGCAAAGTCGGCATACCATGGTAAGTTCTCCATTGTTGTCGCTAGTATCTCCTCGTCAGGGAATGCATCGTCAATCTGATTTTCTGGTTGCGCCATATACTCATTCTCAAGTCTAGATAGGTGATCAGCCACTTGGTTCTCGCAACCTCTTCTATCTTTGACTTCGAAATCAAACTCTTGTAGCAGCAATACCCATCTAATCAGCCTTGGTTTTGCATCCTTCTTTGTCATTAGATATCTAAGAGCTGCATGGTCTGTATGAACGATCACCTTAGTACCCAATATATAGGCACGAAACTTCTCGAATGCATACACAACTGCTAGGAGCTCTTGTTCAGTAACAGTGTAGTTCCTTTGGGCTTCATTAAGGACCTTACTCGCATAGTAGATAGGATGAAATAACTTCTCCTTTCTCTGTCCAAGAACAGCACCAACGGCTACACCACTAGCATCACACATGATTTCAAACGGGAGCGTCCAATCGGGTGCTACCATGATAGGGGCTTCAATGAGTTTTTCTTTAAGGCATTCGAATGCCTTCAAGCAATCATCATTAAAGTCAAACTTCGCATCTTTCTCCAATAGCTTGCACAATGGACTTGAAATTTTGGAGAAGTCTTTGATGAATCTACGATAAAACCCAGCATGGCCAAGAAAACTACGAACTCCCTTCACCGAAATTGGAGGTGGTAGCTTTTCAATTACCTCTATTTTGGCGCGATCAACCTCTATTCCTCTTTCGGAGATCTTGTGCCCAAGAACAATTCCTTCTTTTACCATGAAGTGGCACTTCTCCCAATTCAGCACAAGGTTGAACTCTACACATCTTTGTAATGCCATGCTCAAGTTCACCAAACATGCATCAAAGGACTCACCAACAACTGAAAAGTCGTCCATAAATACCTCCAAAGTGTCTTCTACCATATAAGAGAAAATAGACATCATACAACGTTGAAAGGTGGCTGGTGCGTTACATAACCCGAATGGCATACGTTTGAAGGCAAAGGTACCATATGGGCATGTAAACGTTGTCTTCTCTTGGTCTTCTGGTGCAATACAAATCTGATTATAACCTGAATAACCATCAAGAAAGCAAAACCATCCTTTCCCCGCTAATCGATCTAGCATTTGGTCCATAAATGGCATGGGGAAGTGATCCTTGAGAGTCCAAGAATTCAGCTTGCGGTAGTCCATGCATACTCTCCATCCAGTAACGGGCCTGAGTGGAATAAGCTCATTCTTTGCATTAGCAACCACCGTCATACCTCCTTTCTTGGGGACACATTGTACTGGGCTTACCCATGTACTGTCAGAAATAGGATACACGACTCCTGCGTCTAACCACTTGATAATCTCCTTCTTCACCACCTCTTGCATTGGTGGGTTTAGACGTCTTTGATGTTCAATGGTGGGTGTGCACTTTTCTTGAAGCTGAATTTTATGTGTGCAAATCCCAGGTGGAATACCAATGATATCCGCAATGGTCCATCCAATAGCTCTAAAATACTTGCGTAAGATTACAATAAGAGCTGCAACTTGTTGCTCACCTAAATCGGCTGCCACTATGACTGGAAGAGTGTTTCCGCATCCTAAGAATGCGTACTTCAAATGGCTTGGCAACTCCTTCAATTCTAACGTGGGTGGTTCTTCAATAGATGGCTTAGCTGGTGGTGTGGGTCGATTCTTGAGATCAAGATCTAGCTTCTTGGGAGTATAGCGATATGTTCCTAATCCCGATAGAGCACAAATATTATCTTCAGAAATTTCAGCATCATCATCCTCTTCTTCCATGAGCAAAACCTCCAAAGGATCATCAAGAATTTGCTCTTCAGCAAGTAACTCATCCTCATCATCAACGACAACATCAGCCACAGAAAATACACTTAGATCTTTAGGTTGCTTCATGGATTTGCAAACATCAAAGCGCACCACTTCATCATTTATTCGGAATGAAAGCTCATTAGCTCTCAAATCTATGAGCACACTTCCCGTAGCAAGGAAGGGGCGTCCCAAGATTATGGGAACCTCTGAATCTGCTTCACAATCCAAGATGACAAAGTCTGCTGGAAATATGAATGAAGATACCTTCACCAAGACATCGCATAGAATACCAACCGGTCGTTTTACCGACCTATCTGCCATAACAAGCCTCATATTAGTTGGTGTAGGATCTCCTAACCCCAACTTCTTGTAGATTGATAGTGGCATCAAGTTGATGCTGGCTCCTAAGTCACACAATGCTTTAGCAAAGTCCAAAGATCCGACGGTGCAAGGAATAGTGAAAGCTCCGGGGTCGGCCTTCTTCTGAACTATGGAGCGGGTAGCGATTGCACTACAATGATGCACATCATCTTTCAGCTCATAGCTTGCTGCCCTCTTCTTAGTCAAAAGATCTTTCATAAACTTCGCATACCCAGGCATTTGTTCAAGTGCCTCTACCAATGGGACATTAATAGTCAGCTGCTTCAACATGGTCATAAATTTGCTGAACTTAGTGTCTTCGGCCACCTTCTTCAATCTTTGTGGAAAAGGTGGTGGTGGGTATGGAAGTGTTCTCTCCATGGCTTTCTTCTCCTCTTGCTTCTGTTTATTTTTTTCAGGCTGCACGTCACTAGGTAAGACGTCCTTGACGTTGGAAGTGGATATTGCGGCGTCTTCTCTAGTGGCGTCACTAGGTGTGGCGTCCATGTCTGCTGTTCCGTCAACTACTTGCTTGCCTGTTGCTGAAGTTTCCAGCACCTTACCACTCCTCGTAGTGATGGCCATGCATGACCCATCATTCCTTGGGTTTTGGACTGTATCGCTCGGTAAGGTGCCAGCCTTTCTTTGATTGAATGCTGCTGAAAGTTGGCTTAATTGCTGCTCTATTTGCTTGATAGAAGTGGAATGAGAATCAACTAATTGCTTCATGGAGGCCAAATCATCAATCACCTCCTTAACTCCCGCGCTCGTTGCTTCCACTCCTTTCAATAACTTAGCCATCATGTCTTCCATAGAATTAGATGTGGTGGTATCACGTCTACCAGGGGGAACGTACAAACCACTATTTTCATTATTTTTCTTCCAACTACCTTGGTCTTTACCTCCAGGTTTATCATAATAGTTCCGACCTTGGTTTCCTTGGGCATTCCCACGGAAACCCCCCTGATTGTTCAAGTAGTTGGCCTCCTCTTCCGAATCAGATTCGTCTCTTCCCTTTGACGCAATAGCTTTCACTTTTTCAGTCTTCCCTAATAGATGCTTTGTAAGAAGATCCATTTGGGTTTTCATGTGCGCCATATCTTGATCACGTTCTTCTTCTCTTCTTCTTTGGTCTGCAGACATGCCAATAGATAAAGTGGGGCTTGCTACCTCAGAATCCCTGGTATGCCAAGCTCTACTTTGTTTCGTCATACAATCTAGCATGTTGCTTGCTTGACCAAAGGTGAGGTCCATAAAAGAACCTCCAGCTGCGTTGTCCACCACTGGTTTAGTTACTGAATTCAAGGCTCTATACAAGATCTCCATGAGGTGAACATTAGTCATGTGATGGTTTGGGCATCTCGCTAGCTTTGTCTTGAACCTCTCCCATGTTTCGTGAAGAGCTTCAGAGGGAAGCTGACGAAAGTTGCTGATTTCATCTCTCAATTGAGCCCTCTTGGATGGCGGAAAGAATCTTTCTAGGAAAGCGTCTCTCAATTGCCTCCAATTTGTAATAGAATCAGGAGTCAGCCCATTCAACCATAATGTTGCCTCCCCAGACAGAGACAATGGAAATAGACGTAATCGAATAGCATTCTGACCAACACCAGGATTGTCAAAAGACTTGCATGTAGAAATAAAGTTGATGAGATGCATATTCGGATCATCGCCTGCTAGTCCACCAAATAATCCCTTGAGTTGCAATAACTGAATCATGGTGCTTGTGATATTGAATTTGGCTCCGGGCGCTAATGGTGGTGGAATTATGGCTCCAGTGGCTCCGGCACCATCAAGATCATCATCATCATCGTCGAAAGCTGGTTGCAAAGGTTGACGATCATATCTGTACCGAGCTTGTCGACCTCTTCGATTGGCAGGTGTTGCAACTTCAGCGCCATGCCTTGGGTTTATCAACTCGTCATCTCCTAAATCTTCATCGTCAGGATTTGTTGCTCGTCCAGGATTATCAATGTTTTGTTGTTGGATTTGAGCAGCGGCAAGAGCAGCTAGTCTTGCTTGCTCGTGTTGAGCAGCCATCCTGTCGATTTCAGCTTGTGCTTCCATTCTTCTAATTCGTTGCGGTTCAGGATTGATTGGTAATAACGGTTGACCAGAACTTCTAGTATGGGGCATGCACTAAAAGAAAAACCTGCAATAAACAAAAACAAAAACTAAACGTAAAAGTACGAGAATCTTTGACCAAAGGGTCTAATAATTATCACGAACTTGATTGACACTCGTATTCCCCGGCAACGGCGCCAATTTTTGATAACGCTCAATCTACAGCTCTCGTGGGAGTGTAAAGCGGTCGTTAGCAAATATAGAACCCAACCTGGGTTGGGTATCGATCCCACAGGGAATAGCTTGGTCAACAAGTAAGCAAAATTAATAGACTTTTGGTGCAAGTCTCGTAAGAAGGGGAGATTGTAATAAGTAACCAAAGTAATGAAATAAAAGCTGAAAATAATAAAGTAAAAAGAGAAAGAGTGTCACGTTGGTTGTAAACAATGAGAATTGAAGCGTTGGGGTTATGTCCACCTTCAGAGGTATACGTCTCTATTGGCTATGAGTGTGTAGAGTCTTGACATGCAATTGCTTATAGAGAATTGTAGTCGATGGTAAATCCAAGCGTCTCTCGACCTAAACAAGGACTATTTCACTTTAACTCTCTCGAGCTTAAAGTGTGTCTAGCGGTACAAATTCTCCAAGAGGTTAGTCCAGTTACGGCACTAGCTTTTTAATAGGAAAGGGTGTCCTACTACCTTGACATTATCTCTTTTCCAGACAAATAACCTTTCTCTCGAACAAGTTAAATGTTAGACTGGCATTAGTCTATGCGTCTTCTTTTCTAGACAAGTAACCTTTCTCTCGAACAGGTTAGATGTTAGAATGGCGTGTTCTTGTGTTTGAAACCGCAAAGATTGTAGTTTTAAGATGAAGAGAATAATGATATAAGCAATATACGTGTCTTGAACTCACAAGCTCATAGCAATAGATAGTAACTTATTCGGCTTCCATAACCCCAACTAAGAGATTTAGTTACCCATGAATGCGAAGGATATCACGTTTTGCATGATGGAAGGCGTGTAAAAGAGGTGTTAGGCGTGTGGTTTTGGTGATTCTGTAGCAAGTAACGATTCTCTTGTTGTGGAATTTAAGAGTAGAAGAATGAAGAATTGAGAATGTATTGTAGGAAGATGTCTTAATTGTAAGGATGTGAATGAATTGTAAGAATGTGTCTCTAAATCTCTAGCATGATAGGGTATTTATAATACTCCTATCCTACTCCTACTAAGCTAATGGAATAAATAACCAAATCCTAATATACTAATGAAATCTTTGACCCAAATGTACTAGGGTAAGGTTACAAAATTATAATCCAAATAGAATAATAAAACACATAACCTAATTGCACTAGGTTAATGTATTATGGCAAAAATCCAGCTTTGTGTCTGTAAGTCCCCAAAGTCTTCAGAATTGCTGTTTTAGCCCGGGACAGATTTTCCATGCAGCAGATTTGGTCCTTTAGGCGTCCAGCTCCCTTTTACTTCGTTTGTGAGCTTTCTTTTGCGTCAAGTAAGCCATAAATTGCTGTATTTTGCATCATTTATACCTGAAACTTTCCTAATCATGTTCGTTAGCTCATTTACAGAAAAAAGGACTAAAAGTGCATGAAATAGATAATTAGTTCTCAAAACTAGGCTAAAATATGGGCAAAATATATTGATATAGGCGCGTAAATTCGCCTATCATCAACACCCCACACTTAGAGCTTTGTTCGTCCTCGAACAACATATCATGTCCTTCTAAGCATCGACTTAAGGTTTTTACAGAAACAACACAAAACATTCTTCAAGACAAGCACAACAATTAGCAACAAAGAGTAGCTTTCCGATTAAGTAGAAACAATTTAACCTCAAGCATAGACTCGTGATGGTGATCAACTCGCATGCAAACGTTAAGGTACATAGAATCATATACAACTATCCAAAACTCATCAACCATATGTGTCTCACATAGTACCCATAATCACTCACAAATATAGCATATTTTTTCCAAACATGGGTATCAAAGTATCCTTGCACTCACTCTCACAAAGAATTCATATGTAGCAACTAATGACCATAAGCTTGCCTTTAATGTAGTACTCTACTAAATGTCGGAATGTTAAGATTAGGATCAAGTAGGTCTTTAGATGGTTGTAATGTAGGCTAAGGGACGGGGTAGGACTATTTTGGCCAGAAATAGTGACTAAGTTCCTAAGCACTTTAATACATCACATTGTATCATTGACACTTTGTTCTTTCAACCTTTCTTTATTTTATTCTTCCACCCTTGTTCTCATCTTTAGTTTTTCAATTTTAAGCACAACTCACTTTTCAGCTTTCTTTTCCTTTTTCTTTTCACAACATACCTCTTATGATAGCACTACATTCAAGCACCATTACAATTTAAAGCCTCATACTCAACCAATTTCCTCTTATGTTGTCACATGACTTTTTCACTTTAAAGCACTTAGGAATTTGGATCAAATTACGGTCTTAAAAAAAATGGATTAGGCTTACATACAAGGTTGTCAAAGAAATAGGCTAAAGGCTCAAAAGGGTTTAACTAGGATGATTTACATGGGTAGGAAAAACTGAAGGTTAACATGTATAGGTTGCCAAAGAAATGCCTAAATCATATCCTAAACTTACACTCCTTATTTTCGCTTTGCATACATACGAGGCAAGTTCTAGCATCAGCCACATACATAGAATATACTATTACCTCACACACACAAGGCACATGGTCGACTTGATTGGTAGTAATATAGACTCTCGACCCAACAAGTGAAGGAATTGAATCACACACTATCACATAATGAGTCACAACTAGAGCCTAAATGTCTCAATAGTCACATTGTAGCACATACTCTTGTTCTATTTTCATGCTGCCTATCAAAATAATTTCATGCGTAGCTAGAAAAATTTTACTCCTAAAAACTAAAAAAAAACGTCAAATGAAAAAAAAACAGTAAAACAAGCAAACATACAAACATAGGTGCAAACAAAGAAGTATAGCATGCAGATTCTGCCACCCCACACTTAGACTAGACACTGCCCTCAGTGGAAAATAAAGTCGAAGAACCTGATTAATCGGACTCCTCCTCAATGTCGGGGGTCATACCCCCTTTGTCAGAATCATCATAAGAGTCATCGTCAGAGTTCTCCTCAGCATCAGAATCAGGCAATCGTCTATCATCATCAGTTGGCACGTCATCATCAAGAGGTTCCTCAAAATATACGCCCACTCCACACATCTCCCGGGCATGCCTATTCATTGGGTAGTCGTGGTCCAGCTGTTGGAGCTCTTCAGCAGTTGGAATACGTCCACCACTCATCATAGTGAATCTCGTCATGCCATAGAGATGACGGAAGAAACTCTCGTCACGAGCATGTCTCTCCGCAGTGGTAAGGTTGACTCCATGCGTTGTTTCAGCATCTTTGACCTTGGTGAGGTCAACCTTCTTTGGGTTATGTGGGAGTTTATGGTCAGCTGGTTCCTCTTCTATATCCTCCTTCCGCAACATTGCTGTCAACAAATTGCCGAATGTGAAATGGGACCTTCGGTGGAGCCTGGCTTTTCTCATGGTAGATCGAATGATTGCCCCAAAGTTGATAGGGACATTCGTCATCAACGCATAAACCAAACACACTCTATCTCTTGATATCTTGGTGTATTGCGTCCCAGGAATAAGGCATGAGTTGACAATGCGCATCCAGATTCTTGCTTCCCTATTTAGTGGAGCATAGGGGAATGTGTTGTGACGGCCTGTTTCCTTATGTCTGCCCCATCTTGCCATTGATCTGCTTCCATAAAGCATGTGTCGTATTGCTCTGTAAGGAGGCCTGCTGTACAGCTCTTTGTATGGTGCAGTGTCGACCGAAGGTAGGCCTAGAAACGAGTTGATCCAATCCGCTGTAAGCTGTAACACTTGGCCCCGAATTTTGACTTCGTTGCCTGTTGTGTTTGGCGACCAGTTGGCATAAAACTCTCTTGTCAAGTCAAGATTGCACTCTCCCATGTCACGGAAGATGAAATCCAGCTTCAAAGCCATAATTTTAGCCAACATTTGTGGCTCCTTCTTTGCTAAGGTCTCCTTGTTGATTAAGTCGACGTGCACATATTTCTTTTCTTTGTTGCTGCTGTACCATGCCTTGGCTTCTTCCTCAAGAACCCATTTGATTCCGAACATTCTGCGTGGTAGGTGTGCTGAAGATGATTCTCCATGGTCTTTTCGGCTTCTCTTTTTATCCTTTCGGGTCGTGGTAGCCTTCTCCTTGCCTTGCTTTGCTTTGGGTGCCATTGTACCTGAGATTGCTTTGAAGATTGTGGAGAAGTTGTTGTGGATTGGAAGAACAAAGGAAGAAAAATTTGAGAGGATTTGGGATGATATGCGGCGCCTTTAGGGTTGCTTCTAATGTGTTTGTGACATAAAAACAAGTCCCCTTTATATAGGAGGTGTATGGGTCGGGTTATGACCCATTTACAATCGGATTTGGGGACAAAATCACAGCATATGCGGCGCATATCCCTCGGCATATCACTTACATATGCGGCGCATTGTCCATGGCATAATGGGACATATGCGCCGCATATCCTATGGCATTTCTAGACATATGCGCCGCATAGTCTATGGCATTTGGTCTCAGTATCTCAAATGCCATAGCATAGGCGGCGCATAGTCAAAAGCACACCTAGGAATAGGCGGCGCATTGTGTATAGCACACTAGATTCCGAGTCTTTAGGCTATAGAATAGGTTGTGCATCGTTCGTGGCCTATTTATACCAAGGCCTAGCCTTCCTCGAAGCCTATTATGACGTGAGAAAGGCTCAATTCACAGCCTTATGCATCACCATTCCTAACTTACCGACTTTACCATACAATGCGACCAAATCGTCAATTGAAATCAATCTCCTCGTTGCATACTTCTTGCACCTATATTTGTTCAAAACACAATGAAAACGATTAGTACGATGGGTTGCCTCCCACCAAGCGCCTTAGTTTTGGTCGTGGCACGACTCTTATTTTTGGATTTTCATTTATCAAAAAGAAAAAAAATACTAAAACGATAAAACGATAAAACAATAAAACGACAAAACGATAAAACAATAGAACGATGGGTTGCCTCCCATCTAGCGCCTTTTTTATTGTCGTGGCTCGACGTAGTAATCTCGAGTACTTAGACTTCGTCGAGATAAGTGATGGCCATGTCATTTATCGAGTCAAGAGGACCGATATATGGCTTAACACGTTGGCCATTCACTTTGAAGATAACACCCTCATTATTTTCCAATTCGACTACTCCAGACGAGTAGACTTGGGTGACTTTAAATGGACCAGACCACTTTGATTTTAACTTACCTGGGAAGAGCTTGAATCTGGAGTTAAAGAGTAGTACCATGTCACCTTTTTGGAAGTTTCGTCGAACAATCCGCTGATCATGATACTTCTTCATCCGCTCCTTGTATAAATCTGATCTTTCATATGCATGGAGACGGAATTCATCTAGTTCGTTCAGCTGCTCCAACCTCAAGTTCTTCACATCATCCAAATTCAGATTCAAGTGCTTTAATGCCCACAATGCCTTGTACTCAAGCTCGATGGGTAGATGACAAGCCTTCCCATAAACTAGCTGATAAGGTGACATGCCAATGGGTGTCTTGAATGCAGTCCTATACGCCCATAGTGCATCATCTAGCTTTCGAGACCAATCCTTCCGATTCGCATTGACCGTCTTGGCAAGGATTTGCTTGATCTCACGATTGGAAACCTCTACTTGTCCACTAGTTTGAGGATGATAAGGCGTAGCTACCTTGTGTTGTTTGACTCCATACTTGGCCAATACAGTTTTGAATAGCTTGTTGCAAAAGTGAGATCCTCCATCACTTATGATAGTACGAGGTACTCCAAAGCGAGAGAAGATATTCTTCTTTAAAAACGCTACAACACGCTTTCCTTCGTTATCGGCCAATGCTACAGCTTCAACCCATTTCGACACATAATCCACAGCAACCAAGATGTACTTCATTCCAAACGAATTCACGAATGGTCCCATGAAATCAATACCCCACACATCAAAGAGTTCTACCTCCAGAATTTTGGACATGGGCATTTCATGGTGTTTTGAAATAGCACCTTGACGTTGGCATTGGTCACACCTTCTCACATAGTCGTGTGCATCTCTGAATATTGTAGGCCAATAATAACCACTTTGCAAGACTTTCCTTGCCGTTCGATTCCCTGCATGATGTCCTCCAACTTGCGAAGTGTGGCATGCTTTCAATATAGTAGGCACTTCTCCATGGGATATACATCGTCGAATGATACCATCCGCGCATCTTCGAAACAAATAAGGCTCATCCCAATAGTAGTGCTGAACGTCATGCATAAACTTCCTCCTCTGGTGGTAAGATAAATTGGAAGGTAACACATTACTCACCACGAAATTTGCAAAGTCGGCATACCATGGTAAGTTCTCCATTGTTGTCGCTAGTATCTCCTCGTCAGGGAATGCATCGTCAATCTGATTTTCTGGTTGCGCCATATACTCATTCTCAAGTCTAGATAGGTGATCAGCCACTTGGTTCTCGCAACCTCTTCTATCTTTGACTTCGAAATCAAACTCTTGTAGCAGCAATACCCATCTAATCAGCCTTGGTTTTGCATCCTTCTTTGTCATTAGATATCTAAGAGCTGCATGGTCTGTATGAACGATCACCTTAGTACCCAATATATAGGCACGAAACTTCTCGAATGCATACACAACTGCTAGGAGCTCTTGTTCAGTAACAGTGTAGTTCCTTTGGGCTTCATTAAGGACCTTACTCGCATAGTAGATAGGATGAAATAACTTCTCCTTTCTCTGTCCAATAACAGCACCAACGGCTACACCACTAGCATCACACATGATTTCAAACGGGAGCGTCCAATCGGGTGCTACCATGATAGGGGCTTCAATGAGTTTTTCTTTAAGGCATTCGAATGCCTTCAAGCAATCATCATTAAAGTCAAACTTCGCATCTTTCTCCAATAGCTTGCACAATGGACTTGAAATTTTGGAGAAGTCTTTGATGAATCTACGATAAAACCCAGCATGGCCAAGAAAACTACGAACTCCCTTCACCGAAATTGGAGGTGGTAGCTTTTCAATTACCTCTATTTTGGCGCGATCAACCTCTATTCCTCTTTCGGAGATCTTGTGCCCAAGAACAATTCCTTCTTTTACCATGAAGTGGCACTTCTCCCAATTCAGCACAAGGTTGAACTCTACACATCTTTGTAATGCCATGCTCAAGTTCACCAAACATGCATCAAAGGACTAAAAGTTTCCTAATCATTTATACCTGAAACTTTCCTAATCATGTTCGTTAGCTCATTTACAGAAAAAAGGACTAAAAGTGCATGAAATAGATAATTAGTTCTCAAAACTAGGCTAAAATATGGGCAAAATATATTGATATAGGCGCGTAAATTCGCCTATCATCAATCATCATCATAAATATTTATAAGAAATATGCAGGATGTATGAAAGACTCACATATCCCGAAGAAAATCATCATAATCATGAGAGGATGAAATAAGTACAATAACACATGTGAGTCATCATATAATTTGTCAATCACTTTCAGTTCATCAAGAATATCAATTCTCATAATGTAAATATCATTTAAATCTTTCGAAAGAATAACATTCATAATTCCACTTTCAAATCACTTCACCGTTCACCATAGACACAAGGAAACACACACACACACTGGGAGATCCTATAACTGACATAAACCATGTGAGCTACATGGAGTCCAACGTACAACCCATGTTGGGGAGATCCATCTATCCTTGCCATCAGAGTACGACTATCGATATCAAATCCATACAAACTAGTGATCACTATATAAATCAGCCTCAGGCTCACTCCTATGGGGGCACGTAGTTCTAGGGAAGTAAGGTCGCTTTATACCTCCCACTTGGTGCTAAAGATTTTTCCCAGACTTAGCTCAGATCATCTCAAAGACAATCCACAACAAAATAATTTGAGTAATATATAAATATACATCGGGAGCCATCATGCTTCCCATCTATCAAAATCAACCACGTTGTGGATTTCTTTCGCACTCGAGTTAAAAACAACTCCATTAAGAGCGAAAGATCAAATCATTCAAAATATCTCAAATATTCAATATCAACGTTCTTATAACACAAACTTTCTAAAAAAACACAATTTCCAATGGGGATTCACGACCCAAATATCAAAATCATGATAAATATCATTCAAGATTCATGCTTTATATCTCCACACATGTAAATTCATCTTTCAAAATCATAAACATCAAGATTTCATAATAATCATCATAAGATATGGGTTCAAGCTTCAAATTCGTAAAAATCAACTAAAAATCATGCCTTTGTAAAGAAAATTACTTTTGGGCACAAGAACGAAAGAGAGTTTTTGTTGAAAACCCCACATACCTTGAATGATGAACTTTAGATCGATACTCATTTTTTGAGATGTTAATCGTGCCTTTGAATGATGGTTCTTGGAGTTCTTGAACTAGGAACTTGGAATCTTGAATAAATTTGCAGAATTAATGGTGAACTTTGGAGGTTCTTGAAGTTCTTGAACTAGGAACTTGGAATCTTGAATAAATTTGCAGAATTAATGGTGAACTTTGGAGGTTCTTGAAGTTGGATGTAGGAGCTTAGGGTTTTCTTTTTGAGGGAGTTTGATAAAATATAATATATAATGCTTCTAATAGTCTTTAATATAAGGTTTGGACGGATTTTGGGTGAGGGGAAATAACCAAAACGCCCCTAGAAATCAAAAAATTCTCGAATCTGTCCTTTGGTGAACTTTTTTGATAGTCTGAAGTAGATTAACAATAATGTTTTACTCCGATATCCAAATTGGATAAAACCAATTCCTTAGAAAGAGGACTCTCATATCTTTCCGTTGATATATAGTATCTCACCCAGATCATTGTGTAAGAGAAGTTATGATCGTTTGAAGATGACCCAAAAATTCGCTTTCGATAGGCTGAAGTAGATTGACTATAACTTTTTGCTCCAATAGACAAATTAGATGAAGCCAATTTCATTAGAAAGAGGACTCGTAAAGCTTTCCGTTGATATATATTAGATCACCCAGATCATTATGTACAAGGAGTTATGATCGTTTAAATTTGGAGCAAAAATATGCCAGGCCTCAGTACTTTTTCCTGGACGTTTTACTGTTCACTACTATTTACGATTCGATCGGAATGTTCATAACTCATCGCTCGGGTGTCCGTTTTGGATGATCCACATATCGTTGGAAAACTTATTTGATACTCTACGCAATGGTGGGTCATAATCTAAGTCATTCCGCACGAAAAATTTATAATTCATTCTAGAAGATAGAACCCAACACGTTCACGCACAAATTTTCAACAAAAATTTTCCCGGGGTATTACATCATCCCCCCTTGGAGACATTCATCCTCGAATGACACTAGACATGCCAAGATTAGATAGGGAATAAAGCATGCAGCTGAAACCATTCGTTTGTCTCATCACTACATCGTTTCTCACTCCAAATGCAACATAGAATGCATAAATTCAAGAAACTACAGCTGAACACATAATAAATGACAGCTGAACTGCTGCACCTTTTATCAAAAGTGCATGATTTAGGAAAGAACGGTACCTTCGGCTTGATCGGAGTTCGCGGAAAATAGGTGCGGGTACTTGGATCGCATATCCGCCTCAGCTTCCCAAGTTGCACCCTCAACAAATTGGTTTCGCCACAACACCTTGACCAAGGGAACTTCTTTGTTCCTTAGTCATCGGACACTGAAATCAAGAATCTCATCAAAAGAAAGATTTTCTTGAATGTCAGCACTCACAGAGGAATCCACTACCACAACATCGCTAATATGCTTTCCAAGCATGGAGACACGGAATATTGGATGAACAGAGGATGACTCGGAAGGAACCTCGACCTCATAAGCTACCTTACCAACACGACTAAGAATTTTGTAAGGACCAACATAACGGGGACTAAGCTTCCCCTTCTTTCCGAATCTCTTCACCCCTCTCATGGGTGAAATTTTCAGATACACTAGGTCACCAACTTCAAACTCAATCCGCATATGACTTATGACGACTCTACGCAGTTTTTAACCTTTCCCTAATCAACTTAACTTTTTCCATTGCCTCAAATACCGAATCAGGACCACTCACAACCGCTTCACCCACCTCGAAGCAACCTATGGGAGATCTACACTTTCTTTCATATAAGGCTTCAAACGGAGCCATGCCAATATTAAAGTTGTAACTGTTATTGTAAGCAAACTCTATCAACGGTAAGTGATCATCCCAACTTCCCTTTAAGTCAAGTGCACAAGCTCTCAACATATCCTTTAAGGTCTGGATGGTCCGCTCAGCCTGACCGTCGGTCTGCGGATGAAAAACAGAACTCAAAAGTACTTGGGTACCAAGACCCTTTTGAAAAGCTTTCAAAAATTGCGAAGTGAACTGAGTACCCCTATCCGAAATAATAGACAAGGGAACTCCATGCAGTCTAACTAGCTCTCGGATATACAATCTAGCGTAATCCTCAGTAGTATATGAAGTATGAATAGGCAAGAAATGAGCAGACTTAGTCAACCTATCAACCACAACCCAAATGGAATCATGATGGCGTCGGGAAGGAGGTAAACCAATCACGAAGTCCATATTTATCTCTTCCCACTTCCAAGTGGGAATACTGAACTCTTGCATGATACCACCAGGTCTTTGGTGTTCAACCTTAACCTGTTGGCATGTTGCACACTTATCTACAAATGCTGCTATATCTTTCTTCATGCCACTCCACCAATTAATTTCCTACAAGTCTCAGTACATCTTGGTGGCACCAGGATGAATAGAATATCGCACCTCGTGTGCTTCAGCCATAACCCTCTGTCTCAGATCATCAACATTCGGGACACACAATCTACCCTACAATCTCAACACACCATCTCCCCCTTGGGAGAAAACCTCTACTTTTTGGTCCTTGACTGACTCTTTCAGTCTGACCAAACTAGCATCTAAGTATTGCTTTTCCATCACTTCTGAAACCAAGGAGGATTCGGAACTACTCTGAACCCCTATACTACCTTCAACAGAGTCAAACAATCTAACCCACAATCTATCCAAACGATGTACATCACGAGCCAAATCTTTCTTACCTTCTACCATATGCGAAACACTACCCATGGACACTCTACTTAGGGCATCCTCCACAACATTGGCCTTGCCCGGATGTACAACACACTCATATCATAGTCCTTTAATAATTCTAACCATCGTCTATGCCTAAGATTCAATTCTCTCTGGGTAAACACATACTGCTGACTCTTATGATCAGTGAAAACATCAACATGGACACCATACAAATAGTGTCTCCAGATTTTCAAAGCAAACACAATAGCAGCCAACTCAAGGTCATGGGTGGGGTAATTTTTCTCATAGGGTTTCAGCTGTCTAGAAGCATAAGCTATCACCTTACCCTTCTGTATCAATACACAACCCAACCCAACCCAACTCTCGAAGCATAACAGTACACGACAAAACCATCAACACCATCAGGCAAAGTCAAAATAGGGGCTGAAGTGAGTCGAGTCTTCAACTCCTGAAAACTTTTCTCACAAGATTTGGACCACAAGAACTTCATTTTCTTTTGGGTCAACCGAGTCATAGGAGATGCTATAGAGGAGAAACCCTCAACAAAGTAGCGGTAATAGCCAGCCAAACCCAAGAAACTTTGGATATTAGTCAGAGAAATAGGTCTAGGCTAATTTTTAACAGCTTTAGTCTCTTGGGGATCAACTCTAATACTCTCAGAAGAAATGGTATGACCTAGAAAAGCAACTGACCTTAGCCAAAACTCAAACATACTGAACTTGGCAAATAACTTATGATCTTTAAGGGTTTGCAAGATAGTTCAGAGATGATTAGAGTGTTCATCCTCACTACAAGAGTACACCAGTATATCATCGGTGAACACTATGACAAACATATCCAGATATGATCCGAACACTCGATTCATGAGGTCCATGAAAGCTGCTGGGGCATTAGTTAACCTGAAAGACATAACAAGAAACTCAAAATGTCCATAACGAGTTCGGAAAGCGGTTTTCGGGATGTCACACTCCCTAACTTTGAGTTGATGATAGCCGGAACGAAGGTATATCTTTGAGAAATAACTTATACCTTGCAATTGGTAAAACAAATCATCTATTCTCAAAATTGGGTCAGCAGGTTGAGGTTGTTGACCATCATTATTTTTTCTCGCTCGACGTGGAGGGATATTTCTAAAAGAGGAGAGCACGAATCAATAGCAGAGAGAGTCACTTTAAGAACGATAGACTTCTTGAAAGAAAGAATCACATTTTTTCTAAAAACGTCTTGTAGCCTCTTGCTCATAGATGTGGCGCGCTACACACCAATGATCAAGACTCTACTTAACGCTGCTTGTCAGACTCCCTAAGACACCTTAAAACCTTAGGCTCTGATACCAAGTTTGTAATGCCTCGGAAAACGGGTCCCGGAGCGTCACACGGTACTTGAGGCTATGAGTAGCCCCAAGCTAACCCTTTGAGCCATTTTCATTCAGTTTAACACAAATCAACGGGGTTTCCATAAATAACCCTCAAATATCAATAGATTAATCATCATCCAAGAATAAAAGAATTTCATAAAGATAACAAAATACGACTTATTAGTCAACTCCCAACATCTATACTAGTCTGATAAGCCTCTAAGAAAATCAATAAAACTAGCGAGCCATTGATACATGCCCCAACTGACTCATACTCAGTTATCAAATGTAAACAATTCCGTGAAACCAACATCAGACATCACATCCTCGGAACATGAGGACTGACCATAACAGAGGATATAGAACAGCGTGCCCAAAGAATCACTGTCAAACTTGGAACTGAGCACCTGAACCTATATTCCGAGAAAGTGCAGCCGACATTTGATGATGTGGGTCAGTACCATGGAAAGAAATCGAGTATATGGAGGTGTATGCAGTTGTATAAACATCATCATCATAAATATTTATAAGAAATATGCAGGATGTATTAAACACTCACATAGCCCGAAAAAATCATCATAATCATGAGAGGATGAAATAAGTACAATAACACATGTGAGTCATCATATAATTTGTCAATCACTTTCAGTTCATCAAGAATATCAATTCTCATAATGTAAATATCATTTAAATCTTTTGAAAGAATAACTTTCACAATTCCACTTTCAAATCACTTCACCGTTCACCATAGACACAAGGAAACACATACACACACTGGGAGATCCTATAACCGACATAAACCATATGAGCTACATAGAGTCCAACGTACAACCCACGTTGGGGAGAGCCATCCTATCCTTGCCATCAGAGTAGGACTATCGATATCAAATCCACACAAACTAGTGATCACTATATAAATCAACCTCAGGCTCACTCCTATGGGGGCACGTAGTTCTAGGGAAGTAAGTTCTCTTTATAGCTCCCACTCGGTGCGAAAGATTTCTCCCAAACTTAGCTCAGATCATTTCAAATACAATCTATAACAAAACAATTTCAGTAATATATAAATATACATCGGGAGCCATCATGCTTCCCATCTATCAAAATCAACCATGTTGTGGATTTCTTTCACACTCGAGTTCAAAACAACTCCATTAAGAGAAAAAGGTCAAATCATTCAAAATATCTCAAATATTCAACATCAACGTTCTTATAACACACACTTTCTAAAAAAACATAATTTTCAATGGGGATTCACGACTCAAATATCAAAATCATGATAAATATCGTTCAAGATTCATGCTTTATATCTCCACACTTGTAAATTCATCTTTCAAAATCATAAACATCAAGATTTCATAATAATCATCATAAGATATGGGTCATGCTTCAAATTCGTAAAAATTAAATAAAAATCATGCCTTTGTAAAGAAAATTACTTTTGAGCACAAGAACGAAAGAGATTTCTTGTTGAAAAACCCCACATACCTTGAATGACAAACTTTAGATCGATACTCATTTTTGAGATGCTAATCGTGCCTTTGAATGATGTTTCTTGGAGTTCTTGAACTAGGAACATGGAATCTTGAATAAATCTGCAGAATTAATGGTGAACTTTGGAAGTTCTTGAAGTTCTTGAACTAGGAACTTGGAATCTTGAATAAATTTGCAGAATTAATGATGAACTTTGGAGGTTCTTGAAGTTGGATGTAGGAGCTTAGGGTTTTCTTTTTGAGGGAGTTTTATGAAATATAACATATAATGCTTCTAATAGGCTTTAATATAGGGTTTGATCAGATTTTGGGGGAGGGGAAATGACCAAAACGCCCCTAAAAATTAAAAAATTCTTGAATTTGTCCTTTAATGGACTGTTTTGATAGTCTGAAGTAGATTAACCATAACGTTTTACTTTGATATTCAAATAGGATAAAACTAATTTCATTAGAAAGAGGACTCTCATATCTTTCCGTTGATATATAGTATCTCACCCAGATCATTGTGTACAAGGAGTTATGATTGTTTGAAGTTGACCCAAAAATTCGCTTTTGATAGGCTGAAGTAGATCGGCCATAAATTTTTGCTCCGATAGACAAATTGGATAAAACCAATTTCATTGGGAAGAGGACTCACAGAGATTTCCGTTGATATATAGTAGATCATCCAGATCATTATGTACAAGGAATTATGATCATTTAAAGTTAGAGCAAAAATACATCAGGCCTCAGTACTTTTTCCTGGACGTTTTACTGTTCACTACTATTCACGGTTTGATCGGAATGTTCATAACTCGTCGCTCGGGTGTCCGTTTTGGATGATCCACATACCGTTGGAAAGATTATTCGATACTCTACGCAATATTTGGTCATAATCTAAGATATTTCACATGGAAAATTTATAATTCATTCTAGAAGATAGAACCCAACACGTTTACGCACAAAATTTCAACGAAATTTTTTTTGGGGTATTACAGGGTCATAGTTGAAATTTTAGTATCGTGAAAAGTTAAGTTTGACTATTGTCAAACATATGGTCAAGGCAACCTCATATTGCTTCTTCAATGATTTCAAGAGGTTTTGAGCATCTAATTTACATATTTGATTTATGTTCAGAATATGTATGGGTTTTGATCAATTCAAAGTTTTGGTTAAAGTTTGATGTTTTGATAAAAAGTTGGTAATAATTCAGATAGAATACTCAAACATCAGATAGTCCATATAGCTAGGAATCCATAAAAATGTGATGGTTAAAATGTGTTTCTGACCATTATCTCTAACTTTTTCAACAACATACTTAATATATTTACACAAAATGAGATCTAGGAAGGGTAAGTGTACGCAGATCCGTACCACTACCTCATCGATATATCCATGGCTCAAGGCAAAAAACTGTTCAAAAAAGACATCACATAGGACTAATAGGTATTCATACAACAAATAATAACAAAAACAAGAGTACCACAAAGTATTACTATAATCAATCTTATTCAACACAATAAACATTACAAAAATCCATAAACAAAATACTACAAGCATAACACCATGACTACTTGTACAGATACCAAAACCAAGCACTCCTACCTTCCAGAATAAAGATGCACTCTTTTTTGTTAGCCTTCTACCCTAACTAGTTGAATCAAAATATTATTTGCTTAACTACTTTTGAGTTCATAGGCCTTATTAGTCATTGCCCTTTTCTCTCTTGTTTTCTCTTATTTCAGGAACAACATAAATACTGTATTGCAGTTTCAAAGAAAGCAAAAGAAAAAAAAAACTAATCTTATTGGCAAAAGAAAGAGCCAAACTCTGAAACATTCAAGGGGTAATCTTTTTTCTATTTGTGGCATTTGAGATCCTAATATTTCACTGCAGGGGCACTCAATTTTATCTAAGTATTGTTGGGTTTTTTCTCTTACTATGTGGATAAATAAAGCCCAATTTGGACCAACCCACTTTTGTCCATAGGCCCATTACTACTGGCATATATATAGAATTTTTTTGGTCTTATTTTACTATCACAAAAAAAGAGTTTTTCAGCCGCCAAAAGAGAAAATAATAGCAGATTTTAGCACCTAAAATTTCAGCTACAACATTCAACTTCAAATTGTGATTTTCGCTTCGTTTCTTGTCCGGTTGAGCTAATTTTTGGACATCTTATTTCTCTCATCTCAATATTTGATTAGGAACCGACAGAGGTAGATTTGGTGTCCTTTAGCTCTTGTTTTTCATTCCTGAATAGTAGCTGCATTTTTTGTGTTTGTGCTTCTTTTTATTCTCTAGTTTTGGTGGTATCTTATTGTGTTATTGCTCGTTATTTGATACTTGTTTTTGTAGCCAATTTTGAATAATAATATTATAACTCTTGGTGATTATAGTGGAGGTTTGGTTTTGTGGTTTTTTACTCTTCACATCGAAGGATTTTCCACGTAATTTGGTGTCTGGTTATTCTTGTCTTGCTATATTTGTGTGTGTTTGATTTATTTGCTGCCTATTCTTTGTTTTGCTGGGGTTTTCTTGTCTTCTCTTGGTTTAAATTGAAAGAAAAATTTTAAATATGGGTATTCTTCCGCTGCTACCTTGCATGCACTTTGATAGAGCCTTGCCTCTTTCCCAACAAAGTGGTATTAGAGCTAGGTTGTTGTTTATTTTCGATTTGAATGATGGAGGCAAATATGATTAAAATGGTGTTTGAATGGTAGTAATTATCATACTTGGAAAGGCAAGATGAAAGATCTTCTCTTTGTCAAGAAAGTGCATTTACTTGTGTTTGCATCTACTAAACCTTAATCCATGACAGATGAGGATTGAGAATTTGAGCACCTTCAATTTTGTGGCTATATCAGACAATAGGTTGAAGATAATGTTAGAAACCATATTGTGAATAAGACACATGCCAAAATTTTATGGTACAAGCTCGAGATACTGTATGCTTTAAAGACTGGCAATAATAAATTATTCCTGCTTAAGCAATTGATAAATATCAGGTAAGAAGAGGGTAGTCCTATTTTTGATCATATAAATAATTTCCATGGTATTCTTGACTAGCTGTCCGAAATGAGTGTAAAGTTTGATGAATAAATTCAGGAAATTTGGCTTCTTAATACTCTACCAGACTCTTGGGAAAATCTTTGAATTTCCTTGACTAATTCTGCTCCTGATGGTGTTGTAACTATGGAATATTTTAAGAGTGGTGTCTTGAATGAAGAGATGGAAAGAAGATCTCAGGCCTCATCTTCTTTATCTTCATACACTAATGTTTTAGTTACTGAAGCGACGGGGAAAAATAAGTTCAGAGGTACAAATGATAGAGATAAAAGAAGAAGCAAGTCGAAGTTCAAATTCAAGAATATTATATGCGACTATGGCAATAAAAAAGGGTATTTAATGAAATATTGTTACAAGCATAAAAGAGATATGAGATAACAAATGAAAGAAGACGATAATGAAATTGTGTTGTTGTTGTTGTTACTAATGATGATCTTCTTGTTGCTTGTGGTGAGAATGCCATTAATTTTGTTTGTGATGAGTCTAGCTATTTTGTGGATTCTGGTGTTACTTCTCCTGTTACGCCAAAAAATAAATTACTTTCTTCTTATACTCCAAGTAATTTTGGGATGTTGAAAATGAACAATAATGATGAAGTTAAAGTAATTGGCATTGGCACTATTTATTTGGAAAGTAACAATTATTCCAAACTAGTTCTCAATAATATCAAGCATGCTTCAATGTCCACTTGAATCTGATTTCTGTAAGGAACCTTGATGATAAGGGTTATGTTAACACCCTTGGTGCTGGCAAGTGAAATCTTACTAGAGGTTCGATGATTGTGGCTCGAGGTGACAAGTTATCTAACTTGTATGTATTTCAGGGATCCACTTACAGAGGCACCATAAACTTGGTGGAGAATGATACTTCATCAGAGTTATGACATAGAAGGTTGAGTCATCTGAGTGAGAAAAGGATTGATAATTTAGCCAAGAAAAAAATTACTTTCTGGATTGAAACAGGCAAAGTTGAACAAGTATGTTCATTGCTTAGTCGGTAAATAAAAAAGAGTATTTTTTCCAGAGTCATCCATCTTCAAGAAAGATTGATTTGCTAGAGTTAGTGCATACTGATTTGTGTGGTCCTTTTAAAGTAAGGTATCATGGTGGTGCAATTTACTTTGTGACTTTTATTGATGATCATTCTCGCAAACTCTGGATATTTTCTTTGAAGTCCAAGAATCAAGTACTTGATATGTTAAAGTGTTTTCAGGCCTTGGTTGAGAGACAGACAGGGAAGAAATTAAAATGCATCCACTCAAATGATGATGGTGAGTATATTGGTCCTTTTGATAGATACTATAGAGAGTAGGGTATTCAGCATTAGAAAGCTCCTCCAAAGACTCCCCAGTTAAATGGTTTAGCAGAGAGGATGAACAAAACTCTAGTTGAGAGAGTTAGATGTATGATTTCAGATCCTAAGCTGCCAGATTTCTTTGGGCAGAAGCACTTAATACGGTTTCTTATGTTATCAATTTATCTCTTATCATTGCTTTGAATGATGATGTCCCTGACGGAGTTTGGTCTGGTAAAAATATTTTTTATGATCATCTTAGAGTCTTTGGGTGTAAAGCCTTTGTGTGTGTTTCCAAGGATGAAAGGTCAAAGATGGATGTTAAAACAAGGCAGTGTAGCTTCATTGGTTATGGTCAAGAAGAATTTGTCTAGCATTTCTACGATCCAGTTGAGAAGAAATTATTAGAAGCCACGATATTGTGTTCTTTGAAGACCAAAGAATTGAAAATTTTCACAAAGCTAAGATGGTTGATTCTCAGAGTAGTGAGAGACTAGTTAATATAGATCCAGTTCCTTTGACTACTGCTCCTGAAGAAAATATTCATGATTATGAAATTTAAGTTGATAATAAAGATGATGATCATGTCCAGAATGAGCAACAAGATGTTGTTGATGCTCTAGTTCAAGTTGATATGGTTAATCAACAACCAATTGTTGATGCTCCAGAGAATTTTCTCAGATGATCTACTAGAGAGAGAATACCTTCATCTCGTTATTCTCCCAATGAGTATGTACTCTTGACTGACGGGGGAGAACCAAAGAGTCTTGATGTGGCCATAGAAACTGAAGAAAAAAAGGTTATTTGATGCTATGGAAGATGAGATTAAATATTTGCATGATAATTATCCCTTTAATTTGCTTAAGCTACCTAAAGAAAAAAAAGCTTTGAAAAATAAGTGAGTTTTTGGGTGAAACATGAAGATGGTAACCCAATTCAACGGTACAAGGCCAGATTAGTTATGAAGGGATTTAACCAGAAAAACAAAGTTGATTTTGATGAGATATTCTCTCTGGTTGTGAAGATATCATCCATTCGTATGGTTCTAGGCTTAGCTTCAAGTCTAGATTTAGAGGTTGAGCAAAGGGATGTTAAAACTACTTTCCTCCATAGTGACTTATATAAGAAAATTATATGGAGCAATCGAAGGTTTTGAAGTCAAGGGAAAAGAGAATTATGTTTGCAAATTGAAGAAGAGCTTGTATGGTTTGAACCAAGCTCCTTGGCAGTGGTATAGAAAATTTAGTTCCTTTATGAGTCAGCAGGGCTTCAAGAAGACTACTTCAGACCATTGTGTTTTTATGCAAAAATTCTCTAGTGGTGGCTTTATTATTGTGTTGCTTTATATTGATGACATGCTTGTTATTGGTTATAATGCTTGCAGGATTCAAAATTTGAAGCAAGAGTTGAGTAAGCCTTTTTCTATGAAAGACTTAAGACCAGCAAGACAGATTCTTGGCATGCAGATTGCCTGTGACAGAAAGACCAAGAAGTTGTGGTTATCACAAGTGAAGTACATTCAAAAATTACTTCGAAGGTTCAACATGAATAAGGCTAAGGTTGTCAATACACTTTTAGCCATACACTTCAAATTGAGCACGAAGCAGTGTCTTTCCATTGATGATGAGAAGGAAGATATGGAGAAAGTTCCTAATGCTTCAGCCATTGGTAGTTTGATTTATGCAATGTTTTGTACAATACCACATATTGTTGATGTTATTGGTATTGTTAGCCATTTTTTTTCTAATTCGGGAAGAGAATATTGGAATATTGTGAAGTGGATTATGAGATATCTTTGTGGCACTTCTAGTATGAGTTTGTGTGTTTGTACAGGAAATCATATTCTTTATGGTCATATTGATTAAGACATGGTTGGTGATATTGATATGCACAAGTCTACTTCAGGGTATTTAATTACTTTTGCAGGAGAGCTATGTCTTGGCAATCTAGATTGCAAAAATGTGTTGCTCTATCTACTACAGAAGCTGAGCTTATTGATGTTGTTGAAGCTTGTAAAGAATTGCTTTGGATGAAGAGATTCTTGGGGGAACTTAGTTGTGCCTCAAGAAAGGTATATGATTTATTGTGACAATCAAAGTGCTATACATCTTGGCAAAAAATTTACATTTTATGATCGGTCTAAATGCATTGATGTGAGACACCATTGGATTCGTGATGTGTTGGATTCTAAGTTTCTTGAACTTGAGGAGATTCATACGAATGATAATGGTTCCTACATGATGACTAAATCCTTGTCAAAAGGAAAGTTAGAAGATTATTGTATGATTGTCGGGATGACGGTCTCTTCCATATAGTCAGGAGAGGGAGAATTGTTGGGATAAGAGTATTTTTTTCCTTTCCATGTGGATAAATAAAATCCAATTTAAACTAACCCACTTGTTTTCATAGGGCCATTACTATGCTATATATATATATATATATAGATCTTTTTAGGTTTTATTTTACTACCACAAAAAAGAGTTTTTCAACAGCAAAAAGAGAAATTGATAGCAGATTTTCGCACCTAAAATTCAGCCACAGTAGTCAACTTTAAATTGTGATTTTCGCTTTGTTTCTTGTCCAATTGAGCTAATTTTTGGACAGTTGTTCCTCTCATTTCAATATTTGATTAGGAACTGTTGGAGGTGGATTTGGTGGCCTATATCTCCTATTTTTCATTCCTGAATAGTAGTTGGGTTTTTGGTGTTTGTGCTCCTTTTTATTCTCTAGTTTTGGTGCTATCGTGTTGTGTTGTTGCTCGTTAAAGACTTATTTTGTGGCCAATTTTGAAGAATAATACTCTTGGTGATTATAGTGGAGGTTTGGTCTCTTGATTTTTTACTCTTCACATCGAAGAGTTTTTCACGTAAATTTGATGTCTCTTTATTCTTATCTTGCCGTATTTGTGTGTGGTTGATTTATTTACGGTCTATTCTTTGTTTTACTTGGGTTTGCTTGTCTCCTCTTAGTTCAAATTGAAAAGAAAAGTTTAAACTTGGGTATTCTTCCATTGCTACCTTGTCGTGCACTTTGATAGTGTCTTGCCTCTTTCCCAACAAGTATCATGAAATTTATTAAATTATTTTTGTAATAAAAAATTGAATTTTGCCTAAATATCATACGGGATCAGTAAGAGAAAACAAATGAGACATTTTATATGATGCTTATTCTAATTAACTTGAGTGACATTATCCAAAGGAATTTAGTTACTTTATGTGATGCAAAGTAAAAAATTGAGTAATTTTATTGACAATAGTATATGAATGACTATATTAAGCATTACTTCATAAAATCTAGGGATGTTATTTTTTTTCTACTTAGAATTATTGAAGGTTTAGTATCATTTAGGAGAACAAATGAGTTGAAGGTCTACTTATTTATTTGCAGTGGTTACTGATGGAATTTCCAAGCAATTGTATTTGAGAAAGTTTCCACAACTCCTGCGCATAACAGAAACATATTTTGAAGTGGATGAAGGAAAATATGTTGAGTAACAATTTCAATTGGGAGACTCTAAAAAGAGACCATAATCTGTATGGTTTTCTACTCCAAAAATTAAAATTAAAGCTCTTGTCCGAGAAGTGATTGCATACGTTAAGCAGTTAGCAATCCAAGTAGGGATGGTATGATCATATCTCTGGTTAGTCCTATTTTTACAACTTGTATAACTGGTTTTATTTCGTCGTATAATATCTCTGCTGGTGCAGTATAACACTTTATGTAAAATAGATTTCCTTTCATTATCCTTTTGTAGGTGGTGAATATCTTATGTAATTCTTCCATAACTGTTAGTTCTTCTCCGTCTTGGGTGTATATGGTGTATAATAATCCATAGTCAAAACAAGTTTTCACTAGGCTTGGGTTGGTTTTGGGTAGTGCAATTAACTTGTTATATCCTTGTAATTTTTGGGTTATATAGTTTGTGTTTGGTTCTTTAATATTTGTAGCTCTGGGGTTAAGGTTTAGAAAAGTTTGTACTCTATAGATATTTTCTATGTATTTTTGGGCCCCATAGATCCGCACCCCTCTACAAATGGTATAGAGCCCAGTAATTTAAAAAGTAAAGTAGTGAGATATATGTTAGATATGTTAGAATTTATATACGTTTATTGAATTAATTATGAGAAGACCATTTAAAAACAGAGAAGCTTTTAGAAAAATTAAAGAATCTTTAATTAGTAATTATTCAGAATATATAAGTCTAAATAAAACAAAAGAAAACCCGCAAAGACTAGCTTACCTAATTACCTTAATATCTAGTATTGAAGCAAAATTAATAATCCATTTAAAATCTAGAAGAATGAGACACATAACACCTAATTATGATAAAATTAGATTTAGATATCCGCCAAGATATTATAAATATGATTTAAATGAATAAAGTGCAAAAATACAAAGAATTAAAACAAATTATTTCTGAAAAACGTAAAGAATTAAAAATAAGAATAGAAAGACTACATTATAATATATTTGCCGGAGTTAGTGAAAATTTAATAAATACAAAAAAAGATGAAATATCAAAATTAGAATCACAAATAGACAGTTTAGAATATATATATCAACATGAACTATTCACAATAAAATGAACAAAGAAGAATTTATAATAGATGAAAAAATATATGAAAATTACGAAGGATTAAAAATAAAAATAGTATTTGCTAATCTAGGAAGAAGATATAAGAAAATAGGTGAACATTTATATCTAATGTTAGAAAAAGAAGAATTAAAATTAGAAGATAAATTAGTAGCAATGGTAAGAATAGAAAGAGAAAATGAAGAAATATATAGGAAAAAGGAAATAGAAAAAATTAAACAACAAACTACAGAAGAAATACGAAAAATAGAAGAAACTAAAAATAATAGGATTGCTGAATTAGAAAAAGAACTACAAATGTTAAAAGATTTGTATGAACAAAGACAAAAGGAAAAAGAAGAAAAAGATAGAGAACAAAAATTACTGAACGAGATAAATCAATTTAAGAAAAAATTGGAAATAAAAAACAAAGAATTAGAAATAAATAATATAGACGTTGAAGAGACAGATAATTATGATTCAGAAGATAGTGAAACATATACAGAAATATTAACAAATACAAAAAATTTAGAAATCAATGAAAAACAAGAAGTAATTAATCAGGAAAACTTAGAAAGTACCAACACAGAAATAAATACTCTTGATAAAAAAGAAGATGAAAATATAATACCTAAAACAGCAGAAATAAGAAAACTTATATATTATAAGAGTAAGTTTAAAAAATATAATAAATATGACAAATGGACACCAAAACAAATAGTTAATAAAAATTATAACTTTTTAGACCTAGACTGTGTAATAGATACAGAAAAAACAATACAATTATGGATAGGATATATGACAAAACAATTATTAGATAATAATATAAACATAACAGATGCACTAGAATATATAGAAAGAACACTAATAGGATCAGTAAAACTATGGTTTTCAAATTTAACCCAAAATAGCAAGAAAGTATTAAGAACTAATAAACCTATAGAAGGAACATCATCAACAACAACTAAACTAACACCTATAGAATTATTAAAAAAATATGAAACAGTTATAAAAGATGAATTTGGTAGTATGACAACAATAGAAGAAGAACAAGATGAAGAAAAAGATACAAATAGGAATTTAATGTTAAAATTAACAATATGTAATATGTGTTATATAGATGAATATACTTGTGCATTTAAAGAATATTATTATAAAGGAGCATATAGTATAGAAGAAAGTAAAGAAATAAAAAAATTATATTTTAATAAATTACCCGAACCATTTAGTTCAAAGATAATAAAAAGTTGGGAAGAAGCAAAAATAGTAGATACGTTAGGAGCAAGAATAAAATTTTTACAACAATGGTATAGAAACTTATGTGAAAAATATAGAGAAGAATTAAAAATGGAAAAAACATTAATAAAAAATTTAGCATGTTGCAAAAATAAAATAGCACCCCAATTTGGATGTGAAGAAAGATATTATAAGAAAAGAAAAAGACATAAGAAATATAAGAAATATAAAAAATCAAAATATAAATATACGAAACCGAGAAAAAGATATTATGTAAAAAATTATAAATACAAAAGACCATATAGAAAGAAGAAATCTATAAAAGAATGTACTTGTTATAATTGTGGAAAGATAGACCATTTAGCTAGAGATTGTAAATTACCTAAAAATCCAAAAAATAAACACATATCAGAAATAAAAATAGATAATACAGAATATATGCAGATAGATTATATAGATTATGAATTAGAAAGTGAGGATAGTATATATGAAATTTTCAGAAAACGAAATAGATAATGAAATAGATAGTGAAATAGATGAATCAAATGACTGAAGAAGATATAAAAATAATAACAAAGGAAGAATATTTAAATGATGAAGGAACGGAACAAAAAATAATATTTGACAGTAACATATTTGATGAAATAAAAGGAAAAGAATTAGATTTAAGTGTAGAAAAAATATTTAAAATACCAACAATAAAAAATATTTTTACTAGGAAAAAGGACGAATATTATGTAGTATACCAAAAAGAACATGTAATAGACTGTAGATATGCAAAAGGCAAAGCTAGTATACCACTAGTAACAAAAAGAATAATTAATAAAGAGATAAATGATATAAAAAGTAAAGGAGATCCAATAAAATATGTACACCTTAGAGGTACAGAGATATTAATAAAAGCATGTTTTAGAGAAGGAATAGATACACCAATAGAATTATATTTAGCAGATGATAGAATTATAAAACCTATAGAAAAAAGCATAATAACTGCCGTAAAAGGAAATCTAATATACCAAAAATTTAAATTTATAATAAGTGCAAATTATTCAGTAGCGGTAACAGATAAAAATATAGATAAATCACTCGTATTATATTGGAAAATATCAAAAATAGAATTAACCCCAGGAAGTAAAATATTTACAACAAGATGCAAAAATTTATACGTATTAACAACAAAACATAAAATAACAGGAAAAAATAAGATTAACAAAATACGAATAGAAAGCCCATTCGAACAAATTGTAAAAACAATAGATTATAATGATTATAGCTATAGAGACATAGATATAGAATAAAATTTAGAAATAGTAAATGATAGAATAAGTACAACGAAAAGAATAGCTGATGAAAAACCAGAATCATCAAGCTCATCAAAAAGAACAAGTTATGAAATAAATTCAATACGTAATTTAAACCAATATTACATAACAGGAAAAATAAATGAAAAAGATTATCTAATACTTTTGAATACAGGACAAGAAGAAAATTATATAGCAAAATATCTAGTAAAAAATGAAGAAATAAAAACTGATAATGATATGTGCCCAGATCTACCTAGAAGTTTAATAAATAGTAAAAATATAGCAGAAAAAGAAATAATAATAGGAGTTAGAAAAATAAAAATAGAATTCAAAGTAAAGGAAGAAATGCAAAAAGCAGATATAATATTAGGAATAAAATGGCTAGAACAAGTAAAACCATATAATATAGAACATACACAATTAACCTTAACATATAACAAAGAGAAATTATTCTTAAGAAGAGCCTTAACATAAAATGAAAATATATGTATTAATGAAGATAGTAGTAGAAGGATATTACAGTAGGTATTATATGCCTATGATAGATACAGGAGCAGAAGCTAATTTATGTAGATATAATTGCTTACCAGGAAGTAAATGGGATAAATTAAAAACACCAATAATAGTTAAAGGATTTAATAATGAAGGAAGGTTAATTACTTATAAAGCTAGGAATGTAAAAATACAAGTATGGGATAAGATATTAACAATAAAAGAAATTTATAATTATGAACTAACATCAAAAGATATACTTTTAGGAATGCCGTTCTTAGATAAATTATACCCACATATAATAACTAGAACAGACTGGTGGTTTACAACACCATGTAAACAGAAAGTAAGAGCAAAAAGAGTTAATAATAAAATAAGAAAGAAAACTGATTGGATAAAAGGAAGTGAAAAAATTACACAAAAGTTAGAAAATATAAAAAATACTGAAGATACAATAGAACTAGTAGTATTTTCGATAAATAAAACAGAAATAACTATATTTTCAATAAATAAGATAGAAATAATTAAGAAAAAATTAGAACAATTATATAGTGAAGATCCATTAAAAGGATGGGAAAAACATAAAACTACTATAAAAATTGAATTAATAGATAAAAATAGCATAATAACCCAGAAACCATTAACATATAATTTTGACGATTTAAAAGAATTTAAAATGCATATAGACGAATTATTAGAAAAACAATATATACAAAAAAGTAATAGTAAACATAATAGTCCAGCATTTATAGTAAATAAACATAGTGAACAAAAAAGAGGAAAAAGTAAGATGGTTATTGACTATAGAAATTTAAATGCAAAAACTATAACATATAATTATCCAATATCAAATAAGATATTAAAAATAAGGCAAATACATGGATATAATTATTTTAGCAAATTCGATTGTAAATCAGGATTTTACCATCTAAAGTTAGAAGAAGAATCTAAAGAATTAACCGCATTTACGGTACCACAAGTATTTTATGAATGGAACGTATTACCATTTGGATATAAAAATGCACCAGGTAGATATCAACATTTTATAGATAATTATTTTAAACAATTATCTAATTGTATAGTATACATAGATGACATATTATTATATACAAAAACTAAAGAAGAACATTTAAAATTATTGGAACAGTTTACAGATATAATAGAAAAATCGGGAATAAGTCTAAGCAAAAAGAAAGCTGAAATTATGAAAAATCAGATAGAATTTTTAGGAATACAAATAGATAAAAGCGGAGTAAAAATGCAACAACATATAGTACAAAAAATAATAAATTCGAAAGAAGAATTAGATACAAAAAAGAAATTACAATCATTTTTAGGATTAGTAAACCAAGTAAGAGAATATATTCCAAAATTAGCAGAAACTTTAAAACCACTACAGAAAAAATTAAAAAAGGATGTAGAATATAACTATAATGAAGAAGATAAAAAACAAGTTCAAAAAATAAAATTACTTTGTAAAGAATTACCAAAATTACAATTTCCAGATGAAAATAGAAAATTTATATATATAGTAGAAGCAGATGCTAGTGAATATAATTATGGAGGAGTACTTAAATATCGATATGAAGCAGAAAAATTAGAACACCATTGTAGATACTACTCAGGTACGTTCAATGAGACAAAAATAAAATGGAAAATAAATAGGAAATAATTGTGTTCATTATATAAATGTTTGTTAGCATTTGAGCCATATATTGTATATAACAAATTTATTGTACGAACAGATAATACACAGGTACGCTGGTGGTTAACAAAGAAAATACAAAATTCAGTTACAACAAAAGAGATTCGGAGACTAGTCTTGAATATATTGAATTTCACATTTATAATTGAAGTAATCAGTACTAACAAAAATGTTATTGCAGATTACATATCAAGACAAAGCTACACAGACTGAAATAATAGAAGAAGATACTCTAGAAAAAATACTCAACACCTTAACTACGCTTTCAATGAAAGTGGACAGTATGGGTAATGAGATAGAAAAGCTAAAGACTAATGAAGATAAACTGAAGTCTATAGCTACAAATCAGCTAACTCAGCAGTGTGCAGAGCTATGTCGATTGGAAGACATTAAAGTTCCAGAGCTAGAAGGAGACGATGGGACACTCCATAAAACCCATAACATTTATCAATCTACTTCTGCAGGTACAAGCAAAGGAGTTAGTCAACAAAGATACCAGAACATGAATATGAATAAAATATTTGAGAAACCATTTATACCAAAAACACGAAAAGACCCCTTGTTCATACCCCCACAAGTCACCACATACCGAGATAGCCTGAACCAAGATAAAAAAGTTTACAACTATACAACCCAAAAATACATAGAAAATATCTATAGAGTACAAACTTTTCTAAACCTTAACCCCAGAGCTACAAATATCAAAGAACCAAACACAGACTATATAACCCAAAAATTACAAGGATATAACAAGCTAATTGTACTACCCAAAACCAACCCAAGCCTAGTAAAAACTTGTTTTGACTATGAATTATTAAACACCATATACACCCAAGACGGAGAAAAACTAATAGCTATGGAAGAATTACATAAGATATTCACCACCTACAAAAGGATAACGAAAGGAAATCTATTTTACATAAAGTGTTATACTGCACCAGCAGAGATATTATACGATGAGATAAAACCAGTTATACAAGTTGTAAAAGTAGGACTAACCATAGATATGATCATACCAGAAGATATTACACAGCAGCCGGAGATACCCAGAATTGAGATACCCGATTTCTACGCAAATAAACGACTCATTGGACTAGCTACGATTATCCAAGAATTAGCAAATAATTATACTAATGGAAACCCAATATGGAGCTATTATTCGAGAGACCATCAGATGATTTATTCAAATTCAAAAGAGCTACGACAAGCTGATATGGAAGATGTTAGGCAATGGATAATGACATTACTTAACCCAGAAAAACAATCTACTGCAAGAGCAATTAAAAAAGGATTTATTTCAGATGGATTATTGACAAGATATTGTAAGATAATTGGACACAAATATCCAGACCATTAATGTTCAAGATGTAATGGAGAAGATAATATTATTCTAGAAGTACACCTAGAATAAAAATCAAGAAGATGAGCATGCCAGCTGGAAAGATAAGATCTGAAGCAATGGAAAAGCAACAGATACGACAACGAAAAGATACCAATGGAAGAAGACAAGATATTAAATTATTTACGTAAAATTGTTAGGATTGTTAGAATTATTGTATAGACTTTTCTTTTTAGCCTTTACGTAAAATTGTTAGAATTGTTAGAATTATTGTATAGACTTTTCTTTTTAGCCTCCTAGCCTTTTTGACTTTTTTAAAGGCTATAGTGTTAACTTTTTAGCCTTCTAGCCTTTTTGACTTTTTTAAAGGCTATGACACTTAGTTTTAGGATTCTAGTTTTAGGATTTTTTAAAACGTGTAAAGACTTTGTAAAGATTTTCATTCTATAAATGAAAGAAACTGAAGGCATTGCAGAGCAAGCCTTCATGTGTTGAAGCAATACTCTCTCCAGTCCACAATAAATATTTTGCTCAGATAATTAAAAAACAGACATATTTCAATGGAAAAAGCTATGGAGGAACAAACTTCAGAAATATCAAAACTACCCGAACAGGTATATTTATTTATGATTATGAATAGCTAAATTCATAATTCCCAACAATCATGATATGATAAAATAAATTCATATTAGTTACTTTATAGTAGAATTATTCGAAGAATAATATGTTAAGAAGTTTATTAGCAAAGTGGAAACAGAGAAAAATCCCTAAGAACTATGCCATCCTAAAGGTGAAACCAATGAGGCAAGAAGCCGTGGCGGGGAGTAACCAGAGTAGAGGCGCTGTTTAAGGGAAAAAGTATCCAAATTACCATGCTAATAGTGACCGAAGAACATGTTATTTAAGAATAATCTAGTATATAGTAATCTGAGATGACCATATTTTGTTATGTACATGGTTGAAGGGAATATTTTGAAAAAAAGCAATTTTATGAAAATGAATAATTATTTATCTGATGTGATAGTAGATAAATTTAAAATACTTATTTTGTATGCATTTAAAGATATAAAAGTAGTAGATATAAGAAAAATCATATTAGAAAAAGCATTTGGTAAATATTACATGACTAGAGTAAATTATATACCATACCTACCTAACTACTCTTACACATACTTACCATGATAAATTACATAGAATTTTTAGAAAAATACTAGAAAAACAGATGAAAATAAATATAGACAAATACATGGAAAATAAAGATATAAAATATATAGAATTTCTTAATAAAAATATGCAAGAACTACTAAGACTAAAACAAACAACTACAAAATATTATAATAAAACCAATTTTAAAAGATAGATCATCTAGATTATCTTAAAGTCTTAACCTTATATATACTTAGAGGTATAAAAATTATAGATATTAAGAGAATAATATTAGAAAAAGTGATAGACTATGAAATTGAAACCATAAATTGGATAGAACAGTTATACCAAGATATTTACCCAGAAGGATATTATTCAGACTAAGAGATATTAGAATATATTAGAAAAACTAGAGAAAATCAAGATAATCTAAATAATGAAATTAGTTATAAAAACCGAATTAGAAAAATAATGGAGAACCTAAAAGAAAAATTAATATGGATAGAAGAAACCTTAAAAAATTTAGAAAAAAGTACATGTGATAATTTATATAATTTAAAAAACTCACTACGAGAAGAGCAACATAAGATAATAAATAACATTGAAAAGCTAGAATTAGATATACATTACAGTACAATTAGAATAATTATTATACAGAAATTTGTAACTCTGCAATTACTACAGGATAAAATAATAAACCAAACAAATTCATGAATACATCTTACGAAAAGAATAAATCATTAAAAGATATTGAAATTTTTTTTAAGAAATATCCACACACAAAGAAAAATAGATTCATTATACATATAATAAATATATTTCATAAGACAGTTACCCGCATAGATCCGCACCCCCATACTCTAGATCCAAGAGACATATATAAAAATTTACCTTTATACAGGTCCAGCATAGGGATCAATGTACCATATACTTGACCAGTATCAAGGTACATTTTCATATCTGTATCTTGGATCTAAAGGATTACAAATACTTTCATCTTGGCCATCATGTCCCTACTTGAATCACTAACAACATAACTTATGCAATCACTTATCGTACAATTGCTCAATTTTTAAAGTAAAAAGGAATAGAAATTATGGTCTCCTTTTAGAGTCTTCCAATTGAAATTCCTAGATTTAATATCTTTTCCTTCCTTTACTTCGAAATCTATTTCTATTATGCATACAACTCTCAAGATCTGCGGGAACTTTCTCAAACACAATTAATTCGCAATTCTATTACTAATCACTGCAAACAAATAAGTAAACCTTCAATCCTTTTGTTCACCCAAATATTAGTATAACCGTCAATGACCTTTAAGTAGCCAAAAAAAAAGGCATCCCTAGATTTTCTGAAGAAATACATAGTATAGCCAGAGTTGCACCAGGTTAAACAAAACGAGTAAGAGGAGGGATAATACCTTCTGAAATAAGCTAGTTCCCACAACTCTCTAGTTCTGCAAGTGAGCAAATTGTAGTTACTGCCTTTTTACATACTTTTTCCATCTCAATTTATATAACATTATTTTATTAGGAGTATAACGTTTAATACGTGAAAGAAGAAAATATTTTTAAATTTGTGATTTAAAATAAATTTTAAATATTTAGTGGGTTAAAAGGATAAAAAGAGTTTTAAAATTAAATTATTTCTAATTATAGAAAATGATATTTTGGGGGACAAATTAAAAAAAATATATATCACATAAATAGAGATGGTGAAAGTAATAGCTCCTTCCAAATTTTGATCTACCTTTTTCATTGCATTTGGTATCAACCATCAATTTGTTCATTTTTAATTAAGCAATAAACATCGATTCCACTAAAAGGGTAGTCCATTATACTAAACTTTCACTGTTTGTGAAATTTAGGAAAGAAACAGACTATAAGAGTCTATTGAATGCAACCTTATTCTGTATTTTTGTGAGAGACTGTTTTCATGATTTGAAACTTTTACCTCTATCATTACAAGGGCAAATAACAAAAATAGTCAAAACATAAGGGGACTATTTACAAAAACTCCCTTAACTTTAAATTAAATTACAAACATATTGGGGTCGTGTGTATCTTAGGGTCTCGTGTTTCTCAAATACACAAATTTGTGTGTATTTGAGATTGTATATTCGAGATTATATATCTAAGGCTGAGATATATGGATACACATTAGTGGGATAAGATACACATCTAGAGACCTACCAGATCTATGATCTTTCGACGAGATCCATGGAGTTCCAACGATGATGATCGAATCCTAATCAAGTCCCTGAAGCTGGAAAATTATGCATCCGATCATCAAGTGGCGTAGATACACTTCCTTTTATCCCATCTAATGATTGAACTAATTTTTTGAACCAACAACCCACAACTTATGAAATTTTAGGGACAAACCAGCAGACCACAATCTTATTTTTTCTTTGTCGCTGGGGATGAACCGGTGACACGTACCAATTCAGAAAGAGGGCAAGGAGAAGAGAGAATACTCCAAGGTAATTTCTCACAATAGGGATATAGGCACTCTCTTTTGTCTTACTCAAGTGAATCAATTCACTCGTGATTTGATTTTGATTCGATGAACCTATGTGGGGGAGCGCAATCTTCTATCATGATGCATTGGAGGACCCCCCATTCCCTCCGCCCCTTCCTCGAAGAAAATCATCATACCGAAGCGATCTAAGAAAAGCAAAAAGGCGCACATTTTATCCTTTCTACAACACCTGTAGATGAAAGTCTTCATTTTCATGTAAAAGTAAACTCTTCAAATTACCAGTAGCCTTATTTATTCTTCGTCATCGGTGACAAACCAACAAACTTATTTCTCATCTCCAACAACAAATTTGTCCACACTCAATAGATACACACAAATTTTGTTGTGTGTATCCGTGAATCTATCCACACTGGATGGAACCTAACTTTTTCTTGGGTATCTCTAGATACACCTTATTTTTACTTATGTATCTCGATAATTATTTTGGTACGATAATCTCATATACATATCAGGATCTTAAAAATGATGATCTCATATACATATCTCAATTTTAAACACAATAATCTCGCATACATATCAGGATCTTAAGACGATAATTTTACATACATTAATTATATAGAGCATACCTGGTGTTGAAGATGTTATTAGGGCAAAATTCAGAAATAGCATACTTAACCCCTTAATTATGAGTTTCATAGCAACAGTTTCATAATTACATAATATAGCAAGTTGTATTTTATATTTTTGTAAACTGTTGCTACAAAAATACAAATACATATGATTTTTACTGCCCTTATGATCGATATGTATTTTGTATTTTTACAAACTATTGCTACAAAAATACAAATACATACAAATACATATACTACAAAATGTAATTTGATAAAAGTGTTGCTATTTTTTGTAATTTAATACCTAAGTATACTACTTTATGTATTTTTTCCATGTTATTATAGCTAAGCAGTAAGGAGTCCCGTAGGTAAATTGATCTCTCATCCTTTATGCTATCATATGTTATTGTGGCTTTAGTGATGAAAAAATTATGTAACCCTAATAATCAGGGAAAAGATGAATTTATAATAATTATGACTTAATGTGAAGCGTTCACAGGTAACCATTCTACGAACGAGATTTGTCCTTTATTTAATATGAGTGATGGGTTGGCATTAATTGGGACACAAATAAATTAATAAAATATTTAAAATTCTTATTCTCGGCTCAATAACCACAGAACACTAATATCTAATGACATTTATTAATTATACATAAAATAATCAGTAAACAACAGAAACTCACTAGTATAGGATCTCAGTATTGCCTCAGCCGATGATTTTTAATGTTACATATTATACCACTAAAATAAAGTCGAATACATCATTTAGTTTCCGTAGATTCATGTAATTTAGATACATGTGCATGTATCTGAGGCAGGGAGGGGAGGTTACGGCTAAATTCACATGTACCCAGGAGATTGCAATATGTATTTGCATGTACCTTGGGTGGGAAGAGGATTAAAAAGTGGGATGTTATGTAATTAATTTAAAATTATGAAGAAATAAATAATTATCACAGGATGTTGGTTATTTAGGTAGTTTTTCCTGAAACAATTTTATCCTATAATGTCTATTATACATACCATAATGTGACAAATCATTAATGTAAATTATGGCGGTCATACATAATTTTATGCTTTATACTTCCTTTCATATACTATAATATTAGCAACTTATGCTTATAATGATATCTTATTATGACTTATGCTATAATATCTAAAAATATAATAATATGTACACCTTAATTAACGACCAATAAACATACATTAATGTATGTTATAAACGCATAATTGAGCTTTGGATGTCAAAACATCACAAGCATATCAATCATAAATACAACCATGACTCATTAGAGAAAATTGAAGGAAAGGTGTCTTTTAAGTCTTGAATAAAGGATTGGTGACATTGACCAACTTAAAGGGTCAAACATCATTAGAAAACTTGATTAAGTTAATTGTGGACTTGATTAATATTTTTAAAACTTTCTAATCTTTTCAAAAATACAAATCAACCCAACCCACACCCTCTTCAATTCAAATCAATCACTCTCTCCTCTCTCTCGACAGCTTCTCTCAACTCTCTCCGAACCAACAGTTTTGCAAAATTTCTCCCTTCAACCTCCGGAGACAAATCGTCGGGCAAGTTCCTTTTCGACTTTTAACCGTCAATCGATGTGAAGTCTTCTCCGGCGACAACAACTTCGAGTTCTTCGTCTTCCCATTTCTTTTTTCACAGGTAAAAAATTATGAAGAAACAGAGGAACTTGAGTCAACTACTCTTCTAGTATTGAAATGTGAACTGAATAAAATCCTAATTTCTGGCATTTCTTCTTGTTGTTGTCATACTATTGATTTGAATTTGTTGGTGATTTTTGGTCACAATTGATGTTCTTAGTGTGTGTGTGTGTGTGTGATGTGTTGGTGTTGCTGGGTTGATTTGTTGTTTGTTTTGGTAAAAATGGTGTTGTAACAGATGAAACATCTAATGTGACAGATAAATACATCTGATGCAACAGATGGAAACATATGATGCAACAGGTGAAAATTTGATACAACAGGTGAACAATCTAACAGATCATTCATCTGTTGCAATAGACGACTCTTCTGTTTAGAAGAAATCTAAATAATATTGATCTAATAGATAACTCATTTTGCAACAGATTAGTGATCTATTTTTATTCTTTCCAACGATTTACTCATCCATTGCAATAGGTCAGTTATATGTTGCAACAGATAACATACCTGGTGCAACAGATTAGTGATCTATTTTTATGATTTCCAACGGATTACTCATCCCTTGCAATAGGTTGGTTATATGTTATAACAGATAAACTACATGGTACAACAGATTAGTGATCTATTTTTATTCTCTCCAATAATTTTTTCATCCGTTGCAACAAGTCGGTTATATATTTCAACAGATAACATACCTGGTGCAATAGATAAAATATCTGGTGCAACAGATTAGTGATCTATTTTTATGGTTTCCATGAATTACTCATCCATTGCAACAGGTCGGTTATATATTGCAACAGATAACATACCTAGTGCAACAAATTAGTGGTCTGTTGGGACTGTTATATTACTGTTATGCATTAATCAATTATAATCTATGTTATGTTCTTGTTAATTTAAGATAATATGGCTCTCAAAAGAAAAGAAATCGAATCAAGTCTAAGTAAAGGAACAAGTGCAGCAGCTCGACTACATCCACCACTCTATGAGCTTGCTTTACAAGCATTATCTCAATCAAGAGCAGAAAATAATGAACACGGGGAGGAGAAATCTTTCAAAAGAGATGATCCAAATGCTAATAGCCCTTCCATCGAAGAGTTGATCAAAACCTTCAGCATTGATCATTATTCTGTGAGAATATAGTGTGATGGTGCCACAGATTTAATGGGTGATCTCGTGGTTAAGTCAGTCATGGGAAAATCTTTCGCCGCCTTCAGAAAAATACTTCGAGAATAAAAATTGGATTCTTATTTTAGGGAAAGATGCTTTGGGCAATATTTTGATTTGTCGGAGGATAACAATGCTTGTTTTCCGATAAAAATGGTATATGATCTTCTCAAGCGCAGGTTTATATATGAAAATAAAGATAAGATGGATGTGCTGTGAATAAATTATTGTGGAATGCCTGTTTGTTTTGGTTGGAAGAAGTTTGCCATAATTATCGGACTAAAATGTTATCCTCCTTCTCCTTCTCAAGTTATACCTACTCTGACCTAAAAAAAAGAAACTCGCACACCCAAAAAAGGCAAATGAAAGTCGAGTGATCGTGATGACCTGGTGTCCATTGTTAGTCCAAGCTTCAAAAATAAAAATATTATAGAAGCGTTGAAAGGTAAAGGACTTTCAAAGAAGCACAAGCAATCATTGTTCTTGGTTTGGTTTGTACATAATATTCTTTGGGCGAGAGACATTAACAACAACATAAGCCTCGGTTTAATAAATCTCTCTGAGGATCTTGAGGCATTTAACAGCTATCCTTGGGGTTTGAAAGCTTCAAAATGACTGTCAAATATTTGTTAACTCCATTAACGCCAAAGACAGTCAACTTATATGGCTTTCCATGGGCCTTCATGGTAAATTTTTCTTTTATCATGATATGATTCAACATTTTTTTATTTAATAATGCTTTTGATTTATTGGCGTTATGTTATAGGCTTAGGCATTTGAAGCCATTCCTTATTTGAGACAACAAGTGAACTACCAGGAACAAGTTTCCTGTCCAAGAATCCTGAGATGGTTTTCGGCCAAAATCATAAAAATGCAAAATTTCTTGATCTTTTCAATCTCCCCAAGGAAGCAGTAAGTCCAATTCTAATCAAGTTTTTGTTTTAATTAATAATTAAATGGTTTTATCATCATTCTTAATATATGTACCGATTTATTTTATATTGTCCATCCGTGGATTGTTCCGACCAATTGAGAGTTGCCATTTTTTCTTACTTTACGGTCTATGCAAAGTTTATCGAACCCTAAGGCCATTGATGGAATAAAAATGGAATTGTTTGGAGCAACAACCATCACAAGAAAAATAATTTTGGAGGGTGGGCTTGTTTCTGTTGATGATGGTAGTCGTATTGGTAGTGGTCGGGTGCTGCTGTTGGGGCTAATAACGCTCCTCTTATAGTTTGTTAAACAACAAGCCATTATGATTATGATCTTAATAGTTGTACAGATTTTTCTATAGATTTTTCCACATCTAGCGAATGTTCTGCATGCAAATGTCAAGACTGCAAGGCAAAACACGATGGAGTGATTAATGCTATTAATGCACTAACTTCTTCTATAAAGAAAATAGCATCTAAGAGGGGTGTTATTCTATCAAAGAGGATTTCATATCCAGACACTCCACTAGAGATCAAGGTGTCTAATAAGAGATGGAAAGACACTTTCAAGGCATCATCAAGCATAAAAAAAGGCAAAATTAAAACACCTCTATCTTTGTCTTGCATCGATGTTCAGTGTACAAGGGCTACAAGAGAGCAGTATGAGCTGAAGAAGGTGAATGTACATCATCTGTTTCAACAAACAAAGTCGCATATCTGTTTCAACAGATGATACATCTACTAAAAATTATCAAATAGATATATATATCTGTTACAACTGTTGTCTAACCTGTTGCATCAGATTCATTATCTGTTTCAACAGATAAGTCTTATGTTGCAACAGATGGGTCATCTGTTCGAAATTATCGTACTGCTTTGCTTTACTTATTTGAATTTGTCCCAATAGATAATCCATCTGATGTAACATAAGACTCATCTGTTGCAATAGTTGGACAATCTGTTGTATATCTCTAATTAGCATTGACAATTATGACTTTCCAAGTGGCTGTCACAGTAGAACTACTGCTGAAGAGCATAATATCACAGTCGATAATCCATTAACTGCTTCCAAAGAAGAAGAAAAAGTGGAGCCTATCTGTTTGGGAGAATGAAAAATTACCCATTTGAAAAGTTCAATATCTCGGACGAGGCTCCAAAAAAACTACACAGTTGATCAACGACTATTCAGAATGGATTGCCGATGGGTTGTTAAAGCATCATGTAGGCAGGTACATAAATCAATTTTATAGATATTGGTTTATATAATTCTTGTTGTAAGAACATGACATTAACACATTTAAATCATCATGTAGAAAATAAAATGACGAGCGCTACAAAGTGAACGAATCAAGTTTTGGTTTCGATATGTTCGACTTTGTTATTGCACATCCCAGTATGAAGAATTGATTCTATTTGATGTCACAGCCCCAAACTTACTGGAATGATGAGGTTTAAATGTCATACATATTACTATTAATTAATACTTTATTTAATTGCATCTGCGTATTAATTTTTTCATCACGTAATCTAAAATGTTTGATAATATGTGTAGCGTATCGATGTTATTTTTTACTACCTCTGAAAGAAGGCTAAGTTACAAATACAAGAACAATATATATACACGGCTGGCAATTGTTTGTACAAAGTTTACATCAATAATGCCTATGATAGTTACTGTCAACAACATCCGAAAGTTTCCCGAAATGAGAAATTCTTAATTAACATCATCAAAGGTTTTAGCATTCCGGCTGGCTTACAATGGTATTTGGTCGATGAAATGTACATCCCAATCAATTATGGTGATGAATTCCATTGGGCTTTAGCTGTCGTCATTCTAAAAGAAAGGCGCATTTGAGTTTATGACTCGATGTCACAAAGGAGACGTTCCGGACCGTCGTCTGAGATACAAAAGCTGGCCAAAATATTGCCTACTTACCTTGATATGAGTGACTTTTTGGACCAAAAAGTTCGTACTGATGGATCGACGATTGAAGCATACCGGGATAAAATGGATAATCCATTTGATGTACAATATGTTGAAGAAATTGCTCAACAAACCATTAGTAGCCTGTAAGTTTAAGTGTCATGATTTAGTTATATTTCACAAATTTCACAACGCTTGCATGAACTGCAAGATATGGATTATCTGTTTTTTTATAATTTAGGAATTGCGGTCCTTTGGTTGCCGCCTATGACGAGTATTTGAGAGATGGATTACAAGTACCAAATGATGGACTTGATGCCGGATTACTCCACAAAAGATATGCTACTCTTTTATGGAAATACGGAGAAGTAAAAGCTTAAAAGCCGTACGCAAGCGACATTAAAGATCCACGATGACCAAAGCCGAATTTCGTAGCACCGGATGAAGAACAACTTGTCCATATTGATTAGATCTTTATAGCTTGAGTCCGTCAATGTAATAACCTATCCTCCTTGGTTTAACTTATTGATTTATTTGTAGAGTAGATCGTTTGTACCCATAATATTTTTTTTATATTTCATTTATTTGTTGAGTTATTTCATGCAATTTTTGAAGGCTTTGATTTATTTTATGCTATCTATGGATATAATTTAATCCTTAGTTTTGAACATGTTAATTGAAATGGAGTACTAGATTTCAATATCGCAATAGATAATACATCTGCTTCAACAGACGACATATCTTATCAAATAGATTTAGACATATGTTGCAACATGAGATGCAACACATAGGTCATCTGCTAGAAATTATATAACAGGTCTTCCTACTTTTTTTATTTTCTCTAACAAATTACCGATCAGTTGCAACAGATAGATTATATATTGCAATAGATCGATATCTATTGTGACAGACAGACTGGGAGCATCTGCATAACGCAACAGCTGAACAACCTATTCCAATAGATAATCAATCTTTCACAACAGGTACTATATCTATTACGATAGATATAAAATCTATTGTATTATAAAAGTTCAGCTTGGCCAGACATAAAAACTATTGCCACTACATGTAAAGTGAATTGCTTGAAATGCAAAATTATTATCGTGTTCGTCTCCATCTTTGTACATATTATTATTTATACACGGGATCCAACCATTTAGTTAGTACTCCATATGCCCATACCCATTGCATATTTCCCACAACGGCGTCGCACATACCAATTATTTGTGTGCCGGTCAGCAAACACTCGATATATGCAAGTGAGTACGGCCTGCACGCTGCACCGGTTGTATTTTTGGGGAGATGGATGTTCTTATTTCAACCTTTAAAATCTCATGATTCCTTCGTCAAGACTTCAGCCGACAAATGATCCATCAGCTTACTCTGCATCAATAACTTGGGCAACAACTTCAAGAGTGGCTGCATGTAGGTTAAAAATGTCTTCTCCCTGAAGACAGGTAAGTTGCAGTCATAAACCTTAATATTTCCCTCATTGAGTAGTATCTCAACAGTGTGAAAATGGGTGACATCCATGTTCATGACTGCAAGGATTCTCTTTGCCTTGGTCCAGCTCTTGCCGTGTGGATATGGACTCTTCCCTCTAACATATTTAATGGCTTCTTCATCCCATTGGAATGTAGAAACTAACTCATCAAATCTTAAGCTACCGGTACCAGCTAGATCATGGAGAGAAACATACCTATCCTTGAAATTATTGTAGAAGTTGAGGTCCATTATCATATCGGAAGTATCATAAGCATTTGGGTACGCTAATTGCCTGCCCTTCATGAGCCAGAGAATTTCATCAACATACTGTGGTATAAGAAGATAATTTTTAAATAGGTTAGTAATTGTAAAGAATAGAAACACAGTGGAAAGAATCCGATGCAGAGGGTTCTCTGAATCAGTTCACAGATTACTCAGCCAACGTAACTTATGCAACAGATGTGCATTATGTTGCAATAGAATACCAAGCTTTTGCAATAGATTACACATCTGATGCGTAGATTCTTCTTCATGGAGTAGATTGGAAGGCTAGGTTAGCAAAAGTAAACTTACATTGTCCTCATACCACACACGCATATTTGTTATATTCGTGAAGTCTTTGGCGGCGAATGAATGCATGGTGTATTCTTTTTGAACCTTCGTTTTTATGACTTCTTCCAGTTCCTTCTTCTTCTCCTTGCAAAGCGTTGCGAATATATCCACCTTCTTTAATGGCCCCTGAACTTCAACAACTCTTGGAGAGGGAGGAGTTATAATTTTTGCTGATTTCAGAATGGAGGGAATTTGTCTAATTTTTCTTATCTTCCTCCTAACCGCCACTGTAGGAGTGCATGGCTCCCTCACCTCATTGGATGGTATGACACATCTTCTGAATTTCAACTCCTCAGTAGATTCAATAATAGCCTCTAGCTTTTTAAGGAGTTCATCTTCTCTATCCTTGCTTACTTTCTATTTGCAATGAGAATATGAGGGTGGGGAGGGGGTGAGAGGGACCATTGTAAGGATGGGAAGGACCGATGTAGGGGTGAGAGAAAGGATCTGTGCAAGGGGTGTTTTCAAAATTATTTATTTTTTGCTGAGCACCAATATGCTCATAATCACAACTGGCAGCAGCATCAGGATGGCTACCACCATCACAAACAACTCCACCAGCAAGGCCCCAGAGGAAGCACATGGATCTGTTGTAGTTTGAGGTTGGTCGTGAAGAACTTCAACATTAGGCTGACCTTGCCTAAATGCTCTTCTTATGGATGTTTCTCCAGCCAATTCCTTCTTTATTAGCTCCACCATTGGGTCTTCTTTTATATCAACAAGACCCAGAGTAAGAAAAGAAGTTATCCCCAACTCATCAATGGTAGGCACGATCTAAGGATGCACAACCTATAAAAAAGACAGGAGGTATTTAAATCATATATTAATAATTTGCGATCAATTGGGTTACATGGTGTTAACACATCCAACTTATGCAACAGACAATCTAGCTGCCGTAACAACTGATCTGTATGTCAAAATAGATTGACAATATGTTGCATCAGATTACCCATCTGTTGCATAATTTGCATAGATGGGTAATCTGTTGAGTAGGGTTCAGAGAACCAGAGAAATAAATGGTTAATCTGTTATAAAATATGGATAGTCTATCACAACAGATTACCCATCTGTTGCACCAGTTACAGTTGACGGGTAATCTGTTTCAATAGACGACCCATCTATCACAATAGATGACCCATCTATCGCAATAGATGAAATATCTATTTCAATATTTTTTTTCGAGGCAAATTATTTTAGTTGAAAGAAGACGTACTACATCATCTGGAGGGTTAAAGAGATCATCCTGCTTAATATATTTTTGCTGCTCTTTGTTGCAGCCAACCACCTAAGGATCCTTGGATGAGAAATCTTATCCGGATAATCCTTCAACTGCTTTTGGAGGGGAAGAATGACTTCACATGCGCAAGCCCAAAAAATGTAAACAGGAATCAAGAAAAAAAGTCATAATAACTATATTCAATATAAATTAATGAATGAGTAAAAATAGTGATCAATTTTACCATGAAAGCCCAAGAAAACCCGTATAATGTGGTCGTCTTTGGCTTTAACTTTTTCAGTAAATATTCGACAGTCAAGTAGTAGCTGTCATATCCCCAGGGATAATCGTTGAATTTTACAAAATTAGCAACAAGAACCAACAAATCGTCTTCTATGACTTTCCTAACGCCTCTTGCTAATAAAACAGAATGGACAAACCAAACTAAGCACAATTTCTCTGTATAGTGCTTTGGTATGTTTTTATTCTCGAGATCCTCTATCAAATACTTCCCTCTGTAGCTAGGTCCAACAATGCCCAACAACCCATATTATTTTACCTTGCATTTGGTATGTTTTTATTCTCGAGATCCTCTATCAAATACTTCCCTCTGTAGCTAGGTCCAACAATGCCCAACAAACCATATTTTTTTACCTTGCATTTTTTGGACCCTTTGTGGGGTGTTTCCTTAATGAGAGGTTTTTCTGGACGATCGCATCTCAAGCCCATCACTATGGCAAATTCTTTCAATCCAAAACAAAACGGAACGCCACAGTAGTTGATACAGACTTATCAATCTTTTTTCTGCCCTCCTTCGAACCTTCATCATCCTCTGCATACTTAATCCTGCGCTTGAGAAGGCTATATACCATGACCATCGGGAAATAGAAAGGGCGGGCCTCAGACAGCTCAAGAAAGTATGCAAAATAGCTCTTCTTAAAAAGTCTATCTATATTTTCCTTCTTCATAATACTCCTAAGTTCATTAAAAGATTTCCCCAATTGACATTATGTACAACATAACGAAATACTACGTTAGGGCTATTTATCGACATCGCAACTCGTAACTCGTCGATACTAATAGTTTTGACAAAATCATGCTGGGATTTAGATATTATTACACGCCCCATTGGTGAGAAGGAGTTATCACTTTCCTCAGCTTCATTTTGCCCTGATTGAGATTGTTCTGGAAGTTCCTCCGAACCTATCTGTACTATAGCCTTTCTTGTTGGGTGGTCGGAAGTTGATCCACTTTTAGTTTCTATTATTTTGGGAGACATCTTTTAACTACAAACAATAGAAAGATAAAAAATACATGGAATTTGATGTCTGCATAATTTTTTTATAAAAGGTAAGACAAATTTCAATAAATTATTCTACGTCACATTACAAAAAAAATACTCTAACGAATAACCCACCAGTTAGAACAGATGAAGAATTTATTTGAAGACCTATTTAATATCTCCCAACAGATATTCCACCTGTTGCAACAGATGGACAAATTTCAATAAATTATTTTATGCCACATTACAAGAAAATACCCCAACGGATAACCTATCAGTTGGAATAGATGGGGAATCTGTTTGAAGACCTATTTAATATCTCCTAACAGATCTTCCACCCATTGCAACAGATGGACCACCACCACCACAATTATTTCCATCACTAATGCCACCAAGACCACCACCAATGCCACCAATACCAACACCAAGACCACCGATACCACCACCAAAAACTACAAATACCGACACCACCAACAACAGCCACCAACAACACCACAAACACCATCCAACAATACCACAACAGTTAACATAACACTGAGAGAAAAAAAGGATTTTCTCGGGTGCTTCCTACTTTTTTAACATCAAAACTCAAAATTGCTAACCCATTTTCGAAGATAATATAACTAAAAGTCTTCTTTTTCATCATTAACTAAAAAGACTTATTTTTTAGAATAAAGAACAAATGTAGAACTCTTTTCGAACTCTGTTACTTGTGAAGATAGAGAAAATAATGGATAAAAGAGGGAATAATGTCGAAAATAACAACTATATGTGATCGTAAATGGGAAGAAAATCGACCTGTTTTGAAGGGTTGAGCAATATGTTGAGTTGTTGTTGTTTGTATTGTTGAGAGAGAGAGAAAGAGAAGAGCGAGAACTTTAGATTTGAAATGAAAATTTTTTCACCCAAATGGATGATTTGTAATTTTGGAAAAGAATGACAAGTTTTGAAATTATTAATTTGGTTCGAATTGATCTTAATTAATTTTAAATTTTTTAAAAGATATAGTTTTTAAAATATTGAGTTGATGAGAACTCATTTCAACTCGGAGTGATCGATCAACGACTTGGAGATTTGTGGTTGACCCTGTAAGCTCATTCATTCATCCCTAGTTCCACCTAAAATAATTTAGGTACTATCACTATCTCAACATTGAGTTGATGAGAACTCATTTTAACTTGGAGTGATAGATCAATGACTAGGGTCGGGATGAACGCAATACCAACACCATGTAATTGCAAAGACTGACCCTGTGAGCTCATTCATTCATTCCTAGTTCCACCTAAATCAATTTAGGTATTGCCTCTATATTAACATTAAGTTGATGATAACTCATTTTAACTTGGAGTGATCGATCGATGAATCGAGTCGGGATGAATGCAATACCAACACCATGCAATTGCAAAGACTCAATTGGATTTATAGTTGACCCTGTGAGCTCATTCATTTATCTTTAGTTCCACATAAATCAATTTAGGTACTATCACTATCTTAACATTAAGTTGATGAGAACTCATTTCAACTTGGAGTGATCGATCGACGACTCGGGTTGGGATGAACACAATACCAACACTATGCAATTTAGGTAATGACTTAATTGGATTTGTAGTTGACCATGTGAGATCATTCATTCATCCCTAGTTACACCTAAATCAATTTAGGTACTATCACTATCTTAACATTGAGTTGATGAGAACTCATTTTAACTCAGAGTGATCGATCGACGACTCGAGTCAGAATGAACGCAATACCAACACTATGCAATTTAGGTAATGAAATCTGTTGGAACAAACAACTGAGCTGTTGGAAATTTCTAACAGATATTCATATCTTTTGCAATAGATGACATATCTGATTTAATTATCAAATAGACATTTGCATCTATCGTCAAATGACTGAGCTGTTGGGATATTTAAACAAATATTGATATCTATTGTAACAGTTGACATATCCGATTTAATTATCAAATAAAAAGGGATTTTTAAACAGATATTTGTATATATTGTAACAGATGACTGTGATGTTGGAATTTTTAAACAGATATTTATATCTGTTGCAACAGATGACATATCTTTTTGAATTTTTTTTTAATTTTAAAGCAAGCTTCTGTTCGAATAGATAAAGTAGTAAGTACTAGAAAATGCGGTAAAAATTAAGAGTTTCTTTTTCCTGGATAACTCAAAATAATGTTCATTGAGTAATCTTATCTTGTCTTTTCAATGTCACTAGTCTTCCTCGTGCCCCTCAAATTATTAATGAATATTAATTATATTAATTAATGAATATTGAAACCCATATCTACATACATGGTACATCTAGAATTATCTTATCTCTCCTCATCTTCAGCTCTAAATTTATTTTATTCATCTCTCATCTTTTTCTTTCTCTTCTCTTTAGGTTAGGGTTATCACAACCTTTTTTCTATCCTCTCTTTTCTCTTCTCTTTCTCATAAAGATTCTTTTGGATCTAAATCAATCCATATCTTACCTCGACTAAAATTATTGTTTTGATCCCCTTTTGACGTTAAGGTATGGTTCACTATTGCTCTTTCATTCTTGTCTTCTTCTTTGCAAGTTATTTACATCTGTTTTTTTATTTAATTACCATTTACCCATATCATATTTATTAAAAAAATTTGAAGAAACTTTTAAATTTTGAATAAATGAACCGAGAATTTTTATTACAATATGCGAAAAAAGTATTTTGTTGGGAGAAGTTTACAAGCCTTGTTGACAGTATTATTTTTTTGTATGTATTTTGTTTGTTTCTTTGTTGTTTATGTTGTTATTATTGTTGGTAGGGTTGGTGCTGTTGAAAGTTGTGGTGTGGTGTTGTTGATGGTATTGAAACAAAGGATATTACTTCTTTGTTGTTGATGATGTTGTTGATGGTGTTAGAATAAATGTCGTTATTTCTTTGTTGTTGATGTTTTTTATTTATTATTTCATTTCTTTGCAGTTTATACTGCTGTTGATATTGCAATATACGGAGCAACTATTGGAACAAATCAAATCACTAGAAAAGCTGGTTTGATGTATTCTAATAGACTCCACATCTATTGCAACAAACTCCATATCTGTTGTAATAGAATCTATATCTGTTGCAACACACTCCATATCTATTGTAGCAAAATCCACATCTGTTGCAACGAACTCCACATCTGATGCAACAGACTCCACATGTGATGAAACAGACTCTACATCTGATGCAACAGACCCCACATCTGTTGAATAACGAATAGTGTTCTTTTCGTGAAATCAATTTTTTTCCTCTTCTTTATAGATATAAGGAACTGACAGTTGATCAACTTTTGCCGAACCATCACAAGAGGCTGCATTAAGGATGGGTTTGGAGGAATAAGTTGCATGAAGATGGAACCACTTCATATGTGGAAGGTATGTATTACTGATAATGTTAGCGTGGAAACACACATAGAGTACACTAATTTTGTGAATGCTGTTTTTACTGATTAATCATAGATCATTCAAGCAAGATATCTACAATTTTACAGTTAAGTTTGGTAGGTCTGAACTGATAAGGCTGAGGGATCATGATAAATATGATTCTGATACCCTATTAAGATTTAATGTAGGTTGTTGCTCATGTTTATTTGTCAAGCATTATGAAGGGATATAGTTTTGGTATTATTGTAGAGAACCAATAGCAATTGGACTAACTTTAAGTGTACATTGGACCATTAGAAGGCCTTCAAAGCCTAGAATTGCATCTAACAAGAATAGAAAACCAATAGAGTTATTGCCCTAGCCCAAATTTATATGGTTGGGTTGCTCGGAGTGATGATCATGCGCCAGAAGGTGCGGTAAGAGAATGCCTTCAAGGGAAAATAGATGGTTGAAGAAAGAATATATCATCTGAGAGCTAATTGAAGAAGAGACATAGGGTAGAAAGTGTAACTTCTAGCGAATCTGACCGATGGAATTATCTTAAAACATGGGAAATCTGAATCAAGTGAAAATATGAAAATGTACCCGATAATGTAATTTCGTCTATTGTCTCTCTGAAAGAAAAATATTGTAGATGGACATTTTGCTAGGTAGCCTGGTCGGGATTATCACCTAGATAGAAAATAGGAGAAGACCAAGAAAGCCTCATTAAGGGAATCGAGGGTTGAAATAATGTACATTAAGTCTAAAAAACTTACGCCAATAATAACTGCAATTAAAATAAGGAATCTAAGCGAAGATGGCAATTTTTGAATTTTAAATTCCATCTCATGCCTTCTTGTTTGTGGTTCCGATTAGGTCCACTGCCGTTGACCTGACAGGAACCACAAATGAGATTGAAAGGCAAATTGAGTATATTATTTCCTTAGCAATATGGTTATAACAGATTGTGTTTTTTTGCCTTAGCATGCTTTCAACATTCCTTGGAGAAGATCAGATACTTGCTGTAGTATGTGAATCTCGATAATTTTCAAACTTGCTGCTCCAGCTTGCTTATTCTGGATTCAAGCTGGTCGTTGCCATCTTTGAAGTTGGTCAAGAGTTCCTGATCTCTCGTGATCTCGATCAGGAACACTACCTTCAAAGTTATGGCATTGAAGAAGTCCTTCAGAACACTTTCTTCAAAATCCTTAAAAGATACATGGAGGGTCGCTGTGTTTATTTTAGGTCAATGTATTGATGTACACTCAAGATGTGGTTCTAACAGTTGAACAACACACTTTTATCGAGTGTTGCTCAATGCATCTTGCTCAACCAATTTGATAAATTAATAAACAAAGGAGTTACGCAGAGTGTGATCTAAACTGACTCTACCAAGACTATCAAACATTACGTAACTCCAGGCTCATTACCCTATCAAAAAAATTTGACCGAGTTAGTGCACGAATTAAACGATCTTAATATCTCAGCCTTTCTGCTGGTCGCTCTTCTCCTGAAATTGCATAGCAGATATCTTGTCTTCTATATTGGAAAAGAATGATCAGCAGAAAGGCTTAGAGATTGAGCTTATTTGATTCGTGCACTAACTTAGTCAAATTTTTTGATAGGGTAATGAGCCTGAAGTTACGTAATGTTTGATATGCTTGGTAGAGTCAGTTTAGATCACACGCTACCTAACTCTTTTGCTTATTAATTTACCAAATTAGTTGAGCAAGATGCATTGAGCAACGCTCGATAAAAGTGTATTGTTCAACTTTTGGAACCACATCTTGAGTGTGCATCAACACATTTTAACCTAAAAACAAACACATCGACCCTCCATGTATCCTTTAAGGCTTCTAAAGAAAGTGTTATGAAGGACTTCTTCAATGCCACATTTTTTAAGGTAGTGTTCCTGATCGAGCTCATGAGAGATCAGGAACTCTTGACCAACTTCAAAGATGGCAACCACCATCTTGAATCCAGAATAAGCAAGCTAGAGCAGCAAGCTTGAAAATTATCGGGATTCACATACTACAACAAACATCTAATCTTCTCCAAGAAATGTTGAAAGCATGCTAAGGCAAGAAAACATAATCTGTTATAAACATATTGCCAAGGAAGAAATGATACTCAATTTGCTTTTCAATCCCGTTTGTGGTTTCGGTCAGTTCAACAGCAGTGGACCTAATTAGAACCACAAACAAGAAGGCATAAGATGAAATTTAAAATTCAAAAATTGCCGCCTTCGCTTAGATTCCTTATTTTAACTGCAGTTGTTGTTGGCGTAAGTTTCTTAGACTTAATGTACATCATTTCAACCCTCGATTCCCTTAAGGCGGCTTTCTTGGTCTTCTTCTATTTTCTATCTAGGTGATAATCCCAACCACGCTACCTATTCGCAGTTATCTAGCAAAGTATCCATCTGCATTATTTTTCTTTCAGAGAGACAACAGACAAAATTATATTACCAGATACAATTTCATATTTGCACTTGATTCAGATTTCTCATGTTTTAAGATAATTTCCATCGGCCAGATTTGCTAGAAGTTACACTTTCTACCCTATGTCTCTTCTTCAATTAGCTCTCAGATGATATAGTATTTCTTTAACCACCCATTTTCCTTCGAAGGCATTCTCCCACCACACCTTCTGGCGTATGATCATCACCTCGAGCAACCCAACCATATAAATTTAAGCTAGGGCAATAACTATATTGTTTTTTTGTACTTGTTTGATGCAATATGAGGCTTCAAAGGTGTTCTCCGAGTCCAATGCACACTTAAAGTTAAGTCCAATCGCTATTGGTTCCCTGCAATAACGCCAAATATTGATCCCTTCTCAAAATTTGACACGCATAAACACGAGCAACAACCATCATTAATTCGTAACAGGGTATCTGTACCTTCTTCATGAGGCCATCAGCCTTATCAATTCGAACCTATCAAACTTGACGGTATAATGCAGGATCTTGTTTGAATGATTAGTACCTAATCAGTTAAAAATTGCATTCACATAAACATTATACTTTATGTGTGTTGTCCGGGTGACCTTATCAGTAATACTTACTTAACTTCCGCACATATGATAGTGGATCCATCTACACGCACCTTATTATTCCTAGCCCATCTATGGCTTAAACTGAATAAATAGATGACTAGCAAGTTGCAATAGGCGCCACACATATTGGAAAAGCAAACTGATATATTCATTTGTTGCAACAAATTGTCAATATGTTGTAAGTTATCTGACAGATGAAATATATTTTGCAACAAATTAACCATCTGTTAGATTTATTTTAAAGCATTTTTCTTTTATTTCCGAAATACAATAAAAAGTTGTATTTAGATCCATTTTTTTTAATTTACATATTCAAAAAGTCACCAGTTTTATTTAATTAAGGGATATGAAGAGTCGTGGCTTTTTGTTTGAGGTTCCCTTCGGCCTCCTTTCCATACTCTCACTCGTTCATTCTACTTTATTTATAATACAAATATGGATGATCCAGATTCATACAACAAGATTCATGTCGAGTCCTTACGGGAACTGTAAAGACAGTTTGATGACCTCCAGAGAGATTTGGCCGACTTTGGAGCAAGGCTGAGGAGGGCCCTACTGCTGTCGGATGAAAAATGTCCGATTGACAATAATAATAATAATAGTAATGATAATAATAATAATAATAATAATAATAATAGTTGTAATTATAATTAAGTTATGTTTTTTTCTTTTAGCGTGTGTATGTATTTTATTTTTCTCCTTTTGTATATCGGATCTACCCAAGGAATTCAAAAATTTATGTCGATGGAGGTTAATTTGATGCGACAGATTGATCATATGTTGCAACAGACGATTATTAATAAAAAGGGTTATTTTTATTGAGAGGAAGAAAAAAGACGTGAATTTTTTATTATTTAATATGAAAAATGATTCATAAATAAATACCTAATAAGAAAATAAATGATAAACACAATTTACAACCGTAGTAAAAGAATGATTATTTAATTTTAATAATTGATCGTGACGTTTTGTCAAAAACACACAGATTCAACAATGTTGCTGATGTATCGAATTACCCATCTGTTGCGACTGATGTATCAGCTGTTAGAGGAAATTAAAAAAGCTATTAAAATAGATCGTCCATTTGTTGCAACAGATGAAATATCTGTTGCAACTGATGGTTTACTTGATGCAACAGATATACAATCCATTGCCAGAACTCAATAAAAATGGCTATTAATTAAAGAAACGGTTATTGAAAAGGTGTTTTTTAAATTTATATAGTAAAAAAGTCTGCAAATTTGGATTAATGATATGATGATAATTTTTTTTTAAAAGGATAGATATATGTTGCAACAGATATATTATCTGATGCAACAGGTTCTCTCTATTGTTGCAACAGATGATATATCTGTTGTGTGTTGTCTGATGCAACAGTTATAGAATCTATTGTCTCAACTTAATAAAAATGGTTCTTGGAAAGAACTAATTAATAATATTAATCTAAAAAGTAATGACTTATCACAATATTTCTTAATTTAATTAAGTCATGACTTTTTACAGTAATAAAAAATATAATTAATAAATGGAGGTGAACAGTTTGATTATATGTTGCAACAGATAGGTTATCTGATGCAACAGGTTTTATATTTGTTGCAATAGATGATATATCTGTTGTCACAGATGAATTATCTCATGCAACAAATATATAATCAATTGTCACAACTCAATAAAAACAATTCTAGGAAAGAACTAATTAATAATAATAATCTGAAAAGTCATGACTTATCACAATATTTATTTTCTTAATTTAGTCAAAAATATAATTAATGAATGGAGGTGAACAGTCGTGCCTTTTTGTCTCTCATTCAAATTCAATCCTCTATAAATAGGTCCCTCCTTACTCAATCATTCATTCAACTACACTCTATTTATTTATTGCATCTCGTCTTTCATATTACACCTGCACTTCCACCACTTTCTCTTTCTTGACAAAGGTAAGTTTCTAAGTTTTTTTCTTGCTAATTTGTAGTATACGTTGTATTACATTCGGTTATTCTTAAGATCTTTACTTTTGATTTTAAGTTTTTTGTCAATTCACATATGTTCTAGATTATGGCTGACCCAGTATGGGACGTTGCTTTTCTACAAGACGCCGTGAATGAACTTCGAAATCAAGTTCGTGACCTACAATGAAAACTCAGAGGAGTTAAAGTAAGAATACTCCGCGAGATATGAAGGCTGAGGAGGGCCTTGCTACTTCCGATTGAAGATTGGCTGGCTGGCAATGATGACGATGATAATAATAATAATAAGATTATTATTTTTCGTTAGTCTATTATATGTATTTTTATTTATTTTTTTTTAATAAAAAAATTATGTTTGATCTTTGACTTTTTAATTCATATTTAATTTTCATTCTATCTATTATCTTCTCAACAAACATATCAACGATTGGACATAAAAAAGAATAATTTAAAATCCAATAGCAATAACAAGATTTATCTGTTGGGTTTGTGACACAGGGGCTGATGTGTTGTTCAAAACAGATTACTCATATGTTGCAACAGATAAGAAGTCTGATGCAACTGATAATCAGTTTGATGCAACATATAAATAGTCTGTTTCAATAGATGACTATTTTGTTGTTTGGCTTTAATGTTTTAATTCGTACTCCCTTCGTCTCAAATTACCCGTCTCAAATTGAGATGACACATTGATTAAGAAAAATAATTAATAATATGTCTAGTTTACCATAACCCACTGATCAGTTGGTGGGACAGTAGACGTGTTTGAAATAACCATTGTTTGCTATTCAATCGATATTTCATAAGAGAAGAAAGCTTTTAACGTGGGTCGGCGTATAGTCCCCCAATTAAATGATGTTTTCATTTTAATTTGAAGAAAGAGTGATTAATGCAAAGGGTAAAACATGGATTTTTTTTAATCTTTTCTTGATTAATGAAAAAGACAAGTAAAATGAGAAATCAAATTAGGAAATTTGGGATAGGTAATTGGACGTAAGGAATAATTTTGAATCCAGTAGCAATAGCAAGAGTTGAAACATATTGGTTATCTGTTGGGTTTGTGGCAGGGGCTGATTTGTGTTGTTCCAAACAGATTAATCATCCGTTGCAACAGATAGTTAGTCTAATGCAACAGATAATCAGTCTGATGCAACAGATTACTCATCTGATGCACCAGATGATTGATTTGTTTAAACTGTGGGCACTTATGTTGGATTCATGATTGGGGTTCTATCTATTGTTGGAAAAACAACAGTGTACCCTGATGACAAATACAAATAAAAATCCTAATTTTACTTACCAAAGTCACCTATGAAGTAATGCCAAAGTGAAAAGTGATGTAGGAAATAAAATTTGACCTAAGAAATTGGTTAGAGCAGTAGCGCTGTACCACCACCATCACTAACAACAACATGGTCGACAAGAAAAAGATGAAGATGATAATGAAGTAGAAGATGATGATAATGAAGCAGAAGATGATGAATAAAGAAGCAGAAACATTGAACAACAAAAATCACTAAGAGAGAGAAAACAATAATGAATGAGAAGAGAGAGAAAGATGCATTTTTTTCTCTGTTTCCCGTTATATTAGGTAAACATTGAGATCAAAGTATAAATTTAAAAATTTGTGAGTTATTTTCAAACTTTCTCAACTTTCTTAATTCATAATAATGTAATTGTCACCTCCACTCAATAATTAAGACTTGTGTCACCCACACCTCATTTTAAAAGTCTTTTCCCATCTATAGTCCAAAGCCCCGACTCATTATATGTGCATATTTTTTACCGCAAATTTTTTTATTTATAGATATTCAATTATGAGATCATTTTAGTTGACACTCTTTGTTTCGAATCTTCTCTTTTATTACGGTACTTTGAATTTATAAATTTGGTAAGAGTGCTACTCATGATTTTATTTATAACTTAGATTTAAGATTAGAAGATATCAAAATTTTTAGTCACTAATGCCTGACAAAATTGTTAACAATTACTAATATCAACAATTCTGCCTCTTGAGACTTCTGACAATAAATATTCAAATTTGAATAGTTTTAAAGTATTTGTCATTTTTAGAAAAAAAAAAAACACTAATATAGAATAACAGTCATAACTTTCAGTAATTTGGGAATAGCACGGACACCCCAAAAATTTGCGATAAAATTCTGCAATCATAATGCATAAATAATGGTCTATCAGAAACATAATGTCGCAAATTTTTGCTTTTATAATTGATATGGTGACAGTTTACTTAAATATTATTTCATATCTCTATTCTTTAACATAATAGAAATAAATACTTAATGTGGACTTCAATAGTCAAATTATTTGACCAAATTTAAATTTGAGCATCCAATCATCAAACTTTTATTAGATCAATGTTACACACAAAATACTTATTTCTGTTAGGTGTCACAACACTTTTTATATTTTTCAGTGATAAAGTATAGATGAACATAATTTCTCTAGAATTTCTAAAGACATATTATTTTGAGACAATTTTATTCGCTAATTAACATCACTTGTTATGAAACATTTCTCACGTATTAGAAAAATGTCTCACTTGTAGTTTCATTCTTTTTGGAGAGAATACTTTTATGAAAGATCACTAAATTATTAGTGTTAACGTATGAGAATAAAATTCAAACTTATTGTCACTGATTTTTTTGATATGTTCATTGATGTACAAATATTTTCTTTATTAGAAACTTATATTACCATATTTATGCGATGTTTAAACTCATATATTGACTTCTTTAATTTATAATTTACTGCAGAGGTGGATCCAGAATCCGAACTCTCTGGGTGCCAAGTAAACTTATCTATAAATCAATTAAATTATTCATCTTTTCGGTCTATAGGACTATTAGCAAATCAATCAATAATAGAAAGTGTCTTCATGAGTATAATCTTATGAAACCAATTTTTGATGATTTGAGAGTTACCTTAGTTTTCAAAGGTGAGACTTTTGCGGTTTCGCCGGCAACGATGAAATCCGACCGGCTGCAGCAGGCAGTGAACCAAAGTCCAGAAGTCAAGAAATAGAGGTAAAATCGTGATTTGGAAATTGAGAGAATAGCTATTCGATAGGTTTTTTTTTTTTTTTTTTTTTTTAATTTGAATGAGAGAGAGTAAATGTCACGCCCCAAAATCCTATTAAGGCGGACTGGCACCCGTTGCCGGTAAGGCTCGGGAGAACCAACCTGTAGCAATACATTACCTATGAACATTATAAGTTACTTTTATACTAAACATGCCCTCAAAAGATAAATGGAACTAGCAAGCCAAAAGATGTTGTATGACTAGGCCGTTGGAGCCACAATGTCTACGATACGATACATGACCATACTATACTTTACATAGTCTACAAAGCCTCTAGACAAGAAACATTATCTTATAAGGGTCGGGACAGGCCCCGCCTCATGATAAGATACTATACAATGCAAAAAGATATGATAAGACTCAAAGCCCCGAAGCAACCTGGAGCTCAGTGACTGCAGTTGATATCCTGTACTCTTACTGGGGAGGTTTATTGGCTTCTGCACCTGCAGCATGGAATGCAGGTCCCCCAACAGGGACGTCAGTACGAAATAATGTACTGAATATGTAAGGCAACATGTACCATATATGAGATAAAAGCTCAAATGAAACCATACACTGCTGTAAGGTAAAAGACCACCTTTATGAATATTGTGGAGTCATGCATCTTATAACAATTATGTTACTTTACTCTTATCACTTGTATAATCTGTGCACATCATGTAATACAAATGACCAGCTGATCAGTGGTAAAACTATATCAGGATCGACCCATGCTAGGCTTTCCTTTCACCCCTGGGATACCCCCTGTAATACTGGGATTGACCCATGCTAGGTGATTCTTTCACCCCTGGGATACCACCCAACAGAAGCAACTGTATACATATATCTTCTTATTACTTTTGATATGAATCTTTGGTGGTCGTAAAATTTGAGCTATAAGACTATAAGCATGACAAGTGACAAGTATGTGACCATGTAACATCATATCACAATGAAAAGAGTGGGTTATACAATTAGTGAAACATGTAGGACATAAACAACGTATGAACTTTATTTTGCTAAAAAGAAGACTCATATGTCATGGTGTCCAATGTATGTATGCAGCAGTGACAAGGCTCGAATCTGGACACACAAATACATGTGAAAGAGTGGAGTGGTTATATCGAAGTTTGTAAAGATCTCTATGTGCCAATAAAGACTTTGGATTCCATGCCAAATAATAAGAGATCGAATAGCCTTACATACCTCGACATATCAACTTGTTTTTACCTCGAAATGACTTCTTTTCTTCCAACTATTTATCTACAATATCATGTTTTAAAGCTAGTATTAGCAGCTAATCAATGCATCTGGACAGCCCAATCTCACAGAACACAACATTTTGGCAACAAACGTATAACCATCGACTCAATGGTGTTATTCCGACTTTCTCAATTCTAACTGTCTTCAACCAGTACACATTATCATATACATGATGTACACAGCCTATATCAGCTCTACAACATGCTGGCAACAGTCCATAACTACAACACAGAACCATTTTACAAAATGCTCAACTAAGAAGCACAACATCTCGTCGTCTCCCTACATTTCGTCGTTAACAATTCATACTTGTCCCAACTTTGAACCAGATGCTCCCAACATATATATACATCAAATAAACCTTAACACAGTCACAAAATAGCTCAAAACACAGGGGGGGAAACGTGAAACATCAGCCCCCTCATCAAAACAGTCCAATACCATTTTGGAAGCACATAAGATCATATAAGGATACTTGTTTCCAAAGAACTTGCAAAACAGTCCAGCAACCTTGGCAACCATATACACACTATAACATATTAATAACCTCAACTTTATATCATATCAAAGTCAAAAATCAGGGTAAGAATCGTTCCAAAGCCAAGAAAATCAAACAACAACTTTCAGGACACAAGCTGTCCAGAAATTCCTGCACAGTACACCAGCCAACTTATCTTGTTTTCCATGGAAAATTCATATCAAGTATATGGTTATTTTTACATACCTTAACTCCCAAGGTGTAAGTCTAATTCAAGAACTCAAAAAGTAGCCTTTGTTTGCCTTCCAAGGTGAAGAAATGCCAAGAGAAACTTAGAGAGAAAAGCTGAAACTTTTTTGGTCTCCTACTAGTTAACCTAAGGAGCTCGGTTTTGGTCCCTTTTTAAAGGGGCCTTAGACCGACTTTCTCCTAATATTTGCAACTGATTAACTCAAGTTGGTCAATGACCAATTTTCCCCTTTCACTTGGGCCTTTTGGATCTCTAAATCAATGGGCTTTAGTGGCCCATTTTCCTTAATCTTGCTTGCACTTTGTTTGGGCCCAATTTTCTTAGTAGTGAATGAATGTAGTTGGGCCTATTATATAAAAATCTTGGGCTGAACATCTTGGCCCAATATAATGCTAAACCATTGGCTTTAATAGCCTCCCTAACTTGGGCTTCGTTTGTCGCAAGACTTGGAAAGTTTCGGCGTTAAGCCTTGTCTTCGTTCCCCTTTCTTTTTACTAACGTCTAGACTTCAAGTGAGTTCACTTATGAATGAATTATTCTCCCTCATGTATATATACATTTTTTTTTTTAAGCCAACCACACAGGTGACTCACCTGCTAGCTTCCTAAGTTCCATAAGCACGTCAATGATTTTCTCCGTTTAAGGCCACAGTCTCTAAATAGACTTCCATATAGTGCCCCAATCTAACACTTGAACACTTGAAAAAAAAAGTTTTGGTAGTAATTAAATCAAGTCGTATGTCATTTTATGTGAACATTACTAGTACATGCAAAATGTGGGGTGTTACATCCTCCCCCCCTTAGGAACATTCGTCCCGAATGTTAACATAACTGTATAGTCTAGGCAGGTTTGAATTTCTGGTCACACAACTGTTAATAACATAACTAGTATTCAAACACATACCTATTAATGTTCCTCCTCTGTATCTTTTAGTCCCTCCTTGTCTTCAAATAGATGAGGGTATTTGGATATCATTACTTCCTCCGGTTCCCACGTTATTTCTTCTACTTGGTTGTTTCTCCAGAGTACCTTTACTGATGCAATTTCTTTGTTCCTTAACTTTTTAATTTGGCGATCTAGAATAGCAACCGGTACCTCTTCATAAGTAAGATCCTCTGTGACCTGTACATCTTCTATAGGAGTGATACGAGAGGGGTCACCTATGCATTTTCGAAGCATTGACACATGAAACACTGGATGAACCATTGAAAGTTCCTGGGGTAGCTCTAATTCATATGCAAATTGTCCGACCCTCTTAGTAATCTTATATGGCCCTATGTAACGTGGGCTTAGTTTCCCTTTCTTACCAAATCTCATAACTCCTTTCATCGGTGATACCTTTAAAAATACCCAATCTCCAATAGAGAATTCCAGCCCTCTTCTCCGCATATCTGCATATGATTTATGACGACTTTGGGCTGTTTTTAGCCGTTGTTGTATCACCTTAACTTTTTCCATGGCTTGTTGGACTAAATCTGGCCCGAGCAAGGTGGTTTCACCCACTTCGAACCAACCAATTGGTGACCTACATTTCCTCCCATACAAAGCTTCGTAAGGCGCCATCTTGATGCTCGAATGGTAGCTGTTATTATAGGCAAATTCAATAAGGGGCAAGTGTTCTACCCAGCTACCTTTAAAATCTAATGCACAGGTTCGCAACATATCCTCAAGTGTTTGAATAGTACGCTCTGCCTGGCTGTCTGTTTGGGGATGGAAGGCTGTACTCAAATTCACTTGCGTCCCTAAACTCCTTTGAAAGGACTTCCAAAATTTTGCCGTGAATTGAGCTCCTCGATCAGATATAATAGAGAGTGGGACCCCATGTAGCCTAACTATCTCTTTGAGGTATAATTTGGCATATTCTTCAGCTGTATAATCACTTCTAACTGGCAGGAAGTGCGCTGACTTCGTGAGTCTATCAACTATCACCCATATGGAGTCAAACTTATTAACTGAACGAGGCAAACCAGTTACAAAATCCATATTAGTCATATCCCACTTCCAAGTTGGAATCTCTATACATTGCATGTAACCACCTGGCTTTTGGTGCTCTACTTTGACTTGTTGACAAGTAGGACATTGAGCCACAAACTCTGCAAGGTCCTTTTTCATGCCTCCCCACCAAAACACTCCCTTTAGGTCATGATACATCTTAGTAGATCCTGGGTGGATGGAATATCTTGAATGATGGGCTTCTTCCATTATTCTCTTTCTGAGTCTGTTAACATCAGGAACACACAATCTATTTTGGCAATAAAGTGATAACGCTCAATCTACAGCTCACGTGGGAGTGTAAAGCGGTCGTTAGCAAATATAGAACCCAACCTGGGTTGGGTATCGATCCCACAGGGAATAGCTTGGTCAACAAGTACGCAAAATTAATAGACTTTTGGTGCAAGTCTCGTAAGAATGGGGGGATTGTAATGAGTAACAAAAGTAATAAAATAAAAGCTGAAAAATAGCAAAGTAAAAGAGAAAGATTGTCACGTTGGTTGTAAACAATGAGAATTGAGGCGTTGGGGTTATATCCACCTTCAGAAGTATACGTCTCTATTGGCTATGAGTGTGTAGAGTCTTGACATGCAATTGCTTATAGAGAATTGTAGTCGATGGTAAATCCAAGCGTCTCTCGACCTAAACAAGGACTATTTCACTTTAACTCTCTCGAGCTTAAAGCGTGTCTAACGGTACGAATTCTCCAAGAGGTTAGTCCAGTTACGGCACTAGCTTTTTAATAGGACAGGGTGTCCTACTACCTTGACATTATCTCTTTTCCAGACAAATAACCTTTCTCTCGAACAAGTTAAATGTTAGACTGGCGTTGGTCTATGCGTCTTCTTTTCTAGACAAATAACCTTTCTCTCGAACAGGTTAGATGTTAGAATGGCGTGTTCTTGTGTTTGAACCGCAAAGGATGTAGATTTAAGATGAAGAGAATAATGATATAAGCAATATACGTGTCTTGAACTCACAAGCTCATAGCAATAGATAGTAACTCATTCGGCTTCCATAACCCCAACTAAGAGGTTTAGTTACCCATGAATGCGTAGGATATCACGTTTTGCATGGTGGATGGCGTGAATAGTAGGTGTTTGGCGTGTGGTTTTAGTGATTCCGTAGCAAGTAACGATTCTCTTGTTGTGGAATTTAAGAGTAGAAGAATGAAGAATTAAGAATGTTAGAAGATTGTTTAAGGGAGGAGTTGCCTCCACTAAGGGAGGACTTGATTAAAATCTCTAGCATGATAGGGTATTTATAATACTCCTATCCTACTCCTACTATGCTAATGAAATAAATAACCAAATCCTACTAAACTAAGGAAATACTTAACCCATTTGTACTAGGTTAATGTAACATTCTCCTAATCCAAATAAACTAATGAAATACATAACCCAATTGTACTAGGTTAATGTATCATTGTCAAAATCCAGCTTTGTGTCTGTAAGTCCCCAAAGTCTTCAGAAATGCTGTTTTAGTCCTGGACAGATTTTTCATGCAGTCCCCAAAGTATTCAGAAATGCTGTTTTAGCCCGGGACAGATTTTCCATGCAGCAGATTTGGTCCTTTAGGCGTCCAGCTCCTTTCCACTTCGTTTGTGAGCTTTCTTTTGCGTCAAGTAAGCCATAAAATGCTGTATTTTGCATCATTTATACCTGAAACTTTCCTAATCATGTTTGTTAGCTCATTTATAGGAAAAAGGACTAAAAGTGCATGAAATAGATAATTAGTTCTCAAAACTAGGCTAAAATATGGGCAAAATATATTGATATAGGCGCGTAAATTCGCCTATCATCAACACCCCACACTTAGAGCTTTGTTCGTCCTCGAACAACATATCATGTCCTTCTAACATCAACTTAGGGTTTTTACAGCCACAACACAAAACATTCTTCAAGACAAGCACAACAACTATCAACAAAGAGTAGCTTTCCGATTATAAGTAGAAACAATTTAACCTCAAGCATAGACTCGTGATGGTGATCAACTCGCATGCAAACGTTAAGGTACATAGAATCATATACAACTATCCAAAACTCATCAACCATGTGTGTCTCACAATATAGTACCCATAATCACTCACAAATATAGCATATTTTTCAAACATGGGTATCAAAGTGTCCTTGCACTCACTCTCACAAAACAATTCATATGTAGCAACTAATGACTATAAGCTTGCCCTTAATGTAGTACTCTACTAAATGTCGGAATGTTAAGATTAGGATCAAGTAGGTCTTTTGATGGTTGTAATGTAGGCTAAGGGACGGGTAGGACTATTTTGGCCAAGAATAGTGACTAGGTTCCTAAGCGCTTTAATACATCACATTGTATCAATGACACTTTTTTTTTTCTTTCAACCTTTCTTCTTCTTTTTTTTTTTCTTCTACCACCCTTGTTCTCCTCTTTTGTTTTTCAAATTTAAGAACAACTCACTTTTCAGCTTTCTTTTCCTTTTTCTTTTCACGACATACCTCTTATGATAGCATTTTTCATAACACATTCAAGAACCATTCCAATTTAAAGCATCATACTCACCCAATTTCCTCTTATGTTGTCACATGACTTGTTCACTTTAAAGCACTTAGGAATTTGGATCAAATTACGGTCTTAAAATAAAATGGATTAGGCTTACATACAAGGTTGTCAAAGAAATAGACTAAAGGCTCAAAAGGGTTTAACTAGGATGATTTACATGGGTAGGAAAAACTGAAGGTAAACATGTATAGGTTGTCAAAGAAATGCCTAAATCATATCCTAAACTTACATTCCTTATTTTCGCTTTGCATACATACCAGGCAAGTTCTAGCATCAGCCACACACATAGAATATACTATTATCTCACACACACAAGGCACATGGTCGACTTGATTGGAAGTGATATAGACTCTCAACCCAACAAGTGAAGGAATTGAATCACACATTATCACATTATGAGTCACAACTAGAGCCTAAATGTCTCAATAGTCACAATTGTAGCACATACTCTTGTTCTAATCTCATGCTGCCTATCAAAATAATTTCATGCGTAGCTAGAAAAATTTTACTCCTAACGAACTCAAATAAACAAAGTAAACAAACAAACATAGGTGCAAACAGAGAAGTATAGCATGCAATGCCACCCCACACTTAGACGGGACACTGTCCTCAGTGGAAAATAAATACGAGGAACCTGGTTGGTCGGACTTATTCTCTATGTCTGGGGTTATACCCCTTGCATTGGAATCATCATCAGAGTCGTCATCCTTAGAAGTTCCTCATAAGTATCCCACTTAATTCCAAGCGTGAGTCGGGGTATTTGCTGCGAGGAGGGTTCTCCTTGGTCCTTGCAACTTCTCTTTTTGCCCTTTTGGGAGGTGGTAGCCTTCTCCTTGCCTTGTCTCGCTTTAGGTGCCATTGTACCTGAGACTAGAAATAGTGTTAGTTGCAGCACAATCTCACTTGATACAATCTATAATCAAGTACTAGGGGTACCACCCCACACTTAGTTTTGTTGCACAAATCAGCGAGGTGAACGTAGTCGATTTACTCAGATTTCGTCGACATACGTTTTAGGATTGTATTCCAACAAGAAAATCAGCATTGTATCACTTATTTGCAGCCATTGGACTACTTTCATGGTAGATATAGCAACACTACGACATAGGGGTTACCACATGGAATCGTTATTCTTACAACAAGCACAACCTCCCTAGTCGATAGGCACTATAATCTTATCCCGATGGCCGGGATAGTCTAACATGTAAGCATCCAAACAACACTCTTAAGCAATATTCATAGTCATATCTATTCAGCAAATATCATAACAATGCTATTGAAACCAAATTCAAGTCGGAAATAAGTCAAGAATTCCCTACGTATATGTTCACTCACATGATTATGCAACAACAATTCAAACACATGAACATCACCAACAATCTTATATGATTTAGCAATTTATAATAAGCATAGCAACGTAGTACTTACGATAAATAAATGAAGAATAAGAGAGTACTTACTTGCTTGAAGCTTGTGGAGACGGTGTTGTGAATTAGAAGGGCAAAAGAAGAAAATTTTGAGAAGATTTGGAAGGTTATGTGGCGCCTTTAGGGTGTTTTCTAATGTGGTTGTGTTGTAAAACTATGTCCCCTTTATATAGGAAGAGTATGGGTCGGGTTATGACCCATTTACAATCGGATTTGGGGACAAAATCACCACATATGCGGCGCATATCTCTTGGCATATCAATGGCATATGCGGCGCATTGTCCATGGCATAATGGGACATATGCGCCGCATATCTTATGGCATTTCTAGACATATGCGGCGCATATGGTATGGCATTTGGTCTCAGTATCTCAAATGCCATAGCATAGGCGGCGCATAGTCAAAAGCACACCTAGGAATAGGCGGCGCATAGTGTATTGCACACTAGATTCCGAGTCCTTAGGCTATAGAATAGGTTGTGCATCGTTCGTGGCCTATTTATACCAAGGCCTAGACTTCCTCGAAGCCTATTATGACGTGAGAAAGGCTCAATTCATAGCCTTATGCATCACCATTCCTAACTTACCGACTTTACCATACAATGCGACCAAATCGTCAATTGAAATCAATCTCCTCGTTGCATACTTCTTGCACCTATTTTTGCTCAAAACCAAATGAAAATGATTAGTACGATGGGTTGCCTCCCACCTAGCGCTTTAGTTTTGGTCGTGGCTCGACAAAATCCTACGAAAACAAAAACAATTAAAAACATTGAAAAACGATGGGTTGCCTCCCACCAAGCGCTTGATTTATTGTCGCGGCACGACATAGCTATCTCGATTACTTAGACTTCATCGAGATAGATGGGGCATCATTTTCTGAATGGATTCAGACGACGCTGATACTTACTTGTAGGCATGCAATCTTCTTCGATATGGATCCTACGTTTCTCCGGAGAGTCACCAATTATATCATCAATAGTCCAACCCATAGCTCTCTTGTATCTCCTCAGAGCAGAGATGAGAGCTTCTACGTGCTGTTCACTTAAATCATCTGCTCTCTCTGGAAGTATATTTCTACTTTCCAAGAACACATACCTTAGATAATCGGGAAGCTCTTGCGATTCTAGCATTGGTGGCTCGTCAAAGGGAGTCTTCGCTGTTGGTTGATTCTTGAGTTCACAATCCGGTTGCTTAGGAGTATAAGACTCTATTTCTGTTAGATCACCCATAAGTTCTTCATAATCTTCATTATCCTCATGCTCAACATTCAGTGGCGCAGCAGACAATGGCTCAACAGTAGGTTGTTTCTCTATAGATAATGCTTTCATATCCTCATAATGAACATCAGCTACAGATGACTCATTCATATCGCTGGGCTGCTTCATTGTTTTGCATATATCAAACCGTACAACTTCGTCAACCACTTTCTTGCCTTTTGCTGAAGTTTCCAGCGCCTTACCACTTCTGGTAGTGATGGCCATGCATGACCCATCATTCCTTGGGTTTTGCACAGTATCGCTAGGTAAGGTGTCGGCTTTTCTTTGGTTGAGTGCTGCTGAAAGTTGACTGAATTGCTGCTCTAGTTGCTTGATAGAAGTGGAATGAGAATCAACTAATTGCTTCATGGAGGCTAAATCGTCGATTACCTCTTTAACTCCCGCACTTGTTGCTTCCACTCCTTTCAATAACTTAGCCATCATGTCTTCCATACTCCCAGAATTAGATATGGTGGTATCACGTCTACCAGGGGGAACGTACAAACCACTCTTTTCATTCTTGTTCTTCCAACTACCTTGGTCTTTGTTTCCAGATTTATCATAATGGTTCCGACCTTGGTTTCCTTGGGCATTTCCACGGAAACCCCTCTGATTGTTCAAGTAGTCAGCCTCCGCTTCAGAATCAGATTCGTCTCTTCCTTTTAGCGCTACAGCTTTCACTTTTTCGGTCTTCCCTGATAATAAGTGCTTTGTCAGAAGATCCAATTGTGTTTTCATGTGAGCCATGTCTTGGTCACGATCCTCTTGTCTTCGCCTCTGCTCTGCAGTCATGCAAAAAGATAAAGTGGGGCTTGTTACCTCAGAATCCCTGGTATGCCAAGCTCTACTTTGCTTTGTCATCCGATCTAGCATATGGCTTGCCTGCCCAAAGGTGAGGTTCATAAAAGATCCTCCAGCCGCATTATCAACCACTGACTTAGTCACCGAATTCAAAGCTCTGTATAATATCTCCATCAAGTGGACATTGGTCATATGATGGTTTGGGCATCGCATTAGCTTCGTCTTGAACCTCTCCCATGTTTCGTGGAGAGCTTCAGAGGGAAGCTGACGAAAGTTGCTGATTTCATCTCTCAATTGTGCTTTTTTGGATGGCGGAAAGAATCTTTCTAGGAAAGCGTCTTTCAATTGCCTCCAATGAGTAATAGAAGAAGGAGTCAGCCCATTCAACCACATAGTTGCCTCCCCAGACAGAGACAATGGAAATAGACGTAATCGAATTGCATTCTGTCCAACTCCAGGATTTTCGAATGACTTGCATGTAGAAATAAAGTTGATCAGATGCATATTCGGATCATCGCCTGCTAGTCCACCAAATAATCCCTTGAGTTGCAAAAGCTGAATCATGGCGCTAGTGATATTGAACTTTGCTCCAGGTGCTAATGGCGGAAGAATAATAGCTCCGGTGGCACCAGGTCCATCAAGATCATCCTCATCATCATCAAACGGTATATGCACAGCTCGGCGTTCGGGCCTATATCTTGCTTGACGATCTCTTCTGTTTGCTGGTGTCGCCATCTCAGCAGTATGCTGTGGGTTTAATAGCTCTTCATCGCCCAGATCCTCATCGTCAGGATTTGTTGCTCGCCTACGATTATCAATATTCTGTTGATGCACTTGAGCAGCCATCCTTTCAACTTCACGTTGTGCCTCCATTGATGCACTGAATAAACCTAAAAAAAACAAAAAAAAAACAACTAAAAGTAAAAGTACGAGAATCTTTGACCAAAGGGTCTAGTAATTATCACAAACTTGATTGACACTCGTATTCCCCGGCAACGGCGCCAATTTTTGATAACGCTCAATCTACAGCTCACGTGGGAGTGTAAAGCGGTCGTTAGCAAATATAGAACCCAACCTGGGTTGGGTATCGATCCCACAGGGAATAGCTTGGTCAACAAGTACGCAAAATTAATAGACTTTTGGTGCAAGTCTCGTAAGAATGGGGGGATTGTAATGAGTAACAAAAGTAATAAAATAAAAGCTGAAAAATAGCAAAGTAAAAGAGAAAGATTGTCACGTTGGTTGTAAACAATGAGAATTGAGGCGTTGGGGTTATATCCACCTTCAGAAGTATACGTCTCTATTGGCTATGAGTGTGTAGAGTCTTGACATGCAATTGCTTATAGAGAATTGTAGTCGATGGTAAATCCAAGCGTCTCTCGACCTAAACAAGGACTATTTCACTTTAACTCTCTCGAGCTTAAAGCGTGTCTAACGGTACGAATTCTCCAAGAGGTTAGTCCAGTTACGGCACTAGCTTTTTAATAGGACAGGGTGTCCTACTACCTTGACATTATCTCTTTTCCAGACAAATAACCTTTCTCTCGAACAAGTTAAATGTTAGACTGGCGTTGGTCTATGCGTCTTCTTTTCTAGACAAATAACCTTTCTCTCGAACAGGTTAGATGTTAGAATGGCGTGTTCTTGTGTTTGAACCGCAAAGGATGTAGATTTAAGATGAAGAGAATAATGATATAAGCAATATACGTGTCTTGAACTCACAAGCTCATAGCAATAGATAGTAACTCATTCGGCTTCCATAACCCCAACTAAGAGGTTTAGTTACCCATGAATGCGTAGGATATCACGTTTTGCATGGTGGATGGCGTGAATAGTAGGTGTTTGGCGTGTGGTTTTAGTGATTCCGTAGCAAGTAACGATTCTCTTGTTGTGGAATTTAAGAGTAGAAGAATGAAGAATTAAGAATGTTAGAAGATTGTTTAAGGGAGGAGTTGCCTCCACTAAGGGAGGACTTGATTAAAATCTCTAGCATGATAGGGTATTTATAATACTCCTATCCTACTCCTACTATGCTAATGAAATAAATAACCAAATCCTACTAAACTAAGGAAATACTTAACCCATTTGTACTAGGTTAATGTAACATTCTCCTAATCCAAATAAACTAATGAAATACATAACCCAATTGTACTAGGTTAATGTATCATTGTCAAAATCCAGCTTTGTGTCTGCAAGTCCCCAAAGTCTTCAGAAATGCTGTTTTAGTCCTGGACAGATTTTTCATGCAGTCCCCAAAGTATTCAGAAATGCTGTTTTAGCCCGGGACAGATTTTCCATGCAGCAGATTTGGTCCTTTAGGCGTCCAGCTCCTTTCCACTTCGTTTGTGAGCTTTCTTTTGCGTCAAGTAAGCCATAAAATGCTGTATTTTGCATCATTTATACCTGAAACTTTCCTAATCATGTTTGTTAGCTCATTTATAGGAAAAAGGACTAAAAGTGCATGAAATAGATAATTAGTTCTCAAAACTAGGCTAAAATATGGGCAAAATATATTGATATAGGCGCGTAAATTCGCCTATCATCATAAAGTACTCCATCTTGTGTAAGCCTAAACTCCTTCATTATACCTTGACTTACTTTCTCCTTAAGGCATTGTAGAATAGGATCATAATACTGTTTTTCTTTCACTTCCCTTATCAATGAAGAATCGGCAGCATTATGTACAATAATGTCCTTTCTTGGAGTTTCGAGTAGACGAACACCCAGATTGGCTAGTTGACGCAGATCCTTAGCCATGCCTTGCTTTACCCCTTTCTGATCACTGGTACCCAAGAATGTCTTACGACTTAGAGCATCAGCCACCACATTTGCTTTCCCTGGATGGTATAATATATCAATATCATAATCCTTTATTAACTCTAGCCACCTCCGCTGCCTCAAATTTAGATCTTTCTGCTTGAAAATATACTGTAAACTCTTATGATCTGTATATATGTCCACGTGCACCCCATACAAATAGTGGCGCCATATCTTTAAAGCAAATACAACCGCTGCTAGCTCAAGATCATGTGTTGGGTAGTTTTTCTCGTGTGGTCTCAATTGTCTCGAGGCATAAGCAATCACCTTACCGTGTTGTGTTAGTACACACCCCAAACCAACTCCGGAAGCATCACAATACACTGCATATCCCTCTGAGCCTTCTGGAAGCACTAGCACAGGTGCTGAGGTTAGCCTGCTTTTCAACTCTTGAAAGCTCCTTTCACATGCATCATTCCATTGGAATTTGGTTTCCTTGTGAGTTAACTTAGTAAGAGGTGCAGATATAGAAGAAAAACCTTCAACAAACCTTCTGTAATAACCTGCCAATCCAAGGAAGCTTCGAACTTCTGTAGGTGTCGTTGGCCTTGGCCAATCTTTCACAGCCTCTATCTTTTGTGAATCCACCCTTATTCCTTCATCCGATACAATATGGCCCAAAAATGCCACTGATTTTAACCAAAATTCACATTTGGAAAACTTAGCATACAACCGGCGATCACGGAGAACTTGTAGTACTAGTCGTAAATGATTTGCGTGGTCCTTTTCTGACCTTGAATACACCAGAATATCATCTATAAATACTATCACGAACACATCCAGGAAAGGCTTGAATACCCTATTCATCAAATCCATAAACACTGCTGGTGCATTCGTTAGCCCAAACGACATAACAAGAAATTCAAAGTGACCATATCTGGTTCGGAAAGCTGTCTTAGGTATATCTTTTTCCTGCACTCTCACCTGATGATAACCTGATCTCAAATCGATCTTTGAAAAGTATTTAGCACCCTGTAACTGATCAAACAAGTCATCAATTCTGGGGAGGGGATATTTATTCTTAACTGTCACCCTATTCAGTTGTCGGTAGTCAATACACATCCTCAATGTGCCATCCTTTTTACGCACAAATAAAACCGGTGCACCCCAAGGGGACACACTAGGTCTTATAAAACCCTTTTCTAACAAGTCTTTCAGTTGCTCCTTTAATTCACGTAATTCTGCCGGGGCCATTCTATATGGAGGAATAGAGATAGGCTCGGTGCCTGGTAATAAGTCAATACCAAAATCTATTTCTCGTTCTGGAGGCAAACCAGGGAGTTCCTCAGGAAAGACATCAATAAATTCATTCACTATTGGAACAGACTGGATAGTTGGTGATTCTGCCTCCATGTCTCTCACTCTAACGAGATGACATATATATCCCTTTGATATCATTTTTCTGGCTTTAAAATAAGAGATAAACCTCCCTTTTGGTGCCCCAATATTGCCTTCCCATTCAAGGACTGCTTCATTTGGAAAGTGAAAGTACATCCTCTTGGTTCGGCAGTCAACGGTGGCATAGCAAGAAGCCAACCAATCCATACCCATTATAACATCAAATTCTACCATTTCTAACTCGATAAGATCAGCTAATGTATCTCGGTTGCAGACAGTCACTATGCAGTCACAATAGACTCTTCTAACTATAATTGACTCCCCAGTTGGTGTAGACACCGCAAGTGGTTTATTCAATAATTTAGGTGTTCTACCAAGCTTCCCAGCAACTAATGGAGTAATATATGACAATGTAGAACCAGGGTCAATTAATGCATACACTTTATGTGAGAAGATGGACAATGTACCTATAACCACATCGGGTGAAGCTTCCAGGTTCTGTCGAGTCCCTAGAGCATATGTGCGATTTTGGGCCACGCTGGAACTAGCTGCCCCTCTAATACCTCTGCCGCGACCTATGGGAAATTGCTCACCTCTACCTGATGGAGGCACTGATGATGATGATACAACAGCTGATCTAGTAGGTTGTGCCATATCACCCCTGCGTCTTCTTGGGCAATCTTTTATTACATGCCCTGGCATACCACACCAATAACAAACATCTGTTCCCCTGCGACACGCACCTATATGATATCTCCCACATTGTCTGCAAGGCTGCCTAGGAGGCATTTGCTGGCTTCCCGAATATCCTGTTGTCCGTGTACCTTGGCCCTCACTTCTCTGCCCAAATTGATCATTTCTAGACCCTTGAAGTGGTGGTGGAGCACTAGCTATAGAGTAAGAGGATGATGGCCTGGGTGGCCTATGAGAAAATCGTGGCCTAAACTCACCCTGGGGTGGTGTAAACTGTCCTGTAGATATGGCCCTCTTGAATTGCCCCCTTTCTATTTCTTGTGCCCTCCTTCTTTGTCTCTGATCCTCCAGTTTCTGTGCAAAAGCTTGCATCCTCGCTATATCCATGTCTTTATTTAAAAAGGCAATGGTACAATCTCTAACCAAATATGAATCCAACCTATCGACATACCGATGGACTCTATCTGCCATAGTAGGAACAACATTAGGAGCGTACCTGGCCAGAGAATTAAATTTAAGACTATATTCCCTCACGCTCATATTCCCCTGATGGAGGTTCAGGAACTGATCTGCACGGGCCTCTCGGATCTCTAATGGCAAGTAATGATCAAGAAAGGCCATTTTGAACTCCTCCCAAGTAGTTGGAGATGTATCTATGCCTTTGGAATGCTTCCAGGCTTCGTACCACAGTATAGCCACACCCTTCAATCTATATATTGCCAACTCAGCAGCTTCCGAACCACTTACATGCATAACATCTAAGGTGCGTTGGATCTGATCAATAAAATCCTGTGGATCTTCATTTGGATCTGTCCCAGTGAATGATGGGGGGTCTAAGTTGAGGAAATCACGTATTCTCGTACTGGCTGCCCTACCTGCACCAACTGCACCTGCAACTGGGCCTTCTTGTCTTTGACCTTGGCCAGCAACTATACAAGTCAACAGTTGAACTGCATTTCTCAAATCCTACACCGAAGCATCAACAGGTGGTTTTCGGGGGTTTTCACTACTTCCTGGTGCATCAACAGATGGAGGGGTTGGAGATGTCTGTGATAGAGACTCATCTAGAGCCTCACTCTGTCGTCTGGTCCGATTGGGTATACCAACTACCACTTCTACTTCCTTTCCTTTACCTTTACTCTTCCTTGTCTCTGGCATACTTACTGTACAAAATAATTCAGGGATTAGACATGGTACACTTATAATATTTGGCTCTATGGCACGATCTAAAGAATGAAAAGAAGTGATAACTCCTAAATGCCACGTAGCCTCTTGTTTATAAATGTGGTGCACAACACATCGATAAACATGATTCTACATAGACACAGCTTTGTAGACTCCCTAGGACAAACCGCTCTGATACCACTTCTGTCACGCCCCAAAATCCTATTAAGGCGGACTGGCACCCGTTGCCGGTAAGGCTCGGGAGAACCAACCTGTAGCAATACATTACCTATGAACATTATAAGTTACTTTTATACTAAACATGCCCTCAAAAGATAAATGGAACTAGCAAGCCAAAAGATGTTGTATGACTAGGCCGTTGGAGCCACAATGTCTACGATACGATACATGACCATACTATACTTTACATAGTCTACAAAGCCTCTAGACAAGAAACATTATCTTATAAGGGTCGGGACAGGCCCCGCCTCATGATAAGATACTATACAATGCAAAAAGATATGATAAGACTCAAAGCCCCGAAGCAACCTGGAGCTCAGTGACTGCAGTTGATATCCTGTACTCTTACTGGGGAGGTTTATTGGCTTCTGCACCTGCAGCATGGAATGCAGGTCCCCCAACAGGGACGTCAGTACGAAATAATGTACTGAATATGTAAGGCAACATGTACCATATATGAGATAAAAGCTCAAATGAAACCATACACTGCTGTAAGGTAAAAGACCACCTTTATGAATATTGTGGAGTCATGCATCTTATAACAATTATGTTACTTTACTCTTATCACTTGTATAATCTGTGCACATCATGTAATACAAATGACCAGCTGATCAGTGGTAAAACTATATCAGGATCGACCCATGCTAGGCTTTCCTTTCACCCCTGGGATACCCCCTGTAATACTGGGATTGACCCATGCTAGGTGATTCTTTCACCCCTGGGATACCACCCAACAGAAGCAACTGTATACATATATCTTCTTATTACTTTTGATATGAATCTTTGGTGGTCGTAAAATTTGAGCTATAAGACTATAAGCATGACAAGTGACAAGTATGTGACCATGTAACATCATATCACAATGAAAAGAGTGGGTTATACAATTAGTGAAACATGTAGGACATAAACAACGTATGAACTTTATTTTGCTAAAAAGAAGACTCATATGTCATGGTGTCCAATGTATGTATGCAGCAGTGACAAGGCTCGAATCTGGACACACAAATACATGTGAAAGAGTGGAGTGGTTATATCGAAGTTTGTAAAGATCTCTATGTGCCAATAAAGACTTTGGATTCCATGCCAAATAATAAGAGATCGAATAGCCTTACATACCTCGACATATCAACTTGTTTTTACCTCGAAATGACTTCTTTTCTTCCAACTATTTATCTACAATATCATGTTTTAAAGCTAGTATTAGCAGCTAATCAATGCATCTGGACAGCCCAATCTCACAGAACACAACATTTTGGCAACAAACGTATAACCATCGACTCAATGGTGTTATTCCGACTTTCTCAATTCTAACTGTCTTCAACCAGTACACATTATCATATACATGATGTACACAGCCTATATCAGCTCTACAACATGCTGGCAACAGTCCATAACTACAACATAGAACCATTTTACAAAATGCTCAACTAAGAAGCACAACATCTCGTCGTCTCCCTACATTTCGTCGTTAACAATTCATACTTGTCCCAACTTTGAACCAGATGCTCCCAACATATATATACATCAAATAAACCTTAACACAGTCACAAAATAGCTCAAAACACAGGGGGGGAAACGTGAAACATCAGCCCCCTCATCAAAACAGTCCAATACCATTTTGGAAGCACATAAGATCATATAAGGATACTTGTTTCCAAAGAACTTGCAAAACAGTCCAGCAACCTTGGCAACCATATACACACTATAACATATTAATAACCTCAACTTTATATCATATCAAAGTCAAAAATCAGGGTAAGAATCGTTCCAAAGCAAAGAAAATCAAACAACAACTTTCAGGACACAAGCTGTCCAGAAATTCCTGCACAGTACACCAGCCAACTTATCTTGTTTTCCATGGAAAATTCATATCAAGTATATGGTTATTTTTACATACCTTAACTCCCAAGGTGTAAGTCTAATTCAAGAACTCAAAAAGTAGCCTTTGTTTGCCTTCCAAGGTGAAGAAATGCCAAGAGAAACTTAGAGAGAAAAGCTGAAACTTTTTTGGTCTCCTACTAGTTAACCTAAGGAGCTCGGTTTTGGTCCCTTTTTAAAGGGGCCTTAGACCGACTTTCTCCTAATATTTGCAACTGATTAACTCAAGTTGGTCAATGACCAATTTTCCCCTTTCACTTGGGCCTTTTGGATCTCTAAATCAATGGGCTTTAGTGGCCCATTTTCCTTAATCTTGCTTGCACTTTGTTTGGGCCCAATTTTCTTAGTAGTGAATGAATGTAGTTGGGCCTATTATATAAAAATCTTGGGCTGAACATCTTGGCCCAATATAATGCTAAACCATTGGCTTTAATAGCCTCCCTAACTTGGGCTTCGTTTGTCGCAAGACTTGGAAAGTTTCGGCGTTAAGCCTTGTCTTCGTTCCCCTTTCTTTTTACTAACGTCTAGACTTCAAGTGAGTTCACTTATGAATGAATTATTCTCCCTCATGTATATATACATTTTTTTTTTTAAGCCAACCACACAGGTGACTCACCTGCTAGCTTCCTAAGTTCCATAAGCACGTCAATGATTTTCTCCGTTTAAGGCCACAGTCTCTAAATAGACTTCCATATAGTGCCCCAATCTAACACTTGAACACTTGAAAAAAAAAGTTTTGGTAGTAATTAAATCAAGTCGTATGTCATTTTATGTGAACATTACTAGTACATGCAAAATGTGGGGTGTTACAGTAAATTATTTTTTAACAATTAAAAAAATAAAATAAAAAAAAAGTCAAAAATAATAAGTAATTGTATAATTAAGTCAACTTTAAAAGGTCCACTAAAAACGTGCCTTACCATTTGTTATTTGAATATATCACTGTTTATATACCTATATATTGCTTTAAGAAAACTTTTGCTAACAAAGCTCGAACCGCGACCTTTGGGCCACTAAAAATGTGCCTCACCACTTGCACTAGATATCACTTTGGTATTTTGGGTGGCAGGATTGTTATTTGAATATACCAGTGTATACCTATATATTGCTTTAAAAAACTGTTGCTACCAACAAAGATCAAACCCGCGACTTTTGGGCCACTAAAAACACATCTTACCACTCGCACTAGATATCACTTTGGTATTGTGGGTGGCAGGCTTATCATTTGAATATATCAGTGTATATATACCTATATATAGAGAGAGAGAGTTTCCGTCGAAGTTTGCGGGTGCCGTGCCACCTTCACGGGCCTTAATAGATCCACCTCTACCCTACTAGGAAATTAATCCGCGTGATTATTGAAATCTTATTAATTTAAATTAGAAAAAGGACATTCACGTTCTCTTTACAAATATATAGTTTTAAGAAAATAAAATATCTTTTTAATAATATTTTGAGACTTTTACTTATAAAAAATATTATCAACTCCCTTTTATTTTGAGAAAAAAACTACCAAAAAAATACTCCATCATGTTTGAGTTCACTTTTACATAATTTTTGAAACTCACTCTTTATTTTATAAATGAGAAAATTTCAGAAATAGCAAATATAGAGCCTTAGTTGTAATTTTTATAGAAATAGTTTCATAATTACGAAAATAGCAAATTGTATTTAAGTAAACTGTTGCTATACAAATACATATACAACAAGATTTACTGCCCTTGTTTTACTCAAATTAGTTGACTTAAATAAGGAATAATTATTCTATCTAATTAAATTCCTATAAATTACTCTTATTTAAATTAGTAGATTCCTTTTCCAATTCAAACTCAAATATGAAGATTATTATTTCCATTATCTTCAAAATTTCAAAATATCATTCTCTTATATCTCTAACTATTTTTTCTTGTTAGTTTTTTTATTTTTTGAATCTTTTTTTTTTAATTTTAATTTCTTTTTCTTTTCTATTTTTTATTTCCACTTTATTTTCTCTCTTCTACTTCTCTTTTTTTTCCTTTTTCGTTTATTTACTTATTTTTTTATTTTTTCGTTTTCTTTTTTTCTTTTCTTTTTATCATATTTTTTTCGTTTTCTTCATCTTTTTTTTTTAAAAAAAAATTTCGCTTTTGTTTTTACACTTTTATTTCTAGTTTCTATTTCTCTTTCTTTTTTTTTCCTTTTTCACTTTTTTTTTTGAATTTTTATTATTCATTTTTTTTCTTTTTTCTTTTTGTTTTTACTCTTCTATCTCTATATTTTATTTTTAAAAGACAAATATTTATATTATATATACATATTTTGAAAATATATAAAATAAATAGACATACAAATCTGCATATGTATTTACGGTTAAAAACATACATATATATCTACATGTGTATTTATAGAAATACATATCTGACTCACATGTATATATAAGTATATAGGACACAAAATCTCTATAACAAAAATAACAATTATATACATATGCATATAGGTAATAAAAAATACATGATACATATCTTAAACAGTAAAAGAAAACAAATAAGTACATATGTTACCGTCTAAAATGACATAATATATATATTTCAAAGACAAATTCAACACTGTATAAAATACATATAGCTCTGCATATGTATTTACAGAATACATACCTGATCCATATGTATATTCTTATTTTATATGAGTCACCTTTGTATTTCATAAATACATATGAAGATATATAGTATAATTATATTTGTTACTGTTTAATATGAATACGATAAGTATTTCGTAAATACATATGTATGTTTTGTACTGTAAATACATATTCAAATCTCAAAATAAAAGTTAGAGATAGAAGAGTAAAAAAATGAAAAAAAATAAACATATAAAAAGAAAAAAAAAAGGAAGAAAGAGAAATAGAAGTGTAAAAATAAAGAAAACAAAAACAATATAAAATAGAAAAAAGAAGAAGAAAACGAAAATAGAAAAAGAAAAAAAAAGATATGAGAAAGGAAAAAAAAGGAAAAAGGAAAAAAAAGAAGAGAAATAGAAGAGAGAAAATAAAGTGGAAAGAAAAAAATAAAAATAAAATAAACTAAAAAAATCAAATGATAAAAAATAAGATGAAGAAACATGCACTTGCCTAGTTAATGAGTAAAATAATGCTACTCTTGCTATAAACTGTAATTTTATAAAAGTTTGGTTATTTATTGTAATTATAGTTTTAAGTATGTTACTTTCTGTAATTTATAATATTTTGATTTCTCATTGTGTGAATACACTGAATATATTGTTGTTTAATTTCTCATATAATTAGTATATTGATTTCACCAACAAAAAAAAGTATATTGATTTTTTCCTTATATATAATATTTTGTATGTAGTATCAAGCATGTAATTTCATTGCTAAAAACTTGGAAGCTTATATATTCGAATTCACATTGAATATATAATTGTGTCACATAAAATAGAGCGAAGGAATGCCGTAATATTTTTATGTACCTTCTATTTAATTTCTTGATATTTTTACTAATTACATCCTTAGGTATTTCATTAACACAAAATACTCCTTAAACTTGCTAAAACATTCTTTTTAAAAAAGATCAGTATTCTTTTTTTTTTTTGACTTGCTATTTCTTTAGTTATACATTTTCAGCATAATTCATTGTCAGACATAATAAAACAAGACAGAATCATTACTACTCTTTGTTCTTAAGCACGAAATTATCATATTCAATAAAAGTAACATTATTTTTAATTTTTTTTTTTAAAAAGACTCATATTTGTATTTTTATTTTGTTTTTTTTTTGGCTCAGTCTCCAGTGGATGTCGCCCCCAATAAAATTTCTTCATAGTAATCATAACAGTTCGAACATGAGACCTCTGGTTAAGTGTGGAGAGGACTCATATAAATATTATAGTACCCTTATCACCAAGTAAATAATGATTATAGATATTTTAGTTTATGATAAGTATATCACTTTATGGACATTAACAATTTACAATTAATTAAAGGCTGACTTGACCATTACATAATTTATAGATTTATCATGCCTCAAAGTTTCAAATCATGTGAATCTCTTTTAATTTGTATGAATAATAAATCAAAAACCTGTGATTGAAATTAATATCTAAATGATTATCAAAAATTCAAAATGTTAAACACAGAAATACTATAAAAAGACTAATTAATTACGTACCTACGTGTAACTAACACAAAGTCATTCAAATAATAGTTTTTAATTTGAGATCCACATATTTTGTCAAGTTAAATCATATATAATTTGAGAACTCCGATATTTGTCCAAATTTATTGAGAAAATTATCTCAATTTCACCTCTTGCAATATGTGGTGAGTTATACTATGTATTGAGGGTAAAAGCAGTGCATTTGCGAGCATATGAAATATGAGTACATACGTTACATAAAAGATGAGAAGTAAATTACCCATTCCCCGATTATTTAACACCCAATTGCAGCTACTTAAGAACATTTATAATCTAATATGAAAAAAATATTTTATATTAAATACCATTTTAAATTCAATAATTAAGAAAAAAAGTATCGAATATAATAGAAAGAAATATAAATAAATGAGAAAAATAAAGAACTTTTAGTTTTGAAGAGGGTCACTTCACCTTCCTCTTCCTCTTAAATTGAGCAATGAATGTGGCTATAAATTTATTGATAATTTTAATTTTATACAAATACTTTGAGGGAAATATAAGGCAAAAAGATCAAACAAGTTTTTTAAAAAATAACGGCTTGAACATGATAACCAAATAATCAAATAAATATAAGCATAAAATGATAGATTAATATATTATATTATACTTATTTATAAGGGAGGATATCAAGTTTTGGTAGTCCTCACAAAATTTTTTATTCATTCATGTGGTTCCATGTGGCTCTTTCTTTTGTCTTTTTATTTTTCTTTTACAATCATTTCTTTATTTTGTTTTTTTCCTTATTTTTATTGGATCCCGATTTTTTTTTAAAAATAAAATATTTTTACATGATATTTATGTTTGTGTATTTTGAGTCTTTGACATTGTACTTCTTCCATTTCAATTAAAGTTTTTAAATTTTATGGTTTTAAATTAAAGATGCACTTCTTGTATCTCATATTAGTTGTCCACTTTCTTCTTCACATGCCCTTCCATAAACAAGAATAGTAGTTTTATGATTTTCTTTTGAAAAAATTATATACTTGCATACACTTCAAAAAAAATCCAGTTGTAAGGGTAAAATAGAAAAATTCAATTAATTCTCTTTTGTTTTGCAAATTGATAAATAATTTGGGCTATTATTTTTGATAATATGGACAACTAATATGAGATGGATGGAATGTGTACTTTTTAAATATAGTAGTTTTAAGCTTTTCATGTAGAATGTTAGAATTGTAAAAACTTACTAATATAGAAAATAGATTGGACATTTTGGAGTTTCAGCTTACTGAGGATACAACCTTAGATAGGAAGTTATGGAAGGCACAAACCAAGGTAGGAGGTTAGTTAGATAGTTGAGTGTTGTCTCACTTATTCTTCTTTACTAGTAACATACTATAAGCTGTGTTTCTCTTATAGTTTTTTGACCTTTGAGTTTGATTAGTAGTTGAGTTTTTATACTTTGATTATCACTAAATCTTACAACTATTATTCAGGATGATTTGTCAGGTTCTCTATGATATTTACTATGATTGTCTTCATTTCCGTTATTTCTTTCTCTATACTATTTTGGCCTATTTTGTGTTTGAATCAAGGGTCTACCAAAAATACACTCTCTATCTGTAAGATAATGATACGATCTGCATACACTTTATCTTTTTTCAGACCCTACTTTGTAATATTACACTGAATATCTTGTTTTTGTTGTTTTATAAAAAGACAAAAAAACATAAATTTTAATCAATTTAAGATTAAATATGTGGAGTCATATATCATGAGAATCAAAATCATAATATGAGATAATGATAAAAAGAAAAAGTACCTAAAGTATATCTTTTTTGTGAACTTTATGTCAGAACAATCGAGTGTTAGTATTTTTTATTTGAATTATCACCAACTATTTATCAAAGGAGACATTAAGTACTATCTGATGTTGCGTGGTGTACACTATTTTTTGTTTAAAAATGATGTCAAATTACACTCCTCGTGGACAGTTAACCCTTTATTTTGATGATGGTTTGCCATGGTTTCATAATGTACGGTATGGCATTGTACTGTACAATAGAATATAATACAATTTTAGATTGACTGTACCATTCACTACTGTTTAATAACAGTTTTATTGTTTGGTTTGACAGTACGGTACTATATCGTAACTGGTAAGTTTACTAAAATGCCCTTAGTTATTATAAATATTAAATTTGTCAATAATTGTTAATAAAATGATTTTCTTCCTGCTAATCTGTCACAAATTATGCCATGTAAATATATTAAATTGTTAAATTCATGTAAATTTTCATAAAATCAATACAAGAGGAGATCGAAATAAATGTAATCAGATTCATTTTTATAGTAACAAATTTTATTTTCTTTTAGCGTTTTGAAACGTGACCGCCAGTGACAAATACAAATTTTGCATGCATCTTTTGTGTATGCTAATGGTGTATTCGGTATGGAATACGACAAAAAGTATTAGAAAAAAAATTGTTTCTTACTTATTTTCTTGTGTTCGTTACATATAAAAATATTTTCTAAAAATATTTGTATATATTTAACACAAACAATGAGAACAAATAAAATAAGGGGTAGGGTAAGAAATTTTTATAAATAATATTTTTTTAAAAAAAATTGAGGTGGATTTTGATAAGGGGTAGAGTCGGGGTCGGGATTGGGGGATGGGATAAGAAAAAAAATTTAAAGTTTTCAAAAGTTAAATTTAAAAAATAATTTTTTTTTGGGTGGGGCAAGGGAGGGGGTGGGGGGATGGGTGGCTGTGGGATGGGGTAAAGAGTAGGAGACGGAGTTAAATAATATGGGATAAAGGATAAAATATGATTATATAATATTAAATAAGGGCATAATTGAAAAAAAAAGAAGCAAACCATGCGATACCACCAAATCCGTGGTTACATAAAGTGAGGGTTTTCATGGTTACCAAATCATGAAATTAAACTATATCATACCATACATTTTAAGAAACAATCAAAACAAACATAGTTCTCTTAGTAACCAGAGAAAATTGAAGAATATGTGTCTTTTAAGTCTTGAATGAAGGATTGGTGACATTGACCAACAGATAGGGTCTAACATTATTACGAAACTTGATCAAGTTAATTATGGACTTGATTAATATTTTCAAAACTTTCTAATCTTTTCAAAAATACAAATCAACCCAACCCACATCCAAATCAACCACTCTCTCCACTCTCCCGAAAACTTCTCTTAACTTTCTCCCAACCAACAGTTCTGCAAAATTTCTGCCTTCAACCCCCAACGATAAATAGTTGGGATTCGAGTTCCCCTCTTCAATTCAATCAACCTGTCTCTCATCCCTCTCTCGACAGCTTCTTTCAACTCTCTCCCAACCAACTATTCTGCAAATTTCTCATTTCAATCCTCGGCGATTTTAACATCCGACTACAAATAGTTGGGCTTCGAGTTTCTTTTTGACTTCAATCGACGTGACAACCTTTCTCTCCGGCCATAACAGCTTCGAATTCTTCATCGGTTCTATTCTTCTTTCACAGGTAAAAATTTATGGCCTTTTTAGTTTTGAAGAAAATGAGAAACTTGAGCCAACTTCTCTTATAGTATTGGTTAACAATTTCAATATTTGTTGAACTAATTTGAAATGCGGTCTGAATAAAACTCTAATTTCTGATATTACTTCTCTTCTCTTTTCGAAGTGAATTATGATATTTTGTTGTTTGTTGCATTTTTTTGAAGTTTGATTTTTATTGTTTGTGTTTATAAAAACAAAAGGACAGTTTGGTTTGATTTGTTCTGTGCTTGTTCTTGGTAAAAATGGTGAAATTGCTGTTTTTTGTTTAACAAAATTGTGCTACTATTTCCTCCGACAGATTACTCATCTGGTGCAACATATTAACCATCTGATGCAACAGATTTATCATATGATGCAACAAATCAGCCATCTGATGCACCAGAGGAACCATCAGATTGCAATTCAGATGGAACAGATTAATAATCTAATGTAATAGCTTTACCATAAGTTGTAACAGATTAATCTTCGAATAAAAAATCTAATACAATTAATTAACCATCTGGTGCAATGGAAGAATCATCAAATTAATGATCTGATGCAACAGATGAACCTCCTATTGGATAAAATCCTACCAACTCTTCCTACAGGAAAAGTCTAAGACTTGATTTTTCCAACTGATCATTCATCTGCCGCGATAGGCGACCCTACGTTGGAAGAAATCTAAACAATATTGACCATTGATAACTATTCTAACAGATCACTCATGTGTTACAACAGATGTCTGACCTGTTGCACAGACCGTTCATCTGTCTCAATAGATGAGTGATATATTTTGTATTGTCACAACAGATTACTCAGCTGTTGCTACGAATTATTTAACTGCTTCAACAGATCACTCATATGTTGCAACAGATAATGTCACAATAGTTGTGTGATCTGTTGAACAGATTGTCATCTATCTTAAAAGATGAGTGGTATGTTTTGTATTGTTGCAACAAATTACTCATCCGCTGCAACAGTTTAGTTATATGCTGCAACAGATATACTACCTGGTGTAACAGATCAGTGATCTGTTGCAAATATTATTTTACTATTTTGCTTGTTTGATTTACTGTTATCCCTTTTTAACGATGCATTAATCAATAATAATATATTATTTTATGTTCTTGTTAATTTTAGATAATATGGTTCCCAAAAGAACAGAAACCGAATCAAGTCCAAGTAAAGAAACAGGTGAAGTAGCTAGACTATATCCACCACTCTATGAGCTTGCTTTACAAGCGTTATCTCAATCGAGAGCAGAATATGATGAACACGGGGAGGAGGGATATTTCAAAAAAGATGATGCAGATGCAAATAGCCCTTCTACCGAAGAGCTATTCAAAGCCTTCAGCATTGATCATTATCCTGTGAGAATGCAGTGCTATGGTGCCGTAGATTTAACGGGTGATTTTGTGGTTAAGTCAGCCATGGGAAAATCTTTCGACGCCTTCAGAAAAATACTTCAATAACAAAAATTGGATGCTTATTTCAGGGACAGCTACTTTGAGAAATATCTTGATTTACCGGAGGACAACAATGCTCGTTTACTGTGGCATGCCTGTTTGTTTTAGTTGGAAGGAGTTTGCCATAGTTCCTAGACTAAAATGTTATCCTCCTTCTCAATTTATACCTATTCTAACCCAAAAATGCACCCCGCACACCTAAAAAAGGAAAAGGCAAGTCGTGTGATCGTGATGACCTGGTGTCCATTGTTGGTCCAAGCTTCAAAGATAAAAATTTGATAGAAGCGTTGAAAGGTAAAGGACTTTAAAAGAAGCAAAAGCATTCATTGTGCTTGGTTTGGTTTGTATATAATATTCTTTGGGTGAGAGACGTTAATAACAACATAAGCCTCGGTTTAATAAAGCTCTCCGAGGATCTTGAGGCGTTTAATAGCTATCCATGGGGGTATGAAAGCTTCAAAATGACTGTCAAATATTTGTTGACTCTGTTAGCGCCAAAGACAGTCAACTTATATGGCTTCCCGTGGGCTTTCATGGTAAATGTTTCTTTCTTCTATTATGATATCATTCATTTTTTTCGCTCAATAATGATTTTGATTTATTGGTGTTATTTTATAGGCTTGGGCGTTTGAAGTCATTCCTTATTTGAGACAACAAGTGAACTACTAGGAAGGAGTTTCCTGTCCAAGAATCTTGAGATGGTTGTCGGCCAAAACTGATAAAAATGCAAAATTTCTTGATCTATTCAACCCCCCGAAGGATGCAGTAAGTATAATTATAATTAATTTTTTCTTTTAATTAATGTTTTTTTTGGAATGATCTAATCATCATTCTAATATATGTAATGATTTATGTTAGAATGTGCATCCATCGCTATTTTTGACCAATCGAGAGTTGAAGATGCCATTTTTTCTTACTTTACAATTTGTGCAAACTTTATCGGACCCTAAGGTCATCGACAGAATAAAAATGGAATTGTTTGGAGCAACAACCATTAAAAGAAAAATAATTTTGGAGGGTAGGCTTATTGTTGTTGATGGAGCTGTTGGTGGTGGTAGTGGTGCTGTTGTTGGTGCTAATGATGATCCTCTTACAATATTTAAAGCAAACCATTATGAGTATGATCATGCTAGTTATACAGATTTTGCTTTTCCCAACGAATGTTCTGCATGCAAATGTCAAGACTGCAGGGCGAAACATGATGTAGTGATTAATGCTATTAATGCATTACTACTTCTGTAAAGGAATTGACATCTGAGAGGAGCCTCATTCTATCGAAGAGGATTTTATTTCCCTCCACTCCATTAGAGATTAGGGCTAAGAGGAGAAGGAGAGTGATTTCTAGGGCATTATCAGGCATCCAAAAAAGCAAAATTGCAACTCCTCTGTCTGCATGTTACACTAAGCAACGTACAATGTCCAAAGGAGAAAAGCACAAGCTGAAGAAGGTGAATATATTATATGTCTTTCGACTGATAAAATAAACAGGCACATATCTTTTTCAACAGATGACACATCTGCTGAAAATTATCAAACAGATATATACATCTGTTGCAACAGTTGACTAACTTGTTGCACCAGATACTTTATCTGGTGCAACATATGTCTCGACTATTTTAGCAAATCAAACAGCTCTTCGTATAGCTTTTATTTGTACCAACAGATGACCTATCTGCTGCAACAAATGATTCATATGTTACAACGGATGGTTCATCTATTGGAAATTATCACACAAGGTCTTCCTCATATAGAAATTTATCCCAACAGTTGATTCATTGTTGCAACAGAAATATAATATGTTTGGGATAATTTAAAATGAGAGAAAGACCTGTTTGATTTGCTAGAAGAGATGCGTTATCCTTTTCCATTTTATTGTATCTTCGTGATTAGCATTGACCAATTCTGGCTTTCTAGGTGGATGTAGAAGAAGCTACTGCTGAACATCATTGACAATATGCTACTCTTTTTATGGAAATACGAAGAACAGAAAGCACTGAAACCGTACGCAAGCGACAATGAAGATCCACGACGAGCAAATCCGAATTTCATAGCACCGGATGAAGAACAACTTGTCCATACTGAGTAGATCTTTATAGCTTGAGCCTGTCAAAGCAATCCTTGGCAGTATACTTAAATTGTTGTTGATGTATTTGTTGAGATCTGTACCTATAATAATATTTTTACATTTCATTTATTCGTTGACTTATTTCATCTAATTTATGAAGGCTTTGATTTATTTTATTTTGTCTATAAATTTTATTTATTCCTTAGATTTGAACTTATTAATTGAAAAGGAATACTAGATTCAAACATTGCAACAGATAATATATCTGTTGCAATAGACGGCACATCTATTGGAAAATTCAAACTAATTTAGACATATGTTGCAACAGGTAGGTGATCTGTTGGAATTTATCAAACAGGTCTTTCCACTGTTGCAACAGATGAACTTTAGATCAAAACATCAAGATAATTCAACAGATGACATATCTATTGGTAAAACAGAACAGATTTAGACATATGTTGCAACAGATGGACTTTATCTGTTTCAACAGACGACACATCTATTGGAATAATCGAACAAATTTATACATATGTTGCAACAGGTAGGTTATCTGTTGGAATTTATCAAACAGGTCTTTCCACTGTTGTAATAGATGGACTTTAGATAAAAACATCGAGATAATGCAACAGATGACCAACCTATTGCAATAGATAAACTATATGTCAGAACAGGTAGGATAACTGTTACAAAGGATGGAGAATCTGTTTCATTATAAAAATTCAACTTTTGTTGGACATAAAAAATTGCCACTACGTGTAAAAAGGTTAAAGTGAATTGAAATAAAAAAGGCGCAACCCATCGACGGTGTTCAGTTCAAACACCTAAAATAAAATAGGCATCAAGTAGACATGTTCATTTTAAGCAAGTAAAATAAAATAGTCATCAAATGTGTTAGTGTCAGTCCTGGCATATTTCGCTGACTTGCCGTCACTTAGCCCCCAATGGTCATTTCCCCCCCCCCATTGTCTTATATATTCATCTTCCTCCTAAAATTTAATCCTAAATTCCCAAATCTTCTTCTTCATCGTCATCTTCTTTTATCTATCCAAATTCTTTAAATTATTACTTTTATTTTTTCCAACTGACCTTGACAATGCGAGCGCATCTTCCACTGTTTTTTGTGATAAAGATTTCCGATATTGTAAGTGCGGTCATGAAGCTTTGTTAAAGACTTCTTGGACTCAACAAAATCTGGGTCATAGGTTTTTTATTTGTAAGATTTTAAAGGTAATATTTTTTTATTTAATTAATTGATTAATTATTGACTTGTAATTATTTTGTAATTGTGTTCTCTTTTTTATAGAAATTGGGTGGATGCGATTACTTTGATTGGTATGAAGAACGACATCCTTCACAAGCAAATTGTGTAATCTGGGGTTTGTTGAACAAAGTCAAGACTTCTGAAAAGAAATAAAATCGGGATAGAAGATACTACATTATTGCCGTTATTGCTACTGATTTGGTATTGTTGGGTACATGGATATTGAAGCCTAATTGCTGAAATTTTCATGGTGGTGTGTGTATTTGCTACTGGTTTATTGTCAACGAGCACATGGATATTCAAGCGTAACTTTTGGAAAATATCAAAAAGATTTAGGCATATGTTGTAAAATTTAGGTCATTTGTGGAAATTATCAAACAGGTCTTCCCACTGTTGCAACTGATTAGACTTAGATTATTAAATTATTCATAGAAATTATCAAACAGGTCTTCCCACTGTTGCAACAAATTAGACTTAGATTATTAGATTGTTAGATTATTCAAACAGGTCTTCCTACTGTTGCAACAGATTGACAATCTAATCTATTGCATTATAAAAAACTCAACTTTCATTAGAAAAAATTATTGTCACTACATGTACATGTAATAAAGTGAAGGGTGACTTGAAATTAAAAATTTCTATTTCACAGGCTCTTCTATATACATAGGCTTCAAGCGTCCAGTTAGTACCCCATAAGCCCAGACCTCCTGCAGGTTTGCCACAGCATTGTCGCACAAAAAAGTCATTGGCTCGGCTATTTCTGTGCCGGTCAACAAATATTCAATGTGTGCAAGAGCATGCGAGCCGCTCGCTTTAGCGACATCATTTTTTGGAAGGATCATTCCCCTGTTTCGACCTTCAAAATCCTATGATTTCTTCATCAACACTTCCTTTGGCAAATGATTCATTAGTTTACTCTCCCACAACAAGATGCGAAACAGCACCATCAGTGGCTCCACAAGGAAAAAAAGATTGAAATCGTCGATGAGAGGTATGATAATGCTCAATCTACAGCTCTCGTAGGAGTGTAAAGCGGTCGTTAGCAAATATAGAACCCAACCTGGGTTGGGTGTCGATCCCACAGGGAATAGCTTGGCCAACAAGTAAGTAAAATTAATAGACTTTTGGTGCAAGTCTCGTAAGAAGGGGGGATTATAATAAGTAACCAAAGTAATGAAATAAAAGCTGAAAATAGCAAAGTAAAAAGAGAAAGAGATTGTTACGTTGGTTGTAAACAATGAGAATTGAAGCGTTGGGGTTATGTCCACCTTCAGAGGTATACGTCTCTATTGGCAATGAGTGTGTAGAGTCTTGACATGCAATTGCTTATAGAGAATTGTAGTCGATGGTAAATCCAAGCGTCTCTCGACCTAAACAAGGACTATTTCACTTTAACTCTCTCGAGCTTAAAGCGTGTCTGACGGTACGAATTCTCCAAGAGGTTAGTCCAGTTACGGCACTAGCTTTTTAATAGGAAAGGGTGTCCTACTACCTTGACATTATCTCTTTTCCAGACAAATAACCTTTCTCTCGAACAAGTTAAATGTTAGACTGGCGTATTCTTGCGTTTGCAACCGCAAAGAATGTAGATTAAGATGAAGAGCGTAATGATATAAGCAATATACGTGTCTTGAACTCACAAACTCACAGCTATAGATAGTAACTCATTCGGCTTCCATAACCCCAACTAAGATGTTTAATTACCCATGAATGCGAAGGATATCACGTTTTGCATGGTGGATGGCGTGAAAAGTAGGTGTTTAGGCGTGTGGTTTTTGTGATTCCGTAGCAAGTAACGATTCTCTTGTTGTGGAATTTAAGAATAGAAGAGTAGATTAGAAGTGTTTGTAGTGGAAGATGAGAGGGATGGAAGAAAATTAATAGTTTAAGAATTGAAGAATTAAGAATGTTAGAAGATGAATTGTATCTCTCCACTAAGGGAGGACTTCCTTCTCCACTAAGGGAGGACTTGCCTCTCCACTAAGGGAGGACTTCCTTCCCTTCCTTTGTGAGCTTTCTTTTGCGTCAAGTAAGCCATAAAATGCTGTATTTTGCATCATTTATACCTGAAACTTTCCTAATCATGTTCGTTAGCTCATTTACAGGAAAAAGGACTAAAAGTGCATGAAATATATAATTTGTTCTCAAAACTAGGCTAAAATATGGGCAAAATATATTGATATAGGCGTGTAAATTCGCCTATCATCAACACCCCACACTTGCAGCTTTGTTCGTCCTCGAACAAAATATCATGTCCTTCTAAGCATCAACTTAGGGTTTTTACAGCAACAACACAAAACATTCTTCAAGACAAGCACAAAAATTATCAACAAAGAGTAGCTTCCCGATTATAAGTAGAAACAGTTTAACCTCAAGCATAGACTCGTGATGGTGATCAACTCGCATGCAAACGTTAAGGTACATAGAATCATATACAACTATCCAAAACTCATCAACCATGTGTGTCTCACAATATAGTACCCATAATTACTCACAAATATAGCATATTTTTCAAACATGGGTATCAAAATGTCCTTGCTCTCACTCTCACAAAGAATTCATATGTAGCAACTGATGACCATAGGCTTGCCCTTAATGTAGTACTCTACTAAATGTCAGAATGCTAAGCTTAGGATCAAGTAGGTCTTTTGATGGTTGTAATGTAGGCTAAGGGACGGGTAGGATCAGCTATTTTGGCCAGAAATAGTGACTAAGTTCCTAAGCACTTTAATACATCACATTGTATCATTGACACTTTTTTCTTTCAACCTTTCTTTATTTTATTCTTCCACCCTTGTTCTCATCTTTTGTTTCTCAATTTTAAGCACAACTCACTTTTCAGCTTTCTTTTCCTTTTTCTTTTCACAACATACCTCTTATGATAGCACTTTCTTTTTCATAACACATTCAAGCACCATTACAATTTAAAGCATCATACTCACCCAATTTCCTCTTATGTTGTCACATGACTTTTTCACTTTAAATCACTTAGGAATTTGGATCAAATTACAGTCTTGAAAAAAAATGGATTAGGCTTACATACAAGGTTGTCAAAGAAATAGGCTAAAGGCTCAAAAGGGTTTAACTAGGGATGATGTCCATGGGTAGGTAAGACAAAGGTAAACATGTATAGGTTGCCAAAGAAATGCCTAAATCATCTCCTAAACTCACACTCCTTATTTTCGCTTTGCATACATACCGGGCAAGTTCTAGCATCAACCACAAACATAGAATATACTATTATCTCACACACACAAGGCACATGGTCGACTTGATTGGAAGTAATATAGACTCTCGACCCAACAAGTGAAGGAATTGAGTCACACAATATCACATAATAAGTCACAACTAGAGCCTAAATGTCTCAATAGTCACAATTGTAGCACATACTCTTGTTCTAATCTCATGCTGCCTATCAAAATAATTTCATGCGTAGCTAGAAAAATTTTACTCCTAAAAAATTAGAAAAAACGTCAAACGAAAAAAATGGACTAAAAAAAAATAAAGTAAACAAGCAAACATACAAACATAGGTGCAAACAAAGAAGTATAACATGCAGATTCTGCCACCCCACACTTAGACGGGACACTGCCCTCAGTGGAAAATAAATGCGAAGAACCTGGTTTAGTCGGACTCCTCATCAATGTCGGGGGTCATACCCCCTTCGTCAGAATCATCATAAGAGTCATCGTCAGAGTTCTCCTCATCATCAGAATCAGGCAAGCGTCTATCATCATCAGTTGGCACGTCATCGTCAAGAGGTTCCTCAAAATATACGCCCACTCCACACATCTCCTGGGCATGCCTATTCATTGGGTAGTCGTGGTCCAGCTGTTGGAGCTCTTCAGCAGTTGGAATACGTCCACCACTCATCATAGTGAATCGCGTCATGCCATAGAGATGACGGAAGAAACTCTCGTCACGAGCATGTCTCTCCGCAGTGGTAAGGTTGACTCCATGCGTTGTTTCAGCATCTTTGACCTTGGTGAGGTCAACCTACTTTGGGTTATGTGGGAGTTTTTGGTCAGCTGGTTCCTCTTCTATATCCTCCTTCCGCAACATTGCTGTCAACAAATTGCCGAATGTGAAATGGGACCTCCGGTGGAGTCTGGCCTTCCTCATGGTAGATCGAATGATTGCCCCAAAGTTGATAGGGACATTCGTCATCAACGCATAAACCAAACACACTCTATCTCTCGATATCTTGGTGTATTGCATCCCAGGAATAAGGCATGAGTTGACAATGCGCATCCAGATTCTTGCTTCCCTATTTAGTGGAGCATAGGGGAAGGTGTTGTGACGGCCTGTTTCCTTATGTCTGCCCCATCTTGCCATCGATATGCTTCCACAAAACGTGTGTCTTATTGCTCTGTAAGGAGGCCTGCTGTACAGCTCTTTGTATGGTGCTGTGTCAACCGAAGGTAGGCCAAGAAAAGAGTTGATCCAATCCGCTGTAAGCTGTAACACTTGGCCCCGAATTTTGACTTTGTTGCCTGTTGTGTTTGGCGACCAGTTGGCATAAAACTCTCTTGTCAAGTCAAGATTGCACTCTCCCATGTCACGGAAGATGAAATCCAGCTTCAAAGCCATTATTTTCGCCAACATACGCGGCTCTTTCTTTGCTAAGGTCTCCTTGTTGATCAAGTCGACATGCACGTACTTCCTTTCTTTGTTGCTGCTGTACCATGCCTTGGCTTCTTCCTCAAGAACCCATTTGATTCCGAACATTCTGCGTGGTAGGTGTGCTGAAGATAATTCTCCTTGGTCTTTTCGACTTCTCTTCTTGTCCTTTCGGGACGTGGTCGCCTTCTCCTTGCCTTGCTTTGCTTTAGGTGCCATTGTACCTGAGACTAGAAATAATGTTAGTTGTAGCACCATCTCACGTTGTACAATCTATATGCAAGCACTAGGGGTACCACCCCACACTTAATCTTGTTAACATAAATCAGTGAAGTGAAAGTGGTCGAGTACTCAGATTTCGTCGACATACGTTTTAGGAGTGTATTCCGACAAGAAAATCAGCATTACATCACTTATTTGCAGCCGTTGGACTACTTTCATGGTGGATATAGCACGCTACAACCTAGGGGATACCACATGGAATCATTATTCTTACAACAAGCACAACCTCCTAAGTCGATAGGTACTATAACCTTATCCCGATGGCCGGGAAGGTCTATCATGTAAGCATCCAAACAACAATCTTAAGCAATATTCATAGTTATAACAATTCAGTAATTATCATAACAATGCTATCAGAGCAAAATTCAAGTCGGAAACAAGTCAAGAATTCCCTACGTAGATATTCACTCACACGTTTTTGCAACAATTATCCAAACACATGATCATCACCATCAATCTCACATGATTTAGCAAAATATAATAAGCATAGCAACGTAGTACTTAATATAAATAGATGAAGAATAAGAGAGCACTTACTTGCTTGAAGATTGTGGAGAAGTTGTGGATTGGAAGAACAAAGGAAGAAAATTTTGAGAGGATTTGGAGTGATATGCGGCGCCTTTAGGGTTGGTTCTAATGTGATTGTGTTATAAAACCAAGTCCCCTTTATATAGGAAGAGTATGGGTCGGGTTATGACCCATTTACAATCGGATTTGGGGACAAAATCACCACATATGTGGCGCATATCCCTCGGCATATCACTTACATATGCGGCGCATTGTCCATGGCATAATGGGACATATGCGCCGCATAGTCTATGGCCTTTCTAGACATATGCGCCGCATAGTCTATGGCATTTGGTCTCAGTATCTCAAATGCCATAGCATAGGCGGCGCATAGTCAAAAGCATACCTAGGAATAGGCGGCGCATAGTGTATAGCACACTAGATTCCGAGTCCTTAGGCTATAGAATAGGTTGTGCATCGGTCGTGGCCTATTTTTACCAAGGCCTAGCCTTCCTCGAAGCCTATTATGACGTGAGAAAGACTCAATTCATAGCCTTATGCATCACCATTCCTAACTTACCGACTTTACCATACAATGCGTCCAAATCGTCGATTGAGATCAATCTCCTCGTCGCGTACTTCTTGCACCTATACTTGCTCAAAACAAAATGAAAACGATTAGTACGATGGGTTGCCTCCCACCAAGTGCCTTAGTTTTGGTCGTGGCACGACTCTTATTTTTGGATTTTCATTTATCAAGAAGAAAAAAAATACTAAAGCGACGAAATAATAAAACGATAAAATGACAAAACGATAAAACAATAAAATGATGGGTTGCCTCCCATCTAGCGCCTTATTTATTGTCGTGGCTCGACGTAGTAATCTCGAGTACCTAGACTTCGTCGAGATAAGTGATGGCCATGTCATTCATCGAGTCAAGAGGACCGATATATGGCTTGACACGTTGGCCATTCACTTTGAAGATAACACCCTCATTGTTTTCCAATTCGACTACTCCAGATGAGTAGACTTGGATGACTTTAAATGGACCAGACCACTTTGATTTTAACTTACCTGGGAAGAGCTTGAGTCTGGAGTTAAAGAGCAGTACCATGTCACCTTTTTGGAAGTTTCGTCTAACAATCCGCTGATCATGATACTTCTTCATCCGCTCCTTGTATAAATCTGATCTTTCGTATGCATGGAGACGAAATTCATCTAGTTCGTTCAGCTGCTCCAACCTCAGGTTCTTCACATCATCCCAATTCAGATTCAAGTGCTTCAATGCCCACAATGCCTTGTATTCAAGCTCGATGGGTAGATGACAAGCCTTCCCATAAACTAGCTGATAAGGTGACATGCCAATGGGTGTCTTGAATGCAGTCCTATACGCCCATAGTGCATCATCTAGCTTTCGAGACCAATCCTTCCGATTCGCATTAACCGTCTTGGCAAGGATTTGCTTGATCTCGCGGTTGGAAACCTCAACTTGTCCACTGGTTTGTGGATGATAAGGCGTAGCTACCTTGTGTTGCTTGACTCCATACTTGGCCAATACAGATTTGAATAGCTTGTTGCAAAAGTGAGATCCTCCATCACTTATGATAGTACGAGGTACTCCAAAGCGAGAGAAGATATTCTTCTTTAAAAATGCTACAACACGCTTTCCTTCGTTGTCAGCCAATGCTACAGCTTCAACCCATTTCGACACATAATCCACAGCAACCAAGATGTACTTCATTCCAAACGAATTCACGAATGGTCCCATGAAATCAATACCCCACACATCAAAGAGTTCTACCTCCAGAATTTTGGACATGAGCATTTCATGGTGTTTTGAAATAGCACCTTGATGTTGGCATTGGTCACACCTTCTCACATAGTCGTGTGCATCTCTGAATATTGTAGGCCAATAATAACCACTTTGCAAGACTTTCCTTGCCGTTCGATTCCCTGCATGATGTCCTCCAACTTGCGAAGTGTGGCATGCTTCCAATATAGTAGGCACTTCTTCATGGGATATACATCGTCGAATGATACCATCCGCGCATCTTCGAAACAAATAAGGCTCATCCCAATAGTAGTGCTGAACGTCATGCATAAACTTCCTCCTCTGGTGGTAAGATAAATTGGAAGGTAACACATTACTCACCACGAAATTTGCAAAGTCGGCATACCATGGTAATTTCTTCATTGTTGTCGCTAGTATCTCTTCGTCAGGGAATGCATCATCAATCTGATTTTCTGGTTGCGCCACATACTCATTCTCAAGTCTAGATAGGTGATCAGCCACTTGGTTCTCGCAACCTCTTCTATCTTTGACTTCGAAATCGAACTCTTGCAGCAGCAATACCCATCGAATCAGCCTTGGTTTTGCATCCTTCTTTGTCATTAGATACCTAAGAGCTGCATGGTCTGTATGAACGATCACCTTAGTACCCAATAGATAGGCACGAAACTTTTCAAACGCATACACAACCGCTAGGAGCTCTTGTTCAGTGACAGTGTAGTTCCTTTGGGCTTCATTTAGGACCTTACTCGTATAGTAGATAGGATGAAACAATTTCTCCTTTCTCTGTCCAAGAACAGCACCAACGGCTACACCACTAGCATCACACATGACTTCGAATGGGAGCGTCCAATCTGGTGCTACCATGATAGGGGCTTCAATGAGTTTTTCTTTAAGGCATTCGAATGCCTTTAAACAATCATCGTTAAAATCAAACTTCGCATCTTTCTCCAATAGCTTGCACAATGGACTAGAAATTCTGGAGAAGTCTTTGATGAATCTTCAATAAAAACCGGCATGGCCAATAAAACTACGAACTCCCTTCACCGAAATTGGAGGCGGTAGCTTCTCAATTACTTTTATTTTGGCGCGATCAACCTCTATTCCTCTTTCGGAAATCTTGTGCCCAAGAACGATTCCTTCTTTTACCATGAAGTGGCACTTTTCCCAATTCAGCACAAGGTTGAACTTTACACATCTTTGTAATGCCATGCTCAAGTTCACCAAACATGCGTCAAAGGACTCACCAACAACTGAAAAGTCGTCCATAAATACCTCCAAAGTGTCTTCTACCATATCAGAGAAAATAGACATCATACAACGTTGAAAGGTGGCTGGTGCGTTGCACAACCCGAATGGCATGCGTTTGAAGGCAAAAGTACCATATGGGCATGTAAACGTTGTCTTCTCTTGGTCTTCGGGGGCAATACAAATCTGATTGTAACCTGAATAACCATCCAAGAAGCAAAACCATCCTTTCCCCGCTAATCGATCTACCATTTGGTCCATAAATGGCATGGGGAAGTGATCCTTGAGAGTCCAAGAATTCAGCTTGCGGTAGTCCATGCATACTCTCCATCCAGTAACGGGCCTGAGTGGAATAATCTCATTCTTTGCATTCGCAACCACCGTCATACCTCCTTTCTTGGGAACACATTGTACTGGGCTTACCCATGTACTGTCAGAAATAGGATACACGACTCCTGCGTCTAACCACTTGATAATCTCCTTCTTCACCACCTCTTGCATTGGTGGGTTTAGACGTCTTTGATGTTCAATGGTAGGTGTGCACTTTTCTTGAAGCTGAATTTTATGTGTGCAAATCCCAGGTGGAATACCAATGATATCCGCAATGGTCCATCCAATAGCTCTAATATACTTGCGTAAGATTGCAATAAGAGATGCAACTTGTTGCTCACCTAAATCGGCTGCCACTATGACTGGAAGAGTGTTTTCGCTTCCTAAGAATGCGTACTTCAAATGGCTTGGCAGCTCCTTCAATTCTAACGTGGGTGGTTCTTCAATAGATGGCTTAACTGGTGGTGTGGGTCGATTCTTGAGATCAAGATCCAGCTTCTTGGGAGTATAACGATATGTTCCTAATCCCGATAGAGCACAAATATCATCTTCAGAAATTTCAGCATCATCATCCTCTTCTTTCATGAACAAAGCCTCTAAAGGATCATCAAGAATTTGCTCTTCTGCAAGTAACTCTTTCTCGTCATCAAAGACAACATCAGCCACCGAAAATACACTTAGATCTTTGGGTTGCTTCATTGATTTGCAAACATCAAAGCGAACCACTTCATCATTTATTCGGAATGAAAGCTCATTAGCTCTCAAATCTATGAGCACACTTCCCGTAGCAAGGAAGGGGCGTCCCAAGATTATGGGAACCTCTGAATCTGCTTCACAATCCAAGATGACAAAGTCTGCTGGAAATATGAATGAAGATACCTTTACCAAGACATCGCATAGAATACCAACCGGTCGTTTTACCGACCTATCCGCCATCACAAGCCTCATATTAGTTGGTGTAGGATCTCCTAACCCCAACTTCTTATAGATCGATAATGGCATCAAGTTGATGCTGGCTCCTAAGTCACACAATGCTTTAGCAAAGTCCAAAGATCCGACGGTGCAAGGAATCGTGAAAGCTCCGGGGTCGGCCTTCTTCTGAACTATCGATCGAGTAGCAATTGCACTATAATGATGCACATCATCTTTCAGCTCATAGCTTGCTGCCCTCTTCTTAGTCAAAAGATCTTTCATAAACTTCGCATACCCAGGCATTTGTTCAAGTGCCTCTACCAATGGGACATTAATAGTCAGCTGCTTCAACATGGTCATAAATTTGCTGAACTTAGTGTCATCGGCCACCTTCTTCAATCTTTGTGGAAAAGGTGGTGGTGGGTATGGAAGTGTTCTCTCCATGGCTTTCTTGTCCTCTTGCTTCCGTTTATTATTTTTTTCAGGCTGCACGTCACTAGGTGAAATGTCCTTGACGTTAGAAGTAGATATTGCGGCTTCTTCTCTTGTGACGTCACTAGGTGTGGCGTCCATATCTGCTGTTCCGTCAACCACTTGCTTGCCTTTTTCTGAAGTTTCCAGCACCTTACCACTCCTGGTAGTGATGGCCATGCATGACCCATCATTCCTTGGGTTTTGGACTGTATCGCTCGGTAAGGTGCCAGCCTTTCTTTGATTGAATGCTGCTGAAAGTTGGCTTAATTGCTGCTCTATTTGCTTGATAGAAGTGGAATGAGAATCAACTAGTTGCTTCATGGAGGCCAAATCGTCAATTACCTCCTTCACTCCTGCGCTCGTTGCTTCCACTCCTTTCAATAACTTAGCCATCATGTCTTCCATAGAATTAGATGTGGTGGTATCACGTTTACCAGGTGGAACGTACAAACCACTATTTTCATTATTTTTCTTCCAACTACCTTGGTCTTTGCTTCCAGATTTAACATAATAGTTCCGACCTTGGTTTCCTTGGGCATTCCCACGGAAACCCCCCTGATTGTTCAAGTAGTTGGCCTCCTCTTCCGAATCAGATTCGTCTCTTCCTTTTGACGCAATAGCTTTCACTTTTTCAGTCTTCCCTAATAGATACTTTGTAAGAAGATCCATTTGGGTTTTCATGTGCGCCATGTCTTAATCACGTTCTTCTTCTCTTCTTCTTTGGTCTGCAGACATGCCAATAGATAAAGTGGGGCTTGCTACCTCAGAATCCCTGGAATGCCAAGCTCTACTTTGTTTCATCATACGATCTAGCATGTTGCTTGCTTGACCAAAGGTGAGGTCCATAAAAGAACCTCCAGCTGCGTTGTCTACCACTGGTTTAGTTACTGAATTCAAGGCTCTATACAAGATCTCCATGAGGTGAACATTAGTCATGTGATGGTTTGGGCATCTCGTTAGCTTTGTCTTGAACCTCTCCCATGTTTCGTGAAGAGCTTCAGAGGGAAGATGACGAAAGTTGCTGATTTCATCTCTTAATTGAGCCCTCTTGGATGGCGGAAAGAATCTTTCTAGGAAAGCGTCTCTCAATTGCCTCCAATTTGTAATAGAATCAGGAGTCAGCCCATTCAACCATAATGTTGCCTCCCCAGACAGAGACAATGGAAATAGACGTAATCGAATAGCATTCTGACCAACACCAGGATTGTTAAAAGACTTGCATGTAGAAATAAAGTTGATGAGATGCATATTCGGATCATCGCCTGCTAGTCCACCAAATAACCCCTTGAGTTGCAATAACTGAATCATGGTGCTAGTGATGTTGAATTTGGCTCCGGGCGCTAATGGTGGTGGAATTATAGCTCCAGTGGCTCCGGCACCATCAAGATCATCATCATCATCGTCGAAAGCTGGTTGCAAAGGTTGGCGATCATATCTGTACCGAGCTTGTCGACCTCTTCGATTGGCAGGTGTTGCAATTTCAGCGCCATGCCTTGGGTTTATCAACTCGTCATCTCCTAAATCTTCATCGTCAGGATTTGTTGCTCGTCCAGGATTATCAATGTTTTGTTGTTGGACTTGAGCAGCGGTAAGAGCAGCTAATCTTGCTTGCTCGTGTTGAGCAGCCATCCTGTCGATTTCAGCTTGTGCTTCCATTCTTCTAATTCGTTGTGGTTCAGGATTGATTGGTAATAACGGTTGACCAGAACTTCTAGTATGGGGCATGCACTAAAAGAAAAGCCTGCAATAAACAAAAACAAAAACTAAACGTAAAAGTACGAGAATCTTTGACCAAAGGGTCTAGTAATTATCACGAACTTGATTGACACTCGTATTCCCCGGAAACGGCGCCAATTTTTGATAACGCTCAATCTACAGCTCTCGTAGGAGTGTAAAGCGGTCGTTAGCAAATATAGAACCCAACCTGGGTTGGGTGTCGATCCCACAGGGAATAGCTTGGCCAACAAGTAAGTAAAATTAATAGACTTTTGGTGCAAGTCTCGTAAGAAGGGGGGATTATAATAAGTAACCAAAGTAATGAAATAAAAGCTGAAAATAGCAAAGTAAAAAGAGAAAGAGATTGTTACGTTGGTTGTAAACAATGAGAATTGAAGCGTTGGGGTTATGTCCACCTTCAGAGGTATACGTCTCTATTGGCTATGAGTGTGTAGAGGCTTGACATGCAATTGCTTATAGAGAATTGTAGTCGATGGTAAATCCAAGCGTCTCTCGACCTAAACAAGGACTATTTCACTTTAACTCTCTCGAGCTTAAAGCGTGTCTAACGGTACGAATTCTCCAAGAGGTTAGTCCAGTTACGACACTAGCTTTTTAATAGGAAAGGGTGTCCTACTACCTTGACATTATCTCTTTTCCAGACAAATAACCTTTCTCTCGAACAAGTTAAATGTTAGACTGGCGTATTCTTGCGTTTGCAACCGCAAAGAATGTAGATTAAGATGAAGAGCGTAATGATATAAGTAATATACGTGTCTTGAACTCACAAACTCACAGCTATAGATAGTAACTCATTCGGTTTCCATAACCCCAACTAAGAGGTTTAGTTACCCATGAATGCGAAGGATATCACGTTTTGCATGGTGGATGGTGTGAAAAGTAGGTGTTTAGGCGTGTGGTTTTTGTGATTCCGTAGCAAGTAACGATTCTCTTGTTGTGGAATTTAAGAATAGAAGAGTAGATTAGAAGTGTTTATAGTGGAAGATGAGAGGGATGGAAGAAAATTAATAGTTTAAGAATTGAAGAATTAAGAATGTTAGAAGATGAATTGTATCTCTCCACTAAGGGAGGACTTCCTTCTCCACTAAGGGAGGACTTGCCTCTCCACTAAGGGAGGACTTCCTTCCCTTCCTTTGTGAGCTTTCTTTTGCGTCAAGTAAGCCATAAAATGCTGTATTTTGCATCATTTATACCTGAAATTTTCCTAATCATGTTCGTTAGCTCATTTACAGGAAAAAGGACTAAAAGTGCATGAAATATATAATTTGTTCTCAAAACTAGGCTAAAATATGGGCAAAATATATTGATATAGGCGTGTAAATTCGCCTATCATCAAGGTACGTTGGAGTCATAAACATTAATCGTTCCCTCCTCAAGTAGTATCTCAAAATCCCGATAGTGCATGCCGTTCACTCTAATGATTGCAAGAATTCTTTTTGCCTCGGTCCAGCTCTTGCCGTGTGGATTTGGGCCTATCTCCTCTAACATATCTTAATATTTCTTCTTTATCCAAGACCAACGTAGGAACTAGGAAATCAATTCCCACGCCAAGGGTTGACGCCTCTCCATTGAGTTTATCGTACCTATCCTTAAGCTTCTTGCAGAAGTCGAGGTCCATTATCCTATTGGCAGCGTCATAAGCTTCCCAATACGTTAATTGCCTTTTCCTCATGAGGTAGAGAATTATGTTAACATGCTGTGAGATAAGAAGTTAATTTTTAAAGAAGTAAAGTTTTATACAGGTTAGTAATTGTAAAGATGCAACGGATGGTCCATCTGTTCATAGGGTTCTCTGAATCAATAATCTGATGCAACTTATGCAACAGATGGATAATAAGTTGCAACAAAACCACCATCAGTTGCACCAGTATACCCAGCTATTGCAACAGATGTGAAATTTGTTGCATAACTTCTTCCTCATGGGGTAGATTAGAAGGGATAGGTTAGGAAAAGTAAACTTGCCTTATCCTCATACGGCATACGCATATCAGTTATAGTCTGGAAGTCTTGAGGGGAAAGGGAGGCCTGGGGTAATCTGGTGCGCCTGGCTTGGCATTCTTGGCCTGTCGCAGATCCCTCTTCTCTTCGACGCCAAGTTCCGCATATATGTCCACCATCTTGACTGGCCCCTGAACTTCAACATCTTTTGGAGAGGGAGAAATTGCAATTTCTTTTGATTTTTGAGTGGAGAGTATGTCTCTAATTGCTCTTTTCTTTCTCCTAACCAACATTGTAGGAGTGTGTGGCTCCCTCACCTTCTTGGATAGTATGACGCACCTCTTAGATTTGAATTCCTCGATAGCTTTAGAAATAGCCTTTACTTTTTCAAAGAGTTTATCCTGTTTGTCCTTGCACTCATCGCATTCGCAATGAGAACACGAGGGTGAAGAGGGGTGAGAGAGGCCTGTGTAAGGGCGAAAAGGGGTGTTTTCAAACATATTTATTCTTTCTTGAGCATCAACATACTCATCATCATGAGTGGTAGCAGCATCAACATGTCTGTCACCAACACCAACAACTCCACCAGAAGAAGCACCCGGATCTGCCTTAGTAAAAGGTTGGTCATGAAGAGCCTCCACATTAGGCTGACCTTACCTAACTGCTCTTCTTATGGCTGTTGCTCTAGCCAATTTCTTCTTTATTAACTCCATCGTTGGGTCTGCAATAGTATCAACATGACCAAGAGTAATTTAAGAAGTCATCACCGACTCCTCCTCAGTAGGCACGATCCATGGATGCACAACCTATAAAAAAGAAAAAAAAGATAGATGTATTTAAATCGTATAATATAATAATTTTCACAGTTGGGCTACATTTTAAAAAAAGGACCCATGTATTGCCTACTTTGCAGTATATGGTTAAAATCCATTTGAGTCTGGTTCAGAGAAACAGAGCAACACATGGATAATCTGATGTAAAATATCAATCATCTATTGCAACAACTGCACAAGACGGGTAATCTGTTATGCAAGAGATGATCTGTACGTCACAATAGATGAATGATATATTATCAGATTAAACATCTGTTGTATAATTTGCAGTAGATGGTTGATCTTTTAGGAGTCGGGTTCAGAGAATCAAAGCCATAGATGGGTAATCTGATACAAGATATACCCCATCGCAACAAATGTCCCATCTGGTGCATCAGATATAATATCTCATGCACCAGATATAACATCTGTTCATTATCTTGCTTATCTTTAAGTAGAATTATTTTACTTGAAGAAGACGTACTGCATTATCCGGAGGGTTAAAGAGATCAACTTCCTTAATATTGGTGTTGCTCTTTGCAGCCAACCACCTAAACATCCTTGGATGAGAAACCTTATCCAGGTAATCCATTAACATCTTTCGGAGGGGAGGAATGACTTCAAATGCCCAAGCCTAAAAAGTGTAAATAGGAAGCAAGCAAAAAAATCATAATAACTATATTCAATATAAATTAATGGATGAGTAACATTAGTGATTAATTTTACCATGAAATCCCAAGGAAAGCCGTATAATGTGATCGTCCCTGAGGATAGCTTTGTCAATAAATATTGGACAGTCAAGTAGAAGCTGTCATATCCCTAGGGATAATTGTTGAATTTATCAAAATCCTCAGCACGCGGCAACAAATCATCTTCTAGGACCTTGTTGACGTCTCTTGCTAATATAACCAAATGGTCAAACCAAACTAAGCATAATTGCTCCCTGTACTGCTCTGGTATGGTTTTATCCTCGAGATCTGTCAACAAATCCGATGCTTTGTAGCCATGTCGAGCAATGTCAAACAACCCATATATTTTTCATTGCATTTTCTTGCCTTGGATCTTTTGCGGGGTGGTGGTCCTTCTGGACGATGGCATCTCAGGTCCATCACTATGGCAAACTCTTGCAAGCCAAAACAAACAGGCATGCCAAAGTAGTTGATCCAGATTTCATCCATCTTCTTTTTGCCCCCCTCCTCCGGATCTTTATCATCCCCCGTGTACTTGATCCTGCGCTTGAGAAGACCATATACCATTGTCATAGGGAAACGGATACGGGCAGAGAGGTCCTCAGGTATCTCAAGAAAGCGTCCAAAGCATCTCTTCTTAAAAAGTCCGCCTATGTTTTCGTTCTTCATAATTTTCATAAAATGTTCAAAAATTTTCCTCATATGACATTTAAGTACAATTTGACCAGTTAGTTGTTTTCCTTCTGGGTCATTTATTGGCATCACAACTTCAAACCTGTCAATACTAAAAGTTTTGACAGGATCATGCTGGGATGTCGATATTAACTCACGCCCCTTCGATGATCCATTATCATCATGTTGATTATCATCCTCTTTCTCTTTCTGACTCTCCAATTCCTTCTCTTTCTCACTTTTATTTTCTTTATCACCATCTATAGACCCTTGTCTACCTTCCTCAACGTTATTTTCACATCTCTCCCCAGCTTCACTTTTCCCTACTGAGATTGTTCAGGAAGCTCCTCCGAATCCCTCTGTATTGTAGCCTTTTTTTGAGTGGTCAGACGTTGATCCACTTTCACTTTTTTTTCTTTTGGGAGACATGTTTTACCTACAGACAAAGAAAAACAAAAATTACATTACAGTTGATGTATGCATAGATTTTAAAAATACATTACAAACACCACGAATACCGACACACCAACAACCACCACCACAAACACTACCAACCATGCCAACAAATAAACAAACACCACGAATACCGACACCACCACAAACATCACCAACCAATGCCACCACCGTTCCACCACGACGACCACAAACACCACCACCACCAACACCATCCGACTATACCACGACAGTCAACGGAACACTGCAATGGAAAATAAGGATTTATTGAGTTTGTCCTACAATTTTACAATCAAAACTCAAAATTGTAAACCTATTCTCGAAGATAATACAACTAAAAGTTTTATTTTTCATCATTAACTTAAAAGCCCTTATTTTTTAGAAAAAAAATAAATATAGAGCTCTTCTCGAACTCTGTTGCCTAAGAAGAAAAAGAAAACGACTGATACAAGCAAGAATGATGTCGAAAATAACACCTATATGGTCGAAAATAAGAAGAAAAATGATCTGTTGTGGAGGATTGAGCAAATTTATTGAGTAGTTGTTGTCTGTACTGTATTGTTGAGTGAGAATGAGAGAGAAAGAGCCAGACCTCGAGATTTGAAATTATGAAACATTTTGTATGGGTTGAGTTGTATTTTGGAAAAGAATGACAAGTAGTTTTGAAAATGTTAATTTGGTCCAAAATGATCTTCATTATTTTTAAAATCATAAAATATATGTATAATTTTTAAAATCATATAAATACAATTGAAGTTGTAGTTGACCGAGTACTCTAGGAGGTGACCCTGTGAAAACTAACCCCTGGTCCTAGATTAATCTATTTAGGATTCTAACATATGAACTCAATTCAAATTGTAAAAAATAAATGTTCAACATGTTGCGTCAGATTTTTCATCTGTTGTAAATTATCAATCAGATTAGGTAACAACAGATTACGAATATGATGTAAATTATCAAACAGATTAAGTCATCTACTGCGACAGATTACCCATTTGTTGTAAATTATCAAATGAATTGTCATATGTCGCAACAGATTACCCATATGTTGAAAATTATTAAATAGGCCCTACCATCTGTTGTGGCTGACCCTATGAGAACTCACCCCTAGTCCTAGATTAATCGATAGTTGATATTATGAGAACTCACCCCTAGTCCCAGATTATTCAATCAAGGTGTTAGTACCCTAGTCATAGATTAATTAATTAAGGTATCAGTCTAACATATGAGGTAGTAAGAATCGGTTCAGCTTAGAGTGATCGATCACCGACTCTGGTCGGAAGGAACGCAGTACCGTTTTATCATGCAATTGACAAAAGACTCAATTGAAGTTGTAGTTGACCCTATGCGAAATCACATTCAATTAAGGTATTAGTCTAACATATGAACTCAATTGAATTATATATAAATAAATGTTCAACCTGTTGTAACAGATGTCTTTTCTATTGGATTAAATCAAACAGATTATGTAATCTGTTGCAACATATTACACATCTGTTGTAAACTATCATACAGATTAAGCCATTTGTTGCGACAAATCATGAATCTGTTGTAAACTATCAAACAGATTAAGTCATCTATTGCAATAGATTACCCACCTGTTGTAAAGTATCAAATGGATTGAGTCATATGTTGCAATAGATTACCCATCTATTGTAAATTATCAAATAGGCGCTGTCATATATTGTAGTTGACATTATGAGAACTCACCCCTAGTCCTAGATCAATCAATTAAGGTATTAGTCTAACATATAAGGTAGTAAGAATCGGTTTGGCTTAGAGTGATCAATCGCCGACTCTGGTCGAGAGGAATGCAGTACTGTCTCATCATGCAATTGACAAAAGACTCAATTAAAGTTGTAGTTGAACCTATATTCAATTAGGTTATTACTACCTTAGTCCTAGATTAATCAATTAAGGTATTAGTCTAACATATGTGGCAGTAAGAATCGGTTCAACTCAGAGTTATTGATCGACGACTCTAGTTGGGAGGAATGCAGTACCGTCTCATCATGCAATTGCCAAAAGACTCGATTGAAGTTATAGTTGACCTTATGAGAACTCACCACTAGTTCCAGATTATTCAATCAAGGTATTAGTGCCCTAGTCCTAGATTAATCAATTAAGGTATTAGTCTAACATATGAGATAGTAAGAATCATCTCAGCTCAGAGTGATCGATCGACGACTTTGGTCGGAGGAATGTAGTACCATCTCATCATGAAATTTTCAAAAGACTCAATTAAAGTTGTATTTGACCCTATGAGAACTCACATTCAATTAAGGTTTTAGTCTAACATATTAACTCAATTGAAATTATATATAAATAAATGTTAAACCTGTTGCAACATATGTCTTTTCTATTGGATCAAATCAAACAGATTAGGTAATATGTTGCAACATATTATCCATCTGTTGTAAACTATCAAACAGATTACGTCATTTGTTGTGACAGATCACGAATCTGTTGTAAACTATCAAACAGATTAAGTCATCTGTTGCACTTAAATATTTTTTGATCTTTTTTTTATAAAGTAATTTAGGTATTTCCTGTCCGAGATAAAATAGTTAAAATACTAAGGCAGTAAAACATATTACTCGGTACAACTTTGATAACTCAAAAATCTCCTGAGTGAGTAGTCTTATCTGGTCTTTTCAATGTCACCGTCTCCTAGTGCCCTTCAAAAGTTATTAATGAATATTTAAAACCACCCATATCTAGAACTCCCTCTCCTTTAGCCATAAAGTAGTCTAGACTAGACTCAACTCATAACTCTTCTTTATTCTTTATTCTCAATTATCTTTGTTGTTTCCTTTTTTCCTCTCTTTTCTCTCTTTTTTCGGATGAGGATCCTTTGGGATCTCAACCAATCAATATCTTTTCTTGACTGAACTGGATGTTCTGATCCGTTTGCTTTTTTGACATTGCAGGTATGGTTCAAAGTTGCTCTTTTTATCCCGTCTTCTTCTTTGTATGTCATTTAAATTAGTTATTTACATATGTTGCTATCAATGATTTACCCATTACCAGTTTGCTATTTATTGAGAAAATTGAAGGAAAGGTGACTTTTAAGTCTTGAATGAACAAACTGTTATTTTTATTAAAATATGCGAAAAAAGTCATCTGTTGGGAGAACTTAAAAAGCCTTGTTATCAGTATAGTTTTTTTTATGTCTTTTGTTTGGTACTTTGGTGGTGCTGTTGTTGGGGGTGGTGGCTGTGTTGGAATATATGATGTTTGTATTGTGGATAGTGTTGGAACATGTGGTATTGTTTTGTTTGTTTCTTTGTTGTTGATGTTGTTGGTGGCGGTGTTGCAACAGTTTCCTCAACTATTGCAACTGATGAATCAGTTGTTAGAATAGATGGAGCAATTTTTTGAAGAAATCAAACTAGTAGCAAGGATGGTTTGATTTATTCCAACAGATGGCCCATTTGTTGCAATATGTCATCCATCCTTTGCAAACAATGCCTCATCGGTTGGGCAAATAAGTAATCTGTTGCATCATATTGGTAATCTATTGATTCACTCAATTTTGTGTTACCCTTTTGTAATGTTCTTTTTGTTCTTCTCTTGTTTGAAATCAAATGTATTTCTCTTGTTTGCAGACAAAAAAAATGAAATTGGATCTACTTTTGCTCGGCCAGCATTAAAAGCTAGAGTAAAGATGGGTTCAGAGGAATAAACTGCTTGCAGATGGAACCACTTTATATGTGGGAGTTATGTATTACTGATCAGAAAATACACATCAAGTACAATGATTTTGTGAATGTTTGTTCTTTACCAATTAGGCATTAATTCTTCAAACAAGATATAGAATTTTATAGTTAAGATTGTTAGTTTCGAATTGCTAAGGCTGAGGGACCAAGACGGTGGTGTTGATATCCCGTTACAATTTAATGATGGTTTATGCTCATGTTTTTGTGTCAAGTTTGGGGAAGGGTTCAAGTTTTTGGTGGCAGTGTAAATATCCAATAGTGATTGGACCGATTTTAATGGCACAATGGACTTCTGGAAAAGCCTCTAAAGCCTCGCAATGCAGCAAACAATGATAAAACCAATAGAAATTCCCCTGGTCCAAATTTATATGGATGGGTTATTGGAGGAGATTATTATATTGCAGAAGGTGTTTGGGAGAAAACTTGTGCCGAAAGAGGGAGGTTGAGAAAGCCATATATAATCTTAGTACTTGTTTAAGAGGATACACAGGGTCGGAAGGAAAGTGTAGCGAAATTAGCTTATGAAATTGACATGAAAAATGAAAAAACTGGATGAGATATGAATGTGAAAGTGTATCCTAAAAATGAAAATCCATCAATCATTGAAGGAAAAGAAGAATGGTCAAGAGGAATTGACCTTGTGTATCCTCTTAAACAAGTACTAAGATAATATATGGCCTTCTCAACCTCCCTCTTCCCGCACAGACTTTCTCCTAAACACCTTCTACTGTATAATAGTCTGCTCCACCAATCCATTCATATAAATTTGGACCAGGGAAATTTCTATTGGTTCTATCATTGTTTGCTGCATTGCGAGGCTTCGGAGGCCTTTCAAGAAGTCCATTGTGCCATTAAAATCGGTCCAATCACTATTGGATATTTACACTGCCGCCAAAAATTTGAACCCTTTCCCAATCACAAAAACATGTGCATGAATCGTGTCATTAAATTGTAATGGGATATTGACACCACCGTCTTGGAACACTCCAGCCTTATCAATTCGCATCTACCAAACTAAACTGTACAATTCAGGATCTTGTTTGAAGGATCAGTGTCTAATCATTGGTAAAAAACTTTATTCACAAAATCATTGCACTTTATGTGTCATCACGATAGCTTGACCAATAATATACATAACTCGCATGCATGAAAATGGGATCCATTGCTCGCATCTTATTCTTCCTACCCTATCAGGACATGTTAGTGTTGTTTATTCATCTGCACGAATGTGATGACTGTTAAAATAGAGGTGTGAAAATTCATGACTTTTTATCTTAACACATACAAAACAGTTGATGAATCAAAATCTCCATCTGTAGCAACTGACGAATCAGCTGTTGGAAGAAATCAAAACATCTCCTCCAAACATATGGTCCATCTGTCGCAACAGATAATCTATATGTTGCAATAGATGGTAAATCTATTGCGATGGACCTAACTTTTTTTTAATTAATCTGGACGAATGTGATTACTTCTTTCTAAATATGTTTGTTTCAATTTAGTTTTCCTATTTATAAAATCAAGAGAATTTTATTATATTCTTTCAAGATTACCTCTATTATTAAATGACTACATAAAGTATATTATTCACATTTATACTTTCTAATCATAATTAATAAGGCCAATTTGGTAAAACACTCACCTAATTTATATTTTTATTAATTGGAGTGCTAAGCTCATGGGGCCCAACTAATATGTAATGGAGGGACTATTAAAAAGAGGTGAAGACTTTTTATCTCACACATTCAAAACAGCTAATGAATCGAATACTCCATCTATTGAAACTGAAACTAATGAATCAACTGTCAGAAGATATCAAAACATCTCCTTCAACTTATACATACTATCCACTGTTGCAACAAATAATACATAAGTTGCATCAGATCTCTTATTTGTTGCATATACAAACCATCTATTGCAACAGATGGTAAATGTGTTTTGACAACCGTCTGTTACACATTCAATCCATCTATCTGTTGCAACAGATGCTAAATATATTAAAAATGCTGGATGATCTGTTGCAATAGCTCAATAATAATGTCTTTTATCGATTCTCACCGCTATGAAAAGGTAAGAAGTAATTAGTGTAAAAGAAAAAGCCGCGACTTTTCACAGAAAATAAAATACCACTAGTTTGAATGTAATTAATACAATGGAGCTGAACAGTCTTGCCTTTTGTCCTGACACGTCTAGATTATATTATAGGTCCCTCAATCTTAATTCAACTCTATTTATTTCTTGCATTTTTTCCTTTCATGTGACATCTTCAACCACTTCTCTTCAAAGAGCATATTCCTTTCTCGTTGAGGTAAGTTTTTTTTTGGCGTAAATTTATCAGTTGGTCGTATACGTTGTATTACATTGTGAACATTTTTCCTTACATTTGTCAATTCATGCGTGTTCTAGGTATGCTGATCCTTTTCCGAATATTACTATTCTACGGGACACAGTGCGGGAACTTTAAAGGCAGGTTAATGACCTGCAGAGCGAGTTGGTCGCTGTGAGCGCGACAATGTTCAGAGAGATGTAGAGACTGATGAGAGCCTGCTGCTGCGAGTTGATTGGCCGGCTATCATTAATGATGATGATGATAATAATAATTAGAATGTGTTTTTTCTTTTAGCGTATTAAATTTTTCTATATTGGATCTATACCTAATGTATTTTATTTTTTATTTAATGAAAAATTTACTTTTAGTCAGACTTTGGAATTTTAATTCTTATTCAATTTTCATTCTGTTTTCTTCTAATCTAATACTTGTTAACATGCCGATGGTTAGAGCCAATGTTGAATTCAGTAGCACTAGCAGTTTTGGGTTTTGAGTTCTTTCAACAGTTGGAACCGATTGGTCATGTGTTGGGTTTCAACAGATTATCCATCTGTTTCGACAATTTTTCATCTGTTGAAGGAAAGCATTCCAGTTGTTTATGCAACTGTTGAGAATAATTGTGGTCTGCTGTATTATTTATGTTCATGTTTTGCCTCATTTTATTGATGCACAGGTTATTTAAAAAAAAGACATTTTATATATAATAAATGATAACATTAGGTTCACAAGAATGAGTTAAATAAATAAAAGTCCACAACAAACAAACAACAACACAAGTTTCTGCAATTACAACGATCATAGTGAATTATGATTCGGGCATGTAGTTCTTTGTGGCTAGTGCACTTACATAGGAGCACTTGTTTCTTCTTGATGAAAATGATTCTCCAACTCCACGCCTCCTTTTATATGTTCCCGATTTGATAGTGCTCGGGTCAATATATGGAGGAGGTATTAATCTCCCCATAAGCTCTACTGGAACAACCCAAGATTCTTTGGAAGGCACCGGAGTAATATGCCCACATATGCTATTTCATATTTTTTCCACCGAATAATATTGAGAGGAGTGCTCGTAAACTTCAGGTTCATATTTATGGCCGTATTGAGCTTGAAGGGATGTCATGGCATGTGGACAAGGTATTTTGTCCAAGTCAAAACCTCTACACGTATAAGATCTTGTTTGAAGATCGATCGTGGCAGCATCACCATGACCGATGATACGGAATTTATAATCTGCTATTTTATGAGAGAACAACCTATTCCCCAAACTGATGTTCGTTGATATTTTCTTTTTGATTTCGAGAATAAATCGGGTTTTTTTTTCTGGGCACTTGAACTGCACACGCCTTTTGTTAAAAAAATTGCTATATTTCTCGCTTATTTTTTCAAACATAGCCTTGATGAGAAATTCTTTTTCATCACCAAACAATGAATTCACCGATTCAGCTATGTTTGATGTCATAATAGTGTACCTATAGAAAAGAATCACTTAGTACGACATCAAACTAAACTTGTAAATCAAACAAGACATTAAATTCATACGAATGTACCTATTTACTGGACAGAATGCCCGGCTCCATCTCTTGAAACCAACACGTGCAAGAAATTCTGCTATCTTGGGATTTACATCTACTATTTGATTGAAATGGTCTAAAAACTCCTCTCTACTATATGCTTTAGCTGCTCTATAAAAAAGGGTGACGACCCTTTCATTGTGATAGTTGTTTCGAATGTTCTCTTCAAGATGCCTAATGCAACAACCAAAGTAAGTTGAAGTGAAGAAAAATGAATCCATCTTTGGAATACTTGGATGCCTATCCGATACAAAACACAACTCTTCGGTATCTTCGACGCAACGTCGTAGTTTTTCAAAAAAAAATCCATAAGAGGCATCACATTCCTTGTCCGCTATACAAAAAGCGATAGGAAATTTGTGATTCTCTGCATCCTGTGCCACCACCGCTAGCAGAACTTCATTATACCTGCTCCTCAAGAAGGTACCATCAACGGCTATGCCTTTTCTCAAATGTCAAAAACCTTGAATCCAAGCACCATAGGATACAAAAAAGTACTTGAATCTTCCATTTTCATTCAGATGCAATGTCATCTTACTTCCGAGATTTGTGGACTTAATCATGTAACGGTAAGCATCCAAGACTTCATACCCATGCTCGAGTGTCCCCCGAACCAGGTCCTTGGCAATCCTCATGACTGTATATACCTTCCAATAACTGACCAGGACACCCAAATTCGTAAGGAGATGATTGGCCATAAGCCTTGTTGAAGGGCCTTTGCCATCGGGGAAACTACTCCTGAACTATTCACTAAGGACCTTTTCCGTGGCGTGAGGATTTTGGCCCGAGATGTGATCCGAACCACATGTGTGATTTTTTTCATGTTTATGAATAACGAATCTATCAGAACTTTCATACTTCACCGCTCTTAATTACCACTTGCAGTTTGAATTAGCACATTTGAAGTAAAAGACACTACTCGAATTAATCACCTTCTTTATTTTGAAATCTTTTTTCATGCAAGAAATAATAAACAAAGTGTTAGATAGTTCATTCGTGTCCTTGAATGACATTCCAATAAAAAATTTGGTCCAATCGTCTTGAAGATTTCCAGATTGTGTCGATTGAGAAGAACTGCACATCGTATTGGTCGCATCAACGGGCGTAGGTGTTTGATCATCATCTGGAATATTTATGTCTAGATCATCCAACCTATCATCAAATAAGTCTTCTTTTTCTTCTTCTTCTTCTACGTTCTGTTTCTCATTCTCTCTCATCTTTTCAACCATGTACACTCTTAACAACGGCCTGGTTGAATCACTTAGACAAGAATGCAACCAAACCTAATCGGTTATCTTGAAAGGCAGTACCCTCTGATTTTCAAAGGAGCTGTGCATGTAGCTAATGGAGATTTATTCCAGTTGACAATTCAGTCCACAAAAGCTAATGATTAAGTTCACAAAATCATCATACGAAACATTACTTTGGACTATCATAGCTATCGTCTCTAGCATTTCACCCTCCTTCCAACGCCATACATATCGATTGCTCTTCTCGACCCAATGACCATGACAATCCACCCCTATTGTTATTAATTCCTCCATTAGTGGTACCTAAATAAAGTCATTTGTTAAAAAAAGTTGATAGTGATTTCATAGTGCCGTGAATGAATCCAAACAGATATGTTATCTGTTGCAACAGGTAAGTGATGAGTTGCAATAGATTCTTACCTATTGGGATTCATTTTATGGGTCTGAATATCTGTTGCAATAGATGAATCGCCTGTTGAAATTGATGTTATAACTTAATCACCTTTGAAGCTGATTCCAACAGATGAGTTGCAGTTGCAACAGATAACTAACCTATTGCGACAGATAACTTACCGGATACAACAGGTTATTAATCTGTTGTAACCTATGTTTGAATTGTGTTCAGGTTCTATTGCAATAGGTAACTAATATGTTGCAACATATATGTCAAATGTTGCAACAGATGAGCCATGTGTTTAAACATGAATCCAACATATCAATCTTCCATTGAAATAGATATCTCATCTGTCGCAACAGATGATTTATCTATTTAAATAGATGAATTTTATGTTGGATTCATGATTGGGTTCTATCCATTGTTGGAAAACAACAACACAATATCAGTTACCCAGATGAAAAATTCAACTAAAAATCATAATTTGACTTACCAACGTCTCCTATGAAGTAATGCCAAAGTGGAAAGTGATGTTAGAAACAAAATTTGACCTAAGAAATTGGTCAAATAGCAACAGTAGCGGTAACAACAACAATAACAAATGGTCAACAAGAACAAGATGAAGATGATAATGAAGTAGAAGATGATGATAATGAAGAAGAAGATGATGAATGAAGGAACAACAACAATGAACAATAAAAATAGGTAAGAGAGAGAAAACAACAAAGGGTGAGAAGAGACAGAACGGTGCCTTTTTTTCCCTCCGTTTTCCGTTATATAGGCTAACATTTGGATCAAAGTGTAAATTTAAAAACTTGTGAGTTATTTTCAAACTTCCCCAACTTTCTTAATCCATAATAAAGTAATTGTCACCTCCACCTAATAATTAAGACTTGTGTCACCTACACCTCATTTTAAAACTCTTTTGTCACCTGTGGCCCAACCCCCCTAGTAACCATATCATCCCATACTATGAAAAACCACTATCCAAATAGTGTATAAAGAAATTTTAAAAAGTAAGAGATATCCTCCTCTTTCATTTTCAATTATTTTTTTGTATCTCAAGTATCTTACTGCACAATAGTAAAGATTCTAATTATTTTGGAACCCATTTATTTTCAGCTGACTTGGGGCAGTTTAGGCAAAGTTAAATGAGTATGTGACATGATGGTGAGAAATTTAAGCGCCAACCAAACTGAGTTGTGGTGTAGTGATGGAACTACTCTATCCTTAATCAAAGGTCTTGGATTCGAGCCTGGATATGGAGAAATTTTATTGGGAGCACCAATTTCAGAATAGGCCCTACAATGCTTGATATGAATTAGTCGTGCTCCAATGCAGTTATCGAACACCGAATGAAAAAAAATTTAAGCGTCAAATATTTTGTATATGTATAACCACAAACTTTAGGAGAAGATCCAGCACCACTCTCAGTAGAAGATATATTGTCAGAAAATTGAGGAGAAGATCCAGCACCACAAATTTTGTTTGACATTGTATAAGACTCTTGATCTTGACGTAGTTTTAAGTTTTCAAGCTTGGATTTGCCTTTCTACTCCAAGTATCTTAAATTTGTTTTCCTAGTATTGCATGTTTAGGGTATTCTCCATTACCTATTGGACATTGAAAATTTGTTTTATTAATCACAGGAAGTTGTGGAAGATGCGAATCTATATCTATATCTATTTATATATATATATATATATTATAAAGCAGACAACGAATTATCATGATTAGCCAAGTGGCAAGCTAGCCATTTGGCATTTTAAAAATACATTATCCAAATTATAACTATTATTTTTATTAGCTTAAAATAAAAATTCATGATTGAAGAGTTCTAAATTGGCCTCTACTCTTTGATAAACTTATTTCTTTTTAAAATTTAAATGTTAGCATAAAATATATCTAAGTATAACTTATTTAAATATTAAATTAAAGATAATACTAATACTAATAATAATAATCTATACAATATTTTTATAAAAATTGAGAAACCACGTGACAGTTTTAGGACAAAAATTAGTGGTATTGTAATAATAGTTTTGAATTAAAATATTAGAAATATTTGAATTTAAGAATATATTATCTTTTACTTTTTTAAAAAAAAAAAACAATTATCATTAGCGTGATACTAGGAACTAACATTGAAGAGTTCTGAATGAACTCTTACAATTCATTAATGAATTCCTTTTAATGTTTTAAAATATATTGATATATTATTATAATAATAATAATAATAATAATAATAATAATAATAATAATAATAATAATAATAATAATAATAGTAGTAGTAGTAGTAGTAGTAGTAGTAGTAACAACAACAACAATCAACAACAACTACTACTATAAATATGTTATAAATGTATTTACATTATAGTGAATGTCTATCAAGATCTAATAAGATCTATCAAGATCTAGTTGATATCTATCAGGATTTGAAGTATCTGTCTTTTAGTCAGAAACTAGGAGTATTTTTCCTATAAATAGAGGGGTTTTGTTTATTGTATTCTCAACAATCTGATGATCTCTCATTCGTCAAAAGAAATAAAAAAGTCTCTTATTCTCTCTCTATTTATTCTTGTTCTTGCTTTATATTTCATAACACGTTATCAGCACGAGACTCTGCCAAATAAGGTAGGATTATAAATCTAAAGCTAATTTCAAGGTTAGTAAATCCTTATGTTATTTGTCTTTTGCTACTAATAATATAATTATTGTTGGATTTGTGGAAAAACAACCGGTTTGAAACCATTTATGTTTAAAATTTATTCCTCAAGAACAATATTATCAAAAAGGATGATAATATGTTGGGTTTAAGTCTCAATTTATGCCTAAGACGCCTTTATATAGATGAGACGTTGAGTTTGAATCTCAATGCACCATATTGATGATATTATGATGGCTAAGGCAAAATAATGGGTATTTGGTGAACATGTCCCATTAAATATGCTCCATTCTTTGAATTGAATGTGGTAGTAATAAATCATATGTATGCCTCAAGTTGCTTTTGTAGTAGCTATCATAATTTGATACACTTAAAACATGATTATATTTCATTCCTGAAAATGAGAATTTTGATTATTATAAATACAGATCTATACCCGGGGGTGAATGTGACTGTACATACATTCAAATGTGTTCTTAATTGTGAAGATATCACAATCTACTTTCAAAAGAGGTGAAATAATTGAAAGATTGAATATCTTTTGAAATAATTGGAAGATTGAATATCTCCAAGTTACTAAGAAACACGAATGTGAAAAGTTACTCAAGCATGATGAAATCACATGCCATAATAAACTAAGAGTTTATTGTTTATTGATACGAAATTCATGCAATAGTAAACCTGATGTTTACTAAAGAATTTTTGCACATGTTATGGTAACTTGGAGTTACTAATACAAATTATTTAATCTATTGACATAAACAATTTGTGATCATGAAGATGTGCATATTGTGTATCAGACATATGTTTAAGAAATAAAAGATTCTTCAAGAATTGTTTGTGTTGCTTGTTCTCATGAAAAATTGGTTGGACCAACTAATTTTGGGATTGAATCCTTCAAAATTTGAAAAGTATAAAAGGGGAATATATGCCCGTTCACCTACTATGTGATATGTTAAAAATATACATCAATATAAGATAAACACATGTACATTTATCGTCAACCTGCAGTTTGATATTCATAAAGTTGATTGCTCAATAAAATAGAGCATAGTTTCTAGATTGTATAATCGAGATAATTCATCTTGATAAAGATGGTTTAGCATTGAATGCCTTCGATAAATAACTGAACCATTGCTAATGAGAACAAAACTTCATGTGTTGGTTTGAAATATTATATACAAAAGTACGTGTATGCATCAAACTAATAAATTATGATTAATTTTCCCTCAAAGTTGGTTCTAAGTCAGGAATCGCACGTTGTCCATCTAATAGTTAATGTACGGTATACGATTAATGAATACACCCTGATGCACAAATATGGACTCCTTAGAGAAGATGAAGGATGTATGTTGGTTTTCCTAACATAAGGGGGAAATTATAAGCAGCTATGAAATATGTTAGGAATTATCACTAGATCCTCATTCAAAAGATAATTTAAATAAAATGCCGAAAGCATCTCATATTTAAGCTGCAAGTGCTCCTATTTTGTTTCCCTGAAGGACAAAGTCTATGCATGCGTGAAGCATGGTAGACTAATCGGTTCCAAATAAAATAATCCTAAAAAGGAATAAGGAGCAAATAATCATAATAAGAAGGCAATGTGCTCTTGAAGAGCCTACGATATAGCACTTCATGAAACCTTATGAGAGGTTCAGGTACCTGAAAATAATAAAGTGATGAGATATTAAAAAATTATGTCAAAATATGAACTGATACAAAATAATATATCATCATTATCTTTGATACAATATTGTGAAAATTATTAGGACTCGAATTCTACGTTTATTTAAGCATGTTGACATAGAAACATTTATCAAGTGACCTGATAGGATGCATTTTGGTAAGCATAAAACTTATTTGATTTGCAGTCCAGACACTTGAAGATGTCACACTCAACATGTTGGATATTGTCACTTGACAATAATCTATTTGAAAATCCCTAAAGGATTCAAAAATATTTGAAGCACATAAAGTTTTTGGGAAACTTATTTATTATCCTTATAAGGGATAAATTGATGGTTTGAAAATCATTTAAACTGTTGGAGAGTTTCTAAAAGTAATAAGATTATTTGCTGAAATGAGAAATATACCGAATTGGATTGGACCCGAAGTACCATATCTTAGTCCAGTTGGTGTACTAATGCATTTTTCAAATACTAAAAGGCATAATATAGCCTTTCAGTCATTTTTTAGCAAGGTATATTTCTTCTCCTAATAAGAGACATCAAAATGGGATAAAAGACATGAGCTTACGTTATTATAAAGCTTGCATCCTGATCTTTTTGGCTATGCTGATGTTAGGTACTTATCTGACCCGCATAAAGCTCGATCTCAAATAGGTTATGTGTTCACATGTAGGGATACTGTCATATCTTGGAGATATACAAAGAAGTCTATTGTAGCCTCCTCATTGAACCATGCTGAGATAATAGTTATTCATAAAGTAAGCCGAGAATGTGTATGGTTGAGGTCCATGATACATCTCATTTGAGAAAAATATGGTTTGAAATGTGATAATGTACCCATAACTTTACACAAAGATAATACAACATGCATAGCACATCTTAATTGAGGATTCATAAAAGGAGATAGAACGAAACACACTTCATCAAAGCTTTACTATATACATGAGCTACAAAAGAATGATGATATTAATGTGCAATAAATTCATCTAAGTGACAATGCGGCTGATTTATTCTCCAAGTCTCCTTCAATTGCAACTTTCAAGAAAATGGTGCACAAGATCAGGATGCAAAAGTGTAACGACCCTCTCGGTCGTTGGTAGAATTTTCTCATCTTCTCTATTTTAGCATCCTCCATAGTTTGTATACGTGGATTATGAATCACAGAATGAGTAGTACCAATTTTTAATATGTACAAAAGTAATTTAAGTCATTATTTGGATCATTTTCTGGAGGTTTTGATAAATTTTGAGGATCCATTTAAAGTCTTGGATATTTTAAATAATAAATTTAATAGTGATTTAATGGGCCAAAGTTTTAATTTATTTTCTTATATGGCCAATACAAAAATCATTTTAAGTGAAAGGGCTTGATAATAATAATAATATCATCAACAATGAAAATCAGAGGGTTGATAGAGAAAGGACACGAAACCTTACAGTTTTCACTCCCATGTTTTGTGAAGAAGGTCTTGAAGGCTTCAAGTAATAGTTGAGTTGAATTAATTTTCAAAGTTCTCACATATATTAAATATAGAATTGGGAATGAATAATAATTAAATCATATCTAGTATAATGATGTACACTACATATGTTAAATGACGTTATCTGGTGCATTGGAATTAATCTTGCTAATTAGTTGTTCAATTAGGCCCAATGACGACAAGAAAAAGAATTTATGGATAAATGCTTTGACAATGACTTGAGGCAGTGAGGGTAATTAGGAGTTGTTGTGGTGTGTTATCTATGTAATGCTACTTAGAGATAGGTTTAAGTGATATATTCATCATGTTACTATCTAACGTTTGGTTAATGATTTCTAAACTATGGACTCGCAACTATAGAATGGAGTGAATTAATAAATTAGAAAGAGAGGCCTGAGGGGAACATTTACATCTGTATGCTAGTAACCTGGTCATAATATTTAGGTAATAATTGTAACGATTTGGGTGTCATTAGATTTGTATTCTTATGGAGATTATGTTTTGAATAGATATTGATTGTTCGGAGACTTTATAGAAGGGCAAGACCCTCACAAGTTAGCTTGCATTTGAATTCTTCGATTGAGGTAGGTTACGGTTTAATTAGAGTTTAGACTCAACTTAATAGTGTGTATGCTCCTAAATTGGATACTTTTGGATTGGTATTCGGACATGCTTGAAATCGTTGATGTTTGGATTGATGATTCATGTATATGTGTTTATTGGAAATTGACTTGATGGAATTGTCTTATGACTTTAAGTGTACTAGTAGACATGGTACATTGTGTTGTATGTTGTGAGGTTGTGTAAATTGATATTGATAATACTTGTTTATATTTATGTTTGATCGGATACCACACCAGTACGTTTATATTTATGTTGGATCAGGTACCACGCCGGTATGTTTATATTTATGTTGGATCTGGTACCACTCCGGTACGTTTATAACTTATTGGATTGAGTACCACGCCAGTACATTTATATTTACGTTGGATCAGGTACCACGCCGGTACGTTTATATTTATGTTGGATCAGGTAACACGCTGGTACGTTTACATTTATGTTGTATCGGGTACCACGCTGGTACGGTACATGAACATAGATTGTTCCCTGTAGGTCATGACTATTTGGGCAAAAATAAGTCCCATAGAATGTGTGTATGTACTTGTGTTGATTCTGTGGATGTTTACCGTATGATTGATACTCTTGAGAGTTATGTGGCTTGTTTGTGAGCACTGTTTACCTGTTATTGCTGTATTGTTAATTCAATGAGAATTTGTTATTTGATGATGCCTGTCTACTTATTTTTCTAATTATGTTGTGTAAATCCTATTGAGTTGAGTTGTCCTATGATGCCTACCAGTACATAGTGGTTTGTACTACCATGTACTCTTCTTTTGTTGAGTACAAATTTTTTTTCAGAGGGTCAGACACAACCTCACCTCTAGAGTTGATAGAAGATCTTGATCCGAAGAGTGAGCATTCCGTCTTCAGGCTGCCACGGGTCATCTTAGTTATTATTGTCCATCTTTCGGGCAATGAGATATTCCTAATTTACTTTATTTGGAGATCTATTTAGACATGATTTTGTTAGTAGTTCTTGTACGATGAATTTTGAATTTTGGAGATTTTAATAAGTATTTTATTTGACTTCTGTATTAATAATGATTAATCCTGAATTATTATTATTATGTTGATTTTATGATATCATCATCTTAATATTGACTAAGTGATTGGGTAAAAGTTTCGTTTAGATAGTTCTCCCACAGGAATATTAGTGTGGGTGCCACTCATGGCCATTTGGTCTGTGGCAAAGTTGGTATCAGATCCTAGGTTCGTCGATCGCGTCTTATAAGAACATGTCTAGTAAAGTCTTGCGGAATGGTACGAAGATGTCTATACTTTTCTTCGAGAGGCTACAGGGCAATAGAAAAATTTATATTCTTTTTTCTTACATGCTATTACTTGATTTCAATTGGTATTTGATGATTCCAATTGGTATCTAACTTCTTTCACTCTTATTCTTGCAGATAGTAAGAACACGGAAGAATGGGGAAAGAGGAGGATGTGGCGGAGGAAGGAGACTAGCGCCTGCTCGGGGCAGAGCTCAGTCTGCGGGGCTAGCTAGAGGGAGGCCAGTATCTCCTTCTCCACATAAACACACACACGCTGGGAGATCCTATAACCGACATAAACCATGTGAGCTACATGGAGTCCAACGTACAACCCACATTGGGGAGAGCCATCCTATCTTTGCCATCGGAGTAGGACTATCGATATCAAATCCACACAAACTAGTGATCACTATATAAATCAGCCTCAGGCTCACTCCTACGGGGGCACGTAGTTCTAAGGAAGTAAGGTCGCTTTATACCTCCCACTCGGTGCTAAAGATTTCTCTTGGACTTAGCTCATATCATTTCAAAGACAATCCACAACAAAATAATTTCAGTAATATATAAATATACATCGGGAGCCATCATGTTTCCCATCTATCAAAATCAACAATGTTGTGAATTTCTTTCACACTCGAGTTTAAAACAACTCCATTAAGACCAAAAGGTTAAATCATTCAAAATATCTCAAATATTCAACATCAACGTGCTTATAACACACTTTCTAAAAAAACACAATTTCCAATGGGGATTCATGACCCAAATATCAAAATCATGATAAATATCGTTCAAGATTCATGCTTTATATCTCCACACATGTAAATTCATCTATCAAAATCATAAACATAAAGATTTCATAATAATCATCATAAGATATGGGTTCATACTTCAAATTCGTAAAAGTTAAATAAAAATCATGCCTTTGTAAAGAAAATTACTTTTGGGCACAAGAACGAAAGAGAGTTCTTATTGAAAAACCCCACATACCTTGAACGATGAACTTTAGATCGATACTTGTTTTTGAGATGTTAATCGTGCCTTTGAATGATGGTTCTTGGAGTTCTTGAACTAGGAACTTGAAATCTTGAATAAATTTGCAGAATTAATGGTGAACTTTGGAGGTTCTTAAAGTTGGATGTAGGAGCTCAGGGTTTTCTTTTTGAGGGAATTTGATGAAATATAATATATAATGCTTCTAGTAGGCTTTAATATAGGGTTTGGACGGATTTTGGGTGAGGAGGAATGACCAAAACGCCCCTAAAAATCAAATAATTCTCGAATCTGTCCTTTGGTGGACTGTTTTGATAGTCTGAAGTAGATCAACCATAATGTTTTACTCTGATATCCAAATTGGATGAAACCAACTTCATTAGAAAGAGGACTCTTATATATTTCTGTTGATATATAGTATCTCACCCAAATCATTGTGTACGAGAAGTTATGATCGTTTGTAGTTGACCCAAAAATTCACTTTTGACAGGCTGAAGTAGATCGACCATAACTTTTTTCTCCGATAGACAAATTGGATGAAACTAATTTCATTGGAAAGAGGACTCGCAGAGATTTCCGTTGATATATAGTAGATCACATAGATCGTTATGTAAAAGGAGTTATGGTCGTTTAAAGTTGGAGCAAAAATACGCCAGGCCTCAGTACTTTTTCCTGCACGTTTTACTGTTCACTACTATTCATGGTTTGATTGGAATGTTCATAACTCGTCGCTCGGGTGTCCGTTTTGGATGATCCATATATCGTTGGAAAGCTTATTCGATAATCTACGTAATGGTGGGTCATAATCTAAGACATTACACATGGAAAAATTTATAATTCATTCTAGAAGATAGAACCCAACACGTTTACGCACAAAATTTCAACGAAAAAATTTCCCGGGGCATTACATCATCCCCCCTTGGAAATATTCATCCTCGAATGTTGCTAGACAATCCAAGATTAGATAGGGAATAGAGCATACAACTGAAACCATTCATTAGACTCATCACCACATCGTTTCTCACTCCGAATGCAACATAAAATGCATAAATTCAAGAAACTACAGCTAAACATATAATAAATGACAGCTGAATTGCTGCAATTTCCATCAAAAGTGCAAGATTTAGGAAAGAACGGTACCTTCGGCTTGATCGGAGTTCGTGAAAAATAGGTGCGGGTACTTGGATCACATATCTGCCTCAGCTTCCCAAGTTGCACCCTCAACAGATTGGTTTCGCCACAACTCCTTGACCAAGGGAACTTCTTTGTTCTTTAGTCTTCGAACACTGAAGTCAAGAATCTCAACGGAAATCTCATCAAAAGAAAGATTTTCTTCAATGTCAGCACTCACAGAGGAATCCACTACCACAACATCGCTAATATGCTTTCTAAGCATGGAGACATGAAATATTAGATGAACAGAGGACAACTCAAAAGGCAACTCGACCTCATAAGCTACCTTACCAACACGGCTAAGAATTTTGTAAGGACCAACATAACGGGGACTAAGCTTCCCCTTCTTTGAGAATCTCTTCACCCCCCTCATGGGTGAAATTTTTAGATACACTAGGTCACTAACTTCAAACTCAAGGTCTCTCCTTCTAACATCCGCATATGACTTCTGACGACTCTGTGCAGTTTTCAACCTTTCCCTAATCAACTTAACTTTTTCCATAGCCTCAAATACCAAATCAAGACCACTCACAGCCGCTTCACCTACCTCAAACCAACCTATGGGTGATCTACACTTCCTCCCATATAAGGCTTCAAATGGAGCCATGCCAATACTAGAGTGGAAACTGTTATTGATAGCAAACTCTATCAACGGAAAGTGATCATCCCAACTTCCCTTAAAGTCAAGTGCACAAGCTCTCAACATATCCTCTAAGGTCTAGATGGTTCACTCAGCCTGACCATCGGTCTGCGGATGAAAAGCAGAACTCAAAAGCACTTGGGTACCAAGACCCTTCTGTAAAGCTTTTCAAAATTGCGAAGTGAACTAAGTACCCCTATCCGAAATGATAGACAAGGGAACTCCATGCAGTGTGACTAGCTCTCGGATATACAATCTAGCATAATCCTCAACAGTATATGAAGTATGAACAGGTAAGAAATGAGCAGACTTAGTCAACCTATCAACCACAACCCAAATGGAATCATGATGGCGTCGGGAAGGAGGTCAACCAATCACGAAGTCCATATTTATCTCTTCCCACTTCCAGGTAGGAATACTAAACTCTTGCATCATACCACCAGGTCTTTGGTGTTCAACCTTAACTTATTGGCATGTTGCATACTTAGCTACAAACGCTGCTATATCTTTTTTCATGCCACTCCACCAATAGATTTCCCGCAAGTCTCGGTACATCTTGGTGGCACCAGGATGAATAGAATATCGTGCCCCGTGCTCTTCAGCCATAATCCTCTGTCTCAGATCATCAACATTTGGGACACACAATCTACCCTGCAATCTCTACAGACCATCTCCCCCTTGGGAGAAAACCTCTACTTTTTGGTCCTTGACTGACTCCTTCAGTCTGACCAAACTAGCATCTACGTATTGCTTTTCCTTCACTTTCGAAACCAAGGAGGATTCGAAACTACTCTGAACCCCTATACTACCTTCAACAGAGTCAAACAACCTAACCCTCAATCTAGCCAAACGATGTACATCATGAGCCAAATCTTTCTTACCTTCTACCACATGCGAAACACTACCCATGGACACTCAACTTAGGGCATCCGCCACAACATTGGCCTTGCCCGGATGGTACAGCACACTCTTTAACAATTCTAACCATCGTCTCTGCCTAAGATTCAATTGTCTCTGGGTAAACACATACTGCAGACTCTTATGATCAGTGAAAACATCAACATGGACACCATACAAATAGTATCTCCAGATTTTCAAAGCAAACACAACAGCAGCCAACTCAAGGTCCTGGGTGGGGTAATTTTTCTCATGGGGTTTCAACTGTCTAGAAGCATAAGCTATCACCTTATCCTTCTATATCAATACGTAACCCTACCCAACTCTCGAAGCATCATAGTACACCACAAAACCATCAACACCATCAGGCAAAGTCAAAACAGGGGTTGAAGTGAGTCGAGTCTTCAACTTCTGAAAACTCTTCTCACAAGATTCGGACCACAAGAACATCACTTTCTTTTGGGTCAACCGGGTCATAGGAGACGCTATAGAGGAGAAACCCTCAACAAAATGGCGGTATAGCCAGCTAAAGCTAAGAAACTTCGGATATCAGTCGGAGAAATAGGTCTAGGATAATTTCTAACAACTTTGGTCTTTTGGGGATCAACTTTAATACCCTCGGAAGAAATGATATGACCTAGAAAAGCAACTGACCTTAGCCAAAACTCACACTTACTAAACTTGGCAAACAATTTCTGATCTCTAAGGGTTTGCAAGACAGTTCGGAGATGATCAGAATGTTCATCCTCACTATGGGAGTACACCAATATATCATCGATGAAAACTATGACAAACATATCCAGATATAGTCTGAACACTCGATTCATGAGGTCCATGAAAGCTGCTGGGGCATTAGTTAACTCAAAAGACATAACAAGAAACTCAAAATGTCCATAACGAGTTTGGAAAATGGTTTTCGGGATGTCACACTCCCTAACTTTGAGTTGATGATAGTCGGAACGAAGGTCTATCTTTGAGAAATAACTTGCACCTTGCAATTGGTCAAACAAATTATCTATTCTCGAAAGGGGGTACTTATTTTGTATGGTGACTTTATTCAGTTGGCAGTAATCAATGCACAAACGCAAAGAGCTATCTTTCTTTCTCACAAACAACACATGAGCACCCTAAGGAGAAACACTGGGCCTTATGAAACCCTTATCTAGTAGATCTTTGAGTTGCTCTTTCAACTCCTTAAGTTCTGCAGGGGCCATATGGTAAGGAGAAATAGAATTGGGCTGAGTATCAGGAAGAAGATCAATCCCAAACTCTATCTCTCTATCAGGAGGTATCCCTAGGAGATCATCCGAAAAGACATCAGAAAACTCATTGACGACGTTAACAGACTGGAGAGTTGGAGTCTCAGACTTAGTGTCTTTGACTCTAACCAAATGGTAAATACGCCCCTTGGAAATAAGCTTTCTAGCTTTGAGTAAGAGATAAAATGACTCTTGGGTGACACAGAATTTCCAGACCACTTAAACACGGATGCACCCGAAAACTGAAAGTTGACCATTCAGGTCTGATAATCAATAGAGGCATAAGAAGTATACAGCCAGTCCATACCCAGAATCGCATCAAAATCTACCATGTCTAACTCAATCAGATCAACCAACAAGACTTTATGAAGAACAGTAACAGGACACTTTTTATACACTTTCTGGGCAACAATCGAATCACCCACTGGGGTAGAAACTAGGATAGGCTTAGGAATAATCTTAGGACTCATTTCAAAATTCACAGCAATCAAAGGTGTAACATTTGAGAAACTAGATCCAGGATCCAACAAAGCATACACATCAAACTGAAATATACGAAGCATACCAGTAACAACATTGGAAGAGTCCTCCTGTTCCTAATGGGACGGTAAAGCATAGAATCTATTCTGGAGTTGCCCGCTAGCATTGCTAGAAGAGGCGCCCTGAGCTGGGGCTGGCGATTCGCTGGAACTGGAGCACTAACAGTCTGAGTCTGGGTCTGAGGGCGATAGTCACGACGCCCTTGTCCATCCTGTGGACAATCTCTAACTCTGTAACCTATGTCACCACACCCAAAAAAAACCCTTTTCTCACCCCAATACTCACTCGAATGAGCCCTACCACACTTAGGACACAGGGGACTATTTGGCTTACTGCCAGCACTGTATTGGGACCTGGATGCATATGACCTACTACCTTGCTCCTGCCTACCTCTAGGCACGGGAGCACTAGCATATGACGGTGCTGACATAGACAAGCGATCCTAATACTGAGGGCGAGTCCCTCCCTGCGATCTAGTCTGACCCTGTCTGTGCTGCTCGGACCTAGCTCTCTTATTCCTTCTCATTCTATCTCTCTCCTTAATCTTGTCTGCCTCAATCTGTTGGGCATGAGTCATCAGCCTAGAAAGATTCATCTCACTATTCAGCATAGCAGACCTACACTCCTTAATCACATAACTAGACACTTCAGTCACAAACTTAGTCATACTAGCCCAATTATCAGCCACTAAGTCAGGAGCATACTTGGCCAACTGATTGAACTTTAGACAGTACTCCCTAACAGTCACAGAGCCCTATTGCTGGTTCATAAACTCTTCCACCTTCGCCTCTCTTATCTCCAAAGGGAAAAACTTATCTAGGAATGCATCCTAGAACTCTTGCTAAGTCGTAGGGACAGCTCCCACACCTTTACCTTTCCTCTAAGCAATAATCCAATCATAAGCAAGGTCTTTCAACCTATACACAGCTAACTCCACACTATATTCCTCAAATACATGCATCACCTGAGTAATCTTCTGCACATCCTCTAAAAACAACCGTGGATCCTCATCAGACTTGGACCCATAGAATTTCGAAAGATTCATCCGCATGAAGTCACGGATCCTGGCATTAGCTGAATCACCTCCCTACTGCTGTGGAGCTGGGGCCGGGTTGTCCTAAATATTTGCAGTAACAACTTGGGCCAGCGCCTGAAAGGCTGCTCAAAATTCAGCATGAGACACATTCTCATTCAATGGGTCAGCGGATTGAGGTTGTTGACCATCATTATTTCTTCTCGCTTAACGTGGAGGAATATTTCTAAAAGAGGAGAGCACGAATCAATAGCAGAGAGAGACACTTTAAGCACGATAGACTTCTGAAAAAAAGAATCACACTTTTTCCTAAAACATCTTGTAGCCTCTTGCTCATAGATGTGGCGCGCTACATACTGATGATCAAGACACTACTTAACGCGGCTTGTCAGACTCCCTAGGACACCTTAAAACCATAGGCTCTGATACCATGTTTGTAACGCCCCAAAAATGGGTTCCGGAGCGTCACACGGTGCTTGATGCTACAAGTAGCCCTAAGCTAACTCTTTGAGCCATTTTCATTCAGTTCAACACGAATCAACGGGGTTTTCATAAATAACCCTCAAATATCAACAGAGTAATCATCAACCAAGAATAAAAGAATTTCAGAAAGATAACAAATACGACTTATTAGTCAACTCCTAATATCTATACTAGTCTGACAAGCCTCTAAGAAAATCAATAAAACCAGTGAGCCATTGAGACATGCCCCAACTGACTCATACTCAATTATCAAATGTAAACAATTCCGTGAAACCAACATCAGACATTACATCCTCGGAACATGAGGAATCACCACGACAGAGGATGTAGAACAGCGTGCCCGAAGAATCACTATCGAACCTGGAACTTAGCACCTGAACCTATATTCCGAGAAAATGCAGCCCACATCCAAAGATGTGGGTCAGTACCATGAAAAGAAATCGAGTATATGGGGGTGTATGAAGTTGTATAAACATCATCATCATAAATATTTATAAGAAATATGTAGGATGTATAAAAGACTCACATAGCCCGAAGAAATCATCATAATCATAAGAGGATGAAATAAGTACAATAACACATGTGAGTCAACATATAATTTATCAATCACTTTCAGTTCATCAAGAATATCAATTCTCATAATGTAAATATCATTTAAATCTTTCGAAAGAATAACTTTCACAATTCCACTTTCAAATCACTTTACCATAGACACAAGGAAACACACACACGCTGGGAGATCCTATAACCAACATAAACCATGTAAGCTACATGGAGTCCAACATATAAACCACATTGGGGAGAGCCTTCCTATCCTTGCCATCGGAGTAGGACTATCAATATGAAATTCATACAAACTAGTGATCACTATATAAATCAGCCTCAGACTCACTCCTACGGGGGCACATAGTTCTAGGGAAGTAAGGTTGCTTTATACCTCCCACTCGGTGCTAAAGATTTCTCCTGAACTTAGCTTAGATCATTTCAAAGACAATCCACAACAAAACAATTTCAGTAATATATAAATATACATTGGGAGTCATCATGCTTTTCATCTATCAAAATCAACCACGTTGTGGATTTCTTTCACACTCGAGTTCAAAACAACTCCATTAAGACCAAAAGGTCAAATCATTCAAAATATCTCAAATATTCAACATCAACGTACTTATAACACACACTTTCTCAAAAAAACACAATTTCCAATGGGGATTCATGACCCAAATATCAAAATCATGATAAATATCGTTCAAGATTCATGCTTTATATATCCACACATATAAATTCATCTTTCAAAATCATAAACATCAAGATTTCATAATAATCATCATAATATATGGGTTCATGCTTCAAATTCGTAAAAGTCAAATAAAAATCATGCCTTTGTAAAGAAAATTACTTTTGGGCACAAGAACGAAAGAGAGTTCTTGTTGAAAAACCCTTCATACCTTGAATGATGAACTTTAGATCGATACTCATTTTTGAGATGTTAATCGTTCCTTTGAATGATGGTTCTTGGAGTTCTAGAACTAGGAACTTGGAATCTTGAATAAATTTACAGAATTAATGGTGAACTTTGGAGGTTCTTGAAGTTGGATGTAGGAGCTTAGGATTTTTTTTGAGGGAATTTGATGAAATATAATATATAATGCTTCTAATAGGCTTTAATATAGGGTTTGGATGGATATTGAGTGAGGGGGAATGACCAAAACGCCCCTAAAAATCAAATAATTCTCGAATCTGTCCTTTGGTGGACTGTTTTGATAGTCTGAAGTAGATCAACCATAACGTTTTACTCTGATATCCAAATTGGATGAAACCAATTTCATTAGAAAGAGGACTCTCATATATTTCCATTGATATATAGTATCTCACCGATATCATTGTGTACGAGGAGTTATGATTGTTTGAAGTTGACCCAAAAATTCACTTTTGATAGGCTGAAGTAGATCTACCCTAACTTTTTGCTCCGATAGACAAATGGGATGAAACTAATTTCATTGGAAAGAGGACTCGCAGAGCTTTCCTTTGATATATAGTATATCGCCTAGATCATTATGTACAAGGAGTTATGGTCGTTTAAATTTGGAGCAAAAATACATCAGGCCTCAGTACTTTTTCCTGCACGTTTTACTGTTTACTACTATTCACGGTTCAATCGAAATGTTCATAACTTGTCATTTGGGTGTCCATTTCGGATGATCCACATATCATTGGAAAGCTTATTCGATACTCTACGCAATGGTGGGTGATAATCTAAGACATTTTGAATGGAAAAATTTATAATTTATTCTAGAAGATAGAACCCAACTCGTTTACGCACAAAATTTCAACTAAATATTTCTTGGGGTATTACATTGAGAGGTATGGTGTAGAACTGGTTACTTTCCAGTTCCAGGGGGATGCTAAGATATGATGGAGGGCCTATGTTGAGTGTAGGGATCCATCTTTGCCTCCCTTGACCTTGACACTGATTTACTCAATTTTTCTAGAAAAGTACGTGCCTCATACTTTGAGAGATAGAAAGAGGGATGATTTTTCTAATCTTTAGCAGGGGAACATGTCAGTTGAGGCCTATGAAGCCAAATTTCATTCCCTCTCTAGGTATGCATCTCACTTACTAAAAATAGAGAATAAAAAGATCCATCTTTTTGTAAAGGGGTTGAACGCCGATCTCCAAATTTCTGCTCTTCAGATGACATCTTCAGGTAGGTCTTTCCAGGATATGGTTGATTTTGTCAAGAAGGTGGAGGGCATAAGGCAAGAGGGTTATGCTAAGGCATCAAAAAAGAAGGCCCACAGAGGAGGCAGTTTTAGTGGTTCTTACTCTAGGAGTCGGGGTTCACAGAGATACCCTGCCTGCCTCATTCAGTCAGCGATGACGGTGTCTGTGGGTGGTCCGTCAGGAGATAGCCAACTATTTTCATACTTTGGTGGTTACCTCACTTCATTTTCATTATCTCAGCGGCCTCCCTTGGATCGTACATATTATGAGTGTGGCGGAGTGGGTCATGTTAAAAGGTTTTGTCCTAATGCAAGCCATTTTGTTCAGTCTAGCTAGTAGCAGGCTCCTAGAGCTCTTATTTTGGTAGGTAGGAGAGGTGGTGGTAATGGTAGAGGTTGTTCACAGGGTAGTCATGGTGGTCATCAGGCAGGTAGAGGTGGTAATCATCCCCATCGAGGTGGTTTTCAGCTTGGTAGGGGTGACGTACAGACTGGTGATAGGGACCATATCTATGCCTTTCCAGGAAGGCCCGAGGCAGAGTCATCAAACATTATTATTGTAGGTACTATTCTTGTCTGTGATCAGATAGACATCGTATTATTTGATCCTGGTTCTACTTTTTCATACATGTCTGCTAATTTTGCTGTGGGATTGGACATAGTGTGTGATTTGTTTAACTTTCTGATTCATGTGTCTACTCCAGTTAGTGATTTTGTTATTGTTGATAGAGTTTATCGTTCTTGTTTTATTATGTTTATGGGGTATCAAACTTGGGCAAATTTAGCAATTCTAGATATGGTAGATTTTGATATAATTTTGGGTATGCGCCGGTTGTCCCTGTATCATGCTATATTAGATTTTCATGCTAAGACAGTGATCGTGGCTATGCTAGGAATGGATAGACTTGTGTGGAAGGGTGATTATAGTCCTACTCCAATAAAACTTATTTCTTTTCTGTGTACAAAAAGATTAATTAGGAGAGGTTATTTGGCCTTCCTAGCACATCTTTGGGATACTTTCACAGAGGTTCCATCTATTGAGTCAGTTCTTGTGGTATGAGTTCGAAGAGGTTTTTCTTGCAGATTTACTTGGTATGTCGCCAGACCGTGACATTGATTTCTGTATCAATCTAGATCCATGTATGTGGCCTATTTCGATTCCTCCCTATAGGATAGCTCCAGCTGAGTTGAGGGACCTAAAGGCTCAGTTGCGGGATTTGTTGAGTAAGGGTTTTATTCGTCCAAGTGCCTCTCCATGTGGTGCTTTTGTCTTATTTGTAAAGAAGAAGGATGGTAGTCTTTGTATGTGTATAGATTACAGACACTTAAACAAAGTCACGATCCATAACAAGTATCCTTTGCCCCGTATAAATGATTTATTTGACTAGTTGCAGGGTGCATCCGTATTCTCTAAGATTGATTTGAGGTTTGAGTATCATCAACTCAAGATTCAGCCTGACGATATTCCTAAGACTGCTTTTTGAACCAGGTATGGGTACTATGAGTTTTTTGTGATGTCTTTTGGGCTGACTAATGCACCAGCTGCTTTTATGAGTTTGATGAATAGGATATTTAAATCCTACTTGGATTCTTTTGTGATTATCTTTATTGATGATATTCTGGTTTACTCTAAGAGTAAAGAGGACCATGAGGATCACTTAAGGATTGTTTTGGTTTTGTTAAAAGATAAAAAACTTTATGCAAAATTCTCTAAGTGTGAGTTCTGGTTGGCTTCTGTGCCCTTTTTGTGGCATGTAGTTTTTAAAAAAGGGGTGGCATTAGACTCTCAGAAGATTGAAGCGATTAAGAATTGGGCTAGGCCAACTTCAGTAACGGAAGTTTGTAGCTTTGTTGGCTTAGCAAGTTATTATTGTAGGTTCGTGAAGGGGTTTGATTCTACTGCTACATATATGACGTGGTTGACTCAGAAAGATATGCCTTTTATTTGGTCTGATGAGTGTGAGGAGAGCTTTCAAAATCTCAAGACCATATTGACTACCGCTCCTATTCTTGCCTTGTCGGTAGAAGGTAAGGATTTCATTATTTATTGTGATGCCTCACATTCTGGTTTAGGTGTTGTGTTGATGCAAGAAAGAAATGTTATTACTTATGCTTCGAGGAAATTGAAGCCCAATGAGAAGAATTATCCCACTCATGATTTAGAGTTAGCTGTTGTAGTTTTTGCTCTTAAGTTATGGAGGCATTACTTGTATGGGGCTCATTGTAAAGTGTTCACTGATCACCGCAGTTTACAGTATGTGTTCACGTAGAGGGATTTGAATTTGAGACAGCGTATATGGGTGGAATTGCTTTAAGATTATGATATCACCATTCTCTACCATCCGAGGAAAGCTAATGTGCTCGCTGATGCACTGAGTAGAAAGTCAGCAAGTATGGGTAGTTTGGCTTATTTAAATACTAGCAGGCGTCCGTTGGCTAGAGAGATTTAGACTCTAGCTAACAAGTTTGTTTGACTTGAGGTGACTGAGAGAGGAGGAATTCTAGCCAGCATTGAGTCAAGGTCCACCTTTCTTGATCAAATCAAGGCTAAGCAATTTGAGGATGCTAAGTTGAGCAAAATTTGTGATAAGGTTTTGCAGGGTGAGGCCAATGAGGCTATTCTTGATGGCGACGGTGTGTTGCAGATTAAGGGGTGAGTTTGTGTACCTCATGTTGATGATTTGATTTCTACTATTCTAGTTGAGGCTCATTGTTCGAAGTATTCCATACATCCTAGTGCAACCAAGATATATCATGATTTGAGGCAACATTACTGGTGAGGTCGAATGAAGCATGACATAGTTGATTTTGTTGCTAAATGCGAGAGTTATCAGCAGATAAAGTATGAGCATCAGAAGCCTGGTGGTACTCTTCAGAGAATGCCCATTCCTGAATGGAAATGAGAGAGGATAGCTATGGATTTTGTTGTTGGTCTTCCCAACACTTTGGGAAAGTATGATTCTATATGGGTTATTGTGGAAAGGTTGACGAAGTCTGCATATTTCATTCCAGTTCAGTTGACTTATAATGCAGAAAAGTTGGCCAATATTTATCTTAAGGAGATTGTTTGGTTGCATGGGGTCCCATTTTCTATTATCTCGGATAGGGGTACTTAATTTACCTCTACCTTTTGGAAGAAGTTGTGTGAGGAGTTAGTCATAAGGTTGGGACTTAGTACAACTTTTCACCCTCAGACTGATGGGCAGTCTGAGCTGATGATTCAGGTGTTGGAGGATATGCTCCGTGCGTGTGAGATAGATTTTGGAGGTCATTAGGATTAGTTCCTACCTTTATCCAAGTTTGCATATAACAACATTTATAACTTGAGTATCGAAATAACACCATTTGAAGTATTATATGAGAGAAGTTGTAGATCTCTTATTGGCTGGTTTGATGCTTTTGAGGTGAGGCCATAGGGTACTAATTTGTTGAGGGACTCATTGCAAAAGGTTAGGTTCATTCAAAAGAAGCTTATAGCGTCTCAAAGCAGACAAAAAGAGTATGCGGATCGCAAGGTTAGCGATATGCACTTTATGGAGGGTGAGCAAGTGTTGCTCAAAGTATCACCTATGAAGGGTGTCATGCATTTTGGGAAGCGAGGTAAGCTCAGTCCTAGATATATTGGACCATTTGAGATTCTTCAGCGTGTGGGGCCGGTGGCCTATATATTAGCATTGCCTCTGAGTTTGTCGGGAGTTCACCCTGTATTTTATGTTTCTATGTTAAAGAAGTTTCATGGTGATGGTAACTACATTATTCGTTGGGATTCAGTCTTGTTAGATGAAAATATCTCTTATGAAGAGGAACTTGTTGCTATTCTTGATAGAGATGTCCGTAAGTTGAGGAGTAAGGAGATTGCATCTGTAAAAGTCCAGTAGAAGGACCGTCCTATTGAGGAGGCAACTTAGGAGACTGAAACAGACATGCGTAGCAAGTATCCGCATCTTTTTGTTGATTCAGGTAATTCCTTGTTTTTCCTTCTTGTCTTATGTTTTCCTGTTCGGGGGCGAATAGTTTTTTAATTGGTATCTGATGTAACGACTCTCTCGGTCGTTTGTAGAATTTTCTTATCTTCTTTATTTTAATGCCCTTCGTAGTTTGTATAAGTGGATTATGAATCACAGAATGAGTAGTACCAATTTTAAGATGTACGAAAGTGATATAAGTTATTATTTGGATTATTTTTTGGAGGTTCCGATAAATTTCGAGGATCCATTTAAAGTCTTGGATATTTTAAATAATAAATTTAATAGTGATTTAATGGGCCAAAGTTTTAACTTATTTTCTTATATGGCCAATACAAAAATTATTTTAAGTGGAAGGGCTTGATAATAATAATATCATTAACAATAAAAATCAAAGGGTTAATAGAGAAAGAGAACGAAACCTTACAGTTTTCGCTCCCAAGTTTTGTGAAGAAGGTCTTGAAGGCTTCAGGTAATAGTTGAGTTGAATTAATTTTCAAAGTTCTCACATATATTAAATAAAGAATTGGGAATGAATTAATAATTAAATCATATCTAGTATAATGATGTACAATACATGTGTTAAATGGCGTTATTTGGTGCATTGGAATTAGTCTTGCTAATTAGTTGTTCAATTTGGCCCAATGACGACAAGAAAAAGAATTTATGGATAAATGCTTTGACAATGACGTGAGGCAGTGAGGGTAATTAGGAATTGCAGTGGAGCGTGATCTATGTAATGGTACTTAGAGATAGGTTTAAGTGATATATTCATCATGTTACTATCTAACGTTTGTTTAATGATTTCTAATAGCTGGACTTGCAACGATAGAATGAAGTGAATTAATGAATTAGAAAGAGAGGCCTGAGGGGAACATTTACATCTGTATGCTAGTAACATGGTAATAATAATTAGGTAATAATTGTAATGATTTGGGTGTCATTAGATTTGTATTCTTATGGAGATTATGTTTTGAATAGATATTGATCGTTCGGAGACTTTACGGAAGGGCAAGACCCTCGCAAGTTAGCTTGCATCTGAATTCTTCGATTAAGGTAGGTTACGGTTTAATTGGAGTTTAGACTTGATTTAATTATGTGTATGCTCCTAAATTGGATACTTCTGGATTGGTATTCGGACATGCTTGAAATTGTTGATGTTTGGATTGTTGATTCGTGTATAAATGTTTATTGGAAATTGCCTTGATGAAATTGTCTTATGACTTTAAGTGTACTTGTAAACATGGTACATTGCGTTGTATGCTGTGAGGTTGTGTAAATTGATAATACTTATTTAGATTTATGTTTGATTGGGTACCACGCCAGTACGTTTATATTTATGTTGAATCGGGTACTACGCCGATACATTTATATTTATGTTGGATCGGGTACCATGCTGGTACGTTTATATTTATGTTGGATCAAATACCACGCCAGTAAGTTTTTATTTATGTTGAATCAGGTACCACGCCGGTACATTTATATTTACGTTGGATCGGGTACCACGCCGGTACGTTTATATTTATATTGGATCGGGTACCACGCCGGTACAGTACATGAACATAGATTGTTCCTTGCAGGTCATGATTATTTGGAAAAAAAATAAGTCCCATAGCATGTGTGTACATACTTGTGTTGATTCTGTGGATGTTTACCGTATGATTGATACTCTTGATAGTTTTGTGGCTTGTTTGTGAGCACTGTTGACCTGTTATTGCTGTATTGTTGATTCAATAAGAATTTGTTATTTGATGATGCCTGTCTACTTATTTTTCTAATTATGTTGTGTACATTCTATTAAGTTGAGTTGGCCTATGATGCCTACCAGTACATAGTGGTTTGTACTAATTCTACCCTGTACTCTTCTTTTATTGAAGACAAAAATTTTTCAGAGGCTCAGACACGACCTAACCTTTAGAGTTGATAGAAGATCTTGATCCGAAGGGTGAGCATTCCGTCTTCAGGCTGCCAAGGGTTATCTTAGTTATTATTGTCCATCTTTCGGGCAATGAGACATCCCTAATTTACTTTATTTGGAGATCTCTTTAGACATGATTTTGTTAGTAGTTCTTGTACGATGACTTTCGGATTTTGGAGATTTTAATAAGTATTTTATTTGACTTCCGCATTAATAACGATTAATCTTGAATTATTATTATTATGTTCATTTTATGATATCATCATTTTAATATTGACTAAGTGATTGGGTAAAGGTTCCGTTTAGATGGTTCTCCTACAGGAATATTAGTGTGGGTGCCACTCATGGCCATTTGGGTCATGACAAAAAGTTCATTGATGTTCTCATCAGGGAGAGTAAATATACGTTGTACTCTTTTTCCCTTTCAAGGTTTTGTCCCGCTGGATTTTTCTTGAAAGGTTTTTAATGAGGCAGATTATATGCGTACCGTTAGAGATATGTACTCTTTTTCCTTCACTAGATTTTTTCCTACTGGTTTTTTCTAGTAAGGTTTTAACGAGGCACATTATCAATCTAGACATTCAAGGGGGAGTGTTATTAATATATTTACATTATAGTGAATGTCTCTAATAAGATCTAGTTGATATCTATCAGGATTTGAAGTATCTGTTTTTTAGTTAGAAACTAGAAGTATTTTTTCCTATAAATAAAGGGGTTTTCATTAACTTAAAACTAGGAACCCATAATTAAAGAATCCTAAATAAACTCTAATCATATTATATTCATAATATTATAATAAGCTATAAATAAATAGTAGTAGAAGTAATAATAGGATACACACGTGTCGTTGTTGAAAGTAGAAGCAGTAGTAGGATAGTAGTATCTCTAATCTCTATCTCTAATAATATATTAAAAGTATGAAGGGCCTTAGAAATATCGTTTGAACTTTTTACCCTCTATTAAAAGTCTTTGCTTTAGATAAAATCATCTGTTTATTATTTTGTTTTAATATTTAATAGTTGAAAATTAATGAAATATATTTATGCTAAACCTTTCTTTATTAGAAGTCATCAGAATTAATGACAACTAATATTTTTTTCATTAGTTTAAGAATTCTAAATCAGCTAAATTTGATTTCTATAAATCTACATCTATAATATATTAAATCCATTAACCACTTGAAACTTCTGATGGTAAAATATATAGGTGCTTACAATAAAATATATGTTTTGTACTTTTTGCACCTCATTAAAAACTTTCGTAATAGATAAAATGGTCTAATTATAAATAATTCAAAGTTACACATGCGAGGCACGTGCGGCTAAACTAATATATTAAAAGTGTAAAGACCTTTAAAATGTTGTTTGAACTTTTTACCCTTTATTAAAAGTCTTTGTTTTAGATAAAATCATTTTTTCACTATTTTTCTAAGATTTAAGAGTCGAAAATTAATTAAATATATTTATGGTCAAAACTTTTCTTATTAGAAGTCGTCATAATTAGTGACAACTAATACTTTTGTTTTTAGTTTAAGAATTCTAAATCAATTAAATTTATATTAAGAATATTTGAAAAATTCAGAAATAAATATAAGAATATAAGAATAGGAAAAAATTTAAAAGCAACAAATTTTTATAAGTTTTAGTTAATCTATCACTTGAAAAAAACAATAATTAATAACAGAACAGAAACTACTATATTCGAAAATACTACAACAAAATCATCAAACATAACCTTAACGCAAAATTTTCAAAGTCCGACCAAATATTCATCTACAATATAGACTTGAACATAACAGAAACTACACTAAAATAATACGATAATCGAAATATTAGAACAATAAAACTAAACCCAACCTTTTGTGATTGTAGATGACACCTTTAGAGCTCATAAAAAATAGTTATTAGAAGATCTCCGCCAATAAATTTTACATTATGAATGTTATTATATTATTGTAGAAAAAAATAATTCTCCAATACATTTTTCTACAAAAAGAATTATCTAAATATGAAAGATTTTTATTTTTATGTTGCGAAAAGGAAACATTAATTATGGTATCAAATTAAAATATGGAATGTTTGTATTTTTATGTTGCGAAATAAAAAAAAATAATTATGATATCAAATTAATGAAAAAAAAAATCCTCCAATAGGTTTTCCTACAAAAAATAATTATCTAAGTATGAAAGATCTTTATTTTTATATTATGAAAAAGGAAAAAATTAATTATGGTATCAAATTATACTAGAACACAACTTTAGGATATTGAATTTTTTTTCCTTAAAAATTTAATAACGTGGTTTCATTTTTTTTTTTTCCATAAAAAATTAAAATAACTTTTTTTTTTTGAAACTTTAGGGTAATTGTTGGTTTTTGTGTTTTTTAAGGAAAATTTTTCAAAGGAAAATTTTCTTTTACCATATGTTATAGAAATTCTTAATTTAAAATATTAAAATATAATAATTAAAGAAAAATAGTAAAAAGATGTTTTTGCCTAAAATACAAATTTTTAATGAAGGGCAAAAAGTTCAAATCACTTTTAAGGATACCCGCGCGATGCGCGGATAAATAGCGTAGTTTTTAAATAATTATTGATTGCAATGGTTTAATCTAGTTTAAAAAATAATTATATATTTATGTGCAGTATAACATAATTAAATTATTAGTATCTGATTAAGAAATTGTTATTTGATTTAGAAAAATTGGGTAATGGATGTAACTGAAATGTGGTTTGTGAAATTATTTGACACAGAAATGGTTATTAAATTTTATTAATTGTTTTTAGTCTTTTACGATACTAAAAATATCATTAAATAAAATAATAAAAATGAACTAATTTTAAAAGGAGTGGTACAAAAGGATAGAATTATTTATAATAATTACATGAATGTGGATATATTTTACGTATGAAATAAATTTTTAATATTTCTAAGTTCAATGACATATTTATTTTTTAGTTAATTAATATTAAATTATTTTTACATTAATATTTTTATTATTTTCTTATTGAATGTAATAATTTTTTTTAAATTATATAATAAAGTACAATGAAAAAAAAAATCAAGAAAAAGGTTAAAGAATGGTAAAGCTAAAAAATTAGATTAAATTAGAAAGAGTTATACGTGAGTACCTGTGTATTATCATTTTCTTATAAGAAACAGTACATATTATAATGTACCTTCTTCAAGAAATATTTTATACTAGATAAATTGATCCAAAAGTAAAATGAAAGCACAACCCATATTTTAAAATTAAGTATATAAAAGTCCATTCCAAAAGACTAAGGATATTAATGAAGCAATATTATATTCGTAGAGACATTTCTAGATTTGGGAAAGTACCCTTGTTAGTATTTTATGTCCGAAAAGTTGCCTATTCACCTTCATCAATATTTTTCAACCTCCAAATTCGAAGACAATTTTAACAAATATGTATTATGTACTTAATTGGAACAGAAAATGATAGCTGAAACGTTTAAGATTTTATTTTTTCTAACTTAGTTTTATCAAAGTATTTCGACTTGTTTATTGTTGGTTCTTCGAATCAATTCAAGTTGTTTATTGTTAAGTTTGCATAGATCTTTGAAAATAATCTCCATTTATGTCGTTTGGTATCTGATTTGCGGGCTACGTAATGTCTGGTAAGTTCTCCTGTTATGATAATTTTCTTTTACTCTTTCTAGATTTGAGCATGCATGTGAAATCTATGATTTATTTGTTGTTAAATTTGTTGTAGATGTCAAAAAATTATTCTTTAGACATTCGTCAGTATCTGATAAAGGGTCTCGGTAAAGTCTGACAAATTCTCCTTTTTTTTTGTGATTTTTTTTTTAATTTTAGTTTGAGCGTGCAATTAAAAGCTATGATTTTTGTTGTTAAATTTGTTGTAGATGCTGAAAAATAGTCTTCTTATTTTGTCAGTTAGTATCTGATTTCATGGTCTTTATAATGTCTGGTATGCTCTCCTTTTCTTGTGATTTCTTTCCTCTTTAATTCAAACATGCAAGTGAAATTGGACATTTGATGCAGCTGAGCTGAGAAAAAAATAGAATCGAACAAAAATTATTGATTAATATAAGATTTGGAGCTATATTATGATGTTAATGGTATCTTCTTACTCCTATAATCTTGTTTCTGTGATTGCATTGCATATATTAAGGCATATCTACTAATAAAGATGGTCCTTGTTTCACATTGGTTCCTTGCTTTGTTTAGCTTTTAATAACACTGTGAACTGATAGTAAAATCCTTCTCTTAGAGTATGAGCTGTCCTAAAATCTGCAATAGACTCATCGCTGGTACTATTTTTTTTTTTTCTGTTTATAAGTATGGTGCCAAGCAGCTAAATCTTTTGGTTTGTCTTTCCTTTTTGCTATTTTACTGAATTCTGTTTTCATCTTTTCTGAACTGTTGGGTGTTTGTTATAGTTTTCTGGATTTGATTTGTTTTCATTCAGGCTCTTGTTAGTCCACTCCTTCTTGATGATTCTGTTGAAGATGCAGAGGCTAATTGCTTAAGCGACTCTCAAGGTAAACAATAAGTTGTCTGTGTTTTTCGGCTAAATTTGCTAACTCTGGATCGTGATTTATAGATACTATTGCAGAAGATGAGCAAACTGATCTTGAAGTTGAACTTTTGAGAATTGTGCTTACAACTGTCTTAAAGATATTGATTCAGTTGGAGCCAACAGAATTCATTCAAATAATGGCAGGAAGGTGTGGTGATGTTGTGCTTCATATGGCTAATAATTTATTTGCATGATGCTTTTAGCTGAAACCTTTCGGCCGGATATGTTGATTTGACTATCTAACAGGAACTTGCTTCTTTATTCTAACATATAACAACAACAAATCCATTAATCTAACACAAATTGGGTTTGATTTTGCACATTGCTTCAACTTGCAAGCTATGCACCCACATGTTAATATGTAACAGCTTCATGTGTAATCCTGCATTGTTGATTTTGTTATTAGGACTGAGTTAATTTGTACTGAAGACTTCTGTGTCCTGGAATGTACCTTGAGCTATTCTTGTGATTTCTGGTCTCTGAACCTATATAGTCAGACTTCAATGCTGTTATGGCAATGCTTTGTTTGTCTGAACCGATGATTAATAGTGACAGTGTGTTAAAACTAATTATTTTTATCCTACAAAATATGCAGCCTCTGAGGTGGAATGTGAAAGTAATAATGCTTTACATAGACTTGTGCTTCCTATCTATTGTATAGATGCTACGGTTGATGTATCTATTGCCATAACCTGCAGATCAACCAATACCTGAGTCTGTATGCACGATTTGGTGTTATTCCAAGCAAACTTCTTCAAGAGAGGACAGTAAAGGTGTGTGCTTCTTGTTCACTCATTAGTTTTGCTTATTTAAATTGTATTAATTGTATTGATTTCTATTGATAGTAAGATTTGCATTTTGCAAATAGTTTAGCTACTATGTATTATTTTAGAGTGTGTCATTAGGTGTATAGCTAGCTGATCTGTTCCCGTTGTTAATGTGATGTCTCCAATATGAAGATTTGAGACAAATTTGCAATGATCTTAAAAACCGAACGTGAGTTAGTTGATTTATGGTAAGAACTATGTCTTAGTGACACTTGGCCATATTTGCTAGATATCATGGATATAATGTGTGTTACTCGAACTTGGATTAATTGACGATATAAGATTGTAGAGCATATAATCATTTGTTAGTTCAGATTATGAGTGTCTGTTCATAAAATACATATATTTTACCAACTATAAAATGTGAACTCTCTTACAAAATACATTGATATGTAGCTTTAGTCAGTGAAAGGATATAGATTTAGCCCATTACTGGAAAATGAATTTTATGCATTGGGATTCAATTAATTCAGAATCTGAGATAATATGTGTATAGAGTATGCAAATTCAAGGATAATTTTTTCCTAGTATTATGTGTTGCCATGTCTTAATTCTTGTAGATGCTAATATCCCATTTGCACATTTAGTGTTTGGGTTTAAACATGTTGAATGTAAATAAGACTTCAAGGATAACCTGGACAAATGTTCAATCACATTGTCTATTATTTCAATTTGTTTTTGAAGTCAAGTTTCCTGTTTAATGTAAATATTGGTTATCTAGTTAAATATTTTAATGTAATATGAAAGTATTGGTGTAATTTCTTAGAACTCACTCGTGCTCTGAAAACTTACAGATGCCATTGTTTGTTACATGTCCAGCTTGAAGTGCATCACTTCTTGCCTGCTAATTGTTATTCTTTCTTTTTTTTTACAATTGATTATATCATATTGTTATCTTTCCAGTTAACAGTTAAAAATGGGTCTGAAATTGTGTAGTACTTCACATTTTCATCAAGTATAGTTGACTATTTGAAGGAAGCATCACTTGTCATTAGTTACACAGGTAAATTGCAGTTCGATTAATTTAACTTGTGTCAATTTAGTTTTGGGTATCATTCATAAGATTATATCTTGCACGATGGCAGAAACACATGCATTTTCTGTATTCTAGATGCCCTTTCTAGTTTGATATGTAAAAAGAAAGAAAACCTCATAAATATTCAATCACAAGAAGAAAACCTGCATCTTATACTTTTGTTTTGAGCCGGGGATCTAGGAAGCAGCCTCTGTTGTACCTTACAAAGATAGGTAAGTTTTGCGTACATACATCCTACTCTCCCTAGACACCATTTGTGGAATTACTTCAAAAGTCTATAATTTAATTAGATGTAGAAATAATCTCTAATTCTATCAAAAATTTATTATAATACTTGAATAAAACTTACAAAGAGAATAAATGACAAGGCTAAAGAGTCATAAAAAACTTACATAATAACTAACTTCCGCTATATACTTACTATAACAAAAAATAACTTTTATTATCTATTTGACTGATAAAAAAAGCTAAGTCTAACCCTCAATAAATTGATGATATTTGTTGAGCCCTAATTTGCAATTTGTATCAGATTAGCTTTAATTTACACTCAAATTACGATAAACTTCTTTAAAAACTTCATTAGTTGCTTCATTTGAAACTTCTCCTTCATCATCATATGTCAAAATCTCTAATCCTTGTCTTTTTGTCACCCGTGATAGTGCAACATATGGCTGGCCATGTGTGAAAACTGCTTTCTTCAAATATAACCCAACATGAGATAAAGATTGTCCTTAGACTTTTATTGATAGTCATGGCAAATAATACCACTATTGAAAACTGTCTTCTCTGAAATTTAAAGGGTATTCTCAAATTCGACGTAGTCAGTGACATTCTTGGTATAAAAACTTTTTGTCCAATCATATTTTCTGATTAGACCTTCACCTCGATAACCCAATTTTCAATTCTAATGATGATTAATCTTGTTCTGTTACAAAGCCCCGAAGATTGATCTATATTTCTCAATAACATCATGGATACACCAACTTTTAAAGTGATGGCATGATTTGAAATTCCAGAGCATTTTATAGTATTTAGGAATTCAGGAGTATGTATTTGGATACTCATTCATCCTGTAGAATCATTTCAATTGCAGAATCATTTCAATTGCATACAAAGCATCGGGATTAAAGCGATCTTTCATTTCCCAAAGTTGAACAACCAATACTTTTAACTTCCAATGCATTTTTGTGATTTTTATGTCTTTGATGAAGTCTGTCATTTTTTAGAGTATGTACGTATCCGTAAATTATGGTAAGGGATAAAAGAACTGGAGTTATTTACGAACTCACAACTTTTGCATGAGTATTTGAAGCTTTCTATATAATAAAGTAAGGATTTTAAGAGTTAGAAGTGGTATTACATTAGAATTGGACATAATTTATAGATGAAAGGGAATGAAGAATCAGGGCAGTTAACTATAAGTATAAGAAGATGTAGTTGTGTAGTACGTAGGATTCAACTGTGTTCTGGATAAATAGGATTCAATTGTGTACTGGATAAGTAAGTAAGATGGTGATAAAAGAGATATAATATGCCTTGGTAACTTATCCATCTTATATATATAAAATTATATATCCATCAGAAATTTTAATGCAACTTTATCAATTCGTTTATATTTGCCACATTATTCAAATTTATAAGTTTTGATTTTTTTTTAGATTAACGTAATAATGAATGACTAACATATGAATTTATTTGCAATTCAATATTCAATGCAGATGGATATTGTATATGATGACTTTTGGTTCAGTGGGGAGGTTACATCATAATCAAAATTTGTTTTCAGCTTCAGCTATTGCCACATACTCAGCCTCAGTAGATGAAAGAGCAACGCACTTTTGAAGCCTGGACATCTAACTCACCGGTGTACCACCTACTGTGTAAATGTATCTGGAAGTGCTCATGCTTGAGTCCATATCCCCACCAAGATCAACATCAACAAAACCTTGCAGAATCACTTCACCATTGTCAAAACAAAGTGAAGTACTGGATGTACCTTTCAGATATCTTAGAAGCCACTTCACAACTTCCCAATGCTCTTTCCCGGGGTTTGCCATGTTCCTGCTAATAACTCCCACAACATATGCTATATCAGGTCTAGTGTAAACCATAGCATACATCAGACTCCCAACTGCAGAGACATATGGAACAGGTGCCATATGCTCCCGCTCCTGAGCTGTCTTTGGTGACTGATCCTTTGATAATTTTATGTGATTTGTCAATGGAGTAGCCTTGGGTTTAGCATTATTAAATCTAAATCTGGCCAGCACTTTCTCGATGTACTGCTCTTGGGATAGATTCAAAGTGCCAGCAGATTTATCCCGAGAAATCCTTATCCCAAGAATTTGCTTCGCTGTACCTAAATCTTTCATCTCAAACTCAGAAGACAAGCTTTCCTTCAGAGAGTTTATCTCCTTCATACTAGATCCTACAATCAACATATCATCTATATACAAGAGTAAAAATACATAAGAATCAGTGTATTTCTTGAAGTAGCAACAATGATCTTTTTCACTCCTGCAGAAGCCACTCTTGCTCATAAAGGAGTCAAATTTCTTGTACCACTGTCTAGGTGCTTGCTTCATCCCATACAAGCTCCTATTGAGCTTGCACACTATATGTTTCTTGCCTGGAACTACAAACCTCTCTGGCTGTTGCATATAGATTTCCTTGTCCAAATCTCCATGTAAAAGTGCAATCTTTATATCCATTTTCTCAAGATGCAAATTCTTCGATGCAACAATGCTTAATAAAATTTGGGTAGTAGTTAATTTCACAACAGGAGAAAATATTTCAGCATAATCAATACCTTTTCTTTGTGAATATCCTTTAACTACCAACCGAGCCTTGAACCTTCTTTTGCCATCTGGTTTTGCCTTGATTCTGAACACCTACTTGTTCAACAAGGCTCTCTTCCCTGCAGGTAACTCAGTCAACATCCACGCGTTATTCTTCTCAAGTGAGCTCATCTCATCATCCATGTCTTTCTCCCAGTTGATTGAATCCTCCACCTGCAGGGCCTCAGCAACAGACTCTGGTTCCCCTTCATCAGTCAGCAACAGATAATGTAATGATGGTGAATACCTCTTTGGTGCTCTAATGGTCCTGGATGATCTCCTCTTAGCCTGTTCAGGTATCACTTGCTCCACCTCTAGTTCCTCAACGAAAGTCTCTAGAGTTTGTTGAGTATCTGCTGCAACATCTTTGGGTGTACTCTTCGGCAACTTAAGCTCAACTCCCACTTGCTTTGTAGTTCCTTGAACCTTTTGCTCTCTGTCCTTGTACAAGACATTTTCATCAAATGTCACATCACAATGTCTTAGAATTTTTTTGTTCCTGTCATCCCAAAACCTGTACCCGAACATGTCAGAACCATAACCTATAAAGTAGCACTTTATAACTTTAGCATCAAGCTTATCTCTTTTCTCTGGATCAACATGAACATAAGCAGTGCAACCAAAGGTTCTCAAGTGAGAATACTTGAGCTCTTTTCCTATCCATTCTTCTTTAGAAATCTTTTTTGAACCCCAGAGGAACTGATGGTCCCCTGTTGATCAAGTATGCAGCTATGCTCACAATATCTATCCAAAACGTCTTAGGCAGCCCACAGTGTATCCTCATGCTCCTTGCATGCTCATTCAATATTCTGTTCATCCTTTCAGCAACTTCATTCTGCCTTCCCTTCCCAGGAACTGTCCTCATCAATCTGGTTCCCTCAGCTGCACAGAATTGTTTGAATTCTGACTTGTCATATTCTTCTCCATTATTAGACCTCAGGCATTTGATTTTCAAGCCAGTCTGATTTTGAACTTCAGTTTTCCACCTCTTGAAAGTAGCAAACACATCTGACTTATGTTTCAAGAAGTAAACCCATACCTTCCTGCTGAAATCATCAATGAAAATGACATAGAATCTGGATCCACCAAGTGATGAAATAGGAGATAGGCCCCAAACGTCTGTATGGACCATTTCCAGCCGTACTTTCTTCGGCTCTCTTGCAGTCTTCGTGAAGCTTACTCGCTTCTGTTTATCCATAACACAACTCTCACAATGACCCATATCAACAGATTTCAACCCCTCTAAAGCTCCTTTCCAGCCAACATCTTTATTTCTTTGGCACTCATGTGTCCAAGTCTGTTGTGCCACAAACATGAACCGAAAACACCCTCAGCAATAGTAGCCATGTTTATACACCCTGCAGTGGTGTACAAAGTTCTAGATTTTATGCCATGTGCTACAACCATAGCACTCTTCGCAATCTTCCACGAACCTTTCCTAAACTCTGCTGCGTAGCCTGTGCTATCCAACTAATCGACAGAGATCATATTCTTCTTGAGACCAGGAATATATCTGACATCCTCCAATGTCCACTAGTTTCCTGCTGGAGTTTTTAAGAAGACATCCCCCTTTCCTTCAATCACCAATGACTTGTTGTCAGCAAGATACACCTTTCCAAAATTTCCAGACTTTAAGTATTTGAACAATTCCTTTCTAGGAAATGAATGAAAAGCTGCACCAGAATCCAATATCCAGGATTCAACTGGGCTGTCCACACTAAGGATTAGAGCATCCCTAATGTCTTCTGCTGAATTAACAGAATCATTATCATCTCCAGATTTTCGATTCTTCTTCTTCTTGGGTTGCTTGCACTCTGTCCGAAAGTGTCCCTTCTCTCCACAATTCCAACATATCATGTTGGATTATTTGTGGAGATTTTCCATGATTCTTCGATTTTGATCTGTCATGTGTATTCTGACCCCTTGATTGGTCTCTCCCCTTCGGCCAACACTGAGAACACTACCAGATGATTCCCCAATTTCTCATTTGCGAATGCTTTCACTAAGAACAATATCTCGAATTTCATCAAACTTCAGTTTCTCAGATCCATGGGAACTGCTAATCGCAACAATAATAGTATCCCAAGACTCGGGTAGATATGACATCAAAATCAGTGCTTTAATTTCATCTTCGAAATTAATATCCACAGAACACAGTTGACTAACAATCATATTGAACTCGTTTATATGATCAGCAACAGATCCATTCTCAGGCATCTATAAATTAAACAATCTACGCATCAAATATACCTTGTTCATCGCAGATGGATTTTCGTACATATTTGATAGTGACTTCAACAGATCGGATGTGGTTTTCTCCTTGATGATGTTGAACGCCACATTTCTCGACAAAGTCAACCGGATCAATCCTAGAGCCTGCCGATCCTTGAGCTTCCAGTCCTCCTCCTTCATGGACTCCGAATTTACCCCGGTCAAGGGTTCGTGAAGATATTTCTGGTATAAATAGTCTTCGATCTGCATCTTCCAGAAACCAAAATCGGATCCATCAAACTTCTCAATTCCAAACTTTGATCCTTCCATCTTCAGTGATCGTGATGAATCTCCTAAGCTTTGATACCAGTTATTAGGACCAATTAGAAGTTCACACACACTAAATCTATGGAGAGGATGAAGAAAACTTGAGAGAGTTCTTGAAGAGAGGGAGAAAGGTAATTTTGTGGTAACACCCGTGGGTAACCTCCACGGCGAACAGTCTATTTATATTAATGACTTGGAGTATGTACAATTACACAGAGAATGAGAATAACAGGTACATTAATATATAACAGTACGTCACATATTAATCAGGATCCACAACCTAACACACACATCTAACCACAAGAGTTTGAGTCTCAATGCAAAGTGTCTTTTTATGTTGAAACCTAACTCGGAGTAACAAGGTGGTAACTTAAGCTACAGGACCCTATACTATACATCCCTTTAAGAAATTTCTTCACCTTATCAATATCATCAAACACCCTTGGGTTTTAATTAAGAGGGTACTAACCACTTAGCACATAGGTTTGTATTTTCAGCAACCACAACAGTCTAACTATACCCACTACATGGATTCCCCCGCTAAGACCAACAATTTCAATCACTCTAACAAATATTTTTGCCACATTTCTCCTTCTTAGCTATTTCACGCAACAAAAGTTCATCTCTCCTTACCTTCAAGAATATCTACTCCTCTACCTAACACATCACCACGCTTCCACAACGACTATCATACTATCATATAGATGGTCATTAAAGGACCTGAGCACAACTGTCATAAATGGAAGTAACACTATAAGACCATAACTTATACCTTTTGCACTACTCAAGAAGGGACATGAAATAAAGATACGATAAAATAAACATGAGCACTCTATATATCAATTCTCTAGATCATAAGTAAAAAGTCATTCGGAAGACACAATACAACATGAATTCTTAAGATAGGGCACAGTGAGAAACATTGGTGCACATATCAAGACAAAATAAGGGAAAGAGACTGAATTATACTTCTGAAACTCGATAATCAGTAAGAGGAACTGGGTACCCGATGCGATTGGCAATGCAACGCGTCGATATCGCATCGAGACACTAGTTTGGCCAACGCAATTACTGATGCGGTGCGCTGATATCGCATTGAGCAACTGGTTTGCTTACTCAAACGTGGTCCAAAAAATCTAAAAATTTCCTAGAATAACCCCTTTTACACTCCTAAACATGAATCAACTCAAAAATCTACGCCTCGATGTCGAGAAGATCAATTTTAAAATCATGGAAGTTAAGAGCTCATAAATATAACTAAGTTTTTTAGCAACTAGAAAAGTTTTCAGATTGCAAGCTCTCCATTCGTGCAACTAAGAGTGGTATTAAGTCAAGAATGTTATGGGTTGTTACATTACAACTAAGACAAAGATTTTCGCTTGAAGCTATTGCTCCTTATTTAACGAACTGAGATTTTTCCATGAGTTTGGATAAACTTTAACATCTTGGCTAAACCCGACATCGGATGAATCAGTGACATATAGAAACATATTTTCTTAGGACCAAGCATGCTGAGAGACATAGATTTCATGGATCACGAACAACATAACATATGGCCTGAATACATGAAAGACTGGATTACTGAGAGACATAATTGCGTCTAGGTAAACCTTCCTCTTGTTGACATTATGCAGAGTGTGACAAAATATGCTAAATACTTGAAGGATATTGTTTCCAATAAGAATCTATTGACTAAATATGCTACAGTTGCACTTAATTAAGAGTGCACGTCTAAAATTCAAAATAAACTGCCTATGAAGTTGAAGGATCCAGGTAGTTTCACCTTGCAGATTACCATTGGTCATACTATTTGTACACGTGGATTGTGTGATTTGGGTGCTAGCATAAATCTCATGTCCACATCATGGTACCAAAAGATAGGTCTTGGGAGTCCCAAACCCACAACTATTGTGTTGCAGTTGGCTGATAGGTCACTTGCTAGACTAGATGGTATTATTAAAGATGTGTTGGTGTAAGTAGGATCTTTAATATTTCTGGTGGATTTTGTGATTCTTGACTTTGAGTCTAATCCTGTTGTTCCATTTATTTTGGGATGACCTTTGTTAGCAACGGGATAGTCCCTCATTGATGTAGCAGCTCGAGAAATGACAATGCGAGTGCATGACAATGTAGAAGTTTTTTATGTGTACGAGGCATTGAAACTGCCAGCAATATATGAGAAGTTGTCATCTATATCAGTTATTGATCTTGCTTCGAAGTGGCAGTTGTTGTCTGATGATCCATTAGAGTGAGCTTTGATGGGTTATGATCTGCATAGAGACATGGAAGCATTGAAATTGGTCTAGGTTATGAATTTGGTCATAATTGAGACAAAGTGTCATTCGAACCTTTAAATAGGTCAATTGGTCTATCACCTAGGCTTTCAGTCGAAGAAGCTCCTAACTTGGAGCTTAAGGTTCTTCCTCCGTATTTACAATATGTTTTTCTTGGTGATCAAGATACCTTGCCTATTATTTTGTCTCCAGAATTATCAGATGTATAGGAAAAGAAAGTTGTAGCGGTTCTCAAGAGGAGAAGAAAGGCGATTGGCTGGCAGATATATGATATTTTAGGAATTAATCCAGCGTTTTGCATGCATAATATTTATGTGGAAGAGGGTTACCAACCTAGAGTGCAGCAACAACGAAGATTGAATCCTTGATGAAGGAGGTGGTTAGGAAAGAAGTGATCAAGTGGTTAGATAGTAGTATTGTCTACCCAATTTTTGATAGCAAATGGGCGAGTCCGGTGCACTGTGTACCAAAGAAGGGAGGAATGATAGTAGTGACCAATGATGATAATGAGTTGATTCCCACACGTACAGTGCCCGGTTGGAGAATATGTATAGATTATCGAATATTGAATGAAGAGACTCGTAAAGATCATTATCCAATTTCCTTCATTGACCAAATGCTAGATAGATTGGCGGGGCAAGAGTATTATTGTTTTCTAGATGGGTACTCTGTCTATAATCAGATAAGCATAGCATCGAAAAACCAAGAGAATACTACGTTCACTTATCCATACGGTACATATGCTTTCAGAAACATGCCCTTTGACTTATGCAATGCACCTGCTACATTTCAGAGGTGTATGATGGCGATATTTTCATACATGGTGGAAGAGTTTTTGGAGGTATTCATGGATGATTTCTTCGTCTATGGTAATTCATTTGAAAAGTGTTTGCAGAATCTTGACAAAGTTCTTGCTCGATGCAAAGAAACAAACTTGGTGTTGAATTGGGAAAAGTACCACTTTATGGATAAGGAAGGAATTGTCTTAGGCCAAAAAGTGTCATGCAAAGGGCTTGAAGGTGACAAAGCAAAGGTTGAAGTGATTGAAAAGTTGCCTCATCCAGTCACAATCAAAGGAGTGGAGCTTTTTAGGACATGCTGGGTTCTATATATGATTCATTCAATATTTCTCAAAGATTGCAAGCCCCATGTGCAAATTGTTAGAGAAAAAATCCAAGTTCAAGTTAGGGGTTGATTGCCATGAAGCTTTTGAAAAGCTTAAGAAGAAGTTGACGGAAGCACCTATCTTGATTGCACCAGATTGCCAGTTACTATTTGAGCTGATGTGTGATGCCAGTGATATTACGGTGGGAGAAATGTTAGGTTAGAGAAAAGAGAAGGTATCTTGATCGATCTACTATGCTAGCAAGGTGTTGAATGATGCTTAAGTTAACTACACGGTTACAAAGAAAGAGATGTTGGCAGTGGTATATGCATTCGATAAGTTTTGATCTTACTTAGTTGGTACAAAGATAATTGTTCATACTGACCATGTTGCCATTAAGTATCTTGTGAACAAAAGAGATGTGAAGCCATCACTGATTAGGTGGATTCTTCTACTTTAAGAATTTGATCTTAAGGTGCAAGATAGAAAGGGAGATAAAAACCAAGTTGTTGATCACTTGTCACGGCTGGAAAATTAAGATCATATTGTGGATGACTTTGTGAGTATTAAGGAGGAGTTTCCTGATGAGAAGTTATTTTCATTAGATGTAGTTGAGTTCCCATGGTATGCTGACATTGTGAACTTGATAGCTTGTGAGGTGTACCGTCCTAAGGCTACCACACAACAAAGGAAGAAATTACTCCACGATTCTCGTGCTTACATTTGGGATGAACCGTACCCTTTCAAGTAGGGTCCAGATAGAGTTATTCGTAGGTGTATCCCAGAGGCTGAATTTTTTAAGGTGTTACAAGATTGCCACTCATATCTATATGGTGGACATCATGGGGGTAAGAGGACTGCAAAAAAAGTGTTGCAATCAGTTTTTTCTGGCTGACTCTATTTAGAGATACAGTGGCTTTCGTAAAGAATTGTGATCAATGTCAAATGTTGGGTACTATATCTAGGCATCATGCGATTCCCCTCAATAATATTTTAGAAGTAAAAGTCTTTGATGTTTGGGGGATCGATTTCATAGGCCTATTCCCATCTTCGAAAGGTAATCTGTACATTCTTGTAGAAGTTGACTATGTCTTTAAACGAGTGAAAGCTATGGCGAGTCCAACTAATCATGCTAGAGTGGTGTTGAAGTTTGTGAAGAAGAATATATTTTCTAGATTTGGTACACTAAGAGAAATAATTAGTGATGGAGGTATGCATTTTATCAATACCTGGTTCAAAAATCTTCTTGATAAGTATGGTGTTAGGCATAAGGTTGCCACTACATACCATCCTCAAACTAGTAGACAGGTTGAAGTGTCAAATCGGGAGATTAAGCAAATACTTCAGAAGATCGTGAATGGGCAGAGAAAAGATTGGACAGAGAAACTAGATGATGAACTTTGCGCTTATCGAACAGTGTATAAGACGCACATTGGGACGTCTCCATACCGCTTGGTGTATGGTAAAGCGTGTCATCTTCCTGTGGAGTTGGAACACCTAGCATATTAGGCGATGAAGAAGATGAACTTTGAGATGACTGCCGTGGAGGAAAGAAGATTATTGCAACTAAATGAGTTTGATGAGTTTAGACTCCATGCCTACGAAAATGCAAAGCTCTTCAAGGAGAAGACCAAAAGATCACATGACAAGCAAATTCAAGCTAGGGAATTTGAAACCGGAAAACTTGTGTTGTTGTTTAATTCACGGCTTAAATTGTTTCCTGGTAAATTATGATCAAAATGGTCTGGACCTTTTGAGGTGGTACACCCCATGGCGCTGTAGAGTTACGAAATAAAGAGAAGATGGAGAAGTTCCTTGTAAATGGACAGCATGTAAAGCACTATTAGGCAGATTATCCGGATAAGCACAAGGAATCTATCACTTTTGTTGATGAGTGATGATGAGCTGAGTCATGCCACAACGTAAAATAAGGCATTACGTGGGAGGCAACCCACACATATATTGTAAGAGGTACTTTAATTTTTATCTTGTAAAATTAAAATGAAAAGAAAAATACAAAAATATGAGTCGTGCCAAGACCAAAACTAAGGCGCTGAGTGGGAGGCAACCCACTTTTACTTATGATATTTGTTGTTTTTGTTTGAGATTGCAGGGTATTACAAAGTGAAAATAAGAAGATTACTGCATATGAGGAGAGCACTCAGGTTTTCAAAATAATGTATGTAAGTGGGGGCCTTCTTAGGTAAGAAAAGGGTGAAAATTACACAAGGACATCTGATTTTGAAGAATGACATGACGTAGAACTGGGTAAATTAATAATTGTCAAATTCTAGTAAGGATCCGAGATTTCCATCGCGACGCTGAGAAGTGTGATTTGACAATTGTCAAATTCCAATGGACTGGCGCGATATCAGCGCATCGTGTCATGTGAAAATTGACAATTATCAAAATACAGTGACTTGACGCAAAATTATCGTGTCGCGGTGGATAGTTAAATGGCAATTGGCATTCTCCAGTAGGTCTACACGATCATACTACATCGAAGAGGGGGTTATAATTGGGTATAAAATGTTCAATTAAACTTAACCTGCCCCTCCCCTCTATAAATACCCCCTCAAGCGCCTAAATCCTTTTATTTTCCCCCTCAAGTGTTTCCCCTTATACGCTTCCCTCCTACTAATTTTCTAAAATTTTCCCCAACTTTCACCCTTCTTTAATCTTTGAGGTATGTGCTTTAAGATTTAAATTTATTTTCTTTCTTTTTGGGTCTTGTGATGTTGGCTAGCATTTTGGGGCATGATCTAGCTTTTTCCCTATCATAGTAGTTTTGAATTTTAGCATTGCCTGTGATATGTTATCTTGCAATTTTTGTGACGTCTTAATTCAATATTCATAATTTTGAGTTGTTAAGATGATAATCTAATGGTTAGATGCAGTTGGTATTTGGGGAAAAAGTTTCACACGTTAGGTGCGAGGTGAGGGAATGTAGGGGCATTGTAGCTAGATGCGTGAAGCAAGAAGGTTTAGGAAGTTGGGGTTAAATTCATTCCAAATGAAATCGTGTTGTTTATGCTTCTACTTTCCACTGTGCATATACCCTTCCTGTCTAATGTTAGTTGATTTAGTCGAATTTTAGAAAAATACTCCTATGATGTGTGATGTTGTAGCAACATGATCTCTTTCATAGTCTCTCATTGAGTAATTAGATAGGAATAGATGAGACCGTGTTGTGTGCTGAGAAAATAACTATGGTTTTGAAGTCACAAATAACAATATGATGTCTTTGAATGTGATAATGAGGTGTAACACCCCGCATTTTAGGCTAGAACAAAAATCATTATTTCTATGCGTAGACATTCCAAAAGCAATAAATCATATGAAAATATGGCATGTTAATCATTTTAGTAGTGTGGGGAATTGAATGAGCTTTTTGTCGATATAAGATTCGCCCAAATATGATACCCAGACAAAAAGTTATGGCTAATTTAAGTCCTAGTCATAAAACACCGTCATAGCTGAGAGCACATATTATGAAACCCCTCTCGTATGTTGAATTAAAGATTATGGTTTTGTCGGAAAAAAGTTGAAATGCATGCCTTGTGATTTGAAAGTAGTTTTATCAATGCCATAGCAATTAAAATATGATTTAGAAATAATGGGAGGGTGTTTCTTGATGTTACTATGATGTTCTTGTGTTAAAGAGAAAGAAATGCGTGTAATTGAGAACTTTGGCATGACCACCTTGAATTCTTGAAATGTTGACAAAGAGAGTTTCTTGCATATGTTTACATGAGCTTTAAGAAAGAGTTTCTTGAAATGATTTATTGATATGGTGGTCCCAGATTTACATTTTGAAAAAGAGATTATTATATGCTAATAATGGTTCAGAGATGTGACTTACAAGTCAATGGTATGACGATACCATAAGTATGTATGCCATAACAGAGTATGTTTTCAGAGTTTGATTTTAGAGAATGCATGTTTTAAATTGTTAAAACTAGGCTTAAAGAGGGTTAGGTGGTTTCCCAAAGAAGGTTTGAGTTCAAGTAACTCTTAGCCTAAAACCGTGATTTGCCGATATAGGTATATTATTTTTACGCTGGCGACGGCCGTGTTGCGTAGCAGAGTCAGAGACTCCAATCCTTGCAGCACACTTGGGTTGGAGGCTTCCCCGCCAAGTCAATGGTGGATTCCATATAGCCCATGGAATTTTAGAGTTGTAGGGTATACCACCTAGCACAGAAGTAAAACAAAGAATGTTTCAGAGTTCAGATGATTTTCTTTCAAAGTCTTTTAGAAATGCCCATGAGATTTCTTACTATATGATATGATATGCCCATGGAATTTCAAAGTCTTAATTGCTCTCATATATGTTGAAATAAATTATTATTTTGGATTTGCTCTGCATACTAGTACATCTGTATTGACCCTTACCTCCCAGGTTTGGAGGCTCAGTCTAAGGGTTTGGCTAATCAGTAGAGTATTCCAGAGAGAAGTGATTCGTGTAGTGGTGAGCCTTCTTTGTTCCAGAAGGCCTGTTATTTCAAATCATGTTATTCCATTGTTTTGGTCTACTAGGGGCCTTGTCCCAATTTTCAGAACAGTTTTGAGGTGTAGTAGAGATTTTGCAGACTGAGATAGATCTTATTTAGATGTTTTGAACTGAAGTTTTCTTTCTTATTTCATGAAACCTAGAGTTAATGACCATGTTTTTGTATCAGATTATATTTCCATATTTTCTTTTATGATATGAATGTTGTGCATGATTACTAGATCAGATAGAGTAGGACGTCCGAGCCTTCATGGTTCAGGATGTCCGTCACGGCCAGACCCTAGTTTGGGTCATGACAAATCTAGTATCAAAGTACGGTTCATGGTCCCAGGGTGTCTGCAAAATCGCGTCGAGTAGAGTCTTATTTATGGGTGTGTAGCGTGCCACACTTATAAAAAGGAGGCTACAAGGTGTTTAGTAATGTCTCTCCTTCTTCATCTTTTAGTTCGTGCAATAGAGTCAGAATGTTCCTCTTTTATACTCTAATTCGTGCTATGGTGTCGCCCATACGAAAGTAACAATCATTCCAATTCTTTCCTTACTCTGATGTTCTCAGATATGTCTCATTATTGGGGTGATTCAAGTACAGAAGTTTAGAGTATAAATGACATGGTTCTTTCTGATTGAGCCATATAAGATTTTGAAATTGTACAAGGACTTGTGAAGAGTCCGTTAGTACCTTAGAGTGTATTAATTCTAGTGTGAACTTTGATTATGATGAAATCATGCTTTCCATCCAACGATAGTAAGTATATTCAGTCCTTTTCAGAAATTATGTTACTGACGTCACGCTAAAGTTATAATTATAGACACAAGGTTGTTTGTGGAATTTGAAGGTAGTCTAAATGTACGCTTGATTAAGTAAGTGTGATGAGAGAAAGCCATATAAGTAGATAAGGTTATGTGGTTTTATAATGTAAGATTAAGGTTGACCATGTCTATTATGTGACTTTACCCCCCTCCCCCCGACCTTCTTTTCATTGGTAGTTGTAAACTAGTACTACTTGTGAGAAGGTATGTAGTAGATTTTGAGGCATAGCAGTGATGTCATGAAGGTGCATGCGATTATTTCTTGGTTAATGATACTAGTTTTAGGGAAGCGATCTAGTGGGCTTGAACAGTGCATGCAAGAGCTTAAGTTTATTTGATTCGTAATGAAGTATGATGTTGTATGTATGAAGTAGAAGTATGCCAAGGTGATATGAGGTTGCGGTATTTTTCTAAGGCTATTACATGATTATGTGTAACTAGTGGTGCCGTTGAGTTGCTAGGTGGAGAAAGCCTAGTTAGATGGTATACGGTGTTCTAAATAGCCAAGTTTAGGAATTTTGATTGATGATGTTGAGCCTTTTGATATAATCTTGATTCTCATGGTTTAGAAATATAAGTTTGCAGGCATGATGCTGGTAGACTATGACAGAAGTGGTATGGTCCGTCAAAGGTTTGAAGATATCCATGTTTAGTGTTAGGAGAATCTAAGTTGGTAAATGTTTAAGCTATTATATAATGACTTTAGGGCTATAAAAACCTAAGCGTTGAATCTTAGAACGAGGTATTAGCATTGGTTGCTATACATGAAGATACCGTCTTACAGGGTAAGTTTAGCTTTATGTGTGTAGTTTTATATCCCCGACTCTAGAGTAAAGTGATTTCCATTTATACCAGAGTGTATATAGTGGTTCACAGACTTAGAGTAATGGCTTAAATCTAAGGGGAAGATGATAGAACGAGTAACCAAGTCAAGTTTTCAGATGCTAATAGATGTGCCAGTAAGTTGTGGAATTGAACTTGAGAAAGAACGATGCTCAATCTATTCTTATTTCAGCAGTTTACTTCAGTTACACCGATACAGACTCATGCTTTATGTTTTAGCTTCATGATCATTGTCCGTGTTCATGCATATGATAAGGAATCATGTACTCTCATAGTTCCTAGTATTATGAGTTCCCAGTTTATTCAGCAGTCAGAATCACTTTCTGTAAGTTATGAATTCCAAAAATTCAGCTCATGCAGTTCATGACTCTTGTGCATATGCGATACTCTTAACGATCAGTGAAAATTCAGATTTATATGAGGTACGTCCTCAGATTAGATCTCTTCAATGAGTCCATGCCGTGAGTGCTCTATTCCTCACGCCTCAGTAGGGTATCAAGTTATGCTTAGTACTCCCCTCATGTTCCGGATTTTGGTATTCCAATTTTTCAGTGACCTTTTCCCTTAGGTCGAGATAGTGATGATGAACAATTGTTTAGATGGGAAAGAGTAAACATTTCTTGTTGATGAAAGATGGATGTATTCTTATTTGAGTTAAGGCGGAAATTGTGGAGTAAGATTGAGTCCGAGTCTTTGATACGTGTCAAGGTTAGTTGAAGTTTTATGTGTTATATTGGGAAAAAATTGTTGTGCGCTTGTTTATGAGTTATATGTCTAAACCTTAAACAACATGCCCATAAACTCGAAGTAACAAGGTGGTGACTTAAGCTACAGGACCCTGTACTATACATCCCTTTAAGAAATTTCTTCACCTCATCAATATCATCAAACACCCTTGGGTTTTAATTAAGAGGGTACTAACCACTTAGCACATAGGTTTGTATTTTCTGCAACCATAACATTCTAACTATACCCACTACATGGATTCCCTCACTAAGACCAACAATTTCAATCACTCTAATAAATATTTTCGCCACATTCCTCCTTCTTAGCTATTTCACACAACAAAATTTCATCTCTCCTTACATTCAAGAACATCTACTCCTCTACCTAACACATCACCACACTTCCACAGCCACCATCATACTATAATATGGAGGATCATTAAGGAACCCGAGCATAACTGTCATAAATGGAAGTAACACTATTAGACCATAACTTATACCTATTTCACTACTCAAGGAGGGACATAAAATGAAGATACGATAAAATAAACACAACCACTCCATATATCAAGTCTCTAGATCATAAGTAAAGAGTCATTCGAAAGACACAATACAGCATGAATTCTTAGGATAGGGCACAGTGAGAAACATTGGTGCACATATCAAGATAAAATGAGGGAAAGAGACTAAATTATCCTCCCAGAACTCGGAAATCAGTAAGAGGAACTGGGCACCCGACGCGATTGGGGACGCGACTCATCGAGATCACATCGAGACACTAGTTTGGCCAACGTGATTACCGATGCAGCACGCCGATATCGCGTTGAGCCACTGGTTTGCTTACTCAAACGCATCTCAAACATGGTCCCAAAAATCAAAAACTTTCATAGAATAACCACTTTTACACTCCTGAATATGAATCAACTCAAAAATCTACGCTCGGGGTCGAGAAGATCAATTTTAAAATCATGGAAGTTAAGAGCTCATAAATATGACTAAGTCTTTTAACAACTAGAAAATTTTTCAGATTTCAAGCTCTCCATACGTGCAACTAAGAGTGGTATTGAGTCGAGAATGCTACGGGTTGTTACATTACAACTAAGACAAAGATTTTTGCTTGAAGTGATTGCTCCTCGTTTAAGGAACTAAGATTTTGCCATGAGTTTGCATAAACTTTAACATCTTGGATAAACCCGACATAGGATGAATCGGTGACATATAGAAACATATTTTCTTAGGACTAAGCATACTGAGAGACATAGATTTCATGGATCACGAACAACATAACATATGGCCTGAATACATGAAAGAATGGATTACTGAGAGGCATAATTGCGTCTAGTTTGGAGGTCAGATCACAAACATAAGTCCATACAGAACTCGAACCATAGGCATGAATTAAACAGATGACGTAAGACATTGGCAGGATACTCTCCTAAATTGAAGTAGGAGGATTATGCTTGAGTAGAATTATGTTCATCATGGTTCCTTCCCGCAACTTGCATTCAGGAACTACCTTCACTCACCATCTCCCCCTTAGACCAAAGTCACAATCCTAGACTTACGGACGCATCCCCTTATCAAATCTATAGCCAGAACTCTCAACATAAATGACACATCACTACATACTTAAACTCTAAACTCTTCCTGAATAACTAAACTCTGAAAGCCTTTCTCTTCTGTAAAGGCTACTCATAACTTCTGCTATTCTCTATAGCCATCACTCTACAACTCCCACTCTTATGAGTGTATGCATCCATATTCCTTATCACAAAAGGGGGGATATCGACATATACAAGAACAAAAACTCCTCTCATTAATCTCTAATACGAATATACTAAATTATTTTCTAGGACATCCCTTTTCAGGGACACTAATCGTAATTTCTTCTAACTCTTAAAGTCATCAACTTATGACTAATATTTTCATGGGCATAGAAACCCATGCTTCTAAATACTTAATGCTCCATCTTCAATTCCTTAGAATGTTATTCTTACACCTCTAATCGTAAAACCTACAACTTCACAAAATCTGTAAGACTATACCAAGGGCTCACATTGCCTACTTATTTTTCCTCAATTCAACTCTAAAGAGCATCGTACAACAACTTACCAGACTTCTCCATACTACAAGATTCAAGAATTAAATCTAGGTACAAAAAACACGTATACCTATAAAACTTTATTTAGCAACCTGCTACTAGGGTTCAACTTATTCCCATATACTCATGTTCTTGTTCTTACCCACTTAATGATTCAACCACAATTCATCATTTTAACACTAGTCCTTATGTACACATATATCTCACGTTTACCACTTAAACTTTTCATAAATCATCAACCTAGGCCATTTTACACATCACATCAAGTCTTCTAATTACTCCATAAAACATGCATCATTAATCTTAAGTTATTATTCTCACAACTACACTCCAATCCTCAACTACACATCTAAAGTTCAAGCCTAATATTTATCCTCAATTATATAGCACTGATAAAGCAGGCCAATACTATACTAGTTCATCAAATTGGAAATCAATCCAAATACTTCACTTAACTACTACCTACAATCACAACCCCTCCATGACATCACTATTACAATTCAAAATTCACTACATACCTTCTCACAAGAAGTACTAGTTTACTACTATGTAAAGAAAAGACCATCAAAAGGGTAAGGTCAGATGATAGGATTAGTCGATCTTAATCTTATAATATACCCCATTTCAATCTTATCAACATATTCAAATTCCTCATATCATGCTCATGATCTTGGGAAAATTTATATGCTCAAAGCACCAATATGCACCCAAATTTAGACTTAGTTCAAGAACTTTTGTATGAATTCTTAAGTATAATTCAACTTTTATTCCATTTCGTGCCCAATGGATATGATTAGTACTTTCAGGCTAAATGTCATGAAGAATTGTGTGCATTTGGATGCAATGATGTTATGGAAGGATTGAAGGAATACAAGGGAGTGAAATAAAGCTAAAAAAAGAAAGCTGGAAAGTAGAAATCCTCATTTGATGACACTCCTATAACACCCCGCATTTTGGGCTAGAACGAAAACCGTCATTTCTACGTGTACATGTTTCAAAGCCCATAAATCCAATTCAAATATTGTGTGTTAATAATTTATGTAGTGTGTTAATTTAGTTGGGCATGATTCGAGATTATAAAGGTCCCTTAACTCAAGGACTAGTTGAAAGTTTTCCTATCATTCAAGTTTTAGTAAGCGTCAAAACTTGGATCAAATTAAATTGACCATAACACCTTTTATATGACAAACTAAGGGACCTACTATATAATAAATGAAAGGTCTTTGAGTCCTCTTTCCAACTTCACATATTTTGCCAAAATCCGCTATCAGAGAAAAAGTTATGCCCATTTTACTCCAGTATATCAGCCTGACAACTGAGTGACGACAATTCTGACAGCTTGTCACAAATCTGATGACTTTTTAGAATATGTCATCATCCTTAGGCATAAACTCATCAATTTCAGGTCCTAGGTGATGACCTGGGCTAGCGGGCTATCACAGATCTGACGGTTTATCAGCCTTGGTCGTCAGCTGAGAATTTCAACAACTAGGAAGTGATTTCATAGAGGTATTTTTGTCTTTACCTCACTCCAAAAACCTTTTACACAAATTAAATCACCCTTTAAGTGTTATTAATCAATCATTATCAGTTTTACAGCATCAAAGATTTCCTCTTCACTCTCAAAATAAGACCAAATTAGGGTTTTCTCCAAGAACAAGAAATTCAAAAAAATCAAGCCTTAAGTTCAAGATCTCCAATAAACAAATCAAGATCTGGGTTTCATCTACCAAGATCTAGGTTCCATATTTCAGATCTTATAATTTAAGGTACGTGGGGTTTATCCTAAAAACTACATGGGCTTGGAAATACTAGAACATGATTTAAAGATTTTCAAGCATGATTTTAGAAAGGGGTTTTGAAATACATGATTTTATTATGCAATATAAATGATCAAATGCATTGTTGATTTGACCCTTAGGCCTTTCCCCTTAAATTTATTTACATGTATATGTATATGTATGAAAAATTCAAATTTAAAGATTGTTTGAGAGCATAAATTATGAAATCCCTCTCTTGTGATGACTTTAAATTTGTGATCTTATTGTGAATGATTTGATATGGATGATTTAAGCCTTGAAAATAGTTTACTCAAATACCATAGTATTTTAAGCATGATTTAGAGATTTTGAGAGGTAGTTTCTTGATATAAATGTGTTTTGTTAAAGAGAGAAAGATTTGCATAAGATTAAGAATTTTGACATGACCACCTTGTATCATTTGAAATGTTGTCAAAGAGAGTTGCATACATGGGTTTACATGAGTATTTAAGGAAAGGATGCTTCGAACTGATTTATTGATATGGTGGTCCCAAATTTATGTTTTGGAAACAGAGATTCTAATATGCTAATAATGGCTCAGAGATGTGACTTGCAAGTCAATGGTATGATGATATCATAAGTATGTATGCCATAATAGAGTATGTTTTTAGAGTATGTTTTCAGAGTATGTCTTTAGAGAATGTTTTTAGAATGTGTTTTCAGAGAATGCATGTTTTAAAGAGTTAAAAATGGACATAAAGAGGGTTAGATGGTTACCCGAAGAAGGCTTGAGTTCAAGTAACTCTTAGCCTAAAATCATATTTTCCGATACAGGTAAATTATTATTGTACGCTGGCGACGGTCGTGTGGCGTAGTAGATTCAGAGACTCCGACCCTTGCGAGACACTTGGGTTGGGGGCTTGGTTGCCGAGTTAATGGCAGATTCCATATAGCCCATGGAATTACGGAATTATAGGGTATACCACCTAGCACAGAAGTAAGATAGAGAGTGTCACAGATTTCAGATGCTTTCATAGAGTCTTTTAAAATGCCCATGTGATTTCTTACTATATGATATGTTTATGAACTGCTTTAAATTACTCTCATATATGTTGAATATAAATGATTATTTTGTATCTACTCTACATACCAGTACATCTGTATTGACCCCTCTCCTCTACCTCTCAGGTTTTGAGGCTCAGTCTAGGGGTCCAGATATAATTTAGACAGCAGATCAGATTGTGTAGTGGTGAGCCTTCTCTATTCCAGAAGGCCTGTCCTTTCATATTATGTCATCTATTACAGTTTTGGTCTACTGAGGGCCTTGTCCCGGTTTTCAGATAGTTGTTATTTTCAGATGTAGTAGAGATTTTGCAGACTGGTTCAGATGTTTTTTTTGTTGATATTGGGGTTTTATACTTCATTGTTAAATTAAATTCAGAGTATGACCATGTTTTCGTATTCGATTATATTTCCGCATTTTCTTTTCTTATATGAATGTTGTGCATGATTACCAGATAGAGAAGGGCGTTCCGGGCCTTTATGGTTTGAGATGTCTGTCATGGCCAGGCCCCAGTTTGGGTCATAACAACTCTGCATCACGCTAACCAACAAAATAGCAATGGTCAAATTCCAGTGAAGGTTCGCGAAATCAACACGTCGCGGAGAGGCGTAAATTCTCACTTGGTACTTTGAGTATAGGTCCGTGAAACCACTGCGTTGCGGAGCAGTCCAACTTATCAAATTCTGCGACCTGAAAGTTTAGCGCTCGTGGAGGATGGATATTTCACAATTGTCCAAATCCAGTGGCTACCGCGATAGTGATGCGTCGCGGTGAGGGTGCATTTTACAAATTTCAAGGAATACGTGAGCTCCGTAATTTCTCAAATTTTAATGAAAAATAGCAATTGAAGGCATGGTGCGACGAGCTGTATGGCAAAATCGGGAAGATTTTAAGTGTTTTGTCCCAGCTATAAAAGGAAAAATCCAAGATAATTATAGGGACTTTTGGGAAGCATAGGAGCGGCGGTAAAAGAGAGATTTCTCTCTTTTAGGGTTCTTAGACATTCTTTTCAATTTCTTTACTTCAAGACTTATTTAGGGTATGATTAATTACTTATTTTGGATGATGAATTCAAACATGAGTAGCTAAACACCCTATTTCTGGGGTTGAGGCTAAGAACATGATTACTCTTTTATATTCTTATTCATAGTTTCTTTTTGGATTATCATCTAGGTTGTTCTTAATTTCTTAAGCTTACTATTTTAATGATTGGCCACCATTAGAGTAAATCTATATATCTATGTGCATCCAAGAGGAGAATCATAGGATAGAACAAAGAAATTAGGGAGCAAGGTTCTTATTCTTTTCTGAAATAAGGGATTTGAATTAGCATCTAGGATAGGGATATACCTAGAAGCCTTGCTTGGTTCACTTGCAAGAGGACAACTTTAGGAATCTAGAAGAATTGTTGCATCTCTGTGGGAGTTGTAGCTACAACATTCAATAGATAAAAGATTTGAGATCGGGAGACCAAGATCGTTGCATAAACCTTGCAAATCATCAACCCGATAATTAATTAGACTGTGATAAGAATAGAGAATTGTATGATTGTTCAGAATACCTCAACCCTGGAATCATCCTCATTATTGATTACAACCATTGCTTGCTTTACTCTAGCCGTCACTAATTATTTCTTATTTAATAAGTTACATTTTATTTATAAAATTAAAATCATCTTGATACTTTTAAGCACTTAATACACAATTGTCTTAAACTAAAGATTGAATAAGTTTTTAATTTATTGATCCTCGTGGGAACAATATCTGACTGTCTAAGTCTCTATACTACTTGTACGATCACGTACACTTGCGTGTGCGTAGAGACGCAACAACTCACTAACCTAATCATACATCATAATGATCTTCAAAATTTCAATAAACACTAATGAGCCTCTACCGACAACTTATTAACTAATCTACCCCTTTTCCATTTACCACTTATAAATGATTTCTACAACCACCATAATTATCCACTTTGAGCTCCTTCCCTATTCTAAATAAATAATAATCATATCATGTATCTTCCTTCACAGACTATCATACAATCTACAAATATTTCTACCACATTAGTCTATCTCCATACAATGACAACGCATTCCTCAATCCACGATTATACAACTAAAACTATTTATTTATGCAAATGTCACCCTCACTCTGAATCCATACCTCAGGCTCAAACGTACGATCAATATAGATAGGGGTATAGTCTCAAATCCTCTTTAAAGAATTTATGGACTCCTCTCAAGTCCTTGTGAAATTTCATAATGATTCATGACTACATCAGAACGGACCACATCATTTAGATTCTAAGCTTCTGTACTTGAATCACTTCTAGAATGAGACATATCTAAGAACATCAAGGTAGGAGAGAATTAGGATAACTTTCTTATGGACGACATGACTTTATAGCACGAACTAAAGTATGAAAGAATAGAAAACAACTCCTAAATGCCTGGTAGCCTCCTGATTATAAGTGTGGTGCACAACACACCCATAGCCAAGACTCTACTAGACACGATTTCACAGACACCCTGGGACCATGAACCGTGCTCTAATACCAAATTTGTCATGACCCGAGCTGGGGCCCTAGACATAATGATTATCCCAAACCATGTAGGCTCGGGCACCCTTCTCTATCTGGTTATCATGGATAATATTCATATAATATAAGGAATTTTGCAGAAAAACATAATAAGATGGAACCATGATCAATCTCTTAACACTTGAGCAATTTGAAAATAAATTCTTAATATTCAACACATATGACACCCTTATGTGAAATCTCTAACATTACAGAATCCAACATATGTCTACAACAAAACTAGGACAAGGCCCTTAGTAGACCATAAAAGAAAGAAACAATGAAATCTGAAAATCCGACCTTCTGAAATAGAAAAGACTCACCAACTGCAACTTCTGACAAGTCAATCTACTACTTAATGGGACCCCAGGACTATGTCTCAAAATCCTAAAATATAGGGGCTTAATACAGATGTACTAGTATGCAAAGCAATCCAAAAACAAAATACCTTTTTATACAACATAGGTGATAGCCTTTGTAAAATATAGTATCGCAAAAATCATTCGAAATATACATGGGCAAGGTATTTGAGTTTCAACAACATTTTTCATCTTATGTAGTTTGATTTCCTCAACACAGTTGAGCTAGGTGGTACACCCTATAATTTCACAGTTTTCACCGACTACCATATCTCAGTTGTTGCCAAGATTGGAGTACTAGTAAGGGGAGGGAATGCAAGATCACAAAGCAGGGTACCTAATAAGCCCCGATCAAAATAACATATCGTGGTTGGGCGCAAGATCACAAAGCAGGGCTCCAAACCATAGTCCTAAGTTGGGATAACATAATATTAGATACACAAGATCACATAGCAGGGTACCAATGTCCCGTGTCGGTAAATCACGGTTTCTAGCATAGAGTCTTCTGACTCGTGCTTTCTTCGGGGAACCACCTAACTCGCATTAACCCGCTTTAAAAATCTTTTATAAAAAAACATGCATCTCATTCATAACATTTTTTTCTTGTTCTCTTAAGGGCAATTTACAAAGAAGTATCGTCATACCCCGACTTGCAAGTCATTTACATCACATCATTCCACAACCCTTCTTATTCAAAAATATGTATATGACCACCAAAGATTTATCAAGTCACATGAGGTTTCTTATCATCAAAATCACATTAAACTCATTCAAACACACTCTTTTTACAAATCTTGAAAACATGGTGGCCATTCCATTTATTCTACTCATGCATAATGATTAAGGAGACATTTAAAACTCAAGAGTTTCTCATCATTCACAAATCAGCCCCCGACATTAATTATACATAAATTTCATGATAAAAAGAAGGGCTCTTAATTCATGCTCTCAAAAGTAATTCACCAATTATATCATGCAAGGTTCATAAATTTCGTCATGGGGAGTGAAATCTCACAAGTTACATTCACAAATCAGCTTTCAGATTCAAATCACGTAAGCACGAGATTTATAAATCAAACGTATAGAAAACTCCATAAAAAATTCATAATTCCATCAAATTGATTCCACAATACATGCTCTTAAAACAATTTACCAAAATCCTTTTTCATATACATAGATAAATATTTTCAAAGCTTGAAAAAAAATCATAAAAAACCATGCCCATGAGATTTAGGATAGTCCCGCGTACCTTAGATTATTTAGGAGAAAGAGTGGAACCCGGATCTTGATCCATTTCTTGGAATTCTTGACCTTATGAATGAGTTCTTGAATCTTTGGGGGAGGAGTTAGGGTTTTGATTTTGAGAGGAAAAGTGAAAAATAAGATATTTTGGCTTCTTGGTGTTGAAATTCAACGTTATAAACGTATTTTGGGTGAGGGGAAATGACCACTGTGCCCCTAGACCCATTAGAAACTGAAATAATGCATAAAACAGCCTTATATACGTGTCTGGTTTCGTGTCGACGCGATCTCGATGTGACGCGTCATGGTCGCATCGGCTTACTGCATCACACAGAAAAATCCATAACTTTTTGTTCGGTTATCGAATTTTAGCAAAATTGGTATCGTTGGAAAGCTAATTCAATTATCTACAATTTATAGAATTTTTATTTGAAAAATTATATGTGTATCAAGATTTATCTACGTTCAAAGTAGATCCTTGTAGAATCGAATATCCAATTTTGGATGAATGAAAGGTTCTTAACTCAACCTTGCTTTAGGCCATTTCTATGAACATATTTCACCTCATAATCACTTCATATAATAGAAAAAATATCATGACACATGAATCTAAGTATAAACCATGGAATTAGAGCTTACGCACGTTGGAACAACGGATTGATTTCTAGCTCGAAAATGCTGGGTGTTACACTTTGTTTTGTTGAATTAAAAAGTCTAGTGAAGCCGTGTGGGGATCTTTTGATTCACAAGAATTTTTGCCTTCTTATTCATCTAATTTTCTTGTACAAAACACAAACTCAAAGTCTAGTGAAGCCATGTGAGGCCAATTTCGATTCACTAGCAACTTGTTGTCCATCTTATTGTTCTTGTGTTGGTTGAAATATCTTTATACACACATAGTCTTGTATCATGACATGACATAATTTGGTAGCAAGTATCCATGGTTAGCCCCTTTTTGGGACACATGACAAAAAAAAGAGTCATCTGACTTATGGAATAATCTCTATCCTATTTCGGTAAACATAGTTTTGGGCATTTGTCATTTAAACCTATGCCCTCATGTTCAGCTAACTAACTCCCTTATTCTCATAATGTTATGTTATTTATGAGTTCTTGATAACTGAAAAGAATGTTAGCCTTTCTAGGCTCATGCTCATGATTTAGCCATTTTAGGCTCAAGTTCATATGTTTGCCATTTTAGGCTAATGATCGTGAATTTGTCCTTTAGGACTCATGTTTGGAAAATCAACCTCTTTAGGATCATACCTCATGAATTATTATAGTTATTAGTCCTTTTTGGAGTTTCATGTATACTAAAGTATTGTTATATTATAGCAATATTTCATGTCACATCTTCCACCACAGTTAATGAAACTAATGAACAACTTGAAGTGTTCTAGATGAGGTTTGGAATTAATATCTAAAAGTTGAAATTTCCTGTTATGATGTCTTATCAAAACTAATTAAAATATTATATCCTTTAGTTTAAGAAGAACTCTAGGAAATTTATGTTTATGATTACAAAACAAATGTACCACTTGATTGATTGGTTGGCAGCATGGAAGAGACTAGTTACACTGGAAAGACTTCAGAGATTTTAGAGAAATGTACCGCTTAATTGTGTAGTCTGTGGTATAGGTACTGAATCTTTTGATTGTCAGTTCTTTCTTTCTTTCTTTTTGCTCTGTTATGTTATGTTACAAGGGATATGCGAAGAAGAGGGGGTACATAGAATGTGGGAAGCTGGCAAGACTAACTCCAATGGGCATGCTCTGGGCTAGGAAGAAATCCAGCAGAAGTGCAATAATACTTGTGTATGCAATGGTGGTGTATGTCATATTGCGAGAAGGGAACAAGCACAATGTTTAGGCTGGTAAATTTATTGGGATAGAGTCTGCTGAGAAATTGAAGTTCCTGTTTATAAAGGTAGGGCAATGGGAAAACAGCTGACTACCTTGCAAAGATTAAGTGGAGTACATTGAAGAGGATGTTGCTCTTACTTGTTGTGTAATGTCTTTACTTAATAATGGAGTAGTATGGATTGGAATTTGCCATTGTAACAATATATTGTCTGAATGTTGCAGTGAGACAAGTAGTGGTTTGCACTGGTTCTAGTTTTGTAACTACGCACTTGGAAAAAGTAAGGAAGCATATTATAATTACAAGGCTGATGGAATTGGATCAAAGATGGACAACTCAAAGCTAGACACTGTACAGAAACCACATTATTGAGAGAGATGCAATCACACAATGAATACAAAATTAAGTCAAACAAAGAGTAAATATGCTTAGAAGTTCAAAAAGATGAACTGGGAGATATGATTATGTAATCAGATCTTTTGTTGAGACCTCACTTCGTTTAAAGAATAAGGTGCTCTTATGTGTAATCACTAGACTTTGAAATTATAATCTTTCACAGTATAAGGATTCACAAAATTTGAAAAGTACATGATATAGAGAGTTGTCTGAACACGCTCCAACAACTTAAAACAATTTAATTTCATAGATAAGTCTGTAGAAATTCCATTAATCCTAAATAGTTTGGGAGTAATTTAAATTGGATAACAGTAAAATGTACAGAAACAAGAGTAACAAATAATTCTACATACCTCTAAACCTTGAAAGAACTTGAGATCGGAATAAGAGATTTGACCTACTTTCTTGAATCAATTCTCTTGAGATTATTGAGACCAGAATTTTAGAAGTGAAAGAAGATATTTAGTTGTGTTAAAAATGAAGGAGAATGAGGATTTTTTAACCTTTGAAACTGAGAAACTAGATGGATTTTTTTGTTTTATGTATGTGAAACTGTTGGAGAAAGGGAAGTTTTTAATGTGTTAAACTGAGGAAGACAAAGAGATTTGTAACTGATGGAAAGACTTCTATCTACTAAAATAACATCTGGCTGAGGAAACAAAAAATAAATGTCTAGATACTGGTTAATAAAAAAGTTTTTAATCACTTCGGTTTAAGGTAAAAATGAAAGGACAAAATTACCTTTGAAGTTAATGAGTGTGAGATGTTACACTATCTCCCCCTTGAAATCATTTGTCCTCGAATGAAGATTATAGACTCAAGAAGAAAAAAGTACTCTACACACAAGAATTATGGAATGATACTTAACACAGACATGACATAGGACATGGTTTCAGGTTTATACGCTGGCCTAGTGCCCTGTGGCGTATCAGATTCAGATACTCCAACCCTTGCGGCAAACTTGGGTTGGGGGCTTGGCCACCGGTTAAGGGCAGAGCCCATATAGACCGTGGAATACTTTCAGATATTTAGGGTGTACCACCTAGCTTAGAAGTAAAACAAAGATAAGGAATTGCACTCACAAAATTTCTATAAGATCATATGAAACTACCCATGTGTTTTAAAATTATTTCATGCATTAGGTTTTGGTGAAATACTCTCACTTATGTTATTTATTAAAGTACATTATTTTGGATTGCTCTGTGTACCATTACAGATGTGTTGACCCCCTTTCTCTCAGGATCTAAGCTACAATCTCAGGGTCCCGTCCAGCAATAGGCTTGAGTGCGTCAGAAGTTGCAGTTGGTGAGCCTTCTCTATTTTGAAAGACCTGACTTTCAGATTTTGTTGTTTTCTTCTATTTATGGACTACTGGGGGCCTTGTCCCACTTTTAGACAAGATATTGGTTCGTATGTATTAGAGATTTCGCAGACTGTTGTTAGATGTTGTTAGAAGTGATGGATTCCATTTTGAATTGTTCCTTTGAATTATATTATTTGACCTTAATTCCGTATCGATATGTATTTCCGCATTATATTTTATAGTATGTGAACATGTGTATGATGTCCAAAAAGTGAAGGACGATCGGGCTTTCATGGTTCGGGATGCTCGTCGCAGCCAGGCTCTCGGCTCGGATCACGATAGACTGTTTCCAATGTAAATGAACCAACAATAGTACCAAAATTGAAGGATAAAATAATGCTATTATAAAAATAATACTGATAAGGAAATAGATAGATCCTCCAGTCTTGTTGTATTTTGGTTTTGATGTTTTATAAACAAGAGTGCAAGGGACCTGGTCCGTGCTGTGCTTGTTTTAAAGTCAAAGGACACTTTGTACCGGTGTAAATTGTACTATATATTTATGTTGGTAGTGCTGCAACAGTGATGCAGCTGGCTTGCTAAGACTTGGACCAATAGAGCGGAGATAAGGTTTTGTTCCCTCGTATAAAAGGAAGATGTGACATGAGAAAAACCTTTTTGCAATCAAAAAGTTTCCTCTCAAATACAAAAGTGTTTTCCATCAGATTACTACTCATTTTCAACAAGGGACCTAAGAGAGCTGCAATTTAGACATTGTTGATGTTTTGAGTCATTGTCTTTTGTTCTTACTTTGTATCCATATACATGTGTTATAAAGGCATGTAGGTTCCAGTCTTGTCCAGGTCTCGGGTTGAGTCGTCTTAACTAGAACTAGTTTCCATAAAAACAGAAGATATGTATTTGAGTATTTCTCTCCTACAAAATGGCCACGTATAGGAAAGCTTCCACCGTTAGTTAATAAGGGCATATTTTGAACCAATTTTGAAACAAAATGTCTGAAGTTTCACGTGGCTGAGTTTTACGCAAACATGATTAAACTTCAGTGATATACGCATGAAATTCAGGCAAAATAACTGAAGTCGGGCCAAATAATGGAACCTAAGTCACACATATACGGAGGATGATGATGCAAAAATGATTGAGCTTCACATACCGCATGTTTAAATTGTACGAAAGTTGGTCAACGTGTAAAAAAAATTACTATAAACTTAGGACATAACTTTAAACAGTAGTATCAAAATTGGATATGTGTGCACTTTCCCTATTCAATTTATAAACTTCAGTGAGTACATACAACAAACTACAGTGTAATTGGAATTTAATTAAAACCAATTTGTTATAAAATATTTAATTTTTTAATTAAACTACAGTATAATTACAATTGTTTAATCATATCAATTTATCATGGTTTTTTTCATAGAGATGAAGAGAGGATGCCTAATAGGGGCATTTATATTTTCATTCGTCACTTCGGGTATGTTTTTGTCCCTGTTTTCATTCATTCTTACACTATTTTCTTGCACATGATAATTGATAATCACAACTTCATTCATGAATTGATGAAGTTGGCATTAGCTCATAATTTCTGTGGCATAAAATCTTATATATCAATATCTGATGACAAAATATTATGCAACTTTACCAAAGCAATAAGCGAGATTTCTTAGTTACACATTAGTAAGCAAAATTTCATATTTACACATCTTTTATGTGGAAATCTCCTTCTATCACAATGGGAAGTAGAATATTAGGGCCTTGAGGATTTGCCTGCACTAATTGTTGTTACCTTAAATTTGTACACAACTTTTTTTTGTGAAATTTATAGTGCTGCAATATGAAGTTGAGTGTTTAACATGCAAAAAATGTGCACAATTTATGCTGAAATGTGACAATTTAAGATCGAGATGTTCTGAACATATGCTGAAATTTGCAGTTTTTTAATGAAGTATAGTGTGCTGAAATGTGGAGCTGATTTGTGGTTAAGGTGTGCTGAAACTGCACTATAAAAAGTGCTAAGTATGCTGAATATTCTCTTAGGTTTGGTGAGGTCGTTGGAGGATATAGGTGGTGCATTTTTGCTATAATATTGAATTGGGATACTCTAAATTGATTATAAATTTTTACTTTCTTTCAAAACATGAATACTTCATTTTGTAATAGATTTCGTTATTTTATAATAGATTTGCCACTAAGCTCGCTACTTAATGGTAAATAAGTATATGACATATAGCACACTAATTTGTAAAGGTTCGGATTATCTCAAAGTAATTAAGAAGCGTATTTTTAAATTACTTTCCAAATCACCAATGATACACCATTTAAAACTAAGTCTCATCTATGAAAAAGCAATGTGGACTTACCATTAAGTTACCTCCAATGGCAATAGAAAAGTAAAAATAAATCCTGTAAAAAAATCTCAAGTAAATGGTAATCATTGTGAATATTTATGAAATGACAGATCTTTTTGAATCTTTATAAGTAACTGATCAAAAAGGGCATTAATGTAATATAATTTTTTAATCAAATTAGTTTGTACTCATCTTTAATTTTGTAGATTTTACTAGATCAAAGAATGTCGCATGTCATTACGACAGTGCATTCACCTTCAACAGATGCAACAACAAATGTTAAATATAGAAAAAAATGCATGTTGTGGGGTTACCACCCACCCTCTAAAATAAGTGGCAAAAGCACTTCTCTTTGCCCCTTAACCTTACGTATAAGTGGCTAACAAACAAGATGCAAGTCAACTACTAATGTAGAAAGCAAAAGGACACATTCAATGGTTTTTCCAGTATACTATTAACATACCAATACTGGTAGTTAGTATAATACTCTCCCCCTAATCAATCGTAGTTACTGATTGTAACAAAATTGACTATTTACTATTTATGTCATGACTTTGAAGGTGCATATGAGAAAGAGATTGTATGGGCATTATATCATTGCATTAAAGATTAGAGAAAAAACAGATTCGAAAGGCTAAAAAAGCCTAGAAGACTAGATTATCAAACTCGGAGGTAGCAATAAATTCTCCGTCTATATGTAAGGCATGACCATACTTACGATTTGGCATAAACATATTTTTCTTGGGGCATAAGTTTATATTTTCACATCATATATCCAACAAATTATGCCCTGGTCAACTCATTTGAAAGGCAAATATATAAAAATAAAAAAAATTAAACATCAACCAATTTGAAGGGCAAATCATGCAACTAATTATAATTTATTTAGATAAGTATTCAGTACCCTCGAACTATGGCCAAATTTCTACGACACACTCCAACTTCACAGGGATCCTATTACCCCCTTGAACTCAAATTAATCGTATTTTTGTCACCCTTTTGTGCTGACATGACACCTTTATTACATAAAATGGAACCAACGTCAAAGATGCTAAGTCAGCTAAAAGGTTGATAAAAGATGTCACGTCAACTAAAAAGGTTGACAAAAATATGCTAAAATTTAGTTCATGGGGTAGTAAAAACCCGTGAAGTTGGAGTGTGTCGTAGTGAATTTGGTTATAGTTCAGGGGTAATATATGCTTTACTCTATTTATTTAACATAATAAAAATTTCACGCATCATGGGGTACTATACTAGTTTAATTTAAAATGAGAAAAAATAGTGTGTCTGAGAGAAGAAAGAAATTAAAAATGAGCAAAAAAAAGTTCAAAATTAAATAAAAGATTGGGCCAAATTGGTACTAAATAAAAAAGTAAATGGCCAGTATATATCTGCTCAGTTGTACTACTTTTAAACCTAAAGTTATATCTGTTAGAATCGGACAGAATAAAGCAAACCACAAGCAGAGAGAAAACAAGAACACACGGATTTATGTGAAAACCCTTGCGGGAAAAACTACGGGCAGAGACAGAGGATATTTCACTATAATGAAAGGAGGAGTACAATGTGGAAAATGAGTATTTTCTGGATGCCCAAAACAACCCACTAAATGCACTTATATAATATGTGCGTACAAATAAGTCCTAGGCCCAAAAACATAAAGGTCCATATCGGGCCTGTCAGCTCGATCCCTATGCTACGACCACAAACCCCATTGAAAATAACCAACATGGGTCTCACCGCAAAACTTTCTAGGCCGGATCAACAAAATTCGGGTCACAACTCTAACAATCTCCACCTTGACACGAATTCTAATTCAGAACTCAAATCCATTTCAAGACAAACTTTCCACCTCTTCCACAAAAGCTCCTAAGGGCACATCGTAATAGCTAACACTAACCAAGTCCAAGAAATGCTCAAACTTGGGACTTAGTAGTGTCTTGGCCATTATATCAGCAGGATTATCATGAGTACTAATCTTGCTTACCACAATATCACCACGAGCAATAATTTTATGCATAAAATGATACCGAACATCGATGAGCTTTGTCCTCTTGTGAAACATCTGATCTTTCATAAGGAAGATAGCACTTTGACTGTCACAAAAAACCAAAGTAATCTATAAGTCTTTCCTAAGTTCACCGAACAGAACCTTCAACCAAATTGCTTCCTTGAAAGCCTCTGTAATAGCCATATACTCTGCCTCAGGAGTTGACAAAGCAATTGTAGTCTATAAGGTAGCTTTTCAACTAATAGCACAACCACCAATGGTGAAAACATAGCCTATAAGGGACCTTCTTTTATCATGATCTCCTACAAAATCAAAATCAACATACTCGATTACTCCATCTCTATTTCCCCCAAACTGCAAACAAACATCAGTAGATCCATGCAAGTATTTGAAAATCCACTGAACTACTTTCCAATGTTCTTTGCCAAGATTCGCCATGTATCTGCTAACTGCACTAACAGCATAAGATAAATCTGATCGGGAACACACCGTCGCATATATAAGAGACCCAACGGCACTAGAGTATGGAACTCGAGACATATAAGTCACGCTCATCATTTGTATTTGAAGATAAAATGGTTGAAAGTTTGAAGTGAGATTCCAATGGAGTACTAACGGGCTTGACATTTTTGCATATTGAACCTGTGAAACACTTTTTCAATATATCTTTTCTGACTCAAGTATGACTTACAATTCTTTCTATCCCTCAAAATCTCCATGCCAAGAATCTTCTTTGCTGATCCTAGATCCTTTATATCAAACTCCTTACTGAGCTGGGCTTTGACTTTTATTATCTCTCTCATATCCTTTGCTGCAATCAATATATCATCAACATACAAGAGAAGATTCATGAATGAACTATCACTTACCTCCTTGAAGTAGACACAACTATCATAGGTGCTCCTCTGAAACATATGAGAGGTCATAAAAGAGTCAAACCTCTTATACCACTACCTGGGCGACTGCTTTAAGCCATAAAGAGACTTTTTTAGCAAGCATACATAGTCCTTCTTTCTTGAGACTACAAAGCCCTCTGGTTGCTGCATATAGATGTGCTCCTCAAGTTCTCCAATTAAGAATGAAGTTTTGACATCCAACTGCTCAAGCTCAAGATCATGCATGGCCACAATACCAAGCAAGGATCGAATCGAACTATACTTTACAACTGGAGAAAACACATATATGAAGTCAACACCTGGAACCTGACTGTAACCTTTAGCAACTAGTTTTGCTTTGTACCTAGCATCTTCAACTCCCAATATTCCTTATTTTTTTTAGAATACCCACTTGCAATGGACAACTTTATTATCTTCAGGAAATCTCACCAAATACCATATGCCATTCTTATGAAGTGATTTCATCTCCTCCTGCATAGCAATCATCCATCGTAAAAAATCATCATAACTACCTGCCTCTAAGTAAGAAGAAGGTTCTTCACCGAAATCAATACCTTCTGCTACATTCAATGCATAAGCAACCAAATCAGCTTTAGCATACTTTTGAGGAGGTCTAATATCTCTTCTAGGCCTGTCTTTAGCAATAGAATATTTTGGCATCACTGATGGTGAAGAAGAAATAGTACCAATCTGCATCTCCGGGATAGACTGAGAAGTAGGCACTGGTGTAGACTCTACTCTAATCTGCAATTCAACATGGGTAAATGAATTTTGCTGATTCATGTCACTAAGCTCATCTAGGAGCAAAGCACTAGATTTGGAGGAAGCTCGAAGCATAGCAGTTTCATCAAACACATCATCCCTGCTAATTATAACCTTTCTTCTTTCTGGACACCAAAGCTTATAACCTTTAACACCAGGCTTATAACTCATAAATAAGTACTTGAAAGTTCTAGGTTCCAACTTTCCATTATCAATATGAGCATACGTAGGACATCTAAAAGTCCTTAAATCAAAATATCTAGCAGGAGTACCAGACCATACCTCTCGTGGAGTCTTTTTATCGATCGCGACTAAGGGAGAGCGATTAATAAGAAGACAAGTTATCGAAGTAGCTTCAGCCTAAAAAGACTTGGGGAAACCAGCATTAGAAAGCATACAACACACCTTCTCCATTATAGTCATATTCATTCATTCAGCCATACCATTCTGCTTTGGAGTATGACGAACTGTCAAGTGCCTCACAATTCCTTCCGACTTTCACAAAGCATTAAATTCATTAGAACAAAACTCTAAACCATTATCAGTCTGAAGGCATTTTACCTGCTTCCCTATTTGCTTTTTAATCATAATCGTCCACTTCTTGAAAGTAGGCAACACATCATTCTTTTGCTTTAGGAAGAACACCCAAACTTTTCTGAAATAGTCATGAATACTAGTCAACAAATAACTTTCACCTCCTCTAGAAGGTACTCTAGAAGGACCCCAGAGATCAGAATGAAGGTAATCAAGTGTGCCTTTAGTTAAGTGGATGCCTTTAGTGAATCTGACTCTTTTCTGCTTCCCAAAAATGCAATGCTCATAGAACTCCAATTTGGTAATACTCTGCCTATCAAGAAGTCCTCTCCTGCTTAGTTCAGGCATCCCGTTTTCACTCATATACCCCAGGTGTATATTCCAAAGTTTAGCAACGTCACTTTCTGATAGAGGGAAGGTAGAAATAGTTGCATCACCTGTAATAGTAAAGCCTTGCAGGACATACAAATTAGCAAACTTTCTCTGTCCTTTTATCACAACAAGAGCACTTTAGTAACCTTCAGAACTCCACCTTCACCAATGTACCTATAACCGTTCGAATTAAGGGTATTCAAGGAAATAAGATTTCTTTTCAGGTCTGAGACGTACCGCACATCACCAAGTGTCCTCGCAACCCCATCAAATATCTTGATCCTGATTGTTCCAATACCAGCTATCTTACAAGGTATGTTATTTCCCATCAACACAGTACCTTTAGATACTGTTTCATATATTGTAAACCAATCCCGATTATGACACATATAAAATGTACATACTGCAGCAAGAATCCAATCCTCACAGGGTTTGAAGTTACCATAAAAAACTACCAAGAGTTCTCCATTACTACCGCTATCTTCCACAAAATTGGCTTCACCGAACTTCTCTAGTTGGTTTTTTTTCAGTTTTGGATCTACTCTTTTCTCTCTATTTTGTAGCTTCCAACACTCACATTTGATATGACCCTTCTTCTTGTAGTAATTATAGATTTTATTTTTGTTTCTAGATTTTGACCTATTCCTATCATCACCCCCAAAATTCCTCTCACGATTTCTTCCTCCTCGAATAATGAAACCATCTTCTTGAGTCTCTAACCCATTCATGAGATATTTCATCTTCTCCTTAGAGAACAACGCATCATAGACTCCATCAATCATTAGGGTATCATGCTATATAAAATTGTATTCCTAAAGGTCGTGTATGATGCAGGCCGCGAACAAAACAAAATCAATCTTAAATCTTCCTTATCGTACTTAACCTCCAGAGTCTTTAAATTAGAGATGATTTCTTTAAATACAGAAAGGTGATCCTCCAAGGATTCACCCTCATACATGCGATGGGAATAAAGTCGTTACTTGAGATACAACTTACTTGTTAGGCTCTTCGTCATACACAACGATTCTAGTTTCAACCACAATGCAGTAGTTGTGGTCTCCTTCAAAACATCCAGTAGAATCTGATTGGATAAATGAAGATGGATCTGAGATAGAGCCTTCCAATCCTTACGTTGTTTGTCCTTGTCCTTCCAGGATGAGGTCATCACCTCAAACCCTAATAAAGCATCATCCAAATCCATCTGCGCAAGCACAAACCGCATATTAACCTGCCATAATAAAAATCTAGTGTTGCGATCCAACAACAGAATATCATACTTCATGGTTGCTATCCCTGAGAAAATAATCGAACAGGCTTTGATACCAGTTTGTTAGAATCGAACAGAATAAAGCAAACCACAAGCAGATTGAAAACAAGAACATACATAGTTACATGGAAACTTTTGCGGGAAAAACCACGGGCAGAGGCAGGGGATGTTTCACTATAATGAAAAGAGAGAAGTACAATATGGGGAATGAGTATTTTCTGGAGCCCAAAATAACCCACTAAATGCACTTATATAATATGTGCATACAAATAAGTCTTAGGCCAAAAAATAAAGGTTCGTTTGATCCCTACGCTACTACCACAGACCCCATTGAAAATCACCAACATGGGTCGCACCGCAAAACTTTCTGGGCCAGATCAAATAAATTCGGGTCACAACTCTAACAATATCTAAAATGGAAAACACCAAGAAACTAGCAGCCAATTATGGAACTCCCAGAACCTAGATACAGTTGAATGATTAATTTCAATTGATCTATTCACCAAAAAAATCCACCTAATACCCGAGCATTCAAAAATAGAGTGAAGTTGCAAGAAACAAAAAGCCACACAACTCAAAAAGAAAAAGAAAAACCTTATAGAATTGCAACTACTTGAGCTAATCATCAAGGATAGCATAATCATCTGCAATTGAAGATTGAGAGGAGCCTTTTTTTCATGTATCATGTTTTTCCCTGTATCGTTACCTGATGTATTAAAAGAAAGTGTTGGCAAGAATTTGGAAGCAAGTTAAGGATCTTAGTTGTCTAGCAGATTCTTTAGCATATCCAAAACTTGAGTAGCTTCGGCCTTAGTTGACAGAGCTTCCTTGACCCTAATGTCGGTGTTAATCCTATCCATAATGGTAGCATTGAGGATATGTTGTTTTGGGTACATAAAATTTGTATTTTGGCAAAATGACTTCTACATAAGTTCAAGAATAAATCAACAAAAATTATGAAGTTTTCCAACACCTTCAACACAAGATCAAAATGACCGTTAAAAGAAGTGTGTTTATTCAGTATTTTAAAGAAAAATAGATGAAGCAAAAAAAGCCAAGTCCTCTAAATTCATGGAGTGTCCTTGAGGAAATAATTCCCCTCAAGTACCCGAGGTTGCAAAATTTTTCTCCCAGGATAAAATGGCTTCAATGTAGTGGTACCTCAAACTTTCTGGTTTTCTTCGAACTCACTCAATGAGAGATGATCACATGAAGTTTTTAGAAGCAAGATAAATGTTTTTTTCTATGTAGAAATTTTCATACTAAACCTGTGGAAAAAATGTAGGTTTATATAGCCATGAAGTGCCCCTTTCGAAAGGCAACAATGGTTCATCGAAAAGGTGTGTCCTTTGAAACAGTCATGTCCGTCCATTCAAAATAGTTATACCTTTTTCCGAAATAGTGCATCTTTTACATGAAGGATTGTGTCCCTCAATTTTCCATTCACACTTTTAATCTTGAACCCAAAAATCCCCCACATGAATGGGGAATTGCTACTTTTTAATAAAACTTTACAGAGAAGTATGTGATTATCAAGCAAAGACTTATTGCATCTGGATAAGTGGGTTTCCCTTTGAACTTTTTGTAGTGAACACGCATCACATGCACTGGTCAATCGGTAGATTTGATATATTTGAACCATCGAGCTTTTATGTACACCTAGACAGCGCATGTCATGCAATCAGTTTTTTACCATTTATAGTTCTCATGGTTTTTTTGTTTCATCCATAAAAGAGTCTCGGTCTCGTGAGATCTTACACAATAGGCCTTTACTAACATTTTCCTCGAAGCGAATTCCACTTTACCCTCACATAGGTGATTTCTAAACATTCAATGCTATAGATTAAATTATATGGTTAAACCTGCCAAATTTAGATAATCATTAAAAGACTTTACTCCATAAGTATTATCCTTATTTACTAAACATTGTTTACATCAAGAGAATGGGTTGGGTATTTAACAATGTTGAACCTATCAAACACAACTTTGTTTGATCTCCTTGAACCTAGCTGTTGGGATCTCCAGTCTGCTAGGTAGAGTTACCATCATGCTGACTTGTCCTAGGCCTTAAACTCATTCCCTTGGATGTCCTTTCAGCTCTTTCTCTATATATGCCTTTTATAAGTGGATAAGACACATTATCCTTTGAGTTCACATAGTCAACAGTGATAATTCCACTAGAGAGAAGTTCTATAATGGTATTATGTCTCCGTCTTATATGAAGAGATTTACCGTTGTACATCATGCTCCCTGCCCTACCTATTTTTGCTTGGCTATCGCAGTGTATACATACTAGTGCCACTAGTTTGGGCCAATAAGAAATATCTTCTAAGAAATTTCGGAGTTATTCTTATTTTTCATCGGCTTTATCCAATGCAATAAACTTAAATTTCATTATGGAGTAAGCAATACATGTCTGTTTGGATGATTTCCAAGAGACCGCTCCTTCACCGATAGTAAATACATATCCACTCATGGATTTTACTTCATTAGATCCACTGATCCAATTCACATCACTATATCCTTTAAGTAACATGGGATATTTATTATAATGAAAAGTATAGTCTTAAGTGTATTTAAGATACCCCAAAACTCTTTTCATTGCCATCCAATGAGTTTTATTGGTATTACTCGTGTACCAACTCAAATCACTAATAGCACATGCTATGTCTGGTTGTGTACTATTCATTATATATATTAAACATCCCAACACTCTTGCGTACTCCAATTATGAGTCACTTTTGCCTTCATTCTTTTGAAGTGTGAAGCTCACATCCAATGGAGTATTGGCAATACCAAATTCCAAATACTTGAATTTATCAAGTACCTTTTTGGTGTAGTGAGACTGTGACAATGTCAATCCCTGTGGAGTTCTATGAATTTTTATTTCTAAGATCAAATCTGTAACTCCAAGATCTTTCATATCAAACTTGCTCTCGAACATTCATTTCATAGCATTCATGTAAAAAATAACTCTACTGATGATCAACATATCATCCACATACAAACAATCAATGACTTGGTGATTTGGAGTGTCTTTAATGTAAACACATTTATCACATTGGTTTATCTTGAACCCATTTGCCAACATGGTTTGATCAAACTTCGCATGCTATCATTTGGATACTTGTTTTAGTCCATAAAGTGACTTAACAAGTTTGCACACCTTAACAAGAAAATACTTTTTGCAATCAAAAAGTTTTCTCTCTAACACAAAAGTCTTTTCCTTCAAATTACTGCTCATTTTCAACAAGGGACCTAAGAGAGACGCAATTTAGACTTTGTTGACGTTGAGTCATTGTCTTTTGTTCTTACTTTGTACCCATATATATGTGTTATAAAGGCGTTTAGGTGTCAGTCTTGTCCAGGTTTCGAGTTGAGCCATGTTAACTAGAACTAGTTTCCATAAAAATAGATGATATGTATTTGAGTATTTCCCTCCTACAAAACTGCCACGTATAGGAAAGCTTCCACCGTTAGTTAATAAAGGCATATTTTGAACCAATTTTGAAACAAAATGCCTCAAGTTTCACATGGCTATGTTTTATGCAAACATGATTAAACTTCAGTTATATATGTATGAAATTCAGGCAAAATGACTGAAGTCGGGCAAAATAATGGAACCTAAGTCACACACATATATATGGAGGATGATGAAGCAAAAATGATTGAACTTCACATACCGCATGTTTAAATTGTACGAAAGTTGGTCAACGTGTATAAGAAATTACTATAAACTTAGGACATAACTTAAAACAGTAGTACCAAAATGGGATATATGTTGTAACACCCCGCATTTTAGACGAGAATGAAAATCGTCACTTCCTTCATGTAAAGGTTCCAAAAGCCATAAATCCAACGCAATTTTAGTGTGTTAATTATGTAGTGTGGAAACCTATTTGAGCATAAATTGAGATCATAGAGGTCCCCAATCTCAAGGACAAGTTGAAATTTTTCCTATCGTTCGAATTTTAGTGAGCGTTGAAACTTAAGTCAACTTAAGTATACCATTAATATTTGTATATATTGAATTGGAGTGCCTACTATATATCAAATAAAAGGTATTCGAATTATCTTTCCAACAATACAAATTTTGCAAAAATCCAACATCCGATGAAGAAGTTATGGCTTTGCAAAGTAGAGTGTGTCGTGCATAATAAGGTGTGCGATGCACACCCTAACTTATGCCATAAGGTGTGCGATGCACAGCCTAATATGTGCGATAAAGATTGCACCGCACAACCTATATTATGTGATAAGGTGTGCGCCACATATATTATTACTCAAGTGACTTAAACACTCCGTTTTAAAGGCAAAATGGTCCTTTTCCCACCCTTATTTAGCCATAAACACAAAATTTAGTTCCCAAATACCCCAAAATACACCTTCATTCATCAAAATTGCTCAATAACTCTCCTTAGGATTTCAAAACAAAAATCCAAGAAACTTAAGATTCAACCGTGGGTTTTTGAAACTAATTGCATATTTGGAATATCCAAAATGTAGGCTTCAAGAAGCACCTATCATCTTCGCATATAGAGGTACGTGGGGTTATCTGAAAAAATCCCATGGGCTTAAAAATTCATGTTTTCAAAATAAGGGTATTGAAATTACGAATATAATTATGTTTTAAATGTTTTATGATATTGATTTGGTCTTTAGGCCCATTCCCGAAGTGATTGGATATATGATATACGTATATACATGTATTCCTAAAAGATGTTTACTTGAGAGCATGAATCATATGAAAATCCCTCTCTTGATATGATTTTGTATTAAATACTCATATGATGTGAATTGTTTGAATCATATTGACAAGCATGACATGAAATATTTTGAAAATGGTTATGATTTTGACTTGAAATGAGAGGGTTGTTGTGTTGAAATATGATGAATATAATGGTTGTTGGAAAAAATGATGTGATATTGATGGCTTGCAAGTCGGGTATGACGATACCCTACAGAATAAGATATGTGATTGAATTAAATGGAGTTTGATGTATTAATTTTACATGAGATAGGTGGATGCCCAAAGAAGGCATTTGAGTGTAAGGGCTCATTGCTAAAAAACATGTTTGCCGACATGGGGATTTGGTACCAGAATAAGTGATCTTGTGTACTTGACTTTATGTCATTCCTAAATTGGGACTATGGTTAGGAGCCCAGGCTAAGTGATCTTGGGCACTACTATACTTTATTGGGTACACCCTGCTGTGTGATCTTGTGTCTCTTTCCCTCACTTATATTCTAATCTCGGCGGCAATCGAGATTTTATAGTTGGTGTAAATGTTATATGTAGGGTATTCCACCTAGCTCAACTGCATTACATTGTTGTTGAAAACTATTACATTATGCCCATGTGTTTTCAAATGATTTGATATAAAATTGCTTTATAATGGCTCTCACCTATATTTGAAAAAAAATATTATATTTTGTTTTTGATTTCTCTGCGTACCAGTACTTTTGTATTGACCCCCTTCCCTCCCAGGTTTGGTGGCACAGTTTAGGGGTCCAAATAACCAATAAATCTCTTTCGATAGATTTGTAGAATCAAGTAGTGAGCCTTCTATATTTTTGAAGGCCTGATGTCTGTCAGTTCATTTATCATTTAGTAGTTTTGGGTCTACTGGGGGCCTTGTCCCAGTTTTAAGACAGTAATTTGTTTCAGTGATGTATTAGAGATTTCGCTGATGGTTGTTCAGATGTCGATAGATGTTGTGGGATATTATTTCTCCTTTGTTGATTTCATTTGATTTATGACCATGTTTTTCGTAATATTATGTATCTTCTGTATATCTTTATCATATGAATTATGTGCATGATTACCAGATAGATAGGGGTGTTTCGAGCCTTCATGGTTTGGAATGCTCTTCATGGCCAGGGCCCCGGTTCAGGTCGTAACAAACTTGGTATCAAAGCATGGTTCATGGTCCAAAGGTGTTTGCGAAATTACGTCAGGTAAGTCTTATTTATGGGTGTGTAGCGCGCCACACTTATAAGCAAGAGTCTACTAGGCGTTTAGGAATGTCTCTCTTTCTTTATGTTCTAGTTCATGCAATAAAGTCAGAATGTTCCTCTTTCATACTCTAATTCGTGCTATGGTGTCGCCCATACGAAAGTAAAAGATAGTCATCCCAAATTCTTTCCTTACTCTAATATCCTCAGATATATCTCATTATTGAGGTGATTCAAGTATGGAAGTTTAGAATCTAAATGGTATGGTCCTTTCTGATTGAACCATATAAGAGTTAAAATTTGTACAAGGACTTGAGAAGAGTCCGTTAGTGATTCAATGTGTATTTATTCCGATGTAAACATTGATCCTGATGGAATCGTGCTTTTTAGCTTGAGGTATTAATTGCATTTAGTCCCCTTCAAATTTATGTTACAAATGTGTTGCTTAAGGGGGGATGATGTGTAGTAGAATGTTGGAACTGTATTTCCACCCGAATAGTAGTATGTGTTAAAGTGTTGTTGTCATGACCTATTGGTAGTGAAATTAGACCAAGAAGTTGGTGAAGTGAAGTCACAAAGTTAGAAGTCAGAGCGGGGGTAACTTTTGTGTAAATAAATATTTTAGTTGAATAACCGATGTTTGAGAATGATTTACCCCTTATGATGATAGACTAATGTGGTAACTAGTAGCATGTATGGATGGTATGGTAGTCCGTGGATGAAGTGTTTGACTCCGATTTTATTTATACAGAGTAAGATGTGTATTCTTAGCTCATTGGATATTGCATATTAAATTTCTATCTTATGTAATCTTGTCATCAAGGTGTTGTTGAAAAAAATAAAGTCTAGTGAAGCCGTGTGGGGCTCTTTCGATTCACTAGCATAGTTGACTTGTCATTCATCTCATTTTCTTGTTCAAAATACAAAATCAAAGTCTAGTGAAGCCGTGTGAGGCCTATTTCAATTCACTAGCAACTTGTTGTCCAACTTGTTGTTCTTGTGTTGGTTTGATATATATATAGCTAAATCTGTTTACATGAGATTGAGTTGGTAAAGAGGTGATTCGTCCTTGTGTGTTAGTTTAGTAGAATGTAGAGAAGGAGGTTATAGTTAGGGTGATTTATCGGTTGCTTGAAGTGTGAAAATGGCTATATTAGCCAGTAAGTTGTAAGTATAGACTCATGGTTGTTTGTGGAATTTGAAGGTAGTCTAAATGTATGTTTGGGTAAGTAAGTATGAGGTGAGAAATCCGTATAAGTAGAAAAGATTGTATGGAGTTATAATATAAGATTAAGGTTGATCATGTCTATTATGTAACTTTACCCCTTGACCTTCTTTTCATTGGTAATTGTAAACTAGTACTACTTGTGAGAAGGTATGTAGTGATTTTTGAGGCGTTTGTATAGTATGTCCCAAACTTTATGGACTAGCATACTATGTTGCATTTTCCAGTAGTGATAGATGAATGGTACAGGACTATATGCTTGAATTGAATGTAGAATGTGGTGGTAAAAATAGTGGCATGAGATTAATGATATATGTTTTATGGGAAAAAAATTAGTAGGCTTGATGTGTTAAAATAGTATGTGCTAATGAGTTATGATAAGGAAGACCGTAATGTCAAGATCAATTATTTGTTGTTTGGAAGTTCTAGAGTACTAGTGTTTCTTGATGTCTATTTCATGGTATCCAAGTGAGAATCATGCGTAAGGTTGGGTTGTAAAATCATGTTTAGTACTAGACATTAAGTTTTGAACAATTGATGTCCATGAAGGTGGATGTGATGATTTCTTGGTTAATGATACAAGTTTTATGGAAGTAATCTAATAGGCTTGAACGGTATATGCAAGAGCTTAAGTTTTTTGATTTGTAGTAAAGTATGATGTTGCATATATAATGTAGAAGTATGCCCAAGGTGATCTGAGGTTGCAGTCTTTTCTAAGACTATTACACGTTTTGTGTGACGAGTGATACCGTTGAGTTGCTAAGTGGAGAAAGACTAGTTATATGGTATATGGTGTTCTAAATAGCCAAGTTAAGGAGTTTTGATTGATAGTGTTGAGACTTTTTATATGATCTTGATTCTCATAGTAGAGAGATGTAAGTTTGGAGTCGTGATATTGGTAGGCTATGTCGGAAGTAGTATGATTCATGAAGGCCTTGTGATATCCATGTTGAGTACTAGATTCTAAGTTTGAGTTTTTGAAGGTTGAACTAATAGAAATAAGAGTTAAAGCACTAGAGGGTGTTCACTCCGACTATGGGGATACCCATGAAGACCCAAAGTTAGTAAGTGTGCAAGTATTATATGATGACTACTAGGTCTATAGAATGATAAAGTGTATCTTAGAAGGTAGTATTAACAGTGGTTTTTCCACTTTCAGGTGTAGTCATTCAAGTTAAGTGCCATGATATGTATGTATAGTAGTTTTCCAGACCCCAGAGTGCAGTGAGTGTACTTCAGTTTAGAGTCTAGTAAGGGATCTCCCAAACTTAATATGGTGGCTTGAAGCTAAGGGGGAGATTATAGAGCGAATAACCAAGTCAGTCTTTCAGATTCTAGTAGTGATGTCAATATGACATAGAACATCAGAAGGGAAGAGTGAGGCTCAACCCATTCCGGTCTCAGTATTTTTCAGTTATCCTAATACCTACTCATACCTCACATTTCAATTCCATGATCATAGTTCATGTTCATGTATATGATAGAAAATCACGTGCTCTTCCAGATTCCTAAATGAGGAACTTCAGTTCATTCAGCAGTCGGAATCATATTCCATATGTTATGAACTCTAAATTGAGGTCATACAACTTATGACTTATGTATTCACGCTTTATAGTGTTCTCAATTCTCATAATTCAGGCTATACTCTTTACGATAGGTGGAATATAGTTCATACCCATGTATGCCGCAATTCAGATTTTTTTTCTTTGATGAATCCCGAATGTTGATTTGTTATTCCCCAGGCCTCAGTTAAGTGTCAAATTTCATTTAACATCCTTCCATGCTTCAAGATCTTATGTTCTAATATTTAGTGACTCCTTTTTATGTGATGGTACTGGTGATGAGTAAATGTTTCTAGTTGGTGGAAGATCATAGTATGCTATTTTAGATAAGGCCATAAGTGCAAAGTAAGGTTGGGGCCAAGTCTTTGATGCATGTGATGGTTAACTAAAAGGTGTGTGTGTATGTTCTTGGGGTAGAGTGTGGGAGCTATATCGATAGATGGTTAGTAGAATATGTGAAGTGTGTCTTTATGAGTGTTTACTTTGAAGTTCATATGTAGTTATAGAGATAGGCTTGAATGACATGTTGAAATTTTTGTTAAGGAACGCTATATGTGCTAGCGACTTTGTAGTAATAGTTCAGAGTTAGCCATTGAAGTGGTAAGTTATGATAGGCTTAGGGTGTGATCTTTTAAGAGATATAGAAGGTGGAACCTTATGGTTTAGACTTGTATCGTGGAGTGGCATGTAGTATTTTGTGAGTTGGAGTTAGGCCTGATCACGGTGAAGAGGATTTAAGTTACTATAGACATTAGTAGAAAGATTTATAAATGCAAATACAAGAACAAATAAGTTGGATCGAATGAATGTGGTATCTACGGGTAATAGTACAGTTAAGGGAGTATTCGAGGAGTGTGCTAATCTTTAAAGTAAGAAGTCACATTAACTAAGGCCTGGAAATTCTATCCTAATTTATGAGTTATATGTCTATATTCCATACTGCAGAGTAGTGTAAATGTTGTGATTTCCCTCAATTGGATGTCTTATGTAATCCATACCCAAGATTCGTGGTTTCCTATTACTACTAGAACTTCTTTAAAGAGAGTGTTGAAGAGATACTCCAGTTGAGCATAAGTGTTGGTATAATTCAGTCTGTAATTCAGTTTAACAGTCGGGCAGACAAGTTACTATGATTTTTCCACCTTTTCACCCAGTCCGACTATCCGAAGTCTCATTCGTATGGCCATTCCTAAGAGATAATCTATTCCATCCATATAAATTGTGAGTTCTGTTCATTCCAAGCATCATGTTTCAGATTCAGCTATCTATTATGACTCGGTGCATAAGAGTTCAACGTATAATCTCAAAAATTTTCAAGTATTTCAGCTCAGATAGTGTAATACCTTTTTACAATCTAAGTCTTGATGTCTTATGATTCGTACTTGCATAAGTTATCACTTCCTAATTTCAATATGTATGATTGGATCATGAATATTTCAAGGGAATCCTAAATTTTCAGCACGAATCAGATTCTTGAACCAAGAAAAGTCAAGTCAGCTCAGAATTCAGATTCATTATAGAAGTTTAAATATTTCAGATCAGTTATGTCCTTTCTTAGAAGGCACATCATGTCCAAGTAATTCCATATCTTTAAGCTTCAACAAGTTCCTACCCATCATTCAGGGACGAATGATCCCAAGGGGGAGATAATGTAACACCCCGCATTTCGGACAAGAACGAAAATCATCATTTCCTTTACGTAAAGGTTCCAAAATCCATAAATCCAATGCAAGTTTAGTGTGTTAATAAATTATGTAGTGTGGAAACCTATTTGAGCATGAATTGAGATCATAGAGGTCCCTAAGCTCAAGGACAAGTTGAAAGTTTTCCTATCGTTCGAATTTTAGTGAGCGCTGACACTTAAGTCAACTTCAATCGACCATTATTCATTGTATATATTGAATTAGAGTTCCTACTGTATATCAAATGAAAGGTATTCGAATTATCTTTCCAACGATATCAATTGTACAAAATGCTAACACCCGAGGAAGAAGTTATGGCTTTACAAAATGGAGTGTGTCGCGCAGCATAAGGTGTGCGACGCACACCCTAACTTATGCCATAAGGTGTGCGACACACAACCTAATGGGTGCGATAAAAAGTGCAGCGCACAACCTATATTATGCGATAAGGTGTGCGCCACATATATTATTACTGAAGTGGCTTAAACACTCCATTTTTGGGGCAAAATGGTCCTTTTCCCACCCTTATTTAGCCATAAACACGAAATTCAGTTCCCAAATACCCCAAAATACACCTTCATTCACCAAAATTGCTCAAGACCTCTCCTTAGGGTTTCAAAATAAAAACCCAAGCAACTCAAGATTCAGCCGTGGATTTTTGAAACTAATTATATATTTGGAATTTCCAGAACATAGGCTTCAAGAAGCACCTATCATCTTCGCATATAGAGGTACATGGGGTTATCTCAAAAAATCCCATGGGCTTAAAAATTCATATTTTCAAAATGGGGGTTTTGAAATTACGAATATGATTATGTTTTAAATGTTTTATGATATTGATTTGGTCTTTAGGCCCATTCCCGAAGTGATTTGATATATGATATACGTATATGCATGTATTCCGAAAAGATGTTAACTTGAGAGCGTGAATTATATGAAAATCCCTCTCTTGATATGATTTTGTATTAAATCCTCATATGATGTGAATTGTTTGAAATCATCTTAACAAGCATGACATGAAATATTTTGAAAATGGTTATAATTTTTGACTTGAAATGAGAGGGTTGTTATGTTGATATATGATGAATATAATGGTTGCATGAAATAATGATATGATATTGATGGCTTGCAAGTCGGGTATGACAATACCCTACAGAATAAGATATGTGATTGAATTAAATGGAGTTTGATGCATTAATTTTACATAAGATAGGTGGATGCCTGAAGAAGGCGTTTGAGTGTAAGGGCTCATCGCTGGAAATCGTGTTTACCGACATGGGGATTTGGTACTAGGCTAAGTGATCTTGTATACTTGACTTTATGTCATTCCCAAATTAGGACTATGGTTAGGAGCCCAGGCTAAGTGATCTTGGGCACTACTATACTTTATTGGGTCGAGACACCTTGCTGTGTGATCTTATGTGTCTTCCCCTCACTTACACTCTAATTTTAGCAGCAACTGAGATTTGATAGTTGGTTTAAATATTATATGTAGGGTATTCTACCTAGCTCAGCTGCATTACATTGTTGTTGAAAACTATTACATTATACTCATGTGTTTTCAAATGATTTGATATGAAACTGCTTTATAATGGCTGTCACCTATATTTGGAAAAAAATATTATATTTTGTTTTTGATTTCTTTGTGTACCAGTACTTTTGTATTGACCCCCTTCCCTCCCAAGTTTGGAGGCACAGTTTAGGGGTCCGGATAACCAATAGATCTCTTCCGACAAATTTGCAGAATCAAGTGGTGAGCCTTCTATATTTTAAAAGGCCTGATGTCTGTCAGTTCATTTATCATTTATTAGTTTTGGGTCTACTAGGGGCCTTGTCCCAGTTTTCAGACAGTAATTTGTTTCAGTTATGTATTAGAGATTTCGCAGATGGTTGTTCAGATGTCGATACATGTTGTGGGACATTATTTTCCCTTTGTTGATTTCATTTGATTTATGACCATGTTTTCCGTAATATTGTGTATCTTCCGCATATCTTTATCATATGAATTATGTGCATGATTACCAGATAGATAGGGGAGTTTTGAGCCTTCATAGTTCGGAATGCTGTCACCTCTAGGACCCCTGTTCAGATCGTGACATGTATGCACTTTCCTTATTCAATTTATAAACTTCAGTGAGTACATACAACAAACTATAGTGTAATTGGAATTTAATTAGAACCAATTTGTTATAAAATATTTTATTTTTTAACTAAACTACAGTATAATTACAATTGCTTAATTATATTACTTTATCATGGTTTTTGTATAGAGATGAAGAGAGGATGCCTAATAGGGGCATTTATATTTTCATTCGTCACTTCTGGTATGTTTTTGTCCCCTTTTTCATTTATTCTTACACTATTTTCTTACACTTGATAATTGATAATCATAACTTCATTCATGAATAGATGAAGTTGGAATTAGCTCATAATTTCCATGGCATAAAATCTTATACATAAATATATTATGACAAAATAATACTATGCATCTTTACCAAAGCAATAAGCGAGATTTCTTAGTTACACATTAGTGATACAAGTACGATCACATAGATGGACTTATGAGGGCGTATGTTGAACCCGGGGTTTGGTGTGTGTTAATGAAGTGCAAAGGAGTACCTAAATGGACACCAAAAATCATCCATACATAGCACTCCAAGGGCGCCTACTTGAAGCCATTCATTAAAGGGCCTTTTTGGTCTTTTCACCTTACTTTTGTAATATGTTATAAATGGAACCTTTTAGGGTTTTTTGTAGTTAGTTTTTGTTTAATATTGAAAGTTGTAAACACTTAGAACATTTCTCTCTTGTGACAAAGGCCCCTATGGCCGAATCTTGTAACTAGGGCATTCACAAGTGTGGATTTCACTTGTGTTACATTCAAGCTTGGAAACGTTGGTGTTTAGGGGAGGTAAAGTCTCTCTTGTGTAAACGTAGGAGTTAGGTGTTTGTGGTTTGTAGTGTTAAGGCTCCAAGAGTATATCATGTTCTTGGGTTCTTAAGATTATACCCTCACTTGTCTAACTATCTATCCTTTTGTTTATTGTAATCTTGTAACTGTTTGTGTCTTGTAATCCTATGTCATTTGGTTGTTCTTGTTTCACATCATTGTTGTTAACTTGTTCATCATCTTGTATTGTTAACTTAGTTTGGTTTGTTCGCTGGTTTGATGTGAAAACACCCCTTTATTATCTCGTTTCTTGGTGTATTTGTTTAATCCGAGAGTGGTCACCAAGAGAGTCCTCGGTTCTTGAACTTGTAGACTGATTTTGGTGTATAATTTCGTGTATACCTTGTCTTTCTTGTATCATTTGGTATCAAAGCATGGCTTGATCTTGTTCCTACAAGATCAATCTTGGGCTTTCTTGTTGGAAAATAAAAAAAAAAGTGTTTTTGTGTTCTTGGCCGAATCTGGATCTTGTTGTTGTCTTGGCCGAAAAACTTATTTGTGTGTTTAGATTTGATAGTCATTTTGTTTTTTTAGAGTGTTTCAAGTGTTTGTTCCTTTCTCACCAACACTACAAGTGTCAAGATCTTAAAGTTTGAGCTTAAAAGATGACATTGTTTTGGTGAACTTGAAAGTGGCCGTGTGTTATGGACTTGTTGTGGAAGTTAATGTTGGCGTGAAGGATGTTGTTGATGTGTTATTGAAAATTTTTTATTGTGTTCATCTTGTTCTTCACCTCATCTCATATCTTGACCACTAAAAAGTGTAAATTAGATCTAAAAAGGTGTAAGACAGAGTTTTAAATCTTGTTGGTGAAAGACTTGAACCCATCACTTCCTAGACTTACATCCACTTTTTTCAACTACTTTTCCTTAAATCAAGGGTCTTGTTTTGTAGAACTAGTACAAGTCAAGTCTCACCATTTTGAGATTGGATTTGAAAAAGGGTCAAGACTTGTATTTTTCTCTCCATTACCAATTGTCTTCCAATCCAAATTGTATGAAGATTAAAATTTCAAATTTGTGACTAAAGATTGTAAGGGACCGAGACCAATTGTATGCTACCACGTCACCCTAATTACTGTTCACCATCAATATTAAGGTAAAATTTAGATTTTTCTAGTTTCTAATTATTGATTTTTGGTTTCATTAGTTGATTCTAGAACTGATTAACAAACTAGTAAACTCCTACTAGATTGTCAATTAGTCCTTTGCATTCCTTGTTCGTGTCTACGTTTCTTTTGTGCTTTTGTCATCTTTAAAATCGTAGTACTTCTTGGTACAAGTTCGAACATTACTTCCTTGAGTCGTCAAATAAAAAATCCATTCCGACAAAGGAGTAGACTCACCCCTCGACTCATCACGAACTACAAGACGACTTGCAACACTTGTGAAACAAAGTGTGAGACGATCAAGTGCGTAAGAGTGTGGTGAGGTTGTTTCAAACTAACTTGTGTTTTATTTGTAGGCGTGTTCTCTTTTTTTTTTAGGTACAATTACAAGCCCACTGCTTCAACCTCTCAACCCATGAACAACAATGCCACCAATGTCATGTTGGATTATATGGTAGGTCAAAGGGAGAAAGTGGGCTTCCCGGACACACGTCAAGAGGAAGTCCATATCTCATGTGAGCTACGAGGTAAAAACGCTATCCCCTACACTCTTATAAACTTAGAATGTTTTGTTGTGGCTAGTAGTGGCCAATTGGATGTTGTTGCGGATTTACCTAGAGTAGAGGTGTTTGAGTCTCCCTATGGTAATACTCTTGGTGATGTTAGGTCACGTGAAGACAAAACTCTTGTTGTAAGTTCACAAGCACTAGTTGATCCTTTAGATGACGAAATTGATTCTTCTTGTAAGAAAGATTTTATGTCCATCTAGTGCTAGCCCTTATAACTTGAACAAGGTTCTATTACCAATTGACAAGAGTACTCACACACTCGTGGACCCTTGTGAAAACCAAGGTGAGTCTATGTTGGTATACAAGTTACCAACAACTAGTGAGGTCGTGCAAAATGATCAATCTGGTGAAGATGACCTTGATTTACTTAAAGGTATAGTAAACCCGAATTGTGATTGTACTTATGAAAATGGTTTTGGTCATAACCCCTTGGCTGTCCGTGATAGTGTGAAGCTAAGCGCGGTTTACCCTTTTGTAATGGAGTATGATTGAGACCCATGCCCATGGCTACTTCTTCCATTTGACCCCGGTGCCATCTTAGAGTATGGTAGGAGTAGTCTTGGCCTTTGTTCTTTATTTCTTGAGTGTGGTCCCTTTGCTTCCCATGATATTTTATGTCTATGTAGGGACTACTGTCTTGAAAGAAAAAGTATTGCATGCCTAGAAATGCTATCTACTCCTTCTCTGTGTGTTTTCTATATTGAGCATACTAATGACAAGGAACTTGAATTTAGTAAGTACTTACATGAGGACACCCTAGTTGGAGTTGACTTTTGTGACACCTTTATTTACCCTCTTTGTGCTCGTGATATTTTTCATTGTGATATAGAGGGTATGCCTAATTTTGAGGACGGCACCATAGGGGAAAGTAGGAGTGGCCGAGACCTAAGCCCTTGGTTACGACTACAATTTTATCCCTGTGCCAACTTAGGATGGGAAAAGATTATTCTCAACTTAGGCTCATTTTGTTTTGATGTTTATCCACGCCACTTCCTTTGTAACATTTGTACTAGTCTTTCCATGTTTAATACAAAGGACCCGTGGGTATACTTCAAATTTGTTCCCCCTCATCATGGCATGTTGATGTGTTTACTTTGCTAACCCTAACCCTCATGTCATGAGGATGTGTGCTTGTTTGTCTTCTCTTAATTTTGCAAGGTACGGATTCGAGGTCGAATCCTTTTTCAAGAAGGGGAGGATGATATAAGTACGATCATGTAGATGCACTTATGAGGGCGTATATTGGACCCGAGGCTTGGTGTGTATAAATTAAGTTCAAAGGATCACGTAAATGGACACCAAAAACCATCCATACATAGCACTCCAAGGGCGCCTACTTGAAGCCATTCATTAAAGGTCCTTTTTGGTTATTTCACCCTACTTTTGTAACATGCTATAATTCTAACCTTTTAGGGTTTTTAGTAGTTAGTTTTTGTTGAATATTGAAAGTTGTAAACACTTAGAACATTTCTCTCTTGTGAGAAAGTCCCCTATGGCCGAATCTTGTAACTAGGGCATTCACAAGTGTGGATTTCACTTGTGTTGTATTCAAGCTTGAAAACGTTAGTGTTTAGAGGAGGTAAAGTCCCTCTTGTGTAAACATAGTAGTTAGGTGTTTGTGGTGTGTAGTGTTAAGGTTCCAATAGTATATCATGTTCTTGGGTTCTTAAGATTATACCCTCACTTGTCAAACTATCTATCCTTTTGTTTATTGTAATCTTGTAACTGTTTGTGTCTTGTAATCCTAAGTTGTTCGGTTGTTGTTGTTTCACATCATTATTTTTATCTTGTTCATCATGTTGTATTGTTAACTTAGTTTGGTTTGTTAGATGGTTTGGTTTGAAAACATGCCTTTGTTATCTCGTTTCTTGGTGTATTTGTTGAATCCTAGAGTGGTCACCAAGAAGGTTCTCGGTTCTTGAACTTGTGGATTGATTTTTGTGTGTAATTTCGCGTATAACTTATCTTTCTTGTACCAATTAGTAAGCAAGATTCCATATTTACACATCTTTTATGAGGAAATCTCCTTCTATCACAATGGGAATTAGAATATTAGGGCTTTGAGGATTTGCCTGCACTAATTGTTGTTACCTTAAATTTGTATACAAAACACTTTTTAGTGAAATTTATATTTAGTGAAATTTATAGTGCTGCAATATGAAGTTTAGAGTGTTTAACATGCAAAAATGTGCACAATTTATGCTGAAATGTGACAATTTAAGATCGAGATATTCTGAACATATGATGAAATTTGCAGTTTTTAATGAAGTATAGTGTGCTGAAACGTGGAGCTGATTTATGGTTAAGGTGTGCTGAAACTGCACTATAAAAAGTGCTAAGTTTGCGGAATATTCTCTTGGGTTTGGTGAGGTCGTTGGAGGATATAGGTGGTCCAATTTTTCTATAATATTGAGTTGGGATACTCCAAATTGATTATAAATTTGTACTTTCTTTCAAAACATGAATACTTCATTTTGTAATAGATTTCGTTATTTTGTAATAGATTTGCCACTAAGCTCGCTACTTAACTGTAAATAAGTATATGACATATAGCACACTAATTTGTAAAGGTTGGGATTAACTCAAAGTAATTAAGAAGCGTATTTTTAATTACTTTCCAAATCACCAATTGTCACGACCTGATTTTTGAGTCATGATGGCACCTACTACAGCCCACCGGTAGGTAAGCCAACACCGTAACCTGGAGCTAATGCAATGGGTTACCTTGGTAGAAACGTCCAACATGGACCCTATTAGCAACACAATATAACAAAAACATTCCACAAACGAAACAACTAACATTCAAATACCAATCCCATGACATGTAGTATAAGTACAAAAGCAACTCTAAATTCGACAACATAAATTACAATTAGAAGTCTAGCAACATAAATAGTCTTATACAATTTTCTCGAATACAAAAGACAAGTATAGATAGAAGGAAAAGAGGGCAATCGAACTCCAAGAGCTCACCCTATCTCCTGATGATCAACATGGCATAATCGCGACTCAACCACGGTAACTAGAACTCGGGGCTGCACCAAAAAGGTACAGAAGTGTAGTGTGAGTACCAAAAAATGGGTACTCAGTAAGCATCATCGGCTGACTGATCTCAAATATAATGTAAAGACGATGTAAAGTAAGACAATGATCTTAAAGTTAAGGGGTAGGATCGGACTTGAATCTGCTTTGATACCCCTGTAACAACATCTTTACTACTAAAGAAAAAACATGACATACTATTTCAATGTACTCCATAATCACCATAACAACTGGGAATCATTTCGAAAGCGTACAACTATATACACAATAGCAAAACATCTATTTGCCATAATCATCATCAAACATCTTTAGAACATAAACACAAGAACTTACCACGATGTCCTATACTGTCAGCAAGTACACGAAAGAGAGCACAACAAAGAACTCATCACGACGTCCCATACCATCTGAGAGTACACAAAAGAATATCAAACAAGAACTCATCACGGAGTCCTATACCACCGGAGTGTACACCAAAGGATACAACCAATAATACAATAACGTACAACTACTCCATTAATTTACCGAAAACCGCGGGTAGCACAACCCCGCCATGGCTCATTACCAAAATTCACTTCCAAATACCCATATCGTAATTCAATATAAAGAAAGCAACATTGTCATAGAATAAGCATGTAATCATTAATTCTATAATTTATTGATAAATACCACAAAGTCCATACTAATTAACCTTATTTTTACAAAAGTCAAAAGATTACAACTCTTAAAATCACTAGTCATCAAATTGGGAAAAAACTACAAGCCATCCATAGTATAGGTTATTTAACTATCATAAGGTCATTATTTAACCAGCATCATCATGACATGAGTTATTAACTAAGTCATCTCAACTTCACATGTTAGTTGATAATTTAACTAACCATCACGCAATACTAGATCCATCATTAATTTAACTAACCATCACATAATACTAGATCCATCATCACTAAGAATGTCACAACCTTAAGGACTAGTTTACATATTTTAATCAAGTAAAGTCCACCAACTAGTTTACTAGGTTTATAGGTTTCAAATAATAATCACATATTTTAGAAGTAGCTAGTTATCACATAAGCCACCTTACTAGGTAAGATTTCATAATATAACATCTTATTCAAGTCAAGTATATATATTAGGTTAGCCCTTGAATTTTTATGCAAGTTTTACACATAACGCTAATCCTTAACTCAATATTAGGCATAAATTTCCTCTAGTAGCTAATTTAGCATCAACAAGGGTCACACCTCTTATATAGTGATTTGGAACAAGAAACAAATAACAATTGACCAAGAGATACCTTATAATTCAAGCATATAGGCGGTTGGCCCCACACGACCTGACCTTACAAATATCAATGCATATAAGCAAATTTCTCCCATACGGCATCATGATGTTCTTACCTCTTTCAGATTCACTGGGCTTCATCACAATATCAACATATTCCTCCGAATTCATTGGGCATAATCATAATATCACACATTCCTCCGGACTCGAATCGGGCATCATCATAATATCATGTATTCTCTGGATTCATAGGGCATCATCAGAATATCACATATTCCTCCGGATTCACTCGGCATCATCATAATATCACATATTCCTCTAGACTCAAACCAAGCATCATCATAATGTTACATACTCCTCCGAAATTGAAGCGGGCATCATCATAATATCACATATATCTTTGAATACAACACATACGTCCACATGCATAGCCAAACCAATACGCATACACAAAAGCTTACAATATATAAATAAGTATGGACGTGGGATAACACTTGTCATTTTACCTTACAAATAAGCTCCATACGTAATATGAGCATTAAAAAGAGCATGAGTATTTACCAAACGTGCACAATGATCACTTAACAAGGGTATTCAAGTCATGACCACAATATAATCTAATAATCGAGTGCAACCAACACAACTCCTACACACTTATATATAGCTTGGACAATCACCACGTATCTAGGTCGCTAAGCATTTACTTAGTTTAAGATTAAGGTGGGTCAAGCCCACTTCTAAATCACAAGAATGCCAATCTTAGTAAACCATGTCAAGATTCTACCCGGAATTAGGCTAATTCATCCATACCTCACCATAAGGGTTTACCAATCCTTTCTAGGTCTATAGGAAAAGTCTCTTCAAAAAACCTTCCTAAATCAACCCAACACCAATGTCATCTCTTATCTAGGTATTATATAGGTCAATACACTCCTAAGGATAGAGAAGTATACCATTCATGTCTACTTACAAAAACTATAGAGTTCTCACACTAGTCATTAGATCATAATTAAGCTAACCAAGGTCCTAGACTAAGGGTCAAATATCATACCTTACAAATCCATGGCCTATAGCAATTAATAAATCCCAAGTTCACCATTTAATCCACTATCATCTAAATTTCCAACCCAATCTCCGAAGATATCAATGATTACATCACAAACAAGCTCAATCTAGACTACGGGTAAGCCTAACCTACCTTGAATCCAAGCAACTCATGAACCAACGAGCTTTTTCTTTCCTTTTTGAGAAGCTTCCCCTTCTACATGCAATGCTATCAACAATACAATCTAAGCATTACAACAAGAATGAAAATACCTATTATAGCACCATTATGCCATGGGTTTCAAATGGACACCAAAACTCCAATTGGGTTTTGCCCTAGGAAAGGAGCTTCCAAGACCAACCCATAGCCTATTATATTTTGAGAGTTAAAACCCTCAAGAAATTTAAGTAAGTCAATCACATTTCTAGCTACAATTGAGACTTAAATACTTGGGATTTTTTGGTCTAAAAATCAAGAAATTAATACCAATTTGAAGGAATCTTACCTTAGATTTGTAGAAAAAAATTAGATTACACAAGTTGCTAAGCTTCTAATCAACCCATTGGACTCATTTTTTTGTCAACAAATATTTATGGCTACTAGGGTTTTTAAAATGCTGAAGAATGTCTCAAAAATCATCCAAAGGGCTTTTTTATATGAGTTTAAATGGGCACGCAAGGTCAAAACTTGCTTTTGACCTCCCGGACTCATTCGGACTTAGTTTTTTGCAAACGAATTATGTAATCCCACTAAATTTGACATTTTGGATGCATTAATGAAGTCAGATCTTCCATCCAAGGTTATTTAGGCCACTTGTGGGTCCCACAATCATATATTTTAATTTTTGACTTTTCGACTAATGGATCAAAATGAGCTCGAGTGCTTTAGGATCCGAACCAAGGGTCTATCTATCCAAAAATCAATATTACATAGCTGCTGGGGCAGTCAAAATTTTCATCCAAAATTATTTTATTGAATTTTTTGCTTGGTGGCCATTTGGAATCGACGAAAACTTCAAATTGAAAAAGTGGTTCTAAAAAACAAACGAACCTTCAGGTAACCTAACTATCGGTTCTAGCAAGTCCCTAATGACTTAGGATGGCTATGGAGGAGCTCTATCAGTGAAAATAAGCAAGAACACGGCTAATGACCTGAAGGGTCATTATAATATCCACTACTAAGGAACTTTCATCCCCAAAAGTTAAAGATGACAAAATACCTAAAGTCTCAAACAAGTGAGGATGTTGGGCTCGCATCTCACACTCTAACCCTTAAGTGGCCTCCTCTACTGGGCGGTGCCTCGATAGAACTTTAACTACAGGAATCTCTCTAGTACGCAACCACCTCACATCACTAGTCAAAATAATCATGAGCTCCACTACAAAGGCCAACTGCCCATCTAACTAGACTGAATCCCACCTAAGCACATGAGATAGGTCAGGAATATACTTTCGCAGCATGGAGACATGGAAAACTGGATGAAAATCGACAAAGTGTGGAGGTAAAGCTAACTCATAGGCCACCTCACCAACTATACGGAGAATTTCAAAAGGGACAAAGTAGATATACAGAACATATAAACAGAATGAAAACTACACCTAAGAATCCAAAAATCATTTACTAAGTTAATGAGAATAATAAGGGAAAGCTATCCTATTCATGTGCAAGAGTCTAACATAATAAGACTAAGAAAGTATCAGGGTGAACTATCTTATTCCAGCTACATTCAATATACGTCAGTGTTATACCATATATCCCAATTATATATATGAATAAGGAGAAAAACAAAGATGTATAGTAATATCCAAGGCAAATTAACAACTATACAAAATGAACAACGAATGAAGGGATATACGGTAGTACCATATCTTCATATAGCTAGATATATATATATATATATATATATATATATATACATAAGATCATCTCAAATCATAAGCTATATCATCGTATTCTATTTTAAGACCTCATTATAACACTAATCAGGATTTAAATGCTATCATACTCGGGGTTTCTAATCAACATGGTTAGACATGAAATAATTGTGTATAATAATGCAATCATAAGATAGGAGAGGCAAAAAATGTAACTTAAATCCTAATATTGGATCAATGACCAATCTGTCATAAGCTAGCCATAATAATGATCATAACAATGATAACAACAATATCTATAACGACATGAGTAATCGACTACTCTGGATAACCAAATACCTAGCCGAGCCTATGCGCACCCCCACTGCCCAGGCTCAAAAGGTTCAATCAACATACAACAATACAAGACATATTTTTTACCCATATCTATGCAACCATCCCATACCATCTGATAAACATAGGTGCATACTGGTGAAAGGCGATGCGCATGAAGGAATGAATGCAAGGTACACAATTAATATCACAACTCATATAACTATCATCATCAGGACCATCATCATTGTAATCAACCTTCGACCTTGCCGGATATCAACACATCATCAATATATCATCTAGCCTTATCGGGTATGGGCATCACAATAGTCATTACAAAATAACATACACTAAAATACTCATAAACATAATCATATCACCATAGAATATCTATCTAGTCAATACTTCCCAACCACTCATTATTAGTTAGCCACCACTTATTATAATAGAATCACTAGTTCGCTAGTCATCACAAAACCTCTAGTTATTAGCCCAAACCGTATCCTTCACATAATCCTTATTCATGGGATAACAACTAACCACTATTTATTTAATAGTCAACAACTAACATCTAGTCAAGTTTCATCATTAGACAAAAACCGTTATTTATCCATCATTCATTATTATCAACTACTCATCCTATATTCGTTAATCATTACTAGACAACACATCACTACTTGTCATCCAACCATCCTTTATTAACTAACATCATTCTTTAACTAACCATCGTTAGCTACAATGTTTCAACTAAGCAAGATTCATTAACTAATATATTATATTCCTATCCATCAAGTGTTATAGTCCCCTAATAGACAACTAGTTATCACATAGCTTAATCGTCTAACCAGAAGAGCAATCATAAGATCACATTTCAGCTATAATCACATCATTTATAATGGTAAATAATCATGAACTTACTGAATCTATGCGTGCCATCACCAGTATTCTGTCATGTAATACTTCATAGGTTAAGAGTTATACTCGTCTAAAATATTAAAATAAATATTAACAATTATTGAGGTGTTACATATTCAATCAATGGAATAATAAGCATCATATTGCTTCTTTCTCTGTCCCATACTGTAGAGATGAGTATACAAACATATACATATTTATATTCATAAATTGTAATCACATCGTTTATAATGATTAACACTTCCTGACCATTTAATCAATATCATAACATGGCCATTAGCCCATCAATTTATCTAAAATAATCACAACATCATAATCATGGCCTTAGTCCCATACACATATCCGTAACTCCTATCAATAATCATATTTATAAGACGTAGCATATCCCTAATCATCTCACATATATGAGGCATCTCACATATAAGAGGCATAATATTGATAAGCATGTCATCATCTCTCACACAAAAGACATCTCACATCTAGGAGGAATAATATAGATGGACATGTAATTATCTATAGGATATCATAAATCAATAATTCATATAACATGACAATGAGGAATATCACTTCTCTAGGCCAGTTTACATATCCAAGAGGAACATCATCTCTATAGGTCCAACAATCATGACTAACAGAAATAGCAACTCTATAGGCCAATCATCAAATCTAACAGGAAATAGTATCTCTATAGTCCAATCATCAAGTCTAAGAGAAAATAACATCTCTATAGGCCACATAACGTATTTAGGAGGAATATCATCTCTAAATGTCCAATATCACTTCCACAAGGAGTATCATAACCATAGTCAAAAGCCATAATCCGGGAACATCAATACAAGTTACCAAGTTACGAAGTAACTATGTCTAACATTCACAACTAAGTCCAAATGACTTAAAACAAGCTTAGGTCTAAGTGGGTCGAACGATCCCACTTCTAATCCACAATTTCCATAATTAGGCATATTATACCCTAAATTGGGATATGGTATCTAGTTCATATTTTAGATATCGAGTAAGCCATATTCAAACCTAAGATAGCAACTTTAACTAGAAACAAAGGCACTCAAGTCAACTCTATCCAACTTATGATTTCAAGACTACCACACTTGTCCAATAAGGCTAAATATACAAATCATGCTTCAAATGCTAAAACCATAATCCAAACATAGCATTATATCATATCCATACTATAACTAATCTAAACTAAGGAGGGAAGGCAATAGGATACAAAAGGGTCATAAACATGCCATTTTATATAACATCCCGATTTGCTGAATCGGAATGCTACACGGTGCTTATGACCTCAAGGGACCACAAGCTAACCCATGACTGATATTTGTACCTGTACACTGCATAATATACTTGTAGAATGTGGAAAACATGAACAATAGGCTATAAGGTTCAACTGAATAGAATATCTGATAAATAATAACATCCATATAGGGTAACAAATACCCAAAACAACTGAAAACTGAATCTAAAATTTGAACTAAATCTAAAAGCATCTAAATACTGTTTGAAATAAGGAGTTGAAGGAACTTGTCTCCAAATAACTCCGTCTAGCAAAATTGAACTGAAATAATAAATGAAATAAAATAATATCATCCTCGAATGGATGAGGATTCACTGCAACTCTGCGACTGAAATGCTACTGCTGATCTGTAACTCGTGTCTCTAAACCTATGGTGTAACATGAAAGAAATCACCATAGCGCAAATACGTCGGTAAGACTGGGAGTACTGAGTATACGAGTGAGGTAGGCTAAATACAAAAGAGTTTACATGTATGAACAATGCTAACTGACTGACTGATATGAACGTAAGAGTACAAACATGCATACATAGTAACTAAAATCGTGAATACATGATATCTGGATCTGTACACTAATACATAGTTTACTGTTATCTAATATGACTGATACTAAAATTTTGATAATATGGATGATTGTGTCTGACAGTCCTGAATCTGATGGAACTACCTGAGTTCCGTACTGTAACTGAATTGACTATAACTAACATTCCTGGTATACTAAAATTTGAAGAACTATCTGAGTTCTTTTATTGAGACTAGGACTAAAACTGTGGGAGGTAGTTTCTTAACCGACATACCCCAATAACGCATATAGCTAGGTTAGGGTCCAATCTCTTCCTCGACTGGAAGGGAGTCAATATCGTGCCACTGGTAAGAATAGCTGTGAGTGACCCTTAGCTGGTAGGTACTCAAATAAGAATGATGGAAACCCTAAGCTGACAGGTTAAGCCACCTCATCAACCCTAATCTGGCAGGTTAAAAGGTCTAAACCTACGCTGGCTACATAGTTTTGGAACACAAGGATGACTTCTAAGAATCACACCCTAAGCTGGCAGGTGAGTTTCCATCCTTGGGTTCACTCGATTCTAACTTCTACTCCAATCTAAAGAGACTGAACATGATTTAACTGGTTGTGCATGGACTGAGTAACTGAATTTGATTGACTGACGGAATAATACTACTATCTGAGAATTTATTGAGATCACAAGATTTCTGAGATTTCCTGAGTCACATGACTGACTGAGTTCTATAGATCATAGCTTGACTAAGATTATCGTGATAACGTGACATGGCCCTAGGAACACAGCTATATTTTTTGGGTACTAGTACCCCTAGGACTCGATGGAAGGAAACTGACACACATAATTGACTTGATCAAAAAATGGAGTCCACAATTCACTATATCATAAGTAGGGGATTTCACACTAAGCATAGTTCTATGGAAAGGAAATTCATACAACATGTGTATACTTGCATAACTTTAATATTATGCTCAATCCATATCATAACAATGACGCATATCAATCATGTGGAATTCATGTGAAATCATAAAGCATAGAGCATGGACTTGTCATTTAAGCACTATTAAATCATGGGACATGAATTCTATCATCCTAGGCCTTTTATCAAACACTTTGCATGCATTATTTTAGATTAGGTGTGTTTTCATGAATTTACCCATTTTAAACCACATAAAGTTCATGGATTTCAACTAACAAACACATATACTTCATGAAAACACCTTTAGATATCATCTTGAAACTTAAACAACAATCGTCAATATGTACATGGTCATATCACAACTAGACAATCACAATATAATATTTAAAACATGGTTCTTAAGCTATATGAATGAATGGATCCATATAAGAACACTACGCATACCTTAGATAGAAGATTCTTGATGATTGGTGGAGAAATTTGCTTGAACTAGAATCCCCAATTGAAAACCCTAATGTGTTCTTGAGAGGATTTTGAGAGAAAGAGTATGTTTTGGTGAAATAAGGGATTAATTCCGTGTTTATGGAATATATATAGGGGTGGAAAGATGACCCAAATACCCCTCTAGATGCGTCATTTAATTTCTGTGAAAATTACCCGATTTGGGCCCCCAGCATAATGCGGACATATCGCGTTGCCCCCCATTTGTGATCTGGAAACTCACCGCGATGTGGTGGAATCATGGAGAGACACTAGAAATTGACAAACGTCATTTTGTCTTATGGCACGACGCGCCACTAACTGAAATGACGTTGCTGAAACTTTAAATCGCCATAACTTCTTCACCGGGTGTCCGTTTTAGGCAAATTTGGTATCGACGGAAAGCTTATTCAATTATCTAAAATTTGGAGGGTATAAATCTGCCAAAATGACACTTATAAACCAATTTATTCTCGTTCAAATATGATCCATGTGAAATCACACACAAAAACTTGGTGGATTCAAAAGTTTTTAGCTTAGCTTACTCTAAGTGACTCTTATGAACATGCTTAACACATCATAAGATCTATTATCACTAGGATACTCATCCTAATTCATGTACTCCAATATGAATCATAGGATAGGAGGTTTCATGTGTAGGAATAATGGTTTATTTTCTAGCTTATAAATATACGGGTTATTACAATATCTCCCCCTTGGAAACATTCGTCCTCAAATGAGACTAAATAAAATGGGGATAGACGATAAACTGGAGTATATGCAAGAGATACACTACTGGAACATGATCTCATAACGGACATAACTAATAAGCTAAACATATCATGCTAGACATGCATAGCTGATGTATGAGTAACTGATTCATGAATGCACAACTGAGATTTCTGATAATTGATTTCTCAAAATGAGAATGCATATTTGATGCATGATTATACACTAGACTGATACATGAATGCATGAATGAATATGCAATGGTACTTGATACCAGATTTGTGATGAAACGTGAGCATGAACTGAATACCATGTTGTATAGAATACTAAATGGGAAACTGAATAAGCTTAAGGAGAACTATTACCTTGAGCTTGATATGGATTGGAGGAGAAAAGGCGAGGATACTTGGTAGGCATGTCTGCTTCTGCTTCCCAAGTAGCTCCCTCAATGGACTGATTTTACCAAAGAACTTTGACTAGAGGGACTTCTTTGTTCCTCAGTCTACGAGTCTGATAGTCTAGAATTTAGACTGGAATTATCTCATAGAAGAGACTATTCTGACTGTCAATGCTCTGAATAGGGACTACTACTGATGGATCACCTATACACTTCTTGAGCAAAGAGACATGAAAGACTGGATGAATTGAGGCTAGATCTAAAGGCAATTTGAGCTCATAAGCTACCTTGCCTAAGCGACTAAGAATCTTGAAGGGACCAACATATCGAGGACTGAGTTTTTCCTTCTTGCCAAACTGATTTACTCCCTTCATGGGAGAGATCTTTAGATATACATAGTCATTGACCTCAAACTCAATATCCTTTCTACGAATGTCAGTATATGACTTTTGTCGGCTCTGAGCATCCCAGAGTCTTTCTCTGATTAATTGGACTTTATCTAAGTGTTGAATACTAAGTCAGGCACTATGACTGAGGCCTTACTAACTTCAAACCACCCGATTGGAGATTTGCACCTCCTACCATAGAGAGCTTTAAATGGAGCCATTTTAATACTATAATGATAGCTATTGTTGTATGCAAACTCAATCAAAGGAAAGTGGTTATCCCAACTTCCCTTGAAATCAATTGCACACGCCCTTAGCATACCTTTAAGAGTCTGAATGGTGATTTCTGCTTGACCATCTGTTTGAGGATGAAAAGCTATACTGAGATGAACTTGGGTACCAAGACCCTGTTGGAATGCTTTCCAAAAGTGAGAGGTGAATTGGTTACCTCTATCTGAGATGATAGATAATGGAACACCGTGTAATCTGACCAACTCCCTGATATAGAGTTTGGTGTAATCCTCAGCTGAATAAGAGGTATGGACTGGAAGGAAATGGGCTGAATTAGTCATTCTATCTACAATGACCCAAACTGAATCATGCTAATAATGAGTTTGAGGCAAACCCGTCACGAAGTCTATGTTCACTTCTTCCCACTTCTAAGTAGGAATGGTGAACTTCTGCATGGAACCACTAGGTTTTTGATGCTTTATCTTAACCTGCTGATATGTAGGCCACTTAGCCACAAATGCTGCAACATCTATCTTCATCCCACTCCACCAATAGATCTCCCATAGGTCGCGATAGATCTTAGTGGCCCTTGGATGAATAGAGTATCGCGCACCATGCACTTCTGCAAGAATTTGCTGCTTTAAATCATCTACACCTGGAACACAGAGATGACCCTGACAACTAATGACACCATCTCCCCCTTGGGAGAAAACCTCTACTTTTTGATTCTAAACTGACTCTTTTAGCTTGACAAGGCTAGGATACCTGTCTTGCTTTTATTTTACCTCGAAAACTAGAGATGACTCTGAACTATCTGAAACACATACACCACCCTCTGAAGAATCGACTAAGCGAACACCTAGTCTGGCAAGACGATGGATTTCCTGGACTAACTTCTTCTTACTATCATCAACATGAGAAATACTACCCATAGAGAGTCTACTGAGAGCGTTGGCCACTACATTGGTCTTGATCGGATGATAGAGGACACTCATGTCATAATCTCCCAAAAGCTTTAACCACCTTCTCTGACAAAGATTGAGATCTTTTTGAGAAAATACATATTGGAGACTCTTATGATCTGTAAAGACATCTATATGAACTTCGTATAGATAATGCCTCTAAATCTTCAAGGAAAATACTATGGTTGCTAACTCAAGATCATGAGTAGGATAATTCTTTTCATGGGGCTTTAACTGCCTGGAGGCGTAGGCTATGACCTTACCATATTGCATGAGGACACAACCCAAACCTACTCTGGATATATCACAGTATACTACAAACCCATCTGAACTATCTAGAAGAGCTAAGACTGAAGCAGAGATGAGTCGAGTCTTCAATTCCTGAAAACTCTTCTCACAAGGATCTAACCACTGAAACTTGACCTTCTTTTGAGTCAATCTAGACATAGGGGATGCAATAGAAGAAAATCCCTCAACAAACCACCTATAATAGCCAGCCAAACCCAAGAAACTCCTGATATCTGATGGAGATACAGGGCGAGGCTAGTTTTTTACCGCTTTGGTCTTCTGAGGATCTACTCTAATGCCATCACCAGAAATAATATGGCCAAGGAATGTTACTGACCTTAGCCAAAACTTACACTTACTGAATTTGGCGAATAGCTGGTGATCTCTGAGAGTTTGAAGAATAATTCTGAGATGGTCTGAATGATCACGCTCTGTGTAGGAATAGACCAGGATATCATCTATGAAGACTATGACAAACATGTCTAAGTACTGATTGAACACACAGTTCATCAAATCCATGAAATCAGATGGGTCATTGGTAAGACGAAAAGACATAACTAGAAATTCTAAGTGACCATACCGAGTACGGAAAACTATCTTCGGGATATCACATTCTCTAACTCTGAGCTGATGATAGCCTGATCTGAGGTCTATCTTAGAGAAATAACTGGCACCCTAAAGTTGGTCAAACAATTTATCTATTCTGGGAAGAGGATACTTGTTTTTGACCATAACTTTGTTAAGCTGATGGTAATCAATACACATCCTGAGAGAACCATTTTTCTTGTGCATGAATAAGACCGGTGCGCCCCACGGGGAAATGCTAGGTCTAATGAATCCCTTGTCTAAGATATCCTTCAACTAATCCTTCAGTTCTTTGAGTTCTGTTGGTGACAATCTGTATGGTGGAATAGAAATAGGCTGAGTATCTGGATTGAGATCAATGCCGAAGTCTATTTCTCTTTTGGGAGGAATACCTGGAAGATCTTCGAGAAAGACATCTGAATATTCATTAACCACTGGAACAGATTCAAAGCTAGGAGATTCGGAACCAGAGTCTTTAACATGAACGAGATGATAAACACATCCCTTAGAAATCATTTTCCTTACCCGAAGGTAGGAAATAAGCTGACCCTTGAAAGATGAAGTACTACCCTTCCACTCTAGGATGGGCTCATTTAGGAACTGAAACTGAACTATCCTATTTCTGTAGTCGACTGTAGCATAGCAGGAATGAAGCCAATCTATGCCGAGAATGACATCAAAATCAGTCATCTCTAACTCAACTAAATATGCTGACATGACTTTCTGAAATATCATAACTGAGTTGTTCCTGTATACCCACCGAGATATAATGGTTTTACCCACTGGGGTAGAGACTAAAAAGGGCTCTGCTAAAATTTTGGGACTGATTCCGAAATCACCTACTATATAAGGAGTAACAAAAGACACGGATGCACCTGGATCTAGCAAAGCGTAAACATGAACATGAAAAATCTAAAATGTACCAGTAATGACATCAGGAGAATTTTCTTGATCCTATCGGGTCTGAAGAGCAAAGAGTCTGTTTAGATGTTGCCCACTAGCAGCACTGGAAGTGGCACCCTGCTGATTTGGGCGACCGGACTAGGCTGTGGAATAATTCTGCTGACCCTGTAGACCTGACTGTGGACACTCTCTAATCCTGTGGCCTGGCTTTCCATAACTGAACAAACATCACTACTATGGTTCTTACCACAAGTCTGACATAGGGTATTAGTTCAGGCACTGCTGACACTACCCTGAGACTTAGAGCCTGGTGCTCGATCTCTGCTAGCATCTCTGAATTTTGGCACTGGGGCACTGGCGGAGGAACGAGATGGAACTGCTGGCTTAGGACGAAACTGGGAATGGTTTCCTCCTTCTAATTTTGGTTGAGCAAAACTGAAACTGCCTCATCTTGCTCTCTTGTTCTGCCTCTCCCTAGTCCTAATCTTTTGCTCCTTTATTTGCTGAGCATGGGTCATGAGCCTAGCTAAAGTCATATCACTGTTCAGTATCGCAGACCTACACTCATTTATCACGCTATCATTCATTCTGAACACGAGCTTGCTCATCTTAGCCCTGTTGTCTGCAACCATATAAGGGGCATATCTGGCTAGCTGAGTAAATCTGAGAGTACTCTTTAACCGTCATATTTCCCTGCCTGAGGCTGATGAACTTCAGAACTTTTGCCTCCCTCAGCTCTTGGGGAAAGAATCTATCTAAGAAAGCTGTGAAAAATTCCTCCCACTCTATAGGACCTACACTATCTATACTCTTGGACTTTCACTATTTGTACCAAGTGTGAGCAACATCCTGTAACTGGTATAAGTCTAACTCGGCACTCTGACAAGAAGTAAATCCGTGATGTCTATGACCTTCTGGACTTGTTCAATGAATTCTTGAGGGTCTTCATCATACTTAGACCCAAAGAAAGAAGGAGAGTTCATTTGGGTGAAGTCCCGAATCCTAGCTGCGGCTGAGTTGGCCACTGGATTGGCCGGAATAACTGGTGGCCATTAATTTTGGGTATCCACAAACTGAGCAAGTGTGGTGAATGTGGCCCTAAACTTCTCATGAGAAACATGTTCCCCAAAGGATCTTCGGGCTGAGGAGCGGATTGGTTTCTTCTCTTTGGAGGCATATTCTGAAATAAGAGAAGAACGGATTAGACTGAGAGTTTAACTTGAGATTATCCTCACTAGCACGACATGAATACTGAAAGAGAGGAAACTATTCCTAAAACATCTCATAGCCTCTTGCACATAAATGTGGCATGCAACACACCCATGCACATGACTCTACTAGATACGGCTTACAGACTTCCTAGGACTCTATTATACCTTAGGCTCTGATACTAAGTTTGTAACACCCCGATTTGCTGAACCGAAATGCTACACGGTGCTTATGATCCCAGGGGACCACAACCTAACCCACGACTGATATTTGTACCTATACACTGCATAATATACTTGTAGAATGCAGAAAACATACACAATAGGCCATAAGGTTCAACTGAATAGAATATCTGATAAATAATAACATCCATATAGGGTAACAAATACCCAAAACAACTGAAAGGTAAATCTAAAATTTGAACTACATTTGAAAGCCTCTAAATACAGTCTGAAATAAGGAGTTGAAGGAACATATCTCAAACTAACTTGGTCAAGAAAAACTGAACTAAAATAATGAATAAAATAAAATAATATCATCCTTGAATGGATGAGGACTCATTGCAACTCTGCGACTAGAATGCTACTGCTGATCTGGAACTCGTGTCTTTGAACCTATGGTGTAACATGAAAGAAAGAACCATAGCGCAAATGCGTCAGTACGACTTGGAGTACTGAGTATATGAGTGAGGTAGGCTAAATGCAAAAGGGTTTACATGCATGAACAATGCTAACTGACTGACTAACAGATATGAACATGAGAGTACAAACATGCATACATAGTAATTAAAATCGTGAATACATAATATCTGGATCTATATGCTAATACATGGTTTACTGTTATCTAACATGACTGATACTAAAATTTTGATAACATGGATGACTGTGTCTGACAGTCCTGAATATGATGGAACTACCTGAGTTTCCATACTGTAACTAAATTGACTGTAACTTATAGTCCTGGTATACTAAAATTTGAAGAACTTTCTGAGCTATTTTACTGAGACTGGGACTGAAACTGTGGGAGGTAGTTGCTTAACCAACATGCCCCAATAACATATATAGCTAGGTTGGGGTCCAATCTCTACCCCAAATGGAAGGGTGTCAATACCGCACCACTAGTAAGGACAGCTGTGAAAGACCCTTAGCTGGCAGGTACTAGAATGAGAATGGTAGGAACCCTAAACTGACAAGTTAAGCCACCTTAACAACCCTAATCTAGCAGGTTAATATGTCTCAACCTATACTGGCTACATAGTTCTGGAACACAAGAATGACTACTAAGAATCACACCCTAAACTGGCAGGTGAGCTCCCATCCTTGGGTTCACTCGATGCTAACTTCTACTCCCATCTGAAGAGACTGAACATGATTTAACTGTCTGTACATGGACTGAGTAACTGACTTTTGTTGACTGATGGAATAGTACTACTATCTGAGAATTTATTGAGATCATGAGATTTCTGAAATTTCCTGAGTCATATGACTGACTGAGTTCTATAGATCATGGCTTGACTGAGATTATCATGATAACATGACATGGATCTAGGCACACAGCTATATTTTTTGTGTACTAGTACCCCCAAGACTCGATAGAAGGAAACTGACACACATAATTGACTTGATCATAAAATGGAGTCCACAATTTACCTTATCATAAGTTAGGGATTTCTCACTAAGCATAGATCTCAACATCTTACGTATCAAAGGGAAATTCATACAACATGTGTATACTTGCATAGCTTCAATATCATGCTCAATCCATATCACAACAACGACGCATATCAATCACGTGGAATTCATGTGAAATCATAAAGCATAGAGCATGGACTTGTCATTTAAGCACTATTAAATCATGGGACATGAATTCTATCATCCTAGGCCTTTTATCAAACACTTTGCATGCATTCTTTTAGCTTAGGTGTGTTTTCATGAATTTCCTCATTTTAAACCACATAAAGTTTATGGATTTCAACTAACGAACACATAAACTTCATGAAAACACCTTTAGATATTATCTTGAAACTTAAACAACAATCATTAACATGTACATGGTCATATCACAACAAGACAATCATAATATAATATTTAAAATATGGTTCTTGAGCTCTATGAATGAAATGGATCCATAGATGAATAGTACGCATACCTTAGACAGACTATTCTTGATGATTGATTGAGAAATTTGCTTGAACTAGAATCCCCAATTGAAAACCCTAATGTGTTCTTGATAGGATTTTGAGAGAAAGAGTATGTTTTAGTGAAATAAGGGCTTAATTCCGTGTTTATAGAATATATATAGGGGTGGAAAGATGACCCAAATACCCCTCTAGATGGGTCATTTAATTTTTATGAAAATTACCCGATTTGGGCCCCCGTTGCGACACGAAGATATCGCGCTGCCCCCCTTTTATGACCTGGAAACTCACCGCGATGTGGAGAAATCACGGAGAGACACTGGAAATTGACAAACATCATTTTGGTTTACAGTGCGACACACCATTGACTGAAATGACGTTGCTGTAACTTTAAATCTCCATAACTTCTTCATCGGGTGTTCGTTTAGGCAAATTTGGTATCGACGGAAAGCTTATTCAATTCTCTACAATTTGGAGGGTATAAATCTGCCAAAATGACACCTATAAACCATGTTATGCTTGTTCAAAGATGACCCATGTGAAATCACACATAAAAACTTAGTGAATTCAAAAGCTCTTAGCTTGGCTTACTCTAAGTGACTCTTATGAACATGCTTAACACATCATAAGCTCTATTATCACTAGGATACTCATCCTAATTCATGTACTCCAATATGAATCACAGGATAGGAGGTTTCATGTGTAGGAACAACGATTTATTTTCTAGCTTAGAAATATACGGCGTATTACATCTTACTAGTCCAAAACCCTCATTTATTCCCCAAACATCAACAATGAAGGTCAATTTGTTGTACTCATAATCAATCCTAACATCTATATTCACACACAACATATATCACACATTATTTATGAAGAAAAGTATATAGAATCCTACCTCAAGGCTAAACTATAAAACCTCACTTCATGCACCACATGCTCATCTTTGCTTTACAATCCTCAAAATTCTATCACACTATCAAAACCATAATCTATTCATTAATATGAGTCTAATGATACCCATATTGCACTACTGTGCTTCGGGTCTAGAAAAAGACACCAAAACCCCAAGTGGGTCCCACATACAGAAAATGAGTTTTTGAGGCCAACCGAATGTTCACATATGAACAAGGAATCATAAATTTCAAAGAATGGGTGAAAACTAAGTATACTTTGGGCTATAATCAAGCCCTGAGCTAACTTGGGGTATTGGGTCCAAACGGAGAAAGTCAAGCATAAATTCAAGAAATTCTTACTTTAATTTTGAAGATAATCGTGATACAAGATGATAATAAAGCTCTCAAGTCACCCCTCATGAACAATTTTGAGTTATTGAAAATATACTACAAACTAACGCAGACACTTAGCACGATATGAATGAAAAAAAATGGACTACTAAGAATGTCACATAGCCTCCCGAAGATAGAAAACGGACGTCAATGTTTTGGTTCGCAAGACTCTATTAGACACTTTCTCTTGTACCAATAATACCGGTGAAACCTAGGTTTTGATACCAACTTGTCACGATCCAATTTTTGAGTCATGATGGCACCTACCACAACCCATCAAAAGGTAAGCCAACACCATGACCCAGAGCTAATGCAATGGGTTACCTTGGTAGAAACGTACAACATGGACCCTATGTAGCAACACACTATAACAAAAATAATCCACAAATGAAACAACTAACATTCGAATACCAATCCCATGACCAGATAGTATAAGTACAAGAGAAACTCTAAATCCGACAACAGAAATTACAATTCGAATTCTGGCAACTTAAATAGTCTTATACAATTGTCTTGCTTACAAAAGACAAGTAAATATAGAAGGGAAAGAGGGCAACTCAAACTCCAAGAGCTCACACTATCTCCTAATGATCAATACGGCACGATCTCGACTCAATGGCGGCAATAAGAACTCGAGTCTGCACCAAAAAGGTACAGAAGTGTAGTATGAGTACCAAAACATGGTGTCATGACCCGAACTAGGGCCTGGACATGATGGACATCCTGAACCATGAAGTCTCGGGCGTCCTACTCTATCTGGTAATCATGCACAACATTCATATAATAAAAGAAGATGTGGAATATAATCTGATATGGAAACATGGTCATACTCTGGATTTAGTTTAAAAATAATGAATGAAATCCGAAATCAATTAAACAACATCTGGAACAGTCTGTGAAATATCTACTACATGGTCTAAAGATAATTGTCTAAAAAGTTGGGACAAGGTCCCCAGTAGACCAAACCAACGAAATAACATAATCTGAAATAACAAGCCTCCTGGAACAAAGAAGGCTCACCACTAAATGGATCACTTCTCTCTGGAATACTCTACTGATTAACAGGACCCTTGGACTGAGCCTCCAAACCTGAAAGGTAAGGGGTCAATACAGATGTATTGGTATGCAGAGCAAATCCAAAATAATAATTTATATTCAACATATATGAGAGAAATTTAAAATAGTTCATAAACATATAATATAGTAAGAAATCTCATGGGCTTTTCTAAAAGACTCTGAAAGAAAATCATCTGTACTATGAGACATTCTTTGTTTTACTTCTGCGCTAGGTGTTATACCCTACAACTCTGAAATTTCATGGGTTATATGGAATCCGCTATTGACTCGACGAGGAAGCCTCTAACCCAAGTATGCCGCAAGGGTTGGAGTCTCTGACTCTGCTATGCCACACGGCTATCTCCAGCGTAAAAATAATATACTCGGATTGGCAAATCACAGTTTTAGGCTAAGAGTTACTTGAACTCAAATCTTCTTTGGGTAACCACCTAACCCTCTTTAAGCTCTGTTTTAACTCTTTAAAACATGCATTCTTTAAAATCAAACTCTGAAAATATACTCTGTTTTGGCATACATACTTATGGTATCGTCATACCATTGACCTGAAAGTCACCTCTTTGAGACATTATAAGCATATTACAATCTCTATTTTCAAAAGATAAATTTGGGACCACCATATCAATAAATCATTTCAAAGAACTTTTTCTCTAAAACTCTTGTAAACACATGTATGCAACTCTCTTTGTCTAACTTTCAATGATGCAAGGTGGTCATGTCAAATCTCTTAATCTCATGCAAATATTTCTCTTTTAGCAAAATATATTTACATCAAGAAACTCCTTCTCTTAAATCTCTAAACCATGCTTAAAATACTATGGTATTTGAGTAAGCAAATTTCAAGCCATATATCACGCAATTCAAATCTTCACATTAATATCATAAACTTAAAGTCATCACAAGAGAGGGATTTTATAAGTTGTGCTCTCAAACTGTCATGACCCGAATTAGGACCTGGCCATGACGGATATCCTGAACCATGAAGGCCTGAACGTCCTACTCTATCTGGTAATCATGCACAACATTCATATAAATAAAGAATATGTTGAAATATAACTTGATACAAAAACATGGTCAAAACTCTGGGTTTATTTTAATAATAAGAAATGAAATCTGAAATCAACTAAACAACATCTGGAACAGTCTGCGAAATCTCTACTACATAATCAAGTAAAAACTGTCTGAAAACTGGGACAAGGCCCCCAGTAGACCCAAAACAAAATGAATAACATATTCTGAATAAACAGGCCTTCTGGAATAAAGAAGGCTCATCATTGCATAGTTCACTTCAGTTTGGAACTCTACTGCTTAGCCGAACCTCTATACTGAACCTCAGAACCTGGGAGGTAGGGGGTCAATACAATTGTACTGGTACACAGATCCAATCCAAAGTAATTATTTATATTCAATATATATGAGAGCAATTTAAAATAGTTCATAAACATATCATATAGTAAAAAATCACATGGGCGTTTTAAAAGACTCTGTGGAAACATCTGAACTCTGTGAAACTCTTTGTATTACTTCTGTGCTATGTGGTATTCCCAACAACTCTAAAATTCCATGGGCTATATGAAAACTTCCATTAACTCGGCAACCAAGCCCCCAACCCAACTATGCCGCAAGGATCGGAGTCTCTAAATCTACTACGCCGCACGGTCGTCGCCAGCGTACAATAATAATCTACCCGTATCGGCAAATATGGTTTTAGGCTAAGAGTTACTTGAACTCAAGCCCTCTTCGGGTAACCACCTAACCCTCCTTAAGCCCATTTTTAATTCTTTTAAAATCATGCATTTTCTAAAAACATATTCTGAAAACTTACTCTGAAATCTCTTATCTTGTATGGCATACATACTTATGGTATCGTCATACCATTGACTTGCAAGTCACATCTCTGAGCCATTAATAATATATTAAAATCTCTATTTTCAAAACATAAGTTAGGGACCACCATATCAATAAATCAATGCAAAAAACTCTTTCTCAAACCTCATGTAAACACATGCAAGGAACTCTCTTTGTCAAGCATTTCAATAATACAAGGTGGTCATGTCAAATTTCTCAATCACATTCAACTCTTTCTCATTTAAAACAAGGATGTAATTATATCAAGAAGCTCCCTCTCATCATCTCTAAATCATGCTCAAACACTAGGGTATTGAGAAAACTAATTTCAAACTATAAATCATGCTTTTCAAATCATTCACAATAAGATCATAAACTTGAATTTATCACAAGAGAAGGACTTTATAATCTGTTCTCTCAAACAAAATCTTAAATTTCAATTTCACACATATACATATACTTGTAAATCAATTTAAGGGGATAAGGCCTAAAGGCTAAAAAAAATATCATTAACATGCTTAAAGCATAATAAAATCATGGATTTCAAACCCCTTTAAAAAATTCATGCTTGATAATCCTTAAATCAAAGTTGAGTGTTTTCAGCAAGCCCATGTATTTTTAGGATAAACCCCACATACCTTAGATTATGAAATTGGGATGAAAACTTACTTTTGGGACTCTATTTGTGCTTTTGATGATGATTCTTGAAGATCTTAGTTTGGGGATTCTAATTCTTGAATCAAGTTTGGAATTAAATGGTGAAATTTTGAGGGATCTTGAATCTTATGTTGAGGCCCTAGGGTTTGGTTCTTGAGAGGATTTGAGAGAAAGAGGTGTATTTTTGGTGAAATGGAGGTTGAATTCAGTGTTTATGAAGTTATGGGGTGAAGAAAAAATACCAAAATACCCCTCCAAAACCTTTTGAAAAATGCTGAATTTAACAGCTGACGACATTGGGTTGATGTCATCACATATGTGACAAGCCGTCAGCTTTTGTCATCACGAAATATTGGAATTTATGACTTTCAGCCTAAGATTGATGACATTTTCTGATAAGGCATTAGAATTGTGATAAGCCATCAGAATTGTCGTCACTCAGTTGCCAGGCTGATATGCTGGAGTAAAATAGGCATAACTTTTTGCTCCAATATTGGATTTTGGAAAAATTGGTGGAGTTGGAAATAAGACTCAAAGACCTTTCATTTGATATATAGTAGGTCACCCAGTTCACCATATACAAGGAGTTATGGTCTATTGAAGTTGATCCAAGTTTTGACGCTCACTAAAACTTGAACGATTGGAAAGCTTTCAACTAGTCCTTGAGTTAAGGGACCTCTATGATCTCGACTCATGCCCAACTAGATTCACACACTACATAAATGATTAAAACACTATATTTCCATTGGATTTATGGCTTTTGGAACATCTACACGTAGGAAAGACAATTTACGTTCTAGCCCAAATTGTGGGTCGTTACAGACGGTCTAAACTCTAGCCCAAAAGTGCGGGGTGTTACACAAACAATCTTAAATCTAAATTTTCATACATATACATATACATGTAAATTAATTTAATGGGGAAAGGCCTAAAGACCAAATGAACAATACAATTAAACCTTCGTAATGCATAATAAATCATGTATTTCAAAAAAACTCCTTTCTAAATTCATACTTGATAATCTTTAAATAATGTTCTAGTGTTTACAAGTCCATGTAGTTTTAAGGATAAACTCCATGTACCTCAATTTAGAAATTTGATGGATGATTCTTGAAGCCTGCGATTTGGGGATTCCAAATCTTCAATCAATCTTGAAAACCCACAGTTAAATCTTGAGTTATTTGGGTTTTCTTGTTTGAAATCCTAAGGAGTGTTCTTGGTGGTTTTTTATGAGAATATCAATAATCAGGTCATTTGGGATTAAAATCCCATGTTTAAGCTGATAAGAGGGTGCAAAATATCTAATGTACCGTTAATGAGACGGAATAAAATATAACTGGGAGCCTGATTTTATGGATCACTGCAATGCGCCACAATCGCAGTGGCTCACTGAAAATTGATGAATGGGATTCTTAGGGTCACCACGATGTGGATCCATCACGTTGTCCCACTGGTTGTGATACAAGAAGCACAGGGGAAACAAGAAATAAACACCAAATCAGTCCACAAGTTTGAAGAACCGAGGACCCCTTTGGTGACCACTCTCGGATTCACCACAACAACAATGAAAACACAATAACAACAAGATATTGAAGGTGTAACATACACCAAAAAAGCAACAATATGGCGATATGGAAAACAATAACAAGATAGGAACAACACACAGTTTTACTAGCAAGAAATAAAAACGGTTACAAGAACACAAACTACTACAAGATTACAATAAAAGTAAAGGGATAGTTAGATAGACTTAATGAAGGTATAATCTTAAAAACCCAAGAGCATATTCCATTCTTGGACCCTTAACACTACACACAATGTTCACCTATCTCTTACGAAGACACAAGGTCGGAATCCACCTCCCAAGCATCACCTTTCCAAGCCATGAGATCAACAAGAGTGATTCCACACTCTCTATGCCTAATTCGGTTTTGGTGCCTCAAGGAGAGAGGACTTATGTTTCTTTGTGTTTCAAGACTTAAACATCATGAATAATCTAATTCTAAAAGCCCTACAATGTTCTATTTATACTAGGTTACAAATAAAATACAAAGTATCCAAAATGCCCTTTTAAGAGCTAGGCTCCCTTCAAGTGTATTTAGGGGCTGCCTTGTTATGTTCCAAGGCTCCTCTTTACACTCCAAGTGTGAGATTAGAGTCGGTTTAGTGTGTTTTAAGTCCTTCACTCGCACACTTCAAGCCCCGGGTTTATTACATTCTCACATGCATCCATCTTTGTGGTCGTACTTGTATCATCTTCCCCTTCTTAAAAAGGATTCGACCTCGAATCCATGCCTTGCAAAATCAAAGAGAGACAAACAAGAACACTTCCTTATGGCATGAGGGTTAGTATTAGAAAAAATAAACAATAATGGTATGCACTCAAAACACTCAGAACAGCCCACACCAAAAAAAGAAATCGAGGACCCTTTGAGTTCAAGTCTCGGCCAACAACAAGTCTCGACATGCCAAGGTGGTTCATTTTTGACATATAACCAAGAGTCTTTAGTGTTAAACATTATGAAGCCATCGATAAATTCACCAAGGACTTGGCTATGATAAGCACCCAAAAGAAACACACCTAAGCCGAGAGTAAAACTTCCACACCCTAAGATGGCAGTGGGATCAAATGGGAAGAGTGGCCATAGATACGGGTCTAAACAACACACCCATTTCCTATAGTCTTTACCACAACCACACGACCTACTCTATACATTGGCATACATATCATCACAAGTAAAGAGAGAGTAGAGAAAGGTGGAAATCAATTCTACTTCTACTATGGTGTCCTCGGAAAAGCCACACAAAGTAGAAAAAGAAGTAATTTCCAGACCACACACTCCTTACCCTTAAGAGTACTCTCATCTTCCAAGAAGAGATTTCTATCTTTAGGAGGAATGTTGTCACACCATAGTGTGTTAGCATATAGGCTATAGCTTCCAAGGCAAGTTATACCATCATTTTCATCACTAAGCCTATTAGGAGTGTTTAAACTACCTTCAAACAAGACATTGTACCTAAAGAGTGAATGATCTAACCCGCAGACAGATTTGGAACTTTCACTCTCTAAGGAATCATTATCAAGTTTCAAAGATATGTCAAGCACACGATTAACCCTATAAGACAAGGAAACATTAGAATCTTTACAACAACATAGGCTCACGGGTTCACTCTTTTTTTCTTGACCAACATTTTCAAATTCTTCACTCACTTGAGAATCATTAATCATATCACACATATTCTCAAGTGGTGGGAAAGTTTTACACATAAGTTGGTCAACACAAATTTCACTCGATAATGTACTTTCATTCAACACAATAGTTTCAACACTAGGTGGACACAAATCGATCTTACTAGAAGAGTCGATTCGGTTATCTATAGGATCAACTAGTGTATCTACTCGCACAACATGTACATTATATACAAGTGGTAAGGAATTAATACACTCATACGTAGGTAAGATACTACTCATACTCAACGGCTTATTAGTCACACGTTCATTATCCACATGTACTAAAGTGTAAGAGATAGCTATTTTACCTTGACGTTCATGAGTACGTTCGTCTTTACCTTGATGTGAAAGTCCTTCACAAGTTTGGGTAGAAACTTCCTTTGGGAAGCTCTCACCACAAGGTGTTTGGACCTTAGATATTGGATTTGTTGGGATAAGTGTGGATACCAATTGGCATAGCCTTTCAATGTGCCATTTCATGTCTTCAATATTGTCGGTGATGCGGTCAAACGTGGCATCGAGATTGGTGGCAGCCATGGTACCTAAGAAAAGACAACAACGAACAACAAAACAAACAAACTTGTTAACTCAAAAATGCCTCACCACACTTTCACTCTAGATTTTTACCTCACACTTGGTTTCACAAGAGTTGAAATCCAGCTTGTACTTCGTGAGTGAATGAGGGAGGAGTCAACCTTGGTCTGGAATAGATTTTCATTTGATTTGACTCAAAGAAAATTTGCTTACGGACTTGAACCAACAAGATACAACGAATTCACAAAAGAAAAAAAGCACAAAAGAAACGTAGACACGAACAACGGATTCAAGAACTAAGTGACAACCTAGTAGAAGTTTACTAGCTTGTTAATTAGTACTAGGATCAATTAAACAAAACTAAGAGACAAAAAATAAAACTAAGAAATCTAAAATTTGAGCTCGAAAATATTGCGTGACAGTAGCAATGATGACGTGGTGGTCATGTATTGGTTTGGTTTTATCAAGTGGTTATTCTCAAATGTTCAAGTCTTGGTCAAAAATTAATTTGGATTCGTGGAATTTGTTTTAGGAGGAAAAATAAGTCTTGGAGCCTTTTTCAATTTTCAATACTTGGCTTTTTCTTGTACTTCTCCTTAAAACATGGGTCCTTAAATCATAGAAAAGTAGTTGAGAAGTGATATAAAGTCTTTTGGTGATTGGGGATCTTTCAAGACTAACAAGTACATACACCTTTTTCCTTCACCTTATAGGATCTAGCATTCACTTTATGTTCTAAAAATATTTGAAGGAAGGTGAAGAACTTCAAGAACAATAACAACCACACCAAGAACAATAACAACAATCTTCAAGAACAACAACAATTCCAACGGCCAACTCCAATCCACAACAATAAACGGCCAAGTCTCTTTAGTGTTGTGTTTTCGATTTTAACAAGAGATAAAGGTTGTGAAGAACTTCAAGAACACAACAACATTCACCAAGAACTACAACAACAACACTCCTTTCAACAACAACAACCACACACATGGCCAAGTCAAGTTTTTCAATAATAATGTCTACCACACGGTCTCACTTGTTCACGACAACAACAACAAAGCTCAAACTTAGATATGGACTCAAGTGTTAGTAAAGAACAAAGCTAACATTAAAAACACTCAAGACAAATAAAAATCTCGGCCAAGACACAACAAGAACGCAATTCTCGGCCAAGAACATAACACGGGCAGATTGCACTTCTTCTTTTTTCAGCTTTTCAATAATATTTTTTTTTTTAATTTTCTAATCAAGCAAGCCCAAGAGTGATCTTGTAGGAACAAGATCTAGCCATGCTTTGATACCAAATGATACAAGAAGCACAAGGGAAACACGAAACAAACACCAAATCAGTCCACAAGTTTGAAGAACCGAGGACCCTTTGGTAACCACTCTCGGATTCACCACAACAACAATGAAAACACAATAACAACAAGATATTGAAGGTGTAAAATACACCAAAAAAGCAACAATATGGCGAGATGGACAACAATAACAAGATAGGAATAACACACAGTTTTACTAACAAGAAATAGAAACGGTTACAAGAACACAAACTACTACAAGATTACAATAAAAGTAAAGGGATAGTTAGATAGACTTAATGAAGGTATAATCTTAAGAACCCAAGAGCATATTCCATTCTTGGACCCTTAACACACACAAAGTTCACCTATCTCTTACGAAGACACAAGGTCGGAATCCACCTCCGAAGCATCACGTTTCCAAGCCATGAGATCAACAAGAGTGATTCCACACTCTCTATGCCTAATTTTGGTTTTGGTGCCTCAAGGAGAGAGGACTTGTGTTTCTTTGTGTTTCAAGACTTAAACATCATGAATAATCTAAGTCTAAAAACCCTACAATGTTCTATTTATACTAGGTTACAAATAAAATACAAAATGTCCAAAATGCCCTTTCAAGAGCTAGGCTCCCTTCAAGTGTATTTAGGGGCTACCTTGTTGTGTTCCAAGGCTCCTCATTACACTCCAAGTGTGAGATTAGGGTCGTTTTGGTGTGTTTTAAGTCCTTCACTCTCACACTCTAAGACCTGGGTTCATTACATTCTCACATGAGTCTATCTTCGGGGTTATACTTGTATCAAGTTAGGACCTAAAGCTTCAGTGCGACGCGCCACAATCGCTCTAGGCTACTGGAATTTGACAATTTCTAAATAAGCCCCCTCCGCGAAGAGTTAAGCACCAAAATAATGATGTTTTACGACTAGAACTTAAATTAGCCATAACTTCTTACCCAGGTATCGGATTTGGGTGAATCTTATATTGACGAAAAGCTCATTCAATTTTCCATATGATAGAATGTCAAAATTAGGGAAGTTATATATGGTTTAAACTTTACTCACTTGGAAGTAAAAAATGAGACTAAGTTTCTTTGACACAATTCTAGTCATTTAACTCTAAGAGCATATTACCACGAGCTAACGCATGAACAATTTTTGCGGAGTGTTATACATGGGTACTCAGTAGGCATCATCGGATGACTGAGCTCAAATATAATGTAAAGACGATATAAAGTAAGATAATGATCTTAAAGTCAAGGGCAGGATCAGACCTGAATCTGCTTTGATACCACTGTAACAACATCTATAATGCTAAAATAAAAACATGACATACTATTTCAATATACTCCATAATCACCATAAAAACTAGGTATCATTTTGAAAGTGTACAACCATATACACAATAGCAAAACATCTACTTGCCATAATCATTATTAACCATCTTTAGAACATAAACACAAGAACTTACCACGACGTCCAATACCACCGGAAAGTGCATGAAAGAGAGCACAACAATGAACTCATCACGGCGTCCCATACCACCAGAGAGTACACAAAAGAATATCAAGCAAGAACTCATCGCGGAATCTCATACCACCAGAGAGTACACCAAAGGATACAACCAATAATACAATAAAACACAACTACTCCATCAATTTACCGAAAACCATGGGTAGCACACCCCCGCCATGGTTCATTAACAAAATCCACTTTCAAATACCCATATCGTAATTTAACATAAAGAAAGCAACATTGTCATAGCATAGGCATGTAATCATTAATTCTATAATTCTTTGGTAAATACTGCAAAGTCCATATTACTTAACCTTATTTTTCTAAATGTCAAAAGATTACAAGTCTTAAAATCACTAGTCATCAAATTGGGGAAAAAATACAAGTCACCCATAGTATAGGTTATTCAACTATCATAAGGTCATTCTTTAACTAGCATCATCATGACATGAGTTATCAACTAAGTCATCTCAACTTCACATATTAGGATATAATTTAACTAACCATCACGCAATACTAGATCCATCATCACTAAGCATGTCACAACCTTAAGGACTAGTTTCCATATTTTAATCAAGTAAAGTCCACCAACTAGTTTACTAGATTTCTAGGTTTCAAATAATAATTATATATTTTAGAAATAGCTAGTTATCACATAAGCCACCTTACAAGGCAAGATTTCATGATATAACCTATTATTCAAGTCAAGTATATATATTAGGTCAGCCCTTGAATTTTTATGCAAGTTTACACATAACACTAAGTCTTAACTTAATATTAGTCATAAATTTCCTCTAGTGGCTAACTTAGCATCAACAAGGGTCACACCTCTTATATAGTGATTTAGAACAAGAAACGAATAACAATTTATCAAGAGAGACCTCACAATTCAAAAACATAGGCAGTTGGCCCCACATGGCCTAACCTTACAAATATCAATGCATATAAGTAAATTTGTCCCACACAGCATCATACTATTCTTACCTCTTCCGAATTCACCGGGCTTCATCACAATATCAATATATTCCTCCGAATTCATCGGGCATCATTATAATATCACACATTCCTCCAGACTCAAATCGGGCATCATCATAATATCATATATTTCTCCAGATTCATTAGGCATCATCATAATATCACACATTCTTTCGGACTCGAATGGGGCATTATCATAATATCATATATTTCTCTGGACTCGAATCGGGCATCATCATAATATTACATACTCCCCCGAACTAGAACCAAGCATCATCATAATATCACATATTTCTTCTGATACAATAACATACATCTATATGCATAGCAAAACCAATAAGCATACACAAAAACTCACAATATATAAAAAAGTAGGGATGTGGGATAACACCTGTCATTTTACCTTACTAATAAGCTTCACTCATAATATGAGCATCAATAAGAGTATAAGTATTTAGTAAACGTGCACAATGATCACCTAACAAGGGTATTCAAGTCATGACCAAAAGATAATCTAATAATTGAGTGAAACCATCACAACTCCTACACACACATACACACACACATTTATATATCTTGGACAATCACCATGTATCTTGGTCGGTAAGCATTTACTTAGTTCAAGCATAAGGTGGGTCAAGTCCCACTTATAAATCCCGAGAATGCCAAGCTTACTAACACATGTCTAGCTTTTACCCAGAATTAGGCTAAGTCATCCATACCTTACCATAAGGGATTACCAATCCTTTCTAGCTCAATAGGGAAAGTCTCTTCAAAACTCCTTCCTAAGTCAACCCAACACTAAGTTCATCTCCTATATAGGCATTATATAGGTCAATACACTCCTAAGGATAGAGAATTATACCACTAATGTCTAATTAGAACAACTATGGTGTTCTCACACTAGTTATGAGACCACAATTAAGCTAACCAAGGTCCTAGACTAAGGGTCAAATATCATACCTTACAAATCCATGGCCTATAGCAATTAATAAATCCCAAATTCACCATTTAATCAACTATCATCTAGACTCCCCACCCGATCTCACAAGATATCAATGATTACATTACAAACAAGCTCAATCTAGACTACGAGTAAGCCTAACCTACCTTGAATCCAAGCAACTCACGAACCAATGAGCTTTTCCTTTCGTTTCTGAGAAGTTTCTCCTACACAAGCAATGCTATCAATAATACAATCTAAGTATTACAACAAGAATGACAATACCCATTATAGCACCACTATGCCATGGGTTTCAAATAGACACCAAAATCTCAATTGGGTTTTAACCTTGGGGAGGAGTTTTCAAGACCAACCCATAGCCTAATTATCTTTAGGGACTTAAAACCCTCAAGAAATTTGAGTAAATCAATCACATTGGTAGATACAATTGAGCCTGAAAGACTTAGGGTTTTTGGTCTAGAAATCAAGAATGAATACCAAATTTGAAGGAATTTTACCTTAGATTTGTAGAAAAAAATTGGATTACACAAGTTGCTAAGCTTTTAATCAACCCACAAGACTCATTTTTTTAACAACAAATACTTATGGCTGCTAGGGTTTTCAAAATGCCGAAGAATGTCTAAAAAATCGGCCAAAGGGCCTTTTTATAAGAGTTTAAATGGGCCCGCAAGGTCAAAACTTATTTTTGACCTCCCGGACTCATTCGGACTCCATTTTTTTAAAATGAACTATGTAACCCCACTAAATTTGACATTTCAGACTCGTTGGCAAATTCGGATTTTCCATCCAAGGTCATTTAGGATACTTGTGGGTCCCACACCTATATATTTCGATTTTTAACTTTTCGACTAATGGGTCGAAATGAGCTCGAGTGCTGTGGAGTCTGAAACAAGGATCTATCTATACTAAAATCAATATTACATAGTTACTAGAGCAGTCAAAATTTACATCTGAAATTAATTTACTAAATTTTTCGCTCGACGGCCATTAGGAATTGACGAAGACTTCAATTAGAAAACTGATTCTAAAAATCAAACGAACTATTGGTTTGAGCAAGTCACTAATGACTTGGGACGGCTATGGAGGAGCAATATCGGCAAAAATAAGTAAGAACACGGCTAATGACCCGAAGGGTCATTACACCAATGGTACACCCTTTAAAACTAAGTCTCAACTATGAAAAAGCAATGTGGACTTACCATTAAGTTACATCTAATGGCAATAGAAAAGAGCCCAAAGATATAATGATTGTGAACATGTTAGATTTTAAAAAAAAATCCTGTAAAAAATCTTAAGTAAATGACAATCATTGTGACTATTTATGAAATGACAAATTTTTTTGAATCTTTATAAGTAACTCATCACTAAGGGCATTAATGTAATATAATTTTTTAATCAAATTATTTTGTACTGATCATTAATTTTATAGATTTCACTAGATCAAAGCATGTTGCATGTCATTACAACAGTGCAATCACCTTCAACAGATGCAACAACAAATGTTAAATATAGAAAAAAATGAATGTTGTGGGGTTACCACCCACCCTCCTCTAAAATAAGTGGCAAAAGCACTTCTCTTTGCCCCTTAACCTTACGTATAAGTAGCTAACAAACAAGATGCAAGTCAACTACTTATGCAGAAAGCAAATGGACACATTCAATGGATTAGCCAGTATACTATTAACATACCAATACTTGCAGTTAGTATAACACTCTCTCCCTAATCAATCATAGTTACTGATTGTAACAAAATTCACTATCTACTATTTATGTCATAACTTTGAAGGTGAATATGAGAAAGAGATTGTCTGTGCATTTTATCCTTGCATTAAAGATCAGAAAAAAAATAGATTCGAAAGGCTAAAAAAGCCTAGAAGACTAGATTATCAGACTCGGAGGTAGCAATAAATTCTCCGTCAATATATTTAAGGCATGACCATACTTGCGATTTGGCATAAACGTAGTTTTCTTGGGGCATAAGTTTATATTTTCACATCTTATATCCAACAAATTATGCCCTGGTCAACTCATTTTAAAGGCAAAAAAATAAGAATAAAAAAAATTAAAGATCAACCAATTTGAAGGACAAATAATGCAACTAATTATAATTTATTTAGATAAGTATTCCGTACCCCTCTCGAACTATGGCCAAAATTTCTACGACACATTCCAACTTCTCAGGGATACTATTACCCCCTTGAACTCAAATTAACCGTATTTTCATAATCTTTTTGTGCTGACATGGCACCTTTATTACATAAAATGGGACCAACGTCAAAGGAGCTAAGAAAGCTAAAAGGTTGACAAAAGATATCACGTCAACTAAAAAGGTTGATTAAAATACGCTAAAATTTAGTTCATGGGGTAATAAGAACCCCGTAAAGTTGGAGTGTGTCGTAGCAAATTTGGTTATAGTTCAGGAATAATATATGCCTTACTCTATTTATTTAACTTAATAAAAATTTCACGCATCACGGGGTACTATACTAGTTTAATTTAAAATGAGAAAAAATAGGGTGTCTGAGAAAAGAAAGAAATTAAAAATGAGCAAAAAAATAGTTCAAAATTAAATAAAAGATTGGCCCAAATTGGTACTAAATAAAAAAGTAAATGGCCAATATACAGCCGCTCAGCTGTACTACTTTTAAACCTAAACTTATATCTAAAATGGAAAACAGCAAGAAGCCAGCAGCCAAGTATGGAACTCCCAGAACGTAGATACAGTTGAATGATTAATTTCAATTGAAATATTCACCAAAGATGGTGGTCGACACCTGTGGCGGCGCAGACCGCGCATTGTTGTCTGGAAACACCTTCATTTTGCTGCTCCTCCACCTGTTGCATCATCATAACGTCCAAACAGTTCGCTCTATCGCCTCCCTTAATTATAATCAGAAACTCACATTTATTTATACTGAATGATGTAGGAAACTTGTTGAGATTCTAAGTACCCACACCCCTCCTTTCTCTCTGATGTTCTCTGAATGGATTCATGACTGATTGAAATAGATGCATATTTCATATTTCATTTGGAAATTGTGAACTCTCATATTTATTTATACGGACTAATATAAGGAACTTGTTGTGATTCTTAGTATCCAGCCCCCTCATTGCTCTCGTATGATTTCAGAATGCATTAATGACTGATTGAAATGGATACACATTTCCTTTTTTACTTGGAAATTGTGAAATATCACACAAATTTATTAATGTTATTGGAGCAGACACTTCTCTTCCCTCTATATATTATGTCCCTCATTGTAGATTCCACTTACGCTCCCCTATCTCAATGACTCGCCACATGTAAGGATACTTGGTTACCTATAGACATGCCTTACGACTTAGAGAAAATGTGTATTCATGCCGTTGATTGCAGCCATGGTCAAGTTGTTGATATCATTTTGGAGTTCTTTGCCGCCTATGAATTGCTTTTGTACATACCAAATAGGCAATTTCTGCTCTTGTTTGTTTTTCCTTGTTTTGAAAATTTTCTTTTCCGTGGACATGGCCCTATATCCAAGCTTTTTTTTAGTCGTATGAATTTTCAATGGTAATGAGGAGAATTCCCATTTTGTATAACCAGTAATATGATGAGATCGAATCGTTGCGTTATTTTTCTTTTCTCATTTTGTCTTTATAATTACTTAATTTTCTTATTTTATCTTTCACCTTACCTTTTAATAGTAGCTTTCTTTTAAATAACTTAGAATCTCAACAAGTTTTCTATATCAGTTCGTATAAATAAATGTGAGATGTCAATTATGATTATGATTACGATAGGCCATAAGGATAGAGCAAATTGTTTGTTCAGATGCCACAGCAGGTGGAAGTGTAGCCTTATGAAGATGTTTCCAGCCGTCGATATGCGGTTTGCGCCACCACTCACCCCTTCATCCTCCACCTTCTCCCATAGAAAGTTCTCCACCGCCATCTTTCATCAGCCTGCGCACCGGACTCCCACCCCGGTTCCTTGTGCCCTATATGCTTTGATGTCTTCCTCCACAACGCTCCTCCCCGTCACCAGCATCTCCTTTGCTTAAATTGCCTCTCTTTCTCACACCTCTCATGCATCCCAGTTGCTTGCTTCCTCCTCCCATTGTTACTTGCCCCCTTGTTGTTCTAACCCTAATTTCACTTTCTTTTATGGTGCACCCAATGATTCTAATAACTCCATTGAAATCGACCTCCATTTGGCTAAACAATTGGTTGCCGCTGCTACCATTGATTTTGAGTCTATATATAATGCTGCCATTATGGCCAGGATCAACGCCGACGTTAGGGTCAAGGAAGCTTTATCAGCTACAGCTGAAGCTGCCCATGTTTTTGATAGGTTAAAGCATCTGCTGGACAACCACGATGATCAGCTTGCTTCCAAATTCTGCCCCACACTTGTTTCTGAAACTTCAGGTAACAAAACATGGGCAAACAGGATAAATGAAGCAAAAGGATGCTCCTCACACTTTTCCGATGCTAATGATAGTGATACCGTTGATGATTAACACAGGTAATTGCAATAGTAAAACAATGTTATTTAAGGCTTATCTTTTTCTGTTTTGTGGCTGGTGGCCTCTTGCAACTTTACTTTATTTTTGATTGCTCGGCTTACCATTAATGCCTCTCAAATTTAAAAAAAAAATAAAATTAACATGGTGGAGGATCTTGGGTTGATGAATGTGTATTTAAAGGGAGAGCAGTTGCAAAAATTGCATCAGGTAATTCCTCTCAATTTTTCTTTTTAAATTAACTGTAGAAAATTTCATCAGATAAAGTGAAGTGAGGTGCCACAATTTGTTGAAAGTCAAAAAATATGATATTTGTTGTTGTATATAATCAATTAATTATAATTATTTCAACATTTCATATGCAATATCAATGTTACTCAAGACCCTCAATGTTAAGATTTAAAGAATCAACACTTTTCTAGTTGGGATCATTTAGAGATGTATGCAAACTTTACCATATCCTTTGGTGGCAGAGAGATTGTTTTCAATGTAAATGAACCAACAATAGTACCAAAATTGAACGATAAAATAAGCTAGTATAAAAATAATATTGATAAGGAAATAGATAGATCCTCCAGTCTTGTTTATTTTGGTTTTGATGTTTTACAAACAAGAGTGAAAGGGACCTGGTCCGTGCTGTGCTTATTTTAAAGTCAAAGGACACATTGTACCGCTGTAAACTGTACTATCTGTTTTGGCTGGTAGTGCTACAACAGTGATGCAGCTGGCTTGCTAAGACTTGGACCAATAGAGCGGCGGTAAGCTTTTGTTCACTCGTTATAAAAGGAAGATGCGACATGAGAAAAACCTTTTTGCAATCAAAAAGTTTCCTCTCAAATACAAAATTCTTTTCCATCAGATTACTGCTCATTTTCCACAAGGGAACTAGGAGAGCTGCAATTTAGACTTTGTTGATTTCTTGAGTCATTGTCTTTTGTTGTTACTTTGTATCCATATACATGTGTTATAAAGGCGTGTAGGTGTCAGTCTTGTCCAGGTCTCGGGTTGAGTCGTGTTAGCTAGAACTAGTTTCCATAAAAACAGAAGATATGTATTTGAGTATTTCTCTCCTACAAAACGGCCACGTATAGGAAAGCTTCCCCCGTTAGTTAATAAGGTCATATTTTGAACCAACTTTGTTACAAAATGTCTGAAGTTTCATATGGCTGAGTTTTACGCAAACATGATTAAACTTCAGTGATATACGCATGAAATTCAGGCAAAATGACTGAAGTCGGGCCAAATAATGTAACCTAAGTCACATATATATGAAGGAAGATGAAGCAAAAATGAATGAACTTCAGCCATTGAACTTCACATACCCCAAGTTTAAATTCTGTGAAAGTTGGTCAACGTGTAAAAAAAAATTACTATAAACTTTGGACCTACCTTAAACAGTAGTACCGAAATCGGATATCTGTGCACTTCCCCTATTCAATTTATAAACTTAAGTGAGCACATACAACAAACTACAGTATAATTGGAATTGAATTAAAGCCAATTAATTTATAAGAAGCTCCCTTGTTATAAAATATTTAATTTTTATGAAAAAATGTTATACATAGCAATTCATTTAATTAATAAATCATTGGTGATCTAGTTAGGTCAAGCCAGGGATTTAAATACACAAAATTCCTTTAATAGAGTTAAAATAGGATAAAAACAAATATTACATATAAACCGTTGAATCGCCTCGACACAAAGAATTAACCGTTGAATCACCTCGACACTAAGAAATATTCTAATATAGCAACAATAAAACATATTTATAAGATGAGAAACTTGCCTCGAAACTTCCTCACCGGAATTCCTCCATTATTAACAACTCAAAATTTTCAAATTGGTGTTTCTCCATTAGTAACGATCTGAAACAATATACGATCATCCTCCCTCAAAAAAATTTCAGCAGTAAATTTACGCCATCCATCTCCAATATAAGCTCGAGCTCGAGTACTGCCGGAACTTAATTTTAAAATCCACGACCCTTGTCTTTCATCTATTATTAGAATCAACTTGCACTTCTTGTTGATGAGACCATTCGCACTTGCAAATTGTTGAAGCAGAAACTGACATGGTGTACGTGTAAGTGCAAATAAATAGTACATATTCTTCAAATTTACACCAAATGTATAACACCAATAAGTAAAGGAAGATGAAAAGATGACATGATGATTAGCTGCAAGGTGACTAACAGAAAACAAAATCATTTTTTGGAGGAAAATGGAATTCTATCATGAAAATTTTGGTATGAAGACATAGACATATAGTGTGGAAGAGGTTAGAGAGTTTCAGCTGCAATGTTAACAGATTATATTCTTGAATAGTTTTGCATGAAATCAGTTTGAGATGTCCCATGAATGAAACCTTTCGAAAGGCAATATTGGCTAATATACATTCAAAATGAGATTGACCAAAAGGCTTGTCACGAGTAGCAACTTCCTCGTCCTTTTTCTCATCCGCTTCCTCGTCCTCATCCTCATGAAAATACTCTTCATATTCTTTGTTACAATGACTTAAATCGAAGCTTGAAACGTCAAATTTCATGTCTCCTTCATGTTGGAAAATCAACATATCTCCCAACTGCAAATCATGTTCCTCTACAAACTCATTCCAATTACCATCTTCTGATTGTGGACCGTTCACTTTCACCAACCACTTTTTACCAACCCTTCTTATTATTGCATGTTCATATTGATCGTGTCTCTTCAAATACTTCAAGAAACCTATAGGAATTTTCTGCAGTATAACAAATATGTATAATTTAAATTAATTCTTCCCATAATAACTTATATCTTTCTTCATAATATGTTATATCGTTATAAAGCATATACAATAACATGCTTTTGGGAAGGTTAGAGTGTACGTAGTCCATTAAGAGAGAGGGATTCTTTTCGATAGACCCCGTCTCAAGACAAATACAGTGTAATAGGAGTACAAGAAATAAGAGATAATTTATATAGTATGTTATAAGAATTTTCTATTTTATGACAAATAATTATAATTTAAAATTAATTTTCCCATATTAACTTATATATTTCCTTATAATTTATATATGTTATATCGTTATAAAGCATATACAACATACCAAGTGTATTTCCACCAAAGTGAGGTATGAGGAGGGTAGAGTGCACGCATTTCGTATCTCTACCTTAGAGGTGAGGTAGAAAGACGGTTTCCGATTGTTATAAAGCATATATATATATATATATATATATATATATATATATATATATATATATTAAAGAAAATGAAGTGATTTAAAGAATAACGTACAAGACCATTTTTAAAACCTGGAAGAATTTGTTTGAAAAGCTGAGGCTTCTTTGGAGAGACTTTCATGGCTGCCAAGAATTGATGTAATATTACTGTACATGAAATTAATGTTCTGTTTTTGTTTTTGTTAGTATAGAAATGAAAGAGTTAATTAATCAATTAAGGGTTAATATAGAAATGAAAGAGTTAATCAATTAAGGGAAAAGTATTGAATGCTAGGGGAGTTACTAATGGTATTATGCAGTCGTGGCTTTTCATTATTGTTGCAACATATTGATACATATTAATGCTCAGCCAGCTTAGTAAGTTAGTAACTAATTCAGTTAGTTAGTAGCAGCAATCAGTTAGTTACAAAACAATGCACCGTTCCATTGAGAATTAGTTAGTTAGTCAGCTTGATGAGCTGGCTCAGATAGCAACTAATTGAACTTAGGAAGCTTCTAGAAGTTAGTGATCAAATCTCTATATAGGTGCATAGAGCTCAGCTGAAATCAGTTGTAATATAATATTTTTAATATACAGTTTCTATTCTTCTTCTACTCTGTACATGAAAGTTCATATTACTAAGCTCATCATCCTCTAAACTTGATGAGTTTTGAAATGGTATCAGAGACAATCGCGGGGAAAGAGCAGTGGAGTTTAGATCTCTATTGTATTAGAAAGTAGTTGGAGTTTCAATTGCAGTTTTGGCTCGATTGAATTCAGTTTTTCCTGTCTGAAATGAACATGAAGAAGCCCAAAATGGCACCTAAAATCGATTCCAGTGATCACTTGTTTATAGGAACTTCAGATATATCTGGTGCGACCTTGATTCCACTTAAGTTGATTGGATCGAAGAATTATAGTGTCTGTAGTAGATCAATGAGAATTACTTTTTGGGGGAAAAGAAAGTTTGATTTTGTCACTGGAGCATGCAGTAAAGAGATGTATAGAGAAGAGTTACATGAGCAATGGGAAACTTATAATGCAATAGTTTCATCTTGGTTGATGAGCTCAGTTAGCACAAAATTGTTGAATGGAACTGTTTATGCCAGAAATGCTCATGAAGTATGGGAGATCAATACACTATCATAGGGAATTGATTCAGCGTCCATCTATTTCACCAAGTTAAAATGATTCCTATGATCAAGCTAGAAGAATGATTTTATTTAAGGGAATCACACCTACTCTTAACCAAGTATATGCTATGATAGCAGAAGATGAACTTCAGAAACATACTTGTGTATCTGTCACAAGTAAAAAGCTAGATCCTCTGGTAATACAAGTCAACAAAAACTCATACACAAGTTACAAAAATTACAACGGTAAGAAGTATGATTATTGTCATTTCAATGGACACACTAGAGAGAACTATTACAAGCTATTCAGCTATCCTAATAACTTGAAACAAAGAAGGCAAGCAAAAAATAACAATGAAGGTCCCAAAGGTTGCATGTATCAAAATCATATTGATGGATATAATGGTAGAAGTCATCAGGATTCTGGGAGGTTTAGTACTCAAGGGCATCAAGTAAATCAATTTTCAGGTCAAGTTAATACTCAAATCGCACCTAACTATTTTAACAGTCAATTTGTTGTTGGAGATACAGGACAATCTGTTCCAACTAGCTGTGGAGGTTACAAGGACATTAATAGTTCAATGCCTGCCAAAGTGATACAAGTATGATCATGACCATCGACACTTTTTGAGAATTTTCGAAGGTCACCTAAAGAGTGCACAAGCCCAAGTGTGAAGGAGGCCCAAAACCAATTTTGAAGTGCACTCCATGGGGAGCTTTGGAGCCTTTTAATGGAAGAGCTCTTTTGTCTTTTGTCCACTACTTATATTGTAATATAAATATAACATTGTAGAGTTTTATGTCTTTAGTTTATGCTTGATATTGTAAGAACACTCCTCTTAGAGAGAGAGAGAGACGCCAACCGAAACTAGGGCCTAACACAAAGGTAGAATCATTCATGTGTGGTGCATTGCTTGATATGTTGGTGCTTGAGAGGTGGACTCCCCTCTTGTGTCATTATAAGAGTTAGGTGCGTGTTGTGTATGGTGTTAAGAGTCCAAGAGTGTAATAGTCTCTTGGGTTCCTAAGATTACAACTTCATTGTGTCTAACTATCTATCCTTGTTTCTTGTTTTTAGTTTCAATTTTCCATGTTTTGTTGTTGAACCTGTAGGTTCTTGTTGATGCAACCTTGTTGTTTTCATTATATTGTGTTAATCTAGTTTGTTGGTTGGCTGAATTCATGTGTAAAACACTTGTTATTCTCCCTATTCTTGTTATAAGTAGTGAATCTGAGAGTGGTCACCTAGATAATCCACGGTTTCTCTTCTTGTGGACTATTTTTGGTGTTTGTTTTGTTGTGTTCTTGGTCATCCTTGTATCATTTGGTATCAAATTCATCTTTTATTTTGTTCTAACAATATCAATATTGGGTTTGATAGTTGAAAATTTTTTTAAAAAAAAAGTGTTAAAATCTGAAAATTTCAAAAAAAAAAGAGAAATTTGTCCATCTTGTTCTTGGCCGAGAAAATTGTGTTGTGTTGTTGTATTGGCCGAGATTGGTGTTTGTGTGTTTATATATAGGTGTTCTTTTGTTTGTATAGTGTGTTTTTTGTGTTCTTTCACTAGCACAAAGAGTGTCAAGATCTAAAGTTGAGCTTAATATATTGACAATATTGAAGTGAACTTGGAGTTGGCCGAGCCTTGAAGACGTTGTTCTTGGCTGTATAGTGTGTTGTTGATGTTGGTATGAACCTTGTTATTGCATTTTTGTTGAGTTTTTGAAGGTTGTTGTGGTGTTCATATTGTTCTTCATCTATTCTTTCAACTTAAGACAACTAAAAGACTAAAATAGATCCAAAAAGTTGTAAGACAAAGGTTGTAAAGTTGTTATGAGAGGACTTGCACACACCACTTCCTAGACTTGACGACCACTTTTCCTTAAATCAAGGGGACTTGTTTTGTGGGACTAGTAAAGCCAAATCTCACCCTTTTGAGTTTGAAAAGTTGACAAGGAGTACAAGAATTTATTTTCCCTCCAATATTAAGACATCCATTCCAAAAGGTATATAAGGACTAAAAAATTCAAGTTGTTGAAAATTTATGAGGGCCGTGACTAATTAAGGGGTGCAACGTCACCAAAATCACTTTTTATACGACCATTTAAGCTCAAAATTAGATCTTATAGTTTCATTTTGTTATAACCCAAACTAACCAAACCATGTGGAAGCATATGGTAGGGAAGAACACCATGGAGGGTATGAAGTCTATGGTAATGCTTACTTGAGGGAATAAATAATGAGGGATAGACATGGGGAGCTAGGACGAGAGGTAAGGAAAGTCCACCAAAACCGAGACTTGGGCATAAACTCCATCAAAGTTAGTCTCCCAATCTTCAAGGGTGAGAGTGATCCCAAAGAGTATCTTTCTTGGGAGTCATCGTGTGACAAGATATTCCAACTCAATGACCTCACCGAGGAAAAGAATATTTGCTATGTGATAGCTTATTTTGAGGGGTATGCTAATACGTGGTGGGAGTATGTTAAACAGTTTGGGAATAAGATAATCGGGGGACAACCTCCTCCTTAGTTTCGGTTAAAGAACCTTATGCAGCAAAGTTACTTGCCCAAGACTTATAGGCATGAGCTCCTTTCCAAATTGTACAATTTGAGGCAAGGGAGAAAGAGTGTCATGGCTTACTGCGATGAATTTCAACAATTGATGTTGAAACTTGACCATCGGAGAGAGCAAGTAAGTCATGAAATTGTGCTCTTCAAGGTTAGGTTAAACAAGGACATCTCCACTCGTATGACGCTTTACAAATTCGACACCATAGAGGGCATCTTCCAAGCAGCTTTAGAGGTGGCGAGGGAGCTCAAAGAGAACTCATTTGTGGCTGCCCAACCCGAGATCCCCAATGCTGTCCAAAAATAGCCTCCAAGGTATGAAATTAAATTGAGTTCTACTTCTAATCCCAAGGGGTTTCAATGCTTCAAGTGTCAAAGGTGGGGGCACAAGGCTAGTGAGTGTCCAAACCAGAGAAATATGATCCTAAGGGAGGGGAAGTTATACTACCTAGGAGATAAGGTAGTGATTGAATCATCTAAGGTTGATGCCAAGCCTCAATATGGAGAGCACGAAGAGGTTGAGATTCAAGATGAGGAGGAAGGAGAAGATGCGTGGCTATGTGGGGGCCATGTGAGATACCTCTTTAAAAGAGGTGAGGTCATGAATTTGTGGGAAAATTCCTCTCAATATGGAGAGGATGATACAAGAATAATCATGACCATGGACACTTTTTGAGAATTTCTTAAGTCCACCTAAAGAGTGCACAAGCCCAAGTGTGAAGGAGGCCCAAAACCGGTTTTGAAGTGCACTCCATGGGGTAGCTTTGGAGCCTTTTAATGGAAGAGATCTTTTGTCTTTTTTCCACTACTTGTATTGTAATATAAATATAACATTGTAGATTTTTATGTCTTTAGTTTATTCTTGAAATGGTAAGAACACTCCTCTTAGAGAGAGAGAGATTCCAACCGAAACTAGGGCCTAACACAAAGGTGGAATCGTTCGTGTGTAGTGCATTGCTTGATATGTTGGTGCTTGAGAGGTGGATGCACCTCTTGTATCATTGTAAAAGTTAGGTGCGTGTTTTGTGTGGTGTTAAGGGTCCATGAGTGGAATAGACTCTTGGGTTCCTAAGATTACAACTTCATTGTGTCTAACTAACTATCCTTGTTTCTTATTTTTAGTTTTTATTTTCCATGTTTCGTTGTTGAACCTGTAGGTTCTTATTGATGAAACCTTGTTGATTTTCATTATATTGTGTTAATATAGTTTGTTGGTTGGCTGACTTCGTGTGTAAAACACTTGTTATTCTCCTATTCTTGTTATAAGTAGCGAATCCGAGAGTAGTCACCTAGATAGTCGAAGGTTTCTCTTCTTGTGGATTGTTTTTGGTGTTTATTTTATTGTGTTCTTGGTCATCCTTGTATCACAAAGGACAAGGGTTCACTGATGGAGAATACAAGCAGATCATAGAGATTTTAAATAAAGATTAACAAGACATGAAGCATGTTAATATGTCAACTATAGCCACATGTTTATTTTCCAATGTTGAACCACAAGAATGGATAGTGGATTCTGGTGCTATTCACTACATTATAATAAACAAAGATATATTTATAAGTAAATAGGTAGTCAAATAAGAAATAGACAAGGTGAATCTTCCAAATGGAGCAAAGGCTAACATATCACACATTGTAGAAGAATTGGTGTTATAGATGAGACTGTAATACCCCGAAAATCCATTCAATCTTATCCATAGTACATCATGGTTATTTTATAGTTTTATAAGTAATATATAGGTATATTAAGGTTTCAAATAAATCTCAGCTATCAGACGAATCAAAACATTCCTTACCGATTGAATTCTTGGGAAGGATATTACTATAGTCAACTCCAAATGAGCATATCTCTTGTTGTACTATGAATTTTTGATCTCATGACCCACCAAAAGATATATAATTGAATTATTTTTCAAACTATACCAATTTTTCCAAAATCCGATATTGGAGCAAAAAGTTATACCCATTTTACTCCAGCATGTCAGCCTGGAAACTGAGTGACGACCTGTTTGACGGCTTATCACATTTCTGACAACCTGTCTGGCGGCTTATCACATTTATGAAGACCTGTCTGATGTCTTAAAATATTTTGATGACTTATCAGCCATGTCATCAAGCTTAGACAGCAACCCATCAATTCCAGCTCCTAGGTGACGACCTGGGCTGATGGGCTATCACAGATCTGACGGATTATCAACCTTGGTCGTCAGCTGATAATTTTAGTAACTGAGAAGTAATTTTTTATGGGTATTTTTGGTATTTTTCCCTCACCCTAAACCTTACCCCCACGACACAAAATACCAAAAACACGTATTTAGCTATTGGTATTTAGTTTCAAAAGCTCTTAACCCTCTTTGTTCTCAAGAACAAACCTAGGGTTTCTTCTCAATTAACTTCAAGACCCCATCACACTCTCCAATAGATATTCAAGAATTAAGATTCCTAATCCAAGAACATTTAAGAAAGGTCAATTTGTTTTCAAGATTCAATCCCTAAGGTATGCGTAGTGTTCATCCATGGATTCCTTTCATCCATGGAGTCTAAGAATCAAGTTTTAAATAATAAATTATGATTTTCTTGTTATGGTGTGATCATGTTCATGTTGATGGTTGTTATTAGATTTTCAAGATGGTATCTTAATGTATTTTTAGGAAGCATGTGAGCATGTTAGTTGAAATCCATGAGTTTGGGTGGCTCAAGATTGCTAAATTGATGAATACCCCTATGCCACAAAGTGTGCATGTAAGGTGTTTGACAAAATGCCTAAAAGACTAGAAGTCATGTATTATAGTTGAATTGTGACCTAAATGACAAATACATGCTAGACCCTTATGAAAATAATGACTTCTATGATATTGTTATGCTTCATGATTGTTGATGGAATGTTCATGAAACTAGATTGATAGACTTATGGCATGTTGTTATATGCATTCCCTTCCATGTATAAGACTTTGAGAACTATGTGTAGTATGAAATCCCCAATTTATGGTATTTTGAATTATGAATATTGGTCATGTGTTCAAGAAAAGTGAAGTCATGTTTTGTCAATTCCTTCCATCGAGTCCTGGGGGTACTTGTACCCGACAATTTAGCTGTGTGCCTAGATTCATGTCATGTTTCACGATACTCTCAGTCAATCCATGATCCATAGAACTCAGTCAACCAAGTGACTCAGGAAATCTTAGAAATCTCAGTAGTTCAGTAATCTCAATGATTTTCGTATTCCAAGTAAAAATCTCAGTAACTATAGTACTCTCAGTCAGTCCTCAGACATCAGTACATTCCGTCAGTCAACGGAACTCAGTAAACTCAGTTTAGCTCCGCTAAATAATACCACTAGTATCAATTCATCTAATCAGTTCAGTTCAGTTCAGTTCAGCTAATCAGTTCAGTTCAACTAATCAGTTCAGTTCAGCTAATCAGTTTAGTTCAGTTAATCAGTTCAGCTCAATTAATCAGTTCAGTGTCTTTCAGATGGGAGTAGGATTCATCATCGAGCGAACCTAGGGATGGGAACTCACCCACTAGATAAGACTGAGATCCCTAGAAGCAATCCCTAAGTTCCAAAACTACGTAGCCAATGTAGGTACGAGATGTCACCCGTTAGATAGGACTGACATACTCAGGGATCACCCTTTAGCATATTTAAATGTATAGGACTGATCCCAGGAGTCACCCACTAGATTAGGACTGAATCCACAGTAGTTATCTTTACCAGTGGCATGGCACTGACACCCTTTGTCACAACCCGAATCGAGGTCGTGGCCGTGACGAGCATTCTGAACCATGTAGGCCCGAAACACCCGTATCTATCTGGTAATCATGCACATAATTCATATGATAAAAGATAATGCGTAAATAGAAATCTAATACGGAAACATGGTCAATCTGAATGTGATCATAATACTGAAAACTGAAATCGAAAATATATCTAAATAATAATGTCTGACTCAGTCTGCAAAATCTCTATTATGAACTAAACAAAACTGTCTGAAAACTGGGACAAGGCCCCCAGTAGACAGAAACATGACTAAAGATAAATATCTGAAAATAAACAGGCCTTCTGGATCATAGAAGGCTCACCACTGCACAATCTGATCTACGATCTAAAATATCTACGGTTTACCTGGATCCCTAGACTAAGCCTCAGAACCTGGAAGAAGGGGGGGTCAGCACAAATGTACTGGCACGCGAAGAATCCAAAATAGTGTATTTGTATACGTATAAAGTAGATGAGAGCAATTTAATAAAACACCATGTATAAAATAATTTCAAAAACACATGGGCATTATTTTGAACATTCTAAGACATTCTTGCCAAAACAGTTTCTGATCTTTGTTTTAATTCTGAGTTAGGTGGCACTCCCCTACAATTCTGATATTCCATGGGCCGTATGAAATCCGCCATTGACTCGGCGGGGAAGCCTCCAACCCGAGTATGCTGCAAGGGTTGGAGTCTCTGATTCTGATATGCCACACAGCTCTAGGCCAGCGTAATATATAAACCCGGATCGGCAAATCACAGTTTTGGGCAATGAGTTATCTGAACTCATGCCTTCTTTGGGGAACCACCTAACATCTCTTTATACCCTATTTTAGCCTTTTCTGAACATGCATCATTCTGAAGTTCTAAAACATAAAAATCTGATAAAGTCTGACTTCTGTATTTGTCTGTGTCTGTTATGGTATTGTCTGAATTGGTATCGTTATACCAAGACTTGCAAGTCGTATTTTCTGTGTCATAATACATTTAGAAAGATCTTTCATAAAAACATAGTTCAGACCACCCACATGCAAATAATATAAAAGATTTCATGTTTCGAAAGATAAAACAAAACTCATGCAAAAACTCTTCTAAACATATGGTGGTCATGTGCTTTTGGCAAAACCATGCACTCTTTCATTATATGGATATTCAACATTTGTCAATACAAACAACCCTCTCTTTTGAAATTAAGTAAGATTCATAACCAAGTCATTCATAAATCACGACATTTCGTAACATGCTTTTCAAGATGTATTTCAAAACGATCCATATCATGTGAAACATGAGAAAATTTACATCAAGAGAGGGATTTCATGTAAATCATGCTCTCAATTCAATAATCATTCTTGAACACATACATACATATATACATAATTTTAAATCAATTTGGGGGAAAGGTCTAAAGACCAAAATAATACCGTCAAAACTTCTAAAACATGATTATGTTCATAAATTTCAAAACTCCATTCTTAAAACATGATTTCTATGCCCGTTAGATTTTAGAAAAACCCCGCGTACCTAAATTTATGACTCTTGAATGAACTCGTACTTTAGGGATGCTATTCGAACAATTGATGGGTGCTTCTTGTATCCCTCGCAATGGACATTCCGAATCTCGAAGAATTATTGAAAACCCACAGTGAAATCTTAAGATAGTTTGATCTTTGGGTTGAAACCCTAAAAAGTGTTTTTGGTGATTTTGAGAGAGAATGACCTTATTTTGGTATTTGGGGGATTTAATTCCATGTTATGGATGAATAGGGGGTGAAAAATACCACTTTTGTCGTTAAAAAACGTGAAAACGGGACCTGGAAATTGGGTTCGTGCGTCGCACGCTAATCGCGCGATGCTACTGTTTCAGTCACGAAAATGGCCATAACATTTCGCTCGGATATCAGATTTGGACGAAATTGATATCGTTGGAAAGCTAATTTGAAGATATTTCATTTGATATATAGTAGGCCACCCATTTCGTCATATAAATGGAGTTATGGTCGATTAAAGTTGATCCAAGTTTCGATGCTCATTAAAACTCGAATGATAGGAAACTTTCTACTTGACCTTGAGTTAGGGGACCTCTATGATCTAAATTCATGATCAAATAGGTTCCCACACTACATAATATATTACCATACAAAATTTGCATAGGATTTATGGCTTTTGGAATATCAACGCGTAGAAATGATGGTTTTCGTTCTAGCCCAAAATTTGGGGTGTTACATTTTCTCCCCCTTGGGATCATTCGTCCCCGAATGATAGGTAGGAACTTATTGAAGCTTAAAGGTATGGAATAAAGCGGACATGATGTGACTTCTAAGAAAGGACATAACTGATCTGAAATATTTAAACTTCTATCATGAAACTGAATTCTATGCTGACTTGACTTTTCTTGCTTCAAGAAGCTGATTTATACTGAAAAATTAGGATTCCCCTGAAATATTCATGATCCAACCATACATATTGAAATTGGGAAGTTATAACTTATGCAAGTACTAATCATAAGACAGCAAGACTTAGATCGTACAAGGGTATTACACTATATGAACTGAAATACTTGGAAAATTTTGAGATTATAGGCTGAACTCTTATGCACCGAGTCATGAATAAATAGCTGAATCTGAAACATGATGCTTGGAATGAACTGAATTCACAATTTATATGGATAAAATAGATTATCTCTTGGGGATGGCCATACGCATAAGACTTCGGATAGTAGGACTGGGTGAAAAGGTGGAAAAACCATAGTAACTTGTCTGCCCGACTGTTAAACTGAATTACAGACTGAATTATACTGGACACTTATACTTAACTGGAGTATCTCTTCAGCACTCTTTCTAAAGAAGTTCAAGTAGCATTAGGGAGCAAAGAATCTTAGGCCTGAGTTACACAAGACATCCAAGTAAGGAATCACCACAATTACACTACTCTATAGCATGGAATAAGGACATATAACTCATAAACTAGGATAGAATTTCCGGGCCTTAGGCGATGCAACTTCTTCCTTTCAAGCTTAGCATACTCCTCGAATACTCCCTTAACTATACTATTCCCCTTGAATACCATACTCATTGGTTCAACTTATAATTCTCATATGAGCATTGACAAATCATTCTACTAATGTCTAAAGTAGCTTAAACCCTTTAACTGTGATCAAGCCTAATTCTAAATCACAAAATGCAATATGCCACACCACGATACTAGTCTAAACCATATGATTCAACCTTCTATACCTTTTTAAAGATCACACCCTAAGCATAACGTGCCTTACCACTTCAATGACTAACTCTGAACTCTTACTATGGATTTACTAGAGCATATTGCGTTCCTCCACATAAATCCCAACATGTCATTCAAGCCTATCTTTATAACCATATATGGACTTCAAGGCAAACACCCGTAAATACATAATTCACATAGTCTCTAAAGCATTGTCAATATAACTCCCATGTGCTACCCCAAGAACATATACACACAAATTTTCACTAACCATCACATGTATCAAAGACTTCGCCCCAAATCTTACTTCACACTTATGGCCTCATCCAAAACAAGCATACAATGATCTTTCATCAACAAGAACCATTTACTTATCACCACTATCATTACTTAAGGAGGAGTCACTAAAAGGTTAGAACATAAGACTTTGAAGTATGGAAGGATACTTTACAAAACTCGACACTTAACTGAGGCCTGAGGAATAGCTATTCAACATTAGGGATTCATCAAAGTGATCTAAATTGGGGCATACATGACTATAAGCTGAATCTCATCAATTGTAAAGTGTATAGCATGAATTATGGGAATAGAGCATACTATATAGCGTGAGTACATGAGTCATGAGTTGCATGACCTCAATTTGAAGTTCATAACATATGGAATGTGATTCCGACTACTGAATAAACTGGAACTCCTCATTTTCAAACTAGAAGAGTAGATGACTCTTAATCATATGCATGAACATGAACTATGACCATGGAACTGAATCGTAAGGCATGAGTAGGTATTTGGATCACTAAAAAATACTGAGATAAGAATGGGTTGAGTCTCACCCTCACTTTCTGATGTTTTATATCACACTGGCATCACTACCAGAATCTGAGAGCCTGACTCGGTTATTTGTTCTATCATCTCCCCCTTAGCTTTAAGCCATCATCTTAAGTTCAAGAGATCCCTTTCTAGAATCTAAACTAAACTATACTCACTGCATTCTGGGGTCTGGAATACGACAATACACGTAATTAATAGAACTTAACCCGAATGACTACACCTGGAAGTATAAAAACCCACTGCTAATACCACCTCCTGAGACATACTCTATCATTCTATAGCCCAATAGTCATCACATAATACTGGAACACTTACTTACTTTGGATCTTCATAAGTTTCCCCATAGTCGGAGTGCACACCTTCTAACGCTTCAACTCTTATTTCTATGAGTTCAACCTTCAAGAACTCAATCTTAGCTTCTAACACTTAACATAGATATCACTAAGCCTTTGATGAACCATACTACTTTCGTCATAGCTTACCAATATCGCGACTTTAAATTATATCTCTTTACCATGAGAATCAAGATCATATAAAAAGGCTCAACACTATCACACAAAACTCCTTAACTTGGCTATTTTGAACACCACATACCATCTAACTAGTCTTTCTCCACCTAGAAACTCAAAGGTACTACTAACCACACACAACATGTAATAGTCTTAGAAACTGCAGCAACTCCATATCACCTTGGGCATACTTCTACATCATACATACAACATCACACTTCATTATGAATCAAATAAACTTAAGCTCTTGCATACATATTCAAGCCTATTAGATCACTTTCAAATAACTAGTATCATTAATCAAGAAATCATCACATCCACCTTCATGGCCATCAACTATTCAAACTTAATGTCTAGTGCTAAACATGATTTTACAACCCAACCTAACGCATGATTCTCACTTGGAAACCATGAAATAAACATCAAGAAACACTAGTACACTAGAACTTCATAACAACAATAATCGATCTTGACCTTACGGTCTTCATTATCATAACTCATTAGCATGTACTATTTCAACACATCAAGCCTACTAAATTCAAAACATACATCATTAATATTACGCCACTATTTTTACCACCATATTCTACACTTGAATTCAAGCCTATAGTTTAGCATCAATCGTCTACCACCAATGATAAGTGCAACATAATATACTAATCCATCAAATTGGAACATTCAATCCAAATACCTCAAAATCTGCTACATACCTTGTCATAAGTAGCTAGTTTACAACTACCAACGATAAAAGGATCAAGGGGTAAAGTCACATAATACCCATGATCAACCTTAATCTGATATTATAACCCCATACAATCTTATCTACTTATACGGATTTCTCACCTCATATATACTTACTCAATCATACATTTAGACTACCTTCAATATCCACAACAACCATGAGTCTATAATTAGAAATTACTGGCTAATATAGCCATTTTCATACTTTAAGCAATTACCGAAAAATCACCCTGACTAACAACTCCTTCTATACCTTCTACTAATCACACACAAGGACGAATCACCTCTTTACCAACTCAATCTCATGCAAACAGATTCAGCTATACATATATTAAACCAACACAAGAACAACAAGTTGCTAGTGAATCAAAATAGGCCTCACACGGCTTCACTAGACTTTGATTTTTGTATTTTGAACAAGAAAATGAGATGAATGACAAGGAAACTATGCTAGTGAATCGAAAGAGCCCCACACGGCTTCACTAGACTTTATTTTTCAACAACACTTTGATGACAAGATTACATGAGATAGAAATTTAATACGCAATATCCAATGAACTAAGAATACACATCTTACTCTGTATAAATAAAATCAGAGTCAAACACTTCCTCCATGGACTACCATACCATCCACACATGTTACTAGCTACCACATTAGTTTATCACTATAAAGGGGTAAATCATCCTCAAACATTGGTTATTCAATTGAAATATTTATTTACACAAAAGTCACCCTCACTCTGACTTCTAACTTTGTGACTTCAAATCGCCAACTTCTTGGTCTAATTTCATTATCAATAGGTCATGACAACAACACTTTAACTCATACTACTATTCGGGTGGAAATACAGTTCCAATATTCTATTGCGCATCAATCCCCTTGAAGTACGACATCTGCAACATAAATTTTTTGAAAAGGGACTAAATACACTCAATACCACAGGCTGAAAAGCATGATTTCATCAATATCAAGGTTCACACTCACATCAATACACTTTGAAGAAAATGGACTCTTCTCAAGTCCTTGCACATTTTTTTTAAAATCTTATATGACTCAATCAGAAAGGACTATATCATGTAGATTCTAAACTTTTTGCACTTGAATTACCCCAATAATAGGACATGTCTGAGAACATCAGAGTAAGGAAAGAATTTGGGATGACTTTTACTTTCGTATGGGCAACACCATAGCATAAATTAGAGTATGAAAGAGGAACATTCTAACTCTATTGCACAAACTAGAACATGAAGAAAGAGAGATATTCCTAAATACCTAGTAGCCTCCTGCTTATAAGTGTGGCGCGCTACACACCCATAAACAAGACTCTACCCGACGCAATTTCACAGATACCCTGGGACCATGAACTGTGCTCTGATACCAAGTTTGTCACTAACCGAACCAAGGCCCTGGCCGTGACGAGCATTCCGAACCATGTAGGCCTGAAACACCTCTATCTATCTGATAATCATACACAAAATTTATATGATAAAAGATAATGCAGAAATAGAAATCTAATATGGAAACATGGTCAATCTGAATGTGATCATAATACTAAAAAATGAAATCCAAAATATATCTAAATAATAATGTCTGACTCAGTCTGTGAAATCTCTACTATGAACTAAACAACACTGTCTGAAAACTGGGACAAGGCACCCAGTAGACCAAAACATGACTAAAGATAAATATCTGAAAATAAATAGTCATTCTGGATCATAGAAGGCTCACCACTACACAATCTGATCTGGGATCTGAAATATCTACTATTTACCTGGATCCCTAGACTGAGCCTCAAAACCTGGAAGAAGGGGGGTCAGCACAAATATACTGGCATGCGAAGAAATCCAAAATAGTGTATTTGTATACGTATAAAGTAGATGAGAGCAATTTAACAAAACATCATGTATAAAATAATTTCCAAAACACATGGGTATTATTTTGAACATTGTAAGACATTCTTGCCAAAACAGTTTCTAATCATTGTATTACTTCTGAGTTAGGTCGCACTCCCCTACAATTCTGATATTCCACGGGCCGTATGAAATCCGCCATTGACTCAGCGGGGAAGCCTCCAACACGAGTGTGCTGCAAGGGTTGGAGTCTCTGATTCTGATATGCCACACGGATCTAGGCCACGTAATATATAAACTCAGATCGGTAAATCACGATTTTAGGCAATGAGTTATCTAAACTCATGCCTTCTTTGGAGAACCACCTAACATCTCTTTATGACCTATTTTAGCCTTTTCTGAACATGCATCATTCTGAAGTTCTAAAACATAAAAATCTGATAAAGTCTGACTTCTGTATTTGTCTGTGTCTGTTATGGCATTGTCTGAATTGGTATTGTCATACCAAGACTTGCAAGTCATATTTTCTGTGCCATAATGCATTTAGCAAGATCTTTCATAAAAACATAGTTCAGACCACCCACATGCAAATAATATAAAAGATTTCATGTTTCGAAACATAAAACAAAAATCATGCAAAAACTCTTCAAAACATATGGTGGTCATGTGCTTTTGGCAAAACCATGCACTCTTTCATTATATGGATATTCAACATTTGTCAATACAAAAAACCCTCTCTTTTGAAATTAAGTAAGATTCATAACCAAGTCATTCATAAATCACAACATTTCGTAACATATTTTTCAAGATGTATTTCAAAACAATCTATATCATGTGAAACGTGAGAAAATTTACATCAAGAGAGGGATTTCATGTAAATCATGCTCTCAATTCAATAACCATTCTTGAACACATACATACATATATACATAATTTCAAATCAATTTGGGGGAAAGATCTAAAGACTAAAACAATACCGTCAAAACTTCTAAACATGATTATGTTTATAAATTTCAAAACTCCATTCTTAAAACATGATTTCTATGCCCATGAAATTTTAGAAAAACCCCGCGTACCTAAATTTATGACTCTTGAATGAACTCGTGCTTTAGGGATGCAATTCGAACAATTGATGGGTGCTTCTTGTATCCCTCGCAATGGGGATTCCAAATCTCGAAGAATTATTGAAAACCCACGGTGAAATCTTAAGATATTTTAATCTTTGGGTTGAAACCCTAAAAAGTGTTCTTGGTGATTTTGAGAGAGAATGACCTTATTTTGGTGTTTGGGGGATTTAATTCCATGTTATGGCTGAATAGGGATGGAAAATACCACTTTTGCCCTTAAAAAACGTGAAAACAAGACCTGGAAATTGGGTGCGTGCGTCGCACGCTAATCGCGCGATGCTACTGTCTCAGTCACAAAAATTGTCATAACTTTTTGCTCGGGTATCGGATTTGGACGAAATTGATATCGTTGGAAAGTTAATTTGAAGATATTTCATTTGATATATAGTAGGTCACCCAGTTCGTCATATACAAGGAGTTATGGTCGATTAAAGTTGATCTAAGTTTTGATGCTCATTAAAACTCGAACGATGGGAAAACTTTCAACTTGACCTTGAGTTAGGGGACCTCTATGATCTAAATTCATACTCAAATAGATTCCCACACTATATAATATATTAACATACAGATTTACATAGGATTTATGTCTTTTGAAATATCAACACGTAGAATTGACGGTTTTCGTTCTAGCCCGAAATTCGGGGTGTTACACCCTTCTAACTGGGGTTATAGGTTGGACCCCAGACTAGCTACAAAGGATCATGTCGGTTAGATGAATACATCCCACAGTTTTAATTATAGATTCAGGACTATCAGATACAATCAATCCCTATCATTATCAGTAGACTCTAGGATTACCCACTAGATAGGACTGACCTTAACTATGGTCAATCACTATCAGAATCATCAAATTTAGAGATCACCCTCTAGGTAGGACTGATCTCAGACTAAGTCAAATTATCTTTATTATCATTAAACTCAGAAATCACCCGCTAGATAGGACTGATCTTAGATTCAGTTACTCCATACAGAACGGAACTCAGATAGTTTCATCAGAACTTAGACTGTCAGCAGTCGCTCAGTATCAGCTATATCGGTTATGTCGATCATCACAGTCATATTAGTTATATCAGTCATTATAACTCACATTATTAGTATTCAGATTTAGGACTGTTAGACACAGACAATTAGACCATTTCTTCATAATTCAAACTGTTAGAAATAGTCGTTCATCTATTCAATAATGCAGTATCAGTTCCTCACTTAGTAGTGACTTACATATAAATATCAGTGAACTCAGTCATTCAATATCTCAGTATCAGTTCACTCATATTGTCAACATTCAGACACAGTAGTTAGTATCACCACGAGTTCAGTTATAGTTACTTATGCATGTATGTATTCTCACGTTCATATCAGTCAGCATTGTTAATGCATATTAACCCTTTGCATTTAGCCTACCTCACTCATATACTCAGTACATTTAGTCGTACTGATGCATTCACGCTATGGTGTTTTATTTTACACCATAGATTTAGAGGCACGAGTTCCAAAGAAGCAGTAGTATTGCAGATTTCAACAGACAGAGTTAGTAGTGAGTCCTCATTCTTCGAGGACATAATTACTACTTTATTACTTCAATCAATCAGTTTGGCTTTCAATAGTCGGGAGTTAGTTGGAGACATGTTCCTTCCACTTCCTACTTTAGACAGTTAAAGGCTTTCAGACTAGATTTAGACTTCAGTATTTTGGTTTTGTTTTGGTATTGTGATACCACTTTATTCAGACATTGTTATTATTCAGATTATGTTTAGTATTGAACCTTATGGCATTTTATTTTATGTTTCTGCATTTATATTCATATATTATGCAGTGTACAGGTACAGATATCAGTCATGGGTTATCTTGTGGTCCTTTGAGGTCATGAGCATCGTGTAGCATTTCAGTTCAGAAAATCAGGGCGTTACAAAAACTATGAAAGAAGTATTGTTTGTACCAGATTTTAAACCAAGTCTACAATCAGTTTTCAATATTACTAGACACTTATCTTGCTTTATATCATTCTATACTGACTACTGTGTATTTTAGGATCTCTACAATGGCAGGGTAAAGGGGATTCATAGAGAGGGGGAGGCTTATATATTCTTAAGAGTGAATTTGGAGTGAAGAATGCACTTGAAGGTCAGAAGAAGCTAGTAGTAAGACTGACTATACATGATAGAAATCTATGGCACAACAGACTTGGCCATCCATCTGCACATGTATTGAGATCACTAGATCTTTAAAGTTATAGGAAGGATGCTAAACTTTTAAATACAACTAGAGCTATCAAGTTTCAATCACATATTCCTATTAGATTTTGGGGTCTGGTTGTTCAGGCTGTTGTGTACCTGATGAATAGACTTCCATCAGCCTCTATAGATGGTAAAAGTCCATATGAAGTGTTGTTCTCTAAGGCTCCCTTACTAGTACATATAAGGGTATTGGGCTACTTGTGTTATGCTTCAATATTGCCTAAAGCTGATAAGTTTTCTGAAAGGGCTATACCTGCAGTATTAATGGGGTACTCCACTAATCAGAAGGGATATTTGTTGTTGGATTTGAGTACCAACAAGTTGTACATTCCAAGAAGATGTGTTTCCATTTTCCAAGATGAGAAGTCGGAATCATTCAAATGAGTTGATTCAATCATATGTAGAAAGTTGGGATGATGCAGATTCACTGGTATCAAAAGATCATGATAATGACAATACCATGAGTAAAGAACCCTTTCAAAATATATTATCACTTGCTCCACCAGTTGATATTGATCAAACAAATGAACCAGTGTCTTCACATCTCGAAAATATAGAGTCAATATATTTTCCACCTAATAGAACACCTAGAGTGGAAAAGCAACCTATTTGGATGAAGGATTATGCAGTACCAGGAAAGAGAAAAGGCACCAGATATCCTAGTGCCAACTATCAATCTTACTAGAATATAATCCTACATATCAAAGCTATGTAAGTATCCTTTCTACCTTGATAGAACTACAGTTTTTCAGCCAAGAAACCAAAGATGATAGATGGATCCAGGCTATGAAGCTAGATATTCAAGCACTGGAAAATAATAACACCTGGGAGATAGTTGATTTACCTCCTGGAAAAAATGTCATTGGATCAAAATGGGTGTATAAGATCAATTACAAGGAAAATCAATAGGTTAAGACGTTCAAAGCAAGGTTGGTAGAAATAGGGTACAGTCAACAAGAGGTACTAGATTACCATGATACTTTCTCACCTATAGCAAAATGTCAACTGTTAGATGTGTTTTTTCTCTTGTTGTCTTAAAGGGTTGGTTTATGTATCAAATGGATGTTTATAATGCTTTTCTACAAGATGATTTTGAAGAAGAAGTATACATGAAGATGCCGAAAGGATTTTAGTAGAAAGAAACTCATAAAGATTGTAGGCTGCTTAAGTCTTTATATGGACTTAAACATCCCTCTAGACAATATAATATTAAACTTACTACAGCACTTATAACTGCAAGATTTGCTCAAAGTGCTCATGGCTACTCCTTGTTTCCCTTGAATAAACCAGAGGGAATGGTGATAGTGTTGGTTTATATGGATGATTTACTCATCACTGATGACAATAAATCCATGATTTCTGAGTCAAAGGAGGAACTACATAGGTAATTCAAGCTCAAAGACTTGGGAGAGCTCAAATTTTTCTTGGGGATTGAGGTCTTAAGATATAAACAAGGTGTTATTCTAAACCAAAGGAAGTACATATTGGAATTAATATCTGAAACTGGTCTTGTTGGTGCAAAACTAGTGTTCACGCCTATGGACCCCAATGTCAAGTTGACATCAGTTGAATATGATAAAGCTACAGGTTGCACAGCAGATGTTGTCTTGAAGGATGCAACCTTATATCAGAGATTGGTTGGGAAGCTTATGTATGCTACTATTACAAAACCAAATATTAGTTATATTGTTCAAACACTAAGTTTATGCAAATGCCTAAAAGATCTCATTTGGAAGCTGCATATAGGGTGACCAGATATTTTAAAGGTTTAGTTGGTCAAGGAATTTGGCTGAAGGCTCAAACTAATAAAACCTTATCTGTTGGTGGGACTTTAACTGGGTAACATATCCCAGCACAATAAGGTCTATTACTAGCTATGTAGTACAATTTGGTGGATCTTTAATATCCTAGAAGTCAAAGAAGCAACATACAATATCTAGAAGCTCAGCTGAAGTTGAGTACAAAAGCATGGCCTCGGTTGTTGCAGAGCTAACATGGCCAGAGGGATTGTTTAAAGAGTTGAATGTTCCTATCTCTAAACCTATCAGCCTGTTCAGTGAAAGTAAGTCAGCCATTCAATTGGCAGCCAATCCTATATTTCATGAGAGAACTAAGTATATAGAGATTGTCTGTCACTTCATCAGGAACAATATCAAGAGTGGTCTGGTGCAAACTCTGTACATTTCTACACAACTTCAAGTAGCATATATTCTAACTAAGAGTTTGGGACATGATCAGCATTCAAATCTTTTAATCAAGCTTGGTGTGCTCAACATTTTTTACCCGTTAGCTTGAGGGGGAGTGTTGGAACATATTGATACATAGTAATGCTCAGCTAGCTTAGTTAGTTGGTAACTAACTCGGTTAATTAGTAGCAACAATCAGTTGGTTACAAAACAGTGCACTGTTCCATTGAGAATTAGTTAGTTAGTTAGCAAGATGAGCCGGCTCAGTTAGCAACTAATTGAGCTTAGGAAGCTTCTAGAAGTTAGTGATCAAATCTCTATATATAGGTGCATAGAGCTTAGCTGAAATTAGTTGTAATATAACATTTTCAATGTACAATTTCTCTTCTTCTAATCTGTTCATGGAAGTTCATATTACTAAGATCATCATCCTCTGAACTTGATGAGTTTTGACAATTATCTAATATTAAAGGTTCATTTAATTATATTTTGCAATTGATTTACCTCTTCGATCATCTTTACTTGTCCATATATTAAAAATAAATGATTAGTAATACTTATCTAGCTATAAAAATAATAGATAATTTATCATAAATCTTGTGTCCATTTTACCTTCTTATTACATATATTATTTATTATTAAATGTACTTTTCAAAGTATAAAATTATTATATTTGAAGAGTGATATACTAAAGATAAACAGAGAAAGTACTTGGTTGATATTTACTTTGGCATCTTAAGAAATTTTTTACTAAAAGTATATTTTACTAAATTAATTTTATTAATATACTCTGAATCTTTAAATTTAACTTGACTATTATTACTTTATGTAGTTATTTAATACGAAATATAATTTTAAATAGTAATAAAAAAACCTCTTGACTTGCTAAAATAAATAAATAAAAGGACAATTTTATTTTTATTTCATAAGCCTAGCCCTGACCATTTTGAAATATCAATCCCTGAGCTTTAATATGTTTTGTAGCTCCCCTTCTTCCCATGTTTGTTTTAATTTTATGTTATATATATAAAAAAATAGAAGAAATAAAAAATTAACTCCAAATTCTAACTCCAACTTAAATCGACCTACATATATATATATATATAAAGGCCAAATCCATCAACAGGCACCTAAAGTTACAGCAATCTTTAACTTTCCTACCTTTAATAGACAATGTTTATTTCAAACACCTAAAATAGGCATCAAATATGTCACTTTAGCACTTTTTGCCCATGTTTTAAAACATCTCTGGTCCAAGTGAATTTAAAGCACCAATTAAAAAATGACACTTCATTACAACTAAATCTAAAAGGAAGAAAGGGAAGAAATGGGTCACTTACCCATTTCTCAATTTTGATCCCGATAAAAACCTAGGTGAATTTTCTTCGACTTATATTTGATTTTGCTTCGATTTTATATTGATCTTAAGTGATTACAAACTACTAATAGAGTATTTTGCAGGTATCTTTCTTGCAATCAAGTTTGATGTTTTTTTATTTACGTCGGGTTCAAAATCGAATGCAAAGTGTGGTTTTCTTGACGAAATTAAGGATATTGAACGTCTACTAAATTTTTCTTTTCTTTTTCTTCATACTTCTTGACGTGTGGTGTGCTTGTTGATAACACTATAAGTGTTTGGATAGTCCTTGTATTTAGGGTTTTTTGGGGGAATTCAGTTAGAATTTTTTGGGGGGGGTTCGAAAATTCAGTAATATATTTCTGATTTCTTGGAATTTTGGGGTATTCAATTATAAAGTGGGGATTTTTTAGGGAATTTGACTGATTTAGGGTTATTTTGCTAATTTTAAAATCAAAGGTTTTTGGGTATTTTCTTGTTTTTCAGAATATTTGGAGGTTTTGAAGAAAATATTATGGATGACTTTATTTTGACTTATTTTCATCATGGGGGGACTATTGTAGCTGACCCTAACCCTACGTATAAAAATGAATTAGATGACTTTGTTGTAGCTATTGACAAAGATCACTTCAGTCTTGTTAAGTTTCTTTCCTACACCAATGATCTTGAGTATACAAAAGTGAAGGAATTTTACTGTCAACACATAGATGGTGGTGATTTAGTTCAAATTACTAATGATAGACAGTTGTTAGACTTTGTGAAAGACTTAAGACAAAGTGATGAAGGTGATGTATTTGTTGAACATGTCATTGGTGATCATCTACAGGTTGTGTCAACCCTTGTTTGTCTTTTAGAAGGCCCACGATGTAATACCATTTCTGAAGATAGTATAGGTAGTGATGATAATGAGGATAGAGGGCTTAATTGAGATCTGGATGAAACTATAACAGATCCGCCTAGTGAGGAATAAGGTGGAGGTAAAATTGCTAGTGAGGATGGTTCAAACATTGATAAAGAGTTGAAAGCCTTTAGGGTTGAAAGTAGAAGCAAAATAAATCTTAGAAGAAATTTAAAAGTACCTGAAGAAATTCTAATTGGTTAAACTGGTATTGACGAAGGTTTTCAAGACATTGACAGAAATAAAAAAGATAGATATGTGGGTAGATTAGGAGGTGATAAAGAGTCCATTGATTGTTCAGACTGTGACAATATTAATAGCACTGATTTATTAGATGGGGATGCTCTTGTGGGTGTTAATTTACCAAGAAGAAGAAGTAGTAGTAAAATTAGGTATGATGATAAGTGTGATTTTGATATTTTTGAACATGGTATGATTTTTAATGGTCCTAAGAAATTCAAAAAAGCTTTGGGAAGGTATGTAGTAGAAAACAAAGTTCAAACTATTTTAAAACCTAATGAAACCTATAGAGTGAGAGCTAAATGTAAATTTAAGAAAAAATGCAGTTGGTTGTGTTATGATGCAGTTGACAGAGATTTAGGAAATTTCTTGATAAAAAATTATAATCTATTGCATAACTGTACTACATCAAATAAGAACAAGATGAGTACAATTAAGTATGTTGCCAACAAATTCAGATTCAGGGAGAAAATAATTAAACAACCATCTTTGAAAATTTGGGAAATACAAGAATTGTGCAGGAAGAAATTGAGACTGCATGTGGGTAGAACTATCTGTTATATGGCAAAGTTACAGGTTCTAAGGGAGTCTTTGGGGAATTGGAACATGAATTTTGCAAGGTTATGTGATTATACTGAGATGATAAAACAGACTAATTTTGACAATTATGTTTGGCTGAGAATGGATAGTGAAACTATCCCAGATATAAATGTTTATGTATTTTTATATTTGTTTGGATGCATTGAAGAAAGGGTGAATGGAAGGATGTAGTAGAGTTATAAGATTTGATGGATTTTTCTTAAAGGGTGTTTGTAAGGGTGAGCTTCTTGTAGCAGTTGGAAAGATTGAAAACAATCAAATATTTCTCATCGCCTGCGCAGTTGTGGACAAGAAAACTAAGCATAGTTGGACTTTTTTTATCAAATATTTAAAAGAAGACTTATAGTTGGGACTGGAGCAGGTATCATTGTGATGGTTGATATGTAAAAGGTAAACTATTTTTTAACTGTAAATTATTTGACATACTTTATTTTTTGGCCAGTTACTTTAACTATTTTTTGGTTTTGTAGGGTATCCATGCAACTATTTTTGAGTTGTTACCAAATGTTAAGGCTAGAAGGTGTGCGAGACACATCTGATCCAACTAGAGTCAAGTGTGAAAGGGAGAGAAAAGGAGAAAATAGTTATGGAGATGTTCCAAGGCAAGTTTTGAAGTGAAGTTCAAAAAGGAGCTTGATTACATGAGCCAACTACCTTGTTACACAAGAAATCAAGAGTCAACTACCTCCTAAAAGAACTGAAAATATTGGACAGAAAAAAAGAAGAATTGCATGTACAGAAGATATTGGAGAAGGTGGATCAAAAAGGACTAAGAATACTGAATTTGGGATCTACACAAGTGCAAAGGGCACCCAATAGTGAATGTAAGTTTACTTCAATTTTGTTTCTTTAAAAAAAAAAGTAAATGGCTAAGTAAATATATTTAAAATGTTGTTTCTTTTTTTCTCAAAAAAATAACTAGGGACATCAAGCCAAAGGATCCTACAAACTGGTGCAACGTACAAGGATGCAAGTTCTACAAGAATTGATCTTGGTTATAAGCCTAAAGGCTTGAAATGAAAAAACAGAGATGATGTTACCACAAATCAATAATTGCAGCAGATAGCAAACAAAAAGAAGAAGTAATAGCCAAGAAAAAGTTTCTCATGTTGATTATGTGTACATTTTGTTCTATAATTTGGAGCATCAAACAAACAATTAGTTTTAGTTGTTCCTTTGAATCTGCTAGTAATAAATAGCAGTAAAAATTAGTTGCTTAGATTTTGAAGTTTGTTAATACAGGTTATGCAAATTTTGAGCTCAATATGGAGCTCTTTTTTGGATGTTACTTTGAGCTCAATTTAAAGCATATTTATGAAGCTGACTATTCTGTAGGTTTGGGTTCAATTTGAAGTATATTTATGAAGTTGTATTGCTATTAGTTTGAACTCAAGGTGAACCATGTATAATAAAGTAATTTTGGTGCAACTTTGTACCAGTAATTACACCATGCAGTTCAGCAATAAATTTTATTGCTAAGAATATTTAAAGCCAAGCCAAAATAAATTTTTCATTTCATTAAAAGGAGGGAATGTTACATGGCCAAGATAACACAAAAACTGCACCTAAATAGCATCCAAATACACATCAAAACTGTACAGCTGTTGGGCTTGAATATACATGTGCCCAATAATATCAAACCATTAGCAAATACACCACCATGAAAATTTCAGCAATTAGGCTTGAATATTCATGTGTCCAACAACACCAATCCAGTAGCAATAGCGCAAATAATATTGTATCTTCTTGCTCGATTTTGTTTCTCTTCAAAGGCCTTGACTTTCTTCAACAAACCTCGAATTACCTGATTTGCTTGTGAAGGGCGTCATTCTTCATACCAATCAAAGTAATCGCATCCACCCAATTTCTATGTACAAAATAATTACAAGACAATAATTAATTAACTAATTAAATAAAAAAATATTACATTTAAAATTTTACAAGTAAAAAACCTACGACCTGAATTTTGTTAAGTCCAAGAAGATAGTATTCAATAGAGCTTCATGACCACACTTACAATATCGAAAATCTTTATCACAAAAAATCATGAAAGAGAAGCTCGACATTGTAAAGCTCAGTTGAAAAATATGGAAAAAAAAATATGAATAAGAAACCAAATACAAATAATTCAAAGAATTTGAAGAGAGAGAAAAAGATGAAGAATAAAAAGATTTGGGAATTTAGGGTTAAATTTGAGGAAGAAGATGATTATATAAATTAATGGGGGGGAGGGGAATAACCATTGAGGGGACTAAAAAAAATGTCAAGTCAGCAAAAATGAGGGTTTAACGCACCTTGGTTGTGTGAATTACACACGAACCGCCAATAGGATAAAAAGTGCCAAAGTGACACATTCGATGCACATTTTAGGTGTTTCAAATGAACATGGTCTACTTTAGGTGCCAAAGTAAAAGATCGTTGCAATTTTAGGTGTCTGTCGATGGATTTCGCCATATATAAAGGTTGGCACCAACTTTTACTTAGGCATCTCAACTTTAGGGGGTTGTCGATGTGTTTCGCCTTCAAAAAATATAATGTCAAGTAGACATGGAATCTACAAATAATACTTCCTATGTCTCATATTAGTTGATCATTTTACTAAAAATAATTGTCTTATATTAGTTGGTCATCTTACATAATCAAAAAAGAATTAATTATATTTTTTCATATTACTCTTTTGATTAATTTGTTTTTTTTTTCAAAGTATTCATACTTTTTCGTAAAGTTTCTAAGAAGTTTTTTAAGAAGTGAATTAGTAAAGTTGCCTTCTTATTCATGATTTCTTAGAATGCGTCTAAAAAGAAAAATATTCAATTAATAGGAAACGGAGATAGTAGGGTATTTTAAAGACCAAACTCATCCTCAGGGTTGCAAATCTAACCCCGTATTCATTTTATACTTGATAATTTAACTCCTAACAACTACCAAACATGATATTAGTTATGCATAATTTACTTATTACATACATAACTTACTTCCAAACCAGCTACCAGACGAGTTCTTAATACATGTATAATTCTAGACAAGCTCCCAAACCTCTAAGGAGCCGTTTGGTAGGGTGGATTATTTTCATAATCCATGAATTAAATTAAATGGTGGGATTATTTAATATATTATTTTGTAGCGAATTTGGAACAATGTATAACTAATACATGGATTAGTTATACACCCTCCATGGTATTATAGGGTGTATAACTAATACACCCAATTTGGTGAGATTAGTAATTATGAATTACAATCCATGAATAAATATGTGTGTAAAGATAAAAATGCCCTCAAATTTCTTTAACTTTTTTCTAAATATTTTTTAATTTATTCAATGTGAGTTACTTCTTTTCAATTTATCAAGATAATAATATCCCTTCAAATAATTTTAGTCGTAAAAAAACAACTCCATTAACTTAAAAAATACTTATTGGTCAAAATTTGAAAACAAATTGCATGATTGCATGCAGGCTTTAATTTTGTAAATAGGATATTCATAAATAAAAATAATTTTTCTACTTAGCTTTAACACTCTACGGAACACAAATTTGTATTAATAACGATTCTATTATCTCATTCAAAAGTTACACTTATCTCTCTCCAACTTAAGAATACCACAAAGTGGAAATAACAAGCAAATGATGAACAAATAAAGAAAAGATAACAAGAAAAAAATTATTTTTTGCAAGTGAATGATTAAATCTTAAAATTTCAAAGTGAATAATTAGTTATATTGTTAATTTTTTATTTTTAAAAAAGAATAATAAAATTTTGCAAAGAAAATACACAATTCTAATATGTCGGGGATATTTTTATAAACAAACAATAACCTTTTTAAAATATAATAATACATATTATTTTCAATGCGTCAAACCAAACACTACAAAAAAAATAATTTCAGTATTACTAATATCTGTACTATTAATTCCATCATTACTAATACAATCTATTCAGTATTATTTTATGCACTCTACCAAACGAGCCCTAAATATTACCATAAGCATCAATTCCACGTTAACATTGATGATGCACCCATTGATCTTTAATCTTGATTTCAAAATATTTGGCTCTTGAATGGTTGGACAAAGAAAAATCAATACTATTGTTAATTAGACTTTAGAGTGATGTGTAATTATATATAGGCTCTATAAATAGATGTTAATCATTGATTTTACATGGAGGAGACATCACAGCAGGACTGAACGTTTAGTATTCGAAGGGTCATAACTGTTCAGAAGTAGAAAGTTTACAACTTTCCTATTATATAATATTAAAAGTTACTTACTATAATAACTTTGTAACTTTCCTTACAACTACATTTGTTCCCCCTGAATTAGTTCTTTCACTCATATATCTTCCCAAAAGAGAAGCATTTTGTCCATGGAAATCCCGCCAAAGAAACCTCACTTTTTCAAACCCATTCTCCCAGGTTTCAAGAATGGCCTTGTAAGTGACACTTGAATTACTTCATCCTTATTTATATTATGCATGTATAGATGTGAGAAATTTGATCATATAAAAGAAGCTGAAGATCAAAAGCACATGCTCGTTTTCGTTTCAATTTATTTGTCTTAATTTTATTTTTAGTACGTTTAAAAAAAAATATGTCTTTTCTTATAATTCTTTAGTTCTAATTATCCACCTAATATATTTAGGATCACAATATCAAACAATATTTAGGTAAAATTCTACCTATGTTCAATTTAAAATCATAAGATTTAATAGTCTTTACCTTCTTAAATCGCGTATCAAGTCAAAACAATGAATATCTCTTAATTATTAATTGAGTTGAAAGTAGTACTAGTATAATATATGGGACAATCCTAACTTTAAATTATACATATTGTTGTATTGCAGAAAATTCCTATAGGTTTCTTGAAGTATTTGAAGGGACATGACCATATTGAACATGTTGTACTAAAAAGGGCTGGCAACAAGTGGTTGGTAAAGATGAACGGACGACGATTAGAAGATGGTTGGGAAAAGTTTGCAGAGGAGCATGATTTGCAGTTAGGTGATATGTTGATTTTCAGACATGAAGGAGACATGGAATTTGATGTTTCCATCTTCGATTCAACTCATTGTGTCACAAAATATGTAGAGTATATGCAAATAGTAGAAGAAAAGGATAAAAAGGTCGAGGACAAGAATGAGGATGATGAGGTTGTTGAGGATGAGAACGATGAGGAGGATGAGGATGACGAAGCATATACTCATGACAAACCTTTTGGTCAATCTCATTTTGAATTCACTATTAGACAATATTGTCTTTCAAAAGGTTTCATGGTAAGTCTCAAAACACCTTAATTTCTCACGAACTCTTCAAGAATCTACAGGCTAAAGGAAGCATAAATATATCTGCATCATTTTTCTTATTTTTTATCTTTGTTAAGAATATATGAAGAATATGAACTGTTTAGTAATGTGTGTATAATACACAATGTTAGTGGATTCCTCAACATTTTGCATTTGCAAACGGTCTTATCAACCGCAACAAGATGTTTGGTTTGATTATAATCGATGAAAGACAAACAAGATCGTGGAACTTGACGCTACATTCATGCAAAACTCAAGCTTATATTGCAGATGGATGGCGAACATTCAGTGCTGATAATTGCTTAAAAGAGGGGGATCGAATAATATTTGAGATCGTTGCTAAAGGAGAGACACAAATATGGAAATTTCAAGTTGTTAATAATGCAAAAAAACTAATGAGGAAGTTTCAAGGCAAGTTTCTCATGTTATAGCTAACCAGCCTCTTATTTCTTTGATGATCTATTTAGTTTTCATATGCACTATCATATTCGTTTTATTTAGAGTGAATATGTTAAAAAATTCTAAACGATTGTCATTTTGCGAATTTTTATTCCTAAATTATTGGGGTATCCTATTATCATGTAGATGATAACTCGCTTTATATTTAAAACTTCCGTTTGAATATGTGCCAAAATGTTTGGAATGACTTGTTGAGAGGTGCATGGAGATGAAAAATATCTTAAAAATGACTACACCTGGCACAATGAGAGTTGACGGTAGTTCTGGGGGCTTATGTGAACACCCAATAATTTAGGTACGAAACTCGCAAAATGATGATAGTTGAGGGGCATTTTAACCTATTCACTCTGAAATAATTCCAAGTGTACTGCCACTTGAAACGGTGATAGCATGTTATATACCTTCAGGGGATATTTCCATGGTAGTTGAGGAGATTTTGTGAACACCAAATATTTTTATATATATAAGTCGCAAAACTGCGATTGCTTACAAGAATTTCAACCTATTCACTCTTTATATAGTATTGTAATGTTACGTCTGAAATCACATGCAACTGCTTCAACATCTACTGATGCCAAACCTCATTTTAATGGTGGGGGATCTTAACCATCCTTTACACCCCTTGACACTAGAAGGATAAATAACATATGTCAAAAATGAGAAAATAGTACCTAGTGCATATACAAAAAACATAATGTCTTGATTAGTAGATTTTTCAGCAATTATAAACACCACCTAGTGCTAAATAATTTGAAAATGGTACTTCCTCTGCCCTATTTCTTGTGATGGTATTACTAGATTCGTCAACTTCTTAGACTTACAAGTAGTTTCACTACACAAAGATGTGCATATAGTAGGTAAGTTAATTATCTTCAGAAAGGTTTTTGTGAAGTATTGATGTGTTTTTTTGTTCATAAAGTGTTTGTTTTTTCAAATATTGACATGAACTTTTGTGTAATTAGAAAATGCTATGGAAAAGCCAAAGCCTAATGTCATGTCATCACACAAGGATTTCCCTGATGTAGAACCGGCTAAGGACATGCCTCGGGGTCGCCCTCGTTTCATTTATACCATCACGCCCAGTTGCATTTCAAAGTGTTTGCTGGTAAGTTCAAAACTTAATTCTGCTTCGCTTGTTACTATTAAAAAAAAGATGAAATCATTTCGTTATGAGAACTCTTTGTTTCTTGAATAATTTTTAAGTGTGAAGCATATGATGAGCTATTTATGTGCAACTGGATATGAACTGTGTTTCAGCATGTTCCAATACTATTTGCACGGGAAAATGGCCTCAGAGACCGAAAATATACAGTAACGATAAGAGATGAGCAACAAAGGCCATGGGTGTTTAAGTTGTATACCACTGCAGGCAGCACTTTTATTGCAGGTGGATGGGGTAAACTTTGCGCTGCTAATTTCTTGATGGAAGGAGATCGCGTAATGATTGAGATGTTTTCCAAGGGAGAGGAACCTATATTTAAAATTTACGGCAAGTTTCACATCTTAGCCGTTTTCTCTTATATTGCATCCACTATTTCTCACTATTTATCTACTTCTTTAGTATAAATTGGCATTATTTTTTCTTCATAAGGATCCTTTCTAGTTGTTAATAAAGCTTCTCTTTGTAACCTTTGCAACCATTTAGTTTCTACTTCAGTTTAATGTTCTATATTTGGATTAAAATTCATCTTTGGTTTAAGTTAATCACATTTTTCAATTTGAAAACCAGATTTGAGAGCAAATGCATCACTTCAGCCTGAAGAAAAGAAGCCTACTCTGGATGCTATCACTCAAGGTCTGGGTTACAAAAGCATACCCTTGATTATGTGATGTCTTTTGGTAGTTTCTGAAGTGACTTCATAATTATCGTTGAACTCTTACCTTGCATCCTCTCCCGTTTATATCTTTTCTGAACTCCTAACCGAGTAATCGTATCTTGTGTGTGTGCTTCAGCTTCATTTACTTGACCTAGCATTTAGCTGAAAGATATGCTTTCAAGACATGCTCTATCTCATTGAAGTTATTGTTTTGTAATTTTGTTGGTGAAGGTTTTACTTTTGGGAAATTCTTAAAGAGTTGAACAGGCAACAGATGTATAATATACTTATAATGGCTCGCGACTGTAAATAATTTTGGCCGAACAGCCAAATGTGTAACGTCCCTTGTTATTTTCTGTATTCTGTTTTTGACATGATGTTGTGTAATCAACAAATGCGACAGGAAAACGAAAGCCCAAGATCAAGACATCAGGCAAGACTTTCTCCAATGTAGAAGCTGTTAAGGACGCGAATCTCAGTCACTCTCATTTCATTTGTACTATTAAACCTTATTGCCTTTCAAAGCATTTTGTGGTAAGTTCACAAGTACTCCCTCATTTTGGCAACTCTTTGGTTTAACTTTCCACATGTCATTTGTCACATTCTACATATCGTTATTTTAAGATTACAAGATTCAAAAATCTTTTTTGCTTTCTTGAACTCTGTGCCAAATCAAAAGCAGACGAACAAATTGAAATGGAGGGAGTATATTATACATTGACGATTACACTGCAAAGAAACAACTTAAAGAATGGACACAAAAAAAAAAAAGATGAACTCATTTACTGCATAAGCTTATGAGAACAATTATCTTTTCGATAATTTTGAAGTGAAAAACACAGATACGTATTGATTGTTTATTTGCTACCTGTTTCAGTGTATTCCAAAACAATTCGCACAAGAAAACAAACTCTACGACAGGAAATGTGAAATAATTGTGAGGGACGAGCAACGGTCATGGACATTTAATGTGTATACATGCAACAAAATTACCTATTTTGGAAGAGGATGGCATGAATTTTGCCTTACAAATTGCTTAAAGGAAGGAGATCGCTTAATGTTTGAGATAGTTTCCAACGGAGAACTACCTATATTCAGATTTCATGGCAAGTTTCTCATCTGTAAGCCTTTGGCTTAAATTTCATACTGTTTTCTATTGTTCACTTATTTAAATTAATTAAGATGACTTCATAGTTACAAGAAGAGTGAAGAAAAAAAGGGCAAAAATGCCCCTAAAGCATTCCGAGTTTTCAATTTTTCATACCTAAACTATCATGTGTGACTTTCTTATCTGAACTAGCACCAACTATCTATCAAAACATACCTCAACTAACAACTGTTCACTTTTTCTACCTGAAAGATGACAGGAAAAGGAACAACTGATAGTTGAAGTGTGTTTTTCACCGTTAACTCTTGCAAGAATCCTATCTAGTTATTAAATTTTGTTTGCTCGCGATTTCTATGGTTTGAATTTTAATTACTACTAGACAAACAGTAGTATCGATATCCAAATTGCACATAACAATCAGTTTCTTTCTACTTCAACTTAATGTATTTTTATTTTTTGTTTATATATTCATCTTCATTCTGACATTGTTGATTCAATTAATCAAATTAGATTTGAGAGAAAGTCTATCCCTCAAGCCTGAATTCAAGAAAGAAAAATTAGATGCTGAAAGAATGTCGGATAAACGTGTGGAGAGAAAAATCTCACACTCAAACTTGGCGTCAAACTAGCTAATAAGCATTCCAACTTTGAGAGTGCAGATCTAGGCACCTCAACTTGGTCTCAACTGGCAACTAACTCGTCCTCATCTAAGTTGCTCCGACTCTCGCTCCGACTCTCCAAAAATATTGTTGCACCTGTGTTGGATCCTTCAAAAATACACTATTTCTAGAGGATCCGACACGCATCCGTCGATATTTTTGAAGAGTCCAAGCAACATAGGTCCTCATTGTGTCCCATGGACGTCCGACACAGACATGACACATATATTTGTGACACATCAGCTGACACAACAAAGATGAGTTGAGGTGTCTAGATATGCATACTAAAAGTTAGAGTGCTTACTTGCCAATTGAGGCCAAGTTTGAACGTCTTTTTATATATTATGTCTTCCTTATTATGATTGTAATGTTCGTTTTTTCTTCTTTTCTTGGTTACATCAAAGCAATAACAGATCTTAGCCTTAAGACCTCGGGCACGTTCAATCTGAAATCACAAGTAGCTGCTTCAACATCTGCTGATGCCAACTTGCATTTTATATCCATTATTAAACCTTACGCCATCAGAAATCCTGTTTTGGTAAGTGATCTGAACAAATTTTAGTAAAAAACATAATCAATACTTTTTGTTTTTGTGATAATGCAGTATTGATCTGTATATTGGGATAAATTTGAGCAGTATCTTCCAATGGATTTTGCGAAATCAAATGGCTTGATGGATAAACATGAGATGATTATTGTCGATGAAAAACGGAGATCATGGTCAGTGTGGATAGGGAGAATTGACGAGTTTCACTTTGGAATTAAAAGAGGATGGACACAGTTCAGAAAAGAAAATGGCGTTCAAGTAGGAGATACTTACAGGTTTGAACTCACCAACAATGGCACAATACCTGTAGTTCATTTCCTTTGTGAGTATTTCTTTATCTCCCTTTAGTTTCATGACTATCCCGTGTGTTAGTATATGTTGTTATTTTTCGTTTGTTCCTTTTGTTGACCTTTGAAGTTACACGAAACCTTGAACGTCTCGTGTTTTTTGTACTGTTAGGGCTCGTTTGGTACACGAAACCTTTGAGTTTATCACATGTTTGGTTGAAATAAAATAGATGGGATAACTCATTCCAGAGAGTGGGGTAACTAATCCCAGGATTAGCTGCTCGGGATAACTTGTTTCCCAACCAAACTCCCCCTTAATGGTTCAAATTCTAGGTCAACTTGTGACTATTGAGATATGGGGAAAATATAATTCAGTCTCCAAAATTTAGATTGAGAATTGAGACTGTTTTGTTTTGAAAATTGTAGGTAATTACTCTAGGAAGGATGCAGTTGTTGATGGGCAGAAGGAAAGTAGTCATTAAAGCAAGTGGATGTAATGTTTTTGGATCTTGTACATTTTGGTATATAGTAAATGTAACATTGCCCAAACCTGTCTAATCAGACATTTAACAAGACTCCCTTCAGAAGACCAAGAATTTAGATTTTACTATGTCTGTGTATATCTCTGCTCTGTAATTGCAATTGATCGTTAGTCAGTCGTTTTGCGTACTCTATATATACTCAGTTTCAATGAAAGAGAAGTTGTGCAATTATATCAAATAGTTCAATTTTGTTGATTTTGTGATGGGCTTGCAGTCTTACTGCTCATTCTCATTGCTGGATGGCTTCAACATTTTAGTCTTGTTGATATCATTTGGCTATGCTCTGAGGCAATTGAAATTTGTGTGGATTGAATGTCTAACTTGGTGAATCCTAGCCTTGTTGGGGCCTCGACATACTTACATGGAAATTCAAGGAACAAAACATCATCGGTACACACTTACCAGTACCCGGTATTTACAACAACTTAAACCATACATAGTATTTACCAAAATCAAACATGGTTTTTGAGGTTGTACCACTACACTATACATTGGATCAGTCAAATTAGAAAACGGAAAAGGGCCTAAAATGCCCTTCACCTATTGAAAATGGTGTAAAAATACCCTTCATCCACCTATTGGGTCTGAAATATCCTTTCCATCTACCTATTGGGGGAAAATTGTCCTCCTATTTAACGAATCAATTTGACCCACTTTATTAATGAGGTGTCTTTTTTTTATGATCAACTAATTATAAATTAACATTATTAATTTTTCAAATAAAACCCCAACCCATCTAAGTCCTAATAACCCGACCCACCACTACCCACCCCAATCTATGGATCAATTCATTGTCAGGCATCCACTCCTCTCTTTTCTCCGTAATTTCTCAATTAAAGGAATAGATTGCTGGAGTAATGTCACACTCTTGAAGTTACTAGACTGCAGGAGTTTGCATATTTAGGTATTTTATGAAGTTCCATACAAGATCACTGATCACTTTCCTGAATTCTGCTCACAAAAATGTTCTATTCTGGAGATGGATGGATGTCCACAATATTGACTGATCACTAAGTGATCTTGAATACATTGTGCAGATATACATCTCACTTCCCATTTTAATAAAAAAATTAAAAAGATGAATGAAAAAAGTTGAATGCAGACCATTGTATGATCAAGTACAGCTAACAAATATGTTTTCTTTGTTTTAACATTTGTTCATAATATTCATAAGCTCTCACTCGAATCACCATTACCATTTGACCACCTGCGGAGAGTGCAAGCTTTTGTGAAAAATTAATTAATAATTGATAATTAATTGACCAATCAAAAAAAAAAAACACCTCATTAATAAAGTGGGCTCAAATTGATCCGTTAAATAGAAGGGCAATTTTGCCCTAATAGGTAGACGGAAAGGGCATTTCAGGGCCAATAGGTGGATGGAGAACATTTTTGCAGCATTTCCAATAGGTGAAGGGCATTTTAGGCCCTTTTCCGATTAGAAAAAGACAAGTCAAGTTTGCTTCATTGTTTCTTTCTCTTTGCAACCTTTGCAGAATATTTGCCTGCATGTAAACATTATTTTACACGAAAATTAGTTACAAAATCTGCTAGGGAGAGCCTCGTAGTGTAATGTATTCAAAATGACATTCTCAATTAGTGATGCTCTATAATTTCGAAACTATAACAAAACATGTAAAGACCACTTGAAACAAACTATTTGCAAGAATAATACACGATTTTGAGAAATGTTACAGAGACAATTAACTTCATCTATGTGAGCTAGCTCACATTGCTGGTCCCAAAGCCAGATAAAGGAGGAGGGTTGGCTAGGATCAATTTGAAACAACCTTTCTACCCTATAAAGGTAAGGTAACATTGCATACATCTTACCCTCCCTAGACGGCTAGACCCCACTTGTGGGATTACACTGGTTTTTGGTGGTTGTTACATCGAGACCACAAAAATGGAGATTTATTTGTAATACCTTTTAACTGATATAATTGTGTAAATATATTGCATAAATCGCTAATTTGGCTCGTCATGGACATTTCCAGTGGATCTGCCATCAGAAATACCATATTTCCAACGGTGTTTCTGTGGGAAAACATTGTCAAAAATTTGTGTTTGTTTTAGTAATGATACTTATGTATACTGTGGAACATAGAACTTAATCTCGACAAAGATACCTTGGAATTGAAAGAAAACTTACAATGGAAGTGTGCTATAGGTATTTCCCCGTTCTTGATCAGTTCAAACTTGTATGCATCTCCTACTTGGAGTCCATTTTCTGTTCTGAATTTTGTCCATCCGCGTGTAATGCCAAAATGAGTTCCAAGTCTCCCCAGCCACACTGACCAACATCTCTCTGTTTCGTCTTTAAGAATCATCTCACACTTCCTATTCAATCCATTTGACTTTGCAAAATCCAGTGGAAAATACTACCATAAAAAGAAATTCCATTATGTAGAACAAATTTCTGTTGTCACCAAAACAGAAAAAGAAGCAAAGAGGACTACAACAAAAAGAGTTACAGATTTTGTATACTGATGGTAAAACTTAACTGTATCTTTTATATACCTTTTGAACAAGCCAAGGATGCAAGACATGTATCTTTTATATACCTTTTGAATTTAATTTCTAATTACTAAGGCTAAATTTTGTGGCTTGATGTAACTCCACGTGCAAGTGTAAAACTTTTTACGTTATCAAGTTAAGTTGCCTAAAAAAATAGAAATGTTGCAACCAAGAAAGTCGAGCAAACAACCTACTATAACAAGTTAAATTACACTGGTAGTGTAAAAATCCTTGCACGACTAGTTAACTTGAACACTAACAGAAATCAGTTCAAATGACTTACCAATTCTGTCTTGCGGATGCAATAACGTTTAATGGTGGAAATAAAATAAGGACGATCATCATCACCAGAAGTTGAAGTAGATACTTGTGCATTGAGAGGACTCGTGTTTGAGGGCTTTTTCATAATATCTGTTGTTTATGAAGAAAAATATAGCAAAAGAGAAAACCTAATAAGAAAGTGTAACAATTAGGGAAAAGAGGAAGATATAGCTTATGTATATGTTTTCTTATGGAATTAGACTATAATTTCTTAATTCTATGAAGTGTTCTACACACTTAATTTACCAATCAAACAAAATAAAAAATACAAAAAGATATATTTTAAAACATGAGAAACTTGCCTTGATACTTCTGCAATGGAGTTTTTGCCTCATTAACTCGAAATTCCCATACTGGTGTCTCTCCGCTAGTAACAACCTCAAACATTATACGATCTCCCTCCTTTAAGCAATTATCAGCAACGAATTTACGCCATCCATCTCCAATATAGACATCGGTTTGACAATAACAGAGCTTTAAATTCCACGACTTTTGTCTTTCATCTCTTATAATCAAATCGTGCTTCTTGTTGATGAGACAGTTGGCAAATGCAAATTGTTTAGGAAGGTACTGAAATGGTGTATAACCATTAGCGCACATTAGTATTAAGCAGTTCATATTCTTAATTCATATTTGCACTAAGAATAACTCCAATTAGCAAACTGATACAAAAGATCAAACTTACAACAAAGAATCAAGAGAACAACAAGAACAACATCACTAGAGAATCAAAGGCCCCACTCGGCTTCTCTAGGTTTTCAAGGCAACAACGACAATATTCAACAAGATGATAAATAACACAAGATTGCAATAACTATAGTGAATCGAAAGAGCCCTACACGGCTTCACTATATCAAGATACAAACAACAAGATTACAAAATAATGGATAGTAACTTGACACAAAATATCCTAGAATCTAAGAACCCTAACATGAAGATTAGGACCCTAAGACTAAAAGATATTTACACCAAATTCTTACTTGAATCAAGAGGAACTCATGAACCTCAAGACCCCAAGTTTCTAGCCAAAGAACAACAAAAGTGTTACTACACTTTCTTGTATAGTTTTGGGTTCACTCTCAAGAACAAGAGAGAAGTTCTCAAAATATTACAAGACTTGTGTTTCTTCAATAATAGGAATGAACTAACTCAAAAATAACCCTAACACTATCTATTTATATTAGTCCACAAAGGGAGATAACTAATGACCATCCTACCCTTGCCAAGGGTGGCCTTGGAGTGTAAGTTTACTACACTTCAAGGCTCCTCTTCACACTTAAAAACATTTAATCCATTGGAAGGCTCAAGTACCAACTCACACACGGGCATTTGCATGAACATAGCGTGGAGTTTTTGTAACTGCCGAGCTTGGCTACGTGTGAATGGTCGTGAACTTGTTGGACAGCTTGTAGAACTTGTTGGACAACTTGGTACACCCGTATCACAAACAGAAAATAATAAAAAGGACAAACAATACAAGGAAAATAAAAATACATTATGTGGTAGCAAGTTCACAAATTTGTTTTTTTGGGTTACTAATTAATGCTTATTATAGAGATTTGCTTGCAATTGTTTAGTAAGTAATCAGACTGAGTAAAAAAAACATTATCGGAGTATAAAGCCAATTAAACTCTAAGAAACATGACACGTGTGCTTCCTGGTAAAAACTTACTTGCACCCGGTGTTTACACCAGTTAATGTATGCAGGAAATGAGTTTAAATATACACAATTATTACTTAACCATAATCAATTAACCTATATTTTCACTCCATTAAATCACATATCATGACAATTACTTGAATTATATTGGTTCGGTATAAACACTTGGTAAGGGAGAGTATTTATCCATGCTACTTCAGTTCTATCAAAGTTTAGCCCATAAACTGAGCTCTAAGGTGAGATCCTATGGCAACTTCTGGAAAGTTCTACAGAGATGGAACTCGAGAGAGAAGCAAGGAAAAATGTAACATTTGTGAAATGAAAATGAAAGTTCAAACTCTATTGGCTGTAACCAAGCAGATTTTATAGAAGAGATTAAGCAAAGAAAATATCTGGCTAATCTAACTAACTGTTAACAAACTAACAGCGCGTAACAGCTGGTGAACCCCACGTGTGCTAACTAACTTACTAATGCTATAACTAACTAATGAAAGTACCTCAGCTACAACTAACAAATATAACACATTAATCCTATTAATACACCTCAATACGCCCCTCAAATTGGAAGTGAGGTAGAACTGTCAACCTGTCTAGAAGAGCTGCATGTTAACTTCTATGAGGGCCGTGGTTAACACATCTACCAATTGAGATGAGACCTTCATGTGTTTAGTTCTCTCATGGAAAACAAAATTTCTTTCAATATCCAAAGCTGACTGGCTGTCACATAATACTGAAATAGGAGAGGAAAATGGTGCAGTCGGTTTTAGTGGTTCACCAACCACCTTTCTCAATGATCCATATTCTGCCTATGCTAAAGACAAAGAGACTGTCTCTTGTTTCCCTGACTTCCAATTAATGGGTCTAACATCCAAAAGACCGAAGTAGCCACTTACAGATCTCCTTATATTTGGACAAGATGCCCAATCACCTTATATTTGGACAAGATGCCCAATCAGAGTCACAGAAGGCTATTGAGCTATTTGGATCTATGGGCATGAAAATCCCTAAGGTGGGATCACCCTTCAAGTATCTCAACAAGTGAAATGTAGCTTATAAATGAGGCTTTCTAGGTTCCTGCATAAACTGACCGAGGTGTTGAACACCATAGGCTACGTCCAATCTGGCGTTACTAAGAAAATCTAGTTTGTCAATCAGTTTCCTGTAATAAATTGGATCTTCTAGCTCAGTGCTTTAGCAATAAGTTTCACACCAGCGTTAAGGGGAGAGGAGAAGCTGATATAGCCTGAGCAGTCATATTCCTTCAGACAGTTAAGAACAAACTTTCATTGAGAGGAGATGACACCATCATCCTGATGAAGTATTCCCAACCCCAAAAGATAATGCATTTTACCCAGATCATTAACTTAAATCAATTTTTTTACGGAAGTCTTTAGTAGTTCAATCTCATCCAGATCAGTTCCAGAGATAAACACAAACTCCACACATACCACAACAACTATAATTGAGGGGCTTGTCCTTTTACTGGCATAGGAAACAATTCGCCTCAAAAACGTGTCATTGCCATTTGCCAAGCAGGATTGATGGTTGCCTCTTCATATGAAGTTGTTTCATTGTCCTTACAAACATTTTCAACAAAGTTCCTGACATTCATTGACTAACAAATCAGGTGTAATATGGTGGTTCATTGAAAATGACCATTGAGAAAACAGTTGGAATGAGAGTTGAGATAGCTAGTTGATTCGAGTGTAGGAAGGGAATGGACATAGTCTTTGAGGTGAGTGGGAGCTCTGGGCTCCCTGTGTGATCTTCTCACCTCCTATTTGAAAACAAGTCCAAGTTACGGCATGGAATTAGGTCTAGTGTCCTGATTATGTTGGGATGTGCAAGCATCAAGGGATATTGGTGCTAATGTTGGTGAAGATTATGGAAATGATTCATTATGAGTGTCATGAGCAACAGGATTCCTACTAGGTGATATTTGATAAGATGTAGCAGTTTGACTTCCTTGATTATCAAATACATGTTCTAACTAGAAGGAAATGTTTTCACGGAAAATCACATCTTTGAAAACATATATCCTCTTAGTGCCAAACTCAGAACTTTGCATCCTTTGGTTTCACAAAAACATACGGAACTGTTCATGGTTTCAAACTTGTCTTTATGGTTTTTAGGTACAGTAACACATGTGAGTAATCTACATTCTTTTAGAATCTCAAAGGGGCATTTGTGTAAGTAGTCTACTTTCTTTTTATACAGGATCTCAAAGGGGAACTTGTCCTCTCATGTGTGAGTAGTTTGCTTTCTTTTTATGCAGGCTCTCAAAGGGGCATTTGTTCCTAAGGTAAGTAATGGGATGTCTATTGATGATATAGGAGCTGTCAATATGCACTCCCCCTAGTACTTAACTGGAAGTTTGGATTGTAATAAGAGTGTTCTGGCTATCTCTAAGAGGTACTTGTGTTTCCTTTCCACCAAACCATTTTGTTGTGCCGTGTAAGGGAAACTTTTCAGATGAATGATGCATTCGGCTTAGATGAGTCCAAGTGCATCTAGTGTAGTCATCCACCATTGTAAGAAAATACTTGTAATTGACATGAGTAGACGCACGATAGGGTCCCAACAGATCTATGTGTAAAAGCTCAAAAATCTGGTCAGTGAAGTTTCTTTTTTTGGAAAAGGTAATTTGGTTTTCCTGGCCATGGGGCAGATGGAACAAAGAAAAGGTTGTTTAGGAGAAAGATTGGCAGGTACAGAAGATATACACTTCTTTTTACCAAAAAAGCATGTTTCCAAGTCTGATGTGTCACATGAATCTACATAATTCCCATCATACATACAAGAATGATAACAGGAAAATGATGCACTTCATTAATAGCAGAATTATTCACAAAATCATGTGTTATAGTGCACTTTATTGAAAAGATAAAAGCAATTCCACCATTGTTTACGCAATCAACAGCGCTAGAATAGAAAGCAGAACCAGAAATTGAATTTCTCAAGTAGAGAGCATAGAAGGTAGATCATCCTCCACTTTACCAATCTCCAGAGGCCTCTTCATTGAAGGGGCCTGCAAAAGACAAGCATTTTCAGTAAAGAAGGTTGTGCCTTTAAGGTTTAGGGTCAAACAATGTACAGAAATAAGATTGTATTTGAAAGAAGGAACAATAAGAACTGTGTACAGAATTTCAGGAGTTGGTGCTACATTACCAATTCCTGTCACCTTTACTTAAATTCCATTAGGAAGACTAATAAGCACGTAATATGGTAAATGTGTAATGTTGGACAAATGGAGATTTGTTGAAGGTTGTTAGAATATGAGTAGGAATAGGAATAGCATATAAAATCCTATTTGGAAAAGGATTGTAATATAGTGTCCTATTAGGAAAAGGATTGGAACGTATTATCTATAAATAGGGCATCAATGTAATAATATAGTTACAACTAGGGGTGTGCATAGGTCGGGTTGGTTCGGTTTTTATTAAAAAAAAAAAAAAAACCAATCATGTCGGTTTATTAAAACAATAAACCAAATCAAACCAACATAAAATTGGTTTTTTCGGTTTAGGTTTTAGTCGGTTTTTTTTATTTTTTTCGGGTTTTTTTTATAATCTTTAGTTTTTACAATTATTTTGTGATTGAAGATTATATCAAATATGTTTTCACTCATGTGCTAATGAAAAACCACAATTATGAAAAAATGAGGAGCGGAATACTCTCTTGAAACTAAAAAGTGAGATAAAGAGTGAAAAAATTAGGTTTTAAGTTTATATTGGGTTTTCGATCATTTAATTAGCAATTAATGGACAAATATTACAACTGAAAAGGCCCAAATGCAAATATATATCTACATCTACTTTCAAATTATTGAAAATTACTAAAACTAGTTGAAAAAGTATTTGAAAAGTAGATTATAATTAATATTTTATGTATAAAAAAGTTCGAATATTTTATATATATATATATATATAAATATATATACTAGTTTAGAATACGTGCATTGCACGTGTATGTCACATCAACCAATAAAATTATACCAAAAACGAATAAGAATATTTAAAAACAGTATTGATGTTAAAATAAGTATTAAATCTATTTAAATGGAATATCATATAAGATAATGAAAAATAGTGTATCTCAAATCCAGCAAAATTCACAACATGCTTAGCTTTAAATAATTTAGTAAATTTCTTTTATATGCTTTGATTACTTTTTGTAATTCAAACATTACGTCAAAATAGATATATGGTTAAATTTTGACTATTTCAATTTTAATAAAAAAAAAAATTGCAACAATTACAATTATAGAGGGTTAGGGACTTGGGTCCTCAATTCCTAATTTTTATCTTCGTAATATTTTACTTTTTGAACTTCAATTCTCTTGGTGCCTCATTATCATTCTAAGAATACTTATTTTTTTAGGTGAAACCTCTACTTGATATAGAATACAGGTCATGCATCATTATTATTTTTTTTGTGACAATGCATGCATCATTGATTTAGCCTATTATTATTCTTTATTCCTAATTTTAAAGTCATGCTTAAAATGAACCTTTGCATTCTCTATTTTCTTCTGTAATGTGATAAACCCCACTACAGAACTCCTAAGCTCAAGATTAATCTTCTTTTTCTTCTCTTGTACGATAAATCCATTCGAAACTCCCTATCCTCAAGAGTCAACAGTGGCCCATTTCACTTTGTTTCCTTAGTGACTCGAACTTTCACCCTCTTGGTTAGAAGTGGCTCATAACACTGGAGTAACCTTACAGGTAACCCTTTGCATTCACTTTTATTTCCACTATATTTGTGAAGGGAAAGGTTTTGAACTCCGAAGGTTGTCTACACCTCAAATAACATCTATGAACCAAGCAACTTTATGTTAATAAATCACCCCTTTTTACTGAAAATGTTTTGATCCGTAATGACACATTTTTCATATATGGAAGCTTCTTCCTCATGCCTTCACTATAACTCATTCTCTTAGATAAAGCAGAACTATATTTGCATAAAGTTCATATAGATAATGTTACTGGTGCATACTTTGTAATAAAGATTACAATAACATCACATGCCCTATATAATTTTATAAAGTGGTTCAGAAGAGGATAGAGTATACCCCGATCTTACTTCTACTTCAAGTAGAGAGGACGTTTTCAACAGATCCTCGGGCTCAAAGAAAGAGTGGTCCAAAGTAGTCCAAGAAATGAAATATACAAAGACAACAGATAGTAAAGGGCCTCCTCTATTAATAAGTTCTGGATTACCTTTGCTCTTTTAGCATAAAAATATGTCTTTAACTTCAAAAATCCAACCTCAGCGATTGAGGTTAAGTTCAAAGAGTTTGTACAAATCATTCTGTTGCATAAATTATTTGATCCTTATGATGTTATAAGAATTCCTTCAAAATTAAAATAATATCTTAACGTGGTGATTTACGCAACTTGAAGTCGACAAAAAGTTGAATTTGTAACAAAGCAACCCCACATGAGAAATAAGTTGACCTAAAAACAAAGAGAAAAAAGAGAAGCACAAAACTTATTGTAAATAGTACAAATCATGAAAAAAAACTACTTGTGCACTTACAAAACATATATAGTCATTGAGTTATATAAATAAGCAAAATATTCTACGAATTTATTTTCTGCTTGAACCCAATTTGCCTGATAATGAGTTGAAAGAAGTCCTTGATTAACTCAATTTTTTTTGAAATATAAAGCAAGTGTTTTTAGTTTACAACTACTTTTAACAAATTAACAATAACAGAAAAGATTATGTTAAGATAGAAGATGACAACCTGAAAATTCTGATGAAAGACAATTGCAAGTCATCTATCAAGAGCTAACAACATCATAATTTTTTCACAAAATCTATCACAAAAACAAAAGATAAATAGTGAAATACATAAAATAAAATCCTCAAAACGACGAAACAAAGTTAAACATAGCACATCATAGGATGATTTCAAAAAAATAAAACCAAAACCAAAATCTAACATGTAGTATAGATCCTAAAAAACAAAGAACATGTTTTTCCTTCAAAAAATGTCATACGTTTTTTTATATATATAAATTTTGGTTCTTAATTGTTTTCCTTTCCATAAATAGATTTTTCCTTAAAAACATGTCATACGTTTTTTTATACATATAAATTTTGGTTCTAAACTTTTTTTCCTTTCCAGAAATAGGGTTTTCCCTAAAATGTTGCTAACGAAAAATTTTAACATTGCATTTAATTCCTTTTTGGTATGAGATTCTTCCTTATTTCTTTTTTTCTTTTATATACTAAATATTTGAATGATAATTTAATAATAATTATTTTTAAAAAATAGTGAAAAGACAATTTTGTTTATTGAGGAGTATTTTAATAAAGGGCAAAAAGTTTAAATCACTTTTTTTAGGGGCTTCACACTTTTAATATATATATATATAATGTCGGTTTGATTCGGGTTTGGTTTGACTTTTTTTTTGTTAACACCAAACCAAGAATGGTCGATTTTTTTTTTCTAACGCCAGACCAATCAAACCAAATCATAAGTCGATTTTTTTTCTCGGTTTGGTTTGGTTCATCGGTTTGGTTTGACTTGACGATTTGGTTTGTACACCCCTAGTTACAACAATTCAATAATATTTCTCTTATATTTCTCACATGGTATCAAAGTTTCCACGATCTTGGTAAAGAATCAAAGAGTTTCCGCTACCGGCGGGCGGCTATAATCCATATATGCCGCCCGTCTGGCCAATGACTGTTAGCAAAAGTTGGGTCACTGACTCACTGTGTATCTTTCTAGTGACTATTTTCTCATATCTTTGCATAGCACCATGCATCTGTCCGGTGACTACTTTTTCGTATCTATTTTTCTTAGCACCGTACTTCTTTTCGGTAACTATTTTCTCATATCTGATTTGCGTAGCACCGTACATCTTTCCGGACTATTGTCTCATATCTGAGTTGCATAGCACCATGCATCTTTTTAGTGACTCCTCAGATTTAATTTATATAGTTCCGTACGTCTTTCCAGTGACTCCTCAGATCATTTTAAGTAGGATCATTCCCTGATTCCGACCCTGCCCATATAATTTCTCTTTTTCATAGGATCGTGCCGTCATTCCGACCCTACTCATATAATTTCTATTTCTCAATAGGGTTGTGCCATCATTCCAACCCTACACATATTTCTCTTTTTCAGCAGGGTCGTGTCATCATTCCGACCCGACCCATATACTTTTTTTTTCCTGTCACTTTTCAGCCATCAAATCTAATAATCCGGCGTGTGAGCATGTTTCGGCTAAGTTTCCGATGACTTTCATATTCAAGATCTACTCGTCTCTTGATTTCGAGATGACTCATATATTTTATACCAGTTTTCGGCAATTTTACAGCGACACATCGACTTTACGGCAATATTTACTACTTTTTGGATCATTTTTTCAGTTTGTTCCGTTTCAATTGAGGTGTCCCAGACGTCCAAAGCAGTCCTTATCAGTTTTCTTGCAGATATCTTCACCAAGTCCCTCACCGATTCTCATATTAGTTACATCCATAACAAGCTTGATAAATATGTCTTCTATGCACCAGCTTGAGAGGGAATGTTAGAATATGAGTAGGAATAGGAATAGCATATAAAATCCTACTTGGAAAAGGATTGCAATGTAGTGTCCTATTAGGAAAAGGATTGGAATGTATTGTCTATATATAGGACCTCAATGTAATAATATAGTTACAACAATTCAATAATATTTTTCTCTTATATTTCTCACAAAGGTCATGTGGTTGAGGCACCTGATTCTATCGACCCATGGATCAAACATTTGCATAAATTTTACCAAAATCAATTGAAATATATTACTTGAACAGACCATAATACTTGCATGTTGTTTGATATTTCCCGTGTTGCCGGCATGAAAATGTTGCAGTAAATCGACCAATTGTCCATATTTCTCCATGGTGAGATTCACATTCAGTTTTTCCTACCTATGAACTACATCATCTCCTTGTACACACAGCATATTTGTAGGAGTTCCATGTACATTTGCGACTTTCCTCTACCCTTCCAATCAGGAATACCTATGTCTGCACATGAAATTTTGGTTCCGAGAATTGAACCTGATTTGTCTTTGTTTTTCATCATGATTCAACAGAGAAAAGCTTGTGCTATGGATGGTAAAGGATTCATCACCAAAATACTTTCCTGAACTGCAGTGTACACTTTGTTTAATACCATCAAAATTGGATTAACCTCCTGTCATGTTCTGCTTTATGAATGTGTTCCTTGGACTGCATGTACATTGGCAGTTGCACTGAGGTTTTGCACTCAAAAGTGTTCAGTTTTTCCCGGAGTTTCTTCATTCTGATATGATAGCTGGTGATATCTAAGGTCCCTTGTGATGTCTAAGGTCCCTTGCGATCGGTCGTTAATTACCTTCTGAATCTGACAGAGTTTTGCACCATTAATCTGATCGTACAATCCTCCAATTCAATCCACAACTCAACCACATATTCAAAATCCATGATGTAACCATATCATCACACGTCTCCCACAAACGATACTCTGGAGACTTCAAAACTGCCATTTTGCATTCTCCATTGATGAATCCAAGTTTCTTCTTCACTATAAGAGATCAGATTACATCTCTTCTCCAATATCTATATCCAAGGAGCTGGATTGTCTGACGGATGCATGTACAAAGGGCTAGTCGAGTCCTGGCAGACTGATCCTCCTTGTCAGTAACAGCCATGGAAATGCTCAATCCATTGATGATTTTCAAGGAAAAATTCAGAAACTGAAGTGGAAATGAGAATCGATTACAGAAACTCTCACAAATCTGTAATTGCATGTCCAAACTCGATAATCAAATGCGGTCAATTGCTGATGCAAAAAGAACGATCTGCTAATCTGCAAAGAATGAATTTAGGTCTTCGAGATAGAGCAAGGCTCTGATACCAAAGCCAAAGTACAGCGGATAAACTGAGCTCTGAGATTAGCTCCTATGGTGACTTCCAGAGGGTTCTACAGACTACAGAGATGGAGTTCGAGAGCGATGGAAGGACGAATGTAACATTGTGAAATGAAAATGAAAGATCAACCTCTATCAGTTGTAATCAAGAGGATTATATACAAGAGATTAAGCAAAGAAACTATCTAGCTAATCTAACAAACTGCTAACAAACTAACAGCTGGCAGACCCCACTTCGCTTGTGCTAACTAACTAACTAATGGAAATATCTCAGCTACAACTAACAAGTACAACACATTATAGCTATAAATACTTCTCAATAAGTTTAATGAGCCTTGAGACTTACCAAGAGACCTCTTGAAAGACAATATTCTCTAATAGTGCATTCAAAATGAGATTGAACATAAGGCTTGTTAGTAGCAGCTTCTGCATGGGAAGAAGTATTATTAGACAACTTGATGCTCGGGCTCGGTCTTTCTGTTACATTTTCAAGAAATTAAATATGACAAATGATACATGAAAATATTAGCAGAATTCAAATATCCATCCCCACCTTTGGACTAATTCAACATTAGTTTTTCTTATAAAATCAGTATCATTTGGCTTATGTATCATTTCCCATTACAAGTTGCGCAATTTAATCAAGAAAATGACACTTCTATATAACACTTCGATTACACCATCTCAAGAAGAAACAACAACAACATACCCAGTGTATTCTCATATAGTGAGGTCTAGGGGGGGTAAAATGTACGCAGTCCATACCTGATACCACTACCTCCGAAGAAGTATCTCGAGGAAATAGAAAGTGTAAAATTTATTTTCTTAATTTGTAACTATGCTTTGTATGATCTAAAATGTTTGTATGAAAAATTATTTAATTTCATGAAAGAACTTTTACAGAGCAATTAACTTAATTAATAAATCATTTCTAGCTAGCAGGGACAGATCTAGGTTCAAGCAAGGGGGTTTAATAGAATTTCTTTTGCAGAAAAAATTATAATGTGCAAATAAGATAGAAATGAATCTGTTTTTACTATGTAACTGTTGAATCTTCTTGACACAAGGAACGATTATAATATAGCGATAGTAAAAAAAAAATCATCAAAAGAATAAGAGGCTGGTTATAAGATGAGAAACTTGCCTTGAAACGTCTTCATTGGAATTTCTCCATCAGTAAAAACTTGAAATTTCCAGATTGGTGTCTTTCCATTAGTGACAACCTCGAACTTAATACGATCTCCCTCCTTCGAACAATTTTCAGCGATGAGCTTACGCAATCCATATCCAATGTAGGGTTGAGCTTGAGTACCGCCGAAACTTAGCTTTAAATTCCACGATCTTTGTCTTTCATCTCTTACAATCAACCCGCACTTCTTGTTGGTGAGCCCATTTGCAATTGCAAATTTTTTAGGTACATACTGACATGGTGTATATAAGTGTATAAACATTTGAACACGTCATTACGAAATTCACGTTCTTCAAACTTTCACTGAATTTATAACACCAATCAACAAAGAAAAAAAAAACAAAATTGTGCAATGCTTCCGTTAGCCCAGTGGCAGAGACAACGGTGGAGCTAGGATTGAAACTCTATGGATTCTAGATTTTAGAAAGACTATTTCAAGTGCTAATAAGTGGGTTCTAAGTTTAATAATAGTCCATATTTAATGAATATCTTAACACAAATACACTGTTAAAGCAAAAAATATTAGGTTAGGCCGAACCCAGACTCAGGCTTATACCTCTGCCCCCCCTGCCCCTGACGTCCAATCAAAAGCATTAGAACCCCAATCGACTCAAATTAACAATTATTCAATATTACTTGCACAAGATGATGCATATGATATTGCTTTAGCCTAAGATTGGCAGTGTAAAGATTTTTTTACATTATGAGATGTTTACCATTTCTTCGGCTACCAATTAATGCTCACCATAGAAATTTACTTACAATTGCATAATAAGTGGTGCAAGCTGGCCCGGACACCATGGTTATAAAATAAAAATTACATAATAAGTAATCTGATTTGATTAAAAAAAAAAAAAGATTTACACTATTGGAGTATAGAAAACTTATTAAACTGTTAAAAACATGGCACACATGCTTCCTTTAGTGCAATGAGTCTTGCAACTTACCAAGAGACCTCTTGAAAACATTTTTTCAGTAATAGTGCATACAAAATGAGATCGAACAAAAGGCTTGTTAGTATCAGCTTCTGCATGGGAAGAAGTCATATTTGGCAAGTCGATGTTGGGGCTCAGCTTTTCTGTTACATTGTAAAGAAATAAAATACAATCAGACCAGAGTCATCCTCTGTGACAACATTTCACTAAATCTACCAAGTTTTCTATGAAACCATTTCTTTTGTATGTTAAATTACATGTTCTCTATAATAACATTTTGCAAAAAGTATACAGAGAGGTCAACTGTGTAACAAATGATACTTGAAAGGATTAACATAATTTATTTTTTTTGAGAAAGGTAACATTTTTGTATATTAATCATCAGCTCAGGGCTGGTATCCAAAAATTTACAACATATGGAGTAACAACAAAAGAGAAAAAGGAAAAAGAAAAGCTATCCCTAGATCCTCCTCCATCTTTTAAGGATCCTAGTAGGTCTACAATAGCCACGGGGTCATCTATATAGTCAGAACTACACCTATCCGTTCATTTGATCTTGTGTAATGGACTGTTCTTGTTCTCAAAACATCTAAAATTTCTCTCCTTCCATATGGTCCACCAGATAACTGGTGGGACAATTCTCCATCTTCTCTTATCAAAACTACCAGTGCCTTCCAAGTTCCAGCTTACAAGAGCCTGTTCTGCTCTTTCAGGAACAGTCCAGATTATGCCTCTGAAACTAGTAAACAGATTCCACAACTGCACAACCACTTTGCAATGTAGAAACAGATGGTTGATTGTCTCTGCATACTGCTCACAAAAGAAACATCTTGGACTTAAATAGACGTGTAACAACAGCCTCCGTAACCACCAACCAAGTAAAGATAGCCGCTTTACGTGGGATCTTTACCTTCCATATAAGTTTTCAAGGTAAGAACCTAATTGGATTTCCCAACTGGTTCATTTATCTATAAGCAGAACTGACAGTGAATTGACTTACTTAGACAATTCCATCTGAGAGTGTCTTCTCCTTCCTTGAGGCATGAACCTGTCAAGTGTGCCATAAAACTCAGCTAGTCTCTCCAATTCCTAATCGTGCATTAATCTTCTACAGGTCCGATTTCATCCATGCTCAGACCATACTTCTTGAAGTGTAGACATCTGGTGTTGATTCAGATTATAAATATCTGGGAATAAGCACTTGAGACTTCCATTCCCGAGCCACTTATCTTCTCAAAAATTGATCTTCCTGCCATTGTTCACCTTGAAACTAGTATTTATAGAGAAACCATGCCATAGATTCCTAATTGATCTCCAACAACTAGTTCCGCATGCAGTTACTTCCTTTGTTTTCCAGAACCCTTCCTTTTCATGTTTGGGTTGGATCACCTTCCCCATAGAGACTGATCTTCTAAAGTAAATCTCCACAACCACTTCATGAGAGGACTCTTGTTTTGTTTGCTCAAATTTCTGATGGCTAATCCACCTTGCTTCTTGGACAGTAGCAAAGTTTTTCATTTGACAAGATGGAAACCTTTATATTCTTTTTCACCATGCCAAAGAAAATTTCACCTCCTCTTCTTCAAAATTCATTTCTAGCCAAATTTTCTCTTCTTGAGCGATAGTGTTGAGATTTTCAAAGCTTGCTTTACGCCTCCACTGTTCATCCTCCCTCTTGGTAAAATCTCAAAATCTCATTTATGATTGTAATCAGATGGAAGTGAATATCTTTTTTTTCTAAACTGGTAACTTTGTATTCCTCAACATTGAGGATATGTTGGCCATCTCCAAAAACAACAAACTACATTACACAAAAAAAGACCGAAATACTTACAAAGCTCCTAAGTGGATTCATCTTTTATATTCCGCTCTTTACACCAAAAAACTAAAGTTGCAGTTACTTTCCACTTAATCTTTTCTATTGTACATTCTTTCCCTTCATCAGTACTCTTATTTCTTTCCTTAGATGCAGGTCGGTACTGTCCTCCACCACCTTTTTTGACTCTCGCTACCTCCCCTTTTTAATCCAGCAAACTTAGAAGATCTAATGTGTGTTCAGGCATGATCCAATTCAGGCTGGCTAAATTGGTGAAAAGAGCCCAAATCTTTGTTGTTACTTTGCAGTGAAGGAAAATGTGTTTGTTAGTTTCTTGAGCCTCTTTGCACAGAAGGCATCTTCTGCATAGCTTCATGAGTCACGCAAGCTCTCCTGGCTACCAGCCAAACAAAACATTAGCTTAGTAGGAGTTGCACTCTTCCATATAGCATTCCATGGTCCTGTTTTACTTCCTGCAGTTGTAGTCAAACCCTATTTGTAAATTTTGTTTACAGAAAATAGGCCACCAAAATGATGTCTCCGTATCAGTTTGTCTGCTTCCATGTTGGTACCAGGAAAATTCCAATAAAGGCCAGCATATCAATAACCCATGTTATCTCCCAGTCATTTGGTAATCTCCTGAAAACCATATTCCAACTCTGTGGAGACCATATTTCTTGTATTTTGTCATCCTGATTAAACAAACAGATGGAAAATAAACCACGGTACAAACTCGGTAATATCCCTTGTCCACACCAATTTTCCTTCCAAAACAGAGCTCTATCTCCCGTGCCGACCCTTATCTTTGTGTTATCCTTGAAAGCTATCCAAAGATTTCTGATAGTCCTCCATACTCCAACCCCATAAGTACCCGCCACTACATTTGAACACCACTGACCCTCTTGACCATACCTGTGTTGTATTACCTCCTTCCATAAAGCCTGTTCTTCCTGGTTATTTCTCCAAAACCATTTAGTAAGTAAGCTTTCATTTTGCAACTTTAAATTCCTCACTCCCAACCCACCTTCTGCTTTAGCTTCCTCACTCCCAACCTATCATACCTTCTGCTTTGTTGTACTGAAGCCCATTTAACCAAACTGAAGGTTTTTCAATCTTATTACCTTGTCAAAGAAAGTTCCTCCTCAAGGTTTCCAAGGCTTTGACAACCATGTTAGGAATGGGAAATAGAGACATCGCATAGGTTGGCAAGGAGTCAAGGACAGAGTTAATGAAGGTGACTCTACCACCAAGAGAGCGATACTGAGACTTTCAAATTGCTAACCTTTTTCTCCGATTTTTCAATTATATTATCCCATATACTAACCGCTTTATGCTTGGCGCCCAAAGGCATGCCAAGGTATACAGTGAGAAACTCTTCTACCTTGCATTTCAGGATGCTAGCCAAGACTTGTATCTGATGGACCTCTTTAACTAGGAAGATGCTACTCTTTCTCCATTTTTCTTTACGCCCAGAACATGCTTCAAATATCACCAGAATCACCCTAATGTAGCAAAGTTGTTCCTTTTCTACTTCACAAAAATAACTGTATCGTCAGCATATAGTAGATGAGTCAGCTCCATAACTTCATTTGCGCTATTCATTATGTTGAAACCTTTTATCAAATTATTAAGAGATGCATTCCACATCAAACTATCTAAGCCCTCCATAGCAATGACAAACAAGAAAGGGGACAACGGATTCCCTTACCTTAGACCTCTCTCTGCTGAAAAAAACTACAGGTTCTCCATTTAAAACTCTATCCATTTGAGCCATCTAGGCCCAAATCCCATTGCCTTGGAATATCAATGTAAGACCCCGCAAAGTCCTAAGCTTTACTCAGTCCCTTAGAGCTTGATGAGGGGTCCCCGACTTAGAAAAAAATTCAGCTAAGTATTCATACTTGAGTTATTTTAGCCTTCGTAGTTTGGCAATCTTAGTTCACGACCTTTCCGACCGTAGGTTGTCGATTTTCAAATTGATTCATGACCAGGGTCACTTGTAGGTCATCTCGGGTGAGTTTCGGGTCTTTCCGACTAGCGTAAGGGCAAGTTCGGATGCCCAAAACAATGAGGTCTCGCGATAAGCTCGCGTCGTGAGATTCATTTCTCGTTTCTGGAAGTCGCGTCGCGAGATTCATTTGTCGTTTCTGGATTTCGTGTTGCGAGATTCATTTCCCGTTTCTGGTAGTCGCGTCGTGAGATCCATTTATTATACGGAAAGAAAGGCTAAGAGGGCAGTTTTGTCCTTTCCCCCTCACCCACGTCAGCTATAACACGAAATTAATCATCCTATAGGGAAAAATTTTATTCTTTATTCATAAACTCTCTCAAGAATAAGCCCTAGCTTCAACAAGTTCAAGAATTTAATCTCAAGAACTCCCTCTAATCTTCCCGAATTTATAAATCCAAGTATGTGACGTGTTCATCCAAGGGCCCCGTTCACCCTTGGAGTTCAAGAAACCCTTTTTAAAATCTTAAATCATGATTTTCATGTTGTGGGTTGTCTGTATTCATGTTAATCTTGTTGCATGATTTCCAAGATGATATCTTGAATGAATTTCACGAATTTATGTTAGCATATGGGTTGAAATCCTTGAAATTGAATTGATTAATGTAGCCATGATGTATTGAATTATTATTCATGCCCAAGTATAATGTGATGCCTCTCATGTGTTTGTCAAAATGCCTAAGTAAATTGTTTTGCGTACTTCTGACATGATAGTATGCATCCTTATACATGTACAAGTTCAAGATTTACAAGTGTTGGATGAAATGCCTTAGCAAGTGAATTATGAACATGTGGCCATTGTTGTGCCTTCAAGATTTATGTTATGTTTTACTCTTTATGCTATCGAATCCTGGGGTAATTTAATACCCGACAATTTAGCTGTATACCTAGAGCCAGTGTCAGTTACAGAATAGTCTCAGTCAGGTCACGATCAGTAGTACTCTTAGTCAGCTTCAGAACTCAGGGAAATTCAGTAAATTCAGTACTAAGCCAGTCCAGTTCAGTATTCAGCTCAGTCCTCAGTAAACTCAGTCAGTTAGCAAGATTCAGTAGTATTCCATCAGTCAACGGAACTCAGCGAAACTCAGTACAGTTCAGTCAAGCAGTATAATCAGTAACAATTCAGTCAAGCCTAGTATGAACTAGGAAACCAGTTCAATGTCTATTCAGTTGGGAGTAGGATTCAGCACCGAGTGAACCCAAGGATGGGGACTCACCTGCCAGTAGAGGGTGTGATTCTTAGAAGCAATCCTTGAGTTCCAGAACTACGTAGCCAGCGTAGGTTGTGACATCAAACCTGCCAGTTAAGCGTTAATGAGGTATTTTAACCTGTCAGTTGAGGGTTCCACCGTTCTCATTAGAGTACCTACCAGATAAGGGTATCCCTTCAGTTGTCTTTACCCGTAGCACGGTACTGACACCCTTCCAACTGGGTTACAGGTTGGACCCCAGATCTAATTAGACAAGGGGCATGTCGGTTACATGATTACCTCTCACAGTCAGATTCAATCTCAGATTAAAACTCAGTTCAGTTCTACAAAATCGGGACTATCAGCTATAGTCACTCAGTTCTACAGAATCGTGACTATCAGATATAGTCACTCAACTCAGTACGGAACACAATATAGTTCCACAGATTTCAGGACTGTCAGATACAGTCATTCAGATAATTAGTAATGCAGTATCAGTATACAGTATACTCAGATATTAGATAATCAGTATTCAGTATTCAGTGCTATCACGATTTCAGTTACAGTCTATGTATTCATGCACGTACTCTCATTCAGTCCTATTCATGTTGTTCAGTTAGTATTGTTCATGCATCATGAACCCATGTATTTCAGCCTACCTCACTGAGCATACCAGTACATTCAAAGTACTGACGCATGCTTTTTTTTTGCGCTATGATGTTTTATATCATAGGTTCAGACACACGGGCTCCAGAGCATCCTTAGTAATACAGACTTTCAGCAGACAGAGTAGTGGTGAGTCCTCATATTTCGAGGACATGATTATCTTTAGCATTTCAGTTATTTCAGCAGTCAGTCGGAGTTAGCTGGGGACTTGTCCCATCAACTCTATATTTCAGACAATCTAGAGGCTTACCAGACTAGAGTATTTTCAGACAGTTATTTTCAGTATACAGATTTCAATATGCAGTATTGTTTCCAGATTTGAACCTTATGGCAGTTTTCCGCGTTTATTCCTTTATATTGTTATTACAGTGTCATTATTATTCAGTGCTCACAGCAGGTACCAGTCATGGGTTAGCTAGTGGTCTTTCGAGATTGTTAGCGCCGTGTAGCGTCCGGGGTACAGACTCGGGGCATTACAATCAATCAGGAAGTTCCAATTCAGGTGCTCTTAAGCTTTTTCTATGTCCAACTTGCACATAACTCCTAGAACATCCCCTTTGATATTGGTGTGAATGCACAGTAGCAATTAGAGCAGCATCCATTGTCTGTCTTCCTTTGATAAATGTCATATGGTGCTTATTTACTAACTTATTTATCACCTTCTTCAGTTTCTCTCCCAAAACCTCGGCAATGATTTTGTAAACACCAGTAATTAGGCTGATAGGCTGAAATCTCTCAGTTCATTTGCCCCTACTCTTTGAAATCAATGCCACAAATGTTGCAATAAATCTCGTCTCAAACTTCTGATGATTGTGGAAATATTGGACGGTCTGCATCAAGTCCTCCTAAATAGTTTCCCAGAAAGCATGAAAGAAGGAGATAGCATAAACATCCGGGCCAGGTGCCTTATTAAGGGCGCACATTTTAATCCCTTCCGGCTCCTCTTCCTCTTCAAAAGCTCTAGAAAGCCAGATCTGATCCTCTACAATAATACTTTGGACATCAAGGATGGACAATGAGGGTTTCTAAGTTTCTGGCTTCTTATATAATTGTTGATAAAATTCCACTATAGAGTTCTTGATGACCACTGGATCAGAGGACATTTCAATTAACCGAGTCAATGGTATTGATTCTCTTGTGAGCTGGGGCCATTCTATGAAAATACTATGTGTTTTTGTCTCCATTTTTCATCTACTGCATTCTAGGGCTTTGCCTCCAAAAAACTTCATTTCGAGTGACCTCCACATACTCCATCGCTAGTTGCACCTTCATTAGTTTCATCATCAATGAGCAGTTTAACCTCTTGCATAAGTTCCATGTTCCCAATTTGCTCTAGAATGTGATCCTTTCTTCCCTTCCAATTCCCCTTATTCTCCTTGCTCCATTCCTTGAGTTTTGATTTCAAGAAACTCAATTTAGAAGCTAGCTTGAAGCCAGGTCTTCCAGAAACTTCAACTCCATCATTCTGGACTCTTGAAACCTTTCACATTTAGCCACCATTTTTCGAATTTGAAATAGGATCTCCTGAAAGCTTCATCTCCACAAGTCAACAAAATGGGATTATGAACAGAACCCAAACTAGGAAGGGTGCTTTGTCTAATATGGGTAAGCATTCCATCCCAAAGGAAGGAGTATAAATATATATCAATCCTAGAGGCTTTGTTTTGATTAGCTCCTCCTCTCCAAGCGTATGATCCCCCAAATAATAGGTGAGCAAGATATAAATACAATACATTAGGTGCTCACTTAGGAAAGAAGAAACTAAAGAGGGATTCCTACAAATTTGCTAGCTAATTAAGCCTATGTATATTACAAAAATGATGTCTATATACATTTTATAACACTCCCCCTCAAGTTTGAGCATATTTTAATCATGCCCAACTTGTTACATGGGTAATCAACACGAGTCTCATTCACTGTCTTTTTGATCTAATCAGCTAGTTGCTCTCTGTCTTCACGTAGCTAGTAGAAATCAAATTTTCTTGAATCTTCTCACGAATAAAGTGACAGTACACCTCAACATGTTTAGTTCTTTCATAATACACTGGATTTGAGGCAACCAAATTTTTACTGTCATACGATGACATAGCTCCATATTCAGATTCTGCACGAGAGAGTGTTGCAACACTTTGCTTCTTACTTCTCCATGCTATCAAGTTCCCTCCAACAAAGATACAATAGCTTGTAGTGGATCTTCTATTAATTTTGAAACCAGCCCAGTCAGCATCTACAAAACACTCGATACAAGTATGGTTGTGATTGCTATACAATATGTCAGGTCCAGGAGCTCTTTTCAAGTAACATAAAATATGTTCCAAATCTGCCCAATGTTTGACCGTTCTAACAACACTTATTACAAAAGCAATATCCAGAAGGGTCACCTTGAGGTAATTTAACTTCCCACTATCCTTCTATATCTCTGGATCATCAAAGGGTCTCCATCATCTTTCATAGGATGCACATTGGGAACCATTGGAGTACTACAAGGTTCGACTGCCAACTTTCCAGTTTCTGCAAGTAGGTCAAGAATATATTGTCTCAGATAGGGAAGAATTCCCTTCTTGCTTCTATTTACTTCTCCTCCCAAGAAGTATTTCAACTGGCCGAAGTCCTTTGTATGAAACCTGGTATGCCAGAAATACATAAGGGATAAGATCCCCACAGAATCACCTCCTGTGATGACAACGTCATCAACTTATACAACAAGAAGGATAGTGTCAGCTGCAGATAGTTGATAGAAGACAGAGTGATCACATCTGCTCATTTTCAACCCAAACTCCAGAACTACCTCACTGAACATGCCAAACCAAGCCCGAGGACTCTGGTTCAACCCATACAAACACTTCATCAAATGACAAGACTTTCCTATACCCAGCTGAGCAATAAAACCGGGTGGTTGCTCCATATACAGTTCCTCTTGAAGATCACCATGAAGGAACGCATTCTTGATATCCAACTGAAGTAAAGATCAATCCTTAGAAGCAGCTAGAGAAATGAACAAGCGAATAGAAGTGAGTTTGGCAACTGGAGAGAAGCTGACTGAATAATCCACCCCGTACGTCTGAGCATATCCTTTAGCCACAAGGCTGGCCTTAAGTCTTATCAATTTGATTGCTTCTCCTGTGAGAATTGGCTACTCAATGAAAAATTTTGTTGTTCCTATCTCCTTACTTAAGCCACAAAAATCTAGATTTCTGACTCCAGGACACCACTTTAATCTGTGCTATTTCCTTCGTTTTAGCTTTAGATGAATTGTTCCCACTATGACATATGCCTGACTTCAGTAGCTTGCTCAAGGATAGTTAACCAACATCCTTTCCTTCTGAGCTTCTAGTCTCCCAGTAGTCTCTCTGTTCCAGCTAGTAATCTCTTTATTTAGATTTCTACTCTTATGAGATAGGACAAAATCTGGACTACCACCAATGATGTACGTCAACCACCAACCTTTGATCATTTCAGAGAAATCTTCTGTTTTTAGCCACATATTTTCAAACTTGAAATAGGAGGAATTAGTGTTTGAATCACCGCTTACCAGAATCAAAGGTCTGTGGTCTAATATAACTCTAGGCATGGCTAATTGTGCTATAGCATTGAAAGTACCATTCCACTCCGGGGAGATTAGAAACCTGTCTATTAAGGATGAACAGAATTTAAATATCCACCCCGCCTTTGGCTAATTCCATATTAATTTCTCTTGTAAAGTCAGCATCATCTGATTAATGTATTGTTTCCATTACAGATTGCAAAATTAATCAAAAGAACAATTTCCATAAATACAGAAAAATGAAAGTTGAGGACCGAAACTGGCCTTCACAGATTTCAACCTATAAACTTGAATGAATACATACACAACAAACTGCACTTTCATTAAACTTTGATTTAAAGCCAGTTAAGATGAAGTACTCTAGTTATAACAAGAAGCAGCTAAAATGTACTTTTTTACATAACATTTCAATAACACCATCTCTAGAGGAACAGAATGTGTAAGTTTATTTTCTTCATTTGTGACTATGCTTAATTAATAAATCATTCCTAGCAGGGGGTTAAATAGAATTCCTTGCGGTGAAAATTATATGTGCAAATAGGATTAAAACGGATGTTTTAAATTATAAGTAAACTGTTCAATCTCCTTGATGTAAGGAAAGATTGTAATATAGCAACGATAAAAAAGATCATCAAAAAATAGGAGGCTGGTTATAAGATGAGAAACTTGCCTTGAAACTTCCTCACTGCTGTCTCTCCACCTGTAACAACTTTAAATTTCCATATTGGTGTCTCTCCATTAGTGATAACCTCAAACATAATATCATCTCCCTCCTTTAAACAATTATCAGCGATGAATTTACGAAATCCATCCCCAATATAGGATCGGGTACTGCCGGAACTTAGCTTTAAATTCCACGACCTTTGTCTTTCATCTCTTACAATCAACTCACACTTCTTGTTAGTGAGACCATTTGCAATTGCAAATTGTTTGGGCACATTCTGACATGGTGTATATAAGAGGAAAAACATTTGAACACATCATTAAAACTTCGAATTTTCACTGAATTTATAACATCAATTGACAAAGAAAACAAAAATTGTGCAATGCTTTCTTTAGCCCTATGGCAGAGACAAAGGCGGAGCTAGGATTGCAATTTTATGGATTCTAGAGTTTAGAACGACTACTTCAAGTGCTAATAAGTGGGTTCTAAATTTAATATCTGTCCATATTTAAAGAATTTCTCGACGCAAATACACTTACACTATTTAGGCAAAATTTATTGGGTTTGCCGAACCTGTATCCGGGCTTCTACCTCTGCCCCTGACTTCTAATCAAAAGCATTAGAACCCCAATTGCCTCATTAACCAGCATGGAACCCTACTTTTAACAATAAGTCGATACTATTTATACAAAACAATATATATGGCATTGCTTTAGCCTAAGATTCTTGAAGAGACTGGAAGAAATGAGTTTTGAGACATACCAAGGAACTTCTGAAAAAGGCAATATTGTCTAGTAGTGCATTTAAAATGAGATCGAGCAAAAGGCTTTTCATGAGTAGCAGCTTGACAGTATAAAGAATCTTTTTACATTATGAGATAGCAGGTTTGCCATTTCTTTGGGCTACCAATTAATACTTATTGTAGAAATTTACTTACAATCACATAAATAGGTAATCATTTATGTAATCTGATTGGGTAAAAAAAAATTACAGTATTGGAGTATAGAACTAATTAAACTGTAAGAAACATGGCAAACATGCTTCCTTTAATGCAATGAGTCTCGAGACTTACCAAGGTACCTCTTAAAAAACAATATGGTCTAATAGTGCATTCAAAATGAGATTGAACAAAAGCCTTGTTAGTAGAACCAGCTTCGGCATGGGAAGAAGTCTTATTTGACAAGTCGATGTTCAGGCTTGGTGTTTCTGTTACATTGTCAAGAAATTTAACACAGTAAGACCACAGTCTTCCTCTATAACAACATTTCACTATAACGACCAAGTTTTCTATGAAACAACTTTTTCTGTTATGTTATATTATATGCTCTATATAACGGCATTTTGCAATAGCAGCTAAAAGATATCCAGACAAACGAGTTTGGTTCAGAGAGAATTGACCATATGACAAATGATACTTAAAATTGAACAGAACTCAAATATCCACCCCCTACCTTTTGGCTAATTCCAGGTTAGATTTTCTTACAAATGAAGCATCATTTGGTTATTGTATTGTTTCTTTTACATGTTGAATAATTAATCAAAAGACTAACAACAACAACATACCCAGTACACTCCCACAAAATGGGGTCTGGGAAGGTAGAGTGTATGCAGTTCATATCACTACCTCAGAGGTGAGGCAGAGAGGATGTTTCCTGTAGCCCATGCTCAAGACCAAATAACATAAGAAAGACATAATATAAGAACAAGAAACAACGGACAGTAACAAAACAAGAGACAGTAGCAGAAACAAGATTATCACCAAATAATACCACCAACAATCTACCCAAAACAACAAACAACACCCAAAAACTCAAAGAACAAGACACTACCCGTGAAATGCTACAACTAGTAGCAGGGATAACAAAACAAATGCTCTTATCTGCGGGCCTCCTTTCTACTAACCTTCCACCCTAATACGCATCCTCCACACCTTCCTATCTAGGGTCATGTACTCAATAAGATGTAACTGCTCCATTTCATGTCTAAGTACCTCCCTCTAATATTTATTCAGTCTACCTCTACCTCGCCTGAATCTATCCATAGCCAACCTCGCGCACCTCCACAGTAGGGAATCCGTGCCCTTCCTCATCTACCTCGCCTGAATCTATCCATAGCCAACCTCACGCACCTCCACAGTAGGGAATCCGTGCCGTTCCTCATCACATACTCGAACTATCTCAACCTCGCTTCACGCATCTTATCTTCTACCGAAGTCACTCCCACTTTGTCACGGATAACTTCATTTCTAATCCTATCCCTCCTAGTAAACTCACACAACCATCGCAGCATCCTTTATCTCTGCCACTTTCATCTGTTAAATGTGCGAGTTCTTGACTGGCCAACACTTCGCCTCATACAACATAGTTGGTCTAACCTCCATAAATCATATAAAAATGGAAGTAAGACCGAAACTAACCTTCATAGATTTTAATCTTTAAACTTGAATGAAACATACACCAAACTACACTTACATTAGACTTCCAATTAAAGCCAGCTAAGATGAAGTACTCTGGTTTTAACAAGAAGCAGCTAAAAAGTACCTTGTACCTAACATTTCAATAACACCATCTCTATAGGAAACAACAAACAACAACAACATACCTAGATTAGTTTCAGAATTGGAGTTTAGGAAGAGTAGGATGTACGCATACCTTACCCCTACCTAGGGTAGAGTTTCTCATAGACCCTCGGCTCAAAAGAGTAGTTTTCGAGACAGAATTGCAAGAATAATATGAAAACAAAATAGCAAGAAACAAAGCAAATGAAGCAATGGGTAGTAATAAGCAATAAAGTATAAGAGACTATGTGATGACTTAATAACTGCCGACATCTCCCGCATAAAGTGAGACAATGCTTAGCTACTTACTAGCCTTCTACCCTAATCCCCAACCTCCAAACCTTCCTATCTATACGAAATACTTATGTCCCTAGTACGAGCTCCGTTAATGATAAATTCGCATCAATTCGTCTATTACTAAGGAAACTAGGAACGAGCTAAGGGTCGAATACCGGTGCAACCCATCACAATCAGAAAGTGTTCTAATTAACCTCCCACTGGTCTAACCGGTCTTGACTCCATCATACATGTCTATAATCACCCTAATGTAAGCCAAAGGTACACATTTAGACTTCAAATATCTCCAAAAAAAAAAAACCTTTCTATGGACTTTATCGTAAGTCTTTTCTAGGTTAATGAACACCATGTATAAATCTCTCTTCATGTCCCTATATTGTTCCAATATTCTCCTTACAAGGTGAATGTCTCCTATAGTTGATCGCCCAGCATGAATCTAAATTGGTTCTCAAAAATAGACAGACCCCTCCTCATCCTCATCTCGACCACTCTCTACCACTCTCTGCCAAACTTCTATAGTACAATTTAGTAGCCTGATACCCCTATAGTTGTTGCAATTTAGAATATCACCCTTGCTCTTGTACAACGAACCCATTATATCCCCCTTCATTCTGCTAGTATCTTAAATGTCCAAAATATGACATTAAACAACTCAATTAGCCACACCATACCTGCCTACATACCTCCATAAATCCACCGGGATCTCGTCTGGCCTGATCACTCTCTCCCTTCTTATCTTACGAATAGCGTTTTAACCTCTATAGCGTCTATGCACCGGCAATACTCAAAATCTCTACAAATATTGAGATGTTCTAACTCCCCTAGAATGATATCCTTATCCCTCCTGCATTTAAGAGCATATATGTTTGCCATCTCCATCTAATATGGGCCTCTTCTACCAACAAGTCACCATACATATCCTTGATAAACTTCAATAGGTCCAGGTCACAGAATATCCGCTCCCTCACCTTGACAAGCCTATATAACTTCATATCCCCGCCTTTGCAGTCAAACTCTCCCTACAAGTACTCAAAAGTTGTTTTAGCCACTGTGATTGCTAGTTTCACTTTCTTCTTCGTTTATATTTCTCTATTTCTCCTCATCTAAGCTTTCCATTAATGTCATGCAAGCAACCTTTTTAGCTTTCACTTTTGCTTGGACATCTCCATTCCACTACCAATCCCTTTTATGCCCACCTGAGCTACCGCTCGAGACCTTTAATACCTCTCTAGTTGCTTGTCCGTTGTAGTCAGTTGTCCTAGCCCACATATTACTGTCCCCGCTACTCCACCACCTCAATTCTAAAGGAAACAGAATGTCTAAATTTATTTTCTTTATCAGAGAATGGTCAAAAAACCCCGAAAGTATAACTTTTTGCGAGTTTAAATTTCAAACTATTAGATATTTGCGTTTCCTTACACTCTTTTTTGTTTAAATTTGGTGCCAAATGGCACTCCATGAGGATAATAAAAAGGAATGAATTGAAAATTTAAAAAAATTAAGAGATAATGGTCAAAACACACACCTAAAGCATCGTTTTTTTGCATGTTTCTTGCCTAAACTATCATGTGTTTGCATTAAGTTGTCATGCCTTTGGTGATTGTATTAAGACACTTGGCCTAGACAGCATCGAGGTGTGGATTGACAAATAGTTGGTAATAGTTTAGGTAGGAAATGCAAACACCTGAACTAAGGTATGAAACTCGCAAAAAACTGATACGTCATGTGTGTTTTTGACCATTATCTCTCTTTTCATTTGTAACCATGTTTGGAATCTCATGAAGAATGTTTTACGAAGCGATTCATTTAAATAAAAAGTCATTCCTAGAAGAGGCAAATCTAGGTTCATGCAAGGGGGTCTAATAGAAGTCTTTAGAGTGAAAATTATATTGTGCAAATAAGATAAAAATGAATGTTTTTTACTATATAACTGGTAAAGTTGTTATCATATGACCATGAGGTCACGGGTTCAAGCCGTGAAAACAACCCCTTGCAGAAATGTAAGTAGAGGTGGTGTTCAATAGACCATTGTGGTCCGGCCTATCCCGAACCCTGCCCATAGCGGCAGCTTTAATGCACCAGGTTGCATTTTTTTTTATTAAATCTTCTAGATATAAGGAAAGATTCTAATATAGCAACAATAAAAAAGATCATCAACAAAATAAGAGGTTCAATAAGAAGAGAAACTTGCCTTGAAACTTCCTCATTGGTGTTTGATAGTCTGTATCAACTTGAAATTTCCATATTGGTGTCTTTCCATTTGTGACAACCTCAAACTTAATACGATCTCCCTCCTTTATAGAATTCTCCGCGATGAATTTACGCCATCCACTTCCAATATAGGCTCGAGGTCGAGGATTGCTGGAACTGCATATCTTTAATTTCCATGACCTTTGTCTTTCATCTCTTATTATCAATTTGCACTTCTTGTTGGTGAGATCATTCGCAAGTGCAAATTGTTGAGGCAGAAACTGACAAGGTGTACGTATAAGTGTATAACCAATTAACTATTTGCACACATCATTAAATAGTTCATTACATTCTTCAAAATATTCACCGAATATATAACACCAATTAACAAAGAAAATAAAAATTGTACAATGCTTCCTTTAGCCCAGGGGTAGAGACAGGGGCGGAGATGGGATTGCAACTTTATGGATTCTCGATTTTAGAATGACTAATTCAAGTGCTAAAAAGTGAGTTATAAATTTGTACAATAAATTTCTTCACACAAATACTGAAAAACATAGTTTAAGAAAAAAAGATATTGGGGCCTCTAAACCCGTATTAGGGCTTCTACCTCTATCTCTAATTTCCAATCAAATGCACTAAACCCCCGTGGCCTCAACTTAAAACTAATTAACAAGTGTGCAACCCTAATTTTAACAATAATCCACTACTACTTGCACAAAATAATGTGTGGGGAATAACTTTAATCTAAGCAGGCATTTGGTCATAGATTTTCAAATTTTTTATCTGTTTGGCAGTGTAATTTGAAAATCCGATCTTCAAATATTTTCGAGTTCCTAGAAACAAGCTCAAACCAGTGACCAGTTTTGACTTTTTGGGACTTTCATTCACTGAACTTCAATTTTTTCAATTAAAATGTAGATCGAAACACAACTTCAAATTCCAAACTCACAACTTCAAAACTCAAATTTTTCGAGTTTCAAGTTTCAAATTCAAAATCTATGGTCAAATAGTTGCTAAGATTCATGAAAGAGTTTTGTCTGAAATGAGTTTTGAGACATACCAAGCAAGCTCTGAAGGAAAGGCAATATGGTGTAATAGTGTATTCAAAATAAGATCTTTCACAAGAATTGTCATCAGTAACAACTTCTTCTTCTTCCTCCTCCTCGACCTCATCCTCTTCCTCCTCGTACTCATCCTCCTCCTCCTCTTCCACCACGTACTCATCCTCCTCACCTTCCTCCTCGTCCACCTCCATCTCATCCTCGATCACGTCTTCTTGCATATACTCTGCATATTCTCTACTACATTGACTTGAATCAAAAATTGAAACTTCAAATTCCATATTTCCTTCATGACTAAACACCAATATATTTCCCACTTGCAAATCAAACTCCTTTACAAATTTCCCCCAATTACCCTCTTCCAGTTTCCGGCCATGCACCTTAACCCTCCATTTCTTACCATCCCTTTTCAGTACAGCACATTTAACATGTTCCTGTCCCTTCAAATACTTCAAGAAACCTATAGGTATTTTCTGCAGTAAGACAAAAAAATAGGTGGATTTAGGATTATCACTTACAGAATTCAAAATATGAAAAAGTAAAGGCACTAACTAGCTGGGGGGATCAACATGTACAATATAAAAAGTAATTTTAATCATGTATAAATAGTGTAATTTCCTAACGATACATAAAGAAGAATTTGTCTTGTCCCCTATAGGTCGTGGCAGAGCCAGGATTACAAGTGACAGAGTCAGGATTTTCACCTAGCGGTTCAAAATATGAACTAGCTAGGGTTCAACATGTACTATATATACACATAACATAATTTTAATCATGTATAAATAGTGTAATTTTCAGTCGATACATAAAGAAACAGTTAGTGTTGTCCTAGCAGTTGCCAAATCAGAATTTTCACTTAGGGATTCAAAATATGAAAAAGTAAACGCACAACCTAATTGAAGGGGACTCAACATATATTATGCATACATAAAACATAATTTTAATCACGTACAAATAATACAATTTTCCGTCCATAGATAAAAAGAAGAAAAAGCGTTACTTACAAGACCATTGTTGAAATCTGGCAAAATGGGTTTGAAAAAATGAGGTTTCTTTGGTGGGATTTTCATGTAAAACCAACTAGAATATGTAAATTAGTGTAAGAGGAAAGGTGGTGTTTTTGGTTCTTTTGTAATTCGGGGAAACTATGCAGTTGGAGGGGAATTAGTTAGGCATAAACGCATAATCGTAGCCTACTTGTGTATCAGCATGTAATTTAGGCTTTGTTTGGTGGAGTATACAAGAACAATGTAAAATATAATATATTAGTAATAATTGTAAGCATTAGTAATTTTTGTGTTAGTTATGTATTTATTATTTCTTATATATTATTTAGTTTGATGTATAAGAACTAATACAATCTTAAGAAATGTTTGTTTACAAGAATATCCTTAATTGATTTTGTATATTTTTTGCAACAAAGTTCTTTTGTCTTCTCACACATAATTAGTACTGTTGAACTAGTATATAGAGGTTTTAAGATTAACTGCAAGACTAACGTCTTTGCGTAGAAATGTTACGCCGATAGATTAACATAGTTGAAATAAAAATAAAATATAAGATGTAAAATTAAAAAATAGTCTTAATTTTTTAAATCTTTTTAAAGACCCTCGAAACAAAGCAAAAATATGTTATAATTATTTAAATCAACTATTCATTGTTGTAAATTAAAAGAAATTGTGAAATATTTTGAAAAGATTCATTATTGCAAATTAAAATGGCGGGAAAAGAAACGGTGAAATATTTTGAGAGGGAAATTGAGGAGTATTGAGGTCATTTAAAAAGTTAATGCATGTGTCTAAAATCTTTGTATTACCAATACATAGGAAATAGAGTGTATTACTAATACACACTTCAATACACAAAAGAGTGTACAATCAATGCTTGCATTAGTTATACATCGGTAAAAGGACGTACCAAATAAGATACTAGTAATACGCACTAATTAATGCATGCATTATATTTTATAATACACTCTACCAAACGACACCTTAGAGTGTGCAAAGTAAAGTTGAAGTTGTATTTGGCATGAATATAAATTAAAGGTTTTTGAAATTTTCGGAGAGAAATATGAATGAAAAATGAAAATAAATAAATTTTAAATTTATACGAAGTTAGAATAAGTAGATACACACCAGGAAATTGCATGTCATAGACCCAAATATGGATGACTTTAGATATTTCACCCCAATAAGAAATGTCTTTAAAGAATGACTTTCCTTAATTTTTTAGTATAGACAAGTACCATTTTACCCCTCTACACTTCAAATATATTTTAAAAAAATTTCATACTTATTTGTCTCTCAAATTTTATTTTTTATTATTTTTACTTTTTATTTTTTCTTTAATTTATTATTCTATTTTTTTTATTTCACTTTTTTATTTTTATTTTTATTTTATTATTTTCATTTTTTATTTTTTTCTTTAATTTTATTTTCATGTTTTAATTCATTTGTCTCAACCTTTATTTTTTTTTCTTTTTTCTCGAGCATTATTTTTTTCTTTTTTTAATTCGTTTGTCTTGAACCTTTTTTTTTATCAGCTCTCTTTTTTTTCCCTCATTTTTCTCAAACTTTATTTTTATGTTTTCTCTCATTTTTTATTTTCTCAGTTTTTTTAATTCTTCACTTTTTTCTTAATCTTTATTTTTTTCTTGCCTTTTTTTTCACTCTCTCTTTTTTTTATTTCTCTATTTTGTTTAATCGTTTTTTTCTTTTTTTTCAGTTCTCCCTTTTCCCTCATTTTTTTCAAACTTTATTTTTACTTTTCCTCTCATTTTTATTTTTCTTAATTTTTTAAATTCATCGCTTTTTTCTTGATCTTTATGTTTTTTCTTTCCTTTTTTTCCTCAATTTTTTTTATTTCTCTATTTTGTTTGATCATTTTTTTTCTTCTCAACTTCTATTATATTTTGCTAATAAATAAAAAATTAGATAATCTGAAAAGGAGTCTTCTTTTTTTTACATCAAAGCAAATTTAAGGGCATGAATTGTTGCTACGAAGTTCTTTGAAAAATCTTGAGATAAGTCATGTCTCTAAAGCGAGAGTTGTAGAATATCTCATAAATAAAGACATAATGTGGTAGTGTCAACTCTTGCCCGTGGGGCATAATTTATTATTTGAAAGTCCTTGAGCAAAGTCTTGTCTCTAAGGCAAGAGTTGTAGAACATCCCATAAATGAAGACATAACGTGGTAGTGTCAATTCTTGCCCGTGGGGCATAATTTGTAGTTTGAAAGTCCTTGATCTAAGTATTGTCTCTAAGGCAAGAGTTGTAGAACATCCCATAAATGAAGACATAACGTGGTAATGTCAACTCTTGCCCATGGGGCATAGTTTGTAGTTTGAAAGTCTTTGAGCTAAGTCTTGCCTCTAAGGCAAGAATTGTAGAACATCTCATAAATAAAGACATAACGTGGTAGTGTCAACTCTTGCCCGTAGGGCATAATTTGTAGTTTGAAAGTTCTTGAGCTAATAAGTCTTGCCTCTAAGGCAATAGTTGTAGAACATCTCATAAATGAAAACATAATGTGGTAGAGTCAACTCTTGCCCGTGGGGCATAATTTGTTGTTTGAAAGTCCTTCAACTAAGCCTTGTCTCTAAGGCAATAATTGTAAAGCATCTCATAAATGAAAAACATAACATGGTAGAGTCAACTCTTTTCCGTGGGACATAATTTGTTGTTTGAAAGTCCTTGATCTAAGTCTTGCCTCTAAGGCAATAGTTGTAGAACATCTCATAAATGAAAAACATAACGTGGTAAAGTCAACTCTTGCCCGTGGGGCATAATTTGTTGTTTGAAAGTCCTTGATCTAAGTCTTGCCTCTAAGGCAATAGTTGTAGAATATCTCATAAATGAAAACATAACATGGTTGAGTCAACTCTTGCCCGTAGGGCATAATTTGTTGTTTGAAAGTCCTTGAGCCAAGTCTTGCCTCTAAGACAATAGTTGTAAAACATCTCATAAATGAAAACATAACGTGGTAGATTCAACTCTTGTCGGTGGGGCATAATTTATTATTTGAAAGTTCTTGAGCCAAGTCTACCTCTAAGACAATAGTTGTAGAATATCTCATAAATGAAAACATGACATGGTAGAGTCAACTCTTGCCCCTAGGGCATAATTTGTAGTTTGAAAGTCCTTGATCCAAGTCTTACCTCTAAGGCAATAGTTGTAGAACATCTCATAAATGAAAATATAACGTGGTAGAGTCAACTCTTGCCCGTGGGGCATAATTTGTTGTTTGAAATTCCTTGAGTCAAGTCTTGCCTCTAAAACAATAGTTGTAGAACATCTCATAAATGAAAACATAACGTGGTAGAGTCAACTCTTTCCTATGGGGCATAACTTGTAGTTTGAAGGTCCTTGAGCTAAGTCTTGACTCTAAGGCAATAGTTGTAGAACATCTCATAAATAAAAACATAATATGGTAGAGTCTCCTCTTGCCCGTGAGACATAATTTGTAGTTTGAAAGTCCTTGAGCTAAGTCTTGCCTCTAAGACAATAGTTATTGAACATCTCATAAATGAAAATATAACGTGGTAGAGTCAACTCTTACCCGTGGGGCATAATTTGTTGTTTGAAAATCTTCGAGCCAAGTGTTGCCTCTAATACAATAGTTGTATACTATCTTATAAATGAAAATATATCGTGGTAGAGTCAACTCTTGCCCGTGGGGCATAATTTATTATTTGAAAGTCTTTGAGCCAAGTCTTGCCTCTAAGGCAATAGTTGTAGAATATCTCATAAATGAAAACATAATGCGGTAGAGTCAACTCTTGCCCATGGGGTATAATTTGTAGTTTGAAAGTCTTTGAGCTAAGTCTTGCCTCTAAGGCAATAGTTGTAGAACATCTCATAAATGAAAACATAACGTGGTAGAGTTAACTCTTGCCTGTGGGGTATAATTTATTGTTTGAAAGTCTCTCAGCTATGTCTTGCCTCTAAGGTAAGTTATAAAACATCTCATAAATCAAAATACAATGTGGTAGTATCAACTTTTGCCCATAAAATATAACTTCTTGTTTGAAAGACATAAGTCTTGCCTCTACAATGTAATAGTGTCAACTCTTGCCCATGAAACATAGCTTATTGTTCAAAAGTTGTAAGTCTTGCTTTTATAATGTGATAGTGTCAACTCTTACCCAGGAGATGTAACTTGAATGGAAGAAATCGAAGAAAAGAACAAAAATAATAAAAATTGTGAAAAAAGAAAAAATAAAGAAAAATATTAAAATAATAAAAATCAAAGAAAACATAGAAGTTGAGAGAGAATAGAAAAAAAATAAAGGTTGATAAAAAAAAAAGATTAAATAAATATAAAGGTCGATAAAAAATTTAAAAGAAAAAAGAAAAAAAATCAAAGAAAAAAAAAAGAAGTTTTTTTTGTAAAAGTAGACGTTGAAAGCTGTAAAGAAAAAAAGTAAGGGTTGAGAACAACTAAAAAGAATTAAAAAATAATTAAAAATAATATAAAGGAAAAAAGAAAAAAAAAAGAAGTTGAGAGGAAAAAAAGGAAAAAAGTAAGGGTTGAGAAATAAAAATAAAAAGAGAAATGAAAAAGTAAAAAATAAAAAATAAAAATTAAAGTAAAATTAAAAAGAGAAAAAAATAAAAGTTGAAAGATATAAATATAGAGTTTTTATCCATTATGAGGATCATTTATGTAATTTACTCTATTGATCAGGGGCAATTTTGTCTAAAAAAATATAATTAATAGATAAAAACTATTTTAAGAAAGCTTTTTTATTTGGGGCTAAAATTTGAAAATCACCCTAATTTAGGTCTATTTTTTAGATTCACCCGATACACACATTCATAGGCCCACACAACTCCAAATTCCAACTTTAATTTTTTTTTTTTTTTTAAAAAGAGTGATTATCTTTTTACTTTTATGGCCAAACAAGTAGTTACGTTGCAAAACATTGTATACAATAACATAAATCCGATTACAATATACAAAACTTTCATTTTTTTGAAAAAAAAAATATATATTTGAAAACATAATATACAATATATACGCTCAATATACAATAGCATACCAAATTTTAAGAGTTATTTATACACCCATAATAACATATAATTTTATACACTATTATACATCCTAAAATTTCAAACTTTGTCGGTTGATTTCTCTCAACGGCAAGCCAGAATCTTATGAAAATTTATGGAGACGTAGATCTAGTGATGGCCGATATCTCCAATAGGCGGTTCATTACCATGACAAAAATTGTTGGTAGTTTGCTTTTGAATTTTGTTAGGGTCATTTGGTTGGGAAAGAGTTATCTCGGGATAATTAAATTGGGGATTAGTTATTGCGGAATTAATTATCCCACCATGTATAAGGAATAACTTATTCCATTACTATGATATAAATGATGGGATCAATAATTTCAGTACTAACTAATACTTTCAATCAAACATGGGATAAACTAATTCTTCATTTTATTGCGAAATTATTTATCACTTATACCTCAAACCAAACAACTCCTTATAGTAATAAAGACTACATTTTGTGATTTTTCGTAGTTGTAAATGAAATTTTGAGACGATTCTTACTGCATTGGATCCGTCTCATCAATACCCATCATTTGGTTCTAAGTTTGAATCTTTGTAAGTTGGGGGAGGGTTGTGGCCCATGGCAACCCTCTAGGGTTAAGTTTAGAAATAGCCCTAAAATGTTCTGGTCTTAATATTTAGTCTCCCATGATTTATTTTTTACAAAAATGGCCTTATAAAATGGTGATCTTAATTTTTTGGCCCTGCTCAATAAGTTTGCCTATGAGGCAGATATCTAACGTTTACCATAAGGCAGACATTCGGGACATTTCAAGACGACAAACCTACATAATTACCCAGTAGTTCTACCTTATAGCAAAAGTTAGAAATTAAATATGATGTCTATAAGACAAACATTCTAACTTTTGTTCAGAAGGATGATGTTCAGGACATTTTAAAGCAATGATCTTGCTCAATTGATCAGAAATTATGCTTTGGTTGTTATGTAACACACTAAGTTTTAACTTTTGCCCATAAGGCAGACATTCAGAACATTTTAATATAATGAACTTATTCGTTTGACCACAAGTTCTGTATTACAGGTAAATGTTAGAACTTATTCAGCGACAAAAATTCAAAACACACTCTTTGGGGAACAACAAAATTCAAGATTAAATATTTGGGGAATAAAAGTCAAGACTGGATTAGAGGTATAGTAGATGTAATTTTCCGACCTTCTAGGTCCCTTAAGCTCCTCTCTTGACCCAATTTAGATAAACATTGAAAACCTTAATTAAATTATATAAAATAATTTTCTGGATTGCAGTAGAATGTAATTGGCAAAACTTCACATATAGATAATTTAGACCCTTTCTAACTAACTTTATGGCCTAAGTTTTACTAATTACATTATATAGACATCAGTTGATCAAATGTATTTAAGGTCTATTTATACAAATATAGTTAATATTTATTTTAAAAGAAAGAGAGTAATTAATGATCATTACTATCTCCAACCCCCTTCAATATTCTTCTTTTATAATTGTTCATTTAAGCTCATATATACTCGAAAACGTTGTCTCTTTCAATACTTGATCTTTTATTTTTCTTCCATACTTGATCATTTATTCTCCTATTATAATTGATCATTTTAGTAAAAATGTATACAAATCAATTATACTTTATACAATTGTGTTTTAATTAAATGCATATATAAAATTATATATACAAACACATCGAGATTTTATAACTCTAATGTGTGTGTGTGTATATATATATAACTATTTCTACATACATACACTGATTTTTATGGTGTATTACAAATTAGAATGAATATTAAAATATCTTAATATACAAATGTTCAATCATTTAATTGTATATGTATAATATTGTACGGTTATACAATGTAGTGTTGATATGCAAATGTATATGTTTATTCAATACATAATATGTAGATGTTATACAAATCATTTATTCTCCTAATATAATTGCTCATTTTAGTACAAATGTAAACAAATCAATATACTTTATACAACTGTGTTTTAGCTAAATGTACATGTAAAAATTATATATACAAACACATTAGAATTTTATAACTGTAATGTATAATATATACATATGTATATCAATGATATATTGTATAAATGTATAATATTATTCATATCCAATTAAACGAATAAGCATATACATATGAGACAAACACATTTGTTTAACATATGATATATTGTATAAACAAATCCAAGTGTATCTGTTGTAGTCATCTACAGGGGAAAGAAAGTACCTTTTGTGATTATAAGTTGGGACCTTGAAGGCCCCCAAATATCACAGTGCACAGGATCTACAAAATGAACATTTTTATTGATGTTATTAGGAAAGGGCAACCTTATGTCTTTTGCCATTGGGAAGACAGTATAGTGTTTATGACAATTAACTAACTTCATATTTGAAAATACAGAAATTTTCATCATAGTATCTAAGGGCACATTCCTTAATCTCTAATGCCCCAGCTGACCATTCATGCTATTCAAAACTACAATAGAGTTCCCATATGCAACATTATGTACCATCTTTTCAGGGCAACTTTTGTAGTCCATTAGATCCATCACATAAAGTCCATGTTCCACTTTACTAATCCCCTTTACTTTGCCAGTTGAGATGTCCTGAAATACAAAACAATCAGGGAAGAAAGAAAGAAAGAAACCAGCATCCTTGTAAGTTTAGATACCGAGAAAGTTTTATCTAAACTGAGGGACAAATAAGACATTCTTGAGTGGTTGACCTCCTAAGATGTGAAATGGACCTATATGAGTGATTCAACTAGTTTTTTCAATAGGTAATTGTACCTTTCTTAAGATATCAACAGGCAATTCCATAAAAGTAGTGAAAGAATCTAAATGAGGCACCATATGATTGGTGAATCTTGAGTAAACTATCCATCTATCCTTCTCCATTCAACTTAGAAGAGATAGAGGTATACTTGTTACTTTGGCATGATCAATCACATCATTAGAAACATGATATTTGGACAACATCTATAAAATCTGTTCGTATTGTTCATCAGTGAAGTTGTTACCCTCTATGTTCGGTGCCTTGACCTCCTGCTGGTTTTCTGAAGCTCTAGTGGAAACATCCGACTAAACATTGTTAAAAGTTGCAGTATGAGTCTGAAAATATCTTTTCTTCTTAAAATCATCTGGGTATCCCACCAGTTTCCAATAAGTATCCCTAGTGTGCCCTTTCTTTTTGCAAAAGTCACACCTACTATTTTTTTTGTTGCCTTCTAAAATGTCCTCCTAATCCTTAAGGATATCATCCACCTAGGTTGTGACCACTTCCTTACCCCTGAGAATAGTTGTTTTCATTACTCTCTCCATTGTGATAAGTCATTGCATGAGCACTAATCTTTAGAGGTTATACTATAATTGCTTTGGCTCGTTGAGCTTTTTTCTGTATTGCTACTCCATAAGCTTTATTAATGTTAGGAGTAGGGATCATTAACATGATTTGACCCTTAGCCTACGCAAATGACTCATTGAGACCACGTACACTTACTAATCCAAGTGTGAAATACATGACTTTAAGAGTTCTTTAGAGAGAGGAAGAGGTGCATGCCTTAAACAAGATAAATCATCAAGAATATTGACTCTCTTTTGCCTCTTGAAGACCACTCTTGAAACCCTAGCCTCCAATCCTTCAAAGATGAGCTTGAGAGTGTATTTAGTTGATCCATAAAAATGAATGTTTAGGAGGCTACATACACTTATATAGTGAAAGGCTTAGGGTTTTAGACATGAGAAATGACCACAAGGCCCTTAGTTAAAAGCTGGGAATTGACCCCGTCCAGGGGTACAACTCACCATACGACTCACTTAAGTAGTCGTACCCTAGGGTACTAGTGGTACCCTAGGCTTATCCTAGGTCAGACACACTATTAAGGGTACGACCATGCACCTTTGAGTCATATCTAAAGGGTGTGACTCACCCCTAACTCGTACACAATAACCGTACCCACAAAAGTCCACTTCCAAACTCATAACTCCCCTATACGACTCACCTAGGTATGACTCATACCCTTAGGTACGGTTGAAGGGAGGGTCACTTATACCTAAGACAGTGAGTGACCCTCACCACATTGCCTATGATACGGAAGGGGGAAGGAGAACAAGGATACAACTTGTACCCAAGGGGTACGACTCAAGCCCCTAGTTATACCCACCCCAGTGACACCAAAAGATGAAGTTTTTTTCAATAGTTCTAAGTTTAGGTGTTTCAATTCTCCCTACTTGGACCATTCATTCTCGAATGAGGGGTAAGGAAAGCAATAAACACAAGCCAACATATTATCGTACATTAAAATGATCTTCAAACAAGTTAGAATAAGCATACAACAAGGATATAACACACATCGTGATCATTATCAATCGATCATTCACGTCATCGTCTTTGGGACTCAAACCCATTATTTATCAAGACACTCTTTCATTTCAAAGCTTATAGACTTAAACCCTTGCATATCAATACTTACTTATTTCACAACTTAGGGACATCAATCCATCAACTTATCAAGGATATTTACTCAATTCAAGGATTAGGGACTCGAACTCATCATTTACCAAAGACATGAATCAACTCAAGATACTAGGGACTTGAACCCATGGTCTAATAAGACACAAATAAAGTCAACATATTGGGGACTTTAACCCATTGTCTATCAAAGACCAAAATTCAAAGCAAGGAGATCAATACATACCTCTATCCCAAGTTTCGGGAATAGAAAATAAATGCGGATACTTGGACTTCATGTCATCTTGTGCTTTCCACATAGCTTCCTCAGACTTTTGGTTCCTCCATAGAACCTTCATCGAAGCCACTTCTTTCATTCGCAATCAACGAACTTGCCGATCTAAGATCCTCACTTGGATCTCCTCATAGGACAAGGAGTCTGAAATATCAACATCCCTCAAGGGAACAACCAACGAAGGATCACCCGCATATTTCTGCAACATAGAGACATAGAAAATCGGGTGAATGGAGTTCATAATAGAAGGAAACTCCAACTCATAGGCAACGTTGCCAACCCTCTTCATAATCAAGTAGGGACGACCAATGTACCGGGGACTAAGCTTCACCTTTTTACCAAACCACATCACTCCCTTCATGAGAGACACTCTCAAGCATACCCAATCGCCAATACTAAACTCTAAGTCCCTACGCCACACATCTGTATGGGACTTTTGGCAACTTTGAGCGGTTTTCAATCTATCATGAATAACCTTCACCTTTTATAAGGTTTGGTGAACTAAATCGGGGCCAAGCAACTTACCCTCGCCAACCTTATACCACCCTATAGGATATCGACATCTCCTACCATACAATACCTCAAAAGGCACCATGCCAATACTAGAGTGGTAACTATTATTATAGTCAAACTCAATTAAAGGCAAGTGGTCATGCCAATTACCACCATAATCAATCATACAAGCCCGCAACATGTCATCTAATATTTGACAGGTCTTTTTCGCCTGCCCATCCATTTGCGGGTGAAAAGCAGTACTAAGACATATTCTAGTACCCAAACCCCTTTGGAACGACTTCCAAAAGTGGCATGAAAGTGAAGGGTCATAATTTGAAATAATAGAGACTATAGAATCGTGCAACTTCATGATCTCTGCAAGATACAGCATAACATACTCTTCCGCTGAGAAATTAGTCCTCAGGGAAAAGAAGTGAGCGAACTTGGTTATTATATCAAAAATGACCCAAATGGAATCACATTAATTTTGGAATCTAGGAAGACCGATAACAAAATCCATATTAATGCCTCCCACTTCTATTCGAGTAATGAGATCTCTTGATACAATCCCCCGAGACTCTTGTTCGCAAGTTTTACTTGTTGACACACCATACACTTAGCCACATAACTAGCCACATCACGCTTTAAAATACCCCACCAACAGAACTCTCTAAGATCATGATACATTTTGGTGGAACCAAGATGTATAGCATACCGAGATTTATGAGACTCGGTTATGACCCTTTCCCTCAATCCATCAACATCGGGAACACATAGCCTACCTTAGAATCTCAAGATACCAGCACCACCATTCACAAAGTTCACAACTTTGTGTTGACCCACACTACTATTGATCTTTATCAAGTCGGGGTCCAATGCTTGCTTCTCATTTATCTCAACAATAAAAGACAACTGAGATACCTGAAGCATAAATACACAGCCATCCTCGAAATCCGTAAGTCGAACTCCAAAATTAGCCAACGGTGAATGTCTTTCACTAATTCCTGCTTAACCTCACCTACATGGGCCAAACTTTCCATGGACAATCTACTAAGAGCATCGACGACTTCGTTCGTGTTACCTGGGTGGTAATAAAAACTCATATCATAGTCTTTCAACAGCTTAAGCCATATTCTTTGCCGGAGATTTAACTCTTTTTGGATAAATACATATTGGAGACTCTTATGATCAGAAAAGATATCAACATGAACCCCATATAGATAATGTCTCCAAATCTTTAACGCAAAGACCGCGGCTAACAATTCTAAGTCAAGAGTAGGGTAGTTCATCTCTCGAACTTTCAATTGTCTAGAAGCATAGGCCACCACCCTACCATGTTGCATTAAAACACAACCAACACCGACATGAGAAGCATCAATAAACCATAAAACCATTACTACCCTCGGGTAAGGTTAAAACTGGAGCTGAAGTCAATTTATCTTTAAACTTCTCAAAACTACCCTCACACGCATCGGACTACAAGAAATTGACCTTCTTTTGGGTTAATATGGTCAACGGGGCAGCTATAGTCGAGAAACTCTTTACAAATCTTCAATAGTAACTGGCTAGACCTAAGAAAATTCGAATATCGGTTGGTGTCGTAGGTCTAGGACACGTCTTAACCGTCATAATATTTTGAGGATCTACTATGATCCCTTCACTAGAGATGACATGACTAAGAAAAGCTACGACTTTCAACCAAAACTCACACTTAAAGAACTTGGCATACAAACGATGATCCTTTAAAGTTTGCAACACGGCACAGAGGTGATCTACATAATTCGCCTCACTCTTAGAATAGACTAAGATATCATCAATGAAGATAATGACAAACATGTCCAAAAACGAATGAAAGATGCTATTTATCAAATCCATAGATGTTGTTGAGGCATTGGTCATCCCAAAAGACATGACAAGAAACTCATAGTGACCATACCGGGTTCTAAAGGCAATCTTAGGGATATCTGTATCCCTAATCTTAAGCTGATGATAACCCGATCTAATATTAATCTTAGAGAAACACTTCGCACCCTGAAGTTGACCAAGCAAATCATTAATCCTAGGAATAGGATATTTATTCCTTATGGTCACTTTATTCAACTGATGATAATCAATGCATATACGAAAGGAACCATCCTTCTTGCGCACGAACAAAATGGGAGATCCCCAAGGAGACACACTAGGAAGGATAAAATCTTTATCTAAGAGGTCTTTTAATTTCTCTTTAAACTCTTTTAGCTCCACCAGAGCCATTCTATAAGGAGGGATAGAAATCAGATAAGTGTTCGGAACAAGATTAATCCTAAAATCAATTTTCCTATCGAGAGAAACACCGGGAAAATCGTCGAGAAACACCTCAGGAAACTCATTAACCACATGAATGGATTCTCGAGAAGGCTCTCCCGAGTTAGAATCCTTAACTCGGACCAAAGAATACAAATACCCCCATTGAAATCAACTTTTGGGCCCTTAGATAAAAAAAATAAACCTTTCCTTAGGCACTAGGGAACCACCTTACCATAGAATGACCGACTCATTAGGGAATCGAACATGACTCTATGGGTCCGACAATCTAAGAAAGCATAGCAAAAGTGCAACTAATCCATCCCGAGAATGATATCAAAATCAACCATGTCCAACTTTATCAAGTCTACAAGAGTATCCCTACCACCAATTGATATCACACACCCCTTATAATCCCTTCTAACAACCACATGGTCTCTGACTAAGGTAGAAATAGAAAAGGGAATCAATAGACTCTCAAAACTACAATCAAGATGCACAGTCACATATGGGGTCACATAAGAAAGAGTAGACCCTGTATCAAGAAAACAATACACATCACTGGAGAAAAGTCTCAACATACCCGTGACAACATCGGGAGATGCCTTAAAATACAGGCGAGTAGCAAGTGCATACAAGCAGTTTCGGCTAACATCGGTGCCAGAAATAAAAATAGGGACAGACATAGCACCCATCGGTGCTGGAGTAGATGGAGTAGCAATAGGGGCCTTGTTGGCCTAAGAAGCTGCTAAAGAGGGGCACTAACGTTGCATGTGCCCAATCTAACCACAATAGAAATATCTATTTCTCTTTTTCTCATGCTGGCCACGATGACTCTGACCACAATTGATGAAATTTTAAGGCATACTCTTGGATCGACATCCTTCCTTGCTTTAAGTTCACAAACTCTTTTGCCTTAGTCTCTCTCAACTCTTGAAGAAAAAAATGGTCTAAGAAAGCCTCGGAAAAGTCCTCCCTTATGGCAGGACTAGCATCAATACCTCTAGAAAATTCTCACCCCCCGTACCATTGGTACGCTACATCTTTCAATTGGTAGGAAGCAAACTCAACGACCTCAATCTCCGAAGCATGCATGATTCAGAAGATCTTCTCTATTTCATCAATGAAGCCTTAAGGATCTTTCTCAACCTTCGTACCAGAGAACATAAAAGGGTTCAACCTCAATTAGCCAATTTTTATGGCTCAAAAGAAATGGTAGTTAGAGCACCACGCTCTGCTTGAGAAGCTGCCAATTAAGTCAAGAGGTTAATAAAGTGACAAAACTCAGCATTAGTAGCATCCCTTTGAGGTGATGGAATAGGAGGGTCACTCTCGTAGTCGAGGTTGGTGGGGATAGGTGGAACCCCACAAAGATGGTCGGATGCCACAACCCTAGCCCAGGTCTGAATTCTAGAAGTTGGATGAGCTTCGTCCATAGGACCCTAAGAAGGGTTTGCCTAAGTCTCAAATCTCCTTGGAGGCATGATCTGAAAGATAGCAAACAAAAATCAGAGGAACCCAAGACCTTAAACTCTATAGCTTGAGATAGAAACATAAGAAAGGGAAACATTTCCTAACATGTCTCAAGCTTCTCGTTTATAAGTGTGGCGCGTTTCATACCTATAAAAGAGACTATACTCGATATGGTATTAATGGACACCCAACTGACCATGAACCTAGGCTCTGATACTAACTTGACACACCCCAAAATTGGACCATCTCGTAGGGGAACCTCAAGCCACATGAACCATAGGTCTTCCCGATAAACCATCACAATTATCACATTAACCACATGGGTTGGGTGAATCCCGACCAAAAATGAGATAGCAAAAAACATACCAAAAGTCATAATTTAAACAATGTCTAACCATTTCATAAATATCAACACACTAGCCAATATACCCAAGTCCACAACCATCCACAATACCTTTGTACAAACCAAAGTTTAAAAATGTATATATCGAGACAAGCCCCCGATAATAGCCAAACCAGTCGAAATAAGACTAAGTCTAAAGATAGGGAACCAAGAATGAATGTCTTCCAAAATAAAAATGCTCACCACTGCGTAGTCAATGCAAGAATGACTTCGATCACTTGATCAATACGTAGGAAGAGAAGAAGATGCTCCGGCCCCTATGTCGTGTGGGGACATAGCATCCAGAGACGGTTAGTGGTTAGAACGTTAGCATGTAACTCAAGTATAAAGATAAAATAACATCATCATTCAACAACAAGTCAATATATATCATATTCATAACCTTATCTATACATATAGACATATCACATGCTAACCAAGGGGACAAGTCTCATCAACACTTAGGAAGCATTCATTCAGCATGCATGCAATGAAGGACTCCAACCTTCCACACTCATAGATTCAAGAATTTCTTATTAGGCATAGGACTTTAACCATAATCACATATCATCAAATAAGGTATTCTAAACACATACACATCTATTTAAGTGAGGGACTCTAACCATTTTCACGCATTCATTCAAGCAGGGGACACTAACCACATGCCCACACATTAGGCAAGGGACACTAACCTCATGCCATATTAGATAGGGGACCCTAAACCCAAGCCAATTCATTTGGTGAGGCACTTCGACCTCATGAGATCTCATTATGCAAGGGACTTTAACCACAAACGATTTCATTAGGCAAGGGACTTTAGGCTCAAGCCATCACGACTCTTATTAGTCGATATTGGGACTCTAACCTTTTGTCCATGCATCCACACACATTCACTTCTACACATAAAGACTTTAACCCATTTAGCCAATTCAACACCATATATGACCACATGGTCTTCATGGGAGCCTCCATTGCTCAATCATTTTAATAGGTCAATACCTTAGTTTAACTTATCATACAATTCAAACTATGGTCCCCAAGACCTTTACAAGTTTTTCACACTTCATTAGCCATTCTATACCACAATTTAGTTCAGCACATCATTCAAGTTGATTTTCATGTTAAGGACCTTAACCCCCTTCTTATTCATCAAATCATCAAGGTCATCAATTATAAAATACATAGCTCATTTTACCTTCACAATTTCATTTATCAAGAATTCATACATATTGGGCCATTGCCCTAGTTCAAAGCATCATCATCGTGTAACTAGACATCTCTCTTAGATATTTTCACAAACACCTTGCGTATAAGCCTTTACCAAGGTTAATTTCATGGTGGAAACCATCAAGGCTAGGGTTACTCTAGACCCACATGTTAGACCACATATAACAAATATTTATATGTACAATCTATCATCAATAATATGTATAAACATAAGTCTAATCAAGAATCATCATTATTCATCATTAGGCAACAAAACCATCTTCATTTGATTTCAAAACCACCATGTACACTTACAAATACAAGTGTGAAATATATTGGTTCAGAGTTATTTAAAAAGGGGAAGAGGTACATGCCTTAAAAAAGATGAATCATTAAGAATATTGACTCCCATTTGTCTATTAAAGACCACTTTTAAAACCCTAGCCTTCAATCCTTCAAAGATGAGCTTAAGACTGTATTTAGGGTGTTTGATCCATCAAAATAGATGTTTAGGAGGCTACAAACACTTATATAGTGAAAGGGCTTAGAGTTTTAGACATAGGAAATGACCATAATGCCCTTAGTTAAAAGCTGAGAATTGACCTCGTCCAGGGGTACAACTCACCGTACGACTTACTTAAGTAGTCGTACCCTAGGGTAAGAGTGGTACCCTGACTCGTATACTAGGCTTTTCTTAGGTCACACACACTGTTAAGGGTACGAACATACACCTTTGAGTCATATCTAAAGGGTACGACTCACCCCTAACTCACACACAACAATTGTACCCAAAATAGTCCACTTTCAAACTCATGACTCCCCTATATGACTCACCTAGGTATGACTCATACCCTTAGGTACAATTGAGGGGAGGGTCACTCGTACCTAGGACAGTGAGTAACCCTCACCACACTGCCTAGGATACGAGAGGGGAGGAGGAAAAGGATACGACTCGTATCCAAGGGGTACAACTCAAGCCCCTAGTCATATCCACCCCAGTGACACCAAAAAATAAAGTTTTTTTTTTCAATGGTCCTTAGTCTAGGTGTTTCACTTGCCTTAGAAGCATGACTTATTCCAAAGATTTTCAAATAACAAATTATGCACATTGGGCGAAAGTCAGCACAAGCACATTGTGTTTTTTGCTTATGAAATGCTCTATAACTCCTGACTTAGAGGCAAGACTTAGCCCAAGGACCATCAAACAACAAGTTATGTTCTATGGGCAAGAGTTAACGCTACCACATTGTGTATTGATTTACGAGATGCTCTATAACTCTTCAATTAGAGGTAAGACTTAGACCAATGGTTGATGACACAATCACATTGTGTTTTGATTTTTGAGATGTTCTATAACTCTTGTCTTAGAGGCAAATCTTAACCCACGGACTTTCAAACAAGAAGTTATGCCCAGTTTGACACTACCACCTTATGTTTTGATTTATTAGATGCTCTATAACTCTTTCCTTTGAGGTAAGACTTAGCCCAAAGACTTTTAAACAACAAGTTACACCTTATGGGAAAAAGTTGACACTACCACATTGTGTCTTAATTTATGAGAGATTTTATAAATCAAGAACTTTCACACAATAAGTTATGGCCCATGGGTAAGAGTTGACACTATCCCATTATCTCTTGATTTATCAGTTGTTCTATAACTCTTGCCTTAGAGACACGACCTAGTCTGAGGACTTTCAAACAACAAGTTATACCCCATGGGTAAGAGTTGAAACTCCCAAATCATGTCTTGATTTATGAGATGTTTTATAACTTTTGCCTTAAAGGCAAGAATTAGCCTACAAGTGATGCCCATAGACAAGAGTTGACACTATCATATTGTGTTTTGATTTACGAAATATTCTGTTAGTCTTACCTCTTAGACATGACTTGGCCCAAGAACATCCCCAAAAAATGAAGTTACTTTTAATGGGGCAAGTTCTGACATTACCACATTGTGTCTTGATTTATGATATATTCTATAATAATTTCCTTAGAGGCAAGACTTAACTCAGGAATTTTTAAATAACAAGTTATGCCCCACGAGCAAGACTTGACACTACCACATTGTGTCTTGATTTATGTGATGTTCTATAACTTTTGCCTTAGAGGCAAGACTTATCCCAAATGACTTCCAAACAACAAATCATGCTCTTAAATTTACTTTATGTGAAAGAAAGAATATCTTTTTGCGGATTGTACAGCTTTCTATTTATTAGCAAATAATAAAAGTTTACAAAAATAGAAAAAGAGAAGAAAAAAATAGAGAGAAAAAATATTGAGAGAAAAATAAAAAAAGAGAAGAAAAATAAAGGTTCAGAAAAAAGTGAAGAATAAAAAAATTGAGAAAAAATGAGAAGAACAATAAAAATAAAGTTTGAGAAAAATGACAAATGATAAAAAATCAAAAATAAAATAAAAATCAAGGTTGAGACCAATGAATTAAAAAAAAATGAAAAAATAGATAATTTTTGAAAAAAAGGAAAAAGGAGAAAAAAAACTAAGGTCGAGACAAATGAATTAACACATGAAAAAATAAAAATAAAGGAAAATTTAAAAAGTGAAAATAATAAAAATAAAAGTAGAAGTTGAGAAACAAATGAGTATGGAATGTTTAAAAACGTTTAAGGTGTAAAGAGAAAAAAATGTACTTATCCTATATGTAAAAAGGAATGAAAGCTAGTCTTTAAAGACTTTACTTAAGGGGGCAAAATCTAAATTCACCAACTATGGGGGGCCTATACTATGTAATTTCCTGTCTCAAAGCATGGGAATGGACATATATTTCTATTATACTAGTTTAATCGTACGTGCCTTACACATGTAATATTTGATTATTTAAATATAAAAGATTTTGTGGAGATTTTTAATGAAGTATTAAAAACTCAAATCACTTTTAAACGATCCTTCACACTTATATTTTAGTGTAAGCAAATATATATTTTACCACCAGAAGTTTTAAGTGGTTGATGAATCATCACTTTTGCATTTTTCATGTATTACCTCTAAGCTTTGCTACCAGAGTCTAAGAGAGTGTAACGCTTCGAATACGTACCCGAACGCTACACGGTGCTAGCGACCCTAAAGGACGACCAGCTAACCCATGGCTGGACCTGCTGTGAGCACTGAATAATAACAACACATAAACGATAATATATTTGATATAAATGTGGAAGATGGGCTGAAAATCGCCGTAAGGTTCATAACTGAAAGAAATACTAAATACTGAAACATCTGTCTGAAATACTTCAGTCTAAAAGTCTCTAACTGTCTGAACATGGAGCTGATGGGACAAGTCCCCAACTAACTCCATCTACTGAATATGCTAAACTATTGAAATACTGAAAGATAACATCATCCTCGAACTATGAGGACTCACCACTAAGTCTGCTGCTGATACTTTGGGCTGCTAAGTGCGGTCAGGAGCCCGTGCGTCTGAACCTATAATATAATACATCATAGCACAAAAGAAAAATATGTGTTAGTACTTTGAATGTACTGGTATGCTAAGTAAGGTAGGCTGATATATGAGTTCATATGTATGTACAAATAACTGACTGAGTAACAGGAATATAACTGAATGGGAATACATGTATAACTAAAAACTGATGAAACACTAACTATGCAACACTGTGCACATATCTATATATACTGTGACTGAGATCGTGGTAATACTGGACACTGAGTTCTGATAACTGAAAGACTGATATTTGAGTTCACTGATACTGCAGTGTTGATAACTGAGTGACTGTTTATGATAGTCCTAATTTTATGGAACTATGCTGAGTTCCATACTGAGTTGAGTGACTGTGTTTGACAGTCCTGATCCTGTAAAACTGAACTGAGTTCTATGTTGAGACTGAAACTGAAACTATGGGAGGTAATCATCTAACCGACATGCCCGTTCTCTAAACTGATTTGGGATCCAACATGTAACCCTAGTTGGAAGGGTATCAGTACCGTGTCATGGGTAAAGACAAGTGTTGAGTCACCCTCATCTGGAAGGTTCTCTAAATGAGAATGGTGGTACCCTCAACTGGAAGGTAAGATACCTCATCAACCCTCAATTGACAGATTAATGTCTCAACCTACGGTGGCTACATAGTTATGGAACACAAGGACTGTTTCTAAGGATCACACCCTCTGCTGGTAGGTGAGTCCCCATCCTTGGGTTCACTCGGTGCTGAATCCTACTCCCAATTGAATAGACACTGAATGGATTTCTAAATTATACTAGGCTGGACTGAATTGTTACTGATCATGCTGTCTAACTGAACTGAACTGAGTTCACTGGGTTTTGCTAACTGACGGAGTACTACTGAGTTCTGCTAACTGACTGAGTTTACTGAGTTCTGAAATGATTACTAAACTGAGACCGTGACTGATTTCTGAGTGCTACTATTTGTGACACTACTGAGACTGTTCTATAACTACTGTAGCTCTAGGTAAACATCTAGATTTTGAATACTCTCAGGACTCGATAGCATAAAAGCAAAACATAGTATGAACTTAAAAAGCACAACAATGCACACTTGTTCATAACTCATCCTTAGAGACATTTCATCAAATACTTGTGAGATATAATCTTGCACATATGCTAGCATGTCATGATTTTCGCCTTTAATTCACATGAGCAATTTATCAAGCACTTGGGGATCATAATCTATACACATGATACTAAACAACATGTAGGCATCATACTTTCAAATCCATTTACAAATCAAGGGCTTTTAACATGAATTCACATGATACTACACGCATGATAAATAATTTCACATGAAACTTGAAATAAATCATGGATTAGAACACAATTTTACATCATAATCATTAGTACACGCAAATCCAGCATGGAATTCATGAAATCAACTAACTTGTAGTTTAAAAGAGTTTCTTGAACTCTAAGGGTGGAAGGAAACTCTTGGATGAACACTTCACATACCTTGGTGCTTCAATTAGTGAAGATTGATGGTGCTTTCTTGAAGTTTGAATCTTGAATTGGAAGCCCTAGGATTTTGTTCTTAAGTAATTTTAAGAATAGAGAACAGATTTTGCCTTTAAAGTGGATTAATCTCGTATTTTTGGGGTTGATATAATGTGGGAAAAAACCCATTTACCCCTCTGGACGCGGGCTTCTAATGACTGAAAACGTGCACAGTGACGCTGTAAGCAATAAAATTTTACTAAATTTAAATTCGTACAAAATTTGGATAATATTAAATTTAAAATATATTAGTCCCAAGTAAATATTGTGGATTAATATAATTGGATTATTAATTATAAGTCCAAACATGAATGGATTTAATTAAAGTCCAATTTATTTTATTGGGCTAACTCATTAATTTGGGCTATAAATAATTAAGCCCACTTTATCAAGCCCAAGATATCATCATGTTCTAGAGGCCCAATTTGGTGTCACATGTCAAATGACATGGCATGCCAAGTCAAGTGAAGGAGTCAATGAGACCATGCCATATTTCAAAATAATGCAGTAAATTAAAAGTCCATAAAAGGTGTCATGTCACTTAAATCTGATTGGTCAGAGGAAGTTCATATTTATCATGACCATGTCACTTAAATTTGATTGGTCAAAGAAAGTTGATATTTATCATGATTCTCCACTTGCTACAACTATAAATGGGGGTCTCCTAATTCAAAAAAGGGAGGAACAAGTTTAGCAAGAATCAAGAGAGAGCTCGTGGATTAAAGCAACAGATTTCTCTACAAATTCAAGAACAAGCTCAAGATTTCAAGATCAAGAGTTCAAGGTTCAAAAACAAGCTCAAGATTTTAAGATCAAGAGTTCAAGGTTCAAGAACTAGCTCAAGATTTCAAGATTCAAGAACAAGTTCAAGCTTCAAGAACAAGACTACAAGATTCAAGAACAAGATCAAAGGCCCTTGAATTCAAGTACAAGGCGAGATTAAGTTCATCAAGTCTTCAAATCAAGTTCAAGATCAAGATAGCAAGATTCAAGATCAAGCTACCAAGATCTTGGTTTGAAGCACAAGTCACGATCAAATCCGTCAAGTTCAAGTTAAAGTTCAAGATCAAGCTCGAAGCCCTTGAATTTATAGTTGTAAAGGCGAATCAGAACAATCATAGAGATTGTAACACTTACTTATTGAAATCAATAAATCAATTGTTGTAGTATTTTTCTTGTTTCGATTATTATTTTCGATCTCGAGAATTTTACTGTCCAACAGACGCGCAGTCCGACGCGCCGCATCGATGGGATCAATGTTATGACCGGCGCGTCGAGTCTGTGTTGGCTCATTGGAATTTGACACTGGAAGCTGGGAAAAACATTTATCAACGTGATAGGTGACGCGGCGCATCGAGATTGCATTGATCCACTGGTTTGGACTTCCAAACGTGCCTCAAACGATGTTTGAAAAATTTGAAACTCGTCCAAGAACGTCTACTGACATTCATGATCATGAATCAACATAAAGATCTATATTTAAGGTCATGAGGGTCGTGAAATAAGATCTCCAACTTATTAAGGCTAAAATAGTTCTAAGTACAAACACTTAGCTGAAATTTCTAAGTCTAGGACCTCTTTTCAAGCTTTAGCAGATTGAGTTAAGCTTAGAATTTTGCGGGATCTTACAGAAAGACGCATTAATTTAAACCTTATTTATGTTACAATTTTTTTTTCTAAATTTAAAATATTTTCTTATGTTTTTAAAGTCAAATCTTTGGAAAATTATTGATTACATTCTTATTATGTAAAAATTTTAAAATTTTGGTACTTCTAAAACCCTTCACACTGTTAATATATTATAGATATGGATATAGATTATAGGTATAGATTATAGAGTAGATGTATCTTTTCTTGTTTTTAAGGTCAAATCTTTACAAAATCATTAATTACATTGTATTACGTACTTAAAACTTGTAAAAATTTGACACTTCTTAATTTATTTTTATTTTAACGCTTTTATACTTATTCTAGATTTTTCAAATTTTCTTAAAATCAAATTTAGTTGATTTAGAATTCTTAAAATAATGGAAAAGGCATTAGTTATCATTAATTCTGATGACTTCTAATAAGGAAAGATTTTTACCATAATATATTTAATTAATTTTCAACTCTTAAATATTAGGAAAAATTAGTGAAAAAACGATTTTGTCTAAAGCAAATACTTTTAATGAGGGATAAAAAGTTCAAACAACATTTCTAAGGCTCTTCACACTTTTAATATATTATTATTATAGATAGAAGAGAGGGTTTTGACATGTCTGCTTCAGTAGGCTGCTTGCTCTGTGATTTTACTATATTACCCTTAATTAATTATTACAAGTTATTTATATATTAAAAAATAATAATATTTAACTAAAAAATAAAATAAATATTTATGACATGTCTGCTTCAACTGCTTCAACCGTAATTTTACTATATCACCTCTAATTAATTATTATAAGTCATTTATGTATTAAAAAAATAAAATACACATTTATGACATGTATGCTTCAGCTGCACCATAGTTTTACTAAATGTCACCTCTAATTAATTATTATAAGTCATTTTAGTATTAAAAAAATTAATAATATTTAATAAAAAATGTAAAATAGATATAAAAATGATAAATTAACTTTTAATATTTTAAATTAACTTGACGTTTTATATGATGTTCACTTAAATTTTTTTTCACAAGTATTTTTTATAGTAATTTTACTATGTCACTTCTAATTAGTTGTTGTAAGTCATTTAAGATATTTATGCTTCACTGCTTCAATCGTGATTTTACTATATCACCCCTAATTAATTATTATGACCATCTAAGCATTGCGCCACTAAAATTGGAATAGAAAAATATTATAAATCATAATAATTTAAATTTAAATTGTTTAAAAAATGTAATTGGCTATCAACGAAACAAAACTCTAGACAAGGAGAGTAACATATATTATTCAAAAATTACATAAAAAAAATATTATAAATTACAATAGTTAACATCTTAAAATATTTAAAAATAATTTAATCTGTTATATATTTTAAAAAAATATATATAAAAAATATTATAAATCACAATAATTAACAACTTAAAAATTCAAAAATAAAAAATATTTGGTTGACTTTCGAAATTATATTAGTGTCACTTAAATTGAAATAGAAGAAAAGTATTATAAATCACAATAATTAACAACTTAAATTATTTAAAAAATATAATTGACTATCAAAGCCACAAGAGTTTGAACAAGAAAAGTAAAGTATATTATTTGAAAATTACATAAAAAATATTATAAACTACAATAGTTAACACCTTAAATATCTGAATAAATCTTAGAATGTATATGCAGTACTTTTTTTTCTTGAAATTTTTTTTTGTTTAAATATATCAAGATAGAAAAGGCAAGTTGTAATACAGCGTACCAAACAGTGTATAAGAAATAATGTTAGCAGAAATAATATCAGTATTACTACAAACATTATTAATGCAAACATTACTAATACATTCTATTCAAAATTACTTTTATACATTCTAACAAACGACTCCTACGTTTCAATGGAAGGAACATATATAAAAGCAAAGTTCAATAAAACATCTACAGAAGTATGTTTTTTCGTGTTCTCAAAGTCAAATATTTAAATTAATATGACAAATGGTAACTTATAGTTTTCTTTTTTATATAGTTTTCAAAACACTTAAAATTTAAATTTAAAATATTAATTTAATTTAACTTCAAAGAACAAGTTGACAAATAAAAAAAGAAATGAAATGAGAGCAAAAAATGTTTATATCAGCTTAGTAGGGAAATACAATGTAATTTTGTATTATTAATTGCAACCCACATGTGCTATAATATGCAGTGACTAGATAGTCTTTTATTTTTTTTAATAATTATTTGCTATGTTATACAACAGGTGTTAATCTTATGTATCAATTTTAATATCATATTTTATACATGATGTAGCAAATCTCAGTCATATAATTAAAGATTTAAACTTCAAAATGCAAATGCATCGAATTTTGTTATTTATATGAGTAAGTTATACATAATTATCTTATGAGATAATTTGATTTCTTGAAAAATTCTTCATCCGTTTAAAAAAGAATGCCCTACTTTGACTTGACATAAAGTTTAAGAAAATAAAGAAGACTTTTAAATCTTGTGGTCTTAAATTGAAGTTGTGTTAAATGTATCAAAATGTCCTTTAATCTTGTGGTTCTAAACATGTCATGTGAAAAGTTGAAATTAAAGTATTAACAAAAAAGAAAAGGGATCATTCTTTTCGAAATGGAGGTAGTACTATAAAGTAATTAATATGTTTTCTATATTTATATTTTATAATTCATAATTTAAATTGGCATCAGTATAATTTATTATACATAATTAAAGTATTTTAATATTAAACTCGTGTTGATACAGGTCATGCTCCTCTAGTATAGATACATTTGCTTAGCCATCACTAAATAAATTGTGTGGCGGTGGTAGGGTAGGCGTAATGTGGCACTGGTACCTAGCCACCAATCTTGACAATGTGATAAAAATTCACATGACATCCATACACCTCAATAAATAAATTATAGGCCAAACACATCGATAAATCCCTCAACTTGATATGATCTTTCACTTGGACACCCCAAGTAGACGATGTTCATTTTAGGCATCGTAACTAGTATCTAAGTGTGCCATTTTGGCACTTTTTACACAATCGGCTATAACTCCTCACGCGTGTGGCTACAATCGCTTCGTACGTGGATTAATTGACCAATTAAATTATGCCTGTTAATATAAATCTAAAAGAGTAGCAATATGAAAGAAAAGTAGACAAGAAACTAAGAAGACAAAAGATGAGAACTTTTCATTCTTCCAAATATAAAATGTACAAGTATTTTAAGTGTTTCAATTCTTCAAGTGTATACAATATGAACCCTTATGTCTCTATTTATAATGTCATATAGAGGCATGCAAAGGGTTGTCATAATCATGATATTAAGGAAGAACATTATGGAAGAGGTTAAAGGGTGTGGGAGTTACACCCATAATGGTGTGTGTGGAGTAATGTAGAATTGACTACACATTATGGAGAACATGGGTGGGAGTGACTTAATTTCTAAGAGTTATGAACATCCACCATAAACATATTATTTTATAACACTCACCCTTGAATGTCCATAGATGATGTGCCTCGTTAAAATCTTACTAGGAAAAAATCCTGTGAAAAAAAATACCTAGTGAAGGAACAAGAGTACATATATCTTATAATACGCGTTTGTTTGCTGCCTCGTTAAAAACCTTGCCAGGAAAATCCATTGGGACAAAACCTAGGCCAAGAAAAAAAGAGTGCAACGTGTATTTTACTCATCCTGATGCAAATATCATTTCACTTCTCAAAGACACCACCTCCAATCTTATATGTCAGCTTTCAAATGTTGATATTCATTGTGCCTTTGTGATCAAAATACATTCATGAAGATGTTGCATTCTTGAACTCATTCTGATATTTCGTTTTCTTATTTTTGATATGTTAAACCTTTGAACTCAGCCAAATAAATTCTCGACAATTACTTTATTTGTAACCTCATTGTCGCAAGTCATTTGCACATTGAACTTGTTCGTAGCAACAACTAACTAGTTGTGAACTCTTTCGTTTTAAATTGAATGTAGATCAAATATTCCTGCATTTGCATAATCAACAATCTTTTGACAATATTTGTTAGAAATAATAAATTCATATCAACAATATTTGATTTCAATCACATTCACATAAAAGTGAAATTATGTATTTCTACACACTAATAAAAATTATTCTCTCATGTATAGAATAGAAGGATGCATAAGTGCAATAATTACATTAATACATGGTATTTTCTAACCATTTCATGAGATTGAAATTGATCTTTTTTTATGATAAGTGATTTCGCAACCATTAGGATATTCAATGGATCGAATCTCTTTTAAATCCTTTGAGGATTTTCCTATAACATTTGTCGTCTAGCTAGACATGACAGTAATTCGTTATACATATTCAAGAATTTCATGCATTGCCATATTTAAAGAAACTTTATTGCATCCACCATAGGAGAACGCATCTCCAAACAATAATGTCAGGACTTTGCGAATAATCTTTGTGCCTCAAGGCACAAGGCACATTTTATATCTTACGATTTTACTTGTCGCACAATCACTAATTCATATCCCACATGCATTATACCTCAGTTTATGGACGAATTTCAAAATATCACTTTTCAAGTGAAACACAATATACTTGAATTGCGTATTTTATCTGTCCACACTATTCAACGGATTTAAATTCAATATCCTCATTACCATTCATAATAGTGAGAGTTATATTATACCAAAAATACCATCGATGGTTATTTGATATCGATTTCAATAAGATATAACTTATCGAGATCTCTTCATTTCATCATTTTTAGGTATCTGAACCTTTGTCGAGGTTTTATGAAATGTTATGTCATAGAGATCCATCTTTGTGCGTGGTGGATATTGCACATTCAAATTTTTCGATAGATTTTAATTGGTTCCTGACCCTGAACCAACAATCTAGGGGAACCTTGTTGGCTTGATGCATACAAATGTTGTTATATTTAAATAAACTCCTCATACCAATTTTTTTTGGTAGAGTTGTTCTCATAACCAATGGTTCGGCAATAATTGGAGGCACACAGTTTTCTGCTAAACCAATCAGCATTATCAACTTTTATAGTATGGAACCATGCTCACAATTTAACAATTTGAGCAAACAACCTTGCAAAAATTAAATTGCAAGTTTATACCAAAGCGCATGTGACCAACCATAGATGCATCTCATTTGATTATAAACGGTCTACATGAAAGGTGAACGGGCCCATATTCACCCTGTTGTATGTTTCAAAAATTTAGGAAATATAACCATGACCTTAGTTGGTATAGTATTTTACCATGAGAACAAACAATATAATAGAATTCTTGAAGAATTATTTATTTCTTCAATGTAAAACCTCATGAATTCTCAATTATCTTCGCATTACATTTGAATCGGGATGGTCAACCAATCATTCGAACTTATATATTTTATGTAAATTATTAGTTTCCTACAGCATGTGATTCCGTCACCATGCCTATATATTTATATCAGTAAACAGAAGGAAAATGAGTAGCCTTTTTCATAAATATTTATAGCCCATTTCGATTGTAGTAATATGAAGATACAAAAATTTTTCACAATTTACAGTCTCAATATAATAATATATTTTTTTTCAATTTTCTTGAAACTTAAAAAGTTTCTTTTGGAGACTTACTATAATTTCAATGACCTGAATAATTTCATTTCTTCGAGTAGTAACACATTAGCTTTTCGAGGCTATCAAATAATTGTGGACTACCTCATATTTCAAAACACCATTCGTATGGTGACCATCTCCTTTTAGGTAGAAAAAAAATTGTCATTATATTCAAAATCATTTTATGCAAGACCTTTTTCTTGCTTTACTTTTGCCTTTAACAATTTATTTTATAACATTTGATAAAGTTCTTTTGGCGTGGTATATTTACGGGATCAATGACAAATTCATTCGACCACACCATAATCATTTTGGTCATGGCCAAAATCTTTATAGGCAAGAATCACTTCTTGATTTTACCCTTTGGTAGATCATGATAAAATATACTATTAGTATTAATAACCTTTATAAACCAAATTAAAATTCTTTATTTCTCTCAAACCTCCCAAAGAGGTGAGTTTTGGTATTTATCCAACCATATATATAAGCACAATTTTATCCATAACTTTCTATTTTCACATTTTGACCCATTCACTTTCAAGAATGGCCAAGCATTCACAATGCTTACACGAGTCACATTCTTTTCAAGAATTGAACTATAATCATATGTCCTTCATAATTTATTTTATAAGTTCATTGTCATGCCTTGTCATTTATCATATTTGATACCCACCTCAACATCACTTTGAAATATCAAGTGCATTTTTACTTTTGTTGTTTTCTCTTTTGATGGAAGATTTATAGAACCTATCAAATTAGGTTGCACAACAACTATGTGCCCACTACCTTTCTTACCAAATTAATGGTGAACAAAAAAAATTAACTCACCTTTTTGAAGGACAATTTGGAGAACCCATAATGTTCTTTTCTTTTACAATTATCAAAATGATGACTATTATATATATATATATATATATATATATATATATATATATATATATATATATATATATATATATATATATATATATATATATATATATATATATTGGTTCTATCAGGTCCACATATATTAAATCACTTGTCTTCTTTTCAGATTTATTACACAATGCTACCAAATTCACATCAAAGAATGGAGCATATCAATATGGTTGATTTATTGACTTTTCATCAACTGCTTTAGCCATCATCATATCGTCAATATACCTTGGGACATGAACCCAACGTCTTACCAATCAATCATTGACAAAATAAATCAAGTACAATAAAATATACTTTTGAGTCTTATATAAATAAATATCATTTTAGATTAAAGCCATGCACTTATAAATGTTACACTCTGTTTAATGTACCAATTAAATATAAATGTTGTTTCTTGCGGGTCTATTTGGGACTATTAATTAATAAACCATTTTATTTTTTGCAACAGTGATCATAATAGGAGAAAAAATCGTCTAAGTCATTCTTTAATTAACAACACATTTTAGTCAAACAATGAACCACTTTCTGACCATCATCTTATCTTCAGTAGTAAAAGAAAAAAATATTAAGTGATTATAGTAATAATAATTATTATACAGGATGCAAAATATAATCAGAGAGTTAGGCAGATAAAAAAGGAAATGAAGTGATATTAGAACATTTCACCTGATTTATTTCAATGAGCAGTACCATCAAACTCAAATCATGAAAATTGATGCTCAACATTGTTCTCAACTTTGAAACACTAAATTAGTTAGAACATCATGCTGATAACGTGTTAATATAAATCTATAAGAGTAGCAATATGAAAGAAAAGTAGACAAGAAAATAAGAAGACAAGAGATGGAAACTTTTCATTCTTTCAAATATAAAATGACAAGTATTTTAAGTGTTTCAATTCTTCAAGTGTATACAATATGAACCCTTATACCTCTATTTATAATGTCATATAGAGGCATGCAAAGGGTTGTCATAATCATGATATTAAACAAGAACATTATGATAAGGGGAAGAGGGGGGAGGGGAGGATTAAAGGGTGTGAGAGTTACACCCATAATGGTGTGTGGAGTAATGGAGGATTGACTAAATATTATGGAGAAGATGGGTGGGAGTGACTTAATTCCTAAGAGTTAGGACATCCACCATAAACATATTATTTTATAACAATGCCAACTCATTTTAATTATCCAACTAATTAATATATACACAATTAAATTAAAGAATAAAATACATGACAAGTAAACCAATTAATTGTTGACACGTGACATTTTCTCAAATAATTATAAAATTATTTAAGTCCCCCTACTCCCAAACTCCAAAGTCATCCTCTCCATACCCCCTCCCCCCATCAGACAAACTACTATTCTTGTTTGGCAGCCCCCCCCCCCCCCCCCCGCGTCATCTTCTCCATTTGCCCCCTTACCCTTACCCTCACCCCCACCCCCTACCTCATCGGACAATCCCCACCCAAGTTATCTTCTCCATTTGGCAGCCCCCCTCCCCCTCCCATCATCTTTTTCATTTGCCCTCCCCTACCTTCACCCTCGAATCATCTTCCCCTCCCCCCCTCCCCCCTCCCCTCTCCATTTTTACACTCCATTAATAACATTATTTCTTTTCAAGAAAATAATAGTCTCAAGTATTAATGATTGAAAAAAATGGTGGAAAAATTTCTTCAAAAAATTAAGCTTAAATTCACAAAAATGGTGAAATTTTTTCTTAATTTTCTCTTTTTTTCTGTTAATTCGATCAATGAAGAAAATATTAGTTTAAGAAGGGAACTCATTTTAAGGAATAAGAATAATTAAAATCAACATAAGGGAAAATCAACCATTCTTATTTCTTCATTTCTTGCTTCTTAAAGAAGAAAAATTCTTGATTTTTGTTAAAATCAACAATTCTTACTTCTCAAATAGCGAATTAACCTTGTTTCTTGATTCTTTTTTTTGTCTCTGGTAATTCGATCAATAAAGGGAAAATTGGTGTACGGATGTATTAAGAAAAGGATAAAAATGGTGAAAAATTAATGGATTAAAAGAGTGAGGAAGAAAGAGAAAAAAGATGAAAAAATAATGAAAATATCCCTGAAAAACACGCTTAAAATGCGTGTAACACATGTCTCATGATGACTCAGTAAAAAATGTCAAAATTGCACATCACTATGCTACTTGAGGTGCCAACAGTGAACAACGTCTACTTGAGGTTCCAAAGTGAAAGATGGTGGCAAATTGAAGGATTTGTCGATATATATATATATATATATGAATTATTTCGAGATTATAACTAGAATTATTTCTTTTTAAGATTCATCTTACATTAATAATGGATAAATCTATTTATTTGTATAATTTAGATATCTCATATTATTTTTAAAAAATAATTAAATTGATAAAATTTGATATGAGATCGATCATCTCGATGGTTTTATTTTATGGCATATCCTTTTTTTAATTTTTTGCCAGAGCACTAGGGGCCAATGCCTTTGAAAGGAAAGTGGGGTATACATTGAGTCCAATATCAAGCCATTTTTTGGCTAGGTATGGCAGTGATACTATAGTTCGTTACTTGCGTTAGGATTATTCGTAAAAATTATTCACTTTATTTAACAATCACTATTGACTATAAAAGATTCAAATTTAATTTGAAGTGATACGTAAGTACAATTAAACATTAACATTATTTCAACTATTTTGACAAAAGGTATAATCAAAACAACATATCTATTGCTATATCTATATTTATTGCTATATCTATATGTATATGCATATCTATATCTATAATAATAATAATAATAATAATAATAATAATAATAATAATAATAATAATAATAATAAAAGTGTGGAGGGCCTTAGAAATGTTATTTGAATTTTTTGTCCTTCATTAAAAGTCTTTGTTTTAGATAAAATTGTATTTTCACATTTTTTTTCTAATATTTAACAGTTGAGAATTAATTAAATATATTTATGGTAAAACCTTTCCTTATTAGATGTCATCAGAATTAGTGATTTTTCCTAATATTTATCAGAATTGGTGATTTTTTCTAATATTTAAGTGTTAAAAATTAATTAAATATATTTACGATAAAAAATTTTCTTATTAGAAGTCATTAGAATTAATGATGACTAATATTTTTTTCATTAATTTAAGAATTCTAAATCAACTAAATTTGATTTTATGAACATTAGAAAAATCTTGTAATAAATATAAAAGCATTAAAATAAGAAAAATTTAAGAAGCATCAAATTTTAAAAGTTTTAAGTATACGTAATAAAAATGTAATCAATGATTTTGTAAAAAATTGACTTTAAAAATAAGGAAAGATTTTAAAAATAGCAAACGGAAAGGGGTCAAAAATACCCTTGAACTATTCGAAATGGATCAATAATACCCTCCATTTATTTTTTGGCTCAAAAATACCCCTCTCTAGATTTTTTTTTGTCTCAAAAATACCTCTTCGTTAAATTTTTTGGCTAAAAAATACCCTTATCTCTAACGAAATACTACCAAACACGCCACGTGGATTAAAAAGGCAACTTGGTCAATCTACGTCAGCATACATATGAAAAATTAACCCATTTAATCCATCTAACCATCAACCTAAGTTTGTCTATTTAAAATATCCAACCTCACCCATACTAAAAAAAATGAGAGGAAAAAATTGAAGATTTTGATTACTTATTTTTCATGTGATGGGTTCAGATATTCTGGATTGATCAACCAAAAGATGAGGAAATAGTCAGGTCCTCAAATTGTTACTCAAAAGAATCTGGTCGACCCTAGACAATTGGATCCTCAAATAGTCAACCCAATTTTTAAGAGCTCGGATTGCTACTGGATTTCTTATCTGAATCTGTCTAATGAGGAAACTGATTGTAGTGAGAGAAATGATAATTTGGAGGCGAAATTGAAATATCGAGAGAGGAAATTTAGTGTCAATATAGGAAAATCACAAGTTCATAAGATCAAGAATTGCTCGAGTAAGTCTCATAACTTTGAATATGTTAATAATAGAATGGAAGGTCGTGAAAGGGATGATTTGAGGAAAAAAATTGAAGAATTGAATTTTGTCTTTTGGGTCGGGTTGAATTTTTAAATAGAATAAAAAAGGCTGATGGTTAAATGAATTAAATTGAGTGATTTTTCATGTGTAGGTCAAAGTGGACTGATTAAATGAATTTTTTTTTACGTGGCATGCTTGGTGGAATTCCATTAGAGAGAAGGGTATTTTTTAGCCAAAAAAGTAATGAGGTGCATTTTTGAGCAAAAAAAAAAATACAGGGGTATTTGTGAGTCAAAAAACAAACGAAAGGTATTTTTGATCCATTTTCAATAGTTTAAGGGTATTTTTTATCCTTTTCCGTATAGCAAAAATAAAATAAAATTATATCATGAATATGGTTCAAATTGATGGATCTCTCTTAGCCTCTAGCAGCAAGGGGCAAAAGGTACTGCATGACAAACGCAAAAATGATGATCGATCAACCATTTGAAACTTCTGGTGGTAAAATATATATGTGCTTAAACTAAAATATATGTTTATATTTACATTATTATAATAAAATGTGAAAAATCTTTAAAAAGTAAGTTGAACTTTTTACACTTCAATAAAAGTCTCTATAATAAATAAAATCATTTAATTTTTAAATAATCAAACGTTACACTTACGAGACGCGTGCGAATAAACTAATAAAAAGAAAAGCAAAAATCTAGCAAAGATATCTCATTATTATGATTCGAAGAGAAAATCACTGAATATCTTATTTCAATTAGGCAATAATTTATTTATAAAATATTTTTTAAATGTATATAAAACTCCCTAAACATCCTAAATATCATAATACACCTTTTTTTGTTTGTTTGTTTTGACAATCGAAAATTCAGAATTGACCGATTCAGACTTATAACAACTTGGGTCACTCATTTATGGTTCATTAAAGTAGTCCCACCCAGCACTATAACATCAAATCAATTGTATTGATATTTTATATTTATAAAATAAATCAATAAAATTTTGATATTACGTTTACTTGATTTTTTCATAATTTTTGTTGTTTCAATGTGAAGTATTTTACAGTAAATTTTGTTTGATTTTTGTGAAACATGATGTAAATTTCACATAGTTTTTTTTAAGATTGTACTTTTACCTAGTTGATTTTAATCACACAACAATTATCAACTACAACGATGATAAAAGGAGAAAAATTTATACATAACACATCAACTTTTATATTTATAAAGTTGAAATTTTTTATACGTAATATATCAACAACTTTTATATTAAAAAAATAGATTAGGATGGACCGATTGTTGCAAGGACGACGAAAGCATTAGAAGTATAATAGTTAAGTTAATTTATAAAAATAGCTGGATAAAATTATTAGCCATGTCAAAATGTTAAGAAACAAAATATTCTGAAAATATTTACAAACAAGGGTATTTTGATTTCTGCACTTAATGAATTGATTTATCAATTTTTATATGCCGAATCGACAAATAATTAATGTTAATAAAGATTGATTTGATTTGACTTAACTGTCATCCATCGGGTTATTGATAATCAATTTTCTAATACAAAATATTGAATCTATAAAAGTAATTTTCGTATACTTCACTGGTGACTTTTCGTTCATGAAATGTCATGATCAATGTAAAATGACTTCTCATCGAACGAACTGAACTCATTGAATATCAGAAAAATACAATTGATAGACTACGCTATGTGGCGATTGTAGAATTGTGAAGGTTGAACATCGAATAGATATAGTTATTTTAGACTAACGAAATTTAAAATGAATCAAAATAATATTGGAGATAGAGATTTTAGACTAATCAAACTAAAAATGAATCAAAATAGTATTAGAGATAGATATTTTAGACTAATGAAATTTAAAGTGAATCAAAATAGTATTACTAGTAGTTAAGTGGAGGGGTGGCCCATGAGTCAATAACAAGTTCACGGGTTATCAGTTACTGATTTATCAATATAAAAATCAAACAACTCGTATATTCCCAAATCAATAATTCATCAATTATAAAATTCAAAACAGTTTTCAAATCAATCCACTAATCCAATAACTCAATATTCATAATACAATAACAATAATGTTATAAATGTATTTACATTATAGTAAATGTCTATCAAGATCTATCAAGATCTACTTTGATATTTATTAGAATTTGAAGCATCCATCTTTTACTCAGACTAGGAGTAAATTTTCCCTATAAATAGAGGAATTTTGTTCATTGTATTTACACTCTTATGATCTCTCATCCCTCAAGAGAAGAAATAGGAATCACTCTCTCTATTCTCTCTACTCTTCTTCTCTATTCTTTCTTGTTTTATCTCTCTATTCTTTATTTTTTTATAACACTTATAACACGTTATCAGCACGAGACTTTGCCAAACAAGGTGAAATTATAAATATGAAGGATTTCAAGGTTAGTAATTCTTTATATTATCTTTCTTTTGCTACTACTAATATAATTATTATTGGATTTGAGGAAAAATAATTGGTTTGAAACCATTTATATTTTAGATTTATTCCTCAAGAACAATATTATCAAAAGGGATGATAATATGTTGGGTTCAAGTCCCATCAATTTATGCCTAAGACACCATAATATGTTGAGATTGGATCTCAATGCATGTATTGAAGATATTGTGATGGCTAAGGCAAAATAATGGGTGTTTGATGAAAAGTCATGAAATTCAACCCATTGAATATGCTCCATTCCATGAAGTGAATGTGGTAACAATATATTATAAGTCTGAAATATGACAACCTACTTCATTCTTGAGGTGTATGTGGTAACAGTGCATAATATGTCTAAAAGAAGACAAGTGATTGAATGCACGAATATACGCGTGGACGGACAATATGAAAATGATCATAAAAAATGAAGATATTTTTGCACGTGTATTATGATCAAAAGATATGTTAGAGAAAAATTCTCTCGATCATATGTATGCCTCGACTTGCTCTTGAAGTAGCAATATTTTGAAAGAGGTTCTAAGCTATCATAATTTGATACGCTTAAGGCATGATTATATTCCATTCTTGGGGAATGAGAAGCTTATTAATGCAAACATGCACTTGATTGTGATGGTATCACAACTCACCTCCAAAAGAGGCTGAATAATTGAGAAAAGTTATTTTGAAATCTACTTCTGAACTAGTAAACCTGAAATTTATTCCTATAATAGTAAATCTGAAATTTACTAAAGCAAAAACACATATCATGGTAAACTTGAAGTTTACTAGAATAAAAGTTCATAAATTGATATGAACGATTGTGACATCTCAAAGATGTGCATGTATTGAAAAACTATAAGATTCTTCAAGAATTATTTATGTCGTTTGTTCTCATGATAAGTTGGTTGGACCAACTAATATTGGGATTGGATCCCTTTAAATCTAAAAATTATAAAAGGTGAATACGGGCCCGTTCATCTATAGTGTGATATGTTGAAAAGATACATCAATAAGATAATCACATGTACATTCATTATCAACCTGCAGTTTGACATTCATAAAGTTGCTTGCTCAACAAAATTGAGTTAAGAATATAATTTTCAGATTGTGCAATCAAGAAAGTAATCTTGATGATGATAGTTTGGCATTGAATGCCTTCGATAAATAGGTAAAACATCGCTAATGAGAAGAAAGTTTCATGTGTTGATCTGAAATATGATATGTTGCATACAATAACACTTGTATGCACTAGACCAATAAATTATGATTATTTCTTCCCCTCAATTGGTTCAAGGTCATGAACCAACTATTTCATCTAATAATTTTAATGTGCGGTATATGATTAATGAATGTACCATGATGCACAAAGATGAATCCATCAAAGAAGATGGAGGATATATGTTAGCTTTCCTAACATAAGGAGGAGATTATAAACAGTTAGAAGTATGTTAGAAATTATCATCAGATCCTCATTCAAAAGATAAGTCAAGTTAAATGCCGAACGTATCTCATATTTAAGCTGCAAGTGCTCCTATTTTATATCTCTAAAGGACAAAGTCTATGCATGCGTGAAGCGTGATAGACCAAACGGTTCCAAATGAAATAGTACTTGCATAGAATAAGGAGCGAATAATCATAATAAGAAGGTAATATTCGCTTGAAGAGCCTATGACATAACACTTCATGAAATCTTATGAAAAGTTTATGTACCTAAAAATAATGAAGTGATGAGATCTCAAAATGTTATGTCGCATTGTGAACCGATACGAAATGATATATCATCAATATCTTTGACACAATATTGACGCAATATTGTGAAAGATTACGAGGATCTGAATTCTACGTTTATTTAAGAATGTTGGCGTAGAAACATTTATCAAGTGATATGAAAGGGTGCATCTTGATAAGTGAAAACTTATTTGATTTGCAGTCCAGACACTTGAAGATGTCACACATAAAATATTGAATATTGTCACTTGACAAAATTTGTATGAAAACTTCTTTAAGGATTCAAAATACAAAAGTTTCTAGGAAACTTCTTGATAATCCTTATATTGTATAAGCTAATAGCTTGAAAATTATTGAAACTCTTGGAGAATTTTCAAAAACAATAAGATTATTTGCTGAAATGAGAAATATACCAATTTGGATTGATTATAAAGTATCATATCTTAGTACAATAGGTGTACTCATGTACCTTGTAAAAAACTACAAGACCCAATATAGTCTTTCGCTCAATTTGTTAGTAAGGTATATTTCTACTCCTCCTAGGAAACATCGAAATGGGATAAGATACATGAGTTTATTTTATTCTAAAGATTGCAGTCCCGATCTTACTGGTCATGCAGATGTTGGGTACTCATCTAACCCACATAAATCTCGGTCTCAAACATACAATGTGTTCACATGTGTGGATACTGTCATATCTTAGAGATATACAAAGCAGTCTATCGTAGCCTCTTCATCGAATCATGTTGTGATAATAGCTATTCATGAAGCAAGCCGAGAATGTGTATGGTTGAGGTCCATGATACATCTCATTCGAAAAAAATGTGGTGTGAAATATGACAATCTACCCACAATTTTATACAGAGATAATTCAGCATACATAACACATCTTATGAGAGGATTCATAAATGGAGATAGAACGAAGCACATTTTGCCAAATCTTTTCTACATACATGAGCTACAAAAGAATGATGATATTAACGTGCAACAGATTTGTTCAACAGGCAATATGATTGATTTATTCACCAAATCTTCTCCAATTGCAACTTTCAAGAAGATGCTGCACAAGATCAGGATGCAAAAGTTCAAGGATGTTCTCATTAGGAGGAGCAAATACGCGTTGTACTCTTTTTCCCTTTCAAGGTTTTGTCCCACCGGATTTTCCTTGTAAGGTTTTTAATGAGACAGCCTATATGTGTATTGTTAGAGATGTGTATTCTTTTTCCTTCACTAGATTTTTTTTCCACTGGGTTTTTTCTAGTAAGGTTTTAACGAGTCACACTATCTATCTAGACATTCGAGGGGGAGTGTTATAAATGTATTTACATTATAGTGAATGTCTATCAAGATCTATCAAGATCTACTTTGATATCTATTAGGATTTGAAGCATCCGTCTTTTACTCAGACTAGGAGTAAATTTTCCCTATAAATAGAGGGATTTTGTTCATTGTATTTACAATCTTATGATCTCTCATCCCTCAAGAGAAGAAATAAGAATTACTCTCTCTATTCTCTTTACTCTTCTTCTTTGTTCTTTCTTGTTTTATCTCTCTACTCTCTCTATTCTTTATTGTTTTATAACACTTATAACAAATAACACTTTTCGATTTGGATTATCAGTTATGCTTACAATTTTAAACACTATACAAAATCAATAACAACAACAACAAATTCAATATATTTCCACATAGTGGGGTCTGGAGAGGGTATAGTGTACGCAGTCCATACCACTATCTCAAAAGAGGTAAAGAGACTATTTCCGATAGATCCCTGGCTCAAGATAAAAGGCGGTATACAGAAGCATTCAAAGCATAGAACATGATAAAATAACATAGGTATGACATCCACAAAAAAAAAATTCATATTGCCAAACAAAGGACACCGAAGTCCACCTAATTACTGACTACTACTCATCCACACCCTTAGCCCTCTATCCTAATATTTTTTCTCCATATCTTCCTATCTAGGGTCATGTCCTCAGTTAGCTGTAACTACTCCCTGTCACGTTTAATCACTTCTCTCCAGTATTTCTTCGATCTACCCCTACCCCGCTTGAAACCATCCAAGGCCAACCTCTCACACCTACGAACTGGGGCATCCGTGCCCCTCCTCATCACATGACCAAACCATCTCAACCTCACTTCCTGCATTTTATCCTCCACTGACACCATTTTCACCTTCTCCCGAATAATTTCATTCCTAATCCTGTCAGCCCTTGTGAATCCACATATCCAATGCAACATCCTCATTTCTGCCATCTTCAACTTTTGGATATGAGAATTCTTAACCGGCCAACACTCCACTCCATACAACATAACAGGCCGAACAGCAACTCTATAGCATTTGCCTTTCAGCTTGGGGGCACCTTCTTATCGCATAAAATTTCCGAAGTGAGCCTCCATTTCATCCAACCTGCCCTAATACGGTGAGAGACATCCTCATCTATCTCCCCATTTCCCTGAATCATAGACCCGAGATACTTAAAACTCTCCTTTTTGCAAACCGCCTCCCTTTTGCAAACCGCCTGAGAATCCAACTTCACTACCACCTCCTCCTCTTGCCTCGAGTCACTAAACTTGTACTCCAAGTACTCCGTCTTGGTCCTACTCAACCTGAAACCTTTAGCCTCCAGGGTTTATCTCCAAACCTCCAGCTCATCATTAACCCCTTATCGCGATTCATCAAGCAAAACTATATCATCCGCGAAAAGCATACACCAAGACACCTCGCCTTGTATATTTCGCGTCAGCACATTCATCACCAAAGTGAATAAACACCATACAAAATATCCCCAGAAAACTAAAAGTATCGATCTTTATGAGTAATGACTAAACGAGATTTAAACGTCTAATGCCACCGTACATACATAACATCATCTCAGTATAGCAACCATCAAATGTTTACAAACGCTGTTGTTTGACGGTAGAAACATCAAATGTCACTATACGTATATAACATTATCTTTTATCTCATAGAAGAATTCATTAATCCGATAACTCGATATCAATAATACCATGAAACTTTACGATTTGAATCATCGGTTACCATTCAATTTCAAACATTAAAATATCTATTAAATATCTTTATTTCAATTTTCATTATATCAACAATTACAAGCAGGAAGCTCAGATGCTTTAGCATAAGCCATCAACGGTGTAGATTTCTTAAAAACCTTACTTCCAAAAACCAAAAAACCTAACGTATGTCCAACAATTGCTGCAACGAAAATACCTCCATTGAATGACATAACAGCCAGCATAACGAGGTACGCACACCCAATTCTCACTCCATACAACAGAGTCTGAATCAACCCTGCTGTCACGTTGTTCTCACTCCTCGATATGTAATCAGTATAAGAGAGCCACTCGATGGCGAAACCAATCGTAAATATTACAAAGAGTGCTAAAATATACATACCGATGTTGTTATTGTATCCAGGCCAACCTGAGAAGAGAATTTCGGCGTTTTTACCCCAGAAAAACGTCATGTGCATCATTGGATTGCCATGGTTGTTTGTAGTGGCCGGCGTCGGCGGAGCTGCCGACATATCCATAGTGCTTGCTCCAGACATATGACTAGAAGGGTTGTTCATTGAATTTTGACCTCTTCTGTCTGTGTTTGAGTTTTTTTGGGGGAGGTTGAAGAGTGAAATAATGTGTGATGGAGGGGATGTGTATGTTGCATTTTTCTAGATAAGGGGACACATTTCAGTAATAAATGTTTGTTTGTTTAGGACAAGAAGAAAAGTATAATTTCCCATCTTTTTCTACTTTGTCGTGGTAAAAATATTTACATCTTTAATTTAGACAAAAATTAATTTTAATTTTTTTAATTTTAATAAAATAATTTATAATTATATAAATATTTAAAATTATTTCTTAAAAAAAGCAACATAAATATACATCCTTATGAAATATACTGAAAGCTAATTATGCATTTTAACAATCCCAAAATCAAATTAAAAGTTAATTATATATTTTTACAAAGAAAAAAAATATTTTTATTAAATATATTAAAAGTTAATTATGTATATCAACAAATTTAAAATTAAAATTTCAACAATAATACAAACACCAAATTTTTTTAATTAAATTTTAAACTGATAAAATTTATGTTATTTATCCTTATTTAAAATGACAAGTTTTAAAATTTATCTTTTCTTAAACATGGTACATAATCAAAAGGTAGTACATAAAAACGAGCGGAGGGAGTAATAAAAGACAATATTAAAGTGTTTTTAATATTAAAAGGGTTCCCTTAAAATAAAAAGGAGTCAGTATCTATAACTCTTAAGAATTATAGAATGGAAAACACGTATTCTCCCTTCCTTCAATTGAAAAACACGTATTTCTCTGCATGCATCTTTCTTTCTTTCTTTTCTTTCTTTTCTTTTTGGGCTAAAAGGTCCTGCTGTCACCCAATTTATAAATTTAGAATATTTTTTGTATAACGTCGAAAAAAAAGAGAGAATAGTTTAGAACGAATAACAACAATAACAATGACAAGAGAGTTTTTTTTTATCATTTTCTATTTTTTTAATGAGCATTTTGTGTATATTGGATAAATTCTGCATTGTATAATATTACTAACATAGAGCTAGAATTTTTATTTAAAGAGTTTAAATAAATTAGTTTAGATATAAGCGCCTCACGCGTATATCTTAATTTAATGAATTTAATTTTATAAAATTATTTTAAATATAAAAAGTATGACGGTCTTTCAAAATGTTTATTGTATTTTCTATTTGTTAGCACTAACATCTTGACATTTGGACAACTTTTAGTTATTATCAAAAGTAAAAATTAGTCAATCAAAAAACACATGTATTAGTTTAAATACAAGAAAGTATATAAAGAAGAGTATATTCTCTTTAATCTTTGAGCTATTCTCTTTCACCTTTTCTTTTTTTCTTTAATCTTCTCAATCTCTTCTTTTAACTTCTCCAATTTCATGTCAACACAATTATTCTTTTGTTTGGATTATTTAGGCTTGTTAGCTTCTTCAAAAGCTTCCTCAACTAATCTGTTCAACCCAATTAACTTCTTAATAATTTTCAATATATTGAGAAGATAAAGATAGTTTTGTCAACTAACATTTATATTCAAAATTTTATAATAATAGGTAGATAGATTAAACTCGATTTATAATTAATAATATACAGTATAACCTCGATAAATTGATACTCGATAAATTAATAACCTCGCTAAAATAATAATTTTCTTCGGTCCCGAGTCGCTATCAACGTGGTAAATTAATAATTCGCTAAATTTATAAGATAATACAAAAAAAGAAATTCATATAGGTCCCATTTGATATATAAATTAATAATTCATCTGTATCAAAATATTTCATACATAATACATAAGTAAACTAAACAAGTTTCTGAAAATATGAATCTAATGTTGTTTGTTTCTTCTTGAAATCAATATCACCTTGAATCTCATCTCTAACCCTTCTTACTGCATTAAGAATATCAGGTGTAGTCTTCTCATATTGCAAAAGGAAGTGATGTAAGGTGATTGTTGCTTTCAGAGCATCTTTGCGCGAAACTTGTTCTAATTCCACACTATCATCTTCCACTTCATCTTCTTTATGTGTTTCCATAACACTCTCAATTATTTGTTCATCCGTAGGTAGCTCAAAACTCGTATCATTTTCTCCCGGATAATTCAAAACATCTTCAGCATTCATTGCATTTCGATACTTCAATCCATTGATTAGATTCTGCAATTGTTGTAAGCCATCATTATTCAACTGTTCTTGATTTTCCGAGGATTCATCATCTAACAACCTAAGTTTACAATGCTTAAAACAATTTGCAATTGTACTTGAGGTGACATCTATTTTCCATGCCGAGATTGCAAGATTCATTGCATCTAAAACATTAATCTTTTCTGGATTTGAGATCCCAATTTCATAACCCTCCAAAAGATTTCGATAAAATCGCCTACGATAATGCATCTTAAAAGCTCTTATGATCCCTGCATCACAAGGCTGAATCTTTGATGTTGTGTTAGGTGGTAAAAAAAATAATTCAACATTTCTCAAACCTTCGACATTTTTTGGATGAGCAGGACAATTATCAACAATTAAAAGAATTTTCCTGCCGTCCATTTTTGCATCAAGTTGTTGAACATATTCTTGGAATAGAATCCCAGTCATCCATGCTCTTTTATTGGCTCGATATTCACAATCCATGCTTCCCAAATTCACATTCTTGAAACAACGTGGTTTTAAATACTTCCCAATGATCCATAAAGGAATTTTCTCAGAACCATCCTCATTACAGCAAATAACAACTGTAAGTCTTTCTTTATCTTGTTTCTTACCTTCAAGTTGCTCCGTTGCAAGAGAATGATCTGGTTGTAGCCTAAAGAACAATCCAGTTTCATCCATATTGAAAACATCTTTCTTAGCAAACTGATCAAGTTTCTCTCTGATGGATTGTAAATTGCTCTCCATGGCCTCCATATTAACTGATCCACTTTCTCCAAAACGACGATATTGCTTGATACCGTGTCTTGATTTGAAACGCTCTAGCCAGCCTTGAGAAAAATGAAAATCAGGTGTATCGATGAGATACATCTTTTTTAAAAGCTCTTTTCCCTTCGTTACAATTAGTTCCCCATTCATATTAACACGCTCTTGGTAATGAATAAACCACTCGAACAGAGCCTTCTCTAATTCTGAAAATTTGACAGCTTTATGTCTTTTAGCCTCATCTTTTGGAATGTCGGCTGCTGATAGATACTCTGCTGACCTCTTGATCGTGTTTGATGTTGTGGCTTGACTCACTTGCAAATTAAACTTCTCTAACACCCATTGTTGCAATTGCTTTTGAGTGCATGCTAGATTTTGTTGTTTATACTCACACAGTTCTCTACGTATATCATTAGTCATGGTTGATTTTTTAACACCTTTGAGATGAGAAGCCATTTTTTTTGTTTTTGGATTTGAAGACTTGCATAATACATCTATTTATATAGTAACTTAGTTAATGTATGTACGTGTATCTACATTAATAATTGAGTGGATTTATACATTTTAATGAATGTAGCATGTAACTACATTAATAATTAAGTAGATTTATATATTTTATTAAGATATACATAGAATATTGAAAATGTATCAGCAAAAATACATGAATTTGGTTAAGTATGCATAATTAATAGTCAATGTAGAAATTAGTTTTCACGTACACCTAGGTACATTCATAATATGGACCCAAAAAGTATATAATTTATAAATTAATAATTATTAATTTATACGATTAATTAATACCTCGCTAAATTAATAAAATTTGACGGTCCCAACAGTATTAATTTATCGAGGTTATACTGTACTTAATCCACTTTCAAACTTAATTAGTAAGCTCTATAATCCCAAATTTATATGTTCATCTTACAAACAAAAGTTATGCATATCAAGATTCAATAATTATTATAACATTATATTTAGAACTCAACTAATAAGTTTAATTAAAGATTCAATTATAATACTAACGAAATGATTAAATAATATAATCAAAACAAAGCCACAATTAAACAAAGAGAGAAAAAAACAAAAGAAAGAGACAAACCTTTGGTGTTTTTGACCACTTCATTTGATGGTGACTTGCTTATTTTTTTTCAAATTTTTGATCCGAAATTTCCTACTGGAAAAAAAAACACAAGAGATTATCAAAAAAAGGAGAATACCACTTTCAAACTTAATTAGTAAGCTCAAAATTGAAAGATTCAACTACAATCCCAAATCTATATATTTAGCTTTCAAACAAAACTTATGCATATCAAGATTCAATACTTATTATAACATTATATTTAGAATTTAACTAACAAATTTAATTAAAGATTCAACTATAATACTAAGGAAATAGTTAAATAACATAATCAAAACAAAGCCACAATTAAACAAAGGAAGAAAAAAAAAGAAAGAGCCAAACCTTTGATGTTTTTGACCACTTCATTCGGTGGAGACTTGCTTATTTCTTTCAATTTTGGATCAAAAATTTTCTACTGAAAAAGAAACACAAGAGATTATCAAAAAAGGGAAAATTCATTGTTTTATTAATTATTTAGTCATAATTTATATATAATCGTTATTTACTAAAATAAATAAAGAAAGATGGAGAAGATGATAATAATGAAAACAAAAATAAAGAAAGATGGAGAAGATGATAATAATGAATACACACATAGAAAAAAAGATAATTTAAATTAATGACAAAATAAGATGAAAAAGTAGAAGTAGAGGTATGTATCTAGTAAATTTTGATCCAAAATAGTAGTTAAATAGAATTGTAGAATTTTTTATTTTTTTATGTAAGGTGAAATTCTAATTGATTTAGAAGTGTTAAATATTATGAATTCTCAGTTAAATTAAATAATCAAATCAAAAGAAGTAATAACTAAAATTAATTGTTAACATAACTTTAATGGAAGATGGAAAGGATTTTTGAATTTTTATTAATATATGACTTTTTGATTTAACGTTGGAAAGTGGGGTTTTTCTTAATTACAATTTTTTTTATCATTATATTTCTTTTTTGGTTTCACACGTTGGGGGATATTTTTTTTCCTTACTACTATTTTTCTCCTTTCACGTTCGAAATTTCAAGGGAGAGAGTGTTGTTTATTACTATTTTTATATGGAAGGAAATTTTTTTTATTTTTTTATTTTTGGCTTTTGGGGTATGATTAGGTTTTTTAGACAGTGAAGAAGGAATAATATTTTTGTAAAGAGAGGTTTTCTTTTTTTGATAATATAGTCAATATTTAATATTAGTTAAATAATAAGGAACAGGTGAAACAATTTTATTTAAAGCGAAGTATTTTAATAAAGGGCGAAAAGTTCAAATCACTTTTCTAAGGGGCTTCACACTTTTAATATATTATAGATTATAGATAACTTAACACGTTAATGATTTCAAAAATAAGTAGGTTGGATTAAATAGAAACGGATCTGATTTGATTTGAGCGAACTAGATAAAGTTCAACTCTATCTCAACATGAACAACAAAATGGAAAATTTAAACTTCTTTATTTCAGTCGTGCATTCAGACATACAATCTTTAAATTTCTTAAAAATAATTTACATAAAAAGTACAATAAGTTATTAGAATTGTACTTTACGTTTAAGTTATTTAAACATTAACATGATAAAACTAATACTAATTTTTTTTTTTAAGAAGAAAAAATGTAAATTATTTTAAATCAGTCAAAATAGATAAATAACAAACAAAAAATATGTAGTGTAATTATGTGAAAAAATAGAAAAAGAAGTCAATGATCAAATTAATAATCAGGAAAGTGAGAGAAGAGAAACAAAAGGGGATAGAACAACTGAGAGAGAAGAGAAAACAGAAGGGGACAGAACGTAAGAGAGAAAGAAAGTAACTAGGGATTTAATTCAAAATCTAATATAAAAGATTGAAAAAAACAATGTTATCCAGACTTAAACCCACACAAATTGAAAAATTTTGCACCCCTTCACCAAGCTTTAGTCTTGTGTCAAGAGGGTTCAATCAGTACTTGACATAAATATTATAAATTAAAAATTTGATCCTACACATACAACAAAATTTTTCGATTAAAAAGATTCATCCGCTTTGTATAATAACTTACAAATCATACAAAATATAAATTGTACTAAATAAGCTCTATGTGATAGATTCAATTGAAAAGACATTTAGAGAAGATTAAACTCAAATCATTCGTGCGAGTAACCATCTTTCAATCAGTTAAGTTATCAATTGGATGATAACACTCTTCATTTGTGAAGGTGGTGGGAGTTTTCAAGAAGAGGGAAAGAAAAACAAAACAAAACAAAACAAAGCTAGTTCAAATCTAAGACATTTTAATTTTTTCTTACTCTCAATTATAATAAGATTAGATAATGATGGTCCATGCTAGCACAAATTCAATAAATATTATTTTTTTTATTTCAATTTATGTGACACAATAAAATTTAAACAATCAATTATTAAAATAATTTAAGTTTTTAATTATTGTAATTTATAATATTTTTTCTTATCTTCTAATTTAAGTGATGTTGATATAATTTCGAGAGTCAACTAAATATTTTATATCTTTTAAAAAATTTAAATTGTTAATTATGTGATTGATAGTGTTTTTTACATAAATTTTCAATAATATATGAATATTCTCTCCGTCTCAATTTATATGACATAAATAAAATTTTGAAAGTCAATAAAAATTTTTAAATATATTTTTATATATATACTTTTATATTAAGCTCTTAACTATTGTGATTTAAGATACTTTTTTATCTCATTTTCAAATCATATATGTTACTTTATGTCTTCCTCTGACCCATCTTAATTTATGTACACTAATATAATTTCTATAGTCAACTAAATTTTTTATGTTGACATATTATTTTGTGCCTATTTTACCATTTTTTAAAATATTATTAATTTTTCAATGCTTAGATGACCATAATAATTAATTAAGGTTGATATAGTAAAATCACAATGAAAGCAGCAAAACACACATGTCTTAAATGACTTGTAATAACAATTAAAAGTGACATAGAAAATTTCTATAATAATACTTGTGAAAAATATTTAAGTGGACCTCATATAGTTAAATTACGGTTGAATCAGCTAAAACAAACACATCAGGAATGTTTATTTTACTTGTTTGTATTAAATATTATTAATTTTCTAATACGTAAATAACTTATAATAATTAATTAGGGGTGATACAGTAAAATTATGGTTGAAGTAGTTGAAACAGGCATGTAGATTTGCTGCCTCCTTCAGCTGGTGTACTCCCTCTATCAAAATTACTTTTAAAAAATACTTATAAAAAAATTAAGAGGGTGTCATATAAGTCGTTAAGTTAATTTAAAAAATCTAGAGTTAATTTTTATTTTATGTCTATTTAACCTTTTAAAATAAATATTATTAATTTTTTAATACTTAAATGACTTATAATAATTAATTAAGAGTGATACATTAAAATTACGGTTGAAGCAGTTGAAACAGATAGGTCATAAATATCTATTTTATTTATTTTTAATTAAATATTATTAATTTTTTAATATGTAAATGACTTATAATATTTAATTAGAGACGTTGACACTTAATTTTTGCCCTCCACAACTAAGTTTAATCTTGAGTTTCTTCGATTTTAAATAAAATTAAACTATTTATTTATCCAGATAAATGTTTTCAAAAAATTTCATTTGGATATGTTTTGTCATTAGGTGACAAATTATATATTTCTATATTCACGTATACGAATTCGTATAATTTTGGTTGCTTAAATAATTATTTTATAAAATATTAATTTTTTAATAAAAGACTGTCTTGAAAATTTATTCAAACGGGTAAAATTTTGATTTAAACGTGTAAGTTGTTCTTCAAATTAATTATTCAAAAAGTATTTATTCTATATTATTGAGATAAGAGACTCGAGATCAAATTTATTATTAATTTATTTTAAATTTTGATTCAATTTAGTCAATTTATTAAATTCGGTCATAATTGAAATCTATTTGGTCACAATTGCTATGCAAGTGGCCAATGGACTTATTAATTTTGCTAGATTATAATAGGTTGATTAAAATTTCAATTACCAAAAAAAAAAAATTAATTAAAATTTCAATTCATTTAGGCTATCTCTTAAATAATTTAATCCCCAATTACAATTAAATGTGTAAATCTACCTCAGGACCAAATTTAGGCTGATCCAGACGGCCCAACAACAATTAAAAACCTCAATCTTAATTCTATTTCAACCTACCAGCCCAGCAGCATCAACAAACAATAACAACAACTTCAGTCAGCCCAAAAACAACAATTCCGGGCCCGTTCAGCAGTCTAAGATATGCCAAATTGACCCGGCCCATTCCTTTTTCTCCAATACCCGATACCTCAAAGAGCAGCTTCTTCAACACAGCAACGTATAGTACAACACAACAACAGCATACAACGACAACGTCGATGCCAAACAACGCTCAAACCAACGGATAATGGAAAATTCGTTGGTTTTTCACCTCTCCCCTCGTCTGTCTTCTCTTGTTACCCATGATTTTCAGCCCGTCTCCATCAATATCACGTCAATTCCTTTTTGAAAAGGGAAGAATATGAAGATTCAATGGTTCTTAAAGTATTCTTTCTTTGAATCAGCGGACAAACAACTGTTTATCTTGAAGAACCGACATCGTCAAATCTAGAGTCCAAATATTTCAAATTTTTTCTGAAAAGGTAGTTTCTTTTCTCAATATTCCAAACCGTCACTAATTTTGAATATTGAAAAGTTTAAAAGAGAAGCTGGGCAGCCAAATTTTGCCTATAAAAAGGAGGGGACTTGAGGGGGACTGGGGGCTTTCAAGATTTTCTTTTCTCTATTTTCCTTTGTTTTGATTCACTCCCACAACTCTCGTTGTCCTTCTTTATCGGCCGAGTTCATAAGTCAAAGATAGTGGCGGAATCGCTCTTCGATTTGTCGTCTTAGTTCGTTGCTCCGAAAAAGGTCAATAAACCTTCTCGGTATTTAATTTTTTAGACTAAATATAGCCTTTGGAGTGTTCTAGCTGCTCCATAAATTTTTGTTAGATTATTAGTTTAAAAGGGGTTACTTGCATTGTTCGCCTGTCAATATCACTATATCAGTGTGTGGCTAAAGGATTACATGGAGGAACTTTTGTTGTTTTGTGTAGTTGTTTATTTATTGTCGTTTAACTTTCTTATTGCGTGATTAATTGTGTAGTTGATCTGATTCTGGTTTCTCTGCATTCACCTCATATTGTGTCAACTTTCATTGTTATCTCTTAGTATGTAATGAACTGAAAGGAAAAAGAGATCTTATAATAGAATTGCTTATCCCAATTTTTGTTCACGTCAACATTAAAAGGGATAGTTTAGCCGTGATTTAGCCGTGATACAGTAACTTAGTTTGAAGCCAATGAAATCTGTTAAATAGATAGGGCATGTTGGTGCGATTACATGTGTTGTCTACTTGAGTTACATGTCCAGAAGCTTTGTTCCCTTACTGAAAGATCGTAAAAATGATCAAGTTCTCTTAGCATTTTTTTGTCAGAGATAAAGAGTTGACTTACTTTGGTGATGAGAGAAAAGGTGTGAGCTGCTCATCCTTTGAGTTTCTTCTCTGGTTGGATCCAATAATACTGCTACTTTCACCAAAATCCTGAGAATTAGACATTATGTCATTTATTGGAACTATGTTTAGAAAGTTCCAAAGGGTTTTGGACAGTACTACTTTGTAGCAACATAGTAGTAGTAGGATTAACTATATAGATAAGTAATTTGTGATGGATGGGATTAAGGTGTATAGGCAAAAACACTAGAGGCATTATATGCATATTTATATGTAGGGAGAGATTAAAAAACACTGTTGGTTAGTTCCATTCTTTCATATGAGTTTTTTTTTCTCCTTTTCATCCATTCATCCTTTTAACCATTATAGTCATCATGCTATTAAAATATTAGATTTTCTTCCTCGCAGCATAGATATGATATTATATGATAAATAGATTTTTGAGATAAAAGTGACAAGTTTTGTCATCAAATGTACACTATTTCAAATGCTAAACTCAAGTTTAGATGAAATCCTGCTCTCTTTACCCCTGCTAGTTACAAATAATGAATTATATGTTTCAAGTTTTTGTGGTTATTTTAACATAATTTTTGTTTGTCAACTATGAATTTGTAAGTATCATGTTTAACCGTGTCCTTTCTTCATTGAAAACTCAAGTATCTAATCCGCGTCTTTCTTTTAATTTGCATGAAACTCCCTCATTGAGTCTATCGGACTCTTATCTATGGCATTCCGTGGGGTTGAACCCAACCTCCATCGAGTCAAAAGCTTCATTAAAGTCCAAAAAATGGACTTATATACGCTAGGCAACACTGATATACAATTGTATACAGTGAATATACATAAGATGCAGCAGCTGCACGCTATACCATAATCTATGATGAAAAAATGAAGCAAAATACGTAGGTATACACAGTGATATACACCGTATACGCAGTGGTATACATAAAAACGCAGCAAAGGAGTTGCTGATATACAGCAGATATACAGGAGCAAAATAGTGGGCTATAGTCAATGGAATTGGTTCAAAATTGGACAGATTTTAATGGGCCCAAAGGGGTCCAATGTTGACTCTTCTCTCTTTAATTATCAATTCTAACTTATTTATTTGTATTTGCTTGAACACTTTAATTAATTAATCTAGATAAATTCCTCAAGGTTTTGCCAACTTTGTTTCATCGTCATTTTTCCTTTCCTTATTTAGATTTTCCCTTTTTTTTTTTTAAAAAATAAGAATAAAAAAATAAATAAATTATTATAAAAGAATAAAATTAAATTGTAGGTCAATCTTTTCGAAAACAAGTCTTGCACAATAAAATGAATTTTTATTTTGTTCAAGTGATAATTAATCTTGCTTAGGTTAAAAAGAGTTTTCTCAAGCAATAAAAGAAACGGGTTTTCTTAAATTAAAAAGTTTAAACTTTTCTATAATTGATTAAATATTCTTACTTAATAATTCCTCTTAAAATCTATCATAGTTAAAATCAAGATTTTAAATTAGCATTGACCATAAAAAAATAGATTTTCCTTAAAAATAATAATCTCCCTTAAAACAAAATAAATTATTATTTTCATTAAAATTATATTGTTAAAAAATAGGCTTTTGTTTTAAATTTTCTTTAGCTTAAAATCTTGATGAAATAAAATGATTTTTAAAATCCTTTGATTCAAGTTTGATATTCTCTAAAATTGATTCTTTCGTAAAGTTAGTCATTTTAAGTTATTCAAAATATTTTGGTCAACCATTTTAAAACGGACGTCCCTACATGCCTTAAATCCCTTCTTAGGACGTTAATTGAACCCTTATTCATTTCTCCAATTTTAAAGGTTTAGTTCTGTTTTTGAACCTTTAGAATTTATTTAAGTTTTCTTGATTTTTCTATAAAAATTAAGTGGTAAATCTGTAATTTTTCTTAAGCTATTTAGACATTTTTGTAAGTTTTTGAAATGATTTAAGAAGTCAAAAGCCATTTCTCTTTAAATAATTTATCTTCCCTTTGATAAATCTGAAAAGTGATAAAACAGATATAATAATTAATTAGTGGTGAATATAGTAAAATTATGTCTGAAACAACCGAAGTAGACATATCATAATGTCTATTTTATTTTTTATTAAATATTATTAATTTTTTAACACATAAATGACTTATAATAATTAATTAGGGGTGATATAGTAAACACAGTTGAAGCAGCCGAAACAAGCATGTCGACCTCGTGCCTGTTTTAGCACTCAAACTCCCTTTTATATATAAACTTAGATGACTTATAATAATTAATTAAGAATGATACAGTAAAATTACAGTAAAGTAGCTGAAACAGATATATCATAAATGTTTATTTTACTTTTTTTTTCTATTAAATATTATTAATTTTATAATATGTAAATAATTTATAATATTTAATTAGGGGTATAATAATTAATTAAAGATAATATAGTAAAATTGTGGTTGAAACTGCTGAGATGTCATAAATGTCCATTTTATTTTTATTAAATACTATTAATTTTTTAATACATAAATAACTTATAATAATTAATTAAGAGTGATATAGTAAAATCACAATTAAAACAGCTGAAGCAAGCATGTCGACCTCGTACCCTCTTCAGCACTCAAAACTCCCTCTTATATATAAGTAAAAAATAAAAAAAATAAGGTGAATTAGAACTATTATGTTGAGAGTATCATCATAGTCATACCCTTGTTTTCTCCGTACCGAGAGTAGGAGTATTTCATTTCACCTATTTATATGTATAAAATATAAAGGAGAGTCATAAATAAAGTGACGTGACATCATTGTATGACCTTATTTTTATTTATTTATTTATTTATTTTGTTGAACATTTTTTTCTACTTTTTAAAGTTATATGCTCTGTTAAAAAAATAAGAAATTCAAAAGTCACTCATTTGACTCTTTTAGTAATGTTTAATGTACTCGAGTTTTTCTTCTTCCAAAGAAAAAATTTACACGTTGCAACATTAACTATTAGTTAATAGAAATAATTGTGAAACTTTGAAAACCTGCTAACAATATAATTGTGTACTTAGTGATAGCCTATTTATGTTCCTATTAATTGTTATCTAAAATATTTCTGCTTGCCTTGTGTGTTGTTACGTTTTCTTAATACTACTTAAGGTAGCAATTGTTGGTATCACAAAGGTTGTATCCTCATATTTCGTACAATCGATAACAATGATATCTTTATGGAAGTTTCTTACTTTTTGTTCAGTTATTCTGTTGACTGTTGTAATAGTTCTTATGCATAGATTTTCATAGTGGAAATGCTCAACGTCAATCAAGAGTGTGAATCAACACAAATCTCACATCTCAAGAGAAAAACAACACTAGCACACATCTAGCTCATATCGTTGATCTAATAGTAATAATTGCATTTACAAAGTTGTGGCCTTAATTTTTTGAGAATTAGTTTATATATGTATGTATTATGTTCACCTTTTCTGGCATTCTTATTTGATTTATCATCATTTTATTTATTTTTTGGTTATTCGTATGATTGTATATTTGTTTGTATCATTTATACCAAGATTATTTATCATGAAAATGTTAAGGTGGATTCAAAATTCAATTTTGTGGGTTCAATAATCAAGGTTGTTTAAATACACTGTACTTTTAACGTTATGAGTTCATATCTACTATTTATTGTACTTTTTATAGATTTTCATTACATAAAAGTATTTCGATGAAGCCTATATCATAACGTTAGATTCACCGTGGCTTTTGTAGGTAATATTTCAATTCATTTTTATTTTTCAATCTAATTATTCTTTTATCACAAAGAATTACACACCGTCTTTAAAACCTCTACAAATTGCTTGGATGAAAAGTTTATTTTCTCGACGAAAATATCATCAAGGAATTTATCAAGAATTTGATAGCATTTTAAAAATATATTTATATGATTTATGTTTTGATCTAAATATGTTTTGTTAAATGATTTATATGTAAACTTATATCATTTAAATAAAATATCACTTTTTTTTTTTGTATCTTTCATATATAATATTGGTGTTTGTGTGAAATTAGTAGTATGAAATACAGAAATAGGCATTAATATTTTTTTTTCTACTTTCCTAAATTATTGTTAGTGTTATATTAATAGGCAGGATTTTTTATAGTTGATATTAATAAATTATATAATTATCTTTTTTTATCTTTCAAATAAAATTTAACTTTAAAATTGTAGCATGAATCGATTGATAAGAAGTTCATTAAGGAAGTTCGAAAGTGCACATACTAACTAGTCAAAGGGGGTTTAATATATATAATATATACATAAAAAATAATTTTAATTGTTTATAAATAATATAGTTTTTCGTCGAAGAGGATTTGAATGAACCCCTGAATATATGCTAGATCCGCCACTGCGTGCCAAGCACGATTGAATTCACTAGTTTAATATGTTTAGAATTGTGTGGCTGGAAAATGGATTCAATTGGTATGTGCTCGGTCTCTTAGCAATCCTCAATACTCATGGCACACAATTCCAACAAGGCGACTAAGTGAATATTTCAATTTTCAACTAGTCATTGCATTAGGCTGGTTTACTAAACAAGTGACGTTGGTTACGCCACGGCTACGCAAGGAAGATTATTCACCTCGACAAGTAGTAGAAAAGGAGGAAAAGCTGACTAGCACCACTTTTCAACAATTTAAACGTAGAAAATTTGTCTCCAATATAAGTATAAATACAGTTGCTGAATCTATAGTTAGGACTTCAGAGGATGAAATGAAATTAGTGAAAACAATAGCTGAAGATATGGCAGGAAAGTTAATGCGCGCCGTGCAGTACGACTCTTACGGAGGCGGACCTGCTGGCTTGAAGGTACTTTTTCTCCTATCCACTTCCTTTGTAAAAAAAAATTACTGTGACATAATTATCTTTTAACTTGGACCAATATATATATATATATATATATATATATATATATATATATATATATATATATATATATATATTATATTACTATTATATATAAAGGACAATTCAAGGATTTTGATAGTCCTCACAAAAGTTTCAACTTAATTTTAATCTTTTCAATTAATTACTTTTATGTCATGATTCTATCTTTTATAGTAACTTAATTAATTTCTTAATTCTATAATATTGTGATAATTGGTTGATATAGATGAAGTTACTTTATCTTCTTTCTTGCTATATGGATCTTTGCACTTGGTGCATGTGTCATAGTATGAGCAGCTATTATTAAAATTTTTTCTTGTAATTTCAATTATTTAATTAACTATTTAAAAAAAAACAATTAGAAATAGAACAAGGGAAATTAGGGAGGAGATCACAAAGCAAAGAATCAAATATTTATCAACAAAGTGAAATTAATTAGGTAGTTAATCAATTGAACGATTCAAATTTTCATATTGTTTAACTAATTCGTAAATCATTTTTAAAATCTTTCATTATTATGTTTTGTTTCTCGTACTTATATATTATTTAATCAAGTCAATTGCAAAATATAAATGTCAAATATTCTTTAATTATTTTATTTATTAAATTACTTGTACTTCATGCTTTACGAAGTACAAGACCAAATTTTTTTAATTTGACTATCTTTTGTTAATTTTTTAAATCAAAATTAATCACATAATTAATTTTTATAAATAAAAATAACCATAGCAAAATTAATATTTTATATGAATTTTTTTTTTAAAGTAGTTTAAGAAAAAATATATATTTAGACCATGGAGAACTTTTCTTTGTTACATAAATAATTCATTACTTTTTTTCTTCTTCCTCAGTATTAATCTTTGATAATTTATTTTCCATAAGAAAGAGTTTTGTACAACTACCGTGAGGATGAAGAAGAGGGTAAAATGGAGGGGTTAAAATTAGTTATTGTATGAGATTATGTTTTATTTCTATTGAATCGAATATGGTTCTGATGTATTTCTTGATTATCTTTTATAAATTGAGTAATTTTTTGTGGATAATTTTATTCATTGCTTTTAAAAATATCAAACATATTTCATATACTGAAAACTAAAATTATTGATAAAGTTAAAAACTAAGATAATGATACGAATTAAGATCAAATTACTTTTAAATCTCATTTCTGGTCAATTGAGAATCAATATTTTTAAGCATCAACCATAAAGAGAGAATCAATTGATTCTCAATGTTTATTTTAGTGAGTATAATTTTTTTCTTAATTTGGTATAAAATTACGCTTAAAACACCACATTTAACTAGCATGAATTCTTGTTACGTGAAATTATAAATAAAATCATATATTTTTTCATCACACACAAGAAGACTTGAGTAAAATAATTGATCCACTTGATGAATTTCGTCTTCATCTTCCTGATTGCAAAGATGAACGTGAATTGAGAAATTAGAAAAGAAATTAATTATATGCTCATAAATTAGTTGACTAATATTTTTCAATTTTTATGATCATTGCAAGTTATAATTATTAGATATATATAAGAGATGGTTTTGACATGCCTGCTTCAACAGGCTGCTTGCTTCGTGATTTTATTATATCACTCCTAATTAATTATTATAAATTATTTATATATTAAGAAATTAATAAAATTTAATTAAAAAATAAAAATAGACATTTACGACATGTCTGCTTCATCTGATTCAACCATGATTTTACTATATCACCCCTAATTAATTATTATAAGTCATTTATGTATTAAAAATTAATAATATTAACTCGTAATTTCACTATATCACCCTTAATTAATTATTATAAGTTAGTTATGTATTAAAAATTAATAATATTTAATAAAAAAATAAAATATATAAATAAATAATTAACTCTTGATGTTTTAAACTAACTTGACTTTAGCTGGCTGCTTGCAACGTCATTTTACTATATCACCCCTAATTAATTAATATAGGTTATTTATATATTAAAAAATTAATAATATTTAATTAAAAAATAAAATAAATATTTATGACATGTCTGCTTCAACTGGTTCAATCGTAATTTTACTATATCACTCTAATTAATTATTAAAAGTCATTTATGTATTGAAAAATTAATAATATTCAATCTGTGATTTTACTATATCGCTCATAATTAATTATTATAAGTCATTACGTATTAATTATTACAAGTCATTTATATATTTAAAACTAATAATATTTAATATAAAAATAAAATATACATTTATGACATTTTTGTTTCAGCTGCTTCAATAATTTTACTAAATATCATCCTAATTAGTTATTATAAGTCATTTAAATATTAAAAATTAGTAATATCAATAAAAAACGCAGTTTGATTATAATTTTATTAAATATTCTCTAATTAATTATTGTAAGTCATTTAAGTATTAGAAAGTTAATAATATTTAATGAAAAGGTAAAATAGACATAAAAAGATAAATTAATTTTTCCTTATTTTAAATTAAGTTGACTTCTTATATGAGACTCACATAAATTTTTTTAAGGTTTCGACATGTCTACTTATGTTGCCTCAACCGTGATTTTATTGTATCGTCCTGATTAATTATTATAAGTTATTTATATATTAAAAATTAAGAATATTTAATTAAAAAATAAAATAGACATTTATGACATGTTTGCTTCACCTACTTCAACCGTAATTTTACTAAATATCATCCCTAATTAATTATTATAAGTCATTTATGTATTAAAAAATTAATAATATTTAATAAAAAAAAAGATAGATATGAAATAATAAATTAACTCTTGATGTTTTAAATTAACTTGACGTCTTATATGATGCCCATTTATTTATTTTTTTACAATAATTTTTTATAGTAATTTTGCTATATCAATTCTAATTAATTGTCACTTACGATATGTCTATTTCGTTGCTTCAATCGTGATTTTATTATATCATCCTAATTAATTATTATGGCCATCTAAATATCGTACCGCTTAAAAACTTAAATTATTTAAAAATATAATTGGTTATCAATGCCGTAAAAGTTTGGACAAAGAGAGTAATATAAATTATTTGAAAATTACATGAGAAATATTATAAATCATAGTAGTTAACAACTTAAAATATCTACAAAAAAATTAATATGTCACATATTTCAAAAATAAATACGAAAAAAATACTATAAATCACAATAATTAACCAGTAAAAAAGTTTAAAGGACAAAATGATTGCTTTGGCACATCTTATTTAATCCTTTTCCTTCCATTTTAATTTGTTTGTATTTTTTTAATTTGTTACATATTTTAAAAAAACATAAAGAATTCTATAAATCACAATAATGAACAACTTAAAAAAATTTAAAGAATAAAATATTTGGTTGATTCTCAAAATTCTAGAATTGCCTATCAATGTATCAAAAATTTGGACAAGAAGAGTAACGTATATTATTTGAAAATTATATTTAAAAAATTATAAAATACAATAGTTAACAATTTAAAATTTCTCCCAACTTTATTATGCATTCTTATAATTTAACATCTAATTAGTATTAAATTTTGGATATTTATATTTACTTTTAAAATGCTCTAAACATAATCGATGTTGGGCTCGTGCAAACACGGGCCTCGTCTACCTAGTATATATATATATATATATATATATATATATATGGCATAATACATAAACAAAATGACACCAAATTATAACTATACCCTTTAACTTTACCAAAGCACAAGTAGATCTTTAATTGTATAAAAACTGAACAAAAATACTCCAATTCTGTAATTTATATGCGTGAAACTCAATCGCTTCTACATGGATTAGTAATCCACTCAAATACTGCCACCTAATAGAAAAAAACATGCACAAATAGACTCTACAACTATACAAAAGCTGAACAAAAAAATACTTTAATTCTAACTCTGACGGCGCATGATTTTGAGTGTATACACACATTCTGCTAGGTAGGATCAAAGTATTTTTTTGTTCAATTTTTATATAGTTAAAGAACCTATTTGTGCACCGATAAAGTTAAAGGTTTATAATTTAATATCAAATTAAAGTTACTGCGTTATGCCATATAGATATGTTTTATGGTAGTCAACATCTAATACTCTTTCCGTTTAAAAAATAATAATCTACTTTCTTTTTTAGTCTATTTAAAAAAGAATGACATTTCCTTTCTTGATAATACTTTAATTTTAACTTTTCACATGTCATGTTTAGGACCAAAAGATTAAAGAATATTTAATGTATTTGACACAACTTTAATTTAACACCACAAGATTCAAAAATTTCTTTATATTCTTAAACTTTGTGTTAAGTCAAAGTAGACTACTTTTTTTAAACTTGTCGCAGCTTATTGAAGTTCCAGTGCCTACTCCGAACGAGGATGAAGTCCTGCTAAGGTTGGAGGCTACAAGCTTAAATCCATTAGACTTGAGAATTCAGAAAGGCGTGGCTCGTCCTTTTGTTCCTCGCAAATTTCCCGTTATACCTTGTACGTGCAATAATTTATCTCATCAGCTAATCCTTTAATTTCTTGCTCCATCGTTTATTGTCTTCTTCTTAAACTTATTCACTTTTAATATTGTATCTTTGTGAGTAGGTACTGATGTAGCAGGAGAGGTTGTAGACGTTGGATCAAGTGTGGTAAAATTTAAGGCTGGTGACAAAGTTGTGGCTCTCCTTAATCCACTTGTAAGTCCAATTCCCACCCGTTTTGACTTGTTAATTTTCAATGTACTTTCCTTGAAGTGGGTTGGCTCTAAAGTTACATTTAGGTGACAATAAGAATTGTGTCTTGTCTCTTCTTTGATTTGCTCTCTGCTACTATTATTCCAAAGTACATATGCTCTTGATTGTTTTCTTTGGTTTAATATGATGAGGTAAGTGTAGAGAATTGTTACACCGAAAGTGCCATTTAACTGTATATTGCATGTTATCACTCCATTTTTCAGGTTATCATTTTAGTCTTGATATGGATAGTTACTTGTTATTGAATGCCGGCTTAACTTAGTAGTTAAAAATTCCTTACGGTATCGGTGCTTAAAACATAATTTATAATAATAGTTTTTCCAATCTTCGTGTGCTTAATAATAGATAGTGTTAGAGTTTGTGACCCGAAATTTGTTGATCCGGCCCTGAAAAGATCGCGGTGCGACCATGTTTGAGATTTTTTTTGTGGGGTGGGGGTATCTGTGGTGGGAGCGTAGAGATCGCGGTATGGACATGTAGGTTTTTGAATTTAGGATTTATTTGTACGCACGTATTATATAATTGCGATCTAGTGGGTCGTTTTTGGTTTTAATATACGTCATTGAGACTTTCGTCTCCTCCTTATATTCCTTTCCATTATAGTGAATTTCCTCCTCCTTTGCCGTCAAGGGTTTCCACGTAAAATCTGTGTTCTTCTTCTTTTGTTTTGTTTGTGGTATTGCTTATTCCCGTCCATTCAATAACAGATAGGAGGTGGATTAGCGGAGTATGTAGTTGCAAAGGAGAGCTTGACTGTTCCAAGGCCAGAAGAAGTATCGGCTGCTGAAGGTGCAGGCCTCCCAATTGCTGCTCTTACAGCACACAAGGCCCTTGTGGATGTTGCTGGAATCAAGCTAGATGGAAGTGGACCGCGTATGAACGTTCTTGTCACCGCTGCCTCAGGTGGTGTTGGTCATTATGCTGTTCAATTGGCAAAGTTGGGTAATGCTCACGTTACAGGGACCTGTGGAGCTCGCAACGTTGAATTCGTGAAGAACTTAGGAGCAGATGAGGTTCTTGACTATAAAACACCAGAAGGAGCTAAGCTTAAGAGTCCATCAGGACAGAAGTATGATGTAGTGGTTCACTGTGCTAGAGACATTTCATGGTCTACATTTGAGCCTAATTTGAGTGACACAGGTAAGGTCATTGATCTGACTCCTGGGCCTAGTTCAATGTGCACCTATGTATTGAAGAAACTGACCTTCTCCAAAAAGCAGTTGCTGCCATTGGTTTTAATTCCTAAAGAAGATAAGGAACTGAACTTGCTAGTTAGATTGGTGAAAGAAGGGAAGTTAAAGACTTGCTTTGACTCTAAGCATCCTCTAAGTAAGGTTCAAGATGCGTGGGCCAAGAGCCTTGATGGACATGCCACAGGGAAGATCATTGTGGAGATATAACAATGATTGTTTTCTAGTTAAATAATAGTAAAACTGCTATTAAGAGTGTGTTTAGTACGGAGGTAATTGTGTATCGCCTGAATCTAAGTTTTCTTAATTTTTTAAGTTCGATATATAAATAAAAAATATTATTCTAAAAATATAAATGTACATTGTCTGAATCGAAGTTAGTAAATTGCACGTGCAAAATTGGTTAAGAAATTTAATATCTATATACAATTTTTCTAAGGACATGCAAATTGTGAAAAAAGTATATATTTTATATACAATTATCTGTTTGCCATGAAGTTTTGTAACGAACGAACAGCTACAAACCTTTCTATCTATCTATCTTTTTTTTTTTTTTTTTTTAAATTTCTATGTTCTGTTTGTCGAGGACCTATCTTTCAAAATGAATAAAGGATGATTATACTAGAAGGAAAATGATTTAAATCCTGAATTTAAGACTTTTTACATTAAAAATATTCTCTTAAACGAAGGTATTCATGTTTGGATGACGACTCAAGGTCAACATCATGAAAACCTTAAAACTTGTTTAATAAGACTTAGTCGACCATCGGAGTACAACAATTCCCTTTTTCAATCTGAGATTCTCTTTTTTATTTTCTACATAGAGGAAGGTTCTCTCATCCTAACATTATTATTTTTATACTCCTTAAGGAAGACATTGTACAAATCATTCTTTCACAGTTCAAAACCATTATTATTATATTAGTTATGCCTTAAAAATTTAAATTTAACTACTATTATTCTACGTAGTCATTTAACACTAATTGTAGTATTGAAATAAAATAATTTCTTATAAGCAAATACGGATAAGGAAAAAAGGGGGCCTTCGACCAACTAAAAAATTATCTCCATGTGATATATAAAGGTAAGGATTTGTGTCAATGAAGCAACTGTTAGTATTTGCTTAGGGTAGACTGTCTATATCATATCTCTTGAATGACTCTTCTGAGTATTTTGTGGGAATGCGAGATGCTCTGTGTATCGGTGTTTGCAATAAATTTTAATTCATGAAAAAAAAATTTCAATCACAAACAAAATATGAAGAAATAAGAATTTTTATTGATAAACAATGAGTACAATTTTGTTCCTCGATTCTTCTCTCTAAATTTTTTTCGTAATTCGGGGGTTGTTAGTAGTGTATCTTCAACATAGGATGATTTGAACCTTCTTGCGAAATATTTGACCGCAAAGAACGTTGTGAGGCATCTTTGATAAAGACAGTATTTTGGTGCCTTGATCTCTTTATGAATATCCCCAAATTTTTGGGATTTCGGAGATGTTTCTTTAAGGAATGTGTTACCCTTTAAATAGATGTAATTCAGAATTTAGATAGAGCAATCTCCGAGCTAAAATTTAGAGTAGACCTCCAAGATATCCTAACATGATTAGGTTCATCTGTAGAGTCTCATAAATGTTATGTCTACAGCTGGGTTGCCTTTCATAGTAAAATGAAAAATCTAATTTTAGTACAAGGACTGAGTGAAACGAAACGATGAAATAAAAGAGAGGTGAAAGGATATAATGGGCATTTGGAACATTCATTTATACAGGAATCAATAAAGGCTACCATATAATCTTAATTACTATTCATGCATGAAGGGATATTTTGAGAACAGAACTACAACACATCATACAGTAGATTTAGTAAAATGTTATGTTTCTCTGATTCACTTTTGTACCTAGTTTCCTTTCCCATCACCAACTGCTTCATATTACCTTGTCAATGTCTTTTGTGATGTTTGGCATCCTTCCCAAGAATTTACCTACAATTTTCAAAACAAAACATAGCCTCGGTTCTGAATCTTATTAACTTTTGCGAATATACTGTATAAAACAATTATATATAACCATACATGTACCATCAACCTTTTTAAAAAATTCGAGCAACATAGCATAAAACAGTACGAACCAATTAAGTAGGAAGAGCAACTAGTCTAACAAATAGATTCCTACCAAAACTTTGTTGGGTTCATAGTAAATGCAAAGTGTGAATGGAAAATAGAGAAAAATCAAGTGGAAGAGAAAAATTGAGATCACACCAATATGGAATGTGTACTCAAAAATTGGAAAGCTTACTAAATTCTCCCACATTGGTGGGAGAAAGAAGCTTTAAAGTGTTTATATTGTGAAACACACTCCCACATGGATAAGTGAGGCAAGGAATAAGAGATGCCTCACGCTGTTGTCGTCGCTCGCTCGGCTTGGCTTTGGAGATCTACTTTTTCGGACAAACTTTATTTGAATTCAGAAGAATGCCAAGGAAAAATGCAGTAAATTTTTACTACAAAGTTTTGGAACTCCATTTATATACATGCAGCATGCAGTAACAGTGAAACAGTAACAAATGCAATGGTTTGAACAAGAAATGTTTCGAACTGATATTTAGTTTCAGAAGGATGCAACCCTTCTGAAAATGACACAATGTTTCGTGAACTGACATGACTGTTTCGGAACAAACACACTGATTCGCATGAAATGACATGACTGTTTTGGAACAAACACACTCCTTGATGAACAGACATGAATCTACAAAAGGTGCAACCTTTGAAGTGAACCATTATCTCTTTTCAGAAGAGGCATGTTATGGCTATAAAAACCTGCTTTCTTCCACAGATTTTGGTACGAAAATTTCAAAATACAAAATTACTTCTTGTCTTCCAAATTACTCAGTGTGATCAATCAAAACATTCTGTGCGGTCGAAGATATTCCAACCGTTTGAGGTATCGCTACAGTTGGTCTGTTTAGCCATTTTATTCTGGGAGGAAAAATTCCACAACCTCGGGTACAGTGAGGGGAATTATTTCCTTCAGGAAACTCCGTGAATTCGGACGACTTGACTATTTTCTGTTTCATCTTAATTTCTGAAAGAATAAAATACACCTCTTGGAAAGGTCATTTTGATCTTGTGTTGAGGGTATTTGATATACTTCATTGTGTTCTTGTTTATACTTAAACTCTAGTTGAAGTTATTGTTCTGCATATACTGATTCTGTGTACCCAAAGTACAAACGAAAATAACAATCTTAAGGAAATAAATTAATTTTGCAGAATCTGTATAACTTGTTTTTGGAGATTAAAGCTTTAAGCTTTATACTCCGCTTGAATTTAATTAGTGATTAGAAGACATAAAATCTTCATTACAAGTTAAAGTTCACTCGGTTGTCGATTTGAAGTTATAAAAACTTCATTGTTAATTAGAAATGATAACGCTCAATCTACAGCTCTCGTGGGAGTGTAAAGCGGTCGTTAGCAAATATAGAACCCAACCTGGGTTGGGTGTCGATCCCACAGGGAATAGCTTGGCCAACAAGTAAGTAAAATTGCTAGACTTTTGGTGCAAGTCTCGTAAAAAGGGGGGGTTTCTTGTTTTGCAAGTAAAGTAAACAAAAGCTGAAAATAATAAAGTAAAAAAGAGAGAGATTGTTATGTCGGTTGTGAACAATGAGAATTGAAGCGTTGGGGTTATGTCCACCTTCTGAGGTATACGTCTCTATTGGCTATGAGTGTGTAGAATTCTAACATGCAATTGCTTATAGAGAATTGTAGTCGATGGTAAATCCAAGCGTCTCTCGACCTAAACAAGGACTATTTCACTTTAACTCTCTCGAGCTTAAAGCGTGTCTAACAGTACGAATTCTCCAAGAGGTTAGTCCAGTTACGACACTAGCTTTTTAATAGGAAAGGGTGTCCTACTACCTTGACATTATCTCTTTTCCAGACAAATAACCTTTCTCTCGAACAAGTTAAATGTTAGACTGGCGTATTCTTGCGTTTGCAACCGCAAAGAATGTGGATTAAGATGAAGAGAATAATGATATAAGCAATATACGTGTCTCGAACTCACAAATTCACAGCAATAGATAGTATCTCATTCGGCTTCCATAATCCCAACAGAGAGGTTTAGTTACCCATGAATGCGAAGGAGATCACGATTGACATTGTTATTATATCACAATATTGATTAATGGCGTGTAGCTCAAGTGATAGGCGTGAAACGTGATTCCTTAGCAAGTAACGATTCTCTTGTTGTGGAATAGATAAATAGAATTAATGGAAAGATTAGAAGAGTAGATTAGAAGTGTTGTAGTGGAAGAAGAGAGGGATGGAAGAAGATTAATTGTTGAATGTATCTCTCCACTAAGGGAGGAGTTAATTCTCTCCACTAAGGGAGGAATGTATAGAAATCTCTACCATGATAGGGTATTTATAATACCCATATCCTACCCCTACTAAGCTAATGAAATAAATAACCAAATCCTACTAGGCTAATGGAATACTTAACCCAAATGTACTAGGTTAAGGTAACATTATCATAATCCAAATAAACTAATGAAATACATAACCCAATTGTACTAGGTTAATGTATCATTGTCCAAATCCAGCTATGTGTCTGTAAGTCCCCAAAGTCTTCAGAAATACTGTTTTAGCCCGGGACAAATTTTCCATGCAGCAGTTTTGGTCCTGGTCCCCAGAGTCTTCAGAAATGCTGGTTTAGCCCGGGACAGATTTTCCATGCAGCAGTTTTGGTCCTTAGGCGTGTAAACTCCCTTTCCTTCCTTCATGAGCTTTCTTTTGCGTCAAGTAAGCCATAAAATGCTGAATTTTGCATCATTTATACCTGAAAATTTACTAATCATGTTCGTTAGCTCATTTATAGGAAAAAGGACTAAAAGTGCATGAAATATATAATTTGTTCTCAAAACTAGGCTAAAATATGGGCAAAATATATTGATATAGGCGTGTAAATTCGCCTATCATCAACACCCCACACTTGAAGCTTTGTTCGTCCTCGAACAAAATATCATGTCCTTCTAAACATCAACTTAGGGTTTTACAGCAACAACATAAAACATTCTTCAAGACAAGCACAACAATTATCAACAAAGAGTAGCTTTCCGATTATAAGTAGAAACAGTTTAACCTCTAGCATAGACTCGTGATGGTGATCAACTCGCATGCAAACGCTAAGGTGCATAGAATCATATACAACTATCCAAGACTCATCAACCATGTGTGTCTCACAATATAGTACCCATAATCACTCACAAGTATAGCATATTTTTCAAACATGGGTATCTCAATGTCCTTGCTCTCGCTCTCACAAAGAATTCATATGTAGCAACTGATGACCATAGGCTTGCCCTTAATGTAGTACTCCACTAAATGTCGGAATGTTAAGATTAGGATCAAGTAGGTCTTTTGATGGTTGTAATGTAGGCTAAGGGACGGGTAGGACTATTTTGGCCAAGAATAGTGACTAGGTTCCTAAGCGCTTTAATACATCACTTTGTATCATTGACACTTTTTTCTTTCAACCTTTCTTCTTTCTTTTGTTCTACCACCCTTGTTCTTCTCTTTTGTTTTTTCAATTTTAAGCACAACTCACTTTTCAGCTTTCTTTTCCTTTTTCTTTTCACAACATACCTCTTATGATAGCACTTTCTTTTTCATAACACATTCAAGCACCATTACAATTTAAAGCATCATACTCACCCAATTTCCTCTTATGTTGTCACATGACTTTTTTAATTTAAAGCACTTAGGAATTTGGATCAAATTACGGTCTTGAAAAAAAATGGATTAGGCTTACATACAAGGTTGTCAAAGAAATAGGCTAAAGGCTCAAAAGGGTTTAACTAGGATGATGTCCATGGGTAGGTAAAACTGAAGGTAAACAAATATAGGTTGCCAAAGAAATGCCTAAATCATATCCTAAACTTACACTTCTTATTTTCGCTTTGCATACATACCAGGCAAGTTCTAGCATCAGCCACATACATAGAATATACTATTATCTCACACACACAAGGCACATGGTCGACTTGATTGGAAGTAATATAGACTCTCAACCCAACAATTGAAGGAATTGAATCACACAATATCACATAATGAGTCACAACTAGAGCCTAGACGTCTCAATAGTCACAATTGTAGCACATACTCTTGTTATAATCTCATGCTGCCTATCAAAATAATTTCATGCGAAGCTAAAAAAAATTTTAACTACTAAAAAAAAACAAAACGAAACAAAAATGAAACAAAAGCAAACAAACATAGATGCGAATAGAGAAGTATAGCATGCAATACCACCACCCCACACTTAGTCGGGACACTGTCCTCAGTGGAAAATAAATACGAGGAACCTGGTTGGTCGGACTTATCCTCTATGTCTGGGGTCATACCCCTTGCATTGGAATCATCATCAGAGCCGTCATCCTCAGAAGTTTCTCATAAGTATCCCACTTAATTCCAAGCGTGAGTCGAGGTGTTTGCAGCGAGGAGGGTTCTTCTTGCTCCTTGCGGCCTCTTTTTTTTTCTCTTTTGGGAAGTGGTAGCCTTTTCTTTGCCTTGTCTTGCTTTGGGTGCCATTGTACCTGAGATTAGAAATAGTGTTAATGGTAGCACAATCTCAATGGTTACAATCTATACACAAGCAGTAGGGGTACCACCCCACACTTAGTTTTATTGATACAAATCAGTGAAGTGAAAGTGGTCGATTACTTAGACTTCATCGACATACGTTTTAGGATTATATTCTGACAAGAAAATCAGCAATGCATCACTTACTTGCAGCCATTGGACTACTTTCATGTTAGATATAACAACACTACTACATAGGGGTAACCACATGGAATAGTTATTCTTTCAACAATCACAACCTCCTATGTCGGTAGGCACTATAAGTCTTATCCCGATGAACGGGATAGCCTAACATGTAAGTATCCAAGTAGCAATCTTAAACAATGTTCAAGATTATAGCAATTCCGCAAATAGTATAACAATGCTATTAAAACCAAATTCAAGTCGGAAACAAGTCAAGATGATTCTAACGTATACGTTCACTTACATAATTTTGCATCAATAATCCAAACACATGAACATCACCAATAATCTTTCAAGATGTAGCAATTTATGATAGACGTAGTACTTACGAGAAATAGATAAAGAATAAGAGAGTACTTACTTGCTTGAAGCTTTTTGGAGATGGTTTTGTGATTTGGAAGAGCAAGAAAAAATTTTGAGATAATTTGGAGAGGGAATGCAGTGCCTTTAGGTCAATTTTTAGTGTGGTTATGTTTCAAGACTAAGTCCCCTTTATATAGGAAGAGAATGGGTCGGGTTATGACCCGTTTACAATCGGTTTTGGAGACAAAAACACCACATATGCGGCGCATATCACTCGGCATATCAATGACATATGCAGCGCATTGTCTATGGCATAATGGGACATATGCGCCGCATAGTCTATGGCATTTGTAGACATATGCGCCGCATAGTCTATGTCATATGAGATACTGAGACCAAATGCCATAGCATAGGCGGCGCATAGTCAAAAGCATACCTAGGAATAGGCGGCGCATAGTGCATAACACACTAGATTTCGAGACCTTAGGCTATAGGATAGGTTGTGCATCGTTCGTGGCCTAGTTTTACCAAGGCCTAGCCTTCCTCGATGCCTATTTTGACGTGAGAAATGCTCAATCCATAGCCTTATGCATCACCATTCCTAACTTACCGACTTTACCATACAATGCGTCCAAATCGTCAATTGAAATCAATCTCCTCGTTGAATACCTCTTGCACCTATTTTTGCTCAAAACCAAATGAAAATGATTAGTAAGATGGGTTGCCTCCCACCAAGCGCCTTAGTTTTGGTCGTGGCACGACTCTTATTTTTGGATTTTCATTTATCAAGAACAAAACAAGTACTAGAACGAAAGAAAAAAAATGATAAAACGATAAAACGATAAAATGATAAAACGATAAAAAGATGGGTTGCCTCCCATCTAGCGCCTTATTTATTGTCGTGGCTCGACATAGTTACCTCGAGTACTCAGAATTCGTCGAGGTAAGTGATGGATTATTTTCTGAAAGGATTTAGACGACAATGAGGCTTACCTGTGGGCATGCGATCTTCTTCGAGATGGCTCTTACATTTTCCCGGAGAATCTCCAATTATATCATCAATAGTCCAACCCATAGCTCTCTTGTATCTCTTCAGAGCAGAGATGAGAGCTTCTACGTGATGTTCACTTAAATCATCTGCTCTCTCCAGAAGTATATTTCTATTTTCCAAGAACACATACCTTAGATAATCGGGGAGCTCTTGCGATTCTAGCATTGGTGGCTCGTTAATGGGAGTCTTCGCTTTTGGTTGATTCTTGAGATCACAATCTGGTTGCTTAGGAGTATACGACTCTGTTTCTGTTAGATCACCCATAAGTTCTTCATTGTCCTCATGCTCAACATTCAGCGGCGCAGCAGTCAATGTCTCATCAGTAGGCTGTTTCTCTATAGATAACGCTTTCATATCCTCATAATGAACATCAGCTATAGATAACTCATTCATATCGCTGGGCTGCTTTATTGTTTTGCGTATATCAAACCATACCACTTCATCATTAATTCGAAACAAAAGCTCATTATCTTTCATATCAATAAGCACACTTCCAGTTGCAAGAAAAGGACGTCCCAAGATTATGGGAACTTCAGAATCCTCCTTACAATCCAGAATAATGAAGTCTGTAGGAAAGATAAATGAAGAAACCTTCACCAACACATCATTCAAGATACCCACAGGTCGTTTTACCGACCTATCAGCCATCACGAGCCTCATATTGGTTGGTGTAGGGTCTCCCAACCCCAACTTTCTGTAGATGGATAGTGGCATCAAATTGATGCTAGCACCTAGATCACACAATGCCTTAGCAAAATCCAATGATCCAATTGTGCAAGGAATAGTGAAAGCTCCAGGATCTACCTTCTTTTGAACTAGCGACCTTGTAGCGATTGCACTACAATGATGAACATTATCCGCTAACTCATAACTTGCTGCCCGCTTCTTTGTCAACAGGTCCTTCATAAACTTTGCATACGCAGGCATTTGTTCAAGTGCCTCCACCAATGGAACATTAATGGTCAGCTGCTTGAGCATAGTCATGAATTTGCTGAACTTTGTGTCATCTGCCACCTTCTTCAATCTTTGGGGAAAAGGTGGTGGTGGGTATGGAAGTGTTCTCTCCACGGTTTTCTTCTCCTCTTGCTTCCTTTTTTCCACTTTTTCAGGCTGCACAGTGCTGGATGTGTCGTCCTTGACGTCAGGAGTAGTTGCTGCGGCATCTTCTCCTTTTGCATTGTCATCCATGTCCGCAACTTCGTCAATCACTTTCTTGACTTTTGCTGAAGTTTCCAGCACCTTACCACTTCTGGTAGTGATGTCCATGCATGACCCATCATTCTTTGGGTTTTGCACAGTATCGCTTGGTAAGGTGCCATCATTTCTTTGATTAAATGCTGCTGAAAGTTGGCTCAATTGCTGCTCTATTTGCTTGATAGAAGTGGAATGAGAATCAACTAGTTGCTTCATGGAGGACAAATCATTAGATACCTCCGTTACTCCCACGCTCGTTGCTTCCACTCCTTTCAATAATTTAGCCATCACGTCCTCCATACTTCCAGAATTAGATGTGGTGGTGTCACGTCTTCCAGGGGGAACGTACAAACCACTCTTTTCATTCTTGTTCTTCCAACTACCTTGGTCTTTGTCTCCAGATTTACCGTAATAGTTCCGACCTTGGTTTCCTTGGGTATTCCCTCGGAAACCCCCTGATTGTTCAAGTAGTTGGCCTCCTCTTCCGAATTAGATTCGTCTCTTCCTTTTGACACAATAGCTTTCACTTTTTCAGTCTTCCCTAATAGATGCTTTGTAAGAAGATCCATTTGGGTTTTCATGTGCGCCATATCTTGATCACATTCTTCTTCTCTTCTTCGTTGGTCTGTAGTCATGCCAATAGATAAAGTGGGGCTTGCTACCTCAGAATCCCTAGTACGCCAAGCTCTACTTTGTTTCGTCATACGATCTAGCATATTGCTTGCTTGACCAAAGGTGAGGTCCATGAAAGAACCTCCAGCTGCGTTGTCCACCACTGATTTAGTTATTAAATTCAAGGCTCTATACAATATCTCCATGAGGTGAACATTAGTCATGTGATGGTTTGGGCATCTCGCTAGCTTTGTCTTGAACCTTTCCCATGTTTCATGAAGAGCTTCAGAGGGAAGCTGACGAAAGTTGCTGATTTCATCTCTCAATTGTGCCCTTTTGGATGGCGGAAAGAATCTTTCTAGGAAAGCGTCTCTCAATTGCCTCCAATTTGTAATTGAATCAGGAGTCATCCCATTCGACCATAGTGTTGCCTCCCCAGACAGAGACAATGGAAATAGACGTAATCGAATAGCATTCTGACCAACACCAGGATTGTCAAAGGACTTGCATGTAGAAATAAAGTTGATGAGATGCATATTCGGATCATCGCCTGCTAGTCCACCAAATAATCCCTTGAGTTGCAATAACTGAATCATGGTGCTTGTGATGTTGAACTTGGCTACGGGCGCTAATGGTGGTGGAATTATGGCTCTAGTGGCACCAGGTCCGTCTAGATCGTCCTCATCGTCAGGATTTGTTGCTCGCCTACGGTTATCAATATTCTCTTGAGCAGCCATCCTTTCAATTTCACGTTGTGCATCCATTCTGTCTACAGAACCTGAATAAAACAAAAACAACAACTAAAAGTAAAAGTACGAGAATCTTTGACCAAAGGGTCTAGTAATTATCACGAACTTGATTGACACTCGTATTCCCCGGCAACAGCGCCAATTTTTGATAACGCTCAATCTACAGCTCTCGTGGGAGTGTAAAGCGGTCGTTAGCAAATATAGAACCCAACCTGGGTTGGGTGTCGATCCCACAGGGAATAGCTTGGCCAACAAGTAAGTAAAATTGCTAGACTTTTGGTGCAAGTCTCGTAAAAAGGGGGGGTTTCTTGTTTTGCAAGTAAAGTAAACAAAAGCTGAAAATAATAAAGTAAAAAGAGAGAGATTGTTATGTCGGTTGTGAACAATGAGAATTGAAGCGTTGGGGTTATGTCCACCTTCTGAGGTATACGTCTCTATTGGCTATGAGTGTGTAGAATTCTAACATGCAATTGCTTATAGAGAATTGTAGTCGATGGTAAATCCAAGCGTCTCTCGACCTAAACAAGGACTATTTCACTTTAACTCTCTCGAGCTTAAAGCGTGTCTAACGGTACGAATTCTCCAAGAGGTTAGTCCAGTTACGGCATTAGCTTTTTAATAGGAAAGGGTGTCCTACTACCTTGACATTATCTCTTTTCCAGACAAATAACCTTTCTCTCGAACAAGTTAAATGTTAGACTGACGTATTCTTGCATTTGCAACCGCAAAGAATGTGGAGTAAGATGAAGAGAATAATGATATAAGCAATATACGTGTCTTGAACTCACAAACTCACAGCAATAGATAGTATCTCATTCGGCTTCCATAATCCCAACAGAGAGGTTTAGTTACCCATGAATGCGAAGGAGATCACGATTGACATTGTTATTATATCACAATATTGATTAATGGCGTGTAGCTCAAGTGATAGGCGTGAAGCGTGATTCCTTAGCAAGTAACGATTCTCTTGTTGTGGAATAGATGAATAGAATTAATGGAAAGATTAGAAGAGTAGATTAGAAGTGTTGTAGTGGAAGAAGAGAGGGATGGAAGAAGATTAATTGTTGAATGTATCTCTCCACTAAGGGAGGAGTTAATTCTCTCCACTAAGGGAGGAATGTATAGAAATCTCTACCATGATAGGGTATTTATAATACCCATATCCTACCCCTACTAAGCTAATGAAATAAATAACCAAATCCTACTAGGCTAATGGAATACTTAACCCAAATGAACTAGGTTAAGGTAACATTATCATAATCCAAATAAACTAATGAAATACATAACCCAATTGTACTAGGTTAATGTATCATTGTCCAAATCCAGCTATGTGTCTGTAAGTCCCCAAAGTCTTCAGAAATACTGTTTTAGCCCGGGACAAATTTTCCATGCAGCAGTTTTGGTCCTGGTCCCCAGAGTCTTCAGAAATGCTGGTTTAGCCCGGGACAGATTTTCCATGCAGCAGTTTTGGTCCTTAGGCGTGTAAACTCCCTTTCCTTCCTTCGTGAGCTTTCTTTTGCGTCAAGTAAGCCATAAAATGCTGAATTTTGCATCATTTATACCTGAAACTTTACTAATCATGTTCGTTAGCTCATTTATAGGAAAAAGGACTAAAAGTGCATGAAATATATAATTTGTTCTCAAAACTAGGCTAAAATATGGGCAAAATATATTGATATAGGCGTGTAAATTCGCCTATCATCAAGAAACAAGAAGAAAAGTTGAAAAGTTTTTAACTTTATAAGTAGTATTCTGAAAATACTAAATTTTTCTATCTTGTGTTGATAGGAAAGATGTCTAATGAAAGTCAAATGATGGATGCGACAACGTCTGTGGGGGCAACTAATATTGCCACATCAAGTCGTACAAATGCTCTGCCAACAATGGCACCGGCGGAGAAGCCCAAAAAATTTTAGGGCATTGACTTCAAGCGGTGGCAGAAAAAGATGTTCTTTTACCTCACCACTTTATGTCTACAACGGTTCACTAGTGAAGACGCTCTTGAGGTGCCCGAGGGAACCTCGGACAAAGACGCTTTGTTATTGTAGAAGCTTGGAAACATTCGAACTTTCTTTGCAGGAATTATATTCTGAGTGGTCTCCAAGATGACCTCTACAATGTTTATAGTGGAACCAAGACACCAAAGGAATTGTGGGGGGCACTTGAACAAAAATATAAGATGGAGAATGCGGGAATTAAGAAATTTCTTGTTGCACGGTTCCTGGACTTCAAAATGATAGATAGCAAATATGTTGTCTCTCAAGTACAGGAGTTGCAAGTCATCATACATGATCTCCTAGCAGAAGGTATATCTTTGAAAAATACCTTAGTTGAACAAATTAAAAATGTTCTTAATACTCACATAAACTGTTTTGTACGTTTAATTGTGAATGATGCTTTCCAAGTAGCAGCGATAGTTGAGAAGCTACCACCTTTGTGGAAAGACTTCAAAAACTACTTAAAGCATAAACGCAAGAAGATGACTGCTGAAGATCTTATTGTCCGACTTCGTATTGAAAAGGATAATAAAGCTGCCGAAAGAAGGTCAAAGGGGAATTCTACAATTAATGGAGCACATATTGTAGAAGATGACCAAAACAATTCCAAGAAAAGGAAGAAAGCTGAACAAAGAAGCAATCAACCCAAGAAAAAGTTCAATGAAAAATGCTTCAATTGTGGCAAGATTGACCACAAGTCCAAGATTGTCGTGCCCCAAAGAAAGGCAAGAAGAAGGATCAAGCAAATATGATTGAATCCAACAAAGAATGCGATGATCTATGTTCTCAGAATGCAACTTGACGGGGAATCCTCGTAAATGGTGGATGGATTTTGGTACCACCCACCATGTATGTGCCAACAAGGAGTTATTTTCGTCATTCGCTCCATCTCAAGTAGAAGAAATGATCTACATGACTAACTCCGCTACAGCTAAGGTAGAAGGAACAAGAAAAATTTGCTTAAAGATGACTTCCGAAAAGGTCTTGACACTTAACAATGTCTTGTATGTTCCGGAGTTACATAGGAATTTAATTTCTGTTGCACTTCTAGACAAGAACAGATTCAAATGTGTAACCGTTTCTGAAAAAATTGTAATTAGCAAAGGAGAAATGTATGTAGGAAAAGGCTATCTGATCGAAGGCCTTTATAAGATGAATGTAATGACTGTTGAAATAAATAGAAGTTCGAATTGTTCTTATTTGCTTGAGTCTTATGATTTATGGCATGAACATTTAGGCCATGTTAATTACAAAACGTTACGAAAATTGATTAACTTAGAAGTTTTGCCAAACTTTGAGTGCAATAAATCAAAGTGTCAAACGTGTGTGGAATCGAAGTATGCAAAGCATCCTTATAAGTCTGTTGAAAGGAATTTCAATCCCTTAAACTTAATACATACTGACATTTGTGATATGAAGTCAACACCATCACGTGGTGGGAAAAGTATTTCATAACTTTTATTAACGATTGCACTAGATATTGCTATGTCTACTTGCTAAATAGTAAGGATGAAACAATAGATGCATTTAGGCAATATAAAACTGAAGTTGAAAATCAGTTAGACAAAAAGATCAAAATGATAAGAAGTGATAGGGGCGAAGAATATGAATCTCCCTTTGCGCAAATATATGTAGAGAATGGAATAATCCATCAAACTACCGCCCTATATTCACCTCAATCTAATGGAATTGCGGAAAGAAAAATCAAACTTTGAAGGAAATGATGAATGCCTTACTTATAATTTCTGGTTTATCGCAAAACTTGTGGGGGGAGGCTATCCTTACGGCCAACTGTATACTCAATAGAGTTCCCCATAGTAAGACACAATCCATTCCTTATAAAAAGTGGAAAGGAAGAAAACCCAACTTGAAATATTTCAAAGTGTGGGGGTGTCTAGCAAAGGTCCAAGTTCCTGTGCCTAAAAGGGTTAAGATAGGACCTAAGACGGTGGACTGTATGTTCATAGGATATGCTAAAAGCAGTAAAGCATGTCGATTTTCAGTTCATAAATCCGAACATCCGGATATTAATGAAAATATGATAATTGAATCAGACAATGCTGAATTCTTTGAAAGTATTTATCCGTATAAAATTAGACATGAACAATCTAGTGGGGGTCTAAACGACCTCGTGATGAACCAATTGAGAATGAGCATAATGAAGAAAATGTAGTACACGTCAAAGAACGTCTACATCATTTGGATCGGATTTTGTAACATTTCTCTTAGAAAATGAGCCTCAAACATTTAAGAAAGCAATGGTATCTTCGGATTCATCCTTTTGGAAAGAGGCAGTCAATAGTGAGATTGATTTAATCTTAAGCAACCATACATGGGAATTGGTTGATCTTCCTCCCGGAAATAAACCTTTAGGTTCTAAATGGATCTTCAAAAGGAAAATGAAAGCGGATGACACTATTGACAAATACAAGGCAAGACTTGTAGTAAAAGGCTTCAAACAAAAAGAAGGCCTTGATTACTTTGATACATACTCGCTAGTAACAAGGATAACATCGATTCGAATGTTAATTGCCTTAGCGGCGGTATATGATCTTCAAATCCATCAAATGGATGTGAAAACCACTTTCCTAAATGGAGAATTGGAGGAAGAAATATACATGGAACAACTGAGGGTTTTATGGTTTCAGGAAAGAAAAATAAGGTGTGTAGACTTATTAAGTCATTGTATGGACTAAAGCAAGCACCTAAACAATGACATGCGAAATTTGACCAAACCATGTTGGCAAATAGGTTCAAGATAAATGAATATGATAGATGTGTATATAGTAAAGACACTACAAATCACCAAGTTATTGTTTGTTTATATGTGGATGATATGTTAATCATCAGCAGAGATATTTCTGTCATAAATGCAACCAAACGAATGCTCGAGAGCAAGTTTGATATGAAAGACCTTGGAGTTGCAGATGTGATCTTAGGTATAAGAATCCATTGAACTCCACAAGGGTTAGCATTGTCACAGTCTCATTATATCGAAAAAGTACTTGACAAGTTCAAGTATATGGAATTCGGTATTGCCAAGACTCCATTGGATGTGAACTTTGTACTTCGAAAGAATGAAGGTAAAAGTAACTCACAATTAAAGTACGCAAGAGTATTGAGATGTTTAATGTATATAATGAACTGTACACGACCAGATATAGCATGTGCTATTATAAAATTGAGTCGGTACACGAGTAATCATAACAAAACTCACTGGATAGCAATGAAACGAGTTTTGGGGTATCTTAAATACACTCAAAATTATGCTTTGCATTATAATAAACATCCTGCAGTACTTGAAGGATATAGTGATGCAAATTGGATCACCGGATCGAACGAAGTAAAATCCACAAGTGGATATGTATTTACTATTGGTGGAGGAGCAGTCCCTTGGAAATCATCCAAACAAACTTGTATTGCTCGCTCTACAATGGAATCTGAATTTATCACATTGGATAAAGCCGGTGAAGAAGCTGAATGGATTCGGAATTTCTTAGAAGATATTCCTTATTGGCCCAAGCCAGTGGCACTAGTATGTATACACTAGTAGGGCAGGGAGCATGATGTGCAACGGTAAATCTCGTCACATACGACAAAGAAACAATACCGTTAGGGAACCTTTCTCTAGTGGAATTATCACTGTAGACTATGTAAAGTCAAAGGATAATGTGTCGGATCCACTTACAAAAAACTTATCTAGAGAAGGAGTTGAACGGGCATCCAAGGGAATGGGTTTAAGGCCTAGGACAAGTCAGCACGACGGTAACTCTACCTATCAGACTGGAGATCTCAAGAGCTAGGTTCAAGGAGATCAAACAAAGTTGTGTCTGGCAGTTTCAACATTGTCAATTACCCAACCCTTTCTCATGATGTAGACAATGTATAGTAAAAACAAGGATAAGACTTAAGGTTAAAAGTCTTTTAATGATTATCTAAATATGACAGATTTGACCAAACAATATTAATCTACAGGATTGAATGTTTAGAAATCACCTATGTGAGGGCGAAGTGGAAGCTGCTTCAAAGAGAATGTTAGTAAAGGCCTATTTTCTAAGCTCTCATGAAACCGAAACGTGTTCATGGCTAAAAAGAACAAAACCATGAGAACCATAAACGATAAAAGATTGATTGTGTGACATGTATTGTCTAGGTGTACATTAAAGCTCGACGGTTCAAAGATATCAAATCTACCGATTGACCGAGTGCATCCGATGCATGTTCACTATGAAAAGTTCAAAGAGAAACCCATTTATCCATATGCAATCAGTCTTTGCTTGATGAGCACATACTTGTCCGTAAAACTTTTACGAAAAATATCCATTCCCATTCATGTGGGGGATTGTTGGGTTCATAGTAAATGTGAATTGTGAATGGAAATGGAGAAAAACCAAGTAGAAGAGAAAAATTGAGATCACACCAATATGGTATGTGTACTCAAAAATAGGAAAACTTACTAAATTCTCCCACATTGGTGGGAGAAAGAAGCTTTAAAGTGTTTATATTGTGAAACACACTCCCACATGGATAAGTGATGCAAGGAATAAGAGATGCCTTGCGCCATCGTCGTCGTCGTCGCTTGCTTGGCTCGGATTCGAATTCGGATTCAGAAAATGATCGATCGATGAGATCTATCTTTTTGTCAAACTTTATTTGAATTCAGTAGAATGCCAAGGAAAAATGTAGTAAATTTTTACCGCAGAGTTTCGAAACTCCATTTATATACATGCAACATGCAGTAACAGTGAAACAGTAACAGTGAAACAGTAACAGATGCAATGGTTTGAACAAGAAATGTTTCGAACTGATATTTAGTTTCAGAAGGATGCAACCTTTCTAAAAATGACACAATATTTCGTGAACTGACATGACTATTTCAGAACAAACACACTGATTCGCATGAAATAACATGACTATTTCGGAACAAACACACTCCTTGATGAACAGAGATGAATTTACAGAAAAAGGTGCAACCTTTGAAGTGAACCATTGTCTCTTTTCAGAAGAGGCATGTTATGGCTATAAAAATCTGCTTTCTTCCACAGGTTTTGGTACGAAAATTTCAGAACACAAAATTATTTCTCGTCTTCCAAATTACTCTGTGTGATCAATCAAAACGTTCTGTGCGTTCGAAGATATTCCAACCGTTTGAGGTACCTCTAAAGTTGGTCTGTTTAGCCATTTTATCGTGGGAGGAAAAATTTCACAACCTCGAGTACAGTGAGGGGACTTATTTTCTTAAGGAAACTCCATGAATTCGGACGACTTGGCTATTTTTTGTTTCATCTGAAAGAATAAAATACACCTCTTGGAAAGGTCATTTTGATCTTGTGTTAAGGGTATTTGATATACTTCATTGTGTTCTTGTTTATACTTGAACTCTAGTTGAAGTTATTGTTCTGCATATACTGATTTTGTGTACCGAAGTACAAACGAAAATAAAAAACTTTACCTTCCGCTTAGCATTAGCACTGACTTTGCTTGTGCAAAAGCATCATACAATCATACTAGCTAACACAGTCTTACAGATCTTCTATTATAGCAACATCGGCAAATTCAAAAACTAGGAGAGCTCTTGCTATACATATATAGAACTTTCTTGAAATTTATTTAGGCTTCCAAGTCAGTTTAGTTATCCTGGTATTGTTATTCCATCCTCAACGAGGAATAAAAATAACACTACAATTTCAGGATAAGTTATCCCGCGATTTTGTCCCAACCGAACATAGGATAAAATGATCCTAAAATTAATCCCGATAAGATATTCCTTATCCCTCATACTTAATGAGCCCTAAAGGATTAAGGAGACAAGAACTATGTCACGAAAATAAAGTTCAAAGATTTAGGTATGAATCAGGATGTGAATTAAACCATAGGCATGTTTCTAGAGTGCCTATAAATGATTTTCCAGAAAACTTGAGGAAGAAAACTACCTAAGAAAGAAAATAACACAACTTAGTTTTCTTTCTAGGGAAAAGGATTTTTATAGATATTTCTTCGTTGAATATTATTTTAAAGTAGGGGTAAGGTTTGCATACACCCCAACCTTCCAGGACCTCACTTGGGACTATACTGGGTATGTTGTTGTTGTTGTTGAATATCGTTTTATAGTTAAAATGATTTTTGGCGAAAACTTTTTCAATGATCTCCTAATTTGGGAAAGTGGAACATCTCTCCTCAACGAAACCAAGAGTCAAGGCCTTAACGGACTCAACGTTCAACATGAGTGAATGAATAAAGCAAATTGCACTATGAAAGATGCAGCAATCTTCTTATACAGGAAGATAAAGGAGTTTATGAATGATTTTGTTTCTTCTTCATAAGCCATATTTCATAGGATGTCAAATGTTTTCTACCAGAATAAATATTTTTCGTGAATGAGTATCAAAGGGAAAAATGATACGAATATACAGATAAAAGCCAGCGATAAGATGAAAAGGAATTATGCACTCTTAGAATGAAAAGTACTTTTGTCCATTTAAGAAAGTTGCTTCATCCAAGACATGTACCAAAAAGAGTCATAACTTATGTGCGTATAAGATGATCGCAAAACATGTGCTTAAATGAGGAAACTTACCACTGTACTTCCATATTGGTGTGTTTCCATTTGAAACAACCTCAAACATTTTGCAATCTCCTTTAAGCAATTTGTATCACGGAATTCATCCCATCCACCTCTGATACATACACCATTGCCAGAAGAACGTAGCTTAAAATTCCACGATCTTTCCCTTTCATCTCTAGACTCTAATAATCAAATCACATCTCTTGTTGGAGATATCATTTGCAAGTGCAAATCTTGTAGGAATGACCTGAAGCGGTTTATAACCACCACCACCACCACCACCAACATACCCGGTGAATTCCCACACGGTTTATAACCAATTGCACAGATAATTAAAGAGGGGAAAATGGTATTCTTCAACGTACTTCTTAACGTAAATTTTAGAGGCTTACCAAGAAATCCTTGATGAGGCAATAGGGTCTTACAATGCATACAAAATAAGATTGACCAAAAGGCTTCTGATTGCCAGCTCCTGCATGGGGACATGCAAGACTTGATGCTGGGGTTTGATTTGATAATACATTTCAGTAACGTTTAAAAGGGTTTTACCTGCTAAAGTGTTGTATCTTTTCTTTTTATCATCAAAAAATATTGCATCTCTTGTTCTTTAAGCAACATTTTTGTAGACTTACAAAACCTGTCGGTCTAGAAAGGTTCAGAAAGAACTCACGGAAGACCATCTTAACACACCAAAACTCACACATTCACAAGAAAGGGATTTTACAGAACTCTTTTCTACATCACTGTTTTACTCTTTTCAAGAAAAAGAAATATAACAACATACCCATTGTAATCCCACAAGTGGAGTCCAGGGTACGATGTACGCAAACCTAACCCCTGGTCATAGCATCAATTTTACCGGTTACTCCCAGGCTCGCTCCCACAAAATATGAAAATTTATCCGGATGGAACCTGAGGCCTTAATTTATAGGACTCAATATATAAACTTGAGGGAACAAACAGAGCAAATTGCCCCTTCACTTTGGATTATAGCCTATGAAAGATGAAACACTTTTCTTTTAACAAGCAAAAACAACTAAAAAGAAACCTATTTAAAAAGCAAGTACAACAGTATGTAACGGGTTCCATACATTATGTACAAAAGGGGTGCATAAATAAAGCCCTATTTGCTTATACAACTAAATTGTTGCTACTACATTTTACTTCCATAGAAACCGTTTCAGAAAAACAACCATTTCATACATCATTTTCCATTGTTTGGTTGGGTAAATTTTTGAAAATGTTAGCTGCTTATGAAGAACATTTTTTAAAAAGTTTCGAACAACAAAATACAACAATACGTAAATTTATACAAGATGTAATATAGTGTCATGGTGCATATAACAAAGACATAACATTGTTAGAAAAATAAGAGGTTGCTTAAATGAGAGAACTTTTACCATGAAATTTCCAGATTGGTTTCTCTCCATTAGTAACAACCTCAAACTTTATGCGATCTCCCTCTTTCAAGTCATTATCATCGCAAAGTTCATGCCACTCCTCTCCAATATAGACTCCATGATTGTAAGTATTCAGCTTTAAATTCCATGATCTTTGTCTTTCATCGCTAATAACCAAATCACATTTCTTGTTGATGAGACCGTTTTCCCGAGCAAATCGTTTAGGAAGGTACTGAAATGGTTTACAAGTTATAACGATTTGTTCCATCAGCTTCATATTTTCTCTGTATCATTACTCCAATAAGCAAAGAGGGGTAAATAAAGAAAATGATGCAGATGTTTCCTTTACAGACTCACCAAGTGATTCTTTAAAAGGCAATACGGCCTGACAATGCATACAAAATGAGATTGACCAAAAGAGCTGTCTGTAGCAGATTCTTCCTTGGGAAAAGCCTTTCTTGTTGACACGACGTTGGGGTTTGGTTTGTCTGTTATATTGTTAATGATAACAAATCAATGTCACGAAATCAAATGTCACAAAACGATTACAATTAAAGTATACATCCCATTTTTTGGCTAATTTAATCCAAAATTAAATTGAGCTTATTTCAAGGTTGAGGTTATTAACTTGCAATTCATCATGTATAAACTAATTATACTATAATACAGGGCAATTGATTATTGTTCTTTTCAGTAACTACAATATGTTGATCTACCGTTTCGAAGCTCTAATTTCTTTGTAAAATCATAAACTACTGCATTATGCTTATGTCAGAATATATCACCAGAAAAGTGGAGGACTAACCTGCATCTCTGTCGGACCCTAAAGATCGCTTATGTAACATCCCGCACTTTCAGGCTAAAGTTTGAATCGTCTTTTCTATGCGTATAAACCCGAACCAAATGATTTCTTATTAATATATGTGTGGTGATCAATAATAAATTGTGGTAATACATTTGAACATGAATTGAGGTCACAAAAATCCCCTAACTCAAAGACGAGTTGAAAACTCTTGTATCGATTAAGTTTTGGTGAACGTCTAAACTTGGGTCAACTTCCATCGACCATAACTTTGTGTATATATTGAGTTAGAGGTCTTACTATATATCAAATGAAAGGTCTTTGAGTTTTCTTTCCAATTCCACCATTTTCGCTTTAATCCGATATCGGGATAAAACATTATGCCTGTTTTCCTAAGAGGTGTCAGTCTGCCGAGATGTGATGGCTAGACTGATGGACTGTCAAGACTGACCGTCAACCTCAAACAGCAAGGTCGATTTCTGTCCATTAACTAACGGTTGGAGTGACGGTCCATCACCCAGAACGTCAGCCGAGGCCGAATCGCACAAAAGAGATATTTTTAACGGGGTATTTTGGTACCTTTCCTTCCCAGAAACCTCTCACACGAATTAAATTACACCCTAAACGTTATTTACTCAACCATTATCAGTTTTACAACTTATCAAATCCTCTCCACTCTCAAGAACAAGAGAAATTAGAGTTTCCATCAAAGATTAAGAATCAATCCTTAAGTTCAAGATTTCCAAGAAACGAATCCAGATTTAGATTTTCATCCTTCAACCTAAGTAATCAAAGGTACGCGGAATTTTCCTAAACTACATGGGCATGGTGAAATCTTCTTAATTATGTTTAAAGGTTGAGAAATCATGAACTTACAAAGGGGTTTGAATTTACATTTACACTCATGCATTATGAAACCTTCTTGATATTAATGTTTTGATCTTGAGTCCTCCCCCTTAAACTCGATTTTGTTTGTATATAAATATACGTATGTATGCATGGGGTTTGATGGTTGAAACTTGAATTGAGAGCATGAAGAATTATAATCCCTCTCTTGTTATAAAACCCCTTGTTTTCATATGTTATGCACTATTCAATTTCAAATTGAGAAGCTTGATATATGTAAATGTTCGTACTATTATTTAAGATTTGATTTTGGTTATGAACTAAAGAGAGGTGTTTCTTGTTAACATAAGAAAAAGTGATGATTTGAAGAGTTACATGGTTTGTTACAAAATTCTCGACCACCACATGTTTGTTGAAATGTTGAAAAGAGAGGATTCTTGCATAGTTTGACATATGTTTTGGAAATATGATTTTCAGTGGTCCAAACATTATGTTTTGAATGAAAGAATTGTAACATGATATTTTATGGCTTAGAGATATGACTTGCAAATCTTGGTATGACGATATCACTTCAGATAAGACCATGATAAACTCAGAATAGAATACAGATTTCATTTCAGATTTCAGATTTTGAAATAAGAAAGATGCATGTTTAGAACAGGTTAAAAATGGGCATTAAGAGAGTTAGGTGGTTACCCGAAGTAGGCATGAGTCATACGATTCATCGTCCGGAATCGTTTTTTGCCGATACGGGTTTATGATATCCCAAACGAGGGATTATACATTGGCCTAGTGCCCTGTGGCATATCAAATTCAGATACTCCAACCCTTGCAGGAAACTTGGGTTTGGGGCTTGGCCGTCGAGTTAAGGGCGGATCCCGTATAGCCTGTGGGATACTTTCAGATATGTAAGGTGTACCACTTAGCTCAGAAGTAAAACAAAGAAAAGGGATTGCACTCATCGAATTTCTTTAAGATCATATGAAACTGCCCATGTGTTTTAAAATAATTTCATGTATCAGGTTTTTGTGAAATGCTCTCACTTATGATATTTATTAAAGTACATTATTTTGGATTGCTCTATGCACCAGTATATATGTATTGACCCCATTTATCTCAGGATTTGGGAAATAGTCCTGAGGTCCCGTCCAACAATAGGCTTGATGCGTCAAAAGTTGCAGTTGGTGAGCCTTCTCTATTCCGTAAGGCCTGACTTTCAGATTTTGTTGTTTTCTTCTGTTTATGGTCTACTGGGGGCCTTGTCCTAGTTTTAGAAAAGATATTGGTTCCTATGTATTAGAGATTTCGCAGACTGTTCTTAGATGTTGTTAGAAGTTATGGATTCTGTCACGACCCAAACCTAGGCTCTGGCCATGACGAGCAAACCGAACCATGAGGCCCGGACGCCCATCTAAATTGTAATCACATACACCATTCATATACAGAAAAGAAATGCGGAAATATAACTGAATAAGGGATTATGGTCATGCTCTGAAAACAACATAATGTTAAAGACTGCAATTCGACAACATTAAAATAATATCTGACTCAGTCTGCGAAATCTCTACTACATAAGAACAAAGCTATCTGAAAACTTGGACAAGGCCCCCAGTAGACCAAAACCATAATAACGATAAATGACTGAAGGAAATTAGGTCTTCTGAAATATAGAAGGCTCACCAACTGAACTCTGCACTTCGGTCTGAAGAAATCTACTGCTTATCCGGACCCCTGGATTGTGCTTCAGAACCTGAGAGGTAGGGAGTCAATACAGTTGTACTGGTACGCAGATCAAATCCAAAATAGAAATTGGTATTCAACATAGATGAGAGCAGTTTAAAATAATTCATAAATATATCATAAGGTAAAATCACATGGGTATATTTAAAACTCTGTAAAATCATCGGAACTTTGTGACACTCTTTGTTTTAATTCTGCGCTAGGTGGTGTCATGTCCTATTTTTTATAAGGTTAAATAAAACATGACTTTTTGGACTCTAAAGAATTGAAATTCCTCATAGAGTCACCACCTAATTTTTAAAGGAAAATAAGGAAACCTATTTATTTGTTAATACGTATGATTAATATTTTAGTTTACGAAAACCTATTGAAACTCTAAGTAAGGGTTCAAATTATCCCGAAGGAAAAGGGTTAGGCACCCTTCAGGATCCACAAATGTGGTACCCGACTAGACTAAATTTATCAAAGAGGGAGGAAGTGTATTTAAAATAATGTAAAAGGTGTATTAAGTGTAAAATATTTTTTTTGAAAAAAATATAAATGTTTAAAATTATTTAAAGGTATATGTATATTATGAATATAAATAAAAACAAATTTATTGTTATGAAAATATGTAAAAGTAGGTATAAAAAGGTACAGATTTTATGTGAGAAGAAAAAAGTATTTTGTGTCGTGTGAAAAGAAAAGTATCTTTATGTACTAAAAAGAAAAAGTATTTCAAATAATATTTTTGAACTTGATCAAAATCACGGAGAAAAATAAAAAATTATTTAAAAAGAAGGGACTACATAATGTGTGAATTAATTAATTAATTAAATTCTTTTATGTAAATATTAATGGCCTAAGTTTTGTCTAAAAGAGATAAAATTATGTAAATAAAAAATATCTTCGCCCGACACCCAAAAAGTAAAGTTTTCACTATCTTTTATCTTTATGTACAATTACAAATGAGAAATAAACTACAAACATAAAGCTCGAAAATTATGTATAAGTGCTTGATAAAGTAATAAAATGAACAAATAATTATTAAAGTAAGTGAAATTATGTGCACACACATACATATAGATGTAAATATAAAAATAGAGTTTTGTTGTAAAGTGACCTCAGATTAAGTTTTAGACTCGCCATGGCTACGAAGTGGTTGCTCGACTAATCGGTCATCCTACATCACCTTACCATGATACGAATCATAAAACCTTTTGTGTTATCGTGGTGATATAAAAGTTTCATCATTGCCCGAGTTTATTCATTTTTGTACGTATTTGTATACGCAATGTCCGTCTTTTACCTAGGAAAGCCTCGAAAATCGACGTAAAATTTCTTCATCGGTCAAGTATTTATTTTGATATAAAATAGTAATCTTTTGAAAATAAAATCCGTCATTTGTAATGGTGTGACCTCAAGTATCCGACGAATAGATAATGTCATTGGCCATGTGTAGGCCTTTAATATAAAATAATAACTTTGATGAAATAAAGTCCGTCTTTTTAATGGGGTGGCCTCAAATATCTGACGGAGAGATAATTTCATCGGTCGAAATGTGTAGTATCTTATTCATTATCAATGTAATAAATATAAAAGGACAAATCAGTCCAAATTTATAACGTACCAACAAAAGAAAAGTGACACTAAACAAAGTGGAAAAACTGTATAGGCAAACAATATTACATAGCAATCCAGAGAATAAATTCCTGCTATAGTTTCATACCAAACTCCAGCAAACCAAAATAAATAATAATAAGTTATCTGCAAGCATAAAACTAAATACCATCCAAAGAACATTATTCAATCCAACACGAAACAATATTCAGAACAACAATATGATAAAAAAATAATGAGAAAAGAGGCATCGTTAGAGCGCAAAAATGCATAGATATGTTTTTAAGAAAATAAAGCTTAATAACTAAAATCGGAGGCAACAAATGCTGTCAGTGGTGTCGCTTCGATGGTTTCCACCGGAGGAAAAAAAATCTAGCTTAGATCTAGCCATGTATGGTAAGGCAACGTTGGCTCATTTCGACAAAAGGATCGCCCGCCGGTGACCGATTCCGACGAGGCACGGGGAAAGGGGAAGGAAAAGAGGAAAATGGGGATTTCTGCCAGAGTCGTTGTCGTCTGGTGGTGTGGTTGTCACCGTTGGAGGTTTAAGGGTGGCTGGTCATTGGTAGTTTGAGGGTGGTGGTAGCCGTGTGGTGGTGGCGTGGCTAGATCTCGCCGGTCACAACTCCAAAAAGCCAACAGCGGTAAAGATCAAGGAGAGGCGGTGCGTGTGGCGTTGTTTTGCTGGATTCCAACATTTGAGCAACATATGAGATGGTTGTTTGGTCCTGAGAAAGAGAAAATGAGGAAAAAAGAAAGGGGAAACGGGCTGTGTATGTATTTGTGCGTGTTTTGTGGATTTTTAGAGAAAAAGAAAAATAGATGTGTGTGTTTTTTGTGTATATTTTGGAAGGGAAAATAAAAATTAATTTTAATGTTTAAAAGAAAAAAGATGAACCAAATTAGTGTGTATATTTTTTGTAGAGAAAAGTAGAAAAAGCGGACAATTTTTTTTCGTATGTGTATGTGTGAATTGTATTTGTGTGTTAAAATTAACCCCCTTCATTTATTTATATTAAAAATTGACACCCTTTATTATCCAATAGATAAAGGGATGTCCCTATTTTTTTAAATAGTACATCATTTTGTACTTAGGGTATTGACCAAAGAATTTTCATTTTTTGATTAATGGATAAAGTTATTGTTCAAATAATAGTGTCATTGAGTTGTCATTTCAGATGTGACAAGACATTGTATGGTCGTTGTCGGATGCAACAAGACATTTAATTATTATACTGTGTAAAAATTATTGATCCGACTTATCATTTGCGGATCGTAAAAACTGAACGAAATGCAGGTATTGATTTGTAATTGTGAAAAATGTAAAGAATGTGGAAAATATTGAAAAATATTATTTAATATAAAAAATATTATAAAAATATGATGTCATGTCGTGTACGTGTGCAGATAATTGTAAAATGTTAAAAACGATAATGAATTGATAGAAATCCTTATATAAGGAGGATTATTAATAAATTATGAAAAGTAAAAGACGACAACAAATTGAAAAAAAATCCTAAACTAAGAATGATTATCAATAATTTGTCAACAATTATAAAAATGATGTGAAAATTATATTTTGTGCCCTTTAATGATCAAGAAGCCTAAAGACGTTAACTTTAGAATGGAGAGAAAAAATTGGGTGTCAACAGTTGCCCCTTTTCGTTTGAGGACGATGTAGAAGTCTTCAAACGAAAACATTGACGTGTAGCCAATTTACTCGATAAAAAATAATTTTTTATTTTTGAAGAAAAAATTTGACCGAACTCCAATTTAGAGTTGCCTACACACCTTATGAGGATCAGGTCGGGTGTAGTTCAAAAGAATAGATAATTTGTTTCTTGCCTTGTTATTAGGGATGAATGATCATTTGAAATGATTATTGAGGAAATGACTTTGGAAACGGAAGTGTTCATCTATTCCCGAGGTTCCTTTCAAAATTGTCCCAACATCGAGTTGTGAGATGATGGGGATGCAAGATTGTGTACTTGCTGGGGAGAAAGAATGATTATGGAGTTGTGATGATCGAACTCTACACAGAGCTTCCTACATATCTCGAATGTCACGAGAATCAGGTCAATGTAGTTCGAAAAATTAGGCAAATTGCCCTGTTATTGAGAGTGAAAGATCATGTGAAATGATTATTGAGAGAAGGACTATTTGGGAACAGAAGTGTTCATCTATTCCTGAGGATCCTTTAAAAATTGCCCCAACATCGAGTTATGAGATACTGGGGAGAAATAATAATTATGGAGTTGTGATGACCGAACTCTGCATAGAGCTTCCTACATATCCCGAGTGTCAAGAGAATCAGGTCGGTGTAGTTCGGAAAGGAAAATATAATAAATTTTTTATACAATTCTCAAACATTTACCCCAGTGTATGATTCATGGCTAAGACGGTCTTCTGGAAGAGAGTGAAAAAAAGTCTTGTTCTTATGGATTGTATTTTCGACTGAAGAGATGTATGACGTCTCTGATTGTCTATGGGGACTTGAGGATGGATGACGTCTCCGATTGTCTACGGGGACTAAGAATTAAAATATGTCTCCGATTGTCTACGGAGATTTAATGGATGATATCTCCAATTGTCTATGGAGCGTGATGTTGATTGTCATCTTCGATTGTCTATGAAGTTTATAAATGAAAGATGTCTCCGATTGTCTACAAAGACTTAATGCATGACATCTCCAATTGTCCGTGGAAACTGATATTGAATGATGATGTCTTCGATTGTATACGAAGAATTGATGCATGATACCTCCAATTATCTATGGAGTCTGGTGTTGATTGTTGTCTCCGATTATTTACGGAGAATGGATGCATGACACCTCCAATTGTCTATGGAGGCTGGTGTTGATTGTTGTCTCCGACTATTTATGGAGATTGTGATAAATGATGATGTCTTCGATTGTCTATGAAGACTTGATGTATGACGTCTTCAAATGTCTATGGAGATGGATGTTGATTGTCATCTCCGATTGTCTACGGATACTGTGATGAATGATAATGTCTTCGATTGTGTACGAAGACTTGATGATATCTCTAATTATCTATGGAGACGGATGCTGATTGTCGTCTTCGATTATCTGCGAAAACTATGTGATGAATGATGGTGTCTTCGATTGTCTATGAAGACTTGATACATGATATCTCTAATTGTCTATGGAGATGAATGTTGATTTATGTCTTCGATTATCTACGAAGACTGATGTTGGATGATGGTGTCTTCGATTGTCTATGAAGACTTGATGATATCTCCAATTGTCTATGGAGATGGATGCTGATTGTTATCTCTGATTTTCTACGGAGACTATGTAATGAATGATGTCTTTGATTGTATATGAAGACTTGATGATATCTCCAATTATCTATAGAGACTGATGTTGATTGTTATCTCTGATTGTCTATGGGGACTGTGATGGTCGTTCTCAATTGTCTATGAAGACTAAGGTAATCAACTGATGAGGTAATGGCCTCTCGATTGGTGGAACAACTGGAAGGTAATAGCCTCTCGACTGGCGGGGCTATGAAAATAAAAAAGCTCTCGACTGACGGAGCAATTTGAAAGGTAATATCCTTTCGATTAGCGGGGCTATGAGAATGTAAAAAGCCTCTCGACTGGCGGGGCTGTTGAAAGCTAATAGCCACTCGACTGGCGGGTCTATGAAAATATAAAATCCACTGAGAACACCCAATTGAAAAGCAAAATATCCGTGTTTGAAGGCTGTATCTTGAAGAGAAAGGTCAATTGTTGGTATTCGTAGATAGGCGTCTTGCACGTAAAGTGTGATACATGTATGTGAAGGCATGGTTTGAAAGGAAAGTTTTTTTTTTCATTGTAAAAATGTATTGAAAGATGAAAAATATGGAAGATTGCTTTGTGTTTTATTTGTAATAAATGCTGAAGGGTAAAAATGCAGAATATTATTTGTGTTTTCTTTGTAAGAATGTAGAAAGGTGAAAACGCAGAAGATTGTTTTATATTTTCTTTGTAAGAAATTTTGAACAATGAAAAGATATAATTGTGTCTTGACTACAGTTGGTACCAACAATTAGTAGTGTGTATAAGAATCCCCCCATCTTTTTTTCAGCTAACCGAGATCGACTTCAAGGTAACTTTTATAGTTTCAAGTGGTAGTTTCAAGTGGTACCTCAGACATACCTAAGTATCGACAAGATTTGTTCGTCTTGCTTCAAACAAAGATTTTCAATTGTGCTTGTCCCCATGTTTCAAGTGCCTTCTCCAGAAAAAATGTTTCGTTCTCACACCTATTTGGGATTATTTTTCTCTTGAATTCGGAGATGTCTAGAGATATACACTCACACTCAAAAAGAAGTTCAACGAATGTAATTGTGATATCATAGGCTTGGCCTTCATGTAAGTATCCACTATTGTGAGAAAACTTTGAGTAGGATCTTGTAGGACTTGTTATTGGCTTGTAATGTAGGCTTGGGGTCGGGTAGGATGACATTTGGGATAAAAGTGACTAATTCCTCAATGAGCATTGCACTGTATCCGTGCTTTTGACATTTGTTGCTCTTTGACGCTCGATCTTCTTTATTGTGCTTCTTTGCCCCTTGTTTTGTATTTATTTTGACTTCTTTTGAATCTTTTGTTAGAGTTTTTCCCCTTTTTGATATATTTTTCTTCCTTTTTTTTTCTCTTCGGGGGATGATGATTCTCCACCTTTATCAGAGTTATCTCTTTTTTTTCCTTTGAGGGGGTTCTTGCTCCTTATTTCTTTGAAGTTGTCTTTTCTTTTTGTTCTTCTAGGGATATATGTCCTTTGCCTTTTACAACTTTGATCTTGAATCTTCATTCAAAACTTGCACGTACTTATTGCGCTCAAGGAGGTGGGCCAAAGAGGGATAGTGCAAGTAAGAACTCAAAAGGTATAGGCTCAGATGTGGTTATTCCAAATAAAAGGTTTCAGGCTCAAAGGGGAAAATACTTGGAATCGATGATATTTGGTAGGTTGTGGAAGACACAATCTAGTCAAGGAAGGGCTACAATCCTTTCCCAAACTAAGTGTAACTCAGAATTTCGCCTCAACAGACATTCAGGCCAAGTTCTGGATCAACAATGCAATGCAATGAACTAGTCTAAAGCTTACCACACAATGCACTTGAAACGATGAGGTTGGTTTCGTTCTTTTCTAAGATGTATGCACTAGAATTTTCGAGTGTTACTCAAGTTTAATTAAAAGGTACGAAAGGAATCTATGGTTTACCATGAATTCGATCCTCTCCATCATACCGATTTGTTTTTTCTCATGCACACTCCTAACTGTGTTGGTACCAACCAAGTCAAAATTCTGAATTTTTATTTATTTGAAAAAAAGAATGGTACCGAACCCAAATGAGGGTTGCCTACGTATCTCATGAAAACAAGAATTAGGTCTGCATAGTGCAGGCGAATTTACAGATTTTTATGTAGCATGTATGAATGTACAAAAGTAGTGGTCATCTTTGAAAGTAATGTGAAAGACGATCAGGAAGGAATTGCTTGTATTAGCAAAATTAGTTCGATCAGATGATCGAGAGGATGGATGTCGAGCATGAGGAGAATTTTGAAATTACTTTAATATGTCGATAAAATTGAGAAGGTCGGACGTTGAAAAATTTAGGGCATTGTTTTGCCGCAGTTAGCAGGATTGTTATGAAAGAATATTAAACCTTTGCTTTGACTGTTGGGATCGATACGTCGCAAATTTAATGGTTTACGACATCCGAAACAAGAAGCTAGGTGTTCTCGAACCAAAATTGGGTGAGGATTTGGAGGTAGGCCGGCTAATCACTAATGTTATTGAGATTTGGATTCGGAAAATTATTTATTTGCGCTCTTGAAGACTTTTGGAGAGCGTCTTCGAACTGTTTCAGAAAAATTGCCCCAGTATGGATACCGAAGAAGTTATTTTGAAACAGTGAAGAGACCAAACCCTAATACAAGTTTGCCTGCGTATCTTGTCATTACAAGAATCAGGTAAAAACTTAGTTCAAATCTTTTTATAAGTTTGTACATGGTGTGATCTATTTCTAGAACATGAAGTTTCCTAAATGGTTGAGAGTAGGACTAAATAATTGCGAAAAGGCACACTAACCTAAATGCACCAATTCTGAAACTAAGAAATTCAAAGAAGGTTCGGAGCAGTGCAACACACCCCTCGCGTGTTCAGTGTGTGAATTGTCTACGGCAAAAAACTCGATGAAATTGTGATTATTATTGAATCAGGTATCACAGTTTTTACAACGTACAGATAAAGTGTATTAGAAAAGTATGAATAAAAGAATTGATAAATAGCAACACTAATTTATGCAAAAAATGTAAAGAATTTATGAGTAAATAAATATAATTTGCTGTGTAAAACAAGTAAATAATCAAGGAATTTAATCATATGCGAAAAAGTAAAAATACCTCCCTCGATTGAAAAATCGAGTCTATTATGGTTAGAACCTGTTGTTATTCTCTAGTGGAGTCGCCATTCTGCCATACCTTCTTTTTTTTAAGGTTAAACAAAACATGACTTTTTGGACTCTAAAGAATTGAAATTTTGTATAGAATCGCCATCTAATTTTTAAAGAAAAATAAGAAAACCTATTTATTTGTTAATACGTATGATTAATATTTTAGTTTGCGAAAACCTATTGAGACTCTAGGTAAGGTTTCAAATTATCCCAAAGGAAAGGGGTTAGGCACCCTTCAGGATTCACAAATGTGGTACCTGGCAAGACTAAATTTATCTAAGAGGGAGGAAGTGTATTTAAAATAATATAAAAGGTGTATTAAGTGTAAAATAATTCTTTTGAAAAAATATAAATGTTTAAAATTATGTAAAGGTATATGTATATCATGAATATAAATATAAATAAATTTATTGCTATGAAAATATGTATAAAAATGTACATATTTTATGTGAGAAGAAAAAAGTATTTTGTGGCGTGTGAAATGAAAAGTACCTTTATGTACTAAAAAGAAAAAGTATTTTCAAATAATATTTTTGAACTTGATCAAAATCACGGAGAAAAATAAAAATTTGTTTGAAAAGAAGAGACTACATAATGTGTGAATTAATTAATTAATTAAATTCTTTTATGTAAATATTAACGGCCTAAGTTTTGTCTAAAAGAGATAAAATTATGTAAATAAAAAATATCTTTGCCCGGCACCCAAAAAGTAAAGTTTTCACTATCTTTTATCTTTATGTACAATTACAAATGAGAAATAAACTACAAACATAAAGCTCGAGAATTATGTATAAGTGCTTGATAAAGTAATAAAATGAACAAATAATTATTAAAGTAAGTGAAATTATGTGCACACACGTACATATAGATGTATATATAAAAATAGAGTTTTGTTGTAAAGTGGGCTCAGATTAAGTTTTAGACTCGCCATGGATACGAAGTGGTTGCCCGATTAATTAACTGTCCTAAATCGCCTTACCAAGATACGAATCATAAAACCTTTTGTGTTGTCGTGGTGATATAAAAGTTTTATCATTACCCGAATTTATTTATTTTTGTACGTATTTGTATACTTAATGTCCGTCTTTTATCTAGGAAGGCGTCGAAAATCGACGGGAAATTTCTTCATCGGTCAAGTATTTATTTTGATATAAAATAGTAATCTTTTGAAAATAAAATCCTTCATTTGTAATGGAGTGGCCTCAAGTATTCGATGGATAGATAATGTCTTTGGCCGTGTGTAGGCCTTTTATATAAAATAAGTTCGTCTTTTTAATGGGGTGACCTCAAATATTTGACGGAGAGATAATTTCATTGGCCGAAATGTGTAGTATATTATTCATTATCAGTGTAATAAATATAAAAGGACAAAATAGTCCAAATTTATGAAGTACCAACAAAAGAAAAGTGACACTAAACAAAGTGGAACAACTGTAAAGGCAAATAATATTACATAGCAATCCAGAGAATAAATTCCTGATATAGTTTCATATCAAACTCCAGCAAACCAAAATAAAGAATAATTTATCTGCAAGCATAAAACCAAATACCAGCCAAAGAACATTATTCAATCCAACACGAAACAATATTCAGAACAACAATATGATAAAAAAATAAAGAGAAAAGAGGCATCGTTAGAGCGCAAAAATGCATAGATATATTTTAAGAAAATGAAACTTAATAACCAAAATCGGAGGCAACAAAGGCTGTCAGCGGCGTCGCTTCGATGGTTTCCACAGAAGCAGTGCCGGAGGAAACAAAATATGGCCCAGATCTGGCCATGTATGGTAAGACAGTGACAGTTCGTTTCAACTAAAGGATCGCCCGCTGGTGACCAATTTCGGCGAGGCGTGGGGATAGGGGAAGGAAAAGAGGAAAATGGGGATTTCCGCCGGAGTCGTTGTTGGCTGGTGGCATGGTTTCTCCGTTGGAGGTTTGAGGATAGCTGGTCGTTGGGAGTTGAGGGTGGTGGCAGCCATGTGGTGGTGGCGTGGCTGGATCTCGCCGGTCACAACTCCGACGAGCCAACAACTGTAAAGATCAAGGAGAGGCGGCGCGTGTGGTGTTGTTTCGTCGGATTCCGGCATTGGAGCAACATAGGAAGTGGTTGTTTGGTCCTGAGAAAGAGAAAATGAAGAAAAAAGAAAGGGAAAACGGGCTGTGTATGTATTTGTGCGTGTTTTGTGGATTTTTAGAGAAAAAGACAAATAGATGTGTGTGATTTTTTGTATATTTTGGAAGGGAAAATAAAAATTGATTTTAATGTTTAAGAGAAAAAAGATAAACCAAATTAGTGTGTATATTTTTTGTCGAGAAAAGTAGAAAAAGAGGATAATTTTTTTTGTATGGGTATGTGTGAATTGTATCTGTGTGTTAAAATTTACCCCCTCCATTTATTTATATTGAAAATTGACACCCTTTATTATCCAATAGATAAAGGGGCGTCTCTATTTTTTTTTAATAGTACATCATTTGGTCCTTAGGGTATTGATCAAAGGATTTTCCTTTTTTTGATTAATGGATAGAGTTGTTGTCCAAAGAATAGTGTCATTGAGTTGTCATTGTCAGATGTGACAAGACATTATTGTATGATCGTTGTCGAATGCGACAAGACCTTGAATTATTATATTGTGTAAAAACAATTGATCCGACTTAGTATTTGCGGATCGTAAAAAAAGTATAAAATGCCGGTATTGATTTGTAATTATGAAAAATGTAAAGAATGTTAAAAATATTGAAAAATGTAATTTAATATGAAAAATATTATAAAAATGTGATGTTATGTCGTATACGTGTGCAGATAATTGTAAAATGTTAAAAAGGATAATGAATTGATAGAAATCCTAATATAAGGAGGATTATTAATAAATTATGAAAAGTAAAAATACAACAACAAATTGAAAAAAATCATAAACTAAGGATGAGTGTCAATAATTTGTTAACAATTATAAAAAAGATGTGAAAATTATATTTTGTGCCCTTTAATGGTCAAGAAGCTTGAAGACTTAAAATTTAGGAACGAAGAGCAAAAATTGGGTGTCAACAGGTGGTATACCCTACAATTCTGTAATTCCACGGGCTATATGGAATCTACCCTTAACTCGACAGCCAAGCCGACAGCGAAGCCCCTAACCCAAGTTTGCCGCAAGGGTCGGAGTTTCTGAATCTCTACTGCGCCACAGGGCTGTCACTAGCGTACAAAAGTAACATAACCGTATCGGCAAAATACGTTTTAGGCTATGAGTCGATTGACTCATGCCCTCTTCGGGTAACCACCTAACCTTCTTTAAGCCCATTTTTAATTCTTTACAACATACAAACTCCAAAATCAAGTTCTGAAGACTCTAATTTTGCTATGGCATATATTTACATGGTATAGTCATACCATTGACTTGCAAATCACATTCTCTGAGCCATTTATAGCAACTTATGTCTCTATTCTCAAATCATGGAATTCAGGACCACCATATCAACAATTCTTTTCAAGAAACTCATTCTTTAAAACTCATGTAAAACCATGCAAGCAATTCTCTTTATGAACAATTCAATAAACAAAGGTGGTCATGTCAAAATTCTTAATTTCATGCAATTCTTTCTCTTTAACACAAAACATAGTTATATCAAGAAACACCCTCTTATTCTTTTCCGATAAAACCATAAACATCAATTCAATACAAGAGAGGGAGTTCATAATTTGCGCTCTCAAACAATCTTTAATCTCAATTTTCATACATATACATATACATGTAAATCAATTTAAGGGAAAGGACCACAAGGCCAAAGCAATAGTAACACTGAAACATTTGTAATACATAATTTAAAACATAGATTCCAAAACCTTTTTAAAATTCATGCTTAATAATCTTAAAATCATGCTCTAGTGTTTTCAAGCCCATGTAGTTTTTAGAATAAACCCCACATACCTTAGACTATAAGAGTTGAAAGATGGAACCTAAATCTTGATAGATGGAACCTGAATCTTGACCCTTTTCTTGAAGTCTTGAACTTAAGATCTTGATTCTTGATCTTGAGGGAAAGAATTTAGGGTTTTAATTTGAGAGAAAAAATTGAATTATGGAGTGTATTCTGCGTTTGGGGCATGGATTTTATGTTATGGACAGACCTTGGGTGAGGTAAAGGTCCAAATTGCCCTTAAAAATGTGAAAATAGAACCTAAAAATTAGGTACATGCGACAGAGCGCGCAGCTACTGCCCCTCTCACAAAAATGACTGTTACTTTTTGTTCGGGTATCGAATTTTAGCAAAATTGATATCGTTAGAAAGATACTTCAAAGATCTTTCATTTGATATATAGTAGGCCCTCTAATTAGATATATACAAGAAGTTATGGTCGATGGAAATTGACCCAAGTTTAAACGTCCATTGAAACTTAATCACTAGAAATGTTTTCAACTCGTCTTAGAGTTGGGGGATTTTTGTGACCTCAATTCATATTCAAAGGTATTACCACACTATGGGATTGATAACCGCACATATATTAACAAGGAATTATCTAGTTTGGATCTATACGCGTAGGAACGACTGTCTAGATTCTAGCCCAAAAGTACGGGATGTTACATTATCTCCCCCTCGGGATCATTCGTCCCCGAATGATAACGCCGAACACATACAAGAATGATTATAAGCATACTAAGGACATGGAAAGAATAAAAACAAAGATTTTACCTTCTGCTTCTTCATCCGCCGGATCGAAAAGATTTGGGTATCTTTCTCGCATGTCATCTTCTGATTCTCAAGTAGCTTCTTTACCTTTTTGTTTTTTCCACAACACTTTAACCGAGGATATTTCTTTGCTTCTCAACTTTTGAAATTAGCCATCCAAGATCGCAATCGGCTTTTTTTCATAGGATAAAGAGTTTGTCACTTTAATTTCCTCTACAGGCAACACTAAAGAATGGTCTCGAATACATTTCTTCGACATGGATATGTAAAATACCGAATGAACAGAACCCAAACTTGCAGGCAACTCTAACTCATATGCAACCCCACCTATCCTTCTCAAAATATGATATGTCCCTATATAACAAGGACTCAACTTACCTTTATTCCCGAAGTGGATGACTTCTTTCATAGGGGAAACTTTTTGAAACACCCAATCACCAACCCCAAATTCCAAATCTATTCTTCTAACATCGGCATAGGACTTCTGATGACTTTGAGCTATCTTGGGTCATTCTCTAATGATTTTCACATCCTTCATCGCTTGATGAAAAAGATCAAGCCCAAGCAACCGAGTCTTCCCTACTTCATACCACCTTATTGGCGACCTAAATCTCTTCCCATACAATGCCTCAAAAGGTGCCATCTTAATACTGGTGTGGTAGCTATTATTATATGCAAACTCTATCAATGGCAAGTGATCTACCCAACTATCTTTTCAATTACACAGCCTCTCAACATATATTTAAGGGTCTGAATGGTGAGCTTGGCTTGACCATCGGTATGAGGGTGAAATGCAGTACTTAGGTTCACTTGGGTACCTAAACCCCCCTGAAAAAGCCTTCAAAACTGTGAAAAGAATCGTACCTCGTTCAGATATGATGGATACAGGTTCCCCATGCAGGTGAACTATCTTCTCAATGTACATCTTGGGATAATCATCTCCCGAATAATTAGTCCTCATAGGCAAGAAGTGAGCTGACTTGGTCATCCAGTCAACAATCATCCAGATAGAATCATACTAGTTTCGGGACCTGGGAAGCCCCGTAATTTAGTCCATATTGATCATCTCCCACTTCCACAAAGGGAAAGCTATCTCTTGGGAAGTACCACCTGGCCTCATATGTTCTACTTTAACTTGTTGGCAGTTCAAACACTTGAAAACATAGTTAGCCACATCACGCTTCATATTATTCCACTAATATATAGCCTTTATATCATGATACATCTTAGTAAAGCCAGGGTGAACAACATACCTGGAAGTGTGAGCTTCGTTAAGGATTTTTTCCCGCAGACCATCTACATTTGGCACACATAATCTATCCTGATAGCTCAGAGTACCATCACCACCAATTTCAAAGGACATCACCTTCTGTTGACCCACATCTTTCTTGATCTACATCAAGATGGGATCTTCAACCTGCTTCTCCTTAACTTCTATACAAAGGGAAGATTTAGCTATTTCATGGACAATCACTCCCCCATCTTCGAAATCTAAGAGTTGTACCCCTAAATTTGCAAGTCGGTGAATATCCTTCACCATCTCCCTCTTCCCTTTCTCAACATAAGAAAAACTGCCCATAGATAACCTGCTGAGGGCGTCAACTACCACATTCGCCTTTCCCGGATGATAGTGCAGGCTCATGTCATAATCCTTCAAAATCTCCAACCAATGCCTCTTCCTGAGGTTCAATTATTTCTGTGAGAAAACATAATGTAAACTCTTGTGGTCAGTAAATATATCAACATGCACCCCGTAAAGATAATGCTGCTAGATTTTAAGCGCAAACACCACAACCGCTAACTCCAAGTCATGGGTGGGGTAATTACGCTCATGCACTTTCAACTGCCTAGATGCATAAGCCACCACCTTACCATGCTGCATAAGAACACACCCAAGTCCCACACGGGACGTATCAAAGTACACAACAAAACCCTCTGTTCCTTCCGAAAGAGTCAAAACACGAGCAATTGTCAACTTATCTTTCAACTTCTCAAAGCTATTCTCACAAGAGTCAGACTACACAAACTTCACCTTCTTCTATGTTAACTTGGTAAGTAGAGCAACTATGGATACAAACTCTCTACGAACCTTCTGTAATACCCTGCCAAACCCAAGAATCTTCGAATGTTGATTGGAGTCGTGGGTCTGAGCCATTTTCTCACTGCCTCAACCTTTTGGGGATCAACCTTAATTCCCTCACTAGACACAATATGTCCCAAGAAAGCAATAACATTTAACCAGAATTCACACTTGGAAAATTTTGCATATAACTTATGATCTTTGAGAGTTTGAAGGATGATTCAGAGGTGATTGGCATGGTCCTCCTCACTCTTGGAATAAATCAGAATATCATCAATGAAAACTATAACAAACAGATCTTGAAACTAATGGAACACCATATTCATAAGATCCATGAAGGATACAGGGGCGTTAGTCAACCCGAAGGACATAACTAAGAATTCATAATGACCGTAGCAGGTTCAGAAAGCTGTTTTAGGAAGATCTGACTCTCTAACCTTCAACTGATGATATCCCAAATGAAGGTGTATCTTTGAAAAACATCTAGCACCCTGAAGTTGGTAAAAAAGATCTTCAATTCTAAGAAGAGGATATTTATTTTTATTAGTGACCTTATTCAACTGGCGGTAATCTATGCACATACTCAAGGAACCATCTTTCTTTCGCACGAAGAGTACAGGTGCTCCCTAGGGTGAGATACTAGGATGGATAAAACCTTTGTCTAGAAGGTCTGCTAACTATTCTTTCAACTCTTTTAGTTCTGCAGGAGCCATTATATATGGTGGAATAGAGATAGGACGGGTGTTTGGTAGTAAGTTAATACCAAAATCTATCTCCCTATCAGGTGGTATTCCTGGGAGATCATCCGAAAAGACTTCGAGAAATTTATTTACCACATGGACTGACTGAAAAGAAGGACTCTCAATATTAGAATCATTTACCCGGATTAGATGATATAGACAACCTCTGGAAATGAGCTTACGGGCTCTAAGATAAGATATAAAGTGCTCTCTAGGTGCTAAAGAATGTCCCTCCCACTCTATCGCCGTTTTATCTGGGAAGGAAAAAGTGACTCTTCGAGTTCTACAATCTAGTGTGGTATAGCACGAATGGAGCCATTCCATCCCTAAGATAGCATCAAAGTTAACCATCTCAAGCTCTATGAAGTCTGCCACTGTATTCCGACTATAAATAGACACAACACAATTTCTATACACCCCTCTAGCCATAATAGAATCTCTCACTGGAGTGGAAACAGAGAAAGGTTCAGTAATCACATCGGGCTCAAGCCCAAAACCAACAGCCAAATAAGGGGTCACAAAAGATAAGGTAGATCCGAGATCAAGTACCACATGGACATCACGAGAGAAAATTTGTAACGTACCCATGACAACATCTGGGAAAGCTTCTGCATCTTGGCGGTTGGTCAAAGCATACAACTAGTTACGACCGCTCCCGGCAGCTGAAGTGGTGCTCTTCTGAGACGACGGTGGCGCATAAGAATTTACCTGTGACTTGGCTCCCCCAACATTACCTCTCGCTGTCGGACAATTCCTCTGGATATGACCTGGCTGGCCGAACGTATAACACACCATAGCACCAAACTAGTATCTCCCTGGATGATTCCTCCCATATATCCCACAGAGCGGGTATGATCGAGAGGTCTGACCTACACTTCCTTGAGACTGCGTACCCTGCACTCTTGGCCCCTGACTAGATTAAAAATTCTGGGGTCGCTGGTCGGCTGGGGGTCTGGACACTGGAGAACTAACTGCGTACTGTGCATTAACCCAATTCTTATTCTTCTTTTACCATCTATTACCTCAATTATCACTCTGTGGCCGACTCTGGCCCCGATCTGTATTCCTGGCTCTCTTTGCTTGCCTGTCTTTCTCCCTAGATTCAACGATTCTCTTTTTCTGCTCTTTCACCTGATGCATGTAGACTGTCAGTCTAGAGAAATCCGTATCCTTGTTTAGCATTGCCCCCTTGCAATCGAGCACAAAGTCATCAGAAAGGCCGGATATGAATTTCCTCATTTGGGCTCTTATATTACCAGTAATCTACGGAGCATAACGGGCTAGTTGCTTAAACTTCAGAGTGTACTCCTTAACACTCATTTTCCCCTGCTTTAGATTCATAAACTCTTCATCTTTGGCCTCCCTCAACTCCAGAGAAAAGAACCGATCAAGGAAGGCTTCCACGAACTCGTCCCATACTGTGGGCTCAGCATTCTTACCCTTAGAATCCTCCCACTCGCTATACCACTAATTTACAAATTCTTTAAGCTGATAAGCTGGAAATTCCACCCCTTCCACCTCTTCTACATGCATCACTCTGAAAATCTTCTCTATTTCATCCACAAACTACTGTGGATCTTTCTTTACCTTGGTGCCTATAAACTTGGGCGGGTTCATTCTCATGAACTGACCCACCCTAGTAGCCACAGATATAATAGATGCAGACCCAACATCTTTTGACTGTATGAATACTGTATTAGATACCTCTCTCTCGCGAGGCTGAGTGCAGTTAGTCCCCGTTCTGGGAGCTCGAGGTGTGCTGGGTGGGCTAGTCTGAGTAGGTAGGACTCCTGGAGTAATAACAGCCTCTGGAGTCTGAGCTCTGTTTCGTGTCCTCATCCCATGAGTAGGACAGACCTCATCAGTCTGGGCATTTTGATTAATAACGCGATGTGGAGGCATGACTGCTTTCTGAAATGCAAAAGATTATTGATTAGAGGACAAATTAGACTCCAAAGCACAAACTAAGTGAAAAAGAAGGGAAACATTCCTAAGCGCCTAGTAGCCTCCTGCTTATAAGTGTGGCGCGCTACACACCCATAAACAAGACTCTATCTGACGTAATTTCGCAGACACCCTGTGATGCAAGAAGAACAAGGATAGGCACAAAACAACCAAACTAAGTTACAAAATAAGAAGAAGAGCACAACAATAATGTAACAACAACTCAAGAATTCCCTAGAAACGAGAACAAACTAGTACAAACGATTACAAGAATAAAATGAACAAATGATAGATAGTTAGACCTTGGATGGTATAATCTTAAGAATCCAATAACATATGATACTCTTGGGCCTTTAACACTACATGCAACGGTTAACCTAACTCCTACGTTGACACAAGAGGGACTTTACCTCCTCTAAACACCAACATCTCAAGCCATGAATGTAATACTAGTGATTCCACACTAGTATCACCCTAATTTCGCGTTGCCTCCTAAAGAAAAAGGAGGACTTGTCTTTCAAAGTGTTATACAACTTACAAATATCATCAAAGTCTAAGTGGTAAATGAACTAATATATTCTATTTATAGTAGGTTACATAAATTATGTGAAATATCCAAAAGACCCCTTAGTCAAAGGCTTCACTTTAGGTGCCCTTGGAGTGTAGTTTGTGGACTGTTTTAGAGACTATTTAGGCCATCTTTTGCACTTCACTTGCATGCTCCAAGGATCGGGTTCAATACATCTCGCATATGTCCATCTTCGTGGTCATTCTCGTATCATCCTCCCCTTCTTGAAAAAGGATTCGACCTTGAATCCGCTCCTTGAAAAATCAAACAAGGACAAACAAGCAAAATATCCTCATGCCATGAGGGTTCGGATTAGCAAAATACACAAATCACATTCCATTCCGAGGTGGGACAAACTTGGAGTATACCCACGGTTCCTTTGTGTTGAACATGAAAACCTTAGTGTAAATGGCACAAAGGAAGAGGTCATCATCAACAAAATAAAAAGTAAGGAAGAACCTTGCCTTCCTTCATTAACACCCATAATCAAACATTGCTTGTCATCTTGACCAATTATTAAGTGGGAAATATAGAAATTCCCACATTCCGATAGGGTGCTGGGGTCAAATGGGAGAAGTAGCCAAGGGTCTAAGCCGAGGCTAACCCTTTATTCCACTAGAATGTCACTTCCACAATCATACATGGCATTTGATTTTAAGAGAAGACTAGTTGTTGGCAACTCTCATACCAACATAGAATCACCTTGGTTGACACAAGGGTCAACTAGTGTATTAATACTCTCGTCAATTAGTAATGGAGTCTTACTCGAGTTATAAGGGCTAGCATTAGATGGACACAAATTATTCTTGCGAGAAGAATCAATTTCGTTATCTAAAGGATCAACTAGTGCTTACGTACTTACAACAAGAGTTTGTTCCTACCGCGACCTAACATCACCAAGAGTATCACAAAAGGACGACTCAAGCACCTCTATATTAGGAAAAGCCACAACTACACCTACTTGACTCCTACTAGACACAACAGAACATACTAAGTTCATAGGTGTGTAGGGGATAACGTTTTTACCTCGTAGCTCACATGATCTATGACCTTCCTCTTGACGTGTGTCCGGGCATCCTGCTTGCTCTCTTTGACCTACCATACGATCGAACCTTTTATTTGCCATAGCTAGGTCTCGGGACATAGTGTCATGGTAGGCCAAAATGTCATTGGTGGCATTGTTGTCCATGGGTTGAGAGGTTAAAGCCGCGCGTTCCCTTGTAATTGTACCTAAAAAAAAGAAAAGAACAAGCCTACAAGGCGAAGCACAAGTTAGTTCGGAACAACCTCACCACACTCTCACACACTTGATCGTATCACACTTGGATTCACAAGTATTGCAAGTCGGCTTGTAGTTCGTGATGAGTCGAGGGGTGAGTCTACTCCTTGGTATGAATGGATTCTTTATTTGAAGACTCAAGGAAATGATGTCCGAACTCGAACCAAGAAATTGTAATAATCAAAAACAAGAAAAGCACAAAATAACGTAGACACGGATAACGGATGCCAAGGATTAATTGATAATTTAGTAGGAGTTTTCTAGTTTGTTAATTAGTTCTAGGATCAACTTATGAAACCAAGAATCAACAATTAGAAACTAGAAAAATCCAAATTTGAGCTTAATTATTGATGTGAACAGTAGAAAGTGGTGACATGGCAGTATGCAATTTGTCTCGGGCCCACACAACTTTGTCACAAATCTAAAATTTTCAACCTTCACATAATTTAGAATAAAAGACAATTGGTTTTGGAGGGAAAGTATAAGTCTTGAGTCTTTTGTATGTTTATTCTAAAAAAAAAGATGATCCTGACTTGTACTAGTTCCACCAAACAAGGCTCCTTGATTTAAGGATAGTAGTTAAAAAAGTTGATGCCAAGTCTAAGAAGTGATGGTTCAAGTCTTCTCACCAACAAACTTTACAACTTTATCTTCACCTTTTGAATCAAGTTTGCATTTTTTGTAGTTTAAGTTATAAGACTAGGTAAAGAAAAAGATGAACACAATAACAATATTCAAGAACATAACAACAACTTCCCAAGAACACAACACCACCACCACCAATCGTCCACCAATCTTCAACACATGGCCAACTTCAAGTCACCATAACATTAGTCAATATTATAAGCTCAACTTTAGATCTAGACACTTTTAGTGTTGGTGAGAAAGAAACCAATACTAGAAACACACTAGACAAGAAAAAATATACTAGATCTAGCCACAGAACTCTTGGCCAAGTCAACAACAAGCACACTTCTCCCTTTTTTTTCTAGCAAGCCCAAGATTGATTTTGTTGGAACAAAATCAACCACAAGCTTTGATACCAAATGATACAAGAATAACAAAGAAAGACACAAAACAACCAAACTAAGTTACAAAACAAGAAGAAGACGACAACAATAATGTAACAACAACTCACAGATTCCCTAGAAACGAGAACAAACTAGTACAAATGATTACAAGAATAAAATGAACAAAGGATAAATAGTTAGACCTTGGTTGGTATAATCTTAAGAACCCAAGAACATGTGATAATCTTGGACCCTTAACACTACACGCAACGATTAATATCACTCCTACGTTGACACAACAGGGACTTTACCTCCTCTAAACACCAACGTCTCAAGCCATGAATGCAACACTTGTGATTCCACACTAGTATCACCCTAATTTCGGGTTGCCTCCTAAAGAGAAGAGAGGACTTGTCTTTCAAAGTTTTATACAACTTACAAATATCATCAAAGTCTCAATAGTAAATGACCTAACATATTCTATTTATAGTAGGTTACAAAAATTGTGTGAAATGTCCAAAAGACCCCTTAGTCAAAGGCTTCACTTTAGGTGCCCTTGGAGTGTAGTTTGTGGACTGTTTTGGAGACTATTTAGGCCCTCTTTTGTACTTCACTTTCATGCTCCAAGTCTCGGGTCCAATTCATCTCACATATGTCCATCTCCGTGGTCATTCTCGTATCACAACTGACACATAGTGGAGACAACTTACAGTCTCTAGATGTGCATGCTCAAAGTTGAAATATTTTCTTGCCAGCGTAGGCGAAGTCTGACTGTCTATTTATGTATTATGTCTAATTAGAATGGTCTTGTAGGGTCTCAAAATATAAAGGAGTAAACCCATGAGGAAGCCAAGGAGTGTCAATATAAACAAGAATTTTTCGTTCGGGTACACAATGTAACTTTCTGACGATTTTGAATACATGTGGCGACGCCACTGGCCTTGTCCAAAATTGGATGACATCATTTTTCCAGGACGTAACAATCAGAGGCAGATACAACACAACGTACTTGTATGCATGTGTAAAGTTACAAAAATATCAACAAAATTGAACTCATAATTTCAAGAGTTCAATAGGCTCGGGACATACATATAGTGGGTTCAATTGAACTCACCATTTTCGACATAAAGTACAAAAATTTCATATGAAATTTCCTAAAATGTGAAGAAACAATCCCTCCATTTTAAATAACTTGACTCTATACAAAAATAGTTGTTTCACTTTACTTGTTTAATTTATGAAATCATGAGAATCTTATTATATTTTTCCCTTTCTATCCTTTGGATTAAATAACTAGTTGAAATCAAATTTAGAATTTCAAAATGTCATTAATAAAGTAAGATTAGTTTAGTAAAATATAGATCTAACTAAAATTTTTAGGCATGCAAATTTAAATTGTCCATTTATCTACTCAGCTCATTTTAACCCGCCTAAATTCAGCCCAACCTGACCATCAAACATGCAACAGACAAATTTTTCAATTATATAGAAGAGGTGGTTTCGTCCCCTCATGTAATTACCAAAAATCCACCTACTTTCACTTAATTACATACCATACCCCAATATATAATGATTTCATTGTTTCATCATAATGGTTTAAATATTTAATATATTCTATTAATTTATATTAATTAACTATAACTACATATTGGAAGTAAATTTTTTTATTTATTTAATTGACTATCATGTTCAAAACTAATTTGTTACCACAAATCACAATAATTAATAACTTAAAATATTTAAAAGACATATATAAATTTTATTGACTCTCACTATTTTAGTAATGCCACATAAATTGAGACAAAAGAAAAAGTATTGCAAATCATAATAATTAACAACTTAAAATATTTAAAAAATATATAAAAATTTTAGTTGGCTCTCAAAATTGTATTGAACCCACATAAATTGGAATACAAGGAGTAAATATATTATCCGATAATTACATAAAAATTATTATAAATCACAATAATTAACAAGTTAAAATTTTTTTTTAAAAATAGATAAAAGTTCTATTCAAATCTCAAAATTTTATCGGTGCAACATAAATCATGATAAAATAAAAAATTATCTTAATTAATTACAACTAAATATTTAAAGTAAATCAATTTTATTATTTTAATTGACTTTTATATAGAAAATTAAAATTTTTATTTATTTATTTTAGTTAATTTAAATTTTAAAATTATTTTTTTCTTCTATAGAAATACTAATATTTAAACTTAACTTTAAATTTTTAAAGTAAAAAATTAATAAATTTAATTTAATAAAATAAATTTCTAATGAATATTTTTTTAGAATTTGTGTTAGGTCAATATGTATCAATTTAAAAAGAAATAAATAAAAATATATTGTAAAATTTTATTATTGTGAAGATAAATATAATGCACTCTCCAATAATATTTAATAATATCATATTTTGCATATGCAAAATATAGCATCCCGTATTTAATTAACATACTACTCCGGTGAGTTATCGATGATTACTATTGGATATATTAAAATTATATTAATTTTTATAGTAATAACATAATCAATCACTCTTAATTAATTATTATGAGTCATCTAGGTATTAAGAAAATAAATAATATTTAATAAAATAGACATAAAATGCGAAATTAACTCTTGATGTTTTAAATTAAATTATCGTCTTTCAAACGATGATTTTACTATATGACCCCTTATTATAAGTAATTTATGTATTAGAAAATTCAGAATAATAAAATGATAGGTCAACATAAATTATTTGATTGACTATCAAAATTATATTAGCGCTACATAAATTGGAACGAGACAAAAGAAGATATAAAACAACATATATTATTTGAAAATGAAATAAAAAGTACTGTAAATAACAGTAATTAACAAAAAATTTTAAAAGTTGACTGATTTCTGCTTCAGCTGCGCCAATCGTGATTTTAATGTATCGCCTATAATTAATTATTATAAGTCACTTATGCCTTGAAAAATTAATAATATTGAATCCATGGTTTTACTATATCACCTATAATTAATTATTATAAGTTATTTATATATTAAAAAATAAATAATATTTAATTAAAAAATATAAAATAAATATTTTTGACATGTCTGATTAAGTTGCTTCAATCGTGATTTTATTATATCACTCCTAATTAATTATTATAAGTCATTTAAATATTAAAAATTAATAATATTTAATAAAAAAATTAAAATAGACGTTTATGACATGTTTGCTTCAGCTGCTTCAACTATAGTTTTACTAAATATCACCCCTAATTAATTATTATAAGTCATTTAAGCATTTAAAAATTAATAATATTTAATAAAAATAAAATAGATATAAAAAAGATAAATTAACTGTTGATGTCTCAAATTAACTTGACGTCTTATTTGAGGTCCACTTAAATTTTTCACAAGTATTTTTTATAGTAATTTTGCTATGTCACTTTTAATTAGTTGTTGTAAGTAATTTGAGACATTTATGCTTCGCTGCTTCAGTCAAGATTTTACTATATCACCCCTAATTAATTATTATGGTTATTTAAGCATTGTGCCATATAAGTTGAAATAGAAAAAATAATATAAATCTCAATGATAAAAAATTTAAATTATTTTAAAAATATAATTGGCTATCACGGACACAAAATTCTGGATAAGGAGAGTAGCATATATTATTCAAAAATTACATAAAAAGTATTATAAATTACTATCGTAGAAGAAAGGTATTATAAATCACAATAATTAAAAACTTAAATTATTTTTAAAATATAATTGACTATCAATACCACACAAATTTGGACAAGAAAAGTAACGTATGTTAATTTGAAAATTACATAAAAATATTATAAATTACAATAGTTAACAACTTAAATTATCTAAATACATATTAGAATAACATATGTTGAACTCATTCTAGATTGCGGATGAATCCTAGAAAACATATGCAATCCTTTTAATAAAAAAATTTATTTAAATATATCAAGATTGAAAAGACAAATAAATATCTTAATGTTGGGTCCGTACTGACACGAGCCATGCACCTCTAGTAAAAGAAATATGAAAAAATTGATGGATCAATTCAACCCAACCTGCGCATTTGACACATAAGAATTCACTTGTCAAAAAATTACACTATATATACCTCTATATCAAACATGCAACCGATAAACTAATGAGGAAAAAAATTAAAGTATAACTTACAAGTTTGTCTTTTAACCCAGGAAGAATTGGTTTGAAAAAGTGAGGTTTCTTTGGAGGGATTTTCATGGAGGATGAGGAAATATAGTTAGAGGATGAGGAAATATAGTTACTGTAAAGTAATTGTGTTCTCCAAATGAAAGAACTGAGGGAAAATCTAATATAAATTTGTACAGAAACTTAGGAAGTTAAAATGGAATGAAAAAGAGGGGCCTGTTCTCCTTATATACTAGTCCATCCGTTCACTTTTACTTATCACATTTTACTTTTCAAGAGTCAAATAATATAAAATTTTGATCAATATTTTAACATATATTTTTTCATCATTAAACATGAGATTGATACGATAACTTGTAGTATCTTTTGTATAATTTCACATATCTAAATTTTAAATTTAAAATATTAATTAACTTAATTTAGTCAAAAAGATTGATTAAGATAACTCTAGTGACACGAAACGTGAAAATAAAAAATGAAAAGAGGAGTAAGTACTAACTCCCACTAGGTATAACAACTGTTATTCAAGAATCAAGATTGTCTGATTGGCAAATTCAATTAAAGTTGGGTGGGTTAAAATAGATTTAAAAGAGTTATTGACATGCCCACTATATGAGTTGTTGACATATCCTAAGTTATTTTGATCGAAATTGATTGAGCTAAAACAATTTTTTTAATTTTTTGTTTAATCTATAATAACAATAATATATAAGTATACTTCCCTAAAATAAAGGGGAGTCTTGGAGTAACTGGTAAAGTTGTTGCCATGTGAAAAGGTGGTCACGTGTTCAATCCTTGAAAACAGCCTCTGGCAGAAATGCAAGGTAAGGCTTCGTATGATACACCCTTGTGGTGGAGCCATTCTCCGGATACCGCACATAGCTGTAGCTTTAGTGCACCGGACTGTCCTTTTTATACTTTTCTAAAATGAGGTATGAAAATTATACACTGTATGCAGATCATTCACCGTATCATTACCTTGAAGGTAGAGAGACTATTTTCAGTTATTTGTCCATTAATACTGTTTTAAATATCTAATAATTTTATTATAATATGTCAAATTAAAAAATATTTGTATAAACTTGAGGCAATGAAAGATGACCCGTACATTATGATTATACATATATATATATATGTATGTATGTATATATATATGTATGTATGTATGCATGATATATATGTATGTATGTATGTATATTAACTAATAACGAAGATAAGAATAATAAGAAAGAGAAGAGAGAGTAATTCTTATTTTTTTTAATGAACTACAATGAAGAGACTCTTTCATAGGAGAGAATTGACTTGGTCATTTTCTTCGAAAGAATAGAAATTCACTCCAAATCAAGTTAGGTTAGGTATTCACTCCAATTCTATTTTGGTTTGTAACACTCCATTTGAATGTCTATTTGATAGATAGTGTGCCTCGTTAAAACCTTACTAGAAAAATTCAGTGAGAAAAGAACTAGTGAAGTAAAAAAAAAGTATACATCTCTAATAATATGCATTTTGGCGGGTTCATTAAACATCTTACAAGGAAAAGTCATTTGGACAAAATCTTGTGAGAAAAAAAGAATACAATGCGTATTAATTTCTCCTAATGAAAACATTTATCCAAAATATTGATTCTCTGCATTCCAATCTTGTGCATCATCTTCTCAAAAGTTTTAGTTGGTAGAGACTTTGTGAATAAATCAACTATATTATCATTCGAATGAATTTGTTACACGTTGATATCGTCATTCTTTTGAATTATGTGTGTATAAAAGTTTTGGCGAAATGTGCTTCATTCTATCTCCTTTTGTGAATCCTCCCTTTAGTTATGCTATGCATGATGCATTATCTTCATGTAAAATCATGGATACTGTAACACCCCGCTCTTTTGGGCTAAAGTCGAATTGTCTTCCCGATGTATATAGACCCGAATCCAATGATTTCTAGTTAGAAATAAGTGTGATTAATATTTTCTTAGTGTGGGAATATCCTTGGAGATGAATATTGTGACACCCCATAGTTGTAAAGCTCTATTAAGGCATTTAAGATGACATTTAGGACCCCCGTAGTGGTAGTAGATCATGTGTAGACGTTGTGGGAGATGTTGGGGGTGTTTTAGGACCTCAAAACTTAGTGTACGTTGCAAGATAGGACCTATACGATGGTCGTGCATTGCATTGTGATCGCCTACCATCACTGGAGAGGCTAGGTGATGGCCTAGGAGTTGCCCAGCTGGGAGATAGGCCATAAGCTACATGCTGCCCATTTTGGGGCTGGGCCATGAGCTAGGCGTCTCCCACATGGTGGCTAGGCTGTGGGTTGCGCGCCACATAGCCAATGCATAGAGGCATAGGGGCTCCATTTTTGTGGTATTTTAAGGGCAATTTAACATTCCATAACTGTCCCTAAACATCTATAGATGAAATTGGGGTCATTATTCAAGTTTTAACACCCCCAAATCCCTAGTTCATCTTCCTTAAGCACAAAAAGAGAAAACAACCTGGGGTTTGGACTTGTAAGCTTCAAGAGACAATTTCTTCATGATTTGTTCGGCTTCAAAGTACGTGGGGCTATCCAAAACTTATTGGGCATGAAGTTTATTGTTTAATCAATCTTATAATATATATAGTTTCCTATAAGAGATGGATTTTGAAATGGTTGAAGAACATGTATTGTAAATCAATTTTATGATGAAATCTTGCATAAATTATGAAGTTGTTTTCCCGAAACATTGTTGTTTTCATATGTACATGTGTTATTGATTTTGAAAGTTATAAGAGAGCAAGATTTTTGTGAATTCCCTCTTTTTTTGTGAAACCCATTGTTTTGACAATGTTATAGATTGTTTACATGGATGGTTGAAAGTTGATTTAAGTGTTTTTTCCAACATTGATGGATTGTTATTGTCTTATGAAAGAATTGAAAGGTTTCTGTCATTGTTTATACATGGTCATATTTCCTGTGAAAGAACTTGCATGTGCTCGATGAAAGACGATGACCACACTTTGCCAAATTATTAAAAAGGGAGTGTTTTTATGAGTTTTCATATAGTTCAAATCAAGGACTCCCTCATGTGATCTTTAAATGTGTTTGGTGGTTAAGTAACTTGTTTTGATTGAGAAGACTAAAGCATAATATGATATGACCTGTATATATGATTTGAAAGTCTTGTTATGACATACCAAAACAGATTAATGCCATGACAGACTCAGAATAGAACAGAATACAGATTTCCCTCAGACTGAAGATCATGATTTCAGTAAGATGCATGTTTTAAAATGTTAAAAATGGGCTCTAAGAGAGTTAGGTGGTTACCCAAAGAAGGCACGAGTTCAGATAACTCATTGCCCAAAACTGTGTTTTACTGATACGAGTTTTATTATGTCCCAAGATAGGGATTATATGCTAGCCTTGTGCCCTTTGGCATATCAGAATCAAAAACTCCAACCTTTGAGGCAAACATGGGTTGGGATATTGGCCACCGAGTCAAGGGCAGGCTCCATATAGCCCGTGGGATTGTACAATTATAGGGTGTAACACCTAGCTCAGAAGTAAGACAAAGAGTTGAGTCGTGATTTACAAAAATGATTTGAAGATTATTGATTATGCCTATGTATTTTTTACATATATCATGATGAATTGATTTTAAAATCCTCCCACCTATTTTATATAAAGTATGTGTTATTTTTGGATTATTCTATGTAAAAGTACCTTGTGTATTGACCCCCTATATTTCAGGTTCTGAGGCCCAGTCCCATGGTCCTTTTAAATAGTAGATCATTATCAGATATTCAGAGTTGGTGAGCCTCCCTTATTTCAGAAGGCGTCTTGTCCACATGTGCTGGTTCCCTTTTTTTTTTTAGTTCATGGCCCAGTTGGGGACCTTATTTCAGTTTTAACAGATTATTGCTTTCAATTCAGTAGAGACTTCGTAGACTTGTTATAGATGGTTTTGAGTTTTCTTATAGGTCTATGTCCCACATCTTTAAGTTGGAATAATAGAATTACCATATTTCCAGCTTACTTGCGCATTATTATAATAGATGATTTATGCTTATAATTACAAGCTAAGGGGTCTCTTGGGCCTTTATGGTTCAGAATGTCCACAATGGCCAAGGACTCAGTTTAGGTTGTTACTACTTGGTATCAGAGCATGGTTCATGGTTCCGAAGTGTCTACGCAGTCATGTCAAGTAGAGTCATTTTTATGTGTGTAGCACACCACACGTATAAGAAGGAAGCTACGAGGCATTTGGGAGATGTTTCCCATTCTTTCATACTCTAGATCATGCCATTGTGTTGTCTATATAGGGGTTATCCAAATTCCTTCTTTACTCTAATTTTTATTAGCTCTATATCATTGTTGAGGCGATTCAAGTGTAAAGGCTTAGAGTCTAAACGATATGGTCTTTTTCAATTGAGTCATCAAAAGTTATGAAAGTGTATAAGGACTTGAGATAAGTCATTTAGTACTTCAAAGTGTTGATTTAAGCTTATGTCTCTATCTACATCAATAGTTCTTTTCAGCCCGAGGTATGAAGTGTATTCAGTCCTTTTCTAAAACCCTTGTTACAGATGTCATGCTTAAGGATAATGATGTGTGGCAGGATGTTGGAACATTATTTTCACTCTAGTAGTAGTGGATGATAAAGTGTCATAACCTATGAGTTGTAAGATGGTCCAGAAGCTAGTGATATGAAGTCACAAACTTAGAAGTTAGAATAAGGATGAATTTGCGTTAAGAAGCTAGTTTAGTTGTATGACCTTTGATTGAGGGGTGGGTTGCCTTTGTATCGTGAGTGACTAATGCGGTAGGAATATTTGTAGATTACATGATAGTCTATGGAGGATATGATTGGCTATGATCATCATTTATTTAAATAGGGAAGGAGCTCAGAGTGGATAGCTATGGTGGTTGTAGAAATTATTTATTAATGGTGAACAAAAAGGGGTAGGTTATCTAATAAGTTATAAGTATAGACTAACTTGGGGAAAACTTAGTGATGTTCAAGGAATTTTGAAAGTAGTATAAATGTGTGCATGGGCAAGTAGATTTAACGTAAGAAAGTAGAATATGTTGATAAGATCATAATGAGTTATATTATAAGATTAAGATCGACTACCCTCATTATGTGATTTTACCCCTTGCTTTTCTTTTCTCTAGTAATTGTAAACTAATACTGCTTGTGAGAATGTGCATGGTTGATTCTAAGGTGTAGTAGTAATATTGGGGAAAGCATGAACTTATGGGTCACAGTTAAGTGAAATATGAAACTTAGGTTGATATTTTTATTCGATTGATTATTATAGTATATGGCATGCTTCATATGATTGGTGTTGTTAGACAATAGGTTTGAACTTTAGACCTGGAGTGTAATGGTAAGAATAGTAGCTCAAGATTGATAATGCATGTTTTGTGGGAATGAATTAGGTGGCTTGATGTAATATTTGAAATATCCTAGGTTGGCAACTTGCGGAATAAGGAGTGGATAATTGTGATATATATATAGTCGTGAGGACTAGTGCTAAAAATGATGAATTGGGGTTGAGTCATTAAGTGGATAAGGGAGTAAGTATATAAGAATAAGTTGCACTCCCCCAGATAGTATGTTGTTAGGTAAGGTTTTATGGGTATAAGTGTCATGTTAACCTAGCTCACGTTATTGAATTTTGTAGTATGGAGAAGTTTGGGAAGTGTTGTACTGTGTACTTTAGAGTTGAATTGAGGAAATATAGGTAGACAATATGTGCCTTTGGTATAGTTTTACAAGTTTTGTTAAGTTGTAAGTTACGTGATTAGAGGTTTAATGCGAGTATGTTAAGTGATGGAGAATAAATTGCTATTTGATAAGGGGTGTGAATACGTATGCTCATGAAAGTGGGATTCATAAAGTTATGGATATAGAGGATAGAAAAAGTTAAGAGTAGCGTTTAAGGAAAGCAAGGCCTTCAGAGTATAGTTTATCGGGGGATGATTAGTATTCATGTGTATGAAGATACCCCCCTTTTTGTGTTGAAAGTTGTGGCTAGATTTAATGAGAGGATATGTACTCATGTCTAGGATTATGACTTTGATCTAAGGGGAAGATGGTGAAATACGGTAGTTTTAGATGGTGAAATACGGTAGTTCCCGAGTTTTCTCAGTGTGGCAAGTTGCGGGGAGGAGTCATGATAAACCTATTCCTATTCAAGAATATTCCTCTGACTCAAATTTAAGAGGTCATTTTACCAATGTCTTATGTATTCAAGTCCTGCCTATGTCTAAGGTCCGAGTTCTCTATGTAAGTCATGTCATGTTCCGTCCTCCAAACTAGAAGCAATGATGTCTCAGTAAATCAAGTCTTTCATGTGTTCAAGTTCTTTGTTATGATGCTCATGACCCATAAAAATCCATGTCTTATATCATGGTTAGATATAAGAAATCATGCTTCCTGAATGTTACCAATCCATTTTATGCCGGGATTAGCCAAAGTGTTAAAGTTTGTGCAAACTCATGACATCTCATCTCTGAAAATGGGAAGTAATAGCTCCAAGTAGCAATCCCTTTCTCAATCGTTGACTTCATGAATTCCACCTTTATGTTATACAACTCATGATATATGCGCTCATGTTTGTCACTATGGTTTGTCCTAAGAACTCATGATGTGTTATGTTTATGCCCGAACGACTCTCTATTTGTGATCTAGACATCTGATGTATGAAGTACTTCATGTCTATTGCATTGTATCTTCACCTCATGCCCCACTTTGAGTAGTGCAATAAGTATAAGTTATAGTGGAATATTGTTACTCCCATTCATAATGCTTATGCTCGGGTCCCTCAATGACCTTCCATATGTTAGTATGATGGTGGTTATAGAAGCATAGTAATGTCTTAGGTAGGGGAGTAGATGCTCATGAATATAAAATTTTTTATGTGATTCTCGAGCTAAGATTATAGGTGAAGGGGAGAGAAGGAGATGAACTTTCATTGTGTGAAATAGTTAGGAAGGAGATATGTGGCAAAAATATTTGTGAGATGATTCAAATTGTTGGTTTTAGTGGGGAAATCCATGAAGTGGGTGTAGTAATGATAGGCTTGAATATTGTGATTGATGAAAATACAAACCAATGTGCTATGTGGTTAGTACTCCCTGAATTAAAACCAAAGGGTGTTTGATGGTAGTGATAAGGTGAAGCAGTATTCTTAAGGGGACATAGAGCATGGGGTCCCATAGCTTAAGCTAACACCTCTTTTCTCTGAGTTAGGCTTCCAAATAGAAGTATTATGCGACGGGACTCAAACTCTTGTGGTTATAAGTGTTATGGGAGATGTGTAAGTTGGAAATGATGAAGTATGTTATTTGGGGCATAGTTGAGTAGTGTCTCTAAGTTTTAGGTCTATTCATTGTATCTTTAAGGTAGAGAATGCTTCTATTTTTTATCTTCCATGAAATCTTATTTCATGATTAGTATCGATATAAATTAGGCCTATGATCACCATATAAACTTATGCCTTATGTTGTGATGATTATGATCCCTAGAACTCATGTACAAGGTCATCTCTAGTCAATTCTTATTATCTCACGCTTCGTCTTTCTTTTTTCACTAAGGGTTATCATGAAGCTGTTTGATGCCATTGCATATTCTGCTGAAGAACAATGTTCAATGTGAGGTTACATTCCTAATTCTATATTTTTAGAGCTTCAACAAGTCCCTACCCATCATTTGGGGATGAATGATCCCTCGGAGGAGATAATGTAACAACCTTCACTTTTGGGCTAAATTTGAACCATCTTCTTGATGTATATAGACCCTAATTCAATGGTTTATAGTTAGAAATAAGTGTGATTAATATTTCCTTAGTCTGGAAATATCCTTGGAGATGAATATTGTGACACCCCATAATTGTAACGCTCTATTAAGGAATATAAGATGACCAATAGGAGCCCCGTAGTAATGGTAGACCATGTGTATATGTTGTGGGAGGTGTTGAGGGTGTTTTAGGACCTCAAAATTTAGTGTGCGTCGCAAGATAGGACCTACGCGACCGTGCGTCGCATTTCCATTGCGTACTGTTTGAAGAGGCTAGGCAATGGTCTAGGTATTGCCCAGCTGGGAGCTAGGCCATAAGATAAGCGACTCCAACTTTGAGTCTAGGCCATGAGCTAGGTGTCGCCCACATGGTGGCTAGGCCATGGGCTGGGCGCCGTATAGCCAATGTATAGAGGCATAGGGGCTCCATTTTTGTGGTATTTTAAGGGCACTAGGGTCCTTTAACATTCCATAACCATCCCTAAACATCTATTGACGAAATTGGTGTCATTATTCACATTTTAACACCCACAAATCTCTAGTTCATCTTCCTTAAGCATAAGAAGAGAAAACAACCTAGATTTGGACTTGTAAGCTTTAAGAGACAATTTCTTCACGATTTATTCATCGTTAAGGTATGTGAGGCTATCCTAAACTTTATGGGCATAAAATTTATTGTTCAATCATGCTTATAATGTATATAGTTTCCTACAAGAGATAGATTTTGAAATGGTTGAAGAACATGTATTGTAAATACATTTTATGATGAAATCATGCATAAATTAAGAAGTTGTTTTTCCGAAATTTGGTTGTTTTCATATGTACATATGTTATTGATTTGTAAAGTTATAAGAGATCAAGATTTATGTGAATTCCCTCTCTTGTTGCGAAGGTCACTGTTTTGACAATGTTATAGATTATTTACATTGATGGTTGAAAGTTGATTTAAGTGTTTTTGCCAACATTGATGGATTATTATTGTCTTATTAAAGATTTGAGAGGGGTTCTGTCATTGTTTATAAGTGCTCATATTCCCTGTTAAAGAAATTGCATGTGCTCGATGAAAGAAGATGATCACACTTTTCTAAATTATTAAAAAAGGAGTGTTTTTGTGAGTTTTTATGTAGTTTAAATCAAGGACTCCCTCATGTGATGTTTAAATGTGTTTGGTGGTTAAATAACTTGTTTTGATTAATAAGACTAAAGCATAATATGATATGGCCTATATATATGACTTGCAAGTCTTGATATGAGATATCAAAATAGATTAGTGCCATGACAGACTCAAAATAGAACAGAATACAGATTTTCTCTCAGACTTCAGATCATAATTTCAGTAAGATACATGTTTTAAAATTGTATGAATGGGCTCTAAGAGAGTTATATGGTTATCCAAAAAAGGCATGAGTTCAGATAACTCATTGCCTGAAATCGTATTTTGCTAATACGAGTTTTATTATATCACAAGATAGGGATTATATGCTGGACTTATGCCCTTTGGTGTATCAGAATCAGAAACTCCAACCTTTGCGGCAAAATTGGGTTGGGGCCTTGGTCGCTGAGTCAAGGGTAGATTTCATATAGCCCGTGGAATTGTAGATTTGTAGGGTATACCACCGAGCTTAGAAGTAAGACAAAGAGTTGAGTCATGATTTACATAAATGATTTGAAGATTATTGATTATGCCCATGTATTTTTAGATATATTATGATTAATTGATTTCAAAATGCTCTCACCTATTTTATATAAAGTATGTGTTATTTTTGGATTATTCTACGTACAAGTACCTTGTATATTGACCTCCTATATTTCAGGTTCTTAGGCCCAGTCCCATGGTCCTGTTAAATGGTAGATCACTATCAGATATTTGGAGTTGGTGAGCCTTCCTTATTTAGGAAGGAGTCTTGTCCACATGTGCTTGTTCCCTTTTATTTTATTTCATGGTCCAACCGGGGTCCTTGTCCTGGTTTTGGATAGATTATTGATTTTATTTCTGTAGAGACTTCGTAGACTTGTTATAGATGTTTTGAGTTTTCTTATGGGCTGATGTCGCGCATCTTTAAGTTGGAATAATATAATTACCATGTTTCTAGTTTACTTTTGCATTATTATAATAGATGAGTCATGCATATGAATACAAGCTAAGGGGTCTCTCGGTCCTTCATGATTCGGGATGCCCATCATGGATAGGGCCTCGATTCAGATCATGACAGATACTTTATCACATTTCAGACCAAATTTTTCTCGAATGAGATGTATCATGGACCTCAACCACACACATCTTTGGCTAGTTTCTTGAATAACTATTATATCAGCATGGCTTGATGAAGTGTCCATGGTAGACTGCTTTGTACATCTCTAAGATATAGTAATATCCCCACATATCAACACATAGTCGGTTTGAAACTAAGCTTATTGCGTCCAAATGCACACATAAGTGTATGTAGTCGTATAAGTAATATAGGATTGATAATTCAGATATCGTATCCACAAGGACTTTTAATTAACACATTACTAAATAGACTAATGCTAATTATTTATTCAAGTTGTAGATTACAAGATATGTTTTTGAATTAACTAGACTAAAAATAAAAGGAATAAACAACTTATTAAGATGGAGCAAATTTACACAATCAATGAATGAATCAATATAGGATTACGAATTTGCTAACAATAATTTTGAGTATCAATTTCATCAAATATTTGATTTTTTAGTTTTTGATTTATGGGGTTGATTATATGATCATGGTCTTACGAGCTGATCTGAGGTGGATTTATGCACCCTACTGTTGTTATTCGGACTTATTTAGCTTAGTTTAGAGGACTTTTCTTGTGTTTAATGTGTAAATATTTATATAATTGAGCATCTAATTATTAGACTACTTGATTTTAATGTTTATGGTGTGTTTCAAACAAGTTTGGAATCAATTTGGTCACTTAGAGTTTAAACGAGAAAACTAGTGTTACTAGCTCGAGCTATGTGTTGTTCTAGTTGGTCTCGATGGATTTTAGAATGTAATGAGTTAATAAGGTTATGATTGTGTAATTATTTGTATAATAAATTTTTCATAGTGTTTAAGGTTCAATTTAAATAAGCCAAGAGTCAAAACTAAGTTAAAGATCAAAAGGACAAAACTTGTACTATTAGCTTAAGTTACTAGTTCACCGTCTTGAATTGTATGTCATGTTGAACTCTAATCCATGGTGTTTGATGATATAGGTTTCTTGGTGAGTTAATAATGATGATATAAGGATGATAAAAAAGCTGTAAATCAATTATAAACATCATGACAAAGCTTGGAAGGGATGGGCAAATACTTGGGACAGGACTTGACCAAAATTGGACGTTTTGGAGTCATTGGCGTGACACCGACCTTAGACACCACGTTAGGGCCATTCCACATCCTTTGAATCATCCTAAATGACCAATTATAGTATCTCACCATGATTAGGTTTTTATTCCATTACTTTGGTTTGTTTATGTATCCCCTGGTTGCAATAATGGTGCTTAAGGCCACAAGTGACCCCAAGCTAACCTATGATCTGGTACCTGCTATGAGCACTGAATGAAATGAAAATAAAATAACATATGCAGAAGATTAAACAATGAGGTACTATCAATATGGTACTGAAATATATAAATGACATGTATGAAATATCTGTTAAACACTAGAAACTATGACTGCCTGTCTTAAATAACTGGCGAAAACTAAAAATTGAATAACTGTCTGAAAGTCTCTAAGAATCATAGGGAGTTGATGGGATAGATCCACAACTAATTCCAACTAATTGAACACAAATAGATTCTGAAATAAAGATAAACCATGTTATGTCCTCGATGGAAGAGGACTCACCACTACTGCTGCAAGATGTTGTTGGACTATCTATGAATGGTCGATAAGATGAGCGTCTGAACCTATGTTATAAGACAACATAGTGCAAGAGAAAAGTATATGATCAGTATTTTGAATATACTAGTACATAAGGTAAGGACTAACTAAAATACATATGGCAACTGAACACAAATGCATAGATATATATAACTAAGAATGGAAGACCATGTACTAAAAAGAGTGAATAACATGAATAATCTGTAAAACAAACTGAATAATTATTGAAATTTGATTACTTGGGCAAGAAAACCTAAACTAAGATAAACTAAATACTGACTGAATCTGTAGGAGCTATCATGTAATTGACATGTCCCATTCTGAGCAAATCGGGGTCTAATCTGTAACCCCAGTTGGAAGGGTGTCAGTACCTTGCCACAGGTACTGACACATGGCTGTATGGATCCACTAAACTATTGTACCGAAAGACTAAGGTGTCACCCTCTACTGGCAGGTAGTCCTATAAGATATGTGTCAACCCTTAACTAGAAGGAATGATATCTCAAACCTACGTTGGCAACGTAGTTTGGGAACTCAAGGATTGCTACTAAGGGTCACACCCTCTACTAGAAAGTAAGCCCCTATTTTTGGGTTCACTCGATGCTAAATCCTACTCCCAAATGAATTGACACTGGTACTGACTTAAGTTTTATTGAATAAAACAACTAATAGTTCTCAATATGATCATAACAACTGAGTACATGATAAGATTCACGGTTTAACTTACTTATTACTTGCAATGTCTGAAACATAAGTAAACACATAGGTATCGGGTGTTCATAACCCGCTAATACCGAATGATTACAAAATTTGATAACAACAATAAGAAAATGATATAACATCATAGTTCAAGGACCTAAAACATATCAAATACCTTCTAGGCCAAATGTTCGATCCAAGTCAAACAATGAAAAGAGGTAGAAGCCTAGGGATAGTTTCACACTAATTGGAGAATCATATGCTAATCTGTTTTAGAGATTATTACAATGGGGCATGATCAGTCCTCTTCTTGGGTATAATACTGACCCGTATTAATGAAATTATGATCCTAATGTTCAATGTGCATATCATTCTAATGTTCAAGGTCACAATATTGAAGATTGTCGTGCTTTGAAAAGAGAAATAAAAAAGAAACATTGATAGTGATGAAAACTCTAGTTATGATGATGAGTGGCTAAGATGTCAAGCTCAGCAATTAGAAAGTCACTCCTTTCCTTACTTGGAGGGATTGTTGGTAGTTTGTTTTGTTTTTTTGAATTATTTTAGGATTGTAGTTCGGAATCTATTTTTTCTATTTCTCTGTCGTCTTTGTTTAAAACCTTCTATCTTTTCTTTTAATGAAATATGGTGTCCCTTGATTGTTTTGTCTTATTTTAAGTTGATTGTTTGCCTTCTTTATACAGTACATTTCATGTTGATTCTAGTGTTATGACATGCCTGCGGAATTTTCATCCAGATCTTAAAATCCAATTTTAATCATGAAACACTGAATCAGAGGGATAAAGTTAGAAAAAGAGAGCATCTGAGAAAATAGGTGGAGTGTTGAGGCATTTGGTGATTAAGTTGAAGATTTCTTTAAAAATTAAGTCAATTATTTTGAGAATCACAAGAATAACATGATCGTCAATTGAAAGGCATATCTCAATTAGGTCAAACAGTAGATGTGCGATCCTATGTCAAGAGGGAACAAAAGAAAATCAGCTCGATGAAATCATGAGTTATTCAATATGAGAAATGTACAACAAAAGTGAAGTTGTATGTTGAACAAACGTAGAAGAAGTAGTGATGCACAGGCTTAGTTAAAGTTAGAGATTTAAAAATGTCATAAAAGATCTTCATCTTTCACTTTGATATTGCATAATATATACTGACATTTTCAAGGATTGATATGACGAAGACATTTCATTCTGCTATCTAAATATTGTATCATCCTTTGTTTACCCCATTTAAGCTTTTGTTCTATTTTATTTCATACCCCTTTTTTGGAATCAAGATAGAGTCAGGAAAGTTCAAGAAAAGTGTCGAGTAAAAGAGTAAAAGAATAGAGTCAGAAAAAAAAAGAGAAAAGAATGTGTGAAAAAGAAAGAAAAAAGATGAGCGCCAATAAAAATAGAGTCAGAGAAAGTTTCAAAGAGAAAAAGAGTCAATAAAAGAAAAAAAGAATTCAGAATCAAGCCGAAGAACAAGTTTCCAAAACTATGTTTGACCTGATTCTTCTCTTTTGAGTGTGAGATATGTAGGCAACCCTACTCTGGGTTCGGTCCAACCAATCAAAGGATTTAGAATGACCCAATCAAAAGAAATTGGGGCATGATTTAATCTTTGTTGTTTTAGTCGATTTAAAAAATTGCAAGTCCCACCCCACTCTAAGTGTCGTTTGGGCCTCATGTTATTCTTTCTTTCTAACCATATCCAAAATCCAAGTTACAACTAAAGAAAGACCTTCAGATCAATCTTTGAGAATGTTAAGGCTAAGCATGCAATGGATATGATGATGCATTTGAGTACTACTTGTCTTCCTAAGCATAAGGAATCAGGAGAGAAATAAAAATAAGAGAGTCTTAGTGGTGAAAACCCTCATGGGAATTGTAAGGTGGTGGTAAGATGAGACAAATAAAAATGTGAGAGTCTTATCGGTGAAAACCTTCACGGGCACCGTAAGACGATTGTGAGTTGAGAGATATGAAAATGAGAAAGTCTCATAAAGTCTTAAGGGTGAAAATTCTAATGAACAACATAAAGCGACGGTAAATTGAGAGAAATAAGAATAAGAGAGTCTCATTACCTTGGATAAATGGTGAGCCGAGAGAAAGAAAAGTACGAGAGAATTATTGAAAAAAAAAAGCCTTCAAGGCGTCACTAGCCGAATGAGGTTTGTGAGTGCAATTGACCTATGGAAGCAACTCAGTTTTAGGGCCATTAACTCAACAACAATTGATGGAAAGTTTGAATGAAAATATCAGGCAGTTTAATCCAAAAATGCATGGCATAATATTAGAATTGATTGTCATTGTCAGATAAATATTTTCTCTTATTAATTTCCAAAAAGGGACAAACAATGTCTATTCTTTTTTTGCTTTATTTCTATTTTTGTTCTTTTAAGTTTATCATTTGAATAAAATCATTTTTCTCATGTCTTTGAGTCAAGTCATGTCAAAAAAAGTAAGAAAGGATCTCAAAACTTACTACCAACTTATTCAATTGAACAAAGCAAGACAAAAGGTCAACACATGAAAGAAAAATGATTGTTAGTCGAAACAAGACAAGCAAAAAGTTTTGTCTGAAAACAGTTTGGGGAATCAAGGAAAAACCAAGGTTCGAAAAATTCATCTGAGAGGCATAGCAAAATCGAGATATTGTGCTTGTTTCTGAGTCATTTTTGATAATCTAAGTTTGAATCAATGGTGCAACAAGTCAATGACATACGCCATTAGTTGAAAACAAAATTAATGGGACACGTGCAAAAGAAATTGCCTCAAAAGCCAAAGACGCAAGCCAACCATCCTGTTTTAAACTCATAATTTTTCTTTGTATGAAATAGGAATAGTTGCTACCTTCTAATCAAAGGCTTCAAAGCGCAAATATCTAGATATGAAATTCCTCATTTCTGCAAATGCAAGAGCAGTGTTGCTGTATAGGTTTGGTAATCACAATTATAGTAAAACTCATGATCTTGTACCTTTAAGAGACACATTCTCTAATTTGGGTCTTTCATTTCTCATGGCTAGGAGGTGCACTTCCTAATTTGAGCCATTAATCCTAAAAGATGAACTTTTAGCAAGTATTTTTAACTTTCACTCTTAAGAGATGGATTGTTTGGTCTCAATCATTCAAATTTACCCTAAAAAAGTTCATTTGTTGATCAGAATCTTGATTCATCTTTGCATTATGCATTGTTGTAAGTAGTTGTGATAGAGTTTTACACCTGCAAATTTTTTTGATGATAAATTGGGGTAAAAAGAAAATTTAATTCCTATTATTAGGAACTTCACTTCAGGATCCTCCTGAAAAATGGAGCATTAATTTCTGTTCAGGACCCTCCTGGAAAATGGGGCATTACTTTTTGTTCAGAACACTCCTAAAAAATGGGACATTACTTTCTGTTTAGAACCCTCCTAGAAAATAGGACTTTACTTTTTTGGAAAATGGAATATATCTTTATCATAATTTTTATTTGGGATAACTTTTCATTCTAGTTTTGATTTTGATGTCAGGAGCCCGCTTGGAGAACAAGGTGATGAAATGGTAAGTCAGGAGCCTGCTTGGAAAATTGAGTGATGAAATTACAAGTAAAGAGCCTGCCTGAAGAACGGGGTGATGAAATGATAAGTCAGGAGCCTGCCTGGATAATAGGGTGATAAAAATGCAAGTCAGGAGCTTGCTTGAAGAACAGAGTGATGAAATTGCAAGTCAGGAGCCCACCTAAAGAATAGAGAGATGAAATTACAAATCAGGAGCCCGTCTGAAGAATAGGGTGATAAAATTGCAAGTCAAGAGACCGCTTGAAGAACAGGGTGATGAAATTGTAAGTTAGGAGCCCGTCTGAAGAACAATGTGATGAAATTGCAAGTCAAGAGCCTGCCTGAAGAAAAGGGTAATGAAATTACAAGTCAGGAGCCCACCTAAAGAACAGGGTGATAAAATGGAAAGTCAGGAGCCTGGCTGAAGAACATGGTGATAAAATTATAAGTAGGAGCCCGCTTGAAGAACAGGGTGATAAAATTACAAGTCAGGAACCCACTTGAAAAATAGGGTGATGAAATGACAAGTCAGGAGCCCGCTGGAGAACAAGGTGATAAAATTGCAAGTCTGGATCCCGCTTGAAGAATTGGGTGATGAAATTGCAAGTTAGGAGCCCGCCTAAAGAATAGGGTGATAAAATAGCAAGTCAGGAGCCCGCCTGGAGAACAAGGTGATGAAATTGCAAGTCAGAAGTCTGCCTGAAGAACAGTGTGATGAAATTTCAAGTCAGGAGCCCACCTGAAGATCAAGGTGATAAAATTACAAGTAAAGAGCCTGCCTGAAGAACGGGGTGATAAAATTGCAAGTCAGGGGCCTGCCTGAAGAACAGGGTGATAAAATGGCAAGTCAGGAGCCCACCAGGAGAACAGGCTAATGAAATTGCATGTCAAGAGTTCGTTTGAAGAATAGGGTGATGAAATTGCAAGTCCGGAGCCCACCTGAAGAACAGGGTAATAAAATTGCAAGTCAGGAGTCCGCCTTAAGAACAAGGTGCTGAAATTGCAAGTCAGAAGCCTGCCTGAAGAACAGGATAATGAAATGGAAATTTAGGAGCCCGCCTGAAGTACAGGGTGATGAAATTGCAAGTCAGGAGTCCGCCTGAAGAACAGGGTGATGAAATGGTAAGTCAGGAGCCCGCCTGGAGAACAGGGTAATGAAATGGAAAGTCAGGAGCCCGCATTAAGAACAGGGTGATGAAATTGCAAGTCAGGAGCCCGTCTGAAGAACAGGGTGATGAAATGACAAGTCAGGATCCCGCTTGAAGAACAGAATAATAAAATTATAAGTTAGGAGCCTGCCTGAAGAACAGGGTGATAAAATGGCAAGTCAGGAGCCCACCTGGAGAATAGGATGATGAAATGGTAGGTCAGGAGACCGCCTGGAGAACAGGGTGATGAAATGGTAAGTTAGGAGCCCGCCTGGAGAACAAAGTAATGAAATGTCAAGTCAAGAGACAAGGAAAGTTGCATACACAGGACTTTTATTTATGTTTTTAACTTATAATTTTTATTTTTGATGTAATGATAGAGCCGTGGATCGGAACCTCGATGGGACCTCACTCGACTCTCCAACTCGATTGTCCTTCTCCATTTTATTTCTTCCTTTGAATAATGGTCGGGTCAAAATTTTATCTTGTTGTTTACTTCATTGTATGAAAATACTTTGTGCTTACATCCAAAGAGGGGTATGATGTAGACACGTAATTTTATCCCTCTCAAAATCCCAATTTAGTCATTTACCCTCACTAGACTACGTACCCCATCCATGTGTTAAGCTTCCCACAAGCAAACATAATAAAAACCATCTCATCATTTTTTATCTTTATCATATAACAAATTCATAGCAACTTGGACACCTCACATTATTATAACCACCCCAACTTCCTACCCCACCCATACCCATACCAACATACCCCCTACCCCTACCCTTTTTTTATATTTTTAAGTCCTTTAACAGATTCACACGCCATCATTCTCATGGAGAAAAGATCCACACTCACTCACCCCACAATACATCACTGATCCTCACTCTATACACATACAATACACGTAGCAAAAACACACATACGCACACTCTTATTGAAATGCACAACTCACACATACCTCACTAGAATAGAGCACACACACACACACTTCCATTTTTGAATTCATATACGAACACACAATAAAAGAAAAAGGGGCTAGTCTCACAAGAATCTCACACCCACAACTTACACATACAGTAAAGAAAAAAAATAGAAAAGATCGATTAAAAAAGATAGGAGAGATCAAGAGAATTAAGTGAACGGACGAGAGAGTTGATCGAGAAATAGTGAAGGCAAAGAATTATGAAAACAAAAATAGGAGAACAAATACACATACTCATGCACAAATTAGGGAGAAAAGAGTGAGGGATTAGAACCCATACTCGCCTTCGGAATAGAGAAACTCATAAAAATAGCAAACAGAGAGAAAATAGAAGGGAATTAAGCAGAAAACAACAGCTACAGAGAAAAAATACACAGGCAGAAAAGGCGGATTAACAGTTTGAGAGAATTTTGAGCGAGATATAAGATTGAAATGCCGATGGATGACTGTTCCAATGAATTGGTATCTGAAAATGCCATTGTCACCTGAAATTTGAGTTGTTCTCCATTTTTCATCACTGTTTGAGCTCGCTGAAGCTCCGGTGAAATGGAAACATTGAAATGGACTTTGATTCTGGTGAGATCCATTTAATATTTAGTCAAAATATTTGATTTAGGGTCGTATTGAGGTTCCCAACTAGTTTTTAAATTTGTTCGGGGTTAAATTCGATATTGAGTTGGGTTTTGTTCATTGGTTGAGGTTGATTCGAGGTTCTTCGGTGCAGATTTTGTCTTTTTATTCGAGGAATATTTGAGTTCAAAAGTGTCAAATTGAGGTCCAATTCTACTCCTTCATCTTTTTATTTCATTATTTATTATATTCGATGTCTCGACTTGAACATTATGAGTTGCTTGATCGTTATTGTTGATGAATAGTTGTTTGTGTTTATTCATTGTTGGTGCCTTTTCATTATGGATTGTGTGATGAAATGATATCTTATTTGAGAATTAAAATCGATTGTTTGGGATGGGATTAAAAAATTGATAAAGTTGAATATTGAGAATTTTGATTTATAATGCAAGTGGTTTCGTTAATTGGTTGTTTCCTATTAATTTTGACAAACCCGATAGTATCATCTTTTAGGCCAAAACATAATAGGCAAATCTTAGGCCGGGTAGGAAAATCGTAATTGCCAATGATTGTTGAATATTCAAAATTTTTGTTGAATGATTTCATTTTATCGCATTTGAAGAAGTTGTACTTATTTGGCCAAGGAGAATGCCCCGAGGCACATTGTACTTATTCACCAAAAAATGCCTCGAAGTATCATGTACACAAAGGTGGCTCGTGATCAAGATCCGAGGATCGGGTAAAGCATAGCTAGGACAATCAGAATAGTATAGGTCTTTATTTCAAATTTTTTATTTTGGTTTGTAATAAATTGGACTGGACACTATTTTTTTTTTCCAGATTTTGGACTGTTTGATTGTTTGTTTTGTGTGTTATGTGTTTTGTTGGTTTATATATTTCATAGTACTGTACTAGCAGATATACTCCACGAAGCGACCATGATAAAACCATGGGATCGAGGGGTGCCTAAGACCTTCCCCTCAATCAACAGAATTTTTTAACCGAAAATCTTCGTTCGTGAATCAGTTTTTAAAAGAGTCACAACCATTTTAAAAAAGAATTTCTAAAGGTGACTTGGCACACCTGATTTATGCCAAGTGGCGACTCTGAGTTTTGGTTGTCAAAAGTCCTTTTCAAAACAAAAATTTGATTTTTCACTCACTTTAATAATAAAAACTCTTTCAAACTTAAAATCGAATCTTTTTGGTAAATAAAGGGGTGTGACACCAAAAATTTCAAAATTTTTTCAAAACACCCTTTAAATATCCCTAAACATAATTCAAGTCAAAAATTGATATTACGTATGTGGGACGATCAAAAATTAAATGTTTTAAATTTTACAGGGTCTCATACTAAAACACTTTGTGTTTCAAGACATTTGATGTTGAATTAGAAAAGCGAAGAAAAGAATGATGAAAAACATTTAATCTCATAAGAATACTAAGTACTATGATAAATTACTAAGTGTGTGTATATATAATATATATTCATTTAATATCATAAGAATACTAAGTACTATGACAAATTATTAAGTCATCACAATTTTCTAAAGACTCATGAATTAGTGGAAGTTCCTCATACATTCACTTTGAGAAATAATAATGTAAATTATTGTAGAATTTAGCTCCGGTAGATATGATTGTTCCTAAATTAGTGTTGGATAGTCCATTTCAGACTTATCTATTCTGAAAGTAAAATTATTGTGTGCTATGTGATGATTTTATGACACGGACTATTTGATTTGGACTATTGATTGTCGACTTTATTTTTAAGGCCTAATTTAATTTTTGTTATGAAGAATGATAATACGTAAACACTTGGTACAAAGTACTAATTCATAAGAAAAAATAAGGGCAGATGAAATTTTATGTTAAATATATCATATATCTCATTTGGTTATTGATCCTTAAACTGTCATCAATTCAGTATATAGATCGTGTTGGGGTTATGTATGATGTTAGCCCTATAAAGTTTGTCTTTATATATGTCAACTGTTATAAATAAATATGAAGTTATCTTTATTGCGCATTCAATTTTCATATTCGGTATCCGCTGGGATACATAAAGTTAAACCCATAAAGATTGGAACCATAGTGTTGTTGGTGGAAGCTTATTGAAAGCTAGAAAAATAATTTTTCATTACAGTCGCAGGGTAGGATTGTGCATGTTATACATGGAAGGAAGTACTCGACTTAAAATGAATAAGACTGCCATGATTCTTACATAATACTATTTTGTATTTACTCATTAGAATTTTAATTCATTATCACCTGCATTAATAATATATGGACCTAGTGGGATAATTTTAGATTTTCATTAAGTATGGCCTACACATTACTAATTAATTATATATATATATATTAAACTCTATAGTTATTTAACATATTATTTGATGATAGTATTTGAAAAGATTTCTAGATGAGAATAGACTCTTAGATGACTTGTCCTTTGATGGAAAAGATTAGAAGTCTATTAACAATGGGGTCTTGGTTATAAAATCCTCATACCAAACTACTTGAGAAAAAAATACAGTGTTGAAAACTCTCATTATTGTTCCTCTCTTTTTCGCGTTTCAGGTTTACGAGAACAACCATACTCTCTGCATTTGATCATCATGACTAGAGGAGACACTAAATTCCTCTACAGTGAATATGTATATTTAATTATACTAGTTTAGTGAACACGTTTTGCATGTGTATTATATCAATGACTATTTTTATATATAAAATAACATGAGGTAAGAAAACTAAAATAAGATAGCTGAAAAGATGGAGTATGAGGTTCTATGTTACATATCTACCAAACTGAAGCAAAATCTTTTAGAACATGATAAGATCAACAGTGTTATACAATATACGACATGTGAAGGTACAAAGATGATTTTCGAAGGACAATATATCAAGCATAACATAGTAGCTAATACAAAAAGAGCAACAATAAAAAAATCATGCAAAACTGAAACACCATAAAACCAGATGAAATCGCTAGGTTGTAATAGAGAATACTCCACTACCTAAGAAAGAGAACACTAAAATTTTCCTAGAGTGTTTAAATGCAATAAAATTATAAATTCAGTTATAATGAATACTACTTATATATTTGAAAAGTGAAAATATTAGAAGAAGATAATGAAATTATACCAAAATTTATATCTTCGCAATAACATAAAAAATTATGTTTTTTCTCATATCAATATATTTTTGTATCTTGACAAAAATTATTTCTTCTAATAACTGACACATAAAATTTATGCAAAAAATAAATAAATATTTAAATGTACATATATACATATACATATATACATATACATACATATATATATATATATATATATATATATATATATATATATATATATATATATATATTGGGAGAGAGAGAAATTTAACACAAACCAACCATAGTCAACATAGGTTTGAATTTACACACATAAGTCCTAACAAATACTAATATAAATAGTATTAATGTAAAACAAAAAACTAACATATTTAGTTTTATACGTGGAATCTACTGTTTACATTTAGATAATGGGCCTCTATTATGTGCTATGGAATTGAATTTTGAGTTAAATTTTCTGAATAGAAATAAAAAGGTGTGCGATATTCCACCAAAGAAAATATCAGAGATTACAAAAATATACATGGAATTTTTTCTGATGTTGGTATTTTTCTGTTCAAATATATATAGAGAACCCTAAATAACAAATAATTGATAAAAAATATTAATTTATTTCAAAGATCTAAATTACACAACTCAAATAAGAAAATAATTAATATATATCCTACGGTAGTGTTATGATTCCTACACACTGCAGTTATTTTAGGTCCAAAAAATAGACAGTTTTATTAGGAATCTTACTATCATAGAAAATCCCTAAATTAATGACAAGTTTCTCTTTAACAGGAGTCCTTTTTTAGATTTTAAAAAATATTTATTTTAATGATTATGTATAATTATAATTTACAAGAAATAGTAAAAAGATAATTTTGTTTTTTGTGAAGTATTTTAATAAAGAGTAAAAAATTCGAATAACTTTTATAATGATTTTCACACTTTTAATATATTATAATCGATGAATTATAGATTATAAATTATAGATATAAATATACATATAGATTATAGATGTAGATTGTAGATGTAGATACATACGATATTACAATATTTATAAGCCTAACCAGTACTATATATATTATCACTTATAGTGAAATTTGCAGAAACATTGATCTTGTAATTGAAAAGATTAGCTTTTCATAGGGCCGAAGAAAGCATTCAACGTTTTCCTTACATTTGTAATCTCCATCAATGATCAAATCAAATTCGAAGATGAAGTTTAAGTCCAGATTTTAAGAAGGTGGCTCCTGATCTTTGTTCGTAATAGCTAAGGGTGTGTTTGGTACAAAGAAAAATGTTTTTCATGGAAAATATTTTCCTACCAAATGTTTTCATGGAAAAGAAGTTATTTTTTACTTATTTTCTTATGTTTGGTTGGTGAATGAGAAATATTTTCTAGAGAATATTTTCTAGCATTTGGTTAGTGAGTGAAAAAATATTTTTCAAAAAATACATTTAGTGTTTAGGTAAAGTGTATAAAACACTTTTTATAAAAATATTTTTTCACCCCGAAAAATACTTTTTTGTAGGGTGTGTTTAATATGGAGGAGTAAAACATTTTCTAGGAAAATAAGTTATTTCTTACTTATGTTCTTGTGTTTGTTATGCAAGTAGAAATATATTTTCTAAAAGTATTTTTATAGATTTAATAAAAAATAATGATAACGAATAGGTTAAGAAGGTGAGGTAAATTTTTTTTTAAAAATCAATTAAAAATAATTTTTTTTTGGGAGGAAAAGGGGCTAGGGGGAGAGGGAGAGGGGAGGGGGCGACGACTAGTAGGGGGGGAGTTGGGGTAGGGTGTGAGGGCAGGGTCAGAAAAAATTAAAATTTTTCAAAAAAAATTAATTTAAAAAATTTAAATTTTTTGGAGGAAGGGGAGGCTGGTAGAGGTGGAGTCGGGTAGGGGGTGGGGTGGGGTGGGATAAGAAAAATTATGAATTTTTTTTCAGAAAAATTAAATACTTTTTCTGGAGGGGGGGGTTTGTAGGAGTTTGATGAGTGGTGAATTTACCACTTATTTGCAGTCAGCATTCATGCACATTACCATGATTTGAATGTATAAGTTAGATAAATTTGTGATTAAATGCATTAATTTTCACATTTTGCAGGCATACAGGTCATGAGATGGAAAGATGTAGATTTGGGCTAAAAAGGATAAAAAAGGAGAAAAGAAGTGCAGCTGAAAGATCTGAAGCAGAAACATGCCACAATTACCACGATCGCGGTTAGTCAAGCTAGATCAAAATACCGTGATCACGAGGTTCTGACCGCGGTCGCGGTAGCAGCGATCGCGTTCAAGCTCCCGTGATCGTTGCCTAGTGGGAATATAGCCCAAGGGCAGATATGTAAATGCACACAACTGTTTCCAAATTTCCTTAAGAGGCTCAAACCCCTATCTCTTTGAAAACCCCCTATTTTTATGGAATTTTATCCACCATCATAGCCACTATCGACTATATGCTCCCCCAATTAGCCTTGTTAGTGGACTCCAACCCAGGTCAGCCTTTAGGTCATGGTTATCTGCATCATATTGAGATTTAGTGGGACCCGCTTGATCCTTTGTAGGAGACTCACCTCTAAAACTTCCCTCCGTGCTAATTGTTGCATCTTTGAGGGTAATAGGGCTATTTGACGGATTGATTTGGGGGGAAAATATGTGCTAGAATTAAAGGAAAGTGTGTAGGCAAGGAAATATTCGAAAAAGAAAAAGAAAAAAGAAAAAAGTAAGTCAAAAAAAGAGTTGCGTAGTTTTTTTAGAGTTTTTTTATTGCTTTTGTTTTTCACAATCCAAAAATTTCAAAAAGATTTTTTTCATCTTTTGCACTCATTTTCCAAAAAATAAAAAAAAATCAAAAATATTTTTCTTTTGTTCTCTTTAGCAAGCATTCATAATTTGAAAACGTCAAAAAAGATTTTTTTTTTCAATAGGAGCTTTTCATAAGGAAAAATTCAAAAAAAAAAAAGTAGAAGTTTTGTACATTTCATATAACGAAAATACCAAAAAAAATTTCGTTTCATAGTTGTTGGTGTTAGTTTTATGTGAAGTGTCAAATTTAAAACCCCAACAAATTTTTATTGACGTTTTTCGTCGTCTGTCTTGATCATGTCTCTCAAGTCATGGTTCAATCTGTCCATTATTGTTTAATTGTCCAATATGAATGAACTACGCGCACTTGATTCTCCTCTTTTGGGAGTGAGATATGTTCCAGGATTCGGTGATCTTATTTCAAAAATTCAAAAAGATTTTCTTCACTCTTCATTTAGAGTAGGTGTCATATACATCTATAAAATAAAACTACAAAAAGATTTTTCTTTAACAGTTTTAAGTTTCATTTTCGTATGAAATTCAAAATCGAAAATCCAAAAAGATTTTTTTTGGTAATCATAGGTTTCATTTTGTATAGGATCTTCAAAGATGAAAAAGGTTTAAAAAGAAGATTTTCATCAATTATTTTGACAGTTTGTTATTTTATTATCTTCTTAAAGTTTCAAGAAAAAGAAAAAGAAAAAGAAAGAGAGTTTGATTGACCATGTGGTGCCAAAACTTCACGATCTATGCACACCTGATTCTCCTCCCTCGGGAGTGAGTTACGTAGGCGCCCTTCTTGGGTTTGGTGATCTTTTCAAAAGAAAAATAGAGAAAAAGATTTTGAGAAAGTATTAAACTCTAACACATTTATTATCTCTTGTTCAGTTAGTTTAATGTGGTTGGTTTGTGGCATTCTGACTGGTTCTCCACATCACACTAAATCCAAGGAAGGGTTAGTTGTGTCCAACAAGGACATCAAAAGTAATAACATGGATCAGACAAAGAGTCGGAAAAATAAAAATTTGGAGCAGGAGATTAGAAAACTAGGGCAACAAATGACGGAAGTGCACCGATCTTGGGCCAGTGGATTGCCTCCTCCTCCATTCCCCACTATTGACCCTGCAAATACCTTGAGTTTTCTATAACATTGCAAAGTCAGTCTTATATTATTATTGATACACAACAATATGTCTCAAAATTTATTCCTCATCGATTGACTCTCAATACTTCCACCACTCTTTCTCTAGAACCTCAGTATAAGTTTACTATATTCACAACACCACATGTCATTTGTGATTTTGTTGCTCAATCCTTTACTGAGGCTTCTACATTGGCTATCCACCCAATGGTTATGCTTCCCCATGATGCTAGTGGACCCATGTTCAATATTCTTGGTAATCATTGCTATAATACTGAGCCTACTTTTAAGTTAACTGGGCCGCCAAAATTTCTTAACAAGAAGCCTAGTGTGTCGAAGAGCTAGAGAAAATAGTTAAAAAAATATAGAGCGTAGAAAATGCTATGAAAAGTTCCTTAGGACTTACGGGTAAAGAAGATGTTTCATATAAAAACTGGGTCATGTCTTCAAGTGTTAACCTTCCTCCAAACCTTAAGATATAGAAATTTGGGGAGCATGATGGACAAGTGGAATCCGTGAAATATTTGGGATGATATTGCATTCAATTAAGGGGAACTTGAGAGAAGAAGAATGAGAGAGATGCAACTGCTATTGTAGTTGGACAATGGGTACGTCCAAGAAGACCACATCGTCGTTACCCTCAGCCAAAACCCCAAGTCCATACCCAAGATCTCTGTAATCACTCCCAAAATTCATTATATTCCATTTATCTAGCTCCATATCTAGTACATAGCACATATCCATATGTTCAACTCCATTTTTACTCACAATGGCGCACACCAACTCCTTAGAGTCATCCTTCAACTCTACAAACGTATCAAGGCCTTTTTAGGCCCGATGTTCGATCCAAGTCAAACAATGAAAAGAGGCAGAAGCCTAGGGATAGTTTCGCGCCAATTATAGAATCATATGCTAATCTGTTCCAGAGATTAGTACAATGAGGCATGATCAGTCCCCTCCTTGGGTATACTTCTGACCCATATTTAAGAAATTTTAATCCTAATGTATGATGTGCAAATCATTCTGATGTTCAGGGTCACATCATTTAAGATTGTCATGCTTTAAAACCAGAAATAGAAAATATGATTCAAGATAAATTGATTATGGTGCAGAACATTGACAGTGATGAAACCTCTATACATGATGATGTGCAAATCAGTGGATAAGATATCAAGCTCAGCAATTGGGAAGTCACTCCTTTCCTTAATTGGAAGAATTGTTGGTAGTTTGTTTTATTTTTATTTCTATTTCTCAACCATTTCAGGGTTGTAGTTCAGAATCTATTTTGTTTTGTTTCTCATCTTTGTTTAAATCCTTCTATCTTTTATTTCAATGACATGTGGTGTCCCTTTATTGTTTTGTCTTATTTTAAGTTGTTTGTTTTTCTTCTTTACACAATACATTTTATGTTAATTCTAGTGTTATGACATACCTGCGGAATTTTCAGATAGATCTTAAAATCCAGTTTTAATCATGAAATATTGAATTAGAGGGCTAAAGTTAGAAAATGAGAGCATCTGAGAAAATAGGTAGAGTGTTGAGGCATTGGGTGATTAAGTTGAAGCTTCTTTAAAAATCAAGACAATTATTTTGAGAATCACAAGAATAACTTGTTCATCAATTGAAAGACATATCTCAATTAGGTCAAACAGTGGATGTGCGATCCTATCTTAAGAGGAATAGAAAGAAAATCAGCTCGACTAAATCATGAGTTATTCAATATGAGAAATGTACAACAAAAGTGGAGTTGTATGTTGAACAAACGCAGAAGAAGTAGTGACGTACAGGCTCAGTTAAAGTTAGTGCTGTAAAAATGTCACAAAAGATCTTCATCTGTCACTTTCATATTGCATGATATATACTTGCATTTTAAAGAATTGATATGATGAAGACATTTCATTTTGCTATCCAAATATTGTGTCATTCTTTGTTTACCCCGTTTGAGCTTTTGTTCTATTTTCTTTTATACCCCTCTTTTGGAATAAAAATAGAGTCAATAAAGTTTAAGAAAAGTGTCGAGTAAAAGAGTAAAAGAATAGAGTCAGAAAAATGAGAGAAAAAATGTGTCAAAAAGAAAGAAAAGAGATGAGTGCCAAGAAAAATAGAGTCGGAAAAAGTTTCAAAGAGAAAAAGAATCAATAAAAAAAATAAATCAGAATCAAGACAAAAAACAAGTTGTCGGAACTACACTTGACCTCATTCTCCCCTTTCGAGTGTGAGATACGTAGGCAACCCTACTATGGGTTTGGTCCAACTAAATATAGAATTTAGAATGACCCAATCAAAAGAAACTGGGGAATGAGTTAATCTTTGTTGTTTAAGTCGATTCCAAAAGTTGTAAGTCCCACTCTAAGTGTTGTTTCGGCCTCATGTGATCCTTTTTTTCTAACCCTATCGAAAAGTCAAGTTACAAGCAAAGAAAGACCTTCAGATCAATCGTTGATAATGGTAAGGCTAAGCATGTAATGGATATGATGATGCACTTTGAGTACTACTTGTCTTCCTTAGCATAAAGAATTGAGAGAGAAATAAAACTGAGAGAGTCTTAGTTGTGAAAAGCCTCACGGGAACTATAAGACGATGGTAAGCTGAGAGAGTCTTATCGGTGAAAACCTTCATGGGCACCGTAAGACAATTGTGAGTCGAGAGATATGAAAATGAGAAAGTCTCATAAAGTCTTATTGGTGAAAATTCTGATGAACACTATAAGGTGACGATAAATTGAGAGAAATAAGAATAAGAGGCTCTCATTACCTTAGAGCAATGGTGAGCCAAGAGAAAGAAAAGTGCGAGATAATTGTTGGCAAAAAATCCTTCAAGGAGTCACTAGCCGAATAAGGTCTGTGAGTGCAATTGGCCTATGGAAGCAACTCAATTTTAGGGTCATTAACTCAGCAACAATTGATGAAAAGTTTGAATGAAAAGTCAAACAGCTTAATCTAAAAATGCATGGCATAATCATTAGAATTGATTATCATTTTCAGATAATCTTTTCTTTCCTTTATTTTCAAAAAGGTACAAACAGTGTATTTTCTTTCTTCACTTTATTTTTATCTTTTTACTTTTAAGTTTGTCATTCAAATAAAAATCATTTTCTCGTATCTTTGAGTTAAGTCATGTCAAAAAAAGTGAGAAAGGATCTCAAAACTTGTTACTAACTTCTTCAATTGCACAAAGTAAGACAAAAGGTCAGCACATGAAAGAAACATGATTGTAAATCGAAACAAGACAAGAAGGAAGTTTTGTCCAAAAACAAGTTTGGGAAATCAAGGAAAAACCAAGGTTTGAAAGATGCATCTGAGTGACATAGCAAAATGGAGATATTGTGCTTGTTTCTTAATCACTTTTGATTTTGGATCAATGGTGCAACAAGTCAATGACATATGCCATTAGTTGAAAGCAAAATTAATGGGACAAGTGCAAGAGAAATAACCTCAGAAGCCAAATCCACAAGCCAACCACCCTGTTTTAAAATCACAAGTTTTTTTTGTATGAAACAGGAATAGTTACTACCTTCTAATCAAAGGCTTTAAAGCGCAAATATCTAGAGGTGCAAGTCCTCATTTTTGCAAATGCAAAAGCGGTGTTGCTGTATAGGATTGGTAATCACAATTATGGTAAAACTGATCATCTTTTACCCCTAAGAGATGCATTCTCTAATTTAGGTATTTCATGTCTCATGGCTAGGCGGTGCACTTCATAATTTGAGTCGTTAATCCTAAAAGATGCCCTTTTAGCAAGTATTTTTATGTTCCACTCTTAAGAGATGGACTGTTTGGTCTCAGTCATTCATCTTTACCGTTAAAAGGTTTATTTGTTGATCAGAATCTTGATTCATCTTTGTATTATGCATTGTTGCAAGTAGTTGTGATTAAGTTTTACACCCGTAAAAGCTTTTGATGATAAACTGGCACAAAAAGAAAATTTAATTCCTGTTATTAGGAACTTCACTTTAGGACCCTCTTGAAAAATGGGGCTTTACTTTCTGTTCAGGACTCTACTGGAAAATGAGACATTACTTTTTGTTCAGGACCCTCCTACAAAATGTGGCATTACTTTCTATTCAGGACCCTCTTGAAAACTGGGGCATTACTTTCTGTTTAGAATCCTACTAGAAAATCTACTTTACTTTTTTGGAAAATGGAATCTTTTTTATCATAATCTTTGTTTGGGATAACTTTTCGTTCTAGTTTTGATTTTGATGTCGGGAGTCCGCCTGGAGAACAGGGTGATGAAATTGCAAGTCAGGAGTCCACCAGAAGAACAGGGTGATAAAATTGCAGGTCAGAAGCCTGCCTGGAGAACATGGTGATGAAATTGCAAGTTAAAAGCCCACCAGAAGAACAGGGTGATGAAATTGCAAGTCAAGAGACCGCCTGAAGAACAGGGTGATGAAATTACAAGTTAGAAGCCCGCCTGAAGAGCAGGGTCATGAGATTTCAAGTCAAGAGCCCACCTAAAGAACATGGTTATGGACTTACAAGTCAGGAGGCCGCCTGAAAAATAAAGTGATAAATTGCAAGTAAGGAGCCCGCCTGAATAACAGGGTGATGAAATGAAAAGTCAGGTGCCCGCCTGAAGAATAAGGTGATGAAATTGCAAGTCAGGAGCTCGCTAGAAGAACAAGGTGATGAAATTGCAAGTTAAGAGCCCGCCTAAAGAACATGTGATAAAATGGAAAATTAGGATCCCGCCTAGATAACAGGGTGATGAAATTACAATTCAAGAGGCCGCCTAAAGAATAGGGTTATGAAATTGCAAGTCAGGAGCCCACATGAAGAACAGGGTGATGAAATAGCAAATCACGACTCCGCTGGAGAACAGGGTTATGAAATTTCAATTTATGAGTACACCAAAAGAATAGGGTTATGAAATTATAAGTCAGGATCCCGCCTAAAGAACAGGGTGATGAAATTGCAAGTCAGGATCCCACTTAAAGAACAGGGTAAAAAAATTAGAAAGTCAGGAGCCCGCCTGAAGAACAGAGTGATGAAATATCAAGTCAGGAGCCCGCTTGAAGAATAGGGTGATGAAATTGCAAGTCAGAAGCCCGCCTAAAGAACAGGTTGATGAAATTGTAAGTCAGGAGTCCGCTGGAGAATAGGGTGATGAAATTGCAAGTCAGAAGCCCGCATAAAGAACACGGTGATTAAATTTTATGTCAGGAGACCGCCTAAATAATAGGGTGATAAAATTACAATTCAGGAGACTTCCTGAAGAATAGGGTGATGAGATTGCAAGTCAGGAGCCCGCCTGAAGGAAAGGGTGATAAAAGAGCAAGTCAGGAGCTCTCCAGAGGAACAGGGTGATGAAATTGCAAGTCCGGAGCCCGCCCAAAGAACAGGTTGATCAAATTGCAAGTCAGGAGCCCGTCTGAAGAACAGAGTGATGAAATTGTGGCTCAGGATCCTTCCTAAAGAATAGGGTGATGAAATGGCAAGTTAGGAGCCCCTCTGTAGAATAGGGTGATTAAATTACAAGTTAAGATCCAACCTGGAGAATAGGGTGATGAAATTGCAAGTCAAGAGCTAGCTTGGAGAACAGGGTGATAAAATTGCAAGTCAGGAACCCACTGGAAGAACAGGGTGATAAAATTGCAAATCAGGAGCCGCCTGAAGAACAGGGTAAAATTTCAAGTCAGGAGCCCACCTGAGGAACAGGGTGATGAAATTTTAAGTCAGTATCCCGCCTAAAGAATGGAGTAATAAAATTGCAAGTCAGGATCCCACTTGAAAAATAGGGTGATGAAATTGCAAGTTAGGAGCCCTCCTGAAGAATATGGTGAATAAACAGCAAGTCAAGAGTCCGCCTGAAGAACAGGGTGATGAAATTGCAAGTCAGGAGCCTGCCCAAAGAACAGGGTGATGAAATGGAAAGTCAGGAGTCCGCCTGGAGATCAGGGTGATAAAATGGTAAGTTAGGAGATCGTCTGAAGAATAGAGTGATGAAATTTAAATTCTGGAGCCTGCCTGAAGAACAGGTTGATGAAATTGAAAGTCAGGAGCCCGCCTGAAAAATAGGGTGATGAAATTACAAGTTATTAGCCCGCTTGAACAACAAGGTGATGAAATTTCAAGTCAGGAGCCTGCCTAAAGAAGAGGGTTATGAAATAGCAAGTTAGGAACTCGCCTGAAGAATAGGATGATGAAATTAAAATTCAAGATCCTAAGGAGCCTGACTAAAGAATAGATTAATGAAATTAAAAGTCATGAGCCTTCCTGAAAAATAGGGTGATGAAATTGCAAGTTAGTAGCCCACTCGAAAAACAGGGTAATGAAATTACAAGTCAGGAGTCGGCCTGGAGAACAGGGTGATAAAATAGAAAAGTCAGGAATCCGCCTGAAGAACAGGGTGGTGAAATTGAAATTCAGGAGCCTTCCTGAAGAACAGGCTGATGAAATCTAAAGTCAGGAGCCCGCCTGGAAAATAGGGTGATGAAACTGCAAGTCAGGAACTCGCCTGGAGAATAGGGTGATGAAATAGCAAGTCAAGAGCCCAGAAAAGCTGCATAGATAGGACTTTTGTAATTTTATTTATGTTTTTAACTTGTAATTTTTGTTTTTGATGTAATGAAAAACCGCAGACTGTAACTTCGATGGGATCTGACTCGACTCTCAAACTCAGTTATCCTTCTCCATTCTTTTTCTTTCTTTGAATAATGACCGGGTTAAAATTTTGTCTTGTTGTCTACTTTTTATGAATACACTGCGTTTACATCAAATAGGGTCCTAATGTAGACATATAATTTTGTCTCTCTCGAAAACACAATTTACCCATTTACCCTCACTATACCACGTACCCCATCCTCGTGTTAATCTTCCCACAAGTAAATAAAATAAAAACCATCTCATCATTTTTTATCTTTTTCCCATATAATAAAATTATAACAAATTATAACAACAAGGACACCTCACATTATTCTAACCTCCCCAACTTCCTACCCCACCCCTACCCATACCCACATACCCCCTACCCATACCCTTTTCTTTACATTTTTAGGTCATTTAAATGATTCACACACCATCACTCTCATTGATATAAGATACATACTCACTCACACCATAATACTTCACTGATCCTCACCCTATACACACACAATACATGCAGCAAAAACACACATATGCACACTCTCAGTGAAATACATAACTCACCACACCTTACTAGAATAGTGCACACACACACACTCTCTTCTATATTCGGATTCATATACACACATAATAAAATATAAGGGGGGTTGGTATCAGAATAAGCTCACACACATAACTCACATACACGGTGAAGAAAAGATCAAGTGTAAAGGAGAGAAGAGATTGAGAGAATTGAGTGAACGGGCGAGAGAGTTGATCAGGAAACAGTGAAGGAAAAGAAAAGTAAAAAACAAAAAAAGGAGAACAAATACACACTCATGCACAGATTAGGGAGATAAGAGTGAGGGATTAGAACCTCCACTCACCATCGAAATAGAAGAAACCACAGAAATAGCAAATGGAGAGAAAATAAAAGGGAATTAAGCAGAAAACAACAGCTAAAGAGGAAAAATACATAGGCAAAAAAAGGGGGTTAATGGTTTAAGAGAGTTTTGAGTGAGAGAGACCGAGTGAAATTATGGGGGCTGACAATTCCGATGAATTTTTGACAGAAAATTCCATTGTTGCTAGAAATTTGAGTCGTTCTTCGTCTTTCATCACTGTTTAAGCTCGCTGGAGCTCCGATAAAATAGAAACAGCGAAACCAGCTTTGATTCTGGTGAGATCCATTTAATATTAAGTTGAAAGCTGTGATTTAGGGTCATATTGAGGTTCCCGATTGCTTTTTAAATATGTTTGGGGTTAAATTTTATACCGAGTTAGGTTTTGTTCATTGGTTAAGGCTGATTCAAGGTTCTTTGGCATGGGTTCTGTCTTTTTTATTCAAGGAATATTTGAGTTCAAAAGCATCATATAGAGGTCCAATTCTACTCCTTTCATCTTTTTATTTTATTATTTATTCTATTTGGTGTCTCAATTTGAACATTGTGGGTTAGTTAATCTTTGTTGGTGGTGGATAGCTGTTTATGCTGATTCGTTATTGGTACCTTTTGATTATGGATTGTGTGATGAAATGATATCTCATTTGAGAATTAAAATCGATTGTTTGGGACGGGATTGAAAAATTGATAAAGGCGAATATTGAGTATTTTGATTCATATTACAAGTGGTTTCATTAATTGATTGTTTTCTATTAATTTTGACAAACCCGATAGTATCATGTTTTAGGCCGAAACTTAAATAGGCAAATCTTAGGTTGGGTAGGTAAACCGTAAGAATCAATAGTTGTTGAATATTCAAAATGTTTGTTGAATGGTTTCATTTTATCGCATTTGGAGCAATTGTACTTATTTTTATAGGGCATGCCTCGAGGCACATTGTACTTATTCATCGGGGAATACCCTAAAGTATCATGTACACAAAGGAGGCTCATGATCAAGGCCTAAGGCATCGGGTAAAGCATAGTTAGGAAAATCAGAATAGTTTAGGTCTTTATTTTAATATTTTCCTATTGGTTTGTAATAAATTGGACTGTACACTATTTTTTTTCCAGATTTTGGACTGTTTGGTTGTTTGTTTTGTGTGTTATGTGCTTTGTTAGTTTATATATTTCATCGTGTTTTACAAGATGATATACTCCACGAAGAGACTGTGGTCAAACCACGGGATCGAGGGGTTCCTAACACCTTTCCCTCGCTCAACAAAATTCCTTTAACAGAAATTTTTGTTTGTGGATTAATTTTTAAAATAGTCACAACTAATTTGAAAAAGGAGTTCTAAAGGTGACTTGGCATACCCGATTTATGCCAAGTGGAACTCTGAGTTTTGATTGTCAAAAGTCCTTTTCGAAACAAAAATTTAATTTTTCAGTAACTTTAATAATAAAGACCCTTTCAAACTTAAAATCAAATCTTTTTGGTAAAATAAAGAGGTGTGACACCTAAAATTCTGAAACTTTGCCAAAACACCCTTTAAATATCCCTAAATATAATTCAAGTCAAAAATTAATATTACGTATACGAAACGGTCAAAACTAAAATATTTGAAATTTTTCAGGTTCTCACACTAAAACACTTTGTGTTTCAAGACATTTGATGTTGAATTAGAAAAGTAGAGAAAAGAATGATAAAGATCGTTTAATCTCATCAGAATACTAAGTACTATGATAAATTACTGAGTCATCACAATTTTGTAAGGACACATGAATTAGTGGAAGTTCCTCATACATTCACATTGAGAAATAATAAAGTGAATTATTGTAGAATTTAGCTCCGATAGATTTGGTTGCTCCTAAATTAGTGTTGGATAGTCCATTTCAGACTTGTCTATCCTGAAAGTAAAATTATTGTGTGCTATGACATGATTTTATGACACAGGCTATTTGATTTGGACTATTGATTGTTGACTTTATTTTTAAGGCCTAATTTAATTTTTGTTGTGAAGAATGATAAGAAGTAAAGGAAACACTTGGTACAAAGTACTAATTCATAAGCAAAAATAAGGGCAGATGAAATTTTATGTTAAATACATCATATATCTCATTTGGTTATTGATCCTTAACCTGCTATCACTTCAGTATATAGATCGTGTTGGGGTTATGTATGATGTTAGCCCTATAAAGTGTGTCTTTATTTATGTCAACCGTAGTAAATAAATATGAAGTTATCTTTATTGCGCATTCAATTTTCATATTTGGTATCCGCTGGGATACATAAAGATAAACCCATACAGATTGGCACCATAGTGTTGTTGATGGAAGCTTATTGAAAACTAGAGAAATAATTTTTCACTACAGTCACACAGGGTAGGATTGTGCACATTATACATGGAAGGAAGTACTCAACTTAAAATGAATAAAACTGCCATGATTCTTGCATAATACTATTTTGTATTTACTCATTTTAATTTTAATTCATTATCACCTGCATTATTAATATATGGGCATAGTGGAATAATTGTAGATTTTCATTAAGTATGACCTACACATTACTAATTAATTTTATATTTACACATACACATATATATATATAGTAAACTATATAGTTATTTGACATATTATTTGGTGATAGTATTTGAAAAGATTTCTAGATGAGGATAGACTCTTAGATGACTTATCCTTCGATGGAAAGGATTAGAAGTTTATTAACAATGGGTTGTTGGTTATAAAATCCTCATACCAAACTACTTCAGGAAAGAAATACAATGTTTGAAAACTCTCACTATTGTTCCTCTCTTTTTCGCGTTTCAGGTTTATGAGAATAACCATGTTTTTTGCATTTGATCATCATGGCTAGAGGAAATACTAAATTCCTCTATAGTGAATATATATATTTAATTATACTAGTTTAGTGAACACGTTTTGTAAAATAAGATAGCTAAAACGATGGAGTATGAGATTCTATATTACATATCTACCAAACTGATGCAAAATCTTTTAGAACATGATAAGATCAACAATGTTATACAATATACGACATGCGAAGGTACAGAAATTATTTTTGAAGAACAATATAAAAAGCATAACACAGTAGCTAATACAAAAAGAGCAACAATAATAAAATAGTGCAAAACTGAAACACCATAAAATCAGATGAAATCACCAGGAAGTAAAAAAGAACACTCCACTACCTAAGAAAGAGAACACTAAAATTTTCCTAGAGTGTTTAAATTCAATAAGATTATAAATTCAGTCATAATGAATCTAAATATATATTTGAAAAGTGAAAATACTAGAAGAAAATAATGAAATTATGGCAAAATTTGAAGAGTTCTATGAAATGTGTGCATTGTATAATCGAATTATTTATTTTGTGCCATGATTTATATCTAAATATTTGCCTTTGTATGTAAAAAGTAAAAGAGAACACTCCACTACCTAAGAAAGAGAACACTAAAATTTTTCTAGAGTGTTTAAATTCAATAAGATTATAAATTCAGTCATAATGAATCTAAATATATATTTGAAAAGTGAAAATACTAGAAGAAAATAATGAAATTATGGCAAAATTTGAAGAGTTCTATGAAATGTGTGCATTGTATAATCGAATTATTTATTTTGTGTCATGGTTTATATCTAAATATTTGCCTTTGTATGTAAAAATGATTGAAAGATCATACAAAAATTCAAGTGGTACTATTACTCAGGCTATTTACCCCCCTCAATCATCTTTCATATTACCCAACAATACTGGTATAACTTTCTCTGCTTTTTAAAAATTAGTTGATAATGAAGTTGGACAAATCACTATTTTTGAAATAAATAGTTTAATTGCTCAAAATAATTATTTGAGTCTTTATGTGAAAGTTCTTGAAGAACATATTTCCTCTCTTGATAAAAAACTGAATATCATGATGAATTTAATTAAAAAGCCGAGCGATAGTCAAAATCATATGATATTGTTTCTACTTCAGAAAGTAAGATAGAGGATTTTATAGCTAAGCCTCATATTCAAAGACCTCCTGATATCCAAGTATTTGGAAAACCCTTAGATTTAGAATAACTTAAAAAGAAGTTTTCTAGTTTAAACATAAAACCCATTGATCTGTCTAATGCTTTTGTTGATAACCTTGAGTTCAGTCCAATTACGGACATAGAAGCTGAAATCCACTCAGAGTTAAATAAACTCAGAGGTTTGTTAAGAAAACGACCAGGGAAAAAATATGCTGATGTTCCTCGTATGCAAACTGCTTATTATCCATGACCAACTCCTCAAGATGTTCTGATAGAGAAAGGAGATTGGTCATTGACAAATACGTCATATAGTGGAGATCATATATATGAATGAAATTTAGATGGATTATCTGAAAGACAATTATCTATTTTAGTCCATCGTATATTAATGTATTCTACTATTGCAAAAGTCACTAGCCCTAAAGATAGTGAAGGAAATTCTGTTCGAACAGATGCTACTATATGTAAAATGATTGTCGTAGGTTTTACTGGTCAACTGCGTGGCTGGTGGAATAATTTTCTTTCTAACAAAGAAAGAAATAAAATTTTTGAGGCTAAAAATATGCTGCCAGGTGTTGACAACCTAGGTAGAGAATTACCAAGAGGAAGAGAAGATATTGTTTATACCCTTATGCTCACCGTTATTCAACACTTTGGAGGTAGATTTACCAACCAACATGAAAATATTCGTACCTTCTTAAATGGTCTTAGATGTACTCATTTGGGAGAATTCAGGTGGTACAAAGACTCCTTTATTAGTAGGGTCATGAATTTACCCGAATCCAGGTTAGAATATTGGAAGGCTAGATTCATAGACAGACTTTCACCTCTTTTTGTAGAAAGGGTTAGAAAGTTGATGAAGGGATATTATGGTGCAATCCCTTAGACAGATTTTATTTATGGTTAGCTTATTGCAGCCTGTACTTTGAAGGTCTCAATCTTTGTAATGATTTGAAATTGTCTAGACAAATTAAGCTGGATGGACTTAAATAAAAACCCAACTAGTTGATTTTTATGGTCAATTTGGTATGAAAAATCCTGATTCTAATTCTAAGAGAAAGGGCCATAGATATGTTGTGGTTAGAACTAATAACCAGATAAACCCTACAGGATAAAGAGAAAATTCAGACATAGATCCAAAGAAGAGTGTGAAGCTAGAAAAATCCACCATAAGTCTACTAGATTTATGAAAAATAGGTCTAAGAGAGATTTAGCAAAAATCAAGTGCTATAATTATCATCAGTACAGCCATATTGCTCCAAATTGTAAGCTCCAAAAACTAAAGTCTTTAGAACTTTCTGATGATGTTCATGATAAAATTTATGGTTTATTATATACTTCAGGTTCTAAATCTGATTATGAATATGAGTCTAAATCCGACACTGAGATTGAATTATTTGATTTAACTGATAATGAAAACCATGCCAACGAAAAACCCAATGCTAATGTCTGCACTGATTGTAATAACAATGCTTGCGGTTGTGATGATACTTTTTATAAATTGCAATCCCAGTTTGGAGATTTAGATTTAAATATTCAAATAATTATTGTTGATAGCGCTTTAGAATTATTGAAAGAAGTTACTAACGAAAAGCTTCGATAAAAAATTATTGATCTTGCGTCTTCCCAAACTGGCACTTCAAAGACTATTAATAATAAACATGTTAAGAAAATGTTGATTCTTCTTATTCTATTATTGATATTATGCCTTATTCTCTAACCGAAGTTAATAGACATCTTGTCATTAGTCAAACACCTGGTAAAGATATATCTTTCAATGATTTGAAAATAAAAGTTGAAAATTTAAAAAAATAAATTATTTCTTTGAAACAAAATCAAATTATTTCAGATCATAGAATTTCAAAGATTGAAAAAGATATTTCTCAAAATGATATTCATTCCATTTCCAAAGGAAAAGAAAAAATGATGGAAAATTCTGAAAATTCTAACAATGATATTATTCATAATATTGATGTAACAAATGATTATTTTATGGGTATGATGCAAATAGTTACTGCCCATAAATGGTATATAAACTGTACTATTTTGATTGATAATGAATTTTCTGTAACTAATGTGGCCATGATTGATAGTGGTGCTGATGTTAGCTGCATTCAGGAAGAATTATTTCCGACTAGATATTTTCATAAGATTACGCATATAGTCAAGTCTGCATCTGATCATTCTCTTGATATTAATTATAAACTACCTCAGGAACATATTTGTAGAAATACGATTTGCATTCCACATTTCTTTTTCTTGAAAGAAAATCAGTTATATCCTCCTGTTATATTAGGAATGGCTTTTATAAATACTACTTATCCTTACACACATATTGACACGAATGGTTTTAAGGCTAATTATAAAAACCAAGAAATTTCCTACCCTTTTATTACGAGTTTAGTAATAAGGGTCATAAATTCTTTGATTGGAATAAAGCAACGACAAGTAAATTTCTTATAGTTTGAAATTATGAGTAAGAATATTCATAATACAATGAATTCGGTGAAAATTTAAGAAAAATGAAAATAATTTTTGAACAACTGGTTGTTGATATTTGTTCTGATCACCTAAATGCTTTTTTGGAACCGCAAAGAGCATATTGTGACTCTTCCCTATGAAGATAACTTCAGCGAAGATAGAATCCCAACCAAATCTTGGCCCTGCCAAATGAACATGAATTTAGTTGAATTATGTAAAAAAAAGATTGATAATCTCTTACAAAAAGGTCTCATAAAACCTTCAAAATTTCCTTGGTCATGTACTGTATTTTATGTTAATAATGTTGCTGAAAAGGAACGTGGTGTACCAAGACTTGTGATAAATTATAAACCTCTTAATAAAGTTTTGAAATGGATTAGGTACCCAATACCTAATAAAAAGGACTTACTTTCTAGATTATATAATGCTAATATATTTTCAAAATTTGATTTAAAATCTGGCTATTGGCAAATTCAGATTTTTAAAGCACATACATACAAAATTGCTTTTAATGGCCCTTTTGGACAATATGAGTGCAATGTAATGTCGTTTGGCTTGAAAAATGCTCCTTCTAAATTTCAAAAAATCATAAATGATATATTCAATCCATATATGAATTTTATAATTGTTTACATTGATGATATTCTTATATTTTCAAAAACTTCAGAATTGCATTTTAAACATCTGAATATATTCAAGCAAATTATGTTAAAAAATGATTTGGTTATTTCAAAACCAAAAGTGTGTTTGTTTCAAACTAATGTTCGATTTTTAGGAAATAATATTTGTCAAGAAAAAATCAGCCCTATACAAAGGGCTATGGACTTTGCTGAAAAATTCTCTGATGTCATAACTGATAAAAACTCAATTACAAAGATTCCTAGGGAGTCTTAATTATATTTTCCATTTTTATCAGAATCTGTCTCGTGATTTAGCCCCTCTATATGATAGACTAAAAAAGGATTACAAAGGACCATGGACTAATACTCACACTAATTTTATAAAAATTATTAAAGAACGTGTTCAGTCTTTACCTTGTTTAACCTTAGCTAATCCTGCTTGGTTAAAAATAGATGAGATTGATGCTTCAAATATTGGGTATGGTGGAATACTTAAACAAGTAAATCCCTATAATAATATTAAATGTTTAATTTTTTTTCATTCGGGAAAATGGTCTGAGAGTAAAAAAAAATACGCCACTGTGGCTTATGAAATATTGACCATTGTTAAGTCTGTCTTAAAATTTCAAGATGATTTGTACAATCAAAAATTTATAGTTAGAATTGATGCTCAATCAGTTAAGTACATGTTCAATAAATATTTTAAACATGATGCTTCTATATTAATTATTTCAAGGTGGCAAGCTCAATTAGCCCCTTTTGACTTTGAAATACTCTATAAGAAAGGAAGTGAAAATTCTTTACCTAATTTATTGTCTAGAGAATATTTAAATTATTAAATGAATTTATATACGTTCTTTCTAGAAAAACAATAATTACTATTATCAAATGCATTCCTCTAAATGAAGACATTCATTTTATTATATTAGAAAAAATCATTCATGACATGATAGAAGAAGATTTATTCCTTCCTAATTTTGAAGATATACACGATGACATTGATTGGTATGATATTGATTTACTGACTAATCTTTCTATGCAGTATGGCTATGGATCCACCCTGGCAATAGCCAGAGGTCGAGGTAGAGATAGAAACCAAGGAGAAAGACACTCCTCCTCTTGGGGAAGATACTCTCCTTCATCATCATACGCCTCATCTTCATCTAATTTCCCAGTATTGCAAAGGAAAAATATGAGCTTGATTAATGCAAGGATTCCGTAGATTGCAAAATCTTCTTCAAAAGATGAAAAAACTCAGCATATAAGCACTTCGATCCATCTATAAGATATTCCGAAAGATCATTATTTATATGAGCAATTGCAGTCTTTTATAAATGCAAAGCAAGCAGAATCGTTTGCTTTAATTGCTTAGAAAAGTTCTGCCTATTGGCAACAATAAGAAAATCTAGAAAATTGAGAGCTAATAGTTCTCGTAGAAAATTCTGAAATATGCAAACAAAATGATCCCTGAAAACTCCTCGATAAATATTTATTGGCTAACCTTTATTTTGCAGGGGAGTCATACAAAACAAGAGCATTTTATGAAATGATATTGCGGTCCACTGGGAGTATGGAAATGGAACATTACCAAATGGGTGATTCAACCTCCAGATGTACACGGATATTCAAAGATTGTTATTAAAAAATTATTTTCAATAGATAACTGGGGCACGACTTCTATGACAGAAAATACTATGATGATGAAAGGATCAAAAATCTCTTTTACATATTGGAATTATATTAAGGCTTTTACCCAGACCTTATACTATAACAATATCAAGCATAAACATACTTGGTTCTTGAAGATTTGTTCTAAAGTATTTGAAGAACCAATTCCTAACTGGTTTATACAATGGTGGTCATATCGTGGCCCTATAATTCAAATTCTGCCAGAAGAATATTTACAACTCTATAAAACATTTTAACGGAATTATATCATTCATACCATGTCTGTAACCTTGACAAAATTGATCAGATGTATTTTTTTATAGAGTTATCCATCTCATGGATACATAAATGGAGTGTTGAATTCGAATACACAAAAGAATAAATACCCGAGCTCTATCGGGTATTTTAAAACAATTTTTGAAAAAACTGACAAGAAAAGACTCGTTCACTAAGTTACCTCATGGTCGAGATCTGATAGAGTCCATTAATAAAAAAATCCATGAATACTCTACTACTCCTCAAAATAAAGTCATTGAAGATAAAAATCTCAGTTACATTTCCAGCGAATTTTTGTTCATGAAGGAGATAAAATAAAAATGATTGAACAATATTTAGAAAAGATTCATAAAATTTTAATGAAAATAGTTGAACAACACTCAGATGCTTCCATGAAAAGCATTACATGTGAAGAAATGGATGAAGATATTCCGGATTACCAGCCACTTACTCCAGAAAATGTTTTAAATGAAGAAGTAATTGAAAAAACAAAAGAATTGCTTCGCCAGCTCGAAAGTGGAAAAGACAAGATATGACCTGAAAGACCCAGATACTATTATCTTTACTATACTTGTCTTATATAAGTGGGACCTTTTATACTATTAGAATAGTAAAAACACTATACACAGGGATCCGAATGTGGGACCCATAATTACTGTGCGCAGATGCTTTCTTTTTATATAGGCGCCTCATTTGTTAGGGAGGCACAAATCAAAATTTTATTTTTATTTCTCTCTCTAAGCCAAGTAATCCTCCTCCTCTTTTTTTCTATTGTATATTATTTGAAGGTTTAAATAAAAGAAGACAGATAGTCGCTGTTAATCACTATTCCGGCCATGCATCCGGCCAAGTTTAAGGTACTTATTTTCTTTCTTCTGACATACTTTCAATACTTCCTCTTCCTCTCCAGCCGAGCCTATGTTCGACTAAAAAGATTCTTATACCTATGTTGAAAATCTATCTTTATTTACAAGGTAACTATTAAAGATCCAGACTCTATCAAAATATAAAGAAAATTTTTGATAGTTTCTTAACTTGGTTCCGAAATGGTGGTGCAGTTGAGTTTAATATGTCTTAGGTTGGCTTTGTCTTAGTGACTATGTCTAGTAAGCTGTGACTTTTCAGCCCATTAAAGATGAAGAAAAGGGCGACTTTTTGCACAGTCAGAACTTCTAGATATATGAGCTCAACTTAAGTATATTAAATATCTGACAGTCCCCTTGTTTGGGTAAAAGCTTCCATACAGTCATTAAGCTATTTAAATTTCTTTTATATTTTGGTTGGTGCCTTGGTTTTGTTTTCTGGCTATGGCGTAATCCGATATTTGAAGATTAGTCTGGCAGGCGGCGCGGCTTACCCCCGCCTAGCAAGATCCAGTTGTTTATGGTATCAGGGCCTAGATTCTTTTGTAGTAATCGACTAATTGATGTGAAATATTTAGCATAGGTATGAAGTTTTTAAAAATAAATGGATATGGGAGAAGTTAGTACAAAAGGTACTAAAATTGAAGAGGTAGATTTACCTCAAAGTATGGATTTATCAAATAAATGGACTATTCCAAAAGTCGATATAAAAAACATTTATGAATATGACTTTCTTGATAAAATTAAGTATAAGCAGATAATAAAAAACACCAAACAATCTATTGCTTTGAATGTTGATGAACAAACTATAAAATTAATTAACAAATGGGCTATTGATATGTTTAAACGTTAGTACAATTTTATGCATATTGGTTTAGTGCAGATTGATTTTAAACCTTTAACTTTAAAAGGACTTCCAGAAACATTCCTAGCTACACTTCGTGATGCTATAAATTTAAATTTTAGACAATCTCTGATCTGATCTATTGAATCTACTCTTGTATATGGCCTTATATATTTCAACACTCAGCCAAATTTATAATTATCTTTGACCGATAAAAATATTCTTGATGCTTTGACTTTAAATGTGAAAACTCATGGCTATAATTATGCGCCTGGATTTAAATGTGAAAACTCATGGCTATAGAAGTATTGAAAAGAATAAAATCAATCCTAAAACAAACATAATTCAAGATAATGATAATATCCCCGATAGGAAAACCCCACTCCCTCTGAAATAGAGTTCGATGTTAATTTTTGTTAAATTATGATTTCACATCTAATTGATTTTAGTCCCGGTTCACAGGCAAGAAATTTTATTAAACAGGAATTTTTTGGTGAAAAATGAAAAATGTTTAGGACATGGTTTTTTGAAACTTATAGTCCTGATGAAACAAAAAAAAAATTCTGAAGAGTTCTATGAAATAGGTGCACTGCATAATCGAATTATTTATTTTGTGCCATGGTTTATATCTGCAGATTTGCCTTTGTATGTAAAAGTGATTGAAAGATCATACCAAAATTCAAGTGGTACTATTACTCAGGATATTTACCCCCCCCCAATCATCTCTCATATTACCCAACAATACTGGTATAACTTTCTCTGTTTTTCAAAAATTCGTTGATAATGTTGCATATTAGATAATGTTGCAATTTGCATTCTCCTTATCTTTCAATAAGTCAAATTGATGGAGATTTTGGGCATATCTTTTCATATCATTCTTATGTTTAGCTAGTTCTTCCTCTTGGGGTTATGTTAGAATAGCGTAAAAGTGTGTGTGGGTTGTGATTGTTAGCTTCAATTATTAGTTCATGTTGTTAGGTTTTACAAATGCTTGATTGTGAAATAAAATTTGTTGGTGCAAGCTTCAAATTTTCTAAACCCCACATCATCCTTGACAAAGGGATATGGGTAGTCTAGATCCTACAATTATCCTTGAAATAGGGTTGTAGATGACATGAGCATTTATGAACAATAAATTATATAATAGTTATTCTCGTTTTTTAATCTTAGAAATAAGCATAAATGGTGGAATTACTATGTCTTAGGCATCATCTTAGAAATAGGGATACCTAATTGAGGTTTGGTTGCAAATAGTTGACCACACCCACTTGGTATTCTAAAGGATCAGTGGATGATAGCTTGATACTTTGTCGAAAGGCTAGAATTGAAATTCCTAACCGAGCCTACCCACACATGCTTTAATTCAGATTTGATGTTGATTTTCAGGAACACACACACTAGTTACCCTTATTAAAACATAACCCCAAGGGTCATTCCTAATTGATTATTCTCTAAATTATTCGTAACCCCAAGTGAGTATCTAGAATCCAAACACTAGTTATATTGTTGAAACGTTTAAACCACCCCTCCCCCCAATAAATAATTGTATCTTAGATTTGAATTTAGCTAGTAACTTTATTTTTGAACTTATTTGATCGCCACTCACATTGTTCCTTAGATATTCGATCCCAACTCAAAGTTGGGTAATTATATTGACGATGATCGCCTTGCACTTAAATTGACGTGTGAGTTGAGCATTATCAAAAATGGCATTGTTGTCAGGAAATAATTTGGCGTATTGTGTGAGTTTGGAATTTTAGCTTACTTGCTTGAATTCAAACTTATAAATATTTGTTTGTGATTTTCTTTTGTTTCTTATGTTAGGTAGATTTTTGTTTTTGTTTACTTGTTACTATGGCATCTTGGAATAAATATGATTTTGGTAGTTGGAAATCCTATCATGATGATCCATGTCTAAATTGTAACTAACCCCACTTTCGACAAGATTGTAGTTATGCTCCTCAGAGTGAGATGGAAGCACCATCTCAATCCTATTTGAAGTATGATTGTTCTTTGTGTGGTGGTCTTGATGGCCATTGGAGTGATTGTCCAAATTCTCCTTCCCCTAGTTATGCTAACAAAAATGTCAATTCTTCTTATGAGTTTGATAGGTCTCACGATGCGTCAAAGGAATATCAACGTGCTAGATACAATGGATTTGAAGAAATACTTCAAACACTTTTAGATCGGGTAACTACAATAGAGGGAGACGTGTACCACATGCATCAATCCAATGAGGCATTTAGAAGGGAGATAATCAAGATAGAAGAAATGAGCAAGGAAACAAATCTTTCAAATTCCATTACCTTGCCCACTTTTCAAGATGATGTTGATCAAGAATAAAGACCAAGCTATGTAGTTACTGATGAGCTTGGTAGCGAAGAATCCTAGGTGATTTTCTAATCAACCGAACCTAATATAGTTGAAGATACCAAAATCAAGGAAACGGTGCTAGAGTTAAAATAAGAAGCCAAGCAAATCTCTTATGAAGAATCTAGTCCATTCCAGGGTGAGGATGCTAATAGGGAGACGATTTCAGAATTAAGGGATAGACCTCATTCGGACCATTTTTCAATATTGTGCTTAGTGGATGTGATGAGAGTCCTCCTAACTAAGCAAATGACGAATTTTAGGGAGAAGTAGTACCATCCCTATATTTTGGGGTCTGATTTTCCAAAAAAGCACATGAGAACCCCACTTTCAAAGGCCAAGGAGCTCAATTTCCGATGTTCAATTAGTGGCATATTGATGTTCCCACCACTACCCAAGGATCCGAATCATAAATTTGATATAGAATTAGGTAAAAGGTTCAAGTCTTCAAAGTGGAAAGATAGAAGTTGCATCGCCTTGTCCTCACTTCTATCACGTTTCATCTAGGGAGATTTGAATTTTCTGTCCCTCTTCTGCTCAACTAATAGTGAGTAAAAGTTGAGGCAGAGATTCAAATCTTCTAAGTGGAAATATAAGTGATAGTTGAAGAGGTGTCTTGCCACAAAAGATGGAAAATAACCCATCATGCCCCGAAAGTGGCACATATCCTTTTATTTATGCATGATAGAGTAGATTTTATTTTTGTTTTTGTATATGAAATTGAGGTGCTAAAGAGTATTTTGTAATAAGTTAGAGAATGGGAAAGTGTGAAATTATTGTGTTGTGGGATGAGTAAGGGAGTGCAGGGGACCAAAAATTGGTCTCAGGTTCCCGTGATTGCGTTCCCACGCCACTGTGATCAAGGTAGCTGAGTCACTGTGATAACGGAAACCTGACCACGATAACGGTCAAATCAATATAAAAGACTATCCAACTGCTCAGTCCTTCCACACTCCTTTCTTCACTTTTCTCTCCAAATTTGCTTCCAAAGGTCAGAAATATTCTGCACAATCAAGTTGCTCACTGCATCCCTGTTCATCCTACATAACAGTATGTGTCTAAACTCCCTTGAATTGTATCATTTATTTGCCTAAAACTTTTACTTTAGGAGTAGTCCAGAAATAGTGTTTCCATTTGCTAACCCCCTGCATTAATGTGATTATTTGTATGGTAGGCTGTTGTAGTTGGTGTACACACTGATAGGGAAGTCTTGAGTACCTAAAATTTGGCCTAAATAGGTTGTAATTAATGTGTAAGCATGTGTTTGATCGAATGATCCAACGAATTCATTATAAAATTCTTCACTTTTAAAGAGCACAATCAAGCACTTAGGGTGTAAGTTTCATGAGCATGATGATCTATTGGTTAGCTGGAATACAAATTGGTGTTTAAAGTTGGTATTTGGTACTGTTACAGATTTTGTCAAAATTGGTCTGAGATACCGTGATCCCGGTCATCAGGTCCGCAATCACGGTACCGTGAATGACATCGCCTATCTTAGACCAAAAATTCTGCATGTCCAATTCTCACCCAAAACCCACTATGACATCACTCCATGAGTTTCTCTGATTAACCTAGCATGGTTTAGATGTGGAACTACTAAGTATGGACCCTGTTGTGTTTCTTACAGGTACTCATCCACCAAAATAGGAGATTATGACCATATCCTCATCATGGCTCCAGAATGTCACAACCTTTTTTACAGTGACCTCCCGGAGACAAAGCTACTCCCAAAAAGGGGTATTTGCATAGACAAGGTGCCAGAGAAATTACCGGCATTTCATAATAGGCTTGATACTATCGGGTGGATATGCTTTGCCCTAGACCACTGCATTGCCAATGAGAACTGGGTACGAGAGTTATACGCAAATCTTAGCATAGTCTTCTTCTCAAACCCAGTAATGAAGATTAGGGGAAAGGAGTTGCACTTTAGAGCAGAGCAGATAAATGACATATATATACTCCCAGATCCAGACAAGACTAAGTTCTAGGAAAAGGGTTATAAGCCAGGGATATGGATGGTTAGTATACTGTGCCCTGGCTAAGAGGTTCCCTGAGCTACCACCAAGAGGGAGATCTCTATAAATGATTTCATAGCAGAGGCCAGGACTTGGTTGGATATCATCTGCAGTTGAGTTTTGCGATGCATATATATGACTACTGAGATATGTGAGCTTAGATGGTGGACTGTATCTTATCTTGTGTTACTCTAAACGTGGGCCAGATTGTGATTGCAGAATAGAGGCATTTTAAGAGGCAGGGTGGTACATTTTTTTCCTATGCTTCTTTTATTATTGAGCTATGTAGGAGGGCCAAAGTTGAGGAGTACTCAACAAATACCTGGGTGAAACCAAACCCCCATATCTCTCTACTCAAAATTTGGGGTGAGGGTTCCCCTGGTCAAAGAAAAAAGAAAAAGATCAACTTGGGCAAGTCAATAGTTGAGGATCCAGAATTGTGTAAACCATCCACTGCTGGGCCTCTGGAAGATATTGGTGTGTATATTAGGGTCATCAAGGAACTGGTTTCTAGATTGCCTCAGGGTCCGAGAGAGCGCTCCACCAGATGTCACTTTTATGTGTCCCGTGCATATTATAAGAAGTATTAGGAGTACTAGAATACACAGAGAGCCACAATTGCTAGACTCGGGAGGGAAAACTCAACATTGGAAGTCTCACAGGGAGCTTCAGGACTCCTACAAAAAAATGAAAAAGAAGGAGAAGAAGAGAAATAAGTTCTTCAGTAAGATGTGGAAGGGGTTAAGAGCCTGTATGAGATCTTGAAACCCCATGATAGATTACCTTACTCAATGGTAGAAAGTGATGAAGAGGCCCCTACTGAGTGGTCTAATGTTGATGCTAGTGGAGATGATGCTGAGTCTACAGGAGAGAACAACTCTTAATTCAGTTTCAAGGAGCACCCCCATCTCTTCATTATACTCTACTATTTATGCAGTGAGGACATTGTTAGCCTTTCAGTTGGGGTTTCCTTTACCTGGATTTACATTATTTAGAAATTTCTGGATGTTTTGATGATATTTTGGATGATTTTTATTTCTATTTCTGGGTTGAAACATTTGGGTACTCTGATGGTGCCCACATTTCGTGGATTAGTTATTTGGTTTGATTTTAGATTTTCTATTTTACTTTAGCTTTATTTTGGTTATGGTGATATCTGAAGAGTTTTTCCCTATGATAGATTATGTGATTACATTCTTAAGGAAAAAGGATCGTGATTAGATTTTGAGCTAGGGATGCAGGGAAGTCTGAGTACTAGTGGCATCGAGGTCAGAAACGCAAGGAAAGTCTTTGTACCTATAGCATTTTGAATTTGGGATCGCACGGTACACTTATGGCAAAGTTTGAGTAGCCATATGGTTGGTTTTCCCATATGAGACAAAGGATTGGGTTAGTTTCATAATTATCAAATTACGTGTGGTGTAAATTAAAAGCAAACACCCCCTCTATCCAATTTTTTTTTAAAATCAAGGGCATGGACGTCAGGGGCCTTGTAACAAGACTTTTTTTCTTTTTGTGACTCCAAAAATTTTGTCTTGTAAAAATTTATAGATAATCCATTATTGTCTCTAGCAGGGGGGGGGGGGGGGGAGCGCAATTGAGCCTCCTTAGCAAATTTGCATGCCATGTGTGGTGAGTTTATTTGTTCAATCTCATGTGTACTTGTACCATCTAGAACTTGCCCCATTAGTCTCTCAAGGATAAATTTGATTGTATTTGGTTGGTGAGATGATCCTAGGCCATCTTTTTGACATTGAAAGTTCACTTTAGTCTAAAAAGCCTACCCTTGCATAGATTTTATCACTAGTCACCCACTTTGAGCCTTTGGACCTTTGTTTGGCAAACATATTTCAAGTTGCGAGCCTTTCAATTCTTATCCCCCTTTTGATTCCTATCCTCCTTGAACTTAAAAATGCAAATTGAGGCTAAAAGACTAAGTTGGGGGTGATGAAGATTGAAAGAGGTAACTTTGGGCCACAAAGTTGTAAGTGAGTGCGTAAGATCTTAAGCATTGAGAACAAATGAGAAAGAGAAAAAAAAAGGACCCAACAAAGGAAAGAAGAGCGTGAAATTGCAAGAAAAGAAAATGAAAAGAAAAGGGGTGAACCAAGTAAATAAAAGTAGGCACATTTGTAAAGAAAAGAAGTGGCCCATGGTCAAAAGTTGTAAGGAGTGTGATGTAGATGTTCAAGGAGGGTATAGCCATATTGTTCCTGAATAATATCCTACCCTACCCCAAACCTACGTTATAAGCTCAAAAAGCCCTTTGTGATTTCCAACCAAGTATATTAATTATAGTGGCGATTGAAAATAGGGGCAAGCCTATGTCATGGTACTTATTAGCATCGAGAGTCCTTGAGAGAAAAAGAGAGAGAGAGAGAGAGAGAGTTTTGCACTTAGATTTCTTGTTGCATATAATATAACTTGGTGTGTGAAATATTCCTTCTTGTAAGAAGGCATGTAAACAAGCTGAGGTGGGTGATTTTGTCATCTCCAAAAAAATAAGGAAAAAAGGAGTACAGTGTAGTTGAGGTCAACGATGAGTCAATTATAGAGTATTGGTGATTTTTGCATGGTTTCTCTTTGAAGTCCTTTGCATCCTTGAATATTGCATTTTATGTTCAGGGGTGTCGAGTGAATAGTTTTTCCCATGTTTGATGATCTACTTATGGTAGTAACTAATCTTGAAGTCTTTGTGATCAATAGGTCATCTAATTTGGGCATAAATGTGCATTGTCTCATGGTAAGAGGTAGTTTTTCTTGAGGAAAAACAAAACTTTAAGTTGGGGTGTTGATGAGTGGTGAATTTACCACTCATTTGCACTCAACATTCATGCACATTACCATAATTTGAATGTATAAGTGAGACAAATTTGTGATTAAATGCACTAATTTCCACATCTTGCAAGCATACAGGTAATGAGATGGAAAGATGTGGATTTGGGCTAAAAATGGATCAAAAAGGAAAAAGAAGTGCAGCTGGAAGACCTAAAGTAGAAACAAGTCTCAGGTACTGTAATTTCGATCCTCGGTCAAGCCAGGTCAAAATACCGCGATCATGAGGTTCTGATTGTGGTCGTGGTAGCTGTGATCAAAGACAAGCTTCAGCGATACAGCCTAGCGGGAATATAGCTCAGGGAAAGAGATGTAAATGCACACAGTTGTTCACAAATTTCTTTAAGAGGGTCAAAACCTATCTCTTTAACAAAAACCCAATTTTTGTGGAACATTATCCACCATCTAGTTTCTAATTTTAGAGGACAATTATTTTACTAATTTTGGGGGTGAAGAAGACATTAGAGTAGTTTCCAAGTGGAGAATTGACAACTTCCATTGAAGATTTATTGAAGCTTAAAGCTTGCAATTTGCATTCTCTTTATCTTTCAATAAATCAAATTGATGGAGATTTTGGGTATATCTTTGCTTATCATTCTTATGTGTAGCTAGTTCTTCCTCTTAGGGTTATGTTAGAATAGAGTGAAATAGCGTGTAGGTTATTATTGTTCGCTTCAATTTTTAGTTCATGTTATTGGGTTTTACAAATGCTTGATTGTGAAATGGAATTTGTTGGTGAAAGTTTCAAATTTTCTAAAACTCACATCATCCTTGATGAAGGAATGTGGGTAGTCTAGATTGTATAATTATTCTTGAAAGAGGGTTGTAGGTGACATGAGCATTTGTGAATAATACATTAGATAATAGTTATTCCCTATTTGTTATCTTAGAAATAAGCATACATGGTGGAATTACTATGTATTAGCTATCATCCTAGAAATAGGGATGCCTAATTGATGTTTAGTTGCAAATATTTGACCACACCCACTTGCTATTCAAAAGGATCAGTGAGTGATAGTTTGATACTTTGTCGAAAGGCTAGTATCGAATTTTCTAACCGAGCCTACCCACGGATGCTTTAACTAACATTTGATGTTGATTTTCAAGAACCCACACACTAGTTGCCCTTAGTAAAACATAACCCCAAGGATCGTTCCTAATTGGTTATGCTCTAAATTATTCGTAACCCCAAGTTAGTATCTAGAAGCCAAACACTAGTTATATTAGGTTAGAATTTAGCTAGTAAATTTAATTTCGAACTTATTTGATTACCACTCACACTTTTCCTCATGGATTTGACCCCGACTTAAAGTTAGATAATTATGTTGATGATGACCGCCTTGCACTTATATTGATGTGTGAGTTGAGTGTTATTAGGGGTCACAATAGGGGAGGGGGTAAGAAAAATATTTGAAATATTATTTTTTAAAGAAAAACAAAATATTTTTTTTTGGATTGGGGGTGGTGGGATGGGGGTGGTAGGGGATTGGGTGTCAGGATAGTGGTAGGTGATTTTAGGAGTTGTATGAATATTTTAACTTGAGAGTGAAATTGAACGAGAGTTTTAGAAAATGTTTTCCTTACAAATAAGTTGATTTGTAAAATATATTCCAAAATATTTAAGCCAACCAAATATGAGAAAATTGAAAAATATTTTTAAGAAAATATTTTCCTTCATACCAAACACACTCTAAATCTCAAATTCTATCTCGTGAAAATTATCAAATTTTCATGACGCATAACAAATCCAAAATCAAACACTTGAATCAAATCCAAATCTAAACTTCAAGATTAATAGATTGTTTGGGATTGTTTTTTTCTCAAAAAAAAATAATTCTTTTGAGAAATTTTTTTTCTTTGAAAAAAAAATGTTTGATAAACTTGCAAAAGTGTTTTTTAAAAAATAAACAGAAACAATTTTTCTGCTTGTGGGAAGGAACAAAAATTTCTGTTTTTTAAAAAAAGAACCAGAAGCATAAAATATTTTTTTAAAAAAAATATCTCTATCACTTATACACAAAACGCACATACACACACGTGTGCACACACACACATATATATATATGTTCCTTACTAATTAATTAGTAAATATCTGTCACAATTCGAGCCAGACCCATGGCCTCAACGGACACCCCAAGCCAACCACGGCTTGGGATGGCCCTTTAGCCTTACATCATAAGCATAGTAATATAAATAAAATGTGGAAGTCAATCCATAAAACAAAGAGTCTGATGAATAACGAAATGAAGTTTGAAAACCAAATCAAAATCTAGAAATAATAACCCAACACTATCTATAAGCTTCTATTTATAAAATATTCGCTAAGTCGGGATATGACCCTGACTATTCCAGAAGAAAAGAAACAAAAGTATTAAAACCAAAAAGGCTAAAAGAAAGAAATTCCTTCCAAATGATGGAGGACTCACAACTTCACCAGTTATCCAAAGGGAATTTCAAACCGCCTAGTGCTGCACAGGGTCAAAAGAAAAGCCTCTGAACCTATATCATGAAATGATGTAGCATCCTAAGATGGACAGTATTGCGAGTACTGGAATGCAACCTAAGGAAAGGGATAAGATGTGAAGCTATCCAAAATTATTCATAAAACATATGCTCAACAACCATCAAGATAATATGATGTCGGGGTAGGGGAAAGGGAAAAGATACATGACCATTTAAAATTTAGTCCTGAATTATGTAGCTTTCACCGTCACCTATTAACTCATGGATTATATGGTCATGGTATTCCACAACCGTCAAATCCCTAGTCCATGTTGGCCGCACGTACTGAGGTTAGGCAAAAGTCACCAATAGTCTAGATCCACCATATTATCATATTATCCTCATGTTAAGGACTATCCATGTTAAGGACACTATCTCGTCGTCCAATTAATGTTCGACATCCCTATTTCATCAAATATAGGCTTCGAGCATTGGTCATGAGGACTTACGACTTCATGGTAAAGCTACATAATTTCCTTTATATCCCAATTAAAATATTTTCACATAACATTAATCATGGAGTCATTTATTAGGCATATTCATATTGGTATCATCATACCAAGACTTAAAAGTTGTTCATATCATACCAAGATAATATTATCTTAAAACATTAACGACTCCTTTGCTACCATCATTCAAAATCATGATCAAATTCATCATTAAAGTGCATAAGAATCTCAAAGAAAGTCATAATGCTCAACACTTTTAACAACTCAAAAGATGGGTATCATATCTATTCATCATCTTGATTCAAAGCATTTTCAAAGAACTTGAAAGTCATAACTTCAGTCATTTATAATATTCATAATTTTCAATACTTCAAAATTCAAGTAATTAAATGCATCCTTTCAATCATTATGTTCAAATCATCAAAACCCTTCACATTTGGTTAGAAATAACATGTAAAAAACAAGAAAAAAATAATATTTAATATGTGTGATGACAATTCTCAAACCCAACTTTAGAACAATAATAAAATAAGTAAAAATGATGCAAAACTCACACTTTACAAAAATAATTTAACTAGGAGGGATCAACATGCCTTTGTGACAGAGGAATTTCGAGGACTTGAATTCAGGGCATTGAGAGTAGAATCCTTGGGAAAAACCCTAACTGATTTTCTTGAGCGTTGAGAGGAGGAAGTATGGTGTTAATCCTTGATAACTGATGGAAAATAAGGGTTAAAGGATTTTTAAAGTCGTTTAAAATGGTAAAGTATCAAAAAGACCTCGAACCCAAACAAAAAATAAGAAGGATCCGTATTTTGGACCCTTGGGCATGGCACACCCTTATCGCGCTAGCCCAAGGGTGTGGCATGCTCTTATCAAGGATCTTCACTGATTTTGTGTAAGAGTGTGTGGCACACCCTTCATGCATACCCTTTATCTTTTGGGGTCTCGATATGACCCGCAATGCAATCCAAAAAATTTGAAATGCTTCCTTAGGGGCCCGTTACCTTTCTTATTCAAAAATTATCGTAAACATTAAGGAAGTATCGAATTAAATTCATTGATAAATCTAGGGGTTAACATAGCTCATTTTATTATGCCTCAGACCCTATAACATTAGGGGTGTTACATTCACCCTTCATTAGGATCAATCATCCACAAATAAGAGATTAGGACACACTTAGCACGATATATGGAAGGACATAAAGGAACTCAAGGAAAAAATTGAAATGTACGAAGAAAAAGAATAAGATTTGTACTTCATGCACTCTTGCCCAACATTAGAAACAAGAACAGGTATTTAGCTTTTATATCCTTTTTTGATACCTATGTATCCTCGTCTACTTTTTTTGGTTATTCCACAATACCATTACCAAAGCTATTTCCTTAGTTCGCAATTTCTGAACTTATCTATTCAATATTGTGATTGGGACAACGCATCTTTAACACCTATATCCTCAACAAAAGACACTAAGGAAGTATCACACATACATTTTAAGCATAGACAGATGAAAAATGGGGTGAAGCAACGCCAAATTCATTGGTAAGTTAAATTCTTAAGCAACCTGTCCAATTTTCCTCAAAATTTGATATGGACCAATGTAGAAGAGACTAAGATTTCTTTCTTTTCCAAATCTCATAACTCCTTTCATAAGAGAAACCTTAATGAATACCCAATCACTGACTTCAAACTCCAACTCCCTTTGCATTACATACACATAAGACTTTTGGTGACTCGTAGCAGTCTTAAGTCTTTATTGAATCACCTTCACTTTGTCCATTGCTTGATACACCAAGTCATGCCCAAAAAACTTAGTCTCGCCCATCTCAAACCATCCATTTGGAGACCTACACCTTCTACCATAAAGGGCCTCGAAAGGGGCTATTTGAATGCTTAAATGATAGATATTATTATACGTGAACTCAATCAGCGACAAACTATCAACCAAACTTCCTTTAGTTAATTACACAGGCCCATAGCATATTATCTAGAGTCTGAATAGTATGCTTTGCTTTTCCATCCATTTAAGGGTGGAAAGAAGCTCTAAGGTTCACCTGAGTACCCAACCCCTTTTGGAAACAATGCCAAAAATGGCAAGCAATTACGTACCTCAATCAGAAATAACAGACAATAGGGCTCCATGTAACCAGAATACCTCTTGAATGAACAACATTGCATAATCCTCTCTTGAGTAATTAGTCCTCACAGGAAAAAAGTGAGCGGACTTGGTCATTTTATCCATAATGACCCAAATGGAATCATACTGATTTCGAGACCAAAGGAGACCAATAACAAAGTCTATATTAATCATTTACCACTTCCACATATGTAAAGTTATCTCTTGAGCAGTGCCACCTGGCCTCAAATGCTCAACTTTAACTTGTTGACAAATCATACACTAGGCAAAAAGTTTCCACATCCCCCATCATATTATTCCACCAATAAATTTCTTTCAAGTCATGATACATATTTGTCAAACCCGGATGAAACGTATACCTAGACACTTCAGCTTTGGTCAAAATCCTCTCCCATAACCTATCTCCATTAGGGACACATAACCTCCCTTGATATCTCAGAATGCCATCTCCCTTAATTTTGAAGGCCATAACTTTCTCCTTATCCTCATCATCCTTTATTTGCATAAGTATGGGATCCATAACCTGCTTCCCCTTAATTTTGTCCCCAATAGATGACTTATCCATTTCTAGGAAGATCAGTTCCCATAATTAGAGTTCAAAAGGCAAACTCCAAAGTTAGATAGCTGGTGAATATCCTTCACAAATCCCCTCTTATCCTCCTCAATGTGAGAAAAGATCCTCATGGACAACCTTCTAAGAGAAATAACAACAAAACTAATCTTACCTAGGTGATAGTGTAGGCTCATGTCATAATTCTTAACCTATTCAAGCCACCGCCTATGCCTAAGGTTTAATTCCTTATACATGAACACATGTTATGAGCTCTTATGGTTTGACTAAATATCCACATGCACCCCATATAAATAATGGCACCAAATCTTCAATCCAAAGACCACAGCCGCCAACTCTAAATCATGAGTCAGGTAATTTCTTTCGTGCACCTTAAGCTACCTAGAAGAATAAGCTACAACTTGACTGTGTTACATCAACATACAACCCATTCCTATATGAGACACATCACAATACACCATAAACCCTTCAGTATCCTCGGGTAGGGTCAATAAAAGAGCAGAAGTTAACTTATCCTTCAGTTTTACAAATTACCCTTGCATGCATCAGAACATAGAAACTTTACCTTATTCTTAGTCAACCTCGTGAGTGGAGTAGAAATAGATGAGAAACTCTCTATGAACCCTGTAGAGTAACCTGCCAAGCCCAAGAAACTTCTAATGTCCATTAGAGTCATGGGTTTAAGCCACTTCTTGACTGCCTTAATCTTTTGTGGATCCATTTTAATCTCTTCACTAGATACAACCTGCTCTAGGAAAGTCAAAGCACTCAGCCAAAATTCACAGTTAGGAAATTTTGCATACAATTTCTAATCCTTAAGGGTCTGCAACATAATGCAGAGATTTTTGGCAAGATCCTCATCACTTTTGGAGTACACCAAGATATCATCAATGAAAACTATAATGAACAAATCCAAAAATTGTCTGAATACTTAGTTTATAAGGTCCATAAAAGAAATCAAAGTATTAGTCAATCCAAATGATAAGACCAAGAACTCAGAGTATCCATAACAGGTTTGGAATACAGTCTTGGGAATATTAGCCTTGATAATATTCAATTGATGGTAACTCGAGCAGAGCTCTATTTGTGAGAAACACTTAGCACCTTGAAGCTGATCAAAAAGGTTATTAATCCTAAGAAGAGAGTATTATTCTTCACAGTGACCTTATTAAATTAATGAAATTCTATACACATTTAAGGAGACCCATCTTTCTTTCATATGGAAATCGCAATATCATCCAAAGAAAAAAACACGTGGATAGATAAAACCCTTATCAAGGAGATCTTTTAGTTTCTCCTTTAGCTCTTTCAGCTATGTCAGAGCCATTCTATAAGGAGGATTGGAAATGGTATGAATGTCCGCTAAAAGATTAATCCCAAAGTCTATTTCCCTATCAAGAGGAATTCCAGGAATATTATCAAAAAAAAACTTCAAGAAACTCATTAACAACAGGGACAGACTACAAGGAGGGACTTTCAGAGTTAGAATCCTTAACCCAAACTAGATGATACAATGAACCCTTGGATATTAATTTTTGGTCTCTAAGATAAAAGATAAAGTTCATTTTTGGTGATAGGGAATGCCCCTCCCATTCTATAGTTTGTTTATTTAGGAAATAAAAAGTAACCTTTTGGGTCCTGCAATCCAAAGAAGTATAGCACAAATTAAGATAATCCATCCCCTAGATTACATCAAAATCTACCATATCAAGCTCTATTATATCTACCAACGTCTCCCTTTGAAAGATGGATACCACACAACCCCTATAGACTTTTCTAGCAATAATAGACTCACCCACTAGGGTAGAAACTGAAAAGGGGTTGTAAATACTTCCAGGACTAAAACCAAAGTGTACGGCCATATAAGGAGTCGCATAAGAGAGGGTGGAGACAGGATGAAGCAAGACATAAATATCATAATAGAAAAGTTGTAATATCCAGTGACGACATCAGGGGGTGCCTCAGATTCCTGATAAGTAGATAGTTCATAAAGGTGATTTAGGTCATTCCTATCCATGAAGTGGTACCGTTAGCGGCAGAATCCTGGGAAGTGGCAAAAAAACCTTATTAGCCATAATCGCCACCTTTTTTAGGGTTAGTCTCACTATATGAATTTTGGCCGACCACATCCAAAGCACACATTACTTTAAAAGTGATAAAAACCACGAAGAAGCTTCCTACAAGTACGGCAAGGTAGGGACGATTATGCTACACTAGCCTGAAATTTGGCACCCTATAGGACCACTAACTGATGAGTAAGAATTCCCCTAGTTCTTCTTCTTATGCCATTGCCTACCTTCTTTTCCACTATTCTGTTCACTTGTACCTTGATCTGCAGACTTAAACTTCTTGTTGTGCCTTACCTACACCTCTACCTACTTTTTTTATCATCATCCACTTATTGCATATAAACCACCAACCGAGATATATCTATGTCATTATTCAGCATCGTTTCCTTACATTCTAACACCAAGTCATGACAAAGACTCGAAGAAAACTTCCTTATCCCAGACCTCATACTAGACACAAGATAAGGAGAATGATGGGATAGTTAGGTGAACTTCATTACATGCTCCATAACACTCATATTTCCCTACTTTAGATTCATAAACTCTTCAGCTTTGGCTTTTTCAACTCCTGAGTAAAGAAGTGGTCAAGAAAAGCACTCGAGAACTCTTCTCACACCATTGGCTCAACATATTCACCCCTTAGCTTTTTCCACTCCTCATACTACTTATAAACCAGCTCTTTCAACTGATATGTTATGACTTCTATACCCTCTAAATCCCTAGCATGCATAACTCTAAAGATATTTTCCATATCATTAATAAATCCCTAAATATCCTCCTTAACTTTGGAACCTATGAAAGTCAGAGGATTCAACCTCATAAACTAGTTAACTCAAGTGACCTATGACGAATAAACATTCTCAGGCTAAAGAGACTACATTGCCATAATTTGAGCAAGCATATAGATGGACTGAAACTCAGCATTCAAGATATCTCTCTAAATGGACTGAGTATGAGTAACACTAGCCCAAAAAGCTTGAGAATAACTGGTAAGGATCGGTGAAACCCCAGGTACAGAAGTGAAGTCAGAAGTACGGGCTCCACACCGAGTCTACATTCCATGAGTAGGGCAAACATAATTTACATTAGCCTGTAACGCTTCGAATCTGGTACCAGGAATGCCACATGATGTCCATGACCCCGAAGGACCACAAGCTAACCCATGACTGATATCTACAACTAAGCACTAAAAATATACTATAAATATGTAAAATATAAGCTGTAAGGCCGTAAGGTTCAAAACTGTAACATGTCAGATAAAACCAATATCTGAATGGAGTATACAAATACCCAAATCTGAAATAAAGTGTCTAAAACATACTGTAGCCTGAAATCCTCTAAACTTTTTGAAAATTCAGGAGTTGATGGGACATGTACCCAACTAACTCCTAACTACTAAAAATAATGAAATAATCAAATGATAACATCCTCAAATAATGAGGACTCACTGCTGACTCTAACTGCTAAATGTTTGAAATGCTACTGATGCTCTGGAGCTCGTGTCTATGAACCTACTGTAGTAAAACACCATAGCGTGAATGTGTCAGTACAATTGAATTTTCTGGTATACAAGTGAGGTAGGTTCAATAAAAAGGGTTCATACGCATGAACAATACTAACTGACTGTATAACATGATTGTGAGAATACATGCCTGAATAAGTGACTGAGTTTGTGATGATACTAACTACTGAGTCTGAATACTGGCTACATGAGTTACAAATAACTGATATAACTGACACTGATACTGAGTGACTGTGTCTGATAGTCTAAGTTCTGATGGAACTAGCTGAGTTTCGTACTGTACTTAGTGACTGTATCTGACAGTCTAGAATCTGATGGAACTAGCTAAGTTCTATAATATACTGCATTGATTGTAGCTGATAGTCTTGAAATTTGAAGAACTATCTGAGTTATTTTACTGAGACTGAGATCGATACTGTAGGAAGTAGTCATCTAACCGACAAGCCACAAATAAAGTGATATAACTGAGTTGGGGTCTAAATGGTAAACCCAATTGGAAAGGTGTCAACACTGTGCCATTGGTAAGGAAAAATTGTGAGTGACTCCTCATATAATAGGAACTCAAATGTGAATGGTAGGACCCTCATATAGCAGGTTATGCCACCTCATCTACCCTCATATAGTAGGTATGATATCTCAACCAACGCTGGCTACGTAATTCTGGAGCGCAAGGATTGCTTCTAAGAATCATGACCTCTAATACAGGTGATTTCCCATCTTTGGGCTTACTCGATGCTAAATCCTACTCCCATCTAAATAGATACTAAACATGATTAACTAAACTAAACTGGACTGAGTTCACTAAATTCCATTGACTGATAAAATACTACTGATTTCTGATAGCTGATTGAGATTACTGAATTTCTGAGTTTACTGAGTTTTCCTGAGTCATGAGGCTGACTGAGTTCTACTGATCATGGCTTGACTGAGAGTATCTTGACAACATGACACTGGCTCTAGGCACACAGCTAAATTGTTGGGTATAAGTACCCCCAGGACTTGATAGAATGAAACTGCCAAGACATGAAACTTTTGAACACATGATTATAATCAACCATTCATGATGCAATAGTTGGGGATTTCATGAAACACTTGATTCTAATAATCCTGTACATGTAGATGAATGCATTCAGTTACATTAAGGTTTCACAATTCTAGTCTCATAGGCACTTCATCAAATCATCACAAGACATAACATTAGCATGGGAGTCATTTTAAACGTATAGTTATAGCCTAAGTTCATCATGCAAATCAATAAGGGTTCATAAGACTCAATTCTACTCACTTAGTCATTTTATCAAACACATAGGGAGCATGCTTTGATTATTCTATTACCAAGGCATCTAATTATCATAAGTACATTAACCATCTTGCAAAGTAAAGGGTTTATTATGAACATTATATAAATTGTCATATACTCGGACCAATTCTTGAAATTGATAGTCTATATCACGAATCAAAACCCAACAACAACATGAACATAATCAATCCCTAACATAAGCATCATAATTCATAGTTTAAGATTTGATTCTTGAGATTCATGGATGAAAGGAATCAATGAATGAACACTGTGCATACCTTAGCTCGTGATTCTATGAAGATTGATGGTGGAACTTTCTTGAAATTGAATCCTCAATTGAAACCCTAGTTTGTTCTTGAGAGGATTTTGAGAGAAGAGAGTATATTTTGGTTCAATTCGGGTTGAATCCCGTGTTTTTGAATTTTATAGGGATGGTAAATTGACCATTTTATCCTTAAAAATGCGGACAATTAAAGACTGAAAAACTAGGCATCGACGCTACAGGCGATGCGATCATCACTGGCTAGACGTGATTACTAACACGTCGCGCCATGATCGCGTCAAACCTCACTACGTTTTCTAGAAATACCTGCAAAACTATTAAACAACGTGATAGGCTATGTGGTGCACCAATATCGCATTGGTCCACTATTTTACGACTCCAAACATGGTTTAAACGAGTTCCGAAAAATCCAAAACTTGTTCGGGAACACTTATTGACCTTCCTAATCAGGATTTAACAAAAATATAAGACATTAGAGAACATTAAGGTCGCAAAATGAGATTGCAAACTTTTGAAGGCTAAAATAGACTAAGTCTGGAAACTTAGCTAGAATTTCTAGGTATGGGGCCCCTTAACAAGCACAAATAGACTGCATTAAGCTTAGAATTTTGTAGGGTCTCACAATATCTCCCACTTGAGAACATTTGTCCTCGAATTAGACTGACTGAGATGGGGAAAAAGATACACTAAAATACATGCTGAATATGAATAACTGAAATATGATTTCATGACTGACATGACTGATAGGCTGAGCATGTCATACTGAACATGCATATTTGTTGCATGAGTAACTAATTCATGAATGCATGACTGAGTGTTCTGATAAACTGAGTTTTTCACAATGAGAATGCATATCTGATGCATGATTATATGACTGAACTGATACATGAATGCATGACTGAATATGCAATGGTACTTAGTACCAAGTTTGTAATGGAATTCTGAACATGAAACTGAATAAGCTTAAGGAGAACTATTACCTTGAGTTGAGTTTGAGCTTGTGGAGAAGAGGTAAGGGTACTTGGCCTGATAAGGGTACTAGAGGAACTTGTTTGTTCCTTAGTCTATGAGTCTGATAATCTAAGATTTTGACTAGGATCTCTTCATGAGAGAGGTTATTCTAAACATCAATGCTCTTAATAGGGACTATAACTGATGGGTCACCTATGTACTTCTTGAGCAAAGAGACATGAAAGACTGGATGGACTGAAGCTAGATCTAAAAGCAATTGAGCTCATAAGCTACCTTGCCAAAACGACAGAGAATTTGGAAGGGAACGATATATCGGGGACTCAGCTTTCCCTTTTTGCTAAATCTCTTTACTGCTTTCCCTTCTTGCCGAATCTCTTTACTCTTTTTATGGGAGAGATATTGAGGTAGACAAATTCACCAATGTCAAACTCGAGATTCTTTTTATGCACATCTGCATAAGACTTCCATCAGCTCTGACCATCCCAGAGTCTTTCTCTAATCAACTGGCCTTTTTCTAAGGCATCGAATACTAAGTCAGGCCCTATGACTAAGTCCTCACTAACTTCGAACAAAACGATTGGAGATCTGCACCTCCTACTATAGAGAGTTTCGAATGGATCCATCTGAATACTAGAAAAATAGATTTTGTTGTATGCAAACTCAATCAAAGGCAAGTGGTCATCCCAACTTCCGTTGAAATCAATTGCACATGCACGCAACATATCTTCTAAAGTCTGAATGGTCCTTTCTGCTTGACCATCTTTCTGAGGATAAAAGGTTGTACTGAGATGAACTTGGGTACCAAATCCCTTTTAGAATGCTTTATAGAAGTGAGAGGTGAACTGGGTACCTCTATCTGAGATAATAGACAATGGAATACTGTGCAATATCACCAACTCCTTGATATAGAGATTGGCGTAATCCTCGGCCGAATAAGATGTATGAACTAGAAGAAAATGAGCTAATTTAGTCATCCTAACTACAATGACCCAAACTGAATCATGCTGACGACTAGTACAAGGCAAACTCATCACGAAGTGTATGTTCACTTTTTCCCATTTCTAGGTGGGAATAATGAACTCCTGCATAGGAGCACTAGGTTTCTGATGCTTTATGTTAACCTGTTGACATATAGAGCACTTAGCCATAAAATCTGCAATATCTTTCTTTATCCCACTGCACCAATAGATCTGCCGCAAGTCGCGGTACATCTTAGTGGCCCCTTGATGAATGGAGTATCGTGCACCATGCACTTCTGCAAGAATTTGTTTCCTCAAGTCATCTACACCTGGAACATATAGACGACCCTGATAACACAAAACATCATCTCTCCCTTAGGAGAAAACCTCTACTTTCTGATCTTTGATTGACTCTTTCAACTTGACTAGACTGGGATCTGTATCCTGATTTTCTTTCACCTTAAATACTAGAGATGATTCTGAGCTATTTTATACCCATTCATTACCATCTGCTGAATCGACTAAGCGGACACCTAGTCTGGAAAGTAGATAAACTTCCTGAGCTAACTTCTTTTTACTGCCCTCAACATGAGCAACACTATCCATAAACAGTCTACTGAGAGTGTTGGCCACTGCATTGGCCTTTCCCAGATGATAGAGGAAACTCATGTTGTAATCTTTAAAGAGCTCTAACCACCTTCTCTGATGGAGGCTGAGATATTTTTAAGAGAATACGTAATGAAGGCTTTTATGATCTGTGAAGAAATCTACATAAACATCATATATATAATGCCTCCAAATCTTCAAGTCAAATACTACCGCTGCTAACTCAAGATCATAAGTAGGATAGTTCTTCTCATAGGGTTTAAGTTATCTGGAGGAATAGGCTATGACCTCACCATGCTACATAAAGAGACAACCCAAACCTACTCTAGATGAATCAGAATACACTACGAACCCATCTGGACCATCTGGTAATACTAGAACTGGAGTTGAGGTAAGTTGAGTCTTCAACTCATGAAAACTCTTCTCGTAAGGAGCTAACCACTGAAACTTGACTTTCATCTGAGTCAATCTGGACATATGGATGCAATAGAATAAAATTCCTCAACGAACCATCTGTAATAGGTAGCCAACTCCTGATATCTGATAGAGAAATAGAGCGAGGCTAGTTTCTTAATACTAAAGTCTTTTGAGGATCAACTCTAATGCCATCACCGAAAACAATATGATAAAGAAATGCTACTGACCTTATCCAAAATTTGCACTTATTGAATTTGGTGAACAACTGATGATTTTTGAGAGTCTGCAATACTATTCTGAGATATTCTGTATGATCAGGATCACTGTGGGAAAAGACAAGAATGTCATCTATAAGGACTATGAGGAACATGTCCAAGTACTACTTGAAAACACGGTTCATCAAGTCCATGAAGGCTGCTGGAGCATTGGTAAGACCAAAGGACATGACTAAGAATTCAAAGTAATCATAACGAGTGAGGAAGGTTGTTTTCGTAATGTCACATTCTCTAACTCTGAGCTGATGATAGCTTGATCTAAGGTCTATATTAGAGAAATATCTAGCACCCTGAAGTTGGTCAAACAAGTCATCGATTCTGGGAAGTAGAAACTTGTTTTTTACCGTGACTTTATTCAACTGACCACAGGGATATGTTGGGTCTGATGAATCCCTTCTCTAGGAGATTCTTTAACTATTTTTTTAATTATCTAATTTTTTTTGGTGCTATTCTATATGGCAAAATAAATATGGGTTCAGTATTTGGAAGAAGATCAATACCGAAGTCTATTTCCCTTTCGGGAGGAATTCTTGGAAGATCTTCAGAAAAGATATCTGAATATTCATTCACTACTGGGACTGATTCGATACTGGGAGTTTTGGAGATAGTGTTCTTAACTCGAACAAGATGATAGACACAACCCTTAGATATCATTTTCCATGCCTAAAGGTACGAAATAAGCTAACCTCTAAAAACCTAAGTACTACCCCTCCACTCTAAGGCGGATTCATTCAAAAACTAAAACTAAACTATTCTATCTCTGCAGTCGACTATGGCATAGCAGGATTGAAGTCAATCCATACCGAGAATGACATCAAAATCAGTCATCTCTAATTTGACTTAGTCTGCTGAAATGAATTTCTGAGATATCATTACTGGATAGTTCCTATATACCCATTGAGCTATGATGGTTTTACCCACTGGGGTAGAGATTGAGAAGGGATCTACTAGAAATTTAGCACTGACTCCGAAATCAACAACTATATAGGGAGTAACAAAAGACAAAAAAGCTCTTGGATCTCGCAAAGCGTAAACATGAAAGTAAAAGATTTGTAACATACCAGTAACCATATTAGGAGAATTTTCCTAATCCTATCGGTACTAAAGAACATAAAGTCTATTTGGGCGTTTCCCACTAGTAGCACTGGAGGTGGCTCCCTGCTAATTCGGGCGATCGAACTGAGCTGAGGAACGATTAATCTAACCCTAAGGACGTAGCTGAGGGTAATATCTAACTCTGTGGCCTGGTTTTACACACCCAAAACAAATACCACTGCCCGCTCTGCAAGTACCCTAATGGTGCTTGCCACAAGTCTGACAAAGGAGATATGTTCGGGCACTACTAAAACTGCCCTGAGACTTAGAGCTTGGCACTCTATCTCTGTTGCCGTCTCTAAATTTCAGTGCTGGAACACTGTCTAAGGAAGGAGCTGGAACAGATGACTTAGCACAAAACTGATAACGATTCCCTCTTTCTGACTTAGGCTGAGCAAAGTTGAAACTACCTATCCTTGATTTCTTATTTTGCTTCTCTCTTATCTTAATCTTTTACTGTTCTATCTGTTGAGCATGGATCATAAATCTATGTCCATCTCACTAATCAACATTGCAGATCTGCACTTATTGAACACACTATCATTCACCCAAGAAACAAACTTACTTATCTTAGCTCAGTTGTCTGCCACTACATAAAGATCATATCTACCTAGTTGAGTAAACATAAGGGAATACTCTTTCACTATCATGTTTCCCTACCTGAGTTTGATAAATTCTAACACCTTAGCTTCCTTCAGCTCTAGGGGAAAGAATCTATCAAGAAAGGCGGTGGCAAACTCATCCCACTCTATAGGCCCTGCATCTCTAGCCCTCTCTACTTTCCAATGTTTGAACCATGTGTGAGATACATCCAGCAACTGATATGCATCTATCTTCGCACTCTCAACAACGGTAACCCCATGATATTGGTAACCTTCTAAACCTGGTTATGGAATTCTTGAGGGTCCTCATCTGACTTAGACCCAAAAAGGATGGAGGATTCATTCGGGTGAAGACCTGAATCTTGGCTATAGCTAAATTGGTCACTGGGTTGGACAGAATGATAGCTGGTCATTGATTCTAGGTAGTAACTGAATTAGTAAGAGTAGTGAATGCAGCTCTGAACTCTGCATGAGAAACATGTTCGTCCAAGGGATCTTCTTGGATGGGCTAAGGGACTGACTGATTCTCATTTCTTCTTTTTGGAGGCATGTTCTGTAAAGGAAAAAAGGAGAAATACATTAGACAGAGAGATTCACTTTAGCTCATGCTCACTGGCACGACCTGAATAATGAAATAACAGAAAATATTCCTAGAACATCTTATAGCCTCCTATACATAAATGTGGTGCGCAACACACCCTCGCACAAGACTCAAGTAGATGCGGCTTTTCAAACTTTCTAGGACACTATTGAACCTTTGGCTCTGATACTAAGTTTGTAACGCCCTAAATCTGGTACCCAGAATGCTACACAGTTCCCATGACCCCAAAGGACCACAAGCTAACCCATGACTGATATCTATAATTGAGCAATGAAAATATACTGTAAATATGCGTAATATAAGTTGAAAGGCCGTAAGGTTCAAAACTGTAACATGTCTGATAACAACAATATCTGAATGGGGTATAGAAATACCCAAATCTGAAATAAATTGTCTAAAACATATTGTAGTCTGAAAGCCTCTATCTTGTATGAAAATTATAGAGGTGATAGGACATGTCCCCAACTAACTCCTAACTACTAAAAATAATGAAATAATCAAATGATAACATTCTCGAATGATGAGGACTCACTACCAACTCTGAGTGCTGAATGTATGAAATGCTACTTATGATTTGGAGCTCGTGTCTCTGAACCTATGGTAATAAAATACCATAGCGCGAATGCATCAGAATGATTGACTATACTGGTATGCAAGTGAGGTAGGCTGAATGCAAAGGGTTCATATGCATGAACAATACTAACTGAATATATAACATGAACGTGAGAATACATGCATGAATAAGTGACTGAGTTCGTGATGATACTGACTGCATAAGTTACGAATAACTGGTATAACTAATATAACCGATACTAATACTGAGTGACTGTGTCTGATAGTATAAGTTCTAATGGAACTAGCTAAGTTTCATAATGTACAGAGTGATTGCATCTGACAGTCTAGAATCTGATGGAACTAGCTGAGTTTTGTACTGTACTGAGTTGACTGTATCTGACAGTCCTAAAATCTGAAGAACTATTTAAGTTCTTTTATTGAGATTGTGGGAAGTAGTCATCTAACCAACATGCCCCAAATAAAATGATATAACTAAGTTGGGGTCTAATCTGTAACCCTAATTGGAAAGGTAAGGACAAGTTGTGAGTGATTCATCATATAATAGGTACTCAAACGATAATGGTGGGAACCTTATATAACAGGTCAATCCATCTCATCTACCCTCATATAGCAGATATGATGTCTCAACCTAAGCTCGCTATGTAGTTCTGGTGCACAAGGATTGCTTCTAAGAATCACACCCTATAATAACAGGTGAGTTTCCATCCTTGGGCTCACTCAGTGCTAAATCCTACTCCCATCTGAATAGACACTGAACATGATTAACTGAACTGAACTGGACTGAGTTCACTAAATTCTGTTGACTGATAGAATACTACTGATGTCTGATAACTGACTGAGATTAATGAATTTTTGAGTCTACATAGTTTTCTTGAGTCATGAGGCTGACTAAGTTCTACTGAACATGGCTTGACTGAGAGTATCTTGACAACATAACACTGGCTCTAGGAATCGATAGAATGAAACTGACAAGACATGACACTTCTTGAACACATGATAATAATCAACCATTCATGATGCAATAGTTGGGGATTTCATAAAACACTTGATTCTCATAATATTGTACATTTAGAGGAATGCATTCAATTACATCATGGTTTCACAATTCTAGTCTCATAGGCACTTCATCAAATCATCACAAGACATAACATTAGCATGGGAGTCATTTTGAACATATAGTTATAGCCTAAGTTCATCATGCAAATCAATAAGGGTTTACAAGGCACAATTCTACTTCCTTAGGTATTTTATCAAACACATAGGGAGCATGCTTTGGTTATTCAATTATCAATGCATATAATTATCATGAATACATTAACCACCTTGCAAGGTGAAGGGTTTATCATGAACATTATATAAATCATCATATACTAAGATCAATTCTTGAAATTGATAGTCTATATCACGAATCAAAACCCAACAACAACATGAACATAATCAATCCTTAACATAATCATCATAATTCATAGTTTAAGAGTTGATTCTTGGGATTTATGGACGAAAAAAATCCATGAATGAACATTGTGCATACCTTAGTTTGTGATAACACTGTGAATTTGAATCCTCAATGGAAACCCTAGTTTCTTCTTGAGAGGATTTTGAGATAACAGAGTATATTTTGGTTCAATTGAGGCTGAATCCCATCTTTTTGACTTATATAGAGATGGGAAATTAACCCTTTTGTCCTTAAAAATAAGGACAGTTAAAGACTAAAAAACTGGGCAACAACGTTACAGGTGACGCAATGCGTCACTAGCTCGGCGTGATTACTGGCGTATTGCGCCATGATCGCGTCAAGCCTCAGTACTTTTTTTGGCAATCCCTGAAAAACTGTTAACCAATGTGATAGATGATGCGGCACGCCAATATCGTATTGGTCCACTATTCTGCAATTCCAAACGTAGTTTAAATGATTTTCGAAAAATCTGAAACTTGTCTGGGAACACTTATTGACCTTCCTGATCAGGATTTAATGAAAATATAGGCCATTAGAGAACATTATGGTCGCAAAATGAGATTGCAAACTTTTGAAGGCTAAAATAAACTAAGTCTGAAAACTTAGCTAGAATTTTCTAGGTATGGGACCCCTTAATAAGCACAAATGGACTGAATTAAGCTTAGGATTTTGCGAGTTCTTAGATAGCCCTAATTGGTATGGAGGTTCAAACTAAGTTCCTAAACCTGTCAGATCATTTGGGAGGCATGATTTGAAATGTGAATAAGCCAGGAATTAGAGAAGATTCATTATAATTTGAATCTCTAGCATAAAATAGAACACAAAAAGAAAAACATTCCTAAATTCCTCTCCCCTTTATAAGTGCGGGATGTTACACACTCATACATAGGAATCTAATCGACACGACTTATGGACACCCTGGGACTCAGAACCATGTGTTAAGATTGTCATGAACACATCTGAGGCCTTAGATGCGATGGGTACCTCAAGCCAACTAAGGCTTGAGATGGCCTCTTAACCTTACATCATAAGCATAGTAATATAAAGAAACTACAGAAGCCAACCCATAAAACAAAAAAGTCTGATAAATAATAAAATATAGTTTAAAAAACAAATCTAAATCTAGAAATAATAACCCAATATTATTGATAAGACTCTACCCATAAAATATCTACTGAGTCGGGATATGGACCCGACTATGCTAAAAGAAAAGAAACAAAAGTACTAAAACCAAAAAGGCTAAAATAAAAGAAGTCCTTCTTGATGATGGAGGGCTCATCACTTTACCAGATGTCCAAAGGGAATACCAAATCACCTAGCACTGTATAATGTCATAAGAAAAGGCCTTTTAACTTGTATTATAAAATGATGTAGCATTTGGGGATGGTAAGTATAGAGGTAGTAGCATGCAACCCAAGGAAAGGGATAAGGTATGAAGTTCACCAAAATCAGTCATAAAACACTTATTGAACAACCATCAAGATAATAGTATATTAGGGTAGGGGCAAAGGACATGATACATGAGCATTTGAAATTTAGTCCTAAACTTTAAGACCTCATAATTTATGTTAGACTCTCCCTTGAGATAAATGGTAATTTTTAACTTGAACCATTATAAGGGATGTTAATAGAATATTTTGGGAGAGTTTTGGAATTTTAGGAAAGCACTTGGGGTCATTTTAAAACCCCAAACTAGTAAGCTACTATGATAAGGTTATGGCAGGCTGCCTAGCCTCTGTGATAGTGGTGTGGAATGCTGGCTAAGCTCCATGATAGCAGTGTGTCCATGCTACTAGGCAAAATTTACCTTATTTTATTTTTTTCAATTGGGTTAAGGGATTTTTGGTCCTTAACCCTACTAAACAACTTTAAAGCACATTTATTCCATATTACTCATTAGTTATGAACATATTATCATTGTTTTTCTCCTTTTCAACTCTCAAGAAAAGAAAAATATAATAATATGGGTTTTGTCCACTAGAAAATTTCCTAGAATTTTGGTTACATGATCTAGTACGACTCATGGGTATGAGTTGTATATTAGGGTACGGATGGTATGGTACTATCATACACTATACAGTATCGATTGGTGGGATGTATTTAGTCACTGGAATTGGTATGATTTGGAATTATACGAGTCGTATCGGTGGATATGGGTTATTTAGTTTGGGTTTTTCCTTAACTTAATCTAAGACTTGGTTACTTAAGTTAGGTCTAAGTATGAGTGGATCACTATGATATGTAAGTCAAGGTACGAATCATACCAGGGACTCGTATAATGGACAATGTTCAATCTTCTTGGTATTTTATTCTTCTAGGGGTACGGGTTGAAAGTACGGATCATATGTTATGGATATGACTTGGTTGATGAGTCATATACTAGATAGTTTTGGGTCCAATGGTTGAGGCTTAGGATACGAGTAGAAGGTACCACTCGTATCGAAGGGTACGACTCGTGTGGGATAGTCTTATCCCTATGATGGGATTTTGTGCAGCTTAAGTGGGGGTAATTCTTGACATTTTCTTACCTAACTTAATAAGACCCCACAACTTCTAACTCACTTAAAAGAGTATTTACCCTATAATTATGTTCATTAAATACATAGAAACTCTTCTTAAACACCCTTTAATTCTCTCAAAAAACTTTTTGGGCAAGGGAAGCTAGGGTTTCATCTTAAGGACTAATTAGGGATATTGTCGGTGATTTCTCTCTGTCTACTTTGTCAATTAAGGAATGTTCCCTTCCCTCATTGTTTGTTTCAACTAAAGGCATGGTTTTTATATGATGTTTTCATGGTTTCATTATTGTATGATTTAGGTTTTCAAATATGATTTGGGGGGTTTTGTTATAAATGATTGGATATGGTTTCCTATGGTTTTAATTATGATTTTGTATGAATTAATGGCAATTTTAAATGCTTAGTTTTATGGGAATGGTTAAATGGTAAATTGAATTGGTTTTGGTTACCTTAGGCCCCCAATGTGTTTGACAAAATGCCTATAAAAATGTTTTCATTGCATTGATGTATTTTTAATAGATCTCTTGCTTTTTTTTAACTTGGTAAAGGAATTCTAAATTATTTAATGGTTTTTAAAGGTTGTTAACTAAATTGTAATTCTTGTAGGATACATGGGAATCCCCTAGTGGTTTCACATGGTAAATTGAAGGGTACATGGGAATCCCTTAATCTATAAATAGATAGATGTGGACAATACTTGTAATTTATAGCCGATATAATGATACCACTACTTGGTTGGTAATGGTTTTAATTAGGTGATAATAGCTAAAGTGTGATAGCTAACCTTGAAGGTGTTATTCCAATGGACGATCACTGGAAACTTATGTTTCCCGACATGAGGATGTCCTTAGTATCCATATATTTAAGGGGTATCCATATATTTAAGGGGTACATAGGAATCCCCTATTACATGTATAAATGTATCATATAGAGCGACGGGTACACGAGAATCCCCTACTCTTATAGTATCTTTGGTTCTTGCGGCTACAAGCATCAGGGCCGGTTCAGGTGATTACATTGGACCTATATAGCTCGTGGGTGGTTCTATGATGGTTAAGCTACACATGCCCAGGATTAATGATTTCAAATGCATGCTAAACCCGATTCCCTTTCTCGACATGGTTATATATATGTGTCTGTGGTTGTATGCATTATGGATGGTTTTAATTGATTTTTGTGAATCACATTATTTTATTCTTATCCTGAGTTTATGTTAGTGATCACTCCCTAACCCTTCTTTGGGCCGTTGTATTCCTATGCTATGCATAAACCGATTGTTCTACTCCTTTTACATAGTGATTGACTCGAGGATCAACATCTGGACTGAAGTGGTGAGCTTCGATCCTTTTTAAAGGCTTTATTTTATGTTTATGATATTTTTAGACACTTTGATTTTATTTTGGATATTAGTTTTGGCTATGGTAGGTGGCATGTCACTACAGGTTATTTTTACTCTTTTGGTTAGAGACTTTGTGGTACTATTGAGGGTTGGTATAGGAGAGATCTATATTGGTGTTAGCCTTGGCATTGGAATAGGCTGGTGGGATGACATCATTAGACATAATTTCTCACTATTCCAGCATATTTTATTTTGGGATTAATTATATATCTTTTGGAACTCATTCGGTTATGGCTTGGTTTATGGCCTTTGTTATGGGATGGTTGGACTCAGTTGGATCAGTCATGGTAGTGATCCTATCCCAGAGTATTTATGTCAACTATTATGATATCTTATTATATGTTCAAAATTTAGCCCATCAAAGGGTGCATAAGGTGGTTGTGTTAGGTAATAGGTAGCGGTCCCCAGTCCTGGTTGAACTTAAGATGCCCATTACTACTAGGACTTGGTTCAGGTTGTGTCAAGTTCGTATTATAGCCTTAGGTTTATGGTCAATAAGGATTCCACAAAGCCGTGTTGAGTAGAGTCTCTTTTAGGGATGTGTAGCACACCACACTCATAAGGGAGAGGCTATAGGGTATTTAGGAATGTTTCACATTCTTGGTATTCTATTTTCAAGCTTGGAGTCTAAGTACCGGAATCTTTTCCAATCCTTGTTTGTTCATCTTTTAGATCATGCCTCATAAATTTGAAATACAAGGAAATTCTTCTGTTCCCTCTAGGGATAATGCTAAAGGGATATGCACTACGTCTGGAGTTCATCTTTAATCTTAGGGTCCCATTGCCGATTGTACTAGAGTTCTTCCTATTCCAACTAGCTCTTCTCAGGTCCCTCAGGGCAACATGACAAATGCAGAATTTCATCAATCTATCTATATTATTTATTAGATGGTCGATGCTCAGGCTGAGCGGGGTACGACTGGTGCTTTATCTGCTGAGGCCACAAAGTTTGGCTAATTAATAAAGATGGGTCCTCCTACTTTTATTGGAGTAAACGTAGAAAAGGATCCACAAGGCCTCTTGGATGAAATAAAAAAAATATTTCGCATAATGCAGGCTACCAATGTGGAGGGGTAAACTTTAAAGCTTATCAACTTAAATATAGTGCATATTAGTGGTATAAAGAGTGGGACAGGGATAGGGTAATGTGGAAAAATTAGTCTTGTAGGATAATTTTTCTAAGTCCTTCTTAGATCATTTCTTTTCTCAAGAGCTGAAGAAAGAAAAGATGCAGGAGTTTGTGAACCTCAAACAGGGGAGAATATCTGTAAAGAAGTATACCCTAAAATTCCATCAATTGTCAAGGTATGCTCTAGGTTTGGTGACTGATATACGGGCGATAATAAGGAAGTTTGCCTCTGGTTGAATCAGGATTTGATATTGGAAAGCAAGACTACTTTGCATATTAAGGATATGGATATCTCTAGATTGACTATTCATATGTAGTAAGTGGAGAAGGAAAAAAAAAAGCAAGCGGAGTTCAGAGATAGAAAGAGAAAAAGGGGTTATTTTTCTGATTAGGGAGGTGCTCAGTCTCCGGGTGGTCAGGATGGAGGCAAGTGGTAGAAAAAGAAGTGGAGAAGTTCTGGTTCCTTCTCTACGGATAGTGCCCCTTACCCAAAGCAGTCAGGAGACAGACGTCCGCAAGGTGGTGATAATTTCTGAGCATAGAGTGCCCAATCTCAGGAAAGCAGAGCTCAGTTGATTTCTTCATGCCTTTCTTATCAGTTCTATGGTCGACCTCATTGGGGTTATTGTGATGAAGAAAGGGATAAATATTCCAAGTGCGGCCAGCCAGGTTAAATGGTCAGGAATTGTCTGATTAATAAGGTTGCTACAGGGGAAAATAAGGTTCATGTGGCTTCATCTTCTGCTCCTGCACCTGGTGATACCGCATTTGCTTCTGTTACTAATCTTAGTTCTGGTGTTGGTCGGAACAGGTTGTATGTTTTAGCATCTTGATAGGAATATGAGGTATCACCTGATGCTGTTACTAGTATGTTACAGCTCTTTTATCATGATGTATATTATTTTCTTAATCTAGGGTCCACTCTCTTTTATGTGACTCCTAATATGGTTGTATATTTTGGTTTTGATCATGAAGTAATTTTGGATCTTTCTTCTATTTCTACCTGGTAGGAGACTCGATTATTGCTAAAAGAGTCTATAGGGGGTGTATGGTATCCACTAGTAATAAGTAGACTTTGGTGGATCTATTTGAATTGGGTATGGTGGATTTTGATGTAATATTGGGTATGAATTGGTTTCATTTTTGTTATGCTTCCTTAGACTGTCGAACCTAAAATTTTATCTTTAGGTTCCTTGGTGAGCCAGTTATAGAATGGAAGGGTGGTTTTTTAGCTCCTAGGGATGATTTATTTCTTATCATAGTGCTCAGAGGTTAATATCCTAGGGGTGTCTTTATCACTTGGTTTGGGTTAAAGATTCTACCTCGGAAGGTTCTTCCTTACAGTCAGTTCTGGTGGTTCATGAGTTTCCAGATATCTTTCCAGATGATCTTCCTAGTTTTTCTCTGAAAAGGGAAATAGAGTTTGGTATTGATTTGCTTCTAGACACTCATCAAATTTCTGTTCCTTCGTATAAAATAGCTCTGGCTGAGTTGAGGGAACTCAAGAAGCAACTTAAGGATCTTCTGGATAAGAGGCTTATTCATTTTAGTGTATCTCTGTAAGTTGCACCGGTGTTGGTCATACGCAAGAAGGATGGATCCCTTCAAATATTAATTGAATGCATGCAATTTAATAAAGTAACGATCAAGAACAAGTATCATCATCCCCAGATAAATGACTTGTTTGATCAGTTTCAAGGTGCTAAGTTCTTTTCCAAAATAGATCTTTGGTCTAGGTACCATCAACTTAAGATTAGGGAAGTGGATATCCCTAAGATGGTTTTTCGTACTCGGTATAGGCACTTTGAGTTTTTGGTGATGTTATTTGGATTGATTAATGCCCCGATGATATTTATGGATCAGATGAACAAGGTATTCAGGCAATATTTTGATCTCTTTATCATTGTGTTTATTGATGACATTTTGATTTATTCAAAGATTAAGGTGGATCATGCTACTCACCTCCGTGGGGTGCTGCAGACCTTAAAAGAACAATAATTGTATGCCAAATTCTCTAAATATGACTTTTGGTTGAACGCTGCAAATTTCTTGGGTCATATTATTTCTAACGAGGGGATCATAGTGGATTCGCAAAATGTTGTTGTGGTTAAGAGATGGCCTAGACCTACGACTCTATCTGATATCTAGAGCTCCTAGGGTTTAGCTGGGTATTATATGTGATTTGTGGAAAGTTTCTCGTCGATAACTGCTCCTTTGACTAAGTTAACTCAGAAGAAGATCAAGTTTTTGTGGTCAGATGCTTGTGAAGGGAGTTTTGAGAAGTTGAAGGATAGTCTAACTTCAACTCCAATTCTGACTTTGCTGGAAGGCAATGATGGGTTCGTGGTTTATTATGATGCATATCGGGTAGGGCTTGGTTGTGTTTTGAGGCAGTATGGGAATGTGATTGCGTATGTTTCCAGGCAGTTGAAGGTGCATGAGAAAAACTATCCTACTCATGATTTAGAGTTGTTGGAGGTGGTATTCGCTTTGAAAATCTAGTGGCATTATCAGTAAGGTGTCTACATGGATATTTTTTCTGATCATAAGATGCTAAAGTATGGGTTCACCTAGAAGGAGCTTAATCTCAGGAAGAGGAGATGGCTTACGCTCCTTAAATACTATGATATGATTATTCACTAACACCCAGTTAAAGCTAACATGGTTGCTCATGCTCTTAGCAGGTTGTCCATAAGGAGTTTGACTCACGTAGAAAAAGAAAAGCAGGAATTAGTGAAGGATATTCATTGTTTGGCTAATCATAGAGTTCGACTCTTGGAATTTGAAAATAGTGTAATGGTGCAAGTGGTTCGATCATCTCTTGGTGTAGAGGTTAAGGAGAAGCAAGATCTAGATCCTATCTTGATGAAAATCAAGATTGATGTTGGTGGAAAAAAAATAGTGGTGTTTGATATCAATGGCGATGGAACATCATGGTACCAAGTAAGGTTGTGTGTTCCTAATGTGGATGGTTTGTGACAAAAAAAATTGGCTGGAGTGAGTAAATCGCACTATATTGTTCATCCCGGTTCGATGAAGATGTATCATGAACTCAAAAAGATCTATTAGTTGAACGGTATGAAGAAGAATGTGTTTGATTTTGTAGCCAAATGCATGGTTTGTCAACAAGTTAAGGTTGAGCACATGAGGCCTTTTGGGTTGTATCAAGAAATTGAATTACCGAATGGAAATGAGAGGTAATCAATATGGATTTTGTTACCGATCATCCTTAGTCTCAGAACCAATTTAATTCAATTTGGGTCTTAGTGGTTAGGATGACAAACTCTGTTCACTTCTTGCAAGTGAGAACTATCTTTTTGATAGAGGAGTATGCAAAGTTGTATCTTCAGGAGATTGTGAACCTTCATGGGGTTCCTATTTCGATTATTTTTTGCCATGGCACGCAGTTTACATCTCACTTCTGGTGGTCTTTCCAAAAAGTATTGGGAACTAAGGTTAGTTTGAGTACTGTTTTCTACCCAAAGACGGATGGACAAGTGGAGAAAACTATTCTGACGTTGGAGGATATGCTTCAGGCGTGTGTGATTAATTATGGTGGCAATTGGGTTGAGCATTTATCTCTGCTAGAGTTTTCTCACAATAATAGCTATCATTATAGTATTAGTATGGCCACTTTTGAGGAATTGTATAGTCGGAGGTGTAGATCTCCTATTGGGCTGTTTGAGCTTGGTGAGACGGATATATTTGGTCCGAATTTGGTGTATCAAGCTATGGCGAAGGTCAAGGTGATTCGAGATAGGCTTAAGGCTGCCCAAAGTCGCCAAAAGACCTATACGGTTGTTTGGCGTAGAGACTTAGATTTTGACGTTAGGGATAAGGTATTCTTAAAGGTATCTCGCTGAAAAAGGAATCTCAGTCCCCGATTCATTGGTCTTTATGAGGTTTTGCGGAGGGTTGGCAATGTTGCTTATGAATTGGAGTTGCCTTCTATTTTAGGCATGTTTCATCTGATATTTCATGTTTCAATATTTATGAAGTGCATTGGTGATCCTTCTTCGATTGTTCCTTTAGAAGGATTGGGTATATCAAATTTTGTCTTATGAAGAGATCCCGATCGAGATCTTAGATGGGCAGGTTTATTTGTTACAGACCAAGGATGTGGCCTTAGTTAAGGTCTATGGCAGAATCACAGAGTGGAAGAGGCTACTAGGGAAGCGGAAGAGGACATGAAGTCCAAATATCCTCTCTTGTTTTCTACTCCTAGAATTCGTGCGAAAGGTATGTGTTCTTCAACATACTCTTGTTTTCAAATTTTGTTAAAGGAAAGATTTAGATCTTTGCATCTTTGTTTTCTAATATGGTTACAAGTTAGAAACAATGTTTGATCATGCAAATGACGTTGCGTGTGGCTACCCCTACCATGTTCATCATTTGGGGACGAATGTTCCTAGTGGGGAGACTATAATATCCTGGGTTTTGTCCCTTAAAAAATTTCCTAGAATTTTTGTCACTGGACCTAATACGACTTATGGGTATGAGTTGTATATTGGGGTACGGGTGGTATGGTCTGATCGTAAACTGACTAGTGTTGATTGGTGGGATGGATTTAGTCACTAAAATGGTTATGATTTGGGATGATACGAGTCGTATTGGTGGATACAGGTCATTTAGTTAGGGTTTTTCTGTAACATAATTTGAGACTCGGTTACTTATGTTTGGTCTGAGTACGAGTGGCTCACCATGAGCCGTAAGTCAGTATGAATCATAGTAGGGACTCATATAATAAAAAGTGTTCAATCCTCTTGGTATTCTATTCTGCCAAGGTTACGGGTTGAGAGTACAGAACATATGCTGTAGATACGAGTTGGTTGGATGAGTCGTATATTGGCCAGTGTTAGGTCCAAGGGTTGAGGCTTAGGATACGAGTGGCGTGTACTACTTGTATCGAAGGTACGACTCGTGTAGGACAGACGTATCCCAGTGATAAGATTTTGTGCAACTTATGTGAAGGTATTCTAGGAATTTAATTACTTAAATAGGACCCTGCAACTTCTAATTCACTTGGAAGAGTATTTACCCCATCATTCTATTCATTAATACTTAGAAACTCTTCTTAAATACTCTCTAATTCTCTCAAAAATCTTTTGGGCAAGGAAAGTTAGGATTTCATCTTAAAGACTAATTTGGGGATCTTGTTGGTGATTTCTCTCCATCTACTTTGTCAATTAAGGCATGTTCTCTTCTCTCATTGTTAGTTCCAACTAAAGTCTTGGTTTTTTAATAATGTTTCATGGTTTCATTGTTGTATGATTTTGGTTTTCAAATATAATTTGGGGATTTTTGTTATAAATGATTGGATAGGGTTTCCCCTGGTTTTAATTATGTTTTTATATGCATTAATGGTGGTTTTGAATTCTTGGTTGCAAGATAATGGTTAAATGGTAATTGGAATTGGTTTTGGTTACACTAGGCCCCCAATGTGTTTGACAAAATTCCTATAAGAATGTTTTCATTACATTGATGTATTTTTAATGGAACTCTTCTTGTTTTAACTTGGTAAAGGAATTATCAATGGTTTAATGGTTTTGAAAGGTTGTTAACTAAATGCTAATTCTTGTAGGGCACATGGGAATCCCCTAAGTAGTTAAACATGGTAAATTGAAGGGCACATGGGAATCCCATAATCTATAATGGATGGATATAGTCAATACTTGCATGTTATAGTCGGTATGAAGATACCACTACTAATGGACTTGGTTAATAAATGGTTAATAGTTTGAGTGGTTGGTAATGGTTTTAATTGGGCGATAATGGCAGGAGTGTGATAGCTAACCATGAAGGTGTGAGTCCAATGGAAGAACACTAGAAACTTGTGTTTGCCAACATGAGGATGGCCTTGGTGTCCATATATTTGAGGGGTACATGGGAATCCCCTATTACTTGTATATATGTATCATATAGAGCGACAGGTACATGGGAATCCTTTACTCTAATGGTATTTCTGATTCGTGCATCTACACACATCAGGGCCCGTTTAGGGGTTTAACTGGACCCATATAGCCTATGAGTGGTTCTATGATAGTTAAGCTACACATGCCCAGGATTAATGATTTCTAGTGCACTCTAAACCTAATTCCCTTTCTCGACATGGTTATATAATTACATGCGTGATTGTATGAATTATGGATGGTTTTTCTTGGTTTTTATGAATGGAATTATTTTATCTTTATTCTGAGTTCATGCTAGAGATGACTCGCTAACCCATTTTTGGGCATCTGTATACCCATACTATTCAAGAACCGGCCTTCTACTACTCCCACATAGTGATTTACTCAGGGCGGCTCTATTTGATGTTATGGATATTTTTAGTCACTTTGATTTTATTTTGGATATTGGTTTTAACCATGGTTAGGGGCATGTCCCAACCGAATATTTTTACTTTTTTCGGTTAGAGGCTTTGTGGTACTACTAAAGGTTGGTATAGGAGGGATTGGTATTAGTGTCAACCTTGGAATTAGAATAAACTGGTGGGCTGACATTATTGGACATAATTTCTCACTATTTCATCATATTTTATTTTGAGATTAATTATATATGTTTTAGAACTCATTCGATTATGGCTTAGTTTATGGCCTTTGGTATGGGATGGTTGGGTCGATCATGATCGTGATCCTATTCCAGATCTTCATGTGAACTATATGCTATCTTGTTATATGTTTGGAATTCATCCCATCAAGGGGTGCATAAGGTGGTTGGGCTGGGTAATAAGGGGCGGACCCCGATCCTGGTTGGACTTGGGATGCCCATTACGACTAGGCCCTATTTTGATCATGTCAAAAAACCAATGGTTTTAGAAGAATTCACTACTGCGAATTCTAAACTTCAATTTCTTCCCAAATTCGTCAAATTTTCAAGCATGTTGGACACTCCATAATTTAAATATTGTACTATTGCATTAATTCAATTCTTATTTAATTGTTTTGAATGATTGATTAAACAGGAGTTGAGGGTTTTTGAGTTGTTAGTCAATTGCATTGCTTTTAATAGTTTTGAATGATTGATTAAACTAGGCTGAAGGGTTTTTGAGTTGTTAATCAACTGCATTAATTTCCTTTGTTTTAATAGTTCATTCATGGTTTAAATTTTTTATTGCAAACTAAATATGGGTCTCATGATAATGGTAGAATTGGCAAATTGAGTTATTCATAATGATTATGAAATTTGTATGATGTTAGGGACATGAACCTCAACCCATATTATTAACTTGGTTTTTAAACAAGAATTCTACATAATTTAACCAATCTTTTGAAATATTGAAAGTATTGCACCTTATGACTTGTTTGATATTTTCATACAATGTAATGATGAACATGATGATTTTGAATGATTAAGCTAAGAAGATGATGATATTTAGGATAATGGTTTCGGCATGATATGAATGGCTTGCAATTTTAGGTATGATGATACCAATATGAATATGCCTAATAAAAGACTCCATGACTAATGTTATATGAAAAGTGTAATAAGTTTGATTTAAAGGGAATTATATAGATCACCGTGAAGGAATGTCCGTGGGCAATGCCCGAAACCTATATTTGTCGGCATAGAAATATTGTACCTTAATTAGAAGACCAGATTGTTTCCTTAAAATGAGGATAATATGTATGGTGGATTTAGTTCATTATGACATTATCCTAATCACACTACTTGCAGCTAACATGGACTGAGGCCACGCCAGTTGGGGAGTACCGAACCCATATAACGCGTGGGTAACTAGATGACTTATACTACTTATGGGTCAACAAAAAATGGTGAAAGTTATGTAATTAAGGCTTAAATTTTAAATGTTAATGTAACTTGTCCCTTACCCTTATCCCGACATTCTATTATATATATGTAAATACTTGATGTGCATAAGGTTTTGGCAAATGCATACCTGTTTTATCCCTTTTCTTGGGTTGTTTATCAATACTCGTCATATTAACCATCCCTAGATTCTACATCATTTCATGATGTAGGTTCTGATGACTTTTCTTTGACCCTGTGCAGCGTTAGATGGTTTGACATTCTGGTCGGACAGTTGTGAAGTGTGAGCCCTCCATCTTTCGAAAATCCTAGTCTCTCTTTTAATTTTCATTTATTATTAAAGTAATATTAGATTTCTTTAGTTATGGTCGAGGGCATGTCCCGACTTAGTTGGTATTTTTGGATTAGTGGCTTTATGGATAGTATCTGTATATAATTGATGATGTAATTTGCCAGTTAAACATTCTTTTGGATTCATATGTTTCCTTTTCATTTTTGTTGGATTCCGCTATTCATTATTATTATTACTGATATGCTCTTGAGAAAAGGTTAACGTTCATCTTAGGCCTTGGTAGGTTTGGGGTGCCTATTATAGCCAAGCCGTGATTTAGGTTGTGACAAGCTTGGTATTCGAGCACGGTTTAGGGTTCCAGGACATCCAAAAAGTCATGTTGAGTAGAGTCCTCTTTATGGGTGTGTAGTGCATCACATTTACAGAAAGGAGGCTACAAGGCATTTAGGAATGTTTCCCTTTCTTGTGTTCTATTTCGTGCTAGGGAGTCCAGTTACTTTGAGTTTTCTCTAACTCCTGGCTTACTTGCATTTTAGACATGCCTCCACAAAGATCTTACGGCCGTAGGAGCTTCTTTGGAACCTCTACCTAACTGGACTAATGTTGAGAAATTTTACCCTACTCATAGTATGCATACTCGGAATAGGGCGCGTACCCCTGACTTTACTACTCTACCTAAGGTTTCGTTGATCCCTACTAGTCATCCTTGGGCTTTTCGAGCTAGTGTTTCCTAGTCTCCTCAAAGAGATATCTCAAATGCTGAGTTTCGATCATCCATCCACCTATTTACCAGATTGTGGCATTGAATTCTTTCCATTCTGATCATTTGGTCCTGCCCCCAGGTTGTCTGAGGCTACTCGAGTTGTCCACTTTATGAGGTTGAATCTCCCTACCTTTACAGGCTCTAAGGTTGAGGAAGATCCCCAAGGGTATATTGATGAGATAGAGAATATCTTCAGGGTGATGCAAGCTAGTAATCCAAAAAGAGTTGAGTTTGTAGTGTATTAGCTAAAGGAAGTGGCTAATTGTAACGACTTAAATTTTGATGAAATATGTGAAATATGTGTCTTAAGTGATGTGACTATTTTACCCCTCCCTGTGATTGTGTTGTAGTATTTTTGGGGTGTGGGGTTGATTGGCATGGTTTTCGATGCATTTTTGTGCCATTTATGTGATTTTGTGGTTTTTGGCGCCTTTGAGAGTCTTATAGTTGACTTCAGTAACATCTTTTGATTCGTGTGACACATGGAAGAATGGATTGCTCCAGAAGATTCACAACATCAGTTTTAGGGTGGTAACATGGTTGGTATGATTTTATGGCTTTTAAATTTTATTTCAACCCTTGATTTGAAAAGTTGTGATTTTGAATTTCAGGGGTCAACTTTATGAAAACTATTTATTTTGAAAATTTGATATCGACATTGAGTCAAGAGCATTGAATTTAATAGGGTAGCATTATTTTTTTGAATTCACGGGATTTTGGTTGAATCCCTAGGGGATCGCAGAGACTTGTAAATTCACCAAGTCCCTAGCTGGTGCACCAATTATCAGGTGCACCCGCGATCGTGTGCCTTATGCCGCAATCACAATTGAGATAACAGGCCAAGTGTCACGATTATGATAACTCATTTGTGATTGCAATAGGATTGCCAGTCAAGGTACTGCAATCACGACCCGAGGTCCGCGATCGCCAGGCCGCTACATATAAATACCTATTTTCACCATTGTTTAGACTTAGACCTTAGGGTTTCGTGGTTTTGAGGAACTTTCTCCATTTCTAAACTTGGGTAAGCTCCGTTACACTCATTTCAACTAATTTCTTCCATTTTTAATAGTAATTTATTGTTTTAAACACAAATTAAAGTATGAAATTTGGGGATTTTGGCCCATAAGTCCTAAAAATGGTATTCCTCCAATTTAAACCCCAATTTCACCTCTTTTTACCTGAGTGAGTTTCTAATCCTATAACTATCCATTTTTCCTCAATTTCACCTTCAAAACAACTTCGACACTCAATTTGTAAATGGATTTCAAAGATTTTACTCGAAAAAGTTTTAAAGTAGTTTTTCTTTGATTTGGGGTTAACATTGTTATGCTCATTTTCATGTGCCTTAGACCCCGTAACACTCGAGGTGTTACAATATTACTCATTTATTAATTATCATATCTTTTAAGTTTTATTAAAGTTTGATTTTAGAATTCATTCTATAATTTATATATTATTATTTAATTTTCACTTATTTTCTTTAAATAAATTGGAAAAAAACATAAATACCCCCCTAAACTTGTTGTCACGGGTTACTTTAATACTTTAACTTTACACACATTTAAATACCCCCTTAAACAACATTCACGTGAATTATATTACCCCCTTAATGGCTGACGTGGCAAAAAAAATATTTTCTTAAAGGAGTAATGGGGGGATATTTTAATACTTTTAAAATTATTATATATAATAAAATAAAAATAATAAATAAAAACACCCCTATCCCCTCTCATTCATCTTGTTCAACCCCCCTCCCCCCCACTCCTTTCATCTTCTTCAACCCCCCTCTTTCTCTTACTCTTTTTTCAAATCCATATCGACACCTAAAGAAAAGAACATTTATCTTGCTTCAAAAAATCTTTATTATATTTTTCTAATATGCAATTTAGAATTACCTAATTTTTTCTAAAAAAAATGCTATGAGAAGACAATTAGAAGTAGAAATTAGAAATTAAGTCAATGATTAACGACTAAAAGTATTAATAGAGGTTAGTAGAAAAAAAGGACGAGAGGGTGGTTGGCGGGGTGTCACGACCCCCGAGACAATCCCTTAGTCGTAATATGGTGCTTGAAACCACTAGTGATCCCAAGCAAGCCCATAAACTGACATGATACTTGAGAAACTAATTTAGAATATATTAAATATCTAGTTTTGTTATGCGGTAACATAATCATAATGAAATCTAAATAAGTAGGTAACTGATAAAGTTTACAACCTGATAAAACTAAAGAGAGAACTAAAATTTACATTTCATGACCCTGACTGACTATCTATGAAGCTTCTACTATACTAACTATAGATAGTTGGTACATGCTTCCAACTATCCCAAATCAAACATATAAATAATATCAAGATAGAACATGACTACAACTGACTGGAGTTCCCAAAATAGGAGAACAAATCATTTGCTGGTTGGAAGCTGAGAACTGTCTTATTATGGAGTATGAGCGATATCTAGTACCTTCATTATGAAGGATGTAGCCACAAGTCCATATATGTGGTCAGTACGTTGGAATATATTGGTTATATGGAGACATGGACTAAATTATGAAAATATTTAAAATATGTTGTAAAACTGAGGATATAAGTTAATTTTCTAAAACATACATTTCAAACATGACTATACATGAAAACTATAAATCATAGAGAATTTATAAATCAAGAGATAAAAACAATTCTATAATCTAGGAGGCGGTAGAAACATAAATGATGTAAGACATTCTCTTGTGGGGCTGAAAATGTTGTAAAAGTTGTACTGAGGATGACGTATGTATACTGGATCCAAACTATGTGGTGGGAACTGAATTAACTCAAGAATCTGAATATACAAACATACTGGGCCTGAATGAATAAACATACAAAACCAAAATAACATGTATTAAGTAGATCTGATTAACTAAATGACTGATTCCTGTGTGATCGAACAACTGAAATCTAATTAAAGAGATAACTAATACTTGTATGCTAAGTAGCAGATATATGAATAATGATCAAATGATATCTGAATACCAAATAACTGACATCTAAATATTGATTAGTCGATGTTGGGATTGGCTGAAATACATGGGGTACTGTGCATAGAGATAAGGACTAACTGAACAGCATGAGATAATAAAGCATGAATTTATAAACATATAATATCTGAGAATGTAAGACCAAGCATAAATCTGTAATAAGAAAAATCTATAATGTGAAAGACTGAAAACTGTATAACTGAATAACTGAAAATATGTACACCTGGTCAAGAAAAACCTAAGCTGAAACACACTGAATACTGACTGAAACTATGGGAGGTATTATGTAATCGATATGCCCTAATCTGAGCTAACCGGGGTCAAACCTATAACTCCAACTGGAAAGGTGTTAGTACCATGCCTTAGGTACAAACACTGGCAGTATGGATCAACTAAAATGGTGTCCCAAAAGACTAACGAGTCATCCTCAAATAGAAGGTTTTCTAATGAGATATATGTGAACCCGCAACTACCTGGTAAACATCTCTAACCTATGCTAGCTCATATTTATAAAACTCGGGGATTGCTACTAAGGGTAACACCCTCTACTATTAGGTGAGCCCCCATCCTTGGGTTCGCTCGGTGCTAAATCCTACTCTCAACTGAACTGACACTAGTACTAGAATGGACTAAACTTAACTGAACATTAGTATATAACTGATAGTGCTTATCATGATTATAAATATCTGAGTATACTGATAGATTCATGACTTGCCTGACTTAGTACTTAAAATTCTAATATCATCTAAAACACATAGGTATAGGGTGTTATAACCTGCTAGAACTAAATGATCAAAAACCAACATCAAATCTTAACAACTATAGTATGGGATCATGATTCAAAGACCCAAAACATGGACATTTCAAAAATCATGTGAGAATAATGAACTTGAACGTGGGAATGTCTTAAAATATGGGAAAACAACATGGTTACTTGACTAAGATCCTAACTTGACATTATATCATGAAATTCACTTGAATATGACATGGGAGATTGAAACTTGAAACATGAGATAACCTAACTTTTCATGGAATCATACAAGGATATGAATCAAGTTCAAAATACTATGGAAGAACATAAATTTAACTTATCTTGAACATAAAAAACTTCACAATAGAGGAAAACTCATACTTCACTTAAAAATGAGGATTTTGGGCTCAATGGGTGAAAGGACCCATTGATGAATACCCCTCATACTTTAATAGATGGTTTCTTGAAGATTTCTTGATGGTTTCTTGAACTTGAAAATCTTGAATTCTTGATTTCTTGAGAAAGGGCTGGAATTTTGTTCTTGGGAAGAGGAGAAGAGTTTTGGATTTGTGTACTGAATCATTAGGAGTGATGGGAGTGGAAATACTATGCCTAAAACCCCTTATAACATTTAGGAGTGATTGGGGATGGTTTGGGGGTGTGAAAAGATTTCAACGCACTTGATTCAAGTCAAAATGGAGCACTTTTGGCACTATGCAATCACTATGCGACAAACGACCAATCTATCAAGCCAAGGTGCACGACACATGGAAAATTGCACACCCTCCAAGTGGGCGTCATATGGCAATCATACACCATTTCCAGCGACCTTTTGCAATTGTCATGCGAGGCACGAGCTTTGCATGGCCATAACATTTTGCTCGGGTATTGAATTAAGGCAAAATTAGTATCGTTGAAAATCTAATTCAATTATATACAATTTGGTTGGTCTTGAGATGCAAAATTCCACATATGTAATAAATTATACACGTTCAAAGCTGAATCTTGTAGAATCAAATACCAAGATTTGGCTGAATCAAAAGCTCTTAGCTCGACTTTGATCTAAGTGATTCCTGAGAACATTTTTCACCTTGATAGCACTTTACACACTAGTATAATGATCATGAAATATATATTCAAATTATAAATCATGGGCTTAGAGCTTACACACGTAGGAACGTCGGTTCAATTTCTGGCTCAAAAATACAAAGTGTTACATTATCTCCCCCTTGGAATCATTCGTCCTTGAATGAGATAGGTTAGACTGAGAATGCTAAGGTATCTTTTACCATATACTAAACATGCATGACTTGGAACATGATTTCATAACTGATTCTGAGCACGATACGTGAACTGAACTGATTTCGTGAATACATGCAATGACATGAGAATGGTTATAAGGTTGAGATAGAAACAATAGAGTCAACTTATGAGTAGCCATTACCTTAGGATGGATCAGTTTTCGTAAGAAAAGTTTATAGGTTTAGGACATGAAAACTCAGGGTATTACAACATCTCCTTCTTGGGATCATTCATCCCCCTAATGATACTGACTTAGATGAAATACTAAGGAAAGGTTGAGATGACTCACGGGACACTTACGAATAGAATCATGTCTGAATATCTGAATCTGAAACATGATGCATGAATTGAACTGAATTCATAGTTTACATGGATACGAACAAATTACCTCTTGGAATGGACATACTCATGAAACTTCCAATAGTAAGACTAGATCAAAAGATGGAAAAACTATAGGAACTTGTCTGTCTGACTGCTAAATTGAATTGCTGGCTATACGGACTAAATTACACTGAAAGCTTATACTCAAATAGAATATTTATTAAACACACTTTCTAAGAAGTTCTACTAACAGTAGGGAGCAAAGAACTTGGGATGATCTGAATAAGATATATGAGTAAGGACTCTTAATATGGCTATAATGTTGTAACATGGAACATAGGCCTATGAAATATAAGCTAGAATTGCTATGCCTTAAACAATGCAACTGTTTATTTTCAAACTTAGCCACACTTCTCAAATACTCTACCAACTATACTTTTTCTCTTAAATACTGCACTTCACTTGGGGCTACTTATATTTTCACATGGTATTGATAACTGTATATTCTAAAGTCTGAGCCAAACTGTATTCGTTCACTATTTTCAAGCCTATTCAAATCTGCATAATGCACACATAACACTGTAATACTAGCCTAAACCATGAATTTAATACTCCATGCATTTTCACAACTTCTCATCTCAAGAATAATACTCATTACCACTTCAACAACTAACTTCAACCTCTTACCATGAATTCACTAGTGCACAATTCATTCATCCACTTATACACCAACATAAAATTTAAGCCTATCGTTATAACCCCAAATGAACTTCTAGGTAAACACCCATAAAAGAATTTTTCTCATATTATCTAAACCACTATCAATAATAATTATCTTGCACTATTCTTAAGAAGACACACATGAAATTCTCATCTAACCATGGCATATATTTAAAGCTCTACCCTAATCATCCTTCAAACTAATAGCCTTAGATAAAACAAGCATACAACAATCTTTTCCCAATATGAAACATTTATTCTCTCCTATCTAAATAATTATTCATCACCATTATCATTTCATAAGGAGAGATCACTAGAAGGTTAGAACATGAGAACCTGAAGCATGAAAAAAATACCATGCATAACTTTGACACTTAACTAAGGTCTGAGAATTAGAATATAAACATCATGGATTCGTCAAAGAGATCTAATTTGAGAACATACATGGCATAATCTAAATTTCGCTGATCATTAAGGGTGTACCATAAGTGCCTGGAATTGAATATTCTGTAAAGCATGAGTACATGATTCATGAGATGCATGACCTGAGTTTGGAGTTCAAAATTCATGGAACATGATTCATACTGCTGAGTAAACGGGAACTCCTCATACTAGTAACTAGAAGTGTACATGATTCTATGAAAAGTGCATGAATATGAGTTATGGTTATGGAGCTGACATGTAAAGAGTGAGTAAATATCGTGATGACTAAAGTACAAAATTTTGAACTGAGATAAGAATGGATTAGGCATCATCCACCCTTACTGATGTTCTACAATACACTGGAATCACTACTAGAATCTGAGATCCTGACTTGGTTTCTTGTCCTATCATCTCCCTCCTTAGATTTAAGCCATCGTTCTAGGTCTGTACGCCCCTTTAAAAAAACTAAAATGAACTACAACTACTTTATTCTAGAGCCCGAGATATACCAATACACATAAATACTAAACTCACCCTGAAAGAAGCACCTAAAAGTGTAAAAGTTATTGTTAGTACTTTCTTCTGAGATACAATTCTTACTTTCTACAACCCCACTATTTATCATATAATAACTCAAGAATGGACAAACTTGGAATCTTCATAAGTATCACCACACCATGAGTTCCAACCATCTAGAATTTTAACTCTTTTTTTTATTAGCTCAACCATCCACAATTCAACTTAGATTCTAACACTCAATATGGATATCCCCAAATCTTTAATGAACCATACTAGCTTCCTTCATAGCCTACTAATATCATATCTGTAAATTTATATATTTCTCTAAACTATAAGAATTATCACTACACCAAAAATACCCAACATCATCAACCTATAACCCATAAGTTAGCTGATAAGAACATCATATACTAAATAGCATCATTCACACTTAACAACTCAAGGGTACTATCTAAACACACACACTGTTAAAACATATAAATAAAACAATCCCATATCACCTTGGGTATACCTTTAGATCATACACACATCATCATACTTATTCAAATCAACCACTTAAATTATTGCATACACTATTTCAAGCCTACTGATTTACCTTAAATACAACTAACCCTGTAGATACAAAATCTACTAAATCTAAATAAGAACTATCCAACTTTATTATTGTTAACTTCTAGGTTTATGCTTCTAACTCTAGGTCACATATTGTCATAAGACTCTGAGGAAGGATGTAAAAGCACATCTAACTTTAGCTTAGAGCATAAATTTTCATAATCATGAATTAATTACTTCAAACTTCAGAATTTAAAAGCACTGATGAGATACTTTCAATCCTATAATTATCTATGTGGACTGTCTGAGAAAACTCTATCTATAGGGATTTAAGTTTCACTATTTTTGTTGCCTCAAGAATAAGGTAGAGTCGACATGAATGGATTAATGTAAGAATATGCATAATCTCCTTAGAGAACACTTCTACTACACGATTTGAGACATGAAAGAAGGAAAACATTTCCTAAATGCCTTGTAGCCTCTTGAAGAAAAGTACAGATGTCCCTATATCATTTTGGAAAACTCTACTAGACACAACATCATAGACACCCTAGGACACTTGAACTTTATGCTCTGATACCAAGTTTTTCACAACCCGAGACTACCCCTAGTCATAATACAGTGCTTGGAACTACAAGTGATCTCAAGCTAACCCATAAACTGGCATGATACTGGAGCAACTAATTTAGAATATATTAAATAGATAGTTTTTTTGAGTGAAAACATAATCATAATGAAATTTGAATAAGTAGCTAACTGATAAAGTTTACAACCTCATAAAACTAAAGAGAGAACTAAAATTTACATTTCATGACCCTGTCTAACTGTCTATAAAACCTCTACTATACTAACTATAGATAGTTGGGACATCCCTTCAACTACCCCAAATCAATACATATGAATAATAGCAAGATATAACATAACTACAACTGACAGGAGTTCCCAAAATAGGAGAACTCATTATCTGCTGACTGAAAGCTGAGAAATGTCTAATCTTGGTGTATGATGTGGTACCTACATTATGAAGGATGTAGCCACAAATGCATATATATGGTTAGTACATTGGAATGTACTAAGTATATGAAAACATACACTAAATTATGAAAATTTTAAAACATGTTGTAAAACTAAGGATATAAGTTAATTTGCTGAAACATACATTTGAAATATGATTATATGTGAGAATTGTAAATCATGGAGAATTTACAAATTTTGTAAGCTAGCCGGCGATAGAAACATAAATGTTGTAAGTCATTCTCTTGTGGGGCTAAAAATGCTGTAAAAGTTGTATTGAGGATGATGTATGGATATTGGATCCAAAACTATGTGTTGGGAACTGAATTAACTCAAGGATCTAAATATACAAACATATTGGGCCTAAATGAATAAACGTACAAAACTAAAATAACATGTATTAAGTAGATCTGATTAACTGAATGACTGATGCATGTGTGACCGAACAACTAAAATCTAAGTAAAGGGATAATTAACATCTGTATCCTGAGTAGCGGAATATGAAAAATGATCAATTAATAGCTAAATACCAAATAACTGATATCTGACAACTAATTAGCTGAAGTTTTGATTGGGTGAAATGCATGGTATACTATGCATATGAGATAAGGACTAGCTAAACAACATGAGATAACTGAGCATGAATGTATAAATATATAATATCTGAGAATGCAGGACCAAGAATAAATTCATACTAAGATATATCTATAATCTAAAAGATTGAAAACTATATAACTGAATAATTGAAAGCGTGTACACTTGGTCAAGCAAACTTGAGCTGAAATACACTAAATACTGACTGAAATTGTGGGAGGTATTATGTGATAGACGTGCCCCAATCTAAACTAATCGACGTCCATCCTGTAACCCCAGTTGGAAGGGTGTTATTACCATGCCACGGGTACTAACACTGTTGTATGGATCGACTAAACTGGTGTCCTAAAGGACTAAAGAGTCACTCTTAACTGGTAAGTGCTCTATTGAGATATGTGCCAACCCTCAACTAGTAGGTAGACACTCTAACCTATACTTTCTACGTAGTTTTGTAACTCGGGGATTGCAACTAAGGGTCACACCCTCTACTGTCAGGTGAGCTCTCATCCCTAGATTTTCTCGGTGCTAAATCCTACTCTCAACTGAACTGACACTGGTACTGGAATAGACTAAACTCAACAAAACATATTACATAACTGATAGTTCTCATTATGATTATAAATATCTGAGTATACTGATAGATTCATGACTTGACTCACTTAGTACTTGAAATTCTGAAATCATGTAAAACATATAGGTATCAGGTGTTCATAACCCGCCAGCACTGAATGATCAAAATTATAATATCAAAACTTAACAACTATAGTATGGGATCATGATTCAAAGACTCAAAACATTGACATTTCATCAATCATGTGAGAATCATGAACTTGAATGTGGAAATGTCTTAAAACATGGGAAAATAACATGGTTACGTGACTAAGATCATAACTTGACATTATAACATGAAATTCACTTGAATATAACATGGGAGATTGAAACATGAGATAACCTAACTTTTCATGGAATCATACTTGGACATGAATTGAGTAAAAAAATATTAAGGAAGAACATGAATTTAACTCATCTTGAACATACTAAACTTCACAATAGAGGAAAACTCATACTTTACTCAAAAAGGAGTGTTTTGGGATCAATGAGTGGAAGGACTCATCGGTGAATATCCCACATACCTTAATAGATGGTTTCTTGAAGAGTTCATGAGGGATTCTTGAACTTGGAAATCTTGAATTCTTTATTTCTTGAGAAAGGGCTTGAATTTTGTTCTTGGGAAGAGGGGAAGGGTTTTGGAGTTGTGTACTGAATCTTTAGGGGTGATGGGAGTGGAAATAATGTGTTTAAAACCCCCTTATAACGTTTAGAAGTGATTAGGGACAGTTTAGGGGTGTGAAAAGACTTCAACACCCTTGATTTAAGTCAAAACGGAGCACTTTTGGCACTGTGAAATAGCCATGCGACGCACATCCAATCGCCTAAGCCAAGGTGGGAGACACATGGCCAATCGCACACCCTCCAAGTGGGCGTCGCATGGACAATCACACACCCTTTCTAGTGACCTTTTGTGATTGTCATGAGACGTACGACCTTTGCATGGCCATAACTTTTCGTTCGAGTATCGAATTAAGAGAAAATTGACATCGTTGGAAATTTAATTCAATTATCTACAATTTGGTGAGTCTTGAGATAAAAAATTCCACATATGTAAGAAGTTATACACGTTCAAAGCTGACCCTTGTACAATCGAATACCAAGATTTGGCCGAATCAAAAGCTTTTAGCTCAACTTTGCTCTACGCGATTCCTATGAACACTTTTCGCCTCGGTAGATCTTTACATACTAGTATAATGATAATGACATATATATTAACATTATAAATCATGGTCTTAGAGTTTACACACGTAGGAACAACGGTTCGATTTCTAGCTCAAAAATGTGGGGTGTTACACGGGGTGACTAGGGGCGGTTTGGAGGGTGTTGGTGGTGGTTTGTAGATTAAAAGGGGGTGATTATTTTGGAGAAGAAAGAAGGGGGGTTTATATATTTTTAATTATATAAAATATGTATTATTGAAATTAATTTTTTAAATAATTTTTATGTGGTTTTGATGTAGCAACGATGTGGCACTAACATGAAAATGACGTGGCTCGAGTGTAATACAATCTCCACTGTGAGAGTGGTATTACATTTTGGAAATGGTATTTAATATAGACGAAAGTTGTTTAGGGGTAAATAATTGTCTATAAGTTAAAGTGAAAAAGTAAGTTGTGGTGATAAGTTTAGGGGGATTTATGTTTTTTTCTCAAATAAAATTGAAAATATCATTGATGATGATGATCGAAGAATATATAGCTCTTTATTTTTTTATTATTAATGATAATAAGTGACAGATGAACCATGTTGCAAGATCAAATAATATTTTGGCAACACATGAAATTTTTTTCTCGAATATGTAATTTTAAATAAATAATTAAAAATATTATAATAGATATTTTAAATAAATTTTCTCTATAAAATAATTTTTTTAGTAAAAGTATATTGATACATGTCCCTTTTGGTCATTTGTTTCTCAAAATCACTTCTTAGAAAAGAATATTCAAATATAAATTTTTTATCAAAAGCACTTTTTAAATTAATTTACCAAACACAAATTATTTTTTTACTAGCATTTTTCTGAAAAACTATTTTATAAATGTGTTTCTCAAATAAGCAATTTTCTAAGAAACAATTGCAAACGGCTCTAAGCTTCAAGCCTTTGTGCTGAAAAGAAGATATGAAAGTGCCCAAATAAAATTTTCAATGCCTGAAGAGATTATTCATGATATATTGTAACATGTTTTAAGTGCATCCATGTAACTCTCTTGCATTAGATTCTTATTTTGTGGTTGTGCATCAAAGCCGCCATATATATACATATATATACACACGCTTTTTCCGGAAGCTTGACTGCCTTAAAGCATGTCAATCTTCTCTATTAACTGTTCTCATTAGTATGTTCTCCATCATCAGAAATAGGTAAGGAAGCTTCTTCATGATTTAACCATTGCTTTTGATAATGATAGTCATATTTGCAAAAAAAATGTTTGTTTTTTATTGAAGTGGTATGGGTATATATTCGAAATATTAGATAATGCAAATAAAGAAAAAGGAAGATCAATGCAGGATACAATTCATGTATATTTAAAATTTTGCATATCAAGTGAGCATTGACCAACTTCAACCTCCCGTTACGAAATGGGATCTAGAGCTTAGCTTTCTCCTTCGGCCATATTCCCTCTAGCTACCTCACATCTCTTGTTTAAAAAAAGGATGGTATAATTGTTTAATATATGGGAAGAATGTAGGAATCTATTCTAATAGTCCTCTAGACTTTATAAGCTAACGAAAAGTATTGTTCTTGTTCTGCACATACATCTTCTCTCCATGTTTAACATCTAAATTCTTTTTGGGGAAGGGTGAGTGCCAAAATCAGGCATGTTAGTATGAATTAATATAAGTCAATCTCAACATATTTGAGATTAAGGCGCGTAGTTAATATTATTAATGTTCTGATTTTTTATCCAGGTTCTTTGAATGTCAGATTGCGAAACATACATGTAAAACTAAATTCACATTAAAATTTGTGGTTTTCTAATATATTTGTGCACTTAAATATTTATAATTATGTGAGACTTTAATTAATTTCTTCAACCTTATCTTTAAAATGTAACAAATGAAATAAGAAGGAAATTAAAACTTTTAATCAGAAAAACTCTGTCGAAAGAAAGAAGGGTACCTATTTTTTCCACAAAAATAATTTTGGTACTTGTACTCCCACATACAAGATATATATAAGTTGTCTTTTCAAGAAATTACATGGTATAGACTGTTGGATTTTTGTTTAAAATAAATTAAATAAATTTTTTTTATGAAAAGATGCCTTTAGTGGAAGGTTATGTCTTTTATGAAAAGAGATGTCTTTTTAGTGATGAGGTATCTTTTAGATGAAGAGAGGTGTCTATTAGATGAATGGTTGTGTCCTTTCAGTATTTGATTTTAAGCACTTCTATATATATCCTACCTTTTCAAAGAGATCTTAACAGAAAGTTTAGAGAAACTTTTCACACTATAACTTTTCTTACAACATTCCCCAAAAAGTTATTAAAAGATCAAGTTTTTGATTTCTTGTTTTCCAATAAGATTATCTTCACTATTTGCTTGGTGCAGAAATTCAAAGGCTTATCATATCCAATAAAACTATTTGCGTTAAATCTCATAGCAATCTCGCAGGGGAGAGGGAGCAAATATCATTTTTAGAAAAATGTTTCGACCGTGTTTCAAGCCTCATAATTTTATGTTCAACATTCATATTGTCAAGTGATCTTTGTCTTCTTCTTCATATAATTTTATATGTTCATAAAACATATTTTTCAATAATTTAAAACGATATTTTTTATATACAAAGAAGATAGAACTTTTGCAATACAGAAAAGACACCAAAAAATTGATTTTTTAGTTGAAGAAAAGATGGAGCAGAAAGACTATATTAGTTGTATCTAACAATGGATCGATATTTTTATGGAGGATAAGATCATTCATTTTGGAAAAGGAAATTACCAGAATTTCAATCTCATTCCTGCTCTAATTAAAACCCAGACAGAGAAGTTTTTGATTATATTTAAGCAAGTATTTTCTTCTCAATGATGCTTGCATGTAATTAAATGAATTGTTAATGCTTGGTACTTGGAAAACAAAACAATCAAGAAGATTGAAAATTCGGATAAGTATTTCAAGTGGGGTTATTGTATAAGGATGATATCAAAATGGGTTATGCATTGATTCAATTCACTGTCAATATTGACACATTCAAGAAAGATGTGGCAGTCACATCAACTTTGATATGGAAAGTTGTCATAAGAGTGAAGCACCGAATGGAGAAGAAATTCACGGAATCCGGGTTTTATTTACTTAACCCTACTTATTATTCATTTATTAGTTTCTATGCTTTATGATTTTGTGAATTTATTTTTATATATGGTAGGGTAGATGATATTTGTGATGATCTTCGAATGCATGATAATTAAGAATAATATTTTTTTGTGTGATCATTGTGGATCGTTATTCTTGCATTACAAGTGTGTGTCTATAGTTTTAAAGTTGTTATAAGTGAATCCGAAATCAAAACAATATGAGTTAGTGAATTGAGTTTCCTCTATATATGTGATATAAAAAGGCACTTGATTTGTTTGAAGTGTGGGGGTGTTTGGCATGAGAATAGAAGTCAATATAGACTTTGTTGAGTATCAAGAATATACAAAATAGTGGGGGTAATGTAGTTAATCTCGCTCATTGTGAAAAGAGTTGTAGAGTCAGTTCATGATGATGAAAGAATCATGGCTAATTAACTTGTATAAGTAAATGCTATTGGAAGGCCTAGTAGTTGAGCTTTCTAACTCGAGCATATAGAGATTATATAATAAGAAGTCACAACGTATAAATTATTGACATGATTATGTAAGAAAGTAAATTCAAGATGCAATTATAACTTCTATCACATTTGTCAAGTATAATAATATAAAAATTCCTTAATTAGGTCTACCAATAACGGCAACCCTACCTAGCACTATGAAATGAATAGTTATGGGTTCAAAGGGTAATAACAAATTATTGATACGTGGATATTTCAGTACTTAAGTAAGAGGTATACTAGTAATGGTTGTCATAGTTTGGAGGATTGAGTTCTAATACTCTTAATGAGGTTCATTTTGTGAAACAAGAACTTCACCTATAGGAACATAGAAATGGTTCCGCTTCGATTGGGAGATGGTGTTGCTCTCATTAATGTTCATGAACCTTGGATAGCATATGGCCATAAAAGTGCTAACCACGTTGAGTGAAAAATAGGAATAAAATATTTATGCGTGTAGTCTCACCGTTGTTATCACAAGGAATAACATGTTCAAAGCTATTATTCTACGTGAAATTTTGATTTCATCTTGTGGCATTGCGCTAAGGTGATGTTCAAATAGAAAGATACATTTCTCTATGTGTGAACATGACTTGATCTTTATGTCCTAATTTATATTTAAACAAGTGTAGGATTGTTGAATTTTTGTTTAAAATAAATTAAATAAATTTCTTTTTATGAAAGATGTCTTTAGTGAAAGGTTGTGTCTTTTATGAAAAGAGATGTCTTTTTAGTGATGAGGTATCTTTTAGATGAAGAGGTGTCTATTAGATGAATGGTTGTGTCCTTTCAGTATTTGATTTTCACCACTTCTATATATATATCCTACCTCTTCAGTATTTGATTTTCACCACTTCTATATAGGATTATCTTCACTATTTGCTTGGTGCATAAATTCAAAGGCTTCTCATATCCACTAAAACTATTTACGTTAAATCCCATAGCAATCTCGTAGAGGAGAGGGGGAAAATATCATTTTCAGAAAAGCGGTTCGGACATTTTTCAAGCCTCATAATTTTGTGTTCAATATTCATATTGTCCTTCTTCGTATAATTTTATGTGTTCATGGAACATATATTTCAACATAGACTTCATTAAAGACTTTCTATCCTTTTTATATATAGAGTAAGTACATATTTGTCCCTCTACACAACATGAGATAATTGAGCATGAATGCATGAAAACTGTAATATCTGAGAATGCAAGACTAAGTGTATATCTATTATGTCATTGAGACAATCTGTAATCTGAAAGACTGAAATCTGCATAACTGAATATCTGAAAGTCTGTACACTTAGTCAAGTAAACCTAAATTGAAAATACACTGAATATTGTACTGAGACTATGGGAGATATCATGTAACCGACATAAACCATGTGAGCTATTATGGAGTCCAACGTCTGACCCATATTGAGGAGGGTTGTTCTACCCTTGCCATCAGAATAGAACTTCAACTGTGGTGATCACTAAACTAATGTCCAGAAGGATGAGGGTGTCATGCCTAACTGAAGGGGACGCCTCAAAATCTACGGTAGCGTCATAGGTCTGGAACTTAGGGACTGCTACTACTAATGTCTCATGCCTAACTGACGGGGGAGACGCTATCCCTATGTTCACTTGGTGCTAAATCCTACTCCTAACTGAAAGACACCAAAATACTAACTTGTGCATGCACTGATAACTGATAAGCTGAAGTCATGATATTCTAAAAATAATAGTGCATGCGAATTCTGGGGTACTTATTAACATATAAACTAATAATGATCAAAATGATCATGATGTTCTGAATATGATATAAAAATTATCATTTGACTGAATTGTTACTTAAAAAATGAAAATCATATAAAACACGTAGGTATCGGGTATTTACAACCCACCAACAGTGAATGATCATTAAAACATGACATTTAAACTTAAATTGTAGTATTGAAATATGGTTCACCTCAAGACATGGGCATTTCATCAAACATGTGGAAAGCATGAATTTAAAACATGGGAATGTTGCAAAAGAACATGAATTTAGGATATGTCACTTGAATAAAGCATGAAAAACTCAAATCCATAGCATGAGGAATTCAAAATCTTGTATGGAATCACACATGGGATGAATTGAATTACAAAAATCATGAAAATATGAAATTCAATCTTTCTTGAACATATAAAATATCATAAATGATAGAAAATTTATTCTGTAATTGAAAGAAAAGGGTTTTTGGGCTCCATGGTTGAAAGAGACCCATGAATGAATACCCCGCATACCTTAATAGATGGTTTATTGAAGATTCTTAAGGGTTTCTTGAACTGAAAACTTGAATTCCTTGATTTCTTATGAAAGAATTAGGGTTTGTTCTTGAGAAAAGGAAGGGCTTTTCTTAAAAGTGTTTATGATTAAAAGGGCAACTCTTTGGGATCTCCAAATTCGTGTTATGGACTAATTGGGTAAAGAGAAATGACCCAAATGCTCTTAAAAAAATAAGAAATGAAAGCTGGATGAAGTAGAAAGAGGGCGACGCGGGCCTTGGAGTAGGAGACCACCCTGGGCGGCACCCACCTTAGAGCGAGGGACTAACTTGGGCAGAGCCCACCTTAGAGTGGGGGACTAACTCGGGCGGCACCTACCTTCCCTGGTGGTGCTACTAGTCTAGTTTTCCAAACGTACCCTAAACCTCGTACAAAAATTCTAAAACTCACTCGGTATATACTTTTAAACTCCCTAAACATGAATCAACTTAAAAACCAATTAACATTTTCAGGTTTGGAAGGTTAATTTAAAAATCTGTAAAGTCTAGGGGTCTTGAAAGTAACTAAGTCCTCAACACTTCGTTAAATATTCAAGTCTTGGACCCCTTAAATAAGAAACTGAGAGCTAAAACGATCTTAGACTTTTATAGGGCATTACAAAGTCCTAGAAATCTTCTCTAATTCTTGTTTGCTCACTTTTTAGATCATGCATCAACAATCTGTAATGCAAGAAAACTCTTATGTCTCATGTGGGATGATATTGATGGGATACGCCCAATATCTGGGATCCATACTCAACCTAGAAGTCTCTTGCCTAATTGTTCTGGAGTTCCACCAGTTCCTTTTAATTCTCCTCATGCTCATCAGGGCAATGTGATGAATACTGAGTTTCGTCAGTTGATCCATATGATTGCTCATTTGGTTGCTTCTCAGGCTGAGCGTGGTGCATCTAGTATTCTATCTTCTGAGGTCATAAGGGTTGGCCAGTTCATGAGGTTGAATCCTCCAACTTTCAAAGGTGTTAAGGCAGAGGAGGATCCTCAGAATTTTTTAGAGGAGATGGAGAAAATATTCAAGGTGATGCAGACCATGAATATCGAAGGAGTGAATTTTTCTACCTATCAGCTTAAGGATGTGGCGTTGATATGAGGAATGGGATAGGGAAAGGGTGATGTTGAGTAATTATCTTTGTGGGAGACTTTCTCTAATGATTTTTTAGATCTCTTCTCTCCTCAAGAGCCGAAGAAAGCGAAGGCGGAGGAATTTGTAAATATGAAATAGGGAAAGATGTCGGTCAAGAAGTATGTCTTGAAATTTCTTGGTGTCTGATGTGAGGTCCAAGATACAAAAGTTTAGTTCTGTACTATCTCGAGAATTGATCCGTGAAAGCAAGACTGCATTGCTAATCAAGGACATGGATACTTTTACGTTGGTTGTTCATATGCAACAAGTGGAGAAGGAAAAAATAAAGTAGGCTAAAATTGGGAAAAGGCAGGGTAAAAAGTTCAGGTTCTCTAAGCAGGGTGGTGCTCAGCAGCAGGGTGGTCGGGACAGTGGTAGGTGGCAAAAGAAGAAGTAAGTGAGCATAGTGCGCCTAATAATGTCGATGGAGGTGAATGTCCTTATGACTCGTTAGCGACTGATGATGGTGTGAGGTCTAATTCTGAATAAAAATCCATGTCCATGAGCCATTATCCTCAACAGAAATTAATTCCATAGACATCGATTCAAAGACCGCCACCAATGTCACAATCAAACAATAGACCCCATTTTTATTCTAATAAAATTTCATTTCTTGATCATTTTTAAGAAGGACCCAATGTGTTTGTGGATATGCATGAAAATAATTTTGTCCCTGCAGGTATGTGGCGTAAACCGACAGATTTTTTAAATGATAATTGTTTTCTTGCTAGTACAATGTTGTTCATATCAAAAAAAAATCTACAACGAGAGGTTAAAATCTATTATATTAAAGAAGGGAGAGAGTTTTTTGTTGTTAAGTTGGGAAAACAAGTCTTCAGAATTTGTTGCAAATGTGTAGATCAAGGTTGTTCTTTCAGACTTTGTACTACTAAGGATAGTAGTAATAACTTGTGGAAAATTGAAAAATACATCGGCGAACACACTTGTAATATGGGTGATTGTCACGAAGGTCACATCAATTTGGATATAAACATGATTCCAACTGTTCTTGTGTCGTATATTGAAAAAACACCGAGGTACTAATTCTTATAGAGTTCAGTTGACAATAAAAATCAATACTTATCTTTTCATTTATAATTACTAAGCGTTGTTGTTCACAGGTATGCTCTCAAAGAATTTCAAATCTTTGTTCTTAATAAGTACCGCAAAATAATTATTCAACAAAAGACATATCTTGGACGAAAGCGTGCCTTTGAACAAGTCTATGATAATTGGGAGTTCTCATTTCATGAATTTCCAAGGTTCAGCTCTACTATGAAATATTTCAATTCAGGCTTTGTCAATGAATGGTGATTCAAACACCATGAGACAGTTAATGAACGCATTTTCAATTGTGTGTTTTGAATGTTTAAGCCATGTGTTGATGGCTTAAGTTATTATCGATATCAATCGATGAAACATATGTATATGGTAAGTATCATATAAAGTTATTGATTGTGGTTGGTACGGAAAGCAATAACTCCATTTTTCCTTTGGCTTTTGCAATAGCAGTGAATGAAAGTCTTGATACATGGATTAAGTTTTTGAGCAATCTGCATCAGCATGTCGTGTGTGGACGTCAAGGTATTACATTGATATCTGACATACATCACGGCATACTTGGAAGTGTCTCTACAGAGAATAACTGGCAATATCTTTTTGCCTATCACTATTATTGCTTAAGGCATTTGAAGGCCAATTATCAGAGGGAGTACAAAAGTGTCCGACTGAACAATCTACTATGGGCTGCTGCAACTGCTACCCAAGAGAAAAAGTTCTTGTTACAAATGGAATTGATCAAGGAGACACACTTGCCAGCATATGAGTGATTGATGAAATCATCTTAAAAAAATAGACCATGCACAAGGATGATGGGAGGAGATGGGGCTTGCGCACAACGAATAGCTCAGAGTCATTTAATAGCATGCTAAAATCCACTAAAGGCCTACCAGTGACTGCAATGGTCAAAATTTCATATAGCATGATTGCGGATCATTTTGTTCAGAGATCAAAGTATGCAAAACAACTATTGGCTGACAAACAAAAATGGATGCCAAATCCATTCAAAAAATTTGAGGAATACAGGAAAAAGGCATCGATGCACTGTATCCAAAATTATCCTATAACAGATAATATATTTAAATTAAGGACATTCAATTCCCATCATGGAAAGAGTGGTAATAAGTAAATTGTTAATGAGACACAAAGAACATGTACATGTGGTAAATGGCAATCAAACCACTTTTCATGTTCTCATGCCATTGGGGTGTTCAGATTTGTTGGAAATCCTACATGGAATTATAGTGCATCTAAATTCTCTGTGTCTTGGTACAAAAGATCTTACTCTGGGCAGTTGATTTCACTTGGTGACGAAGAAATGGATGTTTCACAAAGTAGTCTCTCTCAAAAATGCTCTACTAGCAAAAAAAAACAGGACATGATAAGAGCAAATGCGCAATTGTCCATCGACAGATCATAATGCTAAAGCATATCGAGCAGCAAATATCTCCGGTGGTGGTAGTACATCTAGAAGATGATTTTAATTGTATGTCATATTGTAAATTGCTTTATATGTTATTGTATTACGTATTTGTAAGTTAATGAATGGTGTAAGTGTTTTATTGTGAGATAAGATTTTAAATTCTTATAACACCATACTGCAAAATAACGTACAATATAAAAAAATTACATATCTTCTTCATCAGTTTCAGGAACTACATCGACTTCGTCTTTGTCACTAGGATCTAAACTCCGATGTGGACTCATTTGTTGTATTGGATCAACTAAACACAATTGATTTATACAACAATATGGCATTCCAAAATCTAATGTTTGGGGTAAATATTTTTTAAGGCCTATCCATTCGTTAACAATTGGATATACCAGATAGGTAGAATCTCAAGGTAGCCTCTGATCTTCAAGTAGTTTTCAATGGTCCTCTTCATCTGCTCCTAGATAGATAAGATCATCTAATGCATAAAAAACTCTAATGCTTTTTTCATTTCTAATGTTTTGTTATTCAAGTGTTCAATAACTTGTACTTTATCCCTGAACTTACATATCTGAAATATCGCGGACACAACCTGGGGAACGATCAAACTATGCCAACAACATAAAACCTCATAATCACACCATTTAGAATATAGTTGAGTCCACTAAAGTATTTTTCCCCAAATAATAAAATCTTCAGCTTTAGAGGAGTATGTTTCTTCGATAATGATGTGTCCAGCAATTTGTGAATCATGATAAATAGAAATAGGTTTATTTTCTAATGGACAAATACGACCATACCATTTTTTTTTTTTGAGAAATCAGTATTGCACCCATATACTTTAGCAGGGTTCTTTGAAATATCCTCATTTTTTGTTCGTCTAATATCAAATCAACTTTTCATTTAAGCTTTATGTAATGTGTTGTAAGATGTAATGTTTTTCTTTATATTTGTAAGGCGTTATATATAAAGTTGTGTTGTCAACCAAAGACGTCAGTCAGTCAGTCAAAAGAGGAGTCCACAGTAGAAGGTGTAGATATTATGTGTGCTATGTAGCTTGTAGATTTCAGAATGTATCATACAAAGTTGTGTTGTCAATCAAATATATCAGTCTATCAGTCAAAAGAGGAGTTGACAGTAGAAGATTCATATATTATGTGCGTTATGTAGCTTACAGGTTTTAAAATGTGCCGTATAAAATTGTGTTGTCAATCAAATACGTCAGTCAGTCAGTCAAAAGAGGAATCCACAGTAGAAGGTGCATATATTATGTGCGCTGTGTAGCTTGCAGGTTTCAAAATGTGTCATATAAAATTGTGTTGTCAATCAAATACATCAGCCAGCCAGTCAAAAAAGGAGACCACAATAGAAGGTGCATATACTATGTACGCTATGTAGCTTGTAGGTTTCAGAATGTGTCATATAAAATTGTGTTGTCAAACAAAAAGGTCAAAGGATACCACAGTAGAAAGTGTATATATTTCTCGTCCATTACTTATAATATTCCTCAAAATAATTTTCTTTCAATTTCCTCTATCACCTTCCTTTAATTTCTCCTATCTTACCAACTTAAATTGCAATTTCTTGCTCCATGAATTATAATAGGAGTCTTGTTTGTGCATGTGGGTCTCCTCCAAATTATTAGAATATCATGATCAAATGACAATTTCGTACGTTGATTCCTCGATTGTATGTATTATGGTGTATGTAACATTTATATTTTCAATTCTGATCATTTTTTTCTTATTAAGTAGTTTTTACAACTTTATTTTTCATGAAATGCAGTCTCTATTTCGTACTTCTTGCAACTTTTTTGATTGGTATGATCCTGACTTTCCACATCAAGTAAATGTTGTGATTTTGGGCTTGTTGTAGAAGACCAACAAACAATAAAAGGAGCTAAAGAGCAAACGGATGTTGAAGCTAATTTTGAGCATTAGAGTGATATGTAATGTGATGATTTTCGTTTACATTTTATGTCGTTGAAAGAGAATTAGTTTCATTGGTATATGTTTGATGGTGAAGTTAAGGCTCGCTTAGATAAAAAGACAATTAGTATAACTTTTTAATTTAGTCTACGTATGATATTGTATTTTGAAGAATATAATAGTATTTCTCTGTTGATTAAAGCAATATATATGTGGTTTAGTGTGATCAAATAATTGCAAATTAGTGGGCAAAAATTTATAATTCTAACCTGTTTCAAGTTATTTATTTTTGTTAATTATCAAATAATGTGGACAAAAAATATCGTTGAATCAAATAAATTATTAACATATTGACATTTATAATTTTAATTTTTTTCTTGTATAACTTCAAATAAGCAGTAATTTATAGATTTTATAATTAGTAATAATTTTTTTAAAAGATTAATTAAATATATTTAAAGTTGTAATATTAGACCCATAAAAGGGTTTGAGTCCTCCTGAGTTCATAGTTGCCTTTGTCAGTAATTGCTTCATCACCAATTTGGAACTTCCAACACAAATTTAAATTTAGTCAGATTTCAATAGAAATACTGGACATTAGATGAAAAAAAAAACATTAATCACCTCAAGAAGAATGAAGAATACGTGTTTACATTTATTTAATACAACATGCTTTCAAAGATAAATTGAACATAAGACAACAAACATTCACTTGTGTTCAACTGTGAACCGAGACGATAATAGCAAAGAAATTAAATATGAGAAAGAGTCAAAGTTAAAGTAGTTACAATTAAGATAACGTACAAGAGTTGATTAGTCCCCCACCATACTAAATTAAACAAAAGAGTCGTTATGACTCTCCAATAAATTCCTATAAATTGTTATCAAAACAAACCACAGCCACTGAAATTGACATATTGCAGTGACAGCAGTTAACCAAACTGAAATTTTCATATTTTGAAACCAAATGACATTAGTTCCTACGTCAATAATTGTTTAGTTTACAAAGGCATGTATACAAAGAAGTATTCAAAAACAAATAATTAATTAGTTTTATTTTTAAACGGACAACACAACTATGTGCCACAACTCCTACATTGTACAGACACTCGCGGCCTGAGTCCCATGCACACATCATCTCCATATCTGTTGTCCCTCCTTATTATATCAGCAAATGCTTGCTTTTATGATTGTTCTACAAAAAATAATTATAAATAAGTAGATAATGTCAAGCTAATTATAGTAAATAAATTATGAATATTAGTGCATATATTGTAATAATTATCTGTGTCTCCTCCGTAATATTCATTGGTACATGAGATGCATCCATGTCAGAGGTCTGAACCGAAATGGATGACGATGAGCAAAGAAAATCTTGAGACTAATTAATGATTTATTCATAAAAAGGAATTAGATAATGAAAAAGTAAAAATAAAAAATTTATGAAGTAATTGTTAATACTAACTGTCACATCTCCAAATTCTGGCGAGCCAAAACTCAAACGTAGAGTGTAAGTCAAGTCTTGAGAAGGCATGTCGCAATATGGCTGTCGGTTGGGTTCATCAACCCAAGCAGGTACAGCATATGTGTAGAAATTATGCGGCTCAGGCATGGACGAACAACCTAGCGGGAACGGTGATGGATGAAAAGACGGTAAATGAACTGGCTCATAATGTCCAATAAGGTCATCATCTGCCACTGCATGAGGCTTTGGTTCTAGAGGGGAAGTAATGGCACATCTCCTACTCCCTCATGTATGAGGTCATCGTGTCTACGTCCATGTCAACGACCACATCCTCCTCTATGCGCAACTGCATCACCACGTCCACCTATACGTACACGTCCTCCCCCACCTCCTTCATGCATCCCGTTTATTCGGAACTGACATTCCCTTCAAGTTTTGATTTGCTTGCTTAAAGATCCTTCTAATATCATTAGCAATCTCGACTCCACAATCTCTAGTCCCTGGTCTCTCCGTCTATAGTAATACCTTATCATATAGCTGGTGAAGGCCTCTGCGCATCGCCTCATGTGAAGGTGCAATCACCACGTACCTAGAATCACTGAGAGTAGGGTTGTCAAATAACAAACGACCGCGTTGCAAATACCATTCCATATAGGCATCTAAGTTGGAATTATCGTGTACCTCCACAACTCTAGGCTGCCAATGAATCCACATATCAACACAATGCATATGCTCTGAAATAAAACCTTGGTCGACAGTAGATCGACCATCATGCCTAGTGTGGTCAGCTAGTCATAGAGGAGCCTCTGGAATGTGTTGTGAAAGCCCAAACTGTCACATCACTCTGTCTGTTAGGTGCCACTCTATGACTTCTAAACACACCATGGGCACCCTCATTCGCCACATCGGCTCACCAGTTGTGCAACAAGGAGGTAAGGTATGAAGGATGTCATGATAAGGTGTCCATACAAACTAAATTAAAATAAAATAGTCAATGAAAAATGAGAATGGATATAAAATAAAGGAAAATTGAGAATGAATTTAAAACAAAAGGAAACTATATGAAATGGATATAAAACATCAAGAATCGGTTGGTTTTAACCAAGAAGCTACAAACAACAAACACAGGAAACTAACTTAGCTTATTGTTGAACCATGAAAATGATATGTTCCAGAATCTTACATGTTTTTCTATTTCAAGTTATAAGCAAGAAAATTTACATTAATTTGTCTTCGGATTATGTGGCCCAAACTCGTTACATGTCCCAACTTATGCATGAGCTTTAGCTGGAATATATACTCCAGAAAAGCCTCCTACCTACTGGACCTCGAAGACAAATATCTAAGTACACAAGAGTAAAAACAAATGAGAATGGATATAAAACCAAGGAAAATTGATTACCCAGATGAAAAAATGGCAAGCAAATGATGCACAATAATAAATGGAGCTCAAGAGAAGTTTGAAGGCATGCAAAATATGTTCAAGAAAATATAAGTGGAGCTCAAGAGGTATACTAAAGATTTCTATTATTTCTATATTACATACTTTGACAAATATATTTGCAAGGTTGGATTTTTAATTACAAATGTATTTTTTTTTTCAACTTTATAAGAAAAATATCATTTCTCTTATTATCCTGAAGGGTTATTCGTGAAGGGGTTGTGGAGTAGAGGAGATCCAGGATTTGAAACTTATATCCAGGAACCTCTGCATCTACGCTTATTTTCAAGTTGCAAAACATAGAATTAATAACCACACCCTTTCTCTCTCACTTTGTGCTTAGGTTTTGACTTTAAGTTTTATAGAAGAATGGTGAATCTCCATAAGGTTGATGTTTAGGAGACTTACAGCGAGTTGGATAAGCATGTTCAATGGAAACAAGAAGGGAATTCGTTAGCTTGTTATTTAGTATGAAAAGCGAAATGGATTCTGGGTTGGAAAGTTTGCGAACTAAGAAACCATAAGCTTTAGTATCCAATGTGTGTTTAATAGGGATTATAGCGGCAGATTGAAGTGCAACTGCTCCTAGATTTTACAGATTCACGGTTCTTTGTTTTTCCATTCAAGTCCAAAACTAACATAAGAGAACAAAGAATCCATTGTCATGTTGATGATTCATTCAAATGTGCTAATGAGATCTTGACAACAGTAAATATTTACAACTAAATGGCTCCATAACATGATGTCTAACTAAATGGCTCCATATATATTTTACAACTTTGAAATTTTCAACTTTTATTGTCAACCTAACTATATATATGTCTTTTGTTAAGGCTCAACTGATATGGGCACGACCACGAAGATGGATGCATGTAAGAGTGTATTGAACCTGAGACTTGAAATGTGCAAGTAAAGTACAAAGAAGGACCTAAAAACAGTCCACAAATACACTCCAAGGGCACCTAGATGCTCACTCTTCATTAAAGAATATTTTAGACACTTCACACTTTATTTTGTAACCTACTATATATAGAACATTATATGATTAGTTCATTAGATTATTCATGATGCTGTAAGTCATAAGATATTTGAAAACACAAGTCCTCTCTTCTCTTTAGAGTCAAACCCGAAACTAGGCTTTCACAAGTGTAGATTCACTTGTGTTGGATTTCTTGGCTTGAAAATATTGAATGCTTGGGAGATTGACGTCCCTCTTGTGTCCACGTAAGAGTGTAGGTGTTGCTAAATAGTTAAGGGTCTTTTTTTGTTGAAACATACTTAGGTTCTTCGTACATGTAATAGTGTATGTCACACTAACTATCTTTACATTTCTTGTACTTGTTGTTCTTGTTCTAGTCAAAACCGTGTATTGTTGTTCTCATATTGTTGTTATCATATTGTGTTAATATTGTTCTTGTTGTGTTGTTTCTGTTTTGATTTTAAAATATACCTTGTATCTTGCCATTCTTGTGTTGTTGTTGTTGGCCGAAACTAGCTCTCAAAGGGGTCCTTAGTTTGTGCCTTGTTGAGTGGACTATTTTTTGTCATTTATTATGTTCCGTGGTTTGATTCGTATCATTTGGTATCAAAGATTATGGCTGATTTTGTTCCAACAAAATCAATCTTGGGCTTGCTAGAAAAATTTAAAAAAATATATAAAAAAGTGTTCTTGTGTTTGTATCCTTTGCCGAGTGTTCTTGTTATTGTTCTTGTTGTCTTGGCCGAATGTTGTGTGTCTAGATCTAGAAGTCATTTTTTTTTGTTATTTCTAGAGTTAGCTTCTTCAAATCTAATACTAAAGAAGTCTAGATCTAGATTTGAGCTTGAAATGTTAATGTTATTGATGTGAACAAAGACTTGGCCATGAGTTGAGATATTGTTGTTGCAGATTTGTTCTTGTCTGGTGGATATTGTTATTGTTCTAAGCTTGACCACGTAATATTATTGTTAATTAGTGGTCTAAGAACATTTTGTTGAAGTTGTAGTAGTCTTGGTCGTGGGTTAAAGATATTGTTGTTGTGGATTTGGAAGTTGGCCGTGTGGAATTGTTGTTGTTCTTGAAGATTGTTGGTGGTGGTGGTGGTGTGGTTGTTGTTGTTCCTGAAGTTCTTCACCTCCTTCATATATTGTTAAAAGATAAAAGTGAACTTTAGATCCTAAAAAGGTAAAGGAAAAGGTGTAGTACTTGTTAGTCTTGAAGACTCTACAACCATCAAAGACTTATCAATCACATCTCAACCACTTTCCATGATTCAAGGGCCCATGTTTTAAAGAGAAGTACAAGAAAATTTAAGTCTTGAAATTTGAATTTGAAAAGAGCTCCAAAGACTTGAATTTCCCTCCTTTAAATAATTCCCACCAAATCCAAATTGCAAAATTGATCAAGACTATCAATTTTGAAAAATAAAATTGTAGAAACCGCAACCAATTGAGGGCTACCACATCATCAAGTTACTGTTCACAAGTCAATTTTGGCTCAAATTTTAGATTCTTAGTTTTATTTAATTGTTCCTTATTTTTGTTTGTTGGTTCGAACACTAATTGGCAAGCTAGTAATCTCCTACTAGATTGTAAGTTAGTTTTTATGTCCCTTTGTTCGTGTTAGCGTTATTTGTGTGCTTTGTCATTTTAAATCGTTGTTAGTTCTTGACTTACGTCCTACAAGATTTATTTGAGTCTTTAAATGAAAATCTAATCCAAACAAGAGTACACGCAATCCTCAACTCCTCATGGGTTCCTTAGCCGGCTTACAACACTTTTGAAGCTACGTGTGAGGTAATCAAAGTGTGTGAGTATGGTGAGGCTAATTTTTGAACTAATTTTGTTTGTGGATTTTATAGGTACAAGGTGATATAAGGGGAACATATCTTGGTAGCCTCAGATTATTGTGACTATAATATAGGAGTCTAAGATTGTAGTTAGGGATTATGGGGACTAAGAAACTAGCCAAGATCAAGGCACGAGCAGATTTGAAAGTTTCTGTTTTGAGGGAGAAAGTGAGATGAATGAATTGCCTAGTGCTTATAATGAGTATGGAGATGATATAGGACCTTGTGATGGTTCTTATAATAAAAATGGGACGTATGGGGAGTCTTGCACTATCCAAGCCGAACCTAGAATTGGAGTTAGGTATAACCCGTTCATTTGCAAAGTTTATGAGAGTTATGGTGAAAGCACACATATAGAGTGTGAAATTCACACTCTTCACCTTGTAGTACTTCCTATCAAGGTAAAATTAGTGTAAATGGTTATACTAGCTATAGTGAAGGTTGTCCCATGAGAAGAAGAAAGCATGTATCTCCAAAGTCGAAGGGTAATCATGTTTCTTACAATGTTGATCCAAGAAGGAGTGTTCACTTTGGAAAGGTGACCATATGTGGGATACCGAGCTGCCTCATTATGCAATATGATAAGTTCTATGGAAACTACATCTTTCCATCCATGGTTGACTATTTGGGATTGCAAGAACTTTTACTCATTCTATATTCCTTGGACGGGTTTAAGATTATCAATAGGGTAAAGGTTTTCTTATCCCAATTTGATTACCATGAGGAGGTATGGTAAGATATTTTTCCCTTAACATAGATTACGTGAGCTTGGGTGCCGATTGGTTTGCACAACATAAAATCCCAAATATGCAAAATTGGCCTAATGTGGTAAGATACCGATGGAAAAATCATCTCATTACGTCCATGCTTCCTAAGTCTCGAGAAGAAGTACTCACTTACTCCAATCCAAATGAAAATGAGAGACAAAAGATTGAAAGGAGTAAGGGTGTAGACGGTGGTAATTTGAGAGTGGAAAAATGAGAGGTTGTGTGGAGCAAAGTTGGGGGATTGTCACCAAACCGTGCTTACGTTATTTGTCCTTCTATTTCTAAGGACATTTGTGAAGGTACTAACATGGTAAGCGAAAGGAGAGAAATGCCGAAGGAAATTTGTTGCCCAAGTTCGTAGAGGACCTTCACACCACAGCAAAGAAGAATCCACTCAAGAACTTCAAGGTAAAATAGTTTACTCTTACACTTTTGTGCATGTGAATGAGAATTGTGTGGTTAATAGCCCATTGAGTGTGAGTAGTAGCTTACTTGTGAGTCTAATGATTCTTTGCCTCTTGTTGATGATGTACATATTGCGAGTGTGGATACACTAGTTGATCATATTGATGACCAAATTGACTCTTCTTTAAGATCAATTTATGTCCACCTAGTGTTGAAGCCAATATGTTGATCGGGAGTACATCGTCTTATGTAAATGGTGTTGATCAACTTATGTGTGAAAGTTATCCACCACTTGAGTATGTGTGTGATGTGATTAATAGAACTCAAGTGAGTGAAGAATGTGAAAATATTGGTCGACAAGATAAGAGTGAACCCGTGAGCTTGCCCTTTGATTCTAATGTTTGCTTAGCTCATAGGGATAATCTTGTACTTGAAACAACTTTGAAACTTGATATTGATCTTTTAGAGAATGAAGAACTTGCTTATTCCAAATCTATCCGCAAAATAGATCATGCTTTCTTTAGGAATAATGTCTTGTTTGAAGATGATATAAACACGCTAATGAACCTAGTGGTGAAAATGATGATATAGCTTACCTAGAAGGCTATAGCCTATATGCTAACCCATTATGCTGTGACAATATTCCTCCTAAAGATGAAAATCTCTTTTTGAAAGGTGAGAGTACTATTAAGAGTAAGGAATGTGTAGTCCTTCTTGAAAACCCAGGGGCAAAGGTGTCATTGACTACTTAGGGTAATGTTTCTAAATATGTATCCTTCCTTGACACACTTGTGCTTACCTTGAATGAATACCAACTTGAGAATGCCAAGTTGCCTATTTGTTTGAAGGAAAGAATGTGCATGTGCTTAAATGTTTTGTCTTCACCCATGTATACCTTTATGCTTGGTTCTTTCCTATACTACCTCTTTGCTTATGATGATATCCATGTTAGTTTTGAATTTGTATTATGTAGCGGTAGGGAACTTATTGGTTGGTTCACTTGTTTTAATGACAATTCTATATGGGTTTGGTGTACTTTTAGACCAATAGTGGCACCACGTTTGATGAGGTCACTTAAAGAGGTAATGAAACAAGTGTGTTTTATGGTTCCTAAGTTACGGGTAGCCCTACCTTTTGGACTTAGGGGTACCATTGAAACCTTTGTAGTTTCTTTATCTCTTGATACTTGTCATAGTCGTTTCCTTTGTGACATTTTTACTAAGTTTTTCATGACTAACATAACGGATTCATGGTTATATTTCAAGTATGTTCCGCCTTGTCATAATGAAGCTATTTATTTATTTTGCTAACTCTAACCCTCATGCCATGAGGATGTGTGCTTATTTGTCTTCTCTTTAATTTTGCAAGGTATGAATTTGAGGTCGAATCCTTTTCAAGAAGGGGAGAATGATACGGGCACGACCAAGAAGATGGATGCATGTGAGAGTATATTGAACCTGAAACTTAGAGTGTGCAAGTAAAGTGCAAAGGAGGACCTAAAAATAGTCCACAAATACACTTTAAGGGCACCTAGATGCTCACTCTTCAATAAAGGACATTTTGGACACTTTACACTTTATTTTGTAACCTATTATACATAGAACATTTTAGGGTTAGTTCATTAGATTATTATGATGTTGTAAGTCATAAGACATTTGGAAACACAAGTCCTCTCTTCTCTTTAGAGGCAAACCCGAAACTAGGCTTTCACAAGTGTAGATTCACTTGTGTTGGATTTCTTCACTTCAAAACATTAGATGCTCGGGAGATTGACATCCTTCTGGTGTTCCGTAAGAGTGTAGGTGTTGCTATTATCATTAGTTAAGGGTCTTTTTGATTTGAAACACACTTAAGCTCTTAGTTCATGTAATAGTGTATGTCACGCTAACTATCTTTACATTTCTTGTACTTGTTGTTCTTGTTCTAGTCAAAACCGTGTATTATTGTTCTCATATTGTTGTTATCATCTTGTTCTTGTTGTGTTGTTGCTGTTTTGGTGTTAAAATACACCTTGTATCTTGCCATTCTTATGTTGTTGTTGGCCGAAACTAGCTCTCAAAGGGGTCCTTGGTTTGTGTCTTGTTGAGTGAAGTGTTTTGTGTCATTTCTTGTGTTCTGTGGTTTGATTCGTATCATCAACACAACAAAATAAACTAAAACATATTGTCCCTCACGCCACGATACATAAAATATGGCTCAACACAATACAATATATTTAACATACTGCCCCACATGGCACGATATACTAAAAATATGACTCAACACAACACAATACACTAAACACATTTCTCCACATGACATGATACACTAAAAATATGGCCCCACATTTCACGATACATAAAAATATGACTCATCACAACATAATAGACTAAAAATATGACCAACACGGTACGATACATAATAAGGTAACTTAATATGTCGGAATATAAAGAAACATACCTGCTCGCACGTCAAATGATCAAGCTGATCTCTCATGGGGACTAGGGCGTGGTGTGTCTCTGTATCGCGCTTAACTCCTCGCGTCCACTTCCTACCATATGGCATCAAGGGCTTATCCTCAGCAATGCCTCTTGGTATTGGTCGAAAAGGTATGACCCTCTCCCAAATCCATATCTAAATGTTACATATTAGTTAATGTTAACTAAACTAACGAATAATCAAACTGACACTAACATAATAAGATGAGATACCTGGAGGAGAAAAACGAATCCTCCAAGTTTTTTTCCATCAATAGATATCTGACAAAGGCAATGGTAAAGATACGCTAAAACAGCTCTGCCCCAGCTGTAGCTCCCCGTCTCGTCAAGATCAACAAAAAAGTACAAGAACCGCAGACTTAAGCAATTGCCCTATGTGTTCGAGAATAGGATAGCCCTTAAAATCAACAACATGTATAGTCGAGTGATCCTCTGAACTCTATCATCAAGAGTATCATCTTTAATGGAATCTTGAACAGCCTACTGTTGAATATACTCGACTAATACACGTATGTAAAGACAGATATTCCCTGAAAAATCCCTCGATGTAGGAGTGAAGCCAGTAAGATCTTGTAGTAACGTAGCCCAATCTAAACTACGGTGCATTAGATCTCGATATATCACAGAATTTCCCTCAACACGCAGTCCAAATAAATTTGGATAACTTGCAAGGTCAAAGTGACCTCTCCAAAGGGTAGGTGGAAAGTGTACATCTCTGGTCTCCGCCGCTCAATCATGATCGTGACAAGCTTATGATCGAGTTGTCTCTTACCTACTCTGACAACATTCCATAACCCCGCCATGAAAATATACTCTATAATCCGCTGATGGAGGGCTTATCAAAAATCATCCATACTACATCAATTATTTTTGGACACACAGTCTCGTTATGATCAAGCTTTCCTTTCCACAATTTTTGCATCCTGTGAATCGCTTGTAATGTAAGTAATGACCCATCAAAGGTTCCAGGATGCAAAATCTGCTGCATAATATAAATATGTACACTAAATTTCATTAGGACTAACATCAAACCCAAGAATGCATAATCTTTCCTGTAAATATTTTAGGTTCTATTTTTATATCTCGATTGGCTTTTTACCTTAGCATAGCTTTCAACCTAGTTCTGTAAACATTATGCTCTAGGCTCTAGTATGACCCAACAACATTTTCTTGATTACAAAGGCATAAATTTATGCATAAGCCTTTTTATATTTACGTATTTCTTATTGATGCTTTTAACATTTTATGTTAGTATTTGTCTACAACTTCGACAACGCATTTTTAAAGTCCTAATAATTATTAAATTTATGTGGTCTTTCACTCCTAATCAAAAGGAACCAAAAATCACCAGCGCAGCGAAAAACCATACTTGTATCACACCTTTATCATAATTAATACAACCATCAAACCTCAAAATGATCAAAAATTTCATCAAAACAACCCTTTTTTTCTTTTCTTTTTAGATAGAAAAATGAACTTCAACAAAATAAAGCAGACAATTGATTATTATGTAAGATTTTTCCCTTAATTTTTCATTATTATGTAAAACTATCCTAAAATTGAAGCTTTATTACCTATCTAGCTCATGTAGTACCATTTATACATTGTAAAAATAATATCGGATCAAAAGTTAAATATCGAATAAAGTTAGGCAATTAAATTTCAAATAGCAATAGAGTAAAACTTAACTTTTTACAACTCTTTTATACAATTTTAATTTGGAGAGGAAAAAAATAACTTGTGAAACGTCAAAGGGCCTCAATTGTTGAAGGTTGATTTACTCTTTTCTTTTCAAAAGAATGGACTAGGGCGGGTAGACCATCGGAGTTTGATTTTTCAAGAGAGGAGAGGGACCATGGAAGCTTGATTTTTAACAGAGAAAGGGAGGGGAGACCATCGGAGCTTAGAAAGGGAGGAGAGACCATCGGAGCTTACTTTTTTTTACTGAGAAAATAAATGGGGGAAGAAAATGAAGGGTATGGATAAGATTACCAAGGGTTGATTTTTTTCACAATGGTCCACTAATTTTGTGCACCATATAAAAAAAAATTGAATGGTGCTTTTTTTTTTGCACCATATAAAAAGAAAATGAATGATGCATAAAAAATATGCACCATCCAATTTTAACTTTCGTTAGTTCAAACTATTAAAAAAAAAAAAGTATGGTGCGTCAAAAAAGTGCACCAAACCTACTTTTGTTACTTTATAACTTCATGGCATAGATCCGTTACTTTTTAAAATTTAGGGCATATTTCGATTGCGCATTCCCAATATGGTGAAAGCTATATTTTAGAATATTAATCAAAATTTACAACCAATATGGTGAAAGCTATATTTTAGAATATTAATCAAAATTTACATAGCTAAAGTTTTTTTCAAAAATATAAATTATAACATAAGATTGCCTATGAAATTGGGTCAAAGGAAATGTATGCTTCCTTCCAAGCCATTTATGTGGACCTATGCGAGATTCACCTACCATGTTTTTTTTTTATTGGTAATCACTTACCACGGTAATTCATGGCGGCTTTAAACGAAAAAGAACGTGCCTCGAGAATTTATTTAGTCACACATAGCATCTTTTTCAAAAAAGTTATTCTTGTTATAATTATTTATTTGTTTTAATAAAGTTGACTAATTCGTACTACTATTATTTAGTACTTCCTCCGTCCTATTTTATCCATCTTAAATCGATTAAGTTGATGTCCCATTTTATTTATCAAGATAAGAAAAAAAAAATTTCATGTTTTACCTTTTATATTAATTATTTTTTCTTTAAATTATATGTAAACATCATTTAATATGAGTACTTTGATAAACTAGCCATGTTATTTATTATTTTTCTTAATTGTTGTGTCATTCCAATTTAGGTCAAGTAAAATAGAACGGAGGGAGTATTTTATTTTGTATGATATTACTATTTTAAAATTTTATTTAAGAACACATTTTTATATGTAATAATTTATCATTAGTTTTCTTTTGAGGAAAGGGATAAAAATAACATCTAAAATTAAAATAATTCTACAAAATTAACACTTAAATTTAAAAACTAAGTAAATAATCTCTCAATCATGGCGCTGCTTGCCCAAAAATGTTCTCTATCACGACGGCTACACGTAAGGAAAACAAGAAATTGGGCCTACAATATGAATCGGTGCAAATGAAAGAGTTTTGAAGCAATACATAATTTCTGCTTATTACATCATATTTTCTTAGTTTGTTTTTTTTTTTGAGACAAAAGTAAAGGATTAGAAAGTCAAATGTACAGCTGGTAGCAATTTTTTTTTTTTTAATAATTGAGTCCTTTGTAATTGCTATAATCTCACCTCCCCGCCATTTCTTTTCTTCCCTCCATTTTTTTCTTGATTAATTTTTGTACTTTCTTTCAATTTTTGCATGGATCTATCAACTGGACTTCAAAAAGAATTATAATAAGTTTAGTACTTTTCTTTTTTAAAAATTTTAATTTTTTTTATTTTTTAAAATTAATTGTGTAATTGTTTTTTTCAAATTATTTTACTTTTACCAACATTAGTAAAATAACATACTATTTGTTTTGTTTAGTTTTACTTCTTTATACAATAAAATATAATACCATATACTTTTAATATAATACAATTGTTAAAGATATATATTTATATATAATAATGATACAGTTTCTATATATATACATATTCTATATAATAATTATAGCATTTTTATACACATTTTATACAATTTTTAACTACAATCATTATTTTGATACATATTTTATACGACTCTATATAGTTTCTACATGCATTCTAAAAATGTATCAATTTAGTATAAAAGAGTATCAATTGAGTATATGGACACTGCAAGTATATAAATGCAATATAAAGTGTATTAATGTGGTATAAAAAAGTATCAATTGGATATAGGAACTGCATGTGCTTGCATAGAATTTTCTTTCTCTTTTTTAAAAAGTGTATCAATATAGTATAAAAGTGTATCAATTTGATATAAAAGTGTATCAATTGAGTATAGAGACTGCATGTGCCCAATTGGGTCAAATGGCTAAAAAAAGAAATTAATTTAGCCGACTGGCTATAGTATGTCCACCTTTTCAAATGTAAGTCATTTTAAAAAAAAAATGGACAGCCCATGTCCTTTTTCCTTCTTTTTTTATTACTTTTAATGGCATACGTTTATACTAATACTAGTAACACGATTGAAGTAGCGAAACTGACACGTCTTGAATGACTCATAATAACTAATTAGAAGTGATCTAGCAAAATTGATATAAAAAATACTTGTAAAATTTTCTTATAAGATGTCAAATTAATTTAAAACATCAAAGGTTAATTTATCATTTTATGTTTGTTTTACTTTTTTATTAAATATTATTAATTTTATAAGACCTAGATCACCTATTATAATTATTTAGGATCGATATAGAAAAATTACGGTTAAAACAGTTAAAGCGGACATGTCATAAATATCTATTTTACTTTTTAAAATTTAAATTTATCATATAATAATTAATTAAAAATAATGTAATAAAATCATGAAATAAGCAAACAGTTGAAAGCAGACATGTCATTATCAGTTGTCTGTTGCAAGAGCTGCTACTCACTCCTGTATAGTAGTACTAATGGCATGATAAATTAAAATCAACAAATTAAAGATTAAAAGATTCTTAAATTCTATACCTAATTAAAACCAAAAGGAATAAACTTTCTTCAAGCAAAACACGGTTATGTCCACACGATTCTATTTTTAATTAAACAAAGATTGTAGTAGGATGAAATGAGCCTTGAAGTAATTGGTAAAATTGTTATTATGTGATCAGAAAGTAACGGATTTAAGTCTTGAAAATAATTTTTTGCATAAGGCTGCATACAATACAATCTTATAATGGGGACTTTCTCTAGACACCGCGCATAATTATGTTGCCCTTTTTTTTTAAAGGTTGTAGTATGATGATGTCCTTTCCTTCTTAACTAGATCGAGTTTGAGCTTTAGATATGAAAAATATAATGTTCAGAAGAATACTCTATTGTGGGTTTAAAGGTCTTGGACAACGTAAATCAAAATCAGTCGAAACTCCAATTTTATATAAATACCATATCCCGTATGAACCACCAATAAATCCTTTTCAAAATAAGGCTCATCTCTTACGGTTCACACTAGGAGTGTGCATGGTATGATACGGTAAGGTAATTTAAAATTCGATATGGTAACTTCGATTTTCGGTATCTAAAAGAATAATTTCGTTACCATACCAAATTAGTTCGGTATGGTTCAATCTTTTTAAATTCAATTTCGGTATTTTACCGTATGGTAATTTGGTAACCATACTTTATTTGATTTTGACTTACATATATTTATAGTAAAAAACTATAACATTAAACTTTAAAAACGTCTCAATCATATAAGACTAACAACTACCTTTATTAATTAATTACATAAAAAGAACATTTCAATCACGATTGAGTAGTCCAAGATGTAAATTCTGAACAACATTACCTAAATTTAAGCATAGTACTCCTAAATAATAAGATTCTTAAAAAAATTATTCTAAATAAAAAATATTTTTATGTTTAATTGGCTAATGGATGATTTATAAATATATTTAATAATCTTAAATATAATATATATGAGTTTTATATATTATTAAAAAACTTCGATGTGGTATAGGTATTTCGATATTTATTGCATAAAATATCAAATACCGTATTAAATACCAAAATAATTTAAAACTCTTACCAAATACCATATCAAATATCATAACATCCATATCACGATATAAAAAATTTTAATTTCAAAATGGTATTCGATATATACCATACCATGCCCACCCCTAATTCACACATATCTTTTTCTAGATCAGTAGTCATAATGTCATTTTAAATTTAAAAATTGCTATAAAAGTCACCAGATAATCTATACTTGAAATGGTGTCGGCAGAAAATTGCCATTAAACACTATTTGATTGAGAATTTAAGTTTTGTGCATCATAGAAAATATTCTATATTATCAGATGAACTTGATTTGTTATTATAGGTTATCTAATTTATTTTTTTTTGAATTCTTATATAAATAATTGAATAACGTGCAATAGTAGATCAAGTTAGCTGATAGTGTAGAAATTTTTATGCACTGACGATGCGCAGAAGTGTAGAAGTTAAACACGCTGCTTAAGCCCTCCCTTATATATGGTTGTCTGTTAGCTTTGTGGACTGCGAGTACAATTAGCCTACCCCGATTAGGGGATGTTGTTTTTCTAATTTCTTATGTTTTTCTTCTAATTATAGAGTGAAGTTGTATATTTTCTCCAAACAAAATGGAAGAATCATCTCTTCACTCTTTGAAGATAATGCACGGACGCAAATTTTTCAACCGTGTATTTGCAGTTATATATGCATTTGCTATTATAGTCTTGTTCTACTACCATGTGCTCACATTAACCAGAGCTCCCCTATCAATTGTCATGTTTATATCTGATTTTATTCTAGCATTATTGTGGTTCACATCACAATCATTCTTCATGAATCCAATTACTCGTCAACAGTTCCCCAAAAATCTCGAGATATTGGTTGACAAGAAGGATTTTCCAGCAATTGACATATTTATATGCACAGCGGATCCATTCAAGGAGCCACCATTAACTACTGTTAACACAGCTTTATCTGTTTTGGCTTATGATTATCCCATGGAGAAACTTTCTGTTTATATATCAGATGATGGAGGATCAAAGCTCATTCTATTTGCTCTTATGGAAGCAGCTAAATTTGCAAGGAGTTGGATACCTTACTGTAGGGAAAATAAGATCGAGCAGAGGTGTCCAGAAGAGTACTTTCGGAAAAATCATACTATAACTTCTCAATTTCAGATTATTCAGGTAATTAAAAGCGCTCTGATTAATTATTAATTTAATCCTACTGTATGTGCTTAATGATTTGCTCTAGTCCATACTGGAATTTTTAATTACTAAAGGACTCGTATGTCCTTGGGTTGGCTGCTCTTGAACATGCATATATCTAATCGATAAAGCGTGTACATTGTACAACATAAGGTAGATAGTGTTGATTCTTTCTGCCAAAGCTTTTTTAGTCGACTTCTTGCTTCAGGTTTGGTAGTGCAATTCACATCTCCAACGTGATTTATGGAGCTGTTGCAATAGGAGCGAATTTTTCTGATAGAGACTCAAAAAAATAAAGGCTAGAGATTTTCTGGGTTTCCATGTTAAAAATAATATAATAATCCAAATCAATTAACTATGATTAGGTGCAATAATTTCTTTTATGAATAATATAATACTTTAGTTATATTATTCCAACCTCTTATAATTTTTGAGATAACTTTACAGATAAGCTGTGTTTTTAACTTTTTTCAAACAATTTTTTCACTATTTTCTTAGTGTAAATTCATAGTTTTTACGTTTCAGAAGAAATTCTTCGCTATTTAGTTAGTGTAGAATTAATAGACTTGTTATATCCATTAAAACTATTTGCTAATGATCTTATAGCAGTGTCACGTGGAAGAGAGAACAAAGATTGGTTTTAGGAAAGAATTTCGCACGTGTCAAACTTCAAATTTGTGTTAGTTGTGCATATTGTTAAGCCTCCATCTTGTGTTCTTCTTCGTATAATTTGTTTTTATGGAACATATTCTCCAACAATCTAAAAATAATAGGGGCAGTGAGAAACAACTGAGGAGTGGATTGTGAAGAAGCAGATTCAGATTTTGATTTTAAATCTTCAACGCAACATTGCCATTATATTGGAGAGATTATTTCAAGGGATTTTCACTGGACATTAACTGTTGCAATTAGTTTTGATAGTATCACTTTTCATTAAATCAGTCTCTTTCTAATTTTCAAAATTTTCATTCTTTAAGCTCATGAATCTGGCAAGATTCATGTAATTTACAACATAAATATTTATTCAAAAGTGCTTATTGTGAGTAAATGACGTTGAATTGTGAGGTGGGTGTACTAGTTTGAAGTGGGGGAAGTTGTTGCGCGCGAGATGGGTAATTTTTTTGAACCGATATAAGAAAATACTAAAAATTATACAAATACACAACTTATGTTTCCAATATTACAAAAATTCAAACTCCCTAAACATATTACAAAAATCTCAACATATACACAGAATGTTATGTATATGTCAGTTATGTTATGTATATTAATAGAAAAAGAGTAAAGTAATTAAAAAAGTAGGAGAGAGTGTAATTACTTCCAAAAGTGTTGGTATTTATGTTATTTATACGAGAAAGTAATCACTATTCTTGCAAGTGGCGAATTTTATGGGGTTGCTAAAACTTTCGGTTCTATACACTTCTATAAGGACATAAATTTCTTGCGGAAGCTTAAATGACATGAACTTTAAATTTAAACACATGAATTTCATGTACTCTCTCTGTTTAAAAAAGAATGATCTATTTTGACTTGATCCAAAGTTTAAGAAAATAAAGAAGACTTGAATCTTGTGGCCTTAAATTAAAGTTGTGTCAAATGTACGAAAATGTCCTTTAATCTTGTGGTCCTAAACATGTCATGTGAAAAGTTAAAATTAAAGTATTATCAAAAAAGGAGGGAGTATTAGTTTGAATATTCATGTATTGTGGCCATGGGACCTTTGGATGGTCTTTTTCCTCACGAAGTGGTAATCAAGCTCAACGTGTTTTGTACGAGCATGGAGAATGAAATTCTTGGTCAAGTGCATTGCAGAAATATTATAAGTATAAAGAAGAGGAGAACCGAGTAAGAAAATGTCAATGTCTGAGTATGTATGTGATCCATGTTAGCTCCACAGCCAAGGAGGCCAATGATCTATACTCTGCTTCAGCGCTTGATTTTGCCACAGTTGTTTGTTTCTTAGAAGTCCATGAGACGCAATTGGAACCTAGAAACACACACAACCCTTTTGTTGATCTTCTCATGATAGGACAACCACCCCAATTTGCATCGAAAAAAAACAACAAGATTGAGAGAGGATTTTGTAGTGATGTGAAGGCCAAGTTGCATAGTTCCTGCTAAGTAGCGAAGTACTCGCTTGACTCCAGTCCAATGAGTTGCAGTAGGATGTTGCATAAACTGGCAGAGGAGATTAACTACATGGTCGAGTTCTGGACGAGTGAGAGTTAAAAGTATTGCAAGGCACCAACTATACTTCGAAACTCAGAGATATTGAAGTGGGGCCTGTGGGATCATGAAGCTCATATTTTGTAGCAAGAGGAGTATGAACAGCACAGGCACAAGTCATCTTTGTGCGTTCTAATATAGCCAATGCGTACTTGTGTTGGCTAAGGAATAAACCATTCGGACAGCGTATGACGTCAATTCCATGGAAATAGTGGATATCCCCTTTTATCTTTCATAGCAAACTTAGAATTTAGATTACATACCAAAACTTTTTAAAGAGAGATGCAACTTCCCGTAAGTACTATGTCATCAACATAGAGAAGGAGCAAAATGGTGTCTGTAGAAGATTGCCAAATGAAGAGAGAGGAGTCATACTTGCTGCAATTAAATCCCAAGTGTAGAAGATGTTTACTAAATTTGTGAAAGCATGCTTTGGGAGCCTGTTTTAACCCATAAAAAGCCTTCTTCAACCCACACATATAAGACAGAAAAATAGGATCAATGAAGTCCGGAAGTTGTTCCGTGAATACTGTTTCTATGAGATCACTATGTAAAAATTCACTCTTCACATTGAGTTGTTTAATTGGACAATGTAATGTCGTAGCAACAGCAAGAACAATACGGATGGTGGTCGTTCTTACCACAGGACTGAAGGTATCATCGAAATCAACTCTCTTAATTTGATTGTAACCTTTAGCGTCGAGCCTTGAACCTTTCCACCAAACCATCTGCCTTTAATTTGGTTTTATAAAACCATCGAGAGGCAACTATATTTATATGGAGTCTACGTGGAACAAGCAACCAAGTTTCATTAGAGCGGAGAGCATGAAGTTCTTCATACATTGTTAAAACCCAATGCTCTTTGGATAGAACTTTAATTGTCAGAGACTTCCTTGTATTGGAGCTGATAGAAGCAGTCATGGATAGTGAGTGAAAGGTGGGGTCATGTATACTGTTCGTCTTAGCTCTATAAGCATTTTATAAGAGTTTGACGGTCTAGGTGAGCGGGAGATGGTAGAGGGACAAAGCCGGACAACTTGGATGGTTTGAGACGTAGAGTGTGGACGTTAGGGAAGATGCATATAGTGGTTAGCACCTTCAAATTGGGATGGATCAATTGTTGGTAACGATGGAGAATCATGTATGGGAGATTGAGGAGTTTGTGGTTCAAAAATGCAATCTGTATGTGAGGAAGGAACAATTGGAGCTTCAGGTGGTTGTTTTAGTTATTACTCAACTTAAATTTGTGTATAGATGGTTTTAGATATTACTCTACATATATCAACAAGAAAATACTAGTAACTTTATCTTCTACTTTCTACTTTAATCTAAAATATTTAAATATTTTATAAAATGATTATCCTAGATATTACACTACACTAATCTAAAAACTTAGTAGAACATGTATGATATCCAATAAATCTACTTTAGTATTTTTCAGTACACTTGATTGGTTGTCTACATGAATTTTTACCTTGGTGAGGGTTCTCTTACCACCTTATATTATAACTAGGGTTGTTTATCGAATGGATCAGACGGATAATTATGCATAACAGTTTAGTGTAATGGTTATTGTTAGAGTGCGTGTCATACTAATTTTAATATTTTATTCTACCGATTGCCTATCTGTGGAACATGTAAGCTAACGTGGTTCATGGAAGTAAAATTTGAACACAGTATTTTTACGTGAAAAACACCCGACTCAAGAAAGGTGTAAAAAACCACGACCTGTACCCCAACTTCACTATAACTCTTGAGCCTCAACAATCAACAAATTACAAGACTTCTTGTAAATTAGGAATTAAAACTTTTAACTCTTACTTCTACAAAACACTAATCTTCCAAGATAAGTGTTCCCAAGTCTTCGAGTTCCCCAACTTGAAGACGTTAATTCTAACTCAGTTTATACTTCACTGAGACTAGAGATTACAACTCTATATGACTCGATGACCAACCTATTACGTAATGTCTATGACTCTAAGTAAAGGGTCGGTTGCTCCACCAGCTCCTTCAAGTTGTAGAGCTGATTTGCTGATTGTTGACTATATTTTCAGTACATTGAGTGAAACACTTGAATGTTGTTTATTGTACTTAAGTCAACTCCTGATGGAGTCCTTTAGTTGATGTCCTTTCTATCTTCAATAGGACTCTCGGGTAGTTTAACTCTCTTTGCTGTCGTCTCCCTCTCCTTGCTTGAATGGGACTCTTCTCTTTTTATCTCATAGTCTTTGCAAGACTTCTTGATCAACTCAACTTCTAGATGTTGCACTTATCTTCTCCTTTGCATCTACTTCAGCTGATGTGATAAGTGTTGAGAGCATGTTACTTATCAACTCCAATTTTTACGTAGTATCATCTTACCAATAGTCTAGCTTGTGACTTGTTCACTTGTGTGGAACAGCTTGCAGAACATGTTTCATTCATATGTCTATCATCAAAACTTCACATTCCCTAGCAGTTATCGACTTTTAAATATACTAATTCATAGCTAATCAATAGGATAACGGTTGTTATCAGGCAATGTGTTGGATAAATCTAAGAGAAAATGAAATATCAAGCGGTTAGCGATATGTCCTCCACTTCTTCACTGACTAAATTATTCATATATATTGTGATTCATCTATTTATAAATCTTGTAAGCTTTTTGAGTTTTGTTCATATAATTTTTTTAATAGGTTATAACATAAGATCAAAAGAATTTTCTTTTAGACCTAAAGCGTATGTAGAAATATTTTTTTAATTGCTGGATCAACAGAAAATCAAAACTTTGGTATTATTCGAAATGTTTTTATTTTATATCAAACTTTGTGAAGGACACATTGGAGTTATTTCATTTTTGTTGCAGTCCTTCATGTTATCAGAAATAATTTCTATTTTGATAAAGAATTAATCTAAAGTTTTGTATATTTTAGGGAGAGCTTTGACTACATTTTATGGTTAGAAGTCTTAAAAAGCGGCTCGTTATTTTCTAAGCTAAAAAGTGAATAGAAAATTTCTAAGCTAAGAAGTAGCTCGTTATTTTCAGGTTAAATTTCTTATTACAAAATAGGAAAAGAAGTTAAGCTTTTAACCATAAAATACATGAGTTAATTTTTTAAAAATAATAATAAAAATTTAAAATAAATTTTATTAGTTAATTTTTTTAAAAATAATAATAATAATTTAAAATAAATTTTATTAGTTAACTTTTTCCTAATTTTCTTGTAACCAAAGATCAACTCAAATTTTCAAATGAAAATTATTAACCTATAAAAATTGTAATTAAATTATTTTTTAAAATTAGCTCCTTTTTTGTTAAAAAAAAAAAGGTAACTCAGGTTTGTTATGATAAAAATTTAGCTATTTTTCTGATTTTATAATAAAATTTGATTTGAATTTACTTCGTTTTATTAAATTTTTTATTGTAAAAAGTTAACCTTCGTTTGTTAGAAAAATTAGGAAATTTGAGCAAGTAAACTTATCATACTATTAACTTTTGCCATAAAGAAGATTTACACCTCAAAAATTCTAAATTTTATTATGACTAATCAACACACATGAGAGAGGAAAGGATGCGAAATTATAAGCACACATGAGAGAGGAGAGAGAGAAAATTATTAAGTTATTGCCGAATTCTTAAAGTTGTTTGCAAAATTCACTTAAACTTTTCAACTCAATCTTTATTGAAGATATGTCTCAGAAATGAAGTAGATAACTATTAACAGATTTAAATTATTAGAGTTCTATGTGACTTAAATATAGGAATTAATTATTTCTTTGTTATTTGAATTTAAATTTGAATTGAAGTCTAATTGCTTATTTTTATATCTTTTAATTAAAAATTTAGTTATAAATATATGTCTTTGAGTTATTAATAAAATAATTTTCTTTGACTAAGGGTGGTAAATGGGTAGATTGGGCTGAATTTGGGCGGATCAAAATGGGCTAAAACAACAAATGAGTCACTGTCCAATCTGCTCAAAATATAGATAGGCTAAGATTGATTGGACCAAAATGGGCTAAATAATGGGTTATAGCCCAATCCACCCAACTTAACCTATCTTTGAACAATTATTATAATAGCAATTTAGGTTGAAATGATATTTCTTGATTTTCTTTTTATATTTATGTTTATATTGTTATGATTATTATTTTCAAGTAAAAAAACTAAAAAAATGTAATAAAATTATGAGAAAATGTTTTGTTTCCACCCTGAATTATAAACGAAATTATTGAGACACACTCGGATTTTGGGAGGGTCCTATTACTCTCCTGGACTAATTAAAACCGTATTTTTGGTAACCTTAGTGCCTACGTGGCACATATGTGACACATACGTGTGCTTACGTGAACCTTCAGTGTGTTGATTCACTGATGTGCCACGTAGGCACTAAGGTTGACAAAAATATGATTTTAATTAATCAAGGAGGTTATAGGATCCTCCTTAAGTTCGAGTGTGTCTCGAAAATTTCATTTATAGTTCGGGGTGAAAACAATGCATTTACTCTAAAATTATTCACAACACAACCTATCCGATATCTTAAATGTTTAATTTCGATCCACCATTTAAAACCATCACACCAACAAAGTGAATTATATCTCTCCTTGATTAACTAGACATAAGACTCTACTATCTTTTAAGTTTGACTTTGTGTTTTTATTCACAGTATTTTCTATGCAATTTAATTTTAAACCTCTTGTATGCAAATTAAAAAAAATTAAGGGGTTGGGGTGGGTTGGGATAGGGAGGGTGAGTGGGGTGAGAAAAAAATAAATATATTTTTTTTGCGGGAAGAGGAGGATGGTGTAAGAAAAAAAATATTTTAAAAAAAAAAAATAATTTTCTTTTGGAGGGGGAGGGGGTTAAGAATAAGGGGAGGTGGGTGGGGTAAAAAATTTTTTTTTTTTAAAAATAAATTTTAAATATATTTAACTTCTTTTTCGTGGGTAGAGAGGTGGGTCGGGGTCGGGGATGGTGTAAGATAAGAATATTTTTGTAACAATAATTTTTTCAAGACGATGAAAATATAATTGAAGTAACTAAAAAAAAAATTAAAAAAATTAAAAGTGGGACTATAATTATTAGGTTTAAATTTTAAATATCTATATGGATCAAAGTTGGGCATCATTGTGAGCCCATTTAGGTTGATGATTTATGATGGGTTTATTTGTGCTGACCCAAATCAACCCATCTTTAAAATCACTCTAGCCCAACCCATCAAAACATGAACGGGTTGGGTGGGTCAAATGGGTTTGGGCTAGTTTTGTCACCTCTACCTTTGATAATACAATTGCAGTATTTTTTCTTTTCAAGTCTTTCTCTGTTATTTCTTTAATTTCAATGCTAAAAATTAATAATTAATATCTAAAGCCATTTTCTTGAGGGATCTGTGGGTGAGATGAATTCTTAAAATAACTTTTCTTAAATAATTCATCTTGTTTTTGATGGTGAGAATTATCAACTTTGAACAGTAAGAACGGAGACTTATCTTGAAACTTTAGATCTTTAGAAAGCCGTGGAGAAGGATTATGATGTTCTTCCGTTACCCAATAATTCCACGGTAGCCCAGATCAAAAGTCATAAGGAAAATAAAATCATAAAATTAAAGGCAAAAGCAACTTTATTTACTAGTGTGTCTTCAATAATTTTCGCGAGAATTCTGACCCTTAAATCAACAAAAGAAATTTGAATTATCTGAAGGAAGAATATACAGGATATGAAAGAATACGAGGAATAAAGGTGTTGAATCTAATAAGGAAATTTGAATCGCAAAAGATAAAGGAATATGAGACGTCAAAGAATCCTAAGACTGACTTCTTGGCATTGTTAATAAGATTTCTTGGCATAAAATTTAAAGATTCAAGAATTGTTGAGAAACATTTTGTTACGGTGCCTCAAAGATACGAAGTATCAATAACTACCTTGGAAAACACAAAAGACCTGTCCAAGATTACCTTGGCAGAATTGTTAAATACATTGCAGGTACAAGAGCAAAGGAGGCTTATTAAGCAGGGTGGTATGGTTGAATGAACTTTAACAGCCAACCACAAGACTCAAAGCAAGAATAATGATTCAAGGAAAAACTATCCACCTTATCAGCACTGTGGAAAAATGGGTCATACTCCATTTAAATATTGAAAGAGGTCAGATGCATAATGCAAGATCTACAATTAGCTTGGTCATAAAGTTGTGATTTGCAAAAGAAAATTTAAAAAATATGAAGCAGATGCCCAAGTCATCGAAGAATAATAATAATAAGATCACTTATTTGAGACAATATATTTTTCAACCAGAAATCTAATTTTTAGATGATTGGTAGTGGTTGTACACATGACATATGACAACTCTCTTTTTAAAGAGTTTCTACCTTTGAAAAATAAGAAAGTCGGAATTGAAAATGGTGACTATATTCCTGCAGAAGGAAAAGAGAATGTTGCAATCAAAGCAATTTTAGACATAAAAATAATTTCAAATGTCCTTTGTGTGCCCAATATTGATAAAAATTTGTTAAGTGTTGGGCAGCTAATGGAGAAAAGATATAAATTACTATTTGGAGATAAATATTATCGAATCTTTGATTCCACTAATCACGAAATTTTACAAAGTTGAGATGAGAGGTAAGAAATTCGTATTTAATATAATAGAAGATGCACACAAGTCTTGTAAGATCAAAAATGAATTGACAAATTTATTTAAGAGGTCAAATTCAAGCGAGACTGCAGTTTTAAATTATTAGAATGTTGTGGCTTACACTTAGGAATTAATTATCTCTTTGTTATTTGAATTTAAATTTGAATTGATGTCTAGTTGTTTATTTTTATACTAATTTAGCGGCACGTGCCTCGCACGTGTAACTTTTGATTATTTAAAATTAGTCGAATTTATCTATTACAAAGATTTTTTTAATGAAGCGCAAAAAGTTCAAAACATATACTTTATTATAATCACATATATATTTTACCGTCAAAAGTTTCAAGTGGTTAATGGATCGTCACTTCTTGCTAGAGGCAAAGAGAGATGCATCGATTTGAACCATATTTGTAGTATGACTATTTTTTTCTATATTTAAAATCTTTCTTTGTTTTTAAAGTTAAATCTTTAGAAAATATTTGATTACTTACCATAAACTTTAACAAATTTGGTATTTTTTTATAATTTTCTTATTATAATACTTTCATTAGATTTTCAAATCTTTTTAAAATCAACTTTAGTTGATTTAGAATTTTTATGACAAAGGTATTAGTTGTCACTAATTCTGATGATTTTCTAATAAGTGAAGGTTCACTATAATTGTTTAATTGATTTTCAAACTCTTAAATGTCAGAAAAATAGTGAAAAAATAATTTTGTCTAAAATAGAGACTTTTAATGACGGACAAAAAGTCAAATAATATTTTTACTGAAGGACAAAAAGTCAAATATTATTTTTACGGTCCTCCACACTTTTAATATATAATAGATATAGATTATAGATTATAGATTATAGATTATATTTAAAATTAGACAATTTTGTCTATTGTGAAGATGTTTAGTGAAGTCCAAAAAGTTCAAATTACTTCTCAAATATCCTTCACACTTTAATATAATAATGTAAATATAACATATACTACCAAAAATTTCAAGTGGTTAACAGACTGTCACTTTTGCGTTTGTCATGTAGTACTTCTTTTCCTTGTTGTTAGAGGCTAATAGAGACATATCGACTTGAACCATATTTGTTGTACGATAATTTTTTTTCTTTCTATATTTAAAATCTTTTCTTATTTTTAAAGTCAAATATTTAGAAAATATTTAATTATTTACTTAAAACTTTCAAAATTTGGTATTTCTTATATTTTTCTTATTACTTTCATATTAATTTCTAGATTTTTCAAACCTTCTTTAAATCAACTTTAGTTGATTTCGAATTCTTAAATTAATGAAAAAGATATTAGTTGTCATTAATTCTAATGACTTTTAATAATGAAAATTTTTATCATAAATATATAGTTAATTTTCAACTTTTTAATGATAAAAAGATAGTAAAAAGACGATTTTATCTAAAGTAGAGACTTTTAATGAAGAACAAAAAATTTAAACAATTTTTCTAAGACTTTCACACTTTTAATATAGTATAAATAAATATAATATAGATCATTATTTCAGGGGTATGTAAAATAATGTAGATAGATAAATAATACTAACAACCAAATATGTCAATTATTCCTATAAAATCTCGGATAATCATGGCCACATAGGTGCAATAGTATTTTCACTTGCCATACTTCATAGATAAAATAGATATTCTTGAATGCAAGCTCAAGGATGGTGAGCTCAAGGCCACCATCCATAGTAGTACAAAAGATGTCTCTATTTTTAAGTATTCTTCTCTTATAATGCACTCAACTTTATGAAAGAAAACATATGCTTTATAGTCTATATACGACAATTGAAGGAAGCATCGAAATCTTATTTGCATCATAAATCTACTTTAGATCAAATACAACATAATTGTAGGTTGCAAGTCAATTTTTCACTTCAAAATTTGAATAGCAAAATCTTTTAGTAATTTAAATTTGTATTCAGTTGGCCGTGGGTGTATATAAAAGGATGAAAATGATTATCTAATAAATTTCTTCTATTTAAATCAAATTAGATAAAAAATTAATCTTAAAGAAATTGTAGAAATTAATTACTTTAGTTGGAATGTCATTCGTCAATCTGGGCTTAACATTATTAATTAAGGATCGATAGAGATTTTATTCAAATCTGTCTGTGTCCTTCACTTTTCCTTAGTAACTGAGAACCCACTTAAAATATCTAAATTTTTTTAGTTTCATATCGGAATTATTATGAATTCTCATACTACAACACACTACTCTTTTTCTATATCGACAAATAACTTGAAAATTATTATAATGACGTATAAAGAAAGTGAGAATCAAAAATACACAAAAAGTATTTCAATTATTTTAGTTCTCTACCCAAACTTTCACCAAACGTTCTATACATCTATATGATTGTTTAAATCTGAATCAAATTATGAGATCTTATACTACAAATCACTCTTTCTTTTTCCTTTATCAACAAACAACTTCGAAATTATTATGATGATTTATGAATAAAGTGAAGGGTAAAAAATATAACCTAAAGTATCTCAAAATTTTTAATTTTCTACCTTACCTTTCACCAATTACTCTATACATCTGAATGATCGTCTAAAATAATTATGAAAAATTATACTATAAATCAGTCTTTCCCCCTATTCAACAAACAACTTAAAAATTCTTATGATGACTTATGAAAAAAGTGAAGGGTAAAAAATACAAATAAAATATCTCAATGTTTTTAGTTTATTACCTGAAGTATCACCAAACGTTTATCGTCTCTGCATTATTCCTTCATTATTCCATGAAAACCCAATGTTATAAAGGAGTGCATAAAAACCCTACAAAAAATAAAACTTCTTCAATTAAAAGTTAATTTTTAAGGTAAGTCTCCCTCTAAATTAAATAAACCTTGAATAATAATAACACAAATAAATTATCAAATAAATTTTTAAATTTTTTGAAAAACTTACTAATACGATATTCAAAAAATATTTTTTTAGTAAGTATATCATAAATATACTATATCATAAAATTTGTTCCTCAACATTTTCTTTTGTAGTAGTAATTTCTTTCTGAACATGAAATATACTCGAGAAAGTCAAGTATTAGTAAATACTACCATAAATTTCTATACTTTTTTTTTGTTTCCATGTATCCAATATAATCTTTCCTTATATTTGACGTGAAAAGAAGAAAAAGAACATGTAAAGAAGAAGAATGTAAAAAAAAGATTTAGTATTCATGTATTTTAATTGTGATGTTTAATTTAAGTAAGAAAATAATTTGTAGAAAATATAATCTTAAATTTTGATTGATTCTACTTTAGTCGGGAAAGGTTTTTGTCAAAATAATATCTTATTTTTGTTTGGAAATATTTTTATTGGTTACTATAGTCAATATTTAATATCATTAAAATAATAAAAAAAAGTAAAAAGACGATTTTATCTAAAGCGGTGATTTTTAATGAAGGGAAAAAAATTCAACTCACTTTTCTAAGGGTCTTCACACTTTTAATATATTATAAATTATAGATATAGATTATAGATTATAGATATAGATTTTTTAGTTAAAAACTTAGCTATAAATATATGTCTTTGAGTTATTAATAAAAGAGATCATGGTTTATTATCCCCCAACCTTTAGTCGAAATTCCAACTACACACTCAATCTTTAAAGGTGACCTATTACCCCCCTAAACTTATTTTTACCAAATTTATTACCCCTTCAGTTGCTGATATGTCAATGGACGTGACTACACCGCCCATGAGCGCGTCAGTTGAGTCCATTTCAATCAAAATTCTTTATTTTTTGATTGTCACGTCATTATTTTTAATAATATAATAAATATTTTAATTATTACTTTTTCTTAATGAATTATAATTGCCACATCATGTCTTCTTCTTCTTCTTCTTCTTCTCTTTTTCAAAACAAAAATTCAAGAACTCATTAATGGAGTTCTTCATCTTTCTCATCTCCAAATTCTCATTAATGATATTTTTTGATAATTTGAAAAATGTTATTACCGAAACCAAGAAACACTTGAATTAAGGAAACAATAAAATTTCTCCGATTAATGAATTCTTGAATGAGGAATGTGAGGAACTCCGATTCAAAAAACTTGCAAAAATTCAAGAACTTCAATTTCCTCTCTTTTTGCTCAAGATCGTCATTAATAGCGAGTTCAAAGCTTTGAATTTCCACAATGCCATATATAATTTCCAACATAACCCACGTATAATTTTCAACTCATTTCTCCAATTTTCTCTATTTTTACTCAAGATCCGTCATTTATGGCGAGCTCAAAGCTTTGAATTTCCACAATGGAGAAGAATTCGCCATTAATGACGATCTTAAGCAAAAAGAGATGAAAAGCTTTGAGGAGCATTTATCCGTCATTAATGGGTTGAAGAAGAACATACGTGTGTATGTGTGAGGTACATTTACATACTCATTAATCCGCCATTTCTTTCTCCAAGAATTCTATTTTTGACCCAAGAAGATGAAATTGAGTTGAAGAAGAAAATAGAGCAATGGAAAAGGGGAAGAAAAAGGGAAATAATGATGTTAAATAATTAATTTTTTTAGAGTAAAAAAAAAATGACGTGGCAATGACGTGACAGCGCGTACATCACACCACATGCCTAAATGACTGATTGTTAGTTCTTGAGGAGATAATAATTCCACTTTAAAATAGTTCAGAGGTAATAATTTCACTTTAGAATAGTTCAAGGGAGTCATAGAACCTCAGCAAAGTATAAATGTGTAGTTAAGATTTAGGGTAAAGATTGAGGGGTTTTTGACCATTTTCTTTTAATAAAACTATTATTTTTGACAATATAATTACAGTATTTTTTTCTCGTCAAATCTTTCTCTATTATTTTTTAAATTAAAACATCAAATCTTGTACCTATTAAACACTCCGGTATTAACAAAAATATACCCGTTAAACTCTTTCATAAAAAATTGTGCGTGTGTTCACTCACATAAATTATAATAAAGAGATGAATTAAAAATTGACAAGTGGCACTAGGCCCAAAATAATAGAAAAATGATTTTTATATTAAAAACAGTTAAAAATTATTTCAAATATATTTTCTACCTATTTTTTTTTTTTTTGTTTAAAAAGTAAATTAGCAAATATATTCTATCCCCACGCTACCCAATACTTCTTCTCCCCGTTGATACCTTCTCCCTCAACAAAACTCAACCTTTTAATAGATAGCTTTCAGATTCAACCTTGTTCTTCTTTTTTTCTCTTTTCCTCTTATTCATATTTGATATGGGAGAGACTGGAACAAAAGTGAAGGAAAACGGAAGTTCACAAGCCGAACAGTGATCTCGTAACACTGTGACGGGGACTCAATTTTATGTCACTTTCATAAAGAAAAATCTTTCAGTTGTTAGCAGTTTCAGAAATCAGTTTTTAATTCAAAATTTTCAATTTTTTGGCCTGCTTAATTATTTTTTGGTAAGTTCAATTTTGGAATTTGGGATTGTTTCGTAGGTGTTGGTATCAGCTTTTTCTAAACATTCGACATCAAAGAGAAAGATAGAACAAAGAAAGTGGAAAAATTTAGATAGTTAGGTATCAAAATTTGATGGTGTGTATTGAGAGGTGGTCGAAAATGGTGGCAAGGAGGCGGTAGTTTTGTGAAGACAACTGGTGCTAACTTTTTTTACAAAAAATTACTGTAAAAGACAACTAATGCTAACTTGAAAGAAAAAAAAAATTCATATATATTTTCTAAAAAAGTCAAATCGGAAATAAGAGAAAAGATAAAACAATTGTAAAAAAGTAAAAGAAAAAAATAGGGACAATACCCACAGAAACATCTGTAGTTTGATTGAATTATCAGTTGAGCTATTATCCCAAATATTTTTTTTCATATTTTAATGACATATATCTGCCACTTGGCACACTGAGTGTGATTCATGCGCACTGAGCGCGTGAACAATGTTAAAAATATTTTAAACTCTTTTTTTGTCAAACAGCCCCTTAATTTTATAATTATTTAAAGTTTTATATTTTTATTTATTTTTTCATTCTTCTTTCTTCTTTCTTTTCTTCAACAATGGTTGCTCTATTGTTGAATTGAAATTTAATGGAACTCAATGGTTATAATTTAATGAAACTCGCTAATTGAAACTCAATGGATGATTCGAAAGATTCAAACTTGAAAACTCACTAATTTAATTTTGAGTTCCATGAATGGAAATTGAATCTTCTGAGTTTCATTAATGCAAATTGAATCCTCCGAGTTCCATTAACGGAAGATTGAATAGTTTCATACATGAAATTAAATTTTTCGAATCTTTCGAGTTTCATTAATGAATTTTTTTAATCTTTTGAGTTCCATTAATGAAAATTGAATCATGAAATTAATTTTTTTGAATCTTTTGAGTTCCATTAATTAGCGAGTTCCATTCAATTAACGAGTTTCATTGAATCTTCCATTAATGGGAACTCGCTAATTGAATCTTCAGAGTTTCAATGGAAAATTAATGGAAGATTCCATTCAATTATTTGAAAAAACTTTCTTCATAAACTCAATGGAATCATTTGGAATATTTAATATGGTTGTAATTGTGAAAAAATGTTGAAAAGTAATAAAATGGAGAAGAAACGACGCGTGCACCTCACTTCCCATCAAAAAAATTGGGTATATGTTTTGAGGAGGGGATTAATTCCACTTTAAAAAAGTTCGGGGGGGGGGGGGGGGGGGGGGGGGAATTAATTTCAATTTAAAAAGTAAAGGGGGTAATAGGACCCCTGCAAAGTTCAATATGCTCCACTGAAAATTTGGTTAAACTTCAGGTATTTTTGTGGGTATTATCCCAAAAGAATATTGCAGTTAGCAATTCACGTGATCAGTATTACATGAAATTCACTTTTTATGTCATGTCAGCTACAATGTTTAATAGATACATATTTGTTAATATTAGAGCGTCCATATAGGTATTAAGACTAAGTTGAGAATTTAAATGAATTTTAAAATAATTTTAGAGGATGGTTAATTACTTAAGCCAATTATAATCACATATGAAAGATGGGAGATGGGAATGTATGAATTACACATGCATGACATGAGAGACGGGAATGATCAGAAGTTGTTATATTACATAAACGCGCCATTTAACTTGATTTCAGCTAACGTCTATGATATCTATTTTTTAATGTGTACAAGTAGACACTTTAAAATACTTATATAAAGTTGAGCAAATTAACACATACGTCATACAAGAAAATATTGTTGGGTTCAAGGTGTATATGAATGAAAAATGGAGGAAAAATAGTGGAGAGAAAGGAGACACTAATTTGGAAAGTGTACTCCCAAATTAGAACGTTCACTAAATTCTCCCACATTGGTGGAAGAAGGGAACTATGAAGTGTTTTTAATATAAAACACTTACTCCACATGGTAAGTGAGGCAAGAAACAAGAGATGCCTCGCGCTGTCGTCTTCGTTGCTCGCTCGACATCGGATTTGAATATGGATTTGTCAAATGATCGATTGATGAGATCTAATTTTTTAGACAAAATTTATTTGAAACTTGTTTACAAGTGATAATTTAATCCAAAATTTCAAAAACTGGACAGTATAATTTTTCTCCAAAATGTGGGCGCATTTCCAACGCAAACGCAGCGCACATCACAAAGGGATGCACACCTTTTTGCAGATGCTCACTGGAATCTGCAAAATGTCATCTGCGGCCACACTTTGGGCGCAGTTCCAGCGCAGTCCCAACGCAGGGGCGTGACTGTTACAGAAAGATGTCATTCTACTGAACCAATGTATCCTTTCTGAAAGGATACACTTAAGGCTATAAATACCTGATATTTTCTCAGGTATTGACATCAATTTTGACAGCAAAAACACTTCTATACTTAACAAAAACTCAGTGTGATCATTAAGCTATTGAGTGAGTTCGTAGAATCCAAAAATTTGAGGTACCGCTATTGTTCGGATTGTAGGCCATTTTATTCTGGGAGGAAGATTCCATAACCTCGGGTACAATGAGGAAAATTATTCCTTAAGGACACTGCGTGAAGTCAGGGGACTTGGCCTTAAATTCTGTTTCATCTATTTTCTGAAATCTAACATACTTTTTGGATAGATTATTAGTAATCTTGTGTTGAAGGTGTTAAAGAACTTCAAAGGTGTTCTTGTTTATACATGAACTACTGTTGAAATTGGTGTTGCATTTATACAAATTCTTGTACCCGAAACTACATAAAATAACAATCTTAAGGGATAACTTTATAGAATTTGTATTGCTTGTTTTTGGAGATTAAAGCTTTAAGCTTTCTATTCTGTTTGAATTTAACTAGTGGTTTGAAGACATAAAATTTTCATCACAAGTTAAAGGTCACTCGGTTGACGATTGAAAGTCATAAAAACTTCATCGTTAACTACAAACAAGAAGAGTTTAAAGTTGTTTAACTTGAAAGTAGTATTCTGAAAATACTGAATTTACTGTCTTGTGGTGACAGAAAAATGACTAACGAAAGTCAAATGCAGGATGTGGCAATGTCTGTGGGGGCAACCAGTATTGCCTCAACAAGTCGCATGAATGCTCCGCCAACAATGGCACCGGCGGAGAAACCTGAAAAATTTGCTGGCATTGACTTTAAGCGATGACAGCAAAAGATGTTCTTTTACCTCACCACTCTATGCCTTCAAAGGTTCATTAGTGAGGATGCTTCTAAGGTGTCCGAGGGAACCTCAGACAAGCGTCTCATGATTATAAAGGCTTGGAAACACTCAGATTTCCTTTGCAGGAACTATATCTTGAGTGGTCTCTAAGACGACCTTTATAATATTTATAGTGGAACTAAGACATCAAAGGAATTGTGGGGGGGGGGGGGGGGGGGGCACTAGAACGAAAATATAAGACAGAGGATGCGAGAATTAAGAAATTCTTTGTTGCAAGGTTTCTGGACTTTAAAATGATAGATAGTAAATCGGTTGTCTCTCAAGTTCAAGAATTGCAAGTAATCATCCATGATCTCCTAGCAGAAGGTATATCTTTAAAAAATACCTTTGTTGAACAAATGAAAATGTTCTTAGTACTCATATAAACTGTTTTGTAGGTTTGATTGTGAATGATGCATTCCAAGTAGCAGCGATAATTGAGAAGCTACCACCGATGTGGAAAGACTTCAAAAACTACTTGAAGCACAACCACAAGGAGATGACTGTTGAAGATCTTATTGTCCGACTACGTATTGAAGAGGATAATAAAGGTGCTGAGAGAAGGTCAAAAGGGAATTCTGCAATTAATAGAGCACATATTGTGGAAGATGACCAAAATAATTCTAAGAAAAGGAAGAAAGTTGAACAAGGAAATAATCAACCCAAGAAGAAATTCAAGGGAAAATTCTTCAATTGTGGCAAGATTGGCCATAAGTCCACGGATTGTCATGCCCTAAATAAAGGCAAAAAAAAAGGACCAAGCTAATATGGTTAAGTCTAACAAAGAATGTGATGATCTGTGTGCTATGTTCTCATAATGCAACTTGGTGGGGAATCCTCACGAATGGTGGATGAATTCTGGTGCCACCCGCCATGTGTGTGCCAACAAAGAGTTATTTTCGTCATTCGCTCCAGCTCAAGTAGAAGAAATGATCTATATGGCTAACTCCGCTAATGCTAAGGTGGAAGGAACAGGAAAAGTGTACTTGAAAATAACTTCAGGCAAGTTTTTGACACTGAACAATATCTTGTATGTTCCGGAATTACAATGGAACTTGATTTCTGTTTCACTTCTAGACAAGAATGGATTCAAATGTGTATCCGTTTCTGGAAAAATTATAATTAGCAAAGGAGAAATGTATAATTTATGGCATGAACGTTTAGGCCATGTTAATTACAAAATGTTATGAAAACTCATTAACTTAAAAGTTTTGTCAAACTTTGAGTGCAATAAATCAAAGTGTCAAATGTGTGTGGAATCAAAGTATGCAAAACATCCTTATAAGTCTGTTGAAAGGAATTCCAATCCTTTAAACTTAGTACACACTGACATTTGTGATATGAAGTCTACACCATCACGTGGTGGGAAAAATTATTTCATAACTTTTATTGACGATTGCACTAGATACTGTTATGTCTACTTGCTAAATAGTAAGGATGAAGCAATAGATGCATTTAGGCTATACAAAACTAAAGTTGAAAATCAGTTAGAGAAAAAGATAAAAATGATAAAAAGTGATAGGGGCAGAGAATATGAATCTCCCTTCGCTGAAATATGAGTAGAGAATGGAATTGTCCATCAAACTACGGCCCCTTACTCACCTCAATGTAATGGAATTACGGAAAGAAAAAATCAAACTTTGAAGGAAATGATGAATGTTGTACTTATAAGTTTCGGTTTACCGCAAAACTTGTGGGGAAGGCTATCCTTACAGCCAATCGTATACTCAATAGAGTTCCCCATAGTAAGACACAATCAATTCCTTATGAAAAATGTAAAGGAAGGAAATCAAACTTGAAATATTTTAAAGTGTAGGGGTGTCTAGCAAAAGTTCAAGTTCCAATGCCTAAAAGGGTTAAGATAGGACCTAAGATGGTGGACTGTGTGTTCATAGGATATGCTAAAAGTAGTAAAGCATGTCGTTTTTTTGTTCATAAATCCGAACATCCGGATATAAATGAAAATAAGGTAATTGAATCGGACAATGCTGAATTCTTTGAAAATATTTACCCATATAAAACTAGGCATAAACAGTCTAGTGGGGGGGGGGGGTCTAAACAACCTCGATATGAACCAAGTGAGAAATTACATAATGAAGAAAATCCAAGACGTAGTACACGTCAAAGAACGTCTACTTTGTTTGGATCTAATTTTATAACATTTCTCTTAGAAAATGAGCCTCAAACATTTAAGGAAGCGATGACATCTTTGGACTCATCCTTTTGGAAATAGGTAGTCAATAGTGAGATTGATTCAATCTTAAGCAACCATACGTGGGCATTGGTTGATCTTCCTTTAGGGAATAAACCTTTAGGTTCTAAATGGATCTTCAAAAGGAAAATGAAAACGGATGGTACTATTAACAAATACAAGGCAAGACTTGAAGTAAAAGGCTTCAAGCAATAAGAAGGTCTTGATTACTTTGACACATACTCGCCAGTAACAAGGATAATATCGATTCAAATGTTAATTGACTTGGCGGCGGTATATGGTCTTGAAATCCATCAAATGGATGTGAAAACTGCATTCCTAAATGGAGAATTGGAGGAAGAAATTTACATAGAACAACCTGAGGATTTTGTGGTTTCAGGAAAGGAGAATAAGGTGTGTAAACTTAGTAAGTCATTGTATGGACTAAAGCAAGCACCTAAACAATGGCATGTGAAGTTTGACCAAGCCATGTTGGCAAACGGGTTTAAAATAAATGAATATGATAACTGTGTTTATATTAAAGACACTCCAAATCAACAAGGCATTGTGTGTTTATATGTGAATGATATGTTGATCATCAGTAGAGACATTTCCGATATAAATGCAATGAAACGAATGCTCGAGAGCAAGTTTGATATGAAAGACCTTGGAGTTGCGAATGTGATCTTAGGTATAAGAATCCATAGAACTCCACAATTCTTGGCATTGTCACAGTCTCATTATATCGAAAAGGTACTTGACAAATTTAAGTATATGGAATTTGGTATTGCCAAGACTCCATTGAATATGAGCTTTGGACTTCGAAAGAATGAAGATGAAAATGACTCACAATTGGAGTACACAAGAGTGTTGGGATGTTTAATGTATATAATGAATTGTACACGATCGAACATAGCATGTGCTATTAGTAAGTTGAGTCGATACACGAGTAATCCCAACAAAACTCATTGGATGACAATGAAAAGAGTTTTGGGGTATCTTAAATACACTAAGACTATGCTTTGCATTATAAGAAATATCCCGCGGTACTTGAAGGATATAGTGATGCAAATTGGATCACCGGATCAAATCAAGTAAAATCCACGAGTGGATACGTATTTACAATAGGTGGAGGAGCAGCCTCTTAAAAATCATCCAAATAGACATGTATTGTTCGTTCTATGATGGAATCAGAATTTATCGTATTAGATAAAACCAGTGAAGAAGTAGAATGACGCTAAAATTTCTTGGAAGATATTTCTTATTGGCCTAAACCATTGGCACCAGTATGCATACACTGTCATAGCAAAGAGACAATAGGTAGGTCAGAGAGCATGATGTACAATGGTAAATCTCATCACATAAGATGGAGACATAATACCGTTAGAGAACTTCTCTTTAGTGGAATTATCACTATTGAATATGTGGAGTCAAATGATAATGTATCGAATCCACTTACAAAAGGCCTAACTAGAGAAGGAGTTGAGAGGACATCCAAGGAAATGGGTTTATGGCCTAGAACAAGTCAGCATGACGATAACTCTACCTAGTAGATTGGAGATTCCAAGAGCTAGGTTGAAGGAGATCCAACAAAGTTGTGTCTGACAGGTTCAACATTGTCAATATACCCAACCCATTCTCATGCTATAGACAATATTTAGTAAACAATGATAAGACTTATGGTGTGAAGTCTTTTAATGATTATATAAATTTGGCACCTTTGACCAAATAGTTTAATCTATAGAATTGAATGTTTAGAAATCACCTATGTCCGGGCAAAGTGGAAGCCGCTTCAAGGAGAATGATAATAAAGGCCTATTCTCTAAGCTCTTATGAGATCGGTACGTGTTCGTGGCAAAAAAAAATCTGTGAGAACCATAAATGGTAAAAGGCTGGTTGTGTGACATGTGTTGTCTAGGTGTACATTAAAGATCGACGGTTCAAAGATATCAAATCTACCGATTGACCAGGTGCATTCGATGCATGTTCACTACGGAAAGTTCAAAGGAAAACCCACTTATCTAGATGCTTAGTCTTTGCTAAATGATCACATGCTTGTGCGTAAATTTTTCAAAAGATAGACATTCCCATTCATGTGGGGTATTATTGGGTTCAAGGAGTATGTGAATGGAAAATGGAGGAAAAATAGTGGAGAAAAGAGAGACGCTAATTTGGAAAGTGTACTCCCAAATTACAAAGTTCACTAAATTCTCCCATATTGGTGAGAGAAGGGAACTATGGAGTGTTTTTAATAGAAAGCACTTAATCCACATGGTAAGTGAGGCACGAAACATGAGATGCCTCGCGCCGTCGTCGTCGGTCATACGGCTCGGCTTCGGCTTCGGCTTCGGCTTCGGCTTCGGCTTCGGATTTGGATTTGGATCGATCGATGAGATATAATTTTTTAGACAAAATTTATTTGGAACTTGTTTACAAGCTAAGTGATAATTTAATCCAAAGTTCCAAAAACTGAACAATATAAATTTTCTCCAAAATGCGAGCGTATTTCAGGCACATTTCCAACGCAAACACAACGTACATCTCGAAGGGATGCAACCTTTCGAGAAGAGGCATACTGTTTTGGCACTTCAGATGTAGATCGAGAACTACGGACGCAGTTCAAACGCAGATGCTCATTGGAATCTGCAAAATGTCATTTGCGGCCGCACTTTGGGTGCAGTTCAAATGTAGTCCTAACGCAGGGACGCGACTGTTACAGAAAGGTGCCTTTCTGCTGAACCAATGCATCCATTCTGAAAGGATACACTTAAGGCTATAAATGCCTGATATTTTCCTTAGGTATTGACATCAATTTTGACAGCAAAAATACTTCTATACTTAACAAAAACTCAGTGTGATCATTAAGCTATTGAGTGAGTTCGTAGAATCCTACAATTTGAGGTATCGCTATTGTTCGGATTGTAGGCCATTTTATCCTGGGATAAATATTCCATAACCTCGGGTACAGTGAGGAGAATTATTCTTTAAGGACACTTCGTGAAGTCGGGGGACTTGGCCTTAAATTCTATTTCATCTATTTTCTGAAATCTAACACACTTCTTTGATAGATTATTAGTAATCTTGTGTTGAAGGTGTTAAAGAAATTCAAAGGTGTTCTTGTTTATACATGAACTATTGTTGAAGTTGGTGTTGCATTTATACAGATTCTTGTACCCAAAACTACATAAAATAACAAATATCACGTTCTAGGGGACGTCCTACATGTATATTTATGCCACATGTAAAACATTTAAGTCTGAATATTTAATTTTATACAAGTTAAGTGTTTACTTGTTTACATTCAAGGTTGAAGGGATAAGTGCAAGTTGACGCCTAGTTAAAAGGCCTGTTTACTGTGTTATGTGTAAAATGTTTGCACAACGTAGGAAATAAATGCGCTAAATGAACTTTTGTACCATTTTTTTTCTTTTTTCTTTCCTGTCCATTATGTTGGTTCTTTACAAAAGTAAGTGCATCATTTTGGGTCTGAACTCACCCATATGACCCCTACATGTGAGGTAACGAGAGTCTCATACATAATACTTGGCATGTAAGGCATCTAATATTATGATGTGATTATGCAGAATTTGTACGAGGACATGAGGATGAGTATAGAAGATGTTGTTGAGAGAGGTGATGAGTATCTTGAAGAGTGTATTAGCGATCCACAGAAACATGAAGCTTTTAGCAAATGGACCAAAGGATTCACTCCCAAAGATCATCCGGCTATAATCCAGGTTTGTCTCGTAAGTTAATAGTACTTGTTTCATTTTTCTCCTTTTTAGGTTTTCTTTCCTTGTGTTTATCATTCCCCAAAGTTCTTCAATAATTTGATAAAAAGAAAATATTTTAAAATAATATGGTAGTGTATGTAAAAATTGACTGTATATTATAAAATAAAATAATAGCAACAACTACAACAACATACCCAATATATTCCCACCAAGTGGGAATAGAGAGACTGTTTTCAATAGACCCCCGGCTCAGAATAAAGCAATCTAAGACAAGATAAGGAATAGTTAATAAAACAAGAAGATATACTAGAAATTAACATACTCAATAATACCCATATCAAGATGCTTCAAGTATACACCAAAACATACAACATCCTAACTCAGACTAACCTTCTATTCTAATTCGCCTCCTTCACAGCTTCCTATCCAGGGTTATGTTCTCAGTAAGGTAAAGTTTCTCCATTTCATATAATCACTTCCCTCCAAGATTTTTTGGTCTACCTCTACCTTGCTTAAAATCATTCCTAGCCAACCTCTCACACCTCCGCACTGGGGCATTCGTGCTCCTCAGCATCACATGATCGAACCATCTCAACCTTACTTTCTTCATCTTGGCTTCGACCGAAACGGCTCCTACCTTATCTCGAATAACCTCATTTCTAATCCTATCTTTTCTAGTATACCCACACATCCACCAAAGCATTCTCATCTCTGCCACTTTCATCTTCTGAATGTGGGTCTTTTTAATAGGCCAACACTTCACCTCATACAACAAAGCCAGTGTAACCACCACTCTGTAGAACTTTTCTTTAAGTTTGGGAGGTACCTTTTTTCCACACAAGATACCAGAGGCGAGACTTTATTATCTTTGATTCTATATACAAAATGGAAATAAATTCATGCCTCTTTTAGGCAATTTTTCCAACCCTTATAACCAATAGAAATAGAAGGTTCATGCATGGGAAGGTCTTTATTTGAAAATGAAGACAATGTTGAAAATAAGGGGAGACATCCACACTACTTTCTTAATACTCCCTCTTGGATGTCTAACACAAAATAAAAGAAAACTTTATGTATATCTCGTAATATACATTTTATTTTTAATTGCCTCATTAAAAACCTTATAAAAAAACTCAATGAGACAAAATCTTGATTAAGAAAAAAAGAGTGCAGTGAGTATGTACTCTCCCTGATTAAAACATCACTTAACATTTCGGAGATGTTGCATCCCAATCTTGAAAATCATCTTCTCGAATGCTGAGGTTGACAATCCTTAGGTGAACAGGTCTGCTAAATTGTCACTTGAACGAACCTGTTGTACGTCTACATTACCATTCTTTTAGAGTTCATGTTCGAAGAATTTTTTTTACGATATATGCTTCGTTCTATCTCTTTTTATGAATCCATCTTTTAATTACGCTATGTATGCTGCATTATCTTCATGTAAAATCGTGGGTACTTTGTTGTATTTTAGATCATATTTTTCTCGAATGAGATGTATTATGAATCTCAACCACACACATTTACGGCTTGCTTCATGAATAGCTATTATCTTTACATAGTTTGATGAAATGGCCACGATGGAATGTTTTGTAGATCACCACGATATGATAGTACCCTCACATATGAATACATAGTCTGTTTGGGATCGACCTTTGTGTGGATCAAATAAATACCCTACATCATCATAACCAACAAGATCAGAACTGCAATCTTTAGCATAAAACAAGCCCATATCCGTAGTCCCTCTTAGATACCACAATATGTGTTTGATTTCATTCCAGTGTCTCCTAGTAGTAGCAGAACTATACCTTGCTAACAAATTAACAGAAAAGGCTATATAAGGCCCTGTAGAGTTAGCAAGATACATTACTACACCGATTGCACTAAGATAGTACTTCAGGACCAAAATTTCCTTCTTTTCTGAAGGTCGGAATGGATCCCTAGTCACATGAAGTGATAGAACAACTATTGGAGTACTTAATGGATGTGATCCATCCATATAAAATCTTTTTAGAATCTTTTTTGTATAGGTAGATTGATAGACAAAGATACCGTTTGTCAAATGCTCAATTTGCAAATCAAGATATAATCTTGTCCTTCCATGATCTTTCATTTCAAATTTTTTCCTTAAATTATCAATTGCCTTTTGAGCTCTATTAGAGTTCCAATAGATTTATGTCATCAACATAAACAACAAGTATAATAAACTTCTGTTGTCTTCTTTATAAAAATACATGGGCAAATTTCATTATTTATATAACCTTCTTTAGATAAATACTTACTAAGGCGGTTATACCACATGCGTCCAGATTGCTTCAAATCATATAATGACCTCTGCAATTTAATTGAATACATTTCTTGAGATGCCTCGTGCATTTTATATCCTTAAGAAATTTTCATGTATATCTCATTATCAAGTGATCCATAAAGATAGATTGTAATCATATCCATCAAATGCATTTCAAACCTCTCATGAACAGTGAAACTAATGAGATAACGTAATATTATTCCATCCATATTTGGAGAGTATCTCTCTTCATTATCAACACCAGGCCTTTGTGAAAATCCCTGTACAACAAGGCGTGCCTTATATCTTTATATTTCTTTTTTCTCATTTCTTTTATGCACAAAGACCTATTTATAGCCAACCGGTGTAATATAATTTGGTGTTCGAACAATAGGTCCAAAAACTTCACGCTTGATAAGTGAATTCAACTCAGATTGAATTGCTTCTTGTTATTTTGGCCAATCATTTCTTTCTTAACATTCTGTAATAGACTCAGATTCGAGATCCTCTCTATCTTGCATGATTTTTGTTGCAACATTATATGCAAAGGCCTAGTCCACCACTATTTTCGATTGATTTAAATTAGTTTCACCATCATATGTATTTATGGATAATTCCTCATTTTTCTTGAGGTTCAGACTCATTGGTTCCTTCAGGGATATCAAAATTGTTCAAGTCTTGAACTTTCATATGAGATTCTTTCGTAGTGTCATTTTGAACATTTTTTTCTAGGATTTCTATCCTTAGAAGCTGGTGGTCTACAATGCTTTAGGCGTGCTTTGGACTCATTATCCACGACACTAGTAGATGGTCCTTTAGGAACCTCAATTTATATTGGGACATTCCCTACTGCAGGAATGTATGATTTTGTAATCCTTTTTAAATTTGTAACTGCATCCGATATTTGATTTGCAATTTTCTTTAAATGAATAATATCTTGTACTTCTTGCTCACAAATAGAAGCATGTGGATCAAGATGAGATAGTGATGAATTTTTAAACAAAATTTCTCTTTTGATTTCACTATTTTCTCCCCCTAATTTTGAGAAAACAGTCTCATCAAATTGACAACCTGTAAATTGAGCAGTAAATATATCTCCAGTCAATGGTTTAAGGTAACGAATAATAGAGGGTGATTCAAACCCAATATATATTCCTAACCTTCTTTGGAGACCCATCTTAGTGCATTGTGGTAGTGCCATAGGCACATACACAACACATTCAAAAATTCTCAAATGAGATATATTAGACTATTGACCCAAAACCAACTGTAACGGAAAAAATTTATGATAATTTATTGGTCTGAGACGAACAAGTGTTGCAGCATGTAAAATGGCATGACCCCAAATAGAGGTGGGTGACTTAGTTTTCATAAGTAATGACCTTGCTATCAATTGCAAACGTTTAATTAATGACTCAGCAAGTCCATTTTGAGTATGAACATGAGCTACATGATGTTCAACTTTTATCCCAATTGATAAGCAATAATCATTAATGCTTGCGATGAAAACTCTGCAGCATTATCAAGGTGAATAGACTTGATCTAATAATAAAAAAACTGTGCTCGTAATCGTATTATTTGTGCCAATAATTTTATAAATGCTAAATTATGAGATGAAAACGGGCACACATGAGATCACGTAGAAGAAACATCTATTAAGACCATGAACTATCTAAACAACTCACTAGGTGGGTGAATAAGTCCACAAACATCCCCTTATATATGTTCTAAGAACGCAAGAGACTCAATCTAAACCTTAGTTGGTGATGGTCTCACAATTAACTTGTCTTGATAACAGGAAATACAAGAAAATTCATTATTTGAAAGAACCTTCATATTCTTTAATGGAAGCCCATTTTGACTTTTCTATAATTCGTCTCATCATTATGAATCAGAATGTCCCAACTGATCGTGCCAAAGTTAAAAAATATTGAAATTAGTAAAATTTTGATTTAGTATAGAATGTGCCTTAATCACACTAATCTTTATCCAATACAAGTCAGAAAATAAAGAAGGAAACTTTTCTATAACATATGTCTGCCCGGAGACATTTTTGATAATACCAAGATATTCTTGATTCAATTCACAGTGGTCTTGATATGAGAACCATTTTCATGAATATCTTTAAAACTCAACAAGTTTCTCCGAAATTTAGGAGAAAACACAACATTATTTATGATAAGTTTAGCTTCCTTAGATAAAATTATAATGGCTTTTTTGAAGCCTTTGATCAAATTAGTACTACCAAAAATCGTAGTATCATTTATTTTGTTCATATTTAAATGAAAAAAATATTTCTCATTTTTAAATATTGTGTGTGTTGTACCATAATCAATTAAGTAAATACCTTCATAATTACATAACTTGCTTTAAAAATTATTCATGTCTTCAAATAAAATGACATACACAAAATTAAATATTAATGATGGACAAACTTTAAAGTCAACACTAAGTAGTATAATAAATTTGAACAATTAAATGAGTGATGTTTACTTTCATGGTAAGCATTAATAGAAAGTCACAAGTACTAAGATTCCTTTTTCACGTTCTTGTTGAGAAAACAATAATAGTTCGTCCATGTTAAAGAAAATTTATAAGTAATTTGATTAAATATTTCTCTATAAACATAACCCGGTGAACTATATTTTATGATATCCAAAAAGATGCAAGAATTAAGACTATAATTTAATGAGTAATAGATTGCAATATTAAAATGTGTAAGATCAAATCAAAAAATAATTACTACGAACCTTACGATAATATGACTAAAATAAAAATACTAATAAAACAGAACAACTACTTTAACACTATTTATTACAACACTATTACTAACAAATATTAAAAATGCACTCTTTCATAGCCACAGAACCATCACCAATCAGGTGATCTATCTTTTCCCCATGATGCTCGAAGAAATCTACTACATCTAAGTGAGCAACGTCCATATGATTTTCATAGATAAAATTAGCTTCAGGATTTTTCTCTTTTTTCTTTAGTGATGCTTGATAAAACTCAACTAAGTGTTTGGGAGTACGACCGTCACGTGCATAGTATCCTTTGGCACCACATAAAAAACAACAACATACTGCTTCACATTTCTCATTCTTTCCTTATTCTTTTCGATGGAGCCATTTATTTGATGAGTGACTAACACCAGAAACATGATTTCTTTCATGATCATAGTCACGTTCATGATCAGATCTGTGATCCTTTTCACGCCTAGCGTGGTGGACGTACACCTCATTCACTTCAGAAAATGGTGTAAATCCAGTAGGTAGAAGCTCGTGATTTTTCATTAACAAATCATTATTTTGTTCAGCCACAAGAAGGTGGAAACTTAGTTCAGAATATTTCTTAAAACCTTTCTCTCAATATTATTGCTGCAAGAGCACATTAGAGACATAAAAGGTGGAGAGTATTTTTTCCATCATATCAACATCATTAATAGTGTCTCCACATAATTTCAACTGAGAAAAAATTTCTGAACATGACAAAATTATACTCATGAACAGACTTATAGTTTTGAAATCTCAGATACATCCAATCATATCGTGCTTTTGGATGTATGACCATTTTTAGGTGGTTATTCCTTTCTTTTAGGTTATTCCACAAAACAAGTGGATCCTTAACAGTAAGATATTCAATTTTTAAAATTTCATCAATATGATGACGCAAAAATATTATGGCCTTAGAACGATCTTGATTTGATGCTTTATTTTTCTTTTTAATGGTGTCTCTAAGATCCATAGCATCCAAATGGATTTCAGCATCTAATACCCATGAAAAGTAGTTCTTGCCCAAACTTTGAAAGACAATAAACTCAAGTTTTATAAGATTAGACATATTAAAAAAAAAGAGAAAAATAATACCTTAATCTTTTAATCTTCAAATTTTAAAATAGTAGAATTTCGTACTTATAATGTATTATAAAATAAAATAACTTGAGTAAAAAAATTGAGAAACAAATAATAGAGACTTTTATTAACTATTATTCTGTATACAAAATAAAAATAAACACATGCCTCTTATATAATTTTCCCAACTCTTGTAACCAATAAAAATAAGAGGTCCATGCATGAGAAAGTCTTCATTTTGAAATGAAGAAAATGTTGAAAATAGGGGAGACATCCACGCTACTTTCTTAACACTATTGTTAGTCCATCAATTTACATAAGTTCTGTCAGATTATGCAGCACTATATACTATTGCTGATGCACATACAATAAGCCTTTTTTTTTCTCGAGTGAATGATATGGCACTCAACCACAGATACAACGTGCATTTTGGGCTTAGAAAACTAATCATTATCATATTTGGTTGAATTTTATTTTTAAAATGTTCAGAAATTTTGTGCGTAGAACATCATTATTTCCGTTGAAATATTTTTCAAACTACTTTTTATATTTCAATTTTTTTTTTAAAAAAATTAATTAAGTTGAAGCTGAAATAATTAATCAACTTGTAAAATAAATATAATTTTAAAATAATATTTTAGTTGAATTGAAATAGTAAAATAAAAATTCACAGACAAATGAAAATTACTAAGATTTAATTATTTGATTTATCGTAAATATTTACACATGCTAATTAGTAATTAACATTTTATCTTCATTTACCCTTAACAATGTTGTAGACCTTGCTATCAAATGAATTTCCAATTAAACCAGTTTTCAATATTTACTCCTCTTTAAGCAGGTATTATTGGAAAGAGACAAAGATAAAGACGTCAAAGGTTTCTCAATTCCAAATCTCATTTACGTGTCCCGGGAGAAAAGCACCACCTCACCTCATCACTTCAAGGCTGGGGCACTTAATGCTTTGGTAAGAAACAAAACCCATTATTTTAACATTGTGATACTCTATCCGTCATTTTAGATGTCTAGCGTACTAAAAATATACTAAAAACAAATGCTTATTTTTACATATAGTTTAAAAAAATTAAGAAATAATTTATTTGATAATTTTTAATTTATTTTATTATTAAGTATAGTTATTTTTTAATGTATTACTAAAGTATTTAGCTTGTTATATTTAAAATGTGATATAATAAAATTATTATACTATTTAGTATTTTTTAAAAAATATATCAAGTCATTATTAATAAAAATAGATGGAGAAAGTAAGTTGAATTTTATTTGTTACCTTTTTTTTTTCATATTTTTGTAAGTGTTCTTTTTGGATTGTGATATTGTTTCAAAATAAGTGTATGTTTATGACTTCAAGTATATTTTGATCAATAATCTTTCTAATATACTTTCAAGTTTAAATATAGTAACCAATATCAATTTGAAAAGATATAAATTTAATTAAGAGTAACTTGGTAAAATTATTTTTAATTTTCTAACAGTGAATAATTTATTTTTCTAATAGTGAGTAATTTATTAAGCGTGTGCTTAAAAGGTAAAAATCATTTACATCCCTCGACTTTATTTTTAAAATCAAATTCCCCCTTCAATTATAAATAATAGACATTCTCCCTCCTTATTCTATACATTGTCTATATTACCCTGAAAATTTGTAATCTCCATTTATATAACATATTTTATAATAATATTATATATTATTTATTTATTTTAATCAGTTATTTATTTATTTTATTTAAATTCATTAATGTTATAAGTAGAATAATTATTTTATAAATTTTTCATAAAAGTTAAGGTATTTTCTATGAATGCTATTTATTACATGCATTAAGTACTTATATACATATATGTGTGTATATTTAAGTTTCATTTTCTCCTTATTTTCTATTGTTTATATAGATAAATGATTTTTAATTGTCATTAATGAGATATTCTAAATTATAATTTAAAATTATTAATAATGTAAGTAAATTTTAGGAATTAATATGTTTTAAACTATATTTTTATTTTTATTAATTATTTTTATATTGCATACATTAGAATATATTTATTAAATTATTATTATATATCATTTGATTGTTAGGAAGGCATGGCAAACGCGAATTAATATAGTAGATTAGGAGGTTGGAGTAAGTTCATCCTTGTAGGTAGTGTTGTATTTATTATTAGTTGTAGTGCTATGCTTATAGTTTTCTATTCTTTGATTCTTATTAATATATGTTGTTTCGGGTAGATCACTTATAATATTATCTTTGTGTGGTAGTATTGATTTGTTAGTATATGTTGTATTAATCCTTATTATCTTCTGTCCTCTTTCTTTCTTGAGCCGAGAGTCTATCGAAAATAGTTTTTCTATCTCACATCGGAGATGGTGATACCTACTGCATACTCTTTATTCTCCCCAAATTTCACTGTGTAGAAATATAATGCATATGTTTTTTTTTTTACTATGCTCATTTATTTTATTTAGAATGTTATTATCTTATATGCTAAATTAATGTTTCTTTCTTTTTTTCGTCTAAAAAATAATATATTTTTTTCTAAATAAAATTTACTAGATAGATTAGAAGTAATCATTAATTTAAATAAGTAAAGAAAAATAAATATTAACAGAGTAAGGATAAAGTAGATATTTTAAAAAGATAAATAGAATAAAAGGGGGAGAATGATTATTGTTCAAAATTAAGGAAGTAAATATAATATCTTTATTTGTTGTCTCATCTGATATCTGAAATGTAAGTTTCTGTGAATGATTATTATTCAAAATTGAGGAAGTAAAAAAAATAATATCTTGATTTGTTGACTCATCTGATGTCTGAGATGCAAGTTTCTGTTAGATTTTTCAGCATATATAATATTCTTTGAATTTTTTCATCCCTACTTCGACCCTCAATCCCCTACCCTCACCCCTGCCCCGCTCCTACCACCCTTATTAAAAAAAATATTTTAAATTTTTTTCTTGCCTCACCCTTACCCAAAACCCAAAATCCTACTCCCTTCCCCTTTTCCCCCAAAAATTATTTTTTTAAAAAACATCAAACTTTTTTCGTACCTCCCCTATCCGACCACCCTACCAACCTCCTCCCCCCCGCCTCCCCGCTTCCCCCATTAAAAAAAATTATTTTTTTTAAATTTATTTTTTTAAAAAATTTAATTTTTTCCTTACCCCCACTCATTCTCCTACTCCGACCCGTACCCCTACCTCCCCCATTCAAAAAAAATATTTTTAATTTTTTTTCTTACCCCATTCTTAATCCACTACCCTCACCCCCACCCCATACAACCCCCTCCCCCCCACCCCCTACCCCCACTAAAAAAATTATTTTTTAAAAAATCATTACCCACCCTTACTATCTATTTTGACAACCCCGACCCCCTCTCCAATTTTTTTTTAATATTTTAAATTTATTTTTTAAAAAAAATTCAAAAGTTTTTCCCTCCTACCCTTTTTATCATATTTGTTTTCATTGTTTTTGTTAAATATACAAATACTTTTAGAAAATATATACTTATCCATTTTAAATAACGAACACACGAATATAAGTAAGAAACAACGTATTTTTCTAGAACATATTTTTTACTCCTTCATATCGAACACACCCTAAAAAAATATATTTTGAGATCAAAAATTATTTTTCTAAAATGTATTTTTAAGCTTTAGCTAAACACTAAAATGTATTTTTTGAAAAATATTTTTTCATTCACTAACCAAACACTATAAAATATTTTTCGAAAAATATTTTCCATCAACCAACCAAACATAGAAAAACAAGTAAGAAATCAACTTATTTTTCAAAAAAACATTTTTCATGAAAAACATTTTCCTTCGAACCAAACACACCCTTATTTTTGTCTTTCTTCTTGTACTTCAATTTTTTACTTTTATATATCTTTATATTTCACTAAGGTTTTTCTCAATTCTCCAATTCTTTGTTCGGGAAAATTCAATTGCCAAGTTTTTTTTATTTTTAATTATAACGTTGCATCAAGAATACTAAAGTGGAGAATATTATTGAGGTTAGATTGTTTTATATTTTATCATTCTACATTTTATTATTGCGCATTTAAAATTCGTTTTTTTATATTTTTTTTGCTTCATACTATATTTTATCTTTTCAGATATATTTTAGAATACACACACATATATATATATATACATACATACATACATACATACATATATATATATATATATATATATATATATATGTATGTATGTATGTATGTATGTATATATATGTATGTATGTATGTATGTATATATGTATGTATGTATGTATATGTATGTATGTTAACTATAAAGTAGACTTATTTTTTGAATGCAAGTGCTAATTAAGAGAAATTGCATATAAAGTTTTCTAAAAGTGAAATTGATAAAATTTTGTCCAAGGTCAATAATTTCTTAAGAAAAATTAAATGAATTAGCTATATAATCAATCGGAAAAAATTATTAGAAGAAGACAAGTCTTAATCATATTGTATTTAAAAGAGATACAACAACAACAACAAACCCAGTGTATTCCCACCTAGTGGGGTCTGGGGGGGTAAGATGTACGCAGTCCATACCTCTACCTCTGAAGAAGTAGAAAGGCTGTTTCCGATAGACCCCCGGCTCAAGACACGAGACGCCACACAAATATAAAGTAACGCACAGAACAGGATTTCGTAACGTAAATACGGCACCCATAAGTAGTAGGAAACATCGGAAAACACCCAGATTCGTAATAAAACATGGAACACCGAAAGCATAACAAAAAGAAGAATAGAAAATAGGAATAAAAATAAGAATAGGAAGAATAACAGGAATAAAACCCCCACCAAATACTACCCTACCCTAACGCCCCAAACTGGCCCTAGTTTTCTGCCCTAATTCGCGCCCTCCAGACCTTCCTATCTAGGGTCATGTCCTCGGTGAGCTGTAGCTGCTCCATATCCCGCCTAATCACCTCACCCCAGTACTTCTTCGGCCTCCCCCTACCCCACCTAAAACCATCCAACGCTAGCCTCTCACACCTACGAACCGGGGCATCCGTGTCCCTCCTCTTCACGTGTCCAAACCAACTCAATCGGACTTCCCGCATCTTGCACTCCACTGGAGCCACACCAACCTTCTCCCTGATAGTCTCATTCCTAACTCTATCCCCTCGAGTCATCCCACACATCCAGCGCAACATCCGCATTTCCGCCACCTTCATTTTTTGGATGTGGGAGTTCTTAACTGGCCAACACTCCGCTCCATACAACATGGCCGGACGGACTACCATCCTGTAGAATTTGCCTTTAAGCTTGGGCGGCACCTTCTTATCACACAACACCCCCGACGAGAGCTTCCACTTCAACCATTCCGCCCCGATACGGTGCGAGACATCCTCGTCAATCTCACCGTTACCCTGTATCACGGACCCGAGATACTTGAAACTATCCCTCTTACATACCTCCTGCGATTCCAGCTTCACGACCATCTCGTCCTCCAACCTCACGTCATTAAACTTGCATTCCAAATACTCTGTCTTGCTTCTGCTCAACCTGAACCCTTTAGACTCAAGAGTTTGTCTCCACACCTCTAATTTGTCATTCACACCCTTTCAGGTCTCGTCAATCAGAACTACATCGTCTGCAAAAAGCATACACCAAGGCACCTCCCCTTGAATACGCCGCGTCAATACATCCATCACCAAAGCAAACAAAAAAGGACTAAGAGTAGATCTCTGATGCAATCCTGTCAAGACAGTGAAATGCTCTGAGTCTCCTCCCGCCGTCCTTACCTGAGTTTTCGCTCCATCATACATATCTTTAACTGCTCTGATATAAGCCATCGGGACTCGACTCACCTCCAAGCATTTCCAAAGCACCTCCCTGGAAACTTTGTCGTAAGCCTTCTCTAGGTCGATAAACACCATGTGCAGGTCCTTCTTCCTTTCCTTATACTGTTCCACCAGCCTCCGTACCAGGTGAATTGTCTCCGTCGTCGAGCGCCCAAGCATAAATCCAAACTGATTTTCCGAAATAGACACTATCCGTCTCAGCCTCCCCTCGACCACTCTCTCCCAAATCTTCATAGAGTGACTCAATAACTTAATCCCCCTATAGTTATTGCAACACTGGATGTCACCCTTATTCTTATAAAGAGGGATCATGGTACTCCACCTCCATGCCTCGGGCATCTTTGCCGTCTTGAAGATTTCGTTAAACAGACCAGTCAACCACCTTACCCCAGCCTCTCCAACGTACTTCCAAAACTCCACCGGTATCTCATCTGGCCCCGTCGCCCTACCCCTCCGCATCCTGCGAACAGCCTCTCTAACCTCTTCTACCCTAAAACGTCTACAATAACTAAACCCCCGACACTCCTCTGAATGCTCCAGTTCCCCTAACACAATAGCTCTATCCCCTTCGTCATTCAAGAGCCTATGAAAGTACGACTTTCATCTATTCTTAATATGGCTGTCCTCCATCAACACTCTGCCGTCCTCCCCCTTAATGCACCTCACCTGATCGAGATCACGACCCTTCCTCTCCCTAGCCTTAGCGAGTCTAAACAACTTTTTCTCCCCTCCTTTCCCCTGTAACCCCGCATACAGGCTCTCAAACGCGGCCGTCTTAGCTGCCGTGACTGTTGACTTAGCCTCCTTCCGAGCTAGCTTGTATCTCTATTTAAAAGAGATAAAAATAAATAATTTATAAAAAAATTCTAAATAATTTTTTCCTCAAAAAAGGCCTCTTGTTGAAGTTTCTCTTTACGTATCGTTAAGCAGCCCCTGCTATCAGATTTAGTTTCACATACACTCCCCTTCTTATAACTAAAACTTTCGTTCCTCCCCTTTCTTTAGCTCGTTCTCTATCCCTCTCCATATTTGGCTCAATTTTACTCTTTTTTTTTTTTTTTAACTTTCCAACATTCTCAATCTTCACGATAATAGTTGCCATCGTATGTCTATTTTTGGTTATTTTCCACTACTCCTTAAGCAAAATTGAACAACTACATTTGTCGCCGGTGCTATCATGACCACTGTTGACTTCTCGCTGGCATTTTTATTTTCAACAACAACAAAAAACCTAGTGTATTCCTACATAGTGGGGGTCTGGGGAGGGTAAGATGTACTCAGTTCATACACTACTTTCGAAGAAGTAGCAAGGCTGTTTCCGATAGACCCCCGGCTCAAGACACGAGATAATAACCAAATCCGTAATAAAGCATGGAACAAGATGAGAAGACATAAATGTGCCACCCACAATGAATAATAAATAAACAAATAATAGTAAATAAATTCATAATAAAGCATGCAACAAGGTGGCATAACAAGAATAATACACCCACCAAGTAAAGTCCTACCCCATCAACCCAAACTGACACTAACCTTCTATCCTAATTCGCGTCTTCCAGATCTTTCTATCTAGGGTCATGTCCTCAGTGAGCTGTAACTGCTCCATGTCTCGCCTAATTACCTGTCTCCAAGTATTTCTTCGGCCTATCCCTACCCCACCTGAAGCCATCCAACACAAGCCTTTCACACCTACGAACCGGGGCATTCGTACCCCTCCTCATCACGTGCCTGAACGACATTTTTATTTTCCATCACTAAAAAAATAAATGATCATTACTAGCAATGTTGGAAAAGAGAGGGACATATTTATGAGGAAAAGAGGAAATAGGGATGAATCAATGAGGAAATGATGGAAAAAGTGATAGCACTGGATGCAAATATGAGTTTGTAGTATTTGTGCATGAATGTATAAACTGATATGCATAGATACATGTATCCGAAGCACATACAAATATCTATGCATGGAACTATCAAGTGTATTCGTTCATGTTGGGGAGTATCTATGCACAAATACATATGTATCTATGCGTGGATACAATCTTGTCAATGCTAGATACATGTGTCTTTGCCTACTGCATCATGTATCTATGTATAAATATATGTATAGTATTTATTTATGCATAATGCATATCAAAGAGACGGGATACATGTATCTTTTATATCATATACATGTATAATAAACTTGATATATTGTTTTCGATATGAAATAATACACTGAATATTTGATATCAAATACTTTGGATAAAATTAATATCAAATGCGTTGTATGAAATTAATATTAAATACATTGAATGAAATTAAAAGTAGATACATTAGATGAAATAAATATCAAGAAATTACTGTAGAATATACTGAATGGAATTGATATTAGCTACACTAGACACACAAAAAAGATTTGGAAAGAACTTGAATTTTCAATCTGATTTTTAGCTAAGGGTGCTCCATATCTGTTGAAGTCATTACACCATGATTTTGTCCTCAATTAAGGCGATTCAGTTGCATTCCTTTTAAAATACCTAAAATTAATTGTGCATGTATTTAAAATTCATATATCTCAACCGAAAAATTGATGTCCTCGGATGAATTTTAATGGTAAAACGTGTAATTTTAAAAATTAGTATTTGGGGAGTAATTAACTCCTATACTAGTGGCTTTTAATAGAGGTGGCAATCGATTTGTTCAATTTGATTGTTTAATATCGGTTTGGACAAGAGAGGATTGCTCAAGTGGTTGAGCACCTCCACCTTCAACCGGTAGGTTGAGGGTCCTCCTCACGCTGGAGGGGAAGTGTGGGAACACTATTGATCCTCCTGGGGGGGGGGGGGGGGAGAAAAAATAAAAAATAATAAAAAAAAAAATATCGGTTTGATTTTTTCATTTTCGAATTGACGAAGATAACAATCGTAATCAAATCGAAATAAATTTGCTCTGGTTCGATTTCGATAAATTCGGTTCTCTTATTTTGAATTTTTGTTTTGATTTTGAAGATTAAAGTAGTGAGCCTTTCTTTGTCATGACTGAACTTTTAAAATTAGTAATTTTTCTAGAAAAAAAAACTTTTTTCAAACCTATTTTTCATTCCCAAATATAATTAACTCAAGATGCATGAAATAAAATGAAATAACGATAAGTTTAACATAATATATAACTGCAGCCGGAAACTCGACACTCGTTCTCTCGTCTCCTCGTGGCGCCACTGAAAACCTGAAACAAATCAACAACCAGGTTGAAATGAACACTTAGAGTTAGGGACATAACTCATAACTCATAACTCATAAGACGTTTGGCGGTTTGGATTACTTATTATATATTATATTTATACTAAATATATATATATACATATATTATAAAATATTATTTATATAATTTTGATTTTTCGGTTTAACTGTTTTTTTTTCTGGAAAAACTAAAAATCAAATTGTTTAATTGAATTTTTAAAATTTAAAATCAAAACCAATCCGAAAAATTAAAATATGCATAGTCCTAGTTTTATGTTGTTTAGTCTTCTTTCAAGGTTAGATATGTAAATTTTGTTTAGACATACAAATCATGACATGTTTTAATTGAGCATGTGAATACATGATATATTATTTTTATTAGGCATTTTCAGGTCATATTTTTGAAAAGTTATTTGCGTGTTTGTGCCAATTATGTATAAAAGTTAATCACATAAAATATGTCTTATCTATCTTTTTTTATTGTGTACATCAACCTCAATTGGAACACTAATGCATGAGGGTTACAATTTATAGAGCTTAATGCATATAATTAAAAGACGTGACATAATTAATTGATTAACTTATCTAGGTAATGGATACTTACGAACACACAAGCATTTTCAAAATCTTTAATGGTAAGCGCCTAATAGGGACATTTATCATATGCTTTGCTGCTCAATCTAAATATGCCGTAATTCGAGTATCTAAATGAAATTAATCGGTAATATGAAGGGATGACCATATATTCTGCAAAAACAAATGACAATATTCGCCATTAAATTTGACATATTGAATGTTTATTTCCGTTAGATTCCCCAGTATTAGCATTCTTCTAGTTTTTTCTTTCGATTTCACTATTATGTTTCTTTTACCTTTTCCCTTTGACTTGTGTGTTACATTTTCCATTCCTGTTGTTTTTCTTCTTGCAATCAATATTACAAATTCAAAAATAAGCTAAATACTAACTTGATTTTGTTTTTGTTCAATCATGCAGCTCAGAGTCTCAAAAGTGATGACAAATGCACCATTAATACTGACCCTTGATTGTGACATGTACTCAAATGATCCCCAAACACCTCAGCGTGTCCTTTGTTACTTTTGCGATCCATCAATTAGGTGTAAATTAGGATATGTTCAGTTCCCTCAACGTTATCATGGGCTCAACGAGGACGATATGTATGGGGGTGACAATGTACGTACATTTCGAGTTTCACCTTCGGGCTTGGATGGTCTTGGTGGCCCGGATAACTGTGGAACTGGCTGCTTTTACAACCGCCAGGCTCTTTTTGATAGCCCATTATCATCACTTGGACACTCTGAACATAGCCATATCCACAATATGACTATCTCCTCTGTGTCCATCGTAGAGCTGGCTTGTCATGTTGCTAGCAGCAATTACGAGCACAACACCGGTTGGGGCACCAAGGTATGCGGTTAAAAACACTCATAAATAATGAATATGTTCTCTAACTTGCATCTGAAAATTAGTTTATGATATCTATCACGGAAGATCATATGTGTCACTTTTCAGTTTAGAAATTAGATCTGTATCATAATGGATTAATTAGGTTCGAGGTCATTCAATGCTTTTGGTTTTGTTCGTTGAACATTAAGAAGCGGATTGGAAGCACAATAAATCCTTGATCAACTTGAAATTAACCCTCCCTCCCCTAAAAAAAAGTCTCTTATTTAGGTGAGATTTTTTATTTTGTGACTCATACAAGTGACATTGGTTGAATCTTGTGCATACACTGAGAATATCACTGCAACTATTGTTGGACAATAAGTTTTACTAGCCATATTTAATAATTACTAGTTTAGGTGTACGCGCCTCGCGCGTGTACCTCACTTTATTGAATTTAAATATTACACTAAATAGGATATTTATTTAAATAATAAAGATAAATACAATAACTAAATTCAACATCTTTTGGAGAATTTATTTAATTAAAACTAAGTTTTACCAAAAAATTTGTTAAGCCAATCGACATTCATATTTTAATTAACTTAATCTTTATCAAAAATTTCTTGTTAACTAATCTACACATAATGATGTTTAATTAATTAAAATGAATTACCTTTAAATTGACGAATGGATTGTTCAACTTCTCTAGCATGTTCTTCACCATGCCAATCTAGCTTAAGCACAACAGTGGTGATGGACATCATTTGAAATTTGAGAATTCTTAGGCTAAATTATTGAAAGGAATTAATTAAAAAATTTGTGTAGAAAAAATAATACGATAAAGAGGTCAATATATAGAAATTTCTATGGAGTATTTTTCTATCGTATTTTAGAAGTATTTTTTTTTAATTGATCAGTACAGAGGAAAATATTAATTGATTCTTTTTCTATATATTTTAGGAGTCCCATATATTTTAGGAGTCTAGTTAATAAATAATAATTAAATAATAAATTAAAGAAAATAGTGAAAAAACAATTTTGTCTAAAGAAGGGTTTTTTAATGAAGGATAAAAAGTTCAAATCACTTTTCTAAGGGTCTTCACACTTTTAATATATTATAGATATAAATTATAGATTAATTATCTTTATTATTCATTGTAATATTACCCTTTATTACCGTTTTCATTTGACCACTCAATTAGTCTTGATTAATCATTAATGCTTTTGAATTCTTATTCTACAATTATTGTTGGGTTCAATTGATGTGAATGAAAAATGAAAAGTTACATAGAAGGGACACAACTATTTGAGTAAAAGACACTATTTTGGGAAAAGGTATGTCTATTTGGATGGTTGTGGCTGTTCAGAAAAGACACACTCTTTTGAATGGACAGACATGACTTCAAAAAGGATACACCTTTTCGGTGAACTATTGCCACCTTTCGGAAGGGGCACTTAATAACTATATAAACCTGCATTTTTCTACAGCTTTAGTATGATTTTTTCTGCACTTGAAAACATTTCTTTTCTTCAAAAATACTCTGTGTGATCATCTGACTGTTGAGTGAGTTCGAAGAGAATCCGATCGTTTAAGGTACCACTACAGTCGGATTGTTAAGTCATTTTATCCAGGGAGGAAAATTTCGCAACCTCGGGTACTTGAGGGGAATTATTTCCTTAAGGACACTCTGTGAATTCAAAGGACTTGACTTTTCTGCTTCATCTAATTTTCTTTAAAATACTGAAAACACACTTCTTTGAAAGATCATTTTTTATCTTGTGTTGAAGGTGTTGGAAACTTCATAAGTGTTCTTGATATATTCTTGAACTTGTGTTGAAGTTGTTTTGCCAAAATACAGATTTTTGTGTACTCGGAAACAATAATCTTAAGGAAATAAATTGGAATTTTTTTTTGTTTGTCGGAGAAATTTTCTTTTCACTAAAGTTTTTTTTTTCCATAATCTGTATTGTTTAGTTTCTGGAGATTAAAGTTTTAAGCTTTCTACTCCGTTTGAACTTAACAAGTGGTTTGAAGAAATAAAATCTTCATCACAAGTTAAAGATCACTCGGTTGACGATTGAAAGTCATAAAAACTTTATTGTTAAACTAGAAACAAAGGGTGTTTAAAGTTGCTGCAACTTTATAAGTAGTATTTTGATATACTAAAATTTATTGTCTTTTGTGATAGAAAAATGACTACTGACTGTCAAGTGAATGATTCTGCAACGACTGTGGCAATAACTAATGTTGTCACAATGAGTCGTACGAGTGCTCCGCAGGCAATGACACCAGCGGAGAAACCCAAAAAATTCACGGGTGTTGATTTTAAAAGGTAGCAACAGAAGTTGTTCTTCTACCTTACAATATTAAGTCTTTAACGATTTACATCTGAAGAATCTTCAGAGGTGCCCGAAGGAACTTCGAACCAGGAGAAATTTGTCGTTATGGAGGCGTGAAAACACTCAGATTTCCTATGCAGGAATTATATTCTAAATGGCCTCCAAGATAAACTATACAACGTGTATAGTGGAATGAAGATGAAAAAAAAGTCATGGAAGAGTTGGAAAGAAAATACAAGACTGAGGATGCAGGAACTAAAAAGTTCTTCGTTGCAGGATTCCTAGAGTTTAAAAGGTTTGACATCAAATCTATTGTATCTCAAGTCCAGGAACTGCAAGTAATCATCCACGATCTCCTCGCGAAAGGTATGAGTTTAATGAATACCTTAGTTGAGCATGTTAAAAATGTTCTTAATGTTCACATAAACTTTATTGTAGGTAAGGTTATGAATGAGACGTTTAAAGTCATAACAATAATAGAGAAGCTACCACCTATGTGGAAAGACTTCAAGAACTACTTGAAACATAAGAGAAAGGAGATGACAATTAAAGATCTTCAAGTAAGACTGCGCATTGAAGAAGACAATAAAGCTGGAGAAAGAAGGTCGAAAGAAATTCTGCAATAAGTGGAGCAAATATTGTAGAAGATGACCACAACAACTCCAAAAAGCGGAAGAAAGTTGGACAGGAAAACAATCAACCCAAGAAGAAATTCAAGGGAAAATGCTTTAACTGTGGCAATATTGACCACAAGTCAATATATTGTCGTGCCCCAAAGAAATAAAAAAAGAAGGACCAAACAAATGTGGTTGAATTCAAGAAAGAAATGGACGATCTGTGTGCCATGTTGTCTAAATGAAACTTGGTGAGAAATGCTCAAGAGTGGTGGATGGATTCCAGTGACACCCGCCACGTTTGCACAAATAAGGAGTTGTTTGTTGCTTTTGCTCCGGCTCAAGTCCGCAACTACAATGGTTGAATAAACAGGAAAAGTCTGCCTAAAAATGACATTAGGCAAAGTGTTAACTTTGAACAATGTCTCGTATGCACCGAAGTTACGAAAGAACTTGATTTCTGTATCACTTCTAGATAAAAATGATTTTAAATGTGTATATATTTCCAAAAAAATTGTACTTAGTAAAAGAAAAGTGTACGTAGGAAAAGGCTACCTCACTGAGGGCCTATTCAAAATGAATGTAATGAATGTTGAAATCACTAAAAGTTTAATTTCTTCTTACTTGCTTGAGTCTAATGATTTGTGGCATGAACGATTAGGACATGTCAATTACAAAACATTGTGAAAACTAATTAACTTAGACGTTTTTTCAAACTTTGAGTGCAATAAATCAAAATGTCAAACATGTGTGGAATCAAAATATGCTAAACATCTGTATAAGTCCGTTGAAAGGAATTTCAATCTCTTAGACATAATACACACCGACATTTGTGATATGAAGTCAACACCATCTCGTGGTGAAAAAAAATATTTTATAACTTTTATTGACTATTGCACTAGATATTGTTATGTGTATTTGCTAAATAGTAAGGATGAAGCAATAGATGTGTTTAAGAATACAAAACAGAAGTTGAAAATCAGTTAGAGAAAAAAATCAAAACAATAATAAGTAATAGGGGCGGAGAATATGAATCTTCTTTTGCATACATATGTATAGAGAATGGAATTGTCCATCAAACCATGGCCCCATATTCACCCCAATCTAATGGAATTATGAAAAGAAAAAATCAAACCTTAAAGGAAATAATGAATGTCTTACTTATAAGTTCAGGTTTATCGCAAAACTTGTGAGGGCAAGCTATTCTTATAGCTAACTGAATACTCAATAGAGTGCCCCATTATAAGACACAATCAATTCCATATGAAAAATAAAAAAGAAGGAAACCCAACTTCAAATATTTCAGAGTGTGGGGGTGTCTACAGAAGGTCTAAATTCCTATGCCTAAAAGGATAAAGATAGGACCTAAGACGGTAGACTGCGTGTTCATAGGATATGCTAAAAGTAGTAAAGCTTGTTGGTTTGGTTCATAAATCTGAACTTTCGGATATCAATGAAAATACAATAATTGAATCAGATAATGCTGAATTTTTTGAACACATTTATCCGTATAAAACTAGACATGAACAGTCTAATGGGGAATCTAAATGACCTCGAGATGAACCAAGTGAGGATGTACATAATGATGAGAATCTAAGACGTAGTACACATCAAAGAACGTCAACTTCATTTGGATCGAATTTTGTAACATTTCTCTTAGAAAATGAGCCTTAAACGTTTAAAGAAGTGATGTTGTCGTCAGACTCATCCTTTTGGAAAGAGACAGTCAATAGTGAGATTGATTCAATCTTAAGTAACCATACGTGGGAATTGGTTTATCTTTCTCCAGGAAATAAACCTTTACGTTCGAAATGGATCTTCAAAAGAAAAATGAAAGCAGATAGTACTATTGACAAATACAAGACAAGACTTGTAGTAAAAGACTTCAAACAGAAAGAAGGCCTTGAATACTTTGATACATACTCGCCAGTAACAAGGATAACACCAATTCGGATGTTAATTGCCTTGGCGGTGGTATACGATCTTGAAATCCATCAAATGAATGTGAAAACAACAGTCCTAAATAGAGAATTGGAGGAAGAAATCAACATGAAACAACCGGAGGGTTTTGTGGTTCCAAGAAAAGAAAATAAGGCGTGTAAACTTGTTAAGTCACTTTATAGACTAAAACAAGCATCTAAACAGTGGCATGCAAAGTTTGACCAAACCATGTTGGCAAACGAATTCAAGATAAATGAATGTGATAAATGTGTTTGCATTAAAGACATTCCAAATCACCAAGTTATTGTTTGTTTATATGTGGATGATATGTTGATCATCAGTAAAGACATTTTTGACATAAATTCTATAAAATGAATGCTCGAAAGCAAGTTTGATATGAAAGACCTTGGAGTTGCATATGTGATCTTAGGAATAAGAATCCATAGAACTCCACAAAAATTGGCATTGTCACAGTCTCATTACATCGAAAAGGTACTTGATAAATTCAAGTATTTGAAATTTGAAATTACCAAGACTCCATTAGATGTGAGCTTCGCACTTCAAAAGAATGAAGGTGAGAGTGACTCACAATTGGAGTACACAAGAGTGTTGGGATGTTTAATGTATATAATAAATGTACACGACCGGACATAGTATGTGCTATTAGTAAGTTGAATTGGTACACGAGTAATCCCAACAAAACTCATTGGATGACAATGAAAAGAGTTTTGGGGTATCTTAAATACACTAAGACTATGCTTTGCATTATAAGAAATATCTCGCAGTACTTGAAGGATATAGTGATGCAAATTGGATCACCGAATCAAATGAAGTAAAATCCATGAGTGGATACGTATTTACAATAGGTGGAGGAGCAGTCTCTTGAAAATCATCCAAATAGACATGTATTGCTCGTTCTACGATGGAATCGGAATTTAGCGTATTAGATAAAGCCGGTGAAGAAGCAAAATGGCTCTAAAATTTCTTGAAAGATATTCTTTATTGGCCCAAACCATTGGCACCAGTATGCATACAACGTGACAGTCAAGCGATAATAGGTAGGGCAGGGAGCATGATGTACAACGGTAAATCTCATCACATAAGACGGAGACATAATACCATTAGAGAACTTCTCTCTAGTGGAATTATCACTATTGACTACGTAAAGTCAAATGATAATGTGTCGGATCCACTTATAAAAGGCCTAACTAGAGAAGGAGTTGAGAGGACATCCAAGAAAATGGGTTTATGGCCTAGAACAAGTCAGCATGACGATAACTCTACCTAGCAGACTGGAGATCCCAAGAGTTAGGTTCAAGGAGATCAAATAAAGTTGTGTCTCACAGGTTCAACATTGTCAATATACCCAACCCATTCTCATGATGTAGACAATATTTAGTAAACAAGGATAAGACTTATGGTGTGAAGTCTTTTAATGATTATCTAAATTTGGTAGCTTTGACCAAATAGTTTAATCTATAGAATTAAATGTTTAGAAATCACCTATGTGAGGGTGCAATGGAAGACGCTTCAAGGAGAATGATAGTAAAGGCCTATTCTCTAAGCTCTCATGAGATCGGTACGTGTTCGTGGCAAAAAGAAACAAAACTGTGAGAACCATAAATGGTAAAAGGCTGTTTGTGTGACATTCGTTGTCTAGGTGTACATTAAAGATCGACGGTTCAAAGATATCAAATCTACCAATTGACCAGGTGCATCCGATGCATGTTCACTACGGAAAGTTCAAAGGGAAACCCACTTATCCAGATGCAATTAGTCTTTGCTTGATGATCACATACTTGTCCATAAAGTTTTACAAAGAGCAGCCATTTCCCATTCATGTGGGGATTGTTAGGTTCAATTGGTGTGAATGAAAAATGAAAAGTTGCTTGGAAGGAACATAACTCTTCGAGTAAAAAACACACTATTTTGGGAAAAGGTATGACTGTTTGGATGGTTGTTGCTGTTCGAAAAAGACACACCCTTTCGAATAGACAGACATGACTGTTCAGAAAAGATACACCTTTTCGGTGAACCATTGCCACCTTCGGAAGGGGCACTTAATGGCTATATAAACCTACATTTTTCTACAGGTTTAGTACAGTTTTTTCTACACTTGAACACATGTCTTTTCTTCTAAAATACTCCCTGTGATCATCTAACTGTTGAGTGAGTTCGAAGAGAATCCGATCGTTTGAGGTACCACTACAGTCGGATTGTTAAGCCATTTTATGCTGGGAGAAAAATTCCTCAACCTTGGGTACTTGAGGGGAATTATTTCCTTAAAGACAGTCCGTGAATTCGGAGGACTTGGCTTTTTCTGCTTCATCTATTTTTTTTTAAAATACTAAAAACACACTTCTTTGAAAGATCGTTTTTGATCTTGTGTTGAAGGTGTTGAAAACTTCATAAGTGTTCTTGATATATTCTTGAACTTATGTTGAAGTTGTTTTGCCAAAATACAGATTTTTGTGTACCCGAAATCAACAATTACAACAGACAATTATCGTGTAATTGAATGGCAATCCTTATAATATGGTTGATTTCAAACATTAGTGGCTATAAAAAGTTAGCCTACTCAATTGAATCTTCCTTCAAGTGATATGATATTATCCATTTGTTTGGTGTTGAGATATATCTCAAGGTAAAATTCTTCCTCCTATATATATTGTGCTCATCTTTCTTATAGTTTCTGTGCTCCCAATTTTTTATTAGAAGATTTTTTGAATTTTGGGAATACATCTAAACCGGTTGAAGCATCGTAAAGACTTGGACATGCCACAGACTTTAAAGAATTCCTTACTGTATCCATGATCAAGTATTTTCCATAAGATTTTCAACAACTTATAATTCCAAACTTAATTTACTGTAAGTTGTAACGCATCTATCATGCAGGATCAATCAAAGTTTATTTCTATACTTGCATTTCTTAGCACATCGTTTATTACTTTGACATGTAAACATATGCATCTTCTTGTTCTCTTTTATCTTCTTAAATGCCCAGTGATTGTGTAGTACAAACTAATGAGAATATTGTTTTTTCACTCCCTTGATCTCTAATTGGGTGAAGGAGCACTAGTATAATACTAGTAATATGATTGTTGGAGTGTGAATTAGACTTAAGATTAAGCCAGAAAGTTTAGTTGATGAACAATGATAACATCTGAGTACAAATTGTGTGTGTTTTTCCCCTTAACATTGACAGTAGCATAATTTTCAGGTGGGGATCAAGTATGGAACACTTGTAGAAGACATATACACAGGTTATATGATGCACTGTGATGGCTGGGATTCCATATTTTGTAATCCTGAAAGACCTGCATTTTTAGGTGAAGTACCAATAAATCTAGAGGATGCACTAAGCCAGGTTAAAAGATGGTCTTTTGGGCACCTTGAAGTGTTATCCTGTGAATACAGCCCATTAACATTTGGAACTAAAGCTCTGGGACTTTTAAGGGCTAATTGCTACATACACTATGTTTTGTGGCCAATTTGGTGCATACCAGTCACTCTGTATGCCTGCGTTCCACAACTTAGTCTCCTCAACAATATCTCCATCTTTCCCAAGGTATAAAATCTGAATCCGAGGACTATATGGTCAAATTTCCGAAATTAACTTATTTTAAAAAGTTATTTTTGTAAGAACTGCTTTTTCGAAAAATATTTTTAGAGAGTAGTATTTCTTGTCTGAACAAATCAATTTGAAACCACTATTGTCTCTATTAACGCAGTAATTTGTGCTTGCCAAGGTTCCAAAAGTGCTTTTGAGAAAAGCTTCATTTATTTTCTCCAAAAACAATTTTGTTGCTACTTAGAAGTACTTATTTTTTCCCTAAAAGTTTGACCAAACAACTTAACTTTCCCAAATAAGCACTTTTGAAACACATCAAAACTTCTGCTTCCTACAAGTTTGACCAAACAGGCTAGCCTAGTTTCCTCTATATGCTCATATTATTCAATCAGTGTAGAAATGCAGGACAATTGAGTTTATAACTTTCCTTTTGGAACTTGTGACAGGTTTTTGATCCATGGTTCTTCTTGTATGTCTTCCTCTTCTTTGGAGCCTATGCACATGATTTTGTACAGTTTATATTGTTCAAAGGTACTGCAAAAAGGTGGTGGAACGACCAAAGAATGTGGTACGTGAAGGCACTGTCACCATATCTGTTCGCCTCAATTGAGTACCTAATGAAAAAATTAGGCATCACCTCAAAAGGATTCAACATTACGAGCAAAGTAGCAGGGCTAGATGAAAGAAAACTATATGACCAAAGTGTCTTCTCGTTTGCGAATCCTTCACCTATGTTTGTGCCATTAGCAACGGTATCAATCATCAATTTGATAGCATTTCTAAGAGGAATTATGACTATAATCTTTAAGATGGAAAGCTTAGACGAGTTCTTCATCCAAGTATTCATTACCGGATTTGCAGTTGTCAATTGCTTGCCTATTTATGAAGCAATGCTACTTAGATCTGATCATGGTAGGATGCCTAAGAGGATAATCACTACTTCCGTTGTTCTTTCTGGGGTGCTGTGCATAGCGTTTTCTTTAACTGTAAGCTAAAATTCCTTTGGCAAAATATTTTATCTGTAAAAATAATGACAACAAATTTATTTTTACAGTAGCTTTTTGTTTTCGAATCAAAAGTTGGTCGGAGGTTGATGCAATACCCCTACCCTAGATAATAAAATGGGTTTAGTACGCTGAGAAGGACATAAATCTTGGCCTCCAAAACATGACAGAAGATTAATAAGACTCATTCTTGTGTACATCTGAACAAAAAGAAGCTGCATAACTTTGGAGGATACCTTCATTACATTTTATATATATTGAGCTTCACAATGATACTTTATAAACATGTGCTGGTATTTTTCTTCATGGGCGATAATGCAAAGTCAAAAATTAATTTCTCCAAATTAACAAGGTCCGTTCTCTAAAATTAAAGTTGATTCAAGGTACATTTCTCACGAATTAAAAGATGGGAAAATTTGACAAGTAAAACTCTCTAGTTTTAATTATAACTTTTATATCAACAGTTTCATAATTACGAAAAATAGCCAATTGTATTTTATATTTAAATAAAATGTTGCTATATAAATACATATACAAATTGAATAATAGTTCTTATTTTAACTCGCATAGAGTTCAATATACAAATTGAATAGTAGTTCTTATTTTAACTCCCATCGGTTAGAGTTAAATAAGGAAAATAATCATCTATAGAGATTTCTTTTACTAATATGACTCTTCTATTTCTCTGCTTTTTTTTTTACCGGCTGTTAAAAGTAATGACATAAATGGGCCAATTTTGTTACGGCGATGACATGAATGAGCCCAACTTTTAACGGATAGCATAAATGAGCCATTTCTGATAGTCCAATGACATATTTAAAGGGATAATAGTCCAAGAAAATCTGTACTTTTCCTAAATTTGCAGTTGCATATACTGAACTTTGCGGGGGTTCTATTACCCCCACGAATTATTTTAAATTAGAATTATTACACTCTTAAAGGCTTATGTGGCAAAGATAGTGTATCTCACTCTCTTTGAGAGTGTGAGTCATCCGAAAGTATTAATTTTTTTTTTAAAATATTTTTTAATATAAATATATATATTATTTAACTTATTATTATATTTTTTTTATTTTTAATTTCTTTCTTTTCTCACCACCAAATTTCTCCACCACCATCCAACCAACGCCGTCGTACAACCACCACCATGTCCATCAATTGTCCACTTCTTCATCTTCCTTCATTTTTCTCCATATAAATCATCAATCTATATTATTTAAATTATTATTATTATTATTATTATTATATTTTTTATTTTTAATTTCTTTCTTCCTCCACCACCAAATTTCTCCACCACCATCAAATCAACGTCGCCGCACAACCACCACCATGTCCACTAATTGCCCACTTCTTCATCTTCCTCCATTTTCTCCCATATAAATCATTAATCTATATTATTTAAATTATTATTATTATATTTTTTTAATTGTTACTTTCTTTCTTCTTTCAATCATCGTAGCCAAATTCTCTCCACCACCAACTCACCATTGCCGCCGCGCAACCACCACACCTCTTTGTCCACTTCTTTACCTTCCTTCATTTAATTTCTTCACCATACAAATCCTCAACCTTCCCTCTTTTACCATTGCTAAAGTCACCCAAAATCTTGCTTAAATTGTAAGAATTACGAATCAAACATAAAAAAATCAAGAATTTTTAAGACATTTTTCAGAAATTTGGCTCATTTTTGCATTTTGAGTTATTAGTTGAACCTTTAATATGATTGTAATGGTGAAAAATGATCAAAATGAAGAAGAAAGTAAATAAAAATTAATTTTAAATAAAAAATACACGTGTAAATATGAGATTGACGTGTGTATTACACTGTCTCCTCCAAAATTAGGTATAGCATTTCGAGGGTGAATTAATTCCACTTTAGAATAATTCAGGGGGATAATAGTACCCCCGCAAAGTTCAGTATGCACAACTATAAATTTAGGCAAAGTACATGTATTTTTCAAACTATTATCCCTTTTTTAAATACTTGCAATATTTATAAAGTTTTTATTACTATGACTTTTAATAAATTGGTGGGTGCTTTTCCTGAGTGTATGTTGCATGATTCTGATTGGGTTATGATTGATGATCTTAAATTTTTGCAAAAATTTTATGTAGCTACGGTTGAATTTTCTGCTGCTTATTATCCTATTATTTATAATATTTTAGCTTATTTAGTCAACATTTCTTTATTGCTTAATGAATATAAAAATAAATCAAGTTACAAAAATGCTATTGCTGCAATGACTGATAAATTTTATAAATATTTTTATCCACTTCTCCTTTTGTACCTGTTAGTGCTATAATAAATCCATTTATGAAATATAGTACTATGTTCGAATTTACTTCTATTATTTATTCTGGTTTAAATGTACAACCTGAAGAAGAATCTTCTTTGTTTACAGCTATGTCTAATCCGAATAATTACATCAATGCATTATACAATCGTTATGCAGATTTACTTGATAATGTTTTACTGGCACATATTACTCCAACTCCCGCTCCCCATCCTCCTGAGAAATCATCTATCATCTTTTAAAAAATAGGTACATATAATTTTTCTGATTATGAAAATTTAAATGTTTGGAATAGGGTGCCTCCTTCAACACACATCATCGTTTGTCGAAAAAAGCTTACATATTATCTTAGACAACCTATAAAGGATCGTAGAGCAAGGATCAGCATACTAGATTGGTGGAAGAATAATGAAAGATAATATTCTGTACTTTTAAAATTAGCTAGAGATATATTGAATATTTCAATATCAACCGTTGCATTAGAGAACACTTTTAGTCAAGGATGACAACAATTTAGAGACAATCGACATTCATTGAGAGACAATGCCATGAATGTTCTAGTTTGCCTTAGCGATTGGATTAGAGCGAAATGAAGAAATCAAGGACTGTACGTGGAGCCGACAGACGATCAAGATCTTGAAGAAATCATTACTTCAAGGAAGAACTCAGCACAATTAAGTACATGAATGAATTAAAAAAAATGATGCAAAATTTGTAATATTATCAATTAATTATTTAATATATCGAATTTTTTATATTTCAATTTAAGTATTTAACTTTGTGAAATTAGTGATATATAATTGCAATCTTGTAACTTATAAGTTTTGAATCATTTTGAAATCAATCAAATACAAGGTTCATTCACTCTTTACATATTTTTTTCATTTATATTGAATATATTATATGTATTAAATACTTTAAATATATTACTATCAAACTTTACATAAATATAACAAACATATATGATACATTAAAAAGTAATGTTAGCGAATATTACTTAAACTACTAGTATTGACATATAAAAATTTGGTATAGGTTTAACTTTTAAGTAGTATATGTTAATACTTGAATATATTTAAGTATTATTCTGTTAAGTAGTATCTGTTGTATGTATATATGTGTGTATATTTTTTAAAGTAGTATCATGCAATGTGTATATACTGTATGTAGATTTTTAAAGTAGTATTTTAAATAGTATATATTGAATGTATATAGGTGTGTATATTTTCTAAAGTAGTATAATATATAATGTACATATGTTGTATGTATATTATTTAAAGTAGTATATTAAATAGTATATATTGAATGTATATATGTGTGAATACTTTCTAAAGTAGTATAATACGTAATGTATATATGTTGTATGTATAATAAGTGGTAAATGTTGTACGTATATATGTGTGTATATTTTCTAAAGTGATATTGTCATACCCCAAATCCCATTGGAGCGGACTGGCACCCGTAGCCGAGGAGGCCCGGGAGAACCCGTTCATAACCTATACTTTCACATTTACATTACTTATGAAAATTAGAAATTTGGGCAACACTTCGTTGTAAATAGAAGAAAACAGTACCTGTATCAGCCCAGCAGACACGCATAAATATATATATGAACAGTAATTGGCCGTCAGAGCCATCACGTCTATCAACCAAACACTCCTATAGCTGTACAATATGTCTACAAAAGCCTCTACATAGATACACAATTGAGTTAGGGTCGGGACAAACTCCCTCCCACAAAAGACTTTTATACAAATACCAAAAGTACATATAGAGATGACTTGGGATGCCCCGAAACAACTGGAGCTCACCACTAACAACAGAATGTCCTGGCTCTTACTGCGGAGGTGTACGACCTGAAGTACCTGTTCCTGCAAGCATGAATACAGGTCCCCCGTGAGGGGCGTCAGTACGGAAATATGTACTGAGTATGTAAGGCAGTGAGTATCAAGATGAGATACAAAAGATCAATAGAACCCAGATACCAGTGAATAAACAGTATGAGTAGACCACACTTAAAAGAACTGATGGGATACCTGCACATTACTTTCATATCATTACTTCCCGTAATCCTTATCAATACATAACATATGTCATACAATGGCCAACTGATCAGTGGTACTAATACAATACATCAGGGACCACCCCTGGAATAGCATATATACATAATCTTTATAATACAATGGCCAACTGATCAGTGGTACTAATACAATACATCATATCATCAATTTAAAATACAGACATTCCATTTCTTAATTCAATTAATCTTTGAGATTGGTTACTTTGTGGTCACACTTTATGGAACTTGAAACCATGATACCTCAATAGGAAAAACATGTAAATAGGTAATCAATATCATGAAAATGAAGTAGAGAATCATGGATACCTCATTAAACCATTTCGGAGTCAACAATAGTATATGGACATTTTTTTGACTAGCCGGACATCTTAAAAGTGAAAACAAGTTCAATTGGTAGTGTCGAAGATCATATGATGTTATTATGTGTCATGTGTCGTAGGACAATGTTGGAAGCTTACTTGAGAGTGCCATGGGTCATTATTCATGCCAAAGATTAGATAGAGTATGTCTTACATACCTTGATATAACCACTTCAATACAAGTGACTTCCCGTACTCTTCGAACACTTATCTACAATAAGTCATTTGTGGCAAACTAGTATTAGCAACCAAACCTTACCATTTAGGTATTAACTTCACCAAATAATGTCTAGGAAGTAATCCTTTAGCTCATCAATAAGAGTACTACATACATCCTCTTATACTCTTATTACATTCACATATCATGCATTTTCATGAAATATCCCTCAACATCACTCTTAGCCTTTATTTCCCTTCTTAATCACCATCCAATACCAACATGATCACTAGGCATACATAACCACTAATATAATGATATATCACCACAATTCATCCTCCATAATCCAATACAACAACTTCCATAATTTACTACTAACAATTTATACACAACAATTCGTAACTATGTTTCTAGTTATCTTCCAACATCAAGACAATACTCATAATCCTTTATCAATACTTATTCATGGATAAGAATCAAGAATAAACAATATTCATACCTTAACAATGAACTCTTGTATTTAGAATCCTCCTTACATAACCATGGGGTGCTTCTCGAAGCTTTCAAGATGGTGAACACAACTACGGAACCAATTCGAATTTTCTACGGTTGAATCACAAAATATTTGAAGTTGAAATTGGCTAGGGTTTCACCTCTCTTAATAATAGGATAATATCTGATATAAATGAGGCTAATTGCAGATTTATAAAGACCAATTTTCGTCCAAGAGGTAATAGAAAATGACCATTTTTCCCTAAAAATTTAAATAAATCCCGAATCTGTCCCCAGTGGACAGTTTTGACAGGCTGAAGTAAATCGATCATAACTCTTTTCTCCGGTATCGAATTTGGGTGAAACCAATTGCATTGGAAAGATAATTCAAAGGGATTTAATTTTCATATAAAGTATACCACCCAGTTCTTCCTTTACAAGGAGTTATGGTCGTTTAAAGTTGACCCAAAAATCTGTCCCACAATTCTATTTTTTTTTTTGATAGGCTGAAGTAAAACGGGTATAGCTCCTTACTCAGACATTGGATTTGGATGAAACCAATTTCATCGGAAATAAGACTCTCGGAGGTTTTCGTTGATATATAGAATCTCACACAGTTCTTTTTGTACAAGGAGTTATGATCGTCTAAAGTTGGATTGCCTAGCTGCAGTAATTTTCCTGCAGAATTACTGTTCACAGGCTTCCCGGCCACCGTTTTGAAATTTCGAATGTGCTCGATTATATGAAATACTCCTCTTTTTTGGGCAAACTTTATATCATTGGAAAGCTTATTCCAATACCTACACATGCAACTATTGACGGGATACTTCCGAACACCATAAACTTAATTTAACCCATACGCAAGTCTTTAGGACTCCATATAATCGCGACAAGTGTACGAAAAAATTTACGGGGTGTTACATTATCTCTCCCTTAAGAACATTCGTCCTCGAATGTTAGAATAGTTACTCAATTAAGACATGTCCAAGCTTACAATTAACATATTCATCATCATAACATCCTTGCATAAAAATAAACACTTACTTGTTATTGTTCTTCTTCCGTCTCATGAACTTGCTCCTCATCGTTGAATAGGTAAGGGTACTTAATCTTCATTGCTTCCTCGACTTCCCATGTGATCTCCTCAACTTGTTGATTCCTCCAAAGTACTTTTACCGATGCTATCTCTTTATTCCTTATCTTTTTAATTTGGCGATCAATAATAGCAATAGGCATTTCTTCAAAAGTGAGATCTTCTGAAACTTGTACATCTTCCGTAGTAGTGATGTGCGATGGATCTCTGATGTACTTGCGAAGCATCGAAACATGAAATACGGGATGAACTGCTGAGAGCTCTTGAGGTAGCTCTAACTCGTAAGCAACTTGTCCAAATCTTTGAATGATCTTATACGGACCTATGTATTGTGGACTTAACTTTCCTTTCTTGCCAAACCTCATCACTCCTTTCATTGGTGATACTTTCAAGAATACCCAATCGTCGATAGAAAACTCAAGTCCTCTTCTTCTAACATCCGCATAAGATTTGTGTCGACTTTGAGCTGTTGCAAGCCGTTGTTGGATCACTTTAACTTTCTCCATTGCTTGATAAACAAGATCCGGTCCAAATAAGACCGCATCACCTGCTTCAAACCATCCTATTGGCGATCTACACTTTCTTCCATACAATGCTTCATATGGTGCCATTTTGATACTTGAATGATAGCTATTATTGTAGGCAAACTCGATAAGAGGTAGGTGATCATCCTAGTTGCCTTTGAAATCTAATACACATGCTCGTAGCATATCTTCAAGTGTCTGGATGGTACGTTTCGCTTGTCCGTCCGTTTGAGGATGAAAAAACGTACTTAGATTTACTTGTGTCGCCAAACTCCTTTGAAAAGACTTCCAGAAATTCACGGTAAATTGGGCTCCTCGATCGGATATAATGGAAATTGGAACTCCATGTAACCGAACGATCTCCTTAATATACAACTTCGCATACTCTTCCGCCGTATAAGTTGTCTTAACTGGTAAGAAGTGCGCAGATTTGGTAAGCCTATCAATGATCACCCATATGGAATCAAACTTCCGATATGTACGAGGCAAACCCGTGATGAAATCCATATTGATCTTGTCCCACTTCCATACTGGAAGATCTATACATTGCATGTAACCACCGGGTTTCTGGTGTTCTACTTTGACTCTTTGACAATTCGAACATTCAGCTACAAATTTGGCAATATTCTTCTTCATGTCATTTCACCAATATATTGCTTTCAAATCTTGATACATCTTAGTCGACCCTGGATGGATGGAATACCTTGAACAGTGTGCTTCTGTCATAATTCTCTTTCTTAGCTCTACTACATCAGGTACACATAAATGATTCTGACACTGAAGCACTCCTTCCCGCGTAAGCTCAAATGCCTTTGTCGTGCCACTCTGCACATCCTCCTTAAGCTGCAATAAAATTGGATCTGCATACTGCTTCTCTTTCACTTCAGCTATCAATGAAGATTCCGCTGCATTACGTACAATAACCTCTTCATCTGGAGTTTCGAGAAGTTGAACTCCCAAATTAGCTAGTTGGTGAAGATCCTTAATCATCCCCTGCTTTTCTATAGATGCCATTTTAGACTTACGACTTAGTGCATCCGCTACCACATTCGCTTTCCCTGGATGATACAAGATATCAACATCATAATCTTTCAACAATTCAATCCATCTCCACTGCCTCAAGTTTAGATCTTTCTGACTGAAGATATATTGCAGGCTCTTATGATCGGTATATATGTCAACATGAACCCCATATAAGTAGTGGCGCCATATCTTCAAAGCAAATACAACTGCAGCTAGCTCAAGATCATGCATGGGATAATTCCTCTCATGTGGTCGCAACTGTCTAGATCCATAGGCTATTACTCTACCATGTTGCATTAGTACGCATCCTAAGCCAATTCTCGAAGCATCACAGTACACTGCATACCCTTCTGTGCCTTCAGGAAGTACCAATACCGGTGTAGAAGTCAACTTGCTCTTCAGATCCTGGAAACTCTTTTCACAGGCATCATTCCATTGAAACTTGGAGGCTTTATGCGTCAACTTAGTCAAGGGTGCAGAAATAGAAGAAAAACCTTCAACAAACCTTCTATAATAACCTGCCAACCCGAGGAAACTACGAATCTCCGTAGGCGTCGTGGGTCTTGGCCAACTCTTCACAGCCTCAATCTTCTGAGTGTCAACTTTTATGCCTTCACTGGATACAATATGGCCCAAAAATGCCACTGACTTGAGCCAAAACTCACATTTAGAAAACTTCGCATACAACTTACGATCACGAAGAATCTGCAACGCCTGCCTTAAGTGATTAACATGGTCCTCTTCTGATCTAGAGTAGACCAGAATATCATCTATGAAAACTATCACGAACACATCTAGAAACGGCTTAAACAACCTATTCATCAGATCCATAAAAACTGCGGGTGCATTTGTCAGCCCGAATGACATAACCAGGAATTCATAATGACCATACCGTGTTCGGAAAGCTGTCTTGGGTATATCTTTATCCTTGACTCTCACTTGATGATAGCCTGATCTCAAGTCAATCTTGGAAAAACACTGGGCACCCTGCAACTGGTCAAATAAATCGTCAATTCGGGGAAGAGGGTATTTATTCTTGATAGTCACCTTATTCAATTGCCGATAGTCAATACACATCCTCAGCGAACCATCTTTCTTATGCACAAACAATACTGGTGCTCCCCAAGGGGACATACTAGGCCTGATGAATCCCTTCTCTAGCAAGTCTTTCAGTTGCTCTTTCAATTCTCGCAACTCTGCTGGTGCCATTTTATAAGGAGGAATTGAGATTGGCTGTGTGTCTGGCAACAAATCAATACCAAACTCCACTTCTCGTTCAGGAGGTAAACCTAGTAGTTCTTCAGGAAATACATCAGGAAATTCATTCACAACCGGAGCGGTCTGAAAAGTTGGTGGCTCTGCCTCTGTATCCCTTACTCTAACAAAATGGTATATGTACCCCTTGGAAATCATTTTTCTTGCCTTAAAGTAAGAAATAAATCTACCTCTCGGCACGCCAACATTACCCTTCCATTCAAGGACTGCCTCATTTGGGAAATGGAAATATACCTTCTTAGAACGACAATCTACTGTAGCATAACAAGACGCTAACCAATCCATGCCCATAATAACATCAAAATCTACCATTTCTAACTCAACAAGATCGGCCATCGTATCACGACCACAAATATTCACAACACAATTTCGATAAACATTCCTAGCTATAAGAGATTCCCCCACTGGCGTTGATAATTCAAATGGCTTGGCTAATAATTCGGGTGTTCTTCCGAACCTTCCCGCAACCAAAGGAGTAGCATACGATAATGTAGAACCAGGATCAATTAAGGTATACACATCAAATGCAAAGATGGACAACGTACCTGTAACCACGTCTGGAGAAGCCTCTAAATTCTGCCGATCTGCTAGAGTATACACACGGTTCTGAGCTCTGCTAGCACTAGCTGTTCCTCTATCACCTCTACCGTGACCCATAGGTTGTGCACCCCTACTCAAAGGAGGCACCGAAGATGACGCAACAGCTGATCCGGTAGGTCGTGTTATACCACCTGTGGTTCTGCGTGGGCAATCTCTAGCCATATGCCCCGGGTTACCGCACCAAAAGCAATTGTTCGTCCCAAGCCGACATTCGCCAAAGTGATATTTTCTACATATGGGGCACGGGTGTCGTGGAGGTCTTAATTGACTCATACTCCCTTGCCCTTGATACCCCACTATTCGCGAACTCTGATTTTCACTGCTTTGCCCGAACTGATTACCTCTGAACCTTTGGAATTGCGGTGGAGCACTAATTGCAGGATAAAAAGATAATGGGCTAGGCAATCTATGAGAGAACGAAGGCCTAAAACCTCCCTGAGATGCCATAAACTGCCCTATAGCTCTGGCCCGCTTAGAATATCCTTTTTCTGATTCCTGAGTTCTTCTTCTTTGCCTCTGATCTTCCATCTTCTGAGTGAAAGCTTGTATCCTCGCTATATCCATGTCCTTGTTCAAAGCAGCAATGGTACAATCTCTAACCAAGTATGGTTCCAATCTATCCACATAGTGATGAACTCTGTCATCCATAGTAGCTACCACATTAGAAGCATATCGAGACAAGGAGTTAAATCGAAGACTATACTCCCTTACACTCATATTACCCTGACGAAGATTTAAGAATTGATCTGCACGGGCCTGACGAGTCTCAAATGGAAGATAATGATCAATAAATGCATTTTTGAACTCTCCCCACGTAGTTGGAGGTGCATCAATACCCCTAGATCGTTTCCAATCCTCGTACCACAATATAGCCTCTCCTTTCAGTCTATATGCTGCTAGCTCAACCATCTCTTTACCGGATATGTGCATAACATCTAGAGCCCTTTGGGTTTGATCGACAAAGTCCTGCGGGTCTTCATTAATATCTAATCCGGTAAAAGTAGGAGGATCCAGTTTTAGAAAATCCTGTGTCCGAAGGCTAGCTGCTCTATCCGTACCACTAGAACCCGTGGTAGGAATAGCTTGCCCTTGAACTTGACTAGCAACTATACGCGTCAGAAGTTGTACTGCATCCCTCAAATCTCGATCAACATCATTAATAGATGGCCCTTCCGGAGGAGAAGAAGCGCCTGATATATGCTCAGCTTGAGACTCACTTTGTTCAGCTTGTGCCGGTGGTGACTTACTAGTACTTTCTCCGGCCACTACATCTACTCGCTTCCACTTATTCTTTCTCCTTGTAACCAGCATCGTCACTATAATAAATAAAAAAGAAACAATTGGATTAAGCAATTGATTATGACTTTATCTCTAATATGGGATCTATTGCACGATCTAAGAAATGGAGAGTGGAAACAATCCCTAAATGTCCAATAGCCTCCTGTTTATAGATGTGGTGCACAACAGACCGATAAACGAGATACTACGTAGACACGGCTTTGTAGACTCACTAGGACGAACTTCTCTGATACCACTTCTGTCATACCCCAAATCCCATTGGAGCGGACTGGCACCCGTAGCCGAGGAGGCCCGGGAGAACCCGTTCATAACCTATACTTTCACATTTACATTACTTATGAAAATTAGAAATTTGGGCAACACTTCGTTGTAAATAGAAGAAAACAGTACCTGTATCAGCCCAGCAGACACGCATAAATATATATATGAACAATAATATATATATCAACCAAACACTCCTATGGCTGTACAATATGTCTACAAAAGCCTCTACATAGATACACAATTGAGTTAGGGTCGGGACAAACTCCCGCCCACAAAAGACTTTTATACAAATACCAAAAGTACATATAGAGACGACTTGGGATGCCCCGAAACAACTGGAGCTCACCACTAACAACAGAATGTCCTGGCTCTTACTGCGGAGGTGTACGACCTGAAGTACCTGTTCCTGCAAGCATGAATACAGGTCCCCCGTGAGGGGCGTCGGTACGGAAATATGTACTGAGTATGTAAGGCAGTGAGTATCAAGATGAGATACAAAAGATCAACAAAACCCAGATACCAGTGAATAAACAGTATGAGTAGACCACACTTAAAAGAACTGATGGGATACCTGCACATTACTTTCATATCATTACTTCCCGTAATCCTTATCAATACATAACATATGTCATACAATGGCCAACTGATCAGTGGTACTAATACAATACATCAGGGACCACCCCTGGAATAGCATATATATATAATCTTTATAATACAATGGCCAACTGATCAGTGGTACTAATACAATACATCATATCATCAATTTAAAATACAGACATTCCATTTCTTAATTCAATTAATCTTTGAGATTGGTTACTTTGTGGTCACACTTTATGGAACTTGAAACCATGATACCTCAATAGGAAAAACATGTAAATAGGTAATCAATATCATGAAAATGAAGTAGAGAATCATGGATACCTCATTAAACCATTTCAGAGTCAACAATAGTATATGGACATTTTTTTGACTAGCCGGACATCTTAAAAGTGAAAACAAGTTCAATTGGTAGTGTCGAAGATCATATGATGTTATTATGTGTCATGTGTCGTAGGACAATGTTGGAAGCTTACTTGAGAGTGCCATGGGTCATTATTCATGCCAAAGATTAGATAGAGTATGTCTTACATACCTTGATATAACCACTTCAATACAAGTGACTTCCCGTACTCTTCGAACACTTATCTACAATAAGTCATTTGTGGCAAACTAGTATTAGCAACCAAACCTTACCATTTAGGTATTAACTTCACCAAATAATGTCTAGGAAGTAATCCTTTAGCTTATCAATAAGAGTATTACATACATCCTCTTATACTCTTATTACATTCACATATCATGCATTTTCATGAAATATCCCTCAACATCACTCTTAGCCTTTATTTCCCTTCTTAATCACCATCCAATACCAACATGATCACTAGGCATACATAACCACTAATATAATGATATATCACCACAATTCATCCTCCATAATCCAATACAACAACTTCCATAATTTACTACTAACAATTTATACACAACAATTCATAACTATGTTTCTAGTTATCTTCCAACATCAAGACAATACTCATAATCCTTTATCAATACTTATTCATGGATAAGAATCAAGAATAAACAATATTCATACCTTAACAATGAACTCTTGTATTTAGAATCCTCTTTACATAACCATGGGGTGCTTCTCGAAGCTTTCGAGATGGTGAACACAACTACGGAACCAATTCGAATTTTCTACGGTTGAATCACAAAATATTTGAAGTTGAAATTGTCTAGGGTTTCACCTCTCTTAATAATAGGATAATATCTGATATAAATGAGGCTAATTGCAGATTTATAAAGACCAATTTTCGTCCAAGAGGTAATAGAAAATGACCATTTTGCCCTAAAAATTTAAATAAATCTCGAATCTGTCCCCAGTGGACAGTTTTGACAGGCTGAAGTAAATCGATCATAACTCTTTTCTCCGGTATCGGATTTGGGTGAAACCAATTGCATTGGAAAGATAATTCAAAGGGATTTCATTTTCATATAAAGTATACCACCCAGTTCTTCCTTTACAAGGAGTTATGGTCGTTTAAAGTTGACCCAATACCTACACATGCAACTATTGACGGGATACTTCCGAACACCATAAACTTAATTTAACCCATACGCAAGTCTTTAGGACTCCATATAATCGCGACAAGTGTACGAAAAAATTTACGGGGTGTTACAGATATAACACGTAATGTATATATATTGTATGCATATTCTTTAAAGTAGTACATTAAGTAGTATATATTGAACGTATATATGAGTGTATATTTTCTAAAGTGATATAATACGTAATGTATATACGTTTTATGTACATTCTTTAATGTAGTACATTAAATAGTATCTATTGAACGTATATATGTGTGTATATTTTCTAAAATAGTATAATATGTAATGTATATATGTTGTATGTATGTTCTTTAAAGTAGCATATTAAGTAGCATATGTTGTATGTATATATATGTGTATATTTTCTGAAGTTGTATAATATGTAATGTATATATATTGTATGTATATTCTGTAAGGTAGTTTATTAAGTTGTATATATTGAATGTATATATTTTTTAAAGTAGTATATGTTGAATATGCAAATTTAAATTTCAAGTCGTCGACACTTACACTATCAATTTCAATTTTCAAATTCCAAAAAACATACAAACTTAGATAATTTGATAAAATTACATGCTTTGATATTCATAAATATACAAACTTAAATTGATAACATTACATAATTGAAATATAAAAATATACAAACTTAAAATAAAATTGATAAAATCATATAAATAAAAATTAAAACAACAAACTAAGTTGTTCTAACTAACTCCTAGTCAACTATTGAATGTATGAGTTTATAGTCTTAAAAGTAGTATTCTAAATAGTATATATTAAATGTATATTAAAGAAACTACCAAAATTCGAATTAGGCATCATTTTAAATGTCTGGACAGGTAAACAACTTATTAATCATATTTGGCTCGGGTTGACCCAGACCGACTCATTAAGACAGGCCCAAAAGCTAGGTGGACCGGTGCTGCTGTCAGCATTAAATTTACTATTAGACCAGGCACGGACCGACCTAGTAAGCGGGAAGACCGGACTGGATCTGGACCGAGTCCAGTAAAATAAATAAGACCGATGTCGATTGACCCAGTCCGATCCGATTGACACCCTTAAGCTTTGTTCACTAAAGAAGAATTCATTAATAATTCCCGCAGACATAACTGCAAATACTATGAGATGCTGCATAAATGGCAAGCTGAAATGAGACAACATCAAAATGGAATATTTAACATGATAAATATAACTTCTTTTATGATATATTGCTTTCATTTGAATGTCGAGACATCCCAGTGTCCTATAGAACATACACTCACATTATATATATTCAAATATCTAGCTTTCAATGTAAAACTTACTTATGAACAACAAATATAGATGAATACAATGGAAGTGTACGTACCGTAGAACACTATCAAGTGTCAACATTTAGATGAAAGGAATACATCATAAAAGAAGTTACATTTATTTTATCAAATGTTATATTTCAACGTTTTCTCATTTTAGCTCACCATTCGTGCAATATCTCAGAGTATTTGCAGTTATCCATGGAAATCACTAATTGATTCTTTTTAAGAATTGCCCTTTTTAGATAGCAGATGACCATTCTTAGCAGCATGAGCTCGCCTTTTTTTCTGTCATGACCCAAAATAGAATCCATGATAGCACCTTTCACACCCTTCGGTACAGGTGAGTTTAACCCAACTCAACAAAATAATCAAACATAAAATAAAAGCGGAAGAAGTAAGACGTAAATTTAAACCACAAATGATATAAAAAATTACAATCTCAATGATACATCCCAAGTCTAGTTGTCACTAATACAAGCCTCTAATATAGAATATGACCAAATAATCTAAAGTATCTTAAATACGAATAAAGCATAACATAAAACAAGGAGAGATCTAGATAAGCTCTAAGACCCGTCAGCTACTACCCCAATCTCTGTAAAGCAATACTAAGAGAACACAATCTATGCTCTGCCACTCAAATCATTACCTAAATGGGGTGCAGATAAGGGAAAGAAAGACAAAGGGTTAGTACAAAACACGTTTACTCAGCAAGCATCGTTAATAATCGACCCTATCTAAAGTGATGAAGAGAACCACCACCCCAACCATCCATGAGTACACTAAATAAACCTGCAAACAGTAAATACACCACCCCAACCAAGCAAGATGACCCAACCAAAATAGTTATAAGAATATCAATAAATAGGATAGATAAATTAGTCCAGGTGAATTAACACATACTATGTTATGATAAAAAAAGTAAAGAAAGTTACTTTAGATGCCAGTCTCACCAACACAGTATATTGTGACCAATCACCATTCCTAGACAATAATCTAGGATAAAATAAAGAGCTTATATACCATGCAACCCATAGGTGTGACACAATAGTCTCAACAAATTAGGCCGTGATTAAATCCACAACATACAATAATATCTCAACCATAATATCACCCAAGAAAAAGCATAGTGCAATACAATATAGTGATATGAGATACAAAATACATAATATAATAAAAAGATTCAATAACGCTAATACAATATTAATGGAAATAATTAGTCATATAAAAGAATGCAATGAAGTGCAATATGATGGTATGGCATTTATGCAATATTTATATGTTTCACCTCATATATATCTTTTGAGCTTTAAGCTAGTAGGAGAGGACCCATGGAGAGTTGGCGATCCATACAATATCATAATTTGTTCAATAAACCTTACTGACACATTCCTCAGCTAAGAAATTTTATAAAGTATCTCATTTTTTTCAAAATTAGTATTTCTCAGTGGTACCAGTTCCATGAATAGGAATACATGAATTAGTAGGCACGTTCATAACCACCTCAATATCATAGAATAATCAACTCAATGATGATATAAATGAGTTCAAGTCACCTAATACCTCAATCATTGTGATAGACTCCCCTCCTGCAAAACAAAGATAAAGATATCATGTAGACACCTATAATGAATGGCTCATTCTATTATTACTAAAATTATCTTGTTCAACTGTTTTGGGATATGAGAATTTTGTAAATATCCTTGAAATAGTTGCATGAAAGACTTGGTTGAATAATTTCAGAATTAAAATTTTGGGGGCAGACTGACATCATGCCACTATAGCGAGAAATTGTCTCCTATAGTGGCACCATGGTGGCAGCCTACCGACTGCTATATAGCTGGACACTGATAGACAGAATAATTCCTTATTTTTTTATCTCTTCAGTTTCAAATAGGATAAGGCTTCGTTCTAAAAGTCCCCTAGGGTTTCTTAGAGCATTGGAGAAATGAAGATGAAGGGGTATGCTTGAACACAGTAAAACTAGTCATTTTTTTGCAAATTTCCCGCTAGAAGTCACGAGAACAAAGTCAGAAATTTGCATTTATGCCTTCCTATAGATGTTTAGTGTCTAGGTAGTCTAGGTTTAATTGAGTATTAAAAACCATGTTAAAAAATGTATATGTAATGTAGATTGATAGGAGATTCTACGCTTAGACCTGTGAGCAAGATGCTTGGTTGGATAAAAATAATAACTTAAGCCTATGAGAATTAGGATTGTATTATTGAATGTGTAGTGAGTTGTTTAGAGCTGGTATATATTATCTGTAAATGCTAATTCAAAAGATATATAGATATGACATAATTATTCTCTATGTATTATTCTTAAACAGAACAGCCCTTGGTAAGAATACTTTAATAGCGCCCCGTAAGATAGGTGAAAATGTTAGGTCGTGGAGTAACAATGGCGATAACTTAGATTTTAATATAGAAGTTGAGGGGATAATTGTGTGGTAGGTTGAAGAAGTAGTGTATCACCACGTTGGGAAAAATGAGGTTTAATCCAAAGGTAACGTATGTGCTAATTGAATATATATATATATATATATATATATAAAGAGAGAGAGAGTGTTTAACATGCACACATAAACGTAGTTTATGCGTGTTTGTTACCTACCTCTTTGTGTACTTATTGAAATGTATGCTTAAAATGTTGAGTTGTTGGATGATATTACAAGTGTTTAATCATATTTAATGAGCTTGCATAAATTTTTTTTGTTGACGTACAAGTGTGGTTATCGAGCTATGACATGAAATGTTATTAAGAGATGGACCGGTAAAGGTCATCACCATAAAATTGGTGAAGCTCAGGGAGTATAAGGTTGGGGATACTGGAATAAGGATGGTATAATATTGGTTTGGAGTAAGGGTGGTACAATATTGGTTTGAAATAAAGGTGGAAAATACTATATTTTTGGGTTATTTGATACATAGAATGAGTTCATTCCCTGTAGGTCATGGCTAGTGGGCAACCATAAGACCTATGACATGTGTATATACGATATTGGTGAGTTTGATGGTTATCCGATTATGCTGTTGTTGATATATCCGTTTCTTTGAGTGAATTGATTAAAATTGTAATCGTTATTTGGATTCATGAGTGGTCCCGCTATTGCACATTGAATTGTGTAAATAATTGTTGAAGTCTTTAGAATGAGAGTAATCGTGGCAAGATGAAGCTCATTGTTGTTAGTCTTGGTACTAACTTGGCGCATTATTCATGTTGTCTCATACTTGTCCTTGTTTTGTATTGTTTAGAAATACTAAGAAATGTATAAATGCTAAAGTGGTATGTGGTTGTACTTATTTAAAATACATGGTTATATATTCATATTATACATGTATTGTATTAAATTGAGGGTAGTCCACAAAGCATGATTTTTATTCAGGTTGAATTTATTGGTCAATAGAGGATTGGAATTCATTGTGGTTAAATGCTGTTGGGCACATAATTGAGCGAGTATTAAATGCATAAGCTGTGACAGAAGAGTTGATAGGTGGTGCATTAGAATTAAACGTTGTGTGGTGATTGACTATGGATAAATGTAAAATAGATAATTGAGGGTTCAAAGAAGAACAAAAGTATGGGAGTTAATCAGATTTGATATAGCACTTAAGTGCATGTTTTATTTTGGATATTTATGTTGTGTTTACGTGATGTAACTAAATTCGGTCAATGTCGTTGTAGTGATACTACTTTTTTTATACCCTTTTTGGGGTATAGTCTGGTTGCAGGATCAATTAAGTTTTAGTTGAGTGACACAAATATAGATCTTTAGAAACTTTCCTTTACTCATTGTTATGGTGGAACCGAGTCATATGTATTTCATATTTTCTTGTAGTAGATCTTGTACCTATCTTAACAAGATCTTTGGGGAAGAGTATTTCCTTTGTAATTGAAGATCTGTAACCAGTATTGTAATAGTTGAAAGATTTATTTTTTTTCTTTTATGACTTTCGTACATTTTCTAATGGAGTGGTAAGGGATCTTCAATCTTGGTGGATTAGAGTAGGTGCCCAAATGATCCGGTTATTGGGTCGTGACTACACCCATAATAAGATCAACACGTGCCCCAACTCGAGCACAAGATAATGATAATGTAATGACCAACTTTTTGATGAAATATGTGAATTGTATGTTTCTGTGTGATTTGACTGTTTTACCCTTACACATAGTTGTATTATGGCATTTCAAAAGTGTGAAAGTGATTGACATAGTTTTCGATGTATATTCGATGTATATTGTGATTTTTAATGGCTTTGAGAGACTTATTTTGGACTTATGTGGATATCTTTTGATCCGTACAATGGATAGCTAAATGAACTACGCTAGTAGCTTGAAATATCAATTTTAGTCTAGGCACACCTTTGATTCAAGTTTCGGTACACCCGAGCTCATTTTAACATATTGATCGGATGTTGAAAAATTAGAAATATGAGTGTGGGACTCATATTTGGCTGAAACAATCTCGGATGAAAAATTTGACTTTGCCAGTAGATCCAAAATGTTGATTTTAAGGTGGTAACATGTTTGGTGTGATTTTATGGCTTTTAATCTCATTTAGACTCTTGGTTTGGAAAATTATAATTTTGGGGGGTCAACTTTATGAAAACAACGGGTTTTCAAAAATCTGATATCACTATTGAGTTCAAAGCATCGAATTTAGTGTAGTTACAGACTCCAAACAAATTTTGAACATCCCATCAAAGTCCGTTTGGACTAAAAAATCTGGTGCACCAAGTTGCTGGTGCAACTAGAAAATTTAAAGGGTAAATCACATTCCCTAAATGCGATTTATGCCTTATTTTAACTGGTACTCGGCTACAGTATAAATAACCTTTGTTATCTGATTTTTTCTCATTCTTTCACCTTCCTCTTGAGCTTTAAATCCTAAAATTAGTGTGAGGGCTTAAAGTGAAACTTGTGGGTTCTTGAGAAACTACATTAACATCTATTTCGTGATTCTCTTACGGATTTAAGGTAAGAAATCACCTCTTTTCTTAGTAATTCTTGATTAAATTCTCAAAAATTAAAAAATCTTAGGGCTCAATTTTAAACTCCAATTTCACTTCTTTTCACTTGAATAATATTTTAATCTTATGATTACTAGTTTTTCATCAATTTAACCTTCAGAATAACTCAGTTTCTTGATTTTAACCCAGATTTCAAAGATTTTACCCAGTAAAACTTAAAAATAGTTTTTCTTCAATTTAAACCTCATTTTGACTTGAGTTTTCAGCTGTAGGTTCCTAAATATATGGAGAATAAATTTTTGAAGTAAAATTATGATTTTTCCCTTCTTTTTTTGAAAATCCATTTCAGGGTTCAGTTTTGATCCCGAATCAAAAGTTGTCAATAAAGGTGTCGTTGGTTTTGTTTTGACACGTAGATTATATATTTGGTATTTTATGTAGAGTTCAAGATTGTTCATGAAATGTAAGATCTTTGGTTCAAAGTGTAGCAGATCGATTTGACATTTGAGGTAGGTTATGACTTAACTCCTTGATAGAAGATCAAGTTCAAACACAAGAGCAAACCGCAACAAGAACAACAAGATGTCAAAAATAATGTTAGTGAATTGAAATAAGTCACACACGACTTCAGTAGACTTCAAGATTTCAACAAAAACTATATTTTTAAGAGTACAAGATTGCTACAAGTGTGTGAATCGAAATTGGCCCCAAAAGGCTTCACTACTTCAAGATACAAACAACAATGTCTCCAGATTACAAAAGAAGGATAAATAACTTGACATACAACATCCAAAAATCTAAGAACCCTAATAACATGAAAAGGATCCTAAGATTAAAGGATGTTAACACCAAGTTCTTACTTGGACCAAGAGGAACTGTATGACCTCAAGATCCTAGTTTCTAGCCAAAATACAACACAAGTATCACTATACTTGTGAAATTCATATTTGAGGTTCTCCAATGGAAGAGAGAAGTTAAAAAAATATTACAAGTATTTGTTTTCTCAAAATATCATGAATGAACTACTCCCAAATAACCTTAATTCTATCTATTTATATTACACCACAAAATGAAAGAACAATGACCATCCTACCCTTGCCAAGAGGTGGCCTTGGAGTGTAAGTTTATTGCACTTCAAGGCTCCTCTTCACACGTAATAATATTTAAACCATTCGATGTCTCAAGTACTAAATCACATACGGCCATTTGCATGAACATAGCTTGGAATTTTTGTAACTTGATAACGCTCAATCTACAACTCTCGTAGGAGTGTAAAGCGGTCGTTTGCAAATATAGAACCCAACCTGGGTTGGGTGTCGATCCCACAGGGAATAGCTTGGCCAACAAGTAAGCAAAATTACTAAACTTTCGGTGCAAGTCTCGTGAAAGGGGGGATTCTTGTCATGCAAGTAATGTAAACAAAAGCTGAAAATAATAAAGTAAAGAGAGAGAGATTGTTACGTGAGTTGTAAACAATGAGAATTGGAGCGTTGGGGCTATGTCCACCTTCTAAGGTATACGTCTCTGTTGGCTATGAGTGTGTAGAGTCTTGACATGCAATTGCTTATAGAGAATTGTAGTCGATGGTAAATCCAAGCGTCTCGCGACCTAAACAAGGACTATTTCACTTTAACTCTCGCGAGCTTAAAGCGTGTCTAACGGTACGAATTCTCCAAGAGGTTAGTCCAGTTACGACACTAGCTTTTTAATAGGAAAGGGTGTCCTACTACCTTGACATTATCTCTTTTCCAGACAAATAACCTTTCTCGCAAACAAGTTAAATGTTAGATTGGCGTATTCTTGCGTTTGCAACTGCAAAGAATGTAGATTAAGATGAAGAGAATAATGATATAAGCAATATACTTGTCTTGAACTCACAAACTCACAGCTATAGATAGTAACTCATTCGGCTTCCATAACCCCAACTAAGAGGTTTAGTTACCCATGAATGCGAAGGATATCACGACTTGCATGGTTGATGGCGTGCAGAGTAGGTGATAGGCGTGTGGTATGGTGATTCCCTAGCAAGTAACGATTCTCTTGTTGTGGAATTTAATTGTTGAATAATGGAAAGATTAGAAGAGTGAATAGAGAGATGGATTGTTAAGAGAGGAATGTATTGAAAGATAGAAGAATGCATAAAAATCTCTAACATGATAGGGTATTTATAATACTCCTATCCTACTCCTACTAAGCTAATGAAATAAATAACCAAATCCTAATATACTAATGAAATCCTTGACCCAAATGTACTAGGGTAAGGTTACAATATCATAATCAAAATAGAATAGTGAAAGACATAACCTAATTGTACTAGGTTAATGTATCTTGGTAAAAATCCAGCTTTGTGTCTGTAAGTCCCCAAAGTCTTCAGAATTGCTGTTTTAGCCCGGGACAGATTTTCCATGCAGCAGATTTGGTCCTTTAGGAGTCCAGCTCCTTTCCACTTCGTTCGTGAGCTTTCTTTTGCGTTAAGTAAGCTATAAAATGCTGTATTTTGCATCATTTATACCTGAAACTTTCCTAATCATGTTTGTTAGCTCAATTATAGGAAAAAGGACTAAAAGTGCATGAAATATATAATTTGTTCTCAAAACTAGGCTAAAATATGGGCAAAATATATTGATATAGGCGCGTAAATTCGCCTATCATCAACACCCCACACTTGAAGCTTTGTTCGTCCTCGAACAACATATCATGTCCTTCTAAGCATCGACTTAAGGTTTTTACAGCAACAACACAAAACATTCTTCAAGACAAGCACAATAATTATCAACAAAGAGTAGCTTTCCGATTATAAGTAGAAACAATTTAACCTCTAGCATAGACTCGTGATGGTGATCAACTCACATGCAAACGTTAAAGTGCATAGAATCATATACAACTATCCAAAACTCATCAACCATGTGTGTCTCACCATATAGTACCCATAATCACTCACAAGTATAGCATACTTTTCAAACATGGGTATTAAAATGTCCTTGCACTCGCTCTCACAAAAAATTCATATGTAGCAACTAATGACCATAAGCTTGCCCTTTATGTAGTACTCTACTAAATGTCGGAATGTTAAGATTAGGATCAAGTAGGTCTTTAGATGGTTGTAATGTAGGCTAAGGGACGGGTAGGACTATTTTGGCCAAGAATAGTGACTAGGTTCCTAAGCGCTTTAATACAATACTTTGTATCATTGACACTTTTTTCTTTCAACCTTTCTTTCTTTTATTCTTCCACCCTTGTTCTCATCTTTTGTTTTTCAATTTTAAGCACAACTCACTTTTCAGCTTTCTTTTCCTTTTTCTTTTCACAACATACCTCTTATGATAGCACTTTTTTTTTCATAACACATTCAAGCACCATTCCAATTTATAGCATTATACTCACCCAATTTCCTCTTATGTTGTCACATGACTTTTTTACTTTAAAGCACTTCGGAATTTGGATCAAATTACGGTCTTGAAAGAAAATGGATTAGGCTTACATGCAAGGTTGTCAAAGAAATAGGCTAAAGGCTCAAAAAGGGTTTAACTAGGATGATTTACATGGGTAGGAAAAACTGAAGGTAAACAAATATAGGTTGCCAAAGAAATGCCTAAATCATATCCTAAACTTACACTCCTTATTTTCGCTTTGCATACATACCAGGCAAGTTCTAGCATTAGCCACAATCATAGAAGATACTATTAGCTCACACACACAAGGCACATGGTCGACTTGATTGGAAGTAATATAGACTCTCGACCCAACAATTGAAGGGATTGAATCACATAATATCACATAATGAGTCACAACTAGAGCCTAAACATCTCAATAGTCACAATTGTAGCATATACTCTTGTTATAATCTCATGCTGCCTATTAGAATAATCTCATGCGTAGCTAGAGAGAAAAAAATTTACTCCTGAAAAACAAAAAACGTCAAACAAAAAAAAAACAAAGTAAACAAGCAAACATACAAACATAGGTGCAAACAAAGAAGTATAGCATGCAATATTCTGCCACCCCACACTTAGACGGGACACTGCCCTCAGTGGAAAATAAAGTCGAAGAACCTGGTTAGTCGGACCCTTCATCAATGTCGGGGGTCATACCCCCTTCGTCGGAATCATCATAAGAGTCGTCGTCAGAGTTCTCCTCATCATCAGAATTAGGTAGGCGTCGATCATCATCAGTCGGCACGTCATCGTCTAGAGGTTCCTCAAAATATACACCCACTCCACACATCTCCCGGGCATGCATGTTCATTGGGTAGTCGTGGTCCAGCTGTTGGAGCTCTTCAGCAGTTGGAATACGTCCACCACTCATTATAGTAAATCGTGTCATGCCATAGAGATGACGGGAGAAACTCTCATCACGAGCATGTCTCTCCGCAGTAGTAAGGTTGACTCCATGAGTTGTTTCATCATCTTTGACCTTGGTGAGGTCAACCTTCTTTGGGTTATGTGGGAGTTTATGGTCAGCTGGTTCCTCTTTGACATCCTCCTTCCGCAACATTGCTGTCAACAAATTGCCGAATGTGAAATGGGACCTTTTGTGGAGTCTGGCCTTCCTCATGGTAGATCGAATGATTGCCCCAAAGTTGATAGGGACATTTGTCATCAACGCATAAACCAAACACACTCTATCTCTTGATATCTTGGTGTATTGAGTCCCAGGAATAAGGCATGAGTTGACAATGCGCATACAGAGTCTTGCTTCCCTATTTAGTGGAGCATAGGGGAAGGTGTTGTGACGGCCTGTTTCTTTGTGTCTGCCCCACCTTGCCATTGATCTACTTCCACAAAGCGTGTGTCGTATCGCTCTATAAGGAGGCCTGCTGTACAGCTCTTTGAACGGTGCAGTGTCGACCGAAGGTAAGCCAAGAAAAGAGTTGATCCAATCTGCTGTGAGCTGTAACACTTGGCCCCAAATTTTGACTTCGTTGCCTGTTGTGTTTGGCGACCAGTTGGCATAAAACTCTCTTGTCAAGTCAAGATTGCATTCTCCCATGTTGCGGAAGATGAAATCCAGCTTCAAAGCCATTATTTTTGCCAACATACGCGGCTCTTTCTTTGCTAAGGTCTCCTTGTTGATCAGGTCGACATGCACATATTTCCTTTCTTTGTTGCTGCTGTACCATGCTTTGGCTTCTTCCTCAAGAACCCACTTTATTCCGAACATTCTGCGTGGTAGGTGTGCTGAGGATGATTCTCCTTGGTCTTTTCGACTTCTCTTTTTGCCCTTTTGGGACGTGGTAGCCTTCTCGTTGCCTTGCCTCGCTTTAGGTGCCATTGTAACTGAGACTAGAAATAATGTTAGTTGCAGCACAATCTCACTTGATACAATCTATATGCAAGCATGATAACGCTCAATCTACAGCTCTCGTTTGAGTGTAAAGCGGTCGTTAGCAAATATAGAACCCAACCTGGGTTGGGTGTCGATCCCACAGGGAATAGCTTGGCCAACAAGTAAGTAAAATTACTAAACTTTTGGTGCAAGTCTCGTAAGAAGGGGGGATTGTAATAAGTAACCAAAGTAATGAAATAAAAGTTAAAAATAGCAAAGTAAAAAGAGAGTATTTCGTAGGTTGTGAAACAATGAGAATTGAAGCGTTGGGGTTATGTCCACCTTCTGAGGTATACGTCTCTATTGGCTATGAGTGTGTAGAGTCTTGACATGCAATTGCTTATAGAGAATTGTAGTCGATGGTAAATCCAAGCGTCTCGCGACCTAAACAAGGACTATTTCACTTTAACTCTCGCGAGCTTAAAGCGTGTCTAACGGTACGAATTCTCCAAGAGGTTAGTCCAGTTACGACACTAGTTTTTTAATAGGAAAGGGTGTCCTACTACCTTGACATTATCTCTTTTCCAGACAAATAACCTTTCTCGCGAACAAGTTAAATGTTAGACTGGCGTATTCTTGCGTTTGCAACCGCAAAGAATGTAGATTAAGATGAAGAGCGTAATGATATAAGCAATATACTTGTCTTGAACTCACAAACTCACAGCTATAGATAGTAACTCATTCGGCTTCCATAACCCCAACTAAGAGGTTTAGTTACCCATGAATGCGAAGGATATCACGTTTTGCATGGTTGATGGCGTGAGAAGTAGGTGTTTGGCGTGTGGTTTTGGTGATTCCCTAGCAAGTAACGATTCTCTTGTTGTGGAATAGATGAATAGAAGAATAGATTAGAAGTGTTTGTAGTGGAAGATGAGAGAGATGGAAGAAAATAAATTGTTGAATTAAGTGAAGAATGTGTTAAGTGCAGAATGAATAAAAATCTCTAACATGATAGGGTATTTATAATACTCCTATCCTACTCCTACTAAGCTAATGAAATAAATAACCAAATCCTAATATACTAATGAAATCCTTGACCCAAATGTACTAGGGTAAGGTTACAATATCATAATCCAAATAGAATAGTAAAATACATAACCTAATTGTACTAGGTTAATGTATCTTTGTAAAAATCCAGCTTTGTGTCTATAAGTCCCCAAAGTCTTCAGAATTGCTGTTTTAGCCCGGGACAGATTTTCCATGCAGCAGATTTGGTCCTTTAGGCGTCCAGCTCCTTTCCACTTCGTTCGTGAGCTTTCTTTTGTGTCAAGTAAGCCATAAAATGCTGTATTTTGCATCATTTATACCTGAAATTTTACTAATCATATTTGTTAGCTCATTTACAGGAAAAAGGACTAAAAGTGCATGAAATATATAATTTGTTCTCAAAACTAGGCTAAAATATGGGCAAAATATATTGATATAGGCGTGTAAATCCGCCTATCATCAACACCCCACACTTAGAGCTTTGTTCGTCCTCGAACAACATATCATGTCCTTCTAAACATCAACTTAGGGTTTTTACAACAACAACACAAAATATTTATCAAGACAAGCACAACAATTATCAACAAAGAGTAGCTTTCCGATTGTTAGTAGAAACAATTTAACCTCAAGTATAGACTCGTGATGGTGATCAACTCGCATGCAAACGTTAAGGTACATAGAATCATATACAACTGTCCAAAACTCATCAACCATGTGTGTCTCACCATATAGTACCCATAATTACTCACAAATATAGCATATTTTTCAAACATGGATATCAAAATGTCCTTGCTCTCACTCTCACAAAGAATTCATATGTAGCAACTAATGACCATAAGCTTGCCCTTAATGTAGTACTCTACTAAATGTCAGAATGTTAAGATTAGGATCAAGTAGGTCTTTAGACGGTTGTAATGTAGGCTAAGGGACGGGTAGGACTATTTTGGCCAAGAATAGTGACTAGGTTCCTAAGCGCTTTAATACATCACTTTGTATCATTGACACTTTTTTCTTTCAACCTTTCTTCTTTCTTTTGTTCTACCACCCTTGTTCTCCTCTTTTGTTTTTCAATTTTAAGAACAACTCACTTTTCAGCTTTCTTTTCCTTTTTCTTTTCACAACATACCTCTTATGATAGCATTTTTTTTCATAACACATTCAAGAACCATTACAATTTAAAGCATCATACTCACCCAATTTCCTCTTATGTTGTCACATGTATTTTTCACTTTTAAAGTACTTAGGAATTTGGATCAAATTACGGTCTTGAAAAAAATGGATTAGGCTTACATACAAGGTTGTCAAAGAAATAGGCTTAAAGGCTCAAAAAGGGTTAACTAGGATGATGTACATGGGTAGGTAAAACTGAAAGTAAACATGTATAGGTTGCCAAAGAAATGCCTAAATCATATCCTAAACTTACATTCCTTATTTTCGCTTTGCATACATACCAGGCAAGTTCTAGCATCAGCCACAAGCATAGAATATACTATTATCTCGCACACACAAGGCACATGGTCGACTTGATTGGAAGTAATATAGACTCTCGACTCAACAAGTGAAGGAATTGAATTGCACACTATCACATAATTAGTCACAACTAGAGCCTAAACGTCTCAATAGTCACAATTGTAACACATACTCTTGTTATAATCTCATGATGCCTATCAAAATAATTTCATGCGAAGCTAGAAAAATTTTACTCCTAAAAAAACAAAAAACGTCAAACGAAAAAAAAACAAAAAAATGGACTAAAAAAAACAAAGTAAACAAGCAAACATACAAACATAGGTGCAAACAAGGAAGTATAGCATGCAGATTCTACCCCACACTTAGACGGGACACTGCCCTCAGTGGAAAATAAAGTCGAAGAACCTGATTAGTTGGACTCCTCATCAATGTCGGGGGTCATACCCCCTTCGTCGGAATCATCATAAGAGTCATCGTCAGAGTTCTCCTCATCATCAGAATCAGGCAAGCGTCTATCATCATCAGTTGGCACGTCATCGTCTAGAGGTTCCTTAAAATATACGCCCACTCCACACATTTCCCGGGCATGCCTGTTCATTGGGTAGTCGTGGTCCAGCTGTTGGAGCTCTTCAGCAGTTGGAATACGTCCACCACTCATCATAGTGAATCGTGTCATGCCATAGAGATGACGGAAGAAACTCTCGTCACGAGCATGTCTCTCCGCAGTAGTAAGGTTGACTCCATGCGTTGTTTTAGCATCTTTGACCTTGGTGAGGTCAACCTTCTTTGGGTTATGTTGGAGTTTGTGGTCAGCTGGTTCCTCTTCTATATCCTCCTTCCGCAACATTGCTGTCAACAAATTGCCGAATGTGAAATAGGACCTTTTGTAGAGTCTGGCCTTCCTCGTGGTAGATCGAATGATTGCCCCAAAGTTGATAGGGACTTTCGTCATCAACGCATAAACCAAACACACTCTATCTCTTGATATCTTGGTGTATTGAGTCCCAGGAATAAGGCATGAGTTTACAATGCGCATCCAGATTTTTGCTTCCCTATTTAGTGGAGCATAGGGGAAGGTGTTGTGACGGCCTGTTTCCTTATGTCTGCCCCATCTTGCCATCGATCTGCTTCCACAAAGCGTGTGTCGTATCGCTCTGTAAGGAGGCCTGCTGTACAGCTCTTTGAATGGTGCAGTATCGACCGAAGGTAAGCCAAGAAAAGAGTTGATCCAATCCGCTGTAAGCTGTAACACTTGGCCCCGAATTTTGACTTCATTGCCTGTTGTGTTCGGCGACCAGTTGGCATAAAACTCTCTTGTTAAGTCAAGATTGCACTCTCCCATGTCGCGGAAGATGAAATCCAGCTTCAAAGCCATTAGTTTAGCCAACATTCGAGGCTCCTTCTTTGCTAAGGTCTCCTTGTTGATCAAGTCGACGTGCACATATTTCTTTTCTTTGTTGCTGCTGTACCATGCTTTGGCTTCTTCCTCAAGAACCCATTTTATTTCGAACATTCTGCGTGGTAGGGGCGCTGAGAATGATTCTCCTTGGTCTTTTCGACTTCTCTTTTTGCCCTTTTGGGACGTGGTAGCCTTCTCCTTGCCTTGCCTTGCTTTAGGTGCCATTGTACCTGAGACTAGAAATAATGTTAGTTGCAGCACAATCTTACTTGATACAATCTATATACAAGCACTAGGGGTACCACCCCACACTTAGTCTTGTTAGCACAAATCAGTGTAGTGAAAGTGGTCGAGTACTCAGATTTCGTCGACATACGTGTGAGGATTGTATTCCGACAAGAAAATCAGCATTGCATCACTTATTTGCAGCCATTGGACTACTTTCATGGTGGATATAGCAACACTACAACATAGGGGTTACCACATGGAATCGTTATTCTTACAATAAGCACAACCTCCTAAATCGATAGGCACTATAACCTTATCCCGATGGCCGGGATAGTCTATCATGTAAGCATCCAAACAACAATATTAAGCACTATTCATGGCCATATCAATTCAGCAATTATCATAACAATGCTATCGAAACAAAATTCAAGTCGGAAACAAGTCAAGAATTCCCTACGTATATATTCAATCACACGATATTGCAACAATTATCCAAACACATGAACATCACCACCAATCTCACATGATTTAGCAAATTATAATAAGCATAGCAACGTAGTACTTACGATAAATAGATGAAGAATAAGAGAGTACTTACTTGCTTGAAGATTGTGGAGAAGTTGTTGTGAATTGGAAGAACAAAGGAAGAAAATTTTGAGAGGATTTGGAGTGTTATGCGGCGCCTTCAGGGTTGTTTCTAATGTGGTTGTGTTATAAAACCAAGTCCCCTTTATATAGGAAGAGTATGGGTCAGGTTATGACCCATTTACAATCGGATTTGGGGACAAAATCACCACATATGCGGCGCATATCTCTCGACATATCAATGACATATGCGGCGCATTGTCTATGGCATAATGGGACATATGCGCCGCATAGTCTATGGCATTTGTAGACATATGCGCCACATAGTCTATGGCATTTGGTCTCAGTATCTCAAATGCCATAGCATAGGCGGCGCATAGTCAAAAGCATACCTAGGAATAGGCGGCGCATAGTGTATAGCACACTAGATTCCGAGTCCTTAGGCTATAGAATAGGTTGTGCATCGTTCGCGGCCTATTTTTACCAAGGCCTAGCCTTCCTCGAAGCCTATTTTAATGTGAGAAATGCTCAATTCATAGCCTTATGCATCACCATTCCTAACTTACCGACTTTACCATACAATGCGTCCAAATCGTCAATTGAAATCGATCTCCTCGTCGCATACTTCTTGCACCTATATTAGCTCAAAACAAATGAACACGATTAGTACGATGGGTTGCCTCCCACCAAGCGCCTTAGTTTTGGTCGTGGCATGACTCTTATTTTTGGATTTTCATTTATCAAAAAGAAAAAATACTAGAACGATAAAACGATAAAACGATAACACAATAAAACGATGGGTTGCCTCCCATCTAGCGCCTTATTTATTGTCGTGGCTCGACGTAGTAATCTCGAGTACTTAGACTTCATCGAGATAAGTGATAGCCATGTCATTTATCGAGTCAAGAGGACCGATATATGGCTTAACACGTTGGCCATTCACTTTGAAGACAACACCGTCATTGTCTTCCAATTTGACTACTCCAGATGAGTAGACTTGGATGACTTTAAATGGACCAGACCATTTCGATTTTAACTTACCTGGGAAGAGCTTGAGTCTGGAGTTAAAGAGCAGTACCATGTCACCTTTTTGGAAGTTTCGTCGAACAATCCGCTGATCATGATACTTCTTCATCCGCTCCTTGTATAAATCCGATCTTTCATATGCATGGAGACGAAATTCATCTAGTTCGTTCAGCTGCTCCAACCTCAGGTTCTTCACATCATACCAATTCATATTCAAGTGCTTCAATGCCCACAATGCCTTGTATTCAAGTTCGATGGGTAGATGACAAGCCTTCCCATAAACTAGCTGATAAGGTAACATGCCAATGGGTGTCTTGAATGCAGTCCTATACGCCCATAGTGCATCATCTAGCTTTCGAGACCAGTCCTTCCTATTTGCATTAACCGTCTTGGCAAGGATTTGCTTGATCTCGCGGTTGGAAACCTCAACTTGTCCACTGGTTTGGGGGTGATAAGGCGTAGCCACCTTGTGTTGCTTGACTCCATACTTGGCCAATACAGATTTGAATAGCTTGTTGCAAAAGTGAGATCCTCCATCACTTATGATAGTACGAGGTACTCCAAAGCGAGAGAAGATATTCTTCTTTAAAAACGCTACAACACGCTTTCCTTTGTTGTCGGCCAATGCTACAGCTTCCACCCATTTCGATACATAATCCACAGCAACCAAGATGTACTTCATTCCAAACGAATTCACGAATGGATCCATGAAATCAATACCCCACACATCAAAGAGTTCTACCTCCAGAATTTTGGACATGGGCATTTCATGGTGTTTTGAAATAGCACCTTGACGTTGGCATTGGTCACACCTTCTCACATAGTCGTATGCATCTCTGAATATTGTAGGCCAATAATAACCACTTTGCAAGACTTTCCTTGCCGTTCGATTCCCTGCATGATGTCCTCCAACTTGCGAAGTGTGGCATGCTTCCAATATAGTAGGCACTTCTTCATGGGATATACATCGTCGAATGATACCATCCGCGCATCTTCGAAACAAATAAGGCTCATCCCAATAGTAGTGCTGAACGTCATGCATAAACTTCCTCCTCTGGTGGTAAGATAAATTGGAAGGTAACACATTACTCACCACGAAATTAGCAAAGTCGGCATACCATGGTAATTTCTCCATTGTTGTCGCTAGTATCTCCTCGTCAGGGAATGCATCATCAATCTGATTTTCTGGTTGCGCCACATATTCATTCTCAAGTCTAGATAGGTGATCAGCCACTTGGTTCTCGCAACCTCTTCTATCTTTGACTTCGAAATCAAACTCTTGCAGCAGCAACACCCATCGAATCAGCCTTGGTTTTGCATCCTTCTTCGTCATTAGATACCTAAGAGCTGCATGTTCTGTATGAACGATCACCTTAGTACCCAGTAGATAGGCACGAAATTTCTCAAACGCATACACAACCGCTAGGAGCTCTTGTTCAGTAACGGTGTAGTTCTTTTGGGCTTCATTTAGGACCTTACTCGCATAATAGATAGGATGAAACAATTTCTCCTTTCTCTGCCCAAGAACAGCACCAATGGCTACACCACTAGCATCACACATGACTTCAAACGGGAGCGTCCAATCTAGTGCTACCATGATAGGGGCTTCAATGAGTTTTCCTTTAAGGCATTCGAATGCCTTTAAGCAATCGTCATTGAAGTCAAACTTCGCATCTTTCTCCAGTAGTTTGCACAATGGAGTAGAAATTTTGGAGAAGTCTTTGATGAATCTACGATAAAACCCAGCATGGCCAAGAAAACTACGAACTCCCTTCACCGAAATTGGAGGTGGTAGCTTCTCTATTACCTCGATTTTGGTGCGATCAACCTCTATTCCTCTTTCGGAGATCTTGTGCCCGAGAACGATTCCTTCTTTTACCATGAAGTGGCACTTCTCCCAATTCAGCACAAGGTTGAACTCTACACATCTTTGCAATGCCATGCTCAAGTTTGCCAAACACGCTTCAAAAGACTCACCAACAACTGAAAAGTCATCCATAAATACCTCCAAAGTGTCTTCTACCATATCAGAGAAAATAGACATCATACATCGCTGAAAGGTGGCTGGTGCGTTACATAACCCGAATGGCACACGTTTGAAGGCAAACGTACCATATGGGCATGTAAACGTTGTCTTTTCTTGGTCTTCGGGTGCAATACAAATCTGATTATAACCTGAATAACCATCCAAGAAGCAAAACCATCCTTTCCCTGCTAATCGATCTAGAATTTGGTCCATAAATGGCATCGGGAAGTGATCCTTGAGCGTCCAAGAATTCAGCTTGCGGTAGTCCATGCATACTCTCCATCCAGTAACGGGCCTGAGTGGAATAAGTTTATTCTTTGCATTTGCGACCACGGTCATACCTCCTTTCTTGGGAACACATTGTACTGGGCTTACCCATGTACTATCCGAAATAGGATACACAACTCCTGCATCTAACCATTTGATAATCTCATTCTTCACCACTTCTTGCATTGGTGGGTTTAATCGTCTTTGATTTTCAATGGTGGGTGTGCACTTTTCTTGAAGCTGAATTTTATGAGTGCAAATCCCAGGTGGAATACCAATGATATCCGCAATAGTCCATCCAATAGCTCTAATATACTTGCGTAAGATTGCAATAAGAGCTGCAACTTGTTGCTCACCCAAATCGGCTGCCACTATAACTGGAAGAGTGTTTCCGCTTCCTAAGAATGCGTACTTCAAATGGCTTGGCAGCTCCTTCAATTCTAACGTGGGTGGTTCTTCAATAGATGGCTTAGCTGGTGGTGTGGGTCGATTCTTGAGATCAAGATCCAGCTTCTTGGGGGTATAGCGATATGTCCCTAATCCCGATAGAGCACAAATATCATTTTCAGAAATTTCAGCATCATCATTCTCTCCTTTCATGAGCAAAACCTCCAAAGGATCATCAAGAATTCGCTCTTCAGCAAGTATCTCTTTCTCATCATCAAAGACAACATCAGCTACAGAAAATACACTCAGATCTTTGGATTGCTTCATTGATTTGCAAACATCAAAGCGAACCACTTCATCATTTATTCGGAATGAAAGTTCATTAGCTCTCAAATCTATGAGCACACTTCCCGTGGCAAGGAAGGGGCGTCCCAAGATTATGGGAACCTCTGAATCTGCTTCACAATCCAAGATGACAAAGTCTGCTGGAAATATGAATGAAGATACCTTCACCAAGACATCGCATAGAATACCAACCGGTCGTTTTACCGACCTATCCGCCATAACAAGCCTCATATTAGTTGGTGTAGGATCTCCTAACCCCAACTTCTTGTAGATCGATAATGGCATCAAGTTGATGCTGGATCCTAAGTCACACAATGCTTTGGCAAAGTCCAAAGATCCGACGGTGCAAGGAATCGTGAAAGCTCCGGGGTCGGCCTTCTTCTGAACTATCGATCGGGTAGCAATTGCACTACAATGATGCACATCATCCTTCAGCTCATAACTTGCTGCCCTCTTCTTAGTCAAAAGATCTTTCATAATCTTCGCATATCCAGGCATTTGTTCAAGTGCCTCTACCAATGGGACATTAATGGTCAGCTACTTCAACATAGTCATAAATTTGCTGAACTTAGTGTCATCGACCACCTTCTTCAATCTTTGTGGAAAAGGTGGTGGTGGGTATGGAAGTGTTCTCTCCACGGATTTCTTCTCCTCTTGCTTCCGTTTATCCTTTTTTTCCAGCTGCACGTCACTAGGTAAAGCATCCTTGACGTTTGAAGTATTTGTTGCGGCTTCTTCTCTTGTAACGTCACTAGATGTGGCGTCAATGTCTGCTGCTACGTCAACCTCTTGCTTGCCTTTTGCTGAAGTTTCCAGCACCTTACCACTTCTGGTAGTGATGGACATGCATGACCCATCATTCTTCGGGTTTTACACAGTATCTCTTGGTATGGTGCCAGCCTTTCTTTGATTGAATGCTGCTGAAAGTTGGCTCAATTGCTGCTCTATTTGCTTGATAGAAGTGGAATGAGAATCAACTAGTTGCTTCATGGAGGACAAATCATCAATCACCTCCTTAACTCCCGCGCTCGTTGCTTCCACTCCTTTCAATAACTTAGCCATCATGTCTTCTATACTCCCAGAATTAGATGTGGTGGTATCACGTCTACCAGGGGGAACGTACAAACCACTCTTTTCATTATTTTTCTTCCAACTACCTTGGTCTTTGCTTCCAGATTTATCATAATAATTTCGACCTTGGTTTCCTTGGGTATTCCCTCGGAAACCACCCTGATTGTTCAAGTAGTTGGCCTCCTCTTCTGAATCAGATTCGTCTCTTCCTTTAGACGCAATAACTTTCACTTTTTCAGTCTTCCCTAATAGATGCTTTGTAATAAGATCCATTTGGGTTTTCATATGCGCCATATCTTGATCACGTTCTTCTTCTCTTCTTCTTTGGTCTGCAGACATGCCAATAGATAAAGTGGGGCTTGCTACCTCAGAATCCCTGGTATGCCAAGCTCTACTTTGTTTCGTTATACGATCTAGCATATTGCTTGCTTGACCAAAGGTGAGGTCCATGAAAGAACCTCCAGCTGCGTTATCTACCACTGGTTTAGTTATTGAATTCAAGGCTCTATACAAGATCTCCATTAGGTGAACATTAGTCATGTGATGATTTGGGCATCTCGTTAGCTTTGTTTTGAACCTCTCCCATGTTTTGTGAAGAGCTTCAGAGGGAAGCTGACGAAAGTTGCTGATTTTATCTCTCAATTGAGCCCTTTTGGATGGCGGAAAGAATCTTTCTAGGAAAGCGTCTCTCAATTGCCTCCAATTTGTAATTGAGTCAGGAGTCAGCCCATTCAACCATAGTGTTGCCTCCCCAGACAGAGACAATGGAAATAGACGTAATCGAACAACATTCTGACCAACACCAGGATTGTCAAAAGACTTGCATGTAGAAATAAAGTTGATGAGATGCATATTCGGATTGTCGCCTGCTAGTCCACCAAATAATCCCTTGAGTTGCAATAACTGAATCATGGTGCTTGTGATGTTGAACTTGGCTCCGGGCGCTAATGGTGGTGGAATTATAGCTCCTGTGGCTCTGGCACTATCAAGATCATCATCATCATCGTCGAAAGCTGGTTGCAATGGTTGGCGATCATATCTGTACCGAGCTTGTCGACCTCTTCTGTTGGCAGGTGTTATAATTTCAGCATCACGCCTAGGGTTTAGTAACTCGTCATCACCTAAATCTTCATCGTCAGGATTTGTTGCTCGCCCAGGATTATCAATGTTTTGTTGTTGGACTTGAGCAGCGGCAAGAGCAGCTAATCTTGCTTGCTCGTGTTGAGCAGCCATCCTGTCGATTTCAGCTTGTGCTTCCATTCTTCTAATTCGTTGTGGTTCCGGATTGATTGGTAATAACGGTTGACCAGAACTTCTAGTATGGGGCATGCACTAAAGTAAAAACCTGCAATAAACAAAAACAAAAACTAAACGTAAAAGTACGAGAATCTTTGACCAAAGGGTCTAGTAATTATCACGAACTTGATTGACACTCGTATTCCCCGCAACGGCGCCAATTTTTGATAACGCTCAATCTATAGCTCTCGTTTGAGTGTAAAGCGGTCGTTAGCAAATATAGAACCCAACCTGGGTTGGGTGTCGATCCCACAGGGAATAGCTTGGCCAACAAGTAAGTAAAATTACTAAACTTTTGGTGCAAGTCTCGTAAGAAGGGGGGATTGTAATAAGTAACCAAAGTAATGAAATAAAAGTTGAAAATAGCAAAGTAAAAAGAGAGTATTTCGTAGGTTGTGAAACAATGAGAATTGAAGCGTTGGGGTTATGTCCACCTTCTGAGGTATACGTCTCTATTGGCTATGAGTGTGTAGAGTCTTGACATGCAATTGCTTATAGAGAATTGTAGTCGATGGTAAATCCAAGCGTCTCGCGACCTAAACAAGGACTATTTCACTTTAACTCTCGCGAGCTTAAAGCATGTCTAACGGTACAAATTCTCCAAGAGGTTAGTCCAGTTACGACACTAGCTTTTTAATAGGAAAGGGTGTCCTACTACCTTGACATTATCTCTTTTCCAGACAAATAACCTTTCTCGCAAACAAGTTAAATGTTAGACTGGCGTATTCTTGCGTTTGCAACCGCAAAGAATGTAGATTAAGATGAAGAGCGTAATGATATAAGCAATATACTTGTCTTGAACTCACAAACTCACAGCTATAGATAGTAACTCATTCGGCTTCCATAACCCCAACTAAGAGGTTTAGTTACCCATGAATGCGAAGGATATCACGTTTTGCATGGTTGATGGCGTGAGAAGTAGGTGTTTGGCGTGTGGTTTTGGTGATTCCCTAGCAAGTAACGATTCTCTTGTTGTGGAATAGATGAATAGAAGAATAGATTAGAAGTGTTTGTAGTGGAAGATGAGAGAGATGGAAGAAAATAAATTGTTGAATTAAGTGAAGAATGTGTTAAGTGCAGAATGAATAAAAATCTCTAACATGATAGGGTATTTATAATACTCCTATCCTACTCCTACTAAGCTAATGAAATAAATAACCAAATCCTAATATACTAATGAAATCCTTGACCCAAATGTACTAGGGTAAGGTTACAATATCATAATCCAAATAGAATAGTAAAATACATAACCTAATTGTACTAGGTTAATGTATCTTTGTAAAAATCCAGCTTTGTGTCTGTAAGTCCCCAAAGTCTTCAGAATTGCTGTTTTAGCCCGGGACAGATTTTCCATGCAGCAGATTTGGTCCTTTAGGCGTCCAGCTCCTTTCCACTTCGTTCGTGAGCTTTCTTTTGCGTCAAGTAAGCCATAAAATGCTGTATTTTGCATCATTTATACCTGAAATTTTACTAATCATATTTGTTAGCTCATTTACAGGAAAAAGGACTAAAAGTGCATGAAATATATAATTTGTTCTCAAAACTAGGCTAAAATATGGGCAAAATATATTGATATAGGCGTGTAAATCCGCCTATCATCAAAGCACTAGGGGTACCACCCCACACTTAGTCTTGTTAGCACAAATCGGTGAAGTGAAAGTGGTCGAGTACTCAGATTTCGTCGACATACGTTTTAGGATTGTATTCCGACAGGAAAATCAGCATTACATCACGTATTTGCAGCCATTGGACTACTTTCATGGTGGATATAGCAACACTACGACATAGGGGTTACCACATGGAATCGTTATACTTACAACAAGCACAACCTCCTAAGTCGGTAGGCACTATAAGTCTTATCCCGATGGCCGGGATAGTCTATTATGTAAGCATCCAAACAACACTCTTAAGCAATATTCATATCCATATATATTCAGCAAATATCATAACAATGCTTTTGAAACAAAATTCAAGTCGGAAACAAGTCAAGAATTCCCTACATATATATTCACTCTCATGATTTTGCAATAATAATCCAAACACATGAACATCACCACCAATTTCACATGATTTAGCAATTTATAATAAGCATAGCAACATAGTACTTACGATAATTAGATGAAGAATAAGAGAGTACTTACGTGCTTGAAGCTTGTGGAGAAGTTGTTGTGAATTGGAAGAGCAAAAGAAGAAAATTTTGAGAGGATTTGGAGGGTTATGCGGCGCCTTTAGGGTTGTTTCTAATGTGGTTGTGTTATAAAACGAAGTCCCCTTTATATAGGAAGAGTATGGGTCAGGTTATGACCCATTTACAATCGGATTTGGGGACAAAAACACCACATATGCGGCGCATATCCCTCGGCATATCAATGACATATGCGGCGCATTGTCCATGGCATAATGGGACATATGCGCCGCATAGTCTATGGCATTTGTAGACATATGCGCCGCATAGTCTATGGCACATGAGATACTGAGACCAAATGCCATAGCATAGGCGGCGCATAGTCAAAAGCATACCTAGGAATAGGCGGCGCATAGAGTATAGCACACTAGATTCCGAGTCCTTAGGCTATAGAATAGGTTGTGCATCGTTCGTGGCCTATTTTTACCAAGGCCTAGCCTTCCTCGAAGCCTATTTTAATGTGAGAAACGCTCAATTCATAGCCTTATGCATCACCATTCCTAACTTACCGATTATACCATACAATGCGTCCAAATCGACGATTGAGATCAATCTCCTCGTCGCATACTTCTTGCACCTATATTTGCTCAAAACAAAATGAAAATGATTAGTACGATGGGTTGCCTCCCACCAAGCGCCTTAGTTTTGATTGTGGCACGACTCTTATTCTTGGATTTTCATTTATCAAAAAGAAAAAATACTAAAACGACGAAACGATAAAATGATAAAATGACAAAACAATAAAACACTAAAACGATGGGTTGCCTCCCATCTAGCGCCTTATTTATTGTCGTGGCTCAACGTAGTAATCTCGAGTACTTAGACTTCATCGAGATAAGTGATGGCCATGTCATTCATCGAGTCAAGAGGACCGATATATGGCTTAACACGTTGGCCATTCACTTTGAAGACAACACCATCATTGTCTTCCAATTCGACTACTCCAGACGAGTAGACATAGATGACTTTAAATGGACCAGACCACTTTGATTTTAACTTACCTGGGAAGAGCTTGAGTCTGGAGTTAAAGAGCAGTACCATGTCACCTTTTTGGACGTTTCGTCGAACAATCCGCTGATCATGATACTTCTTCATCCGCTCCTTGTATAAATCTGATCTTTCATATGCATGGAGACGAAATTCATCTAGTTCGTTCAGCTGCTCCAACCTCAGGTTCTTCACATCATCCCAATTCATATTCAAGTGCTTCAATGCCCACAATGCCTTGTATTCAAGCTCGATGGGTAGATGACAAGCCTTCCCATAAACTAGCTGATAAGGTGACATGCCAATGGGTGTCTTGAATGCAGTCCTATACGACCATAGTGCATCATCTAGCTTTCGAGACCAGTCCTTCCTATTCGCATTAACCGTCTTGGCAAGGATTTGCTTGATCTCGCGGTTGGAAACCTCAACTTGTCCACTGGTTTGGGGATGATAAGGCGTAGCTACCTTGTGTTGCTTGACTCCATACTTGGCCAATACAGATTTGAATAGCTTGTTGCAAAAGTGAGATCCTCCATCACTTATTATAGTACGAGGTACTCCAAAGCGAGAGAAGATATTCTTCTTTAAAAACGCTACAACACGCTTTCCTTCGTTGTCGGCCATTGCTACAGCTTCAACCCATTTTGACACATAATCCACAGCAACCAAGATGTACGTCATTCCAAACGAATTCACGAATGGACCCATGAAATCAATACCCCACACATCAAAGAGTTCTACCTCCAGAATTTTGGACATGGGCATTTCATGGTGTTTTGAAATAGCACCTTGACGTTGGCATTGGTCACACCTTCTCACATAGTCGTGTGTATCTCTGAATATTGTAGGCCAATAATAATCACTTTGCAAGACTTTTCTTGCCGTTCGATTCCCTGCATGATGTCCTCCAACTTACGAAGTGTGGCATGCTTCCAATATAGTAGGCACTTCTTCATGGGATATACATCGTCGAATGATACCATCCGCGCATCTTCGAAACAAATAAGGCTCATCCCAATAGTAGTGCTGAACGTCATGCATAAACTTCCTCCTTTGGTGGTAAGATAAATTGGAAGGTAACACATTACTCACCACGAAATTAGCAAAGTCGGCATACCATGGTAATTTCTCCATTGTTGTCGCTAGTATCTCCTCGTCAGGGAATGCATCATCAATCTGATTTTCTGGTTGCGCCACATATTCATTCTCAAGTCTAGATAGGTGATCAGCCACTTGGTTCTCGCAACCTCTTCTATCTTTGACTTCGAAATCAAACTCTTGCAGCAGCAATACCCATCGAATCAGCCTTGGTTTTGCATCCTTCTTCGTCATTAGATACCTAAGAGCTGCATGGTCTGTATGAACGATCACCTTAGTACCCAATAGATAGGTACGAAACTTCTCAAACGCATACACAACCGCTAGGAGCTCTTGTTCAGTAACAGTGGAGTTCCTTTGGGCTTCATTTAGGACCTTACTTGCATAAAATATAGGATGAAACAATTTCTCCTTTCTTTGTCCAAGAACAGCACCAACGGCTACACCACTAGCATCACACATGACTTCGAACGGGAGCGTCCAATCTGGTGCTACTATGATGGGGGCTTCAATGAGATTTCCTTTAAGGCATTCGAATGCCTTTAAGCAATCGTCATTAAAGTCAAACTTCGCATCTTTCTCCAATAGTTTGCACAATGGACTAGAAATTTTGGAGAAGTTTTTGATGAATCTACGATAAAACCCAGCATGGCCAAGAAAACTACGAACTCCCTTCACCGAAATTGGAGGTGGTAGCTTCTCTATTACCTCTATTTTGGCGCGATCAACCTCTATTACTCTTTCAAAGATCTTGAGCCCAAGAACGATTCCTTCTTTTACCATGAAGTGGCACTTCTCCCAATTCAGCACAAGGTTGAACTCTACACATCTTTGTAATGCCATGCTCAAGTTTGCCAAACATTCTTCAAAGGACTCACCAACAACTGAAAAGTCGTCCATAAATACCTCCAAAGTGTCTTCTACCATATCAGAGAAAATAGACATCATACAACGTTGAAAGGTGGCTGGTGCGTTACATAACCCGAATGGCATGCGTTTGAAGGCAAACGTACCATATGGGCATGTGAATGTTGTCTTCTCTTGGTCTTCGGGAGCAATACAAATCTGATTATAACCTGAATAACCATCCAAAAAGCAAAACCATCCTTTCCCCGCCAATCGATCTAGCATTTGGTCCATAAATGGCATGGGGAAGTGATCCTTGAGCGTCCAAGAATTTAGCTTGTGGTAGTCCATGCATACTCTCCATCCAGTAACGGGCCTGAGTGGAATAAGTTCATTCTTTGCGTTCGCGACCACAGTCATGCCTCCTTTCTTGGGAACACATTGTACTGGGCTTACCCATGTACTATCCGAAATAGGATACACGACTCCTGTATCTAACCATTTGATAATCTCCTTCTTCACCACTTATTGCATTGGTGGGTTTAGTCGCCTTTGATTTTCAATGGTGGGTGTGCATTTTTCTTGAAGCTGAATTTTATGTGTGCAAATCCCAGGTGGAATACCAATGATATCCGCAATGGTCCATCCAATAGCTCTAATATACTTGCGTAAGATTGCAATAAGAGCTGCAACTTGTTGCTCACCCAAATTAGCTGCCACTATAACTGGAAGAGTGTTTACGCTTCCTAAGAATGCGTACTTCAAATGGCTTGGCAGCTCCTTCAATTCTAACGTGGGTGGTTCTTCAATAGATGGCTTAGCTGGTGGTGTGGGTCGATTCTTGAGATCAAGATCCAGCTTCTTGGGGGTATAGCGATATGTCCCTAATCCCGATAGAGCACAAATATCTTCATCAGAAATTTCAGCATCATCATTCTCTCCTTTCATGAGCAAAACCTCCAAAGGGTCATCAAGAATTTGCTCTTCGGCAAGTAACTCTTTCTCATCATCAAAGACAACATCAGCTACAGAAAATACACTCAGATCTTTGGGTTGCTTCATTGATTTGCAAACATCAAAACGAACCACTTCGTCATTGATTCGGAATGAGAGTTCATTAGCTCTCAAATCTATGAGCACACTTCCCATAGCAAGGAAGGGGCATCCCAAGATTATGGGAACCTCTGAATCTGCTTCACAATCCAAGATGACAAAGTCTGCTGGAAAGATAAATGAAGAAACCTTTACCAAGACATCGCATAGAATACCAACCGATCATTTTACCGACCTATCCGCCATAACAAGCCTCATATTAGTTGGTGTAGGATCTCCTAACCCCAACTTCTTGTAGATCAATAATGGCATCAAGTTGATGCTGGATCCTAAGTCACACAATGCTTTAGCAAAGTCTAAAGATCCGACGGTGCAAGGAATAGTGAAAGCTTCGGGGTCGGCCTTCTTCTGAACTATCGATCGGGTAGCAATTGCACTACAATGATGCACGTCATCTTTCAGCTCATAACTTGCTGCCCTTTTCTTAGTCAAAAGATCTTTCATAAACTTTGCATACCCAGGCATTTGTTCAAGTGCCTCTACCAATGGGACATTAATGGTCAGCTGCTTCAACATAGTCATAAATTTGCTGAACTTAGTGTCATCGGCCACCTTCTTCAATCTTTGTGGAAAAGGTGGTGGTGGGTATGGAAGTGTTCTCTCCACGGATTTCTTCTCCTCTTGCTTCCGTTTATCATTTTTTTTAGGCTGCACGTCACTAGGTTAAACATCCTTGACGTTTGAAGTATTTGTTGCGGCTTCTTCTCTTGTAACGTCACTAGGTGTGGCGTCAATGTCTGCTGCTACGTCAACCTCTTGCTTGCCTTTTGTTGAAGTTTCCAGAACCTTACCACTTCTGGTAGTGATGGCCATGCATGACCCATCATTCCTTGGGTTTTGCACAGTATCTCTCGGTAAGGTGCCAGCCTTTCTTTGATTGAATGCTGCTGAAAGTTGGCTCAATTGCTGCTCTATTTGCTTGATAGAAGTGGAATGAGAATCAACTAATTTCTTCATGGAGGCCAAATCGTCAATTACCTCCTTAACTCCCGCACTCGTTGCTTCCACTCCTTTCAATAATTTAGCCATCATGTCTTCCATAGAATTAGATGTGGTGGTATCACGTTTACCAGGGGGAACGTACAAACCACTTTTTTCATTATTTTTCTTCCAACTACCTTGGTCTTTACTTCCAGATTTATCATAATAGTTCCGACCTTGGTTTCCTTGGGTATTCCCTTGGAAACCCCCCTGATTGTTCAAGTAGTTGGCCTCCTCTTCCGAATCAGATTCGTCTCTTCCTTTTGACGCAATAACTTTCACTTTTTCACTCTTCCCTAATAGATGCTTTGTAAGAAGATCCATTTGGGTTTTCATGTGCGCCATATCTTGATCACGTTCTTCTTCTCTTCTTCTTTGGTCTGCAGACATGCCAATAGATAAAGTGGGGCTTTATACCTCAGAATTCCTGGTATGCCAAGCTCTACTTTGCTTTGTTATGCGATCTAGCATATTGCTTGCTTGACCAAAGGTGAGGTCCATGAAAGAACCTCCAGCTGCGTTATCTACCACTGGTTTAGTTATTGAATTCAAGGCTCTATACAAGATCTCCATTAGGTGAACATTAGTCATGTGATGATTTAGGCATCTCGCTAGCTTTGTCTTGAACCTCTCCCATGTTTCATGAAGAGCTTCAGAAGGAAGATGACGAAAGTTGCTGATTTCATCTCTCAATTGAGCCCTTTTGGATGGCGGAAAGAATCTTTCTAGGAAAGCGTCTCTCAATTGCCTCCAATTTGTAATTGAATTAGGAGTCAGCCCATTCAACCATAGTGTTGCCTCCCCAGACAGAGACAATGGAAATAGTCGTAACCGAATAGCATTCTGACCAACCCCAGGATTGTCAAAAGACTTGCATGTAGAAATAAAGTTGATGAGATGCATATTCGGATCATCACCTGCTAGTCCACCAAATAATCCCTTGAGTTGCAATAACTGAATCATGGTGCTTGTGATGTTAAACTTGGCTCCGGGCGCTAATGGTGGTGGAATTATAGCTCCAGTTGCTCCGGCACCATCAAGATCATCATCATCATCGTCAAAAGCTGGTTGCAAAGGTTGGCGATCATATCTATACTGAGCTTGTCGACCTCTTCGATCGGCATGTGTTATAATTTCAGCATCACGCCTAGGGTTTAGTAACTCGTCATCACCTAAATCTTCATCGTCAGGATTTGTTTCTCGCCCAGGATTATCAATGTTTTGTTGTTGGACTTGAGCAGCGGCAAGAGCATCTAATCTTGCTTGCTCGTGTTGAGCAGCCATCCTGTCGATTTCAGCTTGTGCTTCCATTCTTCTAATTCGTTGTGGTTCTGGATTGATTGGTAATAACGGTTGACCAGAACATCTAGCATGGGACATGCACTAAAAGAAAAGCCTGCAATAAACAAAAACAAAAACTAAACATAAAAGTACGAGAATCTTTGACCAAAGGGTCTAGTAATTATCACGAACTTGATTGACACTCGTATTCCCCGGCAACGGCGCCAATTTTTGATAACGCTCAATCTACAACTCTCGTAGGAGTGTAAAGCGGCCGTTTGCAAATATAGAACCCAACCTGGGTTGGGTGTCGATCCCACAGGGAATAGCTTGGCCAACAAGTAAGCAAAATTACTAAACTTTCGGTGCAAGTCTCGTGAAAGGGGGGATTCTTGTCATGCAAGTAATGTAAACAAAAGATGAAAATAATAAAGTAAAGAGAGAGATTATTACGTGAGTTGTAAACAATGAGAATTGGAGCGTTGGGGCTATGTCCACCTTCTGAGGTATACGTCTCTGTTGGCTATGAGTATGTAGAGTCTTGACATGCAATTGCTTATAGAGAATTGTAGTCGATGGTAAATCCAAGCGTCTCGCGACCTAAACAAGGACTATTTCACTTTAACTCTCGCGAGCTTAAAGCGTGTCTAACGGTACGAATTCTCCAAGAGGTTAGTCCAGTTACGGCACTAGCTTTTTAATAGGAAAGGGTGTCCTACTACCTTGACATTATCTCTTTTCCAGACAAATAACCTTTCTCGCGAACAAGTTAAATGTTAGACTGGCGTATTCTTGCGCTTGCAACCGCAAAGAATGTAGATTAAGATGAAGAGAATAATGATATAAGCAATATACTTGTCTTGAACTCACAAACTCACAGCTATAGATAGTAACTCATTCGGCTTCCATAACCCCAACTAAGAGGTTTAGTTACCCATGAATGCGAAGGATATCACGACTTGCATGGTTGATGGCGTGCAGAGTAGGTGATAGGCGTGTGGTATGGTGATTCCCTAGCAAGTAACGATTCTCTTGTTGTGAAATTTAATTGTTGAATAATGGAAAGATTAGAAGAGTGAATAGAGATATGGATTGTTAAGAGAGGAATGTATTGAAAGATAGAAGAATGCATAAAAATCTCTAACATGATAGGGTATTTATAATACTCCTATCCTACTCCTACTAAGCTAATGAAATAAATAACCAAATCCTAATATACTAATGAAATCCTTGACCCAAATGTACTAGGGTAAGGTTACAATATCATAATCAAAATAGAATAGTGAAAGACATAACCTAATTGTACTAGGTTAATGTATCTTGGTAAAAATCCAGCTTTGTGTCTGTAAGTCCCCAAAGTCTTCAGAATTGCTGTTTTAGCCCGGGACAGATTTTCCATGCAGCATATTTGGTCCTTTAGGCGTCCAGCTCCTTTCCACTTCGTTCGTGAGCTTTCTTTTGCGTTAAGTAAGCCATAAAATGCTGTATTTTGCATCATTTATACCTGAAACTTTCCTAATCATGTTTGTTAGCTCAATTATAGGAAAAAGGACTAAAAATGCATGAAATATATAATTTGTTCTCAAAACTAGGCTAAAATATGGGCAAAATATATTGATATAGGCGCGTAAATTCGCCTATCATCATAACTCCCGAGCTTGGCTACGTGTGAATGATCGTGAACTTGTTGGACATCTTGGTACACCCGTATCACTCTTTCAGACTAGGCTGGATAGTAAATGATGGTACAAAATACATATTAAGGGTAAAAAATAATCATGGAAAATGTATATCTATATATTATGTCCGTGTGGGTGCCTATATGTGATATACTTGTCAAAATTGAGATATTATATGATATGTGTGACCGTGTGGGGTCCTATGTGTATTGATAGCCTTAAATACATGTGAATAATTGTATTGTATAGTTAAAATGCTTAGTGTGGTACCATTGGTGTATTGTTATTATATTCATACTTTATTGACATATGAGACATGGAAATTCATGAATGAAATAAAAATAATGAGTGGATATTGGCCCACGTGTTGTAAAAATATATCATAATGATTGGTTCTAAAAATATATCATTATGATTGGTTGTGAAAATACTCATTGTGATTGGTTGTGAGCATTCCATCCTCATATCACACTCATTCATAAAACACTGATACCATTGTGGCAATATTCGAGAAACACTGGCAACACCTTTTATAAAACCCTCCCCGAGGAAAGTGCCTTGGAGGAGTCATTATAACACCTTATAAAACCCTCCTCGGGGGATGTGCCAGGGAGGAGATATGAGATATATGGATTGTATACGGGTTTACAAACCCCATGGGTCCTCCTGCATTAGGAGGCTTTACTCCGTAGGTGTATACGAGAATTATGCAACGATCCCAGAGGTTATGCGACAATCTTGTGCATCATCATCATAATCATATACATTGCACTCATTTTATTGTGTTTTATTATATTTCTATATTTACTTGCCATTTATGTAATTTTCTTATCTTATTTTACTTATATTTGATGATCTTGTATATGCATGTTCCCCCTTGTTCTACTTATATGTGATATGATGAATACTTGTGTTCTATCTTGGTGTGATATTGCAATATATGTGATATATTAGAATTTTTAGTTCAGGCATGTGGGCTACTATTGTGGGATATTTTTTGATTGCAGGTGACGTTCCCTTAGTGTGTATTTTGTATGCTTAGTTTTCTACTTTGCTCGGCCAGCCTATGATACCTAGCGAGTACAAGTGGAGCATACTTACTCCTACTTCACCCTTTTGGTGTAGCTTTAGGTTCGGGTGCACCTCAGATTGTTTGATTTTGGGCGCCTTCAAATTTCTCAAGGTAGCGGTTGAACATTCACACATCAAGAGTTCACCTCTATCTTTTTGTATTAGTTATGTCTTTACTAGTGTTCGGAGATAGATATTTTCCTTTGTGATTATTTTTCTGATGTATTTGACTCCAGGATTATATTACTAGTTCTTATACTATTGACCCTAGGTTTTGGGAGTTATGATTGCATGTGTCAATTTTATTCTTTCTACTTTTATCATATCTATGTGGTTAGGCTTCATTCTAGAAGCCTTACCTTGGGAGAATTTCTATTTTTTTACCCATGTGTACCAATTTGGGTGAAAGGCTTACTTGTCAAGGTTTGTCAAGATAAGTTCTATCATGATCTATCAATTTTTATGACAAATTAGTATCAGAGCAATCAGGTTCATTGGTCTCAATAGTATAAGAATGAGATGTATAATAGAGTCTCGCGGATCGGTACATAGATGTCCATATCTATTTTTGAGGGGCTATAGGACGTCTTTAGGAAACTTTTCTCATTTTATTATTTATCGTGTAAAGTTCTTTTATACCTTGTGTTCTGAGTTTTGTTTCACTTTTTTCTGCACAGATGGTGTTATCTAGGACCCGCGATTGTAGAGATGTGAAGCCTTTTTTCTAGAGGGAGAACCTCGAGTCATGGACGAACTCGAGAGAGTGAACGGGCCCATAGATCTACCCTATCTAGGTATAGTGCTAGGGGACTCTTCCCTGAGCCTAGAGTTGAGCCTGTTAGAGGTATGAGTTCTACCCCAGTTTATCAGAGTTTGTCTGCACCAGTGTTAGGGGGGTTGATGGCGCGGTTGGTGGACCATTTATAAGGTTCTTCTTTGGTTATGCTGGGTATTCCTCTATCCCCTAGTATGGATCCTCCTGTAGCACCAATTTCTGTATTGGGTACTCCTCAGACCCCGAGTACTATTCTACCTTTAGTGGTGATATTTGACTATAAGGTTTTGAGATCAAAAGTTCAGTCATCATCTGTGTTACCTCTCATCCAGCTGGACTTACCATGCCTCCTGCTTTTCAGCAAGCCACATCTCAGATGGTTATGTTTGGGGTTTTATTTAGAGTATTATGGATCATGCTAAGGTGACAGAGGATGTTCCTCAGGTATCTCAGTGAGTGATAACGCTCAATCTACAGCTCTCGTAGGAGTGTAAAGCGGACGTTAGCAAATATAGAACCCAACCTGGGTTGGGTGTCGATCCCACAGGGAATAGCTTGGCCAATAAGTAGGCAACGATTACTAGACTTTTAGTGCAAGTCTCGTAAGAAGGGGGGATTGTAATGTGTAACCAAAACAATAAAGTAAAAGCTAAAAATAGCAAAGTAAAAAGAAAAGAATGTTTAGTAGGTTGTGAAACAATGAGAATTGAGGAGTTGGGGTTATGTCCACCTTCTGAGGAATATGTCTCTATTGGCTATGAGTGTGTAGAATTCCGACATGCATGTGCTTATAGAGAATTGTATTCGATGGTAAATCCAGGCGTCTTTTGACCTATTCGAGGATTATTTCACTTTAACTCTTTCGAGCTTAAAGAGTGTCTAATGGTACGAATTCTCCAAGAGGTTAGTCCAGTTACGGCACTAGCTTTTTAATAGGAAAGGGTGTCCTACTACCTTGACCTTATCTCTGTTCCAGACAGATAACCTTTCTTTCGAACAAGTTAAATGTTATACTGGCGTTATTCTATGCGTCTGCAGCCACAAGAATTTGCATTAAGATGAAGAGAATAATGATATAAGCAGCATACGTGTCACGAACTCATAAACTCACAGCAATAGATAGTATCTCATACGGCTTCCATAACCCCAATAGAGAAGTTTAGTTACCCATGAATGCGAAGGAAATCACAATTTGCATTGTTGTTATTATACCACAAGATTGATGATTTTCGTGTAGCACAAGTGGTAGGCGTGAGGCGTGAATTCCTTAGCAAAGTAACGTTTCTCTTGTTGCGGAAATTAAGAATTGAATAGATGAATAGAAGAAGAAAAATAGAATTAATGGGAAGATTAGAAGAGTTGTAATTGAGAAGTAGAATGTATCTCTCCACTAAGGGAGGATTGTCTCTCTCCACTAAGGGAGGAATGTCTCAAAATCTCTAGTATGATAGGGTATTTATAATACCCATATCCTATTCCAACTAAGCTAATGAAATACTTAACCAAATCCTACTAAGTTAATGAAATACTTAACCCAATTGTACTAGGTTAATGTAACATTATCCAAATCCAAATAAACTAAGGAAATACTTAACCCAATTGTACTAGGTTAATGTATTATTATCCTAATCCAAATAAGTTACTGCAAGTCCCCAAAGTCTTCAGAAATGCTGTTTTAGCCCGAGATAGATTTCCCATGCATCACTTTTGGTCCTTTAGGCGTCCAAACTCTCTTTCCTTCCTTCGTGAGCTTTCTTTAGCGTCAAGTAAGCCATAAAATGCTGATTTCTGCATCATTTATACCTGAAACTTTTCTAATCATGTTTGTTAGCTCACTTATAGGAAAAAGGACTAAAAGTGTATGAAATATATAATTTGTTCTCAAAACTAGGCTAATATATGGGCAAAATATATTGATATAGGCGTGTAAATTCGCCTATCATCAACACCCCACACTTGAAGCTTTGTTCGTCCTCGAACAAAATATCATGTCCCTCTAAACATCAACTTAGGGTTTCACAGCAACAACACAAAATATTCATCAAGACAATCACAATAATTATCAACAAAGAGTAGTTTTCCGATCATTAATAGAAACCATTTAACCTCTAGCATAGACTCGTGATGGTGGTTAACTCATATTCAAAAGTCAAGGCACAAAGAATCATACACAACTATCCAAAAATCATCAACCATGTGTGTCTCACAATATATTACCCATAGTCACTCACAAGTATAGCATATTTTTCAAACATGGGTATCAAAATATCCTTGCTCTCGCTCTCACAAAGAATTCGTATGCAGCAACTGATGACCATAGGCTTGACCTTAGTGTAATACTCCACTAAATGTCAGAATGTTAAGATTAGGATCAAGTAGGTCTTTTGATGGTTGTAATGTAGGCTAAGGGACGGGTAGGATCAGCTATTTTGGCCAGAAATAGTGACTAAGTTCCTAAGCACTTTAATACATCCCATTGTATCATTGACATTTTTTTTTCTTTCAACCTTTCTTCTTTCTTTTATTCTACCACCCTTGTTCTCCTCTTTTGTTTTTCAATTTTAAGCATAACTCACTTTTCATCTTTCTTTTTCCTTTTTCTTTTCTCAACATACCTCTTATGATAGCACTTTCTTTTTCATAACACATTCAAGCACCATTACAATTTAAAGCATCATACTCACCCAATTTCCTCTTTTGTTGTCACATGACTTTTTCACTTTAAAGCACTTAGGAATTTGGATCAAATTACGGTCTTGAAAAAAATGGATTAGGCTTACACACGAGGTTGTCAAAGAAATAGGCTAAAGGCTCAAAAGGGTTTAACTAGGATGATGTCCAAGGGTAGGTAAAACGAAGGTAAACATATGTAGGTTGCCAAATAAATGCCTAAATCATCTCCTAAACTTACACTCCTTATTTTCGCTTTGCATACATACCAGGCAAGTTCTAGCATCAGCCACAAGCATAGAATATACTATTATCTCACACACACAAGGCACATGGTCGACTTGATTGGAAGTAATATAGACTCTCGACCCAACAAGTGAAGGAATTGAACCACACAATATCACATAATGAGTCACAACTAGAGCCTAAACGTCTCAACAGTCATAATTATAGCACATACTCTTGTTATAATCTCATGCTGCCTATTAGAATAATTTCATGCGAAGCTAAAAAAAATTTTAGCTACTAAAAAAACTTAAAAACGAAACACAAACAAAAACAAAGTAAACAAATATAGATGCAAATAGAGAATTATAGCATGCAATACCGCCACCCCACACTTAAACGGGACACTGCCCTCAGTGGAAAGTAAATACGAAGAACCTGGTTAGTCGAACTCATTCTCTATGTCTGGGGTCATACCCCTTGCATCAGAATCATCATCAGAGTCATCATCCTTAGAAGTTCCTCATAAGTATCCCACTTAATTCCAAGAGTGAGTCGAAGTGTTTGCATCGAGAAGGGTTCTCCTTGCTCTTTTTGTGAAGTGGTAGCCTTATCTTTGTCTTGCCTTTTGGTGCCATTGTACCTGAGATCTCAATAGAGTCATGTTAGCATCATCTCAATGGATACAATCCATGAACAAGCAGTGGAGGTACCACCCCACACTTAGGTTGTTGGCACCAACTAGTGAAGTGAAAGTGGTCGATTACTCAGACTTCATCGACATACGTTTTAGGTGCTCTATTCCAACAATAAAATCAGTGAGTCATACTTCTTGTACTCTTGGCAATACTTGTATGTAAGATTATATCAAGACTACTACATAGGGATTACATCAAGGTATAGTATCTATCAATAATCATAACCGCCTATGTCGGTAGGCAACTATAAGTCTTATTCCGATGAACAATTCATTCCAACATGTAAGTATTCAAGTGACAAGATTATGCAATGTTAATGACTATAGCAATTCCACAAGAGTATGACAATACATAAAAATCAAATTCAAGTTGGAAACAAGTTAAGAGCATTCTAACATATATGTTCACTCACTTGGTTGTGTATCAACAATTCAAACACATGAATATCACCAATGCTTCTTCAAGATATAACAATTCATAATAGGCATAGCAACGTACTACTTACGAAAAATGTATGAAGAACAAAAGAGTACTTACGTGATTGAAGCCTTTGGAGATGTTCTTGTGAATTGGAAGAGCAAAAAGAGAAATTTTGAGATGATTTGGATGGATATGAGGCGCCTTTGGGTCAATTTCTAATGTGGTTATGTTTCAAGACTAAGTACCCTTTATATAGGAAGAGAATGGGTCGGGTTTTGACCCATTTACAAATGGTTTTGGAGACAAAGATGCCCTATATGTGGCGCATAATGCTTGGCATAGTCATGGTATAGGCGGCGCATAGTGTATGGCATTTAGGGGCATATGCGGCGCATAGTCTATGGCATTTAGGTACATATGCGCCGTATAGTCTATGGCATTTTAAGACATATGCGCCGCATAGTCTATGGCATATGAGATCCTGAGACCTAATGCCATAGCATAGGCGGCGCATAGTCAAAAGCACACTTAAGAATGGGCGGCGCCTAGTGTATAGCACACTAGATTCCGAGACCTTAGGCTATAGGATAGGTTTTGCGTTGTTCGTGGCCTAGTTTTACCTAGGCCTAGCCTTCCTCGATGCCTATTTAAGCATGAGTAATGCTCAATCCATAGCCTTATGCATCCTTATAACTAACTTACCACCTTTGCCATCCAATATGTCAAAATTGTCATTTGAGACCAATCTCCTCGTTGAATACTTCTCGCACCTATATTTTCTCAAAACCAATGAAAACGATTAGTACGATGGGTAGCCTCCCACCAAGCGCCTTAGTTTTGGTCGTGGCACGACTCTTATTTTTGGATTTCATTTATCAAAAACAAAAAAAGTACTAGATCGAAAGAAAGACAAAACGATAAACAATAAATAAAAAATGATAAATGATGGGTTGCCTCCCATCTAGCGCCTTATTTATTGTCGTGGCACGACATAGTTACCTCGAGTACTCAGACTTCGTTGAGGTTAATGGTGGATCATTTTCTGAAAGGATTTAGACGATAATGAGGCTTACCTGTGGTCATGCGATCTTTTTTGAGATGGCTCATACGTTTCTTCGGAGAGTCACCAATTATATCATCAATAGTCCAACCCATAGCTCTCTTGTATCTCTTCAGAGCAGAGATGAGAGCCTCTACGTGCTGTTCACTTAAATCATCTGCACTCTCCGGAAGTGTATTTCTACTTTCCAAGAACACATACCTTAGATAATCGGGGAGCTCTTGCGATTCTAGCATTGGTGGCTCGTCAATGGAAGTCTTCGCTGTTGGTTGATTCTTGAGATCACAATCCGATTGCTTAGGAGTATAAGACTCTATTTCTGTTAGATCACCCATAAGTTCTTCATAATCTTCATTATCCTCATGCTCAACATTCAGTGGCGCAGCAGACAATGGCTCAACAGTAGGCTGTTTCTCTATAGATAATGCTTTCATATCCTCTTGATGAACATTAGCTACAGATAACTCATTCATATCGTTGGGTTGCTTCATGGATTTGCATATATCAAACCGTACTACTTCGTCGTTAATTCGAAACAAAAGCTCATTATCTTTCATGTCAATAAGCACACTTCCGGTTGCAAGGAAAGGACGTCCCAGGATTATGGGAACTTCAGAATCCTCCTTACAATCCAGAATAACGAAGTCTGTAGGAAAGATGAATGAAGAAACTTTCACCAACACATCATTCAAGATACCCACAGGTCTTTTTACCGACCTATCAGCCATCACGAGCCTCATATTGGTTGGTGTCGGATCGCCTAGCCCCAACTTCTTGTAGATGGATAGTGGCATCAAATTTATGCTAGCACCTAGATTGCACAATGCTTTGGCTAAATTCAAAGATACTATGGTGCAAGGAATAGTGAAAGCTCCGGGGTCGGCCTTCTTCTGAACTATCGATCGGGTAGCAATTGCACTACAATGATGCACATCTTCTTTCAACTCATAACTTTCTGCCCGCTTCTTAGTCAAAAGATCCTTCATAAATTTCACATATCCAGGCATTTGTTCAAGTGCCTCCACCAATGGAACATTAATGGTCAACTGCTTTAACATATTCATGAATTTGCTAAACTTTGTATCATCCGCCACCTTCTTCAATCTTTGGGGAAAAGGTGGTGGTGGGTATGGAAGTGTTCTCTCCATGGTTTTATTCTCCTCTTGCTTCCATTTTCCCACTTTTTCAGGTTGCACAGTGCTGGATGTGGCATCCTTGACGTCAGGAGTGGGTGTTGCGGCATCTTCTCCTTTTGTGTTGTCATCCATGTCCGCAACTTCGTCAACCACTTTATTGCCTTTTGCTGAAGTTTCCAGCACCTTACCACTTCTGGTAGTGATGGCCATGCATGACCCGTCATTCCTTGGGTTTGGCACAGTATCGCTAGGTAAAGTGCCGGCCTTTCTTTGTTTGAGTGCTGCTGAAAGTTGGCTCAATTACTGCTCTATTTGCTTGATAGAAGTGGAATGTGAATCAACTAATTATTTCATGGAGGACAAATCATTGATTACCTCTGTTACTCCCGTGCTCGTTGCTTTCACTCCTTTCAATAATTTAGCCATCATGTCTTCCATACTTCCAGAATTAGATGTGGTGGTGTCACGTCTACCAGGGGGAACGTACAAACCACTCTTTTCATTCTTGTTCTTCCAACTACCTTGGTCCTTGTTTCCAGATTTATCATAATAGTTCCGACCTTGGTTTCCTTGGGCATTCCCGCGGAAACCCCCCTGATTGTTCAAGTAGTTGGCCTCATCTTCCGAATGAGATTCGTCTCTTCCTTTTGATGCAATAGCTTTCACTTTTTTGGTCTTCCCTGATAATAAATGCTTTGTAAGAAGATCCATTTGTGTTTTCAAATGCGCCATATCTTGATAACGTTCTTCTTCTCTTCTTCTTTGGTCTACAGTCATGCCAATAGATAAAGTGAGGCTTGCTACCTCTGAATCCCTGGTATACCAAGCTCTACTTTGTTTCGTCATACGATCTAGCATATTGCTTGCTTGACCAAAGGTGAGGTCCATGAAAGATCCTCCAGCTGCATTATCCACCACTGGTTTAGTTATTGAATTCAAGGCTCTATACAAGATCTCCATTAGGTGAACATTGGTCATGTCATGGTTTGGGCACCTCGCTAGCTTTGTCTTGAACCTGTCCCATGTTTCATGAAGAGCTTCAGTGGGAAGCTGACGAAAGTTACTGATTTTATCTCTCAATTGCGCCCTTTTGGATGTCGGAAAGAATCTTGCTAGGAAAACGTCTCTCAATTGCCTCCAATTTGTAATAGAATCAGGAGTCAGCCCATTCAACCATATTGTTGCCTCCCCAGACAGAGACAATGGAAATAGACGTAATCGAATTGCATTCTGACCAACACCAGGATTGTCAAACGACTTGCATGTAGAAATAAAGTTGATCAGATGCATATTCGGATCATCGCCTGCTAGTCCACCAAATAATCCCTTAAGTTGCAATAACTGAATCATGGTGCTTGTGATGTTGAACTTGGCTTCGGGCGCTAATGGTGGTGGAATTATGGCCCCAGTGGCTCCGGCACCATCAAGATCATCATCATCATCATCGTCGAAAGCTGGCTGCATAGGTTGGCAATCATACCTAAACCGATCTTGTCGACCTCTTCGGTTGGCAGGTGTTATAATTTCAGCATCACGCCTAGGGTTTAGTAACTCGTCATCACCTAAATCCTCATCGTCAGGATTTGTTGCTCGCCCAGGGTTATCAATGTTTTGTTGGTGTACTTGGGCAGCGACAAGGGCAGCCAATTTTGCTTGTTCCTGTTGAGTAGCCATCCTTTCGATTTCTGCTTGTACTTCCATTCTTCCAATGCGTTGTGGTTCAGGATTGATAGGTAATAGCGGTTGACCAGAACTTCTAGTATGGGGCATGCACTGAATAAAAACCTGCAGTAAATAAAAACAAAAACTGAAAGTAAAAGTACGAAAATCTTTGACCAAAGGGTCTAGTAATTATCACAAACTTGATTGACACTCGTATTCCCCGGCAACGGCGCCAATTTTTGATAACGCTTAATCTACAGCTCTCGTAGAAGTGTAAAGCGGTCGTTAGCAAATATAGAACCCAACATGGGTTGGGTGTCGATCCCATAGGGAATAGCTTGGCCAACAAGTAGGCAACGATTACTAGACTTTTAGTGCAAGTCTCGTAAGAAGGAGGGATTGTAATATGTAACCAAAACAATAAAGTAAAAGCTGAAAATAGCAAAGTAAAAAAGAAAAGAATGTTTAGTAGGTTGTGAAACAATGAGAATTGAGGAGTTGGGGTTATGTCCACCTTCTGAGGAATACGTCTCTATTGGCTATGAGTGTGTAGAATTCCGACATGCATGTGCTTATAGAGAATTGTATTCGATGGTAAATCCACGTGTCTTTCGACCTATTCGAGGATTATTTCACTTTAACTCTTTTGAGCTTAAAGAGTGTATAACGGTACGAATTCTCCAAGAGGTTAGTCCAGTTACGACACTAGCTTTTTAATAGGAAAGGGTGTCCTACTACCTTGACCTTATCTCTGTTCCAGACAGATAACCTTTCTTTCGAACAAGTTAAATGTTATACTGGCGTTATTCTATGCGTCTGCAGCCACAAGAATTTGCATTAAGATGAAGAGAATAATGATATAAGCAGCATACGTGTCACGAACTCATAAACTCACAGCAATAGATAGTATCTCATACGGCTTCCATAACCCCAACAGAGAAGTTTAGTTACCCATGAATGCGAAGGAAATCACAATTTGCATTGTTGTTATTATACCACAAGATTGATGATTTTCGTGTAGCACAAGTGGTAGGCGTGAGGCGTGAATTCCTTAGCAAAGTAACGTTTCTCTTGTTGCGGAAATTAAGAATTGAATAGATGAATAGAAGAAGAAAAATAGAATTAATGGGAAGATTAGAAGAGTTGCAATTGAGAAGTAGAATGTATCTCTCCACTAAGGGAGGATTGTCTCTCTCCACTAAGGAAGGAATGTCTCAAAATCTCTAGCATGATAGGGTATTTATAATACCCATATCCTATTCCTACTAAGCTAATGAAATACTTAACCAAATCCTACTAAGTTAATGAAATACTTAACCCAATTGTACTAGGTTAATGTAACATTATCCAAATCCAAATAAACTAAGGAAATACTTAACTCAATTGTACTAGGTTAATGTATTATTATCCTAATCCAAATAAGTTACTGTAAGTCCCCAAAGTCTTCAGAAATGCTGTTTTAGCCCGGGATAGATTTCCCATGCATCACTTTTGGTCCTTTAGGCGTCCAAACTACCTTTACTTCCTTCGTGAGCTTTCTTTAGCGTCAAGTAAGCCATAAAATGCTGATTTCTGCATCACTTATACCTGAAACTTTGCTAATCATGTTTGTTAGCTTTCTTATAGGAAAAAAGAATAAAAGTGCATGAAATATATAATTTGTTCTCAAAACTAAGCTAAAATATGGGCAAAATATATTGATATAGGCGTGTAAATTCGCCTATCATCAGTGAGGCGCCAAGAGGGTGCACTATTTTGGTAAGTTTAGAGGTTAGACTCCTTGAGGTAGAGATTTTAAAAGTTCTCGTGGGTCTTTTGGTTTAGTAGTACAGGGTGGCCATCGGGGAAAGTTTAGAGTTTTATATGTATATCATGAGACTGGGCATGTGTCCAAGGACTTTCCTTGTCGTATGTTTAGAGCTACTTCTACAAAAACTGTTAGAGATAAGTGACAGAGGTAGTGAAACTCGTGGTGGGGGTTGTGGGGCTATTCAACTAGTAGGTGGTCGTAGTCAGTGTTATACTATACCAGCTAGACTAGAGACAGAGGCTTTAGATGTTGTGATTACAGGTATAGTCCCCCCATTTGATCCCAGATCAACTTTCTCCTATGCGTCTGTGTATTTTCCTTTGGGTTTTGATTTTGTTAGTGAGCCTCTTTCCATTTCTATTTGTGTATCTATCCCAGTAGGTGATTCTTTAGTGGTGGATTGAGTGTACTGATCTTGTATTGTGACTTTTGCTGGGCGTGAGACTTTGGTAAATTTGCTTGTGGTTGATTTCGATTTTATTTTGAGTATGGATTAGTTGGCTTCTTATATTATTTTTCTAAGACTATGACTTTAGCTTCACCAGGTGTGCCAAGGATATCTTGAAAGGGTGCACTTTATTCGGGATACTGGAGGGTCATATCTTATGTTCAGGCTAGTAGATTAACTGAGAGGACATGTTTAGCTTATTTGGATCATATTCATGATACTAATGTTATTTCACATCCTTTCTTAGATTCTGTCTGTATTGTCCATGAGTTTATGGATGTATTCCTTACGGACTTACCTAGTATGCTTTTAGATTGAGATATTGATTTTTCTATTGATATTATGCTGAACACCAGGCCCATTTCTGTTCCTCCTTATAGGATGGCCCCAATAGAGTTAAAGGAACTGAAGGATCAATTATAGCAGTTGTTGGACAAGGAATTTATCTGACATAGTGTTTCACTTCGGGGTGCGCCTGTCTTGTTTATGAAGGAAAAGAGTTGGTCTATGTGGATGTGTATTGATTATCGACAGTTGAATATGCTGACGATTAAGAATACGTATCCTTTTTCTTACATTGATGATTTGTTTGATCAGCTTTAGGGTGCTGCTGTGTTTTTGAAGATTAATTTGAGGTTCAGTTATCACAAGTTGGGGATTAGAGCTTCGGATATTCTGAAGATAACTTTTCACACTTGGTATGGTCATTATGAGTTCTTGTCATGTCCTTTGGGTTGACCAATATCCCTACTGCGTTCATGGAGTTGTTGAACCCGTTGTTTCGATAACACCCTTCTTCCATCTTTAGGCTCTAAAATACCCTTCCATCTACATATATGGCTATAAAATACCCTTCGACCCACCTATATGGCTCTAAATACCCTTCAATTTAATGGATAAATGATTAAAATTCTAACTTAACACATGACAACTTGTTATTAGTTGAATATTTAATTAATTAAAAACTAATTATTTCCAAAATCCAAAAATACTTCCTTAATCATGGTAAAAAACCTTAGTTTAGTGTATACACCGAGAGCATATAACTTACAAGTTTTTACGAGCTTCCTGTAGATAATTGTTTCTTCCATCTAGACTGTAATTGGGAGTTTTGATTATTGAGTTTCCAAAATTCTTCACTGCTTTATCTATGAGGGCAATTTGATCAAAGCTTTTGAAATTAATGGAATTGGCTCATTGATTTAAACTGGATGATTTATGTCCTATTTTTTCCTTTGAGTTTATAATGTATTTTTCACACTATTAATCCTTTTAAAATTGACTATAAATGATTCTTTATAATTGTGAAAATTAATAATTTCAAATGATAAGATAGTGATGATAATTTCATTATTTTAGTTCCTGATTAGGTAATTTTAGTGGGAACCAGGTTATATTTTGAAAAATAACTAGCTTTTAATTACTTAAATTTCCAACCATAACAAGCTTCCATGTGCCACATTAGAAGTCTAATTACTTGACTGTTAAGTGAAAGTGTAGTAGAGCCATATAGATGGGTGAAAGGATGTTTTAGATCCATATAGGTGGACGAAAAGATATTTTGAACCATTTTCAATACTTAAAGGGTATATTTGACCCTTTTCATTGTATTTATAGATGATATCTTGGTTTATTCCAAGAGTTAGGTTAAGCATGAAGAGTATTTGCGGATTGTGCTTCAGAGATTAAGGGATGAGTGGAAGTTTTGGCTAGAGTCTGTTTCTTTCTTGGTTCATGTGGTGACTAAGGAAGATATTGTTGTTGATCCAGTCAAGGTTGCAGCGGGTCGTGATTGGACTAGACCTACTTCGCCCATAAGACTCATAGTTTTGTTGGCTTAGCAAGTTATTTTCAGCGTTTTATTGAGGGTTTTTCACCCATTGCAGCTCCATTGACCAAGTTGACCTAGAAGAAGATTTCTTTTTAGTAGTCCATTGCTTGTGAGGTGAGCTTTCAAAAGCTTAATGATTTTTTGACTTCAGCTCCTATCTTTACTTTTCCCAAAAATGGTGTGGGTTTTATCATCTTTTGTGATGCTTCAGGTGTTGGGTTAGTGCTGTGTTGATGTAGGAGGGTAAGGTGATTGCTTATGCATCTCGTCAGTTGAATCCTCATGAGAAGAATTATCCTACCCATGATTTGGAGTTGTGCACAATTATGTTTTCCTTAAAATTATGAAGGCACTACTTATATGGAGTCCGTTTTGAGATCTTCTCAGATCATTGTATCCTTCGGTGCTTTTTTCCCCAATGAGTTCTTAATATGAGGCAGCGCCTTTGGCTTGAGTTGCTTAAGGATTATGACTTGACCATTCTCTATTATCTGGGCAAGGCTAATGCGGTTGCAGATGCCTTGAGCCAAAAGTTGACTAGCATGGGTAGCTTGGCATATATTTTGAGCTAGGAGAGACCTATAGCCTAAGAGGTCCAGTCTTTAGCTAACCAGGTGGTTAGGCTTGATATTTCAATCCCTGTGCGTGTTTTGGCATTTGTGAAGGCTAGATCTTCTTTTTAAGATCATCTGTTTGATGATGTTAAATTGAGGTTTATTCAAGATATGGTGTTAACTAAGGAGGCTAAGGGAGCCTCACTTGATTCAAATAGATTTTTGTGGATTGGAGGCCAAGTTTGTGTGTCGAGAATGGGTGACTGGATTAGGTGTATCTTGGAAGAGGCCCATTGTTCCAGATATTCCATCCATCTAACTGTGACTAAGATGTATCGTGACTTGAGTCAGCACTACTGGTGGGGTAGTATGAGGCAAGATATAACAGATTTTGTGGCTCGTTGCCTATGTTGTCAGCAGGTGAAAGCCAAACATATGAGGCTTGGTATATTTCTTCAGAGATTGGCCATTATCGAGTGGAAGTGGAAGCAGGTCACCATGGACTTTATGACTGGTTTGCCTCGTACATCTCATGGTTCTGACAGTGTTTGGGTCATCATAGATCGATTAACCAAGTTAGCTCATTTTATTCTGATTCAGGTCTCACTAGTGTTGAGAGGTTGACCCGTATCTAGATTCTTGAGATTGTTTGTCTGCATGGTGTTTCGGTGACTATTATTTCAAATCAGGGTTTTGTGTTCATATCTCATTTTTGGAAGACTTTTCAGGATGAGTTGGGTACTCGAGTGGATCTTAGAACAACGTATCACCCCCAAACTAATGGCCAGTTAGAGTAGACTATCCAGGATTTGGAGGATATGCTTCGCGCATACTGATGGATTTTTGTGGCCAATGGGAGCGACATTTGTCTTTAGCTGAGTTTGCATATAACAATAACTACTATTTTAGTATCAACATGGCTCCTTTCGAGGTGTTGTATGTTAGGCGTTTTTGCTCCCTGGTGGGTTGGTTTGATGTTTCAGAGGTGAGACCTTGAGGTACAGACTGATAAACCTAAATTATACCTCTCTTACGAGAGCGTAAGTGGTCGTTGTAAAATATGCAATCTAACTAGGTTGGGGTCGAATCCCATAGGGAATAAGGTGTTAATTAAGTTGTATATAGATTATTTGACTTTTAATCATCTATTTTCGCAAAATATTAAGGGGTTTTGATTTAAATGACAAATTAATAGTTTCAGTTTGACAACAATTAGACACGTCTTGTAATATTTGAATTAAGCGAAATAGTAAATATGTTCACCTTGTTATTTCAACACTTTCTAACTAAGGATTTTATGAACTCATGAATATATTGTACTATAGAGAAACGTAATAAAAAGTTCAATCAAAGTGTTTATCAACCTTCAAGAAAAGATTCACTTTAGTTTTGTCAAATCAAAAGTTTTTAGTAATTTTATGCAATCCCAAGTCATTTATCCGATTAAGGCATTCACTTATAAGATAGAGGTTGAATACTCTAACTCCATGTCACTAGCCTCTTTTCCCAACGACAACTTCTCTACTCCCGCAAGCTACATTTTATGGAACACTGTTATAATGGAAGATAACAGGATATGAGAAACAATTGTAGAATAAATTCAAAAACCTATAGTGTAGATTGTAAATTACAAGGATTCCATAACCCAATCTAAAAAATCTTAGCCACTCATAAATGAAAAGAACATCAAATCAATCAAACTAATCATACTAAAATTAAAGGATGTTTTGGGATTGTTTTTAGATTACAAGATGAACCCTTCTGCAAAATGTCTTAGCTGCCACTTCTCTCTTTTAAAAGAAAATTATAAAATTGTTCAACATCAGTGTAGGGTATTTTTAATAGTCTTCATAATTACCCACAAGTCTCCAGACTTAATTTAAGTGAATAATAGCCCCGGGTTATAATTTTGTGGTACCAACACTGCCTGAAACATGCTAATTTGCTTGTATCCTATGCTATCCGTACTCCATGGTCCCTTTGTGTCTCCATCTGCCTCTTTTACTTCTGAAATCATACTAATCATGTTGGTTAGCTCATTTATTTCAAAATTTGAATAAAAACATATGAATCCAGGCACTTTTCTCTCAAAACTTAACTAATAGACGGGTAAATTATGACACTTAGGTGTATAAATACACCCAAGATCACCACCCCACAATTACAACTTTGTTTGTCCTCAAACAATTTATCTACTTTATGCACACATTACAAGGCTCCAACTCCCTAATTAAGAATAAGATGTTCAAGTTAGGCTCACACAATACATTTGAACAACAAGTCTTGCTTTTGAGCATGCTTTATAGATTCATGAATAACTACTCGAAACTTCATACTCTCAAGAATAAACTCATCAATAACTTGAAACTCATATTCATTTTTCAATTAAGAAACTACAAAAGTCTCAATCTGTCATTAAAACATGTGCCCTTTACCTCAAGATAGTACCCCTACTTTTATCAACACATGAAAAACATCACAGCAACAATTTTTTTGGAGGGTATGGATGAAAATTTACACTCACTCTCTAAAATAATTCGCATGCACATTAGGTGACCCATAAGCTTTCCCTTAGTGTAGTACTCTACTAATAAAGGGTGTTAAGGAATAAGATCAAGAAAGACTTTATTAGGTTGTAATATAGGCTAAGGGACGGGTAGGTACTATTTTTGAATAGAAATAGTGAGTAACTTCCTAAGAACTTTAATTCATCATCTTACCATAAGCTCAATTCAAAAACATTCTCTCTCTACCCCTTGCAACTTACATTTCTTTTGTTCTAGCCTCAACTCCTTGAATTAGACTACAAAGTGGATGTAGGATACTTATTTCATTTTAATAGAACTATTTATTTATTTATTTATTTGTTTATTTATTTATTTCTCTTTTTTTATTGTATACTCCCTCTATCCACAATGCATAATCTCTTTGATAAACCACACACTACTATGTTGGCTTCATTACCAATTTCTCTTTAAACTCCCAAATCCTATCCATTAAATTTTTCAACTAAAGTGCTAGGGAATTTCGGGGATCAAAACATAGTCAACGAACAAAAGTAAAATAGGCTAAAAATAAAGTTGCCAAATTATAAGTTAAATGCTCAACAGGGCTTGCTAAGGTTATTTACAGTGGGTAGATAACAATGGAATTCAACAAAGCTAACCAAAGAAGGCCTATATCATTATCTAAACCTTACGTACTTCATTTTTCTTTGTACACACACTAGGAAAGTTCCATACACCACAATGAAACATGGAATAAGTAAATACTCACTCACACATGGCCCGTGTTTAAATTAAGATGGACCTATGTTGAATTCTTACTCAAATCATGACATGAATTTAATTTCAAGCTCGAATTACCCTAGAGTCATGTAGTTAAGTGTAGGAGTTTCAAAAGTAATCATTTATCTACCTACTAAACATGCTTTTCAAAACATATATCATGCTTGTGTTATATCATCATGTAACCCACAAGAGAACTTAAATTCAATTACATGAAAGAAGGGTTCCACTTGTTAATCTCTACACATGACTGATTTTCTCTTAAGAAGGTCGTCATCTATCCATCATCAAGAAAATCACCTAATTATGACTTTATTTCACAACTTCTAATCTAAAAATAAAAGAACATAAAACCATAAAACCAAAGATAAACTTAATCAAGTAACAAACCAGAAGACCAACATGACTACTCCTACAAAATTAAAGAAGTCTACTACAGTAAAAGTATAATTATTACAAACCAAGGTAGTAAGCAAGTTTATCAAATGTAGCCTCGTGAATATATCCATGAAGAACTTTTTACCCAGCCACCCCACACTTAAGCATAGCATTGGTCCCACTGTAAATAAAATAATAAAGAACCTGAGCCTAATAGTACTCATCCTCAATATCAGGGGTCATACCACCTGCATTAGAATCATTCTCACTGGAATCAACCTCTATATTATAGTCCACTAGTTATTGATCCTTATCAGTTGGTACATCATCATCTACATGCTCTTAAAAAGTGGGCTCTACCCTACAATAACTCTAGCATGCTCATTCATTATATAGTCGTAATCCTACTTACTCAACCCATCAGTAGTAGGTGTACGACCACCACACATTATTGTTTGCTTTGTCATGCCATAGAGCTAGTAGAAGAAACTGTTATCACGTGTATTTTCTTCGGTGGTAGTGAGAGATGCTCCTTGGATCGAGTCTGGTTTCTTAACCCTTGTGACATCAACTCTCTTTAAATTTTGCGGCAAGTTATGATCTGTTGGTTCTTCCTCAATCTCATTAGCTCTTAAGAGTTAAATCAACAAGCCTTCATAATCGAATCGTGCCTTCTTTTATACCCTAGCTTTGTGCATAAAAGAGCAGATCACTATACCAACATTGATAGGGGAATCAATCATAAGAGCAAATACTAAACATACTCGATCATGAGAGATGTTTGTGAAGTGTGATCCCATAATCAGGCAGGCTCCAACTATCCTTAACCAAATACATGCTTCCTTGTTCAGGAAAGCAAAAGGATAAGTGTTGTGGTAGCCCCTTATTTGTGATGCTCCCACCGATCTATGGAATGTTACCTAAATAAGGTGTTCCTGATAACATTGTAAGGAGGCATGCTATAAAGTTCCCTTATTCTGGAGTGGTCTACTTTTGGAGTGCCAAGAATGGAGTTTAATGCCTCAGATGTTAGCTTTAGGATCTGTACTTATATATTCATCTCATTCCCTTGAGTGTCAGGGAACTAGTTTGCATAAAACTCTCACCCCAAGTGCAGGTTCTATTTAACTAATTCTTCAAAGATAAAGTCAAGTATCTGCGGAGTGATACGAGTGAAAATACGAGGATAATATCATGCCAAACTCTCTTTGTTAATGACCTCCATTGGTTAGTATGATGCTTTTTATTATCTTTGTACCACTGAACACCCTCCTTTTCAACCCATTTGATACCAAAGGTACAATGAGGCACTTGATGACTAGATGAGGCAACACGATTAGCTTCTGAAGGTTCCCTGTTGTTGACCTTTCCGACCTTGATGGAAGCTAGATGCCACTCCTTTGACTTTGTTGTTCTTCGGAGATTTTGTTCCTGTAATCATCATAACACCAAATTTTAGTCAAGCGCAATGAATCTAACTAAAATTAAGTGGAGAGTGGTAGAATGACCAACCCTACACTTGATTTGTTAGCATAACCTAATTAAGTGATATTACAGGTACTTAGACTTCGCCGATGTACACATTGAAAGAGCGCACAAATATTGTTCACAATTTAATTAGCATACCATTGGTGACCTCCACTTTATCAATATCATTCCCCAATTTATAGTTTTATTCCATACACCACATGAATTTCACAGCAACCGGTTTTTCAAAATTAACCATGCCTTAATGCCGTTAACTAGAACAATAATCATGCCTTAAAACACACCTTCATTCTACAAAAACCATTCCATTAACACCAACAAATCCACAAAATTATGTCATTAAGATCATTATTCTACAAAATCATTCCACTAAAACTAACAATTCCACAAATTTATGCCATTAAAAACATCATTCTACAAAATCATGTCTTAAAGCCTCAATATGTCAATAAGCATAACACACTATTAACTACAACAATTCAAACAACAACATGTTAAATGATAACTTTAAATGTGAAACAATAACAACAACACCAAATTATGCTAATTATGACAATTAAATCACAACCACAAGCTTAATCAACTACAAAAATGGGGTTCACCCTCATAAGATTACCAAGAATTCACTTTGGTATAGTAATGGTGTGTATTAACCCATAATCCATAAGAAACTAAGTCAAAACTAACACTAAAGTCATGAAAACAGGAGAATAATAAAATAAACCAAACCTTAAAGGGATGAATTTGAAGGAAAGAGGAGAAAATTCTTGGGAATTGTATGTTTTGATGAAGGTTTAAGAGAAAATTTGGGTTGTGTGGTGCGACTTTGGGAACAAAATAGAATAATAATGATGATTTAGGGTGTCGGGTGTATATATATAGGGGAATCGAGTTGGGTTGACCCAGTTTTAATTTGGGATTTATTTGAGATTTTAATTGGTTTTGTACCGCATGGGTATCGTGGAGGGCTATGTTTGCGCTGCATAGGCAACACACAAGTTGATGTTTGTGTCATGGGTCAAATAAGGATGTAAGGTAGTATCTGGTTGAGATTGGTTGGGATCCGTACCTCAATCATGAAGACAAAAGTCTGCAGTGTCATTAGATCGTAACACTAACCAGTGGCTGGTCGCCGAAGAGTGTGTGGCGCAAGTCAATCGCGGATTGGAGGTTCTGCATTTTGGGTCAATTGCAGATTGGAGGTTTTGCTTCACAGAGGTAAACATATAAGTGACGAAGTAAGGTTTGGCGTGGACCAAAATCAAAGCTATGGTTTCGCGATGCAATTGTGGTGCAAGATAAAAATTATAACATAAACCTACTTGTGAAGCTCCTTTAGGTCCAAAGACCAACCACATTCAATCTAACTCACTTTTTAAGACTAATTTGTACCTATCAAATATCCATAACACTTCACACACCTACAATCAATTGAAAATAAGTAAAATTATTAGAAGGGTGGGTTGCCTTCCAGCAAACGCCTTAGTTTTGATCCTGGCTTGACTCTTATTTTTGTACTTTTATTTTTCTGATTTTTATGTTGTTTTTCATATTGTGATATCAAACTAAAATCATGGGTTGCCTCCCATGCAACGCTTGATTTAATGTCACGACCTAACTTGATTATATTGACTACTTAGACTTTGTCAAGATATATCATTGACACAACTTTTACCTCATTCATTAGACCAATGTAATGCTTGATCCTTTGTCCGTTCACCTTAAATAAACTTCCATATTTGTTTTGATTTGAACCGAACCAACACCTTATTGTAATGGGCATCCCAAGTCCAGCCAGGATCGGGGACCACCCTTTGTTACCTGACCCAACCACCATACGTCTACCTTGTTGAGCTGAATTATGAGCATATAAGAAGATATCTTGAAAGGACAGGTAAAGACTTTGAGATAAGTCTCTGTTTAGACCAACCCGACCAAGTTTCTCTGTCCCTAAGACCAACCGTACCAACCAAACCAACCAAGACAAACCATTATCCAAGGGTAATAAACTAGGCCATAACCAAAGGAATACCAAGATATAATATAATCAATCCCAAAATAAAGTACAATGGAACAGTGAGAAATTATGTCCAATGATGTCAGCCCCAATACTAAGGCTAAAACCACTACCGATCCCGCCCATACCAACCCATACCAGTACGATAAAGCCTCTAACCAAAAGAGTAAAAATATATGGTTGGGACATGCCCTCATCCATGGACAAAACCAATATCAAAAATATAATCAAAGTGTCTAAAAATATCCACAACATGAAATAGAGCCTTTTGAAAAGATGGAAGCTAACTACATCAGTCCAAATGCTAATCCCCGAGTCAATCACTACGTATGAGGAGTAGAATAGTCGGTTCCTGCATAGCATGGGCATACAGCCACCCAAAGATAGGTTAGCGAGTGATCACTAACATAAACTCAACATAAGGATACAATAACGCCATTTATAAAACCAAGTAAATCAGCCATATGCATACAACCATATATATATATACATAACCATGCCGGGAGAAGGGAACCCGGTTTAACATAAATTTAAAACCTTTACCTGGGCAATGTATCTTTGCCATCCTAAATCACTAACAGGCTATATGGGTTCATCTCCACCTATTGGGCCCTAGTACGTGAAGCCACACGATCGGAGAGGATAACCTGGGATGAGTAGTACATCCCCCAATATAAAGTGTGACATCATCCACACGGTCATTAAAACCAAACTGTATATCGACAAATATGAGTTTCCAATTTTAATTCCCTTGGGACCTCCACCTTCCACAACTTTGGTACACCTCTCCCTTTATGCCCAATTAAAATAATTTCCAACCAACTAAACCATTATCCATTTATTAACCAAGGCCATTAGTAGTGGTATTGTTATACCGAATGTAACTTGCAGGTATTGTCCATAGCCAACCATGTATAGATTAAGGATTCCCATGTACCCTTCCATTTACCATGTTAAACCACTTGGAGATTCCCACGTACCCCAAAAGTATTACCCTTTAGCCTTTAAACTTTCCATGACATTTAAACCATTTGAGTTCCTTTACCAAGTTTAAAACAAGAAAAGTTCCATTAAAAATACATCAATGCAATGAAAACATTCTTATAAGCATTTTGTCAAACACATTAGGGGCATAACCAAAACCAATTCCAATAACCATTTAACCATTCCCATGTAATTCAAGCATTCAAAACCACCATTAATGCATATAAAGAAAAATTAAAACCATGAGAAACCATAACCAATCATTTATAATCAAAACCCTCAAATCATATTTGAAAACCCAAAATCATATAACAATGAAATCATGAAAACCAATAATGAAAACCATGATTTTAGTTGGAACAAACAATGAGGGAAGAGAACATGCCTTAATTGACAAAGAAAATGCAGAGAATCACCGACAAGATCCCCAAATTATCCCTTAAGATAAAATCCTATTTTCCCTTGCTGAAAAGCTCTTGAGAGAATTATATAGTGTTTAAGAAGAGTTTCTAAGTGTTAATGAATAGAATAATATTGTAAATAACCTCCCAAGTAGGTTAGAAGTCATGGGTCCTATTAGGTTAAGTAGGGAAATGTCCAGAATACCCCCACTTAAGTTGCACAAAATCCCATCATGGGATACGACTAACCCACACGAGTCATACCCTTCTATATGAGTGGTACCCATCACTTGTATCCTAAGCCTCAGCCCTTGGACCCAACACTTTCCAACATATGACTCATCCAAACTAAGTCGTATCCATAACATATGATTCATACCTTCAACCCATACCCCTGGAAGAATAGAATACCAAAAGGTTTGAGCACTGTTCACCATACGAGTACAGAAGATGACTCGTATCCTGTCTTATGGCTCAGGGTGAGCCACTCATACTCCGACGTAACTTAATTTACCAAGTCTAAGGTTAAGTGAAGGAAAAACCCAAACCATATGATCCATAACCAACCATACAACTCGTACCACCTAAGTCGTACCCATTCTAGTGACCAAATTCAGCCCATAAATCAACACTGTTTAATATACGACAAGACCATACCACTTGGACCCCAACATACAACTCGTACCCATGAGTCATATTGAGTCTAGAGAACAGAATTCTAAAAAATTTTCTAGGGGAAAAAACTAAGGATATTTTAGTCTCCCCCACTAGGAACATTCATCCTCGAATGACGGGCAAGGTATGGCTAACCACATGCATGAGTCCTTGCATTATCAAACATTCTTTCTAACCTTTAACTATGTTAGAAAAAAAAATACAAGCATCTAAATCTTTCCTTTAACACAATTTGAAAAGGAGAGTATGTTGAAGAATACATACCTTTTGCACGAATCCTAGAAGCAAAACAAGAGCGGACACTTAGACTTCATATCCTCTTATGCTTTCCAAGTAGCCTCTTCCACCTTGTGGGTTTGCCATAGAACCTTAACTGAGTCCACATCCTTGGTCCATAACCAACGAACCTTCCTATCCGATATCTCATTCGAGACTTCTTCATAAGACAAAGAATTCGAGATACCCAATCCTTTTAAAGGAATAATTGAAGAAGGATCACCGATGAACTTTCTCAACATGGAAACATGAAAGACCGGTGAACCAAACTTAAGCTAGAAGGCAATTCCACTTCATACGCAACATTGACAACCCTCCATAAAATCTCAAAAGGACCAATAAACTAGGGAATGAGCTTCTCTTTTCTATCAAACTGCATGACTCCCTACATGGAAGATACCTTTATGAATACCTTATCTCCAACCTCAACTCCAAGTCTCTACATCTGACATCCACATGGGACTTTTGGTGACTTTGGGTAGCCTTAATCCTATACTGAATCACCTTCACCTTCTCCATAGCTTGATAAACCAAATCTGGACCAAACATATCCACCTCACCAAGCTTAAACCACCCAATAGAAATCTACATCTCCTACTATTTAACTTCTCAAAAGAGGCCATACCAATACTAAAGTGATGGCTATTGTTTTAAGATAACTCCACCAAAGTAAGATGCTCAACCCAATTACCACCATAATCAACCTTGCACACCTGAAGTATATCCTCCAATGTCTGAAAAGTTCTCTATGCTTTCCCATCCATCTGTCGATAAAAAAAAGTACTCAAACTAACCTTAGTCCCTAACTCTTTCTAAAAAGACCGCCAGAAGTGAGATGTAAACTGCGTACCACAATCAAAAATAATAAAAACAGGCACCTTATACAGCTTCACATAATCCTCTATATAAAAGTAGTCTTTACTGGCAGAAAGTAAGCAGACTTTATCATCCTATCCACGATGACCTGAATTAAATAAAATTGGTTTCTAGATCGAGGAACATCGGTAACAAAATCTATATTGATCACCTCCCATTTTTATTAGGCCAGATCAATTTCTCGATACAACCCTCCAGGTCTCATGTACTGAACCTTAACTTGTTGACACACTATGCATTTGGCCATGAAATTAGCCATATCCCTCTTCATGCTTAGGGTGTTTTGTTAGATGGAAAGCACTTTGGTATGAATTGCAGGTAAAATAGGTCAACAACAGTATTTGAATAAAAAGAGAAGAAAAATACTCGAAAAAGACCAACTTTGATCAATATACCAGTCAGTCCTTGAGTTGTAATAACTCAATATGAATCGTATACTGAATCGTAAGTACAACAAAACTATAATCCAAATTGAGGAATCAAGTATGAGGAAGATATGACTCAAGTATCCAGTCAAAATCAAGGATATGAGTCGTATGCTGAAGCCGTGAGCATAATAGAATCCAAGATACTATCCAGGAGTTTAAGTGCTAGAGATAAGTCTGAGTACGACTCGTATAGAGATGTTGTATACAAAGTAGTATGCAAGACCAAAACTAACTAAAGTCCCAGGTGGATATGGATGAAGGACACGAGTCATATACCTAGATGAATCATAAGCTGAAATCATAAGCTAAACAGAGATTTCAAGACTTGGGAAGATTAGACATTTGAATAGTTATGACAAGGTAGGGTACAACTCGTAAGCTGAGGATACGAGTGAAGCCTGAGTCGTACGGACTGTCGACTTAAATTTACCTTTCTTATTTTAATAGGATTTTAGGTTATTTTGAGATGCTATAAATAACCTAGTGTTTATCGTTTATTAGGCTACACTATTACATTCCATAATATATTATTAAATATTATTACATACTCTTACAATTATTCTGGATATTTTAGGGTTTTATTCAATTAAAGACTTTGGAGTTTATTCATCTTATTCTTGTGCAATTGATGTTATGTTTTCTTCATTGATGATCATGATTTCATGCATAAACATGAGAGGCTAATCTCCTCAGCTAGGATTTTTATATGTATCTTAAGTCTTCTTGGGTATAATTAAACTCATAGCAGCTGCAGACTCTTAAGATTCCCTATATTTGCATCCATTCACTAACCAAGAAGTTTGCGATTGGGAAAATAAAGATTTAAGACAGTGATTTGGGGTACGATAACCAAGTATATCATCTTATCACTTGATCTGACCCAACAAGTACAACTCAGCTGTAGAAAAGAATAACAAGGTGACACTTTAAGATGATAACCAAGTCAAAAAGGTGAAATTTATCTTCTAAATGATATCTATCTTATAGGCTTTGTGTGTAGAACAACAGAATAAATGGGTTGAACATGAGAAATTTATACAGCTGAGAAGCCAAGGGAAACATATACCTAGCATTCATCTCATATTGATTTCAACTCAATAACACTCAAGAATTGGTTACGATTTGTAATTGCTAACAACATCCCCCCATTTACTTTCCTGTACTACTCGTGGATTACATCAAGGAAATCAACTATTCACATTTTATCTGTGGGATCGACTTCAACCTAGTTGGGTTATTATATTTGCATTAACTGCATTATACTTTTAGTTGAGGTGTAGTTTTTGGTGACATCAAATTTTTGCACTATTGTCAGGGGAGATGGTCTGAGTGGTGAATTGAATTGGTGAAGTTTATGAGTTTTAATTTTTTTTGTTTTTGATTTGGCATATACTGGTGTATGCCAAGCACTAGGAGTAGAGGCAATCCCTTACTACCTTTTAATTTAGAACCAAAAAAGAATCCTTTAAACACCAAAAAAGATGTCAGGTCAAGTTCATGATGGGGTGCAAGATCACCCACTTATAGACCCAAATGCGGTACTCCCACGTGTTCTATTAGACAAAAAAAATATTATAGATATATAGACATAATAGCTATTGGACCGAGAGCGTAGAGAAGCCTGAACTACCAAGAGGATCTATTACTACTTGGAATAAGTTAAAGAAATAGTTTTTGAGCAGATTTTTTCCTCCTACACGGATGCTATAGTTGAAGGATGAAATTTATAATTTTAGATAACTACGTGCAGAATATATGTACGAGGCATAGTTTAGATTTCAGAAGATGTTGAGCTTAGTGACAAAACATAAATCAGAGGATCTAACTTGTCAGAATTCTTTGATAAATCACTGAATGATAGTTCAAGAGCTATGGTAGATACTATTTCTTGAGGTGTATTTATACATCTTTGTTGGGATGCTGTGCAGGAATTGCTTGATTATATTGATGAAATAAATAGAGGATGTCATACCAAGGATTTAGATCATGATGATGGTGCATATGCTATTGGAGCGACAAAAACTTATGGAGAAGGTAATGATATGGTTGCACAATAGGTCACACAACTTCGTATAGATATTGGGTTGCTTACTAACCAATTTGTGTCGATGAGTACTGAATAGGTAAATATAGTGGTGGTACAAAGGTCTACTTCCAAACCATTAGAGATTGAAAATGAAGAAGATTCTAAGTATCTTGATCGTAGATTGGCAAATTTTTGAGCCTAAGGGCAAGGAAATCAAGGTCAAAATAATTATAATGATAGATACAGAGATAGAAATAGAGATAGAGATGGTGATTGGTGACATAAAGATGATTATAAGGAGAAGAGTGATAAATATATTCCACCAGGTAGTTAAGATACAGAGTTCAAAATGGAGGCACTCTTGGCTAAGCTGGTCAAAGGGCAAGAAAGTCAAGAAAATTGTTTGAAGGATATTAAAGCTGATTTGTCAAGATTGAATAAGAAGGTTAAGTCACATGCTACAATAATCAAGAAATTAGAGCAGAAATTTGGTCAGATGTCAGCTATAATGAACTAGAGATAGCCCAACACTCTTCTAAGCAATACCGTAGTAAATTCTAGAAATGATAACCAATGCCATACCATTACCACTCAGAGTGGTAAGGTTAATACAAGTCCACCTGTACCTACTGTTGATGCTGAAATAAAGGATAATAAGCGGATTGATGTAAAGAGTAGCAATAAATAGATGGAGAAAATGGAGAACGTTGTTGAGCCTGTGCTGAAGCCGATCCTAAGACCTCCTCTGCCTTATCCACAAAGAATTAAAAAGAAAAAAGAAGATGGTAAGTATCAAAAGTTTCTATCTATGCTGAAATAACTATCAGTCAACATACCTTTGGTAGAAGCATTGGAGCAGTTGCCTGGATATGCAAACTTTGTGGAGGACTTGATCAACAAGAAGAGAGCAGTCAGTTAGAGTAGATTGACAATATGCATCATTACAGTGTTATAGCCACTAGATCATTGGTGGAGAGATGAAGGATCCTGGTGTTGTCACCATACCATGCACCATTGGATCTTTCCACTTTACGCGTGCTTTGTATGATTTATGAGCCAGTATCATTCTTATGCCATTTACATTATTCAAGCAGTTGGGGTTAGATGCTTTAAAACTAACACAATGAGGCTATCCATGGCAGACATGAGTGTGAAAAAGCCAGTTGGTATCATTTAGGATGTGTCGGTAAAAATGTAAACTCTTATTTTTCCTGCTGACTTTGTTATGTTTGATTGTGATGTGGACTTCCAAGTCCCAATTATTCTTGGCAGACCAATTTTGGCTATAGGTAGTATATTGATTGATCTAGATCTTGGACATATGATGCTGAGGCTGAATGATGAACAAGTGATCTTCAACATATGCAAATCCATGAGGCAACCTTACAACTTGAGAGTAATCATAGTTATCAATGTGTGTGATAAAGAGACAGATTCATTCTATTCTATAGATGCAGTGATTTATGGGATGATGGTTCTGATGCAGTTGTTCCTATTAAAGAAAGATTAGGTGTTGAAGTACTTGCAACTGTGATCTGGGTATTGAAGAGTATGAGGAAATGGTGGCTGCGCTATAAGGGAATGGTTATAATTATGCATCAAAAAAGTTTGATTTAGACTTAAAATATAGAAATACTCTGCCAGCTCGTCCATTTATTGAGGAACTATTTTGGGGGCCAATAACACCTTGCTGGTTATCATTGTAGTTGATCTAAGATAATTAGAGGTAGAACCATTATTGTTAGAGTTGCAAAATTTTAAGAGGGCCATTGGATGGTCCATTGCAGATATAGTTGGTATTCTACCTAGTTTGTGCACTCACAAAATTTAGGTTGAACTGGATTGTGTTCCATCTATTGAACACCAGAGTCAAATTAATACTTCTATATAGGAAGTGGTAGGCAGTCTTTCCCATGTGGAGGAAGAAAAAAGGAATATGGTGAAGGATATTCATTGGCTTGCTAATTTGAGAGTTTGACTCTAAATTCTGAGGATGGAGGGGTAATAGTACAATAGGTAGATAAATCATCCTTATGTGCTGAGGTTAAGGAAAAACAAACCAGGGATCCTATTTTATTACAGATTAAAGAAGATGTTGCTCAATAAAAAGTAATGGCATTTGAAAATGGAGGTGATGGTATTTTAAGCTATTAGGGTCGACTATGTGTGCCGGATGTAGATGGGTTACGGGATAGGATTCTAGATGAAGCTCACACTTCTAGGTATGTTGTTCATCCTGGCTCTACTAAAATGTATAATGATATCAAGGTGATTTACTGGTGGAATAACATGAAAAGAGATGTTTCTAACTTTGTAGCTAAGTGTTTGAATTGTCAACAAGTCAAGGTAGAACATTTGAGTCCATATGGTACTTCCTAAGTGTAATGCCCTGAGTTTGGTACCCCAAATGCTACACGGTGCTCATGATCCCGAAGGACCACAAGATAACCCTGGGGATATCTGTAACTGAGCACTACATAATATACTATAAAAATGCGGAAAAATGGCGGAAAACATTCCATAAGGTTCAAACATATGAAATAAAAATGAAAATTGAATGCTAACACAAATGTTTGAACATCTAGTTGGAAAGCCTCTAAACGTTTTGAACTATGGAGTTGATGGAACAATCCTCCAACTAACTCCGTTTACTAAAATATTGAATCTAGTAATATAATGAAATAAGAGGACTCATTGCTATCAACCGCTGCTGACTGGAACTGAATCGCTAAGGGTGCTTTGGAGATCGTGCTTCTGAACCTATGGTATAAAATACCATAGCACAGGAAAGTATGCGTCAGTATGTGAGAATGTATTGGTATGCTAGATAAGGTAAGGCTAAATTCAAAGGCTCATATCCATGAACTATAGCTGACTGAATAACATAAGTATACTCTATGAGGAATACATGCATGAATGCATAAAATATAACCAGAATCGTAGTAGTACTGAATGCTGAGTTCTAGATATTGTCTATATATTTTTTGGGTTTACTTACACTTGAATACTAATAATAGAGTCTAGTTGATACTAATATCTAAGTTTCTACTAATACTGAACTTCTGAATACTGATTTACTGACATCTATGTTTACTAACACTGGGATACTGAATAATTGAGTCTACTGATATTTATATCAGAGTTTTCGAATACTGATACTGATTGATTGAAACTGAAATCAGTCCTATATAGAGGGTGATCTCTAGATCTGCTAATAATAAGAGTGATTGACAAAATCTGAGATTAGTCCTATCTAACAGGTGATCTCTGAATCTACTGATATTGATAATAATTGACTAAGTTGGAGATCAGTCCTATCTAGTGGGTAATCTGTAAATATAATAATACGGATACTGGTTGACTGTATCTGACAGTCCTGAATCTGTATAACTGAGATGAATTCTATTACTAAGACTGAATCTGAAACTAAGACTGTGGAAGGTAAATATCTAACTGACATGCCCCTTATCTGAACTAGTGGGTCCAATCTGTAACCCCAGTTGGATGGGTGTTAGCACCATTCCACGAGTAAATACAACTGTACTACTATGGAGTTAGTCCTAATCTAGCGGGTGACTCCTGAGATCAGTCCTGTACTAGAGGGTGATCCCTAAGTATGTCAGTTCTATCTAACGGGTGACATCTCATACCTACGCTGGCTATGTAGTTCTGTAACTTAGGGATTGCTTCTAAGGATCTTATTCCTCTCTAGCGGGTAAGCCCCCATCCCTAGGCTTACTCGGTGCTGAATCCTACTCCCAACTGGAAGGCATTGAACTAATTTCTTAGCTCATACTAGGCCTGACTGAACCGTTGCTGATCTTATTGCTTAACTGAACTGAACTGAGTTTACTAAGTTCCGTTGACTGATGGAATAATTGAGATTATTGAGTTTCATTGACCGACGGAATACTACTGAATGCTATTATCAGGCTGAATACTACTGAGTCCTGAATTGCACACTTGAGTCAACATCTAACATGCCTTAGTTCTTGATTTTAGGAAGATTGATGGAGGAAATTCTTGAACTTGGAGCCTCAATTGAAAACCCTAGCTTGTTCTTGAGAGAAATTAAGAGAAAACTAGTATTTTTAGGGTTAAATAAAGATGAATCTTGTGTTTATGGGTTTTATATAGGGGTGGGAAATAGACTATTTTACCCCTCAAAGGATGGGGTTGAGTTGCTAAAAAATTCCCCAGGTGAAGTACTCAGGGCGGCGCCCTGCCTAGCTAGGGGAGTACCCTGGGTGGTGCCCTGCTTATCCTGGGGGAGTAGCTAGGGTGGCGCCCTGCTTATACCGGGGGACTAGCCAGGGCGGTGTGGGCTTATCGCCCCGAGCTACTATTTTGGGCAACCAAACATTCCTTTACGCTATTTGAAAAATTCCAAAACTCACCGAGATATACTATTGACTTTCTCTATCGTGAATAAACTTAAAAATTGACAAATGGAGGTTGGGAAGGTCGTAAATAAAATCCTCAAAGTTTAGAGGCATAAAATGAGACTAAGTGTTTAACACTTAGCTAAAATTTTCTAAGTGTTGGATCTTTTAAAGTGCTTTAGGAGCTGAATTTGATTTAGACTTTTATGGGGTCTTACACTAAGAGATAACCTTGCCTATGTGAAAATGAGAGATGATCAACATGGGCTTTTGAGATCCCAAAACCAATAAAACTCTATTTGGGTGATTGTAGACAAGATGACCAAGTCAGCTCACTTTTTGCTCGTGAGGACTAATTTTTTGGGAGATGATTATGCTAATCTGTACATTGAGGAAATAGTTTATTTTCACGCAGCTTTAGTGTCTATTATATCTGATCAAGGTACATAATTCTATTCTCCATTTTGTCGATCTTTTCAGAGGGGTTTGGGTACCCAAGTAAACATAGCACCACTTTTCACCCTTAGACAGATGGACAAGTAGAACGCACCATTTAGAATTTAGAAGATATGTTGAGAGCTTACATGATTGACTTTAAGGGTAGTTGGGTAGATCACTTGCTCTTGATAGAATTCGCATATAACAATAGCTACCATTCTAGAATCCAGATGGCTCCATTTGAAACTCTTAATGAGAGAAGATATAGATCATCGATTGGGTGGTATGAAGTGGGTGAAACTTATTTATTTGGGCCTGACCTTGTTCATCAGGCGATGGAGAAGGTGAAAGTCATTAGAGAACGACTTAAGATAGCTCAGAGTTACTAGAAATCCTATATTGATGTTAGAAGAAGTGAGTTGGAATTTGAGGTTGGTGATTGGGAATTTCAAAAGGTCTCCCCTATGAAGGGAGTCATGAGATTCCAAAAGAAAGGGAAACTCAGTCCTCATTATATAGGTCCTTATCAGATTAAGGGAAGGGTTGGTGTAGTTTCTTATGAGTTTGAGTTGCTCGCAAACTTAGCTTCCGTACATCCTGTATTCCATGTGTCAATGCTTAAGAAATGTATTGGAGATCATTCGCTTCTGTTGCTTGTTGAGGAGATTGATGTAAAGGATTCCTTATCGTATGAAGAAGAACCCATAGCTATACTAGATCGGCAAGTTCAGAAGTTGAGGAGTAAGGAGATAGCTTTAATTAAAGTGTTGTGGAAGTATCATAGAGTGGAGGAACCTACAAGGGAGTCAGAGAATGATATGCATGCTATATACCCATCACTCTTTGAATTCATGGATGATGATATTAGTGGCGAATCCAGGAATTTTCTTCAGGGGGTTCGAAAAATAAAAATATAAATGTGGGAATAAGCTAACAAAATAAAATTTTAAGAAATGTAATAGTATATAGTCTATAGATATAAAATACTTAAACTTAAATAGGAATAATTAATAAGTAAAGAAAAAAATTTAAAATTGAGGTTTTAAATTTTAAAAAAAGAAAAAAAGGGTTTTAAGTTTTTTTGTTGATTTTGTATTTTAACTTATTTTAATTTTTTTTATATAGCAATTAGAGCAATAGTAGATTCTTTAAGTAGCATCAGTTGTAAAGCATCTGGACAGATTTTTTTAAAAATAAAACAGCAAGAATACTGCTCGCAGGGATCGAACCCACGAAGTGGGTACAGTAAGCGTCCTAGAATTGGAGATGAGACCACTGATCTATTTAGCAACTTTGTTTTAGGTGGTTCAAAATTTATATATGTACATAAATTTATATTTTCTATCTTTATATACAACATAATTTTTTGTTGAGGGGGTTCGGGTGAACCCCCTGGCGACCACGTAGGTCCGACCCTGGATGATATGTAAGTTATTGATCTTATCTTACTCATTTTAGTCTTTGTGATTCCTTAAACTGTGCTTAATGTGTTTTGAACCTTTATTTGGGGAAGAATGATCCCAAGGGGGATAATGTAACCACATTTTGGACTAGAACTTAAACCGTCATTCCTATGCATAAAGGTCCTAAAACTAATGACTCCTATGTGAATATAAGTATGTTTATCAATTAAGTAGTGTGGGATTCTATTTGTATGTGTATAGAGATCATAGAGGTCCCTTAACTAAAAGATGAGTAGAAGACTTGTTATCAATAAAGTTTTAGCATATGCTCTTATTTAGGTCAAATTTCATCTACTATTACTCCTATAATATGATGAGTTATATGGACTACTATATATCATATTAAATTTCTTTGAGTCTTCTTTCCAACACCACCCATTTTACCTTAATCCAATATCGGAGCAAGAAGTTACGCCTATTTTACCAGAAGGTGTCTGTCTACTCGGGGCGCGACAGCCAGGGAGATGGATCGTCACACCACACCGTCACCCTTAGGAAGTAATATAAAAAAATGGTTCATTTTGTGATGGTTGGACTGACGGTCAATCATGGGAGTGATGGTCCATCATTCAAACTGTCGGCAAGGGCCAATCTGTACTAATGCAATATTTTTCAAGGGATATTTTGGTATTTTCCATTCCCAAACTCCTCCCCCATGAATTAAATCATACCATAAGTGTTATTATTCATATTTTATCAGTTTTAAATATCTCCAAATCCTCTCCACTTTCAAGAATAAGAGAAAGTTAGGGTTTCTTTTAAGGCTAGATTTCAAGGCTAGAATTCAAGTTAATTCAAATTCCCTTTCATAAAAAAGGTACATGGGACTATCCTAACCTCATGGGCATGGATTTACTGTTTCTAAACAAGCTTTAAAAGAATATATATGTATGCATATCAAATTAATTTCAAGATTTTTGATGAACATGCATTGAAAATCCCATGCTTTGGTGAAGACTATAGAAATTGTGGTGTGATGCTCCAAAATTTGGAACTTCTTTCACGTGTTCATGTGATATTAAGATTGTAAAGATATATAATAGCAAGATTTATGTAATTCCCTATCTTACTATGAAATCCATTATTTTACATATTGTGGGTTGATTATACAGATTACTAAAAGCTTGAGTCTTAAAGGTTTTCTATTATGTATAAATTGTACTTTTGTTATAGTTACATGAGAGGGAGTTTTCCCTGATTTATAAGCATTCATATTTCCAATTGGAATTTCTTTTATTTGACAAAGGTGATGACCACCTTAGATCAAGTATTGAAGACAGAATGTTTTTCATGTGCTTTCAAAGTATGAACTCACACATGACTTTTAAATCTTTTGGGTGGCCAATAATACATTTTGAACTAACAAGGGCAGTAAAGATGTTGTTGTAGGAATAAAATACTTGCAAGTTTGGGTATAACGATACCCTATTATGATATGCCCAAAATAGAATAAGAGAGAAACAATTACAAAAAGAAGACATGTTCTTTTAGATTTTGAAACTTGGCTTAAGAGAGTTAGATGGTTACTTGAAGAAGGCACGAGTTAGATAACTCATTCCCCAAAACCATGATCTGCCGACATGGGTTCATGTTGCCATGAAATAGATATTTTATGCTGTCGACGTCCCTGTTGTGTAGTAAAGATGTAGAGACTCAAACCCTTGCGGCAAACTTAGGTTGGGGGCTTGGCCGTCGAGTTAAGGGAGGATTCCATATAGCCCATGGAATTATAGATTGTAGGGTGTATCAACAAGATCAGAAGTGAAATAAAGAGTAGAGTCATGATTCTAAAAAAGGTTTTAAAGGTTATCAGATTATGTCCATGTGTTCTCAAATATTTTATGCTGATATGTTTTTATGAAATGCTCTCACCTATATTGTATACAAATATATATATATTTTTTGGATTGCTCTACGTACCAGTACATTGTGTATTTACCCTCTATATTTTAGGATCTGAGGCTCAGTCCTGTGGTCTCGCTAAGCAGTAGAATCATTGTCAGGCGTTTGGAGTTGGTGAGCCTCACTATTTCGGAAGGCCTTATCTTATGTGATGTTTTTAATTGTTTATAGTTCATGGTCCGACTGGGGACTTGTCCCAAATTCAGGCAGATGTTCTTTTCAGTTTAGTAGAGATTTCACAGACTTGTATTGGAAGGTTTCAAATCTTATTGAACTTATGCCCGTATTGTTTAGTTGATATGATAAGATTCCCATGTTTCCATTTTGTTTTTCCACATTTATATAGTATATGAATTATGCATATGATTTCTAGTTATAAGGGTTCTCGGGCCTTCATGGTTTGGGATGTCCGTCGCGGCCAGGGCCTCGATTCGGGCCGTGACAAATAGATTTTCTCATGGATTTTATGAATTATGTATAGTTTGATTTGAGGGTTTTTAATTTAATTTTTTTAAATGCTTTTTCCCATGATTATTATAGATTAATTATATTTGAATTATTTATTTGTACATGGTGCATGGGAATGGTGAATGAAATTAGGGGTACAAGGATTTCCTAAATTTGCAAACAATAAAAATAGGGGTACAAGGATTCCGCCATACTTGTGAATAATGAACTTAGGGTACAAGAATTTTCCAATTAATTGGACTTTGTTGTTGAAATTTATGTGAACTACAACCCACTTGCATAATCGATTTTGGAATATGAATAATCTTTTGGCTTGGCCTACTTTTTCTTAAAACTAATGCATTGCATAAATGACTAACGGATAATATAAGAATGATCTTGAAAACCTTGTGGGTTACATGGATTCCCCCAAGTGAATGTTTTATGAAAACATTGTAGGGTACAAAGGAATCCCCCAATTGATTTTAATGATGAAGTCTGTGGGTACAAAGGAATCCACAAAAGTGTTGGCTTAATGACGTCGCTTGCAAGCTATAGTTGGTATGACAATAACACCTAATAATGCCTTAACAATTGACTCCTTAAATTAATGGATGAGTTGTGTGTTTAATATTTTAAATTGGGCTTAAAGGGGGTAGTGTAGCTATTTGTAAAGATGGAGGTCCCGAGGGACCGATACTGGAAACTCATGTTTGCTGACATGAGGGTTGGTCTTAATGACTATGTGCTCATAGGGAACAAAGGAATACCCCAAGTGGATATATATACTTGTATCATGGTTGGCGTAGGGTACAAGGGAGTCCGCATCCTTCCATGATATCTTCAGTTCATGCGGCTAACACGCACTGGGGCCCAAAAAGGGGGTTGCAATTAGACCTATTTAGTCCGTGGGTATTTATGATAGTCAAGCTACACAATCCAGGATAACATTTTAAAGTTCATGCTAAACCTTGTTCCTTCTCCTATCATTATGAATATATATATATATATATATATATATATATATGCGTATATATACACACATACTATCATGTCTTAAACTAGGGCCCCGACCGTGACGACATCTAGAGCCATTATGGCCTGAGCCTTTTTATTCTCTTCCTGGAAATCATGCACATCATTCAAACAGTAAAAAGAGATGCGAAAGTTTCAACATACAAAAACATGGTCAATATTATAATTTAACTGAATGATCTAAAATAAATTTCATAAAACTCTAATAGTATCTAAGATTAGTCTGCGATATCTGTAATACATAGGAACCAATGTCTTATCTAAAACTGGGACAAGGCCTCCAGTAGACCATAATAGAAGAAAACAACAAAATTTGAAAATTAGACCTTCTAGAATAGAGAAGACTCACCAACTGCAACTTCTGATGCACTCAATCCTATTTCTGGATGGGACCTGGGACTGTGCCTCAGATCCTGAGATAAAGGGGCTCAATACATATGTACTAGTATGCAGAGTAATCCAAAATCAAAATACAACATTTACACAACATAGGTGATAGCTTTTATATAAATAGTGTCACAAAATAATTTAAAAGTACATGGGCATAGTAGGATGAGTTTACAAACACATTTATTTCCTTTGTATATCTATTTACTTTTGTATTATTAAGCTAGATGGTACACCCTACAAATTCATGTTTAAACAGACCACCAAATCTCAGTTTGCCGCCAAGCTTAGAGTTCTAGTGAGAGAAGAGCACGTAAGATCACAAAGCAGCGGGTCAAATTTCCCAATCAATTTAGCATGTCGTGGTTGGGAACTAGATCACAAAGCAGGGCTCCTAACCATGGTCCTGAATTGGGATGGCATCATACAAGGTACACAAGATCACATAGCATGGTACTATAGTCCCGTGTCAACAAATCACGGTTTCCAGCATAGAGTCTCCTGACTTATGCTTTCTTCGGGTAACCATCCAAATCATATTAGTCTAATTTTAGCTCATTACAAGAAAACATACATTATGTTCACAACCACCTTTTATTTTTCTTTCAATGGCAATTTCTCAATAGGGTATCGTCATACCCCTAACTTGCAAGTCATTTATAGCCCACCATTTTACAGCCTTTCGCATACCAATCATTCAACACATACATATTGATTATCAAAACCTTAAAACTTAGGAAAATCATCATTTGTTTAAAAATTAGCCATCAACATTGGTTTAGCATAAGTCTATTATTCCAAAAGGGTTCTTAAACCATGCTTTCAATAGTGTACAATTCAATACCATACAAGTACATAAATATCATCATAGATTTAAAGGATTCACAATTTATATTCAAAACCATCCTTCAAGTTGAAAGTACATGTTTATATATATGAAATCATAAATCAAGGTTATGAAAAGAACTCCCATGACCATTAGATACCTTCATCAAACTATGTTCATAATACATTCTTTTAAAACAAATTCTCTAACTCACCACATGTATAGATACTTATAAATTTTGAAACTTTGTAAAAAAAAGATTTCGTAGAAAACACATTCCCATGATATTAGGCCAACCCCACATACCTTAAGTAGTTTAATTTGAAAATTGGAACTCCAATATTGACACTTTTCTTGAATTCTTGATCTTAGAGTATGGACTCTTAATCTTTGGAAGGGAGGTTAGGGTTTTAGTTCTTAAGAAATTTGAGTAAAAATGAGTATACTATGCCCTAAAAATGCTTTAATCATCAGTTAATATGATTAGGAATAATAGGGAAAAGATGAGACTGCCCTCAGACTTAAAAGTTGCAAAAAAATCCAGATTTTGAAGCTTACCATTGAGTGGGATTGGTCCCACCGCAATAGCACCACTGAGCGGGCTAATAGCAGTGACCCTACCTTAGGAAGACTATAATTTGAAGGTTTACCGCTGAGTGGTATTGGCTTCACCGCTATTGCACCGTCAAGCGGTGTAATCTCGGCAACCCACTGCCTTCCACGAAAAATGCTATAACTTTTCACTCGGTTATCAAATTTAAGAAAAAAATTTATTGTTGGAAAGAAAACTCATAGACCTTTCATTTAATACATAGTAGACCCTCTAATGCGATATGTATAAGAATTTATGGTAGATTGAAGTCGACCGTAGTTTAGATACTCAGTACACTCAATCGATAAGAAAGCTTTTAACTCGTTTTTTAGTTAAGGGACCTATATGATCTCAATTAATGCTCAAATATATTCCTACACTACATAATTGATTAACACACTAAATTTGTATAGGAATTATTGGTCTTTGGAACCTTTACACATAGGAATGGCAATTTATGTTCTATCCCAAATTACGTTTTTTTACATTATCTCCCTTGGGATCATTCATCCCCGAATGATGACTCGGGATACAACAAGAATGATTTCAAGAACTAAGTGGAAGAAAAGAAGTAGTACATGATTTGTACCTTTTAAATTATCACTCCTGGCTTCGAAAAGAGTCAGGTACCTCTCACGCATATCATCTTCTAACTCCTAATTAGCTTTCTCAGCTTTTTGATTCCTCCACGCACCTTAACTGAAACTATTTCCTTACTCCTCAACTTCCAAACTTGTCGATCCAAAATGGCAATGGGTCTTATTTATACGACAAGGAGTCTATCACATTGGTCTTCTCTATAGGTAATACTAGGGAATGATCTCCAATGCATTTCTTCAATATGGGCACACGGAATACTGGATGAATAGAAGCTAGGCTTGCGGGAAAATCTAACTCATAGGCAACCCCACCGATCCTCTTCACAATTTGATATAGTCCTATGTAACGAGGACTAAGCTTACCTTTTCTTCCGAATTGCATGACTCCCTTTTTAGGGAGACTTTTAAAAACACCTAGTCAACATCCTCGAACTCTAGTTCCCTTCTCCTATCATCGGCATAGGATTTTTGAAAACTCTGAGCTGTCTTAAGTCGCTCTCTAATGATCTTGACCTTCTCCTTTGCTTGATGAACAAAGTAGGCCTAACTAGCCGGGTTTTACCCATTTCATACCACCCAATTAGTGATCTACATCACCTCCCATAAAGTGCTTCAAAAAGAGCCATCTAAATACTAGCATAGTACCAATTGTTGTAGGCGGACTCTATCAAAGGAAAATGATCTACCCAAATACATTTGAAGTCAATTGCACATGCCCTCAACTTATCTTCAAGGGTCTGAATGGTGCGCTCAGCTTGCCTATCAATCTGAGGGTGGAAAGCAGTACTCAGGTTACTTGGGTACCTAATCCCCTCTAAAAAGACCACCAAACTGTAAAGATAATTACGTACCTCGATAGGATATAATGGATACTATTTCCCATGCAAGTAAATTATTTCCTCAATATACAACTTGGCATAATCATCTCCCAAATAGTTAGTCCTCACTGGCTGAAAGTGAGCTGACTTGGTCATCCGGTCCACAATCACCCTAATGGAGTCAAATTTGTTTGGGGACTTTGGATGCCCCATGATGAAATCCTTATTGATCATATCCCATTTTCACATAGGCAAAGCTATTTCTTGGGAAGTACCCCCTGGTCTCAAATGTTCTACCTTGACTTGTTGTCAATTCAAGCACTCAGAAATAAAATCAGCAATATCGTGTTTCATATTGTTCCACTAGTAAATAACCTTCAGGTCATGATATATTTTAGCAGAGCCTGGGTGAACAACATACCTCAAAGTGTGTGCCTCATCAAGAATTCTCTCTCGCAAAACATCCACATTCGGCATATATAACCTACCCTGATACCTCAAAATCGCATCACCTCCAATTTCAAATGCCATCACCTTCTGTTGACCCACATCTTTCTTAATTTGCAACAAGATGGGATCTTTAACCTACTTTTCCTTCACTTCAGCATATAGGAAAGATTTAGCTATCTCATGAACAAATACTCCTCCATATTTGGAGTCCAGAAGTTGAACCCCTAGATTCGCAAGTCGATGAATATCTTTCACCATTTCCCTCTTTCCGTTCTCAACATCAGAAAGACTGCCCATTGACAAATTCCTTAGGGTGTCGGTCACCACATTCGCCTTGACCGTATGATAGTGCAGGCTCATGTCATACTCCTTTAGTAGTTCCAACCATCGCCTTTGCCTGAGATTCAGTTCTTTCTATGAGAAAACATACTATAAACTTTTGTGGTCAGTGAATATATCAACATGTACACCATACAAATAATGACGCCATATCTTAAGTGCGAACACAACTGCTACTAACTCCAAGTCATAGGTGGGGTAATTCCGCTCGTGCACCTTCAACTGCGTAGATGCATAAGCTACCACCTTACTATGCTGTATTTGTACACATCTAATTCCTACCCGGGATGCATCACAGTAAATGACATTGTATCTTCGGGAAGAGTCAAAATAGGCTCGATAGTCAACTTATCTTTCAATTTCTCAAAACTATTTTCACATAAGTCAAACCACATGAATTTCACCTTTTTCCGCATCAACTTGGTACGTGGAGCAGTTATGGAGGAAAAACTTTCTACGAACCTTCTGTAATACCCTGCCAAACCCAAGAAGCTCTGGATGCCGGTTGGAGTTATGGGTCTAGTCCATTTCCTCACTGGCTCAATCATTTGGGGATCCACCTTAATTCCCTCACTAGACATAATATGCCCCAAGAAAGCAATATCACTAAGCCAAAATTCACACTTGGAAAATTTTGCATACAATTATGATCTTTTGGGGTCTGAAGGATGAATTAGAGGTGACTGACATGATCTTCGTCATTCTTGGAGTAAACTAAGATGTCTCGATGAAAACTATAACAAACAGGTCTAGAAACTGATAGAACACCCTATTCATTAGGTCCATGAAAGCTGCAGGGGCGTTGGTCAATCAAAAGGACATGACTAAGAATTCATAATAGCCATATCGAGTTTGGAAAGATATTTTGGGAATGTCAGCCTCCCTAACCTTCAACTGAAGATGCCCCGAACAAAGGTCGATTTTAGAGGAATATTTTGTACCTTAGAGTTGATCAAACAAATCATTAATTTTGGGAAGAAGGTATTTATTTTTAATAGTAACCTTATTTAGCTGACGGTAGTCTATACATATACAGAGGGAACCATCTTTATTAGGCACAAAGAGTACAGGTTCACCCCAAGAAGAAACACTAGGACGAATAAAGCCCTTATCAAGAAGATATATTAGCTGTTCTTTCAACTCTTATAATTCTACAAGAGCCATTCTTTATGGTGGAATAAAAATAGGCCGGGTGTCCGACAATAAGTCAATGCCAAAATCTATCTTCCTATCACGTGGTATCCCTGGGAGGTCATCGGGAAAGACTTCTGGGAATTCATTAACTACAGGGATAGACTGTAAGGAAGGACTTTCAACACTGGAATTGTTGACCCAAATAAGATGATATTAGTTGCCCTTAGAAATAAGCTTATGGACTCTGAGATACAATATGAATTCCCCCTAGGTGCCATAGAATACCCCTCCCATTCTGCCACTGGCTTATTCGGGAAGGGAAAAGTGATTTTTTGGGTCCTACAGTCTAGTTTGGCATAACACAAATGAAGCTAGTCCATTTCTAAACTAGAATAAAAGTCAACCATATCAAGATTTATAAGATCTACCATAGTATCACGATTACAGACAGACAGAAGATGATTTTTATACACCCTTTTAGCCACAATAAAATCACCAATATGAGTGGAAACAAGGAAAAGTTCCATAATTACTTCAGGATCAAACCCAAAATTGACTGCCACATACGGGGTCACATAAGACAAGGTAGACCCTGGGTCAAGAAACACATACATATTGCGGGAGAAGATTTGCATCATACTCATGATGACATCTGGTGAAGCCTTTACATTCTTACAATTGGACAAAGCGTACAAACGGTTGCTACTGCTCCTGGTAGCTAAAGTAGCACCCTTAGGAGGAGGAGCTGTGGAGGTGTCTTGGGACTTAGCCCCCTGTATTACCTCCGGCTAAAGGGAAATCTCTCTAAATATGGTTCCCTGGGTAGTTCTTCCCACAGATACTACAATGGGGAAACAACTAAGTGGGCTATGTCATGCTTCCATGGGAATGGATGTCCTACATTCTCTAACTACTATTAGCTTGAGGATTAAAGGGTCGCTGATCATGTGGAGGTCTAGGCACTGGGGCACTATCCAAAGGCTGTGCATTACCTTAAGTATTTTTCTTTGACCACCTATTACCCTAATTTCCATCCTAAAGCTGATTGTAGTACTGATCTGCAGAACTGACCCTCTTGGCCTGCCTGTATTTCTATCTGGCCTCAGCCAGTCTCTTTTTCTGCTCTTTAATTTGTTGTATAGGTATGGACAGCCTGGAGAAGTCCATATCTCTATTAAACATTGCTCATTTTCACTCCAACACTAAGTCATCTAAAAGACCAGATGCAAACTTCCTCATACGGGCCCTTATATTTCCCTCCAAGTTTAGAGAATAACGGGATAACTGATTGAATTTTAGGGTATACTTCTTGATACTCATCTTCCCCTATTTCAAGTTCATAAACTCTTCAGCCTTGGGATCCCTCAACTCCTGGGGAAAGAATTGGTCTAGGAAAGCTTCCACAAATTTAGCATATACAGAAGGCTCAACATTATTTCTCCTCGAATCTTCCAATTCATTATACCACTAATTTTCCACCACTTTCAGCTGATAGGCCACTAGTTCAACCTCTTCCACTTTATCCGCATGCATAACCCTACAAATTTTCTCTATCTCATTCACAAACTTTTGTGGGTCCTCAACTATTGTACTCGTAAACTTAGGCAGGTTCAGTCTCATGAACTAGCCCACCTATGTGGTCTCGGATGCACTAGATATAGACCCAATATCTTTCGACCGTTGAGCCTATCAAGCCACCAACTTGCAATCATATACATCAACTATCTAAACTCAGTATTTGATACCTCTTTCTGGGGAGGTTGGGTGGGGTTAGTCCTAGAACGGGAAGCCCTAGGTGCCCTGGGTGGGCTGGTCTGAATAGGAGGGACTCTCAGAGTAGCAACAAATTCAGGAGTGTGATCCTTATTTCGTGTCCTCATCCCATGGGTAGGGCGAAAATCCTCATCTTGGGAATTATGTTCATTGGAGCGATGGGGAGGCATGATAGCTTTCTGAAATACAAAAATATCATTGGTTAGAGGACCTTCAGACTCTATAATACGAACTAAATCACCAAAGAAGGGAGACATTCCTAAATGCCTTGTAGGCTCCTACTTATAAGTGTGGCGGGCTACACACCCATAAATAGGACTCTACCCGACATAATTTTGCAGACACCCTGGGACCATAAACCATGCTTTGATACCAAGTTTTTCACAACCCAAATTGGGCCCTTGCCATGCGGGCATCCCAAACCATTATGGCCTGAGACCTTTTATTTTTTTCCTGGAAATCATTCACATCATTCAAATAGTATAAAGAGATGCAGAAGTTTCAACATACGAAAAAATGTTCAATATGATAATTTAATTGAATGATCCAAAATAAATTTCATAAACCCCCAACAGTATGTAACATCAGTCTGCGACATCTCTAATACATAGGAACCAATGTCTTATCTAAAACTGGGACAAGAACCCAGTAGACCATAAACAGAAGGAAACAACAAAATCTAAAAATCAATCTCTAAAATAGAGAAGGCTCACTAACTGCATCTTCTGACGCACTCAAGCCTATTTCTGGAAGGGACCCTGAGACTGGGCCTCAGATCCTGAGATAAAGGGAGTCAATACATATGTACTGGTACATAGAGTAATCCAAAAACAAAATACAACTTTTACACAACATAGGTGAGTAGGTGAGAGATTTTATATAAATAGTATCACAAAATAATTTTAAAGCACATGGGCATAGTAGGATGAGTTTACAAACTCATTTCTTTTCTTTGAATCTCTATTTAATTTTGCATTATTGAGATAGATGGTACACCCTACAAATTCATGTTTACACATACCACCAAATCTCAGTTTGCCACCAAGCTTGGAGTTCTTCTGAGGGAAGAACACATAAGATCACAAAGTAGGGTGTCAAATTTCCCAATCAATTAATTATGTCATGGTTGAAAAAATGATCACAAAGCAGGGATCCTAACCATGGTCCCGAATTGGGATTAAATAATACAAGGTACACAATATCACATAGCAGGTACTATAGTCCCGTGTCAATAAATCACGGTTAACAGCATAGAGTCTCCTGACTCGTGGTTTCTTCAGGTGACCATCCAACTCACATTAGTCTAATTTTATCTCATTAAAATAAAACATGCATCATGTTCACAACCTTGTTTTCTTTTTCTTTCAAGGGCAATTTCTCGATGGGGTATTGTCATACCTCTAACTTGTAAGTCATTTATAGCCCACAATTTTATAGCCTTTCGCATACCAATCATTCAACACATACATATTTAATATCAATACCTTAAAAATTAAGAAAATCATCATTTTTTTAAAATTATCCTTTAACATTGTTTTAGCATAAGTTTATTATTCCAACAGGGTTCTTAAACCATGCTCTCAATAATGTACAATTCATACCATACAAGTAGATAATCATCATGGATTTAAAGGATTCACAATTCATATTCAAAACCATCCTTCAAGTTCAAATCACATATTTATATATGTGAAATCATAAATCAAGGTTATGAAAAGAACTCCTATGACCATTAGATACCTTCATCAAACTATGTTCACTATACATGCTTTTAAAACAAATTCCCAAACTCACCACATGTATATATACTTATAAATTTTGAAACTTTGTAAAGAAAAAAGATTTAGTAGAAAACACATGCCCATGAGATTAAGAGAATTCCACGTACCTTAAGTAGTTTAATTTGAAAATTGGAACTCCAATCTCAACACTTTTCTTAAATTCTTAAACTTAGAGTATGGACTCTTAATCTTTGAAATGGAGCTTAGGGTTTTTGTTCTTGAGAAGTTTGAGTAAAAATGAGCATACTATGCCCTAAAAATGCTTTAATCATCATTTAATATAATTAGAAATTGTAGGGAAAAGATGAGATTGCTCTTAGACTTAAAAGTTTTAGAAAAATCCCAATTTTGAGGCTTACCGCTGAGTGGAATAGGTCCCTCCGATATAGCACCGCTGAGCGGGCTAATAGTGGTGACCTACTTCCTTAGAAAGACTCCAATTTAAAGGTTTACTACTGAGCGGAATCAGCTTCACTGCTATGATCTCAATTCATGCTCAACTATATTTTCCTATACTACATAATTGATTAACACACTAAATTTTCATAGAACTTATTGGCTTTTGGATCCTTTATGAATAGGAATGGCGATTTACGTTCTAGCCCGAATTGCGGGTTATTACACATACATATATACATTTATGTATGTATATGCACTCATGTGTAATTGCGTATTAATTTTTGAATTGGTTTTGGAATGACGATATTATTTTATCCCCTTATCCCTGAGTTACATATTAGCTCTCAACCTGCTAACCATCTCCAGAAGTTGTATCCTCACGTGATGGAGGACACGAAGATACTTCTGCTTTTTCTACTTAGTGGTTAGGTGATCATTGGATAGCTCATGAGTCATATTAAAGTAGTGATCTTTCGTCATTCGAAAGACCCTCATTTCGTGACTTTGGTTTTATTTTATCTCAGACTGTTTTATATTATGAGATACAATAACTTTCCTAAAATCCCCTGATAAGCACACACATTTGCTGGTAGATCATTGGGTCCTTGTTCATTCATGTAGATATGGTCATTATACTCCTTAGTAGTCAACTTTATGTTTGTATCTATAGGTGTGTTAGCTAGTTTAGCTACACCAAATCTCAGTTCAGACACAAGTTCTAATGCATATTTCCTATTGGTGCATCAGTATACCTTCTTTTGATCTTCCAAATTTAATACCCAAGAAAAATCTGAGTTCACCTAGATCTTTCATCTTGAAGGCTTGTTGCATCTTGCCTTTTATATCTTTAATTAGTCTTAGAGTGTCTCCTGTGATTAACATATAATATACATTGACTAGGACAATGGTAATACCTTTACTATTGTGCTTTATGTATAAAGAATGGTCTTTTTGACTCTGCTTGAATCCTATTTTCATTAGAGCTTCAGATAACTTGGCAATCAATTGCCTGGGAGCCTGCTTGAACTCATATAGGGATTTCAAGAGTCTACACACAGGTTTCTTCCCCTGGATCTTGAATCCTGTGGAAGATCCATGTAAATATCCTCATAAAGATTACCTTGTAGGAAAGCATTGTGTACATCCATTTGATGTATGTCTACTATTTTTGAGTTGCAATAACAAGAATTGTTCTCACTGTTTTCATCATAACAACACGTGAGAATGTCTCTTGGAAGTCTATTCCCTCTTGATGACTATAACCTTTGGCAACCAACCTAGATTTAAATCTTTTTACCTCAATAATGGCTTTGTATTTTACTTTGAAGATCCATTTATAGCCTATAGGTTTCTTTCCTTCATGTATAATAGTGATCTCCCAAGTTTGATTCCCTTCAAGTGAATCATTCTTATTCTTCATTGCTTTTATCCATCTAGGATCTTCCATAGATTTACTGTAGTTGGTAGGTTTAGTAGTAGTAGATCCTTTTTCTATGCATGCCTAGTAATTAAGAGATAGTTTTTCATAACTCAGGCATTTACCCAAAGCATAGGGTGCTTCCCGATGAATGTTTAGGGACATAAAATCCTTTAGCCATAAGGGAGCCTTTCTTTTCTGGTAGTCCTTCTTACAGGTTTTGGTACTTGTTCCTCAGCTAGAGGTATGTCTGTAGTCTGATCCTGAGCAACCTGCATCTTTGCAATTTGTTCTTGCAACATATGATCAGCAGTTTCATTTGATGTTGGTTAAGCAGTTGATGTATCTTGTGAGTGCCTAATATGTTGTGTATCCATATCTTACCAATGCACTAAGATCTCATTCAGCTTAGCAGGTATAATATGTTGAGATTCAGGGAGTCTTTCTTTGAAAGGGAACATATCTTCTCTGAAGATGACATCTCTATAGACAAAGAACACCTTGTTAGTATGATCATATGTAGATAGCCTTTCTGAGTTTTAGAGTAGCCCATTAAAATACATTCTCTAGTTCTAGGTTGTAGTTTATCTTTTTGTTGAACTATTTTAGATTAACATAAACAACCTAAAGTTCTCATATAATTGATGTTAGGTTTCTTACAATATAGTTTCTTATATTGAGATATATTTTCTAATATAGTAGTAGGCAGCCTGTTAATGATATAGATAGATACTTTGACACACAGACCCTAGAATTTTATAGGTATTTCACCTTGAAATCTTAGGGCCATAGTCACTTCTAAAATGTGTCTGTGCTTTGTTTCATCTACTGCATTCCATTGAGGGTTGTAGGCACATGATGTTTGATGGATAATGCCTAAATTTGTGAACGAATTATGACATACTGAGTTTACAAACTCAGTTCCAGTATCAGACCTAATGATTTAAATGTTTTTATCAAATTGAGTCTTAACAAACTGAATAAATTGAGAAATTGAAACACACACATCAGACTTAAGCTTAAATAAGTAGATCCAAGTAATTCTAGAGTAGTCATCAACCATTGTTAAGAAATATCTATTTACTTTGAACTTTATAGGACCCTATACATCTATGTAAAATAAATCAAAGATGCTAGAAGTCTTAATACATGTAGTAGGAAAAGAAATTCTGACTTCCTTAGCATATGGACAAACTGCACACTCAGAGATACTACTGGTTGATATACTCTTATCTATGGATAGGATTCTTTTGAGTACATTAGTTAAGGCATAGCCTAGTATTTTATGCCATAACACTATATCTAGCTTATCAATATCAATACCAGAATCACAAACAGAACTAGAGACAAAATCCGTAAGTATAGTAGGTCTTTGAGTAATCATCTCAGCATCATTCTTAGTAGTGAAATTAACAAAGATATATAATCCATCAGCTTCTCTACCAATTCCCTTAACCTTCCTATTGTAAATATCCTGAAACACACATAGATCAGGAGAAAAAGCAATAAGGCAGTGTAATTCTTCAGTAAGTTTAGATACTAAAAGTAAATTGAATTTAAATCGAGGTAAGTGAAAGACATTAGTAATAGTGTCCTGTTTAAACACATTACATGCCCCAACATGAGTAACCAGAGATATATCTCCATTTGGTAGGTATACTCTCTTTGGCACATCAATGGTGGTTATAGATGTCTGAACTAGAGCACTGAGATCTGCAACCATGTAATTGGTTACACTAGTGTCTATAATCCATGGAACCTTATAGGTGGAGTCTATTGACTCTACCATTTTACTCGCAGCATGAGTTGAATACTTTATCTTGTCTTCTTTGTTTAGTAAGTGCAGGATCTGAGCATATTGTTCATTAGTAAAGAAGCATGAACTTGGCTGGTGTGCAGATCCTTCTATCATGGATATGATAGCAATTATAGTTCTAAGATCTTGAGTCCTTATAGATTGAATGACCCGTATCACTCGTCCTGCATTCTCACTTTCAGTACTACATGTTGTATTTGCACTTGAACTAGATCCAAATCTTTTCTTAAACTTGAAATCAGCAGGGTAACCTACTACTTTTCAGTAATTTTCTCTTGTGTGACCCTATTTTTGCATATTTCACAGTATAATATTTGATTCCTTTTTTGTTGTTTGTGTTGTTGACCTCCTCTCGTGAATGTTGATTCATTTTATCTAGAATAAGGATCATTTCCTATTGAGAACATAGCTGACTTATATCCAGTTGATGTAGGATTAGACCCAAGAATACCAACAGTAGATCCTATAAACTTTTGACTCTCATCACTGATCACCATAGCACATTTTTGGTTAATGTTTGGGAGAGGATTCATTAACAAAATTTGACTTCTTTCCTGTCCATACGATTCATTTGAACCCATCAAGAACTGAAATAACTTAGGTTTTTGAAGATGAGCCACATAGTCTTTTGAAGTCTCACAACTGAATCCTGGGATAGGTACTAATGCCTCAAACTCTTCCCACAAATCTTTCAATCTAGAATAATAGAGAGATACTGAAGGTGTTACTTGAGATAAGGTAGCAATTTCTTTATGAAGATTGAAGGTTCTTGAGCCATCCACCTTGTTGAACCTCTTACAAAGATCACTCCATACAACCTGTGCACTGGTAGCATACATAATTCCTCCAAGTAGACTTTTAGCTACAACACTCATGATCCAAGACAGAACAATTGCGTTTACTCTTTCCCAGTGGTTCCCCATTTCAGGAGGAGATTTATCTTTAGAACAAGAACCATCTATCATTCCTAACTTGTTCCTTCCTAACAATGATAATCTCATAGATGTAAACCACATTGAAAAGTTTTCAATTCCAGTAAGTTGAAAGGAAATAATCTGCAAGCCACTTACATCTGAGGGATTCAGAAATAGTGGATGATTGTTGTCAATCCCAAAACAATTTTGGGCTCCAGTTACTCCACTGGCAGAGCTTGTAGACTCCTCAGCATTTGCACCATTATTAGAGGGAATCACCATTGTTGAGAGTTGGTTTCTTGAGATTCTTGAATTCTACTATTGTGCGAGATTTCTATGGTGTTGAAGTTAGTAGATTGCGGAAGAAAACACTAAACAACAGCATAATCAGATAGAGATCGGTGCCCTGATAACAGATTTTATGAGGAGGAAGAAGAAAGAAGAAACTGTAAAGAGGAAGAAGAGAAGTAACTTTTTTCATTGATTGAATCTTATTGTTCTATTTTTTACATTCACTAAGTGGACTATATATATAGTCATATTGAAGGATCTAGAAGCTAACAAATTAACGAACTCATAAAAACTCCACTTCATAGAGTTAGTTAGTCAACTTCCTGAAATAGTCAACTAACTTCCTGAAACAGTTGTCACTGTTTCATTGGATTCATCCATTTGTGATGAGCTCGATCTCCTTTCAATATTGTGGAGCCTCGTAAATCTTGCTCAGATGGGAGAAGAATATTTCTTTTATTCTAAGAGCAACTTTAGAAAACCGTTCTTTTCCAATAAAAAGTTAAAAAATATTTGTTGATCCATCCACTTTCAACTAGATATCTCTGACCAGAAAGCACGAAGAGTACAAACAAGGAACAATCATTGGCATAAAAAGCTTTAGGCTTTTGACTCGACTGGTTAACTTTAGCTCGAAACCTGTGTCTCTCCAGTGCAGGAATGTCCTTTCTCAGCTTCTATACTTTCCTGAATGAAGCAACAAAAGGACAATCTTAATATAATGTAGATCAGAAACATTTTCCATCATACCGAACACAGCCTGTGTGTTCATCTTTCTTGTAAAATAATTTGAGCATTTAATCCAAAGAAGAAAGAAAAAAGAAAAACAAAGGGTGTGTTTCATATGAAGGAAAATATTTTCTCGGAAAATGAGAAACCTGAAAGTTAATTAGCACATCACCTGAGATGCTGTGGAAGTCATAGATTATATGGTCGGAAATGCTGCTCTGAATTTGATTTGAAGCTGTCGTCATCCCACTCCAGTTTGTTCCACCATTCTGATTCTCCTTTTATTAGTTTGATGTTGTTGGAGGATTGAAGAGAGAGCGGCAACTTCCTTATTCCAGTGCAACCTATAACCATAAGTTGTTCCAGGTGTTCCCACATACTCGGTGGCTCCCCAAACGTTCCTAATTTTGGTAAGGACGTCAACCATAATTTCCGAATTCTTGGAATTTCTGAATCTACAGGTGTTGCCTGATCACTTGAGCTGCATTGCACAAATAACTCCGTCAGCTGTTTACAATCGCTAATTGTAATTTCTTCCAAGTGCTTGGGTGCACAGAAAGCTCCATCAACGTTGAAAAGACATGTTAAACTATGACAATTGGATATGCTCAGTCGGCGTAACTTGGAAAATCTTAGACCCAGAAGTTGAGTACTGAAATCAGAAACACTCTTTAAATAATGTATCCAGTCAATCGAGAGATATTCCAGATTAGGCAAAGGGTCAAACTCTCCAATTCTTCGTTTCCATGGGGTGAAATTACAATAACATCTCTCAATATATAGTGATTTTAATCCATGAAAAGTGTCGCATGCAATAACACTCCTGAGACCCATGCATCCATCCAAGTATAATTCTGAAGCAAAATGCAACATGCCTGAGAGCTCTCCGTTACTGAAGATTTCACAGTTGGAGACGCCTATACTCCTTGATGACTTATTAATTGATGCATAAATTGAAGTTCTGCTAACTTCAATATAAAATCTTTTCAATCTTTTCATCCAGGTGTGGTGTCCTTTGGAAATTGATGATCTATCCAATTTAATAAAAAGAGAAGTCAGCTTGGGTAGAGATGATATCTCATCAAAAGAAGTTGATCCAACACGGCTACCCTTCATATTTAACATTTCAATGCTAGGCAATTTGAGGAAAAATCCTTGGTCAATGCTCTTCAGATCTGCTCCAGACAGATTTAATAGCCTCAGATTTGTCAACTTGTCCATTCCTTGCGGCAGATAATGTAACAATGTCTCATCACAATCGAGCAATTGCAAATTGCAGAGATTACCAATAGGTGGTAACTCTTTCAAAATGTGGCAACGCTGTAATATTAGAGCACGTAGTTGACATAAACTATTGATGGAAGAAGGCAGTGCTCTAATACTGGTGTGGCTCAGATTCAGAACTCTTAGGGATGGAAATGCCAAAAAGAATTCCTGGGGAATACTCTCAAGGCGATAATTGTCTTGCAAAAGTAAAGATGTGGTGTCTGGGCATTTCGGGAAGCAATCAGGTAGACATTCAATTCCATTGCTTGCGAAAGATATTCTCTTGTCAGAAATTGATAATTTAATATGTGATATCTCAGTCAACCCAATTCCAGCTTGAAAAACAGAAGTGTGTTCATCTCCAAAAGTATTAGCTATCCATCTAGCAACATCAAAGATCACGTCGTGCATCTTCACTGAATCCGGCCAATGGGTTTCTAACAAACAGGCATCCTTTAGACTCTCAACCATTTTGATTCCCCTGTTGTAGGCTTTCTCATAGGTGTCATCTTCACCAAGAATTCCTTCTGCCCACCAGCAATGAATGGCATCATCTATTGGAATAGCTGCTGGATATAAGGAGCAATACAAGAAACAACTTTGAATATCCCGAGATTCTAAAGAATCATAACTCCACTTGATGACACTATAAACCTTATCTTTTACATTTTTGTTGTAAGGTTCAGACCTTCTAAGTGAATCCAAAGCATCTTCCCAGAGCTCGACCCTTGTCTTCCCTATCATAGACGTCCCAATAACAGTAATTGCTAACGGCAAACCACCACACTCTCTTGCAATTTTTTTTGCCAATGGTTGAATATTCTCCAAATTGGCACTATCTCCCGCATTTTTGACAAAAAGTTTCCAAGATTCATTCTCCTTTAATGTGGTGACATTCATTTCGATGTTTGTCCTCATTTGCTTACAAACATCCAAAAAACGAGAAGTTATAATGACCTTCCTTCTTGCGGGATATTCAGGTTGGGGCACACCTACATCATCCAAATTTATAGCTTCCCAAACATCATCTAGTATGAGAAGGAAACTCTTTTCTTCCCCGAGCCTTTGACAGATTTTGCTGGAAATGCTTTTGTCACTTCCCTCTTTGTCTACCTTTAGAATTAATCTGCTGGCAATTTGTTCTTGAATCTTTCTTATGTCTATTGGAGGTTTGGGCACGGTAACCCATATCACAACCCCAAAAGACAGTTTGGAACCTGACACATTCTTTATGAGCTCATTGTTTAGATTCTTCACCAAAGTAGTTTTCCCAACTCCTCCCGTACCCCACACACCGATGATGCATACCTGAAAGTATTCGAACATTTAGAAAACTAGAGAAACAAGGATGTAGGAGGCTTTGATCACTTGGTCATAATTTCTTCCTCTCAAATTTGTTAAAACTAATTGTCAAGCCTCTTAAGTTTCTAGGCTTACAATGTCCAAAGGGAAAAACTCAAATATGCTACCAAACTATTATAAATCTCTCATCTATGTCATCGGTTATAAGTTTGGCTCATCTATGTCATTGCCTTGAAAAGTTTAATTCATCTATGCCGCTGCCATTACAAAAAGGTTTATTCATGCCATTATTTTGCAATGTTGGTTTTACAAAATCATTTTTTACCATATGACCTGTTATTAGAAGCCCAGTCACTAAATCTAAATCGACCAATATTAATTAAAAACAAAATAAAAGATCAAATTCATTAAAATAAAACCCTACACAATTAATGTGTTTGATTTTAATTTTTAATGAGTCAAATTTTTACTTTAATGGTGTGGATCAATTTTTTTTTCAATGGTCCAATTTTTAATTTAGATTTAAGTAATGTTGGTTCATTTGAATTTGGTGATGTGGATCTCTAATAAGAGGCCACGTGGTAAAAATGATTTGCAAAACCACCGTTATAAAATAATGGCATGAAAGAACCTTTCTGAAATTGCAGTGATATAGATGCGGCAAACTTTTAAAAGCGGTGGCACAAATGAGTCAAACTTATGACGGAGGACATAAATGAGTCATTTCTAATTGTTCGATGGCATATTTAAGCCTTGACCGATACATTTCAAGTGAAGTACTTGGAATTATGCCAATAAATACATAACATGAATTTAAAGAGTTTGAACTAGTAATATGAGAAAAAGTAGAAAGCAAAAAGAGAATAATAAAGAATGAATGTAATTGTGATTTGGCAATATGATAAGTGGATAATTACAGCCCAATACTCATATTTACCAAATGTATATATTTTTTTACATGTAATTGCTAATGTAAATATTATATACATACCTATAGATTAAATATACAAAATTAGTGTATATATTTAGTAGATTTTGGTCATATTGGTAAATAAATTATGATTTGTTTTCTCTCTTATTCCTTCATTACACACATATTTTTATTCAAAATCTTGTTGGGGCTTAAGTGAGCAGAATGCAGAGAATCACTAAGTACCGCTACTGGTTACTGACACTTTCTTTGTGTAATATATGTTAATGTAGACACAAGTTTCATAGACGAGCAAACTACAAGCTAGGTTGCTTTATTCCAAAAGTTGATTTGGTGAGATCCTCCCTTGACCGTGAAGTTTATTTTCTTTTAGTAAGACATTTTTAGTCATTTTTTCAGCTTGTGTTTTGGCGATGGCAAGGAAATCTCTGTCTTGTGCAACTCCCCTTATATTTAAAGAATTATTTGGAGTAGAGTATTAGGTTAAGTTATTATGTTAACTTCACGTTGGTTATGTGATATTAAAATATAGGTTAGGACAGTCAAGTTGGTTTGCTGGATCAAGTTAAGGTACCAGATGTCAATCACGGCTTGGCAAAAAAACAGGTCGAGACATTAATCTACGTATAAGCTCCTTACGAGACGCAATAGTAACACAATATTTTTAATAGAATAAAACTATAATTTTGACTAAAAACCATTTGGACTATAAAATCTGATTAGACTTGAATTAGTGAAATTAACAACTATGTAATTATGCCAAATAACAACTATGTAATTATGCAACTATGTAATTATGCCAAATCACACCCAAAGTTGAAGATCATAGATGTGATTTGATGCCAAGTTTACGGACATGTTTATGTATTATGCCAAATATTTACAATTAAATCTTGGATTAATTCCAACATCACCTGATCATCTTCCAATAGTCGTAGGATTTTGTTGAGATTCCTTGTTGCTGCAGATTGACCTTCTATTGATGTTCCGGGTATGAACTCAACTTTTTTCATCTGGTAATTTTCTACCACCAAATTGGATCCAAAGTTTTTTCCGACCTCTATAAGTCTGCACTGTTGATCTCGGATGTTCTGTGATTGAGTGGAGATTTCTGAGCGAAGGCTGCATTTTGGACAGCATTTATATGAAAGCGTCTTAGCCGCTGCAATGATTTCCTGCATAGATTCCCATTCTTTCTCCAGCTCGTGAACATCTTCGATCCACTTGATAACATCTGGTTTTGGTTTATAGCCTTCTTCCTCTGCTCCTTCCACCGTCTCTTTTATCTCATCTCTAAACTTTGTTAGCTTCTCCATTTCATTCGTTAGATTTTCAATTTTTGATGAGAAACGGACAATATTTTCAATCCTAGGATAGATGCATTTAGATACAAGTTTTCCCACCTCAACAACAAAGCTACCTGCAACATTAATAAGTATTTCCATTGAACAACTCTTGAAGAAAAGAAAGAAAAAAATGATTCTTATCAGAATGCGAATACAGATGCTCTCAGAGATTATTAAGTGAAGCTAAACTGACTATTTTTTCTTTGTTTATGGCACTACTTAAGGAAATCATTAATTAGTTTTATATTATTTTTGTGGAGCCTCATAAATCTTGCTCAGATGGGAGAAGAATATTGCTTTTATTCCAAGAGCTACTTTAGAAAACCGTTCTTTTCCAATATTAAGTTAAAAATATTTGTTGATCCATCCACTTTCAACTAGAGATCTCTGAATCGAGATCCTGATTGGAGTTACTTCAGGTAGAAAACACTGCAAATATTAGATCGTTAGGCTAAATAAAAGAAGAATGATTTAATCTGTGATGAAGTTGCAAGATAAATATTAGTACAGTAACTTTGTCTTGGGGTAACTGGTAAAGCTGTTGCTACGTGACCAGGAGGTCACGGGTTCAAGCGTTGAAAACAACTTCTCGCAAAAATGCAAGTTAAGGTTGCGTACAATAGGTCCTTGTGGTCGGACCCATCCTCGAACCCTGCACTATGCATAGCTTTAGTTCACCAAGCTGCTTTTTTAGTAACTCTGTCTTTATTAACGCAGAATTCCAGGAAAAAAATTATTATGTTTTAAAACTGTTGTTGTGGAGTCTCTTCATTCTTGTGCAGATAGGAGAAGAATGATTCTTTTTATTTTAATATAAGTACTTTGGACAAGCTTTCTTTTTCCAACTATTTAATTGACAAAGCAAAAGTATAGGAAGGAAAAGAAGAAAAGGAATGTTGCCAGCAAGAGAGTTTCAGATTATATAAATGATAAAATAAGCACTACTTCTGCAATAATTCTTGAGGAATGAGTGAAGCAAGGGATTTCCGTATTTTTGCAAAGAAAAAGAAAAGAGAAGGCAAAGACAAATATTACTTAATTGAAAAATAAAAACATATAGGAAGGAAAAGAAGAAAAGGAAAGTCACCAGCAATTCGTGTGAAATTGCCACAAAGGACTGGTGTGTGTACTTGTTCAACTTTATACAAGTTCAAATGTCTACTTGTGCACACTCAAAGTTTGAAGGTATAAATGTGAGTTTAGGCCAAGTGAAAGGGCATGCTTCTGTATTATGCCAATGCTATAATAAGCAATAAGTAATTTTGCTTAGTTTCTCGCAATTTTTTTATTGTTATGCCCTTTTTATCATAGCTATTTCATAAGAACATGAAATGGTGATTGTGCAACGATACTTTGCTCAAACACAGAATGTAAGAAGTACTATTTGCTGGACCTCACTGTTTACGATGTTCCGTGCATTTGAGTGTAACAGTTTGTCAAAAAGGATTTGTACCTGATATAATGAGAACTATAGGAAGTTCCATCTTCAAGCTTAGTTGAGCTTCTTTGCCCTCATGTCCAGTCTCTGCACATAAGTCAAAATAAGAGACAATCAGTTAAATTAACATTTACGTCTGCCTCTCTTCAGGCATGCTTGTAACGTGGTCTTTGTGAACTTGGATTTGCCCTTTCGTCTGCCCGTTAAGAACCCTGTCAAAAGAGATCATGGTTGACGATGTAGAAACTAAGATTTCCAAGGTAAGCATACTGTATTTTGCCATTAGAAAATGTCAACTCTTGCATCATATTTGGTTCTATAAGTCAGGTTATATTTGAAGGAAGTTGGTTGGACTTTCTGTTAGCGGAAACATGAAATAAGAAAAAGAGAAACACATAAGATTTAATGCCGTTCGAATTCGAATGATCCTACATCCACCAGAGAAGAGCTGCCTTTATATTATTTACAAAGAAAGGGAAGAGATCCCAAATGCACCTAAAAGAATTTCTTTCTCAACTCTCTACTCTTACAATATATTTAACTATGAATTTTTGGGATGGTTTTACCCTAAAAACGTCCATCCTTTTATAGATTACAAAAACTTGGGCACCGAGTAACCAAACTTGGCCTCTAAGCGCAAAATTAAGAAAAGGAAGATAAATACAAAATTTGTCCTCCACAAATTTTTGCTTGCTCTCCAATTTTAATTCCTAACCAAGTAATTTGACATATGAAATTTCTTCCACATGGGTTTGACCCCACAAAGAAACCAAACCAACTCTTTCACTTTCAAACGGATCAAAATCCTTCATATTGAGGGACTAATGGAGATTTTCTTCTCGCAATGTATTAGTTACACATAGGTAAGGGATTAGAATTTGTTGTCAAACGAACAGGAGTAAGCAATATGATAAGAAAAAGGAAAACAAGATGAACACACACACAGATTTATGTGGAAACCCTTAACGGGAAAAACCATGGGCAAAGAGGGAGAACTTTACTATAATGGAGAGGAATACAATGAGGAGACGAAAGTTTCAATGACGTATATATTACGTCCAAAAACAACCCACTAAATGCGCTTATATAATACGTGTGTACAAATAAATTCTAAGCCCCAAAACATATAGGTTCATAATCTCAAACATAGGTCGCAACGCAAACTTTTCAGGGCAGGATCAACAAAATTTAGGTCACAAACTCTAACAATTTCCACCTTGACATGAATTCTAATTTAGAACTCAAATCCGTTTTGAGAAAACTATCCACCTTTTCCTCAAAATCACCTAAGGGCGTATCTTACCTGTTGATACCAACCAAGTCTAAGTAATGCTCAAACTTGGCACTTGGTAGTGTCTTGGTCATCATATTAGCAGGGTTATCATAGGTACTAATCTTGCTTACCGCAATATCACCATGAGCAATAATTTTACATACAAAATGATACCGAACATTGATGTGCTTTGTCCTCTCGTGAAACATCTGATCTTTTGTAAGGAAGATAGTACTCTGACTATTCCAAAAGATCATAGTAATATGTAAGTCTTTGCTAAGTTCACCAAACAGCCCCTTCAACCAAATAGCTTCCTAGCAAACCTCTGTAATAGCCATGTACTCTGCCTCAGTAGTTGACAAAGCAACTGTAATCTATAAAGTATCTTTCTAACTGATAACATAACCACCAATGGTGAAAATATAGCCTATAAGGGATCTTCTTTTATCAAATTCTCCTGTAAAATCAGAATCAACATACCCAACACTCTATCTCTATTTCACCCAAACTGCAAACAAACATTAGTAGATCCATGAAAGTATCTGGAAATCCACTAAACTGCTTTCCAATTTTCTTTATCAGGATTTACTATGTATCTACTAACTGCACTGACTGCAAATGATAAATCTGGTCAGGAACACACCATCGCATATATAAGACACCCAACGACACTATAGTATGGTACTCGAGATATATAGTAACAAACATCATCTATCTTTGGAGATAACATAGCCGAGAGTTTGAAATGAGCTGCCAATGGAGTACTAATAGTTTGGCATTTTGCATATTAAACCTGAGAAACACTTTCTCAATATACCTTTTCTAACTCAAGTATAACTTAGGCTTCTCTCTATCCCTTAGAATTTCTATGCCAAGGATCTTCTTTGTTGCTCCTAGATCTTTTATCTCAAACTCCTTACTGAGCTGGGCTTTGACTTTTATTATCTCTCTCATATCCTTTGTTGCTATCAAGATATCATCAACATATAAGAGAATATACATAAATTAACCATCACTTACCTCCTTGAAATAGACATAACTATCATAACTACTTCTCTAAACATATGAGAAGTCAAAAAAGAGTCAAACCTCATGTTCCACTATCTAGGCGACTATTTTAAGCCAAAAAGGGACTTTTTCAATAAGGATACATAGTCTTCCTTTCCTGAGACTACAAAATCCTCTGGTTGTTGCATATAGATGTCCTCCTCAATTTCTCTATGTAAGAATGCAGTTTTGACATCCAATTGCTCAAGCTCAATATTGTGCATGGCCATAATAACAAGCAAGGCTCGAATTGAACTATGCTTTACAACTGGAGAAAACACATCTTTGAAGTCAAAACCTGGAACCTGACTATAACCTTTATCAACTAGTTGCTTTGTACCTGGCATCTTCAACTCTCGATGTTCCTTTTTCCTTTAAATACCCACTTTTAAGAGACAACTCTCTTATTTTTAGGCTATCTCACTAAATCCCATGTTCCATTCTTATGATGTGATTCCATCCCCTCCTACATAGCAATCATCTATCAGCCAAAATCATCACAACTAACTATAATACTCAGCATTTTTTGGGCTAGTCTATGAACCATCGTGCTTACATGTATAAGATATAACCCAAGTGATTCCTATGTGAATATAAGTTTCATGATCTTAATACTAGTGTGTGAAGTGCTCTTGAGGTTAAAAATGTTCATAGGAATCATTTAGAGCCAAGTTGAGCTAAGATCTTTTGGTTCGTCCAAAATTTGATATTCAATTCTACAAGGGTCAACTTTAAACATTTATAACTATTTATATATATGGATTTTTTCATCTTAATACCCACCAAATTGTATATAATTGAATTAGCTTTCCAACGATACCAATTTTGCAAAACTCTGATAAGCAAGTAAAAGGTTATGCCATTTTTCGTGTGAGGCAGTACGCCAATGTGATCTTGGCGCATTGCGTCGACTGCACCTCGAAACAAAAAAATAACACGTATCCAAAGATATTTTACATGCTAATTCAATTCCAAAAGGTCTTAGGGTCACTTTGATAAATTTCTCTCACTTAAATCCGCCCATAACATCAAATTTCATTCCCCAAAAGCATTACATACATTCTCATTCATCTTTTCCTCTCCAAGAAAGCCCTATCCCCCTCAAGAACACCAAGAAACTCCATTCAATTTTTCTTTTAGATATTCAAGAATTCAATGTTTTCAATCCATGAAGCATAAACTTTAAGTCATCCTCTTCAAGAAAGAAACCAAAGAATTAAGCATCATAATTCAAGAATCCTAAGAAAGCATTCATGTCATCTCCTAGGGTTTCAAAGTCAAATTCATGATTTATTCAAGGATCCATCGAATTAAGGTATGTGGGAGTTCATCCATGGGTCCTCTTTCACTCATGAAGCCCAAAACTCAAATTTCAAGTTTAAAGTTATAAACTTTACATGTTCCCATGAATTTTGCTTATAAATTTTCATGAATCTCAAGCTTAAATCATGTTTCCATGAAATTGTTGGTGATATTGAACCTTACATGTTTTAATGTTATTTTTTGCTAAATTTAAACCCAAATTGATGATTTTAGAGGTGAAAGCATGGTATTACTACTATTTTTAACTATTCCCATGCTTAGCCTAAACCATGAATTACAAGTGTTTGATGAAATACCTATAAGAATGATTTTTGAACAAAGGCTTACATACCATGACTTAACTAGTTTCAAGATGAATCCTCAAGTTATGAATTTTGCCATGTAAATTTATTATTCCCTCATGATTAATACTTTGTTTTTGATGAAAAAACCATGTCCTATTTCAGGCGAATTTCATGTAAATTTCCCCAATTAACGATTTTGTTTGAGTAACCATGCTATACTTCCATGCTTAAGATATTCCCATGTCCAAGTATTAATCTTCATGTGAATCGAATAGAGTATCATGAAATGTTACCATGTCTTCTCCTTCATATACAAGTCCATAACCTCCAAGTGTTTGATAGCATGTCTTAGTGAATGAATTGTGAACAATTGACGATTGTTATGCTATTATGATCATGCCATACTTTACTTTCATGCTATCGAGTCCTGGGGGTATTTAATACCCAAAAATTTAGTTGTTTACCTAAAGCCAGTGTCAGTTACAAATAGTATCAGTCATGTTATGATCAGTAGTATTCTCAGTCAGTTACAAAACTCAATAGTACTCAGCCAGTTACAAAACCCAGGAAAACTCAGTAAACTCAGTATTAGTCCAGTACAGTTCAGTATTCAGTTTAGACCTCAGTAGTATTTAGTATTTAGTTCAGTCCTCAGTAAACCCAGTTAGTTAACAGAATTCAATAATATTCCGTTAGTCAACAAAACTTAGTGAACTCAGCAATAGTTCAGTCAAGCCTAGTATGAACTAGGAAATCAGTTTATAGTAACAGTTCAATCAAGCCTAGTATGAACTAGGAAATCAATTCAGTGTCTATTCAGTTGGGAGTAGGATTCAGCACCGAGTGAACTCAAGGATGGGAACTCACCTGCCAGTAGAGGGTGTGATTCTTAGAAGCAATCCTTGCATTCTAGAACTACATAGCCAGCGTAGGTTGAGACCTGCCAGTTGAGGGTTGATGAGGTGGATTAACCTGTCAGATAAGGGTCCCACCATTCTTATTTGAGTACCTTCCAGATGAGGGTTACTCACAGCTTGTCCTTACCAGTGGCCTAGTATTGACACCCTTCCAATTGGGGTTACAGATTTGATCCTAACTCAGTTATCTTATTTGGGGCATGTCGGTTAGATGATTACTTCCCATAGTTTCAATTTCAGATTCAAGACTGTCAGATATAGTAACTCAGCTTAGTAAGGAACTCAGATAGTTCTTCAGATTCAGTACTGTCAGATACAGTCACTTAGTTCAGTAAAGAACTCAGATAGTTCTTCAGATTTAGAACTGTCAGATACATTCACTTAACTCAGTGAAGAACTCAGATAGTTCTTCAGATTTAGGAATGTCAGACACAGTAACTCAGTTATCAGTTCTCAGTAATACAGTATCAGTAGACTCAACTACCAGTATTATAATATCAGTAAACTTATATATCAGTTAATCAGTTATTAGAACCCAACATTCAGTTCCAGTATGAGTCTCAGTTATAATCCCAATTATAGTCTCAATTATGGTCTTAGTCACAGACTCAGTCCAGTAATTAGATTAGTAACTTAGTTTAGTTTTAGGTTTTCTTGACCATAGCATACAATTATCAGTTATTCAGTTATTAGTATTTCAGTACCTTAGTTATAGACTATTTCAGAATCATGTTATATGCTTGGTCATGCATTCTCAAATAATATATTTTTTCATGAATTCATGCTCAGTTACCTTATGTTACTCAGTCATTCCTTACCATATATGTATAATACTCTATAGTTTTAGTCCAATTAATCAGACTAAGTACAGTATAATTTTATGCTCCTAGTATTCAGCTTCAGTTATATCATTAAAGTAAAGTTTTACAAAAACTAAACGTAGAGATTCACCATCTTATTCCAGCATATTAGTGAGTTTACTTACACTTAGCATGCATGTTTTACAACTACGTATGAAATCAGTTTTAGTTATTACATTCACCCCTGCATACTCAGTACATTCAAGAAGTATTAATCTACATATATGTTTGTGTGGCTACATTTTTCCATAATGTAGGTTCCAGTTGTGTCCCACATATCATGATCAGACAGTTGCAGATTCCAGCTAGCAGGTGATGAGTTCTCCTACCTTGGGAACTCCAGACAACTTTTAGTTCATGTACAGTTTAGTTACTTTTATGTGTATTGATTAGTGGTAGTTAGAGGTATGTACCAACTATCTATAGTCAGTATAGTAGAGGCTTCATAGACGTCAATCAGAGTCAGTCATGTAATTTCAGTTTCATCCTTTGGATGTATCATATTGTAAAGCTTTATTAGTATTGTATCTATTATAGATTTTCAATATGATTATGTTTCTACACAACGGAACAATTATTTATCGTGTCATAATTCAATTGCTTAACAGTATGCCAGCTTATGGGTTAGCTTGGGATCACTTGTGGTTCCAAGCACCGTGTGACATCTCGAGATAGATTTTTGGGGCGTTACACTAATTGTCTCTGATTAAGAAGAAGGTTCTTTACTGAAATCAATACCTTCTTGTACTTTCAATACATAAATAACCAATTCAGCTTCACCATACTTCTGAGGAGGTCTAATATCTCTCCTAGGCCTGTCTTTAGCAATAGAATATTTTGGCGCCACTGGTAGTGAAGAAGAAATAGTATCACTCTGTATCTCTAGGCTAGACTGACAAGTAGGCACTGGTGTAGACTCTTCTCCAATCTGCAATTCAACGTGGGTGCTTGAAGTTTGCTAATTCATGTCATTAGGCTCATTTAGGGGCAAAGCACTAGATTCTTTAAAGGAGGAAGCACGAAGCATGGCAGATTCATCAAACACAACATCCTTGCTAATATAACTTTTCTGCTTTCTGTACACCAAAGCGTATATCCTTTAACACCAAACTTATAACAAAAAAATAAGAACTTGAAAGATATAGGTTCCAAATTTTCATTATCAATATAAGCATAAGTATGACATCCAAATATTTTCAAATCTGAGTAACTGGCAGGAGTACCAGACCATACCTCTTGTGGAGTCTTTTTCTCAATCATGACTGAAGAAGAGTGGCTAATAAAAAAACAAGTTGTGGAAGTAGCTTCAGCCTAAAAAGACTTGGGTAAACAAACATTAGAGAGCATACAACAGACCTTCTCCATTATAGACCTATTCGTTTATTTGGCCACACCATTCTAATGCGGAGTATGATGAACTATTAAGTGCCTCAAAATTTCTTCTGACTTGCATAAAACATTAAATTCATTAGAATAGAACTCTAAACCATTATCAATCTAAAGGCATTTTACCTGTTTCCCTGTTTGATTTTCAATCATAGTCTTTTAATCCTTGAAAATAGGCAACACATCATTCTTTTGCTTCAAGAAGAACAACCAAAATTTTTTGGAATAGTCAACATATAATTTGCACCTCTTTTAGAAGGTACTCTAGAAGGACCACAGAGATCAAGATGAATGTAATCAAGTGTGCCTTTAGTTAAGTGGATGCCTTTATTGAATCTGACTCTCTTCTGCTTCCCAAAAATGCAATTCTTATAGAACTCCAATTTGGTAATACTCTAGCCATCAAGAAGTCCTCTCCTACATAGTTCAGCCATCTCATTTTCACTCATATCTCCCAAGCACATTTGCCAAAGTTTAGAAACATCACTATCTGATAGAGAGAAAGTAGAAACAACTGCATCACCTGTAAATGTAGAGCCTTGAAATACATACAAATTAGTAGTCTTTCTATGTCCTTTTATCACAAACAGAGTACCTTTGCAAACCTTTAGGAATACACCTTCATCATTGTACTTATATCCGTTCGAATTAAGGGTACTCTAGGAAACGAAATTTCTCTTCAAGTCTGGGACATGCAACACATCACCAAGTGTCCTTACAACCCTATCAAACATCTTGATCCTGATTATTCCAATAACAACTATCTTACAGTGTGTTATTTCCCATAAACACAAAACCTTTAGAAATCATTTCATATGTTGTAAACCAATCCCAATTGTGACACATATGAAACGTAGAAGCTGAATCAAGAATTCAATCCTCACAAGGTTTGGAGTTACCGTCAGAAACTACTAAGAGTTATCCATCACAACCGCCATCTTTAACAAAACTGGCTTCACTGGTTGTTTTTTTTTTCTATTATTTAGCTTTTCTTTTATTTCTATTCTATAACTTATAGTACTCAAATTTGATATAACCCTTCTTCTTACATTAATTACAGGTTTTGTTTCTATTTTAAGATTTTGATCTATTCCTATCATCACCTTTAAAGTTCCTCCCATGTGTCCTTCCTCAAATAATGAGACCATCTCCTTGAGTGTTTGACCCAATCATAAGATGCTTTATCTTCTTCTTACAGAACAACACATCATAGACTTCATCTATGGTCAGGATATCTCGACTATATATAATCGTATCCCTAAAGATCGAATATGATGCAGGCAGAGAACCCAGCAAAATCAACCCTAGATATAACATCATACTTAAGTCTTTAAATCAAAGATGATTTCCTTAAAGACAGATATATAATCCTCTAAAGATGCACCCTCAGACATGCGATGGGAATAAAGTCCTTATTTGAGATTCAACTTAATAGTTAGGCTTTTTGTCATACATAATAATTCCAGTTTCAACCACAACGCAGTGGCAGTGGCCTCCTTCAAAATATCCTGTAGAATCTAATTGGAAAAATGAAGGTGGATCTGTGATACAGCCTTTCGATCCTTACGCTGTTTATCATTCTTTGTCCATAATGAGGGAATCTTATCAAACCCAAATAGAGAATAATTCAAATTCATCTGTACGAGCACAACCCATATCTTAATTTGCCATAACAAAAATCTGGTATTGTAGTCAAATAATAAAATATCATACTTAATTGTTGCCATCTGCAAGAAAACAATCACTCTAATACTAGTTTGTTATCAAACGGACATGAATAAGCAATATGATAAGCAAAAGTAAAAACAAGGTAAACACACATATATTTACATGGAAACCTTTGACGGGAAAAATCATAGGCAGAGAAGGAGAAATTCACTATGATATAGAGGAATACAATAAGGAGATGAAAGTCTCAATGATGAATATATATTATGTCCAAAAATGACCCACTAAATGCACTTAATATGTGTGTTAAAATAAATCCTAAGCCCCAAAACATACAGATCAACAGACCCCCTATGACCCAATCTCTCCAGTAACACCACAGACCCCCTAAAAAATCTTAAACATGGGTCACACCGCTAACTTTTCAATACAGGATCAAGAAAATTTGGGTCACAAACTCTAACAGAATTGACTAAGGATCACTTATTACAATAGCTAACATCTAACAATAATACCCAAAAAATTTCTTAGTTTCTATCATTTTATTCTAACGAGAGCGAGCAGTTTGATGCTACCTTGTACTAATTAAAGTTAGAGAGGTATGCAAAATTCAAACATGAGAATTTATTGGTGATAAATGTACTATAACAAAAGAAAGAAGAGAAAAGAAGCTTTATTTTTTTTCTTCTTCTCCTTCTTTTCATCTCTTGCCTATGATCAATTGGCTTGATTCTGCCAAGTATTTTTAGACGAACATCTTTCAATGCCACTTCCAACAAGTTTTTCTTTTTTCTTCCTTCAACAACTTTAGCTTATAACTGTATTATACTTATTCATATCAACTTGTCATATGAAGTTTACTGTCATATGAAAACTTTCTTATGTTTTTTATTGCGGAAAGGTTGAATCTGTAAGCTTGATGGATAACTCAAAGATCATGAATTAATAGTGAGTATTGTATACAATGCAATTATATATTGTTGTATATGTGTAATTATAAAGATATAATGTAATAATATAAGATATAAAATAATAGATTAGGAGAAATATAATAGCGGATTCAAAGGGATAGAGTAGTTGATCTTTAGGGATAGGAAAAATAGATTTTTGGGGATATAATCTTTGAATACTTCATATTTAATGGAAAGACTCTCAACATTGAGACATTCAAAGAAAATTTTATATGGTTTCAGAGTCTTCTCTTGGTTGTCTAGTTTCATAGAGTCCATCTTTGTTCATTTTTTTTTTAAATTTTTTTGGTGGTGTTGACTGTTTGTTAACATCTTGGACTTTTGATCTTGTTCATTCTGGTTGTTTTTTCAAGTCATAGTGTTTTTAGTTTTTATAGATATTCAAGAACATGGCTTCACATCAATTTGAATTCTTCAATGGAAAAAATTTATTCTTCCTGGGAATTTCAATTATTTGTCATAGGAAAAGAACTCTAAGGACATTTGGAAGGAAGCGACCCTTCTCCTACTAGTCCTATAAAATTAGGTGAATGTCAGATTAAGGATACTCGGGTGATGACATGTATTTTGGGATCAAATGCTCCTCTTATTGTTCTAAATCTTAGGCCTTACAAGACCACTAAGGCCATGTGGGATTATTTACAAAAGGTTTACAACCAAGACAATAATGCAAGACGCTTTCATGAAATTGCTAATTACTCTCAAGAAGATCAATCCATTCAGGATTATTTTTATGGATTTCAGAATTTATGGGCTGAATTTACCGATATTGTTTATGCCAAAATATCTATCGAATCTCTTTCGTAATTCAGATTGTTCATGAGAAAAGCAAGTGAATCTAATTTTTGATGGAATTACATTCCGAGTTTGAGAGTGTTCACTTTAACTTGATGAATCGTGACCCATCTATTAAAGTTATACAACATCAGCTACTACTTCTAGTTTGACTAAGTCTATAGTAGCTATATTTTAGCGTTCAGTTAGTACTAAATTATTTTTAGCTTGTGATATTTTTCTTTATTTTGTAGTACTGCAGATATGTGTTTCTTATGCTTAGGAGATAGAAGAATTACAGTAGTGGTTTAGTGGGATAATGACTCTTTAAATTATGTAAGCCTATATAATGCCACTAAGCGTATTGAATAAAAGTATTTAGCCATATTCTCTGCAAATAGTTATTACGTCTCTCGTCTTTTGTTCTTCCTGCTATTTTTCTTTTCAACTATTAAGTTTTTTATTTAGTTGAGTTCATCATTTGTCATTAGAGCCAGATTTAAAGGAGAGAAAGAGAAGCAACACAAAATATATATTAGTTATTGGTGTCAATAACCATCTTCTTGAACATAGGCAGTTGTTTTACCAAAAATAAAAGGACTGATTTTCAAGACATAGGTAGAGTGAAGAAACTCAATCATCAGAAAACTCAATCAAAGCGATATCAAATCAAGGGTAGAAGAACCGAATGGAACATTGAGGAAATGGAAGATTAAAATAGAAAAACATTATTTTCCCTCAAAACCCCATAGATGAAGATGTGTTGGAACATATACGAGATGCTGAAACACCAAAGAAAACTTGGGACACACTGGCTGCACTCTTTTTAAAGAAGAATGATACGTAGGTACAACTTTTAGTAAGTGAATTATTGTCAATAGATCAAAATGATATGAGCATTGCACAATACTTTCACAAAGTGAAGTCAATATGTCATGAAATTTCAGAATTGGAACCAACAACTCCAATCTGAAAAATTGGGATGAAAAGAATAATCATTCATGGTTTAAGATTTGAAGACAAAAACTTTGTTACTGCAGTATACGGATGGAAAAAATCAACCATCACTAGTACAGGGATGGCAAAGAGATTGAGTGGAGGTGCACAAAAGGGTGAGGAGGAAGTGCTTTACGTCAACAAAAGCACAAGGAATTCAAAGTAGTACAATGCATGTGAATCAAAAAGTAATGATGATAAGGCAAAAAGTCATTAAGGAGAGGAAAGCTATCATCCAGGGGCAGTTTCAAAGAATCAATGGGGAAACACAAGAGGTTTGAATGAAATACCACAACTATGGAAAAAAGGAGCATAAATCTAAGTTTTGTTGGTTCAATAAAAGGTCTGTTGAGAGAAATGATGTTGCCACATCCGGTTCAAAGAAAAATAGTGAAGATGACTGGGATGCTGAAGCATTCTTTGCTGTTGAACAAGAGGAGTTAGCTTTTACAGTAACAACCTCTAGACAAATTGACTATGAGAATGTATGGATTGCTGATTTGGATGCTCAAACTACATGACTAGTGATAAAGAGAAGCTATAAAATCTATTAGAGTACAAGGGAAGCCATGAGGTAATGACACAAAATTATTGATAACTCATATCGATAATTCTTGTAGTATCTCCAAATAATTATGCTAATCTGATGTTGCTCAAAAATATTTATCATGTACCAGGTATGAAGAAAAATCTACTTTCAGTAATGTAATTGATATCTTTGGGTCACTTTGTTCTATTTGGTCTGCAAGATGTAAGGATATATCATGATATTAGGATTAAAGAAGATCCAGTAATGAAGGGATAAAGATAGAATTTCATCTCTTTAATGTCAGCAAAAACTGCATATATAGATAAGACAAGGAAGAACAAAACCGCAGACTTATGGCATATGCGGTTGAGTCATGTTAGCTACTCAAAACTTAGTGTCATGATGGGAAAGTCAATGTTGAAGGGTCTTCCAAAACTTTTAGTTAGGACAGATGTGATATGTGAAGGCTACCATTACGGTAAAGCACACCAGCTTCTGTATGAAGAGTCAAAATATAAGTCTAAGGAACCATTAGAGTTAATTCACTCAGATGTGTTTGGACTTGTCAACTAAATCTCTATTGGCAGGATGAAATATATGTTGATCTTTATTGATGATTTTTTCAGGTATGTGTGGGTTTATTTATTAAAGGAAAAATATAATGCATTTTCAAAATTCAAAGAGTTCAAAAAGGTTTGAAGCATAAGTTGGCAAGAAAATTCTTAGCCTGCGAATTGATAATGGTGGGAAATAAACCTCATATGAATTTGTTGAGTTCCTTCGAAAGTGTTGAATACATCATCAGTTCACATGTCCAAATACACTACAATAGAATGACATAGCAGAAAGGAAGAACAGACACCTAGCAGAAATTTGTCAAAGCATCCTTCATGTGAAAATATTCTGAAAAAATTTGGGTAGAAGCTATGAAGACTGTAGCTTTTGTGATCAATAGGCTTCCTCAGCAAAGGTTAAATTTTCTTTTACCTTTTAAAAAGTTTTTGACTATGAAATCTTCAGTTACCTATTTTTCGTGTTTTTGGATATGTATGTTGTGTATTTGTACCTAATCATATATGTAGTAAAATGAACAAAAAGGTTGTTAGGTGTATTTTTGTAGGGTATTACAGTCAACGAAAAGGGTGGTGATGTTGTGATCCAACAACCAAAAAGTGTTACACTTATTGAAATGTGATATTTGATGAAGCCTCTTCATGGTGGTCTTCGAATAAGGAAATGCTACCAGATTCAGATGCACTAAAAATGTATTAGATTTGAATCACATCGAGTTAAGTCTAGCTAAAGTTGAAGATAAAACTCATGAAGATAATTTTGAAGAAGGTGTCATACCAAGTCCTTGGAAAACTAGTTTGTACAAACATCCAAGTGAAGAAGGCAAGCAAAATGAAGAAAACACACCACATAAACTTAGAAGGTCAACAAGGATGAGAAAGAAAAATCCCAAGCATGCCAATACTGCCATAATAGAACAAAGGATGAAAAAGAACTAGCAAATTTTGGGGAAGCATTCAAGAATCAAAAATAGAGTAAAGCTATGGAAGAGGAAATTGTTGTGCTAGGTTTGAATCAAACTTGGGAGCTCATGGAAAAGCCGAAGGATGTCAAACCTATTTCTTTTAAATGGATTTATAAGATAAAGCATCGTATAAATGGATCAATTGGAAGGAACAAACCTCGTCTTGTAGCCCAGGGTTTTCTCAGCAATATAGACTAGATTATGATGAAATATTTAGTCCTGTGGAAAATCTTACTACTGTCCAGATTCTACTTGCACTTGCAGCTAGTAATGATTGGAACCTTTGACAAATGGATGTAAAAAATGCATTTTTGCATGAAGAGTTAGATCAGGAGATCTATATGTGACAACCAATGGGTTTTAGAGTTAAGATCATCCTAATTATGTGTGTAACCTTCTAAAGGTGCTATATGGATTAAAGCAAGTGCCAAGGGCATGGTATGTTAAGATTTCAAAATTTCTTACTCATAGTGGTTATTTCATAGAACTAGCGGATTCCAGCATATTTGTGAAAAATGTTGGAAGAAAACTAGCTATGTGCTAATGTATTTTGATGATCTAATCCTAACCGAGGATTGTGAAGAATAAATTAACCGAACCAAGAAGAATTTATTAGTTCGATACTAGATGCAGGAACTCGAACAACTCAACTATTTTTTTGGCTTGGAGGTTGATCATAATGAAGAAGGAATTTGTTTGCATCAGAAAAAATATTACATAGTTTTGTTGAATAAGTTTGGGATGTTTAATTGCAAACCAATCTCAACGCCATTGGAGCCAAATGCTAAGATATGTTCACATGAAGAAAAAGATTTAGAAAATGTCACTATGTGTTGAAAATTGGTAGGTAGTCTGATTTATTTAACTCAGACTTAAAATGATATTTCTTTTACAGTTGGTGTGATGAGTCTCTGCATGCGCAATCCAAAGAGGCACCACATAGAGGTTGTTTGGCGAATACTAAGATATGTGAAAAGTACGATTGATTATGGTCTTTTGTACAAGAAAGGTGAATAATGTGAGTTGGTCAGATACTGTGACTCTGACATAGGAGGGTACCATGATACCCGTCTTTTAACTATTAGCTTTGTGCTTAGGCTCAGAGTTGGAGAAAGTGTAATACCTCATACATTCTTAGTTCATTTCAACTTATAATTCTTGCATAAGAGACTTAGAACCTAGAAATTTAGTTGAGTATTGAAGACTTAGCCTTATTTTGATTTCATAAGTTCAAGGATTCTTAAGTTGACCTTTCGAGGACCGAGATGATTATTTTTGAGTTGATTCATGTTCAGGGGTGTAAGGAGCATGTCTCAAGGAAGTTTTAAATTTTTTGGATGAGGTTTAGGTCGTGTTTGTATTTTGATTCAATCATCTCAATGTGATTCCACCGCGTCGCATTGAGAATAGTGATGAGCATGTCATCGCATCGTGCTAAGCCCCTAACGCATTCCAGTTGCGACTTTAATCTCCAGAAGGTGAATTAGGTTATTTACTACCACCCCAAGTAGTAAAAACATAAGATTGAATGACAGTTTAAGCATTATACACTCATTCTCTATCAATTTTCTCTCCAAGAAATCCTAACCTAATTTAAAGAACTCTAAAAATCTATCATATCCTCTTCAAGATAATCAAGAATTTAAGGCTTCTAATCCAATAACTTCAATAAAAATCCTTCAAGAACATCCTTAAGAGTTCAAAGTCAAGATTGTACATCAAATTAAGCCTAATAAGGTATGTGGGATTATGAACAAGGGTATCCTTTCACCCTTGTGCCTAAATTACATGATTTTAAGATTATATTTACTTGTTTTGAAGTAGAGTTTACACCTAAGTTACATATTTTTGAAGAATGTGATTATCATCAGATTTGAAGCTTCAAGTTATTATGTTAATAATTTATCTTATCAAATTTCTAATATGCATAAGATTGTACTATCTTGACTTAATATTGTTGATGTATTTCATGATTTTTACTAAGCATGAAGTTTTGTCATGTACTGACTTGAGTTTAAAGCATGGGTTTAAGCCCTATGTTTAAGTATTAAGATTTCAAGAAGATCACGCTCTTAAGTTTTTATTTGATAAGTTCATACCACGAATGAGTTTGAGTTTTCTAGATGACTATGGTCTTAAGTTACTTTGATGGTTTTATATCAATATTTAAAGAAGGATGGACATTTTAATCCTAAGCTAAGATATGGAATTTGTATCTATTTATTTTGATTATAGTTTAAAGCAAAGATAAACATAACTTGTTTTTCATTATAAACTCTTATGCTATTTTAAGGTGGATTTCCTAAAGTCTGAGCTCTAAGTAATAAGGGAGTAGTGTTTAACACCGAGTTGGGTATGCTTTCAAGGTCACATGCCCCAGAACTATGAGCCACCGTAGGTTTCAATGCCCATAGTGGGTTCAGTGTAGTGATCACTCTAGTTTAGGTCCTTTTTCGCTGGCAAGAGTAGGACAACTTTCCCCACGTGAGCTCTCTCCTTCATGGGTAAGACGCTGGACTCCATGATAGCTCACATGGTGTATGTCGGTCAGAAGAACCTCCCTAAGAAATAAATAAAAGCAAAGATATTAGAAAATAAGTGTTATGTCTCACAAAGTTTATCCTTATGCTTTATTACTTATGTTTATGATTTTTTTCAACTTTTGTTTATTAAAGATCAAGGTGAGTCATTTACGCTTAGCATGCATTCTTTACAAGTTTATATAAACATTGAGTTGTTTTTTTACTTATGCATTCACCCCTACATACTCAGTACATTCCAGAAGTACTGATTTACAAATATGTCTATGTGCTACATTGTCTTATAATGTAGGTTCCGGTTCTCAGTTCCTGCAGTGTGGCTGATTTACAGAATCTCCACCTATATCCCAGCTCTTGGTGAGTCCTTATAGTTTGAGGACCCATTGTACTAGATGTTGATGATAGTGAAGTTTTCTAGTCATTTGGTTTTATTCAATTCGAGTCAGCTGGGGCTTGTCCCAGTGGCTCTCTAGTTAGAAGTAGAGGCTTGTCTGACTGATTTCCATTTTATATTACAGTAGTGTTTGTTTTCAAGTTTAAGACTTTTGGTAAGATGTTAATTCAGTTTCAATTAAGACATTAATTCAGTATTTCGAGATTTTACATGTCAAGTTTATCTTTACTATGAGTTCCAAAGTTGTTAGAAGGCTTAACGGCTAGCTTGGGAATACTTGTGGTCTTATGCACCATGCGACATCTAGGGTGTTTTTTGGGACATTACAAATATGGTATTAGAGCGTTAGGTTTACGGAGTCTTAGGGAGTCAGACAAGCTGTGTTACGTAGAGTCTTAATCATGGATGTGAAGTGCGTATTTTTATGTGCAAGAGGCTATGGAATGAGTTAGGAATAATCCTTTTCATTCATGATCCGTTGTACTTACAATTGTTTCTATCTTCTTTAACTCGTGCTTTTACGTGGCAGAATATGCCTCCTTGCCAAGCTAATACACATAGAAATGGTGACCAATCACCAATGCAAGCCAACCCTCTGAATGATAATGTATCTCATACTAAATTTTAGGCTGCCTTTCAGGTGCTGTGCCAAGCTGTGACTGCCAATGTTCAGGGAAACCATCAGGTTGCAGTCCTACTTCAGCAGAATGGTGATTTTTCTTTAGCCAGAATTTATGGCTTCGTGAGAATGAATCCACTTGAGTTCTTCAGGTCAATGGTTAATAAGAATCCATAACTCTTTATTGATGAGGTAAGAAAGATCACTTAGATTATGTATGTTACTAAGAAGGAGAGTGTAGAGTTGGCATAATATAGGCTGAATGATGTTCCTTATGATTGAGTTATTATATGGAAGGATGGTAGAGGTAGGAATGCAGCTTCTCTGAGTTGGCAGGTGTTTCATGATGGATTTCTGGATAGGTTCTTTCTGATTGACATGAGAAAAACTAAGGTGGAGGATTTTATGAACCTGAGGTAGGGCTCGATGATAGTGAAGGAGTAATGCTTTAAGTTCACTCAATTTTATAAGTATGCTCCCAAGTTGGTAGTTGATCCTAGATCTAGTATGAATAAGTTTGTTGCTGGAGTGTCTGATTTGGTAGTTAAGAAGCGTGGGACTACCATGATTATTGGGGACATAGATATTGCTAGGTTGATGAATCATACTCAACAGATTAAGGCAGAAAAGATAAAGGAAAAAGAGAAGAAAAATAAGAAGGCTAGAACTAGATAGTTTAAGTATGGTCAACCAAGGTCTAGAGAGGGAAATTGTTTACAGTTTCAGGGTCACTCATCTATGCCAACACCATATTCAGCCAATGCCCCTACACCCAGAACCAAACAGAAGCAGTAGGGCAGGACTTCTATTTCTAGGTCTTAGAGTAGTGTGGCTGGAAGGCCCAGTTATCCAACATGTGCAAAGTGTGGTAGAAACTATTCTGGTGAGTGTTTGATGGGAAATAATGGGTTTTTATGCATGTGGCAAGTTGGGTCATAGAATGAAAAAGTATCTTTATGCCAAGCAAGAAAGTAGGGATGTGCGTCCCTAGACTCAGGCTACTAGTGCACCAGCTCCTCCAGGTCACCCAGTCCCTTCTCAAGGCATATCATCCCGTACCAGTGGTCATCAGCACCAAAATTAGTTCTATGCGAGTTCACCAGATGTTGTTACTAGTATTCTTTGTGTCTTCCATTTTGATGTTTATATGTTGTTAGACCTCAGATTACATCTCTCTTATGTAACTCCTTTAATTGCAGTGAATTTTAGGATAGGACCTAAAAAACTCTCCAAGCCCTTCTTAGTTTCCACCCCAATGGGTGAGTAAGGTTTTGTCAGATGAGTTTATTAGAAGTGTCCTATCACTGTCCTGCTTAATATTATACTAGCACTCTTAATAGAGTTAGAAATGGTAGATTTTGATTTTATTCTAGGTCTGTATTGGCTCTATTCATGGTATACATCAATAGATTATCGCACCCGTGTGGTAAAGTTTCAGTTTCTTAATGAGGTAGTTTTTGAGTGGGAAGGCAGTTCCGAATCTCCCAAGAGTCATTTCATATCCTATCTTAAGTCCAAAAACTTGGTATCAAAAGGGTGTATTTATCATTTAGTTCGAGTCAAAGACACTAAGTATAAATCTCCAATAGTTCAGTCAGTCCGTGTAGTCAATGAGTTTCCTGAGGTTTTTGATTTGCTAGGGGTACCTCCTAATAGACAAATAGAACTTAAAATTGATCTTCTTCCTGATACTCAACCTATCTCTATCCCTCCATATCGTATGGCTTCTGTCGGTTGTACAAAGTTAAAAGTGGATCTTAAAGACCTCTTAGATAAAGGCTTCATAAGGCCAAGTGTTTCTCCATGGGGAGCTCCAATCCTATTCATGCATAAGAAAGATGGACCTCTTCAAATTTGCACCGATTACTGCCAGTTGAATAAAGTCACAATCAAGAACAAATATCCTCTTCCTAGGATTGATGACTTATTCGACCAGCTTCAAGGTGAAAGTTATTTCTCAAAGATAAACCTTATATCTGGCTATCATCATCTTAGAGTGAGAGAGTGTGCTATTCCAAAGATAGCCTTCAAAACCCATTATGGTCATTTTGAATTGTTGGTCATGTCCTTCAAGCTAATGAATGTCCCACTATACTTTATGGATTTGATGAAAAGAGTGTTCAAATAGTACTTGGACATGTTCTTCATAGTCTTTATTAATGACATCCTTGTCGATTCCTATAGTGAGAATGACCACACCGACCATCTCAAAATTATATTGCAAACTTTTAGAGATCATCAATTGTTCACCAAATTCAATAAGTGTTAATTTTAACTAAGATTAGTAGCTTTCCTTGGCCATATTATTTTTGGTGATAGAATTAGAGTTGATCCTCAAAAGACCAAAGTAGTGAGAAACTTGCCTAGACCCATCTCTCCATTAGATATCAAGAGTTTCTTGGGTTTAAATGGCTATTACTGATGGTCTGTTGAAGGTTTTTTGTCTATTGCTGTAATGACATGAGTCTGGCACCCCACATGACATAGTGCTTATGATCCCGAAGGACCACAAGCTAAACCTTTTTTGGTACCTGTAGCTAAGCACTGCATAATGTATTGAAACAAATGCGGAAAACTAGCAGAAAATTACTGTAAAATATAAATACTGAAATAAATTTGAATAAAGTTTATCAACACCAAAACTAAATCAATCATAAAAAAACTCTGTAGTCTAAAAGCCTCTAAACTGTCTGAATAAGGAGTTGATGGGAAAAGTCCCCAACTAACTCCGTCTACTAGAATACTAAATCTAATGCAATGATAATATAAAGATTATCCTTGAATGATGAGGACTCACTGCTATCAACCGCTGCTGACTGAATCTGGACTGCTAAGGGTGCTCTAGCCTTGTGCTTCTGAACCTATGGTGTAAAATAAAACACCATAGCGCAAATGCATCAGTATGAGGGAATGTACTGGTATGCTAGATGGGGTAAGGCTAAATGCAAGGGTTTGTATGCATGAATAATACTGACTAAATAATCTGAGTATACTGAATGAGGATGCGTGCATGAATGCATAAACCATAACTGAAATCATAGTGACACTGAAAACTAAGTTCTGAATGTTGCTTTACTAAAATCTGAGCTTACTAATACTGGGATACTGAATAACTGAATCTACTGATGTTGATAACTGAGTAATGTGGTTGAGATCAGTCCTTTCTAGCAGGTGATCTCTAATCTAATGATAGTGAGATGATTAACTAAATTTGAGATTAGTCTTATCTAGCGGGTGATCTCTGAATTTGATGATACTGATACTATTTGACTAAGTTTGAGATCAGTCCTATCTAGTGGGTGGTCTCTAATGCCATTGATAATGCTAATGGTTGACTATATCTAACAGTCCTAAAGTTGTACTACTGAGCTGAATTCTTGAGTTCTTTTACTGAGACTGATTCTGAAACTGAGACTGTGGGAGGTAGTCATCTAACTGGCATGCCCCGAATATGGTCAAATGAGGTCCAATTTGTAACCCCAGCTGGAAGGGTGTTAGTACCATGCCACGGGTAAAGATAACTACACTGCTATGGAGTTAGTCCTAATCTAGTGGGTGACTCCTGATATCAGTCCTGTACTAGTGGGTAATCCCTGAGTATGTCATTGTTATCTAAAGAGTGACAACTAAAATGGTTACCACCCTTTGACCCTGCCTAAGAGAAACCATAACTACCTGTTCTAGCTTTCTTACTCACTCTCTTCCTTTTCTTTATCTTATCTGCCTCAATCTGCTGAGCGTGCATCATCAACCTAGAAAGATCCATATCTCTATTGATCATAGCGCTTCTACAATACTTTAACACCAATCGAGATTCACCAGTCATAAAGAACTTACTCATACTGGCTCTAGGGTCAGCTATCAGTCAGGAGCATACTTAGCTAACTAGTTGAACTTAAGGCAATACTTCTTCACTATCATGGAGCCTAGTCTTAGGTTTATAAACTCTTCTACCATAGCTTCTCTCATCTCTAGCGGGAAAAACATATCTAAGAAGGCATTCTGAAATATCTGCCAAGTCAAGGGAGCTGCATCCTCCCCTCTACCTTTTTCCACATCACTACCAAATCATGAGCAATATTCTTAGGCCTATAGGATGCTAAATCTACACTTTACTCCTTAGAAATATTCATGATTTAGGTGATCTTCTTCACCTCCCCAAGATAAAGCTATGGGTCTTCACCTACTACTAACCCAAAGAATTTTGGCTGGATCATTCTCATGAAATTTCTGATCCTAGCTATGGCTGAATCCCCATCATGCTGAGGTGGGGCTGCAACTTGACAGCTATCCTGAACAGTAGTTGTCATAGTTTGGGCTAGCGCCTGAAAAGCTGCCCAGAACTCTGTATGTGACACATTCTCATTTGGAAGATCTAAGGGCTGAGGTGGCTGATTGTCATACCTATGGGCATTATCTATGTGAGGAGGCATATTTTGTAAATGAAAGAAATAATAGATTTGATTGAGAGTTTAACTTTGAGCTCATGCTCACTCGCACAACATGAATACTGAAAGAAGGGAAACTTTTCCTAAACATCTTATAGCCTCCTGTACATAAATATAGTGCGGAACACACCCATGTACTAGACTCTACCAGATATGGCTTTTTAGAGTTCGTAGGATATTATTGAACCTTAGGCTCTGATACCAAGTTTGTAATGTCCCAATTTTCTATAACCAGAATGCCACATAGTGCTCATAATCTCGAAGGACCACAAGATAACCCTCTACTAATATCTGTACTTGAGCATTGTATAATATACTGAAATTAATATGGAAAACTGGCAAAATCTTACCATACGGTTCAAAACTAAAATACTCAATACCAAAATCTGAATACTAATAAATCTGTTTAAAAAACATCTAACTATTTGATTTGTGGACTTGATGGACATGTCCCCAACTAACTCCGTCTACTTAAAATAAACTGAGTCTAATACAATAATAAGATAAGGATCATCCTCGAATGAAGAGGACTCACTGCTGTGTCTACTGCTGCTGACTGAGTCTGGACTGCTATGGGTGTTCTGGATCCCGCGCTGCTGAACCTATGGTATAAGACACCATAGCGCAGGAAAAGTATATGTCAGTACTTTGAATGTACTAGTATGCTAGATTAGGTAAGGATAAATGCAAGGGATTATGCATGAACATTACTTAACTGAATAGCATAAGAATACTGAATGAGGACATATGCATGAGTGCACAAACTAAAACTGGGATCACAGTAACACTAAATTCTGAGTTCTGAATACTAGTTTATGAATACTGACATACTGATGACTGAGTCTAATAATACTGATATCTGATTTACTAACTCTGGAATATTGAATAACTAAATCTACTCATAATGATAATAATTGACTATATCTGAGATCATCTCTGAATCTTCTGATAATAGAAATGGTTTACTGAGTTTGAGATCAGGCCTAGCTAATAGGATGATCTTCAAACCTATTAGTACTGATGATACTGATTAACTTCATATGAGACCAGGCCTATATAGCAGGTGGTCTCTAAATCTATGGAACTATCTAAGTTCCTCACTGAGCTGAATGACTGTATCTGATAGTTCTAATTTCTGAGTTCTACTCTAAAGGATATGACTGAAACTATGACTGTGGGAGTTCTTATTTAACCGACATGCCCCAAATCTTAACTAGTAGGGTCCAACCTATAACCCAAGCTGGAAAGGTGTCAATACCATGCCACGGGTAAAGACACTACCTTGGTTAAGCCTTTCTAACAGGTGACCCTGAACAGAAAGTCAAGCCTAAGGCAATGGGTGACTCCCTGAAGGTAGTCAAGCCTTAATCTAGTGGGTGGCTCCTGATCCTGCATTGGCTATATAGTTCTTGAGTACAGGGATTGCTTCTAACAACCCTTCCTCTCTAACGGGTAAGCCGTCATCCCTACACTCGCTCGGTGCTAGTTCCTACTCCCAACTGAAAGACTCTGAACTGATTCTTAACTAAACTTAGCCCGAGCTGAATCTGTTATTGATTATATTACTTTACTGATCTAATTGAGTTTTCTTGGTCCCGTAATCTGACAAAATACTACTTGGATTCTACTATCTGAATTAATGCTACTGAATTCTTGTTATCTTACTGAGTTTCATTGAAGTTTAAATTGAATACTGAATATTACAGAATACTACTAAATACTATTGAATCATAACTGAATACTAAGTTGTATTAGATTGAAAAGATATGGAAACAAACTATATGAATCTAACTGTCTGACTGCTAAACTGAATTGCTGGCTATACTAACTAACTCATGTTGAAACATAAGGCCAAATATAATCAAGGGATCTAACAATGCATATCATGAAGATAAAATACTCATAATGTACCCAAATCTATATCAGGGAAACCTTCCTGATCATGGTGAGTCTGAAGTGCATAGAGTCAATTCTGGTGCTGACCACTAGCGATACTAGAAGTAGAGCCCTACCAATACAAATCTCTATCCCTCTGAGCTAGCACTCTACACTCTCGCATCCAGTGACCTGGCTCACCACACCCAAAACATACCTGACTATTTTCTCTACATATACCTAGGTGGTTTTTGCCACACTCTCCATAAAGAAGATAGGTGCGCTCACTTCTAGCACTACCCTGGGATCTGGAGGTTGGCTCCCCATTATGACTTATATCCTTAAAGTTTGGTGTGGGTACACTAGATAAGGATGGAGCTGGGATTGAAGACTTCCGACTATGGTGAGAATGGTTACCACTCTGTGACCCTGCTTGAGAGAAACCATAACTATCTGTTCTGGCTTTCTTACTCACTCTTTACCTTTCCTTTGTCTTATCTACCTTAATCTGTTGAGCATGCATCATCAACCTAGAAAGATCTATGTCTCTATTAAGCATAGAAGTTCTACACTTCTTTAACACTAACTCAGATACACCATTCACAAACTTACGCATACTCTTTCTAGGGTCAGCTATCAAGTCAGGATCATACTTAGATAACTGGTTGAAAGTAAGGCAATACTCTTTCACTGTCATGGAGCCTTATATTAGGTTCATAAACTATTCTTCCTTAGCTTCTCTCATATCTAGCGGGAAAAACTTATCTAAGAAAGCATCCGAAAATATCTGCCTAGTCATCGGAGCTGCATCCCCCCGTCTACTCTTCTTCCATATCACTACCCAATTATGAGCAATATCCTTCAGCCTACAGAACTCTAACTCTATACTCTCCTTATCTAAGAAAGCATCCTGAAATATCTGCCAAGTCATGGGAGCTGCATCCTTACGTCTACTCTTCTTCCATATCACTACCCAATTATGAGCAATATCCTTCAGCCTACAGGACTCTAAATCTATACTCTCCTTCTTAGAAACATGTATGATTTGAGTGGTCTTCTTTACCTTCTTAAGATAAAGCTGTGGGTATTCACCTACTACTGACCCAAAGAATTTTGTCGAGTTCATTCATATGAAATTTCTAATCCTAGCTACGGCTGAATCCCCATCTAGCTGAGGTAGGACTATAGCCTAACAGTTACCTTGAACCGCAGTTCTCACTGCTTGGGCTAGCGCCTGAAAAGCTACTTGAAACTTTGCATATGATATATTCTCATTTCGAGGATCTGTGGGCTGAGGTGGATGATTGTCATTCCTACGGGCATTATCTCTGCGAGGAGGCATATTCTATAAATGAAAGAAAGAATAGATTAGACTGAGAGTTTAACTTTGAACTCATGCTCACTCGCACGAGAAAATTACTGAAAGAAGAGAAACTATTCCTAAATATATTATTGCCTCCTGTACATAAATGTGGTGCGCAACACACCCATGTGAAAAAATTTACTAGATGCGGCTTTTCAGACTTCCTACAATACTATTGAATCATAGGCTCTGATACCAAGTTTGTAATGCCTTGATTTTCTGTAACCGGAAGGCCACACAGTGCTCATGATACCAAAGGACCAAAGGCTAACCCTCTACTGATATCTGTACCTGAGCACTACATAATATACTGAAATAAATGTGGAAAGTTGGTGAAAACTTGTCATAAGGTTCAAAATTAAAATAATCAATACCAAAAGCTGAATACTAATACATCTAAAAAGCATCTAACTGTTTGATCTGTGGATTTGATGGGACATGTCCCCAACTAACTCCATCTACTAAAAATAAAGTTAGTATAATACAATAATAAGATATGAATGACGAGGACTCACTTTTACGTCTACTGCTGCTGACTGAGTCTGGAATACTATAGGTGCTCTGGATCTCGCGCTGTTGAACCTATGGTATAAGACACCATAGCACAAGAAAAGTATGCGTCAGTACTTTGAATGTACTGGTATGATAGATGATATAAGGCTAATTGCAAGGGCTTATGCATGAAAATTACGTAACTGAATAACATGAGAATACGGAATGAGGACGTATGCATGAGTGCACAAACTAAAACTGGGATCATAGTAACACTGGATACTGAGTTCTGAATACTGGTTCCTGAATACTAACATACTGATGACTGAGTCTACTAATACTGATATCTGAGTTCACTAACTCTGGAATACTGAATAACTGAATCTACCCATAATGATAATGATTGACTATATCTGAGATCAAGCCAGTTTGGTGGGTGATCTCTGAATTTTCTAATAATCAAAATGGTTGATTGAGTTTGAGATCAGGCCTAGCTAACGGGATAATCTCTAAATCTATGAGTAATGATGATACTGAGTAACTTTATGCGAGACCATGCCTATCTAGTGGGTGGTCTCTAAATCTATGGAACTATCTAAGTTCCTCACTGAGCTGAATGATTGTATCGGACAAACCTAATTTCTGAGTTCTACTCTGAAGGCTAATACTGAAACTGTGGCTATGGCAGTTCTCCCTTAACCAACATACCCCAAATCTGAACTAGTGGGTTCCAACCTATAAACCCAGCTGAAAGGGTGTCAATACCATGCCACGGGTTAAGATGCTACTATGGTCAAGGCTTTCTAATGGGTGACCCTGAACAGAAAGTTAAGCCTAACGCAACGGGTGACTCTATGAAGGTAGTCAAGCCTTAATCTAGTGGGTGACTCTTGATCCTGTGCTGGCTATGTAGTTCTGGAGTACAGGGATTGCTGCTAATGACTCTGCCTCTCTAACGGGGAAGCCGTTATCCTTGCACTCACTCGGTGCTAGTTCCTACTCCCAACTGAAAGACTTTGAACTGATTCTTAACTAAACTTAGACTGAGCTGTATCTGTTACTAATTATATTACTTAACTAATTTGATTGAGTTTTCTTGGTTCTGTTATCTGATGGAATACTACTTGGATTCTACTATCTGACTGAATGCTTCTGAATTCTTGTTAGCTTACTAAGTTTCACTGAAGTATGAATTAAATACTGAATATTACTGAATACTACTGAATACTATTGAATTGTAACTGAATACTAAGTTGGATTAGACTGATACTATGACTGAATTGCAGTAATACTGAGATTATTAATTTTCCTTACATTCTATAACTGTCTGAATTCTACTAATCATAGCACGACTGAGATTATCTTGAGTCTGACTCGACTCGAGGAACATAGCTATATTTTTTGGGTACAAATACCCCCCAGGACTTGATAGAAGGAAACTGACAAGACATGACTCCTTGAATTCATGACCAACATCAACATCATAACAATAGATTCACCTTACACTCAAAAAAACATCTTTTCAGGCACTTGGAAATACTAATATGTATTTGCATAGGGAATGCATGCCAATACTTCATAACTAATCCCACAAGGTCTTGCAATAAACATATAACATGCATTCAAGTGTACATAATTGGGTACTTCATTCTAACATGTAACAATTCATTCAACAAGGAATGCACAAGGATAGGAATCATATGCAACATATTATAATTCATTCACTAAGGCCTTTCAACAAACACTAGGCATGCATGGCTTATACCAAATTGGGTATTTGTAGTCGACATGCTATAATAGCCTTATTTCCTTTACACAAGAATTTTATCAAACATATGGGAAGCATGCATTGGTTATACTGCAATTTCTACACCTAATTATGATAAACACATCAATCCACAGGCATCTTGAAGGGGCTTTTTCATGAACATCATATAATTATCATATGCTAGGATCAAAGCTTAAAACTTTGTATCTAAATCATGAGTTAAAACTTAACAACACATAATCATGAACGTCCATACAAGTAAGTCATGAAATATCATAAAAACATAATCTTTAAATTTTAAAAAGGGATTCTTGAACTTCTTGGGTGGAAGGAACCCAAGAATCAACATCTACCATACTATGCTATTTGTTTCTTGAAAAGTTAACGGAGAAATCTTGATGATTGGGATCTTGACTTAGGAAAACTACCACTTGTTCTTGAACAATTTTGAGAGAAAACTAGTATTTTTGGGTTAAATAAGGCCAAATCCAGTGTTAATGGACTTATATAGGGGTTGCAAAATGATCCATTTACCCTTTTGAAAGCATAAACTAAAGCTAAAAATTCAAGGGGTGGACTAGAGTATGCATCGCATGCTCCAGCACACCGGGATAAGGCATGAGCCACATGCTCTACTGCACCGGGATAAGTCATGCGCCGCATGCTCCACTTCAAAATCCAAACATGCCTTAAACGAGGTTTGAAAATTCCGAAACTCACCCGAGATGTACTATAAGCTTTCTCCATCGCAACACAACTTGAAAATTAAAAAATAGAGGTCGGAAAGGTTACAAAATAATTTATCAAAGTTTGCAGGCTTATGGAATAAAAAAGTTCTAACACTTAGCTAAATTTTCTAAGTGTTTAGCTTTCTTTGCATGCTTTAGAAGCTCTAATGTCTCAGAAATTTTATGGGGTATTACAATAGTGAGACTCTGTAATATGGCCACGACACATCACTTTTCGTGTAGGTAGAGAGCAATGCAGCGCGTCACTTATTGCATTGGTAGAGGGTTGCAGAACATGGCTTAGTCTCACACAGTTTTATGATTTTCAGGTTCATAGGGGTATTTGAGTCATTTTCCTCACCCTATCCCATCCATAACACAAAATTTAGGTCCCTAAGGAGCATTATTGACCCATTTATTTATAATTTCTCTCAAATAAAGCCCTCCCTCTCCCAAGAACAAACCCTAACCCATTCAAAAAGATTCAAGGAATCCAAGCTCAAATTTTAAGAAAACCATTAAGATCTTCACAAATTTATCAATTAACGTATGCGAGATGTTATCCATGGGCCATTTTCTCTCATAGAGTCCAAGAATCCATATTTATGTTTTCAATTATGAAATTACATGTTTATGATGAATTATCTCTATGAAGTTTTATGAATTTTTATTAGACATTATGTTTGCAAGTGTTTTTCTTGGGAATTATCCTTACACATTGGAAGGATGATATTTCCATGTTAAATCCTTGGTTCATGGTTTTAGTATTGAAGCTATGTTTTTATTACATTTTTTAAATCATTCCCATGCTTTAATTCATGAACCTCATGTGTTTAATGAAATACCTAAGTATTGAATTTTGAACAATGATTTTTTATGGTTTCAAAGCTTTCGTGTGTTCCCATTGTTATTTCGTTTGGTCATGAAGGGTTATGAACACCCATTACCTAGCTGTATATATAGTTTTAGTATTTACAGAATGGTTTCAAGTAAACCATGAGCATTATCATCCAGTCAGTTAATACAATCAGTTGTTAGTTCAGTTAAATATAGTTCAGTCAGAAATTAGTGTCAGTTCAGTTGGGAGTAGGATTTAGCACCAAGCAAACCTAGGGATGGAGGCCCACCCATCAGTGAGGACTGGGTCCTAGTATCAGTCCTTATGTTCTAGAACTACGTAGCTAGCATAGGATTATGCAATATCACCAGCTAGTTTAGGACTGACAATCTCAGAGATGTCACCCGCCATGTTAGGACTGATAATCTCTTAAGGGTCACCCGCTAGTTTAGGACTGACTCATTAGTCTTTCAATATAGTAGCTTAGTGGATCCACACAACCATTTTTAGTACCTATGGCACAGTACTGACACCCTTCCAATTGGGGTCACAGGTTGGACCTCGATTAGCTCAGATCAGGGCATATCGGTTAGATGATACCCCCTACAGTCCCAGTTCAGTGTTCAGTGTAGAATTCAGTTCTGGTTTTCTTGACTATAACATACAGTTTATCAGTTATTTAGTTATCAAATTTCAATATTTCAGCTTATAGACTATTTAATAATCATTAATATGCTTGGTCATGCATTCTCAGATTTTACAACTTTCAAGCATTTATATTAAGTTATTTTATGCTATTCAGTTAGTCTCTACTTCATGTACATAAATCCATGCATTGTAGCCTAACCTCATCTTATGTACCAGTACATTCAAAGTACTGATCGCATATATTTTATTTACACTATGATGTTAAATATCATAGGTTCAGACGCACAACTTCCTAATCGTTCTTAGACAGTCTAGCTAGTCAGCAACAATAATAGTGGTGAGTCCTAGTGTTTCGAGGACCTATTATGTTATTTCAGTCTTTTCATATTTCATTTCTGTTAAATAATTTGGAGTTAGTTGGGGCCTGTCCCGTCCACTCTCTTTTCAGTCAGTTTAGAGGCTTTTAGACATTTCAAATAGTCCATTAGTTTTGTTAGCCTTTTGAGTTAGATTTTTAGTATTTTCGCATATGTTTCAGAATTGTGTATTCAATTGTATTATTTCAGTATTTAAAACTTTATGGCGTGTTCAATTGAATTTTGCACATGACTTTTATTATTTGTTTTATTCATTGCTCACAACAGGTATCATCTTATGGGTTAGATTGTTATCACTTGTGACCGTAAGCACCGTTATCATGACTAGAGGGTAGCCTTGGGTCATGACAAATTTAGCATCTGAGCCTAAGGTTTTACAGTGTCCTAGGGAGTCTGAAAGCCACGTTGAGTAGAGTCTTATGCATGGGTGTGAAGCAGGCCATACTTATGGACTAGAGGTAACAAAACATTTTAGGAAAAGTTTCCCTTCTTTTAGTGTTCATGTCATGCCATGAGTATGGGGTCTATTTACAGAAAATGCCAACCATAAAGAACAATAAAAGAAGAAATGGGAATCAGCCCGTACTTTTGCTCATTTAGGAAGATCTTCTGAATGAGCATGTTTCTCATGCCAATTTTAGAGCTTCCTTCACTACTTTAGCCCATTTAGTAGAAGACCAGAACATTTAGTAGGTTACTTCTAGCCAATCTAGTGGCTAACATAGCTGCAACTAGGATTTAGGACTTCCCCCTCAGTTTTTGGGATCCAAACCTGATGAGGATCCATAAGAGTTCCTTGATATGGTTTAAATGGTGACATATATTATGGGTGTTACATCTAGTGAGAGTGCAGAGTTGGCTATTTACCAGTTGCAGGATATATCTTATGCCTGGTTTAAGAAGTGGAAGGAGTATAGAGGCTCAGATGCAGGGCCTTTAAAGTGGGAGGAGTTTTCTATAGCCTTTTTAGACAGGTTCTTTCCTTTAGAGTTAAAAGAAGCTAAGGGACTGGAGTTTATTAATTTAAAGTAGGGTATTATGAGTGTGAAGGAGTATTTTCTTACGTTTACTCAGTTGGTGAGGTATGCTCCTCATGTGGTGTCTGATAATAGGTCTAGAATGGATAAGTTTGTGTAATGCCCCGTAAACTCATCCCAAGACGTCACACGATCCTTAGGACTACAAGTAGCCCCAAGCTAACCCTTTTGAGCTTGCTACTAAGTTTATAACTTACTTTAGAGAAAATCAACCAAACAATAATACTTCATTGGGTCAAATATGAACTGAAATAATTGGAAACATTGTCTGGATGAAAAAATACTAATAATCTGAAACAAAACTTCAACTGATAGTCTAACAAGCCTCTACTTACTAGGAACTAGAGAGTTATTTGGACAAACCCCCAACTGACTTGCTTAAACTGAAAACAATGAAAACTGAAAATCTGAGCAATAGGTCCTCGAACCATGAGGACTCATCAATTGCTTAGTGTAGGCATAGGCACTCGAGAATCACTATCACTGCTGATACTGAGCTCTTGAACCTACATTATGAGACAGTGTAGAACACAGACGTATATGTGGATCATTACTTTGAGGATGTACTGAGCATATGGGGGTGTATCCATTTAAGTAATCAATATAGTCAAATATGTATAGAATATACGCATGCAATTGTAGATGACTCACGAAGCTTGAATAAAACTCTCATAAATCATGAATAGGGAAACACGTAACACAAATCATGTAAGTCATTACACTTTATTCTAAATCTATATTCTTTGTTTGTACTCAAACTTGTAAGCTAGATGAAATTCTAAAACAATAAATTTTAGGACATACTCTTTAATCTTTTGAAAACAATGAACTTCTTTGGAACTCTAAGACTTTATAACTTTAGGATTGCGACTAGGGACTCTCTTGGATTCAAGCACTTGGGATTATGTAACTTTGGGAGTTTCTTCTAACCGACATAAACCATGTGAGCTACATGGAGTCCAATGTCTTTCCCACATTGGGGAGAGCTATTCTATCCTGGCCATTGAGTAGAACCTTAACTTTAGTGATCACTAGCTTAACCTACTTGAGGTAAATCAAATCCTACGGTGGCTCGTAGTTCTGGGGCATGAGACCTTAGAATCAAGCCCAACTCTGTGCTAAATACTACTCTCATACTTAATCTTAGAACTTTTAGGAAAAATCCACCTTAAACTATACAAAAGTGTATAATGGAAGCCAACTATTCTTTCTTTTAACTTAAATCAAAATGGTGTGGATTCCCTTCTTAGCTTAGTACAAAAAACAACTCTTTTCTTGGAACTTTGATAGACTACCATCAATAAGCTTTAAAACAACTTCAATGGCATGGAGATATGAATACCCTTCTTGAAGCACTTTAGTACATATCAAAAATTCATTCTTGGACTTAAGGCACATGAACATATTCAAGTAATGTTAATTTCAAAATGGAGAGTAAATCATGACTTCAACCTTAAAAACACTTAAAACATCAATCATTTTATGAATGTACAATTTATAACATGTATTCTCAATTCAAAATGTGAAATAGGTGAAATATCATATAATTCAAGACTTGACCAAATTTATAATCTCATAAACTTGAAATATAGCAAACTAGTCATAAATTCAATTTGAAAATATGAAATTCTTTAATAAAACCAAAACTTTGGGCACAAGAATGAAATGAGTGTTCTTGTTCAAACCCCACATACCTTTAAATATTGAACTAGGCAGATAACTTCCTTTTGAAACTCTTTTTGTACTTTTGATGGAGGATTTTTAAAGCTTGTGACTTGGGAAACTTGAATCTTTACTTAGATTGGAGAATTAAGGGTGAACTTTGGAGATTCTTAAGGTTGAATATAGATTCCTAGTGTTTTTGTTTGAGATAAACTAATGAAAAGTGAGCATATGTTGCTCAGAATAATCCTTAATCATTTGTTTGTATGATTTGGGAATGTGGGCAAACGATTGGACTACCCTTAGGTTTAAAATTTGTACCAGTTATACTGTCTAAGGCTTCATTGCATCGCGGCGATGGGTTCATTGCTATTCCTCTCTCGATGTGGTCTAATTGCGATGAGCCACTAGTTTGGATAATTGTTGATTTGGGGTTCATCGTGATGCGGTGCAATCGCGATGACCCACTGGAAATTAACAAATGCAGATATGGCCTCTATCTCGATGCAGTAGCTATCTTATTGCTATTATCACCACGACGTAGCTAAATTGCGCAGAGTTTTGGGAATTTGAAAATTGTGAAATTGTCTTTCACCCTGACACGGTGGCCTTCCTATTGAGAATACTGAATACTAAAATTGCTCCAACTTCTTCATCGAGTCTTTATTTTGGACGTACCATATATCAATGAAAAGCTCATTCAATTTCTCACATGATAAAAAGTTGAAATTAGGGAAGCTCTATATGCTCTAAACATTACTCACTTTGGAAGTTATCCCTTAATCTTCTAAAGATAAAAATATGCTTAAGGAAAGTTTGAGGTATTATAGTATCTCCCCCTTGGAACATTCGTCCTCGAATGTCGCTAGCTGGGCTAAGAATACTTGAAGAAAACTAGAGATAAACAGCTGAACAACTTGCTAAATTAATTCTATCTCATCCAAAACTTTAAATACTTCAAGAATGCATGAACTCATAATGAGAGTAGCTATATAGCTGAAACTTTGAGTAAAAAGGGCTGAATTAAGGAAGAGTAATACCTTTGTCTAGATCTAAATTCATGGAGAAGAGGTGCGACTACTTGGCTCTCATATCTACTTCTGCTTCCCTAGCAGCGCCCTCAACAGACTGGTTCTTCCACAACACTTTGACCAAGGGAACCTCTTTGTTCCTTAGTCTGTGGATCTGGTGTTCTAGAATCTCAACTAGAATCTCTTTATACGAAAGACTAGTCTGAATATCTAAGCTCTCTAAAGGATCTACTACAACGGAATTACCAATGTGCTTCTTAAGCATGGAAACATGAAAGACAGGATGAATAGCTGATAGCTCTGTAGGTAACTCAAATTCATAGGTTACTTTCCAACACGGCTCAAAACTCTATAAGGACCAACATACCGGAGACTAAGCTTTCCCTTTTTCCCAAATCTTTTCACCCCTTTCATGGATGAAATTTTCAGATACACCAAATCATTAACTTCAAACTCAAGGTCTCTTCTCCTTTCATCGGTATATGACTTTTGATGACTCTGAGCTATCTTTAATCTCTACCTAATTAACTTGACCTTCTCCATAGCTTCAAACACTACATCAGGTCCAGTCAAAGCAGCTTCACCCACTTTGAACCAACCTATGGGTGATCTACAACTCCTATCCTACAAAGCATTAAATAGTGCCATCTGAATGCTAGAGTGATAACTATTTTTATATGCAAACTCAATCAACGGTAAATTGTCATCCTAACTACCTTTGAAATTAAGAGCACATTCCCTCAACATATCCTCCAATGTTTGGATGGTCCTCTCAGCCTGACCATCAGTCTGCAGATGAAAACGGAACTCCAATGAACTTAGGTACCAAGACCCTTCTGAAAATCTCTCCAAAACTGAGAGGTGAACTGAGTACCCTTATCCAAGATGATTGACAAGGGAACTCTATGCAACCTGACTAACTCCAAAATCTATAATCTAGCATAATCCTCAGCTGTATAAGATGTATGCATTGGTAGGAAATGTGTTGACTTAGTCAACCTATCTACAACAGCCCAAATAGAATCATGATGATGACATGAAAGAGGTAAACCAGTCATGAAATCCATATTCACCTCTTCCCACTTCCAAGCAAGAATGCCAAACTCTTGCATTACATCACCAAGTCTTTGGTGTTCTACTTTAACCTATTGGTAAGTTGCATACTTCGCCACAAACTTCTCTATATCTTTATTCATACCATTCCACCAATAGATTTCCCGCAAGTTACGGTATATCTTGGTAGCACCATGATGAATAGAATATTGTGCGCCATGCGCTTTAGCCATAATCCTCTGCCTTAGATTATTAACATCAGGAACACACAATATACCTCACAATCTCCACACACCATCTCTCCATTGGGAGAAAACCTATACCATTTGGTCCTTAACTCACTCCTTCAGTCTGACCAAATTAGCATCTAAGTCCTTCTTCTCCTTCACTTCTGAAACTAAAGAAGATTCAAAACTACTCTGCACTAAAATATTCCCCTCAACGGAATCAAGCAATCTTATCCCCATTCCAGCCAAACGATGAACTTCATGAGCTAATTCTTTTTTATCTTCCTCAACATGAGCCACACTACCCATAGACAACCTGCTAAAGGCATCTTCCACCATATTGGCCTTGCCTGGATAATACAACACACTTATATCATAATCTTTTAGCAACCCTAACCACCTCCTCTATCTAAGATTCAACTCCCTTTGAGTCCACATATATTGCAAGATTTTGAGATCGGTAAAGACATCGACATGCACACTATACATATAGTCTCCAGATTTTCAAAGCAAATATTGCAGCAGCTAACTCAAGAGTATGGGTTGGGTAGTTTTTTTCATGCAGTTTCAACTGTCTAGAGGCATAAACTATAACCTTACCTCTCTTCATCAACACATAACCCATATCAACTATATAAGCATCAAAATACACCACAAAACTATCCGTTCCATCAGGCAACATCAACACAGGGGCTGAAGTGAGTCGAGTCTTCAACTACTGAAAACTCTTCTCACAGGAATCTGACCAAAGAGACTTAACTTTATTTTGGGTTAAACGGGTCATGGGAGAAGTAATAGAAGAAAAACCTTTAATAAAATGATGATAATAACCGGATAGACCTAATAAACTCCTAATGCCAGACAAAGAAATATGTCTAGGCCAATTTCTTACAGCTTGTGTCTTCTGGAGATCAACTCTAATGCCTTTGGCTGAAATAATATGACCCAGAAATGCTAATGATCTTAGCCAAAACATACACTTGCTGAATTTGGAAAATAATTGGTGATCTCTAAGAGTTTGCAAGATAATTCTAAGATGATCTGCATGGTCACCCCCACTTCAGGAATACACAAGGATGTCGTCTATGAGCACAATGACAAACATATCAAGATACTGTTTGAACACTCGATTCATGAGTTATATGAAAGCTGCTGGAGAATTGGTTAGCCCAAAAGACATTACTAGAAACACAAAATGGCCATAAATGGGTTTGGAAGGCTGTCTTTTGGATATCACACTCCGTTACCTTAAGTTGATGGTAGCCGGATCTAAGGTCTATATTTGAGAAGTAACTTACACCTTGCAAATGGTCAAATAAATCATCAATTCTAGGAAGAGGGTACTTGTTCTTGACTTTGAATTTATTAAGATGAAGATAATCAATGAACATACATAAAGAACCATCTTTCTTCTGCATGAATAGGACAGGTGCACCCCAAGGATAGACACTGGGCCTTATAAAACCTTTATCTAGAAGATCTTTGAGTTGTTCTTTCAACTTCTTACATTTTTTGGGTGGCATACGGTAGAGAGGAATAGATATAAGATGTGTGTTGGGAAGGAGGTCAATCCCAAACTCTATCTCTCTATCGGGAGGTACCCCTGGGAGGTCTTTCAAAAAAACATCAGGAAACTCATTAACTATGTTGACCGACTGAATAGTGGGAGTATCAGACTGAGTGTCTTTAACTTAAACTAAAGGATAGATGCAAACTTTGGATATTAACTTTCTAGGCTTAAGATAGGAAATAAAATAACTCTTTGGAGATACGAAATTTCTAGACCACTCAAAGACTGGCTTATTAGAAAACTGGAACTTAACTACATGGGTAAGACAGTCTATAGATGTATACCAAGAGTAAAGTCAATCTATCCTAGAATAATATCAAAATCAACTATCTCCAACTCTATCAAATCAACAAGTATGATAGTAATAGGATATTTTTTATACACATGCCTAGCAACAACAGACTCTCCTACTAGAGTAGAAACTAGGAAAGTCTTAGGAATCTTTTCAGGACCCATCTCAAAATTCACAACAACTAATGGGGTCACATAAGAGAAACTTGACCTGGGATCCAATAACACATAAATATCAAAATGAAAAACACGGAGCATACCAGTAACAACATTAAGATAATCCTTCTACTCCTGGATGGATGGTAGGGCATAAAATCTATTTTAGCACTGACCACTACTAGTGCTAGATGAAGCACCCCGAGAAGGAGCTGGATGGGCTACAGGAGCTGATGCACTAGTAGCTTGCGTCTAAGGTTGGGCATCTCTATTCCTTTGTCTAGGATGCGAGCACTCTCTAAGCTCATAGACCATCTTGCCATAACCAAAACAACCTCGCTGCTCTGCTAAACACTCACCTGGATGGGTCCTACCACACTTAGCACAAGGAGGATAATTAGGCCCGTTACTCATACTTTTCTGGGACCTGGAGATAGAAGACCTGTTCCCTTGCTCCTGCCTATTTTTGGGTTGGGGAGCACTAGTTAATGAAGGTGTTAGCATAGATGGTCAACTCTAAAACTATGGACGGTTCCCTCTATGGGACCTAGTCTTACCATACTCCTATTGCTTGGATCTAGCCCTTTTGTTTCCCCTTACTCTATTTCTCTCCCTTGTTTTATTTGCCTTGATTTTTTGGGTATGCATCATCAGTCTGGATAGGTCCATATACCTATTCAACATAGCATTCCTACACTCTTTCAGCACCAAACCAGACATACCTATCACAAACTTACTCATACTAGTTCGAGTGCCAGCCATCAAATCAAGACCATACTTAGCTAGAAAATTAAACTTAAGTCAATACTCCTTTATAGTCATAAAGACTTGCCTTAGGTTCATAAAATCCTCTATTTTTGCTTCCCTAATCTCTAACTAAAAGAACTTGTCCAAGAATGAATCTTAGAATACCTGCCAGGTCATGGGAGCATAATCCTCCACTCTATTCTTCCTCCACGCTACTACCCAGTCATAAGAAATATCTTTCAACCTAAGACACCAACTCACACTTTCTTCCTCAAAAATATTCATGACTTGGGTGATCTTTCTCACCTCTTCAAGATATAACTGCGGGTCCTCACCTTTCTTAACCCCATAGAACTCTGGTAGATTCATCCTCATGAAATCCTAAATTCTAGCAGTAGCTAAATCACCTCCCCGCTAATGCAAAACTATAGCCTAGTTATTGGTCTGAACATTTGCTGTGACTGCCTAGGCTAATGCTTGAAATGCCGCCCGAAACTCAGCATGAGACATAGTCTCATTCAGGGGATCATTAGGATGAGGTTGCTTGTTATTATTTTTGTGGTCATTTTCTCTTCGGGGAGGAATTTTCACTATCATAAGAGAGAGCAGGATTAATAGCAGAGAGAGATAACTTAAGCATGATAGATTCTGAAAGAAAGAGATGACTTTTTGCTAAAACATTTTGTAGCCTATTGCTCATAGATGTGGTGCGCTACACACCGATGATCAAGACTCTACTTAATGTGGCTTGTTAGACTCCCTAGGACTCCTTATACCTTAGGCTCTGATGCCAAGTTTGTAATGCCTCAAAATCTTATCCTGAGATGTCACATGGTACCTAGGACTACAAGTGGCCCCAAACTAACCCTTTTGATACCGCTACTAAGTTTAGAACTTACTTTAGCGTAAATAAGCCAAGCAATAATACTTTATTGCACCAAATAGGAACTGAAATAATTGGAAACATTGTTTGGATGACAAAATACTGATAATCTGAAATAAAACTTCAATTGATAATCTAAAAAGCCTCTACTTACTAGGAACTAAAGAGTCATTGAGACAAAACCCTAAATGATATGACTAAACTAAAAACAATGACAACTGAAAATCTGAGCAATATGTCCTCAAACCATAAGGACTTACCAATTATGGAGTGTAGACATAGACACTTGGGAATCACTGTCACTGCTGAGACTGAGCATTTGAACCTACATTATGAGACAATGTAGTACACAGACATATATGTAGATCAGTACTTTGAGGATGTACTGAGTATATGGGCTATATGCATTTAAGTAATCAATATAGTCAAATCTTTATAGAAAATATGCATGCAATTGCAGATGACTCATGTAGCTTGAATAAAACTCTCATAAATCATGAATATGGAAACATGTAATACAAATCACGTGAGTCATTACACTTTATTCTAAATTTGTATTCTTTCATTGTTCTCAAACTTGTTAGCTAGATAAAATTCTAAAACAATAACTTTTAGGACATACTCTTTAATCTTTTGAGAACAACGAACTTCTTTAGAACTTTTAGACTTTATAACTTTAGGATTGGGACTACGGACTCACTTGGATTTAAGACACTTGGGATTATGTAACTTTGGGAGTTTCTTCTAACCGAGATAAACCATGTGAGCTACATGGAGTCCACCATCTTTCCTTAGTTGGGGAAAGCTATTCTATCCTTGTCATCAGAGTAGAACCTTAAATTTAGTGATCACTAGCTTAACCCACTTGGGGTAAATTAAATCCTATGGTGGTTCATAGTTCTAGGGCATAAGACCTTAGAATCAAGCCCTACTCGGTGCTAAATACTACTCCAATACTTAATCTTAGAACTTTTAGGAAAAATCCACCTTAATCTATATAAAAGTGTATATTGGAATCCAACTATGCTTTTCTTTAACTTAAATCAAAATTGTATGGATTCCCTTTTAAGCTTAGTAACAAAAACAACTCTTTTCTTGAAAATTTGATAGACTACCATCAATAAGATTTAAAACAACTTTAATAGTATAGAGATATGAATACCCTTCTTGAAGTACTTTAGTACATATCAGAAATTCATTCTTGGACTTAAGGCACATGTACATATTCAAGTAATCTCAATTTCAAAATAGAGAGTAAATCATGACTTTAACCTTTAAAACACTTAAAACATCAATCATTTTAAGAATGTACAATTCATAACATTTATTCTCAATTCAAAACATGAAATAGGTGAAATATCATTTAATTCAAGACTTGACCAAATTTATAATCTCATAAACTTGAAATATAGCAAACTAGTCATAAATTCAATTTGAAAATATGAAATTCTTTAAGAAAACCAAAACTTTGGGCACAAGAACAAAATGAGTGTTGTTTTTCAAACCTAACATACCTTTAAATTTTGAACTAGGTGGATAACTTGATTTTAAAACTCTTCTTGTACTTTTGATGGAGGGTTCTTAAAGCTTGTCACTTGGGAAACTTGAATCTTGACCCAGATTTGAGAATTAATGGTGAACTTTGGAGATTCTTGATGTTGAATATAGATTCCTAGGGTTTTAGTTTAAGATAAACTTATGAAAAGTGAGAATATGTTTCTTAGAATAACCCTTAATCATTTGTTTTTATGATTTGGGAGTGTGGGGAAAAGATTGGACTGCCCTTGGGTTTAAATTTCGTACCAGGTATGCCGTTTAGGGCTTCATCGCATCGTGGTGATGGGTTCATCACTATACCCATCATGATGCGGTCCAATCATAAAGAGCACCTGGTTTGGACAATTGTTGATTTGAGGTTCATCACGATTGGGTGCAATCGCGATGACCCACTGGAAATTGACAAATACAGTTATGGCCTCTATCGCGATGCAGTAACTGTCTCATTGATATTATCACCGCAATGTGGATAAACCATGGTGAGTTTCTAGAATCCAAAAATTGTAAAATGGTCTTTCACCGCGAGGTGGTGGCTTGCCCATTGAGAATACTGAATGCTAAAATTGCTCTAACTTCTTATTTGAGTGTCCATTTTAGACGTACCATATATCAACGGAAAGCTCGTACAATTTTCCACATGATAAAAGTTTGAAATTATAGAAAATATAATTTCTCTAAACATTAATTACTTTGGAAGTCATCCCTTAATCTTCTAAAGGCAAAACTATGCTTAAGGAAAGTTGGTGGTATTACAGTTTGTTTCTGGTATGACTGATAGTATGGTTAAAGAGTGTAGGAATTAAATAATTATTAGGGATATAGAAATATCTAGGATTATGGTACATGCTCAATAGATTGAGGAATTGAATCTTAAGGAAAAAGAGAGGGAGAATAAGAGGGCCAGAACAGGTAGCTTTATCTTTTCCTAGCCGAAGTCCAAGGGTAGTAATCATTCCTAGTTCTGTTAGAAGTTTTCATCCCCAAATCCATATTTAGCTAGTATGCTAGTTCAAAATTTCAAAAATGATAATCGGGATAAAGCACCCGGCCTCAAACCCTAGGATAGTGTGAACCGTGGTTGTACTAATCTTTTTTGCCCAAAATATGGTAGAAATCATCATGGTATGTGTAGAGCTAGCAGTGATGCAAGTTTTGGTTGTAGAAATCTAGGCCACTGATTCTAAGAGTGTCTAGTACTTGCTCAGAGGGGAAAGGATTTATGCCAACAAGGCTAGTCTTATCTTTCATCAGCTCCAACAGGTTGCTCTAATTAGTAGGACGCCATTTCCGGTGCCACTAGTGATCAACGCCAGAATAGAATTTATGAACTCTAGTCCCTTCATGATCAGGAAAGCTCTTTTGATATGGTTATGGATATGTTACAAGTCTTTCATCTTTATGTGTATGCTTTATTAGACCCCGAGGCTTCATTTTCTTTTGTAACCCCTATATAGCTATTAATTTTGGTGTCAGTCCCAAGACTTTAGAAGAACCCTTCTTAGTGTTTACTTCAGTAGGTGTCTCTATTATAGCCAGGCAGGTATACATGAACTGTCTTATCATAATATCCTAGAAAGTCATTTGAGTTGATCATGTAGAGCTAGAGATAACTGATTTTGATGTCATTCTCGATATGGATGGGCTCCACTCATGCTATGCTTCAGTTGAATGTAGAAATAGAGTCATTCAATTTTATTTTCCAAATAAACCAGTCATTGAATGGAGGGGTGGTACTTTAGCACTTAGGGTAAAATTTTATCATTTCTTAGAGCGAGAAAAATGATATCCAAGGGATGTTTTTACCATCTTGTTTAAGTCAAAGATTCTAATTAAGAGACTCTATGCCTTGAGTCAGTTTCAGTAGTAAAGGAATTTCCAGATGTGTTCCCTGAAGACCTTTTTAGAGTTTTTTCCCATAAGGGAAATTGACTTCGAAATAGACTTTTTCCCAATTACCCAACCTATCTCTATTATACCCTATAAAATAGATCCATCTGAGCTTAGAGAGTTGAAAGAATAATTGAGAGATCTCTTAGATAAGGGATTCATTAGGCCTAGTGTTTCCCCATAGGGTGCTCTATTCCTTTTCGTGCGTAAGAAAAATAGTTCTCTCAAAGTGTGCATCGATTACTGTCAGTTGAACAAAGTCACAATTACGAATAAGTATCCACTCCCCAAAATTGATGACTTGTTCGAGCAACTTCATGGTGCCAGTTATTTCTCTAAGATAAACCTTAGATCCAGATATCATCTACTCAGAGTTAGAGAGTATGACATTCTAAAATATGTTTCAAAACTCAATATGGTCACTTAAAATTTCTAGTTATGTCTTTTGGACTAACGAATGCCCCAGCAGCTTTCATAGACTTGATGAACAGTGTGTTCAAGTAGTACTTGGACATGTTTATCACAGTCTTTATTGATGATATTTTTGTCTATTCCCATAGTGAAAATAATCATTCGGACCACCTTAAAATTGTATTGTAGACTCTTAGAACCCATCCGTTGTTCTCCAAATTTAGTAAGTTCAAATTTTGGCTAAGATCAGTGGCTTTCCTTGGGCATATTATTTCCAGTGATGGCATTAGAGTGGACCCTCAAAAGATCGAAGCAATAAGAAACTAGCCCAGACCTATTTCTCCATCAGATATCAGAAGTTTCTTGGGTTTGACTGGCTATTACCGATGGTTTGTTGAAGGATTTTATTCTATTGCATCCCCTATGTCTAGATTAACTCAAAATAAAGTTAAGTTTCAATGGCTAGATTCTTGTAAGAAGAGTTCAGGAGTTGAAAACTCGACTAACCTCAGCCCCAGTCTTGACTTTGCCAGATGGTTCAGATAGGTTGGTTGTTTATTGTGATGTTTCTAGAGTTTGGCTTGGTTGTGTGTTGATGTAGAGAGGTAAGATCATAGCATATACCTCTAGACAACTTAAACCCCCTGAAAAGTATTACCCTACCCATGATCTTGAATTAGTAGCTATTGTTTTTGCCTTGAAAATTTGGAGGCACTACTTTTATAGGGTTCATATTGATGTGTTCACAAATCACAAAAGTTTGCAGTATATGTTCTCGCTAAAAGAGTTGAATCTTCATTAGAGAAGATAGTTAGAATTGTTAAAAAATTATGATATGTGTGTATTATATCATCCGAGCAAGGCCAATGTTGTGAAAGATACCCTTAGTAGATTTTCTATGGTTAGTGTTGCTCATGTTGAGAATGATAAGAAGAAGTTAGTCCAAGAGGTTTATTAGCTTTCTAGATTAGGTGTTGTATTATTTAATTTAGCCGAGGGTAGTATATGGGTTTAGAGTAGTTTGGAAGCTTCTTTGGTTGTCGATGTGAAAGAAAATCAAGATAGGGATTCTAGTTTTTTTAAGTTAAAAGAATCAGTTAGAGATCAGAAAATGGAGGTTTTCTCTCAACGGAGAGATGGTGTATTGCGATGTCAGGGTAGATTGTGTGTGTGTTATGTCTTGATGGGTTGAGACAATGAAGTTTAGTAGAAGTGCATGGTGTGCGTTACTCTATTCACCCAGGAGCCACTAAGATGTATTATGATTTTCAAAAAATCTATTGGTGGGATGGTATGAAGAGGGATATTATAGAGTTTGTAGCTAAGTATTCTAATTATTAGCAGGTTAAGGTTGAGTACCAGAGGCCCAGTGGCACTATATAGGAGTTTAGTATGATCACTTGGAAGTGGGAAGAGGTAAACATGGATTTTGTGACTGGGTTACCCTATACGCACATGATTCAATATGGGTCATTATAGATAAAATGACCAAATTAGCTTATTTCTTGCAAGTTCATACTTCTTATTCAGCTGAGGATTAGTCCAAGCTCTATCTTAGAGAGTTGGTTAGGTTTCATAGAGTCCCGTTGCTTATCATTTTGAATAGAGGTACTTAGTTTACCTCTCACTTTTGTAAAGATTTTCAAAAGGGTCTTGGTACCCAAGTTCATCTTAGTATTTCTTTTCATCCCGAGATAGATGGTTGGTAGAGATGACCATTCAGATCCTATAGGATGTGTGGACACTATGTGTTATTGACTTTAAGGGTAGTTAGAATGATTGCTTACCATTTATTGAGTTTGCTTACAATAATAGTTATCACTCCAGTATTTAGATGGCTCCATTTGAGGCTATCTATGGGAGGAGATATAAATATCCTATTGGTTGGTTTGAGGTATATGAGTCTGCATTGATAGGGCCTAATTTAGTTTTCAATACGATGGAGAATATTTAGTTTATTAGGGAGAGGCTTAAGATAGCCCAAAGCTGATAGAAATCCTATGCAGATGTGAGGAGAAGAGATCTTGATTTTAAAGATGGTGATTTGGTCTATTTAAAAATCTCTCCCATGAAAGGAATAAAAAGATTTGGCAAGACGGGGAAAATCAGTCCCAGATATATTGGACCTTACCAAATCTTGAGTCGTTATGGGAAGGTAGCGTATGAGCTTGAGTTGCCTGTAGAGTTGGCATCTCTATATCCAATGTTCCATGTTTCCTTGCTAAAGAAGTGTATTGGTGATCCAGTTATAGTTGTTCCATTAGGGAGAGTGAATGTTCAGTTAGCCTTTCTTATGAAGAAATTCTAGTCGAGATCCTTGATCATCAAATTCGCAGACTAAGGAACAAAAAAGTTCCCCTTGGTTAAAGTTCATTGGCGAAATCAGTTCGTTGAGGGAGCCACTTTGGGAGCAGAAGAAGATATGCAAACCAAGTACCCTCATCTTTTCTCCGCAATCTCAGACTCAACTTAAGGTAACAGTTCTTCTTAGACTATCTCTTTTAAATTCTCTGTTCCATCCATATAATCATCTTTATGGCATCACATGCATTCATGAATCAGTTAAGTTATTCATTATATTTCAGAATCAGTCCTGTAGTCAGGTTTTTAGTTATGCATATTAAATATGTAATCTCAGTTCCTCAGCATTCTTAGCTTAATTAGTCTCATTCGATGACGAATATCCCCAGGGAGGAGATATTATAAGATCCTTGCTTATTTTAGTTTTCTATTCCATGTTAAAAGAGTCTAAGACTTAGAAAATTTCACTTAGTGCTTAGTCAGTTCTACAGACCATTAAAATTTGGTGATTCCATTTTTGACCTTCCCAACCTCGTAACATTAATTTGTAAATTGATTCATGATCAGGGTTGTCAATAGTACATCTTGAGTGAGTTTTGGATTTTTCGGGTGAGGTTTGGGACCTATTTGGATAGTCAAAACAGTGAGGCTCCATTATATGGTAGTGATGCATAACTTTTCACGTAGGTGGGTGTAGCAACCCATGTTATTCTTATCAGATCAGCTTATAGTTCATGCACAAGAGGCTAAGAACCTGAAAATTTAGCTAAGTGTTGGAGAATTACTTTAATTCTTTTCTTCTTAGCTTTGATTATTTTTAAAGTGACACATAAGTTCTTGAGTTAATTCTTGTTCAGGAGTGTAAGGAGCATGTTATGGGGAAATTTTGGATTTTTTGGATAAGGTTTGGGTCGCGTAAGGATGTCAATCCCAGAACCTCACCGGGATTGTAGTGCGTTGCAGTGGGTTTAGCGGTGGCATCACTAGAGCATCGTGGTGATGGCCCAATCGGTGTTCCAGTTATGAATTTAAATCACAGAGGGGCAATCTTGTCTTTTCCCTCCACCCTAATTCATGAAAACACAAGATTAAGTTATTATTTAGGGAATTATATGCCCAATTTACTCAATTCCTCTCTAAAATAAAACCTAACCACCACCCAAATTCATCAATTTCAGTCATTATTCCTTCAAGAAACCTTAAGAATTCAAGATTCATCATCCAAGAACTTTCAAGAAAGTTATTCCCTTTCAAGATTTAAGCTTTAAAGGCATGTTAGATGTTCATCCATGGGTCCTTTTCACTCATGGAGTCCAAGAATCCATTTTCAAGTTTAAAATTATGTTCTTTACATGTTTTCATGAATTATATCCAAGAACTTCCATGAATTTCGATTTTATATCTTGTTTATATGTGTTTTCATAGGAATTAGCCCCTAACACGTTTGAAGGATGATATTTTCTTGTTAAATCCTTAACCCATGATTTTAGTATTGAAATTTTGTTATTATCTCATGTTTTAACTATTCCCATGCTTTAATTCATGACCCATATGTGTTTGATGAAATGCCTAGATGATTGAGTTTTGAACATTTACTACTTATTATATTTCTGAAGCTTTAGTATGTTCTAGTATTATTGTTATTAAGTCCTAGGGATTATGAGTACCTAAAAACATAGTTGTTTACTTAGTCTCAGTATTTTCAAAATGGTTTCAGATACATTTGAGTATTATCAGTTCAGTCAGTTATTATACAAGTCAAACTTAGATCAGTTCAGTAATCCGAGTTAGTTCAGTTGGGTTTAGGATTTAGCACTGAGCGAACCCAGGGATGGGGGCTCACCTGCTATTTGAGGGTGTGACCTTTAGTAGCAGTTCCTACATTTTAGAACTACGTAGCCAATGTAGGTTTGTGATGTTTACCTGCCAGTTGAGGGTTGACATATATCTCACTAGAGCACCTGCCAGTAGAGGGTGACTCTTTAGTCCTTTGGGACTTCACTTTAGAGGATCCACACAGCCATGTGTTAGTAACCATGGCACAATACTGACAGCCTTCAACCTAGGGTCACAGGTTGGACCACAGTTAACTCATATTGGGTCATGTTGGTTAGATGATATCTCCCCCAATCTTAGTCTAGTCTCAGTTCGAAAGCCAGTTTGGGTTTTCTTGACCATAGCATTCATTTATCAATTAATCAGTACTCAGATTTTAGTATTTCAGTTTACAGACCTATTTCAATATCATGTTATATGCTTGGTCACACATTCTCAGATTTTCCAGCTTTCACTCATACTATGCATCAGTTATCTTATGCTATTCATTCAGTCTGTTATTATTCATATACATAAGCCCATGCATATCATCCTAACCCTATCTAGCATACTATTACATTCAATGTACTGATCGCATACTTATTTATTGTGCTATGATGTCTGATATCATAGGTTCGAATGCTCAGGTTCTCAATTGTACTTAGAAGTCCCAGCGCATCAGCATCAGGAGCAGTGGTAAGTCCTCATATTTCAAGGACTAATTATGTTTACATCATTATTTTATTTTAGTTAAACAGTTGGAGTTAGTTGGGGCCTGTCCTTTTAACTCTTATTCAGTTAGTTTAGGGGCTTTCAGAAACTTTTAGACAGTTAGTTAGTTTTTTCATTATTTTCATTATTTTTAGACAGTTAGTTAGTTTTTTCATTATTTTTTCATTATTTTTATTTCAGTTAAATAGTTGTTTTTCATTACCAGTTGTAGGATATTTCTCACACCTAGTATAAGTAGTGGAAGGGAGATAGAGGTATAGATGTAGAGCTTGTAGAATGGAAAGAGTTTTCTATAGCCTTTTTAGATAGTTTATTTCCCTTGGAGTTAAAGAAAGATAAGGTTCAGTAGTTTATCAATTTGAAGCAAGGGACCATGAGTGTGAAAGAGTGTTCTCTTAAGTTTACTCAGCTAGCCAAGTACGCTCCTAATGTGGAATATGACGATAGGTCTAGGATGATTATGTTTGTCTCTGGTGTAGCTTATAGCATGGTCAAGGAGTGTAGGACCACGATGTTGATTAAGGAGATGGACTTGTCTAGGTTGATGGTCCATACTCAATAGATTAGGGAGCAGAAGTTTAAGTAAAAGGATAGGGAGAATAAGAGAGCCAGAATAGGTAGCTTCAGTTTTCCTCAGTCGAGGTTGGAAGGCAGTAACCGTCTTCAATTCCATTAGAAATCTTCATCCCCAGCTCTGTCTTAAGCTAGTTCTCTAGTGTTAAAGTTCATAAATGATAATCGGGATAGGGCGTCGGACTCTAAGTCCTAGGGTAGTGTGGAGTGGTCATACAAATCCTCTTTATCAGAAATATAGTAGAAATCATTAGGGTGTGTATGCAGTTGGCAATAAGGTATTCTTTAGGTGTGGAAATCCAAGCCACAGAGTCAGGGATTGCCTAAAGAGTGGTCAGCAAAGTCAATCCAGTCGCCCCTCAGTTCAATCCATTTACCCAACTCAATAGGGTGCCATTTCTAAAGCAACTAGTGGTCAGCGCCTAAATAGATTGTATGCACTTCAGTTCCGACAAGATCAGTAAAGTTCTCCTGATATGGTTACTGGAATGTTATAGGTCTTTCATTTACATATTTATGCTTTGTTAGATCCAAAGGCTTCACTTTCTTTAGTAACCCCCTAATAGCTGTTAGTTTTGGTGTCAGTCCTGAGACTTTAGCAGAACCCTTCTCAGTGTCTATCACAGTAGGTGTCTCTATTATAGCCAGGAAGGTATACAGGAACTGTCCGGTCACAATATGCCAGAAAGTCACCTTAGTTGACCTCGTGGAGTTAGAAATGACTGATTTTGATATCATTCTCAACATAGATTAGCTCCACTTATGCTATGATTTTGTTGATTGTAGAAACAGAGATGTTTATTTTCAATTTCTAAATAAACTAGTCCTTGAATGGAGGGGTAGTACTTCAGCACTTAGGGGTCAGCTTGTTTCGTACCTTAGAGCAAGCAAAATGGTATCTAAGGGGTATGTCTACCATCTTATTCGAGTTAAAGACTCTAGTTTAGAGACTCCCAATCTTGAGTCGGTTTTAGTAGTGAGGAATTTTCTAGATGTGTTTCCCGAAGATCTTCCTAGAGTTCCCTCCAAAAGGGAAATAGATTTTGGAATAGACCTTCTTCTAGATACCCAGCCTATCTCTATTATTCCCTATAGAATGGCTCCAGTTGATCTTAGGAAGTTAAAAGAACAGTTGAAAGATCTCTTAGATAAGGGATTTATCAAGCCCAATATTTTCTTATGGGGCACTCAATTCCTTTTCATGAAAAAGAAAGACAGTTCTCTCAATATGTGCATCGATTATCGTTAGTTGAACATAGTCACCATCAAGAATAACTATCCACTCCCTAGAATTGATGACTTGTTCGACCAACTTCAGGATGCCAGTTATTTATCTAAGAAAAACCTCAGATCCGGATATCATCAGCTCAGAGTCAGAGAATGTGACAATTTGAAAATAGTTTTAGAACCCGATATGGTCATTTCGAATTTCTAGTCATGTCCTTTGGACTAAAAAATGCCCCAACAACTTTCAGGGACTTGATGAAAAGAGTGTTCAATAAGTACTTGGATGTGTTCAACAGAGTCTTCATTGATGATATTCTTGTCTATTTTCGTAATGAAAATGATCATGCAGACAACCTTATATTAGTATTGCGGACTCTTACAGCCTATTAATTGTTCACCAAATTTAGTAAGTGAGAGTTCTATCAAAGATTAGTAGCTTTCTTTGGCCATATTGTTTCCAGTGATGACATTAGAGTTGACCCTTAAAAGACTAAAGTAGTGAGAAACTTGACTAAACCTATTTCTCTATCAGATATCAAGAGTTTCTTGGGTTTGACTAGCTTTTATAAATGATTTGTTTAAGGGTTTTCATTAATTACATCCCCCATCTACAAATTGACTCTAAATAAAGTCAAATTTTAGTGGTCAGATTCCTCTGAGAAAGGTTTTTAGAAGTTGAAGACTCGACTTACCCAACCCCAGTTTTGACCCTGCCAGATGGGTCAAATAGGTTTGTTGTTTACTGTGATACTTCCAGAGTTGGTTGGGGTTTTATGTTGATGCATAAGGGTAAGGTCATAGCCTATGCCTCTCGATAACTTAAAACCCATGAGAATAATTATCCTACCTATGATCTTGAGTTAGCATCTATTATGTTTTCCTTGAAAATTTGGAGGCACTATCTGTATGGGGTACATGTTGATGTGTTCACGGACAATAGTAGTTAGTAGTATGTATTTTCGTAGAGAGAGTTAAATCTCCATCATAGAATATGGGTAGAAATGTTGAAAGACTATGATATAAGAGTTTGGTATCATCCGAGCAAGGCCAATGTAGTGGCAGATGCCTTAATAAATTATCTATGGGTAGTGTGTCTCATGTTGAGAATGATAAAAAAAAGCTGGTTCAAGAGGTTTGTTAGTTGGCTAGGTTAGGCATTTATTTGGTTGACTCAGTTGAGGGTAGTGTATGGGTTCAGAATAGTTCAAAATCTTCTTTGGTTGCAGAAGTGAAATAAAATCAAGATAGGGACCCCAATATAGTTAAGTTGAAAGAGTCAGTCAGAGATCAAAAAGTAGAGGTTTTCTCCCAAGGGGGAGATGGTGTATTATGTTTCTAGGGTAGATTGTATCTACGCTGTGTTGACGGTTTGAGACAACGAATTCTTATAGAAGAACATGGTGCGCATTACTCTATTTACCCAAGAGCCACTAAGATGTACAGTGATTTGTGGTAAATCTATTGGTGGAGTGGTATGAAAAGGGATAGTACAGAGTTTCTTGCCAAGTTTGCTAATTGTCAGCAAGTTAATGTTGAGCACCAAAGGCCTCATGGCACTATGCAGGAGTTCATCATCCCCACATAGAAGTGGGAAGAGGTGAACATGTATTTTGTGATAGGGTTGCCTCGTTCACATCGGCAACATGATTCGATTTGGGTTTTTATGGACAGAATGACCAAATCAGTCCATTCTTTACCAATCCATACTTCTTATTCAGCCAAGGATTATGACAAGCTCTATATTAGAGAGTTGGTTAGGTTGCATGGAGTCCCGTTGTCCATCATTTTAGAGAGATGTACTCAGTTTACCTTTTACTTTTGGAAAGCTTTTTAGAAGGGTCTTGGAACCCAAGTCCGTCTCAATATAGCCTTTCACCCTCGGACAGGTGGTCAGATAGAGTGGACCATTCAGATATTATAGGACATGTTTAGAGCTTGTGTTATCAACTTTAGGGGCAGTTGGGATAATCACTTGCCATTGATTGAGTTTTATTACAATAATAGTTATCATTCCAGTATTCAGATGGCTCTATTAGAGGCTATTTATAGGAGGTGTTATGCCCCGAGTTTTCACTCCGAACGTCACATGGTGCTTACAACTCGGAAGGACCATAAGCTAATCCATGACTAGTACCTATTATGAGCACTGAATAATAAGACTGAAATAATGCAAAAGTTAGGCTGAAATGCCATAAGGTTCATAATCTGAATACTGATAAATATAGCAACTGGTAATAATATCTAAAACCTGAATACTTTCTAAACTAGTCTAGTCTGAAAAGTCTCTACTGAACTGTCTGAATGTGGAGTTGATAGGACAAGCCCCCAGCTAACTCTGTATACTGAAATCCTAAATCTAATACAATGCTGAAATAATAGAATATCCTCAGATGATGAGGACTCACTGCTAGGTCTACCGCTGCTAACTGAATTTGAGCTGCTAAGGGTGCTGTGGAGCTCATGCTTCTAAACCTATGGTATAAAACACCATATTGCAAGAGAAAAATATGTGTTAGTACGTGAGAATGTACTAGTATGTTAGATAAGGTAAGGCCGAATGCAAGGGCTCAAATGCATGAACTATACAGACTGGATAACATGTGTATATTGAATGAGGATACAATATTGGACGCCACACGATGCTTACGATCCTAAAGGAACATAAGCTAACCCATGACCTGTACCTGCTGTGAGCACTAAATAGTAATAAATAAATAATGCAGAAGTTAGGCTAAAATTCCATAAGGTTCATAATCTGAATACTGATAAATACAGCAACTGATAATAACATCTAAAAATTGAATACTGTCTGAACTAGTCTATTCTGAAAAACATCTACTAAACTATCTGAATGTGAAGTTGATAGGACAAGCCCCTAACTAAATCCAACTAATAAAATACAGAATTTACTGTGATACTAAAATAAACGAATATCATCGATAGATAAGGACTCACTATTGAATCTTCGACTGCTGACTTAATTTAACTAAATGTGGTCAGGAGCCTGAGTGTTCAAACCTATGATATGAGACATCATAGTGCAAGAAAAATGTATGCAATCAGTACATGGAATGTACTAGTATGCTAGATGAGGTAAGGCTGAATGCACGTGTTTATATGCATGAACAGTAATTGACTAAATGATATGAAAGAACTAAATAAGAGTATATGGATACCTGAAAATGCTGTAAATATTGATGTATGCAATACTGCGCATATACATATATATTGTATCTAAGATGAGATTATACTGAAGTTGAGTACTGAGTTCTAATAACTGAGTGACTGATATCTGAGATTTACTGCTAACTAAATTATTGAGAACTAGGTGACTATTTCTGATAGTCCTAATTCTGTAGAACTGAACTAAGTTATATACTGAGACTAAAACTAAAATTGTGGGAGGTAATCATCTAACCGACATGCCCCTCTCTGAATTGATTGGGGTCCAACCTATAACCCCAGTTGAAAGGGTGTTAGTACCATGCCACAGGTAAAGAAATTGTCAGTATAGATCCAAAGAAATGTCGTCCCAAAGGACTAAGGGTCACCCTATACTAGAAGGTTCCTTGATGAGAACGGTATTACCCTCAACTAGCACGTAAACACCTTATTAACCCTCAACTGGCAAGTTGATATCTCAACCTATACTGGCTACATAGTTCTGGAACACAAGGATTGGTACTAAGGATCACACCATCTACTAAAAAATGAGCCCTTATCTATGGGTTCTCTCGGTGCTAAATCCTACTCCCAACTGAATGACATTGATTATTAAACTGAACTGAATTGGACTGAGTTTCACTAATTCTGAACTGACCAAGTACTACTGTTTGTAACATTACTGAGACTATTTTGTAGTAACAGTGTTTCTAGGTATACAACTAGATTTCGATTATTAAATACCTCAGGACTCGATAGAATCAATAGTAAACATGGCACAATCATGAAAGCATAACACTAGTTTCTTATTCACAATACATTCATTTAGACATTTTGTCAAACACATGAAAGGCATGAGCTTGTGCATGAATTGGACCACATGATAATATGTCATGATTTCACTATTCAACTTACATAGGCATTCTATCAAATAATTGGGGAGAATGATTATTTCACTTAATAATAAGCACATATAAATATCATGGCTACAACATTGAACTTGTAAATTCAAGGATTTAACGTGAGAATCACATAATTCACTGCACATGCTATCTTAATTTCATGATATTTATAATTATTCATGGATTGGAACCCAAAAAATGTCATGAACATGTATACAATCTAATTCAAGTATGGGAATCATAAATCCAAAAACTTGTATTTTTGAAAAAGGGTTCTTAGACTTCATGGGTGGTAAGGGCCCATGGATAAACTCCTAACATACCTAGGAAGATGAGTTCTTGAAGTTTCTTGTTTGTTTTCTTGAGAATTGCTCTTGATTCTTGAGGGCTAGGATTTGGGGGAAAATTGAGTGAATAATGACTTAGTTATTAAGGATTAATTAAAGTATTTAGACTGTTTAGGGCTGTAAAAAATGACTAAATTACCCTTGAAATAAATTAAAATTTATGTCACTGAATTTTTGATTTTGACTTTCATCGCGACGCGGTGAGCCACTGGAAGTCAGGTAAAACTATTTAAAAATTGAACATCACAAAATTCCCTTTTCGTGTGACATAGTGGAATCGTGTCGGGCTATTGGAAATGGAAAATTCTAAAAATGGTCATTGGCGCAATACGGGGATATAGTGGTGCCTTACTGGAAAATAAAGATTGTGAAATAGCACTACAACACGATGCACCATTATCAAATTGATACACTGGAAATCGCCAATCGGGAATTGGAACCTCACCATGATGTGCTGGAATTACGGTGTCTCACTGGAAACTGATGAATGCCATTTTGACCCCCACCGCAATGCGGTGCTTCTTAATTTGACATACTATTTCTCTAAAGTGTCATAACTTCTCACCCAGATATAGAATTTGGGTGAAATTTATATCGTTGGAAAGCTAACTGAATTTACTACACTTTGGTGAGTCTTAAACTAGAAAATTCTAAGTATTGATAGTTGTATATAGGAATTCTTATGTACTGAGAGATAAACTAAGATAGAGAAATATAAGATATTACAATATCTTCCCCTGGGAATATTCATCCTTGAATGAGACTATTTAAGATGAAACATACTGGCAAGAAATAAGCAGGTTCAGTAATCATAGCTGTGATAACCCAAATAGAATCCTATTGATGGTGAGTACAAGGCAAACCCATTACAAAGTCCATGTTCACTTCTTCCTATTTCCATGTAGGAATGTTGAAATCCTTCATGTACCCACTAGTCTTCTAGTGCTCAATTTTAACCTGCTAATACATAGAGCACTTAGAAACAAACTCTGTGATATCCCTCTTCATCCCACTCCACCAATAGATTTCCCAAAAATTACGGCACATCTTAGTTTCCCCTAGATGAATTGAGTAGCGTACACTGTGCTTTTCAGCAAGAATTCACTGCCTCAAGCTATCTACACATTGAATACATAACCGACCCTAGCAACGCAACGTACTATCTCCACCTTGGGAGAAAACCTCTACTTTTTGATCTCTGACTAACTCTTTCAACTTAACTAGACTAGGATCTCTGTCCTTCTTTTCCTTTACTTTGAAAATAAGAGATGATTCTAAACTATTATGCACCCACACACTACCTTATGCTAAATTGACTAAATGGACACCTAGTCGGGGAAGTTGATGAACTTCCTGAACTAACTTCTTCTTAATATTCTCAACATGAGCAAAAATATCCATAGACAACCTACTGAGGCATATGCCACTATATTGGCCTTGCCCTGGTGATACAAAATACTCATATCACAATCTTTCAACAACTCTAACCACCTTCTCTGATGCAAATTTAAATATTTCTGAGTAAACACATACTGCAAGCTTTTGTGATCTGTGAACTTATCTACATGCACCCATACAAGCAATGCCTCCAAATCTTTAAGGTAAACACTGATGCTTCTAATTTAAAGTCGTGGGTAGGGTAATTCTTCTCATAGGTCTTAAGTTGTATAGAGGCATAAGCTATGACCTTACCTATCTACATCAAGACATAACCCAAACCAACTCTGGATGCATCACAGTACATAACAAATCCATCTAAATCATCTGGTAATATGAAAACTAAGGTTGTAGTGAGTCAAGTCTTTAACTCTTGAAAACTCTTCTAATAAGAATTTGACCACTGAAACTTGACTTTCTTCTAAGTCAATATGACATGGGGAAAGCAATAGACAAAAACCCTTCAACAAACTGATAATAATAGCCAGCTAAACCAAAGAAACTCCTGATATCTAATGGAGAAATAGGTCTAGGCCCACCTCATTCTTTAGAGGATCAACTCCAATTCCATCACTGGATACTATATGACCAAGGAATGCTACTGACTTTAGCCAAAATTTGCACTTACAAAATTTGGCGAACAACTGATAGGCTCTAAGGGTCTGAAGTATGATTCTAAGATAATCTACATGATCATTCTTGCAATGGAAATAGACAAGAATGTCATCGATGAAGACTATAATGAACATGTCTAAGTATTACCTGAACACACGATTCATTAAGTGCATAAAGGCTGCTACGACATTTGTGATACCAAACCACATTACTAAAAACTCAAAGTGACCATATAGGGTTTGAAAAGCTATTTTTTGAATGTCACATTCTCTGACTCTGAGCTTATGATAGCCGGATTTGATGCCTATCTTAGAGAAGTAATTGGCACCATAAAGTTGGTCGAATAGGTCATCAATTCTGGGAAGTGAGTACTTATTCTTAACCATGACTTTGTTCAACTAATGTTAGTCTCTACACATTCTAAGTGAACCATCTTTCTTACGCACGAACAAGATAGGTGCGCCCTACGGGGAAACATTGGGTCTGATGAACCCTTTATCTAAAAGGTCCTTTAACTATTTTTTTAATTCTCTGAATTTAACTGGAGACATTCTATATGGCAGAATAGATATATGCTGAGTGTTTGGAAAAAGGTTTATTTCAAAGTTGATTTTCCTTTTGGGAGAAACTCTAAGAAGATCTTCAGGAAACACATCTGAGAATTCATTTACTACTGGAACTGACTCAAGACTTGGAGTCTCTGAACTAGATAATTTGACTCACACAAAATGATAGACATACCCTTTGGATATAAATTTTGTCACTCTAAGGTATGAAGTTAACTGACCCTTATGTGCTGTAGTACTACCTCTCCATTGAAGGACAAGTTCATTTGGAAACTGAAAATAGACAATCTGCTTCAACAGTCAACTGAGGCATAGCAAGAATGGAGCAAATCCATGTCAAGAATAACATTGAAATACATCATCTCTAACTCTACTATGTTTGCTGAAGTGACTTTCTGAGATATTATAATCGGACAGTTCCTGTATACCCTCTAGGCTATGGTAGACTGACTCACTAGGGTAGAGACTGAGAAAGGTTCTATTAAGATTTTTGGTCTGACCTTAAAGTTCGTTGCTATGTAAGGAGTTACAAGTGATAGAGAAGCTCCTGGATCTAATAAGGCATAAACATGTAAATGGAAGAACTTCAACGTACCAGTGACCATATTAGGATAACTTTCCTGATCTTGTCTGGACTGAAGTGCGTAAAGCTTGTTTGGGTGTTGACCACTGGTGGCACTGGAGGTGTCACCCTACTGATTCGGGTAACCAAACTGTGCTGAGGGATGATTGTACTGACCTTGTAAACCTAACTGAGGATAATCTCTCATTCTATGGCCTGGTTGCCACACCTGAAATATACATCACTATTAGTGTTGCAGACACCTGATTGTTTCTGCCATATTTTTGGTAAAAAGGATTTTTTTGAGCACTGATAAAACTACCCTAAGACTTAGAGCTTGACACCTTATCTTTATTACCATTTCTGAACTTAGGTGCTAGAGCACTGTCTAAGGACGGAGATGGAACTAAAGATTTTTTACTAAATTGGGAATAGTTACTGTTTTCTTACTTAGGCTGAGTGAAAATCAAGCTACCTATTCTAGATCTCTTGCTTTCTCTCTCTCTCCTTATTCTTAGCCTTTTCTATCTGCTTAGCATGGACCATTTGTTTGGATATGTCTATCTCCTTAATTAACATCGTAGTTCTGCACTTCTTAACCAGAATCTCTGACACCCCAGATATGAACTTGCTTATCCTAGACCTATTGTCTACTACTATATGGTGATCATACCTGACTAGCTGAGTAAACTTAAGGGAATACTCTTTCACACTCATGTTGCCTTGCCTGAGATTGATGAACTCTAACACCTTGGTTTCATGAACTTACTCATCCTGGACCTATTGTCTGCCACTACATGGTGATCATACCTGGCTTGCTGAGTAAACTTAAGGGAATGCTCTTTCATACTCATGTTGCCTTACCTGAGATTGATGAACTCTAACACCTTGGTTTCCCTTAACTCTTCCTATTCTATGGGCCTTGCATTTGTGCCCCTGTCTACCTTTCACTGCTTAAATCATATATGACCTATATATTATAATTAATAGGAAGCTAACTCAGTACTCTCACTGGATGTTACTTGTAAAACCTTGTAAGTTTACCTCATTGTCTAAGATTTTATAGTATGATAAAGAAGGCCTTATACTTAGAATTTTACCTAAGTGTTCAACATATAGTCTCATTTTAAGCCTCCCAACTTTGATGAATTAGCATTTATAGTATGATAAAGAAGGCCTTATACTTAGAAATTTAGCTAAGTGTTCAACACGTAGTCTCATTTTAAGACTCCAAACTTTGATGAATTAATTCACGATCTTTCTAACCTTCGTTTATTGATTTTTTTGTTGATACGTGATGGGGAAAGTCAAAAGTACATCTCGGGCGAGTTTTGGAGTTTTTAGACGAGGTTAAGGGTATGTTTGGGGTTGTAAAATAGTAAGCCTCCGTGATAAGCCCGTGTCGCCCTGGCTATCATGTTGACTAAGGCGGGGTGGTTCCTTGCTTAGTCTGGCGGACTAGGCAAGGTGTCACCTTGCTAAGTCCTGCTGGTATAAATTTTCAGCTTTTTCTCCATCTCATTAAGGGAAAGATGGGTATTTTCCATCCCCTTTTCATCTTTAACACGGGATTTAATCCCCAAATCACCAAAATACATGATAGTTCTCACAAATTAATCAAGAAATCATCCTAGGATTTCAACCCTAAATCCAAGAGAACTCAAAATTTAACTGTCAGTTTTCAAAATTTCTTTAAGAATTGGAATCCCCAGATCGAGAGCTTCAAGAAGCACCCATCAATAGTACGAATAGCATCCCAAAAGCAAGAGTTCATTCAAACTCCATAAATTAAGGTATGTTGGGTTTGAATAAGAACACTCCTTCCGTTCTTGTGCCCAAAGAATTAATTTTTATTAAAGAATTTTGTGTTTGCAAGTGTTGTTTATGTTTAAATTACTTTATTTTGAATTTATGAAACTATGAGATGTTCAAGTCTTGAAATTTCATGTTATTCCACTTATTTATGATGGAATTTGAGAACTTATGCTATGAATTGCATATCCCTACAATGAATTGACAATTATAAGTATTTTTCTAAGATAAATGTCAAGATTTAAGCTCTATTATGAAATTGTCGTCATTTAAGTATATTATATGCATGAGCTTAAGAGTAAAGTATGAATTTTGATGTTTCATGAAGCTTATTCTATGAATATAATTTATTGAACAAGTCTTTTTGATGTTTTGAAATATTTCTCTATGATCCTAAGTTAAGAAAGAAGTCCACATTATTCTTGATTTAAAGCAAAGAGAAGCATAGTTAGCTTCTATTACACACTTTTGTATAGTTTAAGATGGATTTTCCTAAAGTTCTAAGCCTAAGTTTGGGAGTAGTATTAAGCACCGAGTTGGGGGTGTTTCCAAGGTCTCATACCATAGAACTACGAGCCGTTGTAGGTTTATGATTTACCCATAGTAGGCTAAGAAAGTGACCACTAAAGTTAAGGTTCTATTCCGATGGCAAGGGTAGAACAGCTCTCCCCAACGTGGGCAAGACGTTGGAATCCATGTCAGCTCATATGGTTTATGTTGGTTTGAAGAAACTCCCTCAGTTTCCCTAATAAATTCTCTTACACGCCTTAAGATAAAGTATATGTATTTTGAAAGCTATGGTTTTAAGATTTCTAAGGTTCCCAAAGTGTCATAAGATTTAAGTTCCAAAAAAATCTCCTTATTTTCATTAGATTAAAGCGTATGTCCTAAAGTTTTATTATTTTAAGATCTCATCTAGTTTAAAAGTTTGAGAACAAGAAGAGGATACAGATTTTAGAATAAAGTGTAATGACTCACGAGATTTATACTACATGCTTCCTAATTCATAATTTATGAGACTTAGATTTTAGTTTTTCTCAAGCTATGTGAGTCATTTATATCAACATGCATGTTTTCTATAAAGATTGATAATATTTTTTAATTACTGCATACACCCGTATATACTCAGTACATCCTCAAAGTACTGATCCACCTAGATGTCTATGTGCTACATTGTCTCATAATGTAGGTTCAGGTGCTCAGTCTCTGCAGCGACAGTGATCTCTGAGTACCTTGACTACATTTCCATAGTGGTGAGTCCTCATGGTTTAAGGACCTATTTTCCAGACTATCAATATTATTATTAGTTGGATTAGTTGATTTCAGTTCAGTTTGAGTCAGTTGGGGTCTATCCCAATGACTCTCCAGTTCTTGAGTAATAGAGGCTTTGTCAGACTAGACTATCAGTATGTTTAGACTTTTCAGTATTTTGATAGTTCAGACAAGTATTTTTTGTATTCTCGTATGATGATGATATGACAGTTTTCATTGATTTGATATAATTTGTATTGAAGTAAGTTTGTAGACTTAGCATCAAGATCAAAGGTTTAGCTTGGGGCTACTTGTAGCCTTAAGCACCGTGTGACATCTCGGGGTATGATTTCAGGGCGTTACATTACTCCCATAATATCTGTGACCTTTTTCACGTGATTGAGGAACTCCTGTGGATCTTCTTTGGACTTAAATCCTGAAAATAGGGGAGGATTTATTCAGGTGAAGTCCTAAATCCTAGCTGCAGCAGTATTGGCCATTGGATTGGCCAGAACAACAGCTGGTCATTCATTTTGAGCTGCTACAGAATGGGCTAGAGTGGTGAACGTAGCCCTAAATTCTACATGGGAGACATGCTCATCCAGGGGATCTACCTGAACGGGTGAAGGCACTGACTGGTTTCTAGTTCTTCTTTTTTTGGTCTTTTTGGAAAGCATGTTCTATAAACAAAAGGAAAAATTGGATTATACAGAGAGTTTAACTTGAGCTCATGCTCACTCGTATGACATAAATTTAGAAAGAAGGGAAACTTTCTTAAAAACGTCTTGAGCCTTTTGCCCATAAGTGTGGCACTCTACACACCCATGCACAAGACTCTACCTGACGTGACTTTTAGACTCCCTAAGACTCTGTGAACCTTAGGCTCTAATATTAAGTTTGTAATGCGCCGAGTCTACAGCTCAAAATCTATACGGTGCTTACGACCCCAAAGGACCACAAGCTAACACATGACTGGTACTTGCTGTGAGCACTAAATAGTAATAAATAAATAATGCAGAAGTTAGGCTAAAATTCCATAAGGTTCATAATCTGAATAATGATAAATATAGCAACTGATAATAACATCTGAAAACTGAATATTGTCTGAACTAGTCTAGTTAGAAAAGCCTCTACTGAACTGTCTGAATGTGAAGTTGATGGGACAAGCCCCCAACTAACTTCAACTAATAAAATACTGAATCTACTATAATAAAGAAATGAAAGAATATCCTTAATAGATGATGAGTCACTACTGAATCTGCGACTATTGACTAAATCTGTATAAGCATGGTCAGGAACCTAGGTGTCTGAACCTATGATATAAGACCTCATAGCGCAAAAAATGTGTATGAAATTAGTACATAGAATATACTGGTATGCTAGATGAGGTAAGGCTGAATGTATGGGTTCATATGCATGAATAGTACTTGACTGAATGATATGAAATAACTGAAAAAACGTACATGGATAACTAAAACTATTGTAAATACTGATGTATGCAATACTATGCATATACATATATATTGTATCTGAGATAAGATTATACTGAAGTTGAGTACTGAGTTCTGATAACTGAGTGACTAATATCTGAGATTTACTGATAACTAAAATATTGAGAACTCGGTGACTATTTCTGATAGTCCTGATTCTGTAGAACTGAACTGAGTTCTATACTGAGACTAAAACTGAAACTGTGGGAGGTAATCATCTAACTGACATATGCCTTTCTGAATTAATTAGGGTCCAACCTATAGCCCCAGTTTGAATGGTATTAATACCATGCCACGGGTACAGACATTGACTGTGTGGATCCATTGAATTGTCATCCCTAAGGACTAGGGGTCACCCTCTACTGGCAGGTTAGCTAATGAGAATGGTATTACCCTCAATAGGTAGGTAAATAACTCATAAACCCTCAAATAGTAGGTTGATATCTCTACCTATGCTGGATACATAGTTCTAGAATGTAAGGACAGCTACTAAGGATCACACCCTCTACTGAAAAGTGAGCCCCCATCCTTGGGTTTACTCGGTGCTGAATCCTACTCCCAATTGAATGACATTTATTATTAAATTAAATTGAAATGGACTGAGTTTCACTAAGTTCTGTAATTAACTGAGTACTACTGTTTTTGATATTACTGAGACTATTCAATAGCTATTGTGATTCTAGGAATACAACTATATTTTGATTATTAAATATCCCAAGACTCGATAGTATCAATAGTAAACATGGAACAATCATGAAAGCATAACACTAGTTTCTTGTTCACAATGCATTCATTTAGACATTTTGTCAAACGTATGAAAGACATGGGCTTGTGCAAAAATGGGACCACATGATAACATATCATGATTTCACTATTCAACTTACATAGGCATTCTATCAAACACTTGGGGAGCATGATTATTTCACATAATAATAAACACATATAAATATCATGGCTACAACGTTCAACTTGTAAATTCAAGGATTTAATGTGAGAATCACATAATTCACCACATATGCTATCTTAATTTCATGATATTTATAATTAATCATGGATTGGAACCCAAACAAAATCATGAACAAGTATACAATCTAATTCAAGTATGGGAATCCTAAATATGAAAACTTGTATTCTTGAAAAAGGGTTCTTGGACTCAATGGGTGGTAAGGGCCTATGGATTAACTCCTAACATACCTGGGAAGATGAGTTCTTAAAGTTCCTTGATGGTTTTCTTGAGAATTGCTCTTGATTCTTGAGTACTACGGTTTTGTTAATTGAGAGAATGCTCTTGGTTTAGGGGAAAATTAAGTGAACAATGACTTAACTAAGTTATTAGGGGTTAATTAACGTGTTTAGACTGATTAAGGTTGTGGAAAAAGACTAAATCACCCCTGAAAGAAATTAAAATTTATGTCATGGATTCTCGATTTTGGCTTTCACCACGATGCGGTGGACTTGCGGTGAGCCATTGGAAGTTAGTTTAAACTGTTCAAAAATGGACCATCATGAAATTCCCTTTTGGCGCAATGCTGTGTAATCGCATCGGGCTACTGGAAATTAACATTTCTAAAAATGGGCATTGGCGCGACGCAGGGCTATCGTGGTGCCTTAATGGAAAATAATGATTGTGAAATGGCACTACAGCGTAATGCATCATTATTGCATCGACAAACTAAAAATTTCCAATTGGGAACTAGAACTTCACCACGATGGGCTAGAATCGCGGTGCCTCATTGGAAACTGACTAATGCGATTTTGATCCTCACCGCAAAGAAGTGCTTATCAATTTTACATACTATTTCACTAAAAGTGCCATAATTTCTCATCCGGATATCGGATTTGGGAAAAATTTAAATCGTTGGAAAGCTGACTAATTTTCCTACACTTTCGTGAGTCTTAAACTGGAAAATTTTAAGTATATTAAAAGTCTTATATAGGAATTCTTATATACTGAGAGATAAACTAAGCTAGAAAATACGGGGGATTACAAATCATTCAAAGTACTGACCGCATACTCATTTCTTGCGCAATGATGTCTTATATTATAGGTTTGGATGCTCAAGTTCCTCACAATACTTAGACATTCTAGCATACCAGCAACAACAACGATGAGTCCTCATATTTCGAGGATCAATTATGTTTACTTAAGTATTTTATTTCAGTTAGACAGTTTCAATTAGTTGGGGCCTGTCCCATTAACTCTTATTCAATCAGTTTAAAGGCTTTCAGACACTATTAGATAGCCATCCAGTTTTATCATTATTTTTATCAGTTCTTGATAATGCCCAAACTACAGCTCTCGTAAGAGTGTAAGCGGTCGCTGTCAAATATAGAACCCAACTGGGTTGGGTGTCGAATCCCACAGAGAATACTTGGTCACTAAGTATGCAACTATTAGTCGACTGTTGGTCGCAAATTCTAAGGAAAGGGGGGATTTAATTGTGGCGTGAATCACTAATATTAAAGTAACGACGGAAAGCTTTGTTTAGTAAGATTTAATCACAGAGAATAATAAGTTAGGGTTATGTCCACCTTATGAGTTCTACGTATCTATTAACTATGAGTTATGCGGAATTCAGACATGCATGCACTTATAGAGATTCGTATTCTAATGGTAAATCCTAGCGTCTCTCGACCATCCAGGATTATTTCACTTTAACTCTCTCGAGCTTAAAGTGTATAACTAACGGTACAAATTCTCCAAGAAGTTAATCCGGTTAAGGCATTAACGTGTAAACAGGGGTTGGTAGCCCTATTTCCTTGTCACACTCTTTTTTCCACACATATAACTTTTCTCTCGAACAAGTTAATGCTATAATGGCATATTCCTACGTTTGCAAGCATAAGAATTCAATTAAAACGAAGAGAATAATGATATAAGTAGCATACGCATCAAGAATTCACAAACTCATAGTAATAGATAGTATATCAAAAGGCTTCCATAACCCTAACAGAGAAGTTTAGCTACTCATGATTAAAACGGATTTCGCAATAGATATAATCATCATACCACAACGAGAATACTCTTCACGAGGGGATGATTTTAACGTCAAAGAGGGATGACGTTTTTCCTCTTGGTCCATTGCTCTCAAAAGAGCCGTGTTCCTCTGTCAGAAATTGTAACGTGAATAATGCTAAAAGTCGAATGAATAATGGTGAATGAATAATAATGCTTGCTGAAAAATTCAGCAAATAAGGTTTTTATAACATCCTTGTCCTAGTCCTACTAGGTTACTGTTGCACCCCTAAGTATTAAGAAATCCTGATTTTGCCCGGGACAGATTTTTCATGCATCACATTCAGTCAACAAGCTTCCAAAAGCTGCCTTCCTTCTTACGTGAAGTTTTCATTTGCTGCCCAAAGGTCCACAAAGTGCTGAAATCTTCATCATTAATACCTGAAAACATGTTAATCACGTTGGTTAGCTCACTTACAGGAAAATGGTCTAAAAGTGCAGGAATTATATATTTTATCCTCAAAACTTAGCTATAACATGGGTGAATTATGGTGTTTAGGCGTGTAAATATGCCCAACATCACCACCCCACACTTAAATCTTTGTTCATCCTCGAACAAAATATTACGTCCATGGAAACATCTACTTAGAATTTCACGATAACAACACAAAATGTTCAACAAGACATGCACGACAATCATTAACAAAGAGTAGTTTTCTTGATCACTACTAGAAACAATTCAACCTCCAACATAGACTCGTGATGATGGCTAATTCGTATCCACAATTTAAGGTACAAAGAATCATACACACTACCCAAAAGTCATCAACCATGTGTGTCTCACACCATATGTCACCCATAATCACGCACAAGTTTTGTATTTTTCGAAACATGGGTATAAGACTCTCCTTGCTCTCTCTCTCACAAAGAATTCATATGTTGCAACTGATGACCATAGGCTTGCCCTTAGTGTAATGCTCTACTAATATCAGAATGCTAAGCTTAGGATCAAATAGGTCTTTTACAGGTTGTAATGTAGGCTAAGGGACAGGTAGGACTATTTTGGCCAGAAATAGTGACTATGTTCCCTAAGTGCTTTAATACATCACATTATGCCATTAACACTCTCTTTTAAACAACCTTGCTACCTTTCTTTCATCTACCACCCCTTTTCACCTATTTTGTTATTCAAACATAAACACAACTATCTTTTTATTTTTCTATTTCTTTTCCTTTTTTTCTTCTTTTTTTTCATATTTTCTAAAGCACCTCTATGATAGCACTTTTTCACAACAATTTCAAGCACCAATATACTCTGAGGTATCACTCTCACTATTTTTCTCTTATTTTATCACATGACTCCACAATTTAAAGCACTTAGGAATTTGGATCAAATTATGGTCTTGAAAAAAATGGATTAAGCTACATATGAGGCTGCTGAAGAAAATAGCTAAAGGCTCATAGGGGGTTAACTAGGATAATGTACAAAGGTAGGTAAAAAGAAGGTAAACACTTATAGGCTGCAAAAGAAATGCCTAAATCATCTCCTAAACTCACACTCTTTATTTCGCTTTACACACACACCAGGCAAGTTCTAGCATCAGTCACAACACAGAATATACTATAACCTCACACACACAAGGCACATGGTCAACTTTATTGGGAGCAGTATAGACTCTTGACCCAACAGATGAATGAATTAAACCACACAATTATCACACAGTGAGTCACACTTGGAGCCTAAACATCTCAATAGTAATGATTTTAGCACAAACTCTTGTCATAATACCATGCCGCCTATCAGAATAATTTCATGCAAATCTAAACTAACTAATTACGACTAATTAACACAAACAAACATATATAAATGTAGGCAAAGTACAGCATACAAATACCAGCATGTACCCCACACTTAGACGGGACACACTGCCCTCAGTGGAAAATAAATAAGGAAAACCTAATTAGTCGGACTCCTCCTCTATGTCTGGGGTCATACCCCTAGCATCGGAATCATCATCAGAGTTGTCGTCATCAAAGTTCTCCTCCACGTCTGAGTCTGGCATTTGGCGATCATCATCAGTAGACACGTCATCATCGAGAGGTTCCTCAAAATGTACCCCTACTCCGCACATAGCCCGCGTATGCTCATTCATCGGGTAGTCATAATCCAACTGCTGGAGCTCTGCATCAGTTGGAACATGACCCCCGCTCATCATGGTAAACCTCGTCATGCCATATAAATGGCGGAAGAAGCTTTCGTCACGAGCATGTCTTTCTGCAGTGGTAAGGTTGATGCCATGCATTGTTTCAGAATCTTTAACCTTTGTCAGGTCAACCTTTTTCGGGTTGTGCGGAAGCTTATGATCTGCAGGTTCCTCTTCAATGTCTTCCTTCCTTAATATTGCAGTCAACAAATTGCCAAAGCTGAAGTGAGACCTCTTGTGCAGCGTAGCCTTACGCATAGATGATCGGATAACCGCACCAATGTTGATGGGAGTATTAGTCATCAGAGCGTACACCAGGAATACCCTATCACGTGTGATCTTTGTGTACTGTTTCCCAGGAATGAGGCAAGAGTTGACTATCCTCAACCATATACGAGCTTCTCTATTTAGGAAGCATACAGGAAGGTATTGTGTCGACCGGTATTCTTATGACTATTCCAGCGTGCCATTGATCTTGTTCCACACAGTGTGTGTCTGATTGCCCTGTATGGAGGTCTGTGATAAAGCTCCTTGAGCGGTGATGGATCGATAGGTGGGAGACCCAGAAAAGTGTTGAAAAACTTCGCATTCAGTTGCAAGACTTGGCCCCGAATCTTCACTTCACTTTCGGCAGTCTGTGGGGACCAATTTGCATAAAACTCCCGCATTAGATCAAGATTGCATTCTCCCATATCTCAGAAAATGAAATCATGATGTAGCGCCATGATTTTAGCTAAAATGCGAGGTTCTCTCTTCGCTAGACTCTCCTTTTGTATCAACTCCACGTGAACATATTTTTTCACTTTGTTGTTCTTGTACCACTCCTTTCCTTCCTCCTCTGGGACCCACTTTATCTCAAACATGCATCGAGGTATTTGCAGCGAGGAGGATTCAGCTTGATCTTTTCTTCCCCTTTTCTGACCTTTCTGTGAGGTGAACACTTTTTCTTTCCCTTGTCATCCTTTTGGTGCCATTCTACCTGAGATTAAAATAGATTCATGTTTGCTTAACTCAGAAGATTTAGTCGACAAACAAACAATAATGGCACCACCCCACACTTAATTTGTTGATACAAACTAATTAAGTGAGTGATGTCGATTACTCAGACTTCATCGACATACATATAGGAGATATGTTCCAACAATATGTTCAGCACAGTCATACTTTCATGTCATCTAAACTATCCTTTCCAACTCTATTTCATGTAGTCTTTACTATACTTTCATGTTTGGATTAATGCACTTTTCGAACAAGACTACTACATAGAGATCGTATCAAGTTATGGCATCGAAATAATCACAACATTATATGCTTGTATTCGATCATGATTTTTATCTCGATGAACGAGTCCTTCAAACATTCAAGCTTTCAGTTTTGAAGATTATGCAATTAACTTCATCATATCGATTCCGCAAAAGTATGACTATGTATCAAAATCAAATACAAGTTGGAAAGAAGTCAATAACACCCACACGTATTCTTTCACTTAACTAGATGTATCATAACAAATCATCCACATTCCAATCATCAACACCACTTTAAGATCTAACAAATCATTAAAAGCGTAGCATTTAAACACTTACGAAATATAAAAGAACTTACTTGGTGATGGACTTGGAAGAGGATCTTGCAAGGTTAGATGAGCAAAAAGAAAAGTTTTCGGAGATTCGGAGAGTCAAAGCGGTGCCTAGGTTGAGCAAATAAGTGTGTTTTGTGTTAATGTTGAAGATCTATTTATAGAACAAGCTATGGATCAGGTTTGACCCATGTAAAATCGGGTTAGGAGACCAAAAAGCATAAGTAGGCGGCACCTAATGCTTTACCTATGCTTAGCATAGGCGGCGCCTTTAGCAAAGCCTAGTTGAGCATAGGCGGCACCTATGCTTTACCTATGCTTAGCATAGGCAGCGCTTATGCTATGACATTGTAGATTCAGAGAGCAAAGGCAGTGGCATAGGTGACGCCTTTAGCTTTTCCTAGTTGAGCATAGGTGGCGCCTATGCTATGGCATTGTAGATTCAGAGAGCTTAGGCCATAGCATAGGCCTTGCCTTGTTCATTGCCTAGATTTACATAGGTCTTGCCTTGTTCGTTTCCTAGATTTGCATAGGCAATGCCTAAACAATAGCCTTTGCTTCTTCATTCCTAATCTTACCACCTTCAACATTACACACTTCTAAATCAAACTTTGGGATAGATCTCCTCCTTTATATGACTTGCACCTACACTTACTCAAAAACAACAAAAACGATTAGAACGATGGGTTGCCTCCCACCAAGCGCCTTAGTTTTGGTCGTGGATCGACTCTTCTTTTTGGATTCTTACTTAATAAAAACAAACACCTAGTAAAACAAAAGGATTAAAAATGATGGGTTGCCTCCCATCTAGCGCTTGATTTATTGTCGCGGAATAACATAGTTATCTCGATTACTTAGACTTCATCGAGATATATGGTGCATCATTTTCTGAATGGATTCAGATGACGTTGATACTTAATTGTGGGCATGCAATCTTCTTCGAGATGAATCTTGTGCATACATATCCCAGGAGGGATACCAATTATATCATCAATAGTCCAATCAATGGCTCTCTTGTATTTCTTCATAACAGAGATGAGAGCCTCTATGTGTTGTTCACCTATATCAGCTGTAACACTCATTGGAAGTGTATTTCCACTTCCCAAGAGCGCATACCTTAGATGACTGGGGAGCTCTTTCAATTCTAGCACTGATGGCTCTGCAATGGAAGGTTTCGCTGGTGGTGAAAGTCGATTCTTAAGATTAAGGTCCAGCTTCTTAGGAGCATGAGAATAGGACTCATTCCTGTTAGAGCACAGACGGTTTCTTCATATTCTTCAACATCCTCATGCTCACAATTCAAAAGCACAACAGACAATGGCTCAACAGTAAGCTGTTTCTCAAAAGATAATTCTTTCTCATCCTCATAATTAACATCAGTTACAGAGAACACATCCATATCTCTAGGCTGCTTCATCGATTTGCATACATCAAAATAAACCACTTCATCATTCATCCGAAATAAAAACTCATTGGCTCGTAAATCAATAAGCACACTTCCTGTTGCAAGGAAAGGATGACCCAAGATTATGGGAACTTCATAATCCACCTCGCAGTCTAAAATCACAAAGTCTGTAGGAAAAATAAAGGTAGAAACCTTCACCAGTACATCATATAAGATACCAACAGGTCGTTTTACCGACCTATCTACCATCACGAGCCGCATATTGGTTGGTGTAGGATCGCCCAACCCCAACTTTCTGTAAACGGATAACGGTATCAAATTGATGCTAGCTCCCAAATCGCACAATGCCTTAGCAAAATTCATAGATCCAACCGTGCAAGGAATAGTGAAAACACCAGGATCTGCCTTCTTCTGTACTAAAGATCTCGTGGCAATCGCACTGCAATGATGAATATCATCTGCCAGTTCATAGCTTGCTGCCCTTTTCTTTGTCAAAAGGTCCTTCATGAATTTGGCGTACCCAGGCATCTGTTCCAGTGCCTCCACCAAAGGAACATTAATAGTCAGCTGCTTCAACATAGTCATGAATTTACTAAACCTTGTATCATCAGCTTTCTTCTTTAGTCTCTGAGGAAAAGGTGGTGGTGGAAGGGGAATAGTTTTCTCATGAACGCTCCCATTCTGATTTTCAGCTTCTACAGAATCATCATAATCTGCATCAATAACATTGAATCATTATAATCTGCATCAATAACATTCTCCTCTGTATTATCAACCACCTGCTTACCTTTGGACGAATTTTCCAACACTTTACCACTCCTGGTAGTAATAGCCATACATGATCCATCATTCCTTGGATTTTGCACAGTGTCGCTAGGTAAGGTGCCGGCCTTGCGTTGGTTGAATGCCGTCGATAGTTGACTCATTTGTTGTTCCAGTTATTTTATTGCAGTGGAATGTGAGTCAACCAATTGCTTCATTGAGGACAAATCATTTACTACCTCACTTACTCCCGTGTTGGTTGCCTCCACTCCTTTCAACAGCTTAGCCATCATATCTTCCATGGACATCTTCCCAGAGCCAGACGCCACAGCCTCACGATTTCCAGGAGGAACATACAAACCACTCTTGTCAGTCTTGTTCTTCAAACTACCTTGATCACGGTCCTTGTATCCTGATTTATCATTATAGTTCTGACCTTGGTTTCCTTGGGCATTGCCTCGGAAACCCCCCTGATTATTCAAGTAATTCGCTTCTTCCTCAGAATCGGAGTCGTCTCTTCCTTGTGATACAACAACCTTATCTTTTTTGGTCTTCCCTGATAATAAATGCTTAGTAAGAAGATCCATCTGCATTTTTATATGAGCCATATCCTGGTCACGTTCCTCTTGTCTTCGTCTCTGTTCTGCCGTCATGCCAATAGATACAGTAGAGCTTGCTACCTCAGAATCCCTGGTCTGCCAAGCTCTACTCTGCTTTGTCATACGATCTAGTATATCACTTGCCTCAACAAAAGTAAGGTCTATGAATGACCCTCCCGCAGCATTCTCAACCACTGGCTTTGTCACCGAGTTCAAAGCCCTATATAATATTTCCATCAAGTGGATATTGGTCATCTGATGATTTGGGCACCGCATAAGCTTCTTCTTGAACCTCTCCCATGTTTCGTGGAGAGCTTCAGTTGGAAGCTGTCAAAAATTGCTGATCTCATCTCTTAATTAGGCTCTCTTGGATGGCGGAAAGAATCTTTCTAGGAAAGCGTCTTTCAATTGCCTCGAATTAGTAATAGAATCAGGAGTTAGCCCGTTCAACCATAGAGTTGTCTCCCCAGATAGATACAATGGAAATAAGCGCAGCCAAATTGCATTCTGTCCAACGCCTGGATTGTCGAATGATTTGCATGTTGAGATAAAATTGATCAGATGCATATTCAGATCATCGCCTACAAGTCCACCAAATAACCCCTTGAGCTGCAATAGTTGAATCATGGTGCTAGTGATATTGAACTTGGCTCCAGGTGCCAAGGGTGGAGGAATAATAGCCCCTGTGGCACCAGCCCTATCAAGATCATCATCATCATCATCAAAAGGAACCTGCACAGCTCGGCGGTCAGGTCTCATTCTAGCTTGATGATCTCTCCTGTTCACAGGCGCTGCCACCTCATCTACACGCCTTGGATTTAGTAACTCATCATCACCCAAGTCCTCATCATCAGGATTTGTTGCTCGCCCTGGGTTATCAATATTCTATTGATGCACTTGAGCAGCTGCCAATACAGCAAATCTAGCCTGCTCAAGTTGAGCAGCCCTTCTATCAATGTCTCGTTGAGCATCCATTCTACCAATAAGATGTGGTTCAGGATTGATAGGTAATAACGGTTGACCTGAACTTTGAGTGTTTGGCATGCACTGAACAGAACTTGAATAAAACAAAAACAACAACTAAAAGTAAAATCTGAGAATCTTTGACCAAAGGTTCTAGTAACTATCACAAACTTAGTAGCCAACCGTATTCCCTGGCAACGGTGCCAAAATTTGATACCGCCTAAACTACAGCTCTTGTAAGAGTGTAAGCGGTTGTTGTCAAATATAGAACCCAACTGGGTTGGGTGTCGAATCCCATAGAGAATACTTGGTCACTAAGTATGCAACTATTAGTCGACTGTTGGTCGCAAATTCTACGGAAAGGGGGGATTTAATTATGGAGTGAATCACTAATATTAAAGTAACGACGGAAAGCTTTGTTTAGTAAGATTTAATCACAGAGAATAATAAGTTAGGGTTATGTCCACCTTATGATTTCTACGTATCTATTAACTATGAGTTATGCAGAATTAAGACATGCATGCACTTATAGAGATTCGTATTCTAATGGTAAATCCTAGCATCTCTCGACCATCCAGGATTATTTCACTTTAACTCTCTCGAGCTTAAAGTGTATAACTAACGGTACAAATTCTCCAAGAAGTTAATCCGGTTAAGGCATTAACGTGTAAACAGGGGTTGGTAGCCCTATTTCTTTGTCACACTCTTTTTTCCACACATGTAACTTTTCTCTCGAACAAGTTAATGCTATAATGGAATATTCCTATGTTTGCAAGCATAAGAATTCAATTAAAATGAAGAGAGTAATGATATAAGTAGCATACGCATCAAGAATTCACAAACTCATAGTAATAGATAGTATATCAAAAGGCTTCCATAACCCTAACAGAGAAGTTTAGCTACTCATGATTACAACGGAGTTCACAATAGAAATAATCATCATACCACAACGAGAATACTCTTCACGAGGGGATGATTTTAACTTCAAATAGGGATGACGTTTTTCCTCTTGGTCCATTGCTCTCAAAAGAGCCGTGTTCCTCTGTTAGAAATTATAACGTGAATAATGCTAAAAGTCGAATGAATAATGGTGAATGAATAATAATGCTTGCTTAAAAATTCAGCAAATAAGGTTTTTATAACATCCTTGTCCTAGTCCTACTAGGTTACTGTTGCACGCCTAAGTATTAAGAAATACTGATTTTGCCCGGGACAGATTTTCCATGCATCACATTCAGTCCACAAGCTTCCAAAAGCTGCCTTCCTTCTTACGTGAAGTTTTTCTTTGTTGCCCAAAGGTCCACAAAGTGCTGAAATCTTCATCATTAATACCTGAAAACATGCTAATCACGTTGGTTAGCTCACTTACAGGAAAATGGACTAAAAGTGCAGGAATTATATATTTTATCCTAAAAACTTAGCTATAACATGGGTGAATTATGGTGTTTAGGCGTGTAAATACACCCAACATCTGTTCTCAGATAGTTTTTTATTAGACATTTGCTTTCAGTCTTATAATTTTTGAGATACTTTAGTATTTAAAATTTATGGCGTATCTATTTTTTTCACACATTTGTATCATTTATTATCAGTTTATTCAGTGCTTACAACAAGTATCGGCTCATGGGTTATCTTGTGGTCACTTGTGACCTTAAGCACCGTATGGCATCCAGGGTGTAATCTCAGGGCATAACGTGGGAAGCAATTTTGTAACGCCTCGAATCTGGTACTCCAGATATTACATGGTGCTTATAATCTCGAAGGACCACAAGCTAATCCTTGACTGATACCTGCTATAATAACTAACTAATAATACTGTATAATGCAGAAATTTGGCGAAACTTTACCTCAAGGTTCAAATATCTAAAATAAAACTAGATAAAGTATCAAATACCAAAATTGAAAAAAAACTGTCTGAACATCTAGTCTCAAAAGCCTCTAAAACTTTCTGAACTATGGAGTTGATATGACAATTCCCCAACTAACTCCATATACTGAAATCATAAATCTAATGCAATACTAAAATAAGAGAATATCCTCAGATGATGAGGACTCACTGCTAGGTCTACCGCTGCTGACTAAATCTGAGCTGCTAAGGGTGCTTTGGAGCTCTTGCTTCTGAACCTATGGTATAAAAAACCATAGCGCAAAAGAATAAGTATGTGTCAGTATGTGATAATGTACTAGTATGCTAGATAAGGTAAGGCTGAATGCAAGGGCTCAAAAGCATAAACTATACAGACTGAATAACATGTGTATGTTGAATGAGGATACATGCATGAATGCATAAGCTATAACTAAAATTGTAGTAACACTAAATATTGAGTTATAATAACTCGATTACTAATAATTGGGATTACTAATAACTGCCATCTGAGTTTACTGATACTGATTTTTGATAACTAAGTCTATTGATACTGAAATCTGAGATCAAGCCTATCTAGCAGGTGATCACTGAATCTGCTGATACTAATACTGATTGACTAAATCTGAGATCAAGCCTATCTAGTGGGTGATCTCTGAATCTACTGATAATGAATATATGTAATACCCCTTATTTTCGTGCTAGAATTCTAACCGTTGTTCTTACATGACTAAGCTCTAATCCTAGTGATTCTCATGTGAATAAAAGTTTCATGATCATTATCATAGTCTATGAAGTGTTTTAGAGGTGAAAAAGGTTCATAGAAATGACTTAGAACAAAGTTGAGCTAAGATCATTTGATTCATCCAAAGTTGATATTCGATTCTACAAGGGTATACTTTAAATGTTTTTAACATGTTATATACATGGATTTTTTCATATCAAATACCCACCAAATTGTATATGATTGAATTACCTTTCCAATGATACCAATTTTTCCAAAATCCGATATCTGAGCAAAAAGTTACAACAATTTTCATGAGAGGTTGTACGCCGAGGCGATAAGCGAGGCGACGCCCTGCCTATTCTAGCCAGTGTAATTTCCTGCAGTCAAGCTCCACATCCAAGAGGGATATTTGGTTCATTTTCCACCCTTAAATAGCCCCAATAACATGAGATTCAACCTCTAATAACAAAATTATACCCTCATTCTCTCGAATTCTCTCAAGAACACACCTTAGGGTTTCAACCCAATATTCAAGAAACTATAGATTCCACTATGGTTTTTTCAAATTGATTTAAGATTCAAGATCCCTAGACCAAGATCTTCAAGAATCTCTCATCAAAAGTATGAATAAAGTCCCAAAAGAAAGAGTTCATTCAAGTTCCTAATCCAAGGTATGTGGGGTTTGAATAAGAACACCCTTTCGTTCTTGTGCCCAAAAGTTTTAGTTTTAATCAAAGAATTCTGTATTTCCAGGATGAATTCATATTATTTTTCTATATTTAAAGTTTATGAGATTATGGAATTGTTCAAGTCTTGAATTGCATGATTATCTTGTTTAGTTATGATCTAAATTGAGTGTTCATGATATAAATTGTACAATCCTATATTGATATCATATTTTCAAGAATTTCCAAGATTTGTTGTCATGAATTGAGCCTTATTGTGAAATTGTGAGTCTTTGAGAATGAATTATTGATACTCTTTAAAGTATTTCAAGAAGAGTACTTAAATTTCCATGTTATTGACACTTTAAAGCTTATTCATGCTAAGTCTACAAAGATTTTAAGAAAAGAGTTAATTTTGATCCTAAGCTAAGAAAGGAATCCACACCAGTTTGATTCAAGTTAAAGGAAAGCATAATTGGCTTCCATTACATACTTTTGAGTTGTTTAAGGTGGATTTTCATAAAAGTTTGAGCTTAAGTAAGGGAGTTGTATTTAGCACTGAGTTGGGCTTGATTTCAAGGTCTCATGCCCTAGAACTACGAGCCATCGTAGGATTCGATATACCCTAAGTGGGTTAAGCTAGTGATCAATAAAAGTTAAAGGTTCTACTCTGATGGCAAGGATAGAATAGTTCTACCCAACATGGGTAAGACATTGGACTCTATGTAGCTCAAATGGTTTATGTCGGTTAGAAGAAACTCCCAAAGTAGTCCGCTACTCTATCTAAGATAAAGGTATATGTATTTTGAAATCTATGATTCCAATATTTCTAAGGTTCTCAAGTGCCCAAATCTTTAAGTTTCCAAAGAAGTTCCTAGTTTTTATGAGATTAAAGTGTATGTCCTGAAAGATGTTATTTTTAAGACTTTATCTATTCTACAAATTTGAGAAGAAAGAAAGAATAAAAATTTAGAATGAAGTACAATGACTCACGTGATTTACATTACCTGTTTTCCTATTCATGATTATGATGGTTTTAATTCAAGCTATGTGAGTCATCTATACTACTATGCATGTTTTCTATAAGGATTTATGATATTGATTATTTAATTGCATACACACCCACATACTCAGTACATACTCAAAGTACTGATCCACATATATTTTTATGTGCTACATTGTCTCATAATGTAGGTACAAGTTATAGCACATATACCATATTCAATTAGTTCATAGCTTCCAATCAGCAGGTGAAGAGTCCTTTTGATTCAAGGGCTTGATTTAGTTATACAATTCGAGAAGTATTATATTTTCTTTATTCAGTTGTATTGTATTGGGATAGTTAGAAGTCATGAACCAGCTACCAATAGTCAATACTAGTAGAGGATTCATAGACAGTCAGTAGTGTTAATGTATTTCATTTTAGTTTTATTTGTAACAGCATAGCTGTAATCTTATAAATTCAAATTTGTATTAATCCAGTTTAGAAAAATTTTATGTTTTCATTGATTTTATACAGATTTATGTATTTTATTCAGCTGCTTATGAGTTATGCCAGTAGAAGGGTTAGCTTGGGATCACTTGTAACCCTAAGAACCATGTGACATCTCAGGACCCGATTTTTGGGCGTTACAATATGATTGGATAAATTTGAGATCAAGCCTATCGAGCGGGCAATATTTGAATCTTTGGAACTAGCTGAGTTCTTTACTGAGGTGTGTGATTGTATCTGATAGTCTTGATTTCTATAATACTGAACTAAGTTCTATTGCTGTGACTAAATCTGAAATTGATACACTGTGGTAGGTAGTCATATAACCGACATGCCCCGAATCTAAACTAATGGGGTCCAACCTGTAACCCCAGCTGGAAGGGTGTCAGTACCGTGCCATGGGTAAAAACACTTCTATGGTCAAGCCTGTCTAATGGGTGACCCTAAATAGAAAGTCAAGCCTATTCTAATGGGTAACTCCTGGGAGGTATCCAAGCCTTAATATAATGGGTGATACCTTATCCTGCGCTGGCTACGCAGTTCTAGAGTACAGGGACTGCTACTAACGACTCTGCCTATCTAATTGGGAAGTCATCATCCCTGCCCTTGCTCGATGTTGAATCTTACTCCCAATTGGATATACACTGAACTGATTCTTAGACTGTACTAGACTGAGCTAAATTTATTACTGATCATACTAATTAACTAAATTGAACTGAGTTTACTGAATTCTATTAACTGATGGAATACTATTGAATTCTATTAACTGACTGAATATTGCTAAGTTCTGAACTGAATACTTGAATGCTACTGAGGTCTAAATGGAATACTGAGTTTGACTTGAATGATATTGAGCTTACTGAATTTTCCTAAGTTTTGTGACTGACTGAGTTCTACTGATCGTGACTTGACTAAGAGTATCTTGAAAACTGACACTGGCTCTAGACAATCAACTAAATTTTTAGGTATTAAATACCCCCAGGACTCGATAAAATGAAATAAATAAGACTTGACAAATCTTGAATACTTGACAATGGTCAAAAACTCACAATGCAATCAATGAGGCATTTCATCAAGCCCTTGAAAGTCATAAACTTGTACATGAATAGGAATGCATGCTAACATATAATAATTCATCCACTAAATCCTTTCAACAAACACTTATCATGCATTAACTTATACATAATTGGGGATTCCTTGTCAACATGGTATAATGACTTTATCTCATTCACATAAGCATTTTATCAAACATATGGGGAGCATGCTTTGGTCATACATCATTTAATACATCTAATTAACACGGTTACATCAATTAACATGCAACTTGAAGGGTTTACCATGAATATCATGCAATTCATCTTATACTAGGATAAAATCTTGCAACTTGTAATCTAAAACATGAATTAAAATTCAACAACAACATAAACATGAACTTCAATCCAAATAAGTCATGAAAACTCATAAATATACAATCTTTATAATTTAAAAAGGATTCTTGAATTTCATGGGTGGAACAGACCCAAGAATCAATATCTACCATACCTTACATGAAAGATTCTTGAAGATTAACGGTGAAAACTCTTGAATTTAGGTCTTGAACTAAGAACCCTAATGCTTGTTCTTGAGAGGATTTGAGATAAAACAAGTATATTTGGGTGAATAATAGCTGAATCTCGTATTTTAGGGCTATATAGGGGTGGGAAATTGAACCTTTTACCCTTAAAAGTTTGGGGCTAGACTACAGAAAAATGGCCCAGCCGGACTAGCTAGGGCAGCGCCCTACCTAGAGTGCTGGGATAGCCAGGGCGGCGCCTTGCCTGGAGCGCCAGGCTAGCTGGGAAGGTGCAGGATTATCATGGAGGGTTACTGGTTTGGCATTCCAAACATGCCCTTAAGCTCGTCGAAAAATTTCAAAACTCACCCGATATGTATCTTGACTTGCCCCATCATGAAATAACAAAAAACGACAAACGCAGGTCGGGAAGGCCATGAAATAGATCCTTAAAGTTCAAAGGCTTATGAAAGGACTAAAGTTCTAACACTTTGTCAAATTTTCTAAGTGTGAAGCTTCCCTTGACATGCTTTAAAGGGATTTAATGACTAGGAAAATTTGTGGGGCCTTACAATAACTCCCTCGTAGGAACATTCATCCTCGAATAGGACTGACTATGATGAGAATACGGATAGACTAAACTTACATACTAGACATGAATATTTGAAATATGATTATATAATTGGAACTGCTGATATACTGAAATTTCATAGCGAGCATGCATATTTAATGCATGAATACTTGATTGAGTTGACTCTCATGAATGCATGACTGAAATTACTAATAAGATAAGATTCTTCTACTGAACATGCATAGCTAATGCATGAATATCTGACTGAACTGACTCTTAAATGTACGACTAAATATGCAATGGTAACTGATATCAAGTTTGTAAGAAAAAATTTGAGTATGCAACTGAATGGGTTTAAGGATATGAAAGCATCAGGGAAATATGGAGTATCTCCCCCTTAGGACACTGTGTCCCTCTAAGAATGCTGACTTTTATGAGACACTAGGGAAAACTGAGGCGATATACAAGGCACTGACGAACTGGATCATAACTGAATATCTGGGATTTCAAACTAATGCATGACTCATGAACTGATATGATCTTGCAACTAATGGTACTTTCTATCTTTGAATAGTTACATTCTTTAGATTTTTGATAGTATGACTAGATGCAAAGATGGGAAAACAAACTATACAAATCTGACTGTCTGACTGCTGAATTGAATTGCTGGCTTTACTAACTAACTCATATTGAAAACTTAAATGGGGGAAAAGGATCTAACAATGCATATCATAAAGATAAAGGGCTTATAACCTGCCCGAATCTATGTTAGGGGAACTTCTCTGATCATGGAGAGTCTGGAGTGCATAAAATCTATTTTGACATTGACCACTAGTGGTATTGGAAATGGCACCTTGTTGAAACAAATATCTATCCCATTGAGACATAATTCTACACTACCGCAACTTATGGCCTAGATTACCACATCCAAAACATACTTCACTTCCTACTCTACATGTACCTAAGTGATTTCTACCACACTCTTCACAAAGTAAAAAGGTACAATCACTTCTCACACTACCCTGGGTTTTAGATCTTGGCGCCCCATTATGACTGTCATTCCTGAACTTTGGTACTTGTGCACTAGCTAAGGATAGAGTTGGGACTAAGAACTTTTAACTAGGCTGAGAATGGTTTCCACCCTATGACCCTAGCTGAGAAAAACTAAAACTACCTGTTCTGGCTTTCTTATTCACTCTTTCTCTTTTCTTAGCTTTATCTGCCTCAATATACTGAGTGCATCATCAATCTAGAAAGATCCATGTCTCTATTGAGCATAGCAATCCTATACTTATTAACCATGAACCTAGACAAACCAGTCACAAGCTTACTCATGCTTGATCTAGGGTCAGCCATCTGATCAGGGACATACTTAGACAACTAGTTGAACTTGAGGCAATACTCCTTCACTATCATCGAGACCTGCCTCAGGTTCATGAACTCTTATATCTTAGCTTCCCTTATCTCAAGTGGGAAAAAACTTGTCTAAGAACGCATCCTAAAATATCTATCAAGTCATGGGAGTTGCATCCTCCCCTCTACTATTTTTCCACATCACTACCCAATCATGAGCAATATCGTTCAACCTATAGGATGCCAATTCTAAACTTTTCTTTTAAAAAACATGTATATTTTGGGTGATATTTTTCACCTCATCAAGATAAAGTTGTGGGTCTTTACCTGCTATTGACCCAAAGAATTTTGGCGGGTTCATTCTCATAAAATTTATGATCCTAGTTACAGCTAAATCCCTATCTTGCTGAGGTGGGGCTACAACCTAATGGTTACCTTGAACATTAGTTGTCACAGCTTAGGCTAGCACCTGAAAAACTACCCAAAACTCTGCATATGACACATTCTCATTCAAAGAATCTACGGGCTGAAGTGGCTGGTTATCATTTTCATGGGCATTATCTTTGTGAGGAGGCATATTCTGAAAAGAAAAGAACGAATAAATTAGAATGGGATTTTAACTTGAGCTCATGCTCACTCCTATGACATGAATTTGAAATAACGGAAACTATTCCTAAAACATCTCATAGCCTCCTGTCCATAAGTGTGGCGTGCAACACACTCATGCATAAGACTCTACTAGATGCAGCTTTTCAGACTTCCTAGGATACTATTGAACCTTAGGATCTTATACAAACTTTGTAATGCCCCAAATCTGGTACCCCGGATGCTACATAGTGCTCATAATCCCAAAGGACCATAAGCTAATCCTTGACTGGTACTTGCTATAATAACTGGCTAATAATACTGTATAATGCTGAAATTTGGTGGAAACTTTGCCACAAGGTTCAAATATCTTAAATAAAACTAGATAAAGTGTCAAATACCAAAATTGTAAACAACTGTCTGAACATCTAGTCTGAAAAGCCTCTAAAATTGTCTGAACTATGGAGTTGATGGGACAATCACCCAACTAACTTTGTATACTAAAATCCTTAAATTTAATGCAATACTGAAATAAGAGAATATCCTTGGATGATAAGGACTCACTACTAGGTCTACCACTGCTAACTGAATTTGAGCTGCTAAGAGTGCTCTATAGCTCGTGCTTCTGAACCTATGGTATAAAACACCATAGCTCAAGAGAAAAGTATACATCAGTGTAATACCCTATATTTTTTAGCTACAATTCTAATCATCATTTCTATGTATCTAAGCTATAATCCAAGTTATTCTCATGAGAATATAAGTTTCATTATCCTTAACCTCATGTTTGATTTACTTTTGAGGTAAAAAATGTTCATAGAAAGTATTTAGAGCCAAGTTGAGCTAAGATCCTTTGATTCATCCAAAAGTTGATATTTGATTCTACAAGGGTCTACTTTAAATGTGTATAACTTGTTATATACATTGAATTTTTCATCTTAAGACCCACCAAATTTGTAATACCCCGCATCTTTCTAAGTTAGGAAGTGAATAAGTATTTGTACGTATGAAATCTCCTATCTTGTGATTAATACTTGAGTACATGACTTAAAATTAATATACTAGTGATAGGATAGCTTATGATGCATTAAGCATGTTCATATGATTCACTTAAGGTAATACAAGCTAAGAGTTTTTGAATCCATTAAGTTTTAGTGTTTGATTTTACAAGGTTCATCTTTGAATGAGTATAACTCGATGTTAATGTGGTATTTTGGCTGATTTAGACCCACCAAATTGTAGATAATCAAATTAGCTTTCCAATGATACCAATTTCGCCTTAATCCAATACCTGAGCAAAAAGTTATACCCATTTTCATAAGAGTCAGTAAGGATAGGCAATTGGTTAGGTGCCGCCCAACCAAACATAGGCGATTGGTTAGGCGCCGCCCAACCTTACTTAGGCAATCACTTAGGTGATGCCTAAGTCAGTTCCAGGTGTCAAAAACACTCCGTTTTGAGTTATTTTAAGGGTAATTAAGTTTTTTAACACTTCTTACATGTCCCTAAACTTAACCTTATGAAATATATAGCTTCTAAACATATTACAACCCTATTATCATCTCAAATCTCATAATCCAAGAGCACTAAAAGATAAAAAAAACTAGGGTTGCGTAACTAAGCTTGAAGATCCGATTTCAAGGAAATTCCTTCGTCAATCATCAAGAATCTTCCTTCTAAGGTATGCGTGAGTTGATTCATTGACTCCTTTCATCCATGAAGCTCAAGAACCATCTTCTAAATTTTGTATTATGATGTTTATGTTGTTGGTGCTTGATGTCATGTGGTTGGAGTTTGATGATGCCTAGGATGGGATCTTTGTATGTTTATTATGAGAATATGGTGGTATTTAACGTATAAATATGTGAAATTGGTGGTTGAATATTTGTAATATTGATGAATCCACCTATGCCTAAGATATGCATGTAAGGTGTTTGTGAAAATACCTAAGGGAATAGAAATCATGCTTTTATGACATAATAAGTCCTAAATGACTATTCCATGTTCTAAGTTTATGTTCAACGTGATCCCCATGCTATTGTCTTGAATTGAAGAAGTTGTACGAGATGCTCATGATATTTTTGCGATATGGAATAACCATGTTATTGAAGCCATGCAAGTATATAAATGTTGTGTGCATTCCCGATCATGTGATAGTTTGTTGATAATCATTCTTATTATGAAAGCCTTACTTATGATATTGTGAATTGTGGACTCAAATCTTATGATCAAGTTAAGTCGTGTGTCAGTTTCCTCCAATCGAGTCCAGGGGGTACTTGTACCCAAAAACTATAGATGTGTGCCTAGAGCCATTTCATGTTCACGATATCCGAACTCAAGCTATGATTCCATAGAATTCAGTCAGTCATGTGACTCAGGAAAACCTCATGATCTTAGCCAGTTGTCAGATATCAGTTACATTCCGCCAGTTAATGAAATTTAGTAAAATTAAGTTATGCACAGTCAGTTATTAATGTCCAGTCCCTCCAGATGGGAGTAGAGGGTAGCACCGAGTGAACCCAAGGATGGGAACTCACCCACCAGTTCAGGGTGTGATTCTTAATAGTCATCCTTGTGTTCCAGAACTACGTAGCCAGCATAGGTTGAGACATCTTAACCCGTCAGATTAAGGTTGATGAGGTGGTTTAACCCATCAGTTTAGGGTTCCCACCATTCTCATTGAGTACCTGCCAGATAAGGGTCACTCATAGGTTGTCCTTACCCATGGCATGGTATTGACACCCCTCCAGTCGGGGCAGAGATTGGACCCTAGCTTAGCCATAAAGGCATACATGGGGCATGTCGGTTTAACACTACTTCTCACAGTTTCAGTATCAGTCTCAATAAAAGAACTCAGGGCATTCTTTAGATTTTAATATATACAAGACTGTCAGATACAGTCGTCCATGCTATAAGTTTCAGTATCAGTCATGATAGTTATCAGTAAACCATGTATTAGCTTACAGGTCATGCTATCACGTATTCACGGTCCCAGTTTCTATATATATGTGTTTGCACTCCCACGTTCATATTAGTCAGTTAGTGTTGTTCATGCATGAAACCCTTTATGTTCAGCCTACCTTCCTCGTATACTCAGTACTCCAGTTGTACTGACGCATTTGTGCTATGGTGCTTTATTTTCATGTTACACCATAGGTTCCGTGACACGAGCTCTAACCCAGCAGTAGCGGTATCATTCCAGTCGCAGAGACACAGTGAGTCCTCATTGATTCGAGGATAATATGATTTGATACATTTATTTATTTTTTTAGTTCATTTTTATGGAGTTAGTTGGAGACACGTTCCTTCAACTCCTTATTCAGATAGTTTAGAGGCTTTCAGATTTACGTTTAGATTTCGCTTTCAGATTGAGTTATTTTGGGTATTTTCACCCACATGATTTTATTCAGTTGAACCTTATGGCCTTATAGTTCTATGTATTCTGCCTTATTATGTCATAATTTGCAGTATATAGGTACAGATATCAGTCATGGGTTAGCTTGTGGTCCCTTGGGGTTATGAGCACCATGTAGTATTTCGGTTCAGCGAATCGAGGTGTTACAAAATTGTATATAATTGAATTATCTTTCCAATGATACTAATTTTTCCAAAATTCAATACCTGAGCAAAAAGTTACAACTATTTTTGTGAAAGACAGTAAGTCGGGGCGATAAGTGAGGCAGCACCCTACCTATTCCTGCCAGTGTAATTTCCTGCAGTCAATCTTCACATCCATGAGGGTTATTTGGGCCATTTCCCACCCTTGAATATCCCAATAACACGATATTCAACACCAAACACCAAATTATACCCTCATTTCTCTCAAGAACACACCTTAGGGTTTCAACCCAATATTCAAGAAACTCAAGATTCCACCATGTTTTTTCCAAATGGATTCAAGATTCAAGATCCCTAGACCAAGTACTTCAAGTGTCTACCTTCAAGAACATTATTGAGGATTCGAAAGTTCAAGTTTTTTTTTAGATTCAATTCATCCTAGGAAATCCAAGATTCAAGCTTTCTCATCTAAGATCATCATCAAAGTTATGTGGGGTTTCAACAAGGACAATCCTTTTGTCCTTGTGCCCAAAACTTATTTTAAATTATAAATTACTGAATTTTTATGTGATTTTCCATGAAATTTAAGTTTGGGTTTATACCCAATTTATATTGTTTGAAGATTATGAGTTTACAAGTGATTGAATATTGAATTTCATGACTATTTTCATGTATTTATGCGTGTAATGCTATTTTTCATATTTTCAAAAGTGAGTTCAAGTATGATATTGAGATTCTTGATCTTATTATTTTGATGGTGTTGAAATATTTTTAAGAAGCATATTGAGTTGGATGTTTTTCAATGATTTTGTTTATATATGAGTTCTAAATTAGGATTTCATACCCATTATCACTCTTTATAAGATTATGAGTTTTTGAGAGTTGTTGAAGATAAATTTCATGAGTTTGTTTATATTTTCATGAGCATTCAGATTTTAATATGATTTATGAATGTTTATATTATCAAGCATGAATTTTGAGATGTTTGGACATGAGTTTAAAACATGGGCTTTAAGCCCTAGGATTTAGTCTTGATATTTCAAGATGATTATGATTTTAAGCCTCTTTGATGATTATTTACCAAGTTTCAATAATGAAATTAATCTTTCAATCCTAAGTTAAGACGAGGAATCCACATTATTCACATAGTTTGAGATTTAAAGAAGAGAAGCAAAATTTTTCTTGATTATAAACTCTTATGCTATTTTAAGGTGGATTTCCTACAAATTGTTGAGGCAATAAGTATGGGAGTATTATTTAGCATCGAGTTGGGTATGATCCAAGGTTTCTCATGCCCCAGAACTACGTCCCATCGTAGGTTTTTGAATTTGCCCATAGTGGGCTAAGATAGTAATCACTAAAGTTAAGGTTCTATTCTAATGACAATGGTAGAAAAACTCTCCCCAATGTGGGCAATACGTTGGACTCCATGTTAGCTCACATGGTTTATGTCTGTTAGAAGAATCTCCCAAAGAAGACCCCTACACTTTAAATAGTTTATAGATTTGATGTCTTAGTATTTATTTTGAATGTTAATTTCTTAAGATTTCCAAAGTTTTAAGTCCCAAAGTCTCCAAAAAGTGTTATAGTCTTAAATTTCCCAATCCTTTCAGTCCCAAGTCCTAAGTTTCCCAACGTGCTATAATTCTTAAGTTTCAAAAGAAGTCCCTTATTTTCATAAGATTAAAGTATATGTTTTGAAAGTTATTATTTTATGATTTTATCCAGTAAACAAGATTTGAGAACAATAAAAGGATACAAATTTTAGAATAAGGTGTAATGACTCACGAGATTTATAACACATGCTTCTTTATTCATGATTTATTAAATTTATATTTCTGTTTTTGCTCAAGCTATGTGAGTCATTTATATCAGCATGCATGATTTCTATAAAGATTGATGATATTGTTTAACTATTACATACACCGCCATATACTCAGTACATCCTCAAAGTACTGATCCACATATATGTCTATGTGCTACATTGTCTCATAATATTGGTACAAGTTGTAGCGCATATACCATATTCAGTCAGTTCGCAGCTTCTAGTCAGCGGTGATGAGTCCTTTTGATTCAAGGGCTCAAGTTAGTTATGCAGTTTGAGAAGTATTGTATTTTCTTCATTCAGTCTTATTAAGTTGGTATAGTTGGGAGTCATGACCCGACTACCTATAGTCAGTACTTATAGAGTCTTCATAGACAGTCAGTAAAGTTAATGTATTCAATTTTAATTTTGTTGCGAAAGCAGAGTTGTACCCTTGTAAATCTAGATTTGTCTTGATCAAGTTTAGAGAAGTTTTATGTTTTCATTTATTTTGTTCTAATACATGTATTTTATTTAGTTTCTTGTAAGTATGCCAGTAGAAGGGTTAGCTTGGGATCACTTGTGACCCTAAGCACCATGTGACATCTTGGGACTTATCTTTGGGGCGTTACAAAATTTGTATCAAATCACAGAGTTCAAGTGTCCAGATCACAGAGTTCAAGTGTCCTAGGGTATCTATGAAGCTGTGTCTAGTAGAGTCTTACGGAATAGTACGACAATGTCTGTACTTTTCTTCAAAAGGCTACAAGGCATTTAGGAAGTGTCTCCCTTCTTTCTAGTCTCAGATTATGTTATAGAAAGGTTCTCTAAGAGACTTAGCCAGCTTCTCATCCTATTCTATTCAGCCATTTTTGCCTCATTTTTAAGGTACCAAAAATAGTTAAGCTTAACTCTTCACAGATAGACATGAAATTATAAGAAGACTAGAACAAATCCCATCAGTGCTTTTGAGTTCCAAAGATTGAAGTTCTTTATCATATTTATGAAAAATCATACGCTAAGCCCAAGTCAGATGTGCTTTCAAATTCCTCCTGAGAATCCATAATGTTAATCTATACTTCTTTATCTGTGTACTATTTTTGAGATAACATGATTGGAAAGTTCCAATTTCCTCCCCTGATAATGCTCTAAGTTTGCTAGCAAGAAGTTTCAGAATCCACCCAAAGAGTGTGAGAGGAGTTCTATAGTGTGTCATAAGTCCCTCAAGATAAAATTTATATCCTCAATATTATGAGCCGCTCAGTTAAGACAGAGTAAGATTTGTATTCTTAGATCACTAAATATTGTGTGTCAAGTTTCTATCTCTTGTAATATTTTCATCATTGTATTAGTGAAACTAAAAGTCTAGTAAAGCCGTGTGGGGCTCTTTCAATTCACTAGCATAGTTGCATTGTTAGGTGAAGTCGTGTGGGGCTCTTTCAATTTACTAGCATATTTTCTTTGTTATTCATCTCATTTTCTTATTCAAAACACAAAATTAAAGTCTAGTGAAGCCGTGTGAGGCCTATTTTAATTCACTAGCAATTTTGTTGTGCATCTTGTTGTTCTTGTGTTGGGTGGAACTTAGGAGTATGAGTTTAGAGGTGTAGCGACCAAAAAGGTGGTAAGGGTGAATTATTAGATATATGTATAGTCGAATCTTTTTGCATATGATTGAGTTAGTAATGAAGTGATATGTCTTGGTATGATAGTCTAGTAGAAGGTAGAGAAGGAGTTATTAGTTTTGGTGAATTGTTGTTTTCTTGAAGTATGGAAAGAGTTGTTGATAGTATTTGTAGTTTTAGAAAATTATAGGTTATTGATAAAAGTACTTGGTGGTTGAGTGTTGTTAATTGAGGCTTCCTTAAAGTTACAAAAAGGGAGTTTAGTTGAAACTTATAGAGCTATGAAAAAAGTTAGACGTATAGATGGGTAAATAGTAATCTTGTATAAAAGAAGGATGTGTTGATGGATTGTTAATAAGATAGGCCATATGATTATGATCGATTATTATTGTTATGAAGTTTTAGCGGACTAGTGTTTTAAGATGTTTGACATGTAAGAATATTGTGAGAAGTTGTGGTTAATCATAGCTAAAACTAGAGACTAAGTTTGAATAGTAGATAATGAGCATGGTGGATATAATGATTGATGTGTTTGTGAATGTCAGTTGTATGGAAGTGATAAAGTAGGCTTGAATAGTGTATGCAAGAGATTAAGTTTATTTATTCTCAATTTAGTATGATATTGCAGGTATGATGTAGAGGTGTGCCCAAGGTGATATGGGGCTTTATTATTTTGAAAATTTAGTGAGCGTTGAGTGGTTAGTAGTATGAATGAGGCTATATGGTATATGATGTTCTTGGCAGTTAACTTATGAGTCAAAGGTTGATGTTTTTTTAAGCTAGAGATGTGATATTAGCAGAGTATGAAGGGAGATAGTATAGTTTAGTAAAGTTTTAGAGATATCAATGTGAAGTGTTAGAATCTAAGTTGGTGAGTGTTTAAATTATTATATGATGAATTATGGGGCTATAGAAATTTAAGATTTGAACCTTAGAAGGATATATTACCATTGGGTGATATTCATGAAGGTACCATCTTTCAGGAAAATTTTAGTTTTATGTGTATCGATTATATCCCAAACTCTAGAGTAAAGTAATTTCAGTTTAGATCAGATTTTATTTAGTGGTTCATAGACTTATAGTGGTGGCTTAAAGCTAAGGGGGATATGATAGAATAAGTAATCAGGTCAGACTTTTAGATTTTAGTAGTGATGCCAAAATGTTATAGAACATCAAGATAGTGATGATAAATAGTTGTCTAGATAGGAGAGAGTAAACATTTATTATTAATGGAAGATGGTTGTATGCTTATTTTAGCTAAGGCAGTAGATGTTAAGCAAGATTGAGGCCAAGTCTTTGATACCTGTCATGGTTAGTTGAAGTTTTATGTGCTATATTTGGGAAAGATTATCATATGTTTGTTTTATGTAATTCTATATGTCTGAAGTAATATTGAGGTAAATTTTTATGTATGACTTAGTCAGTTGAGAATATCGTATGTGTATTTTAAAGAATGGTGCATGGAAGTTGTTCTTGGTTGAGGTTTGTAAGTTAGAGAAAAGGTACTTTACAAGCGTTTGTTTAGAGGTGTATATGGGGTTATAAAGATAGTCTTGACTGTCGTATTCGTATACATATGGAGGGATACATTGAGCATTAGTGAATGTCTAGTACTCGGTGGATTGTAGTTGTTGGAGTGGTAATAAGAATTATTCTTGAGATGAGAAGCTTTGAAAAATATTGATGTGTGCGAATTCATGATTCAGACTGGTACTGTGTTATGGTGTTATGTGTGATACCTTGTGATTTTAAGTTAGTCTTGATCATGATGAAAGAGTTTAGTTTAGTTAGACTTTGGTAGCTCGATTTGTCAATACTTTGTGAGAATTGTAAGCCAAGTCAGTAAGTATGGTGTTTAAGGGGAAAGTTTAGCTGAATGAGTATTTTAGGAGTGTGGCTAAGTTTTGAAGTGAGAAGTTGCATTGCTTGAGGCCTATTACTTCTGTCCTAACTTATGATTCACAGGGCTATATTTCATGCTTATATTTGAGGCAATGTTGTAATTCCTTATTCTGAGGTCTAGTTCAGATCATGCCAGAGTCCCTTACTCCCTAATGGCCTTAGAAATTCTTAGATAGGTATTGAAGAAATACCCTATTTGGGTGTGAGCATTCAACATGATTCAGTTCGTGCAGCCAAAAATCCAGTTTAGCAGTCGGACAGATAGATCTCTATAGTTTCTTACATCTTTTGATTTGGTCTAGTCTCACTACCTAAAAATTCGTGAGTATGGCCATTTCAAGAGATACTTTGTTCACATCCAATTAGATTGTGAAATTCAGCACAGTAAATGCATCATGCATCAGTTTTAGATTCAGATATTAAGTCATGGCTCAGTCCATAAGTATCCTATGTATCATCTATGTCCTTCCCTAGTATTTTAATAACATCTGTGTTATTCAGTGATGAAAGGTACCAAGGAGGGGGTATTGTAAGACCCCAAGTTTTAATTCCATAAACCTCTCATCTTTTTCTCATGAGATCAGATCCAGCATAAAGTAATGGTTACTCATAAGTTGACTCTCTCGTTCCTATCTTAGCCATATAGCTATGTTCATGATAATTCATGCACTTGCAGATCAGTTCAGTAGCTCATTATATTTAAAATTCAGCTACTACTTTATTTTAGTTGTGCGCGCTAGCTTATATCCTCAGATTTCTCATTGTTTTTAGCTTAATTAGCCATATTCGAGGATGAATATTCCCAAGGGGAAGATAATGTAATACCCCATATTTTTGTGCTAGAATTCTAATCGTCGTTCCTACCCATCTAAGCTCTAATCCTAGTGATTCTCATGAGAATATAAGTTTCATTATTCTTATCCTCATGTTTGATTTGCTTTTGAGGTGAAAAATGTTCATAGAAAGATTTTATTGCCAAGTTGAGCTAAGATCCTTTGATTAATCCAAAAGTTGATATTCGATTCTACAAGGGTCTACTTTAAATGTGTATACATTGTTATATACATAAAAATTTTCATCTCAAGACCTACCAAATTATAGATAATTGAATTATCTTTCCAACGATACCAATTTTGCCAAAATCTAATACCTGAGCTAAAAGGTACAGCCATTTTCGTGAGAGGCAGTAAGCCAGGGCGATAAGTGAGGCAGCGCCCTGCATATTCCTGCCAGTGTAATTTCCTACAGTCAAGCGCCGTGTCCATAAGGGGGGGGGGGGGTATTTGGGTCATTTCCCACTCTTAAATAGCCCCAAAATCATGAGATTCATCCCCCAAACACCAAATTATACCCTCATTCTCTCAAATTCTCTCAAGAACACAGGGTTTCAACCCAATATTCAAGAAACTCAAGATTCCACCATATTTTTTCTAAATTGATTCAATATTCAAGATTCCTAGACCAAGAGCTTCAAGTGTCTACCTTCAAGAACACCATTGAGGATTCAAAAGTTCAAGTCTTTTTTTCATTCAATTCATCCTAGGAAATCCAAGATTCAAGATTTCTCATCTAAGATCATCATCTAAGGTATGTGGGATTTCAACAAGGACAATCCTTTCATCCTAATGTCCAAAACTTGTTTTAAATATAAATAAATTACTGAATTTTTATATGATTTTTCATGAAATTTAAGTTAAGGTTTATACCCAATTTATAATGTTTGAAGATTATGAGTTTACAAGTGATTGAATATTGAATTGTATGACTATTTTCATGTATTTATGTGTGTAACATAATTTTTCATATTTTCGAAAGTGAGTTCAAGTATGATATTGAGATCCTTCATCTTATTATTTTGATGGTGTTGAAATATTTTCAAGAACCATATTGAGTTGGATGTTTTTCTATGATTTTGAATATTTATATATGAGTTCTAAATTGGTATTTCATATCCATTATCAATCTTTACAAGATTATGAGTTTTTGAGAGCTGTTACAGATAAATTTCATGAGTTTGTTTATATTTTCATGAGCATTTCTGAAATTTCCATATTTTAATATTATTTATGAATATTTATGTTATCAAGCATGAATTTTGAGATGTTTTGACATGAGTTTGAAACATGGGCTATAATCCCTAAGATTTAGTCCTGATATTTCAAGAAGATTATGATTTTAAGCCTCTTTGATGATTGTTTACCAAGTTTCAAGAAAAAATTGATCTTTTGATCCTAGGTTAAGACAAGGAATCCACATTATTCACATAGTTTGAGATTTAAAGAAGAGAAGCATAATTTGTGTTGATTATAAAATCTTATGCTATTTTAAGGTGGATTTCCTAAAATGTTCGGAGGAAATAAGTATAGGAGTATTATTTAGTATCGAGTTGGGTATGATTCCAAGATATCATGCCCCAAAACTACGTGCTACCATAGGTTTTTGAATTTGCCCATAGTGAGCTAAGATAGTGATCACTAAAGTTAAGGTTCTATTCTGATGGAAAGTGTAGAACAACTCTCCCCAACGTGGACAAGACGTTGGACTCCATGTCAGCTCACATGGTTTATGTTGGTTAGAAGAACCTCCCAAAGAAGACCCCTACTCTTTAAATAGTTTATAGATTTGAAGTCTTAGTATATATTTTGAAAGTTAATATCTTAAGATTTCCAAAGTTTGAAGTCCTAAAGTCTTCAAAAAGTGTTACAGTCTTAAAGTTCCCAAGTCTTTGAGTCCCAAGTCCTAAGTTTCCCAAAGTGCTATAATTCTTAAGTTTCAAAGGAAGTCCCTTATTTTCATAAGATTAAAGTGTATATTCTGAAAGTTATTATTTTAAGATTTTATCCAGTTAACAAGATTTGAGAATATGAAAAGGATATAGATTTTAGAATAAGGTGTAATGACTCATGAGATTTATGCTACATGATTCCTTATTCATAATTTATGACATTTAGATTTCAGTTTTTGCTCAAGCTATGTGAGTCATTTTTATCAGCATGCATGATTTCTATAAAGATTGATGTTATTGTATAACTATTGCATAAACCCCCATTTACTCAGGACATCCTCAAAGTAATGATCCACATATATGTTTATGTGCTACGTTGTCTCATAATGTAGGTATAAGTTATAGCGCCTATACCATATTCAGTCAGTTTACAACTTCCATTCAGTAGGTAATGAGTCCTTTTGATTCAAGGGCTCGAGTTAGTTGTGCAGTTTAAAAAGTATTGTATTTTCTTTATTCAGTCATATTAAGTTGGGATAGTTGGGAGTCATGACCCGGCTACGTATAGTCATTACTATTAGAGGATTCATAGACAGTTAGTAAAGTTAATGTATTTAATTTTAGTTTTGTTGTGAAAGCAGAGTTGTACCCTTGTAAAACCAGAATTGTATTGGTCAAGTTCAAAGAAGTTTTATGTTTCCACTGATTTTGTTCAAATTCATGTATTTTATTCAGTTGCTTGTAAGTATGCCAGTAGAAGGGTTAGCTTGGGATTATTTTTGACCCTAAGAACCGTGTGATGCCTTGAGACCCATTTTCGGGGTGTTACAGTCAGCATGTAAGAATGTACTGGTATGCTAGATGAGGTAAGGCTGAATGTAAGAACTCATATGCATGAACTATACTAACTGAATAACATGTGTATACAAATTGAGGATACATGTATGAATGTGTAAACTATAACTAAAATCATAGTAACACTAAATACTGAGTTCTAATAACTGGATTACTGATAACTGCTATCTGAGTTTACTAATACTAAATTTATGATAACTAAGTCTACTGGTACTAAAATTTGAGATCAAGCCTATCTAGCGGGTGATCATTGAATCTGCTGATACTAATACTGATTGACTGAATCTGAGATAAAGCCTATCTAGTAGGTGATCTCTAAATCTACTGATAACAAATATAATTGGCTAAATTTGAGATCAAGCCTATCTAGTGGGTGATATTTGAATCTTTGGAACTATTTAAGTTCTTTACTGAGCCGTGTGACTATATGTGATAGTCCTGATTTTTGTAATACTAAACTAAGTTCTATTATTGAGACGGAATCTAAAATTGAGACTGTGGGAGATAGTCATCTAAGCGACATACCCCAAATCTGAACTAATAGGGTCAAACCTGTAACCCTAGCTGGAAGGGTGTCAGTACCATGCCACGGGTAAAGACACTTCTATGGTCCAGCCTGTCTAAGGGGTGACCTTAAACAAGAAGTCAATCCTAATCTAATGGGTGACTCCTAAGAGGTACCCAAGACATAATCTAATAGGTGACTCCTCATCCTGTGTTGCCTATGAAGTTATGGAATATAGGGACTGCTACTAACGATTCTGCCTAACTAATAGGGAGGCCTTCATCCCTGCCCTCGCTCGATGTTGAATCCTACTCCCAACTAATTAGACACTGAACTAATTCTTAGATTGTACTAGACTGAGCTAAATCTATTACTGATCATACTGATTAACTGAATTGATGTTTTCATGTTAAATCCTTGGTTCATGGTTTTAGTATTGAAGGTATGTTCTTATTATATTTTTTAAATCATTCCCATGATTTAATTCATGGCCCCCATGTGTTTGATGAAATGCCTAAGTATTGAATTTGGAATAGTGATTCCCTCTTTTATGGTTTCAAAACTTTCATGTGTTCCCGTTGTTATTTTGTTGGGTACTGAGGGTTATGAACACACGTTACTTAGTTGTTTACATAGTTTCAGTATTTATAGGATGGTTTCAAGTAAACCATGAGCATTGTCATTCACTTAGTTAATATGATCAGTTGTTAGTTTAGTTAAATATAGTTCAATCCAGAAATCAGTGTCAGTTCAGTTGGGAGTAGGATTTAGCACCGAGCGAACCAAGGGATGAGCGCTTACCCGTCATTTAGGACAGGGTCCTTAGTCGTAGTTCCTAAGTTCAAGAACTATGTAGCCAGTGTAGGATTATGAAATATCACCCGCCAATTAAGGACTGACAATCTCAAAGATGTCACCCGCCAGTTTAGGACTGACAATCTATTAAGGGTCACCCACCAGTTTAGGACTTACTTATTAGTCTTTCAGGATAGTAGCTTAGTGGATCCACACAGCCATTGTTAGTACCCGTGGAACAGTACTGACACCATTCCAACTGGGGTCACAGGTTGGACCTCGATTAGCTCAGATTGGTGCATATTGGTTAGATGATACCTCTCACAATCTCAGTTCAGTGTTCAATGCAGAATTCAGTTCAGGTTTGCTTGACCCATAACATACAATTTATTAGTTATTCAGTTATTAGATTTTAGTATTTTAGCTTACAGACAATTTCAGAATCATGTAAGATTCTTGGTCATGCATTTTTATATTGTACAGATTTCAAGCATTTATATTCAGTTATTTTATGCTATTCAGTTGATCTCTACTTCATGTACATAAACCCATGAATTTCATCCTAAACTTATCTCATATACCAGTAAATTCAAAGTACTTATCGTATATGTTTAATTTGCACTATGATGTTTAATATCATAGGTTCAAACACACAACTTCCTGATCATGCTTAGACAGTCCAACTAGTCAGCAAAAACAGTAGTGGCGACTCCTCGTGTTTCGAGGACTTGTTTGTTATTTTAGTTTTTTCATATTTTATTTTAGTTAGACAGTTTGGAGTTTGTTGGGGCCTGTCCCATCAACTCTCTTTTTAGTTAGTTTAGAAGCTTTCAGATATTTCAGACAGTCAGTTAGTTTTATTAATCTTTTCAGTCAGATTTTCAGTATTTGTGCATATGTTTTAGACTTGTGTATTTAGTAGCATTATTTTAGTATTTAAAACCTTATGATGTGTTCAGTTAAATTCTGCCCATGTCTTTTATTATTAGTTTTATTCAGTGCTCACAGCAGGTACCAGCTCATGGGTTAGCTTGTGGTCAATTATTACCGTAAGCACTATTGTCGCAACTATGGGGTAGCCTTGGGTCATGACAGATGATCTACCAGAGTATCTCTTACTCCTAATTGGTATGGCTTTTCATCTAGTTTATCTACAATTTTTATTCCAACTTGTTACTCATAAGTTTCCAAGCATGAATACTGGCAGAAAGAAATGGAGAAAGAACTTTTGGCTCTCAAAGAAAATGACACATAGGATATTGTATCATATCCTTCAAATGTCTGTCCAATTGGATGCAAATAGGTTTATTTAATTAAACTTCATTATGATGGAACTCTTGATCGGGGAAAAGCTCAATTGGTTATTCTTGTAACAGATAGAAAAATTGTTATGACCCGAGTCGAGGCCCTGACCGTGATGGGCATCCCAAACTAAGAAGGCACGAGAGACCCCTTAGCATACTATCATAAGAATAATTCCTACATAAATTAAGTGTGGAAGATATAATGAAATTCAAATTGATCTTATGATCGAAATATGCCAATAAAGCTTTGACATTACAATATTCAAATCACGTCTACGAAGCCTCCATTGAATACTAACTTTTTAGGTCGCTACAAGGCCCGGCTGGACCATAAACTGAAAGAAGTCAAAATATGAATAAATGCCCTTCGAAAGATGGATGGCTCACTAACTCTATCATTATCCTAGAAGTTTTATTGATGTGATGGAACATGATACTGTGCCTCAGAACCTGTATTATAAGGGTCAATAATTGGAAAGTATTGGTATGAATAACAATCCAAAATAACATATATTTTATGTAAAATAATTGAGATCATTTTGAAAACCATTTATCATAATTATGTATATAAAAAAACACATGGGTATAATATGAAGAGCTTTATTACATGCTTGTAAAACATTGACTCAACTCTTAAATTTACTTCTGAGCTAGATGGTTCACCCTATATTCATACAATCCCATGGGCTATAGAAAATTCGTCCTTAACTCGGTGGCCAAAACACCAATCAGAGTTTGCCGAAAGAGTTGGGGTAAGTAATTCATAATATGCCACAGGGCCATCTCCAGCATACAATCCATATTTTAGGACATCATAAACCCGTGTTGGAAAAACATGATTTCCAATAATGAGTTATCTGAACTCGTTCCTTCTTCGAGTGACCATAGAACTCTCTTTAAGCCCATTTTTAATCCTTTAAAACCATGTTTCATGCTTATAACATTCTTTGCTTTCATGTTAAGTGTAATTCATATTATGTATCATCATACCTAGACTTGAAAGTCATATCATGTCATATCATCTTGTAACACCCCAAGTCTGTACCCCAGACACTACACAGTGCTCATAATCTCAAAGTACCATAAGCTAACCCATTTTTGGTACCTACTGCAATAACTGTATAAAAACACTGTAATAATTTCAAAAATTAGGTGGAAACATTCCGTAAGGTTCAAAACTGTGAATACATCTGAATACGGTATCAAAATACCAAACTAAACAAAAGTACTACAATCTGAATAACTGTCTAAAAGTACTCGTGTAGGAAGCCTCTAAGTTGTCTAAACTCTGGAGTTGATGGAACAAGTCCCCAACTAACTGTAAGACCCCACAAAATCCTAAGCTTAATTCAGCCTATTTGTGCTTGTTAAGGGGTCCCATACTTAGAAAATTCTAGCTAAGTTCCCAGACTTAGTTTATTTTTGGCCTTCAAGAGTTTGTAATCTCATTTTGAGACCTCAATTTACTTTAATGTTCTATATCTATAGTAATTAATGATCAGGAAGGTCAATAAGTGTTTCCGAACAAGTTTCAGATTTTTCAACACTTGTTTAAACCAAGTTTGGAGTCGCAAAATAGTGGACCAACGCGATCTTGGTGCGCCGCGTCACCTATCGCGTTGGTAAATATTTGTGCAGGTTGCAGAGCCAAATTACTGAGGCTCGATGCATTCATGATGTCATGCATCGACCATAGCATCGATGGGCCAATGCACCTTATCTCCTGTAGTGTCGATGCCTAGTTTTCCAGTCATTAAATATCCGCGTTCTTAAGGGCAAAGGGGTCATTTTCCCACCCTTATATAAGCCTCAAACATGGGATTCAGCCCCAATTAAACCAAATTATATCATATTCTCTCAAAACTTACTCAAGAACAAGTTAGGGTTTTAATTGGGAATTCAAATTCAAGAAGATTTCATCATTAATCTTTGCGAAATCCAGAACTAAGGTATGCATAGTGTTCATTCATTGATTCCTTTCATCCATGAAGTCCAAGAATCCTCTTTTAAATTATATATCATGATATTTATATGGTGAACTGATGATGTTCATGTTGTTATGGTTGTATGGCTACCAAGATTGAATCTTTACCATATTTTTATGAAAACATGTTAGTAAAGGGTTGAAATCCATATAATTGAGTTAAATAATGGAATCGTATTGTATTTAATTGATGATCATACCTATGCCCTAAATTGTGCATGTAAGGTGTTTGATAAAATTCCTAGTATAATAGAAATGATGTATAATGACTCAATAGTGGTTTAAATGATAAATGCATGCATTTACCCATGTTCAACATGACTCCCCTATGATTGATTATGGATTATGCTTACTTGATGAAATGTTCATGATATTAGAAGTATGTAAGTAAGCCATGATTGTTTTCTCTCTTATCCATATATAAGATTATGAAAATCAAGTGCCTCATGAAATAATCCCAACTATTGTATTATGTATCATTGAGGTTAGTCAAGTGATGAAAAGTGTCAAGTCTTGCCAGTTTCCTTCTATCGAGTCTTAGGTGTACTTTTACCCAAAAAATATAGTTGTGTGCCTTGAGCTAGTGTCATGTTCTCAAGTTTCTCTCAGTTAGGCCACGATCCATAGAACTCCGTCAGTTATATGACTCAGAAAAGAACTAAGAAATTTCAGAAATCTCAGAAAAAATAGTAATAAAGTAATATCTGTAGTACTTTATTAGTCAATGAAACTCACTCCAATTTAATTCAGTAAATTCATGTCTAGTGTCTATTCAGTTAGGATTAGAAATTACCACAGAGTGAACCCAAGGATGGGAACTCACCTGCCAGTAGAGGGTGTGATTCCTAAAAGTAATCCTTGTATTCCAGAACTACGTAGCCATCGTAGGTTGAGACATCTAACCTGCCAGTTCAGGGTTGATGAGGTGGCTTAACTTGCCAGTAGAGGGTTCCCACCATTCTCATTTTGAGTACCTGTCAGTATAGGTTCACTCACAGCTTATCCTTATCAATGGCATGGTATTGACACCTTTCTAATTAGGGTTACACGCTTATTTAGGGCATGTCGGTTAGATGACTACTTCCCACAGTCTCAGTATTAGTCTCAATAAAAGAACTCAGATACTTCTACCAGAATCAGGACTCTCAGATACAGTCATTCATGTTATCAGTATTCAATTACAGAAATCATGTTATCACGATATCAGTGTCAGATGTTATGTTTCATACAAGTAATAGTTAGTTTGTTATTATTATTGTTCATGTATATGAACCACATGCATTCATCCTACCTCACTTGTATACCAGTATATTCAATCATACTAATGCATTTGCGCTATGGTGTTTTACTTTATGCCATAGGTCCCAAGACACAAGCTCTAGAGCATCAGTAACATTCTAGTATTTAGCCACCAAAGTTAGCAGTGAGTCCTCATTCTATGGGGACATGATTATTATCTTATCATTTTAGTATTTCAGTACTTAGTTTATTTCAATAGTTGAAGTTAGTTGGGGACATGTCCCATCAACTCCTTATTCAGAAAGTAAGAGGCTTTTTAAACTATCATGTTTTAGACAATTTGTTTTAGGTTTTTTGGGTATGTCATACCCCACCCAGATGTTATGTTTTTACCAGATTTGAACTTTATGGCCCTTTAGCCTTTATTTCCATATTTATGTACCTATATTATGCAGTGTACAGGTATAGATATTAGTCATTGGTTAGCTTGTGGTCCTTCGGGGTCATAAGCATCGTCTAGCACTCCGGATACCAGATTTGAGGTGTTACAAACTTGGTATTAGAGCCTAAGTTTCAATAGTTTCCTAGGAAGTTTGAAAGCTGCATTGCGTAGAGTCTTGTACATGGGTATATTGTGCGCCACATTTATGTGCAATAGGCTATAAGATGTTTTAAGAATAGTTTCCCTTCTTTTAATATTAATGTTGTTTCAGTGATCATAATTTCAAGTTAATCTCTCAGTCTAATCCACTTTTCCTCTTGATTTCATAACATAGCTCCCAAAAGAAGAAATCAGTCTGTCCAAGAAGATCCCTTGGACGTATATGTTTCTCATACAGAGTTTAGATCTGCATTCACTACTCTTGCTCAGTTATTTGCTATTCAAAATGAATGACCATCTGTTGTTCTGGCCAACCCAGTGGCCAATCAGCTGCAGCCAGGATTCGAGACTTCACCCAAATGAATCCTCCATCCTTTTTTGGGTCTAAGATAGATGAGGACCCTCATGAATTCCTAGATCAGGTGCAGAAGGTTACAGACATAATTGGGGTTAATGTTAGTGAGAGTGCTGAGCTAGCTGCATATCAATTACAGGATGTGGCTCATACTTGATACAATTAGTGGAAGTTAAAGAGGGCAGTTGATGCAGGGTCTATAGAATAGGAGGAGTTTTCCTTTGCTTTTGTTGATATATTCTTTCCCCTAGAGCTAAGGGAAGCTAAGGTGTTGGAATTTATCAACCTTAGGCAGGGCAATATGACGGTAAAAGAGTATTCTCTTAAGTTTACTCAACTAGCCAGATATGCTCCTCATGTAGTGGCAGATAGTAGGACCAAGATGAGTACGTTTGTTTCTAGGGTGAGTGATAGCGTGGTGAATGAGTGCAGGTTTGTGATGTTGATTAGTAACATGAACATAGCCAAGCTTATGATCCATGCCCAACAGATAGAAGAGTAGAAGCTTAAGATGAGAGAGAAGTAGAATAAAAGAGCAAGGTGAGGTAGTTTCAACTTTTCTCAACCTATGTCTGAAGGAGGGAATCGTTCTCAGTTTCATCCTAAGTCATCAGTCCCAGCTCCTTCATCAGCTAGTACCCCAGTGCCAAAATTTAGAGACAATAACAGAGATAGGGTGCTAGGCTCTAATTCTCAGGGTAGTGTTAGTGGTGCCCGAACTAATCTCCTTTGCCAGACTTGTGGCAAGCACCATTAATATATTTGCAGAGCTGGCAGTGATATTTGTTTCAAACGTGGCAAACCAAGCCACAGAATCTGAGATTTCCCTGAGGTAATTTCCTAGAGTTAGTAGAAACGTTCTACAACTCAATCTAATCGCCCAAATCAGCAGGCTACCACCTTCAGTGCTACCAGTGGGCAATGCCCGAATCGCCTATATGCTTTTTAGTCCCGATAGGATTAGTAAAATTCTCTTGATGTGGTTACTGGTACGTTAGAGATCTTTCACTTATATGTTTACGCTTTGCTAGATCTAGGAGCTTCTTTATATTTTGTTACTCCCTATATAGCAGTTAATTTTAGAGTCAGTCTCAAAATTCTAGCAGAGGTCTTCTCAGTCTCTAACCCAGTGGGTAAAACCATCAGAGCCCGGCAGGTATACAAGAATTGTCAATTTATGATATCTCAAAAAGTCACCTCAGAAGACTTAGTTGAATTAGAGATAACCAATTTCGATGTCATTCTCAGCATGGATTGGTTTCATTACTACTATGCCACAGTCGACTGCAAAAATAGAATAGTCCAGTTTCAGTTTCCGAATGAACCTGTCCTAGAATGGAGGGGTAATACTTTCATTTTCAGAGGTTAGATTATTTCCTTCCTTCGTCCATGGAAAATGATATCTAAGGGATGTGTCTATCATCTTGTTCATATTAAGGACACTACTTCCGAAACTCCCAATCATGACTCAGTCCCAGTCGTGAATGAATATTTAGATGTCTTTCTCGAAGATATTCCAGGAATTCCTCCAGAAAGGGAAATAGACTTTGGTATTGATCTTCTCCAGATACTCAGCCCATATCAATTCTTCCATACAAAATGGCACCAGTAGAACTCAGAGAATTGAAATATCAGCTCAGGGATCTCTTAGACAAGGGGTTCATCAGACCCAGTGTTTCCCCGTAGGGCGCTCCAGTCTTTTTCGTGTGCAAGACAGAGGGTTCTCTCAGAATGTGTAGTGATTACCATCAGCTCAATAAAGTCACAGTCAGTAACAAGTATCCACTTCCAAGAATTGATGACTTGTTTGACCAACTTCAGGGAACAACTATTTATCTAAGATAGACCTCAGATCCGGCTATCACCAACTCAGAGTTAGAGATAGTGACATTCCAAAAATAGCTTTTCGCACTCGGTATAGTCACTTTGAATTATTAGTTGTCTTTTGATCTTACAAATTCCCCTGCAACCTTCATAGACTTGATCAACCGTGTGTTCAAGCATTACTTAGACATGTTCATCATAGTCTTCATAGATGACATTCTCGTTTATTCCTGCAGTGAGCATGATCATGCAGAACATCTCAGGATAGTATTCCAGACTCTCCAAAATCATCAGTTATTCACCAAATTCAGTAAGTACAAATTTTGGCAAAGGTCAGTAGCATTTCTTAGTCACATCATTTTCGATGATGGCATTAGAGTAGATCCTCAAAAGATCGAAGCGGTAACAAACTAGCCTCGCCCGATCTCTCCATCAAATATTAGAAGTTTCTTGGGTTTGGTTGGTTATTATAGGTGTTTTATTGAGGTATTTTCTTCTATTTCATCCTCTATGTCCATACTGACTCAGAAGAAAGTCAGGTTTTAGTGGTTAAATCCTTATGAGAAGAGTTTTTAGGAGTTGAAGACTCGACTCACCTTAGCTCCAGTGTTGTCTCTTCCAGATAGTCCAGAGGGGTTCGTAGTGTATTATAATACACCCAGAGTAGGTTTAGGTTGTGTACTCATGTATCATGGTAAGGTCATAGTCTATGTCTCTAGAAAATTAAAGCCCTATGAAAAGAATTATCTTACTCATGATCTTGAGTTAGTAGTCGTTGTCTTTGCCTTAAAGATTTGGAGGCATTATCTATACGGAGTTCATGTAGATATCTTCACTGATCATAAAAGCCTTCAATCCATATTCTCTCAGAAAGATATCAATCTTCATAAAAAAAGGTAGTTAGAGCTCTTGAAAGGTTATGACATGAGTGTCCTTTACCATTTAAGCAAGGCCGATGTAGTGGACGACGCTCTCAGTAGATTGTCTATGGGTAGTGTTGCTCATGTTGAGTATAGTAAGAAAAAGTTAGCTCAAGAAGTTCATCAGCTTACCAGACTATGTGTTTGCTTAGTCGATATAGCAGAGGGTGATATATTGGTTCAGAGTAGTTCAAAATCATCCCTAATTTTCGAGGTAAAATAAAAGCGAGATAGAGATCCCAGCCTAGTCAAGTTGAACAAGCCATCCAGATATCAGAAGGTTGAGGTTTTCTCCCGGGGAGGAGATGGTGTTTTAAGTTGTTAGGATCGTCTCTGTGTTCCAGGTGTAGATGACTTAAGGTAGTGAATTCTTGCAGAAGTGCATGGTATATTCTAGTCTATTCATCCAGGGGCCACTAATATATACCATGACTTGCAGGAGATCTATTAGTAGAGTGGGATGAAGAGAGATGTTGCAGAATTTGTGGCTAAGTGCTCTTTATATTAGCAAGCTAAGATAGAGCATCAAAATCCTAGTGGTCCTATGCAGGAGTTCATCATTCCCACTTGGAAATAGGAAGAAGTGAACATGGACTTCATGGTGGGTTTGCCCCATACTCGTCTTCAGCATGATTTAGTTTGGGTCATTGTAGATAGAATAACCAAATTAGCTCATTTTCTCCTAGTCCATACCTCTTATTCAATCGAGGATTACGCCAAGCTCTATATCAGAGAGTTTGTTAGATTGCACAGTGTTCCATTATCCATTGTTTCAAAAAGAGGTACCCAGTTCACCTCTCATTTCTGGTAAGCATTCCAAAAAGGTCTTGGTACCCAATTTTATCTCAGTACAGCCTTTCATCCCCAGACAGATGGTCAAGCATAAAAGATCATTCGAACCTTGGAAGATATGCTAAGGGTGTGTGCAATTGACTTTAAGGAAAGTTGGGATGACCACTTACCTTTGATTGAGTTTCCATATAACAACAACTATCATTCCAGTATTCAGATGGATCCATCCAAAGCTCTTTATGATAGGAGATACAGATCTCCGGTTGGTTGGTTCAAAGTTAGTGAGGCCTTAGTTATCGAGCTTGACTTAGTATTTGATGCCTTAGAAAAAGTCCAGTTGATTAGAGAAAGACTTTGAGCTGATCAGAGCTGACAGAAGTCTTATAAAGATGTGTGTAGAAAGGATATCGAGTTTGATATTAGTGATTATGTTTATCTAAAAATATCTCCCATAAAGGCCATGAAGAGATTCAGCAAGAAGGGAAAGCTCAGTCCCCGATATGTCGGTCCATTCAAGATTCTCAGTTGCTTTGGCAAGGTAGATTTTGAGCTTGATTTGCCTTCAGATCTAGTCTTAGTTCATCTAGTCTTCTATGTCTCTTTGCTCAAGAAGTGCATAGGTGACTCATCAGTCATAGTCCCTATTCTGAGCATTGATGTTCAGAACAACCTCTCTTATGAAGAGATTCCAGTCAAAACTCTTAACTATCAGACTCATAGGTTGAGGAGCGAATAATTCCCTCTAGACAAAGTTCTTTGGCGGAATCATTCCGTTGAGGGAGTTACTTAGGAAGCAGAAGCAGACATGCGAATCAAGTATGCTTACCTCTTCTCTACTAACACAGACTCAGCTTAAGGTAATATTTCTCCTTAAGAATATTCAGTTTCATGTTCAGAATTCCATCATAAAATTGGTATAAAGTGCCATTGCATATTCATTCATGCATTCATATATCAGTTCAGTCAAGAAAACATGCACTAGACATGAATTCTCATTATGAGAAACCTCAGTTCGCTAGAACACTCAGTCATGCATTCATCTGTCGGTTATCCATGCATTAGATATGCATGAGTTTAGTTTATTATTCATGCATCAGATATGCATATATTCAGTTTATCAATTATTCATGCATCAGATATGCATGTTCAGTATGATGTATTAATCTCTTCAGTCAAGTTAGTCATATTTCAGTACTGTATGTCTTGTACGTACATCAGCTTATCTTTTCCCCTCTCAGTAAGTCTCATTTAAGGATGAATGTTCCCAAAGGGGAGATATTGTAAGACCCCACAAAATCCTAAGCTTAATTTTGCCCATTTGTTCTCGTTAAGGGGTCCCATACTTAGAAAATTCTAGCTAAGTTCCCAGACATAGTTTATTTTTGGACTTCAAGAGTTCCCAATCTTATTTCTTGACCTCAATATCCTTTAATGGTCTATATCTTTAGTAATTCATGACCAGGAAGGTCAATAAGTGTTCCTAAACAAGTTTTGAATTTTTTAAAACTTGTTTAAACCAAGTTTGGAGTCAAAAAACAATGTACCAACGTGATTTCGGCGTGCAGCGTCACCTATCGCGTTGGTCAATATTTGTGCAGGTTGCAGAATAAAAAGTACTAAGGCTCGATGTGTTCATGGCGCGACTCATCGACCATAGAGTCGATGGGTCAATGCACCGCATCGCCTGTAGCGTCGATGCCCAGTTTTCCAGTCATTAAATATCCACCTTCTTAAGGGAAAAGGGGTTATTTTACCACCCCCTATATAAGCCTCAAACGCAGGATTCAGCCCTAATTAAACTGAATTATATCCTATTCTCTCAAAACTTACTCAAGAACAAGTTAGAGTGTCAATTGGGGATTCAAATTCAAGAAGATTTCACCGTCAATCTTTGCGAAATCCAGAACTAAGGTATGCATAGTGTTCATTCATGGATTCCTTTCATCCATGAAGTACAAGAATCCTCTTTTAAATTATATATCATGATATTTGGGTGGTGAATTGATGATGTTCATGTTGTTATGGTTGTATGACTACCAAGATTGAATTTTTACCATGTTTTTATGCTACCATGTTAGTAAAGGGATGAAATCCATATAATGGAGTTAAATGCTGGAATCGTATTGTATTTAATTGATGATCATACCTATGCCCTAAATTGTGCATGCAAGGTGTTTGAAAAATTCCTAGTATAATAGAAATCATGTATAATGACTCAATAGTGATTTAAATGATAAATGCATGTCATTTACTCATGTTCAGCATGACTTCCCTATAATTGATTATGCATTATTCTTTCTTGATGAAATATTCATGATATTAGAAGTATGCAAGTAAGCCATGATCATTTTCTCCCTTATCCATATATAAGATTATGAAAATCAAGTGCCTCATGAAATAATCCCAATTATTGTATTATGTATCGTAGAGGCTAGTCAAGTGATCAAAACTGTCAAGTCATGTCAGTTTCCTTCTATCGAGTCCTGGGGGTACTTGTACCCAAAAAATATAGTTGTGTGCCTAGAGCTAGTGTCATGTTCCCATGTTACTCTCAGTCAAGCCACGATCCATAGAACTCAGTCAGTCATATGACTCAGGAAAGAACTCAGAAATCTCAGAAAATCTCAGAAAACACAGTAATACAGTAATATTAGTAGTACTCTGTCAGTCAACGAAACTCAATCCAGTCCACTTTAGTAAATTCATTTCCATTGTCTATTCAGTTAGGAGTAGAAATTAAAATCAATTAAACCCAAGGATGGGAACTCACCTGCCAGTAGAGGGTGTGATTCCTAGAAGCAATCCTTGCATTCCAGAACTACGTAGCCAGCGTAGGTTGAGACATCTAACCTTCCAGTTGAGGGTTGATGAGGTGGCTTAACTTGACAGTAGAGGGTTTCCACCATTCTTATTTTGAGTACCTGCCAGTAGAGGGTCACTCATTGCTTATCCTTGCCAGGGCGTGACATTGACACCCTTCTAATTGGGGTACAGATTGGACCCCAATTCAGCTATATTCTCTTATTTGGGGTGTGTCAGTTAGATGACTACTTCCCACAGTCTCAATATCATTATTAGTAAAATAAATCAAATAGTTCTACCAGAATCAGGACTGTCAGATCCAATCGCTTATGTTATCCATGTATTCTCACACACATGATAGTTAGTCTGTTATTATTATTGTTCATGCATATGAAACTTATGCATTTATCCTACCTCACTTGCATACCTATATATTCAATTGTACTGATGCATTTGCGCTATGGTGTTTTACTTTATGCCATAGGTTCCTAGACATGAGCTCTAGAGCATCAGTAGCATTCCAGTATTCAGTCGTTAGAGTTAGCAGTGAGTCCTCATCCTTCGAGGACATGATTATTATCTTATCATTTCAATATTTTAGTACTTGGTTTATTTTAGTTGGGAACATGTCCCATCATCTCCTTATTCAGACAGTTAAAGGCTTTTTAGACTATTATATTTCAGACAGTTTGTTTCAATTGTTTTGGGTATTTCATACCCCACCCAGATGTTATGTTTTTATTAGATTTAAACCTTATGTCCCTTTACCTTTAGTTTCACATTTATATACCTATATTATGCAGTGTACAGATACAGATATCAGTTATGGGTTAGCTTGTGGTCCTTCGAGGTCATGAGCACCGTGTAGTATTCTGGGTACCAAATTCGGGGCATTACACTAACTCTATCTACTAAAATAAACTGAAATACTGTAAACAATAAACATTCCCTCGAACTATAAGGACTCACTACTACTCTGAGAGCTGAGAATCCGATCTACTAAGGGTGCTCTGGAGCTCGTACTTTTGAACCTATGATATAAGACATCATAGCACAAAAGAAAGCATGTGTCAGTCCTTTGAATATACTGCTATGCTCAGTGAGGTAGGCTGAAAGACATAGGTTCATATACATTAATAATACTAACTGAATAATATTAATATAGCTGAATAAGGGTATATGCATGAATACGTATACTGTAATTGAGATCGTGGTACACTAAATCTACTGAGTCTGAACACTGATTAACTAATTAACTAGGTTTACTGGTACTGTGTAACTGATAACTAATGACTGTGTCTAACTTTCCTAAATTTTGAGTAACTATATTGAGTTCCATACTGAGTTGAGTGACTATATTTGATAGTCCTAAATCTATAGAACTAAACTGAGTTCTATTCTGAGACTGGAAATGAAATTGAAATTGTGGGAGGTAGTCATGTAACTGATATTCCCCTTTCTAATTTGATTGGGGTCCAACCTATAACCCTAGTTGGAAGGGTGTCAATACCGTGCCATAGGTAAGGAAAAGTTATGAGTTAACCCTATCTGAAAAGAAGATCTTTTATAAACCCTAGCTGGCAGGAAATCTTGAGAGAGATGTATCAACCCTCATAGTATCTGGCAGGAAGATATCTCAACCTATGCTGGCTATGTAGTTCTATAATATAGGTTCTATAATACAGGGATTGCTACTAAGGTTCAAACCCTCTACTGGCAGGAATGCCTCCATCCCTGGGTTTACTCGATGCTAAATCCTACTCATAATTGAATGGACACTTAACTGATTTTTAGTTTGTACTAGGCTGGACTAAACTATTACTGAGCTTACTATTTAGCTGAGCTGAACTGAGTTTACTGAATTCCATTAACTAACGAAATACTAAAAAATTTTACTAGCTGACTGAGTTTACTGAGGTCTGAACTGAATACTGAAATGGACTAAACTAGACTGGACTAATATTGAGTCTACTGAGTTCTCCTGAGTTCTATAACTGACTTAGAATACTACTGATCGTGACTGATACCATTTTATGACTGGCCATGGCTCTAAGTAATCAGCAAAATTTTCGGGTATAAATACCCCCAGGACTCGATAGCATAAAATAATAGACATGTCATAAACTTGAAACATGTAAGCTAAGTAATTGATCATCATTCATTCTTTGATGCTTTTTAACAAACACTTGCATGATACAACTTGCACATAGGTTATCTTGACATGTCTACTTTCTCGTTTTGGTTCACATGAACAATTCATCAAACACTTGGTAAGCATTACATATGCACATAATTTTGAACAACAAGTACGCATCATTATTCAATTCTAATTTCACAATTCAAGGGTTTAGTCATGGATTCACATAAATCTACACACATAATAATCAATCCCATATGAAACATGTAATAAATTATGAATATACTTTAATTCCAACCATGGAAATCATAAAGTCAACTACTTGAAATTTTAAAAGAGATTCTTGGACTCCAAGGGTGGAAGGAACCCTTCGAAGAACACTTCACATACCTTAGTGCTTGGATTCTGAGAGATTAATGGTGAATTCTTGAGTTCTTGATTTGAAATTGATCCTCCTAGGGTTTTGTTCTTGAGCAAATTTTGAGAAGAATGAGTATAATTTTCTAATTGAGGGATAAATATTGTGTTATTGGGGGCTGACGGCCGTGGAAAAAAGACCCAATTACCCCCAGGACGCGGCTTTTAAATGACTAAAAACTGTATTATCGACCCAATCATTGGCATAGACGCGATAGCCAACGCATCGCGCTGAGTTCGCATCGCACCGAGTCTGCATCGGTTCATTGGAATTGAACTGGAGCTGAGGAAAAATTATCTTATCAACGCAATGGTCGACGCAGCGCACCGAGATCACGTCGACCCACTATTTTGGGTATCCAAACCTGGTCTGAACAAGGTCCAAAAAATTCAAAACTTATCCGGGATTACCTATTGACCTTCCTGATCATGAGTTAACTCAAATATCAATATTTGCTGGATGTAAAAGTCTCAAAATAAGATTGCCAACTTTTGAAGGCTAAAATGGTACTAAGTTTGAATAATTAGCTAGAATTTTCTAAGTCTGGAACCCCTTAATAAGCTTAAAGGATTGAATTAAGCTAGAAATTTTGCGGAGTCTTACACATCTCATATCATGTCCATAGCCCTTTTTATTCAAAAATACATTAATGACCATCAAAAGATTTATCATCTCACATTAGAGTTCTTATTTTCAAAGAACATGAAAAACTTATGCCAAAACACTTTTTTTTCAAGACTTTAACATGTGTTGTCCACTTTTTACATAAATCACATGAAATTCCTCATTAGGAACAAGAGCATTTAGTATAATAATCACCTCTTTGAAAATATGTAAAAGAACAATGCATAATAGATAAAGAGGCATTTAAAACTCAAGAATTATCATCATTCATAAAACAATCCCAACACTATTCGCAAACAAATCTCGTGATTGAAACTTGAGGACTTATAGTTCATGCTCTCAAATCCACTTCAAAATCCATATGTAAAAGTAAGCATTTAAAGACAAGCTGATAAATTATCCATCTGAACAACCCATAATATGTTAAGACAATAGATTTCATCATGCGAGGGGGATTTCGTAAATCATGCTTCTAAATCACTTTTCAAAACTCATAACATGTGTACACATGACTATAACTCAAGTTAATGGAAAAACACCCTAGTAAATTCATGATTTTATTAAATATGGGTTGATGACATATGAACTTCAAATGGTTTCCAAAACCCATAACATATACATACATATACATTTTTAAAATTTGATAGAAACATTAAACTTATTCCCATGAGAGTTAGGATGGTCCCACATACCATTTTGAAGAACAAAATTCAAGCTATCTTGTATGTAAGCCTTGGAACAAAACCCAATTTTTTTTCTTAATAGAAGAGTGGAGATGAAGCAATGAAAATTGATAATTTATTAGTAAATAGGGTTTAAAGTGTGATATAAGTCACGGGAGAGGAGTTTGTGGTTGGGGATGACCCAAATACCCTCTTGAAAACATCATAATAGTTCAAAATTGTCCGTATTGATAGTTTGGGCGACGGACCATCACTCCAATAGCCCCAAAATGACCAATTTTTGGTCATCTTGCTTAAGGGATACAATTCGGCATAATTGGCCATCGCTGTTGAGACAGTCCGTCACCTTGGTCGTCGCTCCTTGGAAGATAGACACCCTTTCGCTAAGTCAATCATAACATTTTACTCTAATATCAAATTAACGCAAATTGGTAGCGTTGTAAAGAAGACTTGAAGACCTTTCATTTGGTATATAGATGGCCATCTAACTTGTTATATTCTAGGATTAATAGTCATTGAAAGTTGACCCAAGTAAGGACGTTCACTAAAACTCAATCGGTAGACAAGTTCTCAACTCGATTATGAGTTAGTAGATTTTTATGATCTCAATTCATATCCAAAGATGTTCACTCTAATGAATTGATCAGCACACTTATATTGATAAAAAATCCTTAAGTTCGGGTCTATATACATAGGAACGACGGTTCAAACTCTAGTCCAAAATTATGGGGTGTTATATTATTTCCAACATGGGATCATTCATCATCAAATGATGGATAAGAACTTGTTGAAGCTATAGAAGTATGGAATAAAGGATGCAACATCATATTAGGAACTTCCCCTCCAAAAAAATACACATTGGCATCAAGAAGAGCTTGATTAAATCACCAAGTGAATCATGTAAGCATGAAGCGTGAGATAATGAGAATTGATGTAGAAGCAACCTTGCACATGAGTTCTATGGATCACAATCATCACAACATAAGGCATGAGTTTATTTGTAATCATAGGTCTTGATTTATGTGATACCTAACATGAAGTAAGGTTTTTTCGAGACATGGGAATAGAGCTATCCTCCACCTTACAAGATACGACCAATAGACCTTACAATTAGTGACAGTACTCGATTATGCTCTATACAATGAATTACACACCTCATTATTCTAACTTACAATTTCCTCATAACACACCAAACTTAAAGTGTCTGTCCCCCCCTGTATAGTACTTCCATGTTGAAGCCTAAACTAGAGTTAAAAGGTGCTAGTTTAAGTTATGGGATCCAATACTCTACATCCCTTCCATGAATGTTACTCCATCTCATCACAATAATCAACAACCTTAGGTATTAATCATGGAGTATTAGCCACATAATGCAATGGTTTGTGTATCTATTAATCACAACATTCAATCCTATCTTTTCTATATCCACTTTATGAATCTCACCACTAAAACTAGTGACCTTAATCGCAATCACAAAGATTTTCACCTCATCTCCCATTACCAAAGTTTAAATCCCATTTCCCTCTTAATTTATAACCTTAGCTCAAGCCATCATCAAAAAATTTCATAACAAAGAACATCTACTCTCTCATCTAAAACATAAAAATGCTTCCATGTCCACTACCATCCTAACATAAGAAGGGTAACTGAGGGACTGAGGTACAAGCATCAGGATGGGAGTGATGCTTCTTATTTATGAATCCTATTTGTGGCACTACTCAAGGTGAGACCTGGGAAGTGAGATACGGTACAATAGGCACTCAATACTTCATAGCAATCACCTAGATCATAAATAAAGGGTCATTCAAACATAAACACAACATATCATGAGTTCCTTGGACTGGGCACAATGAGAATCATGAGTGCAAATGTCATGAGTCATATAACAAAAATCCAAGTTTAATATATTCAAAGAATAAGGCAAGGTTTTCTGCTTGAAGCCGTTACTTCTCGTTCTAAGAACTGAAAATGGTCAATAAGTTCGCATAGATAGTATCACTTTAGGCTAATATATGACATACAATGAGTTTGGAAACACAGAGAGTATAGGTTTATAGAAATACACATGAAGTGAGACATGAACTTATGGATCATGAGCGTCATAATATAGAGCTTGAGTACTTGGAAGCTTGAGTTTTTGAGAGCTATTATTGCTTCTAGTTCAGGGGTTGGAGCATGAACATAAGTTGAATAGAGAACTTCTACCTTAGGAATAGACATAATTTGAAAACATAATACACTGGTAGAATGCCCGCTAGAACTGGAGTAAGAGGAATTTGCTAGGATAAGAATAGATCTATCATGACCCTCCTAAAACTCACCACCTGGACAAAAATTCAAGATCTGGCTTAGTTCATGATCTCCCCCTTGGCTCAAAGGTCACTGTCCTAGACTTGAGGACATATCCTCTCATTAAATCTACAAGCATATCATACAGCACAATGGGATTATCACCATACACATGAACACCAAACTCTCCTGATAATATGATATGAAGACACTACCTTTTAGGGATACTAATCTTAACTTTTGCAAGGTTCCATAGGCACCACCTTATAAGTCACACTCTTATGAGAATACACATCCACACTTCTTAACACGTAACAATCTATTCTCCATTATTAGTATATTAGTATTATACCTCTAATTAGATATCCTCACAACATAAAAAAGTTTCTAAAACTATACCAAGTGCTCACATCATATATCTATTTTTTCAATTCAGCTCTAAAGAACACCATATAGTAGCTCTGTAGACTTCTCCATACTTAGAAATTCTATAACATGAATTAGGTACACATAAAACCTTATCTAACAAAATGCTACCTAGGGTTCAACTTCTTCTTATATACCTAACACTCTCTTCCACCTAATGACTCTGACGCAATTCATCGTTTCAATACTAGTCCTCATATATATATATATATATATATATATATATATATATCACAATTTTCCACTCAAGTTTTCCATAAGTTGACAACCTAGGCTAGGGCACACATCAAATCAAGCCTACTAACTTACTCCCAGTATTCTTGTATCACTATCCTCGAGTTAGTATTCTTACAATCACAATCCACATCTAAAGTTTGAACCTAGTGTCTACAACCAATCATATACAATCGATGAAACATCTAGTATAATATAATAGTCCACCAACTTGAGAAATCAACCTAAATTCCTTACTCCTTTTAACTATGGCATACAAAGGCATTTTTATTCACAACGTTAGGACTACACCTTAATATTCATTACACATTTTCTCTCATATTGTAATAGTTTACAACTAGTAGAAAAAAATCAAAGGGTAAAGTAATATAATACGAATAGCCAATCTTACTCTTATAATAAAACCCATTACGATCTATTAGCATATTATATCTTCTCACATCATATCTACTTACCTAGACATACTTTCAAATTAACTTAAAAATTCTATACATCATTGAGTCCTCCTTTATAAGATTCCCCAGAGAAGTCTAAATTTATCAATTATTATATACTCTGTCCTTCCATTCACCACCTATGATTAATATTTACTACTATACGATCTAACCATCATGGTCTTCTTCAATATATCAACTATATTCTAAATCACAATAAATAATCACTTCCTCTGCTAACTACCATGAAACATGGAAGTCCTTCTATAACCATAGACAATCACCATAAGAACATACCACCTCTAGTACTAAATTAATGATTATATAAATACAACAATCCCTTTTCTCTTCACTCAAAAATTATCCCTACTCTAACTTTTGAACTTATGACATCATATTACTAACCTTGGGATCATCTTACAGCTCATTGGTTATAACACCTTAACATATACTACCACTCAAGTAGAAATACTATCCCAATATTCTACTACATATCTCTACCCTTAAACATGTCATCTGCACCAAAGCTTTTGAAAAGGACTGAATACAATTCTTACCTCAAGCTCAAATGCATGATTGATTTAGACAAGGGTATACACTTGAGTCAATACACTTGACGCACTAATAGAATCCTCTCATGTCCTTGTATTATTTCACGACTTTATGGATGACTCAATCAGAAGGACAACATAGTTAAGAATCTAAACTTTTGAACATGTACCGCCTCAGCAATGAGGCATGGAATATAAAATTAGATCAAGGAAGGAATTTGGGTAACTATCAAATAGACAACAAAAAATCATGAACTAGAGTATAAAAGAATGGGAATCATCTACTAAATTCTCGGTAGCCTCCTAATTATAAGTATGGTGCATAACACACCCATAAGCAAGACTCTACTAAACACGAATTTATAGACACCTTAGGACCATGAACCATGCTCTGGTATCAAGCTTGCCACGAACTAAGCCGAGTCTCTAGCCGTGACAGTGTTACGACCCGAGATGAGGCCCTAGCTACAATGGGCATCCCGAACCCTGAAGGCCCAAGAGACCCCTTATAATACTATCATAAGCATAATCCATACATAAATCAAAGTGCGGAAGATATAGTAATGTTCAATGAAAACTTATAATCCAAAATATGTCAATGAAATTATGACAACACAATACTCAAATTTTGTCTACACTAGTCTATGAAGCCCCTACAAAACTGAAAACACTAGTCTAAATAAATTGTAATGCCCCAAGACTACAACCTGGGCATCCACGGTTCTTACAATCCAGAAGGACCACAAGCTAACCCATGACAAGAATCTTCTATGAGCACTGAATAATAATAATGAAACATATGCGAAAGTAAAACTAAAAATGCCATAAGGTTCTTAAAATACTAAAATAATAACTGAATATAACTAATAATAACATCTCATAATTGAATAACTGACTATGCTAGTCTGAGAGCCTCTAACTGTCTGAATATCGAGTTGATGGGACAAACCCCCAACTAACTTCGACTAAAATAACCACAGAACTACTGAAATACTGAAATACTGAAATAGATAAACTCTATCCTTGAAATATAAGGACTCACCACTATAACTGCTACTAATAGCCTGAGCTTCTAAGTACGATCAGGAACCTGAGCATTCGAACTTATGATATGAGACATCATAGTGCAAAAAAGAGTATGTGATCAGTACATAAAATGTACTGGTATGCTAAGTGAGGTAAGGCTGATATATATAGGTTCATATGAATGAGATGATAACTAGCTAAATAAACATCATGAAGTAACTGGATGAGAGTACATGTAAAACTATAACTACTGAACATACTGAACATACAATACTGCACATATAGGTATATATCGTGTATCTGAGATTATAATAAAACTGAGTACTGAATTTTGATGGATTTGTAGCTAATAACTGATATCCATGGTCCTGTAGAATTGACTGAGTTCTTTACTGAATACTGAGACTAAAACTATAACTATGGGAGTGTTCATCTAACCAACATACCCCGATATAGACTGATTTGGGCTCAAATCTATGACCCTTGTTGGAAGGGTGTTCGCACCTTGCCAAGGGATACTAACAATGTTGTGTCAACCCTAACCTAGTAGGAAAACTCATGGAATATATATATGATTGCATTAACCCTATTCTGGTAGGAGGAAGACTTAACCTATGCTATCTACGTAGTTCTATAACTCAAGGATTGCTACTAAGGGTCAAACCCTTACTGGCAGAAATACCCCCATCCCTAGGTTCGTTCGGTGTTGAATCCTACTCCCAACTAAAAGACACTAATCACTAGAGTGTACTAAGCATGACTGGACTTACCCAGATCGTGTTGACTAACTGAACTGGACTAAGTTCATTGAGTTCTATTAACTGATTGAGTACTACTGTTCTTAACCTTTACTGAACTATTCTACAACTATTACAACCAAGTAAGCAGCTAGATTTTGGGTAATAAATTACCCCGGGACTCGATATCATAATTAATAAACTCATATCGCAACTTTAACAACACAACAATAGTTTACCATGCATAATTTACTCGTATGGATATTATATCAAACACTTGGGGAGCATGATTGCTATACATGAGAACTAACCACACAGTGCATCATAACTACAACATGCAACTTTTAAATTCAAGGGTTTTGACATGAGAGATTCATAATTCAATGCACATGCTAACTTAATTTTATGGAACTCATAAAAGATCTTAACTTGAAACCTATACAAAAACACAAACATGAGCATAATTCAATTCATAACATGGGAATCATAATTCAAGTTTTGAAAAGGGTTCTTGTACTCCAAGGGTGGAAGGAGACCCAAGGATGAACACCTAATATACCTAAGTGACAAAATTAGTGAAGATTGTTGGGGATTTCTTGGAACTTGATCTTGAGCTTGATGAATTAGAATTTATTTCTTGAGATGATTTTTTGAATGAGTGAATGCATTTTTCCTATTGAGGGGTTGAATTTCGTGTTATGGGAGTTTAATATGGGAGGAAAATGACTCAATTTCCCCCACCACCCATAACCAAATGTGAAAAAATTTGCCCAACGATGCGATAACCAATGCGCTATATCGATAGTGTTGATGCAATTGTCGATATGTCGCATTGATGGTGATGATGCAATTGCCAATGTGTCACATCATGATCGTGTTGGCTTGTTGTTTCGTCATCCAAACATGACTCAAATGATATCTAAAAGTTTTGAAACTCACCCAAGATGACCTATAGATAACTCTGATCATGAATAATTTAAAAATCAACAATCTAAGGTTAGAAAGATCGTAAATAAGATCACCTAATTATGAAGGCTAAAAATGATTCTATACTTAACACTTAGCTGAATTTTTCTAAGTCTGGAACCCCTTATCACAAGCTATATGGGACTGAATTGAACTAGAACTTTTACAAGGTCATACAAAACCGGGGCAAAGCCCCGGACCGAACCACAAAACTGACTGAGATTACATATAAATAAAATGCCTTCCAGTGTAAGGGATGCTCACCAAATTCTGGAAATCTGGGAACAATCTACTACTGAGATGGACCTCAGGACAATGCCTCGGAACATGTAGATACGGAGTCAATACTCAAAAGTACTGTTATGTATAACAACCCAAAAATAATGTATATTTCATGTAACATAATTGAGAGCATTGTGAAAACAATTTATCATAAAATATATAACAAAACACATGGACATAATCATTGAGCTTCAAAATATTCTCGTAAGTCATGACTCAACTCTTTGTTTTACTTCTGAAATAGATGGTACACCCTATATTTTTTATTATTACATGGGATGTATTGAATCCTCCCTTAACTCTATGGCAAGCCCCCAATCCAAGTTTACCGCTAGGATTGGAGTACATAATAAAAATTAAGTATGCCTTCCTACATGACATACCATGTCACAAAAAAAGGATATGCCTCCTTCCATGACATACCTTTTCATCAAAATAAAACCCGCATCGGCAAAATACGATTTTTGGGCTATGAGTTATTTGAACTCGTGCCTTCTTCGGATAACCATCTAACAATCTTTAAGCCCAATTTTAGTTATTTAACACCATGCTTCATGCTTATAAAAAGGGTTCACTTCTTAGTTCTATTAAGGGCACATCATAAAGGGTATCATCATACCCAAGCTAGCAAGTCATTCATATCTTATCATATTATATCCATAGCCCTTTTTATTCAAAAGCACATTAATGACCACCAAAAAGGATTTACCAAATCGCATGAGAGTTCTCATTTTAAATTTATATGAAACCTATGTAAAGATATCATATTTTTAAGATTTCAACATAAGGTGACCAATTCTTTCATAAATGCACACAATTCTTTCATTCAACATGAAGAGAACATATATATAACAAGAGAACACTCTCTTATTAAATCATGACCAACGTCAAGTCCAAAATTGACAATAAGATATTTGACTCATTCTATAGGACATGAAATTGAGCAACCCATAACTTATTAAATCAAATGAATTTCACGTTGACAGGAAAATTTCATGAATCTTACTCTCATATTAATTTTTGAAAACATATAACATATAAACACATGAATATAATTCAAATCTATGGAAAACTTCATGATAATCTCATCAAAATGGGTTCATGATGCATTTTCTTCAAAGTGTTTTCAAAACCCTTCTTATATACATAATTTCATGCCATTAAAACTTGTTAAGAACTAGGTTTAGGATAGTCCCACATACATTTGAGTCAATGAAAATATTGAGAAAATTGACCCTTGATGCTTAATTCCTTAAACCCTAATTAATCTCTCTTCTTTTTTCTCATGGAAAGATGATTAGGGATTTTGGAAAGTGAAATAACATATGTTAAGACCTTAATTTCATCTATATATGAGTAGGAATGGTTATAGGGTTTGAAATGACCTTAACGCCCTTAAAATAGAACAAAATAGAGCAACTTACACTGCTTGGCTTTTGCCTTGCGGTGCACAGCCAAATCCAAACCCATACCGCGACTGTTGGTGATTCCCTCATGGAGTGGGCCCAACAAGAACCTTATATAGGGTCCTATTCGAACACTCATAACTTTTGACTCTGAATACTAATTGATGAACGGTTAGTGGAATTAGAAAGAAGACTGAAAGGACTTTAATATGATATATTATAGGCACATAACTCATTCTAGGAGTAATGGTCTCTATAAGTTGACCTAAGAAAAATCATCAAATAAAACTCAACCGATAAGAAAGTGCTCGACGTAAGTTTGAGTTAGGAGACTTTTATAATGTATACTCATCTCCAAATATATTCTCATAATAAAGAATTTCTATTCAAACTTATTTCTAACCAAAAATAATTGGATTCGGGTCAATACAACATTGGAAAGATGGTTCAACTATAGCCTGAAAAAGCGGGGTGTTACAGACGGGCATCCCGAACCATGAAGGCTTGAGAAACCCCTTAGCATACTCCCATAAGCATAATTCTTCATAAATCATGTGCAGAAGATATAATGAAATTCAAGTTTATCTTATGATTAAATAATTCCAATAATGTTTAGAAATTACAATACTAAAATCCTGTCTATGAAGCCTCTACTGAATACTAACTTTTAAGGTTGGAACAAGACCACTAGATGGACTATAAACTATAAGAAGTCAGCCTATGAATAAATTACCTTGAAAATATTGATGTCTCACCAACTCTATTATTATCTCGGATGTTCTACTAATGTGATGTAACGCGGGACTATGCCTCGGAACCTGTATTATAAGGGTCAATACTAGGGAAGGTATTGATATATTGAACAATCCAGAAATAATGTATATTTCATGTAAAATAATTGAGGGCATTATGAAAACCATTTATCATAATATATATATATATATATATATATATATATATATATATATATATATATATATATATATATATATATATATACATACATATACATACATACATGGGCATAATATGAAGAGCTTCAATTCATGCTTGGAAAACATTGGCTGAACTCAAAAATTTACTTTTAAGCTAGATGGTTCACCCTATATTCACACAATCCCATGGGCTATATGGAATTTTCCCTTAACTCGGTCGCAAATCCCCCAATCTAAGTTTACTGCAAAAATTAGGGTGCCAATGCATAATACACCACAGGTCCATCGCTAGTGTACAATTCATATTTCAGGACATCATAAAGTTGTGTCGGCAAAACATGATTTCCAGCAATGAGTTATTCGAGCTCGAGCCTTCTTCGGGTGACCATCTAACTCTATTTAAGCCTATTTTTAATCCTTTAAAACCATGTTTCATGCTTATAACATTTTTTTCTTTCATGCTAAGGGTATTTCATATTAGGTATCATCATACCTAGACTTGCAAGTCATATCATGTCATATCATATCATGTTCATGGCTCTTTTCATTCAAAAATATGTTAATGACCACCAAAATATTTATCATCTCACATGAGAGTTCTTATTTTTAAAAAACATGAAAAATTATTCCAAAACACTTTCTTTTTAAGAGTTTAACATATGATGGACGCTACTAACATAAATCATATGCAATTCCTCATTTGGAACAAGATAATTTAGAATAATAATCAACTCTTTTAAAATATGTAAAATACTAATGCATAATAGATAAAGAGGCACTTAAAACTCAAGAATTATCATCATTCGTAAAACAATCCCAACACTAGTCACAAACGAATCTCATGATTGAAAAATGGAGACTTATAGTTCATGATCTCAAATCCACTTCAAAATCCATAAGTGAAAGTAAGCATTTAAACTCAAGATTTTAAATCATTCATTTGAACAACGCATAACATGTTAAGACAATAGATTTCATCATGTGAGGGGGATTTCATAAATCATGCTCTTAAATCACTTTTCAAAACTCATAAGATATGTACACATGACTATAACTAAAGTTCATGGAAAAGCTCCCTCGTAATTTCATGATTTAATCAAAAATGGGTTCATAATGCATGTTCTTCAAACGGTTCCCAAAACCCATTACATATACATACATATACCCATTTAAAACTTATTATAAAAATTAAACATATGCCCATGAGAGTTAGGATAGTCCCACATACCTTTTTAATAACAAAATTTGAGATATCTTGAATCTAAACCTTGGAAGTATAAGTCTTGGGAGGAAACCCTAATTTTTTTGTCTTGAGAGAGGAAACGAGAAGAAGAAAAGATAAAATGATATTTTATCAGTAAATTGGGTTTAAAGTGTGATTTAAGTCGTGGGGGAGGAGTTTTTGTTGGGGAAAAGATCCAAATACCATCTTGAAAACGTCATAACAATGCAAAACGGTCCCTACTGACGGTTTGGGCAATGGACCATCACTCGTATGACTGACCGTCACTCCAACTGTCCCAAAATGACAAATTTTTTATCTTTCTTATCAAATTCAATGGTTTGGCGTGACTTGCCATTGCTAGTGCGATGGTCCATCACCTTAGTTATCGCATCCTAGAAGATAAACACCATTTCAGTAAATCGGGCATAAATTTTTACTCTGCTATCGGCTTAAGGAGAAACTAGTGGCGTTGGAAAGATGACTCAAACACATTTAATTTAGTATATAGTAGGCTATCTAACTCATGATATTCTAGAAGTAATCTTCATCCATGTGGCAACTTTTAATAAAATTAAGGAGTCTCCAAGAACCTCAAGCATCATAAGTATCCTATCCAAAGGTATGGAGGTAATTTGGCTTGTATCATCCTCCCCTTCGTGAAAAGAATTTTACCTAGAATCCGAACCTTGCAAAACCAAAGAAAGGACAAATAAACACAACGTCCTCAGAGCATAAGGGTTAGGGTTAGTGCAAATAAATATAGAATCATGCCAAGGTTGACACATTTAAGATATAACCAAGGATCCTTTGTGTTAGTCATGTATAATACCCAGTAAAATCCTAATCTTAATTCATTCTACTTGTGCATGTTAAAGAGGTCCCATACTTAGAAAATTCTAGCTAAGTTTCTAGCCTTAGTTTATTTTGGCCTTCAAAGGTTCGTAATCTCATTTTGTGACCCCAAATGTTCTTTAATGGTCTATATCTTTAGTAATTCATGATCAGGAAGGTCAATTAGTGTTCCCGAATAAGTTTCAGATTTTTTGAAACTCATTTAAACCAAGTTTGGAGTTGCAAAATAGTGGACCAACGCAACTCAGTGCGCCACATCACCTATCGCATTGGTCAATAATTATGCAGGGTGCCAGAGCCAAAAGTACTGAGGCTTAGCGCGATCATGGTTGACGCATTGACATAGTGTCAATAGGTCAACACGCCGCGCCTCCTGTAGCGTCGATGCCTAGTTTCTCAGTCATTAAATATCCATATTCTTGAGGGCAAAGGGGTCATTTTACCACCCCTATATAAGTCCCAAACACAAGATTAAGCCTCAGATACACCAAAATATACTCCTTTCTCTCAAAATCCTCTTAAGAACACATTAGGGTTTTTAATTAGGAATTTAAATTGCAAAGAAATTCCCCCTTTAATTTTCACGAAATAATGAATTAAGGTATGCACAATGTTTATTCATGAACTCCTTTTCATCCATGAAGATCAAGAACCCTATTTTAAACTATATGTCATGATGTTCTTATTTTGAATTGATTAAGCTCATGTTGTTATTGTTGTATGATTGCCAAGATTGAATCTTTATCATATTTGAAACTATGTTAGTATAGGGTTGAAATTCATGTAATTGAGTTAAATTGTGGAACCATGTTATATTAAATTAATGATCAGGCCTATGCCCTAAGTGTGCATGCAAGGTATTTGATAATATGCCCCAACGAATGAATCATGATCAAGTACTTAGTTTTCATGTGTCAAGATCATGTCATGTCTCTTAAGTTATGCTATACCTACTTGATTAAGATGATTCCCATGCTAATCCTATGCATTGTAATTTCTTGATGAGATGTTTATGAGATTAGAAGAATGAAATTATGCCATGTTTATATGCATTACTATCCATGTACAATGTTATGGTAATCATGTACTTTATGAAGTCCCTAACTATGAAATTATGAATTGTTGATATTGGTCATGTGATCAAAAGTGTCATGTCCTATCAGTTTCATGCTATCGATTCCTGTGGGTACTTGTACCCGACAATTTAGTTATGTGCCTAGCGCCAGTGTCATGTTTTCATGATACTCTTAATCAAGCCATGATCAGTAGAATTCAATCAGTTATATGACTCTAGAAAAATTAGTAAATTCAGTATCAATTCAATCCTACTCAGTTATCTCAGTAGTCCAGTAATCCCAGTTATCTTAGTACTTAGTAATATCAGTAACCTTAGTATTCCCAGTAAATCTTAGTAACTTCAATACTCTCAGTCAGTCCTCAGATCTCAGTAGCATTCCATCCGTCAATGGAACTCAGTGAACTCAGTTTAGCTCCGCTAAATAATACCATTAGTTAATCAGTTCAGTCAATCAGTTCAGTTCAGTAGATCATGTTCAATGTCTATTCAGATGGGAGTAGGAGTTAGCACTGAGTGAGCAAAAGGATAGGAACTCACTTGTTATTTAGAGGGTCTGATTCTTAGAAGCAGTCCTTGCATTCCAGAACTACGTATCCAGCATAGATTGAGACATCATAGCCTGCTATATGAGGGTAGATAGGGTGGCTTAACCTGTTATATGAGGGTTCCCACCGTTCTCACTAGAGTTACCTGCTATATGAGGGTTACTCAAAGATTGTCCTTACCAGTGGCGCAGTATTGACACCCTTCCAATTGAGGTTATTGGTTGGACCCCAACTTAGCCATAATGTCATATTAGAGGCATATCGGTTATATGACTACTTCCCACAGTTTCAGTTATAGATTTCAGAACTGTCAGATATAGGCATTCAGTCTCAGTAATAGAACTCAGATAGTTCTACAGATTTTTGGACTGTCAGATACAGTCACTCAGTATAGAACGGAACTTAGCTAGTTCTATCAGAACTTAGACTGTCAGATAAAGTCGGTCAGTATCAGTATACTAGTTATACGAGACACATATTATCAGTATTCAGACAAAGACTGTCAGATACAGTCAATCAGATCAGTTCTTCATAATCAGAACCATCAGAATCAATTATTCAGATATCCATATCAGTAAACTCAGTTGTCAGCTTACCAGTAATACAGTTGATATGTATTCCAGTATTAGTAAACTCAGATATTAGTAAATCCATGTTATCATTAGACTCAGTAGTGAGAAATCAGTAATCAGTCCTATCACGATGTCAGTTACAGTTATGTATTCATGTATGTATTCTCACTTTCATATCTTTCAATCAGTTAGTATTGTTCATGCATATGAACCCTCTGCTTCAGCCTACATCACTTCCATACCAGTATATTCAAAGTACTGACACATTTGTGCTATGGTGTCTTATACCATTAATAATGCTCAAAATACACTCTTGAACGGGTGTAAGCGATTGTTGTCAATATAAAACCCAACTAGGTTGGGGTCGAATCCTACATGGAATAGGGTTTGAACTCAAGTTATTTACAAAACAATTCACTGGTAGTTTACTATTTCCTGAAATAGGGGTTTAAATTTCTCAAACAATTGTTAGTCACTTTGAGATTAATGTTTGTAGTCAATGTTTTATGAAATAACCGGGATTATGTTCACTAGGGTTTATGGTATATGACAGATGCTCAAAATAACTCAAGGTTCTCACGGTGGTTAGGATTACAAGATATCTCTATCGATAGTATGCTCGAATTTATCTTGACCTATTCAAGTGTCTAATTTCCTAACCCTCTCGAACTTAGGGAATCGCAACTCACTGCCCAAATTTTACCTCAGGTTAATCAACCTTGTTACAACACTGATTATTAAACAAAGCCTTTCCGAGTCCGTGTCGATAATTCACTTCCTACTATTTATGATTTCTTTCTCAAGCAAACCAAAGTAGGTACGCCTATTGTTTGCAACCAACAAACATAAGTTAGAATATCATAATTACCAAGAAATCCTAACACCTATTAAACCTTGAGTAATTAATCAACACCTTATCATGACCTAACCCTAGATTCCATAACCCAGGTTAAGAGTGTTTAGCTACTCATGATGTAGGAAATAAGAACACAAGTTGAATTCATAATTAAAGGATTAACTTACAATAATGAAGGAAATCAAAAGTGTTCTTTCAATTGAATCACAAGGCAAACTACTAAAATATTTGTCTTCGAGGGAGAGAGAGAAGAAAAAGTCATATGTTGTAGGATATGTTAATTAATTGATGGATAATAGAAAAACCCTAAAACAAGGATTTAAATAGTTAACCCTAAATATGAAAATAAAATTAAAGTTTTAGATTTTCTCTGGAATAGATGACGGCGATTGTGATGGCCTATCATGATTTTGACGGCCTATCACGGACGTCATCAGCTCCTCTGTAAATTCAGCTTCTGCTGCCTAAGGTTGACAATGATAGTGATGACCTATCAGGATCTTGATGGCATGTCATGAATATCGTCAGATCCTCCTCCATTTCATTAACTTTTGCCTAAGGTTGACGATGATTCTGACGGCTTGTCACACTTTTCATGTTTTATCAGCATATGTCGTCACAGCATTCACTTTATTCCAACTCCCTGGTTACGTTTGATGACAATTGTGATAGCCTATCACGGGGATGATACCTTATCACAGATGTCATCAGTCATACCTTTCTTCAGATTTCTTTAGATGTCGACTTCTTTGCCTCCATTCTTGTTGGTTCTCTATCCCGTTAGCTTAATATGTAAAATTAACATAAACATATTAAAAAATGACAAAAGTTGCTTAAGACCTTGCAATTATTCTAGGTTAAAGGCCTCAAATATGTTTGTAATTGCGCACACATCAACACCCTCAACTTAAAACAATTGCTTGTCCTCAAGCAACTTAATCCAACTAAGGGACATAGCACATTCAGCAGCCAATTTTTCATTTAAGCTCAACATAAAGTTATCCTTTCAATGCCAAATAAACTAATACCAACTGTGCATATTATTGAAAACAATACTGTAACACAAAGGAATCAAGCGGCAGCATCAATCTTAGCTACAATAACCATTCACATATCAATGTTACACTATCTAAATAAGCAAGTAGCTAGTAATGATACCAATGTGCCCTTACAATAAAGAAATCCCCCTCCTATCATATAAGGAATCCAACAATGCAAATATAGGGTTCATCACAAGACTCTCACGCTCAAAAGAAAGTTCCATTCAGTGTATGCCAATTGCCATAGGCTTGCTCTTATTTTCGTTACCAAAATCCTCAGATAGGTCAGCTAGAATCACTATACGACTTCTTTTAGGCTTGTAGTATGGTTTGGGGCTGGTATGATATTCAAGGTCATTAAGAGTGACTATGCCTCCTTGACACTACACTACTTTCTTGAGACTCACTTATTATCCTTTTTTTTTTCTTCTCTTCTCTTATAAGAAATCCAAATTCACGTTGGGTGCTGCCCTCTTTTTTTTTTGAATATCCACCTTTTTTCACACTCATTTTACACTACGTACCCCTATGATAGCCACCCTCAACTTAGGTTGTTTGCCTAGATGTGGGTGCTCAATATCCAAGGAAGGCTAGGGATAAATAGGTTTATTGTGGTATACATGGGAATGTGATAGGTGTCATACGAAAGAATGGGTTAATTTAGGCTCTAAACAGGGATCAAGGGGTGTTATCCACACAGGAAAGGATATTTTAGGCTAACAATGGTTTAATCAATGACGGCCTATGGTCCTGTTCTAACTCCTATCCTCAGACCATAGCAAAACCAACCAGGAAAGTTTTGGCTTTAGCATACAGAGGGAAATAAGTAATAGCTCACATACACCTAGCACACAAGTATATCACAGGCCACCACTTATCTAGTTCATGCTAAAAAAATTTTTTTTTTTTTAGTAATGATCATCAGTCAGCCATAACTAATTCCACAACAAGATTCACAATGGTCACAAGTAATTGTAATCCACATAGTTTATCAAATAAGATATTGGAAGGATGTTCAAAAGTCGAGAAAGGACATGTCACTGCCTTTTTGTGCTTGTATTTCTCCTAGTTGCCCAAAGTTATATTACAACAGTAGACTACCCTCCACCCTAAACTTAGAATTAAAGCAAAACTAAATAAAGAGTTAGAGTATACCTAGACTGGGTTGGTCTCTGGGATCATGCATTGCCTCCCATGCAACGCTTGATTTAACGTCGCGGCATGACTCAGGTATCTCGATTACCTCAGACATCGTCGAGACAGATAATGGTGATGCTTTTCACTGATTCTTTTAGGACAATGTAAAGCTTTACCCGTTGCCTATTTACCTTGAATATGCTATCATTTTCATTTTTGAGTTCCATTACTCCAGACGAGTGGACTTGACTAACCCTTAAAAGGACCTGACCACTTAGATTTCAACTTCCCTGGGAATAATTTGAGTCTGGAATTAAACAAAAGAACCAAATCCCCCTATTATAATTATCATTTCTCTATTCTCCAATCATGGTACTTTTTAATCTTTTCTTTATATAGATCTGCTCTTTCATATGCCCTCAGATGGAATTCATCCATATTATTCAGTTCCCCCAGTCTCATCTCTGCTGCTTCCTTCCAATTCAAATTTAACCTTTTGAGCACCCATAAAGCCTTGTGTTCTATCTCTAATGGCAGGTGGAAAGCTTTTCCATAGACCAGTTGAAATGATGGCATGCTAATGGGTGTCTTAAAAGCAGTCTGGTATGATCACAAGGCATCATCAAGCATTCAAGACCAGTCTTTTCGGCTAGCATTCACCGTTTAGCTAGGATGGCTTTAACTTTATGATTCGACACCTCCACTTGCCCACTGGTTTGTGGGTGGTACGGAGTAGACACTCTATGTTTTTTCACTCCATATTTTGCCAAATTTTCTCAAATAATTTGTTGCAAAAGTGAGATCCTCCATCGTTTATGATAGTATGTAGTACTCCAAAGTGAGAGAAGATGTTCTTTTTGAGAAAAGAAACAACCCCCTTCCCTTCGTTATCAGCCAAAGCCACAACCTCGACCCACTTAGAGACATAGTCAACAGCAACCAGAATATACTTCTTCACTTATGAGCTTACAAACAGACCCATGAAGTCAATGCCCCATACATCAAATAATTCTACTTCAAGCATCTTAGTCAAGGGAATCTTATGTATTTTAGAGATTGACCCTTGCCTCTGACATTGTTCACATTTTTGCTCAAACTCATGGGCATCCTTAAACAATATTGGCCAATAATATCCACTCTGCAATACCTTCCTAGCCGTTTGGTCACCCGCATGGTGACCCCCAATTGGTGAATCATGACTTGCTTCCAGTATGCACAATACGTCTACTTTTGGCATGTATCTCTGTATGATATTGTCTGCACAGTGCCAAAAAACATAAGGCTCATCCAAGAAGTAGTGTGTTACATCAAGCAAGAATTTCTTTCTTTTGTGGAAAGAAAGATTTTCTGGTATGACTTCACTCATAACGTAGTTTGCATAATCCGCGTACCAGGGCAACATTTCCATAGCAGTTTCCAGGATTTCCTCATCAGGAAATGCGTCAGTTATCTTAATTTCATCACTAGCTTCCTGTTCATTTTCCATTCTAGACAGATGATCCGCAGCCTAGTTTTCACAACCTTTCCTATCTTTAACCTCGAAATTAAATTCTTACAGCAGCAACACCCATCTAATAAGCCTTGGTTTTGCATCCTTCTTAGCCATCAAATATCTCAAGGCAGCATGGTCAGTGTGGACTACCACTTTGGTCCCAAGAAGATAAGCTCTAAATTTCTCGAAATCATACACCACAGCCAGCAGTTCCTATTCAGTTACTGTGTAATTCTTTTGTGCTCCATTCAGTGTTTTGCTGGCGTAATATATCAGATGAAATAGCTTATCCCTATTTTGTCCCAATACAGCTCCTAGGGCAACACCATTTTCATCACACATTATTTTAAATGGTTTTGCCCAGTCAGGTGTGATAACAATAGGGGCCTCAATCAGGTTCCTTATAAGGCACTCAAATGCCTTCAAGTACTCATTATCAAAGATAAATTTCACTTTATTCTCCAAAAGTTTACAAAGTGGATTTGCAACTTTTGAGAAATCTTTTATGAACCTCCAATAAAAGCCTGCATGACCAAGAAAACTACGCACTCCCTTCACGGAAATGGGAGGCAGTAATGTCTCGATAACTTCCACCTTTGCTCAATCAACTTCAATCCCTTTTTCAAAAATTTTGTGGCTAAGAACGACACCCTCCTTTACCATAAAATGGCATTTTTTCCAGTTAAGCACTAGGTTAAATTCAACATATCTTTGCAAGGCTATATTCAGATTCTCCAGACACATTTCAAATGAATCAGCCACTACAGAGAAATCATCCATGAACACCTCTATGGTGTCTTCTACCATGTCAAAGAAGATAGACATCATGCACCGTTGAAAAGTGGCGGGTGCATTGCATAGCCCAAATGGCATCCTTTTAAATGCAAAGTTGCCATATGGGCATGTGAATGTCGTCTTCTTTTGATCTTCAGAAGCAATGCAGATTTGGTTATATCCAAAATAACCATCCAAGAAGTAATACCACCCCTTACTGGTTAATCGATCAAGTATTTAGTACATAAAAGGCATTGGAAAGTGATCCTTCAGAGTACAAGAGTTTAAATTACGGTAGTTCATGCAAACTCTCCACACAGTTACTGGCCTGAGTGGAATCAACTTATTTTTTTCATTAGCAACAACCGTCATACCCTCTTTTTTGGGCACGCATTAAACTGGACTCACCCACTTGCTATCAGAAATAGGGTAAACCACTCCCATATCTAACCACTTAATAATCTCTTTCTTAACCACCTCTTGAATTGGTGGGTTAAGACGGCACTGATGCTTTATGGTTGTAATACAATCTTCCTCAAGTTGAATTTTATGCGTGCAGATGCCAGGAGGAATACCTACAATATTTGTGATGGTCCATCCAATTGCTCTTTTGTGCTTCTGAAGTACTGAAATAATTACCTTTACCTGTTTTTCTTTCAAATCAGATGCATCAATAACAGGTAGCGTGTTCCCTTTACCCAGAAACACATATCATAAGTGTCCAGGCAGCTCCTTCAACTCCAACACTCGGGTTCTTCAATAGATAGCTTAGCTGGTGGTGTTGGTCGATTAGCAAGGTCAAGGTCTAGCTTTTTAGGAGCATAAGGGTATGACCCCATGCCAGTCAAGGCACAAACTGTCTCTTCATACTCCTCCATACCTTCACTATCATAGTTTATCATGAACACGGCCAAAGGTTTGATAACAAGTTATTCAGTTCTGGGCACATCCTGTTCGTCCTCAAAATACATATCAACTACTGAGAACACACTTATTTTCTCATGCTTTTTCATTGATTTTCCCACATTAAATCGTACCACTTTATTATTAACCTTGAATAAGAGTTTATTCTCTCTCAAATCAATCAACACACTTCTGGTTATGAGAAAAGGTCGACCCAAGATTATGGGAACCTCAAAGTCCACCTCACAGTCCAAAATGACAAAGTCTGTAGGGAATATGAAATTTGAAACCTTTACCAACACATCATATAGAATGCCAATATGCCACTTTATTGACTTGTCCACTATCACCAGTCTCGTGTTGGTAGGTGTGGGATTCCCCAAACCTAACTTTTTATAAATAGTCAATGGCACCAAATTAATGCTTGCTCCCAGATCACACAGTGCTTTAGTGAACCCCATAGTTCTAATTGTACAGGGAATAGTGACTGCACCTAGATCAGGCTTCTTTTGTATTAAGGTCCTTGTAAAAATAGCGCTACAAAGGTGGAGGTCTGGCTCCAATTCACAACTCGCTACTCCTTTCTTGGTAACAAGGTCCTTCATGAATTTTACATATCTTGGCATTTGCTCAAGTGACCCAATCAAAGGAACATTTATTGTCAATTGCTTGAGCATTGCCATGAACTTGCTGAATTTGGCATCATCGACCTTCTTTCTCAATCATTGAGGAAAGAGAGGCGGTGGTCTTGGGATGTTTCAACACTACTTCCTATTCTTTCTCCTTCACTTTCTCTGATGCATCAATAGAGCTATCCAGCTTCTCAGACTCTACTGGGTTATTTTCTTCTGGTTCATCCGGAACTACCTTACTATTCATATACTTGCCCACAGAATATCCAGATATAATCTTACCACTCCTAGTGGTAAGCCAGACATGCGCCAACAGTCTGCTGACTCTGAACCATTTCACTAGGTAGGTTGCCACTTATTCCCTGGTTCAGTCTTGCAAAAAGTTGGTTCATCTGTTGCTTCAACTGATTGATAAAAGTTGAGTGTAAACGAACAAACTGATTCAGAGTAAAAAATTCACTCTTTATAGTAAGTACCCCTAAGTTGGTAGCCTCAACTCCTTTCAACAGTGTTTCTATCATATCCTCCATATATATCTTCCCCGAGCTAGTTGCGGAAGCCTCCTTATTTTTAGGAAAAGTATACAGCCCACTCTTGTCATTGTTGCTTCTCCAGTTTCCCTACTCCCTGTCGCTGTACTCAGGCTTGTCATAGAAGTTTCGACCTTGGTTCCCTTAGCTATTGCCTCGAAAACCCCTTAATTATTAACATAATTAGCCTCTTCTTCAAGATCTACATTGACACAGTCCTAAGAAATCATAGCCTTTGCTTTCTCTATTTTTCCTGATAATAAGTGCTTGGTGAGCAGGTCCACCTAAGTTTTTAGATGGGCCGTATATTGATCCCTCTCCTTATTTCTCCTATGTTGTTCAACCTTTATTCCCGTAGGAATAGTAGGTCTTGTCACCATAGAATCCCTGGTGTGCCAAGCACGACTTTGTTTGGCTATCTTATTCAGCATATCTGCAGCATCTTGAAAGGAGAGATCAACAAATGAACCACCAGTGGCATTGTCTACAATTGGCTTTGTCACAGAGTTGAAAGCTCTATACAAAGTCTCCTTCAAGTGCAAGTCCATCATGTTGTGGTTTGGACATTGTGCAAGCTTCTTCTTAAATCTCTCCCAGGTTTCGTTCAATGCTTCAGTTGGGAGTTGTCTGAAGTTACTGATTTTGTCCCTCAACTGTACCCTTCTAGAGGGTGGAAAGAATCGTTCTAGGAACACCTCTTTCAAATATCTCCAGTTGGTTATAGAATTGGGTTTTAGCTCATTTAACCACATTGTTGCCTCCCTAGAAAGAGACAATGGGAACAACCTCAACCAAATAGTATTCTGGCTCACCCCTGGGTTATCAAAAGATGTACAAATGGTAACAAAATTTACCAGATGTAGGTTGGGGTCATCCCCAGGAAGGCCTCCAAACAACCCCTTCAGATTCAGGAGTTGGATCATCGTTCTTGTAATATTGAACTTTGCTCCAGGTGCCAACAGAGGAAGAATAATTTCACCCGCTGCACTTGCTCCATCCACATTATCATCATCAAACTCATACTATAGCGGTTGTTCTACCATTCTGCTTATGCGGTGGGGTTTTGGATTGAGTGGTGCTTGGCGTCACCTATAAAGATCCTATAATTGAACAAAAACAACAACCAAACATAAATCTAGAAAACTTAACTAATAGTAAATTAATGCACATAAACTTTTAGTTTCAACCGTATTCCCTGGCAACGGCGCCATTTTTTATAACGCTCAAACTACACTCTTGAATGGGTGTAAGTGATCATTGTCAATATAAAATCCAACTAGGTTAGGGTCGAATCCCACAGGGAATATGGTGTGAACTCAAGTTGTTTATGAAATAATTCACTAGTAGTTTACTGTTTCCTGAAATGGGGGTTTAAATTTCTCAGACAATTATTAGTCACTTTGAGATTAATGTTTGTAATCAATATTTTATGAAATAACCAGGATTATGTTCACTAGGGTTTAGGGTATATGACAGATACTACAAATAACTAAAGGTTCTCATGGTGGTTAGGATGACAAGCTATCTCTATCGATAGTATGCTCAAATTTCTCTCAACCTATTCAATAGTCTAATTTCCTAATCCTCTCAGACTTAGGGAATCGTAACTCACTTCCCAGATTTTACCTTAGGTTAATCAACCTTGTTACAGCACTGATTATTAAACGAATCCTTTCTGAGTCCGTGTTGATAATTCACTTTCTACTATTTATGATTTCTTTCTCAAGCAAACCAAAGTAGGTACGCCTATTATTTGCAAACAACAGACATAAGTTAGAATATTAGAATAACCAAGAAATCCTAATACCTATTAAACCTTGAGTAATTAATCAACACCTTATCATGACCTAACCCTAGATTCCATAACCTAGGTTAAGAGTGTTTAGCTACTCAAGATCTAGGAAATAAGCGCACAAGTTGAATTCATAATTGAAAGGATTAACTTACAATAATGAAGGAAATCAAAAGTGTTCTTTCAATTGAATCACAAGGCAAACCACCAAAATATTTGTCTTCTAGGGAGAGAGAAAAGAAAAAGTCGTATGTTGTAGGATATGTGAATTAATTGATGGATAATAGAAAAACCCTAAAACAAGGCTATAAATAGTTAACCCTAAATAAGGAAATAAAATTAAAGTTTTAGATTTTCTTTGGAATAGATGACGGCAATTGTGATGACCTATCATGATTTTGATGTCCTATCACGGACGTCATCAACTTCTATGCAAATTTAGATTCTGCTGCCTAAGGTTGACGATAACAGTGATGGCCTATCAATATTTTGACGGCGTGTCATGAATATCATCATCTCCTTCTCCATTTTGGTAATTTCTGCCTAAGGTTGACGATGATTCTGATGGCTTGTCACACTTTTGACATCTTATTAGCATATGTCATCACAGCATTCACTTCATGCCAACTCCCTGGTTATGTTTGACGGCAATTGTGATAGCCTATCACAGGGATGATGCCTTGTCACAGAAGTTGTCAGCCACACCTTTCTTTAGATTTCTTTAGATATCGACTTCTTTGCCTCCATTCTTGTTGGTTCTCTATCCCGTTAGCTTAATCTGTAAAATTAACATAAACACATAAAAAAATGTCAAAATTTGCTTAATCCCTTGCAATTATTCTAGGTTAAAGGCCTCAAATGTGCTTTCAATTGTGCACATATCAAACATAGGTTCAGAGACATGAGCTCCATAGTATCATTAGTATTTTAGATTCCAGCAGCAGTAGATTTGCAGTGACTGCTCATTATTTGATAATGATATGATTACTTTATTATTATTTTTTATTTTAGTTCAGTATCAATAGATGGAGTTAGTTAGAGACATGTTCTTTCAACTCCTTATTTAGTTCAGTTTAGAGGCTTTCAGACTATAGCATGTTAGATAGTTACTTCAGATTTGTTTTGGTCTTATTATACCATTTTCAGACATTGTTTTATTAGATGTTTATTCAGTTTTGAACCTTATGGACTTTTAGTACATGTTTTCGTATCTATATGGTATGTTATGCAATGTACAGGTACAGATATCAGTCATGGGTTAATTTGTGGTCCTTCGGGGTCATGTTCATCGTGTAGCATTTCGGGTACCATATTTGGAGTGTTACAAACTTGGTATCAAATCCTAAGGTTCAACAGTGTCCTAGGAAGTCCAAAAAGTCATATCTAGTAGAGTCTTGTAAATAGGTGTATTCTGCACCACACTTATGTGCAAGAGTCCATTAGATGTTTTTGAAAATAGTTTCCCTTCTTTCATGTCTTAGATCATGCTATAGAAAGTTTCCCTAAGAAACTCATGTATATTCTTATCATTCTTTACTTATGTCAACTTCACCTTACTTTCAAGGTAACAGAAATAGTGAAGCTTAAAGTCCTAGGGATAGGGCTTTCTCAGACAGTCCCTACAGAAAGCTATAGGATTTCCCACATTCTCGATTGTATCCCATCAATTTAGTTATGTTCCAAAGTTGTACAAATTTCATTCATGATCATGAGAACTCATTCTTGAACCCGAATTTAGATATGCCATCAGATCCCTTCTCAGAATCTTATTATAGCATAGACCAATAGTTAGAAGCATGAACCCAAGAGTTTAGAGATAGTAGAGTTAGGATAACATTATCCAGATTGAACAGATTATGTATTCATGGCAATAGTTTAGCTACATCAAAGTAAATCAGTAGGCTTGAACAGTGCAAGCATGAATTTAAGTTTATTAACTTGAAATTAGGCATGAAGGTATGGATGTGATGTTAGTAGCTTATGAGGAAATAGAAGCAGATAATGTGTTTATTAAGGCAAGCATGTGTTGAACAGAGTATAAGTATGTGATGATGATTATTGTTTAGTTTAGAGTTTAGTAAAGTGTTCATAGATTTATGATGATGTCTTAAAGCTAAGGGAGAGATGGTAGATCAAGTAACCAAGTCAGTCTCCCAGGATTTTAGTGGTAGTTCCATCATGTATAGAGAAGCAGTAAGGGGTGTAAATTTTTGTACTCAAGTCAGCAAAATACCTACGCATGCTTCATATCTCAATTTTATAAATCCAGCTTACATTCATATCTTTTCTATCAAATCATGTATGATTCCAGTTCCTAGTATAAGAAGTTCAGTTCCAACTCCCTCAGTGTTATGAATCATGTTCCACGAATACAGAAACTCCAAACTCAGGTCATACAGCTCATGACTCATGTACACATGTCACACTTTATAGTATACTCAACTTTCATGACACAGACTATGCTCCTACTAATAAGTTAAATTCAGATTATGTCATGCATATCCTCAGTTCAAACCTTTTCAAAAATCCATGTTATTGATATTTTATCCCTTAGGCTTCAGTTCAAGTGTCAAGTTCAGTCAATATCTATTCATGTTTCAGGTCTTCTTGATTTAAACCTTCAGTAAGCTCTCTTTGTGAAACGGTGTAGGATTGAGCAGTTGCTTAGATGGGAGAGAGAGAAATGTTTTATGTTAAGGGAAGATTGTTGCATGCTTGATTTACACAAGGGTGTAGTTATGAAGATAGGCTTGAATATCGTATTAGTGTTCAAGTAAATGAATAGCAAGAGGTTGTATTTAGAAGTTTGGAAAAGTATAGAGTGCGAGTATACATTCAGATCCTTGATCTATATCAGTCCTCGTCATGCATCTATCTAAATCTATTTACCCTCTTAGTTACAGTTTCAGTATTTAGTACTTCATAATCAGTGTTCAGTCTCAGAATTAAGTACCTCAGTAACAGTTATATTAGTTATATGAAACACATGTTATCCATATTCGGTTATTAGGACCCGGCATTTAGTTCCAGTATGATTTGCTGTTACAGTCTTAGTTACAGTGTCAACTTCAGTTCAGTAACTAGATCAAAAAAACTCAATTCAGTTTCAAACTTGCTTGACCATAGTGTACAGTTGTCAGTTACTTAGTTGTTAGTATTTCAGTACCTTAGTCTTTGAAATGTTTCCAAATCATGTCATTCGCTTTATCTTGCAGTCACAAATAATATACCTTTCACGATATTGACGCACAGTTACCTCATGTTATCTATTTAGACAATACCTCCTATGCATAGTATTCCATATCCTCACTCCAGTTATTTAGACTAAATACAAATCATTCTTATATGCCCAGTATTCAGCTATCAGTCATTCAGCTAGCCAGATAAGTCAGTATGTTTATGCATTCGTTCTCAGCACCCATGTGAACCTTTTCAGTAATCTTAGTTTTAGTTCAAGAGGCTAAGTTATTTCATCTTAGATGATGTTCATAGTCCTCAACTCATCTTATCGAATCTCAATCAGGTTATGATTTTCTTACTCAGCTGTCTTATACAGACTAGTTCATACAGTTTGGTTACCAATGTCCCCATCTATTTGTGCTAGACAAAAATCTCATGAAAGAATGTAACCATTCTAAGATGAACCAATCATATAAATGCAAGCTCATCTCAGTTCATGTATCATTCCTTAGTATTAGATCTCAGATAATTAGTTACGACTCAGTTCCTAGGTGCCTTGTGCATTGCCTTATTTTTTCTCAGCAACTCAGCCAAGCCAGTATTCCTCAAGGGACATAGAATCCCAAGGGGGAGATACACTACCCCAAACTTTCATAACATAAGCATACCAATCTCTTTTCATGTAATGAATCCATTTTGGAGTAAGGGGTACTTATTAGTTGACCCTTAAGCTCCAACCTCAGTTATACTCCATGTATTCAAGACTCAGTTTAGTTCACGAAATTTAGTTCATGCATCATGTTTCAGTCTCAGTCATGTTCTTAGGTTCCCGTTCATGCATACTTTTAGTATAATAATGGGTTCATCAGTACTTTTCAGTTTACGTAATAGTTTTTCTTGAACCTACTCAGTTCTATATTCAAAATACTATTACAAACTTGGTATCATATTTTCATTACAAACTTGGTACTAAGTACCTTTGGATATTTCAGTCATACAATCATATATCAGTTTAGTCATGTAATTATGCATCAGATATGCATTCTCATTTTGAGAAAAACTCAATTATCATGTTCAGTTCCATTACCAACTTGGTATTTAGTTCCATGTTTAGTTTCTAGTTCAAAATTGGTATCTTTACTATTGCATATTCAATCGCATGTTCATGAGCCAGTTCAGTCATATAGTCACGTATCAAATACACTTGATCAGCTTATCAGTACTCTCAGTCAGCTATTCACGTATCATGTCAGTCACGTATCCATGCTCATATATGCATGTCTAGCATGATATATTCAGCTTATTAGTCATGTTTCAGTAGTGTATGTCTTGTACGTACTTTAGCTTATCGTTTCTCCCCTTTCAGTCAGTCTCATTTGAGGACAAATGTTCTTACGGGGGAGATATCGTAAGACCCCACAAAATCCTAAGCTTAATTCAGACTACTTGTGCCTATTAAGGGGGTCCCATACTTAGAAAATTCTAGCTAAGTTTCCAAACTTAGTTTATTTTGACCTTCAAAGGTTCGAAATCTCATTTTGCAACCTCAATGTCCTTTAATGGTCTATATCTTTAATAATTCATGATCAGGAAGGTCAATAAGTGTTCCTAAAAAAGTTTTAGCTTTTTTGAAACTCGTTTAAACCAAGTTTGGAGTTGCAAAATAGTGGGCCAACACAACCTCGGTGCGCCGCGTCACCTATTGCATTGGTCAATAATTGTGCAGGGTGCTAGAGACAAAAGTACTGAGGCTTGGCGTGATCATGGAGCGATGCATCGACCATAGCACGATGGGTCAACGCGTCGCACTGCCTGTAGTGTCGATGCCCAATTTTTCAATAATTAAATATCCGTATTCTTAAGGGCAAAGAGGTCATTTTACCACCCATAAATAAGTCTCAAACAAGGGATTAAGCCTCAGATACACCAAAAATATACTCCTTTCTCTCAAAATCCTCTCAAGAACATATTAGGGTTTTTAATTGAGGATTTAAATTGCAAGGAAGATCCACCATTAATTTTCATGAAATAACGAACTAAGGTATGCACAGTGTTGATTCATGGATTCTTTTCGTCCATGAAGCTCAAGAACCCTATTTTAAACTATATGTCATGATGTTCTTGTTTTGAATTGATTATCCTCATATTGTTATTGTTTTATGATTGCCAAGATTGAATCTTTATCATGTTTTCATGAAACTATGTTAGTATAGGGCTAAAATTCATGTAATTGAGTTAAATTGTGGAACCATGTTGTATTAATTTGATGATCATACCTATGTCCTAAGTGTGCATGCAAGGTGTTTGATAATATACCCCAATGAATGAATGATGATCAAGTACTTAGTTTCCATGTGTCAAGACCATGTCAAGCCTCTTAAGTTATGCTATACCTACTTGATTAAGATGATTCCCATGCTAACCTATGCATTGTGATTGCTTGATGAGATGTTCATGAGATTAGAAGCATGAAATTATGCCATTTTTATATGCATTACTATCCATGTACAATATTATGGTAATCATGTACTTTTTGAAGTCCCCAACTATGAAATTATGAATTGTTGATATTGGTTATGTGATCAAAAGTGCCATGTCCTATCAGTTTCATGCTATCGAATCCTGGGGGTACTTGTATTCGACAATTTAGCTGTGTTCCTAGCGCTAGCGTCATGTTTTCAAGATACTCTCAGTCAAGCCATGATTAATAAAATTGAGTCTGTTATATGAATCAGGAAAAATCAGTAAATTCAGTACCTATCAGTTCAGTCCTACTGATAACGCTCAAGCTACAGCTCTCGTAGGAGTGTAAAGCGGTCGCTGTCAAATATAGAACCCAACTGGGTTGGGTATCGATCCCTCAGGGAATAGCTTGGTCAACAAGTAAGCAACGATTACTAGACTTTTAGTGCAAGTCTCGTAAAATGGGGGGATTGTAATGTGTAACCAAAATATTAAAGTAAAAACTAAAAATAGCAAAGTAAAAAGAAAGAATGTTTAGTAGGTTGTAAAACAATGAGAATTGAAGAGTTGGGGTTATGTCCACCTTCTGAGTTTATGTCTCTATTAGCTATGAGTTATGCAGAATTTAGGCATGCATGTGCTTATAGAGAATTGTATTCGATGGTAAATCCAGGCGTCTTTTGACCTATTCGAGGATTATTTCACTTTAACTCTTTCGAGCTTAAAGCGTATCTAACGGTACAAATTCTCCAAGAGGTTAATCCAGTTACGGCACTAACTTTTTAATAGGGGATGGGACCCTACTACCTTGACATTATCTCTTTTCCAGACAAATAACTTTTCTTTCAAACAAGTTAATGCTATACTGGCGTATTCTTGCGTTTGCAACCACAAAGAATTTAGATTAAGATGAAGAGAATAATGATATAAGCAACATACGTGTCACAAACTCACAAACTCATAGCAATAGATAGTATCTCATACGGCTTCCATAACCCCAACAGAGAGGTTTAGTTACCCATGAGTGAGAAGTAAATCACAATAGACATTGTTATTATACCACAATAAAGATTTCGTGTAGTAATGGTGTGGTAGGCGTTAGGCGTGAACTTCCCTTGCAAGTAACGTTTCTCTTGTTGCGGAAAAATAGATGAATAGAAGAAGAATAAAAAGTAGAATTAATGGAAGATTAGAAGAGTTGTAAGGTAAGATGGGAGTTAAAACTAGAATGTATAAAATCTCTAACAAAATAGGGTATTTATAATACCCATATCCTATTTCTACTAAGCTAATGAAATACTTAACCAAATCCTATCAAGCTAATGAAACACTTAACCAAATCCTACTAAGCTAATGAAATACTTAACCCAATTGTACTAGGTTAATGTATCATTATCCTAATCCTAATAAATTACTGCTAGTCCCCAAAGTCTTCAGAAATACTGTTTTAGCCCGGGACAGATTTTCCCTTCATCACTTTTGGTCCTTAAGCATCCAAGCTTCCTTTTCTCCCTTCGTGAAGCTTTCTTTGGCGTCAAGTTATCCATAAAATGCTGAATTCTGCATCATTTATACCTGAAACTTTGCTAATCATGTTCGTTAGCTCACTTACAGGAAAAAGGACTAAAAGTGCATGAAATATATAATTTGTTCTCAAAACTAGGCTAAAATATGGGCAAAATATAGTACTATAGGCGTGTAAATTCGCCTATCATCAACACCCCACACTTGAAGCTTTGTTCGTCCTCGAACAAACTATCATGTCCTTCTAAACATTAACTTAGGGTTTCACAGTAACAACACAAAATATTCGTCAAGACAAGCATAGCAATCATTAACAAAGAGTAGTTTTCTGCTCATTAGTAGAAACAATTCAACCTCCAACATAGACTCGTGATGGTAGTTAATTCATATCCAAAAGTTAAGGTACAAAGAGTTATACACAACTACCCAAAACTCATCAACCATGTGTGTCTCACAATATATTACCCATAATCACTCATAAGTATAGCATATTTATCAAACATGGGTATAGAAATATCCTTGCTCTCGCTCTCACAAAGAATTCATATGCAGCAACTGATGACCATAGGCTTGCCCTTAGTGTAATGCTCCACTAAATGTCAGAATGCTAAGCTTAGGATCAACTAGGTCTTTTACGGGTTGTAATGTAGGCTAAGGGATAGGTAGGACTATTTTGGCCAGAAATAGTGACTATGTTCCTAAGCGCTTTAATACATCACATTGTATCATTAACACTTTTCTTTCAAACAACCTTTCTGCCTTCTTTTATTCTACCACCCTTTTTCTCTTCTTTTGTTTTTCAATTTTATGCAACTTTTCAGCTTTCCTTTCCTTTTTCTTTTCATAACATACCTCTTATGATAGCAATTCTTTTTCATAACAAATTCAAACACCATTACATTCTAAAGCATCATACTTACCCAACTTCCTCTTATTTTGTCACATGACTTTACACTTTAAAACACTTAGGAATTTGGATCAAATTATGGTCTTGAAAAAATGGATTAGGCTTACATATGAGGCTGTCAAAGAAAATAGGCTAAAGGCTCAAAAGGGTTAACTAGGATAATGTCCATGGGTAGGTAAAAAGAAGGTAAACAAGTATAGGTTGCCAAAGAAATGCCTAAATCATCTCCTAGACTTACACTCTTTATTTTCGCTTTACATACATACCAGGCAAGTTCTAGCATCAGCCACAAACATAGAATATACTATTATCTCACTCACAGAAGGCACATGGTCGACTTTATTGGGAGTAGTATAGACTCTTGCCCCAACAGATGAAGGAATTGAACCACACAATATCACATAGTGAGTCACAATTAGATCCTAAACGTCTCAATAGTCATGATTTTAGCACACATTCTTGTTATAATCTCATGCTGCCTATTAGAATAATTTCATGCAAAGCTAAGTTAAAAAAAATACAGAAAAAAAAACTAAGCAAACAAACATAAATGCAAATGCGGATAAAGGAGTATAGCATGCAAATACCACCACCCCACACTTAGCCGGGACACTGCCCTCAGTGGAAAAGAAATACGAAGAACCTGGTCAGTTGGACTCCTCCTCTATGTCGGGGGTCATACCCCCTTCGTCGGAATCATCATAGGAGTCATCGTCATCAGAATTCTCATCCACATTGGAGTCTGGCATTCGTCGCTCATCATCGGTCGGCACATCGTCATTAAGAGGTTCCTCAAAGTATGTACCTACTCCACACATCTCCCTTGCATGCACATTCATTGGATAGTCATGATCCCGCTGTTGGAGCTCTGCAGCAGTTGGAACACGTCCACCACTCATCATTGTGAACCGAGTCATGCCATAAAGATGGCGAAAGAAACTCTCATCCCGAGCATGTCTCTCTGCCGTAGTAAGGTTGACGCCATGTATGGTTTCAGCATCTTTGACCTTTGTGAGGTCAACCTTCTTTGGATTGTGTGGGAGTCTATGATCAGCCGGTTCCTCTTCGATGTCTTCCTTCCTCAAGATTGCAGTCAACAAGTTGCCGAAACTGAAATGGGACCGCTTGTGTAGCCTGGCTTTCCGCATGGTGGATCGAATAATTGCCCCAAAGTTGATAGGGACATTCGTCATCATTGCGTATACCAAGCATACTCTATCTCTTGTTATCTTGGTGTACTCGGTCCCTGGTATGAGGCAAGAGTTTACAATACGCAACCATATCCTTGCTTCCCTATTCAAAGGAGCATATGGGAAAGTGTTGTGTCGTCCGGTGTCTTTTTGTCTGCTCCACCGTGCCATGGATCTACTTTCACAAAGTGTGTGTCGAATTGCTCTATATGGAGGTCTACTGTACAGCTCTTTTAATGGTGAAGGATCGACTGAAGGCAAGCCAAGAAAGGAGTTGAAGAAATCCGCATTGAGTTGTAAAACTTGGCCCTGAATCTTGACCTCGCTGCCTGTGGTTTTCGGCGACCGGTTGGCATAAAATTCTCTTGTCAAATCGAGATTACATTCTCCCATGTCTCGGAATATGAAATCAAGATGTAATGCCATGATCTTGGCCAACATGTGCGGCTCCTTCTTCGCTAGGCTTTCCTTGTTTATCAAGTCCACATGAACATATTTTCTTTCCTTGTTGTTCCTATACCATTCCATTGCTTCCTCCTCAAGAACCCTTTTTATTCCAAACATGCGGCGTGGTAATTGCATTGAGGATGATTCTCCTTGCTCTTTGCGGCCTCTTTTCTTGCCTTTTTGGGAAGTGGTAGCCTTATCTTTGCCTTGTCTTGCTTTGGGTGCCATTGTACCTGAGACTTAGAACAATGTTCATGTTAGCATCATCTCGATGGATACAATCTATAAACAAGCAGTAGGGGCACCACCCCACACTTAGTTTGTTGGTACAGACTAGTGAAGTAAAAGTGGTCGATTACTCAGACTTCATCGACATACGTTTTAGGTGCTATATTCCAACAATAAAATCAGTGCAATCTTACTTCTTGTAAACTTTGCAATACTTTAATGTTAGCTATATCAAGACTACTACATAGGAATTGAATCAAGGTATAGTATCTATCAATAATCACAACCTCCTATGTCGGTAGGAAACTAGAAGTGTTATTCCGATGAACAAGTCATTCCAACATATAAGTATTCAAGTGACAAGATTATGCAATGTTAATGACTATGGTAATTTCGTAAGTAGTATAACAATGCATCAAAATTGAATTCAAGTTGGAAACAAGTTAAGATTATCCCAACGTATATGTTCACTCACTTGGTTGTGTATCAATAATTCAAACACATTCTTAGCACCAATATTTCTTCAAGATGTAGCAATTTATAATAGGCATGATAATGTAGTACTTACGAAAAATAAATGAAGAACAAAGAAGTACTTACTTGATTAATGCCTTTGGTTGATTTTCTTGTGAAGAATTAGAGCAAAAGGAAAATTTTTGAGATGATTTGGAGAGTATGTGCGGCGCCTAGTTAGGTTTTTCAATGTGTTTGTGTTTCAAGACTAAGTCTCCTATTTATATAAAAAGGTTGGGTCGGGTTTTGACCCATTTAAAATCGGTTTTGGAGACAAAAAGTGACTATAGGCGGCGCCTTTAGCTTTGCCTATGCTTGGCATAGGCGGCGCCTTTTGCTTTGCCTTTGGTGAGCATAGGCGGCGCCTAGTGCAAGGCCTTTAGTGACCATAGGCAGCGCCTATCACTTTGCATTTGAGATTCAGAGACAAAAGGCTTTAGCATAGGCGGCGCCTATGCTATGTCATACTTGAGCATAGGCGGCGCCTATGCTATGGCACACTAGATTCCGAGACCTTAGGCCATAGTATAGGCCTTGCCTTGTTCGTGGCCTAGTTTTACCTAGGCCTAGCCTTGTTCGATGCCTATATTTTCATGAGCAATGCTCAATCCATAGCCTTTTGCATCTTCATTCCTAACTTACCACCTTTACCATGCAATCCGTCCAAATCGAATTTTGAAACCGATCTCCTCGTTGTATACCTCTTGCACCTACATTTGCCCAAAACCAATGAAAACGATTAGTACGATGGGTTGCCTCCCACCAAGCGCCTTAGTTTTGGTCGTGGCACGACTCTTCTTTTTGGATTTTTATTAATCAAAAGCAAAACACATACTAGAACGAAAAAATGAAAAACGATAAACGATGGGTTGCCTCCCATCTAGCGCCATATTTATTGTTGCGGCACATCATAGTTACCTCAAGTACTTAGACTTCATCGAGATAAGTGATGGCCATATAATTTATCAAATCAAGAGGACCGATATAGGGTTTAACTCGTTGGCCATTCACTTTGAAGATAACACCATTGGTGTCTACCAACTCAACTACTCCAGACGAGTAGACTTGGATAACTTTGTATGGACCAGACCACTTGGACTTTAACTTACCTGGGAACATCTTCAAACTGGAGTTGAAGAGAAGCACCATATCATCCTTTCAAAAGTTTTGTCGAACAATCCGCTGATCATGATACTTCTTCATCCGCTCCTTGTATAGGTCCGATCTCTCATAAACATGTAGACGGAATTCATCCATCTCGTTCAATTGCTCCAATATCAGCTTCATTGCATCATCCCAATTCAGATTCAATCGCTTTAATGCCCACAATGCCTTATGCTCAAGCTCAATGGGTAAGTGACAAGCCTTCCCATAAACTAGTTGATAAGGGGACATGCCAATTGGTGTTTTGAATGCAGTCCTATAGGCCTATAGTGCATTGTCCAGCTTCCGAGACCAGTCTGTCCTATTAGCATTTACCGTTTTAGCAAGGATTTGCTTGATCTCTTGGTTGGAAACCTCTACCTGGCTGCTAGTTTGTGGGTGATAAGGCGTGGCTACCTTATGTTGTTTGACACCATATTTTGCCAACACAGATTTGAATAGCTTGTTGCAAAAGTGAGATCCTTCATCGCTTATAATAGTACGTGGTACTCCAAAGCGAGAGAAGATATTTCTCTTTAAGAATGCTACAACACGCTTTCCCTCATTGTCGGCCAACGCTACAGCTTCAACCCATTTTGAGACATAATCTACAGCAACTAGGATGTACTTCATTCTAAACGAATTTACGAATGGACCTATGAAATCAATACCCCATACGTCAAAGAGCTCTACTTCAAGGATTTTTGACATGGGCATCTCATGGTGTTTCTAAATAGCACCTTGTCTTTGGCATTGGTCGCATCTTCTAACAAAGTCGTAGGCATCTCTGAATATCGAAGGCCAATAATATCTACTTTGCAATACCTTTCTTGTTTTCCGATTACCTGCGTGATGTCCACCAACTTGGGAAGTGTGGCATGCTTCCAATATATTAGGCACCTCTACATGGGATATACATCGTCGAATAACACCATCCGCACATCATCGAAACAAATATAGCTCATCCCAAAAGTAGTGTTGTACATACTGCATAAACTTCCTCTTTTGATGGTAAGATAAGTTTGCAGGTATCACATTACTCAAAATAAAATTTGAAAAGTCGGCATACCATGGTAATCCTTCCATTGTTGCTGCTAAGATCTTCTCATCAGGGAATGCATCATCAATCTCGATTTCAGGCTGCGCCACATGCTCGTTCTTGAGTCTAGACAGATGGTCAGCCACTTTGTTCTCACAACCTCTTTTATCTTTAACCTCAAAATCAAATTCTTCCAGCAGCAAAACCCATCGAATTAGTCTTGGTTTTGCATCCTTCTTTGTCATTAGATACCTTAGAGCTGCATGGTTTGTATGAACTATCACTTTGGTACCCAACAAATAAGCTCAGAACTTCTCAAACGCATACACAACCGCTAGGAGCTCTTGTTCTGTGACAGTGTAGTTCTTTTGGGCTTCATTCAGGACCTTACTCGCATAGTAGATAGGATCAAATAGCTTCTCCTTTCTTTGTCCAAGTACAGCACCAACGGCTACCCCACTAGCATCACACATGACTTCGAACGGGAGAGACCAAACTGGTGCTACCATGATAGGGGCTTCAATTAGTTTTTCTTTGAGGCATTCGAATGCCTTCACACAATCTTCATTGAAGTCAAACTTTGCACCTTTCTCCAAGAGTTTGCACAATGGACTAGCAATTTTGGAGAAGTCTTTGATAAACCGTCGATAGAAACCTGCGTGACCGAGGAAACTACGAACACCTTTCACAGAGATTGGGGGTAGCAGCTTCTCAATAACTTCAATTTTCGCTTGATCCACCTCAATTCCTCTTTCAGAGATTTTATGCCCAAGAACGATACCTTCTTTTACCATAAAGTGGCACTTCTCCCAATTCAGCACTAGGTTGAATTCTACACATCTTTCCAATGCCATGCTTAGGTTTGCCAAGAACGCTTCAAAAGACTCACCAACAACTGAAAAATCATCCATAAATACCTCCAAAGTGTCTTCAACCATATCAGAAAAATGGACATCATACATCGCTGAAAGGTGGCTGGTGCGTTACATAGCCCGAATGGCATACGTTTGAAGGCAAACGTACCACATGGGCATGTGAACGTTGTCTTCTCTTGGTCTTCGGGAGCAATACAAATCTGATTATATCCGGAATAACCATCTAAGAAACAAAACCATTCTTTCCCCGCTAATCGATCTAGCATTTGGTCCATAAATGGCATTGGAAAGTGATCTTTGAGTGTCCATGAATTTAGCTTTCGGTAGTCCATGCAAACCCTCCATCCGGTGATGGGTCTAAGTGGAATAAGCTCATTTTTTTCATTCGCGACCACTGTCATGCCTCCTTTCTTGGGAACACATTGTACCGGGCTTACCCATGTACTATCAGAGATTGGATACACAACTCCTGCGTCTAACAACTTAATTATTTCTTTCTTCACCACTTCTTGCATAGGTGGGTTTAGACGCCTTTGATGCTCAATGGTGGGGGTGCAATTCTCTTCAAGCTTAATCTTGTGTGTACAAATCCCAGGTGGAATACCAATAATATCCGCAATGGTCCATCCAATGGCTCTTATATACTTCCGTAGAATAGCAATGAGAGCTGCAACTTGTTGCTCACCCAAATCTGCCGCCACAATGACTGGAAGTGTATTTCCGCTTCCTAAGAATGCGTACTTTAAATGACTTGGCAGATTCTTAAATTCTAACGTGGGTGGCTCTTCAATAGATGGCTTAGCTGGTGGTGTGGGTCGATTTTTGAGATCAAGGTCCAGCTTCTTGGGAGCATGGAGATATGTCCCTAATCCTGATAGAGCACAAATAGCTTCTTCACAATTTTCAGCATCCTTACTCTCACCATTCATAAGCAAAGTCGCCAATGGGTCATCAATCAGCTGCTCCTCTTCAAGTAATTCTTTCTCATCATCAAAGTAAACATCAGCCACCGAGAATACATTCATCTTTTTGGGTTGCTTCATTGATTTGCAAACATCAAAGAGAACTACTTCATCATTTATTCGGAATGAAAGCTCATTAGCTCTCAAATCAATAAGCACACTTCCCGTAGCAAGGAAAGGGCGCCCCAAGATTATGAAAACTTCTGAATCTGCCTCACAATCCAAAATAACAAAGTCTGCCGGAAAGATGAATGAAGAAACCTTTACCAATACATCACATAGAATACCAACAGGTCGTTTTACCAACCTATCCGCCATTACGAGCCTCATATTGGTTGGAGTAGGATCACCCAACCCCAACTTTTTATAGATAGATAGTGGCATCAAATTGATGCTGGCTCCTAAATCACATAATGCCTTGGCAAAATTTAGAGATCCAACGGTGCAAGGAATAGTGAAAGCACCGGGGTCAGCCTTCTTCTGAACTATTGATCGGGTCGCGATTGCGCTGCAGTGATGAACATCATCTTTCAACTCATAACTTGCTGCCCGCTTCTTTGTCAAAAGATCCTTCATAAATTTCGCATACCCAGGCATTTGTTCTAGTGCCTCTACCAATGGAACATTAATGGTCAGCTGCTTTAACATAGTCATGAATTTGCTGAACTTCGTGTCATCCGCCACCTTCTTCAATCTTTGAGGGAAAGGTGGTGGTGGGTATGGAATTGTTCTCTCCACGGCTTTCTTCTCATCTTGCTTCCGTTTTTCAGCTTTTTCCGGTTGCAAACCATTGGGGTTGACATCATGGACGTCGTGGCCTTGTTCTGCGAATGATTCTCCTTTCTCTTTATCATCAATATCGATGCTTTGTCAACCACTTGCTTACTTTTTACTGAAGTTTCCAGCACCTTACCACTTCGGGTAGTAATGGCCATGCATGACCCATCATTCCTTGGGTTTTGCACAGTATCGCTGGGTAAAGTGCCAGCCTTCCTTTGATTGAGTGCTGCTGAAAGTTGGCTCAATTGCTGCTCTATTTGCTTGATTGAAGTGGAATGAGAATCAACTATTTGTTTCATAGAGGACAAATCATTAACTACCTCCGTTACTCCCGCGCTTGTTGCTTCCACTCCTTTTAATATTTTAGCCAGCATGTCTTCCATACTTTCAGAATTAGATGTGGTGGTGTCACGTCTTCCAGGGGGAACGTACAAACCACTCTTTTCATTCTTGTTCTTCCAACTTCCTTGGTCTTTGTTTCCAGATTTATCATAGTAGTTCCGACCTGGGTTTCCTTGGGTATTCCCTCGGAAACCCCCCTGTTTGTTCAAGTAGTTGGCCTCTTCTTCCGAATCAGATTCATCTCTTCCTTTTGACACAATAACTTTGACTTTTTTGGTCTTCCCTGATAATAAATGCTTTGTAAGAAGATCCACTTGTGTTTTCATGTGCGCCATATCTTGATCACGTTCTTCTTCTCTTCTTCTTTGGTCTGCAGTCATGCCAATAGATACCGTGGGGCTTGCTACCTCAGAATCCCTGGTATGCCAAGCTCTACTTTGCTTCGTCATAAGATCTAGCATATTGCTTGCTTGACCAAAGGTGAGGTCCATAAAAGATCCTCCAGCCGCATTATCCACCACTGGTTTAGTTATTGAATTCAAGGCTCTGTATAATATCTCCATTAAGTGAACATTAGTCATGTGATGGTTTGGGCATCTCGCTAGCTTTGTCTTGAACCTCTCCCATGTTTCATGAAGGGCTTCGGTTGGAAGCTGACAAAAGTTGCTGATTTCATCTCTCAATTGTGCTCTTTTGGATGGAGCAAAAGAATCTTTCTAGGAAAGCATCTCTCAATTGCCTCCAATTTGTAATAGAATCAGGAGTCAGCCCATTCAACCATAGAGTTGCCTCCCCAGACAGAGACAATGGAAATAGACGTAATCGAATTGCATTCTGACCAACACCAGGATTGTCAAACGACTTGCATGTAGAAATAAAGTTGATGAGATGCATATTCGGATCATCGCCTGCTAGTCCACCAAATAATCCCTTGAGTTGCAATAACTGAATCATGGTGCTTGTGATGTTGAACTTGGCTCCGGGCGCTAATGGTGGAGGAATAATGGCTCATGTGGCTCCGGCTCCATCAAGATCATCATCGTCGTTGTCAAAAGCTGGTTGCATGGGTTGGCGATCATACCTAAACAGAGCTTGACGACCTCTTCTATGGGCAGGTGTTGCAATTTCAGCATCATACCTTGGGTTTAGTAACTCGTCATCACCTAAATCCTCATCGTCAGGATTTGTTGCTCGCCCAGGGTTATCAATGTTTTGTTGGTGTACTTGGGTGGCGGCAAGAGTAGCTAATCTCGCCTGCTCCTATTGAGTAGTCATTCTTTCGATTTCCGTTTGTGCCTCCATTCTGCCAATTCGTTGTGGTTCAGGATTGATAGGTAATAACGGTTGAGCAGAACTTCGAGTATGGGGCATGCACTGAATAAAAACCTGCAGAGAACAAAAACAAAAACTAAAAGTAAAAGTACGAGAATCTTTGACCAAAGGGTCTAGTAATTATCACAAACTTAATTGACACTTGTATTCCCCGACAACGGCGCCAATGTTTGATAACGCTCAATCTACAGCTCTCATAGGAGTGTAAAGCGGTCGCCGTCAAATATAGAACCCAACTGGGTTGGGTATCGATCCCTCAGGGAATAGCTTGGTCAACAAATAAGCAACGATTACTAGACTTTTAGTGCAAGTCTCGTAAAATGGGGGGATTGTAATGTGTAACCAAAATATTAAAGTAAAAACTGAAAATAGCAAAGTAAAAAGAAAGAATGTTTAGTAGGTTGTAAAACAATGAGAATTGAAGAGTTGGGGTTATGTCCACCTTCTGAGTTTATGTCTCTATTAGCTATGAGTTATGCAGAATTTAGGCATGCATGTGCTTATAGAGAATTGTATTCGATGGTAAATCCAGGCGTCTTTCGACCTATTCGAGGATTATTTCACTTTAACTCTTTGAGCTTAAAGCGTATCTAACGGTACAAATTCTCCAAGAGGTTAATCCAGTTACGGCACTAACTTTTTAATAGGGGATGGGACCCTACTACCTTGACATTATCTCTTTTCCAGACAAATAACTTTTCTTTCAAACAAGTTAATGCTATACTGGCGTATTCTTGCGTTTGCAACCACAAAGAATTTAGTTTAAGATGAAGAGAATAATGATATAAGCAACATACGTGTCACAAACTCACAAACTCATAGCAATAGATAGTATCTCACACGGCTTCCATAACCCCAACAGAGAGGTTTAGTTACCCATGAGTGAGAAGTAAATCACAATAGACATTGTTATTATACCACAATAAAGATTTCGTGTAGTAATGGTGTGGTAGGCGTTAGGCGTGAACTTCCCTTGCAAGTAACGTTTCTCTTGTTGCGGAAAAATAGATGAATAGAAGAAGAATAAAAAGTAGAATTAATGGAAGATTAGAAGAGTTGTAAGGTAAGATGGGAGTTAAAACTAGAATGTATAAAATCTCTAACAAAATAGGGTATTTATAATACCCATATCCTATTTCTACTAAGCTAATGAAATACTTAACCAAATCCTACCAAGCTAATGAAACACTTAACCAAATCCTACTAAGCTAATGAAATACTTAACCCAATTTTACTAGGTTAATGTATCATTATCCTAATCCTAATAAATTACTGCTAGTCCCCAAAGTCTTCAGAAATACTGTTTTAGCCCGGGGCAGATTTTCCCTTCATCACTTTTGGTCCTTAAGCGTCCAAGCTTCCTTTTCTCCCTTCGTGAAGCTTTCTTTGGCATCAAGTTATCCATAAAATGCTGAATTCTGCATCATTTATACCTGAAACTTTGCTAATCATGTTCGTTAGCTCACTTACAGGAAAAAGGGCTAAAAGTGCATGAAATATATAATTTGTTCTCAAAACTAGGCTAAAATATGGGCAAAATATAGTACTATAGGCGTGTAAATTCGCCTATCATCACCTACTCAGTAATCTCAGTGATCACAGTATTCAATAATCTCGGTAACCTCAGCATTCCCAGTAAATCTCAGTAACTTTAGACTCTCAGTCTGTCCTCAGATCTCTGTAGCATTCCATAAGTTAATGAAACTCAGTGAACTCAGTTTAGCTCCGCTAAATTATACCATTAGTTAATCAGTTCAGTTCAGTCAATCAGTTCAGTTTAGTAAATTATGTTCAGAGTCTATTCAGATGGGAGTAGAAGTTAGCACCGAGTGAGCCCAAGGATGGGAACTCACTTGTTATTTAGAGAGTGTGATTCTTAGAAGCAGTCCTTGCATTTAAAAACTATGAGCCAGCATAGGTTGAGACATCATAGCCCTCTATATGAGGGTAGATGAGGTGGCTTAACATGTTATATGTGGGTTCCCACTGTTCTCACTAGAGTTACCCGCTATATGAGGCTTACTCATAGATTGTCCTTACCAGTGGCGCGGTATTAACACCCTTTCTAATTGGGGTTACATATTGGACCCCAACTTAACCATAATGGCGTATTAGGGGCATATCGGTTATATGACTACTTTCCATATTTTGAGTTACATATTTCAAGACTATCAGATACAGTCATTCTGTCTTAATAATCGAACTTAGATAGTTCTACAGATTTTAGGACAGTTAGATACAGTCACTCAGTACAGAACGGAACTTAGCTAGTTTTATCAGAACTTAGACTGTCAGATACAGTCACTCAGTAACAGTATACTAGTTATATAAGACTCATGTTATCAGTATTCAGACTCAGGACTATCAGATACAGTCAATCAGATCAGTTCTTCATAATTAGAACTATCATAATCAAATATTCAGATATATATATCAGTAAACTTAGTTATTAGCTTACCAGTAATACAGTTGATCTGTATTCCAATTTTTGTAAGCTCGGATATCAGTAAATCTATGTTATCAGTAGACTCAGTAGTCAGAATTCAGTAATCAATTCTATCATGATATTAGTTATAGTTACGTATTCATACATGTATTCTCGCATTTATATCTTTCAATCAGTTAGTATTGTTCATGCATATGAACCCTTTGCATTCAACCTACCTTACTTGCATACCTGTACATTCAAAGTACTGACGTATTTGCACTATAGTGTCTTATATCATAGGTTCAAAGACACCAGTAGATTTGCAGTGAGTCCTCATCATTCGAGAATGATATGATTACTTTATTATTATTTATTATTTCAGTTCAGTATTAATAGATGGAGTTAGTTGGAGACATATTCCTTCAACTCTTTATTCAGTTCAGTTTAGAGGCTTTCAAACTATAGTATGTCAGACAGTTACTTTAAATTTATTTAGGTATTGTTATACCATTTTCAGACATTGTTTTATCAGATATTTATTCAGTTTTTAACCTTATGTCCTTTCAGTACATGTTGCCGCATCTATATGGTATGTTATGTAGTGTACAGGTACAGATATTAGTCATGGGTTAGCTTGTGGTCCTTCGGAGTCATGAGCACCGTGTAGCATTCTGCGTTACCAGATTTGGGGCATTACATCATGACAAACTTAGTAAAAATGTTACAAAGGAATTGGATATGACAATTATCAAGAGATAAGAAAACCACAAAGTTCATAATGGCATCAACAAGCCAATAAGGTAGGACTACATTCATCTTAGGAGGCATAAGACACAATTTCTTCATCATCTCTTCAAGAGACCACATCAAAAATGGTACCACCAATGGTTCAAAAATCCATAAGGGTTTTCTGGGGTTAAAGAGTTGAATGACCCATAAAGCATTATTATTCAACCAAGTGGAGCAACCAACTAGTTTCCTACCTCCTAAGAGAATAATTCCAAGTTTAGTATGGACATTATCATAGGAAAAGAGGTAGTATAGAAAGGAATCAAGCATAAAATCATCATCCAAGGTGCTATGATCTATAAGAATTCCATTTGGATCAAAAGATTTAGCATATAAGATGAAATCAAAACTTTTAAGCATAAAGAACTTTTCCCGTTCAAACAAATTCTTTTGAGAAAGGGGTCACCAATTTCAAACACATCACAAAGAAAGGTATCACATAAATGGAATTCATCCGAAATGTTTTCAAGAGTAAGCCCTATCCTTGATCTACAAGTAGTGAAAGTTTGGTCAAGAATGTAAACACACAATGTTAAACTCTCTTGGATCTTTTATTTACTCCTCTTTTTCAAGGAACTCTCATATTTGTTGGAAATGCCTCCCATGCAAAACTTGGGTCTATCAAGTGGATTGTAAATCCCTAATAAAGAATTTCGATCATAGGAAAGATACCAACATCCTTATTCAAACTTCTCTTTTTAATCTTGAACAAGAACCAAGTTGGGTGTATAAATATCACCACCTTCTAATAGGTCACCTGGGTCAAATAGATAGAGTGGCCATAGACAAGGTTCTTGACAACACTCTCTTTCCATAAATAAATCACCAAAATAAAAGGATACACTCTTCACACTAGAATAAGCATCCTCAAAAGTAAATAAAGACTAATGAAAGGTGTCACGCAAATTTATTTCATCTAAGGTGTCCATAAGAACATGTTCACTTTGATTACCAAGAACATTATGAAGGGTATGCTCAAGAATGGGAACACTCAAAGAACAATAGGCAGTTGGTGTACAAAGTTCACCCTTCAAACCTTCACATTCCTTTCCCTTAAAACTACTCTCATATTTTGAGAAGAGATTTTCATCCTTAGGAGGAATGTTATCACACCATATTGGATTGTTATATATAAGATATCCCTCAAGATGAGCTATATTATCAACATAATCCATACTACTAGGTAATTTACTAGGAGTAATTTCATTATATTAAAACAAGATATTATACTTAAATAGAGAAGGTTAAATCTATGAATGAAAATTAGAACATGTAAATTCACTCTAAGAAGGCAACTATCAAGTTTCAAGGAATTTTCAAACACATGATCATCCCTATGAGACAAACATACAATAGGATCTTCATCAAGAGGCATGCTCAAAGGATCACACCTATTTAATTGACCAATATTTTCAATATCATAACTCACTTGAGGTTCATTAATCACATCAAAAACATCTTCAAGTGGTGGGCTAGTTTAACACACAAGTTGATCGATACTATTTTCACAAGACAATGTACTATCATTCAACAAAATGGCTTCAATACTAGATGGATACAAATTGATCTTACGAGAAGAGTCAATTTTGTAATTAATTGTATCAGCTATTGTATTCACACTCTCAGCATGTACATTATCAACAAGAGGCAAAGAATTATGAGACTCACATATAGGAAATCTATTACTCACACTCAATTAGCTACTAGCCTCACAATGATCATTCATGTTTATTAAAGTGCAAGAGTTAGCAATGTTACCTTGAAGTTCCTGGGAAGACTCTTATTTACCTTGGGAAGGAATGGCCTTACAAAATTTGGAGTTATCTAAGATTGCCACCTTTAAATCTCCAATGGTATTCTCCCTTTTATGGGTTTGTTCTCATCTGCTTGTCATATTTGTACCTACATACATGTACTAAGAGAAGGACAAATAAATTTAGATTGGGTTGGTGAAAACCCCCCTCATTTCACTCCTCACACCCTCTCCTTTTCCTCTCTTAGGTTTCCACCTTACACTTTGGTACTCCTCCCAATCTTTTGTCTCTCATTTTTATAGACTCGGAGTAAATGGTCACATTTCTTTGAGATTTGTAAAGGATAGGTGGAAAGAGGAGATTTCCCCATCGGTCTATTAAAATCTTAGGCCAATTTTGCTAATTTGGAACTCTATGTCATGCAAACCACTTGCCATCAAAGCATAAATGTCCTTGTTCCAAGGGAAATAAGTCACACCTAGCCTCCTCATAGTACCCACCTTATTTGAAAGAAACCTCCACTCTCTCATAAACTTTATAGCCTTTCAAGATGTATGGGAAACACAAGCACTCTTGAGTTGTCCACATAGTCAACCATAGAATGAGTGATGTAGTTTCCATAACACCAACCATCAAACATAAGGATGCATCACAAAACCCCACAAATATTTTCCTTTCCTGAGAAAATATTTATTCTTGGATCAACTTTGTAAAGATTCATGTATGCCTTAGGAACATAGGTATCCCGATGAAATCTTTTAGGGCACTCCATGTTTGATTGGACTTTCTTACAAGTTTCCACCATCTTGATATCGGCCCTTTAATATGTTTAAGGGAATATGTAGCTTATTTGACTTCGCTCATATCATAAGTCTTGATGATCCTTTTGCACTTCCATTCCCAATCAAGATAATATTTAGCATTTGACTCTCTTTTAAAGATAGAAAGAGTAGAAAGATCATGACTCCTACTTTACTTTCCATATCTACCTTGGTTCCTATTTCTAAATATTTAGGCACTAGAACAAGAAGGTTAGGATGTTGTATCTCTAGGATTTGGAGATGCACACTCTTTTCTTCCCATGGAGTGACTTCTACTATAGGTAGTATAACCAATCACACCAATTCGAACTTGATAAGAAGTAACACAAGATGAGGAATATGAATCTTCATAACTCACATGTGCACTCTCACTATAATCATTAGAAGGTTCATAAGAAGGAAAGTTATACTCTACATAATCTTCATGCTCGGAATAGGAAGTATAATCCTCTTCACATGCCCATTTTCCTTATAATAACCATCACAATGCTCTTCACCATCTCCATACCCTCTATTAGAACTAGAATCACCATTAATCGCATGTTATCCTTTGAAAAAATAGCCCTCATTCTCATATAATTATTGATCATGGCTATATTCATATCCCCCATAATCTCCATCTTCATCATAGCCATAATATTCTTCACCACTAATAGTCTCCCATGTCGTAGTCACAATCATACTTGGCTATCAAAGGCATACTTTCTTATAACTCCTAGTACCCATAAAATGAACAAATAATATTAGAAGTAAAAGGTCCTCACAAACACTCATAAAAATCTCACCTTTGTAGACCTCACAATTGGATTGGTGAATGTTGATAGTTGTTTATGCTCCGGTGGTTCATAAGGTGTCAATCTCTACTTGTGGCCAAAGTAGATTCTTGTTTGAATGACTCAAAGAAAATATGTAAGAACTTGAATCAAGAACTATCAATAATATGAAAAAGAGAAAAGCTTAAAATAAATCGGACGATGAAAGAATTTGGACTCAAGAACTAATCAACCAACTTAGCAGGTGAATTACTAGTTAATGAGTACATTAAGAATGAATAGATGAATTTAGGAATTATGGGATGAAATAAAGGAATAAAATATGAGAAATTTTATGTTAGGAGTGTTGAAATGTCTTTTGGATGTTTGAGATGCATTGGAGATGCGTTACACACCTTAGACACACCTCAAAGGCATGTCTAGAGCATGAGAGGGCTTCCTTGACATGCTGGAGCACGTTGGGTGCATGTACCGCACATGTTGGGTGTAGTTGAGTAGCTTAGATAATTCCTTGAGATGCTGCAGTATCTCATGCGCAGCTGCAAAGCAGGCTAGGTGCAAGTTGGCCATTTCTCATTCCTTGGATGGGCGAAAATGACCCTCTAGTGGCCCTCTTTGCACTTTCTTCTTGGAAATATCCTTGGAATCATTGTAGATTCCATAGTACAAAAACTTTTTCACTCTTTTTATTCCTTATTTTTGGATAAAACACTCACTTCTTGATGAATTTTCAACATTAACATAGCCATCTCTCCAAGAACACCAACTTTTCCAATTTTTCTCCTTAGCTCGGAATGAGTTGAAATTTTGAACCTAGGCAATTTTCAACCTTCTAAACTCATTCCAAACATTTTTTGCTCAACTTATTCACCTAAAACATCAGATATTTCAACCCATTCCAAAATTTTCAACCCAAGCTTTAAAGAAGGATAGAACACTCAGTAAATCTCCGATTGGACTCAAATTTGATTTATAGACTCCTATAGTGTTAGAGAACACATAGTGTTAGAGAACACAAATCTAACACTAGAAACTCAATAAAACACCAAAATTCAAAATTCAAAATTTGACCTAAGACCAAAAACGTGAATAGTAATATTTTTTTGTGATTTTCAATTTTTCAAGATGACTAGACCCAAGATTGACATCTTAGGAACAAAATCAAGCTCAACTCTGATACCAAATGATAAATATGGAAATACAAAAGCTAAGAAATGAACACAAATTATACAACATCAAACTATGAAAGCAAAAACAACCACGAAAACTAAAGAAATGCCAAAATTAAAATACAGAAAGATAAGAGAATCAAGAACTAAAGAGTATATTAAACTCTAAAACCTATAATTCAACTATTAACAAGCACTAATATCTTACGTTAGATGCAAGGGAATTGAAACGCCCTTACAACCACTATTTCTAAACAAGATGCAACAAATGCTTTCCCAAGCTTTCACTCACTCTCATGATTTTTCATATCTTCATTATCAAAAAAAAACTAATGAAATAAAGATCTAACGTAATCTATTTATAGTCATGAGATAACTTATTACAATGGGCCTAGAAATGACCCATTTCTATTAATGAAACAATGGAAACATGCTTTACGATCTTTGGGGTAGATGTGGCGCATGTCAAGGGAATTTCTACAGTGGAAGAGGTTGTTTTGACCTGCTCTTGATCCTCTGGATTAAGTTTAGTGCACCTCCAAGGTAGAATGGGCACACATCCCTTCTAAGGGGCCTTTTAGCCTCGTCTTGTGCTCCTTCAATCTCTTCAAAGTCCTTTGGCCCTCCTCAATGGTAATCTTCATCCATATGGAATTTTTTAATAGTGATAAAGAGTCGTCAATAACCTAAAGCATCATAAGTATCCCATCTAACGGTCCGGAGGCAATTTGGCTTGTATGACTCTTGCACTAGTAGAAAAAAACTACGGTGCAAACTATTACTGCCATTGTTGCTTCACAAACTGGTCTTTTCATCAAATAGATGTCAAAAATATTTTTCTTTATGTTGATCTCAAAGAATATATTTAGATGAGACCTCCATCGAATCTATTCTCATCGCCTACATTAGATGTGTGCAAGTTGAAGAGGTTTTTGTATGGATTAAAATAAGTCCCCAGATCTTGGTTTGACGAATTTTGATTTACTTTTCTACAATTCTATTTTGAGCAGAGCAAATATGACTCATCTTTGTTTCTTCACAAACATCTATAGGTTGTATTCTTCTTTTGGTATATGTAGATGACTTTATTATCACAAGAACAAATTCTTTAATGATCACTAGCTTGCAACAGAAGCTTAAGGATTCTTTTTATATGAAAGATATTAATACTCTTATATATTTATTGGGATTGGAAGTTCGTAATGATTCTTCGGGTATGTTTCTAAACCAACACAAATATACTCAGGATCTTATTTCTTTGGTTGGTCTTCAAGGTTCCTCCTTCGTACATACTCCATTAGAATTGAATGTAAAATATCAACGTGAGTAAGGCAATCTTACTCCTAATCCAACTATGTTTCGGCAATTAGTTGGGAGCTTAAATGTCCCAACCCAAGCCAAGGCCCTGGATGCGATAGGCATCCCGAGCCACGAAAGTCCGAGAGACCCAATAATGTGATATCAGGAACATAATCCATACATAATCAAAGTGCATAAAATATAATGAAAATTCAATGGAAATTTATAATACAATTATGTCAACAAAATATGAATATACAATACTCAACTACTATCTACAAAGCCTCTAATGAGAACTTACTATCTAGACTGGGACAAAGCCCCCGACTAGACCATACACTGAAAGACTCAACATATAAGTAAAGGCCTTTTGAAAGATAGACGACTCACCCATTTTTGTCATATCCCAAGTGTTATAATAACATGATGGACCATGGGACTATACTATAGAACCTAAAATATAGGGGGGTCAATACACAAGCTATTGGTACATAGATCAATCCAAAAACAAAATATATTTTTATACAACATAGGTGAGAGAATTTCATAAAAGCATGTCAGCATAAAACAATTGAAAATACATGGGCATAATTTAATGTTATACGCCACAAAATTCTTGACATCTAAGCCCTTTTTAACGTATGTCAAGATAAGTCTCACACTTAGAAAAGTTGGCAAAGTGTTGGGACTTGGTAATTTCCAAGGCCCCCGAACTTTCAAGATTTTATTAACGACCTTCCCGACCTTAGTTTGTCGACTTTAAAATTGATACATAACCAGGGTCACTTGTAGGTAATCTCGAGTGAGTTTTGAAAATTTTAGACTAGCGTAAGGACGGGTTTGGATGTCCAAACTAGTGAGGGGTCACGATGGCCCCACTCCATAAGGGCAAGTCAACCCGACTGGGGGTCGTATCGCGATAAGTAACACGATGGATTCCCAGTCTAGAACTATTTTTATTATGGGATTTGAGGGGCATTTGCGTTATTTTCCACCATTTACTAACACCAAAAACACGATATTCAGCCTTCTAAAATCAGATCATAGTTCATTTCACTCAAATCCTTCAAGAACAAAGACTAGGGTTTCAACCCAACATTCAAGAAAACACAAGCTTTCACTATTAGTTTTTCAAATAGATTCAAGATTTGAGATCCTTAAACCAAGAGCTTTAAGAATCTCCATTCAAAAGCACGAATAGAGTCCCAAAATTAAGTGTTCATCCAAGTTCATAATCTAACATATGTGGGGATTGAACAAGAATAATTCTTTCATTCTTGTGCCCAAATATTTTATTTTTATTAAAGAATTTCATGTTTTGCAAGTGGGATTTTTGCCCAAATTACTTTGTTTTGAGTTCATGGATTTATAAATTGTTTAAGTCTTGAATTGCGTGTTTAATTCACCTATTTATGCTTTGAATTGAAAATTTATGCCATGAGTTGCACATCCCTACAATGAATTGATATTTTCAAGTGTTTCTAAGATTGATGTCAAGATTTAAGCTTTATTAAGAAATTGTTATCTTTGAGTATATATATATATATATATATATATATATATATATATATGAATTTAAGACTCAAGTATGAATTTTTGATGTTTCATGAAGAGTATTTTGTTAGTATGCTTCAACAAACAGGGATCCTAATTTTAAAGAAAGATTGATCATTGATCCTAAACTAAGAAAGAAATCCATAATATTCATGATTTAAGGAAAAAAAATAAAGCACTGTTGATTGTTATTTTGACCTTTGTACTGTTTTGAGATGGACTTCCTAAAAGTTCTGAGCCTAAGTATGGAAGCAGTATTTAGCACCGAGTTGGGTATGCTTCCAAGGTCTCATTCTCCAGAACTATGAGCCACCGTAGGATTATGATTTGCCCCTAATGGGTTAAGATAGTGATCACTAAAGTTAAGGTTCTATTCCAATAGCAAGGGTAGAACAGCTCTCCCCAACCAGTCCAAGACGTTGGACTCCATGTTAGCTCACATGATTTGTGCTGATTAGACTAAACTCCCCAAGTCTTTGAGTCCCAGGTTCCTATAGTTTCCCAAAGATCTATAGTCCCTAAGTCACAAAAGAAGTCCTTATTCTCCTTAAGATAGAAGTATATATTTTTAAAGTTATTATTTTAAGATTTCTTTTGTTGTTGGTTGGACCGACAGTTGTTCATTCATTCTGTGCAGAAACTGACTGAGCAAGAGTAGTGAATGCAGCTCTGAACTCTACATAAGAAACATGTTCGCCCAAAGGTTCTTCGGGCTGAGGGGATGACTGATTCCTATTTCTTCTTTTAGGAGGCATGTTATGTAGGAAAAAAAGAGAGAAATGGATTAGACTGACAGATTGACTTGAGATTATGCTCATTGGCACAACATGAATCTTGAAAGAAGGGAAACTGTTCCTAAAACATCTTATAGTCTCCTGCACATAAATGTGGCACGCAACATACCCATGTACAAGACTCTACTAGATACAGCTTTCAGACATCCTAGGACACTATTGAACCTTAGGCTCTGATACTAAGTTTGTAATGCCCCGAATCTAGTACCCAGAATTCTACACAATGCTCATGACCCCGAAGGACCATAAGCTAACCTATGACTGATATTTGTACCTATATACTACATAATATACTGCATAAATGTGGAAACATAAACTGAAAGGCCATAAGGTTCAATCTGTAACATAATATTTGATAAAAATTATAACATCTAAATGGGGTATGAAATACCCAAAACAACTAAAATAAATGTCTAAACATGATAGTCTGAAAAGCCTCTAACTGACTGAACTATCTGAATAAGGAGTTGATGGGACATGTCCCTAAATAACTCCATCTACTAAAAGCTAAAACTAAATAAATTAAATAACTCATAATATTGTCCTCGAATGATGAGAACTCACTGCTAAATCTGTCTGCTACTGATACTCTAGAGCTCGTGCTTCTGAACCTATGGTATAAGACACCATAGAGCAAATATGTCAGTACTTTGAATATACTGGTATGCATGGAAGGTAGGCTGAATGCATGGGGTTCATATGCATGAAAAATACTAGCTAACTGACTAATATGAATGTAAGAATACATCCATGCATACATAGTAACTATAACTGAGATTGTGATAACATGAATTACTGATAACTAACATGACTGATAACAGAGTTCTGATGACTGATGTAAATGATAATATGAGTGACTGTATCTAACAGTCTTGAATCTAATGGAACTAGCTGAGTTTTATATTGTACTATCCTGAGTTGACTGTATCTGACAGTTCTGAATTTTATAGAACTATCTGAGTTCTATTACTGAGACTAAATGACCATATCTGACAGTCCTGATTCTGTAACTAAAATTGTAGGAAGTAGTTATCTAACTGACATGCCCCTAATATGCAATTATGGCTAAGTTAGGGTCCAATCTATAACCCCAATTAGAAGGGTGTCAATACTGCGCCACTGGTAAGGACAAGCTGTGAGTGACCTTCATCTGATAATGTCCCCAAAAGAAAATGGAGGGGCCCTTATCTGACAGTGCTTATCTAGCTCATCAACCCTTATCAACAGTGTTGATGTCTTAATCTATGCTGGCTACATAGTTCTGAAATGCAAGGATGACTTCTAAGAATCACACCCTCATTTGACAGTGTGTGTTCCCATCCTTGGGTTCTCTCGGTGCTAATTTCTACTCCCATCTAAATAGACAATGAACATAGATTACTAAACTGAACTGAGATGAATTAACTAAATTCCGCTTACTGACAAAATATTACTGAGATCTGATAACTGACTGAGATTACTTAGATTATGGAGTTTTCCTGAGTCATGAGGCTAACTAAATTCCACTGAACATGGCTTGACTGAGAGGATCTTGAAAACATGACACTGACTCTAGGCACACAACTATATTTTTTAGGTACAAGTACCCCTAGGACTCGATAGAGAGAAACTGATAAAGCATGACTTTCTTGAGTACAGGACCAACATCAACAATACATAATCCATTGCTAAGACATTTCATCAAACACTTGACATACATAACTTGTACATGAATAGGGATTTCATATTATCATACTAGTATTGCATTTTTCCTTCACATAGGCATTTAATCAAACATATGGGGCGCATGCTTTGGTTATACAATCATCAACACCTCTAATAATCAAGGATACATCAATCAACTTGTTAATTGAAGGGTTTATCATGAATACCACATAATTCATCATATATTAGAATCAATTCTTGTAATTAACAGTCTATAACATGAAATAAAATCAACCAACAACATGAACACCAATTTTCAATTCAATCAAATCATGAACATTCATAAATATACAAATATTGGATTTTTAAAAGAGGTTCTTGAGCTTCATAGGTGAAAGAGACCCATGAATCAACACGACATACCTTAGTTCTTAATTAATAGAAGATTGACGAAGAGACTTTCTTGAAATTGAATCCCCAAAAGAAACCCTAGCTTGTTCTTGAGACAGAATTGAGAGAAACTAGTATATTTTGGGTTCCAAATAGTTGAATCTCGTGTTAAAGTGCTTAAATAGGGGTGGAAAATTGACCCTTTTAACCCTGGACATATCTTTTAATTTCAGTGAAAATTTCTCTAATTGGACCCCTGGCGTGACACGGCGCAATAGCGTCGTGTCACTGGAATTTGACAATTGGGAAATTGGGGGATGGCATGATGCGAAGTCATTGCGTTGCCACTTTATTTGCGACCTAGAAGTTTGGCGTCACCCGACACTATAGCGGACCCCTACTAGAATTTGACAAATGCCATTTTCTCTTGTGGTGCGATGCGCCACTGACTAATATGGCGTTGTTTTACTACGAGAACTTGAAATAGTCATAACTTCTTACCCGTTTATCGAATTTAGGAGAATTTTATATCGATGGAAAGCTTATTGAATTTCCCACATGACAAAAAGTGAAAATCTTAAAAATTACTCATGAAATAAACATCATTCAATTTGGAAGCTAATACTAGACATTTTTGCGATGAAATTAGTTAGAAAACTTTGGGGTATTACATCAACAAGGGGATCTTAAGTCATGCTCTCAAAAAAATTCATAATACATATCATACAAAGTACATAAATTTCATCATGGAGAGTGGAAATTTCACAATTCACGTTCGTAAATCATCTTTCGAATTCAAATCACATATGCACGGGATTATAAATCAAATTCATGGAAAAAAACCATAATGATAACATAATTCATCAAATTGGGGTCACAATGCATGCTCTTGAAATAATTTACCAAAACCAATCGCATATATGTGTATATATATTTATATATAATAATTTCTACAAACTTTTTACATATATATGCATGTATACACATAAATATATATATGCCCATGAGAGTTAGGATAGCCCCATGTACCATAAGTTTCTTAACTTGAATGATGAACTCTAATTTTGATGCTTTCTTGAAGAATCTTGATCTTGGAAAGCTTAACTTCTAGATTACTTAGGAGAAAAGGATTGAATTTGTTCTTGGGAAAGGGGAGGGTTTTTATTGAGATTTTATTGGAGAAGAAGGACAAATAATGCTCTAACTGATGCCCCAAGTCTTGTTATGAACGATTGGGTTGAGGGGGAAAATACCCAATTGCCCTTCTGACATTTTCAAACCTATAGCTGCATTTTGCATGCCCATCACGATGTGGTCTTATCGTAGTGACTTACTGGTTCAGGAAAAAATGGTCATAAATTTTATTCGGGTATCGAACTAAGGCAAAATTGGTATCGTTGGAAAGCTAACTCAATTCTCTACAATTTGGATGGTCTTGAGCTAAAAAATTACATATATATCAAAAGTTATACTCATTTAAAGTTGACCCTTGTAGAATAGAATACCAAACTTTGAACGAATCAAAGGCTCTTAGCTCAACTTTTCTCTAAGTGATTTCTATGAACATTTTACACCTAATAAGCACTTCACACACTAGGATAAAGATCATGACACATGCATTCAAATTATAAAGCAAAAACTAGATGAAAACACCTACACCACAATACAATGTATGTTTCAAAAGGAATGTCACCGTGATACATCCATATCGCGGTGACTTGCTGGGTTCATGATCCAAACGTGACCCAAACCTTGTCTTAAACATTTGAAACTTCCTCAAAACATTCCTCTCACATCCCTGAACATGAATTAACTCAAAAATGAATGTCTCAAGGTTGGGAAGACCAAATGTAAAGCCTCAAATTTTAGGGGTCATGAAGATAACTAAGCCCCCAATACTTAGTGAAAAATTTCAAGCCTTAAGCCCCTAAAGCATACAACTAAAATCTGAATTAAGAAAAGATTATTATGGGGTATTATAGTTCTGATTCATAAATATAGAAAAGATGGTTTAACTTTATCCCTAAAGTGTTGGGTGTTACATTATTTTTCCCTTGGGATCATTCTCACCGAATGATGGGTAGAAACTTGTTGAAGCTCTAAAAGTGTTAAATAAAGAACGTAATCTCGCACTGGACATTTTTACTCAACCAAATATGCAAATTAATCAAAATAAATTCATGATAACCCCTAGTAAAATGCATAAGCATGAAGCAAGAGGTAATGTGTAACACCATACATTTTTTAGCTAGAAATCAAACAGTCATTCCTATGTGTGCAAACTCTATTTTATGATTCATATTCAAATTATATGTTGTCTTGAACCATTTTTCATGAAATTTAAATTGTAACTATATATGTATGTTTTAGTTTGCGATGAAGAGTTTAATTGATAGCATGATTGATAAAAACTCCCTCCCCTTTTATGATGTCTTTGGTTTCAAATGTTATGGATTGTTTGAATTGCATGAACTTTCATAAAGAAAACAAAAGGGTAAACACTTATATAATGATCATGGATTGATACTATTTATGACATATTGAGAGGGTGTCTTTTGCATGATAAACGTTCATTATGTTAAATTAACAATTTCCATGGGTTTTGAGTAATGCAAATATAATATTGCCACCTTTTAATTGTACTATTGAGATAAGAGTTTTTGATGTAAACTCAAATGAAAATCTATTGCATGACTCTCTATCACTTGATGTTTAAAAACTATGGGTGGTAGTTAACATGAGGATAAGTGAAAAGGGGCTACAGATGTGTTATGGTGTGAGATTAATAACTTGCAAGTCATGGTATGACAATACCCGGTGATAGTATGCCCTTAAAAGAACAAGTGTTTAATTTTTTGAATGTATGAATAATGGTTTTAAAAAACTAATAGTTGGGCTTAAAAGAGTTAGATGGTTGCCCGAAGAAAGTACGAGTTAAGTTATTCAATGCTGAAAACTATGGTTTGCCGGCTCGGGATTTTTGCCCCATGTTGTGTGGTCTTGTGTGCCTTGATTTATGTCATCCCAAATTGGTACTATGGTTAGGATTCATGCTTTGTGGTCTTGTGCCCTACCATGATATATTATTATAATTGGGAATTATGTCACCCTGCTTTATGGACTGCATGTCTCCTATACTAATATTCCAACCCTTGTGGCAAAATTGGGTTGGGTGATTGGCCTCCAAGTCAAGGGTGGATCCCATATAGCCCATGGGATGATCAAAATTATTGGGTGTACCATCTAGCTCAGGAGAAAATAAAAAGTGAGTCATGATTTCCAAGAGTTATTAAAATTTATTTCAGTATGCCCATATGTTTTCACTTATGCATCATGTTTATTGTTTTATAAAATACTCTCATTATAATATATAAAAACATGTTAGTATGGGTTGCTCTACATACCAATACATTTTGTATTGGTCCTTTATATTTTAGGTTTGAGGTCCAATTTAGTGGTCCTGCTAAATAATAGATTATCGTTTGACATTCAGAGTTGGTAAGCCTCTCTTACTTTGAAAAGTGTCTTGTTTACTTATGTTGATCTTATTGTTTTTAGTTTAGGGTCCGACTAGGGGCCTTGTCCCAATTTCAAACTGATTGTTGTTTTCAATTGTAGTAGAGATTCCGAGATATGTATTAGATGGTTTGAGTTTTCTTGAACTTATGTTTGTATTACTCAGTTGAGATATTAAGGTGGCCATGTTTGCATTTATTTTTTGCATTTCCTTATAGTATATGAATGGTGTAATGATTTCTAGTTAAATAAGGGCTCTCAGGCCTTTATGGTTCGAGATTCCCATGACGGCAAGTGTCGTTTTAGTTGTGACAAACTTGGTATCAGAGTCTGGTTCATGGTGCCAAGGTGTCTGCGAAATTGCATCGAGTAGAGTCCTATTTGTGGGTGTGTAGCGCTCCACACTTATAAGGAGGAAGCTACTAGGCATTTAGGAATATTTCACTTTTTTTCTTATTCTAGATCGTACCATTGTGTTGTCCATTTGAAAGTTACCTAAATTCCTGTTACCTAAATTCCTTTTTTACTCTAGTTTTATTAACTATGTCTCATTGTTGAGCCGATTCTTGGGTAGAATCTTAGAGTCTAAATGATGTGGTCCCTCCTGATTGAGTTATAAAAGAGTATGAAATTGTACAAGGACTTGAGAGAAGTCCATAAAGTCTTTAAAGTGTATTGATTTAAGCCTATGTACCTATCTATATCAATCATGTGTTTAAGCCTGAGGTATGGTAGTTTGTGGAGGAAGTTTCTGGATATGATTATTAGTTATTAAAAATAGGGAAGGATCTCAGAATGGATAGATATGGTGGTTGTAGAAATTATTTAAAGACTGTGAATGGAAAGGGGTAGATTAGTTAATAAGTTATGGGTAAAGACTCATTGGCGTAAATGGAATTTGAAGGTAGTCTAAATGTATGCATGGGTAAGTAAGTATGATATGAAAAAGTAGAATATATTAAGATCGCAATGGGTTTTGTTATAAAATTAAGATCAATTATCCCTATTATGTAACTTTACCCCCTTGATTGTCTTTTCTTTAGTGATTGTAGACTAGTACTGCACGTGAGAAGGTGTGTGGTAGATTCTAAGGTATGGTAGTAATGTTGTAGAGAGAATGAACTTGTGGTGGTAGTTAAGTTAAATGGCGTAGTTGGGTTGATTCCCGAATTTGATGGAATAATATAGTATGTAACCTACTTCATCGGTGTTACATGATTGGTGTTGTTAGAAAATAAGATGTGGCATGTAGTGGTGGAAATAGTAGCTTAAGATTGTTAATGCATGTCTTGTAGGAAGGAATTAGCGGGTTTGATGCAATATTTGGAATAACCTAGGCTGGTAACTTGTAAAATAAGAAGTGGATAATCATGATATATATATATATATATGTATATTCATGAGACTAGAGTTATAATAATGAATTACGGTTGAGTCATTAAGTAGATAAGAGCGTGGACAAAGGAGAAAAAGTTAAACCCCCCAGCTAGCATGTTGTTAGATAAAGTTTTATGTGTATAGGTGTTTTGTGCACCTAGTTCCTGTTCTTGAATTTTGTTAGTATGGGGAAGACTGGGGAGTTGTTGTGTGATGTTCTTTAGAGCTGAATTAAGGGAATACATGTAGGCGGCATGTGCCTTTGGGATAGTTTTACAAAATTTTATTATGTTGTAGGTTATGTGATTAGCGTTCTAATGTTAGAATATTAAGTAGTGGAGAGTGGATTTTTATGTAATAAGGAGTGAGGATGGGTATGATCATAAGACTATGAGTTGTAGGTTGATGGCTATAGAGGATAAAAATTAAGAGTAGCTTTCTTGGAAAGCAATGCCTATAAAGTATAGTTAAGCATGAGGAGTTTAGTGTTTTTGTGTATGGTGATACCCCAATGTGTTGAGAGTTGTGGTTATTGATTTGATGAGGGGATATGTTCTCAAATCTAGGATTGTGACTTTGACCTAAGAGGGAGATGGTGAATTAAAGTAGTTTCTAAATTTTATCCTATTTATGATGCTTATGCTCGGATCCCTCAATGATCCTCGTATGTTAGTAAGATGGTGGTTGTGGAAGCATAGTAATGTTTTGGGTAGAGGGAGTAGCTGTTCTTGAATATGAAAATTTTGATGTGATTTCTTTAGATAAGGTTATAGGTGAAGGGGGAAAGAAGAAGTGAACTTTCATTACGTGAAATAGTGAGGAAGGAGATATGTGGCAAAAATCTCTGTGAGAGTGATTGAATTTGTTGGTCTTAGTGGAGAGACTCATTGAGTAGGTGTAGTAACGATAGGCTTGAATGTTGTGATTGATGAAAACACAAACGCATGAGCCATGTGGTTATTATTCCTTGAATTAAGACTTGAGGTTTTTGGGTTATAGTAATGAGGTGAGGTGATTTCTTAATGTGATCTAGAGTACAAGGTCCCATAGTTTAAGTTGGCATCCTTTTAACTTCGGTTTAGGCTTCCATATGGAAGTAATATGTAGTGGGACTCAAACTCTTGTGGTTAGATGCATTATGGCAGAATTCTACATCGAAAATGATGAAGTATGTTATTTATTGTTTGGGGCATGGTTGAGTAGTGTCTCTAAGTTTTTGGTCTATTCATTGTATCTTGTAAGGTAGAGAATGCTTCTAATTCCTATCTTTTGTGAAATCTCATTTCATGATTGTACCAATATAATCAGGCTTATTATCACCAAATAAACTCATGCCTTATGTTGTGATGATCATGAATCGTGCGCAAGTCATCTCTATATCAATCCTTATCATCTCACGCTTCGTGCGTATATGATTCACTAGGGGGTTATCATGAAACACTTTTGATGCCTTTGCATATTCCGTTGACAAAAATAAAATGTTCAGTGTGAGTTTACATTCCTTACTTCATACTTTTCAAGCTTCAACAAAATCCTACCCATCATTCGGGGATGAATGATCCCAAGGGGAGATAATGTAACACCGTGTATTTTTGAGCTAGAAATGGAACCATCTTTCCTATGTGTGCAAACTCTAATCCCATGATTCATATTTTAATTCATATGTCATGATCTTTATCCTAGTTTATGAAGTTCTCTCGAAGTGAAAGATGTTCATAGAATTTACTGAGAGCAAAGTTGAGCTAAAAATCTTTTATTCATCCAAAGTTTGGTATTCAATTCTACAAGGGTCTACTTTGAACGTATATAACTTTTGATATACATGGAATTTTTTAGCTCAAGCCACCAAATTGTAGGTGATTGAATCAGCTTTCCAACAATACCAATTTTTCCTAAATTCGATACCCAAGTGAAAAGTTATAGCATTTTTTGTATGAAGCAGTAAGTTACGGCGATTACATTGCTCGACGGGCCTATAAAGGGGGAACCAATAGCGCTCAATAGTAAGTCTCAAAGTCGGGATTGTCCAAAATAGTAGGTCACCGTGATTACACCACTCGGTGATACCTATAGTGGTGGAACCAATAGCGCTCAGTGGTGAGCCTCAAAATGGGAATTTTCTGCTAAAAATTTTAATTTTGGGGGGTAGTCTTGTCTTTTCCCAACAAACCCTAATCGTGTAAACAGTGAATTAAAACGTCTTTTGGGCATAATATTCCCAAATTCACTCAAACTTATCAAGAACAAAACCTTAACCTCCCTCCCAAAGATCAAGAATCCATACTTTAAATTCAAGATTTCCAAGAAACAAAATCAAGATTCGGATCCTATTCTTCGAAATAAGTAATCCAAGGTATGTGTGACTACGCTAAACACCATGGGCTTAATATTTATTTTTTTATCAAGTTTAAAGATCTCCAACCATGTTTATAAAGAAGAGTTTTGATATTGTTGCAAAAAGTATGTATCATGGAATTATTTTGGTGAAATTATATATTGTCTTGAACCATTGTTCATGAAATTTAAATTGTAACTATATATGTATGTTTTAGTTTGCAATGAAGAGTTTAATTGAAAGAATGATTGATAAAAACTCCCTCTCTTTTTACGATGTCTTTGGTTTCAAGTGTTGTGGATTGTTTGAATTGTATGAACTTTATTAAAGAAAACAAAATGGTGAACGCTTATTTAATGATCATGGATTGTTACTATTTATAACATATTGAGAGGGTATCTTTCGCATAATAAACGTTCATTGTGTCAAATTAACAATTTCCATGGGTTTTGTGTAATGCAAATATGATATTGCCACCTTATGATTGTACTATTGAGAGAAGAGTTTTTCGATGTAAACTCAAATGAAAATCTATTGCATGACTCTCTCTCACTTGATATTTAAAAACTATGGGTGGTCATTAACATGAGGTTAAATGAAAAAAGGCTACAGATATGTTATAGTGTGACATGAAATGACTTGCAAGTTAGGGTATGACGATACCCGGTGATAGTATGCCCCTAACAGAACAAGTGTTGAATTTTTTGAATGTATGACGATACCCGGTTGAATTTTTCAAGTCTATCATTACTACACCCACTTCATGGATCTCCCTACTGAGACCAGCAAATTCAATCACTCTCACAAGGATTTTTTCCATATATCTCCTTCCTAACTATTTCACATAACGAAAGTTCATCTCCTTCTTTCCCTCTTCACCTATAACCTTAGCTAAGAAACCACATCAAAATTTTCACATCCCAGAACATCTACTCCCATTTCCTAAGTAAATACTACTCTTCCATAACTACTATCATTCAGAGGGTCATTGAGGGACCTAAGCATATGTATCAAGAAAGGTAATAACACTATTCCATTATACCATATACTTATTGCACAACTCAAGGTGAGATATGAGATAAAGATACAATACAATAGACACGAAGTTCTCTATATATTAAGTGTCTGGATCATAAGTAGAAAGTCGTTCTGGCATAAACACAACACAACATGGATTCTAAGGACTGGGCATGGCGTGAAAACATGAGAGCATATATCATGAGAGGCATAACATAAAGGCGGAGCTCATGGGGTAAACGACTGATACAAAGATTGCCACTCAAAGCTATTGCTTCTCATTTTTAGAGTAGAGATAGTCATGAGTTTGTATAAACTTTATCACTTTGCTAAACCCAACATAGAATGAATCGGTGACATATAGAAACATATTTTATTAGGACCAAGTAAGATGCAAGACATGGATTTTTTATGGACCATGCGCAACCTAACATAGAGCTTGAATACTTGAAAGATTAGATTACTGAAACATCATTGCTTCTAGTTTGGTGGTCAGATCGTAACATAAGTTGCATAGATAACTCGGACCTTGGGCATAGGCATGAGTTTAATACATAAGACATTGGAAAATGTCCATTCAAATTGAGGTAGGAGGATCTTGCTTGAACAGAAATTAATTTATCGTGATTCTTACTTGAAACTTGACAACACAAGAAAAATTTGGGAACTACCTTAATTCATCATCTCCTCCTAAGATCAAAGTCACAATCTTAGACTTGTTGGCATAACCTCACCTCAACTCTATAACCACAACTCTCAACATAAAAGGGATATCACCATATACATAAACGCTAAAATCTCCCTAATAAACTATAGTCTGAAGGTATGTCATTCTGGGAATTCTACTCTTAACTATCGTTGCCTCGATAGCCATCCCTGACAACTCACACTCTCATGAGCATAAACATTTACACTCCTTGTCACATAATGATCCATTGTCCATCACTTAACACACTAACATTAGGTCTTTAATCACATAACTTACAACTTAACAAAATTTGTAAAACTATACAAAAGGAACATCCTGCCTACCTATACTTCCTCAGTTTAACTATAAAGAACACCATTCAATAACTCCCCGACTTCTCCATATAATAAAATTCAAGAATGTTAACTAGGTACACATGACACTTATACATATAAAACCTTATCTAACAACATGTTTCCCAAGGGGGAGGAGTCAACTTATTCTTATATACTCACACTCTTATCCACTTAATGATCCAACCACAATTCATCGTTTTACTCTTGTTCTTATGAATATATATACATCACAATTGTTCACTCATTATTCCATAAGTTTCTAATCTAGGCAATTGCACACATCAAATCAAGGCTACTACTTACTCCTACAAAACCTGCATCATTAATCTTAAGCTACTATCCTTATCACCACAATCCACAACTAAATTTCAAGCCTATAGTCTAAAATCAATCATGTACCACTGATGAATCATGCCACATATTATACTATTGCATCAAATGAGGAAATCAACCCAAGATTTCTCATTTCACCTAACTACAGCCCACAATTGCATTCTCTCCACGACATCACTACCACACTTTATAATCTACCACACACCTTCTCACATGTATTACAAGTTTACAACTACAAGAGAAAAGACCAATTAAGGGGCTAAAGTCACATAATGAGGATAGTCGATCTTAATCTTATAATATATCCTATTACGATCTTATCAACATATTCCACTTTCTCATATAATATTTACCTACCCATACATACACCCCCACTACCTTCAAGTTCCATATACACCAATAAATCTCTACCCGTAACTTATTGACTAATCTACCCCTTTCCATTCATAGCCTAAAAATGATTTCTATCACTACCATAATATCCACTTTGAGCTCATTCCCCATTTTGAATAAATAACAATCATAGCCAATCACTTTCTTCACAAACTGCCATACAATCTACAAATCTTTCTACAACATTAGCCCATCACAATAAAAGAGCAAACCACCCCTCGATTAAGCTAATATAACTAAAACTACTTATTTATGTGAAAGTCACCCTCACACTGAATTCTAGACTTGTGAATTCATATAACTAACTTCGGGATCATCTTACTACCAGTAGGTTATGACACCTTAACATATACTACTACTCGGGTGGAAATACTGTCCCACCATTCTGTCAAACATGTCTTCCCTTAAACATGACATCCGTAACAAGGATTTTGAAAGGGACTGAGTACACTTCGTACCTCAGGCTAAAAGAAATAATTTCATTAAGATAAAGGTATACACCCGAATTAATAACTTTGAAGAACTAATAGACCCCTCTTAATTTGTTCTGTTATCTCATAAGTTTATGGATAAGTCAATCAGAAAGGACCATATTATTAGGGGATTTAAACTCTTGGACTTGTATCGCCTCGACCATGAGGCTTGACCCATAAAATTAGAGAAAGGAAGGAATTTGGATAACTTTCATATGGATGATTCTATAGCACGAACTAGAGTATGAAAGAATGGGAAATAACTCCAAAATGCCTGGTAGCCTCCTAATTATAAGTGTGGTGCATACCACATCTATAAGTAAGACTTTACTCGACACGACTTTGTAGACACCCTGGGACCATGAACTGTGCTCTGATACCAATCTTGTCACGACCCAAGCTGAGGCCCTAGCTGTGGTGGGAATCCCGATCCACGAAGGCATATAATGAAAATTCAATAGAAATTTATAATACAATTGTGTCAACAAAATATGACAATACAATGCTCAACTGCCATCTACAAAGCCTTTAATAAGAACTAACTATATAGAATGGAACAAAGCCCTCGACTAGACCATATACTGAAAAACTCAACATGGCGCTGAAGTTAGTTAGGATTTTTAGGGTATTACAATATCTCCCTTTTGGGAACATTCGTCTTTGAATAATACTGGCTGGACTGAGAACACAAAAAACTGAGAGTAAATGCTGAATATACGTGATGAAAACATGGTTTGATGACTGAGTCTAACATGCTATTTATTACTAAATTAGGTCTGTAAATGCATGACTGACATGTGCATGATATGCAATTGACATTGGGCATAATAAAGAGAAATCTTAAGGAGATAAATACCTTAGACTGAATCCGAGTTTGTAGAGAAAAAATGAGGGTACTTGGTCCACATATCTACTTCTGTTTCCCAAGTGGCTTTCTCAACGAACTAATTCCACCAAAGAACTTTGACTAGTGGAACTTCTTTGTTTCGTTGTTTATAAACTTGATGATCGAGGATTTTGGCTGGAACTTCCTCATAGGAAAGAGTGTTCTAAATATCCATACTTTCTAAGGGAACAACTACAGCCGGATCATCAATACACTTTTTCAACAATGAGACATGGAACATTAGGTGTACTGAAGCTATATCCGAAGAAAAATCATTCTCATAAGCTACCTTTCCAAAACAATTGAGAATTCTATAAGGTCCAACGTATCGGGGATTGAGTTTTCCTTTCTTGTCGAACCTATTTACCTCCTTCATGGGAAAGATTTTCAAGTACACAAAATAACTAACCTCAAACTCGAGATCCTTTACGACTGGTTTGCTTTAAGCTTTTCTCTAATCAACTGAACTTTCTCTAAAGCATTAAACACCAAATCAGGCCCTACTATAGCGGCCTCGCCTACTTCAAACCAACCAATCAAAGATCTACATCTCCTACCATAAAGAGCCTCAAATGGAGCCTTCTGGATACTAGAATGATAATTGTTATTATATGCAAACTCAATCAAAGGCAAGTGGTCATCCCAACTACATTTCAAATCAACTACGTATACTCTCAGCATATCTTTAAGAGTCTGAATGGTCCTTTATTCTTGACCATTTGTCTAAGGGTGGAAAGTTGTACTGAGGTAGACTTGGGTACCAAAACCCATTTGAAATGCTTTCCAAAAGTGAGAGGTAAACTAGGTACCTCTATCTGAGATAATGGATAAAGAAACACCATGCAACCTAACCAACTCTCTGAGATAAAGTTTGGCATAGTCCTCAGCTGAATACAAGGTATGGACCGATAAGAAATAAGATGATTTGGTCACTCTATCTACGATAACCCAAATAGAATCACGCTGATGATGGGTATATCACAAAATCTATGTTCACATCCTTCCACTTCCAAGTGGGAATACTGAACTCCTACATAGACCCACTTAGCTTCTGGTGCTCAATCTTAACCTCCTGGCATGTAGAGAACTTAGCTACAAACTTTGCAATATCTTTATTCATTCCACTCCACTAATAGATCTCCTATAAATCACGATACATCTTAGTGGCCCCTAAATGAATTGAGTAATACGCACCATGCACTTCTGCAAGAATTCATTGCCTCAAATTATCTACACTAGGTACACATAGCCGGCCCTGACAACGCAACAACCATCTTTCCCTTGGGAGAAAACCTCTACCTTCTGACCCCTGACTAACTATTTCAGCTTCACTATATTGGGATCTATGTCTTGTTTTTTCTTCACTTTGGAAACTAGAGATGATTTTGAACTTTTTTGCACCCATAAACTACCTTCTGCTGAATCGACTAAGCGGACACCTAGTCGGGCAAGCTAATGAACTTGCTGGGATAACTTCTTCTTACCATCCTCAACATGAGAAACACTACCTATAGACAATCTACTGAGAGCATCATTCACTATATTGGCCTTGCCCGAATGATATAGAATACTCATGTCATAATCTTTCAATAACTCTAACCACTTTCTCTGACGCAAATTCAAATATTTCTGAGAGAACACATACGGCAAACTTTTATGATCTGTGAACACATCCACATGCACCCTATACAAGTAATGCCTTCATATCTTTAAGGCAAACACTATAGCTGCTAGCTTAAGATTATGGGTAGGGTAATTCTTCTCATGAGTCTTAAGTTGTCTAAAGGCATAGTCTATAACCTTACCTCTTTGCATAAGGACACAACCCAAACCTACCCTGGATGCATCACAGTTCACAACAAACCCATCTGAACCATTTGGCAAAGTAAGAACTGGGCTGAGGTAAGTTGAGTCTTCAACTCCTAAAAACTTTTCTCATAGGAATCTGACCACTGAAACTTAACCTTCTTCTGAGTCAACCTGGACATGAGGGATGTAATAGATGAAAATCCTTCAACAAACCGACAATAATATCCATCCAAACCCAAGAAACTCTTAATGTCTGATGGAGAGATAGTCTAGGCTAGTTTCTCACTGCTTTGGTCTTTTGAGGATTAACTCTAATGCCATCATTGGAAATAATATGACAAAGGAATGCTACCGACCTTAGCCAAAATTTGCACTTACAAAATTTAGCAAACAACTGATGAGTTCTCAGTGTCTGAAGTACTATTCAGGGGTGGTTTGCATGATCATTTTCGCTACGGGAGTAGACAAGAATGTCATCGATGAAGACTATAACAAACATGTCCAAGTACTGCTTGAACGCGCTATTCATTAAGTCCATGAAAGCTACTGGGGCATTTGTAAGACCAAAGGACATGACTAGAAATTCAAAGTGACCATATTGAGTTTGAAAAGCTATTTTTGAAATGTCACATTCTCTAACTCTGAGCTGATGATAGTCTGATCTAAGGTCTATATTTGAAAAGTAGCTGGTACCCTAAAGTTATTCAAACAAGCCATAGATTCAAAAAAGTGGATATTTATTCTTGATGGTGACTTTGTTCAACTAACGATAGTCAATACACATTCTGAAAGATCCATCTTTCTTACGAACTAATAGAACTAGTACACCCCACGGGGAGATGCTAAGTCTGATGAATCCCTTATCTAAAAGATCTTTCAACTATTTAATTAACTCTCTGAGTTTAGATGGAGCCATTTGAGTATGGAAAAATAGATATAGGTTGAGTGACTAGGATAAGGCCTATTCCAAAGTCAATTTCTAGGAAGATCTTCAGAAAACACATTTGAGAATTCATTTACCACTGGAACTGACTCAAGACTAGGAGTCTCTGAACTAGAGTCTTTGAATCACATAAAATGATAGACACACCCCTTGGATATTATTTTTCTCACTCTAAGGTACGAAACAAGATGACCCCTAAGAGCTGTAGTACTACCCCTCCATTCAAGGACTGGTTCATTTGGGAACTGAAAATGAACTGTTTTGTTTCTACAATCAACTGAGGCACAGCATAAGTAGAGCCAATCTATGCTGAGAATAACATCAAAATCCATCATCTCTAACTCCACGAGATCGACTGAGGTAACTTTTTGAGATATTATGACTGGACATTTCCTGTATACCTGTTTGCCTACAATAGAAACACCTACTGGGGTAGACACTGAAAAGGGCTCTGCTAGAGTTTTAGGACTAACTCTGAAGATGACGGTTATATATGGAGTTACAAAAGAAATAAAAGCTCCAGGGTCTAGTAAAGCATAAACATATAAATAAAATACCTGCAACGTACCAGTAACTACGTCAAGAGAATTTTCCTGATCTTAGCGGGACTAAAGATCATATAATATATTCGAACGCTGACCACTGGTATCACTAGAAGCGGTATCCTGCTGAGTTAGGCGACCAGCTAGAACTGACGACAGATGGGACTGTCCCTGTTAGCCCAACTCTCTACCTTTCTAAGAAACCACCCGATACTCTTGAATCCAATGGCCTGGCTTGCCATACCCAAAGCACACATCACTATCAGCTCTACACTCACCCTGATGGTGTCTTTCATATTTCTGACATAGAGGGTTTGTACGAGCACTATTAATACTGCCTTGGGACTTAGAGCCTGGTGCTCTATCCCTATGATCATTTTTGAATTTAGGTACAGGGGCACTGGATGAAGAGGTTTCTAGGGATGAAGACCTCTGATAAAATTATGGACGGTTACCACCTTCTGACCTTGGTTGATTGAAATTAATTCTAATTGTTCTATCCCTCTTATTCTCTCTCTCTATCTTCTTAATATTCTGCTCCTCAATTTGTTGAGCATGGACCATTAACCTAGACAAGTCTATCTCCCTAATCAGTATTGCAGTCCTGCACTCCTTGACCATACTATCAGATATGCCAGACACAAACTTACTCATCTTGGATTTGCTGTCAACTACTACATAAGGAGCATACCTAGCTAACTGTGTAAAATTGAGGGAATACTAATTCACGCTCATGTTTCTCTGCATTAAATTAATAAATTCTAACACGTTGGCCTCCATTTGACTCCAACGGGAAAAATCTGTCTAAGAAAGTTGTGGCAAACTCTTCCCATTCTATAGGCCTTGTATTTGCACCCCTATCTACCTTCTACAGCTTAAACCAAGTATGGGTTACATTCTACAACTGATATACAGACAACTCTACACTCTTACTAGATGTTACCTCCATAATATCTATTATTTTTTGAACCATATCTAAGAATTCATGTGGATTCTCTTCAAATTTGGATCCCATGAATGAAGGAGGGTTGATTCAGATAAAATCCCAAATCCTAGTTGCAGCATTATTAGCCAGTGGGTTGGCCTGAACAGCATCTGGTCATTCATTCTGAGCTGCTATAGAATTTTCTAAAGTAGTGAACATAGCTTTGAATTCTGCGTGAGAGACATGCTCGTCCAGAGGATCTTCCTAGATGGGCGGAGGTGCTAGCTGGTTTTCTGTTCCTCTTTTGTTACTCTTTTTAGGAGGTATGTTCTATAAATAGAAAGAAGAAACAAATTATACAAATAGTTTAACATGAGCTCATGCTCAGTCGAACGATGTTAATACTGAAAGAAGGGAAACATTTCCTAAACATCTTGTAGCCTCTTGTCTATAACTGTGGTGCGTTATACACCCATGAATAAGGCTCTACTTGATGCGACTTTCAGACTTCCTAAGATACTTTAAAACCTTAGGCTCTGATACCAAATTTGTAATGCCCCGAGAGTACACCCTGGGCATCACATAGTTCTTACAGTCCCAAGGGACCACAAGCTAACACATGAGCTAGTATCTACTGTGAGCACTGAATAATAACATAATAAATGCAAAAAAACAATTGATTAGCCATAAGGTTTTATCACTAAATCAATACTAGAATATGAATCTGGAGAAATAACTGTCTGAATCTAATAAAATAATGATAAACTAAATAACTAACTAATATGTCTGAAAGCCTCTAAACTTGACTGAATATGAGTTGATGGGATAGGACCCAACTAACTCCAACTAACTGCTAATCTAAAAGCATGAAATAGAATAATCTATCCTCAAAATATGAGGACTCACCACTGCTACTGCTAAGGATCTGAGAAGTCTATGTGCGATCTGAGAACTGGACGTCCGAACCCGTGATATAATACATCATAGCACAAAAGAAAGAGTATGTGATCAGTACTTTGAATGTACTAATATGCTAAATAAGGTAGGCTAATATGCATGGTTTCATGAACATGGATAAGTAATCGTGTGAATATATATGTATAACATAAGTTACAGAATAGAGTGTGTAAAATCTATAGATACTACGAATACATGGAGTCTATAATTACTGGGGATGCATGAAAACTATAAATGTTAAAGATACATAAAATCTGTAGATACTGGGGATGCATTACCAAGCATATAACATGAACTAAATAAAATTTATAAACTGAAATATTGAAATAACTATTATCTGTATTGTTTGGTCAAACAACACTGAAATTGAGTGTCTGAACTGATTACTGGACTGAAATTGTAGGAGGTATCATCTAACTGAGATGCCCCAATCTGAGCTAATTGGGGTCCAACCTATAACCCCAGTTGGAAAGGTATTAATACCGTGCCATGGGTACTAACATTGGCTGGGTGGATCAACCATACTAAGGTACTGTCCTGAAGGACTAAGAGTGTTAAGCCTGAACTGACAGGTGACCCCCACGAGATAGTCAAGCCTAAATCGATGGGTGACTTCTCATATCCTACGCTGGCTACATATTTCTAGAGTACAGGGACTGCTACTAACGACTCTGCCTATCTGATGGGGAAGCCATCATCCTTGCACTCGCTCTGTACTAAATCCTACTCTTAATTGAATGACACTGGAAAACTAGACTGTTCTGAGCCTAACTGATTATGATAACTGACTGTCCTGATAATGCTTATAGTATGTTCTGAGACTATTCTATAATGTACTGACACTAGATAAATAGCTAAGTTTATGGTATTCATAACCCCTAGGACTCAAAAGCAAAAATAGTAAAACAACACTAAAGCTTGGAGGACATAGCATGAAGGCTTTTATTAAACATATATTCTTGTAGGCATTTTATCACATGATGTTCATAGTCTAAGCAATTCATGGGAATAATATGGAACTTGTAGTAATGGCATGAATTCAACATCTATGACACTAAATCGTGATTCAATTCAATAAATAATAATATTAGAACATGTGAGTTTTGATAACAACAATAGTTTTATTTGAACATAGAGTAGAATCAAGGTTCATGGAGATTCATGGGTGAAAGGGACTCATGGATGAACATCTAACATACCTGGGTTTATGAATTTGAGAGGATTGATGGTGAGTTCTTGAGATTTGGTCTTGAATTTGAGAGCTAGGGTTTTTGTTCTTGAGAAGAGGATCTTTAATTTTGTGAGGAATTGAATAAATGGTGATTATTTAAGTCACTTAGGAGTTAAATCTCGTATTTTAGGCTGATTAGAGTCATGTAAAAAGACCCAAATACCTCTAAACAAATTTTAAAACTCGGGGATGGAAACTGAAATCTCAATTTTTGGCTTCGGCGTGATGCGGTGCAATCGCGCTGGGCCACTGGATAAGGGACAATTCTTATTTTTCCCAGCGGTGTGACGCGGCGCCATCGCATTGACACACTGGAATATGACAACTGGGAAATTGGCTAATGGCGCAACCTGGTGGAATCGCGGTCTCCCACTGGTTGGGGCCTGAAAGTTCACCGCGACGCGGTAAAATCGCATTGTTTTACTGTTTTTTGCCAATTGTCATATGGACCCTTGGCGCAACGCGGTGATGTGCTAGTTGGCACACTATTTTATGAAAATGGCTCTAACTCTTCACCCGGGTATCGGATTTGAGCGAATTTTATATCGTTGGAAAGCTAATTCAATTTCTCACAACTTGGTGGGCTTTGAGCTAGGAAATCCTGAGTAGAGCAAAAGATATGCTCATTTGAAATTTATTAAGGCATTATTCTCATATGAAATTCAATCAGTAAGGATCACTCAGATCCGTCTAACAGTTGGGAGTTATTTGAGACCTAGATATACCTCAAACTAACTCATGAAATTATCAAAGAGTTATATTTCACTACATGTGGGCTTGGAATATGGCGCTGAAGTTAGTTTGGATTTTAGGGGTATTACAGTTCCTAGTTCAGGTAACTAGTACAACCTTAACTTCCAGACTCTTGGAATTTCTGAGTTGACAAGTGTATCCTGATCACTTGAGCTGCATTGCACATACAACACTACCAGATCTCTACAATATCTAATTGTAATTTCTTCCAAGTGCTTGGGCACAGAACAAGGTCCACCATCATTGAAAAGACATGTTAAACTTGGACATTCAGAGATATCCAGTTGGCGTAATTTAAAAATCTTAGACCAAATATTGACCGAATCAGAAACACACTTTATATTTTTTACGAAATGGAGGTCGAGACATTCCATATTTGGCAAAAAGTCAAATTGTCCACTTCCTCCTTCCACTGATCCGTAAGAACAAGAACAGCTTTGTATGTTAAGTAATTTTAATCCATTAAAAGTGTTGTATGCAATAAACTTCCTGAGACCCATGCATTCGTTCAAGTACAAATCTGAAGCAAACTGCAATATGCCTGAGAGCTCTCCGTTACTGAAAATTTCACACTTGTAGACATTTATCGCCCTTATTGACTTGTTGTATGGCACATAAATTAAAGTTTTACCAACTTCAATGAGAAATCCTTTCAATCTAGTCATCCAGGTGTAATCTCTATTGAAAAATGATGAGCTATCTACTTTAATAGAAAGGTAAGGCAGACTGCGTAGAGATGATATCTCATCAAAAGAAGTCACTCCAAAAGAGCTATGCGATAGATTTAACATTTTAATGCTAGGCAATTTGAGGAAAAATCCTTTGTTGATGATCTTCAAATCAGCAACAAGCATATCTAATAGTCTCAAATTTGTTAACTTGTCCATTCCTTGCAGTAGACAAGGTAACACTGTATTATAACAATCAAGCACTTGCAAATTGTGAAGATTAGCAACAGGTGGCAACTCTTTCAACTCAAAGCAACTTTGTAGTATTAGAGCACGTAGTTGACATAAACTATTGATGGAAGAAGGCAGTTCTCTAATACTAGTTAGACTCATATTCAAAACTCTTAGAGTTGGAAATGCCAAAAAGAATTCCTGGGGCATTTTCTCAAGGGCTTCATTGTCTTGCAAAAGTAAAGATGTCGTCTTTGGACATTTCGTGAAGCAATCAGGTAGACATTCAATTTCTTTGCTTACAAAAGATATTCACTTAACAGAAGCTGATATTTTAACATGTGATATCTCAGTCAACCCAATTCCAGCTTGAAAAACAGAACAGTGTTCCTCCCCAAAGGTACTAGCTATCCATTTAGCAACATCACAGGACCTTGTCATGCATCTTCACACAATCCATAACGTGCGCTGTCACAATCTCTATCTTATCGGCTTCTAGCAAGCAGGCATCTTTTAGAGTCTCAATAAATGTGATTCCCCTGTTGTAGGCTTGTTCATATGTGTCATGTTCACCGAGGATCCCCTCTGCCCACCAGCAATGTATGAGATCATTTATCGGAATAGTCTCTGGATATAAGGAGCAATATAAGAAACAACTTTGAATGTCACCTCTCTTTTTGTCCACGTGTTTGCTTCTTTGCTCTCGGGATGATTCAATATCCTGAGATTCTAAAGAATCAAAACTCCACTTGATGACCATGTAAACTTTTTTCTCTACATCTTTGTTATGAGGTTCGGACATTCTAAGTGATTTCAAAGCATCTTCCCAGAGTTCAACCCTTGTCCTCCCTCTCATAGATGATCCAATAACAGTGATGGCTAGAGGTAAACCATCACACTCTCTTGCAATTTCCTTTGCCAATGGTTGAATATACTCTAGATTGGCAACATGTCTCGCATTTTTGACAAACAGTTGCCAAGATTCATCCTCTTTAAGTGTTGATATGTTCATTTTTGTGTTTGTTTTCATTTGCTTACAAACACCCAAAAAATGAGAAGTTAAAATTACCTTGCTTATGGCTGGATATTCAGGTTGGGGCACACCTATATGATCCAAATTTATAGCTTCCCAAACATCATTTAGTATGAGAAGAAAACTCGTTTCTTTCTTGAGCCTTTGATAAATTTTGTTGGCTATGCTTTCCACACTTGCCTCGTTATCTACCTGTAGGTTTAATCTACTGGCAATTTGTGCTTGAATCTTTCTTATGTCTATTGGCAGTTTGGGCACTGTAACCCATACCACAACACTAAAAGACAGTTTGAAACATGATACATTCTTTAGGAGCTCATTGTTCAGATTCTTCACCAATGTAGTTTTCCCAACTCCTCCGGTACCCCACACACCAATGATGCTTACCTGAAAGGATTCAAATACCCTAAGAAAATACCTTACCCACAAGTGAAAGATGCAACAATGGTCACATAGAAGAAAGCTAGAAAACTAGAGAAACAAAGATGTAGGAGGCTTTGATCATTTAGTCATAATTTCTTGATCTCAAATTTGTGAAATTAATTATAACGCCTTGTAAGTTTCTAGGCTCATAATTTCAGAAAATAACGGGCTTAAAATTTGTTAAATTAATATTATTGCTATTTAGTTCTTGGTTATTTATCCTCCCAAATTTAATATTTTTTAATTTAGAATGAAATAATGCTTCGGTTGAAAATATTATATATACTCCGCTTAACCCAACTTGCTTCAGTGAGCGAGCACCCATTGCATTTTTCCTCTTCACACATTCCAAAACAGTGGTTACGAGTGACCGTACGAATGATTGCTAATACTGGCATAACGAGGTACAAATGATTAAAGAGTAGTTTAAAGGACTACAAGATACCCTATTAAATCACCACAATTGGGCATAAGAAAAGTCAGTCTATTGAACAACCTAAAAGAAAGAATTAGTGATCTAAGCTACAAATTTTGGTGATTGTTTTTCTGCTTCACAGTTGTACGATAATTAATTTTGTGTTAAATTATGACTTGTTTCCTCTCTTTTTCCTCAATCACACACGTTTTTATTCAAAATCTTGTTCTGACTTAACTAAGGAGAATGTTGAGACTCACTAAGTACTGCTAGTGGCAACGGATGCTCTCTTTGTGGAATATATGTCAATGTAGACACAAGTTTCATAGACGAGCAAACTACTATGTATGTCGCTTTATTCCAAAAGTTGATTTGGTGAGTTCCTGTCTTGATAGTGAAGTTTATTTTCATTTAGTAAGACAGTTTTAATATTCATTTATCCATCATTTGTTTTGGGGATCGGCAGGAAATCTATGTCTTGTGCACTCCCCTTATATTTAAGGAATTATTTGGAGTAGTGTAATTGATCAAAAGGTTAAGTTGTTTATGTTAACTCCAAGTTGGTTATGTGATATTAAAATATAGGTTAGAATAGTCAAGTTGTTTTGCTGGATCAAGTTAAGGTACCAGATGTCAATCACGGCTTGACTAAAAACTGGTCGAGACATCAATCTCAATTTAACCTCCTTAAGAAACACGATAGCAACACCATATTTGTAATAGAAAAAAACATAATTTAGACTGAAAACCATTTGGACTATAAAATCTGATTAGAATGAATTAGTGAAATTAACAACTATCAAATGATAAAATATTTAGAATTAAATCTTGGATTAGTTTCAACATTACCTCATCACCTTCCAAAAGTCGTAGGAGTATGTTGAGATTCCTTGTTGCTGCAGATTGGCCTTCTATTGATGTTCCGGGTATGAACTCAACTTTTTTCATCTGGTAATTTTCTACCACCAAATTGGATCCAAAGTTTTCTCCGACCTCTATATAAGCCTGCATAGTTGATCTCGGATGCTCTGTGATTGAGTGGAATTTCTAAGCGAAGGCTGCATTTTGGACAACATTTATATGAAAGCGTCTTAGCTGCTGCCATCTTCGTATTAATAGAACTTTATTGAAAGAAAGAAAGGCTAAGGTTTACAATTTAATCTGAAAAGCATAAAAACTGACTAAACCAAAAGTAGGCTATATATACATAGCCAATAACCTAAAGGTCCATAAACTAAAGGCCCAATAACATATGGGCTAACATCCCCCCTCAAACTCACAATGCAACAGCAATAAGCATTGAGAGTTTGTCACACAAAAAACGAAATCGAGACGCCGACTGAGCCTTCGTAAAAAGGTCAGCAATCTGCAAAGACGATGGAACAAAAGGAAGCGATATGGTCCCGAGCTGCAAATGATGACGGGTGAAGTGACAATCAATCTCAATGTGCTTCGTACGCTCATGAAAGACAGAATTCTTTGCAATTTGTACCGCACTTTTGTTATCACAATGCAGGGGAGTAGGCATAGAAATGTGAACCCCCATATCTGCAAGAAGCCAACGTAACCAAATAATCTCACATGTAGTCACAGCCATGGCACGATACTCAGCCTCCGTGGAAGATCTAGAGACAACATCTTGTTTCTTGCTCTTCCACGAGATTAAAGAGTCTCCAAGAAACACACAAAAACCAGTGGTGGATTTACGATCATTGCGATCTCCATCCCAATCAGCATCACTATAGGCTCGCAACTCGAGAGATGACGTCGAGGGAAACAAGAGATTCTGAAACTGAGTGCCACGAAGATACCTTAGAATACGAAGTACAGCTCCCCAGTGCACAGAAGTAGGAGCAGTAACAAACTGGCTAACAACATGAACTGCATGTGCTATATCTGGACGAGTAACCGTAAGATAAACCAAACTACCCACAATAGTCCGATAAAGACTCGGATCTGATAATGGAACACCATCACTAGGAGAGTAACGTGCATTGGTTTCAAGGGGAGTATCTACAGTACTGTTGTCAGAAAGACGCGCCCGTGTAAACAAGTCAGATATATACTTAGTCTGAGAAAGAAGATACCCTTTCTTAGACTGAGCCACCTCAATACCCAGAAAATAACGCAGCAAGCCCAAGTCCTTCATTGCAAATCGATGAGCCAAATCATGCTTCAATAACTCAATACCACTATGATCATCACCAGTAATAATCATATCATCTACATATAAGGACAATAGAATTCGCCCTGCACTTGTATATCTAACAAACAATGCTGAATCATGGTTACTCGGGACAAATCCAAGGGAAGTAATAACAGTGGAGAATTTCTCAAACCAAGCACGAGGGGCTTGTTTGAGACCATATAAAGCTTTTCGAAGCCGACAAACTTCACCTGGCTGGTGGTCAATACCTGGGGGAGGAGTCATATAAACTTCCTCGTGGAGATCACCGTTCAGAAAAGCATTCTTGACATCCATCTGAAATATCTTCCACTGTCGAACGGATGCAACAGCAATCATAGTGCGAACAGTCGTCATCTTTGCTACGGGGGAAAAAGTCTCCTCATAATCCATACCATATTGTTGTGAGTACCCTTTTGCCACAAGTCTCGCCTTGTATCGCTCAACAGACCCATCAGATTTTGTTTTTATCTTATACACCCATCGACAACCAACCGCATGCTTACCAGGTGGGAGAGTAACCAAATCCCATGTATGTGTATGATGAAGAGCAGCAAGTTCCTCAGCCATAGCATTCTGCCAAAGAGGATCAGACACAGCCTCTCTATACGACTCAGGTTCAGACAAATGATGTATGTTTGCAATAAAGGAAGCAAATGAGGCTAAATATGTAGAATAGGAAAAATCTGGCAGTTTGGTGGACTTACAAGGTCGAGTAGACCTCCTCAGAGGTGGTGGGTCTCCAGTCTCAACAGTCGAAGGAGCAGACTCAGGCACAGGCGAGGCTGAAGCACTATCAGGTGGCACACCAGATGGCATGGATGAATCCGGAACTGGAACCTCTATGTCAATCCCAAAGGGATCAATAAGCCGAATATCTGACTTTGTCACATCATGGGTTTTAGCTGGAATGGAATAAAAAGGAATATGTTCCAAAAAAGTGACATGTCGTGAAACATATAATTTCTGACTTACAGGATCATAGCAACGATATCCTTTTTGTCCAATACCATACCCCAAAAACACACATATAGCTGATTTTGACCCTAACTTATTTCGTTCAACATGAGGACGAAGAACAAAGCAAGTACATCCAAAAACTCGTAATGCAGAATAATTCGGCGGGTGACCATATAGTTTCTCAAACGGAGACATCCCTGAAGTCAATGCAGTAGGAATACGATTAATCACATATACAGCAGTTAGGACTGCTTCTCCCCAAAAAATACTAGGAACCTCTGCAGACAAAAGTAAAGAGCGTGCTGTCTCAACAATATGACGATGTTTTCTTTCTGCCAGACCGTTCTGCTCAGGAGTGTCGGTACAAGATGACTGGTGTATGGTACCATCAGAGGCAAGTAACTGAGTGAAGTCATTAGAGGTATATTCACCCCCTAAGTCACACCTGAAACACTTTATCACAGCCGAATGTTGTGTTTTAACAAGGGCTCTAAAGTTGTTGTAAATGCCAAAGAAATCAGATCTGCGTTTCATAAGATACACCCAGGTATAACGAGTATAGTCATCTATAAACGAAACATAATAGGTCGATCCACCCTTAGTGGAAACTGGCGCTGGTCCCCATACATCAGAATGAATAATATCAAAAGGAGCAACAGAATAAGACACACTTTTATTAAACGGTAAGGCAGAAAATTTTGCCAGTTTACAACCACTACAATCTGAAATATCACTAGTGTTCACATGACCCAAAGCACCACTAGAGACCAAAAAACGTAAACGTGAAACTGACACATGTCCTAATCTGGAATGCCAAAGATAAAACGGAGAAGACAAAGGACTCAAACGAAAAGAAGATAAATCTATGCTAGAGGCAGCAACTGCAGACACTTTGAGATTCTCCAAGACATAGAGTTCCCCCAACCTACGGCCGGTCCCAATCACCCTCTGAGTGTGTTGGTCCTGTATAACACAAACAGATTCAGAAAAAAACACCCAATTACCAGCCTTACACAACTGACTGACCGAAACAAGATTTAAAGCAAGTTTGGGAATGTAATAAACATCAGAGAGGACAATGTGAGGGGTAGTAACAGAACCAACACCCTCGACTGACATAGGTACAGCACTCGCGGACATAACAGAAATTGGTGAAATGGGTGACAAAGAACCAAACGATGACAAATGAGGGGACATGTGATGAGACGCACCAGAATCCAATATCCACAAGGAGGAAGGAATACCTGAGGTACTAGAAGAAACTGAACCCGAATGAGACATAGATGCTGACATGGCCGTAGGATTAGAAACGAAGAACTGTCTGAACTGTTCGAAAACCTGGGGATCCAACGCAGAAGGTGGCATAGTGCTAACAGACTCAGCATCTACAGATGGTGCAGCAGCAGCGAACTGTGGAGGACGAGATGACCATGGAGGAGCACCAGAGGAGCGTGACGGAGACTTTTGCTGCCCATATTTCTGTTGCTGCCCAGATTGAGGCTGTTTGACCTTGTTAAGTAACAACGGATACTGAGCCTTCCAATGATTTTTCTGTTTGCAGAATGCACACTCATCAAATGCAACTTTAGGAGATTGTCGAGTCTGAGTACGTGGTGGCCTAGACTGATCAGTTGAAGCAGCAAACACGACAGGAGTAGTAGTTACTTTAGACCCTTGAACCACTTGAGACTTGATACGAGTCTCCTCTGCAATCAGTTCATGAACCACAGAATCAACAGTAGGGAGGGGAGATCGATGAAGGATTGTTCCACGTAGGCCCTCAAAGTCAGAACGTAGTGCCATCAAAAACTGAACCAAGCGTTGCTCTTCCCGTCTAGCAATGTACGGCCCAAAACCTTTTAACTCTGCAGATTCAGTAAGTGCCAATTGATCCCACAAATCCGACATGGCAGCATAAAAATCTTGAATACTGAGGTCATGCTGTTGAAGAGCACGGATATCATACTCCAACTGGTACTGTTTAGCAAAATTAGACTGAGTGTACAGTCTTTCCAAATGATCCCAGACCTCCTTTGCTGTGTCATACTTAGCCAATTGCATACCAATTGACTGAGTTACAGAATTGTTGATCCAAGTGATAATCTTGGAGTTATTAGTTTCCCATAAGTCCACCAACAAATCAAAATTTTCAGTTGTATCATCGATAGGTCTTGGTTTTACTCCAGTGATATAACCCCACATATTCTTCCCACGAAGAAAATTCTTCATGACATAACTCCAATAGGCATAGTTCTTACCATCTAATTGAGTACGAATGGACTGGAGAGAATCATCCTTTCCAGTCATTGTAAACACAGCAACACACAAATAATTCAAAAAAAAAATAAAAAGATGCAAAACCCTAGGTTGAACAATTCCGAACGAACAACAATGGCAGCAAGCAAAAGAACGAAAGACGAACAATACCAGACAGCAAACGAAGACAGCAACGAATCAATCCAACGAAAACAACAAACGAATACAGCAGCACCTCAAAAAATAAAATTCGGGGCTCCGCCCCGAACCCCGGACGGGGGCGCGCTGCCCCCCCTACCCCCCAGCGAACTCACCGCGGAGTTCGATCCGCGCAGTAGGTGCCTGCTACAAAATCTTCAACCAACAAATCAAAGGACATGGATCGAACTAGCTTTGATACCATATTAATAGAACTTTATTGAAAGAAAGAAAGGCTAAGGTTTACAATTTAATCTGAAAAGCATAAAAACTGACTAAACCAAAAGTAGGCTATATATACATAGCCAATAACCTAAAGGTCCATAAACTAAAGGCCCAATAACATATGGGCTAACACTTCGATCCACTGGATAACATCTGGTTTTGGCTTATAGCCTTCTCCTCGGCTCCTTCCACCTTCTCTTTGATCTCATCTCTAAACTTTGTTAGCTTCTCCATTTCTTTCCTCACAATTTCAGTTTTTGATGAGAAACAGACAATATTGTCAATCTTAGGATAGATGCATTTAGAAACAAACTATCCCACCTCAACAACAAAGCCACCTACAGCATTAATAAAGTATTTCCATCGAAAAACTGTTGAAGCAAAGAAAGAAAAAAGTGCTTCTAATCAGAATACTAATGATGCTCTCAAAGATTATCAATTAAAGCTAAACTGAATACTTCTTTGTTTAAGGCACAACTTAAGGAAATCATTAATCAGTTTTATATTATTGTTTCGGAGCCTCTTCAATCTTGCTCAGAAGGGAGAAGAATGATTCCTTTTAGAACTACTATAAACTTTCGATAACCGTTCTTTTGCACTATAAACTAGAGATCTCTGGCTCGAGTTCCTTAATGGAGTAACTCCAAGTAGAAAACACTGTGCATATCGGATGGTTGAGATTAAAAAAGAAGAAGAATTTAACCTGTGATGAAGTGATAGATAAATAATTTGCACAGGAACTTTATATTTTATTTTCCTTCTTTATTAAAGCAGAATTCCATGAAAATCTTCATTTAGTTATTAACAGTTGTTGTGGAGCCTCTTCATTCTTGTTCAGGTAGGAGAAGAATGATTCCTTTTATTTTATTTTAATAAAAGTACTTTAGACAACCTTTATTTTTCCAACTATTTAATTGACATTAATGTATAGGAAGGAAAAGAAGAAAAGGAGTGTTGCCAGCAAGAGACTTTAATCGTTCCCTTTAATCGAGTGATCTTAAATTTTCCACGTGGAAAGCTGAAATTAAAGTGTTGTCAAGAAAAAGAAAGGGATCGTTCATTTTTAAACGGAGGGAGTATATTTCTTCCATTGCAGAAATGCTTGTGTTTTTAAAATTTCTGTTTTGATCATTTCATTTTAAACTTTTTTAATAGAATTATGTCATTATGTTTGTCTTCTCTGAAACGCAAACTTTAGATGTTGAACCAATCAGATTCAAATCTTTGGTTCCATTTCTGATTTGAATTAGCGTAAGATAGCATAAAGTCGTCTGCTCTAGTCCAAACGAAATGACAGAAACTGAGAAATTTTTTAAATACTTACATTAAATGTTAGCGATGATTTAAGTCCTTTCAAATTTATCCCTGCCTTAAGTTTATCTATCCAACTGGAAGAGCATATCAGATCTGAATGAAACGATGGCCTGCCTAACTCAAAGAACTTGACGTATGGCTTCATATTCAAATACTTGTTGAAAAGAACCGTATCAGTCTTTGACACTCATAGAACCATATCACCAACTGGAAGGGCGGCTATGCTTCATGACTCAAATAAGGAAAGAACCAATCACTTGGTATCAAATCTCATTCAATCTGCTGTCACATAATATGAATTTCATCAATCAAAATTTATTTCTTAAGAACCAAATCAGGAGATGTTAATTAATCTTCTGTTGCCTATTTTTATCTCTCGTGTGCTTTTGCAGAATAAATAGATTCTTATTGTAGTTCTGAAAGAAATAGAAAGCACTACAAAGTTTAAAAAGCATCTCCTTATGATGGATGCTACAAGCTCAGCAAAAGGAACTTTTCAGGACACTCTTGCATATCAGATAAATGGTACAGTTTTTCATTTTCATTACTTGACTGGGGAAGCTTTATTGTTCATCGTCAGTGCATCGACTAGTTTCCAAATTTGAATACAGAAGAAAGAAGAAACTACTTGGTCCCCTTTTCCATGTCAGCATGCTTGAAAATCACGAGCTTCACTTTCTCGTTTGGGACAAGGAATAAGGGATGATTAATACTGAGATTAATTTTAGGATGAGTTTATCCTATGTTTAGTTGGATAAAATCATAGATAACATCTCTCAAGATTTGTCCAACAATCTTGGAATAACTAGTGTCGGAATAACTTGTTCCCAACCAAACTATCTCGCCGTGATAGGTACATTTTTTGTGTGGGGTTGAATACTTGAAGTGTGTAATAGATACAAGGATCAATTGAAGTATGAAAAAGTTAAAGCAAACTTTAAGAGATTCTTTATGTCTTTGGTCTTTATCTTTAATTAGCTAAATATTGTCTTTGAAGCGTTCTTCGTTTCTAGTAATTTGAAATCCATAAATAGAACCATATATAAAATTTGCTACTAGGTGTGCATATATTCATATGAATTATGACAATTTTGTGCTCATAGGGCTTTAGTGTGGTAGTAGCGCACAACTTGGTTAAGGGTAAAGGGGAAGCTCAATATAATGCGTACATATTGAATATAGTAGCAACAAAATGGTATGACTCAAAACCAGGGAAACTCCAGTGCACAAGTTATGGCAACACTTATAATAGAACAAATGATCATCATACTTTAGAGACAAATTAAACAGGACCAATATCTCCTTTCCCCCTCTTTCTTTTGCTTTTCTGTTATTGGAACAAGAAAAAACAAAATTTAGGTCTGTTGAAGGCTATGCCACCCGTAGTCAAGCTTGAAGTTCACACCTTAATAACAAACCGAGAGCTAATCTTCAAGCTCTATGATACAAAACTTTTTATGTCCATGAAGTTCAGAATATGGACCAAAGAAATTCTTGTGTTGCTTCAGAAAAACAAAAAATACAGTCATGTCTCAAGAATAAAGTATTGCATTTCTTCTTTTCCTTTTTATATGTTTGTTAATTAAAGTAAATTGTATTTGCCTTAAGTTTTACTTATTCTATTTGCCTTCGTTTTTGCTACTTTTTACTTTGCTCTCAAAATTCTTCTATAAACAATGAAGAAAAAGTCAGTTTAATAATCATCTTTGAGAGCATCATATACATATATATATATTTTTTCAAAAGGTGGCAAAGCCACCAAAAATATTAAATTAATAAAGACATGTTTACATACACAAATGCTTAATAGGCCGAAGGTGCCTAAGAAGCCCAAAGATTAGGCCCAAAATAGCCTAACCCACTACAAAAATAGGCAACAATGTTCAGGAAAAAACAGAAGGGGAAAGTCACAAATTCTCAAAAAAGGAAAGGTTAAGGAACTGATCTTCCTCTCCGATGGATGGCAAATCGAGAATGGAGATGAGCCTAGCTTCAATGACGTCCAATTTGAGTGATCCCGGGCGTATAGCTACCCCTAGTTACAGATCTGTCATGGAAATAGAGTTCAAAGAGCTTGGATGGATTTCACATAAGACACCAACATGTCTCACAAGTGCCATGAAATCCAGTCCCATAGAAGTCTTCTTCGGCTCTCGGAAATACTTCCATCAGGATGCTATTTTAGAAGGTAAATATTTAACCCAAAATCACAGGAATTAGGAGTTGTTAAGTCTTTAAATTTTGAGTTATCAACTAATTGTCTTCTCCAACAGATTGAGCTTCAAATGAAGCTAATACCACTGTTTAGAAGAAGATTTCCTAGTTAATTCCTTATTCCTCAAAGACTATGAGCATCAATCATTAGCAGATATGCTTGAGAACCTAATTTAACTTGAATCCCTACATTTCTCAAATATAAACTGGGTCTTGAGCTGATAATTGGTTGTGGTCGTCAATGATGTTATTCCGAAATGAATTATGTGAAAATTCTGCATCTGACGTTGCAATTGTATTCCTTGTTTGTGGTGCTACTATGATTGCATTAGAATGGTTGTCTAACCGTGCCTTTGTGTTTGTGCCTGTGTACCTTCTGTTTTGACATCTCCGTATTCGAAGATTAGGAATCTGCCTTTTTTCCATGTTAATAATCCTTCTTCCCTCTGATGGACCTCCTGAAAATGATTAAAACTTTTGGTACCTCCAAAATGAACACCCGGGTTAGCAAAATAATCAGCAAGTTGATTCCCTTCTCTGTACACATGCTCCACCATCACTCCACCTCTACTTCTTAATTGATTAAAGCTCTTCACTTCCATAGCAATAGACCAAGGAATCTCCCAAATGCCGTATAACACATTCTTCATGATTAAGGAATCAGTCTCCATAATTACTGGAATAAAATGTCTATTAATACAAAGTTCTAAACCAGCTTTCAGGGCTTTTGCTTCAGCCAGCAGATTAGAACCATCAGGCAGCCTAATAGATTCTGCATAAAGGAATTTTCCTCAAGTGTCTCTGACACAAAATCCACTAGAGCTAGGTCCCGGATTCCCTTTTGCTACCCCATTAGTATTACACTTGTAGTAGCACTCTCCATAGAACAATCTTAGTTACAATAGCCGGAGTGTATTCCTCTAAGAACTTTACAAGATTAGGCCAGTGATACGGAATATTAGACATCCATGGATATCTACACCTAGTCATGAGACATACTTATCTATTAATCTCTCCTATAATCTTATGAAAGGACATCTTTTCTCCATGCTTATGGGCATTTCCTCTTTCACAATTGCCAAATAATAAGAGCACGCATTGCTTGTAGAATTGGCTTTAGCTTTGGAGAAGAATCCAACTTCCACCATTTATCCAAAACAACCTCTAACTGAAAACCAGAAATTTGAAATCCAACAGCATTGGCACATGTCTGCCAAACCTTTTTAGCAAAAGGTGATGAAATGAAGACATGATTAATGGTTTCAAGCCAAGAAATGTTGCAACAGTGGCACCAAGCTTCCTCTAATACCTTTATTTTAACAAGAATTTCACCAATTGGGACCCTTTGTTTCAACAATCTCCAAAGAAAAAAGACACCTTTAAAGGAAGATGTAAGGGGACAAAGTATATGTTTCATTTTTTTGTCTCACTTCCTCCCAAGCACTGCTAACAGTAAATTTTTCAAACAGTGAATATCATCCACCAAGGCCTATCCCATTCTTCAGTAATCTCCAAACGGTGAATATCATTGTGGATCTGATCAGTTATTTCTTAAGGGAATAATTCATGTATTCTACCAATATTCCAGGTTCCATTCTCCATGAGTTCATTAACCTCCTCTACAGAAACATCCAGTGATAAGATGGGGGAATCACATAATGTAAAGCACCCAATTTTGTCCAATTATTATACCATCCACTTGAATGCCCACATTTAGGTTCCCACCAAAATCTTCCCTAGCTTCAAGCATGTATTTCCAGAGGTGTGAACCTCCCTTCCAACTACTACTTGAGGCCTAACCTCTTGCAGTATTTATTCCACATAAAATTGGTCCACATGGATTTTGTAGTCTTGAAATTCCACCACAACTTAGCAAATAGTGCTTTAGATACATCAAACAATGATCTAAAGCCAAGGCCGCCTTCTTCCTTTGGAAAACACATCATGGTCCGAGAAACCCAATGTTTGTGCCTACACCCTTCATTGTTACTCCAAAAAAAACTTGCAAACAACTTATGAAGATCATGAATAACACATTTAGGAGGACTGATAGCTGATAGTAAATAAATAGGAAGATTTTGTAACACATTATTAATCAGTATAGCCTTACCAACATAAGATAGAAGCTTTCCCTTTCAGGCTTGAAGTTTGTTCTTCACCTTGTTGATGAGATCTGAGAAATGAGACTTCCTCTTCCTTGCATGATCAATAGGACACCCCAAATAAGTAAAAGGAAATTTTCCTTTATTAAAACCAGTAATCTCCTCAACCTGTTGGCTGATTGTGCCATTGGTCTTGTGATACTCATAAAAGAAACTCTTGTCCTTGTTGATTTTCTGGCCAGATCGTCTTTCATTGCCCCCCAATATGTTCATAATCATATGCAAAGATAGTTTATCAGCAGAGGAGAAAATAATGGTGTCATCAGCATAAGGCTAGATGGTTAAGAGAAGAGCTCCATTTTGGCATACCATAACCTTTGAAATCATCATTAAGGAATAGAGAATTCAAGCCTCTAGATAGTGCCTCTACAGTAATAATGAACAAGGTTGGAGAAAGAGGATCCCCTTGTTTCACACCCCTACTAGAGTGGAAAATTTTTTGAAGCCTGTCCATTAATCAACACTAAGTACCAATTGTTGGACAACAATCTCCAAATCTTATCCACAAAACAGTTGTTAAAACCCATCTTCTGAAGAACTTTTAATAAAAATTGTCAAGACACTGTCATATGCTTTTGCCATATCAAGCTCTTAATTACTACATTGGCAGGATTGCCTCTTTTTCTGATATCAGTGATTATCTGAGCAAGTAAAACATTCTCTGAAATGTTTCTCCCTTTAACAAAACCAGATTAGTTTTGAGATATAATTAAAGTAAGGAATTCCTCAATCCTATTATGAATAATTCTAGAAATTACCTTATTCAAGAAGTTACTCAAACTAATAGGTCTCATGTCTGTGAAGGAAGATACTCTTTCCTTTTTAGGCAATAAAACCAAATTAGTATGAGTAATTGACTTAGGTAAAGTATAACTTGAGAAGAATGATCTCACTATCTCAAACACATCAGCAGCAACTATGTCCCAACACTTCTGAAAAAAGAGTCCACTAAGACCATCCGGACTGCTAGCACTATCCCCATTTAATTCGAATGCCATTTTCTTCACTTCATCCATTGATGGACAAGAATTTAACTTACTGGTTATCATTATCGATAATAATCTCTATAATCCACTGAAGAAGATTCATATCAGATGAGTCCACTGATGCTGAAAATTGATTTTGAAAGAATAAGAGAGCCTCCTTTGCCAGCAGTTTATTACCCTCAACCCATTCACCATCAGCTTTTTGGATTCTGTTAATAGCTAGCCTCTTCCTCCTACCATTTACAAGATTGTGGAAAAATCTTGTATTTCTATCACCTTCAGAAAACCATTCAATCCCTGCTTTTTATCTCCAATATTCCTCTTCATAATGCAAATATTGCTTCATTTCTGCCTGTGTCTCTTGAAGAACAACCCTGTTTGAACAAGTAGGAAATTCTTCAAATAATTTCTCTTTAATTCTCACGATGTCCTCCAAGATAACCAATTGCTTAAAAATATCACCAAAACAAGCTCTACTCCAATTAGACAGAGCCAACTTTGTTTTTTTCATCTTCTATTTAAATTGAATAAATATGTCAGCATTTGTGCTAGCTATTCAATTTTCTCTAACCACTTTCATAAACTCCTCTTTTTCAGTCCAGAACTTGAGAAATTTAAAAGGTCTAGATGTCTGTGGAGCATGTGCCCCACAAGAGAGAAGAAGGGGTGCATGATCAGAACCAGTTCTAGACAGATGTTCAACTTCTAACATACCAAAACAATTTTGAAACTCTTGGTTGCTAGCTAACCATTCTGTCAAGTCTCTTGAATATGCATTGTTGATCAGCCCTACCATTCCACCAAGTATAGGGGCTACTCTTGAAGTGAATGTCAAATAATTCAGAAGAATTAAGACAAAAATAAAAATCTTCATATTCCGAGAAATGAATAGGAAGTCCACCAATTTCTCCTCTTCATTCAAAATAACATTGAAATCACCTCCCACCAGCCATGGATGTCTCATATTATTGGATAAATAGTATATATCATCCCATAAATCCACTCTTTCTAAAGCATCACACTTGGCATATACCAAAGTGACAATAAAAAATTTACCACTTTCCAGAAATTCTTACTTCAAGGATATCTGTTGGTCTTAATCAATTAGCACCTCCACATTAATCCATCCTTAATAAAAACCCAAATCTTCCCATTTTGATTATAATTAGCATAGTGCATACCAAATCTCCTTTTGTACTTTTGAATATGTCTTGCCTGTTGAAATGGCTCCAATAATGCAATAAGAGAGAATTTATGGTGTTTATGTAACATCTGAACTCTATGAAAGGCCTATTGTGATTTGACAGACCTAATGTTCCAAACAAGTGTTTTAAACATATTTAGAGCTAGGTTTCACACCCCTTTTTGATGGAATCCTAGATGGTCGCAAACTTTTACTTCCTTTTCTCTTACCTTTTTTGCTTTTGGCTTGAGCTTTTGGGGACACATCTGCATTTTTCAAAGCTTGATCCATAATCAGATTACTATCCCTTTCTTCCTTATCTTCAATACGCTTCTCACTGTGTTCTTCATCCTCATAAAGCTTTTTCTCTTGAATCTGATTAGTAATTGTGTCATGCAGGAGCTTGGTTAGAGATGACATGCTATAGGACCTAATTGGCAGAGCATTAGATACTATAGCGAAAGAGTGATCCTGTTGTTGAACTGCAAGCAGCTGATTGATGTCCTCATATTGCTCCAAGGTGTCACGTACTATATAATACTGTAATCAAAACACATTTTTTTTCTTTACCTTAAGAATTATTCAATGGATATATTTTTTAATACTGTAGGTGGCTTTGTTGTTGAGGTGGGAAAGTTTGTAGCTAAATGCATCTATCCTAAGAATGAAAATATTATCCGTGTCTCGACAAAAATTGAAAATCTAAGGGAGGAAATGGAGAAGATAACAAAGTCTAGAGATGATATCGAAGGAAAGGTGAAAGTAGTTGAGGGAGAAGGCTATAAACCAAAAACAGATGTTGTCAAGTGGATCGAAGATGTTCAGAAGCTGGAGAATGAATGGGAAGCTATGCAAGAAAGCATTAATGCGGCAAAGATGCTTACATATAAATGTTGTCCAACATGCAGCCTTCGCTCGGAAGTCTCCACCCAAGCACAAAATATCCGAGATCAACTTTGCGGTCTTAAACAGGTCGCTGAAAGCTTTAGATCCAATTTGGTTGTAGAAAAATACCTGGTGAAAAAAGTTGAGTTCATCCCGGGACCATTGATTGAAGACCAGTTAACAGCTACAAGGAATCTCAACAAACTCCTATGACTATTGGAAGAAGATAAGGTAATGTTTGAATTAATCCAAGATTTAATGCTAAATATTTTACGAATTGATAGCTGGTAATTTCATTAACTCCTGTCTAATTAGATTTTATAGTCTAAATGTTCTTTTCACAAAAGTAGATTTGTTTTTTCCTATTATAAATGGGTGGCTCTACCTCCTTTCTTATGGATGTTAAGTACAGATTAATGTAATAACTTAGTATTACATGCCTCACATGTATTTAACACAAACCAGTTTCTCATACATGCGTTGCATTTACATGTCAAATTATGATTTTGTTAAATAATTCTCCCTCGGTCCCAATTTCTGTGAATGTATTTAATTGGCACGGAATTTAAAAGAAAAATAAAGACTTTTGAAACTTGATTTAAAATAAGCCATAAATTTTTTGTTGTTATAAATTATTTCATAAAGGGTAAAATGAGAAATAAATTAAAGGCTCAAATATGTCATCGAACAATTAAAAATGGTTCATCTATGTTATTGTTATAAGCTTGGCTCATTTATGTCAACCCTTTGAAAGTTTGGTTCATCTATGTCACTGCTATTACAGAAAGGTTCATTCGTGTCATTATTTTGTAACGATGACTTTACAACACCATTTGTCCATGTGTCTCTTATCAGAGGTCCTTGTCACCAAATCCAAATCAATTAGTAGCATTATTTAAAGGTATACACAAAAAGGCTGAGACATACTCGAACTTTAGGAGGGTCCTATTATCCCCTGTACTAATTAAAATTGTATTTTTGACAATCTTACTGCCTACGTGGCACACACGTATGCCTACGCGGACCCTTCAGTGTGTTGTGCCACGTATGTGTTAGACACTAACGTTGTCAAAAATATGGTTTTAATTAGTCCAGGGGTAATAGGACTCTCCTAAAGTTCAGGTATATCTCAGCCTTTTCGTGTAAAGTTCAAGGTGGAAATAGAACATTTTATCTTATTTAAAATCAAAATTAAAAATCAGATTCACTAAAATAACATTTGATCCACACCGTTAAAATAAAAATTGAGCTCATTAAAAGTAAAAATTGAACTCAATAAAAATAAAATTCAGACCCATTAATTGCGTCGAGTTTTAATTTAGTGGGTTCAATTTTTATTTTGGTTCAAGTAATATTGATTGATTTGGATTGGGTGACGTGTACTTCTAATAAGTGTCCATGTGTAAAAAATAATTTTGCAAAACCACCATTGCAAACTAATAACGCGAATGAACGTTTTTGTAATAATAGTGACATAGATGAGTCAAATTTTTAAAGGTGCTAATATAGATGAGCCAAACTTATAATGGATGATACAGATGAGTCATCGCTTCTTTTCTTCCTTTTTCAAAGCTTGATTTTAAAATTCGACTTACTGTAAACATGAAATATTTCGAGTGAATAATATATAAAGAGACTAGAAACATTTAGAGGAGCTCATATATAAAATTTGGGATTATTTAGAGAAATTTGAGTTGGTTGGATTGAAAAAAAAAAAGAAGAGAAAATGCTCTATTACCACCTTGAACTATACACAAAAAGGTTGAGACACACCCAAACTTTAAGAGGGTCCTATTACTTGACTAATTTAAACCATATGTTTGACAACCTTAGTGTCTATGTGGCACAACACACTAAAGGGTCCACGTAGGCACACGTGTGTGCCACGTAGACACTAAGGTTGTCAAAGATACGGTTTTAATTAGTCCAGGGGTAATAGGACCCTCCTAAAGTTAGGGTGTATCTCAGTTTTTTTGCGTATAATTCAAGGTGGTAATAGAGCATTTTCCCAAAAAAAAATGTAAAATATTCTATAAACAGTTGTTACAAATGTATACAATATTCTATTCATACAATATCACAACATAATATATATTGTACCACACACCCTTGTGGTAGGCCCTTCCTAGGAACCTGCATATAGCGGGAGCTTCAGTGCACCAAATTGCCCTTTTTTACTACATAATATATACTGAGTGATCAAAGCCTCTTCAGTCCTTGTTTCTCAAATTTTCTAATTTCTTTTATATGATTATTATTGTTGCATCTTTCACTTGTGTGTATGTAAATTATTTTTTAAAGTATTTGAATCCTTTCAGGTATTAATCATAGGTGTGTGGGGAGCAGGAGGAGTTGGGAAAACAACATTGGTGACTAATCTGAACAATGAGCTCCTAAAGACCGGTGTGCTAAGTCGTAAACTATCTTTTGGTGTTGTGATATGGGTCACCGTGCCCAAACCGCCAATAGAAATAAGAAGGGTTCAAGCACAAATTGCCAGCAGATTAAACATAAAGATGGATAGCGAGGGAAGTGATTGAAGCATTTCAAGCAAAATTGTGAAAGGCTCGAGAAAGAAACGAGTTTTCTTCTCATACTAGATGATGTTTGGGAACCTATAAACTTGGATGATTTAGGTGTGCCGCAAGAAGCAAGGTAATTATAACTTCTCATTTTTTGAGTGATTGTAGACAAATGAAAACAGATGTCAAAATGAAGGTATACACATTGGACGAGGATGAATCTTGGCAACTATTTGCCAAAAATGTGGGAGATATTGTCAACCTGGCACAGAATCATCCATTGGCAAAGGAAATTGCAAGAGAGTGTGATGGTTTACCTTTAGCAATCATTGTTATTGGATCATCCATGAGAGGGCAGACAAGGGTCGAGCTCTGAGAAGATGCTTTGAAATCACTTAGAATGTCCGAACCTCATAGCAAAGTTGTAGAAGATACGGTTTACAAGGTAATCAGGTGGAGTTTTGATTCTTTTGGATCTCAGGATATTGTATCATCCTCGGAGCAAAGAAGACAACATGTGAACAAGAAGAGAGGTGACATTCAAAGATGTTTCTTGTATTGCTCCTTATATCCATCGGCTATTTCAACAGATGATATCATACATTGCTAGTGGGTAGAGGAGTTCCTTGGTGAACATGACACATATGAAGAAGCGTACAATAGGGGAATCACAATGATCGAGAGATTAAAGGATGCCTGCTTGCTAGAATCCCATGGGATGGATTCTGCAAAGATAAACGATGAGGTTCGTGATGTTACTAGATGGATAGCTAATTACTTTGGGGATGAACACAATCCTGTTTTTGAAGCTGGAATTGGATTGACTGAGATATCGCATATTAAAGTATCTGCATCTGTCAAAAAAATATCTTTCGCAAGCAGCAATATCTCTTGTCTACCTGATAACTTCATGGAATGCCCAGAGACAACAACTTTACTATTGCAAGGTAATCATCACCTTTGGGAAATTCCCCATGAATTCTTTTTGGCATTTCCAGCCCTAATAGTTCTGAATTTGAGCCAAACAAGTATTAGAGCATCGCCTTCTTCCATCAATTGTTTATATCAACTGCGTGCTCTAATACTAAAAAATTCCTCCAATTTGAATGAGTTACCACCTATTGGTAATCTTTGCAATTTACATTTGGTCGATTGTGATAAGACATCATTACATTATCTGCCCCAAGGAATTGAGAAATTGACAAATCTGAGGCTATTGAATCTGCCTGAAGCTTATTTGAAGGAGATCATTTGCCAGGGATTTTTCCTCAAATTTGCTAGCATTGAAATGTTAAATATGAAGGGCATCTGTGTTGGATCAACTTTTTTAGATGAGAGGATCACCAATGTGGTGGAGGGAACTGGAGTGGGATGACGACAACTTCAAGTCAAATTTAGAGAATTGCTTCCACTGATCATAGTTAAAGTTGCTTCCGTTGCATTTTCTCAGGTAATGTGCTAATAAACTTTCAGATTTTTCAATGCTTTAATATTGTCCTCTAGCATCCTTTTTTTAGAAATAATTTCGATTGATCCCTTTTTTTTTTCTTATTTTCAAAAGGATTTAATAGCTTTAATGTTTTGGATTAAATGCATGCTCAAACTATTTAACAAGAAAGATGTGTTCAATATGAAGGAAAATGATTTTAAGAAAATGAGGAGACAGTGTCTCAAATGGTCACTCAATTTTGTTTTATAACCCAATATTCGTTGGATTTTGTTGAGATTCCTTGTTGCTGCAGATTGGCCTTCTATTGATGGTCCGGGTATGAACTCAACTTTTTTCATCTGGTAATTTTCTACCACTAAATTGGATCCCAAGTTTTCTCCAGCCGCTACAACCTGCACAGTTGATCTCGGATGTTCTGTGATTGCGTGGAGATTTCTGAGTGAAGGCTGCATTTTGGACAGCATTTATATGAAAGCGTCTTACCCGCTGCAATGATTTCTGGCATAGATTCCCATTTTTTCTCCAGCTCGTGAACATCTTCGATCCACTTGATAACATCTGGTTTTGGTTTATAGCCTTCTCCCTCAGCTACCTCCACCTTTCCTTTGATATCAGCTCTTAGACTTTTTTATCTTCTCATTTCCTTAGATTTTCAATTTTTGAAGAGAAACGGACAATATTTTCAACCTTAGGATAGATGCATTTAGATACAAACTTTCTCACCTCAACAACAAAGCCACCTACAGCATTAATAAAGTATTTCCATTGAATAATTCTTAAGGTAAAGAATTATATATGATGATCTTAAAGATTATTATTAAACTGATTTTTTTCTTCATTATTTATATAAGAATTTTGAGAGCAAAGTAAAAAGTAGTAAAAAAGAAGGCAAATAGAATAAGTAAAACTGAAGGCAAATACAATTTACTTTAATTAACAAAGCCAACATATAGGAAGCTTAGGAAAAGAAGAAATGAAATACTTTATCCTTGAGACATGATTGTATTTTTTGTTTTTCTGAAGTAACAAAAGAATCTATTTGGTCCATATTCTGAACTTCATGGACATAAAAAAGTTTTGTATCATAGAGCTTGAAGATTAGCTCTTGACTTGTTGGTAAGGTGAGAACTTCAAGGCGGCCTACAGGTGGCATAGCCTTCAACAGACCTAGAATTTTATTTTTTCTTGTTCCAATAGCAGAAAAGCAAAAGAAATAGGGGGAAAAGAGATATTGTCCTGTTTAATTTGTCTCTAAGGTATGATCATCATTTGTTCTATTATAAGGGTTGCCATATCTTGTGCACTGTAGTTCCCCTGGTTTTGAGTCATACCATTTTTTTTGCTACTATATTCAATACGTATACATTATAACGACTTCAACTGACACCAAAATCCTCGAGCATCAATGGCACACCATCTGAAGCTTAGTGGATAATGAGCTTCCCTTTTACCCTTAACCAAGTTGTGCGCTACTACTACACTAACACCCTATGAGCCCAAAATTTTTATAAGGGAAAAGGCTCAAATATGTCATCAAACTTTAAGAAATGGCTCATCTGTGCTATCCGTTTAAAGTTTGACTTACTCATTTCATTGTCAGTACAAAAAGGGTTCATTCATGCCATTTTTTTTTAACAGTCTGGTTTGGTGTTTTTTTGCAAAACCATTTTGTACACGTGGCCAATAATGATTGGTCCATGTCATTAATTAAATCAGCCAAAAAAATTTTAAAAATCCTCATACAAAAATATCAACTTCTCTGGCCAGAATACAATTACATTAAACTTTCTATGTATTTGTAGAGAGATTGTTCATGTAAGAGGTAACTGATCTTTCTAGAGTATGGGAAAAACGATGTTTGATTTCAATTATCATTCAACTAAGTATTAAATCAAAGTTTAGATAAGCTTCTAACTTGTTTATGGGCAGTGTAGGTAGTTCATCGATTTTCAATTTCTTCGGAGTTGTCGAACACAATTCTGCAAATCTCAAGACTAATTAAAACAAACAAACATCAATTGTTTCAAACAACGAATCAATTAGTTACAAAATACAATTTTTCAAAATTTTCAAAAAGTGTATTTGAAGCAGTAAGGAAAAATCAGAAGAATTCTATGGTCGGTGAAATTAAAAAGGAAGAATTAAAGAATATTTCAGCAAAATCAAATTAAACCTGAACTTGAAGAATCAAATGTATTAGAAATTTGTGAGTCGTGGAAACCATAGTTTTGATTTCACCTTTTAGAAGAAATTTTTAGATTTTATCTTTGGCTTATTTAATGACGTGGGCGAATCATTGTTGGCTACGTGTACAAAATGATTTTGCAAAAAACTACCAAACCAAGTTGTTAAAAAAATGGCATGAATGACTTTTTTTATGACGACAATGGCATGAATGGGCCAAACTTTAAACGAATGACATAAATGAGTCTTTCTCAAAGTTTGATGGCATATTTGAGCCCTTTTTTCAAGTTAATTTGACTAATGTTAGAAGCAAAATTGAATTGGATTAATTTAATATCTTAAATTAAAAAATAGATATTCAAAAACTATAGAATAAATAGTTTTAGGGGTCGTTTGGTAGAGTGTATTGAAAAATATAATGCATGCATTAGCCATTAGTTAATGTGTACTATTAGTACCTTATTTGGTAAGGCAAGCATTAATTATACATTGAAGTGTGTATTAGTAATACACATCATTTTCTATGTATTAGTAATACAGAGAGTTTTAACGCATGCATTAACTTATTAAAATGACCTTCATACCCCTCACGTTCCCTCTCAAAATATTTTATAATTTTTTTTCCGCCATTTTAATTTTCAAGAGTGAATCTTCTCAAAACTTTTCACAAGTTCTTTTTCCACCATTTTAATTTACAACAATGAATAATTGATTTAAATAACCGCAACATATTTTTTCTTTGCTTCGAGGATCTTTAAAAAGATTTTAAAAAAAAATAATTTTGAGACTTTCTTAATTTTACATTTTGTATTTTATTTTTGTTTCAACTATGTTAATCCGTCGGCATAACATTTCATGAGTGAAGACGAAGGTCTTGCAATTAATCCTAAATCTCTATATACTAGTTCAACAATACTAATTATGTTTGAGATGGCAAAAGAACTTTGTTGCAAAAAAAATGTGCAAAGTCAAAGAAAGATATTTTTATAAACAAACACTTCTTTTATAGAAATTGTGTAAGATATATGATTTCTTATACATCAAACCAAACAATGTATAAGAAATAATATATGCACAAATAATATCAGCATTACTTATTCAAACATTATTAATACACAATATTTTGCATTATTCTTACTAGTTACAATTCTACTCATATTAATATGATAAAAAAATATTAAAAAAAAAATGTCAGTTAAAGTTCATGCAGTTTAACGCTCGAAAAGCGAAGCGTGACCAGTAAAGTGAACGGGGGAGTATTCACTTTTCCATTAATAATCCATAAAAAAATATATATATAAATAAATATTTTCTCTATTCCTAAGTCAGTGATATTTTTAGCTCAGACACACCCTTTAAAATATTACTCATTTCTATTAAAAATAAATGACGCAATTTTACTAACTTATCCGTAATAATTATATTGAGAAAAAAAATGAAACACATATACTTAATATCCAATGTACAATTAATTAGACTTTAACATTTCATAGGATTATATCGATCATGCATGCAACTTCAACATACAGATGTATATTGTATTGTTTACAAAATGGAGGAACTAAAAAAACGAGGAAAACAAATAATTAATTAGCCGTTAAAGGGAGAGTAATAGTAATATAGAAATATAAACACACGAAATATTACTTAATTAATTGGTTATCATAACCAACAAAAATCCCTGACGTTTTCGCATATTTCCATCGTCAAAATATATCTTCCCAGTCTTCTGAAAAACAATTCTATGTCAATAAGCTATCGGATCCAGCATTATAACTGAGTCCTACTCGTCTTCGTAATTTTAGCTCTTTGCTACTCTATTCAAACCCCATGAACATTTCCTCATAAAATTTTTTTAACATAATAAAAATGTAATATCCATATTAGACTTAATTTAGTTCAGTTTCTAATGCTTGCATAAGAGACTTAGAACCTCAAAATTTAGCTAAGTGTTGAAGACTTAGCCTTATTTTGACTTCTTAACATCGAGGATTTTTACGTCGACCTTCGGGGCTCCGAGACGATGGTTTTTGAGTTGATTCATGTTCAGGAGTGTAAGGAGCATGTCTCGGAAAAGTTTCGAAATTTTCGTACGAGGTTTGGGTCGTGTTTGGATTTCGATTCCAGCAGCTCAACGCAATTCCACCGCGCTGCGCTGGGTATAGCGATGAACAAGTCACCGCGTCGTGCCAAGCCCCTAAATGGCATTCCAGTTGTGACTTTAATCTCCAAAGGGGTAATTAAGTCATTTACCCTCACTCCAAGTCGTAAAAACTGAAGATTAGACGTCGGTTTAAGCATTATACACTCATCCTTCATCAAATTTCTCTCCAAGAAACCCTAACCTAATCCCAAGAAATCTAAAACTCGATTACATCCTCTTCAAGACAATCAAGAACCTAAGTTTCCAAATCCAAGAAATTTAAGAAAAACCTTCAAGAACATCTTTAAGAGTTCAAAGTCAAGTTTCTACATCAAATTAAGCCCAATAAGGTATGTGGGGTTATGAATAAGGATACTCTTTCATCCTTGCGCCCAAAACTTGTTTTTAAGTTAAGATTTCATGAATTGCAAACTAAGGTTCATACCCAAATCATCTTGTTTTGAGTTTTTGAATTTATGAGTTTATAAGTGATTTAAGTATAAAAGTGCATGTTTATCTTACCTATTTATGCTTTGGCTTGAAGATTTATATCATAAATTGCACTTCTTTTTAGTGATTTGATATTGTGGAATGATTTCAAGATGATTGTTGAGAATGAAGCTCTATTGAAAAACTCTTAAAAGTTTAAGTACATATGTTTTAGGCTTCAAGCATGAGTTTTGAGATTTCAAGAAGATTATGATCTTAAGCCTCTTTGATAATTGTTTACGAAGATTTAAAGAAAGAATTGATCTTTTGATCCTTAGCTAAGAGATGGAATCCATATTTATTTATCTTGATTACAGTTTAAAGCAAAGAAAAGCATAACTGGTTTTCATTATAAACTCTTATGCTATTTTTAGGTGGATTTCCTAAAGTTTGAGAATATAATTATGGGAGTCGTATTTAGCATTGAGTTGGGTATGAGGTCCTATTCCGATGGCAAGGGTACGACAGCTTTCCCAGTGTGAGCTCTCCCATCCATGGGTAAAATGCTGGACTCCATGATAGCTCACATGGTGTATATCGGTTAGAAGAACCTCCCTCAATAAAAATAAAAGTAAAGCTTTTAAAAACTAAGTGTCATGGCTCACAAAGTTCATACTTATGCTTCATCACTCATGTTTATAATTTTACAGCTTTGTTTTATTCTAGCTTAAGGTGAGTCATTTACACTTAGCATGCATTCTTTACAAGTTTATATGAATATTGAGTGGTTGTTTTACTTATGTATTCACCCCCACATACTCAGTACATTCCAGAAGTACTGATCCACATATATGTCTATCTGCTACATTGTCTTATAATGTTGGTCCAGTTGCTCAGTTCCAGCAGTGAGATTGATTCGAGCATCACCACTTACATCCCAACTCTTGGTGAGTCCTCATAGTTCAAGGGCCTATCCTATCAGATTTATTTTTAATGGAGTATTCTAGTTATTTGATTTTAGTTTGAGTTGGGTCAGCTAGGGCTTTTCCCAGTAGCTCTTTAGTTAGAAGTAGAGGCTTGTTCGGTTGTTTTCCATTTTAGATTTCAAAAGTGGTCGTTTTCCAAATTTCTATGTTTGACACTTACAGTTAAGATGTTAAATTCAGTTATTTCGAGATTTCATTTGTCAAGTTTATCCTTTTTATAAGTTTCAAAGTTATTAGAAGGCTTTAAGGATTAGCTTGGGCTACTTGTAGTCTTGAGCACTGTGTGCTGTCTAAAGTGTATTTTCGGGGCGTTACAAAAAACTACCAAATTCTCTTCCGCTCACGACCCCGACGCCACCAGACTACCCAATTGACAACCTTTTAAATCAAAAAATATAAAATTTTCATAGTATACATCCTTCAAGGACAATCGAAATGCTTGATAAATAAATCCTAGAAATGTCAAAGTCTGTCAGATTTATCTCCAGATACATTGGGAGGGTTTTCGGCGACAGCATCAGTCATGTTCACATTTTTTATCGCCCAAAATTGTTTGATGCTTGATGTTAATTCATCTCAATAAAATTAGTGGTTTAAAGTCAAATTTTAATAAAAGGTTAATATATATACATATCAACAAAAAGGCCTTTTTTGTTTCATGAGTACTATTTTTTTTTAATGTAGCTAGTGTTCTTAAAAAACATAAAGCTTCTAGTTTCACATAGTAAAAATATTGATGGTCATTTATTTGCAACACATCACCTTGAATGTTGTTGCAAAAACTTTATTTATTAATATGAAGACTTGAGTTGTTTAACTCAAAGTTCAAATATATTTTTGATGAAATGAGATAGTTTTTTTTCTTTCTTATTTTCTCTTTTAATTTAAATGTTGTATCTTTTTTTAAAATATAATCTTCAATGATGTTTTAAGTAAAATTAAAATCATAAAATTTATTAGTTAGATTTTTTGAGGCCTTAATATTTGGAAAAAGGATGTGGGCTGGCCACTTTGAAAAACATGACCCACAATTTGTAAATGTGGACAACTGTAGCCAGTCAGCCAATTTATTTTCCTCTTTGAGCCATTGACTCAGTCGGTCACATGCAGTTTCTATATCCAATTGATACACTTTTATACCATAATGATACATTGTTATACTACATTGATACACTTTGTTACTACATTGATACACTTTAATACTATATCGATACACTTTTATACCACGTTGATACAGTATATATACCACATAAATACACTTTTACAGAGAAAATTCTCAAGCTCTTCTTCTATTTATTCTCTCTCTCCTAATTTCCATCTCTTTCCCACAAATATCAAGAGATCACAACAACTCATCAATGGTAGTTTTAGTCCTAATGCAAGAATTCGCTACGAAGCAGCAAACTTGGAAGGAACAAAAATAACCCCAATACATTCAGAAAAACAAAAAATCGATATGAAATGATTAATTTGACAACATGGTTGTTGCATCAGGAACAAACAGGCGGTATAGATGCGATATTAGTTATAGCTTTTTCAAGCCTATCACTAGCCTGCAAGCAAATCGCTTCACTTTTTCAAAAGTCCAGTATTGTTAACATTACTGGAACTAAAGGCACTATTAATATCCAAGGTTAAGATCAGAAGATACTTGATGTTATATCCAACGACATTTGTTACTTCTTCACCTTCCAACAATTAGATTATTGTGAAATTTAGTGCAATGATCAATAAAAACACAACCTTTTGAGTGTTGTAGTTGTTCTACAATTGTCTAAGAATAAATGGGAGGACGGAGATTATTGCATTAGAGGAAGAAAATGTACTTGTGGCAGTTTTACCAAATGGCTAGAAATGGGGTTTTGAAATTCCTTGGTGATACAATAAAACCAAGGAACTCACGAAATGACTTAAAATAGTCCACAAACACACTCCAAAACAGTCCACAAATCACTAAGATCCTTGGACCGATTGGAGACCTCTCTCGGATTCACAATACAACATAAAAATGAGAAGATAACAAGGTGTTTGACACCTATTTCAGCCAACCCAAACTAGATTAACAACACATAAAATGAAGAATAAGAAGACAACAATTTCGGCCAACAAGAACAAACACCAAGAGTAGAGAACAAGAACAACACAACAAGTTTGCAAGAATAAAAAGGATAGACAGTGAGACAAAGATTATTACAAGATTAAGAACCAAATGTATTTTAAAACTAACCCCTAATGAATGTAATAATCAACACCACACTCTTACGGTGACCGCCAAGATTAAGAACCAAATGTATTTCAAAACTAACCCCTAATGAATGTAATAATCAACACCACACTCTTACGGTGACCGCCAAGGTAACCAACGCACCTCAAGATCCATCATTTCCAAGAAAAGGTCAATACTAGCTTTTCCAATCCCTAAAATACAATGGCTATTCCAAGCCCTAACTAAGACTACACTAAGGTGTTCTACTCTCAAAGAGAGGACTTTCAGTGTTTCAATATTTCATCCTTCATAAAACTCATGAGAGATGACCTAACAAGTCCTACTTATAGTATATTACAAAAAAAGGCAAAAAATACTACACTACCCTTAATGACCAAAGGTGGCCTTGGTGTGTTAGAAAACAATATGAATTGTCCAAAATGTACTTAAGAACAAGTGAACAAAATGACCTTAATGAAGGGAACCAAAATCGTGAACCAAAAAAGGTGGTCCGAACCCGAGAGTCCTTATGTCTTCAAGGCTCCAAGCAATCTTCCACACTCGGGTTTGTTCAATGGTTGGCTCAAAACATCCCTTTCAAGTATGATCCTGTGCCCTCCATACAACCAAAGCTTGATTCTTTACATAGTGTCTTTGAATGATGTCATCGAAAGCTAAGGCGGCTATTATTCTTATATCATCCTTACCTTCTTGAAAAAGATTCGACCTCGAATTCGAACCTTGTAAAAATAGAGAAAAGACAAATAAGCATAACATCCTCATGGCATGAGGGTTAGGGTTAGCACAATAATAAATATCATCATGACAAGGTGGCACGTACTTGAAGTATAACCAAAGATCATTTAAAGACAATATTAAAAAATCAATTAAAGATATGCAAAAGATTTAGTTAAGGGATTCACCAAGAGTGACACTTTGCTTGTCATATAGGCCAAGCAACAAGTTGGGTGCACCAACATCACCATTTCCATACTTAGAACCGCGGTCAAACGGGAAGAGTGGCCATAGATAAGGGTCTAGACAACACTCCCCTTTCCCGTGATCTCCACCCAAACTAAACGACATAATCTCTGCATTAGCATACATATCATCCAAAGCAAATAGAGAGTAGAGAAAGGTATCACTTAAGTCGAATTTTACTAAGGCTCCCTCATGTTTGTACTCACTACTATTTTCACAATCATCACCATGAGTATTCTCAACAATAAAGTCAAACAAAGTAGAAGAAGAAGTAGCTTCCAAGACTACACATTCCTTACCTTTAAGAGTACTCTCATCTTCCAAAAAGAGATTTCCATCTTTAGGAAGAATGTTGTCACACCATAGTGGGTTAGCATATAGTCTATAGCCTCCAAAGTAATCAATAGCATCATTTTCACCACTAGTCTCAATAGGAGTGTTTAAATCATCTTAAAACAAGGAGTTATAACTAAAGAGAGAAATAGTTATCTCATGGGCATATTTAGAACAAGTAAATTCTTTACTATCTAAAAGACAATTACCAAGTTTCAAAGAGGCTTCAAGCACAAGATCATCCCAATAAAGGCTCTCGAGTTCACTCCTGTCCTGTTGACCAACATTTTCAAATACTTCACTCACTTGAATTCTATTAATCACATCACACACATACTCAAGTGATGGATAATTTTCACAAGTAAGTTGATCAACACCAATTACACAAGGATATGTACTTTCATTCAACATATAGGCTTCAACACTAGGTGGACATAAATTAATCTTACAAGAAGATTCAGTTTCGTCATCAATAAGATTAACTAGTGTATTGTAATGCCCCAAAAATGAGTCCTGAGGCGTAACATGGTGCTTAGGGTCACAAGTGATCCCAAGCTAACCCTTCTACTGGCATACCTATAAGCAACTAAATTCGTAAGTCTGAGAAAAATCAGCGAAAACATAAAACTTCTCTGAACTTGACCGCTACAAATCTGAACTTACAAGATTACAACTCTGCTTTTACAACAAAACTAAAATTAAATACATTAACACTACTAACTGTCTATGAAGCCTCTACTAATACTGACTATAGGTAGCCGGGTCATGACTCCCAGCTATCCATACTCAATACGGCTGAATAAAGAAAATACAATACTTCTTAAACTACATAACTGACTGAATATGGTATATGCGCTACAACTTGTACCTACATTATGAGACAATGTAGTACATAAACATATAAGTGGATCAGTACTTTGAGGATATACTGAGTATATGGGAGTGTATGCAATAGTTAAACAATACCATCAATCTTTATAGAAATCATACATGCTGATATAAATGACTCACATAGCTTGAGCAAAAACTGAAATCTAAATCTCATAAATCATGAATAAGAAAGCATGTAGTATAAATCTCGTGAGTCATTACACCTTATTCTAAAATCAGTATCCTTTTCTTGTTCTCAAATCTTGTTAACTGGATAAAATCTTAAAATAATAACTTTCAGAACATACACTTTAATCTTATGAAAATAAGGGACTTCTTTTGAAACTTAAGAAGTATAGCACTTTGGGAAACTTAGGACTTGAGACTCAAAGACTTGGGAACTTTAAGACTGTAACACTTTTTGGAGACCTTGGGACTTAAAACTTTGAAAATCTTAAGATATTAACTTTCAAAATATATACTAAGACTTAAAATCTATAAACTATTTAAATAGTAGGGGTCTTCTTTGGGAGGTTCTACCCTTTCCATCGGAATAGAACCTTAACTTTAGTGTCACAATCTTAGCCGACTATGAGAAAATTCAGAAACCCATAGTGTGACGTAGTTCTGGGGAATGATACTTTGGAATCATACCCAACTCGGTGCTAAATACTACTACCATACTTATTGCTCAGAATTTTTAGGAAATCTACCTTAAAATACCATAAGAGTTTATAATCAAGACAAATTATGCTTCTGTTCTTTAAATCTCAAACTAAGTGAATAATGTGGATTCCTTGTCTTAACTTAGGATCAAAAGATCAATTTCTTTCTTGAAACTTGGTAAACAATCATCAAAGAGGCTTAAAATCACAATCTCCTTGAAATATCTAGACTAAATCTTAGGGCTTAAATCCCATGTTTCAAACTCATGTCAAAACATCTCAAAATTCATGCTTGATAACATAAACATCCATAAATCGTATTAAAATCTAAAAATTTCAGCAATGCTCATCAAAACATAAACAAACTCATGAAATTTATCTTCAAGGTCTCTCAAAAACTCATAATCTTGTAAATAATGATAATGGGTATGAAATCTCAATTTAGAACTCATATATAAACATTCAAAATCATAGAAAAACATCCAACTCAATATGCTTCTTGAAAATATTTCAACACCATCAAAATAATAAGATCAAGAATCTCAATATCATACTTAAACTCACTTTCGAAAATCTAAAAAATTATGTTACGCGAATAAATACATGAAAATAGTCATGCAATTCAATATTCAATCACTTGTAAACTCATAATCTTCAAACAATATATATTGGGTATAAACCCTAACTTAAATTTCATGGGAAATCACATAAAAATTCAGTGATTTATAATTTACAACAAGTTTTGGGCACAAGGACGAAAGGATTGTCCTTGTTGAAACCCCACATACCTTAGATGATGATCGTAGATGAGAAAGCTTGAATCTTGGATTTTCTAGGATGAATTGAATGTAAAAAAACTTGAAATTTTGAATCCTTAATGGTGTTCTTGAAGGTAGACACTTGAAGCTCTTGGTCTAGGGATCTTGAATCTTGAATCGATTTGAAAAAACCATGGTGGAATCTTGAGTTTCTTGAATATTAGGTTGAAACCCTAAGGTGTGTTATTGAGAGAATTTGAGATAATGAGGGTATAATTTGGTGTTTGGGGGATGAATCTCGTGTTATCGGGGCTTGACTGCAGGAAATTACACTGGCGGGAATATGCAGGGCGCCGCCTCGCTTATCGCCCCGGCTTACTGACTCTCATGAAAATGGCTATAACTTTTCGCTCAGGTATCGGATTTTGGTGAAATTGGTATCGTTGAAAATCTAATTCAATTATCTACAATTTGGTGTATCTTGAGATGAAATATTCCATGTATATAACAAGTTATAAACGTTTAAAGTAGACCCTTTTAGAATCGAATATCAACTTTTTGATGAATCAAAGGATAAGTCTTAGCTCAACTTGGCTCTAAATGCTTTCTATGAACATTTTTCATCTCAAAAGCAAATCAAACATGAGGATAAGGATAATGAAACTTATATTCTCATGAGTATCACTTGGATTAGAGCTCAGACGCGTAGGAACGACGGTTAGAATTCTAGCACGAAAATACGGGGTATTACATTATCTCTCCCTTGGGAACATTCGTCCTCGAATGTGGCTAATTAAGCTGAAAACACTGAGGAATCTGAGGCTATAATCTATTATGCCCAACTGAAATAAATTAGTAGCTGAATCTTAAATATAATGAGCTACTGAGCTGATCTGCAAGTGAATGAATTCTTATGAACATAGCTATATGGCTAAGATAGGAACGAGAGAGTCAACTTATGAGTAACCATTACTTTTCAATGGATTTGATCTCATGAGAAAAAGATGAGAGGTTTATGGCATTAAAACTCGAGGTATTACAATACCCCCTCCTTGGGACCATTCATCCCCAAATGACACAGATGTTATTGAAATACTAGGGAAGGACAGAGATGATACACAGGATACTTACGGACTGAGCCTTGACTTAATATCTTAATCTAAAATTAATGCATGATGCATGTACTGAGCTGAATTTCACAATCTACTTGGATGTGAAAAAAGTATCTCTTGAAATGGCCATACTCATGAAATTTTAGGTAGTGAGACTAGACCGAATCGGAAAATGTAAAAGAAACTATAGAGATTTATCTGTCTGACTGCTAAACTGGATTTCTGGTTGCATGGACTGAATCATGCTAAATGCTTACACCCAAATAGGGTTATTTCATCGACACTTATCTAAGAATTTCTAAGGCCATTAGGGAGTAAGGGACTTTGGTATGATTTGAACAAGGCCTCAGAATAAGGAATTACAACATTGCCTCAAATATAAGCATAAAACATAGACCTGTGAATCGTAAGTCTGGACAGAAGTTCTAGGCCTCAAGCAATGCAGCTTCTCACTTTAAAACTTAGCCACATTTCTAAAATTTTTATTCAACTAAATTTTCCCCTTAAACACCATACTCACTGACTTAGCTTACAATTCTCACAAAGTATCGACAAATCCATCTACCAGAGTCTAACTGAACTAAACTCTTTCATCATGATCAAGCCTAACTCAAAATCACAAGGTATCACACATAACACCATAACACAGTACAATTCTGAATCATGAATTTGCACACATCTATATTTTTCACAGCTTCTTCTCTGAAGAATAATTCTCATTACCACCCAACAACTACAATCCACCGAGTACTAGACATTCACTGACGTTCAATGCATCCCTCCGTATGTATACAAACACGACATTCAAGCCTATCTTCATAGTCCCATATACACCTCTAAATGAATGCTCGTTAAGTACCTTTTCCCTGACCTACAAACCTCTACCAAGAACAACTTCCATGCACTATTCTTTAAAAGATACATACGATATTCTCAACTGACTAAGTCATACACAAAACTTTACCTTAATATTACTTCAGACTCATAGAATTACATAAAACAAACATATGACAATCTTTGCCAAACATAGCACATAAAACTTCAACTAACCATGACATGTATCAAAGACTTGGCCTCAATCTTGCTTTACGTTTACTTCCTTAGCTAAAATAAGTATACGACCATCTTCCATCAATAATAAATGTTTACTCTCTCCCATATAGATAACTGTTCATCATCACTATCTTGATGTTCTATAACATTCTGGCATCACTACTAAAATCTGGAAGTCTGACTTGATTACTCATTCTATCATCTCCCCCTTAGCTTTAAGCCACCACTCTAATTCTGTGAACCACTGAATAAAATTTGATCTAAACTGAAATTACTTTACTCTAGAGTCTGGGATATAATCGATACACATAAAACTAAAATTTCCCTGAAAGACGGTACCTTCATGAACAACACCCAATCTCCTTCTAAGATTCAACTCTTAAACTTCTATAGCCCCATAAGTCATCATATAACAAATTAAACACTCACCAACTTAGATTCTAACACTTAAAATGGATATCTCTAAACCTTTGTTGAACCATACTAACTTTCTTCATACTCTGCTAATATCACATCTCTAGCTTACAACAACATCAACCTATAACTCATAAGTTAACTGACAAGAACATCATATACCACATAGCCTCATTCATACTTATTAATTCAAGGGTACTGCTAACCACTCAACACTCACTGAATCTAAAAAATAATGGAGCCCTATATCACCTTGGGCACACCTCAGCATCATACTGATAAAATTATACTAAATTTCCAATAAATAAACTTAAGCTCTTGCATGCACTGTTCAAGCCTACTAGATCACGTCCATACAGCTAATATTCACAATACATCAACCATTATCCACCTTGCTCATCATCTATTATTCAAACATAGTGTCTAGTTCTAGCTATGATTAGCCATAACTTCTCACAATATTCTTACATGTCAAACATCTGAAAACACTAGTCCGCTAAAACTTTATAACAATAATAATCGATCATAATCATATGGCCTATCTTATCTACAATCCATCAACATACCCTCCTTCTACACATCATTACTATTCACCTATCTATACACCTAAACTTTCTTCATACCTCTATAAGTTTCAACTAAACTCCCTTTTTGTAACTTCAAGGAAATCTAAATTAACAACACTCAACCACTAAGTACTTTCATCAATAACCTATACCTTTTTTTTAACACCACATATCATCAATAACTCTTTTCATACTTCAAGCAAACAATAATTCTCCTTACCTAATAACTTCTTCTCTACCTTTTACTAAACTAACACACAAGGATATATCACTTCATTACTAACTCAATCATATGCAAAAATTCATCTATATATATATATATATATATATATATATATATATATATATATATATATATATATATATATTCAATAAATTGCCCTTGCCACCCTTCTTGTCACTACACTTCTGAACCCCCAGTTCCAACCAACACAAGAACAACAAGATGAACAAGTTGCTAGTCAGGAACAATAATACCATGCTTCTAAATAACATTCTAAAAATCAAGAGGTATTACATTATGAGAGGGAGCGTAAATAGTTATTCTCTCAATTCAATTATCAACTTTAACCACATACATATATATAGAAGATTTCAAATCAGTTTGTGGGAAAGTCCTCATGACCAAAACAATAATGTCATTAAAGAATTCATAAAGCAACATTGTAATATAAATTCTAAAACCCCTTCAAAATTCATGATTTCACAATGCTAAAAGTTGTTGAATAATTTCTTTATGCCCAACTCATTTTAGAAAAACCCCAGGTACCTTAGATTGCTTAGAAGGAAGAGTGGAATCCGAATCACACTTAAGTTCTTAAAATCCTTGGCTTTAATTGATGAACTCTTGATCTTAGGGGAAGGAAATAGGTTTTTTATTTGAGAGATTTTATGATTTTTCTAATGTGTTTTGCTCCAAAAGTGGTTTAATCTCATGTTTGGGCAATTTGGGCTGAAGGAAAATGACCCAATTGCCCTTAAAATCATGGATAAAAAAAATTCAGAACTGGGATGCCATCGCGTTGTGACCCCTACTTGGGTCAACTGGACCTCATGATGTGATGCCCATCTAGGTTAACGGGATTTCACAATGTGGGGCCATCGCAAGGCCTCTCTATTTTGGACATCCAAACTCACCCTTACGATAGTCTGAAAGTTTTGAAACTTACCTGGGATGTACCCTTGACACCCCCGATCATGAATCAACTTACAAATTAAATTTTTGAGGTTGGAAAGGTAGAAAATAAAATCGTCAAAGCTTAAGATTTCAAAATGTGACTAAGTCCTTTTGACACTTAGAAAGTTTTTAGAAGATTGACCCTCTAAGCTTACTAGAAGTGATATCAAGTTAGGAAAAATTATGGGGTGTTATATTTCAAAAACACAATTGGGTAAAAAAACAACTTAGGGTTAAGCATTTAAGCTCAAGGGATCAACTTTTTTGGTATTTCTTCATCGATTAAGGTTCATGGGGTTATCTTAAAATCAATGGGAATAAGTTTTATGGTTTTTATAAAGTTTAAAATATACAATCATGTTTAAAAATATGGTTTTCAATATGGTTTGGAATAGTATGTATTATGAACTTATTTGATGAATGTGAACGTTTTTCTTGAACCACTTTTTATAGAATTGAACTATAATCATGCATGCTTATGCATTTTCAGTTTTGCACAAATTAAATCAAGAGCATGAATGATGAAACCCCTCTCTTGTTATGATACCTCTTGATTTCACATATTGTGAACTTGATATTTATTATGAATTGAAAACAGGTTTTTTTTCTTGTGTATAAATGTTCAATGTGATAATTGAAAGAGTTGCATGGATTTGTATAAAGGAATTAACCATCATGTGTTCAAATATTGAAAATGGAGAATCTTTGCACATGTTTTGAAATAAGGACTCTCTTGCATTGTGTAATTATTTTTGGTGTTCAATGATTGAGTTGATTGAAAAATCTAAAGCAGAACATTATAAATGGTTTGAATGAGAAAGGTTGTGGAATGATACGATATGAATGACTTGCAAGTCGAGGTATGACGATACCCCATTGTGAATTTCCCTTAATAGAATAAGAAAAGAGTATTTTTAAGTATGATGCATGTTTTCTTATAAGAGAGTTAAAAATGGTCTTAAAGAGAGTTAGATGGTTACCCAAAGAAAGTACGAGTTGAAAGATTCAATGCAAGAAATCGTGATTTGCCGACACGGGGTTATGGTACGATGCTGTGTGGTCTTAGGTACCTTGATTTATGTCATCCCAATTTTGGACTATGGTTAGGAGCCATGCTCTATGGTCTTTTGCACTACCATGACATGTTGATTTGATTGGGGATCATGGCACCATGCTGTGTGGTCTTACGTGTCTCCCCTCACTGATACTCGAATCCTTGCGGCAAACTTGGATTGGAGGATTGGCCACCGAGTCAAGAGAGGATTCTATATAGCCCATCGAATTACATATTGTAGGGTGTACCATCTAGCTCAGAAGTAACTATAGGGAGTGGTTCATGATTTCAAGGAAATATTTCAAAGTCTTTAAAGTATGCCCATTTGTTTTTAATATATGGTATGTAAACTGTTTTATGAATTTCTCTCACTTATGTTGTATAAAAGTACATTATTTTGGATTTCTCTGTGTACCAGTACATTTGTATTAACCTTCTATATTTCAGAATCTGAGGCACAGTCCCGGAGTTCCGCTAAGCCGTAGATTGATCTGTCAAAAGTTTGCAGTTGGTAAGCCTCCCATGTTTTATAAGGCCATGCCTATGGAAAAATGTTCGATTGGGGGCCTTGTTCCAGTTCTTAGACAGATGTTGATTTTTAGTTAGTAGAGAATTCACAGACTGGTATCGTGTGTTTTGAAGGTTAAGAACTTTCTTTCTCATTGACCATGTTTTCATATGTTAATATTCCGTATTTCTTTACATTAAATGAACATTGTGTATGATTTCCAGATAAAAAGGGGCGCTCGGGCCTTCATGGTTCTGGATGCTCGTCGCGGCTAGGGCCCTGGCTCGGATCATGACATCGTCTTCCCTATGGGCTGGAGTGACACATTACCTTTCAGATCTACTATTTAAATCGACAAAAATAATTAACCAATTAGAAACGAAACAAAATATGAATCTAAAACAAATAAATCGAGTAGAAAACAAATTTTCCTCAAAACTTCAATATAGGCTTTTCCCTGTTGGTGAATATCTCTAAGATTAGGCGATCTCCTTTCTTTAAGCAATTTGCAACACAGAAGTTACGCCATCCACCTCCAATGTAGGTGATATTGCTGCATGAATATAGACTAAACGTCCATGACCTTTGGTCATCATTTATCATTATCGTGCATCTCCTGTTCTTAAGATCGTTTAACCAAGAAAATGGTCTTGGAACACACTGAAATAGTTTATAAGCAGTTTCACATAAACAGTACTTATGCATGCTTTACACTTTAGAATTTTTTTCTCATAACAAAATGATTTCTTTACAATCTAAGTAGATTTTATTGTCGGTAACTTACCAGAAAACTCTTTGCAAGGTTATAGGCTTTCATGGTATAAACAAATTGAGAGTGACTGAGATGCAAGCCCTTGACAGTTTTTCACTGTGAACAACCTCGGATGGTGACATAACATTGGGTTTCAGTTTTTTTGTTATATCAGTTAATTATGTTAGCATGATGGACAACTCATAGATCATGAATTAACAGTGAATATTGTATATATTAATGTAATTATATATTGTAGTATATTTGCAATCATAGAGATATGATGTAGTAATCAAAGAGATAGAATAACAGATTATAAAGGATACAATAGCAAATTCAAATGGATAGAGTAGCTGATCATTAGGGATAGGAAAGGTGGATTTTTGGGGATGTAATCTTTGAATACTTTTTATTTATTGGCACGACTCTCAACATTGAGAGACATTCAACACAAATTTGACATGGTATCATAGCCTTCTCTTGGTTGTCTAGTCTCATAGAGTCCATCTTAGTTCATTTTAATTTTTTGAAAATTTTTAGCTGTGTTGATAGTTTATCAACATCTTGGACTTTTGATCTTGGTCTGGTCATTCTAGTTGTTTTGAGTCATAGTGTTTCTTGTTTTTATAGCTCTTCAAGAACATAGCTTCACAGCAATTGGAATTCTTCAATGTTCGCTTTACTGGAAAAAATTATTCTTCTTGGGAATTTCAATTTCAATTATTTGTCACTGTAAAAGAACTATAGGTCATATAGATGTAAGCAACCCTGCTCCTACCAATCCTACAAAGTTAGGTGAATGTAAAATTAAGGATGCTCGGGTGATGACATGGATTTTAAGGTCAATTGACCCTCTTATTTTTCTTAATCTCAGGCCTTACAAGACTGCTAAGGCTATGTGGGATTATTTACAAAAGGGTTAGTGCAAAATATTTTCAGTTAGAATATGAAATTGCTAATTACTCTTAAAGAGATCAATTCGTTCAGGATTATTTTTCTAGATTTCAAAATATATAGGTTGAATTTATAGATATTGTTTATGCCAAAATACCTACCAAATCTCTTTCTGTAATTAGGCGGTTCATGAGCAAAGCAAGCGAGACCAATTTTTTATGAAGTTACATTCCGAGTTTGAGAGTGCTCACTCTAACTTGATGAATAGTGACTCATCTCCCTACTTGGATTTTTGTTTTAGGGAATTGTTCCTTGAAGAACGGCGTTTTGTTACACAAAATACTTTCAAATAAGTTGATGATGTTGTTGTTGCATTTACTGCCTAAGGTAAAGGAAAGGGTAGGGATATGACTAGAATTCAATGCTACAGTTGCAAGGAATATGGTCATATTGCTACCAATTTTGGTAGGAAGTTTTGTAATTATTGCAAACAACAAGGACACATTATCAAAAAGTGTCCCACATGCCCTCAAAACCGTAAGGTCAATGTTTTTCAAGCTGGGATAAATGGTTTCAATACTTAAAACTCTTCTTCAAGATAAGTTCTTACTCCTAAAATGGTAAGACAAATGATCATGTCAGCCTTTTCAGCTTTGGAGATACAAGGAAATTATGTTGCATCTAATATTTGGCTTGTTGATTCTAGAGCTTCCAATCATATATTGCATCTAATATTTGGCTTGTTGATCCTGGTGCTTCCATTCATATTACCAACTTATATAGTATGCTAAAAAATATTTGTAAGTATCATGGCCCATTACAAATTCAAGTTGCCAATGGTAGTAATTTACCCAATACCAAGGTTGGAGATATTAATAAAACTTTCAACAATGTTTTTGTGTCACCAAAGCTCTCCACTAATATTATTTCAGTTGGACAATTGGTATATAATAATTGTGATGTGAATTTTTCTCGTAATGGTTGTCTTGTGCAGAATCAAGTGTCAAGGACGATAATTGCAAAGGGGCCTAAAGTTGGATGACTGTTTTCTACACTTTTCCATTCCTCGTGTTCTATCATTTATTTGTACTTCTACACCTAGTAAGACAGAGGTATGACATGAGTGCTTAGGACATTCAAATTCTATTGTGTTGTCTCATTTATCAAATTCTGGTTTATTGGAGAATAAAAATTAATTTATCACTGCTTTCTTTGATTGTTCTACTTGTATATTGGGCAAAAGTAAAATTCTTCCTTTTCTTAATTTTGGTAGTTGTGCTACAAAGTGTTTTGATGTCATTCATGGTGATTTTTGGGGTATTTCACCAATTATTTCTCATGCTCATTTCTAGTACTTTGTGATATTTATAGATAATTATAGTCAATTTACGTGGGTATATTTTCTTTGTTCTAAATTTGAGGTATTTTTCATATTCAAGACATTTTCGGCCTATATTGAGACTCAATTTTCTACTTGCATAAAATTATTAAGATCTGATTCTGGTGGAGAATATATGTCTTATGAATTCAAAAAAAAAGTCTTGAAAAAAAAATTGTTTCATAACTTGTTACTCATAAGTTTCAAATCATGAATGTTGGCAGAAAGCAATGAAGGAAGAACTTTTGGCTCTTAAAGAAAATAGCACATGGGATTTCATGTCCTTCAAATGTCCATCCAATTGGATGTAAATGGATTTATTCAATTAAACTTCATTCTAATAAAACTCTTGATTAGTACAAATCTCGGTTGGTTGTTCTTTGTAACAGGAGTATGGTGTAAACTATGAGGAGATTTTTGCATCGATAGCAAAAATGACTACGGTGCAAACTATTATTGCCATTGCTGCTTCACAAAACTAGACTCTTCATAAAATAGATGTCAAAAATAATTTTCTTCATGGTGATCTCAAAGAGGATATTTATATGAAACATCCACCAGGTTTGTTCTCATCACCTACATTAGATGTATACAAGTGTAAGAGGTCTTTGTATGGATTAAAACAAGGCCCAAAGTTTGATTTGACAAATTTTGGTCTACTTTGTACAATTCTCTTTTGAGTAGAGAAAATATGACTCATCTTCGTTTCTTTGAAAAACATCTACAGGTTGTATTCTTCTTTTGATATATGTAGATGATATTATTATTACAAGAACTGATTCTTCACTGATAACTAGCCTGCAACAGCAACCTAAGGATTCTATCTGAAAGATCTTGGTACTCTTACATATTTCTTAGGATTGGAAGTTCATAGTGATTTTTCAGGTGTGTTTCTAAACCAACACAAATATGCTCAGGATCTGATTTCTTTTGTTTGTTTTCAAGATTCCTCCTCCGTAGATACTCTATTAGAATTGAATGCAAAGTATCGTCGTGAGGAAGAGGATCTTCTTTCTGATCAAACTATGTTTTGGTAATTATTGGGAGCTTAAATTACTTACTATTACCCAACCTAACATCTCTTTTGCAGTTCAAAAAGTTAGTCAATTTATGCAAGCTCCCCGTCATCTCCATTTGATGGTTGTACATCGCATCATTTGGTATCTCCTAGGAACATCTAATAGTAGATTATTCTTTTCTTGCGGTTCTCTCATTTGTCTTAATGCTTTTAGTGATTCTAACTTGATGGGATGTCCCGATACCCGTCACTCAGTTACTAGTGGGTGTATGTTTCTTGGAGATTCTTTGATATCTTGGAAGAGTAAGAAACAAGATCGTGTATCAAAATCTTCAATAGAGGCTGAAAATCGATCTATGTCTACTGCTTGCTCTGAGGTTGTATGGCTTCGTGGATTACTTGCTGAGATTGGATTTCCTCAATCTATTCCGACTCCTTTTCATGTTGATAATACAAGTGCTATTTATATTGCTACTAATCCGGTTTATCATGAGAGGACCAAATATATCAAAGTAGACTGTCATTATATATGAGAAGCTATAGATAAAGGACTTATTACTCTTCCACACGTGTCTAGTGATCTTCAAATAGCTAATGTGTTTATCAAATCCATGCCACGACAAAGTCATCAGTTTCTAGTAGGCAAATTAATGTTTGTTGATCCACCAACATCAATTTGAGAGGGGGGGAGGGATGTTAGCATGATGGATAACTCAAAGATCATGAATTAATAGTGAATATTGTATATATTAGTGTAATTATATATTGTAGTATATTTGTAATTATGGAGATATGATATAGTTATCAAAGAGATAGAATTACAGATTATAAGAGATACAATAGCTGATTCAAAGGGATAGAGTAGCTAAACTTTAGGGATAGGAAAGGAGGATTTTTGGGGATGTAATCTTTGAATACTTTCTATGTAATGGCAAGACTATCAACATTGAGAGACACTCAGCATAAATTTGACAAATTACACAAAAAAAGGTCATGTAAGAAATATGACATATGATACTTCTGATACTCGAACACTCAGTTGATTACTCAGAAGTTCACTCAAATAATAAAAATTATGAATGAAACTCAATTTTCTTTGTTGTGTAGCCAAAAAGTCACTTTGATTTTGCTATTTCATACACAAAGTCACTCACTAGACACAGGTGATACTCTGCATATTCTATGTCACAATGAGTTGAATCAAATATGGAAACATCAAAATCCATGTCTCCTTCATGTCTGAAAATCAACATATTTCCCCATTGCAAATCATGTTCCTCTGCAAATTTTTCCCAACCATCTTCTAATTCTCGTCCATTCAGCTTCACCAACCACTTCTTGCCAGCCCTTTTCAGTACAACATGTTCAACATGGTCATGTCCCTTCAAATACTTCAAGAAACCAATAGGTACTTTCTGCAATACAACACTATGTATGATTCAAAAATAATCTTTAATTGTCCCAAAGTATGAGTGATACTATTTTGGCATAATACATAGCAAGTTAGAACTTCAACTTTGAAACTGTACATCATGACAACTCAATTTATTCTCCACTAGAAAACACTACAACTCGTTTTCACTGTGTCTCGTGGACACCAAACATGGACGTGACACATAAATTTTTGGAGGTGTCTAGATGATCATTTTGTAAGTTGCACTATTCAACTGGCACAATAGAGACGAGTTGTGGTGTCATATATGTGCACTATGAAGGTTTACTTCTATTGTATTGTGTTACTATTTATCTATCCGGTTAAATCAGCAAGGGGACGTTTGGCAGGGTGTATAAGAATAGTGCAAAATATTATGTATTAGTAAATGCTAGTATTAGTTAGTACAAAAATAACCTGCACAAATATATTAATGAAAATGATTTGGAAAAAGTTTTGAGGGGCTATTGTGTCTTCACACATGCTAATGCATATTAAAGTCCCTTAAATTGCTAATACCAAGTAGAGTATACAACTACACAACTTCAAAAAGTATATCAGACAGTATTAATAATACATAGCTGCTGATGCATGCATTGTTCTAATATATAAGATGTTCATTTAGATTATTAGTATATGTCTGATCTTCATTAGCTCATTTGCTATGATGAACTTTTCACCTCTACATTACATATAACAGATACTTCTATAATACTATATATTAAAGAATAAATGAAGAAATTAAAAGTAGTACTACTCACAAGGCCGATCTTGAAACCAGGCAGAATAGGTTTGAAAAACTGAGGTTTCTTTGGAGGGATTTCCATGAAAAAACAACAACAATTATTATTTTACTGTAGAATTTTATTTGGGGAGAAATAAATGGAAGAATGGAGGGGAAACTATACATTACTCATATTATATCTCATATTATATTAGTTTATCACTTTTATTTTTTTTTACGCTTTCTAAAAATTATAAATAAAAAGAACCCTTGAAAATACCGTCTTACAACTTTAAAAAATTTATGTTTTTAAAGAGTATTAATTATAAAAAGTAAAATGAGAAAATTTAAATTAATTTATTTTAATTTAATAAGTAAATAAGTAATTTAAGACATGTATTTCTAATAAGTTGTCAATTAATATGGAACATAGAGAGTGATTGCAAGGAAAATTTAGATACTTGGGCTTTGAGCTATAGGTGACAAAAGAGTTTTAAAATGAGGTGTAGGTAATACAAGTCTTAATTATTGAGTGGAGGTGACAATTACTTTATTATGGATTAAGAAAGTTTGGTAAGTTTGAGAATAGCCCAAAAGTTTTAAAATTTATACTTTGATCCAAATATTTACCTAATATAGCGGAAAATGGAGAGAAAAAAGGTGTCGTTCTCTCTCTTCTCATCCATCGTTGTTTTCTCTCTCTTAGCAATTTTTGTTGTTCATTGTTGCTGTTGTTTTATTCAGTATCTTCTACTTTATTATCATCATCTTATTCTTGTTGGCCATTGTCGTTATTGTTGTTGTTGTTACCGCTACTGTTGTTATTTGACCAATTTCTTAGGTCAACACTTTGGCATTACTTCATAGGAGACTTTGGTAAGTCAAATTATGATTTTTCGTTGGATTTGTCATCTGGGTAACTGCTATTGTTCTATTTTTTCAACAATAGATAGCACGCAAACATGAATGCAACATAAGAGCCATCTTTTTCAAAGACTCATATGTTGGATTCATGTTTATGGTTCTATAGTGCTGTAACATGAATCGAATAGATGGGTCAGTTGTTGCAATATATGACCCATCTGTTGCAACAGATTCATTATCTGGTGCAGCATGATAAATATCTATAACAACAGATTAGTAACCTATTGAAGATTAGTAACCTATTGCAACGGAACCTGAACTCGATTCCAACAGACGTGTTATCTGTTGCAACAAGGTAAATATCTATTGTAACATATTATTAACCAGTTGCAATAAAACCTGAACTCGATTCCTATAGATGTAATATTTGTTGCAATAGATTAGTCACTTATTGTGATAGAACCTAACCTCGATTCCAATAAATCGTCAGCTATTGCAACAATTAAGCCATCTATCACAATAGTTTAATTATCTATTACAACATGTCACTTATCTGTTGGAATCAGCTTCAAAGGTGCCATAGTACTATAACATCTATCCCGACAGGTGCTTCATCTGTTGCAATAGATATGTAGTCTGTTGCAACATATGATTCACTTGTTACAATGAATGACTCATCTGTTGAAATCAGCTTCAGGAGCGTAACATGAATCCCAACAGGAAAGTAATCTATTACGACTAATTACACATCTGTTGGGATTTATTTACAGCACTATGAAATCACTATTAACTCTTTTTAACAAATGACCTTATTTAGGTACCACTAATAGAGGGATCAATAATAATAGGGGTGGATTGTCATGGTCAATGGATCAAGAAGCGCAATCGATATGTATGGCATTAGAACGAGGGTGAAATGCTAGAGACGATAGCTATGACAGTCTAAAATGATATTTTGTATGATGATTTTGTGAACTTTATCATCAGTTATTGTGGACTGAATTGTCAATCGGAAGAACACTTCACCATCTACGTACACAGCTCCTTTGAAAATCAAAGGGCACTACCTTTTAAGATAACCGATCAAGTTCGGTTATGTTCTTATCTTAGTGGTTCATCCAGGTCGGTATTAAGGGTGTACATGGTTGAAAAGATGAGAGAGAATGAGAACCAAAATTTAGAAGAAGAAAAACAACAAGACATCTTTGATGATAGGTTAGATGATCTAGACATGAATATTTCAGATGATGATCAAACACCAACGCCCGTTGATACGACCAATACAATGGGTAGTTTTTCTCAATCGACATAGTCTGGAAATCTTAAAGATGACGGGATCGGCTTTTTATTGAAATGTCATTCAAGGAAAAAATGAACTATCTACCACTTTGTTTATTTCTTGCTTGGAAAAAAAATGTCAGGATAAAAAAGGAGATCAATTTGAGCAGTGTCTTTTGCTTCAAATGTGCTAATCCGAACTGCAAGTGGTGGTTGAGAGCGGTGAAGTATGCAAGTTTTAACAAATTTGTCATTCATAAACATGAAAAGCATCACACATATGGTTCAGAGCACATCTCGGGCAAAAATCCTCATGCCACGATAAAGGTCCTAGGTGAATATTTCAGGAGTAGTTTCCCCGATGGCAAAGGCCCTTCAACAAGGGTTACGGACAATAAACTCCTTACAAAATTAGGTTTCCTGGTCAGTTATTGGAAGATATATACAACCATGGGGATTGCAAAGGACTTGGTTAGGGGGATACACGAGCATGGGTATGCAGTCCTGGATGCCTACCGTTACATGATTGAGTTCACAAATGCCGAAGGTAAAAGGGAATTACATGTTGATGAAAATGAAAGGTTAAAGTACTTTTTTGTATCCTATGGTGCTTGGATTCAAGGTTTTTGACATTTGAGAAAAGGCATAGCCATCGACAGTACCCTCTTGAAGAGCAGGTATAATGAAGTTCTGCTAGTGGCAGTGGCACAAGATGTGGAGAATCACATCTTTGCTATCGCTTTTTGTGTAGCGGACAAGGAATGTAATGCCTCTTATGAATTTTTTTTTTGAACAATTGCGAAGCTACTTTGAAAATACTAAAGATTTGTGTTTTATTTCAGATAGGCATCCAAGTATTCCAAAGATGGATTCAATTTTCTTCACTTTAGCTTACTTTGGTTGTTGCATCAGGCATCTTGGAGAGAACATTCAGACCAACTATCATAATGAAAGGATCGTGACCCTTTTTTATAGAGCAACTAAAGCATATAGTAGAGAGGTGTTTTTAGACTATTCCAATCAAATAAAGGATGTGAATCCCAAGGTATCAGAACTTCTCTTATGTGTCAGTTTTGAGAGATAGAGTCCGGCATTCTGCCCGGAAGATAGGTATATTCTTATAAATTTAATGCCTTGTTTGAGTTACAAGTTTAGTATGATGTCATACTAAGTGATTCTTTTGTATAGGTACAATATTATGACATCAATCACAGCAGAATCGATGGATTCATTGTTTGGTGATGAAAGAGAATTTCCCATCAAGGCTATGTTTGAAGTAATAAACAAGAAGATTTCGATTTATTCTCGAAATCAAAAAAATAATATCAACAAACATAGATTTGGGGAATAGGTTATTATATCATAAAATAGCAGATTAGAAATTCAGTATCACCGTTCATGGTGATGTTGCCACGGTCGATCTTCGAACAAGATCTTGTATGTGCAGAGTTTTTGACGTGGACAAATCACCCTGTTCGTATGCCATGGCAGTGCTCAAGATCAATACGGACCAAAATATGGACATAAAGTTTATAAGCACTCCTCTCATATTATTCGGTGGAAGAATATGAAATGGCATAGAGTGGGAATATTCCTCTGATGTCTCCCGAAGAATCTTGGGTTGTTCCTGCACAGATTTTAGGAAAATTAATACCTCTTCCATATATTGATCGAAGCACTATCAAATCGAGAAGAAATTCATATAAGAGGAGGCATGGAGTCAGAGAATTATTTTCTTCAAGAAGAAACAAGTGCTCCGAATGTAAGCATGCTGGGCACAAAAGAACTACATGCTCGGGTTGTAATCCACCATGATCGTTGTAGTTGCAGAAACTTGTTTTGTTGTTTGTTGTGGACTTTTATATATTTAAATCATTGTTGTGAACGTAATGTTATCATTTATTATATATAAAATATCTTTTTTAATAACTTGTACATCAATAAAAAGAGGCAAAACATGAACTAAATAATACAGCAGACCACAATTATTCTCAACAGAATAACTATTTGTGGCAACAGATGGACATTAGCTGGAAGAACACAACACAGTTCCATCAAATTAGAATGTTTTCCTTCAATAGATGACAAATCTGTCGCAACAGATAGATAATCTATTGACAAAAACCCAACCGATGACCAATCTATTCCAACACATGGTCCATCTGTTGAAACAACTCAAAAGCTAAAATTCCTACTACTACTGGATTCAAAAATTTTCCTTACCTTGAACATGTTAACATTAACATGTATGTTTATAAGAAATAGACAGAATAAAAATTGAATAAGAATTAAAAAGCCAAAGTCGACTAAAAATATTTTTTTCATTAAACGAAAAATAAAATACATTAGGTATAGATCTGATATAGAAAAATTAAAATACATACGCTAAAAGAAAAAATATATTCTAATTATTATTATCATTATCATCATCATTAGTGATAGCTGGCCAATCAGCTCACAGTAGCAGAGCCCTCATCAGCCTCTGCATCTCTCTGAACATCGTCGCTCTCACAACGATCAATTCCCTCTGCAGGTCATTAACCAGCCTCTGAAGTTCCCGCATTGTGTCACGCAATATAGCAATGTACCAAATAGGATCAGCCATATCTAATACACACATGAATTGACAAGTGTAAAAAAAGAGTCCAAATATAATACAACGTATACTACCAACTAGTAGATTTATACCAAAAAAAAACTTTTCTCAACGAGAAAGGAATATGATCTTTAAAGAGAAGTGGATGAAGATGTCGCATAAAAAAGAATATGCAAGAAATAAATAAAGTTTAGTAGAATAAAGATTACAGAGGGACCTATATATAGAGGATTGAATCTGGATGTGTCAGGCCAAAAGGCACGACTATTAAGCTCCATTGTATTAATTACATTCAAACTGGTGGCATTTGTTTTCTATGAAAAGTTGCGACTTTTTCTTTTACATTAATACTTATCATCTTTTCAAAATGGTTTTCAGACTTAATAACAGCAGTTATTATTGAGCTATTGCAACAGATCACCATCTATCGCAATAAATCTATCATCTGTTACAATAGATTATCTGTATGTGTAACAGATATCTATCAAAACAGATTAACATCTATTATAATAGATAGTTTATACATGCAATAGATAAGACATCTGTTGCAACATATGTATTATCTGTTGCGACAGATAGACCATCTTTTGAAAATGTTTTGATTTCTTCTAATAGTTGATTCATTAGTTGAAACAGATGGAGAATTTGATTCATCAGCTGTTTTGAATGTGTTAGATAAAAATTCATGACTACCTCTTTTTTAATAGTCATCACATGCGTGCATATGAATAAACATTGTCTCGTCTGTCGCAACAGATTTACCATCTGTTGCAACATATAGATTATTTGTTGCGACAGATGGACCATATGTTGGAGGAGATATTTTGATTTCTTGTAACAGCTGATCCATCAGTTGCAACAGATGGAGAATTTGGTTCATCAGTTGTTTTGAATGTGTTAGATAAAAAGTCATGACTCTTCACCTATTCTTTAATAGTCATCACATGCGTGTAAATGAATAAACATTGTTTGGTCTATCGCAATAGATTTACCATCTGTTGCAATAAATGGATGATCTGTTTTGACAGCTGGACCATATGTTAGAGAAAATGTTTTGATTTCTTTCAACATCTGATTCATCAGGTACAATAGATGGAGATTTTGATTCATCGGCTGTTTTGAATGTGTTAAGATAAAATGTCACGACTTTTCACACCTTTTCTTAATAGTCATAACATGCGTGCAGATGAATAAACAATATTGTCTGACATGTGTTGATGGGATAGGAAGAATAAGGTGCGTGCAATGGATTCACTTTTATGTGTGGGAGTTATGTATTATTGATCAGGCTACCGTGACAAACACACATAAAGTGCAATGATGTTGCGAATATAGTTTTTTATCGACTAGACACTGATCCTTCAAAAAAAGATCATGCATTGTACAGTTTAGTTTGATAGTTATGAACTGATAAGACCGAAGGATTCCAAGACGGTGGCGTCGATACCCTGTTACAATTTAATGGCGGTTTATGCTCATGTTTTTGTGGCACGTTTGGGGAAGGGTTCAAGTTTTTGGCGGCAGTGTAAATATCCAATAGTGATTAGACCAATTTTAATGGTGTAATGGACTTCTTAAAAGGCCTCTAAAGTCTCACACTTCAGCAAATAACGATGGAACCAATAGAAATTTCCCTGATCCAAATTTATATGGATAGATTGCTTGAGGATACTTTTATACAGCAGAAGGTGCTTGGGAGAATACCTGTATGGGAAGTGGGAGGTGGAGAAGGCCATATATCATATTAGACCTTGTTTAAGAGGAAACACAAGGAAGTAAGGAACTTCTAGTGAATCTGGCTAATGAAATTGACATGAGAAATGAAAAAAACTAGATGAGCTTCAGATGTGGAAGTGTATCCAAATATAAAAATCTGTCAGTCATTAAAGAAAAAAAAAAGAATGGTCAACAGGATTAGAGCTGGACAATTTGCTCGAGAATGCAACTAGTGAGCGTGGACTCAATGAAGACTCTCACAAAGTACAGGACCAGAACTCTAAGGAAGAAGCTTCGTGAGCATAGGAAATTGGTACGATTGTCGGTCAGAATTGAAACCTGAACCAAAAACTCCCAAATTAAAAATAAGGGAAGCCAAGGCATCAATTTCTGACGTCTATCTTACATGTCATGCCTTCTGTTTGTAGATATGATCAGGTCAATTGCAGTATAAAAAAAAAAGGTCTGAAGTTGGGCAGAAATCCCATGCCTTATTGTTACACTTCCTTTGACCTGACCAGATCCATAAATAGGAGTCATGGGATGCAAGTTTAACAAGATAAATTACCACCTTGTCTTAATCTCGTATTTTTAATTTAGGAGTAGTTGGTTTAGGTTTCAATTCTGATCGACAATCTTACCCCCTTCCATGCTCACAAAGTTGCTTCCTTAGAGTTCTGGTCCTGCATTTTATGGGTCTTCATTAAGGCCACGCTCGCTAGTTGCAGACTCTAGAAAAGTGAAAAGGTCTGAGATGATATATGGATTTTTTAACCTCCCCCTTCCCGCACAAGTATTCTTCCAAGCACTTTTTGTTGTATAATAGTCTCCTCGAGTAACCCATCCATATAAATTTGGATGAGGGGAATTTCTAGTAGTTCCATCATTGTTTGCTGCAGTGTGAGGCTTCAGAGGCCTTTCAAGAAGTCCATTGAACCATTAAAACTGGTCCAATCTGTCACGACCCGAGCAGAGGCCCTGGCCGCGATGATCATCCCAAACCATTAAGGCCCGATAGACCTTCTCTAACTAGAAATCTTATACATAATTCATATATAATAAGGAAGTGTGGAAAACATAACAAAACGGAAACATGGCCATTCTTTTAATTCAACTGAACAATACGGACATAAATCCAATAAAACTCAAACCATCTAATACACGCCTGCGAAATCTCTACTGAGAAACAAAATCAATATCTATCTAAAAACTGGGACAAGGCCCCCAGTTGGACCAAAACCCTAATGAAATAAAAACTCTATGAAAACAGGCCTTCAGAAAAAAGGGAGGCTCACCAACTATACACTTCTTTCTGACAAAATCTACGGCTTAGTGGGACCCCTGGACTGATCCTCAAACCCTGAAACATAGGGGGTCAATACAGATCAACTGGTATGTGAAACAACCCAAAAATAACATGCTTTTATACATAAATAGGTGAGAGCATTTTTCAATAACAGTGAACATTAGGTAAGTAAAAATACATGGGCATATTTGATAAATTTCAAATCAATTCTTGACAACCTTGACTCACTTTTTATTATTCTTCTGAGAAAATCGGTACACCATACAATTCTGTAATTATATGGGCTATGTGGAATTTTCCCTTGACTCGGCAGCCAAGCCCTCAATCCAAGTAGTCACCAGGATTGGAGTTGGTGATACCCCAATGTGAGAACACCGCAGGAATCCCCCCAAGTGAGATGTCCGAATTATTTAACTATTCTTTCATGTAGGATATAATATCATAAGTCCCGCATTGGCAACTACGGTTTCCAACAATGATCCCTTACACTCAAACACCTTTTTTGGGTGACCAACTAGCTCTCTTAAGCCTAACTTTTAGTTCTTTAAAACAATGTTCATACTTTCAAAACGATCAATACTTTTTTTCTATTAAGGGCATGTCATCATCGAGTATCATCATACCCTGACTTGCAAGTAAATATCATATCAAATTCACAGCCCATCATATTCAAAATATGAGCATAACCACCCAAGATTCATAACATCACGATAGAGTCATCACTTTGAAATCTCAAGAACACTTAGCGATTTATTCTCTCTTTGCAAGATTCAAAACATGTGGTGGCCATGTCAATTTATTCAATTGGATGCAATTCTTTCCTTTAAAGCAAGGATGTAGTTATAACAAGAAACTCCCTCTCATTATATATAAACCATGTCAAACACCATGATATAGAGAAGATCACCTCCGAATCTTAAGGCATGCATTTCAAATCATTCACAATGAAAATATAAACTTTTGTTCATAATAAGAGAGGGAATCGGAATTCATACTCATGCTCTCAATCAATCTTACAAAATATACGAAATCATATATATATAGTCATAATTTAATTTCCATGAAAAGTGATTCGAGACAACATATAATTTCATCAAAACAATCCCATGATGCATACTTTTCGAAAATAATATTGAATACTTCATTATAAAACATAATTGGGGATATTTAATCTTGATAAAATATTTAAACTTATGCTCATGATTTTTAGAGTAGTCCCACATACCTTAGGTTGTTTAATTTGAAAAATGGAACCTTAATCTTGAAATCTTTCTTGAGAATCTTGACTTGGAAGGTTTGAATTCTTGATCTTTGTGGAAGAAAAGTTGAATCTTGTTCTTGGAAGTGGCTAGGGTTTTCTTTTGAGAGAAAATTGAATAAAAGGCAATTGATTCTTCTTGAGGCTGGATTTTATGTTATGGACGGATTTTGGGTGAGGGGAAGTGACCAAAGTACCCCTAGACTCTTTAGAAACTGACTTATTGTGTGAAACAGTTCCGTAACGTGTTGGCCAATGCGTTGCGTCGCTATCGCATCGGCTTACTGCCTCACAGGAAAAATGTCATAACTTTTCGCTCGGGTATCGGATTTTGGCAAAATTGGTATCGTTGGAAAGCTAATACAATTATATACAATTTGGTGGGTCCTCATCTGAAAAATTTCACATATATTAAAAGTTACACATATTCAAAGTAGACCCTTGTAGAATCGAATATCAAACTTTGGATGAAGGAAAGATTCTTGGCTCAATTTTGCTCTAGGTGATTTCTATGAACACTTTTCACTTCATAATCACTTCATACACTAGGAGAAAGATCATGACACATGGATTTAAATATAAATCATGGGATTAAAGCTTACACATGTAGGAACGATGGTTAGATCTCTAGTTTGAAAGGGCAGAGTGTTACATTATCTCCCCCTTAGGATCATTCATCCCCGAATGATAGGTAAGGACTTTCTGAAGCTTTAAAGGTGTAGAATAAAGAACGTAATCTCTCATTTAACATTTTTCCTCAACAAAATATACAAAGGCATCAAACGAGCTTCGTGATAACCCTTAGTGAAATGCGTAAGCACTAAACTTGAGATAATTAGACTTTACATAGGGGTGATCTCGCATATGAGTTCTATGAATCATAATCATCACAACATAAAGCAGGGGTTTATTTGATGATCATAGACCTGATTTATTTTGGTACTAATCATGAAATAAAATTTCATGGAAGATATGGATAGAAGCATTCTCTACCTCTCATGATACAGCGGATAGACTTAGCTTAAAGGCACTACTCGGCTATGCCCCAACATTAAATAACACACTTCGCCCTTTCCATCTTATATCTCTACCATCACACATCTAACCATAAGAGTTTGAGTCCCAATGCAAGGTATTTTTATGTTGAAGCCTAACTCGGAATAACAAGGTGATAACTTAAGCTACAGGACCCTGAACTTACATCTCATTAAGAATATTACCTCACCTTATAACTATCGTCAAATACCCTAGGGTTTTAATTCAAGGAATACATAATACATGGGTTGTGTTTTCATCGAGCACAACATTCAACCCTATCATTACTACACCCACTTCATGGATTTTCCCACTAAGACCAGCAAATTCAATCACATTCGCAAATATTTATTCCATATGCCTCATTCCTAACTATTTTTCATAATGATAGTCCATCCCCTTCTTTTCCCCCATCTCCTATAGCCTTAGCTCAAGAAATCACATAAAAATTCTCACCTTCAAGAACATCCACTCACCTACCTAACACATTACTACGCTTTCACAATCACTATCATATTAATATATGGAAGGTCATTAAGGGACCCAAGCACAAGCATCATGAATAGGAGAAACACTACTCAATTATAACCCATAACCGTTAATCTACTCAAGGTGGGACATGAAGTGAAGATACAATACATCATGAAGTGCTTCCTATATCAAGTGTCTGGATCATAAGTAGAGAGTTGTTCGAAAGAAACATAAACAACATGAATCCTTAGGATAGAGCATAGTGAGAAAACATTGGACCACATATCAAGATAAAATGAGGGACAAAGATTGAATTATCCTCCTGGATAAAAAAATCAGTAAGATGAACTAGGAACTCGATGCGTTAAGCGACGCGCCGCGTCGATCCCTACCAATGTGATTCCTAGCCTAACGCGTCGACATCACATTGGCCCACTATTTTAATTAGCTAAACATTCCTCAAACGTCGTTGGAAAAATCTGAAACTTTTTTGTGACACCCGTTTTACACCCCTGATCATGAATTAATTCAAAAATCTATATCTTGGGGTCAAAAAGATCAATTTGAAAATCATGGAAGTTAAGAGATCATAAATATGGCTCTGTTATAATAATTAGAAAAAATTTCAGGTTGTAAGCTCTTCATACATGCAACTAAGAGTGGTATTGAGTCGAGAATGCTATAGGGTGCTACATTACAACTAAGACAAAGATTGCCACTTGAAGCAATTGCTCCTCATTTAAAGAATTGATATTTTCCACGAGCTTGTATAAACTCTATCACTTTGGCTAAACTCAACATAGAATCAATCGGTGACATATAGAAACATATTTTCTTAGGACTAAGCATGCTGATAGACACGAATTTATGGATCATGAACATCATAATATAGATCTTGAATACATGAAAGACTGGATTTACTGAGACATCACTACTTCTAGTTTGGAGGTTGAAACATGACATGGGTTACATAAAGATCTCAAACCTTAGATATAGGCAAAACTAGAATATATAAGACATTGGTAGATGTCCATTCAAATCAAAGTAGAAGGAGCTTTCTTGAAACTTGACACCACAAGAAAGTTCGGGAACTCCTTTAATCTATCATCTACCCCTTACTTGAAACTTGACACCACAAGAAAGTTCGGGAACTCCTTTAATCCATAATCTCACCTTAGATCAAAGTCACACTTCTAGACTTGCGGACATAACCTCACATCGAAATCTATAGCCACAACTCTCAACACAAAAGAGACATTACCATATGCTTAAACTCTAAACTCTCCTTGATGAACTATACTCTGAAGGCCTTGCTTTCTAAAAAAATGCTACGCTTAACTTTTGCTAACCTCTATAGCCATCACTCTATAAATCCCACTCTCATGAGCATACGCATCCTCACTTCTTATCACAAAGGAGTATCAATATACACATGAACACCAACTCCCCAGAATAAATATATAAATATACTAAATTCTTTCTAGAACCTTCCCTTTCCAGGGAGACGAAATCATAATTTCCTCCAACCCCTAAGGTCATTCACTTACGACTACCATCATCATAGGCATAAACACCCATGTTTCTAAACACTTAAAACTCCATCTTCAATTCCTTAGAATGTTATCTTTACACCTCTAATCACACAACTTACAACTTAACAAAATATTTGCGAAACTATACAAAAGTCACATATTGCACCAATATTTTCTCAATTCGGTTAGAACTAAAACCATACAACAACTCCTTAGTCTTCCTCAGACATCTCCATACTACAAATTTCAAGAATACAGACTAGGTACACCAAACACTTATACACATAAAACCTTATCTAACAACCTGCTACCTGGGGTTCAGGTTCAACTTATTCCTTTATACTCATGTTCTTATCCACTTAATGATATAACTACAATTCATCGTTTTAACTCTAGTTCTCATGTACACATATGCCTCACGATTACCAGTTAAACTTTTCATAAATTATCAACCTAGGCCATTTCATACATCACATCAAGACTGCTAATTAATTACAACAAAACATGCATCACTAATCTTAAACTACTACTTGTACCACCATACTTCACATCTAATGTTCAAGCCTATTGTCTAAGCCCAATCATGTAATACTTATAAAATATGTCGCATATTGTACTAGTCCATCTAATAGAAATATCACCCTAAGTCTCTTACTTTACTTAACTATGACCCCATAAGTTCATCCTCTCCATGATATTACTACTACACCTCAAAATCTACTACATAGCTTCTCACATGTAGTACTAATTTACAACTACTAGAGAAACGATATCAAAGGGGGTAAAGTCACATAATAGGGATTGTTGATCTTAATCTTATATTACATCCCATTCCAATCTTATGAAGATATTCTAATTTCTCACATCATACTTACTTACCTAAGCGTACATTTTTGCTACCTTCAACTTTCACTCACGCCAATGAGTCTCTACCCATAACTTATTGACTAATCTACCCCTCTCCATTCATACCTATAAATGATTTTTATAACTACCATAACAATACACTCTAGGCTCTTTCCCTAATTTAAATAAATCAAGATCATATCCTGCCACTTCCTTCACAGACTACCATACAGTTACAAATATTACTGCCATATTAGTCTATCACTATACAATGTCAACCCACTCCTCAATTCGCAATTATACAACTAAAACTATTTAGTTACGCAAATGTCACCCTTACTCTGATTTCTAACCTTGTGACTTCATGTCACCAACTTCTAGATCATCTCGCTACCATAGGTCATGACACTTATACATATATTACTACTTGGGTGGAAATACAGTTCCAATATTTTGTTATACATCATTACTATTATACAAGACATCTGGAATGCGAATTTTGAAAAGAGGATCGAATAGACTCATCCTCAGGCTGAAAAGCATGATTTTATTAGAATAAAGGTATTCACTCAAATTGATACACCTTGAAACACCTCTCAAGTCCTTATGTTATCTTATAACCTTATGGATAACTCAATCAGAGAGAACCACATTGTTGGGGGAGCTAGACTATTGGACTTGTATCACTTCGATAGTGGGGCATGGCCCATGAAATTAGAGTAAGGAAGGAATTTAGATAAATTTCTTATGGACGATGCTCTAGCAAGAACTAGAGTATACCAAGTTTGTCAGTCCCGAGCTGAGGCCTCAGCCACAATGAGCATCCCAAACTATTAAGGACCGAGAGCCCTTCTCTAACTGGCAATCATATACACAATTCATATACAATAAGAAAGTGTGGAAAACATAACAAACAGAAATATGGTCATTCTTTTAATTCAATTGAACAATAAGGACATAAATTTTATAAAACTCAAACCATCTAATACACGTCTGTGAAATCTCTACTGAAAACCAAAATTAACATCTACCTGAAAACTGGGACAAAGCCCCTAGTCGGACCAAAACAATAATGAAATAACAATTCTATGAAAATAAGCCTTCTGAAAAAGGGAGGCTCACCAACTGCGTACTTTTGTCTGACAAAATCTATGGCTTAGCGGGACCCCTGGACTGAGCCTCAGACCCTGAAATATAGGGGGTCAATACAGATATACTGGTATGTGAAACAACCCAAAAATAACATGTTTTTATACAAAAATAGGTAAGAGCATTTTTCAATAACAGTGAACATTAGGTAAGTAAAATACATGGGCATATTTGATAAATTTCAAATCATTTACAATGAAAATATAAACTTTAGTTTGCAACAAGAGAAGGAATCGGAATTCATACTTAATTTCTCAATCAATCTTACAAAATACACAAAATCATATATATATATATATATATATATATATATATATATATATATATAGTCATAATTCAATTTCCATGAAAAGTGATTCGAGGCAACATATAATTTCATCAAAACAATCCTATGATGCATACTTTTCGAAAACAATATCAAATACTTTATTATAAAACATAATTGGGGATTTTTTAATCTTGATAAAACATTTAAAATTATACCCATGGTTTTTAGAGTAGTCCCATATACCTTAGGTTGTTTAATTTGAAAAATGGAACCTTAATATTGAAACCTTTCTTGAGAATCTTGAATTGGAAGGCTTGAATTCTTGGTCTTTGGAGAAAAAAAGTTGAATCTTGTTCTTGGAAGTGGATAGGATTTTCTTTTGAGAGAAAATTGAATATTGAGGCAATTGATGCTTCTTGGGGATGAATTTATGTTATGGGAGGATTTTGGGTGAAGGGACGTGACAAAGTTCCCCTAGGCCCTTTAGAAACTGATTTAGTGTGTGAAACAGTTCTGTAACACGCTGGCCGATGCGTCGCATTGCTATCGTATCAGCTTATTGCCTCACAAGAAACATGTCATAACTTTTAGCTCGGGTATCGGATTTTGGCAAAATTGGTATTGTTGAAAAGCTAATTAAATTATCTATAATTTGGTGTGTCTTGACCTGAAAAATTACACATATATAAAAATTTATACATGTTCAAAGTAGACCCTTATAGAATCGAATATCAAACTTTGAATGAAGGTTGGCTCAATTTTTCTCTAGATGATTTCTATGAACACTTTTCACTTCATAATCACTTCATACACTAGGAGAAAGATCATGACACATGAATTTAAATATAAATCATGGTATTAAAGTTTAAACATGTAGGAATGATGGTTCGATCTCTAGTTTGAAAGGGCGGGGTGTTACACAATCACTATTGGATATTTACACTGCCGCCAAAAACTTTAACCTTTCCCTAAACTTGACACAAAAACATGAGCATAAGTTATCATTAAATTGTAACAGGGTATCAACAATACCATCTTGGTCCCTCAGCCTTACCAGTTCGAACCTAGCAATCTTAATTGTAAAATGCCATATCTTGTTTGAAGGATTAACGCCTAATAGGTAAAGAACAAACATTCACAAAATCATTGTACTGGATGTATGTTTTCACAATAGGTTGATCAATAATACATACCTTCCACATATGAAGTGGTTCTGTCTGCAAGCAACTTATTCCTTCGAACCCATCTTTTACTCTTGCCTTAATGTTGGTCAGGCAAAAGTGGATCCAGCTTCACTTCCTTTGATCTACAAATAAGAGAAATACATTTGATGTCACATAAGAGAAGAACAAAAAGAACTTTACAAAAGGGTAACACAAAATTAAGTGAATCAACAGATGACCAATTTAATGCAACAAATTACCCATCTGTTCAACCGATGAGGCATTTTTTGCAATAGATGGATGACATGTTGCAACAGATGGTTTATCTGTTGAAATAAATCTAACCAGCCTTGCTACTGGTTTGATTTCTTCAAACAGTTGCTCCGTCTATACAAAAGGGTGATACAAAATTAAGTTAATCAATAGATGACCAATCTAATGTAATAAATTACCCATCTGTTCAACTGATGAGGAATTATTCCAACAGATAGATGACATGTTACAACAGATGGTTCATCTTTTGGAATAAATCAAACAAGCCTTGCTACAGACATCCAGTTCAATTGAGAAAAGATATTGATCAATTGAGATCCAAAAGGATCCTCATCTGAAAGAAGAGAAAAAAAAAGGGAAAAAGGAAAGAAAGAGAAGAATAAACAAGAGAAATAGATGAGTTGAGTCTTACTTTATGGCTGAAGGAAAGAGTATTCAAGATATGGGTTTCAAATATTCATTAATAACTTTTGAGGGCACAAGGAGACGGTGACATTAAAAAGACCAAATAAGACAACTCACTCAGCAAATTTTTGAGTTATCCAAGTAATATTTTTTACCGTCTTAGTATTTTAACTTTTTTATCTCGAATAGGAAATACCAAATTTTTTTAAAAAAAAAGTCTTAAAACATCAAAGTGCAACAAATAACAATTTTTGTTTGAAAATTTTCAAAGCTCGGTCATCTGTCGCAATAGATGGAAGCACCTGTTTGATAATTTATAACAGATGCGCAATATGTTGCAACAAATAACTTAATCTGTTTGATTAAATCCAGCAAAAAAGACATTTGTTGAAACAGATTGAACATTTGTTTTTATACAATTTCAATTAATTTTATATGTTAGACTAATACCTTAATTGATTAATCTAAGATCAGGGGTGAGTTATCATAGGGTCAACTACAACTTTAATTGGGTCTTTTGGCAATTGCATAATGAGACAGTATTGCATTTCTCCCGACTAGAGTCATCGATCAATCACTCTGAGCTGAACCGAATCTTACTACCTCATATATTCAACTAATACCTTAATTGATTAATCTAGGACTTGGGGTGAGTTCCCATAGGGTCAACTACAATGGATGGCAGCGCCTATTTGATAATTTACTACAGATAGGTAATTTATTGTGACATATGACTTAATCTATTTGATAATTTAAAATAGATGGGTAATCTGTCATAACAGATGACTTAATTTGTCTGATGATTTACAACAGATGTGTAATCTGTTACAATAAATGACTTAATCTGTTTGATAATTTACAACAGATGGGTAATCTGTTGTAATAGGTTGAACATTTATTTTTATACAATTTAAATTGCTTTCTTATGTTAGACTAATACTTTAATTGATTTATCTAGGACTAGGGGTGAGTCCTCATGTGGTAAACTACAACTTCAATTTAATCTTTTGGCAATTGAATGATGAGATGGTATTATGTTTCTCCTAACCAGAGTCGTTGATCGATCACTCTGAGCTAAACCAATTCTTTTTACCTCATATGCTCAACCAATACTTTCATTGATTAATCTAGGACTAGGGGAAAGTTCGCATAGGGTCAACTACAACTTCAATTGAGTCTTTTGATAATTGCATGATGAGATGGTATTGTGTTCCTCCTGACCAGAGTCGTCGATCGATCACTCTGAGCTGAACAAATTCTTATTACCTCATATGTTCAACTACTACCTTAATTAATTAATCTAGGACTAGGGGTGACTTCTCAGAGGGTTAACTACAACAGATGTCAGCGCCTATTTGATAATTTTCAATGGATGGGTAACCTGTTGTGATATATGACTTAATCTATTTGATAATTTATAAAAGATGGGTAATATATTGCAACATATGACTTAATATGTTTGATTATTTATAACAACTGCGTAATCTATTGCAACAAATAACTTAATCTGTTTGATAATTAACAAAAGATGTGTAATCTATTGCAACAGGTTGAACATTTATTTTTATACAATTTCAATTGATTTTATATATTTAGACTAATACCTTAATTGATTAATCTAGGACCAGGGGTGAGTTCTCATAGGGTCAACTACAACTTTAATTAAGTCTTTTGGTAATTGCATGATGAAACGATATTGCATTCCTCTCAACCAGAGTTGTCGATCGATTACTCTAAGCTGGGCTAATTGTACTACCTTATATGTTCAACTAATACCTTAATTTATTAATCTAAGACTAGGGGTGAGTTCTCATAGGATCAACTATAACAGGTGGTAAAGCCTATTTAATAATTTATAACAAATGGGTAATCTATTATGACAGATGACAATATATTTGATAATTTAATAGATGGTTAATATGTCACAACAAATGACTTAATTTGTTTGATTATTTACAATAGATGCATAATCTGTTGTAATAAATGACCTAATCTGATTGATAATTTACAACAGATGCATAACCTGATGCAACAGGTTGAACATTTATTTTTATACAGTTTCAAATGAGTTCATATGTTAGACTAATACCTAAATTGATTAATCTAGGATCAGGGATGAGTTCATAGAGTCAACTACAACTTCAATTGAGTCTTTTGACAATTGCATGGTGAGAGGGTTAAAAATTATGCATATCTTTTATAATTTTAAAAAATAATTAATATCAATTCGGACCGAATAAATATTTTCAAAACTTTTCATTATTTTTCAAAGTACAAATCAACCCATAAAAATTGGCAATTTGAGATGAAAATGTTTCATCATTTTAAATCTGGAGTTCTCACTCTTTTCTCTTTCTCACTCAATTATATAGTACAAACAACAACTACTCAACAAATTGTTTAAACCTTCACAACAGATTGATTTAGTTCTCATTTCCAACCATATAGGAATTATTTTTTACTTTATTCTTGCTTGTATCAGTCATTTCCTCTATCTTCGTAGGTAACAGAGATCGAGAAGAGTTATATATTTGTTATTTTTTCTATAAAAAATAAGGAATTTTAAGTTAATGATGAAAAATAAAACTTTTAGTTGTATTATCTTTGAGAATGGGTTTACAGTTTTGAGTTTTAATGGTAAAATCGTAGAAAAAACTTGAAAAACCCCTAGTTTCTATCGTAGTGTTTTGTTGACTGTTGTGGTATTGTTGGATGGTGTTTGTGGTATTGGTAGTGGTGGTGGTAGTGTTGGTGGTCGTCATGGTGGCACTGGTGGTGGATGTTGATAGCATTGGTTGATGGTATTTGTGGTGGCATTGGTTGGTGGTGTTTGCGGAGGTTTCGGTATTCGTGGTATTTGTGGCATTGGTTGGTGGTGTTTGTGGTGGTGGTGGTTGGTGTGTCAGTATTGGTGGTGTTTGTAATGTATTTTTTAAAATTTATGTATACATCAATTGTAATTTAATTTTTATTTTTCTGTTATTTGTAGGTAAAATATGTCTCCGAAAAGAAATAACAGTAAAACTGGATCAATGTTTGACCACCCAAAAAAGGCTACAGTACAGAGAGGTTTGGAGGAGTTTCCTTAACAATCTCAGTTGGGGAAAAGTAAAGATGAGGAGAGAGATGAAAACAATGTTGAGGGAGGTGGACAAGGGTCTGTAGATAGTGATGAAGAAAATAAAAGTGAGAAAAAGGAGGAATTAGAGAGTAAGAAAGAGAAAGAGAATGATCATCAACATGATGATAATGGATCACCAATGGGGCGTGAATTAATATCAACATCCCAGTATGATCCTTTCAAAACTTTTAGTATTGAGAGGTTCCAAGTTGAGATGTCGATAAATGACCCGAAAGCAGAAGAAGAACTAACTAGTGAACTTGTACTTAATTGTCAGTTGGGGAAAAAATTTAATTATTTTAGGAAAATTATGAAAAACGAAAACATAGACAGACTTTTTAAGAAGAGTTGCTTTGGACGCTTTCTTGAGCTGCCTGAGAACCCCCTGTCCGTTTTCATATGAGGATGGTATATGGTCTTCTCAAGCACAGGATCAATTACGTGGGGGATCATAAAGATTTGGAGGAAGGGCCAAAAAGATGGATGAAATCTGGATCAACTACTATGGTATGCTGGTTTATTTTGGCTCGTAAGTGATTGCCATAGTGATGGGCTTGAGATGCCATCATCCAAAAGAACCACCTATCGCCAAGAGAACACACTGCAAAAGATCCTAGGCAAGAAAACACAATGAAAAAATAGATGGGTTATTTGACATTGTTCGACGTGGCTACAAAGCATCAGATCTCATGGATAAAACCATACCAAAGTAGTACAGGGGGAAATTGTGCTTAGTTTGGTTTGCACATTCGGTTATATTGGCAAGAAACGTCAACAAAATCATAGAAGATGATTTGTTGATGCATGCTGAGGATTTTGATAAATTCAATAATTATCCCTAGGGATATGACAGCTTCTACTTGACTGTCCAATATTTACTGACAAAGCTATCCTCAGGGACAACAACATTATACGGCTTTCCTTGGGCTTTCATGGTAAAATTAATCACTATTGTTACTCATCCATTAATTTATATTGAATATAGTTATTATGACTTTTTTTCTTCCTTCCTGTTTACATTTTTCAGGCTTAGGCATTTGAAGCCATTCCTCCCCTCTGCAAGCAGATAATGGAATACCCGGATGAGGTTTCTCATCCAAGGATGTTTAGGTGGTTGGCTGCAAAGAACAATACCAAAATTAAGAAGGCTAATCTCTTTAACCCTCTGGTCGATGCAGTACATCTTCTTCAAGTAAAATAATTTTACTCAATGAAAGATATTGAATAGATGTTATATTTGGTGCAACAGATGTTATATCTAATGCACGAGACATCTATTATGACAGATTACCTATACTATGCCAACTGGTGCAACAGATGGATAATCTGTTGGGACAGACGATTGATATCTTAAATCAGATTACCCATTGGTTGCTTTGGTTCTCTAAACCCAACTCCTAACAAATTAACCATATACTGCAAATTATGCAATAGAAATGTAATCTGATGTAACGTATTGTTAATATATTACGACATACAAATCATCTATTGCATAATATGTAACCCAACAGATTACCCTTCTTGTGCAACTGGTGCAATAGATTGGTAATCTGTTTAGATAGATGATTGATATTTTACATCAGATTATCCATGTATTGCTTTGGTTCTCTGAACCCAACTCAAATAGATTTTAACCATCTACTGCAAACTATGCAACAATGGTTACACTAATGTAACACATTGTTAATATGTTGCAGAAGTTAACTGTGTATAACCCAACTATGAAAATTATTATATTATATGATTTAAATGTATCAGCCATTTTTTATAGGTTGTGCATCCATGGATTGTACCTACTAAGTAGGAGTCGGTGATGACTTTTTATACTGCTCTAGGTCATGTTGATACTCTAGGAGACCCAACGGTGGAGTTAATAAAGAAGAAATTGGCTGGAGAAACATCCATAAGAAGAGCAGTTAGGAAAGGTCAGCCTAATATTGAGGCTCTTTATGACCAACCTACTAAGGCAGATTTGGGTGTTTCTTCTGATGGAGTTGTTGGTGTTGGTGCAAGGAATATTGATGCTGCTACCACTCATGATGATGAGCATGTTGATGCTCAAGAAAAAATAAATATGTTTGAAAGCACCCCTTTTTACCTTTACACAGGTCCCTCTCACTCATCTTCACCTTCTTGTTCTCATTGTGAATACGAAGAGTGCAAAGACAGCTAGGATAAACTCTATAAAAAAGTAGAGGCTGTCTCTAAAGCTATTAAGGAATTCAAATCCAAGAGGGTTGTTATACCGTCCAAGAAGTTGAAGGATCCATACACTCTTACAATGGAGGTTAGGAGGAATAAAAGAGCTATTAGCAACATACTCTCCGATTGTAAAAAAAAAAAGTGCAACTCCTCTCTCTCTAAAAGTTGTTGAAGTTTGGGGTCATTCAACGGACATATAAGTGAAACTTGGTGCCAAAGAGAAGAGGGATTTATGACAGGCCAAGTATTCCAAGCCAGGCACAGTAGATTACCCCAGGCCTTCCTTTTTCCCCTAAGACTTCCATACTATGAAAGATATTCGTATGCGGTACGAGGACAAGGAAAGTTTACTTTTCCTAAACTAGCCTTCTAATAGACCCCATGAAGAAGAAGCTATGCAACGAATGTGAAATCTGGTGCAACAACTTGGTATTCTGGTACGACTGGAAGTAGTTCTGTTGCAACTTATTATCCATTTGTTGCATAAGTTGCATTGGATTATTGATTCAGAGAATCCTATGCAATAAATGGACCATCCATTGCATCTTTACAATTATTAACCTATTTAAAAATTGACTTCTTATATCACAGCATGTTGACAAAATTCTCTGCCTCATGAGGAAAAGGCAATTAACGTACCCGGAAGCTTATGATGTTGTCGATGGGATAATGGACCTCGACTTCTGCAAGAAGCTCAAGGATAAATACAATCAACTCAATAATCAAGCATTAGCCTGTGGTGAAGTATTTGATTCTTAGTTTCTACGTTGGACTAGGATGAAGAAGAAATGATAAGATATGTTAGAGAGGAGAGGCCAAATTCACACGGCAAGAGATGGACCAAGGCAAAGAGGATTATTGTAGTCATTAGCGTGGATGGCATACATTATCAAGTTGTTGAGATACTACTCAAGAAGAGGAAGATCAAAGTTTATGACTTTAATGTACCTGCCATCGACGAGGCCCATCTTTTTTCCACGTGCAGCCATTAAGGGAGTTGTTCCCCATCTTGTTGAGGGAGAGAAAACTGATGAATCATTTGCCAAAGAAGTGTTGATGTAGAAATCATGAGATTTTGAAGGTCAAAAAAGGGTATGAACCTGCCAAAAAATGATACCGGTTATGCTTGCGGCTCGCACGCTCTTGCACACATCAAATGTTTGTTGACCGACACAGAAATGGCTGAGCCAACGACTTTTCTATGCGACAACACTGTGGCAAACCTGTACGAGGTCTGGGCTTATAGGGTACTAATTGGACGCTTGGAGCCTGTGTATATAGAAGAGCCTGTGAAATAATAATTTTTATTTCAAGTCACACTTTACTTTACTTTAAATTACATGTACATATAGTGACAATAATTTTTTTCTAATGAAAGTTGAGTTTTTTATAATGTTATAGATTGTCAACCTATTGTAAAATATATTCTATCTGTTATGGCAGATAGTTTATTTGTTGTAATAGGTTGGTCATTTGTTGCATTATGCCATATTATTTCTATCTAATCTGTTGCAATAGTAGAAAGACCTGTTAGATAATTTCCAACAGATGAAAATTTCAGCAATTAGACTTGAATATCCATGTGTCTAACAACACCAAACTAGTAGCAATAATAGCAACAATGTAGCATCTTCTTGCTCGATTTTATTTCGCTTCAGAAACCTTGACTTTGTTCAACAAACCCCAGATTACATGATTTTCTTGTGAAGGATGTCGTTCTTCGTACCAATCAAAGTAATCGCATCCATTCAATTTCTATAAAATCAAGAACACAATTACATAATAATTACAAGTCAATAATTAATCAACTAATTAAATAAAAAAATATACCTTTGAAATCTTACAAGTAAAAATCCTATGACCTGAATTTTGTTGAGTCCAAGAAGTCTTCAATAGAGCTGCATGACCCCACTTACAATATCAAAAATCTTTATCATAAAAAACAGTGAAAAATGCACTCGACATTGTCAAGCTCAGTTGGAAAAAATGAAAAAAATATGAAGAAAAGAAAGACCAAATGCAAATAATTTAAAGAATTTGGATAGATAAAAAAAATAATAATGAAGAAGAAGATCTGAAAATTTAGAGTTAAATTTTAGGAAGAAGATGAATATATAAGACAATGGGGGAAAAAATGACCGTTGAGGGGCAAATCAGACGCCAAGTCAGTAAAAATAGGAGTTCAACGAGCCTTGACTATGTAAATTACATGCAAGCAGCCAACAAGGGAAAAACTGCCAAACTGACACATTTGATACCTCTTTTATTTTATATGTTTAAAATGAACATTGTCTACTTGATGCCTATTTTATTTTAGGTGTTTTGAACTGAACATTGTCGATAGGTTTCACTTTTTTTTTTCAATTCACTTTTACTTTTTTACATATAGTGGCAATTATTTATGGCCAATGAAAGTTGAATTTTTATAATGCAACAGATTCTCCATCCGTTGTAATAGATATTCTACCTGTTCTGACATATAGTTTATCTGTTGCAATAGGTGGGTTATCTATTGCATTATGTCGATGTTTTTATATAAGTCTATCTGTTGCAATAGTGGAAAGACATGTTTGACAAATTCCAACAAATTAACTACCTGTTGCAATATATGCCTAAATCTGTTTGATATTTTCCAACAGATGTATCGGCTATTGCAACAGATACATTATCTGTTGTAATATTTAAATCTAGTATTCCATTTTAATTAATAAGTTCAAATCTAAGAAAAAATAAAATTCATAGACAAAATAAAATAAATCAAGGCCTTCAGAAATTAGCTGAAATAAATCAATGAATAAATAAAATATAAAAAAATTGTTATGGGTACAGATCTCAACAAATACATCAATAATTTAAGTATTGATTTCAAGGATTCCAAAGGAGGGATCAAATTATTACTTTGACAGACTCTAGCTATAAAGATCTACTCAATATGGACAAGTTGTTCTTCATCCGGTGCTATGACATTCGGTTTTGATCGTCGTGGATATTTATTGTCGCTTACATATGGTTTATGCGTTTTCTATTCTCCGTATTTCCATAAAAAGAGTAGCATATTGTCAATGTTGTTCAGAAGTAGCTTTTACATCCAGCTGAAAAGCCAGAATTGGAAAATGCTTATCACAGAGATATAACAAAACAGAAAAGGATAACTCACTGTTCTAGCAAATCAAATAGGTCCTTCTCCTATTTTAAATTATCCCAAACAAATTATATTTCTGTTGCAACAGTGAATCAACTGTTGGGATAAATTTCTACATGAGGAAGACCTGTATGATAATTTATAACGGATGAACCATCTGTTGCAACATATGAATCATCTATTGCAGCAGATAGATCATCTGTTGGTACAAATAAAAGAGGTATGAAGAGCTATTTGATTTTCTAAAATAGATGAGATATATGTTGCAACAGATACTTTATATGATGCAACAAGTTAGTCAACTATTGCAACAGATATATATATATATATATGCTTGATAATTTTCAGCAGATGTGTCATCTGTTAAAATAGATATATGTTTGTTTTTTAGTTAGAACAGACATATATATATTCACCTTCTTCAGTTCGTGCTACTCTACTTTTGACATTGTACATTGCTCAGTGCAACACACTTACGGAGGAGTTGCAATTTCGCTTTTTTGGATGTTTCATAATCCTTAGAAATTACTTTCCTTCTCCTTTTAGCCTTAATATCTAATAGAGTGGATGGATATAAAATTCTATTTAATGGAATGACACCCCTCTTAGTTGTCAATTTCTTTATAAAAGCAGTTAATGAATTAATAGATTAATCACTACATCATGTTTTGCCCTATAGTCTTAACATTTACATGCAGAACATTCGTTGAGAGAGGTGAAATCTGTATAACCAGTATGATCATACTCATAATGGTTTGTTTCAAATATTGTAAGAGAAGCATCATTAGCACAACAGCAGCACCACTACTACCACTAACAGCTCCATCACCACTAAGACCATCAACAACAACAAGCCCACCCTCCAAAATTATTTTTCTTGAAATGGTTGTTGCTCCAAACAATTTTACTTTTGTTCTATCAATGACCTTAAGGTCCGATAAAGTTTGCATAGACCATAAAGTAGGAAAAATAGTATCTTCAACTCTCGATTGGTCGGAACTAGCGATAGATGCACAATATAACATAAATCATTACATATATTAGAATGATGATTAGATCATTTAAAAAAATTATTAATTAAAATAAAAAAAATAATTATAGTTATACTTACTGCATCCTTCGGGGGGTTGAAGAGACCAAGAAATTTTACATTTTTATCAGTTTTGACTGACAACCATCTCAAGATTCTTGGACAAAAAACTTCTTCTTAGTAGTTCACTTGTTGTCTCAAATAAGGAATGGTTTCAAATGTTCAATCCTATAAAATAACACCAATAAATCAAAACCATTATTGCGTAAAAAAAAATGAATGATATTATAATAAAAGAAAGAATATTTACCATGAAAGCCCATAGAAAGCCATATAAGTTGACTGTCTTTGGCGCTAACGGAGTCAATAAATATTTGACAGTCATTTTGAAGCTTTCATAACCCCAAGGATAGTTGTTAAACGCCTCAAGATCCTCAAAGAGTTTTATTAAATCGACGTTTATGTTGTTGTTAACGTCTCCTGCTCAAAGAATATTATGTACAAACCAAACCAAGCACAAAGACTATTTGTGCTTCTTTGAAAGTCCTTTATCTTTCAACGTTTTTATCAAATTTTTGTTTTTGAAGCTTGGACCAATAATAGACACCAGGTCATCATGATCACACGACTTGCCTTTGCTTTTTTGGAGTGTGCGGGGTGATTTTTGGATTAGAATAGGTATAACTTGAGAAGGAGGATAACATTTTAGTCCAGTAACTATGGCAAACTCCTTCTAACCAAAACAAACCGGCATGCCACAGTAATTTATCCACACCTCATCCATTTTATCTTTGTTTTCATACATAAACCTATACGTAAGAAGTTCATATGTCATTTTCATTTGCCAACGAGCATTATTGTCCTCCGGCAAATCAAGATATTTCCCAAAGAAGTTGTCCCTAAAATAAGAATCAAATTTTTATTCTCAAAGTATTTTTCTGAAGGCGTCGAAATATTTTCTCATGGCTGACTTAACCCAGAAATCACCCGTTAAATTTGTGGTAGCATTGCACTGCATTCTCATAGGATAATGATCAATGATAAAGGTTTTGACCAACTCTTTGGTGGAAGGACTATTAGCATTTGGATCATCTCTTTTGAAATATTCATCCTCCCCGTGTTCATCATATTATGCTCCTGATTGAGATAACGCTTGTAAAGCAAGCTTATAGAGTGGTAGATGTAGCCTAGCTGCTTCATTTTTACTTGGACTTGATTCATTTTTATTCTTTTTGGAGCCATATTATCTAAAATTAATAGGAATATAAAGAATATATTATAATTGATTAATTCATTGTTAAAAAAGGATAACAGTAAATCTAACAAACAAAATATTAAAATAACAGTTCCAACAGATCACTGATTTGTTGCACCAAGTAGTATAGTTGTTGGGGCATATAAACAACCTATTACAGTGGATGAGTAATCTGGTGCAACAATACAAAATATATCACTCATCTTTTAAGATAGATGAATGGTATGTACAACAGATCACATATTGCTGCAACATATGAGTGATCTGTTGGAACATTTAAATAACTTATTGCAATGAGTAATTGTTGCAATAATCTAAAATATATCACTCATCTGTTAAAAAAATAAATGGTTTGTGCAACAGATCATACATCTATTGCAACATTATCAATTGCAACATATGAGTGATCTGTTAGAACAGTTAAATAACCTATAACAATGCTTGAGTAATCTATTATGATAATACAAATCATATCACTCATCTATTGAGAAGTATGAATGGTATGTACAACAGATCACACATCTGTTGCAACATATGAGTGATCTATCAGAATATTTAACTAACCTCCAGCAACGGCTGAGTAATCTATTGCGATAATACAAACATATCACTCATCTGTTGAGAAAGATGAATGGTCAGTGCAACGGGTTACACAGCTGTTGCAACAAAATGAGTGATTTGTTGAAACAGTAATCAACAGTTAATATTATTTAGATTTCTTCCAATAGAATGATCAGTTGAAAAAATATAGTCTTGGGCATGTCCTGTTGGAAGAGTTGATAGGATTTTATCCAACAGGAGGTTCATCTGTTGTATCAGATCTTTAATCTGATGGTTCTTCCATTGCATCAGATGGTTAATCTGTTGAATCATATTATTTATTTGATGGTTCCTCTGTAGCATCCAATAGTAAATTTGTTACATCAGATGGTTAATCTATTGCAACATATGATTAATCTATTGCATCAGATAGTTAAACAGTTGCATCATATGATAAATCTGTTGTATAAGATTTTATATCCAATGCTTACTCTGTTGCATCAGATGATTAATCTGTTGCATCAGAATTTTAATTTGATGGTTCTTCTGTTTCATTATATAATTGATCTGTTACATCATATGAAAAATCTGTTGCATCAGATGGTTAAGTTGCACCAGATGAATAATTTGTTGGAGGAAAAAATAGTAGTACGATTTTGTTCAACAGAAACCAGCAATATTACCATTTTTACCAAGAACAAGAACAGAACAAATCAACTCAAATCATTGTCACAAACAACGAAAATCAAACTTTAAAAAAATGCAACAAACAAAAAAAAATCATAATTCACTTTGAAAAGAGAGGAGAAAAAATACCAAAAATTAGGATTTTATTTAGACCGCATTTTAAATTAAAGCAACAAATATTGAAATTGTTAACCAATATTATAAGAGAAGTTGGCTCAAGTTCCTCGTTTTCTTCAAAACTAAAAAGGCCATAAATTTTTACCTATGAAAGAAAAAAAGGAACAATGAAGAATTTGAAGTTGTTGTGGCCGGAGAGCAAGACTGTCACATCGATTGAAGGTTGAAGTTGAAAAGAAACTCGAAGACCAAATATTTGTCATCGGAGGTTGATGTCGCCGAGGATTGAAAGGAAAAATTTGCAGAACTGTTGGTTGGGAGAGAGTTGAGAGTAGTTGTCGAGAGAGGGGAGAGAGAGACTGGTTGATTTGGATTGAAGAAGGGTGTGAGTTGGGTTGATTTATATTTTTGAAAAGATTAGAAAGTTTTGAAAATATTAATCAAGTCGACAATTAACTTAATCAAGTTTTCTAATTATGTTTGACCCTTTAAGTTGGTCAATGTCATCAATCCTCCATTCAAGAGTTAAAAGATATTTTTCCTTCAATTTTCTCTAGATACTTCCTTCATTTATTTTTTTTACATGTTATATTGGACACATATTTTAATATATTTCTTAATTTTAAAATAATTTTTTCAATATACTTTTAGTTAAATACATTAAGAAAAAATTAAATTAATGATTTTGATAATTTGAATAAGAGTATAATAGAAAAAGTTTGATCAAACTATTATTGAGGTATTAGCCATACGTTTATTTAGGAATTAAAAGAATCATTTGTTTTTTTAATATTGAATTCACGTTTACATGGTAATAAATAATTATTTGCCATGTATTTTCTTTTAAAGGATAAATGTGATTTAGTGACTTTAGAAAATAAAAATCTTAAGCTGAGAGACTTTTGATAGAAAGCAAAGTTTAGTCACTTTACAAGATAATTTCTAATAGTTCAATGATCTTTTGAATATTAACTCTTAATAAGAAGTATGAATTAATTAATATGATCTTATTTAATTTTGATTACATGAGTCCTCTTCAATTAATATTAATATATTAGAAAAAAATAATTAATTATCTTTTAAATTTTTTATTAATAAATATGTCAAATAATTTGAGCATAAAAAAGTGCTAATGATTTGGATTAAAAATGCACGTGCCTTGGGACTCTGTAATCCAATGTCACTCTGTTCCTAGCATTATTTTCTTTTCAATCAGTATATAAATTTGGTGGAGCAATGATAAAAGATTTATGCTAAGTGAATAGAAGGTTATGGATTCAAGCTGTTTTTAACAGACGAAAATGTAAGGTAAGATAATAAATAATTTCTTGTGATTTGGGTCATTTCTAATTTTTATGCATAATAAAAGCTTTAGTAATAAATCAGGCTATTTTATTAATCTATGTAAATTAATAATGGTATAATTTTTTTATATTTTAAAATAAATTACGCAAATAATTCTGAACTACTATTTTAAATTACAAATGGTGTTTATCTGCCCAATACTGACATTAAATTGGTGCACTTCAAATCATGCAATTAATTCCACACTAGAAATGTCAGGAGCTAGCATTAATAATATGTTAGAGCTACTTCTGGTGGAGTGGATGGTGTGCTCCATCTTTAATCAGAAGTTGGGAGTTTGAACCTGTGTATGAAAAAAACTCTATCAGGAGCGTTGTTACTTTAATGGGCCCTGCAATATGCGATCCAAATTAGTCGGAACTCCAATGCAGATACCGAACATCAAATGAAAAACCAACAAAAAAAAATATGTTAGAACTAAAACATGCACAGTTATAGCCTCTCCATTTCAAAATAATTAATATATTTATTAAAAATAATTAATTTAAAATAGTTAATATATTTACAAAATTAGAAAATAATTAACGATTTCTTAACTTTATTGTTAGTACTCCCATCGTTTCATATTTGTTGAGTACATTTTAGTTTACAGGATAATTTAAAAATTATAATTAAGAAGGTAATTTTACTAATTTGCTTCTTAATGAGCTTCTCAGAAGCTTTACAAATTAGTGCTAATACTTTCAAAAACAAAAAAAAATTGCATGGATAATATAAAAAAAGTAATTAATGCTTTCTTGATGACCAATTAATATGAAAATTATTTTTAGTAAGATGACCAATTCATATAGGATGGAGAGAGAAACAATAATTATTCTTATTCTAGAATTAAGAGACACATAAATAGATGAAGATAAAACAAAAAATAGTGAGAGAAATTCCTCCGTCCCAAATTAAAATGGCACATTGATTAAGAAAAATAATTTATAACATAACTAGTTTACTATAGTACCCCTAGTAAATGATATTTATATTTTAAATTGAAGAAAAAATAATTAATACAAAGAATAAAACATGAAAAAAAATTATAATGAAAAAAGACAAGTAAAAATGAGAAATCAAATTAAAAATTTTAATACAAATTGAGGCGGAGGGAGTACATTAGTCGACACTCTGCCAACAAAGTCTATAATGCCAATTATTTTGAGACGGCTAGAGTAAATTTATTCCTTCCATTCACTTTTACTCATTTATTTTCTCCGTCTCAAATTATCCATCTCAAATTTTTTAATTTGATTTCTTATTTTGTTTGTCTTTTTTCATTAATTAAGACAAGATAATTTTTTTTCCATTATACCCTTAGTAATTGATTACTCCTTGTTACTAAAATTGAATTATCAAATCTTGAAAAATGTTGTAAAAACTTTGGTAATCCTATACTTTTAATTATCCATAAAAAAAGTGTTTTGGTATCAACCATACAATAACTCTATCAATATTAGAACTAAAGCATGACACAATTAATAGGGGCAAAATAATAAAGTTACATTACCAATCATTATTTTCTTATTAACTGTGTTATCTCAATTTGAGACGTGTAATTTGAAACGAAGAAATTATAATAGATTTTTGATTTTTTAAAAAAATAAATGACATATTCGTTCTAGTTTACACCTTTCATCTCATTTTATATGATACTTATTTACTTTTAATTTGTTTTGAAAAGAACGTTACTTAATAAAAATTAGAGGTAATTTAATTTTAAAATTTTTCATTTTACACTTAATAAAATGATTTACAATCATACAAATATCTAAAAATTATTTTAGACCACAAATTTCAAAAAAAAAAATTTTTTCTTAAATACCTTATCAAGTAAATGATGTCACATAAAATGAAATAGAGAATAATTTTTTTGTCACTTCCTTTTTTTTAGAAAATATCTTTTTCCTTTTTTGAAGTCTCAAATTTCAACTCTTTAATACCACAGATTAAAGAATTCTTTACTAAATCCAAGAAAGAACATGAAAAATTAGGCAAAATGAATTAGGGGAACCTTGTACTATGTGCGTTTTATAATGTGGATATTTCTACTTACATGTTTGTCATCAGAACCCTTGAACCCATTAAAAAAATAATATTTTAAGCTATATTTCAATGTGTGTAATACAATTGCTACCACGTGATCTTCCATATCATTTTCACATCATTTTAAATGCCTCATTAAATTCCAAGTCATAATATCTTAATTAATTAATTTCAAAAATTATTAATCAATAATAAAAATAAAATGATAAATTAAAAAAAATTAAAATAAAATTCATTTTTAAAAAATTAAGTCAAAAATATAAATTTAAAAAAAAAAAGAAAAAAACAAAGAACCCTCACCAGATTCCCCTTTCTCTCTCTCTTCCCTCGTCATTCTCCATCTCCTCTCTCGTCTCTCCATCTCTCCCTTGATTCCCTCTATCCCTCTCAATTCCCCCATTCTTTCTCTACAAACAAAGTCCTCCCAATGATACACCTTTGGGACTATCGCCATTATTGTTAGTGGTGGATCCCAGTTATTGACGAAAAGTTTCTCATAAGAAACCCTAATTTACAAATTCGATGGACTATGATGCAAATCAGTTGGGGCTTTTTGTGCTAATGCATTGCTGATAGGATTATGAACAAAATCCCCAACCCAATTTAAATTTTCAACAACTCCGGCAGTGGCGGCGCCTTGGCAAAACTTAAAGAAAGAGATGTTGATAAAAGCTTCATGTTTTTGCTTTTTTCCTTCGATCTACTCTAAAAAAAAAGAATTAATTGAGAAATCAGCCATGGGAAATGGAGTTGTTACATTTGTTGTTTTGGTAGATTTTGTGGGGGTTGGGATGGTTAATTGAGGAGTTCTTGAAGTGGGTTTAAGGGGTTTTTATTGTTTCTCTGGTGTTGGTGAATCCGTTTTTTCAATTTTGATTGCCATTGTAGAGCTAAGAGGTAGCAGCAAGAAGATTATTCCTGAAAAGCACTATTTTTTTCTTTTGTTGCATAATTTCTAGCGGTCTTGAAGCTTTTCGTTCAACTGTTTGTTTGTTCGTATTTGAGCTTTGGTTGTTGTTGAAGATGATTATGATCTCAGGATTACTCAATTTGTAACAGCTGGTGATTAGATTTTTGTTGTTTGTTTGGAAAAATTGAGAAGTGAGAATCGAAGAAGAACGATTCTTGTTATTTGATTCTTGTTGTTTGTTTGAAAAAAATTGAGAAGTGAGAATCAAAGAAGAAAGAAAACCACATCATTTGTTTGTTTATTTCTTGTTGATTCTTCATCTTCATCTTCTGATTCTTATTGGTTGTGTTGATTGTATTGATTTGTTTGGAAAAAAAATTACTCAAAGTTCTATTTGATTGTGTTGATTTGTTTGTTTTTATGTTGTGAATTGTTGTACTTTAGGCTTGAGAAGTTGCACTTTACAATTGAAATTGTGATTTTACAATGGACATGGCAGCTGGTGGGGGTAGGGGACTGCTGGACGACGGTGGGGTGGGGTGGGGGTGCTGGACAGAGAGGGGTTGAGGAAGGGGTCCTTTTGATTTTATTTTTTAAAAACTTATTATTTTTTAACTTTTAAAAATATATTTAAATTTAAAAAGTTGTAGTTGGAGGATTTTTTAAATTATTTTAATATAAAATTAGCCAAAATTGACCCTCACTCGCACCCCAAGCGAGTGACTACACTCTCCTTGTCCTAGTCAGTCATTTAATGCCACATAGACAAAGTCAACGGTCAAAGGGTTTAAAATATAGCTTTTTAGTGAGTTTAGGGGTCCAGATGACAAACATGTCAGTAGAAGTGTCCAACTTACAAAACCAACTTAGTACAGGGGCCCACTGAGTCAGTTTGCCAAAAAATTAACCTAAATAGGCGTACACAAAACCATCAAAATCAAAAAGAGCAAGGAATGTATAATATGTATATTTTATGTATACTGACCATAAAAAATTTATAATGAATCCGAAAAACTATTTGTATAAAGAAAGAAAATTATTTTCTTCTATACTTGTTTCCTTTGCACATCACCAGTTGATTTTTCTTTGTCAATGGCTTCTCTTATGCCATCTTTGCCAGACTATTTACCTGAGAAAAATTTATACAAATCAAGCCTCTTTGCTGTAAATTTTAATCTTGCAAACTTGATAATTGTACAAAAGAACTAATTATTCTGAAAACTACTAATCTTGTTTGTTCATTGTGTAGGTACAAAGGTTATATAAGGAAAACATGTCTTCGATAGATGGGGATTATTGTGACTACAACATGGGAGATTATGATTGTAGTGAGGGGTTTTATGGCTATGAAGTTGAGGGAGATTGCGGAGGCTATGAAAATAGCCATGATCAAAATTTGGGCAGATTTGAGAGTTACGGTTTTGAGGGAGAAAATGAGGTGAATGAAGTGCCTAGTGCTTATGGTGAACTTGGAGATGATGTAGGACCTCATGATAGATCTTATGATGACATTGAGGCATGTGAGGAGTCTTACACTTCTCACTTCGAACCAAGATTTGGTGTTAAGTATAACCCTTTCGTTCGCAAAGCTTATGAGAGCTATGATGAGAGTACACGTGAGGAGTGTGAAGATTCGTATCCTCTATCCTGTAGTACTTTTTATCAAGGTCGATATAGTGTGAATGGTTATACTAGCTCTAGCGGAGGTTGTCCAACGAGAAGAAAAAGGTATGCATCTCTAAAATCGAGAGGTACTCGTGTGCCTTACAATGTTGATCCGAGAAGGAGTGTACAATCCGAAAAGGTGACCATTTATGGGATACCGGGCTGCCTCGTTATGTTAAATGATAGGTACTATAGAAACTACATCCTTCCATCCATGGTTGACTACTTGAGGTTGTTTCGCGAGCCTTTACTTGTTCCATACTTCTTGGACAGGTTTAAGGTTACCAAGAGGGTCAAAGTTGTCTTCTCCCAGTTTGAATACCATGAGGAGGTGTGGTGCGATATTCTTCCATTGACATACAGTCATGTATGCTTAGGTGTTGATTGGTTTGCACAACATAGAGTTCCAAATATGCAAAATTGGCCTAATGTTATAAGAAACCGGTGGGGAAATCACCTCATGAAATACATATTGCCCGACCTGCAAAGAGAAGTGAATACTTACTCCAATCCGAATGCTTATGAGAGACAAAAGATTGAGATAAGTAAGGGTGTTTAAGGTGGTAATCCGAGAGTGGAAAAAAGAGAGGCTGTGTGGAGCGAAGTGAGGAAATTTCCACCAAACCAAGCTAACATTGTTTGTCCTTCTATTTCTAAGGACATTTGTGTATGTACCGACATGGCAAGTAAAGGAGAGAAATGCCGAAGTGAAGTTCCTGCCCAAGCTTGTGGAGGATCTTCACAACACAGAAAAAGAGAGTCGACTCAAGAACTTCAAGGTAAAATAACTAATTTTTACATTTTTGTGCATGTGAATGATAATTGTATGGCTAGTAGCCTATTGAGTCTGAGTAGTAGCTTACTTATTTGTGAGTCTAATGATTCTTTGCCTTTTGTTGATGATGTACATGTTGTGAGTGTGGATATACTAGTTGATCCTATTGATGACCAAATTGACTCTTACTGTGAGATCAATTTATGTCCACCTAGTGTTGAAGCCTATATGTTGAACAAAAGTATATCGTCTTGTGTGATTGGTGTTGATCAACCTATTTGTGAAAATTGTCCACCACTTGAGTATGTGTGTAATGTGATTAATCAAACTCAAGTGAGTGAAGTATTTGAAAAAGTTGGTCAACAAAAGGGGAGTGAACCCGAGAGATATTCTTGGGACAATCTTGTGCTTGAATCCGCTTTGAAACTTGATATTGATCTCTTAGAGAGTGAGAAACTTGCTTGTTCCAAATATGCTCGTGGGTTGGATCATGCACGTTTTAGGTATAATGCCTTGTTTGAAAATGATATAAACACTCTTAATGAGCCTAGTGGTGAAAAAGATGGTATAACTTACCTTGGAGGGTATAGCCTATATGTTAACCCTCTATGGTGTGACAACATTCCTCCTAAAGATGAAAATCTCTTCTTGGAAGATGAGAGTACTCTTAAGGGTAAGGAATGGGTAGTCTTTGAAGTTACTCCTTCTACTTTGTGTGACTTTATTATTGAGACTACTCATGGTGATGATTGGGAAACTAGTAGTGAGTACACACATGAGGGAACCTTAGTAGAAGTCGACTTGAGTGATACTTTTCTCTACTTTCTATTTTCTTTCAGTGATATGTATGTTATTTTAGAGAGTATGTCATTTAGTTTGGGTAGAGACCACGGGAAAGGGGAGTGTTGTCTAGACCCGTGTCTATGGCCACTTTTGTCGTTTGACCCCGGTGCCAAATATGGAAATGGTGATGTTGGTGCACCAAACTTATTGCTTGGTCTACATGAAAATCAAAGTGTTACTCTTGGTGATTCCCATAACCAAATCCATTGTACATCTTTCATTGAATTTTTAATATTTCATTCAAAGGATCCTTGGTTATATTGCAAATATGTGCAACCTTGGCATGTTGAGATGATTTGTTGTGCTAACCCTAACCCTCATGCCATGAGGAGTTTGTATTTTTTTGTCCTCTCGTCGATTTTGCAAGGTTTGGATTCGAGGTCGAATACGGGACAAATGGCCATCTTATCTTTTGATGACATCTTTAAAGGTCAATACATAGAAGCTCAAGACTTGGTCACCTTGAGGATACGAGAACATGCATGGAGGACCCGTTTTGAGCATGCCATTAAACAAACCCGTGTGTGGAAGATTACATGAGGGCTTACATTTGATGCCAATTCGAGACTACAAGTTTTGAAGTGTAATCCCAAGGTTTTGGAGCATTGAAGAAACACCCTTCATTAAGGGTATTTTGGGGTGTGTACATGTTAAAGAAACAACCCATGACCTCCCCTTTCATTAAGGGTATTTTGGTCCATTATACTATGTAATAAGCTACGCTATATATAGTCTCTTATTAGGTTTTTTCTTTTTAGTTGTTTAATGATGAAAATATGAGACATTGAAAATCCTCTCTCTTGAGAGTAGACCACCTTAGTGTAGTTCTTAGTTAGGGCTTGGACTAGCCATTGTAGCTTAGGGCTTGGAAAAGCCAATATTGTTCTTTGCTTGGAAATGGTGGATCTTGAGGTGAGTTGATTCCCTTGGCAGTCACCGTAAGAACTTGGTGCTTGTTAACGTATTTTGTAGAGGTTTTAGAGTTTAATTTACTCTTTAGTTGCTACATTATGTGTTCTCTTTGTGTCAAGTTACCTATCCTTTTATTGTTTTAAGTTTGCATTTGCTTCTTGTATGGTATTGTTGTCTTGTTGTTGCGGATTTAGGCGTGTTGTTGTGACTGTTTGCGGACTATTTTGGTGTTGTAGATACCATTTGGTATCATTGGAGAATCATCTTGCAACGTCTATTCACCAAGCCATTTGATTTTGCAAAAGCCAATGGAAGATAGTGCTCAAGTTTTATCCCAATCAATGTAGCGTTATCATAAGAAAAGAGAAACTACTACAGAAGATCATAGCTAATAAGGGCTTAACTAAAGTTAATCCAAATTACTTACGAGGTAAGGCTTGCGGAAGAATAGGGATTAATAGTAGAAACAAATTGATGGTTAGCATTAGCGTTCGACTTAGACTTCTTTTCTTCGGGGTGAAATGATGCATTTTCTCTCAGATCTTGCTTTAAAACTGAAAAAAGAATGTGTCAGAACCGAAACCAAAGAAGAAATTTAAAACCAATGCAGTAAGTTGAAATGTTTTAGTAGAAACGAGTTGCTGTCACAATTCAGAAAGAAAATAAAGTTTGAGTGGACAAGAGATGACCGCCTGGTGCACCCAGTGTTAGCAGGGTCCGGGGAAGGGCCGCACCCAAGGGGTGTGATGTAGACAGCTACCCTAATACAAGAATTAGTGACTGCCTCCATGGCTCGAACCCGAGACCTATAGGTCACACGGAGACAATTTAACCATTGCACTTACAGATGTGGCATGATAGTATGATACCATCACCACCCCACATCTACCATTTTCTAATAGCCTTAGTGGCAAAGAAGAAGAAAATGAAACGTGTATAAGTTGGAGGAATGTAATGGAATGAAAGGGAAGTAAACATATACTCACTTCGAAAATACGCTACAGGTATCATTCCATTGTCGATGAGTTCAAACTTGTAAGTATCTCCTACTTGGACAGCATTTGCTTCTCTGAACTGTCGCCATCCCTTGGTAATTCCAAAACGAGGTCCCAGTGGTCCTAGTTGCACTGACCATGATCTTCCTTTCTCATCTCTGAGAATCATTTTAGTACGTCTCATCAAGCCATTTGGTCTTGCAAAAGCCATTGGAAGATACTGCTCGAGTTTATCCAAATATGTAGATCAATGCCGTGTTATCACCAAAAAAAAGGAGGATGTACTACTGATGATATTAAATATTAACGGCTTAAATTAAAAAGAAAAATCAAAGTTAATTCGAATTACTTACAAGGAGAGGTCGGATGACGGAATAAGGCTTAATAATAGTAACAAAGTGACCGTCAGCATTAGCAGATGTTGAAGCTAGTACATTTGTTTCTTTCCTGCGGGATGAAACTCTTTTAGCATCCAAATTAGGCTTCTTTCCTTCGGGATGAAGTGATGCATTTGCTCTCAGATCTAGTTTTTAATTGACATAACAATGTCAGAACTACAGTAGAACTGAAGATGAATCTAAAACCAAAGGCAGAACATTAAGTTGAAGTAGAAAAGAGTTGTTATCGTCACAATTCAGAGTAAAGAAAATAAATTTCAAAAGATAATTCACTGTTGACAGTAGTAGGAGTCCCAACAATCTTGAGATTTTTTTTTTTCTTCGTATGACCGAGAAATCCGAGAGGGCTAGTGGTTCACAATTGGAAACTAGATGGAGAATGGTCCGGCCCTCTACCCTTCTCCACTTAAAATCTTGAGATTGTTTTACAGATCCTCGTTAACATCTGTGTATTTACCCTGAATAATCAAAGCTAAAGCAACACAAACCTCGAAACTTTTTAGGATAGTTATAAAGACTTTAATAACTAGACGAATTGTTAGAAGAAAAATAATACTGCCATTTCATCATATTATGGTTTAAAGAAAGAAAAAGATAAAAAGTGGAAAATGGATTAAATTTAAGAGAAGGTCTAAGATGAGAAACTTGCCGTAAAATCTCAATATAGGATTCTTTCCGTTTGCAACAATCTCAAGCATTATCTGATCTCCCTCCTTTAAGCAATTTGCGATGCAGAATTTACGCCATGTACCGCTAATGTAGGTGTGTGCGCCAGACGAATATAGTATAAGTTTCCAAGACCTTAGCTCATCCCTTATTGTTATCATACATTTCCTGTCCGTGAGACCGTTATCCCGAGCAAATGGGACTGGAAGTTGCTGAAACAGTTTTCAAACCAACAGCACAAAAACAGTTCAAGTTTATGCTTCATACTTTCAAATTAACAAAATGAGTTCGTCTTTTCCCCTGTTACATTTTTTTCCAAGTGTAACAAATGAAGTAGAATTTAGTTTTGAACTTACCAAATGATCCCTTGAAAGGAAATAAGGTGTGATAGTATAAATGAAATGAGGGCGACCGAGAGGCATGTTATCTTCAGCTTCTACTTTGGGGAAAACTTCGTATGGTGACTTGCTGTCGAGCTTTGGGTTTTTTGTTGTTTTTGCTAGCAACAAAAATGTTCATATAAAAGACACGGAAAAGAAGACGTAAGAATAGTTCAACATGATTGAACCTGCGTAGAAGGCAATCTTTCCTCCTATGTACAGCATAGTAAAACTACTTTTCGACATATGATGTTGATTAATCTACTAGTTTAGAACTCTATAAATTGTATTACATGATCACGTTTTAGTCAAATATCATATGTAAATAAATCAAGTAATTCCCACAATTTGGTTAATTAAGCTAGCCTAATGTAACACATTTTACATGAAAAGAATAAATTCTGCTTTCACTTCTTCGTTAGTTATTTTGTTTCAGCTTAGTAGCATATCTTAGCACAATATTTTTAAATTCTATCAAATCAAATCTTCAAGAGACCTCGAAAAGACTGTATTAGCGTCTATACTACTATCCGAGTCTATGTACCAAAGGTGTAGTTTAGTGGCCAATGAAGCGTGAAGAGAACCATGAGGTCTTAAGTTCAAATCCCGGCGAGGGCCCAAAAAAACACTAGTCGTGATCTCGTTCCATTTGCCTTAGTCTTGATGGGCAAAGTTACTTGGTACAAGAGAAATAGTTCAGGTGCAATATAAGCGATAAGAAATACTATTAACCTCTTTTATATATTTTAATTAAAATTGTCTCCTTCCAAACTGATTTCCCCATCACTAATGGGATGTCCAGGATGAACCCAATCCAAAAAGGAATATTAAGGAAAACTTACACCTATATACCTCAAGCCATTACTACAGAACCATGAAACATCGAACAAAGGCTCAAACTATATACAAAATTAGAAGTGGAAACAAACTACCTATCGGCTATCAAGCCCATCTAAAGGAGGAATACAGTTTCATCTTCTTAGGGTTATTATTAAAGATCGCAAATACTCTCTCGAAGTCAACAAGGTGAATATTATTCATATCTAGAGGGATGCAAATAAATGTGCGGATTTTCTGGCGAATGAAGGTCACATACATAAAAAGATAAATTGATAATCACCGAAGATGCATCCTAGCCGATTCAAGACGTAGATTATGCACAACTTTAAGTAGTTTAACATTTTCCAATGTACTATCGAAATAAAAATATAAGAGAGCTGAAATAGAGACCAAATTCCGAACCTTGTGATGTGAATTTCTTGAATGTATGATTGATTTCCTCTCCTGCTTCATTAACTCCTTCCGCAGTATGTTCGTATTTTCTCTCAAATTGATTTGAATCAAAGACGGAAACTTCAAACTCCATTGCTCCTTCATGTCTGAAAATCAATACATCTCCCAACTGTAAATCATGTTCCTCTACAAACTTTGCCCAACCCTCTCCTAATAGCCGTCCGTTCACTTTCACACACCAGTTCTTACCAGCCCTTCTCAATATTGCACGTTCTTGATTAATTCCCTTCAGATGCTTGGAAAAAGCTATTGGGATTTTCTGCAATACAGTATTTATAAGTACTTAAAAACCTATGTTGCCGCACCAATGTTGGATTCTTAAAACATACATTTCTTTTGGGACATCAGGCACGCATCCGACGACTTTTTTGAAGAGTCCAAGCAACATAGCTTAAAACATTCCAGTAGACTAAATATAAAGACTATTGCAATTGAAATCATCAATAATCTTTACAAATCACCAACAGATTCAAAGAATTTTCACAAATCACCGTTTAAATTTCACCTTGTATACTTTCTTGTTCAGCCATTTGCCCACTGATGAACTAACCAGATTCGCAATGTGTAACACCTATTATATATAACCTTACCCTGCATTTCTGCGAAAGACTGTTTTCATAGGCTGAACCCACAACCTCTTGATCACATTGCAACAACTTTATCAGCTACGTCAGTAATTTCTAAGGGTTCGAAATTGATGACGAGTCAAGATTTCAATTTTATGGGCTCTGATTAAAACGACGAGTCCAAGTACTAATAATTGGCTTCTAAATTTAGTTTGAAAAATATACTGTTTGAGCAAAAGCTACAAGATTTGACCAATCTCCCCCTGTTTTTTTAAGAAAAAAAATTCATAATTTCCAGTTATATAAGATAACTAATAATAACAATAGGAACCCCCAAAAAAGAAACAAAAGTTACTACTTGTATTTACTTTTTCATCAATATCTTGGATTTGATTTCTCATATGATCCGTAGAAAAACACCTTTTTTTTTGGATTTCAATTTTTTTATCAAAGAAAGTGACTTTCACTCAACTTATATAGACATATTAACTCCCACATTTTTCAAAAAGTAAGGACTTTTTTTGGTAATGATGGAAATAGTTAACCCTATATCCTAGGGAAAAACAGTATAAACTATATCTCAGAAGTTTATATAAGAGATGACAACAACAATATATACTGTATATTCCCACAAAGTGGGTCTAGGGAGAGTAAAGTGTACACAGTCCGTATCACAACCTTATACATGAGATAGAGAGGTTGTTTCTGATAGACTCACGGCTCGTGATAAAAAAAAAGTCTAAAAGAAAGACATAATATAAGAACAAGAAACAATAGGTAGTAACAAAATAACAGAAATAAAACTTCCACAAAGTACTACTACAATCGATCAATCCGAAACAACAAATACCAACAAAACTCTAAAAACACAACACTACAAGTATAACACTATAAGAGATGTATTTTAAAAAAAGAAAACGTGTAACATCAACAACAACATACCCAATATATTCCCACAAAGTGGTTTCGGGAAGAGGGCAACAGTTCGTAATTCTAATAGACCCCCGGCTCACGATAAAAAAAAGTATAGAAGAAAAAAGACATAATATAAAAATAAGAAACAATAAGTAGTAACATGACAACAGATAATAACAGAAACAGGACTAATACAAAGTAATACTACAATTGATACCAAAATTCCAAGGACACAACACTACAAGCATATCACTATAAGAGATATATTATAAAAAATGGTAAACCATCATCAACAACAAGGATAACAGCTTGTACCACTACCTCAAAAGAGGTAGAGGGGCAGTTTCTGATAGAAACCAACCCACCAACCCCCCCCCCCCCCCGGCTCATGAGAAAAAAATAGTCTAAAAAATATACAATATAAAAATAAAAAACAATAGGTAGTAACAAAATAACAGATAATAATAGAAATAAGATTATCACAAAGTAATGCTACAATCAACCTTTCGACACAACAAACACCATCAAAACTCCAAGAACTAGTCTAGAAAAAATACATTAATGTAAGAACAAGGAACAAAATAACATAGCACTATAAATGATGTTACAAAAAAAAATGTACGATATGGAGAAAAAACAATGAAAATAAATGGAAAAACTCACAATTCCATGCTTGAAATTTGGTAAAATTGGTTTAAAGAAGTGAGGTTTCATTGGAGCAATTTTCATCGCGCTTTCTCTGTTTTTTTTTTTTGCTTTTTGGGTTCGTGCGGCAGTTAATTAGAAGTAAATTTATACGTTTTGACTTACCAATAATAAAGAATTTAAGTCTTTTTTGACTTAATGATAAAAAATAAAAAACGTGTTTCTAAGATAAAGTTAAATTCAAAATTATAAGTTCTTATTACCAAAATTCCTTAATTTTTAAATAATTACTTAAAATTTTGAATTTAATATTTTACTCTTGAAATATATAAATAAAATTTCCATCCTACTTTACTCCACAATTAATGCATGCAATCTATTTTATTTTTTCCAAAAATTCCATACCCTAAAATCTCTCCCAAATTGTCATCAATTGATACAACTTTCATCTTCATTAATGCAATTTTTTCATCAATTTTATTGTCTTTTTAAGATCTTTTTATCAACTTCTCTTTTATCAATTTTGAATTTTTTGCAACTTTTATGTCAATACCCATTAAAGAAAAAAGGAGAAATTGAACAAGCAGTTGTTAGATTTCCGATGAGAATGATCAAAGTGACGATGATGGTAAGAACGAACGACGGAGGGGTAGGGTAGCCAAGCGACAGTGATGGTGCAGATGAACAACGGAGGGAATAGTGGTGGTAGATTACATGTATCAATCATAAGTAAATTGAACAATCAATTATTAGATTTCCAACGAGAATGATTAAAGTGGCAGTGATGGTGAGGACGAAAGACGGAGAGGTTAGGATAGCCAAGGTGATAGTAATGGTGCGGACGAATGACGGAGGAGGTACTGGTGGTGGATTATATGTATCAATCATAAGTATCAACACATATACATATGTATCAAATAAATGTATTTAATACATATATAGATACATATCATGAACTTGTGTATTCTTTTCATAATTTTAAGAATGATGCATATGTTTTTTGATCATTTAATGATTTCACCACCCTCATTTATTTTGGATATTTTTCAATTGATACATATGGTATTTTTTTTATTTTCGCGATACATTTTATACGTGCATCATTGATACATTTTATCCCGTGAGAAACGACATGTGTGACACTGATATAATAGTATAAAAAATATGTATTAATGTTGTTAATCAGTTATCAAAATATATACATTACCATTATGATACATTTGTTGTTGGAATATTGGTGATACATATGACAAATACTGTGTGATAGTGATTCATATATTTGATTATTTATAAATGTTTGCTACATTTAACATATGTTTGACATATGTAAACAATTTATTTTGGTGTGAAATTGAATTTTTAATGGTTATTGTGTAAGTTTATCAAATGTATCATTATGATACATCTGGAACAAGATGTATAATTATGATACATCTGAAACCAGATATATTTATTTCATGATTCGTGTCTTATTTTATTCTCTATAATAATTGAAAATTAGTTACTGCCTTATGTAACTAACCACTAATTACAAATGTATCACAATGCATATGTATCAAGGCTAAAAATATGTATCATAAATATCAAAATTCGAAATATTATGTAATAATATAAAAAGGAAAATACATATAATAACATACCTAACTATTAAATTATAAAAAAAAAAAATAGCAACACTTTCTCCTTATTATATGTGGCATGTGTAGCATTATTTTAGGTGGTCCCTATTTTTTTGCCGCCTAAGTAATTGTATTATGCTAAAATTCCCCTTTTCACTCCTTCTTTCTCTTTCCTTAATTTCAAATTTTTATTCCTTTTTTTTTGTCATTAACCTTTACTCCCGCGTCAATTTTATTGCCTTTTGGACGATTCTTGCACGATCTGTGATAAGGATTTGCTTCTCCTATTTCAGGTCACTATTAATCGCATATTGCATGTTAGCAGTTTATTTTTTTTTCTTTTTGTTCTACTTTAATACATCTAAAATTCAAATTTTAAGGGTTTTGTGTTTTAATGGATGAACACACATCAAAAACACTTACAAACAGTGGTATAAGAAATATGAATTTAGTGTCTGATGCACCATCTTTTAGTCTTGGGTTAACTCAAGAAGATTTAGTTAATAAAGTTGTGTCAAATCCTTTACAGTTGAACAAATCTAAAAAATCGAACGAGAATAGGTCGAAGTTTCGCAATGAAGAAATGAAGATGACTGAAACTATGAAAAAAAAAGGGTTGAAGATAACTCCTTCTCTAAAGGAGCAAAAAAAAAACGGTACGAGAAGAAAAGGAAATCTAAAGAAATTGAAGACGATGTTGACAAATCTTATTCTGATGAATCTGAAGAAGATAGTGAGGAAGAGGTATTTTTTAGTTTGTAAATGTATTTTTTTGACTGTTAAGTATTGTGTTCAAGTAGTTAATATGTATTTTATGTTATTTAGGGATTATGTATTTATTTACTGATTTAATAATTGTTACAGTTTAACTACTCCATGAACAGTATATTGGCTATATGTATTTTTAGCATAATTAATTAGTATTTTTTAGTGTTGGTTGTAGTTTTAATATAGTCAAAATACATATGCATGTTGTTTTTAGTTTAACTACCATAACAATGTATTCGCTATATGTATTTTTATTATATTTAATATAATCAAAATACATATTCGTGAATAATATATTGGCTACATGTATTTTTTGTTTACTTGATATGTATTTTTCAGTGTTGGTTGTATTTTTAACATAATTGATTTGTATTTTTCAGTGTTGGTTGTATTTTTAGCATACTTGATTTATATTTTTTTGTGTTGGTTGTAATTTTGATATGGTCAAAATACATATGCATGTTCATTTTAGTTTAACTATCATAATTGGTTATTAGGTATATGTATTTTGGTTATATTTGATATGTTTTTTCAGTGTTGGTTGCATGTTATTTTTTTTTGTCTGCTTGAATTTTGTTTACAGATTAAGAAGTGGTAGTTTTACTTTGTATAGGTGATGCGGGACGAAATATTCATAGTCAGAAAACTTTCAAGATTTGTACCACACATGTGCTCGTACAGTGACAATGATATTTATGGAAGCATATGTGCAATTTTAATAAGGAACAGTTTAAAAACTTTTGCGACAATAATATTTTTGATTATTTTATGAAGAAGAATCAGTGTGTAGTGCAAGCACAGTTGTGCAGATGCGTTATGACGCTTGAGGTGAAGGGTAATTCTTCTTCTGGGATTCTGATTTGTGCTAATGACACCTCTCTTAGTTTTACTCCCGGAGAATTTTCCATCATAACTAGATTGAATTGTGTGTCTAATAGGTATGAGTTTATTTTTTATGAGGGTGTACCAAATAGGATGATTGAGAAGTATTTCAGTGGGACAGAAATTATACAGGAAAGGTAATTATTTTTAGTATTCACGGAGAAAGTATGAGGGGGTAACAATGATGAGGATGCTGAGAAATTTATAATTCTGTATTTCCTGCATTCATTTATTTTATCTAATGTTGAAACTGTGGTTATGCCCCGTCTTCATTTCGATTTGGTAGATAGTGAAAGATATAAGAATTTTCCATGGCGTTCTTTATCTTTTGAAGATCTGGTGAGAAGTTTGAACAACTGATTGAAAGCTGATGGTAAATTTTATCTGATTCAGGGAATGTCACTGGCTATTCAAGTGTGGCTTTATGAGTGTTGTTCAAATGTCCCATCAAAGATTGCAGCGAAGGTTGATAATCGGAGTCCCCAATTATTAAATTGAAAGACCATTGCACCTCGTCCACGCTTTGAGTTTCTGATGAATGCTATGTTCAAGGACAATGGCAAGGTTTGTTGTGAATAAATATATATGTATTGATATGTATTCTATAGTCTGCATATATTATTTTTCATTTACAATTGTTTAACATATATTTTTTAACATATTCGTAGGTTGTATTTATCAACATAGAGCCAACTAAATTGGAATTGGCAAATCTTGAAATACCATAGAAAGATGTACCTGAAGATGAACGTTCAGCTGATTTTGATGATGACTTCCAGGATCCACCATCAAAAAAGATCAACGAACATTCTAAGAAGAAACAAAAGGTTGGTTAATCAACCCCAGTAGTGCAGAAACCTTCAAGGAAAAAATAATTCAATATTGTTGACGAGCATACCCAAATGAGGACATAAGCTCCTCGTGCTGCAAAGGCTGCTGGAATGAAGACACCAGTTTTCAAGTCAATTCCAACAGTAATTGAACAAAGAAAGGTAAAAGTTTTATTATTATATATTCAGAGTATTAAAAAATACATATGCATAGTATTCAAAAAATACATATGCAGTTTATTGCTAAAAATACATATGCAGAGTATTCCAAAAATACATATGCAGTGCAAGCAAAAATACATATACAGTATGTTCAAAAATGTATTTTTAGCATTATGTATTTTTAGTGGGTTGGTATATATATATTCAGTGTAATCAATTATTAATAGTTTATTCAACTTATACTTGTAGCAACAACATGAAGATACAGATCTTGAAGCCCAATAGATGGATTATGCTGGTGTCGAAACATCACCACAATAATTCAGTCCTACTGTTTATAAGAATTTGGGTGAAAATCAGGATGGTACAAAGGTAAATAATAACTAACATATGATTATTCATTTGAATGCACATATATAATTGAGTTTTTTTAATAGTTATATGTTATATTATATATAGATTTGTATAAACATATACAACTGAATTTTTATTTGATGTTGTTTTCATGTTTTTTTACTTGTTTGCAAGGGGTGCCCTGATTTGCATCCAGATAAAACAAATGTTGAAATTGATTCTCAATATTTAATCCCTGATGAGCTTCTCCAAAGTATAAATTTGGATTATAATCTTTCTGAGAAGATTGTTCATCATGATGTTCTAGTATGTATAATGAATTGAACTTTACTTTATGTGATGTAATCCTAACAATTCATAGGATAATTATATATTTTCTTTCATTTCTATTGCAGATCATTGATGAGAAAATGGATGGAACAAATTTGTTTGACTCGCAGTTTACAACTCCAGATGAGTTGTTACCAAGTCTTAATGCATACCGGAGAGAAAGCAACATGACACAACCATCGACAACCCGTGAAGAAGAACCAAGCGATGAACATTTCAATGATAAGAAGTCTGAATCTATTGTCAACATCATAGACAGGTATGTATTATGAACATATGTTTGTAAGTTATTTTGGACATAACAAAATAAACTTTTTTCCATTTTTTAAAGAAAAAAATAAAAATGTTGGATCGATCTCTAAACCAGACATGTACGGAGAGGTTGATCTTGGTACGGAGGAGAAAATTATGACACCTCCTAAAATAAAAGAACTAAGCACTGATGAACAAAGAAATGAACCAGTTTGTCCTGATTCACAAAACACAATCCCTGATGAGCTGCTTCCTAGTTTGAATGCCGATAGTAGTAAGAGCATCATTGTTCATCCCTCTCGTGAACTTCAAATCCCCGTTCAAAAAATACGGATTAGGCGACCATCCAAATTTAAGGAGTCACCTTACACGATGAAATTTGGTTTAGCTGCCAGTAAGTACACTTAGTTATATATTTAATTTTCAATGTGATATGTTATGCAAATACTTTTTACTTATTAAATTTTTATATTATGTAACTATATAGAGAGCTCAGCAGAGCACATATGTATATTTCCCCAAAAACATCCATTTGTTTATCATTCGATTGATGAGATAGTGGATATGAAAATTGTCAACAAGTTCATGGATTGAATTTCTGAAGACCTTCTCAAAGTTTATGCTAAAATGTATTTCTATTGAACTATTTTAACTTTTTTTTTTAAATTTCATTATATTCTTATGATTTAACATACACTGATTACCAAAAAAACAGGAAGCCAAATGCGGATCATTATAAAAGGGAGAAATCAACCATTCCAATGATGCATTTTGAAGTTGAGACTATTGAAGATAAAAATTGGTTCTACACAATGGGGTTCCCTGTTCAGTCATGGACAAACTCGGTTAGTATATTATTTTGACAATATTTTCTTACAGTTTTACACTACTTAAAATACATATTATGTTACTTGTAAATACATATGCAGGTGCTCATATGTATTTTTATTATTTTTTTATTATTTAACAAAGGATGTGTTAAACTTTAAATTGCATATGTATTTTGTATTACATAGACATGCTAAATTTAGTATACAAATAGTTTGAATGATCTAAAATTTGTGGTGTTAATTACTGCAGCAAATTGATATTTGCTTCTACTACTTGAGGAAGAAATCGAAGTATGACCCAAACAGGTCTTACAAATTCAGCACAGTAGATTGCAACTTTATGAACATAATTAGATCTGTACATGATGCTTATTTGTGGATGATACAAGTATTACTGCAAGAGGACAGGCGGTCCATCTTAATGAATACATAAATGGGTTCCTATGCATATTGTTGTGCCATGGCATACGGTGAAGATATTTATATTCCAGTCAATATAAAGAAAAAACATCATTGAGTGCTAGCAGTTTTATTCTTCTCAGAGAGGTGCATATTCTTATATGATTCATATGAACCATCTGGTCATTATCCGATTGTTCTTGCTGAGATCGAGAAATTAGCTACGATTATCCCATTATGTCTCCAACAGTGTGATTTCTATGTTAAGAAAGGAATTCAGGTTGAAAACCATCCAAGATACAAAGACTCGTCGAATATGTTTGATGTGTTATTTCAAGAGAATTTGCCTCAACAACTGAGTGAAAGCTTGTAAGTTATTTAATTTCCGTATAACAAAATTGTATGTTTGTTAAAAATATATTTTAGTTATTAATATGTTTTTTTCTTGTTTTTATAGGGATTGTGGTGTCTATTTGTTTACATATGCAGAGTGTCTTTCTTATGGTCACAAAGTTCTTGCGAATGAGTTCGATCCCAATGCACTTCGTATAAGATATGCTGCACTTTTATGGGACTATGGGACTCGAAAACAAGACGCAAATGCTCATAGTGATGTCGAAGCACCTTTGAGGCTTGCAAGGCAAAGTAGAATAACTAGTGTCACTGAAGTTTTTGATGTATGATGGATGATGGATTGATTACTTTGTATAGTTTAGAAGCTGGCTTATTCATGTAGGTTCTGATTGTACAAACTAATTTTGATGTTTTGAAATTTTTCTAATTGTAGGTTATAATAGTACTTAATTTTTAACTGAATGAAATTAATTTAGTTTCGAAATTTAGAAATGAGTATTTTATGCAGTTCTACCTTTTTATGTGTGATTTAGTGAAAAATACATATGTAGTATTCATTATATGCTTAAAATACATATGCAGTATTAATCAAGTATTTTTAGCTAAAAAATACATATGCAGTGTTAATATAAGCATTCCAAAAATACATTTGAACAATAACAAATATGTATTTTAGTATGTTGTTATTTATATTCAATATAAAGGAGAATTTGAATTTAATATAAACTGATTTTTTTAAGCAGTTCTAAATTTTATTGTGAGATTTTACTTACAAAATACATATACAGTGTTGAGATTTTGCTAAAAAATACATATGAATTATAAATCAAATATGTTAAGCCTTTAATATACATATGCAGTGTTAAGATTAAGAATTTCAAAAATACATATTGATCAGAAGTAATATGTATTTTCATATGTGTTCTGTCAATATCATTATAAATGAGAATTCGAATTAAAGTTTAATTTGATCTTATTATGCAGTTCTACATTTAATTGATAGATATTAGTTACAACATACATATGCTTTGTTGATATTTTCCTTCAAAATACATATGGATTATACATCAAATATATTTTTAGCATATAAATACATATGCAGTGCAAAGACTTTGCAATTCAAACATATATTTGCAGAATATGTCATATGTATTTAAATCTTTGAACAATTAGGAACCAAATACAAACTTGATTAATCAAAGTTCTACATTTAATTTTTAGATATTAGTTACAACATACATATGCTTTGTTGATATTTTCCTTCAAAATACATATGGATTATACATCAAATGTATTTTTAGCATGTAAATACATATGCAGTGCAAAGACTTTGTAATTCAAACTTATATTTGCAGAATATGTCATATGTGTTTAAATCTTTGAACAATTAGGAACCAAATACAAACTTGATTAATCAAAGTTTTCAACTCTAACCTAAAATATATATACACAATGTTAAAAATCCATAGCAACTGTAGATTGAAAAGACATATGCAATGTTCAGATTTTGAAACATATACATATGCAGTATTCAGATATTAGTATGTTCAATTGTCAAATAATGCATAAATGTATTAACTAAAATAAAATCGTTCATGATTATAAAAAATAAAAATAAAGTTTTAAGAAATAATACGGAAGAAGAAATGTATCATTTGCGATATTTTCTACAAAAACGTCTATTGTGACGCTTACCCACACAAGCACTGCATGAGTTGATGTTCTTCTTTCCAAACATATCCCGGCCTGATTTTTCACGATCCTTCTTTGCAGGTCTGCCTGGAGGTCTTTTGAATTTTGGAGGCAGTACTATTTCACCAATTACTCTCTCTGAAATTATTCAGTCATCTATGTGTGGCAACGGGTACATGGGAACATTATATGTCTTCAAAATAATTTTTAGTTTAAACAAATTACTACAGTATGGACCCTTCTCAAAATTCTTTTTCTCTAACACCACATAAGCATGTGCACATGGTATCTCATCTAGTTGAAATGCATTACATGAGTATTTTTTTTCCTTGAGACAAACAATGAAGTGCTTTTGTTTTTCGTGTACCGTATACACATATTTTGTGGCTGGAACAACCTAATAAAAAAAATTCAATGCTAAAAAAATATGAATTTCATATTCTATGATATGTTGTAAGCACACCAGTATTTTGAAGAAAAAATACATATGCCAAAAAGAATACATATGCAGAGTACATCATTTTTACTGAGCATCCAAATACATATGCAGTGTTAATAATATTAATACAAAAAATACATATGCAGAATACATATTATGTTTTTAGCTATTCATATTGTTTATGTTATATATCTTTTCATTAAATTTCAAATGAACGGAAGGTATTTTCATACTTATGTGTTTTTAGTTGTTCATATTGTTTATGTCGTATATCTTTTCATTAAATTTCAAATGAATGGAAGGTATTTTCATACTTATGTTTTCATAATTATAAAATCCACAAAACTAAAAGGTCATACCGTCATACGAGTACACAAAGCCTCGTTCTCTTAGAGTATGTCATTAAACTTTCCAATGAGTGTTGTGAAGGTATATGAAGCTTCTTGCCTATTTTCGTAATTTCATTTTGCAAACAGTAAACGAACTTCCTCAAGAAAGTCATAAATTGGCAGTTCTCTAGCTGATACAAGTACTTCATTTATTGACTCCGCAATATTTGAAGTCAATGTCCATCCACGGTGAATTGTTGCATAGGACCTAGCCCACTTTGTGTAACCAGCTAATTCCAAGTATTTCTTCACCCTAATATCAACTGCATCAACTTTTTCCATTAACATGTGGAATTCTAACTTTGAATATGAATTGGTCATTGTATAAAAGATCTCTGACAACGCATCGTGTGACTTTCTGTAAAGTTTTTTCATATTTTTCCATAGATGCCACATACATGCATAATGTGAAACATCTTAGTACACATCACCAACAGTCTTTATGATGCTTGGATTTCGATCAGACACAACACACATGTTTTGTCTTTCTCCATATTCTTCCTTTAGATTCTGAAAGAACCACGTCTAGGATGCATCATTTTCAGAATCTATCACACCGTATGCCAAAGAAAATATATGACCTGTACATATAAAATAATTTTACAAAATTAAATATAAATACATATAGGAACTGCATATGTATTTATTAAAAAAACAGTTAATAAAATTGTATATTTAATCAAATAAATGGTATCAATTACATATACTAAAATGTAGACTCACATTACTATCAAACATAAACAATTTTACATGTTTCATTCATGAAACTTTGAAAATATATGTAATATTATACAGATATGTATATATATAGTGGAGATATGTATTTTCGATTGATACTCATAAATGCAAAAAACATACAACTAGTTATACAATGTATTTATTATAAAATTGTACTAACCTACTCCATCCATTGTACATGCTGTTACAAATGTCCCAATATACATTCTTCTCAGATGACTAGCATCAACAACTATGACTGGTCTACAATGATTGAATCCTTTAATGAATGCATATAGAGCAATAAATACATACAAGAACTCATTTTCATCTGTCTTCTTCATTCTTATATGTGACTCTAGATAGATACTATTCAGTACATATAAGTATGAAGATAGTTTCCCGTAAGATGCTGATGGCTTACCCCTCAACTCTTCTAACGCTCTTTCCTTAGCCCTCCAACATAAAGTGTGTGTCAAATCCATACCAAACTCTTCTTTCATGTCATTTTTTATTTCCATCGCACTGTATTTTCGTTTGTGATTTTTGAATTTATGTTTAACCATATCACCTACCAACATACTAGTAGCATGTACCTTTGGATAGATCTTGTCCTTCACTGGGCATGTATGTTGTGGTCTGAATTCTCTTATTCTAAACATTTCAGTTTCTCTCATTCCTGATGCACTCATTAAAAACTTGCAGTTTCTTGATTTGCAAAACAATGTATACCTGCATTAAATATCATTTAATACATTCAAAATACATATAAAACTAATATTAAACAAGATCAGAGTGATATATAATGTACGTACGTTTTCTTACTTGACATTTTACTTCGCGTTTGAAACTTCTCCCTAATTGAATACTCCTTCATGATTGACTTTAAAAAAAAAATTCTCAAGTAAACCTAGTTTTCCTCAACATGCTTGTGATATGGGTCTATGATAATCACCTCATCACTATCCATCTCAAATACATTTAATGCTTGTGCATCTTCAAAAACTACCAATGCTCCTTCATTTATTGTATTTATCACTGTTTGCAAGTTGTTACAGTTGGTTCTTCTTTCAGCAATACATATAGATGAACTTGCCAAGTAGCTCCCTACAACTTTCTCCAAAATACTTACATATAAAGGAAGACAATTAATGTCTTGTGTCTGCTTTTTCTGCAAAATAAACACCTTTAAACCTACATCATTAAGTATTTCTATCTGACCTGCATTAGCAGTGATTTGATATTCCACTAGAATACGTTTGCTGGTCAAATCCACACTTAAGTGAGATGCCAAATCATCGTGCAGCTCTACCAAAATTGCTGATGTGCTTAAAAGTATAGCATCAGTGACATATTCTTCGTAGTTTTTTTCATACGTCCATCGACTAGAGTGCCTCACAAGGACTGGTATGCTTTTCATTTCTACTTGATTCTACCAAAAAATTAATAAATATACATATGTGTCAAAAGTCACTTGTTATAACACATGTTTCTAGCTTTAAACAAATTTTGTTTAAACCAAAAATACAAACACAGCAAAAGTTTTCAACCAAATACAGAAACTTCTGAATCCAACGGAAGTAAAACAGATATACAAATACATTTGCACATATACAGTTAACATTAAGCATCTGGAGAAAAATACGTATGCAGATACAGTTATACAAATAGAAATGCATTTTCACATATACAGTTAACATTAAACAAAAATACATATGTAGTGTCAACATTAAGCATATCAAAAATACATATGCAATGTTAACATTAAACATAACAAAAATACATCTGGAGCATACCTAATTAGTATTTTGATATGTGTCAAAAGAATTTCATCACATTCAACATCTGAATTCGATCATTCATTGATCTAGAATTTCAGAAAATAATTAAAAAAAAATTCAAATTGAAATTTGTTTAAAATATGTTCATAATCAGCTATACAATAAAGTGAAAATATTCTACAAAGCTTCACAATTTGCTCAATTGTTAAAACAATCAAAATAACGACAAACTATCCTCAAATAAATAGTCTAATACTGAAATTTCAATATATGAAACAACTCCTAAACTGAAATTTTGCAACAAATAGTTGAATTTCAAAGGTTTTTGTTATATATGTTGAATTTACTCCTGCATTGTTTCTATCTTGAAATTCGGTTACAAAATTTTCATAAAAACTAGATAGAATCTCCAGTAATGGTTGAAACAAAAAATTGAACCGGAAAATATTAATGGATTATGTACCTTAAACAACAGTGATGGTTGAATTTGCAACTGATAGTTGAATTCGAACAAATTGAACTGAAGAATGTACAATTGAATTTGATTCAGACAAATAAAAGCTTCGTCTCAATAATGTTGTTGATTTCAAAGAAGATTCCGTCGAATTTGATTCAACAACAGCAATGGTTTAATTTAAAAAACACAGCATTGATCAAAAAAATGAACAACAGATTTTGATTTTGCTTGCTGTTTTTACGGATGAACTCGTTAATGGGGAAAACGGAAATTTAAATTCCTTTTAGTGTTGTTAAGCTGTAACGGAATTTTTTAGCTTTAATGGGAAAAACACGGGAATGAAGTTGTTTTAATGGAAAAGGATTCTTCAAATTTAATTAATCGGTAATTATACTATATTTATCTCAACCAAATTCAGTTATTTAAGGGAAGTAAATTAGTTATATATGTATTTTAAAAGGAACAGTTTTTAAAAATACAAATAAAAAGTTGCTACAAAAAGTAATTATGAAACTGTTACTATAAAATCAACAATTAGGACCTTAAGTATGCTATTTATGAACTTTTCCTTAAATAAAATTATGAAACAAAAGTGTTAGAACCCATTAAAAATTTAGAATTTATATAAGTTACACTTAAAATTACGCATTCAGGTTTTATCAACTTATAGTTAGGTATTCATCTGTTGGTTAAGTACATTTTCTGAAAAACAAAGAATGGTTAATATTTTCATTTTTTAATTTCTAAAAATGTTAAATAAAATCTAACCAAATTAATATGGATTTGATTTATACGTTTTGTGTTTGAAAATCAAATTTTTGAAACTAAAATTTATTTCGAGTGGGTGCTATTGGAATAAATTTGATACATTATGATAAATTTAAATCTCCATTTTGGAACGCATTAGAGGAGACTTGAGATGGTTTGAATTGAAAGTTCGATGTAGACAAGAACACGGAGAAGACGAACTGTGTATCCCCTATATATTTGTGAATGAATGCATGTGTCGAGACAGGGGAGGAACTAGCCTTTGGCAAGAGGGTTCGTCCTTTGACAGAAAATTGTATTATTTATGCATGACTAAAATTATATTTTATGTGTCTATATCTGAGGGGCGGCTTGTTATGAAAATAAATTAGGTGGTCGTCTAAGGCCTCCGATTTTGGGAGACCCCATTTTTCTAGCACTTATTATATTGATAGTGTAAAAAAAAATTATAAAAAGCTTTTTTTAAGGTAGTGGGTAGCTAAAAAATAGGATGTGATAAAAAATAATAAAACTTAAAAATAGGCGTTTCTTGTTATTATAACTTTTAACGGATAGGTATTTAATATTGAGTTAAATTCTTTTTTTACATTTCCAATAAAAGAAAATGTTTCCTTTCTCAAGTTTTTGTTTACTCTTTTAAATCACCCTTTTCTTTTTACCCACGTTTCCCATATTTTTCTCTTTCTCACGTACTCTCTCTCTCTCTCCTTCCAGCTTTTCTCCAGGAGCGGCTTGTTATGGAAAGAAATTAGGCGGTCGCCTATGACCTCTGATTTTGGGAGGCCCCATTTTCTAGCACTTATTATATTGATAGTGTAAAAAAAAAATTATAAAAAGTATTTTTTTAAGGTAGTGGGTAACTAAAAAATAGGATGTGATAAAAAATAATAAAACTTAAAAATAAGAGTTTCTTGTTATTATAACTTTTAACGGATAGATGTTTAATATTGAGTTAAATTCTTTTTTGTACATTTCCAATAAAAGAAAACGTTTTCTTTCTCAAGTTTTCTTTCTTTTTACTCTTTTAAATCACCCTTTTCTTTTTACCCACTTTTTCCATATTTTTCTCTTTCTCACGTACTCTCTCTCTCTCTCTCTCTTTTTCAAGCTTTTTTCCAGGAGCTGCTTGTTATGGAAAGAAATTAGGCAGTCGCCTAAGGCCTCAGATTTTGGGAGGCCCCATTTTTCTAGCACTTATTATACTGATAGTGTAAGAAAAAATTATAAAATGCTTTTTTTAAGGTAGTGGGTAGCTAAAAAATAGGATGTGATAAAAAATAATAAAACTTAAAAATAGAAATTTCTTGTTATTGTAACTTTTAACGAATGAGTGTTTAATATTGAGTTAAATTCTTTTTTTACATTTCCAATAAAAGAAAACGTTTCGTTTCTCAAGTTTTCTTTCCTTTTACTCTTTTAAATCACCCTTTTCTTTTTACCCGCTTTTTCCATATTTTTCTCTTTCTCACGTACTCTCTCTCTCTTTTTCCTGTTTTTCTCCAGGGGCAGCTTGTTATGGAAAGAAATTAGGCGGTCGCCTAAGGCCTCCGATTTTGGAAGGCCCCATTTTTCTAGCACTTATTATACTGATAGTGTAAAAAAAATTATAAAAAGCTTTTTTTAAGGTAGTGGGTAGCTAAAAAATAGAATGTGATAAAAAATAATAAAACTTAAAAATAGGCGTTTCTTGTTATTATAACTTTTAACGGATAGGTGTTTAATATTGAGTTAAATTCTTTCTTTACATTTCCAATAAAAGAAAACGTTTTCTTTCTCAAGTTTTCTTTCCTTATACTCTTTTAAATCACCCTTTTCTTTTTACCCGCTTTTCCCATATTTTTCTCTTTCTCACGTACTCTCTCTCTCTCTCTCTCTCTCTCTCTCTCTTTCCAGCTTTTCTCCAGGGGCGGCTTGTTATGGAAATAAATTAGGCGGTCGCCTAAGGCCTCCGATTTTGGGAGGCCCCATTTTTCTAACACTTATTATATTGATAGTGTAAAAAAAAATTATAAAAAGCTTTTTTTAAGGTAGTGGGTAGCTAAAAAATAGGATGTGATAAAAAATAAGAAAATTTAAAAATCGGAGTTTCTTGTTATTATAACTTTTAACGTATAGGTGTTTAATATTGAGTTAAATTCTTTTTTTACATTTTCAATAAAAGAAAATGTTTCCTTTCTCAAGTTTTCTTTCCTTTTACTCTTTTAAATCACCTTTTTTTTTTTACCCACTTTTTCCATATTTTTCTCTTTCTCACGTACTCTCTCTCTCTCTTTCAAGCTTTTCTCCAGGGACGGCTTGTTATGGAAAGAAATTAGGCAATCGCCTAAGGCCTCCGATTTTGGGAGGCCCCATTTTTCTAGCACTTATTATACTGATAGTGTAAAGAAAATTATAAAAAGCTTTTTTTAAGGTAGTGGGTAGCTAAAAAATAGGATGCGATAAAAAATAATAAAACTTAAAAATAGGAGTTTCTTGTTATTATAACTTTTAACGGATAGGTGTTTAATATTGAGTTAAATTCTTTTTTTACATTTCCAATAAAAGAAAACGTTTTCTTTCTCAAGTTTTCTTTCCTTTTAGTCTTTTAAATCACCCTTTTCTTTTTACCCACTTTTCCCATATTTTTCTCTTTCTCACATACTCTCTTTCTAGTTTTTTTCTATTCTTCTTTGTTATCTTTTTCAAGTTCAAAAACTTAAAAGAGTTCATATCAAAATTTAAAAATTATTGATAATATAATTACATTATTGTTAATTTCTCTTCGAAGAGAACACAAATCATATTTCAAATTTGAAAAAGATATGTTGAAGAAGCTAAACGATAGTTGGGATCATCGATCAAGTCTTCATATATCTTGAATCGGGTAATATTATTCTAACTTTTTATATTATTGTTGTATTTTATATTTGATATTTTTTTAGTTTAATAGTACGGATTGTTTTATACCACTTGTTAGAATTTAATATGTCAACTAGAAAACATGAATCCGGTTATTATTGTTGAGTTTAAGGGCTCCGATTTAATTTTCGCCTTAGGCCACCAATGTGCTTAAAGCGCCCTTGCTATATCTACTATCTATATCTATATCTATAATCTTTAATCTATATCTATAATATATAACTATATCTTAAAATATAATTTATAAGCTATATCTATATTTATATATCTATGTATCTATATAATAATATATTAAAAGTACGAAGGACCTTGAAAATGTTGTTTGAACTTTTTGCCCTTCATTAAAAATTCCTAATTTAGATAAAATCGTCTTTTCACTATTTTTAATATTTAAGAGTTAAAAATTAATTAAATATTTATAGTAAAATCTTTCCTTATTAGAAGTCATCAGAATTAATGACAACTAATATATTTTTCATTAATTTAAGAATTCTAAATAAATTAAAGTTGATTTAAAGAAGATTCAAAAAATCTAGAAATAAATATGAAAGCGTTGGAATAAGAAAAATATAAGTAGTACACTATTTTCAAAAATTTTAAGCAAGTAAGAAGTATGTAATCGAAGAATTTCTCAAGGATTAACTGTAAATAAGAAAAGTATTTAAATATAATTAACAAATAATCGTACTATAAATATGATTTAAATTGATGTATTTTCTCTTAGCTTCTAGCAACAAGAAAAAGAGATACTGCATGAAACTTCTGGTGGTAAAATATATATATATATATATATATATATATATATATATATATATATATATATATATATGATTATGATAAAATATATGTTATTACATTATTAGATTAAATTGTGAAAAATGTTTGAGAAGTGATTTGAATTTTTTGCACTTCATTAAAAATTTCGTAATAGATAGAATCTTCTAATTTTAAACAATCAAAAATTACACGTGCGAGACACATATGGCTAACCTAGTATATAGTAAACATTGAACTCCTTCGGCTAGTTTTCTTCAAACTTTGAACTCCTTTGTTGAAATTCTAGTTCCCCATGTAGTTGCTGAGAAACTTTTCAACTCAATTTCAACTATGAATTTTGATTCCAAGTCACATCCAATTTTCCCAAATTTTGTATATATTGTCTCGTCCATGTGTACTCAACAAATACCAATTCAAATTTAAAAAAAAAAAAAAAAAAAATCCTAGACTTTCTGAATATTGTATATCATTGATGACATTTTGCAGGCTAAAATGGTCAAATGGCATAAAGGGCTAATAAACATTTACTCACACATATTGTTTTAGCAGAACAAGAAGTAATTTAGCAGCAGTTAGTCAAATATATGGTTTAACAGAAAAGCGGGTACATGACGTACATTATCGTCTAGAATAGCCCGGTACACTAAAGCTCTCGATATACTCGGGGTCGGGGATGATCGGACCACAAGGGTCTATTGTATGCGGTCTTAACCTGCATTTCTGCAGGAGGCTGTTTCCATAGCTTGAACCTGTGACAGGTCACATGGCAGCAACAGTTTAAGAACATAACAAACATTTGCTCACACGCATATTGCTTTAGCAAAACAAGAAATACTTTAGCAGCACAGCTAGTCAAGTATCTGATTTAACAGAAAATCGGGTACATGACGTACATTATTGGCTACAACAGCCGTACATTAAAGCTCCCGATATGCTCGGGGGAGGGGGAGGGTCGGACCACAAGGGCCTGTTGTAGTATGTTGTATTATATGTAGCCTTAACCTGCATTTCTTCAAGCGCTTGTTTCCACAACTTGAACTCGTGACCTTTAGGTCAACACCAACAGTTTAAGAGCATAACAAACATTTGCTCACACACACATTGCTTTAGCAGGACAAGAAATTATTTCGCAGCATAGCTAGTCAAATATTTGGTTTAAAAGAAACTCGGGTACATGACGTACATTATCATCTACGGAGTCCCGGTAAATTAAAGCTCTCGATATGTTTGGGGTAGAGGGAGAGTCGGACCACAAGGGTCTATTGTATGCAGTCTTAATGTGCATTTCTCCAAGAGAATAGTTACGCCAAGGCTCCCCTTCATGGACATTATCGTCTAACTCAACAAAAAATCCTTACGATAAACTTGGTATGATCCAAAGCGGTAGCGAGAATGCAAAGTCAGATATATCTTCCTGAGGAAGAGATTGTACCCTGCCATTCTGAACGTTGTAAACACCAATATCATAGCTAAACACTGCCTTGTAATAAACTCCGGAGAAGTCATCTGTGAAGTAAATGCAATTACTCTCACATTCTGGGTAAGTCGAACACGAAATTGAGAAGGAATGATTGCTTCCTACGAAAATGGACCAATCACCCAAAGATTTCACTTCTTCCCACTTCTCGTTGCAGATATCCAACTTGTAAATTTCGAAACACCAAGTGGTTAGACAAGGAGTATCGGTGATCCTGGTATCAAACAAAAGCCTCATTATGGCATATATTTGGCCCTCTAACTCGACAAGATATGTAGTAACATACACCAAATTATCCATTCCGCGGGATGGTGTGAAAGCTATTCTCTTCAAGAAAGAACCAGCTAAGTCCCAAATCAGAATTTCCCCAAAAGTATCGATGGCATAAAACTTCCCATCGTGACACATGGCATCATCAACATGGCCATGGATGCAACTCAAGGGAGTCCAAGAAACATCACCTGGCTTTACAAATGCCATCTTCCAATTATCAGCATAAATAGCAAAAATAACACAATCTGATGAGCACGGACTAGCAGACAAGATAACTTTGCAAACAAACGAGTCGCGAAAGCCCTTTCCTGAACAAACCAGATTCAAATTAGGGCATTTATGTAGCGGCGGGAGTGAAATTTGACCCCCTGATAACAGATTCAGCAAGTGCATCTCAAAATTGGCACCTAGCGTGACCAACCAACCATGAGAAGAACCCCAACAGCGTTTATCTAGAACATCTGGCAAACATATATCATAACTCTTACCGTTGAAAGGACTATAAAATCTGCGCAAGCTTTCATGTTTTGTCTGAGGTCGCATTAGCCAAGGAAGGAATGAGCATGAATAATTGCCATGTTGTAGTATACTGATTCTCCATGACTTACAGACTGCACCAAACCGTACACAGTCTTCAGCAAAATGCAGCCGACTAGAAATTAACCCCAAAAGTTCCACTGGCAATTTTGACCAATCTGCTGTTGACTGGAAAAACAAAGTAAAAATTACAGAACGGAGAACTATAATTTTTAAAATCTCAATCAACGAATGAGATACTAAACATCTTATAAAATATCAGTGATACGGAAGATGATCAACTGTGCACCCTGATATACCAGTCTGGTTCAATTCCCTTATTGGAATGTCAAAATTATTGGTGCGCCAACTATGGAGGAAATGTTTCAGAAAATTATCCTCGAAGACGTTTTACTTTGACAGAATTTTTTAAAAAAGAATCATTTTCAAGTGGTTGGATGGATATAGAAAGCTGGTAACTTCCAGTTTTATCGGATGTCCCTGAAGGGACAAGTAACATCCAGTAATAAAAAAAAATTGTACGATAAGATATAAATATTGTGTTTTGACGATAATATTAAGTACCAAAGGTTGATAATAATGAACTGAGTGATCTGGTATTGGAATTTGGACACTGATACCAAAAACACCCTTAAATTCATTGTCCCATTAAGTGGAAACCCTACCATTGCGGTACAGACTCCGAAAGAGTTGGCAAGGATTTGCTCTGAGAATCTCATTCTGAAAGAAAAAAAATAAGACTTAGACCCAAGATACAACATATTAGAGAGACAAAATTGACCATTATAGATTCAAATCCTTGTACAAGTAGGAACAACCTTGAACTTTCTGATAAGACTGCTGCTTTAGCATGTGAAGATAATGTAATTTAGTTTCTTAGTTTTAGATAGGATAGAAGCAATTATCTATTAGTAGTTGCCAGTAGTTATCTACAGCAATAACTGCTTATGTCTTAGTTTAAATAGGAGAATCTGGTAGAATTCTGACGGATAGAAGAAAAATATTATCATTGTCTTTATATCTGGTGATTTGTCCACTCCACACAGACTTGGTTATTTGTTAATATAGTGTTTAAGATCCTTGCACTTTCTTTAACCAGTAATATTTCCTTCTCTATCTCTCTCTTTTGCATCCTAGTTTCTATCACTTTCCTTCAAAAAATACGTACAGAGAAATTCATGAGCAATATATAGAATTGTGTGGCTAAACGAAACAATAATTGATTTTGCACCAAAAATGCGCATATATGTGTGTACAAATAGATATATTCACATTTTAAACCTCACTCTAAATTCTGTACTAACATCAAGTCACACTCACGCTAACCTCTATTAGAAGCCTAAGTCTTGGTTGTTATCACTTGCCCTTAAACAAAAGTTGCCTCATAGGCTCATACTAGTGATCTTGTGAGTTGTGAGAGATAAATGCTGATATGTGTGCAAAAAAAGAAAAGTCTTTCCGTGATAGCTTAACATAGACCCTCATTAGGTAAAGATGGCAAGTATACTTCCATAAACTCTTGAACGAAGAAGGGGATAGAGACATTGTCTAGGTGATTTGGAGCACTTTGAGACTAGGTGTATTAAGGTTGAGGAGGTCAACCACGCTATTGGAAAGAGTGACAGGACCAGATGAGATTCCGATGGAGTTCTGAAAGGGCGACGGGACCAGATGAGATTTCGATGGAGTTCTGAAAGAGCTCAAACAAGGCAGGTATGGAGTGGTTGACTGAGTTGTTTAATGTCACTTTTAAGATGGCAAAAATGCCCGAAGAGGTGCAGTACGATGGCCCCAATGTACAACAACAAGGGTGGCATCAAATATCACAATAACTATAGGGGTATCAAGTTGTTGCAACAACTACAGGGGTATGAAGTTGCTAATCCACACTATGAAAGTTTGGAAGAGAGTAGCAGAGATGAGAGTGAGGAGGGGTGTGTCATTTTCAAAAACTAGTTCGGGTTTATGCCGAGGTGATCCACTACATAAGCTATCCATCTTGTGAGGATACTGGTGGAGAAATATAGGAAAAGAAGAGAGACTTACATATGGTGTTCTTTGACCAAAAAAGGCCTATGACAAAGTCTCGCGGGAAGTTCTCTGGAAATGGCCGGAGGCTAAAGGCGCACCAATGGCATAGCATGTATTAAGGCGATGAAGAACATGTACGATAGAGCTAAGACTCGAGTTAGAATGGTGGGAGAAGACTTGGAGCACTTCCCAGTAGAGATAGGGTGGTTCACTTCTGCTAAGGCAGTAGCTTCGAGCAAGTAGACTGACTGATATGAGATTGAGCGAGGAAATGACAAAGCCAAGGCTAACTCTCTCTCCTGCGCTAGTTAATCATATGCCATCCTTAGAGTGCAGCAGGGACACCTTTAAAGAAAGGGTCTTCGCAAGCATACCATCAGGGATCAATACTTAGTCCACTTTTATTAGCCCTGGTGATATGGATGAATTGGCACGGAATTCAAGATGAGATGCTATGGTGAATGTTATTTGCATATGACATAGTACTAATTGATGACACACAACGGAGTTAATGCTAGGTTGGAGGTGTGGAGACAAATGATGGAGTCTGAAGGGTTTAGGGTGAGCAGGACCAAAACGGAATATTTGGAGTGTAAATTTATTGATATAGCGCATGAGGCAAGTGTGGAACTGAAGCTTGAACTCAGATTATCTCCAAGAGAGATAGTTTTAAGTATCTTTGGTCTTTATTCTAGGGAAGTGGTGACATCGACGATGATGTCACACATCGTACAAGCTTGACATGGATGAAGTGGAGACATGTCGCATCTTGTTTGGTAGGAGGTACAAGGTGGGATATCCCATAGATAAGTTTGAGATATCCCATGGATAAATTTATACCATGTTTGGTTGGTGGTATAAATTTATCCCAAGACTAATTTATATTTTATACCATCAATAAAATATGATATAAAGCTAATACCAAATTTAGTCTTGGTATAACCCACCTTACCCATCAACTATAGGACTATTTTATACCACCTCCTATATGGTATAAAATAGTCCAGGAATTATAATCCTGGGATAATTTAGTCTAACTACCAAAAGACCCCTTAACGATAAGTTCTACGGAGTGGTGGTTAGATCGGCTTTTTTATATGGGATGGAGTGTTGACCAGTCAAAAACGCCCATGTTCAGAAGATACATGTTGCGAAATGAGGACGCTAATATGAATGTGTGTGCATATTAAGAGCGATAAAATTAGGGAGGAGGATAATGGGACAAGGTTGGAGTGGCCTCCATGGTGTATAAGATGAGGAAAACAAGGCTGAGATTATTTGAACATATGAAAAGGATATGAGCAGATACCCCATAAAGAAGTGTGAGAGGTTGGATATAGTGGGTACGAGGAGAGATAGAGGTAGGCCCAAAAGGAATTGGAAAGAGGTGATTAGATAGGACATATCACAACTTCATTCAACTTACCAAGGACATGCCCTTAGTTAAGAGGGTGTGGAGGTCGCCTATTACGGTTAGATGGTTAGTAGGAAGTAAAGTCTTGTCTTGCTTCTCAACGGGTTTAGGCTTGGCGGTTGTCTGTCATAATACTAGTCTTATTCTTGTATATCTTGCTTTTGATTTATATCGCCATCCGTTATTCATTGTTTTCAATTATCGCACTGCTCTGTTATTATTACGATTTCCTAATTAGTTGCTATATTTTATTCACTATCATTTTCCTTTTCATACCTACTATAATTTGCTACACTTGAGCCAAGAGTCTTTTAGAAACAACCTCTTTACCTCTCTAAGATAGTGGTAAGGTTTGCATATGTTCTACCTTCTCCAGACCCCACTTACGGAATTTCACTGGGTATGTTGTTGTTGTTGGTCGACAGTAAAGATCTCATCAAGTACACAGATAACAAAAGAGTATTTCTTCCACTACTTTCACACAGACATTTTATCAAACAGTTGGGCGTCAATAACCAAAAAACGAAAAAAATAATTAAACTAAAGCCTCTTACCTCGGCCAAGCAGCAATTTGCTTACAGCATAAATCCTGCAGGATAACAACTATCAATAGCTTTATTTCAGTTTGTGGCGTTTGCAAATCACTCAACAAATTGCCAAGTTTTAATAGGAAAAGATAAAAAAAGGAACAAAGAATTATACTTTATAGACACTATGTCCCTTAAATGACATTTTAGACCCTACATTAATCCAAAATTTATGTTTGAGGTCTTTAAAAATTGTCCTAAGTGATGATAGTGAAGTAAAATGAAATAGAACATGAAAACGTAAGCTATCAAGCAGGGGAAGAAGTTAGGGTTCTGATCTTGTGTATAATGAAGAATGAGTCAGGGACTTATAGGTAGTGATAGAATCTACTGGAGTATAGCGAAAACGAGTGTTTGTAGGGAAATTATAATTGCTTATTGATCCGAACTTAAGGATGAAGCTTGGATGAAACTAAATAGAGGTCTAAACCGACTTAATGTCAACCAAACCCAGAACTAGCTAGTACTCCCCATAATGCGTAAATGCGTAGCGGCACAACAATTGAATGAACCAATTTTCTTTTAGTTCGCAAATAGTACTACACTAGAGGAGTATAACCCGTGTCAGCACGGGTCTAACATTAAGAATATTAAGATAGTTATTTATCTTTTCAATCTTGATATATTTAAATAAAATTTTTTAATAAAAGGATTGCATATGTTTTCTAAGATTCATCCGGAATCTAGCATGAGTTTAACATATGTTATTTTAATATGTATTTAGAGAATTTAAGTTGTTAATTATTGTAATTTATAATATTTTTTATGTAATTTTCAAATTAATATATGTTACTTTTCTTGTCCAAATTTTTGTGGCATTGACAGTCAATAATATTTTAAAAATAATTTATGTTTTTAATTATTTTGATTTATAATAATTTTCTTCTATTCTAATTTTAGTGACACTAATATAATTTTAAGAGTCAATCAAATATTTTTTATCTTTTAAATTTTTTAAATTATTAATTATTGTGATTTCTAGTATTTTTCATGTAATTTTTTTGAAATATATAACATATTAAATTATTTTTAGATATTTTAAGTTAACTATTGTAATTTATAATACTTTTTATGTAATTTTTGAATAATATATGCTACTCTCCTTGTCCAGAGTTTTGTGTCGACGATGGCCAATTATATTTTTTAAAATAATTTAAATTTTTTATCATTGTGATTTATAATATTTTTTCTATTTCAACTTATGTGGCACAATGCTTAAATAACCATAATAATTAATTAGGGGTGATCTAGTAAAATGTAATTATTATTATTTATTATGTATTATTTATTATTTTTATTATGTGTATGTGTTGATTCAAGAAGAACTTGAAAACATTTAGAAATGTGTTGAATGTTACAAATGTTAATAATCTATTTGGTGCTTCTTGATTTCTCTACATTTATCTCTTGTGTGTTTTTACTCTTTTTCCCTTTTAAGTATATGTAATAATTTTTATTTTTTTTAAAAAATACCATAAAATTTTTTATTGATAGTATATATATATAGTAAAATCGTGGATTCAATATTATTAATTTTTTAATACATAAGTGACTTATAATAATTAATTGCGGGTGATACATTAAAATCACAATTGAAGCAGCAGAAATCAGTCAATTTTTAATTATTTTTTGTTAATTATTGTTATTTACAGTACTTTTTATTTCATTTTCAAATAATATACGTTGCTTTATATCTTTTTCTGTCTCGTCCCAATATATGTGGCACTAATATAATTTTGATAGTCAATCAAATATTTTATGTTAACATATTATTTATTTATTCTTATTTTTTTAATATATAAATGACTTATAATAAGGAGTGATATAGTAAAATCATCGTTCGAAAGATGAAAATTTAATTTAAAATATTAAGAGTTAATTTTGCATTTTATGTCTATTTTATTTTTTATTAAATATTATTTATTTTCTTAATACCTAGATGACTCATAATAATTAATTAAGAGCGATTGATTATATTATTACTATAAAAATTAATATAATTTTATCATATCCAATAGTAATCATCGATAATTCACCGAAATAGTATATTAATTAAATATGGGATGCTATATTTGCATATGCAAAATATGATATTATTAAATATTATTGGATAGTGCATTATATTTATCTTTCACAATAATAAAATTTTACTATATATTTTTTTATATTTCTTTTTAACTTGATACATATTGACCCAACACAAATTCTAAGAAAATATTCATTAGAAATTTATTTTATTAAATTAAATTTATTAATTTTGTACTTTAAAAATTTAAAGTTAATTTTAAATATTAGTATTTCTTTATAAGAAAAAAATAATTTTAAAATTTAAATTTACTAAAATAAATAAATAAAAAGATTAATTTTCTATATAAAAGTCAATTAAAATAATAAAATTGATTTACTTTAAATTTTAATTGCAATTAATTAAGATAATTTTTTATTTTGTCATGATTTATGATGCACCGCTAAAATTTTGAGAGTTGAATATAACTTTTATCTATTTTTAAAAAAGTATTTTAACTTGTTAATTATTGTGATTTATAATAATTTTTACGTAATTATCAAATAATATATTTACTCCTTGTGTCCCAATTTATGTGGCTTCGATACAATTTTGAGAATCAGCTAAAATTTTTATATATCTTTTAAATATTTAAAGTTGTTAATTATTATGATTTGCTGTACTTTTTCTTTTATCTCAATTTATGTGGCATTGCTAAAATAATGAGAGTTAATAAAATTTCTATATGTCTTTTAAATATTTTAAGTTATTAATTATTGTGATTCGTGATAACAAATTAGTTTTGAACATGATAGTCAATTAAATAAATAAAAATTTTTTTACTTCCAATATGTAGTTATAGTTAGTTAATATAAATTAATAGAATATATTAAATATTTAAATCATTATGATGAAATAATGAAATTTTTATATATTAGAGCATGATATGTAATTAAGTGGAAGTGAAGGAATTTTTTGATAATTGCAATGAGAGGTGGTCTAAGTCACCTCTTCTATATAATATAATTATAGAAAAGAAAAACTAGCCCTTTTGGTTGGTCCCAAATTCGGAGTGCTCTTATGATTTATTTGCTTAAAAAATGTGCCCTTTCAGCTCCAAACTCCCCAAGGAATGGCTCCAACCTAAGTCACGATCAAGTACGGTGATTGCTTGAGGAATTTGACTACGAAATAAAGTTACATATATGTTATCACCTAATAGCTTTTGACATAATAAAAAACCTATAATCCTAACAAGTGGTAATAGTGTCAATGATTAACCATGACCCTGTAATAATATAGTCTTTTTTCTGGGTGATGAAAAGATATTGGATGTACATATATAATAGAACCTACAAGGACTTAGAGATTAGTTACAACTTACAACAGAACTTAAAAGATACACAAGAGGGTGGCCTAACAGTTGGTACCACACAACTATTAGTAGTACTTGCTATAGTAGAGGTAGTAGGAGCATGTGTTACAAAATTTGACCCCATTAACATCTCTTGGTCATTTGTGGTTGCTTCTCTAGTTGCCTGCACACTTAAAGGGCAGCCCGGTGCACTAAAGTTCCCGCTATATTCAGGGTCTGAGGAAGGGGTCCACCACGAGGGTGTATTGTCAAATCTATTTGTCTTGTATGCATCCTTCCTACCTGGTCGTCCAACAAAACATGTAGTAAAATGGAGGAGAAGGATTCCAAAAAGTTGTATTTTCACTACCCAAATTTGTCGCCGAAACCATACATGCTAATCTATCTGCTAAGATATTTTGCTCCTTGTAGATATGATGCACTGGTGGATCACCCAAAAGCCAGATGAGGTACCTGCAGTCATTAAGAACAGACAAATGAAGATCATTAGGAGCATATATCAATGGTAATTATCTCCTTAGAATCGATATTGATTTGCAATGGTGTAAACCCATGCTGCAGGGCTAGCTGTTGAGCCTGAACCAAAGCATGAATATCTCAGTAGTGATAGCAGTTGTGTATTTCTGAAAGGGAAAACCACACCTCCACCGACCCATATTCAGAAAACCATCCATGATAAGCATGTAGGATGACATACAATGGGGTAGTTTTTTTATTTTTTCCGTAACATTTTGAAGAATTACATTCTGATTTAAAAGTGAAAGTGAGTACTTGAAAGATATATCTAATGCGACTCTTTCATGTGAGTCACGAGGTAAGGGATAAAATGGGTAAAAGAGGGATGTTGGAAGAGTATTATTGGCTGCTTGAGTATTAGATTGATTTTAGAGCAAGCAATCGGTTAGTAACTTCCAGCAAACGAGTATCAAGTTGGTTTATGAAAGGTAGGACACCTAATTGAACCTTGGGACACAAACGAAATAGATGATTAAATTGTCTCATCACAGTTAGTGTTGCAAAGTTTGCATTTTGGAGAAGGCACAATTTTAAGGAAATGCAAAAAGCTGGCTGTTGGGAGACTATTGTCCTTGTGTTCTCCCTCCAAGTTAATGAAACAATATTTCAAGTTACATTTTCCCCCTTCTCTAACCAACAACAGCTTGTAAATATTAGCAGGTACGGAGCCTACTAGATACATCATAGCTAATATGTTATTACAGAAAAAGAATTCTTGGATTTCCAGTTGCGTTCACATACGTTGAATATGGTAAATAAAACAAGGAGAACAAATATCACAGTTCACACGCATGATATTCTTAACGCATTTGCAGATTCAGGATCTAAATTTGATCAGTTCAACCTTTAAAGTTCGTTACACTGAACCCATTTTCTAGTTGAAATTATGGATTCAGAATTTAATATTTGTTGAAATCTTGGTGGAGTTTTACACACAAAACACATCTAATTTCTGTAGAGTAACTATTGTGTCCAATTGAATCCATTAAATATGGGCTGCACCTGCCTCTGCTCAAATGTACATTAGAAAATATCTCATCACTACATATACCTGCTGACATGGTCATAAACTCTTCTAATTCCGCCTCTTCATCATGACCACCATCACCATAATGCACTATGCAATGAGTTTTGCGTCCATATGCTTCTGAACTGCTTCTAAACTGCCGAAAGGATGGCATCCATTAGTGCACTACAGGCACATATAATAGCTTTTAACCTGAGGACATAAGAGAGATGTTTACTTTTTATTATCATCACACACACATAACTATCTAAGTAGATTTGAAGAGCAAACAAGAAAAAAGGAACCTATTGTATCTACCTTGAGACCGAGATAAGCGAGGAAGCCTTTAGGATCCATCAGATACTAGACGTAAGGTATGAAGACCCATGCTTTTAGTGCATGTGGACCAAAAATATTACCATATCCATGTCAGAACCTTCAAGAACGAATAGCTTTTGGAGATCCAATATGCACCCAGAGATATGAGAAACATAATCTCAAAACTTGCGTGTTTCTAAGCGGACAAACTGCCCATGGGGTACACATAAATACAATTCTTCACATTCCCTTGAGTTTTTCCTTTGTCCTTCCCTGCATAGCAGAACTTCCTTCTTGATCTGTGTGGTGGAGTCCATCACTCCATTGTACTCCATGTTAGTTAAGAAATATGTTGCATATCTGCTATGATCTGTTGCGGTGCAAAAGATGATCACAGTTTTTATATCATTTTAAGCCATGAGAGCTTCAAGCTGTTGCTTCAGTTGACTCTCAAAAAATAACTCGACGATGCATAACTCACCAATCTTCTTTGGTGACGATTGAAAGAATTGAGGAAAAGAATCATTGATTTTCTCCACCGGTGCTTCTAATATGCATGTCATCATGTCCACACAGGGATCAATAAATTAAGTAGTCTCAACTTGAAGAGGGTAAGGGCAAAGAAAATTAACTTTTTGATTTAGCTTGTCCATCCATCAACCTGTTATAAGTAGCAATATCAGGAATAAACCCCAAATCCAACATCTCTTCCACCAGAGCTTCCAATTCCATCTTTTTATCCTCCCTCTTAAATCCTGATATCAAAATATTATACGTCACACTATCAGGATCCAAGCCCTTGTTTAAACCCAATAACCTCATCTTATTCGCTTCCTTCGCTCTTCCTGCATCACACGTCACTAAGTAGACAATTAAACGTGACACTATCCGGAAGCATACATTCCTGCAGCATTTTCTCCATAATTTCATATGCTTCGTCAATCTTTCTTGTTCTCCTTAAACCTTCAATCAAGGTTGTACAAGCAATCAAACTTGGGGAATTCCCGTTCCTCCATAACTCATGCACCAATTCCATTGCTTTGGCTACATTCCTTTCCCCACAAAGCCTCTCAACTAACCCAAAATAATCAAATGTTCTTGGCAGCACACTTTTTCTGGAAAAGTCAACCAATAAATCACATGCTTTCAACACCATTCTCTTCCTGCAAAGCTCATCAACCAAAATCTCACATGTCACTGCCGAAATGTCCCAATCCCATCTCAGTCATCTCATAGGCCATCCCAATTCCCTCCTCAATCTTTCCATCCAAAAGGAACCATTTAATTAAAGTATTAAAACTAACTACATTCGGAGCACACCCATGAGTTTTCATCTCCTTAAACATTTGTAAAGCCAAGCTCATTTGTGAGTTCTTACAGTATCCAGCAATCAAAGTATTAAACGTAATTACATCAGGCTTTACTCGTTCTCCAATCATCCTATGGTAAAACTCCAAAGCCTTATCAAAATGCTTAAACTTCACAAATCCATGAATTATTATATTGCAACAGAAACATCAGGCTTCCCATCAATCAATCTTCTCATTGTGTCAAACGCCAACAATGCATCATAAAACCTACCAGCTTTGCAATAAGCATTAATTGCGAAACGGAAAATAGGTTCAGTTTGGGGCAAGAGAAAATACCATCAGCACACGGGCAGGGGTTAGAAGAAATGAATTGGAGGAGAGCAATAAGAAATTGGAGGCGGTGGGTGGTAGCAAGAGTGCGGACCATCCACTCAAAAGTGGTGTGATCATGTCGGAATGAATCAACAGAAGCAGCATAGTTGAAGAGGTAGAAGTCAAGGTTAGTGAGGATAGGGTGGTAACGGATGCAGTTCTTGAGAAAAGAGAGAAAATCTTTGGCTGTGAAAGAGGGCGTGAGGTGAGTTTCCATGAGTTGGTTCAGTTGGTTTCAGACAACAGGCGTGAGGTTGTTAGTGGTGCACAATGAGGAATCTATCGTTCTCACAGCAAGAGGTAGCAGTGAAGTTCGATCAGAAGCGGTTGGTTTTGGAATGAATTTGAGAAATCTCTGAAATCCCATTTTCTCTTTTGTTCAAAATTCCTTGGCTAAATTTATCATCCCGACCCTCACTTCTCAGGTAGCTATATTTTCATGAAAACCCTGTAAAGTGAAATCATGTCATTCTAAAATCAAACTAACAATTAGTTACATTGATCAAGTGACTGCATCACACAAATCATGTTTTGACGATACTACTGGGTAACAAAGGCTGGTAACAATGGCTAAGTGTTAACACAAGTGAGTGCCACAGAGTTGGAGTTTGGATACTTATCAAGGAAAAATGACACCTGCCCATAAATAAGGAAGCTTTTTTTCCCCTTTTAGTAAGAAATAATTTTTCTTTGATGAAGTGTCTTCCATAATTTAAGGTAGCTAATTTCCGTCATACCAAACACACCTTTAAATTTCTTTTCTTACTCTCATTCCTCAAAGTAGTTAGTGGAAACATGCCATTATATTACTGAACCACGGGAAGAGTTTGCAAGGTTTTGCTCTGAGAATCTTGATCCTAAAATCAATATAAAAAAAATTAAAAAAAAAAAATTTAGATTCAAGATACAATGTATCCTGGATACAAATTGACCATATCCTGGATATAAATTGAGTAGTGCGAAAAACTAATCCTATCACAAGTAGGAACAACCTTGAACTTTGCTTCACAAAATAAAACATACAAAAATATTCATGAGTGACAAAGAGTTATGTCAAACAAAAGCCAAATTGATTTTGCAACAAAAATGAGCATATAACAACATACTATACTCATGTCGAATCACATCAACTCTAATATCCTTTTTGGCCAAGCTTTAAAAATCAACTTATTTTGGAAAGTGCTTTTTGAAAAATTACTTTTAGTGAGAAGTTGTTTGTGCTTGGGTAATCAATTACGAAAACACTTAGAGTCTGTCACGACCCGAACCGGGGCCCTGACCATGACGGGTATTCCGAACCATAAGGCCCAAAACACCCCTATCTGTCTGGTAATCATGCACATAATTCATATGATAAAAGAAATGCGGAAGATACACAATATAACGGAAACATGGTCAAGAATCATATGCGAACAATAATGGGAAACAATGTCCCACAATCTCAATCAACATCTCTAAAATCGTCTGCGAAATCTCTACCACATGACTAAAACAGTGTCTATTTGAAAAATGGGACAAGGCCCCAGCAGACCCAAAACTAATAAATGATAAATGAAATAGCAGACGTCGGGCCTTCCGAAATATAAAAGGCTCACCACTTGATTCTGCGATCTGTCGGAAGAAATTTACTGGTTACCTGGACCCCTAGACTGTGCCTCCGAACCTGGGAGGGAAGGGGGTCAATACAAAAGTACTGGTACGCAGAGAAATCAAAACAGAAGTATAATATTTTTACACAATATAGGTGAGAGCCATTATAAAGCAGTTTCATATCAAATCATTTGAAAACACATGGGCATAATGTAATTGTTTTCAATAACAATGAAATGCAACTGAGCTATGAAATTCAACCATTGTATTCAACATGAATAACCTTCTCGTTTTCAAGTCAAAATCATATCAATTCTCAAAAAATTTCATGTCATGCTCTTCAAGATGTTTTCAATCAATTTACATCATATGAACATTTAAAACAAATTCACATCAAGAGAGGAAATTTCAGATCATTCATGCTCTCAAGTTAACATCTTTTCGAAATACATGCATATACATATATCATATAGCAAATCACTTTGGGAGTAGTCCTAAGGGCCAAATCAATATCATAAAACATTTAAAACATAATCATATTCGTAATTTTAAAACCCCCATTTTGAAAACATGAATTTTTAAAGCCCATGAGATTTTTGAGATAATCCCACGTACCTCTATATGCGAATATGATAGGTGCTTCTTGAAGCCTACGTTGCGGAGATTCCAAATCTTCAATTTATTTTGAAAACCCATGGTTGAATCTTGAACTACTTGGGTTTTTATTTTGAAACCCTAGAGAGAGTTCTTGAACAATTTTGATGAATGAAGGTGTATTTTGGAGTCTTTGGGAACTGAATTTTGTGTTTAGGGCTAAGTAAGGGTGGAAAAGGACCATTTTGCCCCAAAAATGGAGTGTTTAAGTCACTTGAAACCTTTACATAGGCGCTACCTATGCTATCGCCTATGTTTACATAGGCATCGCCTACTACTTTGAAAGGCCATAACTTCTTGCTCGGGTGTCGGATTTTAGCAAAATTGGTACCGTTGGAAAGCTAACTCAAAGACCTATCATTTGACACATAGTAGGCTCTCTAATTCGACATATACAGAGAGTTATGGTCGATGGAAGCTGACACAAATTACAACGTCCACTAAAACTTAATCGATCGAAATAGTTTCAACTCGTCCTTGAGTTGAAGGACCTCTATGGTCTAAATTCAAGCTTGAATGGATTCACATACTACGCAAATAATTTACATGCCATATTGGCATAGGATTTATGGCTTCGGTATTATCAACGCATCGAAATAAGGTCTAAACTCTAGCCCAAAAATACGGGGTGTTACAGAGTCTCAACTAGAGTTTGGCCAAACTTTCAAAAGTTCTTCAAGTATATTTTTCTCAAAAATGTGTTTTAATGTGAAAACACCACTTTCTTAGCTGTTGATAAACACCTTTTGCCGCTACTCTCTAAAAATACTTATTTTCTCCTAAAAGTTTGTCCAAACACCTTATGGTTGTTTGATAGCTAGTTTGGAAATGAGTTATGCTTCTGTATAAGTAATACTATGTTAGGTAGCTGGTTAGGAGATAAATTATTCATACATAAAATTAATACAATGTTTGATTCGCAATCTAGAAATCGACATAACTAATACATGTACAAATTACGAGAGAAGCTATGTCTTATTTTATGCAGGATAGAAGATGGAACAAGTAATACATGAAAATGTAAACCCTGCATAACTACTAAATCGTCGCATAAAATAATGGAGTATATAGATTTCCTCATAATTAATCCATGTATTACTAATACCGACATAACTCTAACCAGCTACCAAACGACCCTTTCTTTTTTAAAAAATAAGCACTTGTGGGGTGTCTCTATTTCAGCTCTGACATAGTGATATGGACTGGGTACACTTACCACACCCACTTGGTGAGAATACACTGGGTATGTTGTTGTTGTTGTGGAAGCACTTCTGGGGGTAAAAGTAAGCACTTTTGCCTCCCAAAAGATTGATACAGACTACATAAATTCTGAAATAAGATCAAGTCAAACCCAGCATCTAGCTAGTGCTGATAAACTCTGATCTGGGTGCATAAAAAAGGAGTCTTTTTGTGCCGCAACTTTCACAGGCATTTCATCAAACAGTTGGACGACAATAAGGATCTCAACAAAAAAGAAAGTGTCTTTGTACAGAAACTTTCTTACAGACATTTTATCGAATAGTTGGGCGACAATAAGGATCTCAACAACAACAATACCAAAAGAAAATAGGAGTGTTTGTACAGCAAATTTCATACAGACATTTTATCGAACAGTTGAGGGACAACAAGTATTTGCATAACAAAACAATTTCTTACCTTGGAGAAGCAGCAGCTGCTGGTGGAGAAATACTAATATGATCAGATTGATTCACATTTGCTTTTCACAGTAGTAGTTAATTTAATATTTAAAAATATAAAATTTAGATATTCGTAAATTAGTATATAAAAATGTTATAAGTTTGCAAACTTTCTCATATTATGAAAATATATATCTTAAAATGTTGAAAATAAAGATAACAAGTAAAAATTAACGGATGAAGTAAGAGCAAATAAAGTTCTACTATTAAATTGATGGATGATTAAATTTTGGACAAACACTAGCTGAATTTTTCCTATATGTTCTAACATTGATGGTCAGTTATCTAGTACTAATTTCAGGTGCACGTAAATTGATCCGAATAGACACATCAAAAGTGTTCAAATATTTGTGGGCGCAACTTAAGAAAATTACAAAGAAGGCTTAGTAATTTATCGATATTCCCTCAAATTTATTCAATAAATTTCATTTAGACATTTAAATTATGATTTATTAAATTAAATAGAGACAATGCTCTATTTCACTCTTGAACTATATCCAAAACGGCTTAGACATACCTCAACTTAAAGGGGGTTCTATTACCCTTGAACTAACTAGAGAAAATTGAAAGAAAAGTGTTTTTAAGTCTTGAATAAAGGATTAGTGACATTGACCAACTTAAAGGGTCAAACATCATTAGGAAACTTGATTAATATTTTTAACACTTTCAAATCTTTTCAAAAATACAAATCAACCTAATCCACATCCCTCTTCAATCCAAATCAACCGTCTCTCTCCTCTCTCTCTCGACAGCTTCTCCCAACTCTCTCCCAATCAACAGTTCTGCAAAATTTCTCTCTTCAATCCCCAGCGACTTCAACCTCCGGTGACAAATAGTCGGGTGATTCCCCTTTCTATTTTCAACCATCAATCGGCGTGAAGACGTCTCCGGCGATAACAACTTCGAGTTCTTCGCCGTCCCATTTCTTTTTTCACAAGTAAAAAATTATGAAGAAACAGAGAAACTTGAGCCAACTACTCTTCTAGTATTGGTTAGCAATTTTAATATTTCTAGCTTAAATTTGAAATGTGGACTGAATAAAACTCTAATTTTTTATATTTCTTCTTCTTGTTGTCGAACTGTTGATTCGAATTTGTTGGTGATTTTTTATCACAGTAGATATTTTTAGAGTGTGTGTGTGATGTGTTGGTGTTGTTAGGTTGATTTGTTGTTTGTCTTGGTAAAAATGATGTTGCAACAGATAAAATATCTGATGCAACAGATGAAACATCTGATGCAATAGATGAAAATATCTAATGCAACAGATGCAAATCTGATGCAACTATAAAAATCTGATGCAACAGATGAACAATCTAACAGATCATTCATCTGTTGCGACAAATGACTCTTCTGTTTGGAAGAAATCTAAACAACATTGATCCAACAGATAACTCATTTTGCAACAGATGAGTGATATGTTTCAACAGATCAGTAATCTATTTTATTGTTTCCAACGAATTACTCATCCTTTGCAACATATTGGTTATATGTTACAACAGATAACCTTCTTGGTGCAACAGATGAATGATTTATTTTTACTGTTTCCAATGAATTACTCATCCGTTGCAACAGGTTGGTTATATGTTGCAACAGATAACCTGTCAAGTGCAATAGAACAGTGATCTATTTTTACTGTTTCCAATGGATTACTCATCCGCTGCAATATGTTGGTTATATGTTGCAACAGATAAACTACCTGGTGCAATAAATGAGTGATCTATTTTAATGGTTTCCAATGAATTACTCATCCATTGCAACAGGTTGGTTATATGTTGCAACAGATAAACTACCTGGTGCAATAGATTAATGATCTATTATTACTGTTTCCAACGGATTACTCATCCTTGCAACAGGTTGGTTATATGTTGCAACAGATAACCTTCCTAGTACAACAGATGAGTGATCTGTTTTTACTATTTCCAATGGATTACTCATCCGTTGCAACAAATAAACTACCCAGTGCAACAGATTAGTGATCTATTTTTATGGTTTTCAACAGTTTACTCATCCATTGCAACGGTTGGTTATATGTTACATCAGATAAAATACCTGGTGCAACAGATTAGTGATCTATTTTTATTATTTCCAACGATTTACTCATCTGTTGCAACAGGTCGGTTATATGTTGCAACAGATAACATACCTGGTGCAACAGATGTGTAGTCTGTTAGAATTGTTATTTTACTATTGTGCATGTTAGATTTACCGTTATCCTTTTTTAATGATGCATTAATTAATTATAATCTATTTTATGTTCCTATTAATTTAAGATGATATGGCTCCCAAAAGAAAAGAAACCAAATCAAGTCCAAGTAAACGAACAAGTGCAGCAGCTCGGCTATATCCACCACTCTATAAGCTTGCTTCACAAGCGTTGTCTCAATCAGGAGCAGAAGATAATGAGCATGGGGAGGAGGAATGTTTCAAAAGAGATGATCTAAATGCTAATAGCCTTTTCGCTGAAGAGTTGGTCAAAACCTTCAACATTGATCGTTATCCTCTGAGAATGCAATGCGATGGTGCCACAGATTTAACGGGTGATTTCGTGGTTAAGTCAGTCATGGAAAAATCTTTCGACACCTTTAGAAAAATACTTCGAGAATAAAAATTGGATTCTTATTTCGGGGAAAGCTGCTTTGGATAATATTTTTATTTCCCGGAGGACAACAATGCTCGTTTTCAGATGAAAATGGTATATGATCTTCTTAAGCGCAGGTTTATGTATGAAAACAAAGATAAGATGGATGAGGTGTGGATAAATTACTGTGGCATATCTGTTTGTTTTGGTTGGAAGGAGTTTGCCATAGTTACCAGACTAAAATGTTATCCTCCTTCTCCGTTTCAAGTTATACCTACTCTAACCTAAAAAAAAAACATCCTGCACACCCAAAAAAGGCAAAGACAAGTCGAGTGATCGCGATGACCTGGTGTCCATTTTTGGTCCAAGCTTCAAAAATAAAAATTTGATAGAAGCATTGAAAGGTAAAGGACTTTCAAAGAAGAACAAGCAATCATTGTGCTTGGTTTGGTTTGTACATAATATTCTTTGGGCAAGATACGTTAACAACAAAATAAGTCTTGGTTTAATAAATCTCTTCGAGGATCTTGAGGCATTTAACAACTATCCTTGGGGTTATAAAAGCTTCAAAATGACTGTCAAATATTTGTTGACTCCGTTAATGCCAAAGATAGTCAACTTATATGGCTTTCCATGGGCCCTCATGGTAAATATTTCTTTTATCATGATATAATTCATCATTTTTTTATTCAATAATGCTTTTGATTTATTGGCGTTATGTTATAGGCTTGGACACTTGAAGCCGTTCCTTATTTGAGACAACAAGTGAACTATCAAGAGGAAGTTTCCTGTCCAAGAATCCTGAGATGGTTGTCGGCCAAAACTGATAAAAATGTAAATTTTTTTGATCTTTTTAATCCCCCGAAGGAAGCAGTAAGTCCAATTCTAATCAAGTTTTTGTTTTAGTTAATGATTATTTTAAATGATTTCATCATCACTCTAATATATGTATTGATTTATTTTAGATTGTCCATCCGTGGCTTGTTCCGACCAACCAAGAGTTGAAGATGCCATTTTTTCTTACTTTATGGTCTGTGCAAATTTTATCGGACCCTATGATCGTTGATGGAATAAAAATAGAATTGTTTGGAGCAACAACCATTATAAGAAAAATAATTTTGGAGGGTGGGCTTGTTGCTTTTGATGATGGTAGTCGTAGTGGTAGTAGTAGTGGTGCTGCTGTTGGGGATAATGATGCTCCTCTTATAGTTTTTGAAACAACAAGCCATTATGATTATGATCATATTGGTTATACAGATTTTTCTCCAGATTTGCCACATCTAGCAAATGTTCTGCATGCAAATGTCAAGACTGCAAGGAGAAACATGATGGAGTGATTAATGCTATTAATGCACTAACTGCTTCTGTAAAGGAAATGACATCTAAGAGGGGTGTCATTCCATCAAAAAGGATTTCATATCCATACACTCCACTAGAGATCAAGGTGGCTAAGAGAAGAAGGAAACATATTTCCAAGGCATCACCAAGCATCGAAAAAAGAAAAATTGCAACGCCTCTGTCTTTGTCTTGCACTAAAATTATCGTACGACTCTGTTTAACCTGTTCGAATTTGTCCCGACAGATGATCCATCTGTTATAACATAATACTCATTTGTTGCAATAGATGGACAATCTATTGTATATCTGTAATTAGCATTGACAATTCTGTCTTTCTAGATGGATGTCACGGCAGAAGCTACTGCTGAAGAGCATAATATCACAGTTGATAATCCATCAGTTGCTTCTAAAGAAAAAGAAAAAGTAGAGCCTGTCAGTTCGGGAGAATGAAAGACTTACCCATTTGAAGGGTTCAACATCTCGAATGAGGCTCCAAAAAAACTAACAAAGTTAATCAACAGCTATTCAAAATGGATTGTCGATGGGATGTTAAAGCATCATGCCGGCAGGTACATAAATCAACTTTAAAGATATTGATTTATACAATTCTTATTGTAAGAACATGATATTAACACATATTAATATATCATGTAGAAAACAAAATGGGGAACACTACAAAGTGAACGAATTGAATCTTGGTTTTGATATGTTCGACTTTGTTGTTGCACATTTCGAAATGAAAAATTAGTTCTATTTGATGTCACAGCCCCAAACTTGCTGGAATGATGAGGTTTAAATGCCATACATATTACTATTAATTAATACTTTATTTAATTGCATCTGCGTATTAATTTTTTCGTCTCATAATCCGAAATATTTGATAATATGTGCAACACATCGATGTCATTTTTTACTACCTCTACAAAGTTTGCATCAATAATGCCTATGATAGGTATTATCAATAATAGCCGAAAGTTTCCCTAAATGAGGAATGCTTAATCAACATCATCAAAGGTTTTAGCATTCCAGCTAATTCTTAACATTACACCTAAATCAATTTAGGTAATATCTTAACATTAAGTTAATGAGAACATATTTCAGCTTAGAGTGATCGATCGATGACTCGGGTTGGGATGAACACAATACCAATACCATGTAATTGGAATGACTCAATTGAAGTTGTTGTTGACCCTATGAACTCATTCATCTCTAGTCCACCTAAATCAATTAATGTTTTATCTTAACATTAAGTTAATGAGAACTCATTTCAACTCAGAGTGATCGATCAATGACTCGGATCAGGATAAATGCAATACCAACACCATGCAATTGCAATGACTTAATTGAAGTTGTAGTTGACCCTATAAGATCATTCATCCCTAGTTCTACCTAAATAAATTTAGGTACTATCTTAACATTAAGTTAATAAGAACTCATTTTAACTCAGAGTGATCGATCGACGACTCGGGTCGGGATGAATGCAACACCAATACCATGCAATTACAATGACTCAATTGAAGTTGTTGTTGACCCTATGAGCTCATTCATTCCTAGTTCCACCTAAATCAATTTTGTTCTATCTTAACATTAAGTTAATGAGAACTCATTTCAACTTAGAGTGATCGATCGATGACTCGGGTCAGGATGAATGCAATACCAACACCATACAATTGTAAAGATTCAATTGAAGTTATTTTTGACACTATGAACTCATTCATCCTCCGTTCCACCTAAATCAATTAAGGTTCTATCTTAACATTAAGTTAATGAGAACTCATTCATCCCTAGTTCTACCTAAATCAATTTAGGTACTAACTTAATATTAAGTTAATGATAATTTTTTCAACTTAGAGTGATTGATCGACAACTCGAGTTGGGATGAATGCAAAGACTCAATTGAAGTTGTAGTTGACCCTATGAACTCATTCATTCATCCCTAGTTCCACCTAAATCAATTGCAATAAAATCTGTTAGAACAAACGACTGAGCTGTTAGAAATTTCTAACAGATATTCATATCTGTTGCAACAGATAATAAATTTGATTTAATTATTAAATAGACATTTGAATCTGTTGTGACAGATGACTGAGCTGTTGGAAATTTTCAAACAGATATTGATATCTATTGTAACAGATGACATATCTGATTTAATTATCAAATGGAAATTTGCATCTGTTGTCATAATGATTGAGTTGTTGGGATTTTTAAAAAGATATTTGTATTTGTTGTAACATATGACTATGCTGTTGGGATTTTAAAGCAGATATTGCTATTTGTTGCAACAGGTGACATATCTGTTTGAAAATCTTTTTTCTCTTTTAATTTTAAAGCAAGCTTCTATCCGAGTAGATAAAGTAGTACTACAAAATGCGGTAAAAAATATTTCTTGAATAACTCAAAAATGAGTTCATTGAGTATTTAGTAGTCTTGTCTTGTCTATTCAATGTCACTAGTCTTCCTCGTGACCCTCAAATTATTAATAAATATTAATTAATAAATATTAAAACCCACGTCTACGTACACAATACATCTAGAATTATCTTATCTCTCCTTCTACTTCATCCCTAAATTTGTTTTATTCATCTCTCACCTTTTTCTTTCTCTCCTCTTTAGGGTTATCACAACATTTTTTCTCTTTTTACTCTTCTCTTTCTCATAAAGATTCGTTTGGATCTAAACTGATCTATATTTTTTCTCGACTAAAATTATTGTTTTGATCCCCTTTTGACATTAAGGTATGGTTCACTATTGCTCTTTCATTCTCGTCTTCTTCTTTGCAAGTTATTTACATCTTTTTTTTTATTTGATTACCATTTACCCATTTCATATGTATTTCAAAAATTTGAAGGAACTTTTAAGTGTTGAATACACGAATCGAGAATTTTTATTACAATATGCAAAAAAGTCATCTGTTAGGAGAAGTTTAAAAACCTTGTTAGCAGTATCATTTTTTGTATGTATTTTGTTTGTTTCTTTGTTATTGATGCTGTTATTGATGTTGTTGGTGGGGTTGACATTGTTGGAACTTGTGGTATGGTGTTGTTGATGTGTTGGAACAAAGAATGTTGCTTCTTTGTTATTGACGATGGTGTTGGAACAAATATTGTTGTTTCTTTGTTGTTGATGTTTTTTAATTTTTGTTTATTTGTATTTTATGTTGTTGTTAATGTTACAACAGTGATGTTATAACAGACGGAGCAACTGTTGGAACAAATCAAACTACCAACTAGGCTGGTTTGATGTATTGCAACAGACTCCACATCTGTTGCAACAGACTCTACATCTGATGCAACAGACTCTGCATCTGTTGCAACAGACTCCATATTTGTTGCAACGGATGGATAACGTTCTTTCTTTGACATTATTTTTTTTCCTCTTCTTTATAGATATAAGGAACTGAAAGTTGATCAACTTTTGCCCAACCAACACAAAAGGCTGCAGTAAAGATGGGTTTGGAGGAATAAGCTGCATGCAGATAGAACCCCTTTATATGTGGGAGGTATGTCTTACTGATAATGTTATCGTGGAAACACACATAGAGTACACTGATTTTATGAATGCTGTTTTTACCGATTAGTCATTGATCATTCAAACAAGATATTTGCAATTTTACAGTTAAGTTTGGTAGGTCCAAACTGATAAGGCTGAGGGACCATGAATATGGTTCTGATACCCCATTAAGATTCAATATCTGTTGTTGCTCATGTTTATGTGTCAAGTATTGTGAAGGGATCTAGTTTTAGTATCATTGTAAAGAGATTTAATAGCGATTGGACTAACTTTTAGGGTGCATTGAGCTTTGAGATGGCCTTCGAAGCCTAGCATTGCATCTAACAAGAATGGAAAACCAATATAGTTATTTCCCTAGCCCAAATTTATATGGTTGGGTTGCTCGGGGTGATATTATACGCCAGAAGGTGCGGTAGGGGAATGCCTTCGAGGAAAAATGGGTGGTTGATGAAAGAATATATCATCTGAGAGTTAATTGAAGAGGATACATAGGGTAGAAAGTAACTTCTAGCAAATCTGGCTGATGAAATTATCTTAAAACATGAGAAATTTGTATTAAGTATAAATATGAAACTGTATCCGTTAATGAAAAATCCGTCTGTTGTTTCTCTAAGAGAAAAATAGTGCGGATGGTCATTTTTCTAGGGAGATGCATCCAGGTAGAATTGTAGGGATTATCACCTAGATTCTAGATAATATCAAAAGACCAAGAAAGCAACCTTATAGGCATTGAGGTTTCAAATGATGTACAGTAAGTCTAGAAAACTTTCACCAACAACAACTCCAGTTAAAGTAAGGAATCTAAGTGTATACCCCCAAAAATTCAAACCAATATTAGCGCCACATTTCAAGCTCATGCATAGTACATCATGGTTCTTTTATAGTTTTATGAGCAAGTTAGATGTATATTAATTCTTCAAATAACTCCCAGCTATCAGACGAATCAAAACATTCCTTACCGATTGAATTCTTGGGTAGGATATTTCTATAGTCAACTTCGAATGAGCATATATCTCATTATACTATGAATTTTTGAGTTCATGACCAACCAAAATATATATAATTGAATTATTTTTCCAATGATACCAATTTTTCCTAAATCCAATATCGGAGCAAGGAGTTATGCCCATTTTACTCCAGCATGTCAGGCTGGGAAACTGAGTGACGACATTCGTGATAAGCTGTCACAAGCATGATGAATTATCACCAATGTCGTCAAGCCTGGGCAGATTTCTAATCCCAGTGATGACATTTTGTGATGAGCCATCACGCCCATGATGACTTATCACCAATGTCGTCAACCTTAACCAGAAAATTAAGATTTCATCCTTTTGTGACGACATTTCGTGACGACTTATCACGGGCGTGATGACCCATCACGAATGTCGTCAGATATTTTTTCAGCAATTGAGGGACATTTTTTGCAAGGGTATTTTGGTCTTTTCCTTCACTTTTCATGATTTATAACCCTCAAGGAGTGTATTATCTTTCATTTTCTTTAGTTAAACATCTCAAAAAGCTCTCTCATACACTCTCAATCACAAGATTAGGGTTTTCTCTCAAGATCATCTCCTCAAGAACAAGAACATTCTCTCCCAAAGGGGTTAAACCCTAGTCAAGAAAAATCAAGAACAAGCCTAAGGATTTCTTCAAGAACCTTCAAGAAACATTAGATCTCTTTCAAGATCAAGCTTTAAGGTATGCATAGTGTTCATCCATGGAGCTCAAGAATCATGTTTTAAATTATAAATTGTGATTTTCTTGTTGTGTTATGACTATATTCATGTTGATGATTGTTGTTTGGATTCAAGTTTGTATCTTGATGTGTTTTTCATGAAGCATGTGAGTAAGTTAGTTGAAACCCATGAATTTTGGATGAATTAAGATATTCAAATTGATAAGTACACCTATGCCCAAAGTTGTGCAAGTAAGGTTTTTGATAAATACCAAGAATGATAGAATCCATATTTTTATGAATTAGTAGTGCTTAAATGACAAGCCCATGTTCTATTCTTTATGATTCCACATGAACTCCGCGTTATTGTTGTGTGTTATTGTTGTGATATGGAATGAGCATAATATTGAAGAAACGCGAGTATATACATGTTGTACACATCCCCTTCCATGTATAAGATGTTGAGAACCAAGTGTAGTATGAAATCCCCTACTTATGATATTGTGAATTGTGACTCTATTCTTATGATCAAGTCAGTCATGTGTGTCAGTTTCCTTCCATTGAGTCCTAGGGGTACTTGTACCCAAAATAATATAGTTGTGTGCTAGTGCCATGGCATGTTATCACGATACTCTCAGTCAAGCCATGGTCTATAAAATTCAGTTAGTCATGTGACTCAGGAAAACTCAGAAATCTCAACAGTCTCAGTAGTTCAGTAACCTCAGTACTCAGTAATCTCAGTAACAGCAGTATTCCTAGCGATCTCAGTAATTTTAGTACTCTCAGTCATTCCTCAAAATTCAGTACATTCCTTCAGTCAAGGAAACTCAGTAAACTTAGTTTAGATCCGCTAAACAATACCACTAGTATCAGTTCAGTTAATCAGTATCAGTTCAGCTAATTAGTTCAATTCAGTTATTTAGTTTAGCTCAGTTATCCAGTTCATTGTCTTTCAGATGGGAGTAGGATTCAACATCGAGTGAGCCTAGGGATGGGGACTCACCTGCTAGAAAGGACGGAGATCCTTAGAAGCAATCCCTAAGTTCTAGAACTACATAGCTAGTGTATCTACGAGATGTCACCCATTAGATTTGACTGGCATACTCAGGGGTCACCCGTTAGCACATTTATATATATAGGACTGATCCCAGGAGTTACCCTGTAATGCCCTGTACTTTCCTAAGCTAGAAAACGAACCGTTGTTCGTATATATGAAAACACCAATTTTGTAAGCCATATTTGGGCACCTAAATTACCAAGAGTACCCTAGTTATAAGATATCTTATGATGTGTTAAGTGTGGTTATATGAGTCACTTAAGGTAGTACAAGCTAAGAGTTTTGAAATCCATCAAGTTTTGGTGTTTGAATTCACAAGGGTCATCTTTGAATGAGCATAACTTGATAAATATGTGGTATTTCTGCATATTTCTACCCACAAAATTATAGAGAATCGAATTAGCTTTCCAACGATACCAATTTTACCAAAATCCGACACCCGAGCTAGGAGTTATGGCTTTGCAAAGTAGAGTGCGTCGTCTAACCAATCGCACATGGCCACTGGAAAGCATATGCAATAGCATATGTGCCCTATGTAAATATAGGCGATATCATATGCGGCGCCTATGTAAATATAGGCGATATCATATGCGGTGCCTATGTAAATATATGTGATATCATATGCAACGCGTATCTTATGGTTTCAAGTGACTTAAACACTCCATTTTTAGGTTATTTTGAGGGCAATTAAGTCTTTTGGCACTCCTTACTCACCCCTAAACTTAACCTTATGAATTTAATAGATTCTAAACACATCATAACCCAATTATCAGTCTAAGTTCATCATCCAAGAGCACTAAAGGAGAAAAACAACAAGGGTTACACAATCAACATTGAGGGTCCAACCTTTCAACGAATCCGTTACCATAAAGGTATGTGGGGTTATGAACAAGAACTCCCTTTCGTTCTAGTGCCCAAAGTTTGCATTATTTTACAAAGATACATGATTTTTACATGTTTTATCATGAATTTGAAGTGATAAATCTTATCCTATGTTTTTGTTCAAGATACTATGATTATTTTGAATGTTTAGAAAATAAACTCCATGAGTTTGAGATTATTGTTATGATTAAAGGCTGAAATTTTTCAGATTTCCGTATAAATTATGCATGCTTGTAATATAAAGCATAAATGTTGAAATGTTTTGATTAAGTATCGCTATAAGGGTCATTAACCCACATTGAGATTGTTGTTTTGAGAATTTATGTGCTACATGCACCCATGTTTAGACTATTTTTGATGAAGTATAGAAAGATTTGACCTTTTGGTCACAACAGAGTTAAAATCCACTTTATGAAACGAGTTACGGATTTTATCATTTATTTAACTTAAGAAATATGAGATTACCCTTAAAGTGGATTTTTTCTTGAGATTTTTGAGTATAGTATTGAGAGTAGTATTTAGCACCGAGTTGGGTATGTTACTACGGTTTCATACCCCAGAACTACGTGCCACCGTAGGTTGAGACATTGACTTCCATTATATGTGTAAATTAGAGATAGTGATCACTGAGATGAGATTGTTCTACACCGATGGCAAGGATAGGACAACCCTAACCTTACGAAGGAAAGTCGTGGGACATCATGGGTGCTCACATGGTGTACATGTCGGTTAGAAGAACCTCCCAAAGAGTCGTCCCTCATTCTTAGATTGATTTTACTGATTTAAAAGAGATTTGAAATGCAGATTTATGATGTATTCAATATTCCAGATTTCACTAAAATTTCTTGATGAGAGAATAAGAAAAGAATCTTGATATTTAGATTATGTGTAATGGCTCATGATATCCAGATTGGCATGTTTTACCATCCATTGTGTATGATTTCAGATTTTAGATTTCTTTCAAGCCTTATAAGCCAGTTACAAATGTCCTGCATGATTTGGAAAGAAAACTTATGACATGATCATTAAATATATATATATATGCATATAAATATGTTTATTTCATGCACCCCCATGTACTCGGTACTTATTCCATGGTATTGACCCACATGTTTGCATGTGGGCTATATTTCCCCTATAATGTAGGTTCAGGTGCTCATTCCCAGGTTTGACCGTGATTATCCGAGCATGTTGATCTACATCCTCTGCAGTGGTGAGTCCTCATAGTCCGAGGATTAGTTATTCAGATTTCCTTATTTACTTTTAGTTGTTCAGTTTATTTCCTGTGTTCGCGTCAGTTGGGGTTTGTCCCAATGGCTCATGGATATACAGTCTAGTAGAGGCTTGTCAGACTAGATGGATAGATTGATCAGATTTGTTAGAGATGTCGTATTTTGTTACTTTTCGTATTTTATTTGTATTGCAGTATGATATTATGGAGGATGTTTAGATGTTTTAGTATGATGACTTTGATTATAAGTGTTGAATGGTAGAAAAATGGCTAAAAGGGTTAGCTTGGGGATACTTGTAGCCTTAAGCACCGTGTGACACCTTGGGGCCCATTTTTGGGGCATTACAAACTTGGTATCAAATCCTAAGGTTATTAGAGTCCTAGGGAGTCTGACAAGCCGCGTTAAGTAAAGTCTTGATCATCGGTGTGTAGCGCACCACATCTATGAGCAAGAGGCTACGAAATATTTTAGAAAAAAAATGGTCATTTTATTCTTTCAGAAGTCTATCGTGCTTACAATTTTTCCCTTTCAGCTATCAATTCGTGCTCTCTTCTTTTAGAATATGCCTCCTCGCCGAGCTAGAAGAAATAATGCGGGTCAGCAACCTCAGCCTGTTGATCCCCTGAATGAGAATGTATCCCACGCTGAGTTTAGGGCAGCCTTTTAGGCGCTTGCCCAAGCTGTTACCGCCAGCGTTCAGGCCAACCAGGCCCCGGCTCTATAACAACAAGGAGGTGACTTAGCTGCTGCAAGAATCCGTGACTTTATGCAGATGAATCTGCCAGAGTTTTATTGGTCCAAGGTAGGTGAGGATTCGTAGTTGTATCTGGAGGAGATAAGGAAGATCACATAGGTCATGCACGTATATGAGGAGGAGAGTGTTGAGTTAGCATCCTACAGATTAAAAGACCTTGCATATGACTGGGTGGTTGTATGGAGAAAAGGTAGAGTAGAGGGTGTTGTTCCTATGACTTGGCAGGAGTTCCAGGATGCATTCCTAGATAAATTCTTTCCGCTAGAGTTGAGAGAGGAGAAAGTAGAGGAGTTCATGAACTTACGACAAGGCTCTATGACTATTAAGGAGTATTGCTTGAAGTTCAATCAGTTAGCAAAATATGCCCCAAACCTAATAGCCGACAACCGAGCTAGTATAGGTAAGTTCTTGATAGGGGTATCAAGATATGTGGTTAAGGAGTGTAGATCAGCTATGCTTAATAGTGAGATGAATCTTTCCAGACTGATGACCCATGCCCAACAGATCAAATTAGATAAGATAAAAGAGAGGGATAAAGTAAGGAGGAATAAGAAAGCCAGATCCGAGCAACCTTCTTATGGTCAGAACATATTGCAAGGAGGGAACTGCCCTCAGTTTTAGAGTTACTCATCTATGCCAGCACCATCGTCATCTAGTCCTCCAGCACTTAGAGGTAGGCAAGAAAAGGGAAACAGGTCTTCTATGACCAGATCTCAGAATACTATGAGTAACCGGCCTAACCAACCACCTTTCACCAAGTGTGGTAAGGATCACGGGGATAAGTGTTTGTGGGGTTAGAAGGCCTGCTATGGATGTGGCCAGGAGGGCCACGGTTTTAGAGATTGTCCTCATACCAGACAGGGGGAACCGTGACGTTCACCCCCAGGCTCAAACTGCTAGTGCTCCAGCTCCTATAGCTTGTCCAACTCCTACTCATGGTGCTTCTTCCATCACTGCTGGCGGTCACCGCCAGAACATATTCTATGCTTTGCCTTCCCGTCAGGAGCAGGAGGACTCCACTGATGTTGTTACTGGTATGCTTTGTGTGTTTCAGTTTGATGTCTATGCGTTGTTGGACCCTGGGTCCAGTTTTTCATATATGACACCTCTGGTTGCTATAAATTTTAAAGTGATTCTTGAGATTGTCTCTAATCCCATCCTAGTTTCTACCCCTGTGGGTTAGTCCATTGTTGCCCAAAAAGTGTGTAAAAAGTGTCCTATTTCTATTCTTCATAGAGTTATATTTGCTGATCTGATAGAGTTAGACATGGTAGATTTTGATATTATTCTAGGTATGGACTGGCTTCACTCTTGTTATGCATCCATAGACTGTCGTACCCGTGTAGTCAAGTTTTAGTTCCCTGGTAGTCTGTTATCGAATAGTCTGGTAATTTCGCATCTCCCAAGAGTCATTTTATCTCATATCTCAAGGCTAGAAAGCTTATTTCCAAAGAGTGTATTTATCACCTAGTCAGATTTAAAGTCATTAAGTTTGAGACTCCAACTCTCCAGTAAGTTGATGTTGTTAATGAGTTTTCCGATGTCTTTCTGGAAGATCTTCTAGGGGTACCTCCCAATAGAGAGATAGAATTTGGGATTGATATTCTTCCTGATACTCAACCCATTTCCATTCCTCCATATCGTATGGCACCCGTAGAACTTAAGGAGTTGAAAGATCAACTCAAAGATCTCTTAGATAAAGGTTTTATAAGACCAAGTGTGTCTCATTGGGGTGCACCTGTCCTATTCGTGCAAAAGAAAGATGGCTCTTTGCGCATGTGCATTGACTATCGCCAGCTTAACAAAGTCACTATCAAAAACAAGTATCCCCTTCCAAGAATAGATGATTTGTTTGATCAATTGCAAGGTGCAAGTTACTTCTCAAAGATAGACCTTCGCTCTGGCTATCATCAACTCAGAATTAGGGAATATGATATCCCGAAGACAGCCTTCCAAACACGTTATGGTCATTTTGAGTTTCTTGTTATGTCCTTCAGGTTAACTAATGCCCCAGCAGCTTTCATGGACCTCATAAATCTAGTGTTCAGGCCATATATTGATATGTTTGTCATTCTAGTATACTCCCGTAGTGAGAATGAACATGCAGATCATATCCGTATCATTTTGCAAACCCTTAGAGATCATCACTTGTTTGCCAAATTTAGAAAGTGTGAATTTTGGCTAAGGTCAGTTGCTTTTCTGGGTCATATTATTTCTTCCGAAGGTGTTAGAGTTGATCACCAGAAAACAAAAGCAGTTAGAAACTGGCCTAGACCTATCTCTCCGTCCGACATTAGAAATTTCTTGGGTTTAGCTGGCTATTACCGCCATTTTGTTGAAGGTTTCTCCTCTATATCATCTCCTATGACCCGGTTGACCCAAAAGAAAGTAAAGTTCTTGTGGTCCAATTCTTGTGAGAATAGTTTTCGGGAGTTGAAGACTCGACTCGCTACAACCCCTATTTTGACTCTGCCTGATGGCGTTGATGGTTTTGTGGTATATTGTAATGCTTCTAGAGTTGGTTTAGGTTGTGTACTGATGCAGAGAGGTAAGGTTATAGCCTATGCCTCTAGACAGCTGAAACCCCATAAGAAGAATTACCCCACCCATGATCTTGAGTTAGCTGCTGTTGTGTTTGCTCTGAAAATATAGAGACACTACTTGTATGGTGTTCATGTTGATGTTTTTCCTGATCATAAGAGTCTGCAGTATGTTTTTACCCAGAGAGAGTTGAATCTTAGGTAGATAAGGTGGTTAGAGTTATTGAAAGACTACGATATGAGTGTGTTGTATCACCCGAAGTGGCTGAAGCGCGTAGTGCACGATATTCTATTCATCCTGGTGCCACTAAGATGTATTGCGACTTGTGAGAAATCTATTGGTGGAGTGGCATGAATAAATATATAGCAGTATTTGTGGCTAAGTGTGCGACGTGCCAACAGGTTAAGGTAGAACACCAAAGACCTGGTGGTATGATGCAGGAGTTCGGTATTCCCACTTGGAAGTGGGAAGAGATAAACATAGATTTTGTGACCGGTTTACCTCCTTCCCGACGCCATCATGATTCCATTTGGGTTGTTATGGATAGATTGACTAAGTCTGCAACTTCTTGCCTGTGCATACTTTTTATACTGCTGAGGATTATGCTAGATTGTACATCTGGGAATTAGTCATATTGCATGGAGTTCCCTTGTCCATCATTTCAGATAGGGGTACTCAGTTCACTTCATAGTTTTGGAGAGCTTTTCAAAAGGGTCTTGGTACCCAAGTGCATTTAAGTTCTTCTTTTCATCTGCAGACAGATGGTTAGGCTGAGAGGACCATCCAGACCTTAGAGGATAGTTGAGAGCGTGTGCTCTTGACTTTAAGGGGAGTTGGGATGAGCATTTACTGTTGATAGAGTTTGCTTACAATAACAGTTTTCACTCTAGCATTGGCATGACTCCATTTGAGGCTTTGTATGGGAGGAAATGTAGGTCACCCATAGGTTGGTTTGAAGTGGGTGAAGCGGCCGTGAGTGGTCCTGATTTGGTCTTTGAAGATATGGAAAAAGTCAAAGTGATTAGAGAAAGATTAAAAACCACACAGAGTCATGAGAAGTCGTATGCTGGTGTGGGGAGAAGAGATCTTGAATTTGAAGTTGGTGACTTGGTGTATTTGAAGATTTCACCCATGAAGGAAGTGAAGAGATTCGAAAAGAAGGGGAAACTTAGTCCCTATTATGTTGGCCCCTACAGAGTTCTTAGCTGTGTTAGTAAGGTAGCGTATGAGGTTGAGTTGACTTCAGAGTTATCTTCCGTTCACTCTGTCTTCCATGTATCCATGCTTAGGAAACACGTTGGTGATTGTGTTGTTGTAGATCCTTCAGAAAACCCTAATGTGCAAGATAGTCTTTCTTTTGAGGAAGTTCCTGCTGAGATTTTAGATCACCAAGTCCGAAGACTAAGGAACAAAGTTCACTTGGTCAAGGTATTGTGGTGAAACCAATCCGTTGAGGGTGAAAAATGGGAAAAGGAGGCGGATATGCGATCCAAGTACCCGCACCTATTTTCCATAAGCTCCGATCAAGCCGAAGGTACCATTCTACTTTAAATAATTCCTTTTCTATGCAGAATTGCAGTAGTTCAGCAGTTATTTTATACTATTCAGCTATGATTTCATGAGTGATGCACCCCTTGTTGTGTCCGAAATGTAGAATGAAATAGAGGTAAGATCAGCAAGTTTCTTCAGCTGTGTACCCTTCATTTTCTCTTTACTCTTAGTATACCCAGCATCATTCGTGGACGAATGTCCCTAAGGGGAGATATTGTAATGCCCCGCACTTTCCTAAGCTAGAAAACGAACCGTTGTTCGTATATGTTAAAACCCCAATTTTGTAAGCCATATTTGGGCACCTAAATTACCAAGAGTACCCTAGTTATAAGAGAGCTTATGATGTGTTAAGTATGGTTATATGAGTTACTTAAGGTAGTACAAGCTAAGAGTTTTGAAATCCATCAAGTTTTAGTGTTTGAATTCGCAAGGGTCATCTTTGAATGAGCATAACTTGATAAATATGTGGTATTTCTGCATATTTCTACCCACAAAATTATAGAGAATCGAATTAGCTTTCCAACGATACTGATTTAAATAAAATACGATACCCGAGCTAGGAGTTATGGCTTTGCAAAGTAGAGTGCGTTGCCTAACCAATCGCACATGGCCACTAGAAAGCATATGCGATAGCATATGCGGCGCCTATGTAAATATAGGCGATATCATATGCGGCGCCTATGTAAATATAGCCGATATCATATGCGGTGTCTATGTAATTATATGCAATATCATATGCGGCGCAAATCTGATGGTTTCAAGTGACTTAAACACTCCGTTTTTGGTTTATTTTGAGGGCAATTAAGTCTTTTGGCACTCCTTACACACCCCTAAACTTAACCTTAAGAATTTAATAGATTCTAAACACATCATAACCCTATTATCAATCTAAGTTGATCATCCAAGAGCACTAAAGGAGAAAAACAACAAGGGTTATACAATCAACATTGAGGGTTCAATCTTTCAACGAATCCGTTACCATAAAGGTATGTGGGGTTATGAACAAGAACACCCTTTCGTTCTTGTGCCCAAAGTTTGCATTATTTTACAAAGATACATGATTTTTACATGTTTTATCATGAATTTGAAGTGATAAATCTTATCCTATGTTGTTGTTCACGATACTATGATTATTTTGAATATTTAGAAAATAAACTCCATGAGTTTGAGATTATTGTTATGATTAAAGACTGAAATTTTTCAGATTTCCGTATAAATTATGCATGCTTGTGATATAAAGCATAAATGTTGAAATGTTTTGATTAAGTATCGCTATAAGGGTCATTAACCCACATTGAGATTGTTGTTTTGAGAATTTATGTGCTACATGCACCCATGTTTAGACTATTTTTGATGAAGTATAGAAAGATTTGACCTTTTGGTCACAACAGAGTTAAAATCCACATTATGACACAAGTTACGGATTTTATCATTTATTTAACTTGAGAAATATGAGATTACCCTTAAAGTAGATTTTTTCTTGAGATTTTTGAGCATAGTATTGGGAGTAGTATTTAGCACCGAGTTGGGTATGTTACTGCGGTTTCATACCCCAGAACTACGTTCCACCGTAGGTTGAGACATTGACTTCCACTATATGTGGAAAATAGAGATAGTGATCACTGAGATGAGATTGTTCTACACCGATGGAAAGGGTAGGACAACCCTAACCTTAAAGGGGCAAGTCGTGGGACATCATGGGTTCTCACATGGTGTATATGTCTGTCACGACCCAAACTAGGGCCTGGCTGTGACAAGCATTTCGAACCATGGAGGCCCGAAACGCCCCTATCTGTCTGGTAATCATGCACCTAATTCATATGATCAAAGTAATGCGGGAGAAACACAATGATTCGGAAACATGGTCATAAATATGAAAAGAAACAATAACGGGGAAATAAAGTTTCCCCCAACATCAATCAACCTCTAAACAACTGTCTGCGAAAATCTCTAACAAATGACAGAGTCAAGTAACTGTATATAAACTGGGACAAGGCCCCCAGTAGACCCCAAAACTAAATATAATATAAAAGGACTGCAGGACATAAGACCTTCCGAAACATAGAAGGCTCACCACATGTCTCTGCAACTCTGTCTGAATGATCTACTGATTCTCTTGACCCCTAGACTGGGCCTCTGAACCTGAGAGGTTGGAGAGGGAACGGGGTCAGCACAAAAGTACTGGCACGTAGAGATATCAAAACAAAACATAATATTTTTACAAAATATAGTTGAGATCCACTATAAAGCAATTTCATATCAAATCATTTGAAACTACATGGGCATAATGCAATAGTTTTCAATACCAATGTAAGTGATTCAGCTAGGAGGTATACCCTACAATTGTAATTCCACGGCTATATGGAATCCGCCTCTGGTGCTTGGCGGCCAAGCCTCCAATCCAAGTAGCCCCCAGGAGTTGGAGCCGGTATACCCCCCATGTGAGTACACCATAGGGAATCCCCCCATGTGAGATGTCCCAATTATTTTATTATCCTCCCATGTAGGATACAATATCATATGACCCGCATCGGCAACTATGGTTTCCAGCGATAAGCCCTTCCACTCAAATTCCTTCTTTGGGCATCCACCTTTCTCATGAAATCAATGCATTCAAACTTTGTTCAAATCAATCACATGTCATACTCTGTAGGGTATCGTCATACCCGACTTGCAAGTCATTAGTATCTTATCATTCTCTTCATTCAATCATCATATGCAACATATTTCAACATGAACAAAACAACCCTCTCTTTGAAAGTCAAAAACCATATCCAAATCATGACATTTTTAAGACATTTCATGACATGCATTTCAAGATAATTTCAAACGATTCATATCATGTGAAAACTTAAAACAATATCATATCAAGAGAAGGGTTCCGTGTAAATCATGCTCTCAATTTATCATCATTATGAAACACATGCATATCCATATATAATATATCAAATCACATTGGAATTAGGCCTAAAGAGCAAATCAATATCATAAAGATGCTTGAAACATATTTATATTCATGATTTCAAAACCCCCATTTTTAAAACATGAATTTTTAAAGCCCATGAGATTTTTGAGATAACCCCACGTACCTCTATTTCCAAATATAATAGATGTTTTTTGAAGCTTGCGGATTGGTGATTCCAAATATGTAATTATCTTCGAAAACCTACCGTCGAATCTTGAACTATTTGGGTTTTTATTTTTAAACCCTAAGGAGAATCCTTGAGCACTTTTGATGAATGAGGGTGTATTTTGGGGTCCTTGGAACTGAATTTTCGTGTTTTAGGGCTAAGTAAGGGTGGAAAAGGACCATTTTGCCCCAAAACGGAGTGTTTAAGTCACTAGAATTCCTTACATAGGCGCCGCCCATTCCATCGCCTATGTTTACATAGGCGCCGCCTAGGCCATCGCCTATGTTTACATAGGCTCCACCTAGGATATCGCCTATGTTTACATAGGCGCCGCCTAGGCTATCGCCTATGCTTTCCAGTGGCCATGGGCGATTGGTTAGGCGACACATATCACTTTGAAAGGCCATAACTTCTTCCTCGGGTGTTGGATTTTAGAAAAATTGGTATCGTTGGAAATCTAACTCAAAGGCCTATCATTTGACACATAGTAGGCTCCCTAATTCGACATATACAAAGAGTTATGATCAATGGAAGCTGACATAATTTACAACATCCACTAAAACTTAGTCGATCAAAATAGTTTCAACTCATCCTTGAGTTGAAGGACGTCTATGGTCTAAATTCAAGCTTGAATGGATTCACATGCTACACAAATAATTAACATGCCGTATTGGCATAGGATTTTATGGCTTTGGGACTTATCAACACATTGAAATCACGGTCTATATTGTAGCCCAAAATGTGGGGAGTTACCTGATCCCCCCATTAGGATCATTCATCCCCAAATGATGATGCGGGACACAGAAAGACACAATTTCAAGCATAATAAAGGACTAGGAAAGATAAGATAGGAATAGTACCTTCTATCTCATCCTTTATCGAAGTAAACAAATTGGGATATCTAATTCTCATGTCATCTTCTGACTCCCAAGTTGCTTCTTTGACTTTCTTATTCCTCCACAGTATCTTTACTGAGGCTATCACTTTTCTCCTCAGCTTTCGAACTTGGCGATCTAAAATTTCAACGGATTCTTCTTCGTAAGACAAGGAATCTGTCACTTTGACACCCTCTACTGGCAATACCAAAGAATGATCTCCAATGCATTTTTTTAACATGGATACATGGAATACCGGATGAACGGAACCCAAACTTGCAGGCAATTCTAGCTCATAAGAAACTGCACCAATCTTTCTTAAAATGTGATATGGCCCTATATAGCGAGGACTCAATTTACCCTTTTTTCTGAACCACATAACTCCTTTCATAGGAGAAACCTTGAGAAACACCAAATCACCAACTTCTAACTCTAGTTCTCTTCTTCGAACATCGGCATAGGACTTCTGACGACTCTGAGCAGTCTTGGATTTTTAATTTCTCCATCGCCTGATAAACAAGATCAGGCCCATATAACTGTGTCTCACCCACTTCATACCATCCTATCAGAGACCTACATCTCCTCCCATACAGAGCCTCAAAAGGAGCCATCTTGATGCTGGCATGGTAACTATTATTGTAAGTGAATTCAACCAGTGGCAGGTGATCTGCCCAACTACTTTTGAAATCAATGACGCATGCCCTCAACATATCCTCGAGGGTCTGAATGGTACGCTCATCTTGCCTATCCGTCTGAGGGTGGAAAGCTGTGCTCAAATTCACTTGTGTACCTAAACCCTTCTGAAAAGATCTCCAGAACTGTAATGAAAACTGCGTACCTCTATCGGATATAATGGACACTGGTGCCCTATGCAACCGAAATATCTCCTCAATGTAAATCTTAGCATAATTCTCTCCTGAATAATTAGTCCTTATAGGGAAAAAGTGGGTTGACTTTGTCAACCGATCTACAATCACCCATATAGAATCATACTGGTTTCGGGATCTCGAAAGTCCTGGAATGAAGTCCATGTTTATCATCTCCCACTTTCATAAAGGCAGGGCTATCTCTTGGGATGTACCACCTGGCCTCATGTGTTCTACCTTCACTTGTTGACTGTTCAAACACTTGGACAAAAAATCAGCTACATCACATTTCATGTTATTCCACCAATACAAGGTTTTCAGATCATGGTACATCTTAGTAGAGCCTGGGTGAACGACATACCTCGAAGTATACACCTCATTAAGGATTCTTTCCCGTAGCCCATCAACATTCGGAATGAACAACCTACCCTGAAATCTTAGAATACCATCACTACCAATTTCAAACGACATAACCTTTTATTGACCCACATCTTTCTTGATTTGCATCAAGATGGGATTTTCAACCTGCTTCTCCTTAACTTCAGCACAAAGGGATGACTTAGCTAACTCATGAACAATCATCCCTACATCTTTGGAATCTAGGAGTCGCACTCCCAGATTGGCAAGGTGGTGAATATCCTTCACCATCTCTTTCTTTCTTTCTTCTACATGAGAAAGACTGCCCATAGACAACCTACTGAGGGCATCGGCTACAACATTTCCCTTGCCCGGATGGTAATGTAGACTCATATCATAGTCTTTCAAAAGCTCCATCCAATGCCTCTGCCCGAGTTTCAATTCTTTCTGTGAGAAAATATACTGCAAACTCTTATGGTCAGTATAAATATCAACATGCACTCTATAGAGATAGTGCCTCCAGATTCTAAGTGCAAACACCATGGCTGCTAACTCTAAGTTATGAGTGAGGTAATTGCGCTCATGCTCCTTTAACTGCCTAGATGTATAAGCTATCACCTTACCACGCTACATCAATACACAACCAAGTCCCACACGGGATGCATCACAATAAACCATAAAATCATCTATACCCTCAGAAAGGCTTAAAATAGAGGCAGTAGTCAGCTTGTCCTTCAACTTCTCAAAACTATTTTTACATAAGTCAGACTACACAAACTTCATCTTTTTCCGAGTTAGTTTAGTTAGCGGAGTAGCTATGGAAGAAAAAACTCTCTACGAACCTTCTGTAATACCCCGCCAAACCCAAAAAGCTCCAAATATCGGTTGGAGTCATGGGTCTGGGCCATTTTCTCATAGCTTCAACTTTCTGGGGATCCACTCTTATCCCGTCACTAGACACAATATATGTAACACCCTAGAAAATAGGTCCCAAAGCGTCACACGGTGCTTGAGGCTACGAGTAGCTACAAGCTAACCCTTTGAGCCATTTTCATTCAGTTTAACACAAATCAACGGGGTTTCCATAAATAACCCTCAAATATCAATAGAGTAATCATCATCCAAGAATAAAAGAATTTCAGAAAGATAACAAAATATGACTTATTAGTCAAATTCCAACATCTATACTAGTCTGACAAGCCTCTAAGAAAATCAATAAAACTAGCGAGCCATTGAGACATGCCCCAATGGACTCATACTTAGTTATCAAATGTAAACAATTCCGTGAAACCAACATCAGACATCACGTCCTCAGAATATGAGGACTCACCACAACAGAGGATGTAGAATAGCGCACCCAAAGAATCACTGTTGAACCTAGAACTGAGCACCTGAACCTACATTCCGAGAAAATGCAGCCCACATCTGAAGATGTGGGTCAGTACTATGGAAAGGAACCGAGTATATGGGGGTGTATGCAGTTGTATAAACATCATCATCATAAATATTTATAAGAAATATGCAGGATGTATGAAAGACTCACATAGCTCGAAGAAAATTATCATAATCATGAGAGGATGAAATAAGTACAATAACACATGTGAGTCATCATATAATTTGTCAATCACTTTCAGTTCATAAAGAATATCAATTCTCATAATGTAAATATCATTTAAATCTTTCGAAAGAATAACTTTCACAATTCCACTTTCAAATCACTTCACCATTCACCATAGACACAAGGAAACACACACACATTGGGAGATCCTATAACCGACATAAACCGTGTGAGCTACATGGAGTCCAACGTACAACCCACATTGGAGAGAGCCGTCCTATCCTTGCCATCAGAGTAGGACTATCGATATCAAATCCACACAACTAGTGATCACTATATAAATCAGCCTCAGGCTCACTCCTACGGGGGCACGTAGGTCTAGGAAAGTAAGGTCGCTTTATACCTTCCACTCGGTGATAAAGATTTCTCCCGGACTTAGCTCAGATCATTTTAAAGACAATCCACAACAAAACAATTTTAGTAATATATAAATATACATCGGGAGCCATCATGCTTCCCATCTATCAAAATCAACCACGCTGTGGATTTCTTTCACACTCGAGTTCAAATAACTCCATTAAGACCAAAAGGTCAAATCATTAAAAATATCTCAAATATTCAACATCAACGTGCTTATAACACACACTTTCTCAAAAATAAAACACAATTTCCAATGGAGATTCACGATCCAAATATCAAAATCATGATAAATATCGTTCAAGATTCATGCTTTATATCACCACTCATGTAAATTCATCTTTCAAAATCATAAACATCAAGATTTCATAATAATCATCATAAGATATGGGTTCATGCTTCAAATTCATAAAAATTAAATAAAAATCATTCCTTTGTAAAGAAAATTACTTTTGGGCACAAGAACGAAATAGAGTTCTTGTTGAAAACCCCCACATACCTTGAATGATGAACTTTAGATCTATACTCATTTTTGAGATATTAATCATGTCTTTGAATGATGGTTATTGGAGTTCTTGAACTAGGAACTTGGAATCTTGAATAAATTTGCAGAATTAATGGTGAACTTTGGAGGTTCTTGAAGTTGGATGTAGGAGCTTAGGATTTTCTTTTTGAGGGAGTTTGATGAAATATAACATATAATGCTTCTAATAGGCTTTAATATAGGGTTTGGACGGATTTTGGGTGAGGGGGAATAACCAAAATGCCCCTAAAAATAAAAAAATTCTCAAATCTGTCCTTTGGTGGAATGTTTTGATAGTCTAAAGTAGATCAACCATAACGTTTTACTCCGATATTCAAGTTGGATGAAACCAATTTAATTAGAAATAGGACTCTTATATCTTTCCGTTGATATATAGTATCTCACCAGATCATTGTGTACGAGGAGTTATGATCGTTTGAAGTTGACCCAAAAACTCACTTTTGATAGGCTGAAGTAGATTGACCATAACCTTTTGCTCCGATAGAAAAATTGGATGAAACCAATTTCATTGGAAAGAGGACTCGTAGAGATTTCCGTTGATATATAGTAGATCACCCAAATCATTATGTACAAGGAGTTATGATCATTTAAAGTTGGACCAAAAATACACCAGGCCTCAGTACTTTTTCCTGCATGTTTTACTGTTCACTACTATTCACGGTTCGATCGGAATGTTCATAACTCGTCGCTCGGGTGTCCGTTTTGGATGATACACATATCGTTGGAAAGCTTATTCTATACTCTACGCAATGGTGAGTCATAATCTAAGACATTTCAAATGGAAAATTTATAATTCATTCTAGAATATAGAACTCAACACGTTTATGCACAAAATTTCAATGAAAATTTCCCGAGATATTACAATATGCCCCAGGAAGGCAATAGCGTTTAACCAGAATTCACACTTAGAAAATTTGACATACAGCTGATGATCCTTAAGGGTCTGAAGAATAATTCAGAGGTGATTGGCGTGATCCTTTTTACTCCTAGAATAGATCAGAATATCATCAATAAATACAATGACGAACAAGTCAAGAAACTGATGGAACACTCTATTCATAATATCCATGAAGGCTGTAGGGGCTTTAGTCAACCCAAAGAATATGACTAGAAATTTGTAGTGACCATATCGGGTTCAGAAGGCTGTCTTGGGAACGTCTGAATCCCTAACTTTCAATTGATAATAACCCAAACGAAGATCTATTTTCAAAAAACACTTAGCACCCTGAAGCTGGTCAAAAAGATCAGAAAGAGGATACTTGTTTGTAATTGTGACCTTATTCAGCTGACGATAGTCTATGCATATACGAAGGGAACCGTCTTTCTTTTGCATGAAAAGTACAGGTGCACTCCAAGGGGATACACTTAGGCGAATAAAACCCCTATCTAGAAGGTCTGCTAGCTGCTCTTTTAACTCTTTCAGTTCTGCGAGAGCCATTCTATATGGTGGAATAGAAATAGGATGGGTGTCTGGCAACACATCAATGCCAAAATCTATTTCCCTATCAGGTGGTATCCCTAGGAGATCTTTGGGAAAGACTTCTAGAAACTCATTCACTACAGGGACTGACTAAAAAGAAAGATTTTCAACTCTCGAATCTTTTATTCAGATTAGATGGTACATACAGCCTTTGGAGATAAGCTTTCGAGCTTTAAGATAAGAGATAAAGTGACCTCTAGGTTCCACAGAACTCTCTACCCACACAATTGGTGTCTCATTCAGAAAAGAAAAAGTGACCTTTCGGGTCGTACAATCAAGGGTGGCATAACACGAATGGACCCAGTCCATCCCAAGGATGGCATCAAAATCTACCATATCAAATTCTATAAGGTCGACCACAATATCCCTACTAAGAATAGACACAACACAATTTCTATAAACCCTTTTAGCAATAATAGAATCACCTACAGGAGTGGAAACAGTGAAGGGTTCTTCAATGACTTCAGGCTTAAACCCAAAACCAACGGCCACATAGGGGGTTACATAAGATAAAGTAGACCCGGGATCAAGTAACACATAAACATCACGGGAAAAGATTTGTAATGTACCGGTAACAACATCTGGGGAAACTTTCACCTCCTGGCGGTTGGTCAAAGAATATAACCAGTTGCGACTATTCCCGACAGCTGAAGGGGCACCCTTATAAGGAGGAGCCGTGAACGCGGCTTGGGTTTTAGCCCCTCCTCCCCGCATTTCCTCCAGCAGAAGGGTAGTTTTTCTGAAGATGTCCCACTTTGACACAAGCATAACAATTTCCCCCGCAAAAAAACACTTCTCGGGGTGATTCGTCCCACAAATCTCACACCATAGATAAGTACGATGCTGTTGGGTCACACTACCCTACGGCTGAGTATCTAGGGCTCTCAATCTATGATGAGTTTGGAAACTTTGAAATCATCTGTCTGCTGGTGGTCCGGGCGCTGGGGCGCTGGCAGCAGACTGTGCATTACTCCATGAGTTCTTCTTTTGCCATCTATTTCCCAGTTGTCTCTCTGTGGCTGGATGTGATTCTGATCCACGGTTTTGGCTCTCTTTGCTTGCTTGTCTTTCTTTTGTTTCTGAAATTTTCTTTTTCTTCTCTTCTATCTGCTGCATATGAACGGTCAGTTGAGAAAAGTCTAACTCCTTATTCAACATAGACCCCTGGCACTCAAGTGCCAGATTATCAGCAAGGTCGGATGTAAATTTCCTCATCCAAGCTCTCATATTACTAGTCAACTCTGGTGTATAGCGGGCTAGTTTATTAAACATCAAAGTGTACTCCTGGACACTCATACTGCCTGCTTTAGATTCATAAACTCTTTTGCTTTGACCTCCATCAACTCCAGAGGAAAGAATCGATCAAGGAAAACTTCCACAAATTTGCCCCAAACTGTGGGCTCAACACTCTCACCTTTTGCATCCTCCCAGTTGGCATACCACTGATTCGCAACATCCTTGAGCTGATAGGTTGCTAGTTCTACCCCTTCAACCTCATCCACATGCATTACCTTAAAGATCTTTTCCATCTCATCCATGAACTCCTGTGGATCTTTCTCCACCTTGGTGCCATTGAACTTAGGTGGGTTCATCTTCATGAAATGTCCAACTCTAGTCGTCTCAGATGTAACAGTTGCAGACCCAACATCTTCTGATCATTGAGCCTGGTTAGCTACCAACTGTGTCAACATATGAATAGACTGTCTGAATTCTGCGTTTGAAATATCTCCCTGAGCAGTTGGGGGACAGTTGACATTAGTCCGCGGAGCCCGCAGTGGACTGGTCGGGATTGGAAGGACTCCCAGAGTAAGGATAAATTCTGGAGTGTGAGCCCTGTTATGGGTCCGTATCCCATGGGTGGGACGAACCTCATCTTCCTGAGCATTCTGATCGATGATACGACGTGGAGGCATAATTGTGTTTCCAAAATACAAGTGATCATTGCTTAAGGGACAGTTCAGACTCTGAAGCACGAACTAAATCACAAAGAAGGGAAACATTTCCTAAATACCTAGAAGCCTCCTACTTATAAGTATGGCGCGCTACACACCCATAAATAGGACTCTACCTGACATGATTTCGCAGACACCCTGGGACCATGAACCGTGCTTTGATACCAAGTTTGTCATGACCCAAACCAGGTCCTGGCCATGACGAGCATTTCGGACCATGGAGGCCCGAAACACCCCTATCTGTCTGGTAATCATGCACCTAATTCATATGATCAAAGTAATGCGGAAGAAACACAATAATTCAGAAACATGGTCATAAATATGAAAAGAAACAATAACGGGGAAATAAAGTTTCCCCCAACATCAATCAACCTCTAAACAACTGTCCGCGAAAATCTCTAACAAATGACTGAGTCAAGTAACTGTATATAAACTGGGACAAGGCCCCCAGTAGACCCCAAAACTAAATATAATATAAAAGGACATAAGACCTTCCGAAACAAAGAAGGATCACCACTTGTCTCTGCAACTCTGTCTGAATGATCTACTGATTCTCTTGACCCCTAGACTGGGACTCTGAACCTGAGAGGTTGGAGTGGGGAGGGGGTCAGCATAAAAGTACTGGCACGCAGAGATATCAAAACAAAACATAATATTTTTACAAAATATAGTTGAGAGCCATTATAAAGCAATTTCATATCAAATCATTTGAAACCACATGGGCATAATGCAATAGTTTTCAATACCAATGTAATGCGATTGAGCTAGGTGGAATACCGTACAATTGTAATTCCACGTCGTGACGAGCATTTCGAACCAAGGAGGCTCGAAACACCCCTATCTGTCTGGTAATCATGCACCTAATTCATATGATCAAAGTAATGCAGAAGAATCACAATAATTCGGAAACATGGTCATAAATATGAAAAGAAACAATAACGGGGAAATAAAGTTTCCCCCAACATCAATCAACCTCTAAACAACTGTCTGTAAAAATCTATAACAAATGACTGAGTGAAGTAACTGTATATAAACTGAGACAAGGCCCCGAGTAGACCCCAAAACTAAATATAATATTAAAGGACTGCGGGACATAAGACCTTCCGAAACAAAGAAGGATCACCACTTGTCTCTGCAACTCCGTCTGCATGATCTACTGATTCTCTTGACCCCTAGACTGGGCCTCTAAACCTGACAGGTTGGAGAGGGGAGGGGGTCAGCACAAAAGTACTGGCACACAGAGATATCAAAACAAAGCATAATATTCTTACAAAATATAGTTGAGAGCCATTATAAAGCAATTTCATATCAAATCATTTGAAACCACATGGGCATAATGCAATAGTTTTTAATACCAATGTAATGCGATTGAGCTAGTTGGAATACCCTACAATTGTAATTCCACGGCTATGTGGAATCCGCCTCTGGTGCTCGGTGGCCAAGCCTCCAATCCAAGTAGCCGCAAGGAGTTGGAGCCGGTATACCCCCCATGTGAGTACACCACAAGGAATCCCCCCATGTGAGATGTCCTAATTATTTTATTATCCTCCCATGTAGGATACAATATCATATGACCCACATCGGCAACTACGATTTCCAGTGATGAGCCCTTTCACTCAAACGCCTTCTTCGGGCATCTACCTTTCTCATGAAATCAATGCATTCAAACTTTGTTCAAATCAATCACATGTCATACTCTGTAGGGTATCATCATACCCGACTTGCAAGTCATCAGTATCATATCATTCTCTTCATTCAATCATCATATGCAACATATTTCAACATGAACAAAACAACCCTCTCTTTGAAAGTCAAAAACCATATCCAAATCATGACATTTTTAAGACATTTCATGACATGCATTTCAAGATGATTTCAAACGATTCATATCATGTGAAAACTTAAAACAATATCATATCAAGAAAGGGGTTCCGTGTAAATCATACTCTCAATTTATCATTATTATGAAACACATGCATATCCATATATAATATATCAAATCACATTGGAATTAGGCCTAAATACCAAATCAATATCATAAAGATGCTTGAAACATGTTTATATTCATAATTTCAAAACCCCAATTTTTAAAACATGAATTTTTAAAGCCTATGAGATTTTTGAGATAACCCCACGTATCTCTATTTCCAAAGATAATAGATGTTTCTTGAAGCTTGCAGATTGGTGCTTCCAAATATGTAATTATCTTCGAAAACCTACGATCGAATCTTGAACTATTTGGGTTTTTATTTTGAAACCCTAAGGATAATCATTGAGCACTTTTGATTAATGAGGGTGTATTTTGGGGTCCTTGGAATTGAATTTCGTGTTTTAGGGCTAAGTAAGGGTGGAAAAGGACTGTTTTGCCCCAAAATGGAGTGTTTAAGTCACTTGAATTCTATACATAGGCGCCGCCCATTCCATCGCCTATGTTTACATAGGCACCGCCTAGGCTATCTCCTATGTTTACATAGGCACCGCCTAGGCTATCGCCTATGCTTTCCAGTGGCCATGGGCGATTGGTCAGGCGACACATATCACTTTAAAAGGCCATAGCTTCTTGCTCGGGTGTCGGATTTTAGCAAAATTGGTATCGTTGGAAAGCTAACTCAAAGACCTATCATTTTACAAATAGTAGGCTCCCTAATTCGACATATATAGAGAGTTATGGTCGATAGAAGGTGACACAATTTACAATGTCCACTAAAACTTAGTCGATCGAAATAGTTTCAACTCATCCTTGAGTTGAAGGACGTCTATGGTCTAAATTCAAGCTTGAATAGATTCACATGCTACATAAATAATTAACATGCCGTATTGGCATAGGATTTTATGGCTTTAGGACTTATCAACACATCGGAATCACGGTCTATAGTATAGCCCGAAATGCAGGGCGTTACAATGTCGGTTAGAAGAACCTCCCAAAGAGTCGTCCCTCATTCTTTGATTAATTTTACTGATTTAAAAGAGATTTGAAATGTAGATTTATGATATATTTAATATTCCAGATTTCACTAAAATTGCTTGATGAGAGAATAAGAAAAGAATCTTGATATTTAGATTACGTGTAATGGCTCATGATATCCAGATTGGCATGCTTTACCATTCATTGTGTATGATTTTAGATTTTAGATTTCTTTCAAGCTTTATGAGCCATTTACAAATGTCCTGCATAATTTGGAAAGAAAACTTATGACATGATCGTTAAATATATATGTATATATATACATATATATATGCATATAAATATATTTATTTCATGCACCCCCATGTACTCGGTACATATTCCATGGTACTGACCCACATGTTTGCATGTGGGCTACATTTTTCCTATAATGTAGGTTCAGGTGCTCATTGCCAGGTTTGACCATGATTATCCGAGCACGTTGATCTACATCCTTTGCAGTGGTGAGTCCTCATGGTCCGAGGACTAGTTATTTAGATTTTTTCATTTACTTTGAGTCCTTCAGTTTATTTCCTAAGTTCGGGTCAGTTGGGGTTTGTCCCAATGGCTCATGGATATACAGTTTAGTAGAGTCTTCTCAGACTATATGGATAGATTAATCAGATTTGTCAGAGATGTCGTATTTTATTACTTTCCGTATTTCATTCGTATTGCATATGATATTATGGAGAATGTTTAGATGTTTTGATTATGATGACTTTGATTATTAGTGTTGAATGGTAGAAAAATAACTAAAAGGGTTAAGCACCGTATGATGACTCGGGACCCGTTTTCGGGGCGTTACACACCCGCTAGATTAGGACTGACTCCACAGCAGTTGTCTTTACTGGTGGAGTAGTACTGACTCCCTTCCAGTCAGGGCAGAGATTGGACCCTAGTCAGCTTAGCATGGGGCATGTCGGTTAGATGAATACCTCCCATAAGTTTAATTATATATTCAGGACTGCCAGATACAGTTAACTCAGTTCAGTAGTACAGATTCAGTATTGTTAGAGACAGTCAATCCTTATTATTTTAAATAGACTTCAAGATTACCCATTAAACAGCACTGATCTCAACTATAGTTAATCAGTATCAGAATCATTAGATTTAAAGATCACCCGCTAGATAGGATTGATCTCAAATTTAGTTACTCCATATAGAACGGAATTCAAATAGTTCCATCAGAACTCAGATTGTTAAATACAGTTGCTCAGTATCAGTTACATCGGTCTTGTCGATCATCACAGTTATATCAGTTATATCAGTTGTCATAGCTTATGTTATCAGTATTCAGTTTTAGGACTATTAGACACAGTCAATTAGACCAGTTCTTAATAATTTGAACTATCAGAAATAGTCATTCATCTATTCAGTATCTTAGTATCAGTAAAGTCATGTCGTCAGTATTCAAACTCAGCAGTCAGTATCACCACGAGTTTAGTTATAGTTGCTTATGCATGTATGTATTCTCACATTCATATTAGTCAACATTGTTCATGCATATAACCATTTGCACTTAACTTACTTCACTTGTATACTCAGTACATTCAGACGTACTGACACATTTATGCTATGGTTCTTTCTCTTATGCTACACCATAGGTTTAGAGACAAGTGTTCCAGATCAGCAGTATCATTCCAATCACAAAGTTATAGTGAGCCCTCATCTATTCGAGGACGATATTATTTTATTTTATTTATTATTTCAGTTTTGTTAGATGAAGTTAGTTGGAGACATGTTCCTTCAACTCCTTACTTAGATAGTATTTAGAGGATTTCAGATTTAGTTCAGATTTGATTCAGACTTCAATTATTTTTGGGTATTTGCCACCCATATGGGTATTACGTTTATCAGATATTTTATTCAGTTGAACCTTATGGCCTATTATTCATGTTTTTCCGCATTATTATGTCATATATTGCAGTGTACAGGTACAAATATCAGTCATAGGTTAGTTTGTGGTCCTTCGGGATCATAAGCACTATGTAGCATTCCAGTTTAGAAAATTGGGGTGTTACACTAAGAGAAAATGACAATTTTTGAATTTTAAATTGCATCACATGCCTTCTTGTTTGTGGTTTTGATTAGGTCCATTACCGTTGACCTGATCGGAACCACAAATGAGATTGAAATACAGATTTAGTGTCATTACTTCCTTAGCAATATGGATTAGTTGATTATGTTTACTTGACTTAGCATGCTTTCAACATTCCTTGGAGAAGATCAGAGACTTGCTGTAGTATGTGAATTTTGATAATTTTCAAGCTTGCCTCCAGCTTGCTGATTCGGTCCTCAAGTTTGTCATTGCCATCTTTGAAGTTGGTATAGAGTTCCTAATCTCTTGTGAGCTCGATCAGGAACACTATCTTTGAAGTTGTGGCATTGTAGAAGCCCTTCAAAACACTTTCTTCAAAAGCCTTAAAGGATGTATGTAGGGTCGCTGTGTTTGATTTAGGTTAAAATATGTTGATGCACACTAAGATGTGGCCCCAACTATTGAATAGCTCACTTTTATTGAGTATTCCTCAATGCAGATTGCTCAACCAACCTTCAAGGGATTTGATAAATTAATAAGTAAGGAGTTATGTAATGTTTGATCTAAACCGACTCTACCAAACCTATCAAATGTTACATAACTCCAAGCTCATTACCCTATAAAAAAACTTTTTCCTAGTTAGTGGAAAAATCAAACAAGCTCAATCTCTCATCCTTTCTGCTGATCGCTCTTCTCCAATATAGATGACAAGATATCCGCCATGCAAAAGTCTACACCATTACTAGAAATGCTTGCTAGAATAAAAGCGGCATTATCAACTTCTCTGTCTTGCACAAGTATCCAAAAAGAAAATTTCAACTCCTCTGTCTTATACTGTTGAGCAATGTACAAGGGCTACATAAGAATAACATGAGCTAAAAAAGGTGAGAAGATAAAAAGGGGAGGAATAGGAAGGACAAACTAAATGGTAGATTTAGTTCATCTTTGTTTGGTTTGTTACACAAATAAAATGCGAATGCAAATGAAAATATTTTTGCCTTTTCTTTTGAATGACAAAAGGAAGAAATATTTTCATTTGTATTCGAATTTTATCTGTTTAACAAATCAAACAAAGATGAACTAAATCTACCATTTAGTTTGTCCTTCCTATTCCTCCCATTTTTATATTCTCACCTTTTTCAGCTCATGTAGTTCTTCTGTGGCCCTTGTACATTGCTCAACAGTGCAATATAGAGGAGTTGAAATTTTTCTTTTTCAGATACTTGAGCAAGATAGAGGAGTTGATAATGCCACTTTTGCTCTGGCAAGCATTTCTACTGACGATGTAGACTTTTGCAGGGCAAATATCTTGTCATCTATATTAGAGAAGAGCGATTAGCAGAAAGGCTGAGAGATTGAGCTCGTTTGATTTGTCCACTAACTTAGGCAAAGTTTTTTGATAGGGTAGTGAGCCTGGAGTTACATAACGTTTGATAGGCTTGGTAGAGTCGGTTTAGATCAAATGTTATGTAACTCCTTGCTTATTAATTTATTAAATCCCTTGAAGGTTGGTTAAGTAAGCTGCATTGAGAAAAGCTCGATAAAAGTGAGCTATTCAATGGTTGGGACCACATCTTCAATGTGCATCAACACATTTTGACCTTAAACAAACACAACGACCCTCCATGTATACTTTAAGGCTTCTGAAGAAAGTGTTCTAAAGGCCTTCTTCAATGCCACAACTTCAAAGAAGAAACAGTTCCTGATCGAGCTCACAAGAGATCAGGAACTCTATACCAACTTCAAAGATGGCAACAACAAGCTTAAATACCAAATCGACAAGATTGAAAATTATTGAGATTCATATACTACAACAAGCCTCTGATCTTGTCCAAGGAATGTTGAAAGCATGCTAAGGAAAGAAAACACAATCAATTAATCCATATTTCTAAGGAAGTAATGACACTCAGTCTGTCTTTTAATGTCGTTTGTGGTTTCGATCAAGTTAACAGCAATGGACCTAATTGAAACTACAAACAAAAAGGAACGGTATGCAATTTAAAATTCAAAAATTACCGCCTTTGCTTAGATTCCTTACTTTAACTGCAGTTGCTGTTGGTGCAAGTTTTCTTGACTTACTGTATATCATTTCAACCCTTGATGCTCGTAAGGTTGCTTTCTTCGTCTTCTACTATTTTCTATCTAGGTGATAATTACGACCACTCTACCTAGTCTTATCTCCCTAGCAATGTTTCCATATGTATTATTTTTCTTTCAGAGAGACAACAGACGAATTTACATTACCGGATATACTTTCATATTTGCACTTGATTCAGATTTCTCATGTTTTAAGATAATTTCATCGACCATATTCTCTAGAAGTTAATTTCTAGCCTATGTCTCATCTTCAATTAGATCTCAGATGATGTAGTCTTTCATCAACTCCTCTTTCCCTTGCAGGCATTCTCCTTCGACTCCTTCTGGCATATAATTATCTTTTCGATCAAACCTTCCATATAAATTTGGGTCAGGGGAATTTCTATTGGTTTTCCATTCTTGTTTGATGCAGTGTGACGCTTCGAAAACCTTCTTAGAGTCTAATTCACACTTAAAGTTAAGTTCAATCACTATTGGATCTCTATAATAACACCAAATATTGATCCCTTCTCAAAACTTGACATGTATAAACATGAGCAGCAACCTTCAATAATTCATAACAAGGTATCTGCACCATCTTTATGGGCCCCTCAGCCTTATCAATTCAAACCCATCAAACTTAACTGTACAATACAGGATCTTGTTTGAATGATCAGTGCCTAATCGGTTAAAAACTGCATTCACAAAAATATTATACTTTGTGTGTGTTGTCCCGATGACCTTATCAGTGATACTTAACTCCCACACATGACAGTGGATCAATCCATCTGCATGCACATTATTCTTCTTAGCCCATCTATGACTTAAATTGAATAAACAGATGCCTAGCAAGTTGCAACAGATGCCACATCTGTTTAAATTGTGAAATAATTGCAGACATCTGTTATGACAGATGATCAATCTATTGCAACATATGACATATCTGTTGGAAAAGCAAACAGATATATCCATTTGTTGCAACAGATTTTCAATATGTTGTAAGTTATCTGACAGATTGAATATATTTTGCAATAGATTACCCATCCGTTAGATTTATTTTAAAGAAATTTTCTTTTCTTTTTGAAATACAATAAAAGATAAAATGTTGTATTTAGATCCATTTTATTTTTAATTTACATATTCGAAAAGTCACCAGTTTTATTTAATTAAGGGATATGAACAATTGTGGCTTTTTGTTTGACTAATCCGTTCCAATTCAATCATTTATAAATAGGTCCCTCCTTACTCACTCGTTCATTCTACTACACTTACAATACAAATATGGTAGATCTAGATTCGTACAAGAAGATTCATATCAACTCCTTGCGGGAACTTCAAAGGAAGTTTGATGAACTCCAGAGGGATTTGGTCGACTTTGGAGCAAGGCTGAGGAGGCCTTGCTGCTGCCGGATGAAAATTGTCTGGTTGACAATAATAATAGTAATAATAATAATAATAGTAATGATAATAATAATAGTAGTAATAATAGTTAGGTTATGTTTTTTCTTTTAGCGTATGTATTATTTTCCTCCTTTTGAATATCGGATCTACCCAAGGGATTCAAAAATTTATGTTTGGTGGTCGACTTTGAAATTTTAATTCTTATTTAGTAAGTATTTAATTATCATTCTGTTTATTCCTTATTCTCAACAAGTCGACGGTTGGTGGTAGGGATTGAGCGTTTATGTCAACAAAGGTTAATCTGATGTGACAGATCAATCATATGTTGCAACAGATGGTTATTAATAAAAAAGAATTATTGTTATTGAGAGGGTGAAAAGACATGACTTTTCGATTATTTAATATGAAAAACAATTCGAGAATAAATAATAAGAAAATAAATGATAAACACAATTTATAACCATAAATGAATGGTTATTTGATTTTAATAACTGATCGTGAATTTTCCCCATTTTTCTTTTTAAATTTATTTTTTAAAATTATTTATTTATTATATAATAAAAAAAGTCACAATATTGGATTAATTAATTAACTTATATGATGATTGTTAGGAAAAAAGTCACGACTGTTCACTTTTTTCTTAACAATCATCATATAAGATAATTAATTAATCCAATATTGTGACTTTTTTTATTATATAATAAATAAATAATTTAAAAAAAATTAAAAATAAAAATGGAGAAAAGTCACGGTCAGTTATTAAAATCAAAGTGACTTTTTTGTCTAAAACACATTCAACAATGTTGTTGATGCATCAAATTCTCCATCTGTTGCGACTGATGTATCAGATGTTAGAAAAAATCAAAAAAGCTATTAAAACAGATCGTCCATTTGTTGCAACAGATGGTATATCTGTTGCAACTGATGGTTTATCTGATTCAACAGATATACAATCTGTTGCCAGAACTCAATAAAATGGTTATTATTTTATTAAAGAAATGGTTATTGAAAAAGTATATTTTTTAATTTATATAATAAAAAAGTCCGCAAATTTGGATTAATGATATGTTGATAATTTTTTTTAAAAAAGATAGATTATATGTTGCAATAGATATATTTTCTAATGCAATAAGTTATGTATTTGCTGCAACAAATGGTATATCTGTTGTCTCGGATGAGTTATCTGATGCAACAGATATAAAAACTGTTGTCATAACTCAATAAAAACGGTTCTTGAAAAGAGTTAATTAATAATATTAATATGAAAAGTCATGACTTATCACAATATTTCTTAATTTAATTAAAGTCATAACTTTTCAAAGTAATCAAAAATGTAATTAATAAATTGAGACAAATAGTTAGATTAAATGTTGCAACAGATATATTATCTGATGTAACAAGTTCTCTATTTGTTGCAACAGATAGTATATCTGTTGTCACAGATGAATTATCTGATGCAATAGATATAAAATCTGTTGCCACAACTCAATAAAATGGTTCTTGGAAAGAACTAATTAATAATAATAATCTAAAAAGTCAAGACTTATCACAATATTTCTTAATTTAATTAAAGTCATAAATTTTCACAGTAATAAAAATATAATTAATAAATGGAGGTGAACAATTAGATTATATGTTGCAACAGATAGACTATCTGATGCAACAGGTTCTCTATTTGTCTCAACAGATGGTATATCTGTTGTCACAGATGAGTTATCTAATGCAACAGATATAAAATATGTTGTCACACCTCAATAAAAACAATTCTTGGAAAGAACTAATTAATAATAATAATCGAAAAAGTCATGACCTATCACAGTATTTCTTAATTTAATTAATTCATAACTTTTCACAGTAATAAAAAATGTAATTAATAAATGAAGGTGAATAGTCGTGCCTTTTTATCACTCATTCAGATTCAATTCTCTATAAATAGGTCCCTCCTTACTCATTCGTTTATTCAACTACACTCTATTTATTTATTGCATCTTGTCTTTCATATTACACCTTCCACCACTCTCTCTTCCCTAACTCAGGTAAGTTTTTTCTTACCAATTTGTAGTATTCGTTGTATTACATTCGGATATTCTTTTCTTTACTTTTGTTTTTACGCTTTTTATCAATTCATGTGTTCTAGATATGGCTGATCCAGTGTGGGACATGGCCTTCCTACTAGACTCCGTGAATGAACTTCGAATGTAGGTTCGTGACCTGCTATAGGAACTGAGAGCAGTTAGAGCAAGGATGCTCCGTGAGATCTGACGGCTGAGGAGGGCCTTGCTGCTACCTCTGGAAGATTGGTTGGCTGGCAATAATAATAATAATAATAATAATAATGATGATGATGATGCTAATAATAATAGTTAGATTTTTTTTCTTTTAGTCTCGTCTATGTATATGTATTTTTATTTATTTTAGTTTAATAAAAAATTATGTTTGATCAACTTTGACATTTTAATTCATATTTAATTTTCATTATGTCTATTATCTTCTCAACAAACATGTTGACGATTGGACATAAGAAATAATTTTGAATCTAGTAGCAATAGCAATATTTATCTGTTGGGTTTGTGGCAGGGGCTGATTTGTGTTGTTCCAAACAGATTACTCATATGTTGCGATAAATAATTAGTCTGATGCAACATATAACTATTCTGTTTCAACAGATAACTAGCTTGTTGCACGACTTTGATTTTTTAATTCATACTCCCTCCGCCTCAAATTACCCGTCCCAAATTAAGATGAGACATTGATTAAGAAAAACAATTAATAACATGCCTAGTTTATCATAATACCCCTATTAAATGATGTTTACATTTTAATTTGAAGAAAAAGTGATTAATGCAAAGGATAAATCTTGGAATTTTTTTAATCTCTTCTTGATTAATGAAAAAATACAATTAAAATGAAAAATCAAATTAGGAAATTTGGGATGGATAATTTGAGACGGTGGGAGTATCTAATTTTTATTCTTTCTATTATATTCTCAACAAACATGTAGATGATTGGACGTAAGAAATAATTTTGAATCCAGTTTGCATAGCAAGAGTTGAAACATATTGGTTATTTGTTGGGTTTGTGGCAGGGCCTGATGTAAGACCTTGCAAAATTCTAAGCTTAACTTAGTCCGTTAAAGCTTGAAAAGAGGTCTAGACTTAGAAATTTCAGCTAAGTGTTTATAGTTAGAAGTATTTTAGACTTTATAAGTTGGCGATCCTATTCTATGGCCCTTATGACCTTAAAGTATCAATTTTTAGGTTTATTCATGATTAAGAATGTCAGTAAGTCACTTCGGGTGAGTTTCGAATTTTTTGAACCTCGTTTGAACCATATTCAGGTGACCAAAATAGTGGGTTGATGCGATCTCGACGCATCGCATCGCCCATCGCATTGACAGATAATTCCCCCCCCAGCTTTTAGTAGAATTCTAGTGAATCAACACGGCGCATTGGTCATCGTATTGATGCCATCGACGTAACGCGTCGGTCTACGTATCACTGATATGTTTTCAGTCATTAAAAACCCGCATTCAGAGGGGTAATTGGGTTATGTTCTACCTATAGTCAGCCCTAAAACATGTAATTAAGTCATCCAAAAGGAAAAATTCACTCATTCTGTTAAAAAGTTTCTCAAGAACAAACCCTAGGGGATCTAATTTCAAATTCAAGAACGCCCCATCAATCTTCATGAATTCAAACACCAAGGTATGTTAGGTGTTCATCCAAGGGTTTCCTTCCACCCTTGGAGTTCAAGAACCTCTTTTAAAACTTCAAGTTTATTGATTTCATGAATTCTATGTTGGGTTTGAATGTATTCATAATTATGATGTTAATTAGGTTTCTAATCTATGATTTATTATAAGATTCATGTAAATTTATTTGACATGTGTGTAGTATTAATTCATGTTTAAGCCCTTGAATTTGTAGGTTGGGGTTTGAAATCATGATGCCTACATGTTATTTAGTATCATGTGTTTAGATTATGTTCCCCAAGTGTTTGATAAATTGCTCATGTAAATTAAATGGGGAAATCATGATATGCTAGCATATGTACAAGCTTATATCTTACAAGTGTTTGATAAAATGTCAATATGGGTGAGTTATGAACATTTTAATGCTTTCCAAGATCATGATATGCTTTACTTTTATGTTATTTAGTCCTAGGGGTATCTAATACCCGATAATCTATCTATTTACCTAGAATTACAGTAGCTGCAGAATAGTCTCAGTAATGTTATGTACAGTAGCATTCAGTCAGTACAGAACTCAGTATATCCAGTCAACAAATAAAACTCAGAATACAAAATCAGTTAAGTACTCAATAAACTCAATCCAGTTCAGTTCAATTAGACAGTACGATCAGTAACAGCTTAGTCAAGCCTAGAACAGTCTAGAAGTCAGTTTAGTTGAGTGTCCATTTAGTTGGGAGTAGGAATCAGCACCGAGCGAACCAAGGATGGGGGAATTCCTGTCAATAAAGGGTTTGACCCTTAGTAGCAATCCTACATTACAGAACTACTTAGCCAGCATAGGTTGAGATGTCTTCCTGCCAGTATAGGGTTGATACATCTCTTATGAGTTTTCTTGCCAGCGAGGGTTGACAAAAGAGCTTTCTGCTAGAGAGGGTTAAATCATAGCCATTGTTAGTATCCCTTGGCAAGGTGCTAACACCCTTCCAACTGGAGTCAGAAGTTAGACACCAACTCAGTCATACTCGAGGCATGTCGGTTAGATAAACACTCCCACAATTTCAGTTTCAGTCTCAGCATAGAACTCAGTTCAGTTCTACAGAATCAGGAATGTCAGACACAGTCACCCATCTCAGTAGAGAACGCAATTTAGTTCTACAGAATCAGGACTATCAGAAACAGTTACCCAACTACCACTAATATAGTTATCAGTAAACTCAAATATCAGTCATTCAGTTATCAGAACTCAGTCTCCAGTTTTACTATGATCTCAAACACAGCGTATGTAGATATATGTACAGTATTGCATAAACAGTGTTTCATCAGTTTCAGTTATACAAGTACTCTCATTCAGTTGTATTCATTCTATTCAGTCAGTTATTATTTATGCATATGAACCCTTGCATATTAGCCTACCTCACTTAGCATACCAGTACATTTAAAGTACTGACGCATACCTTTTCTTTTGCGCTATGATATTTTATATCATAGGTTTAGACGCACGGTCTCCTGACCAAACTTAGCAGCCCAGACTATCAGCAGCAGGCCTAGTGGTGATTCCTCATAGTTCGAGGACAAAGTTATCATATCATTTTATTATTCTAGTATTTAGTTTATTTCAATAGTCAAAGTTAGTTGGGGACGTGTCCCATCAACTCCACATTCAGATAGGTAGATGCTTTCAGACTAGACTTTTAGATAGTATTCAGTTGTACAAATTATTATTACAGTTGGTATTCTTTATTAGTATTTCAAGTTTTGAACCTTATGGCATTTGATTTTTGTTTTTCACATTTATTACAGTATTATTACTCAGTGCTCACAACAAAAATCAGTTATGCATTAGCTTGTGGTCCTTTAGAGTTGTAAGCATTATGTGGCATTCAGGGTGCAAACTCGGGGTGTTATAAACTTGGTATCAGAGCCTAAGGTTCAACAGAATCCTAGGAAGTATAAAAACCATATCTAGTAGAGTCTTGTGCATGGGTGTGTAGCACACCACACATATAGACAAGAATCTATGAAGCATTTTAGGAAAAGTTTCCCTTCTTTCAGTGTTCATATCGTGCGAGTGATCATGAGCTCAACTTACACTCTCAGTTTAATCCTTTTCTTACTTCTATTTACAGAACATGCTTCCCAAAAAGACTAATGAAAGGAGAACTGGAAACTAGCCAGCGCCTTCGCCCATTCAGGCAGATCCCCTGAATGAGCATGTGTCTTACTCTAAACTCAGGACTGTTTTCACTACCTTAGCTTATTCAGTAGTAGCCCAGAACAATCATCTGGATACAATCCTATATAGGCTTATGACTCAAGATTTGCAAAGTGAGGAGAAAAGATGTAGAAAAAGAGGTAGAAAAAATAAAAGGGCTAGAACGCCAAGGCCAAAGAATGTTCAAACAAATCCTCCTTGACAGAAATGTGGCAGAAACCATCAGGGCATATGTAGATTTGGTAGTGGGTTGTGTTATGGATGTTTCAAGCCAGGTTATAGAGTCAGAGATTGTCCTCAGTTAGGTTTGTGGAGTCAGAATATTCATCCCTCAGCTCAGTCTGATCGCCCAAATCAGTAGGGTGCCACTTCCAGTGCCACCAATGGGAAACGCCCAAAAAGGCTTTATGCACTTTAGTCCTTGATAGAATTAGAAAAGTTCTCCTGATATGGTCATTAGTACGTTACAAGTTTATCATTTGCACAATTATGCTTTGCTAGATCCAGGAGCTTCTTTGTCCTTTGTGACTCCTTATATAGCTGTTGAATTTGGAGTCAGTCCAGAAATCCTAGCAGATCCTTTCTTAGTCTCTAGATGACAGATTTTGATGTCATTCTCAACGTGGATTGGCTTCATTCATGCTATGTTTTAGTTAACTGAAGAAACAGAGTTGTCCATTTTTAGTTTTTGAATGAATCTGTCCTTGAGTGGAGGGGTATTACTTCAGCACTTAACTTAGGGGTCAACTTATTTCCTACCTTAGGGCGAGGAAAGTGATATCTAAGGGATGTGTCTATCATCTCATTCGAGTTTAAGACTCTAGTTTAGAAACCCCTAATCTTGAGTCAGTATCAGTAGCATGTGAATTCCCAGATATGTTTCCTGAAAATCTTCCTAGAGTCCCTCCCGAGCGTGAAATTGACTTTGGAATAGACCTTCTTCTAGATACTCAGCCCATATCTATTCTGCCATACAGAATGGCACCTGCAGAACTCAAAAAGTTCAAGGAATAGTTGAAAGATCTCCTAGATAAGGGTTTCATCATACCCAGCGTATCCCCTTAGGGTGCACTAGTTCTATTCATGCGTAAGGAAGATAGTTTTATTAGAAGGTGTATAGACTACCGTCAGCTAAATAAAGTCACGATCAAGAACAAGTATCCACCTCCCATAATTAATGACTTATTTGACCAACTTTAGGGTGCTAGTTACTTTTCTAAGATAGACCTCAGATCAGGCTATCACCAGCTCAGAGTCAAAGAATGTGACATTCCAAAAATAGCTTTCGGAACTCGGCATGGTCACTTTGAATTCCTAGTCATGTCATTTGGTCTTACCAATGTTCCAGCAACCTTCATAGAGTTGATGAACCACGTGTTCAAGCATTACTTGGATGTGTTCGGCATAGTCATCATAGACTTGTCTAATCTTGTAATGAGGATGAACCCGCAGATCATCTCAAAATTGTACTTTAGACTCTCAAAACCCATCAATTATCATGGCATCTTATCTACTCATATCTTACATGTTGGCTCTATGATAATAGCTCATATTTGTGCACGTTATCAAAAATCATGTACGCTTACAGTTCCTAATGTAGGGAGTTTCAGTTCACATAGAATTATGAATCATTTTTCATGAATACAGAAACTCCACACTCAAGTCATGTAGCTCATGACTCATGTATTCATGTCATGCTTTACAGTAGAACTAGTTCCCATGACTCATGCTACACTCCTAACAGTTGGTAAAATTTAGATTATGTCATGTATATCCTCAGTTTATATCTCTTGATAAATCCATGGTGTTGATATTCTATTCCTCAGGCCCCAGTTAAGTGTCAAGTTTTGCATAGTAGTCATTCACGCTTCAGGTCCTCATGTTTTAACCCTTTAGTGAACTCTCCTTATGAAATATTGTAGTGATGAGCGATTTCTTAGATGGGAGAGAGTAAATATTTCATGATAAGGAAAGATTTTAGAATACTTTTTTACACGAGGCTGTAGTTATAAAAATAGGCCTGAAAGTCAGGTTAGTGTGCTAAGTAAATGGCTATCAAGAAGTTGTATTTAGTTGTTGAAAGGAGGGAAATCAGAATTTTTCATTAGATGAGGAGTTGAGAAAACACCGAATGTGAGTGTGTATTTAGATCCTCAATTTATGTCAGTATCCATAACGTAGTTATCAGAATCCAACATTCAGTTCCAATTTAAGTCTCAATTACATTCTTAGTTACAGTCCCAATTGCCATCTTAGTTACAGTCTCAGTCCCAGTCCTATACTTGTAATCAGATCAGTAACTCAATTCAGTTTTAGGTTTTCTTGACCATAGCATACAGTTATCAATATTTTAGTACCTCAGTTTATAGACTATTTCAGAATAATGCTATACACTTGGTCTTACATTCTAAAAAGTACAGTTTTCACGAATTCATGCTCGATTATCTCCTGTTACTCAGTCAGTCCTTACCTAATATGCTTAATACTCTACAGTTTCAGTGACCAGTATTCAGATATTAACCATTCAATTAATCTGATAAGTTAGTATCTTTATACATTCGTGCTCAGCGTCCATGTGAATATTTTTAGTTGTCTCAGGTAAAGCGTCGTATTAAGGTGGAGAATATAATTAAGAGGGTCTTCGAGGAATATGTATAAGCTTGAAAATTTGTAGATGCAGTGTATAGGGATTAGTCACTCTATCTTATATGATATTTCGTAGGCCTCGCCTCACACTATAGGATTTTATCTAGGATTTGATTTCTTATTCAGATGTTTTATTCAGCCCATGCTAATATTCCTTGCTCCCTAAATCCATTAGAACTCTATAGAAAGGGTGTTAGACCTAGCTTTAGTGCATCCAGTGTTTCATATTTCTTTGCTTAAAAAGTACATAAGTAACCCAGCAGTTGTAGTCCCTATAGAGGGTATAGATGTTCAGAACAGTCTCTCTTATGAAGAGATTCCAGTTGAAATCCTTGATCATCGGGCTCGCAGACTGAGGAATAAAAAAGTTTCACTAGTCAAAGTTCTCTAGCGAAATCAGTCCGTTGAAGGAGCTACTTAGGAAGTAAAAGAAGATATGTGGACCAAGTATCCTCACTTATTCTCCATAAACTCAGACTCAACTCAAGGTAACAGTCTTCCTTAGATTTTCTCAGCTCCATATTCAGTTACAGTTACAATTTGGTATTTATTACTGTTGCATATCATTTTCGTGATAGTCATGCATTCATGAATCAGTTCAACCATGTACTCATGCAACAAATATGCATGTTCCATTTTAAAAATCAACTTATCAGTAGTTCAGACAGGTATACATGCATCAGATATACATGTTTAGAGTGTAAGCTCAATCTATCAGTATTTCTCAGCTTAGTCAGTCTCATTCGAGGATGAATGTTCCCAAGGGGGAGATATTGTAAGACCCCACAAAATTCTAAGCTTAACTCAATCCGTTAAAGCTTGAAAAAAGGTTCCGGACTTAGAAACTTCACATAAGTGTTTATACTTAAAAGTATTTTAGCCTTCATAAGTTGGCGATCCTATTCTATGACCCTTATGACCTTAAAGTATCGATTTTTAGGTTTATTCATGATCAGGAATATCAGTAGGTCACTTTGAGTGAGTTTTGGATTTTTCAGACCTCATTTGAACCATGTTCAGGTGACCAAAATAGTGGGTCAATGCAATCTCGACGCGTCGCGTCGCCCATCACGTCGACAGATAATTTTCACCCAGCTTTCAATGCAATTCTAGTGAACCAATGTAAACTCAATGTGGTGCATTGGTTATCGTGTTGATGCCATAGACGTGGTGCGTCGGTCTATGCATCACTGTAAACATTTTTAGTCATTAAAAGACCACATCCTGAGGGCTAATTGGGTCATTTTCCACCCATAGTCAGCCCCAAAACACGTAATTAAGTCATCCAAAAGGCAAAATTCACTCATTCTCTTAAAAAGTTTCTCAAGAATAAACCCTATGGGATCTAATTTCAAATTCAAGAACGCACCATCAATCTTCATGAATTCAAGCACCAAGGTATGTTAGGTGTTCATCCAAGGGTTTTCTTCCACCCTTGGAATTCAAGAACCTCTTTTAAAATTTCAAGTTTATTGATTTCATAAATTTCATGTTAGGTTTGAATGTATTCATGATTATGATGTTAATTGAGTTTCTAATCCATGATTTATTACAAGATTCATGTAAATTTATTTGACATGTGTGTATTATTATGTGAATTCATGTTTAAGCCCTTGAATTTGTAGGTTGGGATTTGAAATCATGATGCCTACATGTTGTTTAGTATCATGTGTATAGATTATGTTCCCCAAGTGTTTGATAAATTGCTCATGCAAATTAAATTGGAAATCATGACATGCTAGTATACGAACAAGCTTATATCTTACAAGTGTTTGATAAAATGTCTCTATGAATGAGTTATGAACATTGTAATGCTTTTCAAGATCGTGCTATGCTTTACTTTTCATGTTATCGAGTCCTGGAGGTATCTAATACCCGAAAATCTAGTTTACCTAGAATTACAATAGATTAAGAATAGTCTTAGTAATGTCATGTATAGTATCTTTCAATCAGTACAGAACTCAGTATATCCAGTCAGCAAATAGAACTCAAAACACTCAATCAGTAGCAGTACTCAATGAACTCAGTCCAGTTCAGTTCAGTTAGACAGTGTGATCAGTAAAAGTTCAGTCAAGCCTAGAATAGTCTAGAAGTCAGTTCATTTTAGTATCCATTCAGTTGGGAGTAGGAATAAGCATCGAGTGAACCAGGGATGGGGGCATTCCTGTCTGTAAAGGGTTTGACACTTAGTAGCAATCCCTGCATTATAGAACTATGTAGCTAGCGTAGTTTGAGATGTCTTCCTGCCAGTATAGGGTTGATACATCTCGTACGAGTTTTCCTATCAGTGAGGGTTAGCGAAAGAACTTTCTACCAGAGAGGGTTAACTCATAGCCATTATTAGTATCCCTTGGCAAGGTGCTAACACCCTTCCAACTGGGGTCACAGGTTGGACCCCACCTCAGTCATACTCGGGGTATGTCAGTTAGATGAACACTTTCATAGTTTTAGTTTCAGTCTCAGTATAGAACTCAGTTCAGTTCTACAGAATTAGGACTGTCAGACATAGTCACCCAGCTTAGTATAGAACTCAGTTTAGTTCTATAGAATCAGGACTGTAAAAAATAATCACCCAGCTATTAGTAATACAGTTATCAGTAAACTCAGATATCAATTATTTAGTTATCAGAACTCAGTATCAGTGTTACTATGATCTTAGACACAACGTATCTAGATATATGCACAGTATTGCATCAACAGTGTTTCATCAGTTTTAGTTAAACATGTACTTTTATTTAGTTGTATTCATGCTACTCAGTTAATTATTGTTCATGCATATGAACCCTTGCATATCAGCCTACCTCACTTAGCCTACCAGTACATTCAAAATACTGACGCATATATTTTCTTTTGCAATATGATATTTTATATCATAGGTTCAGACGCACGGGCTCCAAATCGAACTTAGCAACCCAACTATCAATAGAAGACCTAGTGGTGAGTCCCAATAGTTTGAGGACAAAGTTATCATATCATTTCATTATTCCAGTATTCAGTTTATTTAAGTAGTCTGAGTTATTTGGGGACGTGTCCCATCAACTCCACATTCAAATAGATAAAGGCTTTCATACTATACTTTTAGACAGTATTTCATTGTACAAATTATTATTACAGTTGGTATTCTTTATCAGTATTTTAGGTTTTGAACCTTATGCCATTTCATCCTATTTTTCTGCATTTATTACAGTATTGTTACTCTGTTCTCACAGCAGATATCAGTCATGGGTTAGCTTGTGGTCCTTTAGAGTCGTAAGCACCATATGGCATTCGGGGTGCAGACTCGAGGCGTTATAGATGATTTGTATTATTTTAAATAGATTAATCATCTATTATAATAGATAAGCAGTCTAATGCAATAGATAATCAGTCTGATGCAACAGATAATCCATTTGATACAACTGATAATCAGTCTGATGCGATAGATAATCAGTCTGATACAATAGATAATCAATCTGATGCAACAAATAATTAGTCTAATGCAATAGATAACTAGTCAGAAGCAACAGATAAGTCTTTTATTATAATAGATTACTCACTGATGTACCAAATGAGTGATATGTTTAAATTATTGGCACTTATGTTGGATTTATGATCGGGTTCTATCCACTGTTGAAAAAATAGCAGTAATTGTGTACCCAGATGACAAATTCGAATGAAAATCATAATTTTACTTACCAAAGTCACCTATGAAGTAATGCCAAAGTGGAAAGTGATATAGGAAATAAAATTTGACCTAAGAAATTTGTCAGATAGCAGTAGTAGCGGTAACAACAACAACAACAATGATCGACAAAAAAAAATGAAGAGGATAATAAAGTAAAAGATGATAATGAAGTAGAAGATTATGAATAAAGTAGCAGCAACAATGAACAATGATAATCGTGAAGAGAGAGAAAATAACAATGGATGAGAAGAGAGAGAAACGCACCTTTTTTCCCTCCGTTTCCTACTATATTAACTAATATTTGGATCAAAGTGTAAATTAAAAACTTGTGGGTTATTGTAAGATCCCACAAAAATTCTAAGCTTAACTCAGTCCTTTAGGGCTTGAAAAGGGGTCCCAGACTTAGAAATTTCAGCTAAGTTTTTACACTTAGAATTATTTTAGCCTTCATAAGTTGGAAATTCTATTTTATGACCTTAAAATATCGATTTTTAGGTTGATTCATGATCAGGAATGTCAGTAGGTCATTTCGGGTGAGTTTCAAATTTTTTGGACTTCGTTTGAACCATGTTTAGGTGATCAAAATAGTAGTTCGACGTAATCTCAACGCATCGCCCATCGCATCGACAGATAATTTTTTTCAAGCTTTCAATGCAATTGTAGTGAACTAACGCGAACTTGATGCAGTGTATTGGTCATCGCATGGATGCCATCGATGCGGTGCATCGTTCTGTGCATCACTGGATACGTTTTCAGTCATTAAAAGCCCACATCCAAAGGGGTATTTGGGTTACTATCCCACCCATTTTCAGCCTCAAAACATAAAATCAAATGACCTTAGAGGCTAAATTGCTCACTTTCTTTCAAATTCTCTCAAATTTACTCAAGAACAAACCCTGAGGCTTTTAATTTCAAGAGAAAATCTTTAAGAACAAACCATCAGTCTTCATGAATCCAAACATCAAGGTTTGTGAAGTGTTCATCCAAGGGTTTCCTTCCACCCTTGGAGTTCAAGAAACTCTTTTAAACTACAAGTAAATTGAGTTCATGAATTCCATGTGGGATTTGAGTGTATTCATGATTATGATGTTGATTGTGTTCTAATCCATGGTTTATTTCAAGTTTCATGTGAAATTATTTATCATGTGTGTAGTAGCATGTGAATTCATGTTAAAAGCCCTTGATTTTCAAATTGGGATTTGAAATTATGATGCATACATGTTGTTTAGTATCATGTGCATAGATTATGTTCTCCAAGTGCTTGATAAATTGCTCATGTGATTTAAATGTGAAAATCATGACATGCTAGAATATATGCAAGCTTATATCTTACAAGTATTTGATAAAATGCCTCTATGAATAAGTTGTGAGCAAGTGAACATTGTTATGTTTTTCCAGTTTATGCTATGCTTTACTTTTCATGCTAAAGAGTCCTGGGGGTATTCAATACCAAAAAAATCTAGCTACTTACCTAGAGTTACAGTAGTTACAAAATAATCTCAGTTATGTCACTAACAGTAGTACTCAGTAATAAGTCACAGTCTCAGTTCAGTATTCAATTCAAAACTCAGTAAACTCAGTCAGTTAACAGAACTCAGTAGTATTCCATCAGTCAGCGGGACCCAATAAACTTAATTCAGTTTAGTTAGACAACACGATCAGTAATAGTTTAGTCTAGACTAGAGTAATTTAGAAATTAGTTCAATGTCCATTCAGTTAAGAGTAGGATTCAGCACCGAGTGAACCTAGAGATGGGGGTATTCCTGTCAGTAAAGGGTTTGACCCATAGTAGCCATTCCTACATTACAGATCTACGTAGCCAGCATAGGTTGAGATGTTTTCCATCTAGTCTAGGGTTGATATATCTTGTACAAGTTTTCCTTCCAGCGAGGGTTAATGAAAGAGCTTTCTGTCAGAGAAGGTTAACTCATAGCCATTGTTAGTATCTCTTGGCAAGGTGCTAATACCCTGCCAACTGGGGTCACAAGTTAGACCCCAACTCAGTCATACTCGAGATATGTTGGTTAGATGAACACTCCCACAGTTTTAGTTTCAGACTCAATATAAAACCACAATTCAGTTTCAGAATCAAGACTGTCAATTATAGTCACCCAACTCAGTACAGAACTCAGTTCAGTTCTATAGAATCAGGACTATCAGAAATAGTCACTCAGTATACAGTAATTTAGTATTAGTAAACTCATATATCAATCATTTTGTTATCAATATTCAGTACCCAGTGTTAACATGAATCTTAGTTTCAGCATACATAGTTATGTGCATATCATTGCATAATCAATATTTATTGCAGTTTCAGATGTACATGTATTCTTAGTCAATTTTATCCATGTTACTCAGTTATTTATTTTTCATGCATATGAACCCATGCATATCATCCTACCTTACTTAGCATACCAATATATTCAAAGTAATGATGTGTACTTTCCTTTTGTGCTATGATATCTTATATCATAGGTTCAGATGCACGGGATCCTGATCGTACTTAGCAGCCCAGATCATCATCAGCAAATTTAGTAGTAAGTCCTCATAGTTCGAGGATAGAGTATTATTTTTAGTCATCAGTACTTCAGTAGTTGGAGTTAGTTGGGGACTTATCCCATCAACTCCATTTTCAAATAGTTTATTTAGAGGCTTTTTAGACTATTTTATTTCAGACAATTATTCATTTTTCAGATATGATTGTTAGATATTTAGTATTCAGTATTTACATATCAGTATATGATTCAGTTTTGAACCATATGGCGATTTCTTCTTAATTTCCGTATTATTACAGTATTATTATTCAGTGATTGCCGCAGGTACCAGCCATAGGTTAGCTTGTGGTCCTTCGAGATTATGAGCACTGTGTGATATTCGCGGTGCAGACTCGAGGCGTCACAAACTTGGTATCAGAGCCTAAGGTTTAACAGAGTCCTAGAAAATCTGAAAGTTGCATCTAGTAAAGTTTTATGCATGGGTGTGTAGTGCGCCACACTTATGACCAAGAGGCTATAAGGCGTTTTAGGAAAAGTTTCCCTCCTTTCGGTATTCATATAGTGCAAGTGAGCATGAGCTCAAGTTACAGTCTCAGTCTAATCAGTATCAGTCTAATCATTTTCTTACTTTCTTTTACAGAACATGCCTCCCAAAAAGTACAATGGAAGAAGAACAGGAAATCAGCCAGCACCTCCGCCCATTCAGGGAAATCCCCCGGACGAGCATATTTCCCATGCAGAATTCAGTGCAACTTTCCACTTTAGCTTATTCTGTGGCAGCCCAGAATGAACACCCAATTGCTATTTTTGCCAACCCAGTGGCCAATACTGCTGAACCTAGAATTTGGGACTCTACCCAAATGAACCCTCTAGCTTTTACTGAGTCTTAGTCATAAAAAGACCTACAGGAATTCCTTGATTAGGTACAAAAAGTCACAGACATTATGGGGATGATTGTGGTGAGAGCGTAGAGTTAGCCGCATATCAGTGTAGGATGTGGCTCACTCATGGTTAAAGCAGTAGAAGGCAGAAAGGGTCGATGATGCAGGACCCGTAGAATAGGAGAAATTTTCCACTTCGTTTATGGATAGGTTCTTCCCACTGGTGTTGAGGAAAGCAAAGGTATTGGAGTTTATTAATCTGAAGCAGGGAAATATGACAGTGACATAGTATTCTTTCAAGTTTACTCAGCTAGCCAGATACTCTCCTCATGTGGTAGTAGATAGAAAATCTAAAATAAGTAAGTTTGTGTCTGGCGTGTCTAACAGTATAGTCAAGGAGTGTAGGACCGCAATGCTAATTAAGAAGATAGACATATCCAGGCTGATGGTCTATGCTAAGCAGATAGAGGAGGCTAAGAATAGGAAGAAAGAGAGAGAGAATAAGAGAGCTAGAATAGGTAGCTTCAAATTTACTCACCCTAAGTCAGAAGGTGGGAATTGTTCTCAGTTCCGCCTGAAATCTTCAGTTTCAACCCCGTCCTCAGCTAGTGCTCAATACTAAGATTCAAAGATATCAATAGAGATAGGGCACCAGGCCCTAAACCTCAGGGTAGTGTTAGTAGTGCCCGAACAAATCCCCTCTCTAGAAGTATGGCAGACACCATCAGGGTATCTGCAAGGCTGGCAGTGATGTATGTTTTGGATATGGAAAGCCAGGCCATAGGTTTAGAGAGTGTCATTAAGTGGGTTTACAGAGTCAGCATAATCGTCCTTCAGCTCAGTCTGATAGCTCGAATTTGTAGGGTGTCATTTCCAGTACCACCAGTAGGCAGCACCCAAATAGGCTTTATACACTTCAGTCCCAACAGGATCAGGAAAGTTCTCCTGATGTGGTCACTCGTACGTTACAAGTTAATCATTTGCATGTTTATGCTTTGCTAGATCCAGGAGCTTCTTTGTCCTTTATGACTCCTTATATAACTGTTGACTTTGAAGTTAGTTCTAAAATCCTACAAAATCCCTTCTCACTCTCTACCCCAGTGGGTAAATCTATCATAGCCTGATGGGTACACAGGAATTGTTCGATTATGGTATCTCAAAAAGTCACTTCAGCAGACTTAGTAAAATTAGAGGTGAAAGATTTTGATGTCATTCTCGACATAGATTGTCTTCATTCATGCTATGCTTCAGTTGACTACAAAAATAGAATTGTCCATTTTCAGTTTTCAAATGAACCTATCCTTAAGTGAAAGGCTAGTACTTCAGCTCTCAAGGGTTAGCTTGTTTCTTTTCTTTGGGTGAGAAAAATGATATCTAAGGGATGTGTCTATCATCTCGTTTGAATTCAAAACTCTAGTTCAAACACCCCTAATCTTGAGTCAGTATCAGTAGCATGTGAATTCCCAGATATGTTTCTTGAAGATCTTCCTAGAGTCCCTCCCGAGTGGGAAATTGACTTCGAAATAGACCTTCTTTTGGATACTCAAACCATGTCCATTCCGCCATATACAATGGCACCTGCAGCACTCAAAAAGTTAAAAGAACAGTTGAAAGATCTCCTAGATAAGGGGTTCATCAAACTCAACATTTCTTCATGGGGTGCACCAATTCTATTCGTGTGTAAGAAAGATAGATCTCTTAAGATGTGTATAGACTATCGCTAGTTAAATAGAGTTATGGTCAAGAATAAGTACCCACTTCCTAGAATCAATTACTTGTTTGACCAACTTTAGGGTGCCAGTTACTTCTCTAAGATAGACCTTAGATCAGGCTATCATCAGCTCAGGGTCAGAGAATGTGACATTCCAAAATAGCTTTCAGAATTTGGTATGGCCACTTTAAATTCTTAGTCATGTCATTTGGTATTACCAATGCTCCAGCATCCTTTATGGACTTGATGAACCGCGTGTTCAAGCAGTATTTGGACATGTTCATCATAGTCTTCATTGATGACATTCTTATGTACTCCTGCAGTGAACATAAACATACATACCATCTCAGAATAGTGTTACAGACCCTCAGAGCCCATTAGGTGTTTGCCAAATTCAGTAAGTGTGAATTTTGTCTAAGGAAAGTAGATTTTCTTAGCCATATAGTTTTTGGTGATGGCATTAGAGTTGATCCTCAAAAGACCGAAGCAGTGAGAAACTGGCCCAGACCCATCTCTCCATCAGATATTAAGAATTTCTTGGGTTTGGCTGGCTATTACCAATGGTTTGTCAAGGGATTCTCGTCTATTGCATCTCTTATATCCAGATTAACTCAGAAGAAAGTCAAATTCCAGTGGTCAGATTCTTATGAGAAGAGTTTTTAAGAGTTGAAGGCTTGACTCACTACAACCTCAGTTTTGACTTAACCAGATGGCTCAGGTGGATTCATAGTGTATTGTGATGCTTCCAGAGTGGGTTTGGGGTGTGTTTTGATGCAGAGAGGTAAGGTCATAGCCTATGCCTCTAGACAACTTATGCCCTATGAAAAAAATTACTCCACTCATGATCTTGAGTTAGAACCTATTGTATTTGCCTTAAAGATTTGGAGAAATTATTTGCATGGGGTTCATGTTGATGTGTTCACAGACCATAAAAGCCTACAATATATGTTTTATCAGAAAGATTTGAACCTACGCCAGAGAAGGTGGTTAGAGTTGTTGAAAGACTATGACATGAGCATCCTATATCATCTGAGTAAGGACAATATAGTTGTTGATGCTCTCATTAGGATCTCTATAGGTAGTGTAGCTCATGTGGAGGATAATAATAATAATAAGTTAGTTCAGGAAGTTCATCAGCTTTCCCGACTAGGTGTCTGCTTAGTCAATTGAGCAGAAGGTAGTGTGTGGGTTCAGAATAATTCAGAATCATCTCTGGTTTCTAAAGTAAAGAAAAGGCAGGACAGAGATCACAGTATAGTCAAGTTGAAAGAGTCAGTCAGAGATCAAAAGGTATAGGTTTTCTCCAAAGGGGAGATGGTGTATTATGTTGCTAGTGTTGGTTATTTGTGCCAGGTGTAGATGACTTGAGGCAAAGAATTCTTGTAGAAGTGCATGGTGCGCGATACTCTATTCATCCAGGGACTACTAAGATGTACCGCGATTTATGGGCGATCTATTGGTGAAGTGTGATAAAGAGATACATTGTAGAGTTCGTGGCTAAGTGCTCTACATGTCAACAGGTTAAGATTGAGCACCAAAAACCTAGTGGTTCCATGCAAGAGTTCAGTATTCCTACGTAGAAGTGGGGGGAAGTGAATATGGACTTTGTGATGGGTTTACCTCATACTCGTTGTCAGCATGATTCTATTTGGGTCATTGTAGATAGGATGACCACATTAGCTCACTTCTTACCAGTTTATACCTCTTATTCAGTTAAGGATTATGCCAAGTTCTATGTTAGAGAGTTAGTCAGATTACATGGAGTTTCATTGTCTATTATCTCATATAGAGGTACCAAGTTCACCTCTCATTTTTGGAAAGACTTCCAAAAGGGTCTTAGTACCCAAGTTCACCTCCTTCCACCCTCAGACAGATGGCCAAGCAGAAAGGACCATTCAAACTTTAAAAGATATGTTAAGGTTGTGTGCCATTGACTTTAAGGGTAGTTGGGATGACTACTTGCCCTTGATTGAATTTGCATATAATAATAGTTATCATTTCAGTATTCAGATGGTTCCATTTGAGGCGCTTTATAGGAGGAGATGTAGATCTCCCATTGGTTGGTTTGAAGTAGGTGAGGCTACAGTGGTAGGGCCTAACTTGGTATTTGATGCCTTAAAAAAAGTTCAGTTGATTAGGGAAAGGCTTAAGACAGCTCAGAGCCGATAAAAGTCGTATGTAGATAGGCGAAGGAAGGATCTAGAGTTTGAGATTGGTGATTATGTGTATTTAAAAATCTCTCCTATGAAGGGAATGAAGAGGTTTGGCATGGAGATAGGTATATTACGAGCTTAAGTTGCCTTTAGACTTAGTTTCAGTATATCTAGTATTTTATGTCTCCTTGCAAAAGAAGTTTATAGGAGACCCAGCAGTTGTAGTCCCTATAGAGGGTATAGATGTTCAGAATAGCCTCTCTTATGAGAAAATCCCAATCAAAATTCTCGATTTTTAGGTTCGCAGACTGAGGAACAAAGAAGTCCCTCTAGTCAAAGTTCTTTTGCGGAATCAGTCCGTTGAGGGAGCTACTTGGGAAGTAGAAGCAAATATGCAAACCAAGTATCCTCACCTCTTCTCCATAAACTCAGACTCAGCTCAAGGTAAAAGTCTTCCTTATATTTGCTCAGTTCCATGTTCATTTATAGTTACAAATTTGGTATTTATTACCGTTGCATATCATCTTCATGATCGTCATGCATTCATAAACCAATTCAACCATGTAATCATGCAACAGATATGCATGTTCAGTTTGAAAACTCATCTTATCAGTAGTTTCAATCATGTATTTCATGCATCAGATATACATGTTCTGGGTGTAAGCTCAGTCTATCAGTGTTTCTCAGCTTAAGCAGTCTTAGTCGAAGACGAATGTTCCCAAGAAGGAGATATGAGGGAGATATTGTAAGACCCCGCAAAAATTCCAAGCGTAATTGAGTCTTTTAGGGCTTGAAAAGGGATCCCAGGCTTAGAAATTTCAGCTAAGTGTTTACACTTAGAATTATTTTAGCCTTCATAAGTTGTCAATCCTATTTTATGACCCTTATGCCCTTAAAATTTTGATTTTTAGGTTGACTCATGATTAGGAATGTCAGTAGGTCACTTCGGGTGAGTTTTGGATTTTTCATACCTCGTTTGAACTATGTTCAGGTGACCAAAATAGTGGATCGACGCGATCTCGACATGTCACGTCGCCCATCGCGTTGACAGATAATTTTTCTCCTGCTTTCAGTGTAATTCTAGTGAACCAATGGAAACTCGATATGGTGTGTTAGTCATCGAGTTGATGCTATCGATGCGGTGTGTTGGTCTGCGCATCACTGGACACATTTTCAGTCATTAAAAGCCCGCATCCAAAGGGGTATTTGGGTTATTATCTCACCCATTTTCAGCCCCAAAACATAATATCAAATGACCCTAGAGGCTAAATTTGTCACTTTCTTTCAAATTTACTCAAGAACAAACCCTAGAGATTTTAATTTCAAGAGCAAATCTTCAAGAACAAACTATCAGTCTTCACGAATTCAAGCATCAAGGTACGTGAAGTGTTTATCCAAGAGTTTCCTTCCACCCTTGGAGTTCAAGAAACTCTTTTAAACTACAAGTTAATTGACTTCATGAATTCCATATTGGATTTGAGTGTATTCATGATTATGATGTTGATTGTGTTCTAATCCATGGTTTATTTCAAGTTTCATGTGAAATTTTTATCATGTGTGTAGTAGCATGTGAATTCATGTTAAAAGCCCTTGATTTGCAAATTGGGATTTGCAATTATGATACATACATGTTGTTTTAGTATCATGTGCATAGATTATGTTCCCCAAGTTCTTGATAAATTGCTCATGTGAATTAAATGTGAAAATCATGACATGCTAGCATATCTGCAAGTTTATATCTTACAAGTGTTTGATAAAATGCCTCTATGAATTAGTTGTGAGCAAGTGAACATTGTTATGTTTTTCCAGTTTATGCATTGCTTTACTTTTCATGCTATCGAGTACTGGAGGTATTGAATACCCAAAAAATCTAGATTCTTACCTAGAGTTACAATAGTTACAGAATAGTCTCAGTAGTGTCTCGAACAGTAGTACTCAATAATTAGTCATGGTCTCAATTCAGTATTCAGTTCAGAACTCAGTTAGTTAACAAAACTCAGTAGTATTTCGCCAGTCAGCGGGACCTAGTAAACTCAGTTCAGGTCAGTTAGATAACACGATCAGTAACAGTTCAATTTAGCCTAGAACAGTTTAGAAATCAGTTCAGTGTCCATTTAGTTGGGAGTTGGATTTAGCACCGAGTAAACCCAGGGATGGGGGCATTCCTGTCAGTAAAGGGTTTGACCCTTGTAGCAATCCCTGCATTACAAAACTACATAGCCAGCATAGGTTGAGATGTCTTCCTGCTAGTCTAGGGTTGATACATCTCATATGAGTTTTTCTGCTAGCGAGGGTTGACGAAAGAGCTTTCTGTCAGAGAGGGTTAACTCATAGCCATTGTTAGTATCCCTTGTCAAGGTGCTAACACCCTTCCAAATAGGGTCATAGGTTGAACCCCAACTCATTCATACTCGGGGTATGTCAGTTAAATGAATATTCCCACAATTTCAGTTTCAGACTCAATATAAAACCTCAGTTCAGTTTTAGAATCAGGACTGTCAGTTAGAGTCACCCAACTCAGTACATAACTCAGTTCAATTTTACAGAATCAGGACTATCAGAAATAGTCACTCAGTATACAGTAATTCAGTATCAATAAACTTAGATATCAGTTATAAAAATTCAGTACCCAGTGTTAACATGAATCTCAGTTATAGCATATGTAGTTATGTGTATATAATTTTATAATCAACATTAACAGTAGTTTCAGATCTACATGTATTCTCAGTCATTTTTATCCGTGTTACTTAGTCAGTTATTGTTCATGCATATAAACCCATGAATAGTATCCTACCTCACTTAGCATACTAGAACATTCAAGGTACTGACACACACTTTTCTTTTGCGCTATGATGTCTTATATTATAAGTTCAGACACACAGGCTCCTGACCGTACTTAGCAGCCCAGATCATCAGCAACAGATTTAGTGGTGAGTCCTCCTAGTTCGAGGACAGAGTATTATTTTTAGGTATCAGTACTTCAGTAGTTGGAGTTAGTTAGGGACTTGTCCCATCAACTCTATTTTTAGACAATTCACTTATAGGCTTTTTAGACTAGATTATTTCAGACAAGTATTCAGTTTTGAGATATGATTATCAGATGTTCAGTATTCAGTATTTACATATCAATATATGATTCAGTTTTGAATCTTATGGCAATTTCTGCCTAACTTCTGCATTATTACAATATTATGATTTAGTGATTGCAGCAGGTACCAGTCATGGGTTAGCTTGTGATCCTTTGGTATTTTGAGCACCGTGTGAGGTTCGGGGTGCAAACTCGGGGCGCTGCAGTCATTTTCAAACTTCCCCAACTTTCTTAATCCATAATAAAGTAATTATCATCTCCACTCGATAATTAAGACTTGTGTCACCTACGCCTCATCTTAAAACTCTTTTGTCACCTATAGTTCAAAGCCCCAACTTACTAAAAGTGTAATTTTGACACCCTTTATGCCTACGTGGCACAACACACTAAGGGTCCATGTAGGCACATGTGTGTGCCACGTATGTTCCACGTAGGCACTAAGGGTGTCAAAATTACACTTTTAATTAGTTCAGGGGAGTAATAGGACCCCCGTTAAGTTGAGGTGTGTCTCAGTCGTTTTGGGTATAGTTCAAGGGTGAAACAGGGTATTTTCCCAATTAAGTATATGAATACATGATAAATATTTCTATTAAACACTTTTGATATAAATTTTGAACTTTCTTTGTGCATGAGCTCAAATTTCATTACACAAATAAGTTAATCACATAAAATATTTCACCTTATTTAATTATACGAATTAGGTGTCTCAATAATTCGTAAAAAAATCCCATACATGCTTTCTGAATGAGGATGTATGTATAATTAAAAGAGATGACATATTTTAAATGGTTAACTTATCTATGTAATGAATATTTAAAATTAGTGCAATTTGTCTTTAAAGAAAAATTCAAAAGGGTCTAATCAAAACTTTACGCAAATGTATTTAGCCTTCTTTGCAATCACCAATCCATGTTCTATCATCCGCCAACTAATATTCATCCATGTTCTAATAATTCCCCTTTTCAGTGAAAAAAGACATGCATTAACAATAAAAACCAAAAGAAAGAGTGGGAGCTTAGTCTGGCTTCATTACAAAAGTAGTAGGGCATTGCCTATTTGAATTTGGGGGAAGAGACATTTCTATGATAACATGTTCCTTCAATATCAGTCCAAACAACATGGACTGCAAAAGGGAGTGATGCAATAAAAAACTTTCATTTATCATGCTGATTCCGCCTAGCTCCTTTCTTTTCCATGGCATCAGCTACCTCATTTTATTCCCCATAGTTATAGTGAACGGGTGAATCTTCCAATCTTCCTATCAGAGATATGCAGTCATCGGTCATTGGGTTATATATCAAATTACCTTGCTAAAGCATGTTTATAACCTACTCAGAGTTAATGTTAATCTCAATGGGGTGCAGATTATGCTCCAGGACAATAGCAAGGCCCCTATGCAATGCTAACAGTTTAATAAGGATATTGGTGGCATGGGTGAAGCTTTGAAAGTAGCCCAAAACCTAATTTCCCCTAGAAGTTCTAGCTACTCCTCCAATACCTTCCTTACTAGAGTTACCCTTGCAGGCTTCGTCAGTATTAATCTCTGTTAGATTATGGGTATAGGTCACCCATGTGGACCTACCCGACCCGACCCGAACCGTTTCTTAGTCAGAAAAATAAGATTAAGACATAATCTTAATTCAAAAGAAAAGGGGGGAACGGTTATAACTGTTCCCACCCCAAAGAACCCCTATATGATCTTTTCTTTTTCTAACAAGTGAAGACACATATACAAAAATAGAGAGAAACAGATTGGGTCAGAAGAAAAGGGAATCGAAATTAACGACAAACACCAAAACGAAGGCATATAATTTGTGATTCGAGCTTTTTTTCCAAGTGATTCAAAGCAAATTTGGGCAGATTCTTTCGGAAGCAAAATCGATTTCCACTGCAAATTAAAGTTACACTGTTTTGCTCTGAATTTTACTACAATGGCATCAGAGTCAGGTTAATTGCCCTATTTTGTATGTTAATTTTGTGTTTAGAAACTGATAACATGTTCTTTGGAAACTTCTTTTTTTAAAGAAATCGAATATTTTATGTAACTCACCGGTTAAATAAAAAAGGGAACCAAATGAATTAGGGGATTGCACCCATCGTGAATCGTTAATGCAACTTTATGATATGGAGACAGATGTAATCCATTGAACCACAGATCTTTTTGATGATTTATTTCCTTCATTTTTTTCTGGTGAAATAAATATGCATTTGTTCTGTTAAATATAAAAAAGGAAGTAGATGATGAATAAGACGAAGTATGTGATTGTTTATCTATTATTTTTAAAAAAAAAAAAAGAAAAGAAGATGATGAATGAGAAGCATGTATGCGTTTGTTTGTCTTTGACAGAGAAAACAATTGTATTCATAAAGAAAGATGCCTGTTTTTTAAAGAATAAGATAGAAACTTCCAGTGGAAGTAATATTATTATTATTTTAATGAAATATTAAAGAAACTAGTCTTTCCTTGGATGATTCTGAATATATTATTCCTATTATTTTTTTTTGGGGGGGGGGGGCGGTATTGTGTATTAAAATTCTCTTATTTATCATGAAATTTTTTATTTAATTTGTGGAATGTTTTTTATATAAGTGTATAAATTAGACTTAATATAATTCTTGTCTTAATAAGTTCCTAAATTTATTTTTAATAGATTTTGCCTCCTACAATAAATTGTGACATAAGTTGTCACATTAAGTGGTTAAACCATTCTTATTGTTTTTTGGTTCCTATTTTAGATATGGCTGAATGGGGACAAACTGAAATCACTCCAAGTGGGAGTTTTGGATGTCGAGCAAAGAGACAAAGTGGAAGAGCACGTTGTCAAAAGACATATTTTTGAGGTCGTGAGATCATACAAAATGGAGTCCCCATGGCGACACAAAATCTGTTACAAAATGAAAGGGCTATGCGAAGGGAAAAAGGAAATAAACTGAAAGAATTCAAGTCTTTTAAAATAATCCTAAATATTACTGTTGCTAGTTTTATACATTTGTTTGAGTTGAAACGTGTGGAACTAGAAAACTATGTAGAAATCTCGGATTGGGAAGCATTAGCTACTTTAGCAAATTCTCTCTGTGATCGTTGGGGCAAGAGATTAATTGATGTTTACCACGAGATTTGGCCTAGCGAGCCTTTTGGGGTGTATATAAGTCGTCTAGAATATTTGTGGAGTGACTTTTATCTTTAGATTGACTTGTAACATGAAGTTATTTATTAACTTTATCTTAATATATATATATTAAGTTGCTTATCTTCTTTTATATGAATTTTGTCATACCCGATTTTTATCTAAGGTCAAAACAAGCACGACATTATAGACTCAAAAAGAATTAATTTTGTACAGAGTCGTCACCTAATTTTTAAGAAAAAATAGGAAACCTACTTATTTATTAATAAGTATGTCTTTATTTAATCTACAAAATCAGTTTGAATTCTAGGTAAGGGCTCAAATTATTTCAAAGGAAAGGGATTAGACACTCTTCAGAATCCACAAATGTGGTACCCGGCCAGACTTAGATTTATTATTAAAAGATAAAAAGAAAAATCAATGTTTGCAAATATAAAAATAATATAATACATATGTTTATTGCAAAATATATATATATATAAACGAATGTAAAAATGTATAAACAAACGTATATAAGGATATATAAAAAAGAAAGGCAAAGATTGAATAAAAAAAACAAATTATTTTTAAAGAAAAAATCACATAATATTTTTTTAGTGCAAAAAGTGTGAATTATTTAATCAAATATCTAAATTAATTTTAATATAAATATTAACAGCCTAAATTTGCCTAACACGTGGTAAGGATTGTATAAATAAAGAACATCCCCGCCCAACGCCCCAAAAATAAAGATTTCACTATAATTAATATTTGTACAATGATAAGAATAAAAGAAAATACAAATACAAAAAAAATTAAGCTCTTCTTTGAATATCATTCCCGACGAGTATTCCCAAGTACCTATACAAACACTTATAATAAAAATATTAGTAACAAATAAATAATTATCAAAATAAATTTAAAAGGTATGTGTGCATATAAGTATTTAAAAATATAATTTTTTGCTAAAAGATGGACTCAGATTAAATTTTAGATACGCCATGGCTACGAAGAGGTTGCTCAATTTGTTGGCCGTCCTAAATCGCTTGCCAAGATACGATTTGCGTTGTAATAAAAATTTCATCAGCGACCAAATTTATTTATTTTATTATGTATTTATTTATGTTACATCCGTCTTTTTATTTGTGGAGGCCTCGGAAATCGACAGAAAAATTTTTTCATCGGCCTTGTCATATAACATTTGTTCATTGTAAGTGTTATATCAAATAAAAAAATGAATAGGAAGAATTCCAAAAAAAATCAGTCTATATTTTTCAGGAATAAATGTGAACAGTTGACAATAACTAATAAAGTATCAACAAATATACGGAGCAGTCAATAAACCCAAAAGGGTGAGACAGATACCCAAAACCATAAAAAGGTTCATGGTCAAGCACCATTCATCATATAAGTCCACAATGATCACCAATAAGATTAGAAATACCATAATTTAAAGTTAACAATGACAACCATAGACAGGACCAAACAAATAAATGAGCTAAAAAATGAGTTGTCGGAGTGAAATTTTTCGATTAGAATTGGTGCGTCGATGGTGGTGACCATCATTTATAAATAATAAATAATAAAACTGATGAGGTAGGAAGAGGACTAGCGGTGGTGGTGCAGCTGGAGGTTTGTGGGTTCGCTCGTCAGCAGCCAACTCCTGCGAAGCAACAGTGGAGAAGGAAAAGGGGGGGGCGACAATTTGTGTTTCTGGATCGACACTGGTTAAACCGGTGGGAGGAGACTATAGGGAAGAAGAACGGAGGAGAAGAGAGAAGAGAGGAGGAGTGGTTGAAGGCTAGTAGTGGTACGGTGATTCTCCGGCTGGAATATCGTCGGAGAAGGTGGGCAACGGTTGTTTGTGTGGGAGACGAGAAGATGTGGGTGTGCATAAATTGTGGGTGTGAATGTGTATTTGTGTTAAAGTGTGTATTGTATATGTTAAAACAAAAATTAACCCCCCTCCCTTCTTATAAAAATATTGATCCTCTCAATTATCCAAAAAATAAAAAATTGACCTCTCTTGTCTCCTCAAAACTTCTTTTAATCCGAAAGTTATTTATCGAAAAATTTTACATCCTTTTAAACTGTGTATAAAAATTATTTATTCAACGGATGAAAATCTCAACCCGTCACTTCAAACATCAACTTTTAAAAAAGTGACGAGACCTTGATCTGACTGATTTATTGCTCTGTGTATAAAAATAATTGAGCCGACATTATCGTTTGTAGATTGTATTAAATAAGGTACAAAAATATGAATGTCGATGTATAATTACAGAAAAAATGTAAACAACAAATAAAATACAATTATCTTTGAAAAAATGTATTGTGCTATAAATAATTAAAATTATAATTATGTAAAAAGAATTGTAGTGTTATGTTATGTACGTATGTAGATGTCTGTGTAAAAAATATTAAAATGATATCAAACTGATAAAATTCTAAAATAATAAAATTAAGGATAATTATATAAAATTTAATATATGACAATATAGTAATAAAAATTCTAAAATAATGATAATTATCAATAATTTGTTAACAAAATATAAAAATATGTATATAATTTTATTTTGTGCCCTTTAACTATTACAAAGCCTGAAACCGTTAATTTAGGTATGGAGAGTCAAAATTGAGTGTCAACAGTTTGCCCCTTTTCGTTTGAAGATGATGTAGAAGTCTTCAGACGAAAACGTTGACGTGTAGCCAATTTTGCTCGATAAAAATATTTTGATAAAGAAATTTGACTGAACTCTGCATAGAGTTGCCTGTATACTTTGAGTGGTATGAAGATTAGGTCGGGTATAGTTCAAAAGATTAGGCAAATTTCCCTATTATTAAGGGTGAAACACCGTGTGAAATAATTAATGAAAGATGGACTAATTGGGAACAAAAGTTTTTATCTATTCCCGGTGCCTCTTTCAAAATTGCCAGTATCGAACTGTGAGATGCTGGGATGCGAGATTGTGTACTTACTGGGGAGAAAGAACAATTATGATTGTGACGACCAAACTTCAAATAGAGTTTTATAAATATCTCGAGTGTCACGAGAATCAGGTCAATGTAGTTCAAAATGAGAAAAATAGGATAAATTTAAGGTGATTCTCAAAATTGGCCACATTGTATGATTCATGGCTAAAACTATCTTCTGGAAAAGAAATGTCTTGTTGTGGATTATATTTCCAACTGAAAATATGTATGACATCTCCGATTGTCTACGGGGACTTGAGGATGAATGATGTCTCTGATTGTTTACAGAGACTGGTGTGATGAATAAAAGATGTCTGTGATTATCTATGGAGACTATGTGATGAATGAAAGATGGCTTCGATTGTCTACAAACTATGTGATGAATAATAGTTGTCTTTGATTGTCTACTAAGACTATGTGATGAATAAAAAATATCTCTGATTGTCTACGGAGACTTGATGACATCTCTAATTGTCTATGGAGATGGATGTTGATTGTTGTCTCTGATTGTCTACAGAGACTAATGTTGAATGATGATGTCTTCGATTGTATAGAAGACTTGATGACATCTTCAGTTGTCTATGGAGATGGATGTTGATTGGCATCTCTGATTGTCTACGGAGACTGCTGGTGAATGATAATGTTTTTGATTGTCTATGAAGACTATGAATAAAAGATATCTCCAATCGTCTGCGGAGATTTAATGGATGATATCTCCAATTGTCTATAGAGACTGATATTAATTGTCGTCATTGATTGTCTACGAAGAATGACAGATGACATATCCAATTGTCTACGGAGATTGATGTTGATTGTCGTCTTTGATTGTCTACGAAGACTGACGGATAACATCTCTAATTGTCTATGGAGACTGATGGATGACATCTCTAATTATCTATGGAGATTGATGTTGATTTGTCCTCTCCGATTGTCTATGAAGACTATGTGATGAATAAAAAATATCTCCGATTATCTACGGTGACTTGATGACATCTCCAATTATCTATGGAGACAAATGTTGATTGTTGTCTCCGATTGTCTACGAAGATTGATATTGAATGATAATGTCTTCGATTGTATATGAAGACTTGATGACATCTCCAGTTGTCTATGGAGATGGATGTATGACATCTCCAATTGTCTATGGAGACTGATGATAAACGACGCCTTCGATTGTCTACAGAGACTATGTCATGAATGATGTCTTTGATTATCTATGAAGACTATGTCATGAATGTTGTCTTCGTTGTATACGAAGACTATGTATGATATCTCCGATTGTCTACAGAGACGAATGTGGATTTTCATCTCCAATTGTCTATGGAGATTGGTGTTGAATGATGACGTCTTTGATTGTATACGAGACTTGATAACATCTCCAATTGTCTACGGAGATGGATGCATGATATCTCCAATTGTCTATGGAGACTGATGTTGATTGTCGTCTTCAATTGTCTATGAAGACTGACGGATAATTATCCACTCCAATTATCTATGAAGACTATGTATGATACCTCCGATTGTCTACGGAGACTTGATGATGTATCTGATTAACTACAGAGACTGTGTCATGAATGATGTCTTCGATTGTCTACGAAGACTTATGTTGATTGTATCTCTGATTGTCTACGAAGACTTGATAATAAAATGACGCCTCTTATTCTCTACAGGTGAATGTTTTCTTTGATTGTCTACGAAGACTATGTTGATTGTCATCTCCGATTGTCTACTAAGGCTATGTGATTATTAAAAGATGTATTTGATTGTCTACGAAGACTATGTTGATTGTTGCATGATATTCCCAATTGTCTACAGAGACTGATGTTGTTTGTCATCTTCGATTGTCTATGAAGACTGAAACCCTCAACTAATAAGGTGACCAAAATCTAATAGCCCTTTCGACGGGAGGGGCTATTGAAATGTAAAAAGTTCTCGATTGAGAGAATGAATGTAATAGCCTCTCGACTAGCGGGGCTATAAAAAATGTAAAATACAGGTATTTGAAGGTATGTTCCTGAAAGAAAAAGACAAAATGTCCGTATTTAAAAATCGGGAGCCTTAAATAAAAATTAAAAAATACATGTATGTGAAAGTCGGTACCTTAAATGAAAGGTAAAAAAGAATGTCCGTATGTGAAAATCAGCGTCTTGAAAAATGAAAGAATTTTTTGTATTTTCTTGACAGAAGTGTTGAAAGACGAAGAAGACATGGTTGTGCCTTGACTTCAATTGGTACCAATAATTAGTAGTGTACATAAGAATTCCCCTATCTCTTTCCCAACTAACCGAGATCGACTTCTGGGTAACTCTTATAGTTTCAAGTGGTACCTCAGACATACCTAAGTATCGACAAGATTTATACATCTTGTTTCAAATAAAGGTTTTATGAAACTACACCTAACCTCATGCTTTAAGTGCCCTCTCCAGAAAGAAAGTCCTATTTCACACATATTTGAGTAAGGTTTTGATTTGGGGACGTCAAAAGAAATACACTCACTCAAAAAGAAATTCAATGCATGCAGTTGTGATACCATAGGCTTGATTTTCATGTAAGTATCCAATAATGTGAGAACACTTGGAATAGGATCATGTAGGACTTGTTATTTTCTTCCAATATAGGTTTGGAGGCAGGTAGGATGATATTTGGGATGAAAGTAACTAATTCCTCAATGAGCGTTGCACTGTACCTGTTCTTTCAATGTTTGTTGCACTTTGACGTGTAATCTTCTTTGTTGTGCTTCGTTGACCTTTGTTTTTGTATATGCTTCGACTTCTTTTGAATCTTGTGTTAGAGTTTTCCCCTTTTTTTCAAGAAATTATATAGTTTTTTGTTCTTTTTTTCTTTTTTCTTTTTTTTGTGGGGGATTTGCTCCTTTTGAAGTCGTTTTTTTTTATTTTGTTCTTCTAGGACACTATATCTTTTGCATTTTGCATCTTTGATCTTGAATCTTCATCCACAATTTGCACGTATTTAGAGCACTCAATGAGGTAGGGCCAAAAAAAGGATAGTGCATGTAAGCACTCAAAAAGGTATAGGCACAGATGTGGTTGCCCAAAGAAAAGGTTTTAGGCTCAAAAAAGAAAATGCTAGGGATTAATGTCATTTGGTGGGCTGTGAAAGGCTCAATCGGGTCAAAGAAGGCCTACGATCCTTTCCTAAACCAAGTATATCTCAAAATTTCGCCTCAACAAACATTTAGGACAAGTTCTAGATCAACATTGCAATGCAATGAATTAAACTAAAGCTCACCACATAATGCACATTAAATGCTGAGGTTGGTTTCGTTTTTGTCTTAGATTTATGCAAGAGAATTTTTCAAGTGTTACTCGGGTGTGATAAAAGATACCAAAAGAATCTATGGTTTATCATGAAGTCGGTCCTTTTCATTATACCAATTTGTTCTTTCTCATGCACACTCCTAACTGTATTAGTACCAACAAAGTCAAAATTATTTTTTATTTAGAAAAGAAATGGGACCGAACCCAAATAAGGGTTGCCTACGTATCTTGTGAATACAAGAATCAGGTCTGCGTAGTTCAAGAAAATTTGTGAATTTGTATATGCAATGTATGATTGTAAAAAAATAATGGTCCTTCTCAAAAATAATATGAAAGGCAATCAGCAAAGAATTATTTTTAACATCAAAATTATTCTGATCAATTGATCGAGAGAATGGATGTCATGCATGGGGAGAGTTTTGACACAACTTCAGTATGCTGACAAGATTGAAAAAGTCAGACACTAAAGAAATTACAACATTATTTCGCCGCAGTTGGCAAGATTATTATAACTGAAAAAATATATAACCCTTGCTTTTGAAAGTAAGGATCGATACACCATAAATTTAATGGTTTATGATGTTTGAAATAAGAAGTTAGATATTTTCTCACCAAAATTGGGTAAGTATCTGGAGGTAGGCCGACTGGGCACTAATGTAATCAAGATTTGGATTTGAGGAGTTATTGATTTGTGCTCTTGCAAAATTTTGGAGAGCGTTTTTTAACTATTTCAGAAAATTTTCCCAATTTTAAATACCGGAGGAAAAGACTGAACCCTAATGTAGGGTTGCCTATGTATCTTGTCAGGATAAAAATCAGGTCAAAACATAGTTCAAACCTATACGCAGTTAGTACGATGTTGGTAAGGTGTATCTTTTAACTGATCAACCATGCAAAACAAAGATTAGATTACACCTTCCCACAAAAGAATAAATAATTTTGAATAAATAAATATGTATAGACACAATAATCCTTCAAATATGTACAAGGACTATAATAATGTGTTACATGAGTTGTGAACCCTTTGAACATAAAGTAGACTAATGATGCATATGCCTAAAAAGGTGTTGTTTTAGCTCTATCCTATGTTCGACTAAGAGTGAGAGTTTGCTAGACCTGTGGTTCTTGAGCGAACTACTCGAGTGAGAAGCTTATGCAAGCACACAGAAAAAGATTCGAACACCCCGCGCATACGCCAACTCTCCTGAAATTTAGGATTTTGAAAGAAATTTGCGGGTGCGCAAAACACAACTCACTTGTATGTGTGATTATGTCAGCTTTCCCATATGGAAGAAATATGAAAGGAATGACAGTTTATATAAAGCAATAAACTATGCAAAATAAATCAAATAAATAACTTATGCCACACAAATAGGATAAATCAAGATAATTAGAAAGAAACAAATAATAATTTATAAAAATATAAATATTTACCTAAATCTGTAATGGTTAGAACCTTGCTAGTCTCCAGCAGAGTCGTAAAATTGTCATACCCAATTTTTACCTAAGGTCAAAACAAACATGACATTCTAGACTAAAAAAGAATTAATTTTGTACAGAGTCACCACCTAATTTTTAAGAAAAAATAGGAAACCTACTTATTTATTAACAAGTATGACTTTATTTAATCTATGAAACCAATTTGAATTCTAGGTCAGGGTTCAAATTATTCCGAAGGGAAGGGATTAGGCACCCTTCAGAATCCACAAATATGGTACCTCACCAGACTTAGGTTTATTATTAAAAGATAAAAAGAAAAATCAATGTTTGCAAATACAAAAATAATATAATACATATGTTTATTGTAAAATGTATATATAAACGCACTTAAAGATGTATAAACAAACGTATATAAGGATATATAAAAAAGATTGAATAAAAAAACAAATTGTTTTTAAAGAAAATTTTACATAATGTTTTTTAGAGTAAAAAGTGTGAATTATTTAATAAAATATCTAAATTAATTTTAATATAACTATTAACGGCCTAAATTTGCCTAACGCGTGGTAAGGATTGTATAAATAAAGAACATCCCCGCCCAGTGCCCCAAAAATAAAGATTTCACTATAATTAATATTTGTACAATGATAAGAATAAAAGAAAATTCAAATACAAAAAAATTCAAGCTCTTCTTTGAATATCATTCCCGACGAGTATTCTCGAGCACCTGTACAAACACTTATAATAAAAATATTAGTAACAAATAAATAATTATCAAAATAAATTTAAAAGGTATGTGTACATATATGTATTTAAAAATGTAATTTTTTGCTAAAAGATGGGCTCGAATTAAATTTTAGATACGCCATGGCTACGAAGTGGTTGCTCAATTTGTTGGTTGTCCTAAATCGTCTTGCCAAGATACAAGTCATAAAATCTTTTGCGTTGTAATAAAAATTTCATCATTGCCCAAATTTATTTATTTTATTATGTATTTATTTACGTAACATCCGTCTTTTTATTTGTGGAGGCCTCAGAAATCGGCAGAAAAATTTCTTCATCGATCATGTCATATAACAGTTGTTCATTGTAAGTGTTATATCAAATAAAAAATGAATAGGAAGAATTCCAAAAACAATCAGTCCATATTTTTCAGGAATAAATGTGAACAGTTGACAACAACTAATAAAATATCAACAAAGAATCAACAAATATATGGAGCAGTCAATAAACCCAAAAAGGTGAGACAGATACCCAAAACCATAAACAGGTTCATGGTCAAGTACCATTCATCATAGAAGTCCACAATGATCACCAATAAGATTAGAAACATCATAATTTAAACTTAACAAAGACAACCATAGACAGGACCAAACAAATAAACGAGCTAAAAAATGAATTTTTGGAGTAAAATTTTTCGATCAGATCTGGAGCGTTGATGGTGGTGACCATCATTTATAAATAATAAATAATAAAACAGATGAGGTAGGGAGAGGACTAGCGACGGTGGTGCGGCTGGAGGTTCGTGGGTTCGCTTATCGGCGGCCAACTCCGGGGAAGCAACAGTGGAGAAGGAAATGGGGTGGTGGCAACTGGTGTTGTTGGATCGGCACTAGTTAAATCAGCGGAAAGCGTCAACGGGGAGGAAGAACGGAGGTGAAGAGAGAAGAGAGGAGGAATGGTTGAAGGCTAGTGGTGGTACGGTGATTCTACGGCTGAAATGTCTCCGGAGAAGGTGGGCAACGACTGTTTGTGTGGGAGATGACAAGATGTGGGTGTGCGTAAATTGTGTGTGTGGATGTGTATTTGTGTTAAAGTGTGTATTGTATATGTTAAAATAAAAATTAACCCCCTCCCTTCTTATAATAAAAATTGACCCTCTCAATTGTCCAAAAAATAAAAAAATTGACCTCTGTTATCTCCTCAAATCGTCTTTTAATACGAAAGTTATTAACCGAAGAATTTTACATCCTTTTAACCTATGTCTAAAAAATATTTATTCAACGGATGAAAATCTCAATCCGTCACTTCAAACATCAACTTTTAAAAAGTGACGAGACCTTGACCTGACTGATTTATTGCTCTGTGTATAAAAATAATTGAGCCGTCATTATTGTTTGCAGACTATATTAAATAATGTACAAAAATATAAATATCAATGTATAATTACAGAAAAAATGTAAACAACAAATAAAATACAATTATCTTTAAAAAATGTCTTGTGCTATAAACAATTAAAATTATAATTATGTAAAAAGAATTGTAGTGTTATGTTATGTACGTATGTAGATAACTGTGTAAAAAATATTAAAATGATATCAAACTGATAAAAATCTAAAATAATAAAATTAAGGATAATTATGTAAAAATTAAAATCTGACAAAAAAGTAATAAAAATTCTAAAATAATGACAATTATCAATAATTTATTACAAATATGTATAAAATTACACTTTGTTCCCTTTAACGATCGCAAAGCCTGAAACAGGTAATTTTAGGCACGGAGAGTCAAAATTGGGTGCCAACAAATTTCATTCATTTGTTTGAGTTTAAAACGACCTAATTGAAAGCTATCATTCTAATACACATTAAGAAATTAATTTCTAATTTTGGTCAAATGTTTAGTTCATAGAAGATGATCGGATGCTTAAGTGTCCTTTCGATTATACACTAAACATGAAATATTTATGTCAAATGATTTGCTTGAATGTGTAACTTGCATGTATAATTGATAAAATACTTGTGTGATTGTTTCTTAATAACATACATGGCATCAAAAAGCATAATTGCTGACTTGAACAAAAGAGGAAAACTAAATAGAGACAATTTTGACATTTGGAGTCGTAAAATATGGTATGTATTAAAAGAGTAAAATGCTCTTGAAGGTATTAACCATGCCTTATGTCTACCAGAAGAGGGAAATACTGCACAACACAGAAGAGACCTTGAAGCTTATAAGGCTTGGAAAAAGGTTGATTCCATTGTACGTGGAATCATTATAAGTTCTATGGTTGATGACCTCATACATGAGTGTGAGGAATTTACTACTGCCAATGCCAACTGGGCACACTTGCAAGGAACATATGGGGGTACTTCAATCACCCGCGTCATACAACTGACTATCAAGTTTGACAATTACAAGAAGCGTCATGATCATAACATAAAACAACATCTTAGGGTGATGTCTAATATGATAGCTCAGTTTAAAAGTGTTGGTTATGTTTTCTTAGATGAGCAGCAGGTTCAGCCAGTGATCCGATCTCTTCCCAACAGTTGGAAACACATAAAGGTTAACTTAACCCACGATGACAACATCAAAACATTTTCTGATGTTGCCCGTCATGTTGAACTTGAATATAAGTAGTTTGGTGCTGCTAAAGCTACTTCAAATGCCTTTATGACAAAATCAAGTGGTAAGAACTCTTCAAGATTCAATCATAAGAAAAAGTGAAAAAAGAATGAGAAGGACCTTCCGAGAAAAAAACAAGCCAAATTCTAAGAAGGGAAAAGGGTTTTTAAGAAGAAAGACAAGAGCAGGATGAAGTGCTACAACTGCCAAGTTCTAGGACATTTTGCTCGTGAATGTCCTGAGGAGAAAAAGGTAGGATTTCTAAACGCATCTGTAAGTGCTACATATGTATCTAGCACTGCTTTATTAACTGAATCGTATCCTATATGGATTGTAGACTCATAAGCCACCAACCATGTAAGTCGAGATCGAGAAGCGTTTGTGGAGTTCCGTAGAGTTTCACATGTATCAATGTGATCTATGTAGGAAATAATGCAAGACTTTAAGTCAAAGGGATTGGCACTTGCAAAGTAGATTTGTGTGGAGGCCGGTCTTTAATGTCGCATGACGTCCTATATGCTCCGGAAATTCGTGTCTGTTCTTCTAGATGTTGGTTTTCATTTGTTTTTTAGTCTTAATTTTGTAAGAATTACTCTAGATAATATTTTTTTTATGGTTTTGGACATTGTTATGATCGCTTTATTATTTTGGATTGTAATCCTTCAACTTATGACTATTATGTTGATCGTTGTATAATATCATGTTATTCAAGTAATAATGATGTTGATATACTTACATGGCATGCTAGATTGGGTCACATAGAGCAAGACCAAATGAATAGATTGACAAAAAAGGACATCTAGGTTCTTTCTCCAAAATTTAAATGCCAACTTGTGAACATTGTCTTACCGAAAAGATTACACGAAAACCATTTGGGAAGGCTAAAAGAGCCAAATTTCCATTGAAATTAATCCATTCTGATATCTGTGGTCCAATGAATGTGAGGGCAAGGACTGGTGCTTCATATTTCATTACATTTATTAAAGATTTCACGCGCTTTGGTTATGTCTATTTGATATCTCATAAATCAGAAGCACTTGAATGTTTTAAAAGATATATGAATGAAGTTGAGAATCAATTAGACAAAAGAATAAAGGCATTACGAACCGATAAAGGTCGTGAATATTTGTCAAATCAGTTTGAAGAACTATGTATTGAAAAAGACATTTTCAGACAATTGACTACTCCTTATACACCTCAACAAAATGGTGTAGCGAAAAGAAGGAATAGAACATTGTTGGATATGACAAGGTCCATGATAGAGCAGACAAATTTACCATTCTCTTTCTGGGGAGATGCATTATTAACTGTGACCTACATATTGAACAAAGTGTCTTCTATATCAATATCTTCTACTCCTTATGAACTATGGACTGGTACTAAACCAAATTTTAGTGATCTACGACCTTGGGGTTGTACTGCATATATTAAAGATCATTTTGGTAAGTTTGGAAAACTAAGTCCAAAAGAAAAGAAATGTATCTTAATAAGATACTCAGAACACTCCAAAGGATATGTGTTCATTGATGAATTGAAACATGGAAGTACTACTAAAATTAAATCACGAGATGTCACATTCCTGGAAAATGATTTCTCAGAAAGGGGTGAAATAAAGGGAAATGAGCCTCTATACGAAATGCTGAATTCAGATGATCAAATAATACCGTTGGACATGCTTGATAATTCAATAGAACAAGAAATGATTCTTGGTCCAAGTGGGAGCTGTGAATCCCAAAATCCTATTAAGGAATCTAAACTTTAATTACGTAAAAGTACCAGAAAAGGAGTGCCTAAATGATCTTATGAGATTGAGGATTATGTTTTCCTGGTATCTCCCACAAAATTGGATGAACCTAATTCTGTGATTGAGGCTTTATCAAGTTCTGAGAAAGATGAATGGATAAAAGCGATAAAAGAAGAATTAAAGTCCATGAAAACCAATAAAGTCTGAGATCTAGTTGACCTTCCTTGTGGACGTAAAGCTATTGGGAATAAGTGGATTCTCAAAGTTAAGCGCAAATCAGATGGGCCAATAGAAAGGCACAAAGCACGATTGGTGGCAAAAGGTTTTACTCAAGAAGCTGGAATAGATTATGAGGAAACTTTTTCATCAGTTGTGAAATTTACCTCAAATCGATTACTTTTAGCTATAGTTGCACGTTTAGATTTAGAATTACATCAAATGGACGTGAAGACCTCTTTTCTCAATGGAGAACTAAATGAGAAAATCTACATGGAACAACCTATAGGTTTTGTTGTTAAAGGCCAAGAAAAGAAGGTTTGTAAATTAAACAGATCAATATATGGCCTTAAGCAGTCTTCAAGAAAGTGGTACCTAAGATTTCATAAGGAAGTGATTTTATCTGATTTCACCATGATCGATGAAGACCATTGCATCTATGTGAAAAGTCCAATGAAATGTTTGTGATTCTTTCACTTTACGTGGATGATATTTTATTAGCTAAAAATAATTTGAAGTATGTAAAAGTTGTTAATTCATGGCTTCCAAAGTCATTTGACATGAAAGATATGGGTGAAGAAGACTATATATTTGGTGTTAAAATCCAAAGAGACCGTTCCAAGAAAATTTTAAGTCTATCTCAAGAAACATACATAATAAAAATTTTGGAACATTTTCGAATGAATAGTTGTAAATCCATGGTTACTCCTATAGCAAGATGTGAAACTTTAAGCCTTGAAATGTGTCCAAAGACCAAAAAAGAAAAAAAAGACATGTCTCGATTACCATATTCCAAGTGCAGGGAGTTTGAAATACGCTATGATGTGTACTCGTCTAGACATTTGTTATGTCATAGGTCTGGTTAGCAGGTATCAATCCAATCTTGGAAGAGATCATTGGAAAGCAGTAAAGGAAATTTTTTGATACGTGAAGGGAACTATTGATTATTCACGATGCTATAGTCAATCCGATTTATCCATAAGAGGTTATACAGATATTGATTGGGCAGGTGACCGGTATGATAGAAAATCAACTTTCGGTTATGCCTTCTTGATAAATGGTGGTGCAATTTCATGGAAAAGCAAGAAACAAACTTGCACAGCCCTGTCGACTATGGAATCCGAATTTGTGGCTTGTGCATCTGCAGTACAAGAAATTGTTTGGTTAAAGAGATTCTTTGAGCATTTGAACATCGCAAAAAATTCTAAGGGTCCCATGATTTTATATTGTGACAGTCAATCGGCTATCGCATATATAAAGGATCCTAAATATCACAGCAAGACCAAGAATATTAATATTAAGTATAACTTTGTAAGAGGCATAGTAGCAAGTGGAGAAATAAATTTACAATACATTCCTATACGAGAAATGATAGCTGATCTCTTTACTAAGGTGATATCTAGAGACTTGTTTGAGAAACATTTTATGGCTCAAGGATTACGTAGGATATGATTATGTTATGTATTGTAAGATGATTTGATTGTAATTATTATCAATATAAGAATCTTGTATTTAAGTTCAATCTAATATGCATGTAAAAATGTATTTTATTAATATAGTGTGTCGAACAATTTGCGAGATTGGCTCTCTCACGCAATTGACTCTTATGTCGAGGAACATGAAGAAAAAAGTTCCACCATAAGATAATGACTTATTTTGTAAAGCCATGTGTGAGTTTCTCTAAGAATATGGATTTGAGGATTATTAAAGAAAGAAACTCAGGTTAGACATTTAGAGGTGTCTAGACCTATATTGTACGATGTTGAATGACTAAAAGAATGATACACACATACCAATATAAGGTGATAACATTGTAGCGCGTGTTTCATACCACGTGTGCTTAGCGACCAATGGGTTAATGGAAGAATGAATCCCTACTTCTTCACTGTGTGAGACCCTCAAAGTTATTTTAAATTTTCATTGAAATACCCTTAGACCTTTAATTATTTCTTAAAGTTTCGGTTGGTGTTGCTACTTTATCATATTACTAATTGCCATGAGAGATTCGACAATGCGGTGCATGTCTAAGAAAGCAGTTGATTGGAACAGATAGATTTGAGTAGAAAGAAAAGACAATTAAAATGAATATTTTAACTTGTTTACACAAGCCGGCTATTACAATAACCATATAAGAGTCAAGTGTAATTGTGTCTATAAAGTTAATCATGAACTCGAGTTCACCTCTTTAAGAGGATGAAGGGTCGGATAAGTAACTACTAAAGTAGTGAATGATGTCTGGGGTATTGTGAGTATTAATATCCTCATATTAGTAGAGAATTCTTTCCACATGTGATTGGATTCCTAAGTATAGCTTGTAAAATCTTATAGGTAAAGTTCGTAATGCTCATAGGTCGCACAAACTATTTGTCGTATAAATTTGTGATTTGTTGATGTCTTACAGGCTCAGGTCATGTCCACCATGTGTGAAGTGAGAGATGTTGGATTATGGGTCATGAGTCACTCATGTGGACTGACCCGACCCGACTCATTTCTTAGTCAGAAAAATAAGATTAAGATATAATCTTAATTCAAAAGAAAAGGGGGGAACGGTTATAACTGTTCCTGCCCCAAAGAACCCCTATATGATCTTTTCTTTTTCTGACAAGTGAAGATACACATACAAAAACAAACAAAGAGAAATAGATTGGGTCAAAAGAAAAAGGAACCAAAATTAATGACAAATACCAAAACGAAGGCATACAGTTTGTGATTCGAGCTTTGTTTTCAAGTGATTCAAAGCAAACTTGGGCAGATCCTTTCGAAAGCAAAACTGATTTCTGCTGCAAATTAAAGGTACACTATTTTGCTCCGAATTTTACTATAAGCTCCAATACGCCCAAAACCCATGTTCTAATAATTCATCACCCCGTTATGTTTTATTTCTTTCAAGGAAGAATTCCACCACCTAATGGTACGTGTGGAAAATATTGTAGAGTGCTTAGAGAAAAATAAGGTTAGTATTGTGAAAGAAATTTATTTGTTGAAGAAAGTTTTCAAGTTATTGAGAGTTTGTTCGAGTCATACAACATTGTCATTCAGCTATTGTATTATGAAGAAAACAAGTCAGGAGAATTACTATAAGATTATGTGAAGATTTTGATGCAATGGACTTATATCTCCTTAAGAAGAGCGAGATGCGGAGATCAGAAGAATGGAATCTCTCCATCCATAATTGAAATTTTGGTTTAGAGATTTGAAAATTAGGAGTTAATTTTCTGTTGGAGAGTTCTTTCCCTTTTAATAGAGCTTATACGTGTTGCCAATTTTTAAATTAATAAGGCTAGTGAACTCTAAAGCCAAATAGTTGGACCATAAAACAAAATATTAACTTCCATTGACCCCAATGTGATCTTGATTTTGGTATCAAGATTATTGAAATATTGTTGTATCTGTTTATTTGATCGGGTTGATTCACCTGTTTTATCTCACTGTACATTCATTTATTGCAGTACAAAGTTTGGATCAACCTTGATTTCAGCCGCCTCAACATGTTGATTTCAGTCCAAATTTAGAAAATCTTTATATATTATTTTGTTCTTTTTATACACCCTAGGTAAATATTTAGTATATATTTCTACCTTATTTAGGAGTGTATCCTACTTATTTTGGAATGTATCTCTGCATTATTTTATACCTTATTTAAACATTATTTTGTACTTTATTTAGACTTCTACTTTATTCAATCATTCACATTATTCAAGTCATTCAAATCAATTCAGTTCATTCGGTATACATTGGATTATTCAATATAGTTCTACCATTAGTTACAAAGAATTAGCTGAATTAGAACCAGCTAGTTCCTCAAGCGCTAGCCCTTTTCAACAAACAAATCCCAATCCGCAGCCAATAGATTACAGTACCGGCAATGTACCTAGAAGACCTGCAATTAGGGTAAACCCGGACACAGAAATCAAAGGAGATTATATAAAACCAGCAGGAAAAAGAATGCCTTATGCCTTTAACTAATTTGGATTGAGTTTTAAGATTTATAGGATTTTCTCTTAGACTACGTCAAATCTTTTGATTTTGAATCTTTGTTGGAACCGTAAATTTGAGGCGAAAAATAAAAAAAATATGTGGATAATTACATATTTGATAGTCCAAAGACTTGTCGCTTTCATTTTCTAACATCAGACATTAAATTTAACAAAAAAAAAAAAGATAAAATCCAGCAATTATTCGCTTTACATCTCATGACAATTTTTCTTTCTAAGTAGGTTTTATTCGCTCCGAAAATTAATTTTTATTGTTAATTTTGGATTAATGAGGTGTAAGTTCATCAATTTACTTGTGATGTTGATTATTGATATTTCTTTGTTTTTATTATGATTGTAGTTTTTTCGTGGCAACGCTGTGTTTGTGTGGTTGCATGATATTCCAATTAACCGGTAGCGTTTTCGTTGTCGAAATAAATTTGTGCAAATATTATATGTTTATTGTTTTGTACCATTGAGGTGTGTCTTACTGACAAATATGTTAAATATGTGCCGACATTTTAATTAGTGGTACAAAATTAATGTTGAAATATGTCATAATAAAAGCAAAAAAAAATTGATATTATAGTGAATGTCTATAAAAAATATAGATAAGATCTATCAACATCTAATAATATCTATCAACATCTAGTTGATATCTATCAGAATTTGAAGTATTGTCTTTTATTCAGAAACTAGGAGTATTTTCCCGTATAAATAGAGTGATCTTGTACATTGTATCCTCAATCTTATGATCTCTCATACACAAGAGAAATAAAGAAGTCTACATCTTCTCTCTCTATTTATTCTTCTTATTTTTACTTTTATATTTCATAACACGTTATCAGCACGAGAGTCTCTAATTTTTTAAGTTTAGGAAATGGTATGCTTGAATTTAGGCCAAGGTATCATGTTGAGTTCTGCCAAAGTAGTTTTTTTTTGGCATAATACATAAATATGACCCTAAATTTGACACTAAATTATAATTTTGACCTTAAACTTTGACAGTGCACAAATATGACCTTTAACTATTCAAAACTGCACAACATGACCTTCGATCCCACGTGGCAAAACTCGTGTTCAACAAGCAAAATTGGGTGCGTTCAACTTAAAATCTAAGGGCATAATACATAAATATGATCCTAAATTTGATACCAAATTTATAACTTTGACCTTAAACTTTGACAGTGCATAAATATGACCTTTAACTATTCAAAACTGCACAAATATGACCTTTCACTATTATTTTGTCATTATTTTCGGCTCAAAGATGATATGGCATCTAATTTCTTTTGTCATAGCGGGAAAAGAGAAATATTGAAGATTTATTAATTAGGTGGGTCAACCTCATACGAAAAAATTGCGCGGGTATATATATATATATATATATATATATATATATATATATATATATATATATATATATATATATATATATATATATATATTATAAAGCAAAGGGTGAATTTATGTTATATAATATATCTAAATATAATTTATTTAAATATTAAATTAAAGATGAAACTATACTAATAATAAAAAAACTATAGGTTTAATAAAACGTTATTAAATTAATGTTATTAAGGATAGTAGTAGTAGTATATTAAATTAATGTTATTAAAATATTAGTATTAAATTAAAGTTATCAAAACGTTATTATATTAATGCAGGGGCGGACCTACGTGGTTGTCATGGGGTTCACCCGAACCCCCTCGGTAAAAAGATTACGTTGTATATATAAGGTAGAAAATCTATATTTATGTACGCATATTAATGTTGAACCACATGAAACAAGGCACTTAGATAGCCCAGTGGTGTTATTTGTTCTTCTTGGGCGCTTCCTTCAGCCTACTGCGCGGATTCGATCCCTGCTAGTGGCTATTTTTTTTTAATAAAAAAAAGTTAGGTGTGCTGCTATAGAAATAAATAAATAAATAAATAAATAAATAAATAATAATAATAATAATAATAATAATAATAATAATAATAATAATAAATACCAACTCTTTTGTAAGTAATTACACTCTCTCCCACTTTTTAATACACATGACATAGCCGACATATACATAGCATTTTGTGTATATGTTGGAATTTTTGTAATATGTTTAGGGAGTTGAGATTTTTTGTAATATTGAAAACATAAGTTGTGTATTCGTGTAATTTTTAGTAATAATAATAATTTTAAAAAAAATGACGCCGTTTTAACATAAAAAGCAAAATTTTAATAGTGCACAAATATGACCTTTAACTATTCAAAACTGCACAAATATGACCTCCCTCCAAGTCAGCCCTTTTAACGACGTGGCATCGTGTGATTGGATGAGCTTTTCACGTAGGCGCGAGTGAAACTCACGCATGGGGATTGCAAAATCGGAGGTCATATTTCTTCAGATTTTGAATAGTTAAAGGTCTTATTTGTGCACTATCAAAGTTTAAGGTCAAAGTTATAATTTGATGTCAAGTTTAGGATCATATTTATGCATTATGCCTTTTTTTTCACATTCAGGTAACTTAATTGCCTATGTTACATGTCAAGGACCTAAATACTCCAGTATAATGAATTGCATAAAACTCACTTGCAGCCGCTATATGTATTTAAATTTGTTAATCATGAAAAAATATTATTGAATATCACGATAAGGAATTATTCTCCTATTTAAATTTGATCATCGAACATATTACTGTACACTTCAAGCTCTTTTCTATAATATGTTTTGGTTCCAAAAATCGACAAAAGCATAGAATCAATATTCTTTGGATAAATAAGATTTAGTTTGCCTAATCTTGAGGTTCAGATTTGATCAAGGATACAGGTAAAGTATATTATATTTTATGCTTTTATTATATTCCAAATATATAAAGTTCCTTATGGTACTAAGTTAATTCAAGTTGTCTTTAGTATATCATACAGGCAGTGGCGGCGGAGAAGGTTCAGAAGTGGTTCAACATTTACTATATATCCATAAAAATTAATGTTTCTTTTATGAAAAGTTGTTAACTTGTCCTATTAAATATGCTCCATTCTTGAAGTGAATGTGGTAGCAATATATGATATACTTTGAAAGATATGTATGCCTCGATGTGCTCCTGAAGTAGCAATATCATGAAAGAGGTTATAAGCTATCAGAATTTGAAAGGCTTAAGGAACGATTATATTTCATTCTTGGGGAATGAGAAGCTTATTAATGCAAACGTGTACTTGATTGTGATGGTATCACAACTCACCTCCGAATGAGGTAGAATAACTGAGAAGAGTTATTTTGAAATCTAAAGTAGTAAATCTGAATTTTTTTCATGTAATAGTAAATTTGAAATTTACTAAAGAAAAAAAAAATACATGTCATGGTAAACTTGGAATTTAATACTATAAATAAGTTCATAAGTTGACATGGACAATTATGACATCTCGAAGATGTGCATATTGAGTATTAGACATGTATTGAAGAAATAAAAGATTCTTCAAGAATTGTTTATGTCGCTTGTTCTCATGATAAGTTGGTTGGATCAAATAATATTGGGATTGGATCCCTCAAATCTGAAAAGTTAAAAGGTGAAGATGGGCCCGTTCACCAGTCATGTGATCTATTAAGATGCATCGATATAAGATGATAACTTATACGTTTATTGTCAACCTGCAGTTTGACATTCATAAAGTTGCTTGCTCAGTAAAATTGAGTTAAGAGCATAACTTTCAGATTGTGAAATCAAGATAATTCATCTTGATGATGATAGTTTGGCATTGAATGCCTTCGATAAATAGCTAAACCATTGCTAATGAGAACAAAGCTTTATATGTTGGTCTGAAATATGATATGTTGCATAAAATAGAACTTGTATGCATTATACCAATAAATTATGATTATTTCTTCCCTCTCAATTGGTTCAAGGTTTGGAACCAACTATTCCATCTAATAATTTTGATGTGTGATATACGTTTAATAAATATATCATGATGCACAAAGATGGATTCCTCAAAAAAGGATGGAGGATGAATGTTAGTGTTCCTAACATAAGGAGGAGATTATAAGCAGCTAAGAAATATGTGAGGAATCATCATCAGATCCTTATTCGAAAAATAATTCAAGTCAAATGCTAAAGCATCTCATATTTAAGCTGCAAGTGCTACTATTTTGTATCTCTAAAGGACAAAGTCTATGCATGCGTGAAGCGTGATAGACCAATCAATTCCAAATGAAATAATCCTTAAAAATGGTAAGGAACAAATAATCATAATAAGAAGGCAATGTGTTTTTGATGCGCCCATGACATAATACTTCATGAAACCTTATGAGAGGTTCAGGTACCTAAAAATAATGAAGTGATGAGATCTCAAAACGTCATGTCTCACTGTGAACCGATACGAAATGATATATCATTAATAAATTTGATACAATATTGGCGCAATATTGTAAAATATTACGAGGATATGAATTCTACATTTATTTAAGCATGCTGACGTAGAAACATTTATCAAGTGACATGAAAGGATGCATCTTAGTAAGTGTAAAACTTATTTGATTTGCAGTCAAGACACTTGAAGATGTCACATATGAAATGTTGAATATTGCCACTTGACAAATTTATATGAAACTTTCTAAGGACTCAAAATGTTTGAAGCATATAAAAGTTTTTGAGAAACTTATTTAGAATCCTTATATTTGTATAAACTTATAGCTTGAAAATTATTGAAACTCTTGGAGAGTTTTCAAAAGCAATGATTATTTGCTAAAATGAGAAATATGAAGTATCATATCTTAGTGCATTTGATGCACAAGTCTAATGTATCTTGCAAATACTACAAGGCTTGATATAAACTTTTCAGTCAATTTGTTAACAAGATATAGTTCTGTTTCTATTAGGAGATATCAAAATGGGATCAAACACATGATCTTATTTTATTTTAAGAATTACAGTCTCTATCTTGTTAATTATGCTGATGCTGGATATTTATTTAACCAGCATAAATCTTGATCTCAAACACACAATTTGTTCATATGTGGGGATACTATCATATTTTGGAGATATACAAAGCAGTCTAGCGTAGCCACTTCATCGAATCATGCTGAGATAATAGTTATTCATGAAGCGAACCTAGAATGTATGTGGTTGAGGTCCATGATACATCTCATTTGATAAAAATGTGATTTGAAATGTGACAATGTACCCACAATTTTATACAGAGATAATACAACACGCATAGCACATCTTAATGGAGCATTCATAAAAGGAGATAGAATGAAGCACACTTCATCAAAGCTTTTCTACATACATGAGCTCCAAAAGAATGATGATATTAACGTGCATCTAATTCGTTCAAGTAACAATGTGGCTGACTTATTCATCAAGTCTCTTTCAATTGCAACTTTCAAAAAGATGGTGCACAAGATCGGGATGCAAAGATTCAAGGATGTTATCATTAGATGGAGTTAATAGGCGTTGTACTCTTTTTTTCTTATAAGGTTTTGTCCCACAGGATTTTTCTTGTAAGGCTTTTTATGAGGCAGCCTATATGCGCATTATTAGAGATGTGTACACTTTTTCCTTCACTAGAATTTTTTTTTCTACTGGTTTTTTTCTAGTAATGTTTTAACTAGGCACATTATCCATCAATTAGACATTCAAGGGGGTGTGTTATAAATGTATTTACATTATAGTGAATGTCTATAAAAAGCTAATATCTATCAAGATCTAATAAGATCTATCAAGATCTAGTTGATATCTATCAGGATTTGAAGTGTCTGTCTTTTATTCAGAAACTAGAGTATTTTCCCCTATAAATAAAGGGAGTTTGTATATTGTCTCCTCAATCTTATGATCTCTCATCCTCAAGAGAAATAAAGAAGTCTCCCATCTTCTTTCTCTATTTATTCTTCTTATTTATAGTAAAAATCATTAGACATTGCGAACTATATAAAATGATGAAAGATGATAAGAAAGAGACTTCCTTAGCGAGCGCGTAAATCAAATGAAGTTGAATTAAATAGAGCTAATAAGGAAAATGTTAGTAGACTTCTTTCCAGAAGATGAAAATTCATCTTTACTTTAGATTGCGATGCTCATACTCTGCATTATTTTTATTAAACTTTGAATTGTTTATTATTTATAACAACAAAAAAGTAATAAACATTTAGTTTATATCTATGCTTGGCCAACAATTTTTTGTTATATACCTTAGACTCCAGAACAAATACTTAGTAACAAAGTTTAGCTAATAGATACAGATCCAATTATCTTAGGCTAAACAAAAGTTTGAGCCCATTGAATTGGTTTTCAACTTCAATTTACCCTGAATTGATTCCTAGTTGTTTCTTAAAAGAAAAATTACACTGACAACGATTTTTTTATGAATTTTCCTTTCCATTCTCACTAAAGTTGAATTTCTTAGTGAAAATGATATTAGGTAGTTATTTTTGTGAAGTATAGTTGCTTCAACTCGTAGAAATCAAATTTGTGCAAGTGAAATTTCAGATCATGTTTTGAAATTCACATTTTATAAGTAAAACTTTAATGGTGTGTGTCCTAGAGTTCAAACTTATGCAAGTGAAATATGGAGTTTGAAAATTGTACCAATCTGAAATGCGCATGTGTATCAGTTTACAGTATTAATTGCTCTTTAAATTTTGCTTTCTTCTTTCAATATTCACCTCCGGACATGTCAAAGTTGTAGTTTTTCACATTTAAGGAACTATATATGATTTTGTTTATCCTCGAAACTGTTGAGGTGCGGTAAAATATGTTACAGTATAAAATGCCCCAATATAAATTTTTAAGGCATCTTTCTACTTTATTTTTTCTCTATTTCTCACATTCCTCCGTCTTGTTAATGTTTACAAATAGCTTTTAATTCTTTTAGTTTATTTCTACAACAAGGTACTCTCACATAGATGTGGAAGACATGCAACTTATACTAATGATTTGTTAGATAAATCACTTGAAATGTATATTTGGCTGATTCATCGCTTATTCGATGTTTCTATCTTAATTTATCATGTAAATAAAATGAACATATCTAACTTGTAAAACTTAGTTCCTTGACAAATATCATTAAACAGTTAACGTGTAAAAAATTTATCTTCTCAATATAGTATATTTATGTTTTGCACCTTGTGATACATACTCGAAATACAACTTTTATTTGATACAGGTTGGGCCAGTAGTGACACGAGTTATACTTCTTTAAATATAAAGGGTCAAAACTACCGCTCTACTTTCATAAATTGGCTAACTTTAACTTTCATCATACTATGTTGTCAGATATAATTCTGTTGTTAAAAGAAATTTCAGGAAATTACATAAGATGACTCCAATAATAGGTGGTTTTGTATTTTTGACCCCAAATAAAAATTCCCTAAGTAAATAGCCTTCAGTAGTTTACTACCATATAAAAAGTACTCTTTTGCCCCTGATCGCACCTCTTTACTCTATAACGCCTCACTCATCTCTCCACCAGACTTCTCTCTTTCGTGATTCTCTCTCTTTTATTGCTCTCTTTCAAATCTTCAATTCTAGCGATATATAGAAAAAGATAGACAAACTTATGGTAATTTCTTCATCTTTAAGATATTGTAATTTGTGGTTTTGTATATTTTTGGTAATTTTACTTAAACAAAAGTTTTAGGGTTTGTAATTAATTCTAAATTGAAGTCATTGTTGGGTTTGAAAATGGGAGAATCCCTTACCTATATAGCGTTCTACAAAAATGGTTTGTACAATTAGCTTTCCTGATGCTGTTTTTGCAATCTTCATATTTCTTTGATCGAGTCTTGCCTCTAAGGCACGAATCAAAGATGATTTCATAAATTAATATGTATGATTTTGTGATAATTATTGCCTCTTGGGGTTGTATTTTGTTCTTTGAAATTTTTGAAGCTACGTTTTGCCTCTTAGGCACGTGTTATAGAGTATCTTGTAATTTAATACAGAATGAGTTATTGACAGCTTTTGCCTAGGGGGGAGTATTTTAGTTTTTTGACTTTCTTCGATCAAAGCCTTGCCTCTAAGGCAATATTCATGTTTTGCCTATTAGTTGATTTTGTGACCTCCCAATCTTATCAAGCTTGACGTAGGACAGCAAACATTGAAGATTGAAAATAATTAGTATTTTAACAAGTTTATTTTATAGTGCATATCATGTTCAAAATAATTTGCCAAATTGTACTTATCAACTAGCTAGTAGATTTGTTCAAAATGTGCATATCATATTTTTATTTTTTCCTATTTTATCTACCTATTCCATTCGATTTTCCTTTTTATGGAGTTACTTGTTGATCACATGAATGGTAGCTTCACCTTCTCTTTGTATAGCTATCATTGTATCTTCGTAATAATAGTTGCTATTGATTTTAACTACCACATTCTGGACCTGCTGTAACACAAACCCGCCCATTAGCAACGGTAACTCAATATTTCTTTTTAAAAAGCTATAGTTTCTCTACATATTGTCTTCCCATGAAAAAAGTGTAATAGAAACTCTTAAGCTTTGGACTTAAATCGTCTTACATTGTACAAGATTTTAAATTAAAATTTTTTTGATAATTCAATTATTTGTAAATGTCCAGAGTGTTCTTGTTAGTATATATGTATTTTAAAAATCAAAAGTTGTTCTGTACTTTTTCTTGTGTAGACATGTGTTGCTACTAATGAAGAAATAGAACATCCCTCAGTGGATGTTGCTTTTAATTCTTGAGGACTTTTGTCTTCTAGCTTAATTGACATCATTATTGATGTAATTTTCTACTAAATTTAATTTATCATTTACATAATTTTTACATCAATGTCTATCAGTACTAAATAAATGAAACTTCACTTTTTATATATATTTTATCGAGAAAGGATTCTCCATCACCCCCTCTTCCTTTAAATATATTCATTGAGAGATAATTCTTGACTCTAGGATAAGAGTTATAGAGCATCTGTCAAATCATTACATACCAAAGTAGTGTCAACTATTATTCATAGGGTATTTATTCCTTTGTGGGCTAAGTCTTGCCTCTAGGGCAAGAGTTAATGAGCATCTATTTAATTAATAGACAATGCGGCAGGGCCAATTCTTGCCATGACGCATAATTTGTTCCTATGGGAGCTAAGTCCTTGCCTCTACATCAAGATTTATAAATCATCATCTAACTTATTCATGTTATATACAAGTGATGAATATTTTCAAGATATCAACATAAAGAAAAAAATCTTCAAAATTTAGAGATTGTGTGTAACTTGTATCTCAATTATAGTAAATCATGCAAACCTATATACAAAAAAGTCATATATGATATAATAAAGTTTTCAAAACATTATCATTTCTTTTTCAAGCTTGAAATAGTAATCTCCAAGTCTCAAATTTTCAATAATTTATTAAATTAATACAGACTAAGCCAGTGTTAACTCTTGTCCGTGGTACATAACTTCTTCTTTTGAAGGATAAAAGTCTTGTCTCTAGGGTAAGAGTTATAGATAATCTGTCAATTCATTACAGACTAAGCTAGTGTCAACACTTTCCCATGGGGTATAACTTGTTCTTTTGAATTTCTTAAAGTCTTGACTCTAAGAAAACAATTATAGATCATTTGTCAAATTATCACAGCCTAAGTTAGTGTCAACTCTTACCAATTAGATATAATTTTTTTTTTTTTTTTGGGGGGGGGGGGGGGGGGGTCTGAAAGTCTTACCTCTTACAAAAGAGTTATAGATTATCTACCAAATCGTTAAAAATTAATAAAATGTCAACTCTTGTCCATGGACTTGTTCCTTTGGTGTCTAAGTCTTACCTCCAGGACAAGAGTTATAGATCATCTGCCAAATCATTATAGACTAAGCTAGTGTCAACTCTTGTCCATTGAACATAACTTGTTCTTTTGGGGTCTAAAAGTCTTGTCTCTTGTGAAATAGTTATAGATCATCTACCAACTTATTAAAGACTAATACAGTATCAACTCTTGCCCATAGAGCATACTTGTTCCTTTGGTGTCTAAGTCTTACCTCTAGTTCAAGAGTTATAGATCATTTATCAAATTATTATAGACTAAGGTAATGTCAACTCTTGCCCACAGGGCATAACTTATTCTTTTGGGGTCTAAAAGTCTTGCCTCTTGATCAAGAGTTATAGATCATCTATCAAATCATTACACACTAAGGCAGTGTTCACCCTTACCCATGAAGCATAACTTGTTCCTTGGAGGCTAAGTTTTGCCTTTGGGACAAGAGTTATAGAGCATCTGTCAAATAGTACAGACCAAGGTAGTGTCAACTATTGCCCATAGGTCATAACTTTTTCCTTTGCCTAATTCTTGCCTCTAGGACAAGAGTAATTGAGCATCTATCAAATCAATACAAACTAAGGTAGTGCCACCTCTTACCCATAGGGCATAACTTGTATTGTCTATGCAAAAAATTATTGCTACTTTACTATGATATTTTTATCCGGTGGTGAACTCTCTGTCACTCTCTTTTTCTTCATAAAGTGATGTTACCTTACCAAACACTGATACCATATTTTCTGTAAAAGGTTAATTTTTATCTTGAGAAGGACATTGACAAATCTGAAAGTGACACTTTGCGAATAAAAATGATGGATGAGCTGCCACAGCAAACTCAATGGTATCTTCTTCCATTCATTTTTTAAATTTTCATTTCACTTTTTTTTTATGCTTTTCATATATTCGTGCAATATATTTTCTTTTTTTTACAGTGATTGTGGAGCATTTGTTTGTGCCTTTGCTGAATATTTCATTCATGGTAGAGATATTTCAAAAGAGATTGACATTGATTATATTCGCATGAGGTAAGGAGCTCAGTTATGAAATTATGAAATGAGAAAACTACAACCTGGTATAAAGAGCAACACTACAAAAAAAGTTAGCAAATATTTGAAAAGGAAAAGAGGAAGAGGGCACATAAAGAGAAGTAGTTTGTTTTGTTTTTATTGAAAATCACTTCACATCAAGGGATTTTGATGGACTTAGCTATTTTTATACAATTATGTAAAGTTCAAACAGTCTTTTAAAATTGAATTTCTTGATACGATAATGTAAAGTATACAATGTAGAATAATTGCTTATTCATTTGTTGGTTACCTTATATATTTATATTTAATTAATTAAAAATTATTTTTTGCTTCTCCTTGTGCCAAGTCTTGTCCCTGAGCAAGATTTATTGAGTATCTACTAATTTAGTAGACAATGTTGATGGGTTCAAAATCGAAAGCGCGTCATGCGGAAGCTATTAATTTCAAACTAAGAGACAATAAATCAGACGATAAAGAAAAACTAAACTAAAAACATAATATTATTGATAGCTTTGGTCAAGAGACCTACATATTGAAAATTTAATATCGAAAAATATTAAACCTATTGGGAACCAAATGGGAGAAATCTCCCCCTAAACAAAAATTCTTTAAAGACTACATTATGGATGCTATTGTATTTTTGATATGAGAAGGGAGGTCTTCTATTTATAGATGTCCAAAATCTTTCCTCCAAGAAAGAGGTTAGCCAAATATGAAAAAAATTTAAAACTCAAATTTTGGTAAGAAAATCGAGGCAAAAATCCTAACAAATGTGACAGGACAATTCTTGTCCATGAGGTATAACTGTCTTATCATTACTTATGTACAACAACTACATAATTATTTTGATCATTGTGAACTTTTCAATCAAATGTGTATCTTCGACTAAGTGGCATAAAATAAAAAACAGTTTAGATTTTGTAATCTAAGGTCATCTACTCTTCCTCAGTAGTTGGTTTTCCACTTTTATTGGTTTAGTTAGATGCTTGATTTGTTGATTGGTATCATATTTTTTTTATACTTGCAATTCAATACTTTACCATGCTTTTCTTTTGGTAATTTTTAATCTTTATTGTTTTTGTTCTTGGGTTTTACTATTTAAATTTTTTGTCTAGAAGATTGATTCACATATGGTTGTAAGATTGTAATATTCTTGTAAACATATTTTGTATGAAAGGAGAAGAATGTTCTTTGAAAAATTGTGAGTTGAACCGCTATAATGCTTCCCTCTAAATCAAAATTGAAAAATTTATAGAAAGGATAGAATCATGCAATCTGCCAGATGTTTCTCAAGATGGTACCAATATTGATACTCTTTATTGTTATTGTTGTGGGTTTTTATATTTCTTTCATTTTTCATTTGCTTCTGAGTTATTCAGAAAGTTTTATGAGTTGATAAATTAAGATATCTTTACCGCGCATTGTCTATAGCAGAAATTTTTTGTCATAGCACAGTACCATTAACATTTAGCTTTTAGTTAGTTGAAACTTTAAAAGACTAACTAATTCATCCAATTTTCATCCTTAAGTTTCCTTCAAGGAAACATTGAATTGATTAAGCGTTCTCATCTTTACAGTTAAGTTAATAGCCTCTAAGGCAAGAGTTATAGATTATCAATCAAATAATTAAAGATTAAGGTGCTGTCAATTCTTTTCCACGGTTCATGTTATTCCTTCATGGTCTAAGTCTTGTCTCTAGGGCAAGAGTTATAGGTCATATGCCAAATTATTATAGACTAAGCTAGTGTCAGCTCTTACTCATGGGGCATAACTTGTTCCTTTGGGGTCTAAAAGTATTGTTCCTTTGATGTCTAAGTCTTGCTTCTAAGAAAAGAGTTATAGATCATCTGTCAAATTATTACAGACTGAGCTAGTGTCAACTCTTTCCCATAGGCATAACTTGTTTCTTTGGGGTCTAAAAGTCTTGTCTCCTGGGCAAGAGTTATAGATCATCTACCAAATCATTACGGACTAAGCTAGTGTCAACTCTTGTTCATGGGGCATAACTTGTTATTTTGGAATCTAAAAGTCTTGCCTCTTGAAAAAAAAATTATAGATCATCTACCAAATCATTACAGACTAAGCTAGTGTCAACTTTTTCCCATGGGGCATAACCTGTTTGTTTGATGGATTAATTTTTGCCTCTAGGGCTAGAGTTTTAGATCATCTACCAAATCATTATAGATTAAGCTAGTGTCAATTCTTGCCTATGTGGCATAACTTATTTCTTTGGAGGGCTAAGTCTTGCCTCTAGGGCAAGATTTATAGATTATCTGGCAAATCATTACAAAGTAAGCTAGTGTCAATTCTTGTCCATGGAGCATAACTTGTTCTGCATCTTGTCTTTAAGGAAAATTTTAAAGTATATCCCATGGGATTATTTATATCACTTCTCTTGGACTGCGGTCCTTCTTCGAAAGTTGTTAATATAAAATATTTTTACACATCAATATATATAAAATTTCAACATGTAATAACTTTCATAAACAATCAATAAGAAGGCAAGAGTTAAATACTTCATCACAAGTTAAAACTTAGAATCAATAAGAAGATATTTGTGCAACTTATTTTGTTGAAACTCACAAGTAATTGTTACTAACTAAAATAGGGGATCGAAGAATCTCATTACAATTGCTACTTTAATCCAAGTTCTTGAATAAAAACTAAAACTAATTATGTTTTTTTATTCTTCTTTATGTATCTTCTTGAATATGGATGGATGACTGGAGTATTGTGACGATTTGATCTGTTGTGTCCAATTCTTTTGCATCTTCAATATCTGAAATTGTTTCTTGAAGATTCTGTCCTACAAGGATATTTGGTTGTTTTTCTTCTTTTGAGCAGAACCTTCACATCTGGAGGATTTGTGATTAGATCATTTATACTATTTGGAACAATCCATGATATTGTGCTTCCGATTGATAGAATTTCTCCTTGGTACATTTGTATCCAAGATTGTCTTAAGAATCAATGAGAACAATAGCTAGACTTGTTCATATTTCTGTTGTCTATCGCTGCAATTACATGGATGCATGGTATCTCATCTCTTTGAAATACCAGCATTATCAAGTCCTATTATTCAAGTCTACAATATATTTAACTATTTCTTCTCTTATAATAAATTTTGTTGCATCAATAGGGTCTACCTGTAAATAAAATAATAAATAAATGACAATTGATATTTGTTGAAAGCTTGAAAGCTATGCCCATGAAAGCTCAAGAATAAAAATAAACTGCAATGAAATTACAGATATGAACACATAAATTTTCAGTGACTTAGAGTAACAGAGACTAATTAACAGTTTAGTTTCACTTCCAGCAACAACAATTGTACAGTGATTCTGAGGCGAATAGTAAAATGTGATCTTAAAATAACCTAGCAACAGAAGAACACACTAATTTAAAAATAAAATTTATATTTTATGTGGATAAATAAATAGTTCAAACAATGAATAGTTCTTCTCCGGAAATATTTAAAGATAGAAATGTGTCTTTGTAAGACAAAAAGTTTCTGCAAAAATTACTTATTTTCAATTTCAAGGCAACTTGAATCTTTTTAGTTACCTCCCCTTCCGCTCAACATGTGATGTCATAAAATGGTTTTTGCGCATTCATTTTTCATAAAATAAACTTTGTAACTTGTTCTGAATGTAATCAATCAGGTCATTATTGACATTTACCTTGCTTTTCTCAATACTGCATGTCATGGACTCTACTTTGTTTGTCGTGAGCGTATTCTACCTTCTATTGGTTAAAATGAACGTGCCCATCTTTCTGGTTGTTCTTCTTTCAAGTAGTCCGTAGCAACTTTATCAATTGTTTCTATCTCATCTATGAAACTAGCAAATTCTTTGTGTTTATATGTTGTTGCTGCATTGTAGAAGAGTGACAAAACTATATCTGAGAAGTATCTTTTTTTCTTCATGTGGTAAATGCATATCCCGTATTGAGTATCTTTTTTTGTCCATGTGATAAATGCATATCCCATGTTGACACTCTGGATAGACATTTGCTATTTGCAATGGCCAGTAGCGATCTGATAGATAGATAGTTGTTCATGTACCCCAAATGTATTTTTTAACTTATTGAAGAACCAATTATAGGACTTATTATTTTCTGAGTCTGTAATTTCAAAAGACAAAAAAAAATATTGTTGTTTTCGTCCTTTTAACACTACTATCATGAGAATACCATGATATTTTGACTTCAAAAACATTGTGTCTATTATTATTACTGACCTACAGTTGGTTCATCCAGCAATTGAAGCACCATAAGCAAAAAACACATACTGAAACCTATGTTGAGAATGTTAGTGACATGTTGCATTTGATGTTTATGATCAGTATGACATTATTCTAAACTAAGTCTTGCTTATGAGACAAGAGTTGCGTATATTTTATCAAGCTATGCACTATAAAAGAATAATTTTGAGCTTTAATTTTAAGACATGTGCAAGTTCTAATAATGTATTTTAGTTTTTTAACAGGTCTTGCCCATAAGGCAAGAAATGCATATATTTTAATAATCTAAGCACTACAATTAAAGAATAACCTTTTGCCTTTTGGGCAAAACTTTTCAGTTTTAACAATGCAGCATGTGCACCTAATAAAAAATGAAACAATAAAAACTAATTAACAATTCAGTTTACGACATATATTTTCAACAAATAATTATTTTATACATTTAGTGATTATGAGGATGGAAATTAAGATATGTGCTTAAGCAACACATCAATTTGCTGCAAATTAGATCCCAATTTTGTTAACACAAAATCAGCTATAATTCATCCAAGCAACCCAAAAAAATAAGGACACAATGAGATCAGCTAGAGAATTTCGATGATGAAGGTGTTACCTTGTTATGTGCGATTGAGAATTTTGTCACTCTTACATGGCTGACTGAAAAAAAAAACTTGTGGTTGCTTTGTTTTGGATTGCTTTGCTTTCAAAAACAAAGACTAGGAAAAAGTGAATTGGTCAGGAGAAATTTTATCCGAAAATATGTCAGTTAATAGCTGAAGATTATTTTAATTGAGCTTTTTATTTGGGGTTAAAATTTAAAAATCACCTTATTTTGAGTTTATTCCTATGGTTTTCCCCAAAAAATCATTTATATCCTTTATTTAACAAAAAAAAAAAAATCAACGTAATTGATCAACAACAATATACTCAGTATATTTTCATAAGGTAGGGATCAACCTAATTGATTCATTTTTTAAAAAGAATGAGATATGTACCTTCCGCCCTAATCATGTAACACCCTGCACATTTAGGGACATTCAATTGAATTAGAATTTGATAAAATATAGTTTTACTTCTTAAATTTCTTGATAAGTATAAAATGTTATTTAGAAAATATTAGTGCATGTCTTGATTTTAGAATATATATATATATATATGTGTGTGTGTGTGGTGGTGGGGGGGGGGGGGGGGGGGGGGGTTTAATAACATTTTAATAATAAAGAATAATTAAATAGAATAATGGCAAAAAAATATACATAGTAAATATACATTGTAATTTCGTGTCAACAAAAAGTACATTACATTTTTATAGCTCAAAATCAGAATTTGGCCATGAAATAAAAAGTAATTCTTTTTATACGTTTGTATATTGTATGGTATATTGTTGTATATATAATATAATCTTTTTATTATCTTACATAGTATTTTATACACAATTATTTAATAATATACATAATTATATAAATATATACATATGTATCTAAAATATTTAAACAATGTATCTACATTATATAAGTGTGTATAAAACGAAGAGAAATAGGAAAACCATCAAAATAAAAAGATTCTATTGTATACACAACAATATATGATACTATATACAAATGTAAACAAAAAACAGACTTCGTTATTTTTCACGAATCCAAGCACCAAACTCATTCAAAAACACTTAAAACTACATTAAATCATCCAAAACTTATAATTTAGACGCCTCAGTACATAATCGATCTTTTGCAATCATACCGACTCGAAACAAATTTTATTTATGAAAATTTAATTTTTAAATTTTAAAACTTGGAGCTTCAATAATGGTTATACATCCGAAAAATTTGTGCTACAGCTGTCAAATTATAATTTAAATTTGTTATATGCTTGATCTACTAATTTTATAGATTTGTATTCCCTTAGATGTTTATTAGTTGTAGCAATAATGAATAACAATGAAACATTTCAAGAATTATGCATTAAATAAGCATTAATCTATATTGTAAAGTAATATTTTGAAATATAAAATTGGACCACTTTTTGTAATGTAATATACGGTGAGCTATATTTATAATATAACATTGTTGGATACACTTTTATGTAAAGGTTATATCGTCAAATTTATTCATTTAGTAGGTAGCTTATATGTTTATGGGATACTTTTAGTGGTAGTAATGTGGACAAATGTGGACTATTTATTTCATAACATATATTTGTATTCTTTGTGGACATAATTAGGGGCACTAAGTGATTTATTTTCAATCGCCATCTCACAGTTTATACATACATATATTACTTTCTTGCTTTGACATTTTTCTCGTTTTTGAAATATAATGATTAGAAAATCTTTCATCTTAAAACTTCTCGGCATCATATACGTTATATATGTAAATATATGTACCTCTTCATGAATCAGAAGTTCTATTTTTTTTTTTTAAAGCTATCTTTCATATATGTTTTGGTAGTTTCAAGGCTTTTCTTTCGTATGAATGTCAAATCAAAATAAATCTTAAGTGTTGGCCAAATAAAGTGAGTAGGCGGAGCTCATGGTAACTTCGGAAAGCAAACAATACGGTATGTAAAGGCTATTCCTTTCTTTTTTGATCGAGTTTCTTAAAATATGTAATTCTTAAGTCTAGTGTAAGTCTCTAAATTGTTATTAGTGCTACTCATGTTAAAAATTTATACTCGGTGATGTCGATTCCATGTCAAGTGGGGGAGTTAAGCAACATTGTTAACATTACTTTTAGGGTATGTGTTATTAATGCTAGCGGTACAAATTATTGTCATATAAACTTAGCTAATAAATATCTAGTATGATATTATTCTACATGAATTGAATATTAGCAAGATTTCAAGTGACTTCACATATCTTAATTATATTTTCAAAGCATGTATTAGACTATTGGAATCTTAGTATAAATAAGCATGATCAATTTTTAGTACATAGACAGTTAGAATACTTTTAGATTAAAGAGGTTTTGAACCAATTCTCAAAACTACAGTTTGGGAGCAGTACTCCGCACCAAGTTGGAGAAGGGCCTCATTTTCATCAGTAGTCTCAAAACTACGTGTCAATGTAAGTTTATTTAGCTCTCCTAGTTGGACATTAGTTTAGTGAAAGTCCTCTTGATGGGGTTTATACATCAGACCCACATTAGCTCAAGTGATTTATGTTGATTAATAGACTCTCCTATAAATTCACACTCAGTTTATTTGTACATGATCCTTAATTTGATTTTACTTGCATTATATTATGACTTTTCAGAATATCTTTGTATATTAGTATTTATAAATATTGTTACATGGCCATTGTACTACAGTTTAGTTCTAGTACATTATATATCAGTTTTTTTAGCATGCTCAGTTTATTTTTATAGATTGCACATCTCACATGCTTGGTACATTCAAATTATTGATCACATACTTTTTTTTGCATTGTATCATCTTATGATATAGATTCGAGCATTCAGTCTCAGCATCACAGTTGGCACATTCCAATACTACTTCAGCAGCTACTAGTTGTGAGTCCTCATCATTTGAAGACAGAAATTCATTATTATTTTTTCTCAGTGTTACTATTTTTAGTATTTAGTATTAGCAGAAAAATTGTCCCAACAGCTCGCCAGTACTAGAGGTTTTTCAGACATAAAGTCAGACTTATCAGCTTTTCAGTTATTTCAGTTTTAGTATTTCTTTTCACACTTAGTTTGATTTTAGAGATTATTCAGATTATTTCAGACGTCATGTCTAAATTATTTTAGCCTTCACTCAGTCTTCATTATTTCAAAATATTTAGTATTTGGCCATGCCATGGGTTAACTTGGGGTCGATCACTTGTGACTCTAAGCACCGTGTTACGTCCAGGATGTAGTCTTAAATCGTGACACTATGAATCCTCTAAATTAACAAGTATAAACTACACCCAACCATTCATCACTTAATCATCAAACAAGAGTAGTCTAATGTTATTTCAATTACAATGTAACACTTCATGATAAGCAATGAGAACTTGAACGACTATGCATATGCAACAATGCAATCATGACTATCACATTCTCATCTCAATTTGTACATACATATTAAAAGGACTTATTTTCCCAATAGTCATGACCTACAAGGGAGCATCTTTATTTATATACTATACTAGTGTGATATTCGATCCTCCAAATATCAATCTATAAGCAACATGTACTAGCGCGAAACCCAACCCATCGAGCATCATAATATATGAATATCTCAATCAATATCAACAAAAATATGATGAAGTACACCAACTATGCAATTACATTATTTATCTAGATACTTGGTCAAATTTAAGATTCATCATTTCAAAGGTCAATTCTTAATTATTCAACTCATGATTAAGCATGAAATTCAAAATCTATAAGTACAATTCAAACCATAACTTACACCCCTTTTCAAGACACTATCCTAACTCTTGTCATGACTGATGAATTATACTCCCCTACGCTGATCCTCATTAGTATTCAACTAACACCTTACTCCCAATTTATTTTAATACTCGATCTCTTTTAACTCTTAAAACCCAATCTTCTAATTATATAAATACATGAATATATGTGTACTTTCACGTATTTATCACTCATCTCTAACTATCAGATAATTTAGTCCTCAACTTTCAACTTGTTCCAATACTGCAATGTGGTCAATCTTTTTTTAAGTTACAAATTTTTATTTATTCTATTATCATGAACACAACCATATATTTTCATATAGTTTAACATAGAGATCATCTCAATAGATAACAACCAACACTGAATTCATATCATCAATCTTATCCATACAAGATTAGTTTATCTTTACTTAATTATTCATATTTTATCCAGTCAAATGGTATATCCGCAGGTCTTGGCATGATTCCTCTCATCAATCTATTTCATGAATATGTCTTCTAACCATAATCTACTACTCAATAAAACCTAGTCTACCTAATTATCTTGAATTTGACATGAAAGGTGATTAATATATTCAATCATCGTTAGTTTGGTGATATAGATTGAATTATTTGGACCAATCTGGCTTATTTGATGTAAAATTATAATATTTGAATAATTTGGATTGTTTTCTCACTGCCGCTTTGATTTAGCATCAGTCGATGATGTTGCTTAGTATACATGGATATTATTCATGCTCGTTAATTTTTTGCATCTTATGTGCAGGTAGCAAGCCTAGTATCTTTGGATGTTGATTCAGTATCTATGTTTGAGGCTTCTCTCCTGAATCCTAAGATAGTTGTTTGTCTGATCAACCGACTGATGGATCCGTCTATCTCTTATTTTCTATTTTGTTTTTGAGATTGTTGACATAATGAGGATGTATCAAATTCTTTAGAAGCTTGTACTATTAACACCAAATTTTGGAGAGTTGTATCTATTTTCATTCTTTCTTTATGATGAAAGGGGAAGTTTTTTGACTTATCGTGTTTTAGTTATTCGATTTCATTTAGTTACTTTCTATGTTGTATAGTTGAATCAGATTGGCTTACCTATCAAGTTGGGTGAAATAAGTGTCATCATTATTCTAAATTTTGAATCGTGGTACTAAGATGGGATATAAAGAAAATATTAAGGCAAAATGTGATAGTATAGTGTGAGAAACTTATGTATTTATAGAACGAGAATTGTAGAGATTTAAGGAGATTTTGATTTCATTCAACAAGTTACTTTAATGCATTTCATTTCCTTGGAATGCAAAAACAAAAGAATAAGAATATAATCAAATTTCATTTATATAGCAATTTATAGTTGTGGATAAAACAAAAATTATGTTTGAAACTCCTACTTTATAGTGTTTTTCTTAATTCAAAGCCCAAAAAATCAAATTGTAAAATTAATACAAATATGGAAAAATATATATAAAAGGAAAAAAATAATTTAATAAAAGTTATATGTTATTATTAATTCTCTCAAGTTTGAAATTTGAATTAACATAAGATATTTGAGTTTCATTAATCCAAAATTAATCAATAAGGACCTAAAATGTAAAATTCATATATTGTGTATATCCTTCTCACTCATTATGATTCGGGCTGCATTTTTTTTTTTAACATTTAGACGTCTGAATCTGAATGCACGTCTGAATGATTCAGATGTTGTCTCTAAATCTGAAAATTGAATTATTAAAACTGTTTGTTTTTCAATATCTGAATGTGAAAAAAAAATATTATTTGTATATATAATAAAATAAAAAATACAATTCAAATAAAAAACTAATTATATATCAGAAAAGTATGTAATTTAATACAACAAAATTATATTATTTGATTAAAAAAAATATTTATGTTTGTTAGTGATAGTGGAGATGGTTTATAATGGTGGTTGTGGTGACAATGATTGATGTTAGTGATTAATAATATTAGTGGTGATAGTTGTGATGGTTGGTATTATAGTGATGTTATGATGGTGGCAGTTGATAGTGGTGGTGGTGGTTATGATGTGACGTTGCTTAATGTTAGTAGTTGGAGGTGTTGATTGTGATGGCTGAAAAATGAATGCATGATGGTTGACGATGTGTTGGTGCTAGTTGAAGAAATTGTTAGTTGTGATAGTAGAGATGGTTGTTAGTAGAGATAAATTATAGCGATGATAGTGATTGAAGTGATGGTAGAGGTAGCGTTACTAGTGGCAATGGTGGTAGTAGTTGATGATGGTGGTGCTGTTGACAGTGGTGGTGACGGTAAATATATTTAGAATAATAGAGATAGTAGGTGTGGTAGCAGTTGACAATAGTGGTTGGTAGTAATATTTGTTGTTGATGATGGTTGTGATGGTGGAGATGGTTGGTGGTGGTGGGTGGTGGTTGACAATGATGGTGGTGGCTGATGATTATTATGAATAGAGTGGCGGTGAATATTATCCAACACCAGAATACCTCTTCAGACCTGTTAAGACTTGATTCTAGATGTGAATGATTAAGACCTATTCAAACCTATTAAGAGCTAAAATCTTAATAAAAAACAAATGCACTTAATGGTCTGAAGTCTGAACCATTCAGATTCAGACCTCCATTAAGTGCAAACAAATGAGCCCTTGGTGATGTCCCGCCCTAAGATTAATCTTAAACTAGATGTAAAACACACATAACTAATTCATCGATTCATCATCTAAATGAAGTAGGATATTTTTCCTTAATAATCATCTTACTCAAACTCTACATTCAATGCAAAACCTCAAGTGTCATCCTTCTTTTTAACTAGTAATAATGAGGAAGAAAATAGAGAGTGATTAGGCTAAATGATTCTATTATTAACTATGTCATTTACTTGATTTTCTTTCTCATGCTTCTGAAATTAATTGTACCTATAAGACATGATACTACTGGTGATGCTTTCTTTTTAAAGGAACTTAGATGGTCATGATTTCTTCTAGAAGCTAAGCTAGACTTTTAGGCTCTGCAAATACATCACGAACATCAGCATCCACCCCCTGAATTACTTCAAGTATATTCTCTTCTATAGGAAGTTCTATAACACTATCCTAGATGGCTTGCTACTTTTGTTATAAACTATTTTACCTTTTGGGCTGACATACTCTAGTTCTCCTTGACTATAGATACTCCTGAATTTCAATATCTTTTTCTTATGAATTATCTAGACTTTATATTCAATTAATTCCAGCAATATAGGATCATATCTCTTCATTCAATAACCATCCAATATCATGTCATTGCCACCTATATATTCAATTAATTCCAGCAATATAGGATTATATCTCTTCATTCAATAACCATCCAACATCATGTCATTGCCACCTAAAATGGCCAACATAACTAAGTCTTCAAATTCAATGCCATGTATCCTCTACTTAAATTTAGGATTGAAATACAGACTGATTATATGATTTTCATCGACCAAAATATCTCTCATAGGCATAAACTCATTGGTTGTGCATCCTATTTTATTAGCAGTATCAATATCCAGAAAGTTACGGACACGTCCCCAATCCAACAAGATGGCTATGTGTTTTTTTGGACTCTCTCCTCAGCCTAATAACATTTGGCACCTCTATTCCTGATAGTGCATTTAAGCTGATAGCTTTATCCATAGTTTCAACCATCTGCATGTCAACAGTTTCCTCTATTTTAACTCATCATTCACCTGTTCTTTTAAACCTTGATCAAAAGAAGCAGGCATAACAATCAAGTGTTTGAATTTACACTGGCGGTCAAAGTGAGATTTTTCCTGACACTTGTAACATAACTCATGTGCCCTTTTATATTCAATCAATTTATTGCTTTTGGCTTCCAGTGATAAGTACCAACACCTCTAGGAGCTTTAGGATTAATTTAGTTGTTTCTGATGATCTAAACTCTATAGTCCATTAATTCCTATCCTTTTTACTTAGAATCATGAGTATGTTCTCCTGATGCCTAGCATTATCCATAGCCCAACTCCTTCTCTGAGCATTCTTAGAGTTTGTCTTATCTCGTCTTTAAGCCCTTCTACAAAGAACTTTAAAGAAACCCCTTCTGCAATGGTTGGATTCTCAAAACTTTCAAGGTAGTCATCAAATGCCTTTCTTCTCAATTTTTTAATTCCGTAATTACATTGATTTTATCATTGTTGGATCCTTCAAATCTCTGGCATATCTCTTTAGTGAATTCATTTTATCTAATTGTACTATGTGCCAATATGATTAGAGAAAAATCAAGATTTCATAACTGCAATCTTCAAATTCTGATATGAGTTGAGAATGTGATTAACTAGAATTGTCTATTTGCCTTCTTCAATCAAGTCCATGGATCAGTGCCTTGAAAATTAAAAAACTCAAATCTGAAATGATGATTCAACTAGAGTTGTCGAATTCACCATGTTCACTTCTTAATGATCAGTTGCCTAAAATCTCTAGATAATTGCAATCTCTTGGTGTGCTTCCAAGGATTCCATCTTGAGCTAGCCGAAATAAATTACTCCATCAGGGTGTCTAACTTCTTGTTCAATTCATTCATCCTCGAGTCATTGGCCTCAATGTAATTCTGTAATTGGCTATCCAGTTTCTTAGCTAAAGTCTTCAGTTGCTTTAAATTGTGCTTCTATTATTATCATTTTGTCGAAAATGAGCTCTAATAACAACTGTTATTATCTGAAAATGAAAGGAATAATGTTGTAATTGAGAAATGAAGTGTGAATTGATTTTCAATTTTATTAATTCAACTTAATGATTACAATTGAGCTAGCAATACAACTCTGTAGCTTGAGCGTCAGCCATGGAGAACTAGGGTAAGAAAATGAAGGATGGGATACTAGAAGGAAGAGGGCAAACTGATCCTTTCCCTCTCCTCCCCCCCCCCCCCCCCCCCAACCCGGTGCACCCCTCCCCCCGAAGGTTGTTATAGTAAGTTGAATTATTCTCGACCATCAGATCTAATAATTGTCACTAGCTTTAATCGTGACCTTTGATCTAATCAACTAATGAACTCTTTATGTTTGTGACACATGTCCTTCCTTTTAGCTCCTAATGACTTCCCATTGTAGTCGCCTTCTTCATATGGCAAGCGCTACCCGTCGCTTGCACTACATTGTCTGACGATAACCTTGCCTGACCGCTTCCGCTCTGACTGAGCTGACCGTCGCACCTGACTTCTATATCCCATTATCCATAGATCTCCTTCCTTATCGTTGCCGGTCTAAGCAGAAGGTTGCTAAGTCAGATGTCTGGTGAACATTGCTCGTGCTAGTGCCCCTTATCTCTTCGATCAAGACAAATACCTTTCCCAAGTCTCATTCGCAATACTTGCTTACACCAAGATCGCTCTAGCATTATTAGGCTATTTGAATGCTCAACATCATGTATCGTAGGGTGGTTACACTTCCACACGTCTTTGGCTAAATAATCAGATCCTCTACCTATACCAATCCATAATATTTTCATATTTAGAGCCTAAGAGTTGACTATATCATCAATCACCCTAGTAGTATGTACTACACATCTTATAGTCGGACAAAAAAAAAGATTCACATATTTTCTTAATGAAGAGCTTGCTTTGATGGCTATCATTGATTGCTTACTTGATTAGAACGCTTGGTATCACAATTACATCTTTTGTGTTCTCACTACCACTTACACAAGGGCTACTATTGCTACTGGAGCTTTTTGGTAGAGCAGAAACATATACACTTGGTAAATGCCCTAAAATCCGTGAACGAGATCATGCCGACACCGTACCGCTGAAGAGGGAAATTGTATCGCATATATCATCAGTGATTATCCAACATCACAAAATGCTTTTATTCCATTGAAAAAAAAGTGCAGGGTTTAACATTTAGGGTTTTTATTTCCATGTCCCAACTCTCCAAAGCTTATTTTATAGCTACACAAATGCTAATGACATGTCTCAAAAGTAAAGTACAGTGGAGTAATAAAATTAACCGAGTGGCGGTAAAACCTTGGATCTGCATCAAAAGTGACGATTAAATGAAGTACGAGAAGAATAAAGTGATGAAAGCCCCAAATCGGACACCAATCGCACAAATCATAAACTTCAAATTTACGTACTAGCTACTACTGTGAATTGAATGTTACCACAGCAAAGAGTCGTGCACAGGAGTTCTGTTCACAGCCTGAGGGAATCTATGGGAAATTCTTCTTCTGATGACAAATCCCAAGCCTACTCTTTAAGCTGTACCTTCAATAAGGCTTTACATGTATGATCTATAATCGCCATAGGATCGCTGTATAAATTGCACTAGCATTAAACCCTTCCACCATGCCAAAAAGTTCCTGGAACCTCCACAATAAATTTGGAAGCAATGCTTTGGGAGATCATCATAGAAGCCTTACATAAGCGCTAAATGATGAGTTTCTATAACAGAAGCTCATTATAGAAACTTATCCAGTTTAGCTTCCAAATCCTGCAATGAAATCATTTTGACAAAGTCTTGTCTATCCTCAGGTGTATATTCTTTTTTCAGAAGGGATAGCACTTGCACGTGTGCTTCCAATATATTAGTCCTGCACAAATATAAAAAAGGATTTGGAGGCTGTGAATCCTTTTAAATGATTGGAAGTACAAAATATAGAATTTGCAACAATACAAATGACGTTTTCACCTTAACCCACATAATCCAAATAAATAAATGTGTGTTGTTTGTATATTTCCTTCATAATTAGGTCACTCGTGTAGAAAGCCATCGTCATCAGTTAAATTTTCTGGCACGCCACCTATGCATAGGCTGTAGCTTATTGTGACTATATAAATACATAGAGGAGGGAAACTGGGACAAACATTTCAACAAGTTGGCTCTCATTAGGGAAGACATTTCAGCAACAAGATTATGCTGGGAATGAACACAGATATGAGAACTTGTAACTCTACTTTTAGATATTTGAATTGTTTTTAGCCGAATCCCTGCACCCATATCCATAAGTGGATCAATACCCCTGAAGCTTAAAATTCAAATCAAGAAGATCTGACCTCTAGATCAGACACCCGCACCCAAGTTCGAGCAACTTAAGCTCGTAGGAGGTATTGTTACAAAGTTTGTGAAATCAAATGATCAGCTTTTACATATTTTCATCTAGTCCCTCCCTGGTCCTTGTACTAGTTATATTTGTAACAAGCTCGGTATGTAATGTCTTACATGTAAAAGGATTGTAATGTAAGGGCTCATTGTCTTAATGTAGTTTACACAATAGAATAATATTTTCCTGTGCCTTTACTTCTCACAAGTGTAAGGAATTAAAAGATAAACAAGTTTTATTACGATATAACTGCATAAAAGATCTTACTTAATGGGTTTGAAAAGTATTGCACGTGTCGATGAATTCTGCAGATAGAGCCTCATTTTTGCCAATACCCTAGGCAAATCTTCATCTATTGCTGTGCTGGCCTGTGCCAAATAAATGGATCAGCATGTAAATCGAAAGAAAGGGAAACATTGATTGAATAATAAAAGATCAGCAGCCATGATGTATGTTTATTAAAAACCAGTAAATTGATTGGTTTGGTTATTTTGATTCATTCAGCCATTTGTGTAAAACAAAATCAAAGTTGCACAAAGGTTTTTTTGTTTAATTCAACAAAAGATAAGCTTATCTATCTGTTTACCTTCTGAAGAAGCTCCACAATCTTTTCTGGTGAAGCAAAAGCATGATCCTTGAGTGGCTTTGCAATCCCAGACTCCACTTTTTGATTTTGATTACCAGATAATGCAACTTTAACAGCCGTAACCTTTTAGACATTTCATACAAATAGTTAAAACCTTAAAAAGAAGATTCATAAGGAAATGAACAAATCTACAAGGTCATAAAAACATCAGATCTTGACTCTACAAATTTGGCTCATGGCCGCATTCAAACCTCTGATTATAAGTACCATTACTGTTTCCCATGTCCCTCAGTAATACGTCTCAGGTCATATACCAATGAAATTGATTCACAATAGAGATAGTGAGGGGCCATCATGATAACGATCCTAATCAGAAACTGGAATCAAAATGCGGAAAATTGAAACAAACAAAAGGATATGTGGCATTATCAAAATTCGATCGAATTTGTGAGCAACAAAGGGCTCTATACCTTCACCTCTCAATTGAATCCAATCAAAAAACAATAAATTCGATCCCAATCAAAGACGAGAAAACCAAATTGAATCCACAAACAAGGAAACTCGATGATTGATTAAGCTAGAAGAAGTCAACACGGGCAATTTAGAGAATCCACCTTAAACACTCGATGTACGATTATCAACTACGAACTACACTAATGCTAGGTTTCACCTAGAGAATTCTACTACAAGATTCAAAGCTCTCAATTCATCATAAACTACAAAAGAAAATGGCTAAGGCAGCTATCTATAGTTATTGCCTTTACAAAAAAATAGCCTATTACAAAATAGCTCAAAGTGACTGTTTAGGAAATAACCCAAAAGGGCCTTCTTGATTGCCCAAATGACATCTTGATCACCCATGCTGTGTATTTGTTGCTCCATGGCTTCCTCCGGGATCCAAGCTATCATCCATATGTGGAAGCCCCTCCTAATGTGCTCCAAGCTAACCGTGCTCGTATCACATCAACTCCCCAACCCCAACCCCAAACCAAAAAATGCAAAAACAGACAATGTTGAGTGCAGTTGTGCTAATTAAATTACTGATGGTTTTTTGGAAAAAAAGAGGGTTGCATTGTATAAAATCAGCAAAAAGGCTATTGATGCTAGCCATATTTACAGATTCCAAAAAAGCAAAAGTACATCCTATTTCATTTTACAAGGATTTTATGATGTCTAGTAATGAATCAGCACCGTCTAATTAAAAATAGCTGATAGTATTTGAAGCTAGTGACCTAACTTATAGATAACCGGTGGTATTTGTAGCGAGTTAACTAAATTATAGATAACCAGTGGTATTTGTAGCTAGTTACCTAAATTACAGAATTCACGTTGATGTGTTCTTGTGTTATATATAAAATAGTGCTGATTATAAAATTTCAGAAGATCCCTCTTACTTGATTGTTTATGTAAACCCGAAGAGCCTCCTCCTTGTTTTCCCCCTCCAACTAGTCAAGCATCCTTCACATAACCATTGGCTACATTAGCACCATTCTTCTCAAGTTTTCCACATAATAGCTCATAATTTAGGTTTTATAACGTTATTATTAGATATTTGAATTATTTTTACCCTGAATCTTAAAATTTAGATCATGAAGGATCCGACCTCTAGATCTGCACCCGTATCGGACATCCGCACCCAAGTCCGAGCAACTTAGACTCTGTCCACCAAGGCTGTTGAAATCAACTAGTGTTTTGTCTCTGTTGGGATTTGAATCTGAAACTTCATGGTGTTCAACCCACTTCAATAATTTCTCATCCTCTCCAATTCAAACTCTTTGTCAATTCCTTTCCTATTACCCATCAGAGGTAAGACCACCACAGATCCTTCCCTGCTTCCACCCTCCACATTCCCTACCACTCTCACCTACCCCTCCTCCAACAACAGCAGCACTGGACAAAATTCAGATCATATCTAAATTCTAAATCCCGTCACAAAGCCTGTCATGGATCGTCAAAAGGTCCTAGTTTTTCTTCCAGAAAGTAATACGCCTATTTCCTTTTGTTAAAATAAGGATATGCCATCATCAACCACCATAAAACAGGCCCCTTCCCACCTTCCTCATTACAATTCTTACATTGGTCATTTCATGCAAACGATAAACAACTTTAATAAATCCCCCACAAAGCTCTCCAACCTTGTTGACTGGATCTCTACATCACAAGTGTGTCGAAAAATCCACCAAGTTTACAGCGATAGAGTCACCGGCATATCGTGGATCTATACACACATCATGCTCCACCCACCCTTCTAGCTTTAAGAAAACTACCACCTAGCCACCTTCCTCCTTGAAGAAATTTGGCCGCCTGATTATCCTTCGCAAATCCGAGATGTGTAGAGGATTGAGTGTCTTTTGTAGAGAACCATATCTTTTTGTAGGTTCTTTACCTTTTGGTATACCACTTGTATATGGCCGTTTTGGCCTTGTGATTAATGAAACTGTTTACCTAATTTATTAAAAAAACTACAAAGCTACAACTGTTTCAAATCACAGTTATAAAACAAAAAAGGACATAGGTAATATTTCCCAAACTCTGATGTCAAAGCTATAGACAGCTGATAAGAGTCAATATCAAAATTAGATGAGAAAAATATGGCAGTAAATGAATCATATAGAAATGTATGAAAGAAGAAGAAAGTATACAAGGAGACGGCAGCTTTTGAGCACCTAAAAGTCGGTGATAGCTCAATTAATTTTTTATAAATACTAAATAGTGAAAAGTGACACTTTTAACGAATGAGATACATGGGATGGAGAAAATGTTCTTCATTGGGAGAAGATTAGGGGTGGCAATGGTGCGTGCGGGTTTTTTCTAAACCCGCAAATTTTAAAACCACCCCGCATCACCTTTAAACCCGCCCCACACTCATATCCGCGCATACCTGCATCACACCGCCCCACGTTTTTGTTTTTTTCTTATTTGGAAAATTTCTAACTCCACTGAAAACCATGATATTTTCAAACTAGGAAATAATAACAACCAATTTCTAATATATCACTTTTCACTAACAAACTATCAGAAAAGTATCACATGTACAAGTAATGATCAAATATCAAATTTTCATTAAGATGAATAAAGAAATTTAAGAAGTTATAAAATTGTTTATTTGTAGTGTTGTACATGTCGTTTTAAGTATTATAAAATTTTAAGTGAAGAATACATATAATTTTATGTAGATTCACGAAAATAATATTAAGTAGCTTTTTTTTAGTTTAAACCCGCATATACCTGTAACCCGCCCCGCATCATTTAAAAAAAAAACTACTTAACCCACACTCGCTCCGCACCCACATAGTCTAAAATTCGCACCGCCTCACATAGCCTAAAACCCGCACCGCCCCATTGCCATCCCTAGAGAAGATAAGGTACCCCAACAGAAATCGTTAATTATTTAAAGAACAAAGTTGAAAATGTTGAAAGATTGTTCCTACAAATAAAGAAAGATCAAAAGACAAAAATGGAAAACAGAACTAACCTTTGTCACAAAAGAAAGCAATGGTTCCACAACTAACTTAGTCACTGACATAATGAATTCCTCACAAGTAGTTTTCAGGCTTTTCTCCAATTCCTGCATTCAAAGAAGCTTTTTACCATAAATTAAACTTTGAAAAGTTTCTATTCATCATTTATATAGCCATCTAGTTCACCCAGCCCAAATTTTTCCAGAGATAAGGGTTGATAAAGTTGCATCTTTCCATGTAAATGTTGATTTCCTTGTTTCAGAGAAAAGGAAGAGGGCAAGCAGAAGGTGAACTATAAAAGGATGGATAACAAATCATCAAGCATAACTGGACAAAGAGGAGAACGCCAACCGGTTTTACCACCCTTAGCCCTGTACCTAACTTTAAAAACTATGATGACAAAGGAAAAGAAAGGGACATCAGAAATATTAGCAAATAAGTGGTTTTATTTGCCATAGAACTATGATGAAGAAAGTATTTCCTTGGCAGAACAATTGATATAGAATACCAGCCCAAAGCCAATTTTAAGAAACTTATGATCTTGAGAATTCACATATTTGTTGCAATAGATACATCCAGGAATTTCACAGATGGCTATAGTACATATCACAGATAATGTTGATGGAACTCCGATTTGGCATAAATTGATATAATTTATTTGATTTATCAAAAAAAGAACAGTTTATGGAGCTCATGAATAACTAAGAAAAATGACAGGAGAAGAACAAGAAAACCAAATATTAAGAAGAAATAAAACTGTACGGCATACTAGAAACACCCGTCAAGACTGAATTTACCCAACATAAGAAAACTAAGCACTTAAATGTCACTTTCCTCCCATCCCTGGCTGTGTAGAATGGAAGATGAATTCCATGAGAAGCAAGTGTTATTGAAAGTAAAAATTGCAAAATACGTTGAGGTTTAAGTGCAAAGCGCAAATAACGCGTGGGCTTAAATGAAAAAAGCCGCAAAGGGAGAAAAAAACTAATATATACATGTATATGTACATATAAGTATATACATGTATATATATGTATATACATGTGCATATGGATGTGCATGTAGGTGTATATAAACGTGCATATAGATGTATCGTAAAAGAGACAAATATACCCCCGAACTATGATAAATAGTACGTATATACCCTCCGTCATACTTTGGGTACACATATGCCCCTACCGAGAGTGAAATGGTATGTATATGCCCCTCACACTAACGGTAGGGGCATATGTGTACCCAAAGTATGACGGAGGGTATAAATGTACCATTTATTATAGTTCGGGAGTATATTTGTCCCTTTTCCGTTTTGACTTTTTTTATCATAAATAATTAACCCAAACCCACTACTCGACCCAATAAACCCATCGAACCTGATTTCAAACCAACTCGATTCGACCTTTATATTTTGTTCCAAACCCGAACTCCCTCTATTTTTCTCTTAAATGTGAACCCCAATCAAATTGCAGTGATTGGTCACTGCTGCTAGTTTGACTTTACTGGTTGGAGGGAGTGGAGAGTAGGCCAGAGCTAGGAGTGCGGCGATGGTTGGCCAGTGGGGTGTTTCCGATTTGACGGAGAAGATGGCTATGTGGTGTTGACTGGTGGTGTGTAAAATTTCACAGGAAATTGAAACGTGAGGGGTTCAATTTGCTTGGTGTTGTTTTGGGTGTTATGGGTTAATGTTTTTTTTAAAAAAAAAATTAGTAGTAGTGGGTGTTACTGTATTGTGTGTGTATATAGTTATAGGGGTAGGAAAAATGCGTATGTTAGATAGGCGTCTATTCGATTTTAATTGAGACCGAATCGGGGAGTGGGTTTATTGGGTCGGTAGTGGGTTTGGGTTAATTATTTGAGATTAAAAAATTAAAACTAAAAAGGGACAAATATACCCCCAAACTATGATAAATGGTATGTATATACCCCCGCCATACTTTGGGTACATATATACACCTACCGTTAGTGTGAGGGGCATATACGTACCATTTCATTAACGATAGGGGCATATGTGTACCTAAAGTATGATGGAGAGAATATACGTACCATTTATTATAGTTCGGGACTATATTTGTCCCTTTTCTGTAGATGTATATATACATATATATGTTTAGTTCAAGCTTAATAATAATATGCATGAATGACAAATATATGAACAAGGAAATTTTTTAAAAAATTGTGATAAAGTAAAATATCAATTATTTAGTGTTGCCTTTTTAGATTTGCACATGGTGTTCATCGACCTATAGAAGGCATACGACAAAGTTTCAAGGGAGGTTCTTTGGAGATACTTGGAGGTGAGAGGGGTCCCGGTGGCGTACATCAGAGTTATTAAGGACATGTACGATGGAGGAAAGACTCGGGTGAGGACGGCGGGAGAAGACTCGGGGCATTTTCCGATCGAGACAGGGTTGCATCAGGGATCGACTCTTAGCCCCTTTCTGTTTGCATTAGTGATGGACGTGTTGACGCGGAGTTTCAAGGTGAGGTGCCTTGGTATATGTTATTTGCGGATGATGTAGTGCTGATTGATAAGACGCGGGAGGGTGTGAATAAAAGACTGGAGGTTTGGAGGCAAACCCTTGAATCTAAGGGGTTCAGGTTGAGTAGGTCCAAGACAGAATATATGGAATGCAAGTTTAGTGACTCGAGTCAGAAGGACGAAGTGGTGGTGAAGTTGGATTCCCGAGATGTTTGTAAGAGGGATAGTTTTAAGTATCTTGGGTCTATAATTCAGGGGAATGGCAAGATTGATGAAGATATCTCTAAACGTATTGGAGCAAGTTGGATGAAGTAAAAGCTCACCTCAGGAGTGTTGTGTGATAAGAAGGTGCTCCTTAAGCTTAAAGGCAAATTCTGTAAGCAAATTCTACAGAGTGGTAGTCCGGCCGACCATGTTGTATGGAACGGAGTGTTGGCCAGTCAAGAACTCCCACATTCAACGATTGAAGGTGGCGAAAATGAGAATATTGCGTTGGATGTGTGGACGTACTAGAGGGGATAAAGTTAGGAATGAGACTATCAGGGAGAAGATGTGAGTGGCTTCGGTGGAGGACAAGTTGCGAGAAGGAAGGCTGAGATGGTTTGGGCATGTGATGAGGAGGGGCACGGATGCCCCAGTTCGTAGGTGTGAGAGGTTAGCTTTGGATGGCTTTAGAAGGAATAGAGGTAGGCCGAAAAAATACTGGAGGGAGGTGATTAGACATAACATGAAGCAGCTTCAGCTTACTGAGGACATGACCCTAGATAGGAAGGTGTGGAGGTCGCGGATAAGGGTAGAAAGCTAGTGTGTGTGTGGGTTGTAGCAAGATGTTAGGAGAGCTCTTGTGTAGCCGGGTTAGTAAGCATAGGATTGTATCTATTAGTAGGAGACTCTAGTCAGTAGAGTTTGTGTGTGGTGGGTGTTTTTGGTCCGTGGATGTATGTTACTACAAGGTGGGTGTCCTATCTCTTATTTCTTATTTCGAATTACTCATTTCTCTTATTTTGTATTTCTATGATACCTATTTTATTATTGATTATTCCTTATTTATGTTATGTCATTCATCCTGCTTCATGTTTCACTACGACTTTGTGTACTATTCTCTAGCCTGAGCCGAGGGTCTATCAGAAACAACCTCTCTACTTTTTCGGAGATAGTGGTATGGACTGCGTACATTTTACCCTCCCCAGACCTCACTTTGTGGGAATACACTGGGTCTGTTGTTGTTGTTGTTGTTTTTAGACGAGGATCACGGGCAAGGAGAAGAATGCCTCAGAACCTTGTTGACGACACTGCAATGCACATAAAGCGAGGCGAAGACTCAACACTTTTGAGCCTCGCTTCAGGGCTTAAGAGCGCCTTTAAAAACATTAGAAGCTAGTTCCTCGGGAAGGGCATTATGGAAAGATAAATGTTCATCCGGTGAAGTTGCAGGAGGTTATAACAAAGAGAAATGAAAGGAATTTTTGAGCATTTTTCAACTTATCCAAGGAATCCCTTGTACAATACTAAGAATGGAGCATGTCGCCCGTCCATGGAGGCATTATGTTTGGAAGCCCCTCCTTAGCAGCCTCTTCCTCAAAAGGCAGGGTTGAAGGCAAATGGGAAGACCCTTATAAGCATAACAAGTCGCATTTTCAGGGCCTATGGATGCCTTAGGTAAGGTGGGGGATTAGGTGTGAAAAAAATTAATTTCCATAATAAAAGTCTGTTATGGAAGTTGTTATGGAGATACCATGATACTAGAGAGGAACTATGGACGATTACTGGACACATGATATGGGAGAGAACTCTGGACACTTGGGTGTAATTTCTGTGACTTCACAAACTGGAGTATGGAAGCATAGAATTGTATTGCGTACAATAGATCCTTGTGGTCGGGCCCTTCCACAAACCCTGCGCATAGAGGGAGCTTTAGTGTACCGTGGTGCCCTTTTTTTTTTTGGCTTGAATTCCAGAATTTCAGCACATTGAAAGTGGGTGATGGTGGTAGAATCAGGTTTTGGACAGATGTTTGGCTGGGGCAATAGAAGTTGATGAACAAATGCCCTCCATTGTACAGCTTAATCAGTAACAGAAATTGTAAGGTAGCAGAACGTCATACAGTTAAGGAGTGAAGACTTAATTTCAGAAGGAACTTCAATAATTGGGAGGTTGATGAAATTGGTCAGCTTCTACATTTTTTGGAACCTGTGATCCTTGATGGTAACAGGGTGGATTAACAGATTTGGATTGCTAGAAAGGATGGGAAATTTTCAGTAAAGAGTCGTTATAGTTTAATGTGGAGCCAAATAGGCCATTGGAACTTGCATTGCCCTTGGAAAATGTCGTGGAAGTCTTTAGCACCTCTTAAATTTGCCTGCTTTGGTCGGATTGCAACTTAGGAAGCATGCTTTAACTTGGGACATGTTGAAAAGAAGAGGAATTCCTTTGTGCAGCAGATGCTATTGGAGAAGTCCGGGGAATTTGGAAAAAATCTCTTTTGGCATTGCAGCCATATATATCAAATTTGGGATCTTTTTCCGAACATGAGTGGAGTGCATAGGGTAATCTTTTTCAGAACATGAGTGGAGTGTGAGAGAAACATAAGAGAAGAATATTATTGAATTGCTGTATATAAATTATTAAATGAGACCCTATTTATAGACAAACATTAGACTCCTTTTCCGACATTACAATCCTTTTTCAAGTAGCATTCTATATACTATTCCTATTCCTACTCGTATTTTAACTCTCCCCTCAAGCTGGTGCATATAAGTTATATATGTACCGAGCTTGTTACAAATGTAATTAATACGAGGACCAGTGAAGGACTTGGTGAAAATATCTGCAAGCTGATCACTAGATTTTACAAATTTTGTAACAATATCTCTGGAAAGTATCTTCTCTCCCACAAAGTGACAATCAATTTCAATGTGATTAGTCCCCTCATGGAATACCAAATCTGATGCGATATGAAGAGTCGCTTGATTAACTATCTCAACAACTGTTTAATTCAAACTAGCTCACAAACGGCTATCGCCATTACTTGATATTCTGATTCTGCACTAGATCAAGCAACCACACTTTGTTTCTTACTCTTTCAGGACACCAAATTACTTCCTACTAAAACACAATATCCGGATATAGAACGTCTATCGCAAGGTGATCCTATCCAATCAGCATCTATATATCCAACTATCTTCTCATGACCTCAATCCTCGAAGAGTGAACCATTACCTGGAGCTGACTTAATATATCGCACAATGCGAACAACTGCATCCTAATGACTATCACAAGGATAATCCATAAACTGACTTACAACACTCACATGATAGGAAACGTCAGGCCTAGTCATTGAGAGAGAATTCAACTTACCAACTAGATCCTTATATCTTCCAGGATCACAAAGTGGCTCCCCCTGTCCTGTCCATAGGAGTGCCAATAGGTTTACATCCCATCATTTTTGTCGCCTCAAGAATATTTAAGACATACTTGCGTTGCGAAAGAACGATACTTGATCTGGACTGAGCAACTTCAATACCTAAAAGATACTTCAATCAGCCAACCTCTGGAAATGTCGAAAGAGGAGTTGCTTCAAACAAATGACACCATCTTGATCATTGTCGGTAATAACGATATCATCAACATAAACCACCAAATAAATACATAGATTTGGACTAGAACGTCGATAAAACACAGAGTGACCTGCTTCACGACGAATCATGTCAAAGTCAAACTTCTGAATTACTATGTTGAACTTTCCAAAGCAGGCTCGAGAAGATTGTTTTAGAGCATCAAGTGGCCGACGCAATCAGCACACCAGACTAGAATCCCCCCGAACAACAAATCCAGGAGGTTGCTCCATATAAACTTCCTCCTCAAGGTCACCATGGAGAAAAACATTTTTAATATCCAATTAAAAACAAGGTCAGTATCGAAACAATAGCAATGAATAAAAAAAGACAAACAGATGTTATTTTAGCCACGGGAGAGAAAGTATCACTATAATCAAGCCCAAATATTTAAGTGTACCCCCTTGACAACAAGGCGAGCCTTAAGTCGATCAATTTGGCCATCCAAACCAACTTTTACTGCATAAACCCAGCGACAACCAACAGTTGATTTACCTGAAGGGAGAGGAACAAGCTTCCAAGTACCACTCGAATATAAAACAGAAATCTCGTCAATCATAGCCTGTAACCATCCTGGATGAGAATGTGCTTCTTTTATGGACTCGGGGATGGAGACAAAGGAAAAAGATGATATAAAGCCATAATGCGATGATGATAGGCAATGATAACTTAAAAAGGTATAATGAGGGTTAGTATTAGGAGTGGACTGTAAACCTTTTCGAAGTGCAATTGGAGGAAACAAGTCTATAGTAGGTGTAGGGTCAGGTGCAGGACGGGAATCATCCACGTATTATGTTGTACATGGACGACGATGATAAGTCAGGAGTGGTGACACTACATATGAAGTTGTAGAAGGTATTGTAGATTCCTAAAAGTCGATGTAGGTAAAACTGGTGGCACTACGTATGGAGATGTAGAAGTGGCGGTAGGATCCTCAAAAGTCGATATAGATAAGACCTCAAACATGTTAGGATGATCAGGATCAAAAGATGTAAAGTAAGGTTGAGACTCAAAGAATGTGACATCAGCCAACACAAGGTAGCCGACATAAGGTACCGACGAAGATCAGGTGAGTAGCAACGATATCCCTTTTGCACTAAAGAATAACCAGGGACATAAAGAGCGGAATTTAAAGTGACAAAGGATAAGGGAGTAGCTTGTCCAACTCTTTTTGCTTTGATTTGGTTACCATTGGCTAAAGTGACGATTGGAAGATATTGTGAATAAACAATATTTGATAGAAGTGATTTACTACAAGAAATATAATAGAAGCGCCAGAGTTCACAACCCATGATCCAAAGGTAGGAGATTGTGCAGTTGAGGCTACTGATAGAGATATCCGCTAACTTGCTCGATACTGAAGATACTGATTATATTCCTTTTCAAATAAATACACCCATTAATTACATGTGGTGTTAGACTGAGCAATATGAGCATTTTTAGGTGGTCAACCATGCAAAGAATAGTATACTCCATGAGTATATCCAAGCCTACTACAATAACTACACTTAGATCAAGAATAGTATAAGTCACGAGTGTGTCCAACCCTTTTACAATAAGTACACCTAGGTCGAGATCTTTCAAAACGACCTCCCCCTCATCGATTCTACATAAATTGTGACGTTTGATTTTTTGATCTCCTCAGTAAGGGTTCAAACCTAATCATAGGACTAAACCGAGCAAAAAAAAATTAAAATATTTTGCCGAAAAGGTTTTGACTACAAAATTCTAATTTCACAATATGATTCGACTTAAAAGCAACAATAAACAATAATGAGGTCTGAAGAAAAGGTCTAAATCAACAAAAAAACAATTGCCAAAAAATCTGACAGTTGGCGACTGAGTTTTCTTTCCCTACATTTCTTACCAATGCTCTAATACCATGTGAGAAATACAAGAGAAGAATAGTATTAAATTGTTGTATCTAAATTATTTCATTGAGCCTATATATAGACAAACATTAGATTCCTTTCCCAATTAGGACACTGACATTATAATCCTTTTCCAAGTAGGATTCTATATATTATTTCTATTCCTACTCACATTTTAACAGAGTGCATGAGTGTAAAAGATTTATTCATATGTTGGCAAATTCAAAAAGTCAGGAAGATCGGAAGAAAATCAGAAAGACTTTGGGTAGGGGTGTGAAAAAATCGATTCAACTGATAAACCGAACCGATAAAAATGTCATTGATTTATTGGTATTGAGTTATTGGGTTAACGATTTTTTTAACGGTTTTGTAAATCTTTTTATTGGGCTATCGATTCAATTTTCGGTTTTAAGATTTTAGTTAATGGTTAAACCGTGAACCCAATAAGATTATATTAAAATTGTACTTTTACTCGCACTTATATAATAGTGGTTTTAGATAGATACATACCTTATTGTCTTTTGTATATTATAGTTGTTGTCTTAGTTCTTTTAATTTGTGTAGACTTTATACATGAAAATAGTGTAGAACAAATGTAAAAGTATAAAAGAAAGTAAAGAAAAATTAAGGGAGTATTTTCTTATCGGTTAAATCGAAAACCGAATAGATAAAGACAAAAAAACGATTAACCAAAAAGCGATAACGAATATCTTATTGGTTCGGTTATCAATTTAGCGTGTTTACAAACCGAAAACCGATAAACCGAACCGATAATGCACAAAATTGAACCGAACTGACCGATGCACACCCCCTAACTATGGGTATGTTTAGTGAGGAAAACATTTTCTAGTATTAATTTTCCCATGTTCTATTGCTCAAAAATTTTGGAAAATGTTCTCTAGGAAAACGAGTTCCTTAAAAATGAGGAAAATGACTTCCCAAGTAGAAGTCAGAAAAAACAAGTTCCATAGGTGACATTTTACACTGATTGTATTCTTCCAACCCTCTAACATACTTCATCTCCCACCCACCCTCATAGCCCTCATCCCAACCACCTCAGACCCCTAGCCCCGACCTCACCTTCCATAGTATTTGTGTAGATTATATACAAATGCTTGTAAGATTAATTTTTTACTTAAATACCGTACACAAAAAAATAAGTAAGAAACTTACTTATTTTCCGGGAAAATTTCTTTCATACCGAACACACACATACCCTCTATGCATCTTTTGGACCATTTGATTGGAAAGAAATAAGTGATGTTTTGAGCTAAGTTGCTCGGACTTGGGTGCGGGTGTCCGATACGGGTATGGATCTAGAAGTCGGATCCTTCACGGTCTCAATTTAAAGATTCAGGGATATGGATACGGCGCGGGGATTCGGCAGAAAAAAATTTAAATATCTAAAAATACAGTTATAAAACATAAATTATGAGAATTATATGAAAAACTTGAGGAGAAAATATTGTTCAAGAAGAAAATCTTGGAAGGAGATAAAAAGAAAAAGTAATAACATAACAATTTCTATATACAAGGTATTCCATTTTCTTCAATATCACCTTAGCTTTTGTTTTGATTACAAAATTTCTTAAATCTGTCTGAACTTTTCCAATCGATTTTGTTTAAAGTACCCAAAATCGGTTGACCAGATCGGGTATGGATCCCACACCCACACCCATGTCATGTCGTCACGGGTGCAGCACCGAAAGTGAAGAGTCCGAGTAACTTAGGTTTTGAGAGTCGAAGAAGTCACCTTGCTTTTTTTAAGGAATAGATGTCTTCAAAATTTGTATTTTGGTGTAAGGGAGATATAGAAGATCACTTAGATCAGCTTATGGAATTTATAGGAGTTTGGGGAATGTAACTGATACAGTTATGTTGTAGCTTGTAAGTTTTGGGTATCCCCTTGGTACTTCCTTTAATGAAACCTTTAACTCATCTTAAAAAAACAAATCCACAAACAATAAGGAAAATATCCCACCCCAAGTAATGGGACAAAAGATGCCCAAAATGTTTTCATAAAGTCATACATGATACTCGCCTGCTGAATTGGAAGAATCAATAGAAGTCTATGCATCATTAAAACAACACCAAAAACACTCAAAACCATGGTTAAGATTTATATAGGGAAAAAAGAACCCATGAAAGTCAATATATGATACTAGCCTGTGAAATAGAAGGATAAATATGTATTATAGGATATCTTATCCCGCTAGTATCATTTATAAGATTAGGTTTTATCTCAACCATGACACGAGCCAATTCCTTTTGCTAAGAAAAAGAATCTGAAGCTTCCAAGAGAACCACATCTTCAATGCTGAACCAATGCTTTGGAGAAGCTCTCAAGCATCATTCCTTTAGCCATATACGTGTAAAGTATTTGGGTAGTTTACACTCGCGAGGTAATATTTTGGGGATTTTAAACTTGAAATGAAAGGGAGGAGCTCAAAATGGAAGTTAGAGCTAAAAGATCAGATATCAAAAAGAACTTAACGAAAGGAGTTAGTTACAAACAGAGTTCCAACAGAGCAAAAATAGGGAGGGAGGGAAGATCACAGTGGTGCTAGAAGTCCAGTAGTCCAGAACAAGGGAGCAAAAGTTTCTGAACATATGACCAATAACAATCTAGCAATTTAAAAAGGGCTTAAATAACACAAAAAAGAAAAAGAGAAAAAGTAAGAAAATGCTCTCAGGCACATCCCCCAAGCTAAACCTTTTCTAACATTTTCAACCAACAAAAGTCAACTCAAAGTGTATAATCAGACAACCTTTGGCTGGAAAAGATGGAAGACAATGTGATCTATTTTTTTGTTGGTTTCAAATCGTATGATATCACCAGGAAAGAGTCTCGTACAGAGATTCACTACAACTGGACAGAACGAGACCGCAACATGATAAGAACCTTTTTCAGTCAGAAGACAATTGAATGGCTATGCTTTGCACTGAAGGACGCTTCCAAAGAGAAAAGGAGTTTTGTAAGAAGATGGAAACATCAACAATACTCCTCTTGAGTTCTTTTGCTCGAGAAATTTCAACAGACATGGACGTTATATAAGCATTGTACGCATGCAAAACAAAAGAAAATCTGTCATTATTACTCCTGAACTTACACTGAATACAGGGTGGCTGGACATAGCTAACGAAATTGCAAAGTTCATTAATGGCTCAACTGCGAAGCCTTTTACAATACTCTCTATAGCCGACTGATCCCGTTGATCATATAACTGGGAGGGAAGGAAAGACAGAGGAAGGACTGCTCTACTCAAATTGTCAGTAGAAACAAATGGACTACAAGAGAGATGGAAAAGCCACAGGAAAGAGATGAAATCATCCGTATCTCTGAAGGGATCAGCTCTTCACAAAATGAGCTTCTTTCGAGAAGCGTCATTGGCTGGCTGGCTGCCTCCCTGGAGGAATAGCAGATACCCCTGCCCTACAAGATATTAGGTGTTGGGTCAGCAGCACATGGAAGCACGTCCACAGAGTGAACATTTACGAGATGGGGCAGAATCGATTTCTCTTCGACTTCCCATCAAAAACAACTGTTGAATACATCTTGAGAGGCAACTGGAGTTGGAAACTTCACAGACTCCGACTATAATGGTGGACTCCAACAATGGAATCGATCCCTTGCTCCGCAACAATCGAACAGGTCTGGATCAAATTGGTTGGACCCCCGTTGCATCTATGGTCACAAAATGTATTCAAAGAACTGAGGAAGAGACCCAACTGAGGAATCACCTCAAATGGGCAAGAATTCTGGTGAGAGGAAATGGAGACACAATTCCAAAGACTATTAACATAGAACATGACGGGATCAATTTCTCGATCCAAATCTGGTGTGAATTATCGGCCAGATTCTCTCCCAGCGAAGGAAGCAAGGAAAGAACTTCAGACCATCGGTTAATAGTGGGTTCTAGCTCTACAAGGGATGGGGCTTGAGAGGATAGCATCATGACAGGGCATGAGGTTAATTTTCAAATAAACCCTAATAGTCAAACACGTGACTGTCCACGTGTGAATGCCTCCCCAACTAAAAGGCCACCAGCTTCTAAACCTTTGGGCCCAGATTTCCTAGCCCAACAACTTAAGGGGGTAAATACACATGCAGCCTTCCCAGGAAGACACACATAGCAAGTGAATAAACAAGGGAGACTTTTCAGTCAGGTCAGCTTACAAGGAATGTAATCATTCTAACAACCAGATTAGTTGTTGGCCCTGGAAACTAATCTAGAAAGTTAAAATTCCTCACAAAGTGGCTTGCAGCTCTTGGCTCATGGCGAGGAAAAAAGTTCTAACTTGTGAAGGACTTAAGAAAAGGGGCTTCCACCTATGCTCTAGATGTTATATAGACAGAGAAGAATCAGAGACAACCAACCATCCTTTTTTACATTGCAAGTTAACTGTACAACTTTGGACAACTTTCCTTAATTTAAAAGGGATCATGTGGTCATGCCGAGAGATACACCTGATGTGTTCGAGTGCTAAAACAAATATAGAACTCACTCATAAAGAAAGATGGGAAATTGTCCCTGCGTGCATTTGGTGGACAGTTTGGAAAGAGAGAAATCAAAGGTGTTTTGAAGACAATTATAGCTTTACCCAGAAACTGAAGATGAAGTGTCTGACCCTTTTCTATTTTTGGTGTAAACATGAATATATGGAAGATATAGAATCTTTTGTTGATGTCCTAATATCTCCGTAAGTAGGTTATAGCTTAGTACATCTTTCTATATTCCCTTGTAAGTATGAATGACTGCAGTTTTTATGCAGCAAATAGTTATACAAAAAACGTTACCTTCTCAAAACTCAAAAGAAATGGGGTGGGGGGGTGGGGGGGGGCGCGCAGGACATCATTAATTATCTGAATTACAATGTATTCCCACTCACTGTTCAAAGCGTGAGAATACATGTGTTATGATCTTTGGCGAAGGATCGAGTCACAAGACCATGAACAGAAAAGTTGACTTAATTGATGTTGACTTTCCCTTGCCTTTGTTTGAATCCTAGATCGACCTATTTTTGTAGATAAATTCAGCTCGTTAAGGGGAGGCTGAAACCTTACATTTCAAAAGAAGAAAGAACTTCGATCTCTTCAGCTCGTTAAAGGAAGGTTGAAACCTTAGAGTTCAACGGAAGAGAGAATTCCAACATCTTGTTTTTGAATGTAACTATTCATACGTATTATTCCTTACATCTCCCTTTAAATAGGAGTCTTAATACATCAATAGAAAGCCTAATCCTTATGAAACTAGGAATCATAACACCCTATTCTAAAGAATCAATAGAAAGCCTAATCCTTATGAAACTAGGAAACACAAAACCCTATCTAGAATAATAATAAAGCTACTTAAATATATATAAGAAATAAAACTACTTAAAATATAAATAAATAATAACCACAACAATATGCTTCCTAGATTTCTTTGTCTTTTTTTTCTTTTCTTCTTTTTGGAGAAGGTAACTCAGTATTAATAACCAAAACTCAGCTTCCAAGGAGGTGTTAGTCTGTCAAACTTTACAAACATTCAAAAGTATAACGGGTCTTGTGAGAATTAATAGATAAAATATTATTGAAAATTATGTCTCTAAATTATTACATTGAGACCCTATTTATAGACACTACATTCCAATCCTAATCCTAATAGGACACTACATTACAATCCCTTTCTAAGTAGAATTCTATATGCTATTCCTATTTATATTCTAACACTCCCCCTCAAGCTGGTGCATACAAGTCATATGCACCCATCTTGTTACAAATGTAATTAATACGAGGACTGGTGAGGGACTTGGTGAAGATATCTGCAAGTTGATCACTTGACTTCACAATTTTGTAACAATATCTCCCGAGAGTATCTTTTCTCTCACATAGTGACAATCAATATCTATGTACTTGGTTCTCTCATGGAACACTGGATTAGATGCAATATGACGGGCTGCCTGATTATCACATGCAAGTTTCATCTTACAAGTTTCTCCAAATTTTAATTCTCTCACCAATTGTTTGATCCAAACCAGCTTGCAAGTTGTTGCAGTCATTGCTCGATATTCTGCTTCGGCACTAGATCGAGCAATCACACTTTGTTTCTTACTCTTCCAGGTCACCAAATTACCTCCTACTAAAACACAATATCCAGATGTAGAACGTCTATCAGAGGGTGATCCTGCCCAATCAACATCTGTATATCCAATGATATGCTCATGGCCACGATCCTCGAAGAGTAGTCCTTTACCTGGAGATGACTTTATATATCGCAAAATCCGAACAACTGCATCCCAATGACTATCACAAGGAGAAGTCATAAACTGACTTACAACACTCACAGTAAAAGAGATGTCAGGTCTAGTCACTGTGAGATAATTCAACTTTCCAACCAACCATCTATACCTTCCAGGATCATTGAGTGGCTCCCCCTATCCTGGCAGAAGTTTAGCATTTGGATCCATAGAAGTGTCAATGGGTCGACATCCCATCATTCTTGTTTCCTCAAGAATGTCTAAAGCATACTTGCGTTGAGAAATAATAATACCTGAGCTGGACTGAGCAACCTCAATACCTAGAAAGTATTTTAATCTGCCAAGGTCTTTAGTCTGGAAATGCTGAAAGAGATGTTGCTTCAAGTTAGTGATACTATCTTGATCATTGCAGGTGATAACTATATCGTCAACATAACCACCAAATAAATACACAAATTTGGTTCAGAATGGCGATAAATCAGCTCCACTACGAATCATGCCAAACTCCTGAATAACAGTGCTAAACTTTTCGAACCGGGCTCGAGGGGATTGTTTCAAACCATAGAGTGACTTGCGCAATCAACATACAAGGCTACTAGACTCCCCCTGAGCAACAAAACCAGGTGGTTGCTCCATATAAACTTCTTCCTCAAGATCACCATGCAGAAAAGCATTCTTAATATCCAACTGATAAAGAAGCCAATGACGAACGGCAGCCATAGAGAGAAAAAGACGGACTGATGCTATTTTAGCCACGAGAGAGAAAGTGTCACTATAATCAAGCCCAAATATCTGTGTATATCCTTTGGCAACAAGGCGAGTCTTCAGCCGATCAACCTGACTATCTGGACCAACTTTGACTGTATAAACCCAACGACAACCAACAGTAGATTTACCTGCAGGAAGGGAAACAAGCTCCCAAGTACCACTCGTATGTAAAGCAGGCATCTCATCAATTATAGTCTGTTTCCATCCTGAATGGGAAAGTGCTTCACCTGTAGTCTTAGGAATGGAAATAAAGGACAAAGATGATACAAAAGCATAATGGAGCAATGACAAACGATGATAACTCAAGAAAGTATAATGTGGGTTAGCATTATGAGTGGATTTTATACCTTTTTGAAGTACAACTGATTGATTAGGAAGAGGCAGGTCCGCAGTAGGGGAAGCGTCAGGCGCAGGACATGAATCATCTGGGACTGATACTGGACATGGGCGGCGGTGATAAGTCAAAAGTGGTGGCACTATAGCTGGAGATGGAGAAGTAACTGTAGATTCCTCAAAGATTGGTGTGGGTAAGACTGAAGGTATAGGTAAAACCTCAGAGATATTAAGATGATCAGAAGATGTATAGTAAGGTTGAGATTCAAAGAATGTGACATCAGCGGACATAAGGTAGCAACCCATATCAAGTGAATAGCATTGATACCCTTTTTGAACTCTAGAGTAACCAAGGAAGACACATTTGAGAACACAAGGGGCTAATTTATCTTTTCCTGGGGCTAAGTTATGAACAAAACATGTGGTCCCAAAAACACGAGGGGGGATAGAGTAGAGATATGACTGAGGAAATACTATGGAATGGGGAACCTTATTCTGGATCGAAGATGATGCAACAACAACAACAACAAACCCAGTGTATTCCCACCTGGTGGGGTCTGGGGGGGTAAGATGTACGCAGTCCATACCTCTACCTCTAAAGAAGTAGAAAGGTTGTTTCCGATAGACCCCCGGCTCGGATCGAAGATGATGGCATTCTGTTAATAAGATAGCAAGATGCGAGGACCGCATCGCCCTAAAAACGCAGTGGAACATGGGATTCAATGAGAAGAGTGCGAGCAGTCTCAATGAGATGCCTATTTTTTCTCTCTGCTATACCGTTCTGCTGAGGGGTGTATGGACATGATGTTTGGTGAATGATTCCTTGATGAGTCATAAACTCCTGAAACTGGGAGGATAAGTATTCTAAGGCATTATCACTATGAAAAGCACGAATAGAAACACCAAATTGATTTTGTATTTCAGCACAAAAACTTTTGAATATGGAGAATAACTCGGAACAATCTTTCATTAAGTAAACCCAAGTACATCTTGAAAAATCATCGATGAAAGTAACAAAGTAACGAAATTCTAAGGGTGAACTGACTCTATTAGGACCCCAAATATCGGAATGAACTAATGAGAAAATAGACTCTGAGCGACTCTCAATACTACGTGAAAATGTAGCACAGGTGTGTTTTCCAAGTTGACATGACTCACAATCTAATGTGGATAGACTAGACAAACTAGGCACCATCTTTTGTAGCTTGGATAGACTAGGATGTCCCAAACGTTTGTGAATAAGGTTGGGAGGATCTATAGCAGAGCATGCTGTGAAGGAATTTGAAGAGGTAAGATGGTAAAAGCCTTGTGATTCATGTCCTATGCCAATTGTTTGTCCCGTTTTGCGGTCCTGCATTAGAAAAGAATCATTAAAAAAAGTTATACTACAATCAAGGACACGTGTCAAACGACTAACAGATGCAAGATTAAAAGGACAACCAGGACATAAAGAACAGAGTCTAGAGTGACAGAAGATAGGGGTTTGGCTTGTCCAACTCCTGTTGGCTCTGTTCGAATTTCATTAGCTAAAGTAAAAGCTGGAAGAGATTGTGAATAAACAATATCAGACAAAAGTGATTTATTACCAGAAATATGATCAGAAGCACCTGAGTCCATAACCCATGATCCAAAGCTAGGAGATTGTGCGGTTGAGGCTATTGGTAGAAATATATGCTTACTTGCTTGATACTGAAGATAGTCATTATATTCCTTGCCAGATAAATACACCCGTTGATTAGACTGAGCAATATGAGCATTTTTAGTTGGTCGACCATGTAAAGAATAGCATATTCCACGAGTATGTCCAAGCCTATTACAATAACTACACTTAGGTCGAGAATAACATACGCCACGAGTATGTCCAAACCTTTTACAATAACTACACTTAGACGCGATCTTCCAAATCGACCTTCCCCTCATCGATTCTTCATGGACTGTGACGTTTGATTTTCGGATCTTCTCATTAAGGGCTCAGATTTAATCATAGGACTTGAAATTCCAATTTCAATATTTTTGGAGCCAAAAAATATCATGCCCAAACGATATCTTGGGAATTTGACTTGAAAATACCAAGAAACAGTTCTGGAAATCTGGAAATTTGAACTTGCAGGTTTTTTTTTTCGCCGGAACCCTAATTCCGACGGCCGGAATTTTTCAAAAGTCGCCGGAATCTAAACAAAAAAATAAATGGTTGGATCGGAATAGAACGGCGACCCCAACAAAAAAGGAACCACTCAAAAAAAAATTTAACCGGAGAAGTCTCACGCGCCGGCGCGTGATTGATGTTGCCGGATTTCCGGCAGGCGTGTGGGGGCGCGTGGAGGGTGATTTTCCAGTGGTGTTGGTCGGGTTTGTGTCGCCTGAGCTTTCCGATCCTCTTGGTGGTGTTGTATTTTTCACACAACCCACAAAATAAAAAATGGCACAAATCAGTCACCGAAATTAACGACGGTGCCTAGTTTTTTTGTTTTTTTTTTCCTGAAGTTTCTCACCAACTCTCTGATACCATGTGAGAATTAATAGAGACAATATTATTGAAAATTATGTCTCTAAATTATTACATTGAGACCCTATTTATAGACACTACATTCCAATCCAATTCTCTAACAGGTCTCCTACCCCAAAACTCACAAGCTTATGTATTGCCAATTACATCTACTAATTCTCCTATTTCCCCCTATATATTTTGTTTACACCCAAAAAAAGAAAAAAAACTACGACAATTCAACCTAATTATCTGGATGGGATTGCTAGTATCTTCAAAATGTCTTGAGTTCCTCTCCTTCCAAACTGTCCACCAAACGCAAGCAGGGATCACCTGCCACCAGTCCTCTTTACTGCTTCTTCCCCACATTCTTCCAGTTGCTGAGAAGCTCCAACATAGATTTGGGCATAACCCATTTTATCCTCAATACACTAAAGAACATGTGAAAGAGATTTATGGTTGTCTTGCAATGAACGAAAAGGTGCTCATTACTTTCACCTTCCTGTCCACACAATAGACACCTTGAACAAATCGGAAGACCTCTTCTTTGTAATTTATCTTTTGTTAGGCCTGCTTTCCTTACCACCAACCGAACAAAACATGATACTTTTGGTGGAACTTTGACTTTCCAAATAAGCTTCCACCCTACTTCTTGCTTAAGGTTGGTACTTCCCATTTCACCAGGTTGATGCTTCTGTTCACTTTGTTGCCTTGCCAAAGAAAACCACTCCTCAACCTGTCTTAACTTTTTTTAACTCCCTTAAGACTTGGAAAAAACAGACATCATATAAGTGGGAAGAGCATCCAACACTGGTTGATAAATTTAGTCTTCCTCCTAAGGACAAATATTGTGTTTTCCACCTTGCAGCTTTTTATCACATCTTGTGAATGAGCTATGGTATTCGACATTTAGTAAGTTAAGCAATACGCTCCAACTGCTCTCCAATCTATAGTAGCACTAAGCAAAGAATAGTGGAACAGACTGGACAACAGAAAAGTTAAATGACTTTGCAACAGGTTGAATATTATATTGATTATATGAATTTCTGTGAACCCTTTTCTATACTGAAATTCACTTGTGTGAAATAACCTTTTGAGAAAGCATATCCGGTCCCAAGTAGGGACAAACCAGGAGTGTGTTGCAGATTGGTGTCTAGGATAAAAGTTGACAAATTATGACGACATCAATACTAAAAAGTTTGGAATTTAGGTGCAGATTGATTAATTAAGTGATACTTTAATTGTTTATACAGAAGAGTCAACCAACAACAACAACAACAACAACAAACCCAGTGTATTCCCACCTGGTGGGGTCTGGGGGGGGGGGTAAGATGTACGCAGTCCATACCTCTACCTCTAAAGAAGTAGAAAGGCTGTTTCCGATAGACCCTCGGCTCAAGACACAAGATACCAGGCAAATACATATTAAAGCACCGAACAAAGTTACAAGACTACATAACATAAATAACATAACATAAATAACATAAATACGGCAGCCATAAATAGAAAGAAACAGGGGAAAGCACCCAGCCTCTTACTAAAACAAGGAGCACGGAATCATAACAAGAATACTACCCCCAACAAGTAAAACCCTACACTAGCGACCCAAACTGGCCCTAGTCTTCTGCCCTAATTCGCGTCCTCCAGACCTTCCTATCTAGGGTCATGTCCTCGGTGAGCTGCAACTGCTCCATATCCCGCCTAATCACCTCACCCCAATACTTCTTCGGCCTACCCCTACCCCGCCTAAAACCATCCAACGCTAGTCTCTCACACCTACGAACTGGGGCATCCATGCCCCTCCTCTTCACGTGTCCGAACCAGCGCAATCGGACTTCCCGCATCTTGCACTCCACTGGAGCCACACCAACCTTCTCCCTGATAGTCTCATTCCTAACTCTATCCCCTCGAGTCATCCCACACATCCAGCGCAACATCCGCATTTCCGCCACCTTCATTTTTTGGATGTGGGAGTTCTTAACTGGCCAACACTCCGCTCCATACAACATGGCCGGGCGGACTACCATCCTGTAGAATTTGCCTTTAAGCTTGGGCGGCACCTTCTTATCACACAACACCCCCGACGCGAGCTTCCACTTCAACCATCCCGCCCCGATACGGTGCGAGACATCCTCGTCAATCTCACCGTTACCCTGTATCACGGACCCGAGATACTTGAAACTATCCCTCTTACATACCTCCTGCGAATCCAGCTTCACGACCACCTCGTCCTCCAACCTCACGTCATTAAACTTACATTCCAAATACTCTGTCTTGCTTCTGCTCAACCTGAACCCTTTAGACTCAAGAGTTTGTCTCCACACCTCTAATTTGTCATTCACACCCTTTCGGGTCTCGTCAATCAGAACTACATCGTCTGCAAAAAGCATACACCAAGGCACCTCTCCTTGAATACGTCGCGTCAATACATCCATCACCAAGGCAAACAAAAAAGGACTAAGAGTAGATCCCTGATGCAATCCTGTCAAGACAGTGAAATGCTCTGAGTCTCCTCCCGCCGTCCTTACCTGAGTTTTCGCTCCATCATACATATCTTTAACTGCTCTGATATAAGCCATCGGGACTCGACTCACCTCCAAGCATCTCCAAAGCACCTCCCTGGGAACTTTGTCGTAAGCCTTCTCTAGGTCGATAAACACCATGTGCAGGTCCTTCTTCCTTTCCCTATACTGTTCCACCAGCCTCCGTACCAGGTGAATTGCCTCCGTCGTCGAGCGCCCAGGCATAAATCCAAACTGATTTTCCGAAATAGACACTATCCGTCTCAGCCTTCCTTCGACCACTCTCTCCCAAATCTTCATAGAGTGACTCAATAACTTAATCCCCCTATAGTTATTGCAACACTGGATGTCACCCTTATTCTTATAAAGAGGGATCACGGTACTCCACCTCCATGCCTCGGGCATCTTTGCCGTCTTGAAGATTTCATTAAACAGACCAGTCAACCACCTTACCCCAGCCTCTCCAACGTACTTCCAAAACTCCACCGGAATCTCATCCGGCCCCGTCGCCCTACCCCTCCGCATCCTGCGAACAGCCTCTCTAACCTCTTCTACCCTAAAACGTCTACAATAACTAAACTCCCGACACTCCTCTGAATGCTCCAGTTCCCCTAGCACAATAGCTCTATCCCCTTCGTCATTCAAGAGCCTATGAAAGTACGACTTCCATCTATTCTTAATAAGTCTGTCCTCCATCAACACTCTGCCATCCTCCCCCTTAATGCACCTCACCTGATCGAGGTCACGGCCCTTCCTCTCCCTAGCCTTAGCGAGTCTAAACAACTTTTTCTCCCCTCCTTTCCCCTGTAACCCCGCATACAGGCTCTCAAACGCGGCCGTCTTAGCTGTCGTGACTGCTGACTTAGCCTCCTTCCGTGCTAGCTTGTACTCTTTCCTGTTTACCCGCTTCTCTTCTTCGTCCCTGCTCTCCACCAACTTAGCATACGCCTCTTTCTTGGACCGTACTTTCTTCTCCACCTCTTCATTCCACCACCAATCCCCCTGATGGTGCCCGGCCCGACCCCTAGAAACACCCAACACCTCACTTGCCTTCTCCCTGATACACCTAGCCGCCCTATCCCACATACTATCCACGTCCCCCCTACACTCCCACACCCCCATTCCTGCCAACTTCTCCCCTATCACCCACGCATTCCCTGGCGTCAAACCGCCCCACTTAATTCTAGGTCTACACTCCTTACTCCTCCTCTTACTATTCGTCTTTATACCCAAGTCCATGACCAAGAGCCTATGCTGGGTCGAAAGGTTCTCACTCGGGATGACCTTACAGTCCCTACACAACACCCTATCCCCTTTCCTGATCAACATAAAGTCAATCTGGGTCCTGGCCATCGCGCTTCGAAAGGTGATGAGGTGATCGTCCTTCTTCGGGAAGCCCGAGTTCACCACCACCAGCCCAAAGGACCTTGCGAACTCCAAAAGGGTAGCCCCCTCTTCATTTCTCACCCCAAAACCAAAACCACCATGCACATCACCAAAGCCTCCCGGTAACGCACCGATGTGCCCGTTGAAATCTCCTGCTACAACAATCTTCTCCGAGCTAGGCACGCCTCTCAGCACCTCCTCCAAAGCCTCCCAAAACCGCAACTTCTCCTCCCCCTCCGAGCCCACTTGCGGCGCATAGGCGCTACACACATTCAGGGTAAACCCCCGAATGACCAACTTAATAGTCATCAACCTATCGTTGATCCTCTTAACCTCTACTACCTGGCCTCTAAGCTCTTCATCTACTAAGATGCCAACTCCATTCCTCCGCCTCTCGCTCCCAGAGTACCACAGAAGAGTCAACCAAAATGCATGAAAATTAATCTTTTTAATGAGATGGGAGCGCTAAATAAAAATAACTACAATCCATTGATACTAAAAGCTACTCAAGTGAAAACTACCGTAAACTAAGTGGAGCAGATACCTTCTTGGCGTCAATTTGACTTTCCAAAACTCGTGGAGACAAAGTTCTAGCTAATGAAGTTGATCTCGACCAGTCAAAGATTGATGCCTGACCCCTTAGAATCCGCCTTAGATGCTCCTGGAAATTTATAAAAGAAAGTTTTACAATGTACCAGTCAATCAAACATTAATCTAAAGCTAACAAATTGGCACATGTAACATGAGATTTGAAAGCTTAAATTGATGATCCATTCTATTACAGAATAGGAGACGTCAATGTCTTTGAGATGATACAAGACAATATTTTGATTATAACTGAGAAATACCCGAGGGTCAGTTATGCACAGTTCAAAGCTCAGAGTTGAAGGCTTAAACTGATGTTCCACTCCACTAAAAATAGGAGCCGGTCGATGGCTTTGAGAAGAGATTAGACAATCTTTTTTTTAATAAACAAGAAATATCCGAAGGTCACGTATGCACGGTTTGAAGCTCAGTACATAATGGGCCTACTCTTCTACCTTTCTCCACTTAAATACCAAGCGGCTCTCATATGAAACAGGATTCGAACCCATAGAGGGCGCCTAATCCATATATCACGGACTATGCATCTTACCACTAGACCAAAGCCTTGGAAGCAAGGATTTTAGAAAAAAAATTGTCATTAGGCTACGATGACCTTTTCTCAGACGTACTGGGATACTTTAACATGGGCTCATGGAAGCCTTTGATGAGTTCCACAATAATGGGGGATATACGATGACCTTTTGCTAAGAATTGTGGCAGAGATCATTCGGCATCTTGGGTGCAGCATGTACGTTGCTGTCATCTAAGCTTGTTCTTTGCATCAAATTTTGGGATTTGGAATAGTCTAGCAAAAGCAAAAGTTTATGGAGGAGCAATGTTTGGAATTGTATGATGCATTTGGCTTGAAGGAAATACGAGAATATTATTGGACAAGAATGTGTCTCCAGCCTATGTGTACGATAGACAATTCTTCTGGCATACCAGAGAAAGATCTTTACTTCAGCTAGGATCATTCGGACTTCAGAGCTTATCGGTGACAGGATCTTCAGGGAGATTGAGAGGCACCTCTGTTTGTACTGGCCTTATCTACTACCACCTAATCTTCCCTGCATTTGGTACCTGAGAACTATTCCTCTACAGCTCTGACATGCTATACATACAAGTTGACCACTGTCTTCACAGTCCTGGATAGGATCAGAATCTTATACATGGGATAGTCTGTCACTTGAGCATTCGCACCATCTGACTCGGAACCAAAATTTGGGAAGGAAGCAATTTGTAAGTTCGACTCAAATTGACTTAAGATTTTGATTGGAAATGACTTGTGCTACAATATTACTGACAATCAAGGGAAAAATTAACTCTTAACACATAACTGTGCATTCATCCATGAGCAGTGTCAGCCAGAGTAACCACAAGGATTAAATCAGCAAAATTGTGACGGAAAATGACGAGGGTTCCAAACTTGACAACAGAGATCAAAGGTGTTAGTGTGAATTCACTGAAGTCAACTTTCCAATTCTTCTAATTCCATAAGAGATGATTTCAGTCTAATATAGTAATATTGCATAGTTGAAAGAGTAAACTATGCCTTTAAAACAAACTAGAAAAATATATAAAAAGAGCTTCTTCTCCAAATCAGATAATGTAATTTATCAAAGCAAAATACATCTGCAGCAGAGAAGTGGTGGACAATGAAGAAATGAATACCAAAGTAAATAGTAGATACTCAAAACTCACCAGCAAATGCGAAAAATCAAGCTCCTTGTGTGTGACTGAAAATTCTATGTCGAATGGGGCAATCTGGAAGGCATCTTAAGTTAGAATCCTGCAGTTATGACAAGAACTAGGAATTTCAAAAGCAAGCAAGAGAAACCACCTGCTCCCTCAGAATGAGAAGATGCTTTATTAGGAAAAGTTGTGCATCCATTGATGACGCTCTTTTGCCAATAAGTTTGCTAGCTTTCTGAAGGAATTAAATGTTCAGTAATAACAAACAGCAGATTGAACAAAAAATATGAATGAGACAACATTACAAATTTCACAGCATAATCAGCAGAACAGTCAAATACATGAACTTCAACTGAAGAAACTTACTTGAATGGATAACGAGCAGAATTCTACAACTTCCTGAGAAAGAAAAACAGGAAATAAGGATCCAGAAACATTTGGCTCCGATTAGAAGGGGCACTGATAGCAAAAGTAACTGCTTACCTGAGCTAATCCAGTAAAAACTGCAGATTCTAGTGAACAGTACAGTTTTGATAGACATGATATGGTTTTCTCCAGGGGAGGATACCAGGTTCCGGAAACATCGTGGTTCTGTTCAGTCTGCACCAAATTTAAAATAAGGAAGCAGAGAATATGGTGAAAAATAGCAAAAAAATAAATAAATAAATAAATAAACTAAGGGGACATAGAATATGGTGCAAAATCGCAGAGAATCATGTTTAACAGCAAGAGGCAGGGAAAAATATCCGCAAAAAACAAATTCAAGTTACATAAATCAGCACAAATTAACTTATTTACTTCTGAAACAATTTGAGAAGGTTGCTAAGGCAACACACTTGACCTATTGATAATAAATAACCAATAAAAAGATCTATAGTCTATACTAACAGAAATCCTAAAACTCCATCTTAAAAGAAATCAGAATTGTAAAATACAAACTCCATCAGACCTCTAATTTTCAAATTTTACACCTTGAAACTTTAATATAGCTTGCTTCACACTGTACAACAAATGTCATCCAACTAGAATCACAGGTTTAGAAAAGTCAGTTCACACCTTAAGCAAGATACTGATTACAGAACCTCCATATATCAAACTGCAACCTCCATAAGAGGATGCAAATTTCTCCACCAAAAATTAAAGACCAGAAAATTTAAAAAAAAAAAAAAAAGATAAAGATAAAAGCCATCTTAGCTATTATTTCCTCTAAAGATATATGTTACAAAATTCAACTGAAGATCCGTCACGAGACAAAGAGTTGGCACTTACAGATGGTGAACCCAGTTCTGCTGAAACAGATTGCTCCAACATTTTAGGGTAATCCAGATCCTCGTCTGAAGGAAGGTAATTTGCAATCTGAAAACAAAGCAGGGAAAGAAGGCAGACCAAATTATTTGCAGAGCACTGCAACTTGTGAGTAATTTCCAGCATAGAAACCAAACATACATGTGCACTTCTTACTCCAGTTATCCCAACTTATAGGGTCTAATATCCTTCTGTTATCAAACCCAACTTATCATATTCCCTATTAGACAACATTTCCCATCTCCATACAAATCCATTGAAACTTCTACCTACAACTAGTTGGGCCAGCTATATAAATCACCACTGACCGGGTTTCCCATTTAAACTCATCTCAAGCGAATGTTATACAACATTGAATCTCATACCACTTTGCATTATTAATCCAATCAAACGATGCACGGACTAGAAATGAAAGTATGGCAGGAAGGAGAAAAGATTAGCTTGGGAACTGAATGAGCATTGAACAAATATCAAATCAACAGTAGCAAAAATAAGGTAAAACACAAAAAAGTTTCCTCATAATGATGGATAGACCTCTACCATTCCATAAACTTGTAAATAAGTAGCGACATAGAGTTGTGAGGGCTTTTTCTGCAATCTTCTTCCCTTTTGGAGCTTTGGTTTTGCTTACTTCAGTTTAGACCAGATGTTCTGTGCTTTGTTTGTAACTCGGTAGCACAACCTTGGTGCCTTTTTATAAAATTATCTTAGCTATCAAAAAGAGAAAAGCTATAACGTACAACCTTTTTAAATTTCCATTTTTCCTTAGTATCTCAAACACTCAAATGAAACCAGGTATTTCAGAAACGAATCAAGTACATACTAGCTTCAAATTTCAAAAGGTTACTCAACATCAAATAAACTGGAAGAATTCACTCAAGAGCCTCTTGGATATGTCCAATTGTCAGAATTATCATGAAAAGCCAATCATAAGAAAGAATGGAAAAGATAAGTGCTTCAAAATCCAATAAAAAAATGTTTCGGTGCTACATATCACAACAATGGAAGATAGTGAAGCTAAGAGAACAATAAAGAGAAAAAGTTAAGCTCGTATATACCATGAGATACGACCTGTTTATGTTGAGTATAAATGAATGTTCCACTTTTAAGTTTAACCAAAATCTATGCAACAGGGTAAAAAAGGCCTAATTTATCCTGTAAATAGTTTTGGCACTATTCATCTATCCATAAGGGTGCTGATTAAGAGGTAAATTTTAGGCAAGCGGAAAAGAAAAATAAAGATATTGAAGTGAGTGGCACAATTATATGAGCAAAGTTTCGCATAATATTATCTCATACGCGAGTAACAAATAAGCCACCAAACAGCATTTAAATAAAATGCCCGAGAAATACTTGGGATGTTACCTCATCACGGATATAGGTGCGAGCACGAAAAGTTAATCGCTCATGAACATCTGCTAGAATCCTGTCCAGCGTTGGACGTAGCCCCGCCAATGACTCCCCCCGTCTACTCAGTTGTTCTCCTAGAACCTCAACTTTAAGGATATCAACCAGTTCACAAAGAGCGTCCAGGTTTGTTTCGTGAATAAGTTTAGGACGTAATGTATCATATAGGAAAGTACACCTGCAGTTGGCAGGAGTCAAATTTAGCATTGGAGGTAATTGTAACCTTAAAGACACATAAAGATCAAGTTCACTTATCAACAAAAAGACAAATCTCAAGTCCTAGCAGCTTCAGGGGCATATAGATCTAAGTAGCTCGGACTCGGGTGCGGATACAAGAGTCGGATTCAGCAAAATCCAAATTTTAAGATTCGGGAGTTCGAATCCAAGCATGGATACGGGTGTGGGGATTCAGCTTAAAAAATAGAGTTATAAAGATATTCTAAAATAAAGTATGTACTTATTTGCAAAATGCAATATATAAAATTTAAGTAAGCCAAAGTTACGGGGTCAATTTATTGTGTAATTAAACTAGCATGCATTTATTCAAAGTAGTGCTTATTTGCAACTTGCAATATATATAAATTAATTAAGTAAAAGTTACGGGGTCAATTTATATTATGTACAAGTAGAATTGCCTTTCTCTCACAAGTTATGGGCTAAGTGTCACAAGTTAAAAGTACAGAAATAAAGAGGTTAATTTATAATTGAAGTTGTTCTCTTCTCTCTAGTTTGTTCGCGTCTCTTCTTCCGAGTTCTCTTTTCTTCAGTCCCTTTAAGAACTGCCGGTCATCTTCCCCAAGATGGCAAGATCACCTCATTCGACCTTCCAACTCTCTTTACAGATCGCTGCTAATGTTTATCGGAATTTACAACTCCCTTTACAGGCAACAAATATGCACATTAAGAGGAAAAGGAAGATCAAATATATACATCGAGGAATTTTTTTTGTATTTTAAGAAATCAAATTCTCAAATTTTCCCCCAAATTTGTTCTTGACTTTGGTCAAAGTATCCGGATGGGATTGACCGAATCCGACACGCAACCCACAACCTGCACCAGCGTCACGTCAAAACGGGTTCGGCAGCAAAAATGAAGAGTCCGCGCAACATAGATATAGATAACACTTCCTCTGTCTCATTTTATGTGACATGTTTTCCTTTTAGTCTATCCAAAAAAGAATGACACCTTTTCCTTTTTGAAAACTATTTTTTTTCTGACAATTAGTACTGTTGTATTCATCAGCATTTAGGGAATGCTAACTGCCACCAAAACAATGTTACAAGGCACTATATTCTAGTTTTACAAGGCTCCTAAGAAGTCAATTAACTCATCTACTTCTTCTATACAATACTGTTTACACCAAAAAATAGTCACTAAGCAGTTCCATTTCACATAATGAACTTAGTCTCATCTTCAAAGCATCTGTCGTTCCTCTCCTTCCACACTGTCCACCATATACATAAGGGTATTATCCTCCACTATTTTTTCTGACTCTTGCTTCCCCCTCTTCTAATCCAGCAGCTCATCAGATCAGCTGCGTCCTCGGGCATTGTCCATTCAATTTTTGTGAGATTGAAAAACATATTCCATAGTTGTGAAGTAAACTTGCAATGCAGAAATAAATGATTATTTGTCTCCCAGTCTCATTGCACAAAAAAATATCTAGTCACTAATACACTTCCCTTCTTTTGCAAAACTTCATGAGAGTGGCATGCCTTCTTTACTACCAGCCAGGTGAAACATTTCACCTTAGTAGGAATTATGTTTTTCCATACATTCTTCCATATCCTTGAGCCATCCTCTTGAATAATAGTGATTTCCCTTTTATATGTTTTGTTCACTGAGAATCTACCATCCACGGAGTGTCTCCATCACAGTATATTTGGTTCCATAGTGGTACAAGAAAATGATTCCACTTCATTAGTAAATTGACCACCCTCTCCACTTTCCAGTCATTAATGTGTCTTCTGAAGTTGAGGTCCCATCCTTGATTAGATCAACAATCAGAAATAGTTACATCAGGATTACTACATAACATGATAAGATCCGGATACACCACCTGCAGTGGTGTTTAACCTATCCAATTGTCCTTCCAAAACTTAGTTTTGATGCCACTACCCACCTTGATACTGGAATTTTCCTGCAGCTTTTCCCATAGAGCTCTGATTGCTCTCCAAACACCCGTTCCATAAGTACAGTTAACCTCATTAGAACACCATGGACTAGCCTGACCAAACTTGTGAATAATGGCTTTCTTTTAGAGAGTTGTTTCATCTTCACTAAACCTCCATGACCCTTTCATCATAAGGCAACTATTCTAGACCTTCAGGTTTTTTATTCCAAGTCCTCCCTGGCTTTTGCTCAATTGTGCCACCTCCCATTTCACTAAATTGTATCCCCCTCCTTCTTTATTGCCCCTTCCACAAAAAATCTCTCCTCAATTTGTTCAACTTGTTCAGCACACTAGCAGGGATAGGAAACAAAGACATTACATAGGTGGATAAGGCATCCAATACAGAATTTAATAAAGTAACCCTTCCCTCTAATGAAATGTATTGTGCTTTCCAGTGGGCTAACCTCTTTTCTATTTTCTCTATTATGTTATCCCAAATCTCTACATCCTTATATCTTCTGCCTAAAGTCATGCCTAGGTATACAGTAGACAAGGTACCCACTCCACACCCAAGCACACTAGCAAAATCTTGTATGTTAGCCACCTCTTTGATGGGAAAGATACTACTTTTTCTCCAATTCACCTTTAGACCAAATACAACTTCAAAAAGCACCAACATGACTCTGATGTACTTGACCTGCTCCACTTTGGCTTCACAGCCAATTATGCAATTATGGTGTCATCTGCATACAACAGATGACTATCCCAATACACACCAAGCCACATGGTCATAGGCTTTTCCAATATTTAGTTTGCACATCAAGCCGGCTTCCTCACCTCTAGTCCTTGTGTCTATACATTCACTAGCAATTAAAGCAGCATCTATAATTTGTCTCCGTTTTACAAATGTCATTTGGTGCTTGTTGACCAAGCTATCAATCACTTTCTTCAATCTTTTGGCTAGCACTTTAGCAATTATCTTGTATACTCCAAATATCAGACTAATAGGTCTAAGTCCCTCAACTCAACTGCTCCTGCCGTTTTAGGAATAAGAGCTAGATAAATGGCACTCAAGCTCTTTTCAAACACTTGGTGATCATGAAAGTATTGCATTGTCTCCGTGATAACTTTTTAACTAACTCCCAAAATTCAGGAAAAAGTTCATTGTGAATCCAGCTGGACCTAGTGCCTTGTCAATTGCACAAGATTTGATGCTTTCTCGTACCTCTTCCCCCTCAAAGTTTTGCAACCAACTTTGTTCATCATTTGACACAGCTGTTGCTCCAACAACAACAACAACAAACCCAGTGTATTCCCACCAAGTGGGGTCTGGGGAGGTTAAAATGTACGCAGGCCATACTCCGAAGAAGTAGAGAGGTTGTTTCCGATGGACCCCCAGCTCAAGATAAAGAATAGTAAAACAAGGTCATAGAACTACATGAAACAGAATGTGTGGCATAACCGAAATAAGAAATGAAAAATAATAAAAATAGATGCTAAGGGAGACACGAAAATAAGAGCAATACTAATAAAAATAGGAGATAAGAAATAAGAAGCGACCACCCCCCGTAGTCGCCAACACTAGCGGTTTCTATCAAAGAACACAGTCCTAGGATTACTAACCCGACTACACCAGAACCCCCTAACTACTCATTACCACCCACACACGCACTAATCTTCTACTCTTATCCGCGACCTCCATATCTTCCTATCTAGAGTCATGTCCTCAATAAGCTGAAATAGCCCCATGTCATGTCTAATCACTTCTCTCCAGTATTTCTTCGGTCTACCTCTTCCCCTAGCCTCTCACACCTACGAAACGGGATATCCGTGCCCCTCCTCATCACATGCCCAAACCATCTCAGCCTTCTTTCCCGCATATTGTCCTCCACCGAAGCCACTCCCACCTTCTCCCAGATAATCTCATTCCTAAATCTATCCCCTCTAGTAAGTCCACACATCCAACGCAACATTCTCATTTCCGCTACCTTCAATTTTTGAATGTGGGAGCTCTTGACTGGCCAACACTCCGCACCATACAGCATGGTCGGATGAACTGCCACTCTGTAGAACTTGCCTTTAAGATTTAAGGGCACCTTCTTATCACATAACACTCCTGAGGCGAGCCTCCACTTTATCCAACCTGCTCCAATCCATTTAGAGACATCCTCATCAATCTCGCTATTCTCCTGAATCATGGACCCAAGATACTTAAAAATGTCCCTCTTACAAACATCCTGGGAATCCAACCTCACCACCACTCCTTCCTCCTACTCCAAGTCACTAAACTTGCATTCCATATACTCCGTCTTGGACCTACTCAACCTGAACCTCTTTGACTCGAGAGTTTGCCCCCAAACCTCCAATTTTTCATTCACACCCCCCCACCCCACCCCCCGCGTATCATCAATTAGCATTACATCATCTACAAATAACATACACCACGGCACCTCATCTTGAATACTCTGCGTCAACACGTCCATCACAAGCACAAACAAAAATGGGCTGAGAGTCGATCCCTGATGCAACCCTGTCTCTACCGGAAAATGTTCTGAGTCTCCTCCCGCCGTCCTCACCCGAGTCTTCCCTCCGTCGTACATGTCCTTAATAGCTCTGATGTACGCCGTCGAGACCCCTCTCACATCCAAGCATCTCCAAAGAACCTCCCTCAGGACTTTGTCATAAGCCTTCTCTAGGTCGATGAACACCATGTGTAAATCCTTTCTCCTTTCCCTATACTGCTCCACCAATCTTCTCACCAGGCGGATTGCCTCTGTCATCGAGCGACTAGGCATAAAACCAAACTGATTTTTCGAAATGGACACGACCCTCCTCAATCTCCACTCAACCACCCTCTCCCAAATCTTCATAGTATGACTCAACAACTTAATACCCCTATAGTTGTTGCAACTCTGAATGTCACCCTTGTTTTTATATAATGAAATCATCGTACTCCATCTCCAAGCCTCAGGAATTTTTGCAGCCATAAAAATGTCGTTAAACAAATCAGTCAACCACCTCAAACCTGCTCCACCAATAAACTTCCAAAAATCCACCGAAATTTCGTCAGGCCCCGTCGCCCTACTTCTCCGCATCCCACAAATAGCCTCTCTGACCTCCTCAACCTTAGTACATTTACAGTAACCGAAATCCCAATTTTCCTCCGAGTGCTCCAGCACCTCAATGTTTTTACCCCCCTACTCGTTCAATAAGCCAAGAAAATACTCCTGCCATCTCTTCTTAATGTGGGCGTCCTCTATCATAACTCTCCCATACTCCTCCTTAATGCACTTCACTTGATCGAGGTCACGACCCTTTCGCTCCCTAGCTTTAGCCAGCCTATACAGTCTCTTTTACCCACCTTTCTCCTCTAACCTCGCATATATGCTCTCAAATATTGCTGTCTTAGCAGCCGTAACTGCTAACTTAGCCTCCTTCCTTGCTACTTTGTACACTTTCCTATACACCCGTTTCTCTTCTTCATCTTTACTCTCAAAAAACTTAACATACGCCTTCTTCTTACTCTCCACTTTCTTTTTAACTTCTTCATTCCACCACCAGTCCCCCTTATGCCGTCCTGCCCGACCCCTCGAAACACCCAACACTTCTCTAGCAGTCTCCGTGATGCAGCTGGCAGCCCTATCCCATGCAACATCCACATCCCCCTAACTCCCACACCCCTATTCCCGCCACCTTCTCCCCTATCTCCAGTGCAGTAACAGGCGTCAAGCCTCCCCACTTAATTCTAGGACGACCCTCCCCGACTCCTCTTTTTGCTCTTCTTGATAATCATGTCCATCACCAGAAGCCTGTGTTGGGTCGAAAGATGCTCACCCAGGATGACTTTACAGTCCCTACAGAAGGCTCTATCCCCCTTCCTAAGCAGCAAAAAATCAATTTGAGTCTTTGTTATCGCACTTCAGATGGTAATCAGGTGATCCTCCTTCTCCGAAAAAGTCGAATTCACAACCACCAGCCCAAAGGCCCTCACGAACTACAACAGAGCAGCTCCCTCCCCATTTCTATCATCAAAACCAAAACCTCCATGCACATCTTCATAGCCTCCCGACAAAACCCCAATGTGCCCATTGAAGTCCCCTGCTATGACAATCTTCTCCGAACTAGGCACGTTTCGCACCACCTCGTCCAAAGCCTCCCAAAAACTCTCTTTCACCCCCTCATCCAAGCCCGTCTGCGGGGCATAAACACTACACACACGCAGCGTAAAGCCCCCAACGACCAACTTAATCGTCATCAGCCTATCACTGACCCGCCTGACCTCCACTACCTGCCCTCTAAGCTCCTCGTCCACTAAGATGCCCACTCCATTCCGATGCCTCTCACTCCCAGAGTACCACAACTTGTACCTATCCACATCCCTAGCCTTAGACCCTACCAACTTAGTCTCCTAAACACACGTAATATTAATCCTCCTCTCCTTAAGAATCTTCACCAGCTCAACGAACTTACCCTAAAAGGTCCCTATGTTCCAAGACCCTACCCTCAACCTATCCTCTCTAGCCTCTCGCCTACCTCTACCACCCCTCACCCACCATCCCTGCCTCCCGACATCGAGCCCACACCCGCCCCTGTCCTCCCAACTACACCCACTCCCAAAACGACCCCCCACCCCAGCCCCTTCGGACATGACCCTACTCCACCATCAACCCCTAAAGCCACTACTCAAGGACCTACACGGAACCCCAAACGGACAAGCAAACTAATAGGCAAAAGCAGGACAAAAGCCCGTCACGCAGAAAACACCCTACCGGTCTAGCAGCTAGAACAACACCCAGTAACCACCAAAAGCTAAACCAGCCAGTCACAGCTCTAGTAACAATAGAAGAATAATACAAGGAAACTAAATAGTAAGAAGTAACTAAAAATCAGTGGTTTAGATGTCACCGAGATACTCCTGCGTGCTGCTGGTTCCGGCAAGTTTGTAGTAGAAATTGGTTGCCGGAGAATGGTCACCAGAACAAGCCCGCCGGTGCGTCGCCGGAAATAACGCCGCCTGGGTCTTCGTACCAACCTGCTCTTACCAATGTTGTGCCTTTACTTGTCGCCGGAGTCAAGTCGAGCCGGCGGGAACCTACGCTCGCCGACAATAGCAGTGTCCAGGGGGAGGTAAAGGGTAAAAGGAAGAGAAGAGGGTAGAGACGGGGATGAGGAGATCTGGGGAGAGAGAGACTTTACTTGTTGCCGATGATGTCGTCGCGGGCGTCAGCGTCGGCGTCGACCGTTGGAGCTTTAGGTGAACGTTAGGTGAGAGAACGTTAGGTGAACGTTAGGTGAGAAAAACGATAGTCGTTCAGATAGTAGAATTGGTTGGCACTTTTAATTTCTTCTGGTTCAGTGATGGTTTGTCTTTCCACCTCAAATGAATCTATAGAATTATACCTCTTGTGGGCATTAGCCATCTTGTGGAAATACTTGGTACTCATGTCTCCGTTCTTCAACCATTACACTCTTGACCTTTGCCTCCATGCTATTTCCTCCCTCTTTGCCATCTCTTCAAACTCCATGGCTAGGTGGGTCTTTTGAACTAACTCGTCATCAGTGAGATTTGTTTGCTCTTGTACAGTTTCCCATGTCCTTAGTTGTTCTAGCACCTCTTCTTTTCTTTGTTTCCAATTTTCCCTATTGTTTCTGCTCCATTGCATCAACTCCTTTTTGAGGAGTTTTAACTTGTTAGCTAGAATGAAAGCAGGCCTGGCGCTGCTAGGAAAGAACTCCACTACTCTATGACCTTGTCTTTAAATCCCGCTACTTCTAGCCACCAGTTTTCGAATTTAAAATAAGATTTCTTGAAATTCCAATCCCCACAAGTGAGAAGAATAGAGTTGTGATCAGACCCTATTCTTGGAAGTGATGTTTGCTTAACCTGTAGAAAAATATCCTCCCAATCAGCTAAATAGACGAACCTATCTACCCTGGATGCACTTTTGTGATTGTCTCCACCCCCTAAGTAAAAGATCCACCAAATAAGAGGATCTACCAATTCAAGATCATTAATGCTCTCGGAGAATTCGACCATTGCTCTTGAGATTCTGTGACAATTTGTTCTTCCTGTGACAAATCTTGTGGCATTGAAGTTACCCACACACCACTCATGGTCCCTCACAGATGTTCCTACTGCCTGCTAACTCACTCTACAATTCTCTTCTAGTCACCCTGTCACAATCTACATATACAGCACTCCGAAACCACGTTAAATCCCGCTTAAGATCTGTGAATTTACATGTGATCAATAGACCAACTACCTCAACCAGCTCCCCCTCCCATTCCATTTTATCCCCCATAATCATAATCCCTCCTCTGTTTCCCCTAGCCTCTAAATGTTCTTCCCCCACCCACCTATTATCCCACAACTCGCTTAATAGATTTTTAACATCTCCTTCTAATTTAGTAATCTATTTAGAAAGATGGTAATCTATTCCATGGTTCTGAGAAAGATAGTAATCTATTTCATGGTTCTGTGTGTAGTGTTTATGCACCGTGGATGGGTTTGGAAGAAGAGGTGAAAGCGAGGTTTTGGGAGGCTTTGGACGAGGTGGTGAGAAGCGTGCCTAGTTCGGAGAAGATTGTCATAGCGGGGGACTTCAATGGGCACATTGGGGTTTTGCCGAGAGGTTATGGCGATGCGAATGGAGGTTTTGGTTTAGGTGATAGAAATGTTAAGGGAGTGGCTCTGTTGGATTTTGCGAGGGCCTTTAGGCTGGTGGTGGTGAATTCGAGCTTTCCGAAGAAGGAGGATCACCTGATTACCTTCCGAAGCGCGATAGCCAAGACTCAAATTGACTTTCTGCTGCTAAGGAAGAGGGATAGGGTTTTATGTAGGGACTGTAAAGTCATTCCGAGTGAGCATCTTTCGACTCGGCACAGGCTTCTAGTGATGGACTTGATTATGAAGAAGAGCAAGAAGAGAAGGGCCTGGGAAGGTCGGCCTAGAATTAGGTGGGGTGGCTTGACGCCAGATAGTGCACTGGAGATAGAGGAGAAAATGGCAGATTTGGGGGTGTGGGATTGTAGGGGGACGTGGAGGCTATGTGGGATAAATCTGCCAGTTGCATCACGAAGACTGCTAGAGAAGTGCTGGGTGTTCGAGGGGTCGGGCAGGACGACATAAGGGGAACTAGTGGTGGAATGAAGAAGTTAAGAAGAAAGTGGAGATTCAGAAGGGGGCGTATGTTAAGTTGATTGAGAGTAAAGATGTAGAAGAGGAGGGTGAATAGGGAGGTCTAACAAAGTAGCAAGAAAGGAGGCTAAGCTAGCAGTTACGGCGGCTAAGACAGCGGCGTTTGAGAGCTTGAATGCGGGGTTAGAGGAGAAAGGCAGGGAAAAGAGGTTGTAAAGGCTTGCTAAGGCTAGGGAGCGCAAGGGTCGGGACCTCGACCAAGTGAAGTACATTAAGGGAGAGGATGGTAGAGTATTGGTGGAGGATGTCCACATTAAGAAGAGATGGCAGGAGTATTTTCATAGGCTTTTGAACGAGGAGGGGGACAGAGGCATTGAGTTAGGAAAGCTGGTGCACGCGAATGAGAATCGTGATTTTAGTTATTGTAGACGTTTTAAGGTTGTGGAGGTTAGAGAAGTTATTCATACAATGCGGAGGGGAAGGGCGATGGGGCCTAATGAGATTCCGGTGGATTTTTGGAAGTTTATGGGTAGGACAGACTTAAGGTGGTTGATTGATTTGTTTAACCACATTTTCAAGACGGCGAGGATGCCTGAGGCTTGGAGGTGGAGTACGATGATTCTGTTATATAAAACAAGGGTGACATTCAGAGTTGCACCAACTATAAGGGTATCAAGCTGTTGAGCCATACTATGAAGATTTGGGAGAGGGTGGTGGAGCGGAGATTGAGGAAGATCGTGTCCATTTTCGAGAATCAGTTTGGTTTTATGCCTGGTCACTCGACGACAGAGGCAATCTACCTGGTGAGGAGATTGTTAGAGCAGTATAGGGAAAGGAGGAGGGATTTGCAAATGGTGTTCATCGACTTGGAGAAAGCGTATGACAGTCCCTAAGGAGGTTCTTTGGAGATGCTTAGAGGCAAGAGGGGTCCCGATGGTGTACATCAGAGCTATTAAGGACATGTACGATGGAGGAAAGACTCGGGTGAGAACGGCGGGAGGGAACTCAGAGCATTTTTCAGTAGTGACAGGGTTGCACCAGGGTTCGACTCTTAGTCCGTTCCTGTTTGCGTTGGTGATGGACGTGTTGACGCGACGTATTCAAGGGGAGGTGCCATGGTGTATGTTGTTTGCGGACGATGTAGTGTTGATTGACGAGACGCGGGGAGGGTGAATGAAAAATTAGAGGTTTGGAGGCAAACCCTGGAATCTAAGGGGCTCAGGTTGAGTAGGTCCAAGACGGAGTATATGGAATGCAAGTTTAGTGACCTGAGGTAGGAGGATGATGTGGTGGTGAGGCTGGATTCCTAGGATATTTGTAAGAGGGATAGTTTTAAGTATCTTGGGTCTATGATTTAGGGGAATGGCGAGATTGATGAGGATGTCTCTAAACGTATTGGAGCAGGTTGGATGAAGTGGAGGCTCGCCTCGGAAGTGTTGTGTGATAAGAAGGTGCCACTTAAGCTTAAAGGCAAATTCTTCAGAGTGGCAATCCGTCCAGCTATGCTATATGGAGCAGAGTGTTGGCCGATCAAGGACTCCCACATTCAAAAATGAAGGTGGCAGAAATGAGAATGTTGCGTTGGATGTGTGGACTTACTAGAGGAGATAAATTTAGGAATGAGATAGTCCGGGAGAAGGTGGGAGTGGCTTCGGTGGAGGACAAAATGCGGGAAGGAAGACTGAGATGGTTTGGGCATGTGATGAGGAGGGGCACGGATGCCCCAGTTCGTAGGTATGAGAGGCTAGCGTTGGATGGCTTCAGGAGGAGGAAAGGTAGGCCGAAGAAGTACTAGATGGAAGTGATTAGACATGATATGGAGCAGCTTCAGCTTACTGAGGGCATGACCCTAGATAGGAAGGTGTAGAGGTCGCGGATAAGGGTAGAAGGCTAGGACGTGTGCGTAGGTTGTAGCAAGTAGTTAGAAGAGTTCATGTATAACCGGGTTAGTAATCCTAAGACTGTGTCCATAGGTAGGAGCCCCTAGTCAGGAGGGTTTGGGTATGGAGGGTGCCTCTGGTCTGTGAGTGTATGTTACTACTAGGTGGGTGTCGTTTGCCCTATTTCTTAATCTCTTATTTCATATGGCGCTTATTTATCTTATTTCGTATTGCTCTGATTTCTGTTTTATTTTAGTATATCTTATTCCTTTTTATATTATGCCATCCATCATGCTGCATGTTTTATTACACTCTTGTTTACTATTCTCTATCTTGAGCCGGGGGTCTATCGAAAACAACCTCTCTACTTCTTTGGAGGTAGCGGTATGGACTGCGTACATTTTACCCTCCCCAGACCCCACTTTGTGGGAATACACTGGGATTGTAGTTGTTGTTGTGGTTTTAATTTTTTTGCTTCAACTATTATTGGAAAAATGTAAGTGTGCACTGTTTTTGTGAACATATGTAGTTTAAGATACAAAGTAAGGTTTTTCAATTTCTTTTTGGAAACTATTTAATTGTAGACTTACACTCTACCCCTGATGATATGATTTTTAGTCATACAAATATCTACTGCTTGTTATACTTAATCTTATAGACTACAAGTTTCAAAAGTCACTCTTTTTTAACCTCTAAAATGGGAAAGAGGGAGTATAACGTGTCAACGCTTCATTCAAACTTCTGTAACTGGACCAGCCGAGAGATGTGTCAGGAGCAAGTGAATTTAGATGCTATGCACAGAATATTCATATCATGTTATGCAGAGATAACAAGTAAATGTAATTGAGTCGGGATGTAAGCTCAAAAACATGACTTCCCATGGACTATGTAAATAAGATGATTTAAAAATAAAGGAGGCAAAGTAGAAATATAGCTTGAGAATGCACGAGGCAAAGAATATCTGATTGCGTATCTCTGGTTAATAAAATGGAGCAAAGAAAAAAGTAATGGTATCAAGTGAACCAAATAACATGTTCCACTATTTTTTATATATAAAAGGGAGTTACATATTCCACTACTGACTAAACTTACCAATATCGAAAATCTGTCGTTAGATTAACTATCAATAACCATAACTCTCTCCATTGATATTATCTAATCACATTGACTTGACAAGAAAAACTATAAAAATGATGAAGCTTATATACTAGGTCGAATTTTGATTGATAAAAGCACAAGGATTTCTGTCTCTCTCTGCCCCACAATCAGGATGGATTTCTGGCACTCGCCATTGATAACACTGCTACTATCACCCACCAACACCACTTGCTATTACTCACAACACCACCATTCCCAATTGACACTCACAACCACCACCGCTAGCCATCACCATCACCACCAGCCATCACCACCAACCCCATATAATCTTTTAAAATATGGTATTAGATTAATTTTTTTTGATAACCAGTATTAGATTAATTTAGTATTTTATGAATTTTATATTTATTAATTTTTAAATAAAAACATTTATATATTCAGATTTTGAAAAACCAACCGTCTTAATCAATTAGTATTCAAATCTTAATACAACGACTATTATTATTCAGATTTGTATAATTCATACATCTAAATCTTAATATTCAAATAGGTATTCAGATTAAAACATCTTAATCTTAAGGAAAACAAATGGGGCTTTATCAGCCCTATCTGATTTTACCTTTTCGGGCATAAAGGGTTGCTTTCCCAACTAACCCAGAAATCTCAAGGGCCAGCTGTCACACAATTCAAAACTTGGTAAATAATGAGCCAACCCTTTACCTTTCACTTAAATAATTGTTCTTCCACCTTCTTTATTAAAAAGTAACGGTTTACCCACCTTTTGAGTTTAAGCTTATACTTTTGTTTTGGAGAATAAGTTATGGCTCAAGGTGTATGCTTAAAGGACCTGGTTTACCTTGAAGTAACTACAACTTCCACATGTAACCTCCACATTTGTATCTCAAAGATATAAGGTCATAAAAAAGCAGCTGCAGCTTCACAGGAGCAAATGCCAACCACTAACTTGATATATAAATACAGCACATATTCATAAATGATGGCTGAAGCAACCTGCAAGTCTAAACCAGATGGGATCTGAGAAGCTCTTTCAAAGGAATGGATAGCCGTAGATCCCACAGGACGACTTCAAATTCCGAACTGGGAATTAATACTGTGCTAGCACTAAGATCTAAAGTGACAATCACTAAGCTATTGGGCAGCCTCATAGTTCACATAGATTTTTATTAGCACAGAAATAATGACTGAAAACGTTTACACTCACCACTGATAGCAACTCGGGCCTAGGGAGGTTTCACATACAGATAATCCAACAACCTCCACCACCACCACCACCCAAACAAACCAAGACAAGAAAGAAAAGCAAAAGTGGGAAAGGAAATGAGTAAGAAGCAAAAATGGTTCAAATGCAGAAAGGACCCCACAAGAGAAGTTAGGCAACTCACAGGGGATCTACAAGAGGAGTCAAACTCGATATGTCCTCTGAACATGATGGGAAGAAGTGATTGAAGAGTTGATGCTCTAGCTGACACACCTGCATTTAAGATGTCAAAGATAAAGTATGGAGAGACATATATCGCAATTTTACTCTAATAGGCCTTTAGCAAGACTTTGTTAGAAGCAACTTCTAATATTAACTTTGGCAATAGTGATTCACAGAAAACATATAGAAGTTCTGATTCCCTCCTTAAAGAAATCAAGGCTGTTATAGTTTTAGCTCATTTATCCTAAATCCAATTAGAGGAAATATACATCTACACTAAGATGAGCTAACCATTAAAAGAAAAGGTAAGACGTGGTTCTCTTATTTACAACTAATTACATTGACTTATTTGAGAATGAGAACTAATTACTTTGAACACATCCTATCAAAGAAAAAAGAGAAATGTATTAGGATTGCTCCTATGACTATCAAGACTAGGAGGTCAACTTTGAATTGTGTCTTTTCTTCTTCTTTTTTTTGATACCCCCCACCCCCACCCCCACCAACACCCAAAAAAAAGAAAACACCACCATCGCCATAAAAAGAACAGTCATCAATTTTTGTCCTTGAATCTCCTCTTCTCTTTTCGTACTAGAAGAAAATAAGGCAGGATGTAATAGTCATACCATTCTCGAGTAAAAAGTGTTGTAAATATTACTGATGTCGTTTAAATGTACCTGCATTAAATATGCACATCCAGATCTAGTTAAAGATGACAATGCTTCTTTCCTGGAAAATTCAGAGATCCGCTGTTGCACTATACCTCTTATCTGCATTAAATGAAACAGAATGAGTACTAATTAAAATTCAAAAAAAAAAAAAGAGCAGCTATAGAACTAAAAGGAGCAGTTTTACTACTCACCAAGGAAAGACGCTGTTCACAATAGAGTTTGTGGCATTCTTCAAGAAGTTGAATATACTCTTTTCTAGGTGCTCTGCTTTCAATTTCCTCCAAGATAGGCTTAAGCTGCAGGTAACTAAGATCATTTGGTTCATGGATTACACGTTAAAGCTAGTCCTAGGTTTTTTTGTTTTTTTTTTGAGATTAGAAATATCTCTCTCATACAACAAATTAATACAGTTTTTATAAATAAAAACTAAAAAGCAAGGAGATGTTCCAATGTTACCTCATTTGCTGCAGCCTTGAAGCGTACATATATTATAGATGACTCTATACCCTCGGCAAAAGATGTTTTGCTACCACCACTGCTTCGTATTGCAGCCTGAACCTGATGAAATGGGTATATTTATCTCAGGTGATGCAACCATTCATCTGCGAGTCAAATATTTTTGTGCATATAGCAACGAAACATAAAGCAGATTTACCTGAGAAGAAGTACTTCTAAGAACGGAAAGAACATGAGAGCGAATCATTCCCAGAGCTCGAGACTGGTTACAAGGGGACAAAGGAAAAACAGAAAGAGAATGGGCAATGGGATTAGAATTCTTATGTCCAAATATTTCATAAAACCATGCCAACTGTATAAAGAAAATGTGACATCACATATGATTACATAAAGTTGATGTCAATTCTTTTAAGTACCTGAAGTTGTCGAAACTTGACCAAATAAATGCTGCACTCGGCATATTGTGGGTTACTCTCGACATATCTTCAGTGAAGCAGAGGAAAAACACAATGGTTATTTTAGCTCTTATGCATAGATTTACAAGTTTAATTTACCATGGCCTTGGCTCAGCGGTAAGCTTGCTTACCGTGGTGTGCCAGGGTCGGGGGTTCGAAACGCCCCTCCAGCAAAGCTGGGGTGAGGGCGCGTAGGTCAGGCCCGGAGTGGTCCCCCCCTCCCCGACACCTACGGAGTAGGTATGAACCGGGTCGTCCCTTTAATTTATCAGGACTTAATCTTGATAAAAGAATTTACATCCCTAGAAGAAACCTGTCACTCTAGACATGTCCACATGGTAAACTTTACAGATAACCAAGGAAAAGTATGGATAATACATCATTGCAGTGGTTCTAATATTCATGGATTTCAATGCAGTAATATGAGATGTAATGTCACTTACGATATGCACTCATCAAGTCTTTTAAGCAATGGAAGAAAATTTGTACTCCCAACGCTCATGCTAGGAGAATAAAAAGTGGTCGCAACCTGCAAATAGAAGTGTGAGACACCCATGAGGAGTTAAATTGAAACAAAAAACAGAAAACTGGGTATTTTGACATTTAGAAGTTCAACAAGAAGACAACGAGGACTTGAAGAGAAAACTAAACACAAGATAAATCAAGCTGATGCAATGCCCCAATTAGATGTAATTACACAAAAAAAAAAATTAGAAAATATTTAGGCAAATGGCCGTGATTAAATAAAGAATATCTACAGTGGAGAATGAAAAAGTTCTTCCTCTAGAGGGAATTTAAAACAGGGAACTCTCATCCTCAATCTCACAAGTGAAAAGGTTTTCCTTTAGAAACCACCAAGCACATAAATAGGAGAAAGAAGAGTTGACCAAAAGATGATATTAAAAAACCAACTTAAATAAATAAGTTGCTAAGCAAGAAACACCAAAATAATCAAAAAGCACTAGATTGGTAAAGCCAAGAAAGAATAGCTTTGGATGACTCATTTTTAACAGGAGGAAGAAAATGATCTAGATTCAAAGCTTAATTAACAAAGGATAAAGCACTGCACACTCCGGTGTGCAAGTGTGGAAAAAATCTATTTGAAAAACATGAATATCTTGAAGCGGAAAGCTCTCAATTCTTAAAGCTGTTTTTCCATAGTTCAAGCTCACAGTTAGGTATAATTCCTCATTAATGTATCAAAGCATAAAAAATACAGATAGCATTAATTCTCTGCACTCAAAATAAAGTTGATGCAGAAAAATACCCAACTCAGCATATGCATAGATAGACCACTATGGATACTAGTGTAAAAGGCAATGAATAACAATGGAATATTTTTATCAACATACAGTACCAATTTTCAAAAAATATTATTATCAACATAAATGGCAGTTGGACCTTACATTCTCCAATTCATCAAAGTAATTGAGCTTATTGTGAAGTGATTCTGCAAACTCAATTAATTTCTGCTTCTCCAAAAGCTGCACATAAACAAGAAATTGCACAAGACGTTCAATGATGCTTCCTGTTGTTTATAATTGTATCTTTACCTGTACATCGCATGTGCATATATTACACACTGATAAGGAACTTCCTAATTTCAAATGTCACCTACTGGACATTTTTTTTATTTTTTTTTTTCAACAGAAATCTGAAATATCCAATATTGACATGAATTGTAACTACACAATGCTTTAATCCAAACAACTACTTCGGTTAGCAAAAAAAAAACAAGAAAACACAAAATGAAGAAATGCATTTACTTGGAACTAGGTGGCAATTGAAGATGTTTGGCAACTATTGAAGATATCGTAGACTTTAAGCCATCAATATCGTAGATTGGAAATGAAGACTTTCAACATCATAGATTAAGGCAAAACTATGTCTATTAAAAATTTGAACTCCTTTTTTACAAGCCTATCCACTTATCATACAATTAATTGTTCCTCTGTTCCTCAAAATTTTAAACAGAACAAAGCAGAAAAGTACAATCTATAGCTAAAGTAACCACAGATGCTAAGAAAAATGGGTTGACACACCAGTCTATCACACGCATCATGAAGAGTTTTAGTCTTTGTTGCCACTGCTTGATGCTGCAATTGCAGCTCATTGAATAAGTCAAGAGTTTCATCCACCTGCAAGAGAGACATTTTTAAGGGCAAGAGCATGTCAACTCAAAAGCATGCATAGAATAAATGAGCAGAAAAGGCTTAAGAGAAGAGTATAAGAGCATTCTTTTTCTTCTCAATACCTGCTGAAGTATACTATCACAGGTCTGAATCTGCTCTGTTAAGGTGTTGACATAATGCTGATATTTTTCTTCAGTCTATGCACAGAAAGAAAGCATACGTAATTTTTTTTATCAGCGAGTATAAAAGAAGAAGCATATGTAATTTTGTAAATGCATCAACTCGTAACTTTTGGAAGAAACAGAAGACATATAAACAATATAAGACCAACCTCTGATTTCATGGCTGCTTCAAGATCGGCAAACCACTTGTAAAACTGTATCAACAAAACAGCACAAAGGGGAAGAAGAAAATCATATCAAGTTCAAGCAGCAATAGAGAAAAGGACAACTTAAGAAGCTATTACTATCAACATTTACAAAGACAACTGAGCAAGTTCAGTATTCAAGCATATATAAAAATGCAACACAGATTTTCATGCAAACAAATTTGGAAAACTAAGCTCCCTATTAAGTGGCTTGATTCTGCTGGACAATGACACATGGAGCAATACTAACAGAGCAATTCTTTCAACAAAGAGGCCTGACTATATGCAGAAAGTGCAACATGTGTGAAATGGAGGCCGAGTATGTTAACTAACTCCTATTACACTGTCCAATAGCCTGGCAGTTGTGACAGTTACTTTTAACATTTTTGAAGTAAAGAGAATCAGGCCAATTGCCAAGATCCATGTAGAAATTTAACTTTGCTGAACAGGAAAAGGCGTGGGGAAAGGAAAGAGACACATATGGAAAACCATACCTTCATCATGTGACTAGCTTTGTGTGATGTGTGTGTGTGTTTTATTTGGGGAGGGGGCCTCCACATGAGATGTAGCTCCATGTGGTTCTTTGGAAGGAGAGAAGTAACAGGCCTTTTGAAGGGGTTGGATAATGATTCCGTACAGTTGACAAATAACCTCCTATAGTTACTTTTTTGTGCACCGACAAGGTTCTTGTGAGTATAAATTATTGGATGCCTTTGAAAGAGAACTTTTTGATGATAAGTTAAATAATTTTATAATGATTCGGAAAATCTGTTAACCAAAGACATAGAATAAAACAAAAGGAGAAAAGAAAAGAACTTCTACAGCTATCTCTATCATTTCACATGCATACAAATTAAGAAACGAAAACATACTCCATGGAATGGGAAGTTGAAGACCAACTAAAGTTCAAATACGGAGGAGAGTTCTAGAACAAGTTGCTTTGCGCATGTCTTTCGGATATATAGACATAAATACTGCTCCACTCAAGCAGGTAGAGTAAAGGCCATAAACAGCTAAAGGCCATAAACAGCCACTATGGTCATCAACCTGAACACATCACATGCAATGTAAGTATTTCTACGTCAGAAGACATTGTGTATCAGTATTATATCTCACTAAATGTAAGTTCCAGTCATTCTTTGACCGACATAAGATGTTTCCTCTCCAGTTAATTAGCCATAACGACCAAAATGAGAGGCATATTCTCTAGTAAGCCAAAAAATGGATGGGGCTTTTAGCAAGCAATTATCAGGCCTTATGTTCAACTCATCGATTTAGCAGTTACCTTGTGAAAAAAACTATTCACTGGTTTAGCAGTTACGTATGGCTGAGGAGTCACCGGTACAACACACTACAACTTCTAGTCTTGCAGAAATATAACTCTATATTTTAGCATTGATAACTCTAAACGCAAATATAAATAGCTTATCATGGTTACAAGATTTTATTATTTTTGATTCCTTGTCCAACATTTAGCTGATTATGCAACCTTTTTGATAAGGGAATAAATTATTCATGATCCCTTATTTGAAATATGAAATATTAAGATGTGCAACCTGGAATATAAAAGATAGAGGGAGTGCCAACTATGCATTGTAGAGTTTCACCTGATTTGTATTCACTAGGACTGCTTCAATGGCCCATGAATCCTCCAGAGAACTGAGCTTTGTAGAGACACACAGACTATTATCGTGTCCAGAAATTTGATCCTGGGATTAGAAATAAAAACACATTTCAGGTAATTGAATTTGAGATAGATGGTATTCTGAAACCAACCAAGAAGGAAAAATTCACCAAATTAGACGGGAAAGGTCTCTCAGCAACTGCATGGGAAAGTGCTTGTATGGCTGTCTGCTGTTCTGTTAATGGAGCATTCTGTAAGAAGAAAACTAGGTAAAGTCGTTCAAGATATAAACATCAAGATAGCCACTAACGCTGATTAAGTCGATCAAAAGGAAAAACTTTCAATAGACATGAAAGACACACATGTGCTACACCCACATACAAACATTTCTTTTCTATCAATACAAACAATATCGTTTGACATGGTGAGGGCCACAAATGAAAAAAAAATCAAATCCAGGATGGAAGTGATTATTGATATGGTGATTATCCAATTGCAATTGCAAGAATAAGCTAAAACAAAAATCAACAACAGATAATGAAACAACTAGTTAGCCGAAGGTTATATGAGGAAAGAGAGAGGCAGTGTCCATAATACCCCGCAAGATCCTAGACAAGTATTCAGCTATACATCACATGTTTAGAAGTCCCAAAGGCATTTATTTCATACTAAGTATGAGAGACTTAGCCATTTTAAGACCCCAAGATTTCGAACATTTTATTTTTGGCCTTCCCAAGTTCGAAACGTTGATTTATGAGTTGAAATATGATTGGAGATGATAAAGGGTCATCTGGGAGAGTTTTGGAATTTTTGAAAAGGTTTCGGAGTGTTTCTGGACCCCGAAGGCAGAATGCCTCCGCGAATTGGGCGTGTCACGGAGGCTGGACCTCCGCGATACACGGCGTGTCACGGATCTCTGCAATACACGTCGTGTCATGGAGGCTAGTCTCCGTGGTAGCCTCCGTGCCACAGAAGGGCACGGAGGCTGTGTTTTTCCTGCAATTTTATTTAAAATTCAAGAGGGGCATTATTTACCCCATTCCTCATCAGTTAACAACGTAGAAATCATCCCTATCCCCAAGAACACAAAAATCAAAGTTTTTCTCAAGAATTCAACCATTCAAGGTCCCAATTCCAGGTCTTCTTCAAGAATTCAAGCAACTCAGGTATGTGGGGCATTCATCAATGGGTTCCTTCCACCCATTGAGTCCCAAGAACCCTTTGAATTCATGTATAAACCCCTTTTTTCCCTCTTTTTATAAAATTCCAATGTTAAAGTACGAATTTACTCGATGTTCTCATAGTAGTTTTGAATTCAAGCCACACTAATATGTTTCCTCATGTGTATTTCGTTGTTATCTGCTTTAAATTTCAATCACCCATATCATATTCAGTGGATACCATGTTAACTTACCAATTCATGAATAAAACCATATGAGCATGTTGTCCTTACAAGTTTAACATATTCCCAAACTCATACACAAGGATTCCATCAGTTAAGGATATATTCTATGTTTTGGATCTCTGAATTATGAATTCCCTTATAGTGTTCTGAATTAATGTCATTGTATTCAAAGCATTATTCAGTGCTGGAGGGTTATGAACACCCGATACCTATATGTTTATACACCAAAATCAAATGAGAGGACTAAGTACGAATACATCAAATTCAGTAGCAAATATTTTTTTTTTTACAAAAAGCACTATACTATTCATTTATTTGGGCAAATGCAGTTATCAAATTTTTCATAGAAGAAGAGATCTAAATAATTTTGATTATGCTTTTACACAAATCTGATAAGATCGGGAGGAAATCAGAGAAATGTAGAAAATAAGAAAGGGTAAATAGAGATTGAACCATAACCTGTTCCCAAGTAGAAGCGAAATTGTAGCCTTTGGAAATAGCGTCCGACTTTGGAACACCAGGCCTTGTCGTCGTCGCCATTGGGTGGGGTTTATCGATACCCTCCCTTCTTCCACTACTTTACAACTGTTTCGGTTTATTGAAAAAAGGTAAACAAATAAGAATTGAAGAAAAAATGAGGGAAAAGAAACTGGTTGTGCAGTCACAATTCTATTACTGATGATTCCAAAATGAAGAGAGATGATTCTAGCGGTTACCATATGGATTCCAATGGAACCAACTTCGACTTGCCAGATTCTGAGCAACGTATCTTCTCAGGTAGCTATATCTTCATGAAAACCCTGTAATGTGAAATCATGTCATTCTAAAATCAAACTAACAATTAGTTACTTTGATCAAGAGATTGCATTGCACAAATTGTAGGATAAAGTAGAAAAAAAAATCACGTTTTGATGATACTATTAGGTACCAAAGACTGGTAGCAATGTCGAAGTTATAACAGAAATGAGTGTTGTTAGAGTACAGTAGAAATAGTATACATACAAAATCCTAACCGGAAAAAAATTGTATTATAATGTCTTTGTTTCAATGTAATTATGTAAACATATCATTCAATAATATTTTTCTCCATTAATTTTCACATGGTATCAGAGAGTTGGTGAGAAACTTCAAAAAAGAAGAAAAAAACTCAGTCACCGTCATCAATTCCGATGACTGATTTGAGTCATTTTTTATTTTGTGGGTTGTGTGAAAAATACAACACCACCAAGAGGATCGAAAAGCTCAGGCGACGCAAATCAGACCCAAACCACCGGAAAATCAGACCCACGCGCCTGCCAAAAATCCGGCTAGATCAATCACGCACCGGCGCATCTTCTCCGGTTGAATTTTTTGAGTGGTTCCTTTTTTATTGGGGTCGCCGTTCTTTTCCGATCCGACCAGTTACTTTATTTTTAAATTCCAGCAACTTTTTGAAGATTCCGGTCGTTAGAATTAGGGTTCTGGCAGCCTCAGATACTTTTTTTCCTGACAGTTTTTTCAGAGATTCAGCTACTGTTTCTTGGTACTTTCAAGTTAAAATTCCCAAGATGTCTTTTGGGTATGCTGTTTTTGGATCCAAAACTACTGGTATCGGAAGTTCAAGTCCTATGATCACTTCCGATCCATTAATGGAAAGTTCAAATTATTTAGCCTGGGCTTCCTCAGTTGAGTTGTGGTGCAAAGGTCAAGGTGTCCAAGATCATTTAACGAACAAGGCTAGTGTGGTAGATGAAAAGGGAAAGTCTAACGTGGAAGATGCGAAAGCTAAAGAGCAATGGGAGAAAGTTGACGCTCAACTATGTAGTTTCTTATGGCTATCTATTGATTCCAAGTTGATGCCCTTGTTTCGTCCATTCCAGATGTGTTATTTAGTTTGGGAAAAGACTCGTGCTTTATACACTAATGATATATCTCGTTTTTATGATGTGATAGCTCGAATGACCAACTTGAAGAAACAGGAATCTGATATGTCTACATACTTGGGACAAGTACAAAGAGTCATGGAAGAATTTGATACATTGATGCCCGTCGCTGCAGATGTAGAAAAACAACAAGAGCACAGACAGACGTTGTTTTTAGTTCTTACACTTGCTGGATTTTCTATTGACCATGATGTTGTACTTGATAAGATTTTAGCTAGTCCTACGGTTCCTACAATTGATGAGTTATTCTCTCGTCTGTTTCGTCTTGCCGCGCTTCCTAGTCACAAAGTAGTTTCATCACCAACTGTTGACTCTTCTATTCTTGCATCTCAAACCATAGAAAAACGAACATATCAGCCTATGGAAAATTGGCGAGGAGGAGGTCGTTCTGAAAAATCTCGATCGAAGTGTAGTTATTGTCATAAAGTTGGACACACTCAGGATATATGTCATAGTTTGCATGGTCCACCACCCAGTTATGATCCTGCTGCTGTAAAGGAATATAATGAATTCATTCGGAATCGAGCAAGTAAGCAGATATCTCCACAGCCTAATCGACCATCCAATAATGCTCATATTGCCCAAACAGAATATGATGAGTTCCTCCGGTATAGAGCAAGTAAGAAGACATCTCCACAAGTAGCCTCAGTTGCCCAGCTTGATGCTTTTACTGGGAATCCTTTTGCTTGTGTTTCACAGCTTAGTACTCGGATCATGGGTTGTAGACTCAGGTGTTTCTAATCATATTTCTGGTAACAAATCTCTTTTGTCTGATATTGTTTATTCACAATTTCTTCTTGCTATTACTTTAGCCGATGAGATTCGAACAAAACCAAAAGAAATTGGACAAGCCAAACCCCTATCTTCTGTCACTCTAGACTCTGTTCTTTATGTTTCTGGTTGTCCCTTTAATCTTGCATCTGTTAGTCGTTTGACACGTGCCCTTAATTGTAGCATAACTTTTCTTGATGACTTTTTTCTATTGCAGGACCGCAGTACGGGACAGACGATTGGCGCAGGACATGAATCACAAGGCCTTTACCATCTTACCTCTTCAAATTCCTTCACAGCATGCTCCGTTACAGACCCTCCAGACCTAATTCACAAACGTTTGGGACATCCGAGTTGATCCAAGCTACAAAAGATGGTGCCTAGTTTGTCTAGTTTATCTACATTAGATTGCGAGTCATGTCAACTTGGGAAACACACCCGTGCTACTTTCCCACGTAGTATTGAGAGTTGTTCAGAGTCTATTTTCTTATTAATACATTCTAATGTTTGGAGTCCTAGTAGAGTCAGTTCACCTTTAGGTTTTTGTTATTTTGTTAGTTTCATTGATGATTTTTCAAGATATACTTGGGTTTTCTTAATGAAAGATCGTTCTGAGATATTTTCTATATTCAAAAGTTTTTGTGCTGAAATACAAACTCAATTTGGTGTTTCTATTTGTACTTTTCGTAGTGACAATGCCTTAGAATACTTATCCTCCCAGTTTCGGGAGTTTATGACTCATCAAGGAATTGTTCACCAGACTTCTTGTCCGTACACCCCTCAGCAGAATGGTATAGTAGAAAGAAAAAATAGGCATCTTCTTGAGACTGCTCGCACTCTTCTCATTGAATCCCATGTTCCGCTGTAATTTTGGGGCGATGCAGTTCTCACATCTTGTTATCTAATTAATAGAATGCCATCATTTTCCCTTCAGAATAAGGTTCCTCATTCTATATTGTTTCCCCATTTTATATTGTTACTCTCGAGTTCAAAAAGGGTATCGTTGTTATTCACCAGATCTTCGTTGCTACTTTATGTCCGCAGATGTCACTTTTTTTTAATCTCGACCTTACTATATATCTTCTGATCATCCTGATATCTCTGAGATTTTACCCATATCTCCAGTCTTACCCGCACTATCCTTGTTCTTACCCATATATTCAGACTTACCCGAACCAACCTTTAAGAAATCGATGGTTATGTCTCCTGCTACAGTGCTACCACTTCTGACTTATCATTGTCGTCCGCGTCCACCATTAGTCCCAGATGATTCATGTCATGCATCGGACGTTGCTCCTACTGCGGACTTGCCTTCTTCTAGCCAATCAGTTGCACTTCAAAAAGGTATGTGTTTCACTCGTAATGCTAACCCACACTATACTTTCTTGAGTTATCATCGTTTATCATCATGTATTGTCTTTGTCATCTATTTTCATACCTAAGACTATAGGTGAAGCACTCTCTCATTTAGGATGGAAGCAGGCTATGATAGATGAGACGTCTACTTTACATACAAGTGGTACTTGGGAGTTTGTTCCCCTTCCTGCAGGTAAATCTACTGTTGGTTGCCGCTGGATTTATGCAGTCAAAGTTGGTCCAAATGGTCGGGTTATTGGCTTAAGACTCCCCTTATTGCCAAAGGATACACGCAAATATTTGGGCTTGATTATAGTGACACTTTTTCTTCAATGGCTAAAATAGCATTTGTCCGTCTTTTTCTATCCATTGTTGTCGTTCGTCATTGGCCTCTTTATTAGTTGGATATTAAGAATGCGTTTCTGCATGGTGATCTTGAGGAAGAAGTCTATATGGAGCAAACACCTGATTTTATTGCACAAGGAGAGTCTAGTAGCCTTGTATGTCAATTGCACAGGTTACTCTATGGTCTGAAATAGTTTCCTCGAGCTTGGTTTGGAAAATTCAGCACAATAATTCAGCAGTTTGACATGATTCATAGTGGAACTGATCACTCAATGTTTTATCGATATTCTCAACCAAATTTGTGTATTTATCTGGTGGTTTATGTTGATGATATCGTTATCACCGGCAATGATGAAGATAGTATCTCTAAATTGAAGCAACGTCTCTTTCAGCATTTTCAGACCAAAGACCTCGGCAGACTGAAATATTTTTTAGGTACTGAGGTTGCTCGGTCCAGATCAGGTATTGTTATTTCTCAACGCAAGTATGCCTTAGACATTCTTGAGGAGACAGGAATGATGGGATGTAGACCCATTGATACTCTTATGGATCCAAATGCCAAACTTCTACCAGGACAGGGAGAGCCACTCAATGATCCTGAATGGTATAGGTAGCAACCCCATAATTTATACTCCCTCCATTTTAAAAAGAATGACCTACTTTTTTTTTAGTCCGTTTAAAAAAGAATGACCCCTTTCCTTTTTTGGCAATACTTTAATTTCAACTTTCCACATTACATGTTTAGGACCACAAGATTAAAGGATATTTTGGTACATTTGACACAACTTTAATTTAAGGCCACAAGATTCAAAAGTCTTCTTTATTTTTTTAAACTTTGTGCCAAGTCAAAGTAGGTCATTCTTTTCTAAACGGAGGGAGTACAAGATTTCATCGAAAAAATTGTTTTTTTAATGCATGTTCTTCAATAATTTCAAAACCCATTTCATATACATAATTATATACCTTTAAAGCTTGTTTAAAACAATAAATTTATGCCCATGAGATTTAGGATAGTCCCACATATCTTTTGATGGAGAAAAATCGAAGAGAACGTAGAGAAATTGGACCCCCGGAGCTTGAATTCCTCAAATCTTGGGTAGTTTCTCCTCTCTTTCTTATGGAGAGATGATTAGAGATTTTGGAGAGGTAATATAATGATATTATGTTGTGGAACAGATAGAAGTAGGTTAATATAGTGTTTAGGGTTGTTTATAAGTGAAAGGACTTAAATACCCCTCCTCCTAAGTCAACAAACCCAAAAATTGATGAATTTAAGGAATTGGCATTCCGCGGAGGGTAATCTCTGTGCCACGACTATACCGCAGACCATCACTGGTTCTTACAAAAATATTCATAACTTTTTGCTCGAGTATCAGATTAAGGCAAAATTGGTGGTGTTGGGATGCTATTCAAGTATCTACAATTTGGTGACTCTTGATCTCCAAAATTTCATATATTTCAAAAGTAATACACTTTCAAAGTTGCTCCTTGTAGAATCGAATTCCTAAATTTGGTCGATAATGAAAGTTATTAACTCCACTCTACTCCAAGCATTTACTATGAACATTCTTCCCCTCAAAAGCACTTTTCACACTAGGTTAATGATCATGACACCTATATTTATGTATAAGTAATTGGATTCAAGTTTATACACGAAGAAACAATGGTTTGAATTCTAGCCCAACAATGCGGGGTGTTACAGTACCATTCAGACTTAAGAAGATATGTTGAGGGCTTTTGTGATTGACTTTAAGGGTAGTTGGGTGGATCACTTGTCGTTTATAGAATTCTCCTATAACAATAGCTACCACTCTAGCATCTAGATGGCTTCTTTTGAGGCTCTTTATAGTAGAAGGTGTAGGTCACCGATTGGTTGGTATGAGGTGGGTGAAACCCATTTATTTGGGCTTGATCTTATTCACAAAGTTATTAAAGAGTGGTTTAAGACCGCCCAAAGTTTCCAGAAGTCCTACGCCGATCAGAAATTGAGATTTATGATTGAGTGTTTTTAAAGGTCTCCCTTGTGAAAAAAGGAAAGCTCAGTCCTTGCTATATAGGTCCCTATCAGATTACGAGAAATATTGGTGGAGTTGCTTATGAGTTAGATTTTCCTGCAATTTTAGCTTCTATACATCCGGTATTTCACGTATCAATGCTTAAGAAATGCATTGGAGATCATTCACTTGTGTTGCCTGTTAAGGAGATTCGCGTGAAGGATTCGTTATCATATGAAGAAAAACCCATATCTTTTTTAGATCATTAAGTTCGACAATTGAGGAGTAAATAAATAGCTTAGGTTAAAGTATTATGGAAGAATCATAAGGCTGAGGAAGCTACTTGGGAGTCAGAGAATGATATGCGTGCAAGATATCCGTCACTTTTTGAATCTGCTGATGATGATATGGAAGGTATTGGCCCTATCTTACTCATTTTGCTTCATGTAATTCTTTCAAAATTGTTCTTAGTGTCCTCAGTCTTCATTCGGGGATGAATGATCCTAAGGGAGAGATAATGTAACACCCTTCATTTTACGATCTAGAAATTTAACCGTCATTTCTATGGGAATAGAGACAAACCCAATGATTCATATTTAAATATAGTCATGTTGAGAAATTCCATATCATGGGCACATCTTTGGTTATGAATTGAAGTAATAAAATCTCCTATCACAAAGATGAATTGAGAACTTCTTTACCAATTGAGTTTAAGTGGACGCTTCAACTTAGATCAGCTTCCATCGACTATTACTCTTGAAATAGAGTGAGTTACGTGGTCTACTCTATATCAAATAAAAGATATTCGAGTCTTCTTTCCAAGCATCCAATTTCACCTTAATCTGATATCAGAGTGAGAAGTTAAGCTCCTTTTACTTCAGAGTGTCCGTCTGTCAACAAAATGATGACTTGGGGTGATAAGCTGTCAACTAGGTGACGAGCTATCAACCTTGTCATCAGCCTTAGACAGAAAGTACCCTACATCACTTAGGAAAGGTGATGACTAGGTTGATAAGTCATCACTTAGTTGATGGGCTATCAACTAAGCCGTCACCCTTAACCAGAATATGACCAAGTCGAGGTGACGACTAGGTTGATAAGTCATCAACTAAGTGATAAGCTATCACCTAAAGTCATCAACTAAATATTTTTGCTATTTTTATTCAGTTTTTTGGGGGGTATTTTGGTCTTTTTCCCCGCACAAACTCCTCCCCACGACTTAAAATCATCCAATAAGCATTATTAGCCAATACTAATCAGTTTTAAATGCTCATAATACTCTCCACCCTCAAGAGAAAGAAATATTAGGGTTTCTTCCAAGGCTCACACTTCCAAGACTAGATTTCAAGATATTTTGAATTCTTGTTCATCAAAATAAAAAGGTATGTGGGACTATCCTAAATCTTATGGGCATAGTTTATAGTTTTTAACAAGTTTTAAAGACATGAAATTATGTATATAAGAAGGGTTCTTTTGATGAAATTATCATGAAGTTTTCCATAGATTTGAATTATAATTATGTGTTTATGCGTTATATGTTTTTGAGATCTAATATGAGAGCAAGGTTCATGAAATTTCCCTCTCAACATAGAGTTTGTTTGATTTAACATGTTACGGGTTGTCCAATTGCATGTCCTAAGAACGAGTCAAATATTTTACTATTATTTGTGGACTTGACGTTGGTTATGATTTGTTGAGAGGGTGTTTTATCAATTTATAAATGTTTTGTGTCCTAATGGGAAATTGCATATGTTTGATGATAGAGATGACGACCCTATGCTAAGATATTGAAAAAGGAGTATTTGCATGAGTTTTACATGTTTTGAAATAAGAACTCTCGAATATTGATTAAATGATTCGATGGTCATTAATATGTTTTGAATGAGAAGGGCTATGAATTTGGTATAATATATTATGGCTTGCAAGTTTAGGGATGACGATACCTATTTTGGGATGCCCTTAATATGGAAAAAAAGACTGTTTACAAGCACGAAACATGATTAAAGAGGCTAAAATTGGACTTAAAGAGAGTTAGATGGTTATCTGAAGAAAACACGAGTTCAGATAACTCGTAGCCCAAAAATGTGATTTGACGACGTAGAATTATAGTAACCTTCTTTGTGATCTTATATACTTTTATTTCACATCGTCCCAATTTGGGACTATGGTTAGGAGCCTTGTTTTGTCATCTTGAGAACTACCATGGCATGTTGACTTGATTGGGGATTATGGCACCCTGCTTTGTGATCTTGTGTGTCCCCTTTTACTACTACCCCAATCCTCACGGTAAACTTGGATTAGGGACTTAACCGCCGAGTTAAAGGCAGATTACAAATAGCCTGTGGGATTTTAGAAATGTAGGGTGTACCATCTAGCTCAGAAGTAAAATAAAGAGTTCAGTCATGACTTACAAGAATGTTTTGAAGCTCATTTATTATGCCCATGTTTATGTATGTATATATATATATATATATATATATATATATATTATCATAAATTATTTTTCATAATGCTCTCAGTTATTTTATATGAAGTATGTGTTATTTTTGGGTTGTTCTACATACCAGTACTTTTATATTTCAGGTTCTGAGGCGCAGTCCCATGGTCCCACAAACCAGTAGATTTTCCTCAAACGTTCAGAGTTGGTAAGTCTCCGTTACTTTGGAAGACATTCTATCTAAACCTTAGTTCTATTCAGTTTTATGGTTCGGTCGGGAGCCTTGTCCCAGCCTAGTCAGACTAGTGTTTTTAGTCCATTATAAGCTTCGTAGATGGATATAGACTGGGTTTGGTTTGTCATGGATTGTTATCTGAAAGAATTAAGTTTTATTGTGGGATTTTCTGGTTTTCAGTTATCTTCCGCATTTTATTTTACGTATGAGTTATGTTGTTGATTGTATGCTAAGGGGTCTCTCGAGCCTTTTCAGTTCGGGATGCCCGTCACGGCCAGAGCCTTGGTTCGGATCGTGACAATTGCTCAAGCCCCAACGAACTTAGATTAGTCAGGCTAGAAAGTTTTGTTCTTAAACGGGATGCAAAAGTCTCGATCAAATCCTATTAAATTACAGGCTGGGTCAGGCCAGCCCAACGGGCCAAGCCCATATTGACGGCTTTAGTTTACTCCCCTTTCCCCCACCCTATTTTTTAAAATTCATCCATTACGCTTTTAGCTGTTACTTCTGAAAGTTGAACTATATGGATTTTGATGAAATTTTAATATGAAAAATGTACGATTGCAGAAGGATGCTCTCGGAGATGTCCCGACAAGGATGCCCACTCAAAGGAATAAGGATGTTCCCACCAATGACTTGACATACAATGAAAAATATGGGATAAGAATGTCAGGTATCTCAGAAGTATGGATGAGCTCTCAAAGGATATAGCAAGAGAATAATAAGTCAACTCACTAACGAATTATGACAGATGGAGTTCTCACATAGGTGAAGATCCTTAGAGACGTCGTCACTAGAATTAAATTGTCCTAAAACCTAAAATTGTACACTATAAAATAGTCATCCTCACTTGTAAAGGAAACTTCTTCTTCTCCTCTCTCTTCCTCGCACTTTGTATCAATACAATTGTGTGGTTCTTATGTATCTCTTGCTATGTTATTACTTTTTTAGTTTATTTAACTCTCGCAGTTAGATGATCTCAACCCTCTATATCTCTAATGAGTGGCCCAGACTACTCAAAACTTATTTTCTTTACTTGCTTAATATTTGCTCTTTAGTATTGTTAGTTTCTTTTAATCGATAAATACATTAATCGCTAGAAAATTGAACCTCGAGCGAGGTTCAATCATACCGCATACTGTTGATCCACCTATAAATTTAATTGTACAAAACCATCATAAACAGAAGTTGCATAAAAGGTGATGCAAAGAATCTCATAAAACATAACTCGTTAGATATTGTTTTACTGGGTGTAATTTGACATATTAATTGTAAATTTGATGGAATTTTACTTCTGCTGATAACATGTTAAAAAATAACATAACAAGAATAGAAGAATAAGGTAGAAAGAATATAAAAGAGAGAATGTTTCTTTAATCTCTCGAGGGATTAATTACAATGAAGAGAACCCCTCTCTATATATATATGAGAAAATGCTCCTAATTTTTTTTTTCAAACGATAAATAATCATATAACTTGATAGACATTTATTTACCATCAATTTGGGGTAGTAAAATTTGCTTATAGGTCAAGAGCACCTATTACGACTTTAGCTTTGGACTAGCAGTAAACATTTGCAGAAAAATAAATAATGTAAGCAAAAGTCAGAACAAATTGAACAAAGCAATAATTAGGAACAAATCTGGAATGATAGTGGAGTGCAGTGTCTTTTTTCCTATATGTGGGATGTGACCGAGTTCGAGCATAATAACAAGAGAACAATAGAACAGATAAAGAAAAATAAAGAAAACTTAAGAACCCAGCTAAATATATTTTATTGTTTTTAGATGGAGATGAACAAAAATCAGATCCTTTACAATAGGGGGAGGAAATATCTAATTATAGGGGTGTCATCATTGTCTATGGCCAATAGGAGACTGTCACTCATCCTTGTGTTGTTCGAGAGTGACCAGTCCACTAGCGTGTGTCTGATGCTGCTCTATCGAGGACTACCGGTGCTCACTAGAATCCATGATATAGTATCATTCCATTTGTCTGTTAGCGTGCAGTCACCATCTTCAGCTGGCCTCAAACGAATTTTCTCTTGCCTGATTAGACACCCCCTGGTATCGATACTACTTCCTGAGATGGTGTCACCATGGGCCGGCTCCTCTCAGACCCGGTTCAAATTGCGCCTGTTGACCCAGTCCTAATCAAAGCCAATTTTACCCCATACGACAATCAATATAACTTAATAGATATTCGTTACATCCTCTATTTCTTTTTTAGAGTCAATCGAGATAAATTTTGACTAGAATCTTAAGATGTATTTCTTAATCAACTTGGAAAAAGGAAAATTGTAATTTATTGTACTTTTCATGTAGTCTTTGAATATCTAAGTTTTAATTTTAAAATAAATTAATTTAATCTAATTTAACTTTTAAGCATAGTCAAATTGACTCGTGAAAAATGAAAGAATAATATAAAGGGAAAAGGACACAAATGACCACTCGGCTGAAATTAATTCCACGAAAATGGCTATGGAATTCAAATTTCATTTTCTAGCCATTTTATTTTGTTGGATAACACTATACGGTTTCTATACATATTCTATATATATCTTATACATATAAATATTTTATACGAAAATTATATAGTTTTGATACACTATTTATACAATAATTGTACAGTTTTTTTTACACATTTTATACAACAATTATATCATTTTTATAAACTTTATATATATATTTTTATATATATTTTATACATATTACATATTTGGTAGAACTATACAATTTTTATACATATATCTTATATAGATACATATTCTATATAACAATTATACTATTTTTATACAATTATATTTAATTATTATTTTTAAACAACAAAAAAATAAGCGGAATATCTTTCAGTTAAAAAATTTGTAGCGAAAAAAACTAAAATATTTTTAGAAAAGAGTCGAAAGGCCCAAGTTGAAAACCCTATCAGTATTGTATATGGATTGTATCAATATGGTATATAAACTGTATTTGAACTACATGAGCCAAAATAATCCAAATTAGAAAATGACTATAATATGAAAATAAAATAGCCGACTGAATATTTTTTGGTAAAATATCAAGCTTGGGCTATTTATTTAAAAAATGGTCATGTGGTGTCTTTTTTCCTAATATAAAATGGAATGAAAGTGTATCATTTACTAAAAATTACACAAATACACAACTTATGTTTCCAATATTACAAAAAATTCCAACTCCCTAAATACATTACAAAAATTTCAACATATACACAGAATGCATTGTATATATCGGTTATGTTATGTATATTAATATGGAGAGAGAGAGTAAAGTAATTAAAAAAGCGGGAGAGAGTGTAATTACTTCCAAAAGGGTTGGTATTTATGTTATTTATACTATCATTTAAGGAGGAGGAAGTATTAAAAGGTCTTTTGATACACTCTAGGGGCGGCTCAAGCACATCAGTGACCTAAGGCGAAAATCAAACGGAGGCCTTAAATTTTTAAGGAAAATTATTTTTGTTAATAAAGTCTATATTTCAAAATTTTGAGATGTAAAGTTGTAAATCTTATAGATGATTCTTTTTATTTTTTTCGTTAATAAAACTTATGCATTTAATCTTTATGGAGACATACTTTAAATACATCAAAATTTTTCTAATAATTCTTTACTTTTATATACGAAACATTTTTTTCTACAAATAATATTTAATATTTTTTTAATAAAAGCCTATAATCTATTATTACTAAAAAAAAAAAAATGAGGCCCCTTAAAGTTGAGGGCCTTAGGCGATTGCCTTTTTTTTTTTTAATTAGGTAGAGCTGGCAATGAACACTCATGGGATAAGTAAGATATCTCATGAGATTATTTTATTCCTCCCTTTTTATGGGATAGTAATTCCATCTTTTTAGTATAAATGGTGGAATAAAATGATCTTGAAATTAAGTAATATCTTATACCAAATATGAAATAAAATTGATCCTCAACTTTATTTTGAGATTATTTTTCTTATTCCTTTGCCAAACGACCCTAAATGTTAACATCAAGTTGGAAACTGGCCAAAAGATGCAAAGAATTCCACAATACTATGTTTGACAAACGAAAGCCTCAAAATGAAAGTCTAAGTCATCGTCTTAATTTTCTATTTCCTTTTACAATTTTTTTTTTCAAAATTCTAACATGTCAAATGACTTAAATATAGAGGTTGGTCCAGAAATTAAATTTTACGAGTTTGATATTTAAGATTATTTATATTGAATTAAATCTATCATATTTAAGTGTACAAGTCCATATCTACTATTTATTATAATTTTTATAAAATTTAATGAGTATATCTACTATTTATTATAATTTTTATAATATTTTATGATTTCATATCTACTATTTATTATAATTTTTATAAAATTTTATGAGTCCATATCTACTATTTATTATAATTTTTATAAAATTTATATTTTTCATCTAAAGTACTGAATTCATATGAACACGTTGACGTAACTCTACATCCATCTCCACCTAAATAGATTTATATAGGTTAGAAGTTTCTGATAACTTCTCTCACTCTCTTGCTTTGCCTTTAATCTTACTTAGAAATTTGTTTCTAATTTAATTTCTTGCAAATCATTTTTTGAAAATAATTAATGGCCGAGATTAGAGGTGCAGAAATTCGCTTAATCTTTTTAGTTTTACACTTCATTCTACTAATCTCCTATGCTACTGCTGGATCAAGAAACTTTATTAAGAACAAAGGTGAGTTCATAGATTTATTGATATCAAGTTCGTAAAAAATAAATCTCTAAAAACTCTTTCGTCTTATTTATATTCTTCTTCAATTTTCTACATTACATACTTTTTTTCCACCAGATGCTGCTGGGAATCCCTTATACAATCCAAAATCAATTTTAAGCTTTGTTTTTTGCACTATATATGTTTCCTACTTTCCTTAGGTTGTTTTTTTCTACCAAGGATGAGAAAGCCTCGTTTTATAAAAGTACGGGGTTCAGATGAATTCGCTATTTGAAATTTTAATCGGTCCCTCGTCTAATTAAGGCCCAATTTATGTTTAGATCAGAATACTTGTTTGACTACTAATGAAAGATGATTGTTTCCAATAATTGATGGAAAATAAATTTCAACCACAAAAGGGAAGGTTGATGCACTAAATCTATCGCTATGTGTGGTGTCCGGGGAAGGACCCCACCACAAGGATGTATCGTACGCAGTCTTACCTTGCATTTCTACCAGAGTCTGTTTCCAAGGCTTGAACCCGTGACCTCCTGGTTACATGACAACAACTTTACCAGTTACTCCAAGACTCCCTTCAAATTTCAATCACAAATAAAAGTATAATATATATATATATATATATATATATATATATATATATATATATAATTTTATTGAAGAATATTTTTATGAGTACAATTTTATTTCTCCCTTGATTCTTTGATTCCATAATTTGTGGGCTATTGGTAGATGCATCTATAAGGAATATTTGTCAGACATAATTTAGGGTTTAGGTGCAATTTAGGGTCTAGAGTAGAGTCACCAACAAACTAGGTTTACGATAAAGTAGCATGATAACAAGCAAAGTAGAATAATAATAAGAAAAAATAGACAGATAACTCTAATAAAAATAGTAAGCAAGAATAAACAAGTGGTAATAAATAAATATAGATGATGAAATTTAAACAAGAAATAAGTAGTTAAAGGCAAATAAGCAGGTATGAAAAATAAAGCAGAGTTAAAGCGGATGTGTTATATATGGTGTAAAATCCTACTCAGTACTCCCTCCTTCGTTATCCTCAATCCACTGTAGTAGACAAGTTATAAAGATTAAAGTATATTTTCTCCCAACAACATAAATAATTTTTTGCATTTTTAGATTTTTTGTTTTGATTTATACCCTGTTCATCTCTTTCTCTTCAGTTTTAGGTATTTTAGCAATATCTTCTTTAATCACACCCCGAAACAATAATAACAGTCTTTTTTGAACTTTTCAAATCCCTAGGAATTTCAAAATTAATTCATCGTTACTGCTAAAATACTGAGAGAATAACCATATACTAGGGGTATATTTATAAATAATTTGCCAATATTATAAGATCGAACAACTGGCGGTAATCCGTACGGCTATCCAGATCTATAATATTAAACATATGTGCTAATAAGTAATTTACTAATTTTTACAAGATCAAAAACTGACGGTAATCCTCACGGTCATCCAAATCTATAATATTAAAAACACATCTGGAAGAAAATATGAACTTCATTAATTCAAAGATAATTTACAAACTTGGGAGAAAAATACAAAGATCTATATAACGACTACTTATATGTCTTAAGAAAAAAGTGAGGTTTCCCTTTCGGGAGTCCCCTGAAAGTTAGTGGCTACCGAAAAATGAAGAAATAAAAGACTAACATACACTACACACTTTTTTTTTTATGAACAAACTAAGAACTTTATGAACAATAAAACTTTAGAAGACTGTTTTCTCATTCTTGATTTTTCTCTTACTTCTCTCAAACTATATGTTTTTAAGTCTTCCATAAGGTGCTATTTATAGGTATTTGTAAACTTCAAATCATTACTTCAATGTGCTTGATAAAACTTTGACAAGACTTTAGCAAATTGGATGGGTCCTACAGTCACATGGTTATGTCTTTACTTTAGCTCCCATCCGTCAATTTATTTATCTGTTATATCATTGCATACGTCTCTTATTTTATCTTTTTGTAAGTATCGTCATTGCTTAAGTATCCAAATTGTGTAACACTTTTGAGTAAAATTTCATTCCTAAATCATCGTCTGCATTTGGGTATTGAGAAAATTGATCCATGGACGAATTGTAATCTCGATCATACTCGTCACTGTTTCCGAATAATATTCCCAGTCTGCTTCCTGTTCTGAGTGGTCTTATTTCTTCTCTTGGAATTTTGGATCTTAGTTCTGGTGGTTTTGGATTCATTGTTATTTCTTTGGGCAGTTGCTCTGCTAACTATTCTTCTATTGAGTCTACAACAATTTTTTTCTATATTTCTTTTCTCATTTTTTTTCATAAGAAAAAACCTTGCCTAGTCTTTGAAGAGCTTCCTTCGTCTGTAGTCTGGGTACCTGTGGTCTTGAAATTGGCTGAGAATATTCTCCCTACACTTTTTGGCAAAGTGCCAGTCGTCAATGGATTTGATGAGTCTTTACCAGCTACCGTTTGAGCTAGACTAGCTATATCATTACCCAATACAGCAGGTCTTTCTATATTCATTGGGAAATGCACACCCATTAACTGATTTTAGGAGTCTTTACCAGCTACCGTTTAGTCTGGACTAGCTGTATCTTTACCCAATACAATAGGTCTCTCTATTTTTGAATAAGATGAAGAATTTTTTGGGATTATTTGAGTCTCATAAATTTGCTGAGTCGATAGTGACAGTTTAAATAAAGAATCTTTATACGATCTTGTAAAATACCTATATGTTCTAACATTTGTCCTTTTTCATTTACAAGGTTTTCATTATCTTGTCTTAAAATCTCATTGGCGTGATTAAGTTTTTTGAAAGCTTCAGTCATGGAGGAACAATGATCATAAAATATAATTTTGTCTGTGTCTTTTTTAATATTATATTGGGAAACTTCTTTTATATTTGGTCTTAGGGCTGGAGTAATATAATAATTTGATCATAAATTTATACGGGCATAATCTAATGTCTCTGTTAAATCATCAAAGCCTTTATAAAGAGGGGTTGTATAATCTTTTACAGAATTCATTATCTCTATCCATGTCTGAAATACTCCCTGTGTCTTTCCCCTAAGAACAACATAAAATTTAAATCTGTTAGTGTTGTTTTTCTCAGTAAAATACTAACTTAGAATATTTAGAACTGAAATAAAGTATCTAGTGTCTCTAGGTGTCTTGTTATAGGAGATCCATAAATTTTTTATCAGGCAGATGTGTAGTTTGTCCACCCTTACATCTGATCTTAGTTTGAAAGTCAGATTGGATGGCTCATAACTGACAAGATTGTGAGGTCCGAAGTTCAATTTTTCTAATTTCGGATGTTCCAACATTGTTAGTGGCTTGTATCGAGTGTTGCTTAGTAATTTATTTAAGTAGTCTTGAGAAGATGGGGCTTCTGTCTTTCCTTTGTCTTTACCTGTATACATACTGAAACAAAATTGTTAGTGGTCTTCTTTTATTAGTCTACTTAGTTGATCTACTAGGTTATTGTATTTTTCTTTAATATGTTCTAAAATAATATTGTAAATAGAAGTGGCATCTAAGAAATTTAACCACCTCCTTTTACTACTATTCTTTTCTTTTATTTTCTGATAGAATTTTACTATAGCCTCGTAATCTGTTCTTACTAATATTTTGGGTTTATTTAATATATAAAGCTTAAAACTATTTAAACCGTAAATTACTGCTAGTGTTTCTGCATCTATGCTACTTAGATTGCCTTTTTCTTTATATTTCCACTTGCAAAAGCACAATTTTTTTTATCCTTTTTGTAACTATATTTATTGGATTTTGCCTTTAATATTGCTCCTCATCTTTGAAGGCTTCTATCTGTCTCGAATATTGAATAGTCTGTTTCTAATGGTAATGTTAAGTCTGGGATATCTTGTATCATGTGCTTAAGTTGTTGGACTAATTTTATGTCTTCCGCATTAAAAGTCTTTTGTTCTGTTGATCCTGTTTTAGAATATAACGATCCCGCTATTTTTCCTAAATCTTTAATAAAAGCTCTAGCATAATTTAATAGTCCTAAAAATTTCTGTAAATCTTTAGTCTTGTCTAATCTATCTAGCATTTCTAAGATCTTTTTTTCTATGAGTGGTTGTAGTTTTATTCTACCATCTCCAATGACTACTCCTAAAAAGTTAATATTATTTTTACATAATTCCATTTTATTTCTACTTATTATTATTTAATTATCTACAAATAATTTAAAGACTTGTTGTAAATGTCCTAAATATTCTCTTATATTATTACTAAAGACTAGAATATCATTTACATAAACCAATCAAAATTTTTATAGTCTTCAAAAGTACTACTCATTTTTCTTTGAAAAATTGGAGGGGTTGTCTTTAATCCGAACAGCATAACCAGCCACTCAAAATGTCCTCCTTGACATGTATGGGCTATCCATTCTATACTCTCTTCATGCATCTTAATATGCCAATATCCGAATTCACAATCAAATTTACTAAATATTTTTCTTCCTTGTATTTTGTTTATTAATTCCATTTTATCTGGTAATTTATACCCTTCCATTACAGTATTATCATTTAGTCTTTTGTAATTTATTACCATTCTTGCTTTTCCTCTTACTATTTCACTAAGGTTTCTTACTATGAAAGCTGTTGATCTATGTCTTGATTTGGATCTTCTAATTATCCCTAATTGTAATGGCTCTTTTATTTGTATTTCAAAGTCTTTAAGGTCTTCATTGGTAGCTTCTATAGATGCTATTTTTATAGTATATTCTGCATTAATTATTTCTAATTTGCATGTAATTTGATTGGAGTCCCAGTGTTGCAAGGGTTTCTCTCCAATTATCTCTAGTTTTTCTAGGATTTGTATTATTTTACCTAGGTCCTTTTTATCTTTGATTATTCTTATTTGTTGTATACCTTTTCTAAAATTGTATAATTCTGTTTCTACTTCTATTAATGTAAAGTCTTTTTTATTTCTTCTACTATTAATAGATCTTGTAATTCTTCATACATTGTTACCTTATCTGAATCCATCAATGCTTTAGAGTACGAATTGATAAATCATCTTAAGTCTAGAAATAATAATAAATGAAAAGACATCCATTTGCTAATGATATATGATTCAGATATTGGATTTTAAACGAAGAAATAAAACAGAGGGCACACAAAGTAGAACTAAAAATAGTTTTAAGTAATTATTTGGAATTATTAACTACTATAGAACTCTCACAATCAGAATCATTCAAAGAATATTTAAGTGAAATAAGAAGGGATTTACATGGAATTAGAAGCGACATAACATATTACAATATATTCCTTAAAGAAAATAGAATATCTAGATTTGCAATTAAAAGCAAAAAACAGACAGACGAATTAAAGATGATTCATTAATTAAATATAATTTGAGTAACGGAGAACATAATTTGCATGAAGATGATTCTCAAATAATTACTATTACAGACTTTATAATAAATCTAGGAGAGAAAGTTCAATAGGAAAATACTAAAATATTGGAAACCCTAGAGATAGGAGTAATCAAAGATGAAAACCCTGAATTCAGATAAGGTAACAAAGTATGAAGAATTACAAGATCTATTAATAGTAGTAGGAATTGCAAAAGACTATACATTAATAGAACTAAAACAGAATTATACAATTTTAGGAAAGGTGTGCAAAAGATAGGAGTAATCAAAGATCAAAAAGACCTAGATAAAATAATACAAATCCTAGAGTAACTAGAGATAATTGGAGAGAAACCCTTTGCAACATTGGGAATCCAATCAAATTACCTACAAATTAGAAATAATTAATCCAGAATATACTATAAAATCAATATCTATAAAAGCTACGAATGAAGACCTTAAAGACTTTGAAATACAAATAAAAGAGCTACTAGAATTAGGGATAATTAGAAGATCTAAATCAAGACATAGATCAACAACTTTCATAGTAAGAAACAATAGTGAAATAGTAAGAGGAGAAGCTAGAATGGTAATAAATTACAAAAAACTAAATGATAATACTGTAATGGATGGTTATAAATTACCAAACAAAACGAAATTAATAAATAGAATACAAAGAAGAAAAATATTTAGTAAATTTGATTGTGAATTCGGATATTAGCAGATTAAGATGCATGAAGAGAGTATAGAATGGACAACCTTTACATGTTCAGAAGGACATTTTGAGTGGCTGGTTATGCCGTTCGGATTAAAGACAACCCCTTCAATTTTTCAAAGAAAAATGAATAGTATTTTTAGAGACTATACAATTTTTGTATTGGTTTATGTAGATGATATTCTAGCCTTTAGTAATAATATGAGAGAACATTTAGGACATTTACAACAAGTCTTTAATTATTTGTAGATAATTAAATAATAATAATAAGTAGAAACAAAATTGAATTATGTAAAAATAATATTAACTTTTTAGGAGTAGTCATTGGAGATGGTGGAATAAAACTACAACCACTCATAGCAAAAAAGGTCTTAGAAATGCCAGATAGATTAGACAAGACTAAAGATTTACAGAAATTTTTAGGACTATTAAATTATGCTAGAGCTTTTATTAAAGATTTAGGAAAAGTAGCAGGACTGTTATATTCTAAAACAGGATCAACAAGACAAAAAACTTTTAATGCGGAAGACATAAAATTAGTCCAACAACTTAAGCACATGATACAAGATATCCCAGATTTAACATTACCATTAGAAACAGACTATTTAATAGTCGAGACAGATGAAAGTCTTCAAGGATGGGGAGCGATATTATAGGCAAAACCCAATAAATATAGTGACAAAAGGATGAAAAAATTTATGCTTATTCAAGTGGAAAATATAAAGAAAAACGCAATCTAAGTAGCATAGATGCAGAAACACTAGAAGTAATTTACTGTTTAAATAGTTTTAAGCTTTATATACTAAATAAGCCTGAAATATTAGTAAGAACAGACTGCAAAGCTGTAGTAAAATTCTATCAGAAAATAAAAGAAAAGAATAGTAGTAAAAGGAGGTGGTTAAATTTCCTAGATGCCACTTTCATTTACAATATTCTTTTAGAGCATATTAAAGAAAAGACAATAACCTAGTAGATCAACTAAGTAGATAATAAAAGAAGACCACTAACAATTTTTGTTTCAGTATGTATACATGTAAAGACAAAGGAAAGGCAGAAGCCTCATTCTCTCAAGACTACTTAAACAAATTACTAAGCAACACTCGATACAAGCCACTAATAATGTTGGAACATCCGAAATTAGAAAGACTGATCTTTGAACCTCACATTATTGTTAGTTATGAGCCATCCAATCTGACTTTCAAATTGAGGCCAGATGTAAGGATGGATAAATGACACATCTGCCTGATCAAAAATTTATGGATCTCCTACAACAAGACACCTAGAGACACTAGATACTTTATTTCAGTTCTAAATTCTCTAAGTTATTATTTTTACTGAGAAAAAAAGCACTAACAGATTTAAATTTTATGTTGTTCTTAGGGGAAAGACACATGGAGTATTTCAGACATGGTTAGAGATAATGGATTCTGTAAAAGATTATACAACCCCTCTTTATAAAGGATTTGATGATTTAACAGAGGCATTAGATTATGCCCGTATAAATTTAGGGCCAAATTATTATATTACTCTAGCCCTAAGACCAAATATGAAAGAAGTTCTCCAATATAATATTAAAAAAGACACAGACAAAATTATATTTTGTGATCATTGTTCCTCCATGATTGAAGCTTTTCAAAAGACCAAATTCACGCCAATGAGATTTTAAGACAAGATAATGAAAACCTTGTAAATGATAAAGGACAAATGTTAGAACATATAGGTATTTTACAAGATCGTATAAAGATTCTTTATTTTAAACTATCACAACAAACTCAGCAAATTTATGAGACTCAAATAATCCCAAAAAATTCTCCATCTTATTCAAAAATGGAGAGACCTACAATATCGGGTAAAGATACAGCTAGTCCAGCTTAAATGGTATCTGGTAAAGACTTCTCAAATCCGTTAATGGGTGTGCATTCCCCAATGAATGTAGAAAGACCTACTGTATCGGGTAATGATACAACTAGTCTAGCTCAAACGGTAGCTGGTAAGGACTCATTAAATTCATTGACAGCTGACACTTTGCCAAAAAGTATAGGGAGAATACTCTCAGCCAGTTTCAAGACCATAGGTACCCTGACTACAGACGAAGGAAGCTCTTCAAAGACTAAGAAAAAAAAGAAAAATAAGAAAAGAAATATAGAAAAAATAATAGTAGACTTAATAAAAAAAATTGTTAGCAAAGCAACTGCCCAAAGAAATAGCAATGAATCCAGAACCAGCAGAACTAAGATCCAGAATTCTAAGAGAAGAAACAAGACCACTCAGAATAGGAACCAGACTGGGACTATTAGATGGAGACAATGACGAGTATGATCGAGATTAAAATTCAGCCATGGGATCAATTTACTCAAGACCCAAATGCAGATGATGATTCAGGAATGAATTTTGACTCAGAAGCGTTACACAATTTGGATACATAAGCAATAACGACATTTACAAAATGATAAAATAAGAGACGTATGCAATGATAAAACAGATAAATAAATTGACGGATGGGAGCTAAAGTAAAGACATAGCCATATGACCATGGGACCTGTCACGACCCAAAAATGAGGGTCATGATGACACTTGTCGCGGCGTACCTTGACAAGTAAGCCTATTACCCAAACTGATATGAAAAGAAGAAAAGACAGAAATATCCCACGGTAAGGCTTCTAGAATGAATCTGAACTATATAAGTAATTATAACAATGTGGAAATAACTTATCCAAAATACCAATCATGCCCTAAAACAGGTGTCAATAGTGTAAGAACTACTAATACAATCCAAGAGTCAAATGCATCAGAGAAATAACCACAAATTAATAATATCTGTCTCAGAATACTAATAAAGACATACTACTGTAGAAAGATAGAGGTGAACTTCGGACGTATGAATGTCCCACCGCTACCTTGGAAGCTTCAACAATCGCCCGAGTCAAGCAAGCTGAGTGTAACACCCCATACTTAATTATGTGCATTAGCCATGGTTACATGTGTCGGAGTATATGTATTGATCCTAAGTTAGGTATATATGAGTTTGAGTATGAGTATTGATTATTTTGAGATGGTTTCAAGTGTATAGTTTGATTATATGTGTATGGGAATCGACTTTATTTATACCAAAATTTTCCCGTTGATGGTTCCATACGAAGTTTATTGAATAAGCTTTCCAATGATATAAAGATTTCCAAAAACGGATAATTTTCGGATATAATCGAGCACGTTCGAAACTATAAAACGGCGGCCGGGATAATTGTGAACAGTAAATGTGCAGGAAATTCAAACTACTGAGGCCTGCCAGTTTTTTGGGTCGACTTTGAACGATCATAACTCCCTCAATATAATGAACTGGGAGAGCTACCACCTATCAAAAGAAATATCTTTGAGTCTTCTTTCCAATGCAATTGGTTTAAGCCAAATCCAACATCTGAGTAAGGAGTTATACTCGTTTTACTTCAGCCTCTCAAAATAGTTTTTTAGGATCATTTTCAAACGATCATAACTCCTTGTACAGGACGAACTGGGTGGCATACTTTATATGAAATGAAAGCCCTTTGAATTATATTTCCAACAATACCAATTTCACCCAAATTCGATAGCGGATCAAAGAGTTATGGCCAATTTACTTTAGCCTGTCAAAACAGTCCACCATGGACAGATTCGGACTTACTTAAAATTTTAAGGGCAATATGGTCATTTTCCATCACCTCATGGACGAAAATTGGTCTTTATATACATACACTTAGCCTCATATCCATCATTTTTATCCAAATTATAGAAGAATAAGGAAGCCCTAGCCTAAGTTCAACTCCAATTATCTTGTGATTCAACCATAGAAAATCCAAATTGATTCCGTAGTTGTGTTCACCGTCTCAAGGGCTTCGAGAAGCACCCCTTATTTGGGCCAACAGGACTTCAAAATCAAAAGGGCCATTTTATGGTAAGGATGTAAATTATGTTGGTGTTATTTATATGGATATGTGTATATATATATGCATGTGAGCATAAGAAGTATGTTATTTGATTGTTGTTGAAAGATGATTGGAAATGATGTTAGATCATTCTTGTGCATGGTTGGATTACGTTGAATTGTGAAAGGATTTGGTGTGATGATGTGGTATTGATGATGTGGTATTGAAATGATGATTATATATATATACACACATAAACCTATTGTTCAAGTTGGTTTTTGGAATGTTTTGCAAATATTGGTTGTATGGAATTATGGAAGAGAATTGTGGTGTTGGGTTGCTAATACTAGATGCCAAACATTTCATTGTAGATAAGTGATTTGTAAAGGCGGGAAGTTGTGTCGAATTGGTATCCGAATCTACAGCGAGGTATGTAAAGCATACTCTAACGATGTTCTTTGGCATGAAAACACCAATGTTCCATCAAGTAAGATTCCGAGGTTGTCCAAAAACATGTATTGTTCTACATTACCAACGAAGTTGTTTCCTTTCTATAAAGTGTCAAAATGTTTCATTGACATACCAAAAGGCTCCTATTTCATTGTTGTGATATTGATGATTCTGAAACACATTGTTGATGTACCAATGAGTCCTTATTACATCGTTATTGTATAGAAGGTCTATTACTTACTTCCTATTGATGTATGGTTGTTCCAAAGCTACTATATTGGCATGAACACTAATGTAATAATCTCAAAAGCTTTTGAACTAAGTTATTGGAAAGATCTCTTATGTGTGTTACTTGATATACGTGTGGGTGGTATCCTAGGGGCATAAGCCTAGCATGGGTCGATCCCAGTTGATATGTACTGGAGGCAGCCTAATGGTCACAGTACGGTACAATATTGATTATTGTTAGGTGGTTGGAGGTTCGGGAGGAGGAGGTAATGGCGAATGATAATTGTAAAGAATGAAATGAACGAATGTATACCGTTCCATAAATGTGTTTGAATTCAAGAACCCAATTCAGATTAATGATAATGTACATGATCCTAAAAGTGTTTATGAAGTGTGGTTCACTTCTATTATGATTTATTCACTTGCGTCTGATTTTCTTGATCCCCTATATCACATATGATTATTTACAGCTTTACATACTCAGTACATATTTCGTACTGACGTCCCTCACGGGGGACCTACATTTCATGCTGCAGGAACAGGTGCTTCAGCTCACTCACAGCATAGATAGGAGCTAGGTCATACAGCTATTTTTGGTGAGCTCCAGTTTGCTTCGGAGCTTTCCGAGTCGGTTCCTTATGTTTTGTTATTGTACAGGAGTCATGTGTGGGCGGGAGTTTGTCCCGACCCTAGTGATGTCATGTATATATATCCTAGAGGCTTTGTAGACATAAGGAACGGTAAAGTCATGGAAGTTTATATAGTGACGTTATATCTGTATACGTGGTGGCCCCGACGGCCAAGTGTTATATATATATCTATATATTTGTGCGTGTTGTGCTGATACAGGTAGTTAGATTCTTCTATATGCAGCGAAGTGTTGTCCAAATTTTTGGTGACATGTAAGTGAAAGTACAGGTATTTGAACGGGTTCTCACGGGCCTTCTCGGCTTCGGGTGCCAGTCCGGCCCGATGGGATTTTGGGGCGTGACAAAAGTGGTATCAGAGCGGTTCGTCCTAGTGAGTCTACAAAGCCGTGTCTACGTAGAGTCTTATTTATCGGTGTGTTGTGCACCACATCTATAAACAGGAGGCTATGGACATTTAGGAATTGTTTCTTTTCTTCATGTCTTAGATCGTGCGATAGAGCTTATATTGTATATGAAGTCATAGTTGACCACTGAATCAGTTTGTTTCTCTTATTATAGTAATGATGCCAGTTACCAGAAGCAAGAATACCGGTAAGCAAGTAGATGTGGCTGCCGGAGAGGGGACTAGTAAGTCACCCACTATACCAGCTAATCAAAGTGAGGCTCCAGTTGAGCATGCATCATAAACTTCCCCCAGTCCGGAAGAAATAAGGGGGAGGAGAACTATATCCCCAGAGCCACCTATTAATGCTGTTGATCAAGATCTTAGAAATGCAGTACAACTTTTGACTCGTATAGTTGCTGGGCAAGTCCAAGGGCAAGCTATTCCTGCCGCGGGTTCTAGCGGTACTGATAGGGCGGCTAGTCTTCGGACGTAAGATTTTCTTAAGATGGATCCGCCTACTTTTACCGGATCCAATCTTAACGAAGATCCGCAGGACTTTATTGATCAGATCCAAAGGGCCCTAGAGGTGATGCATGTATCGGGCAGAGAGACAGTGGAGTTAGCCGCGTATAGATTCAAAGGTGAGGCTATATATTGGTATGAAGACTGGAAACGGTCAAGGGGCATTGATGCACCCCCAGCTACTTGGAATGAGTTCAAAGAGGCATTTATTGATCGTTATCTTCCATATGAGACTCGTCAGGCCCGTGCGGATCAGTTCTTAAATCTTCGGCAGGGTAATACAAGTGTGAGGGAGTATAGTCTTCAATTTAATTCCTTGTCCAGATATGCTCCTAATGTTATATCTACCATGGATGACAGAGTTCATCGGTATATGAATGGATTGGATCCGTATTTGGTTAGGGATTGTAATATTGCTGCACTGAATAAAGACATGGATATAGCTAGGATCCAAGCATTTGCATAGAAAATGGAAGATCAGAGGCAAAGAAGAAGAACACAGGAATTTGAAAGCGGATCTTCTAAGAGGGCCAGATCTACAGGGCAATTTATGGCGCCACAGGGAGGTTTTAGACCTCAATTTTCTGCTAGACCACCTAGGCCATTATTTTCTTATTCTACAGCTAGTGCTCCACCACAGCATCAGGGGTTCGGAGGTAGTCAATTTGGGCAAAGAAGTGAGGGTCATAGTTTGCGATCTGTGGGTTATCATGGGCAAGGGAATATGAGCCAATCGAGACCTCCTCGAGAGCCATGCAATAAATGTGGAAGGCATCATATGGGCATATGTCGAATGGGAACAAATGTTTGTTATTAGTGTGGTATGACGGGGCATATGATGAGAGAATGCCCACGAAGGGGCGCAGGTGGCGTAGCACGACCTTCGGGATCAGCTGTTGCATCATCGTTACCGGTATCTTATTCTGGTAGGGGCGCACAACCTGCAAGTCACGCTAGAAATGGAAAAAGAGTCGCCAGTTCCAGCGGGACTCAGAATCGTACTTATGCTTTAGCGGATCGACAGAATCTAGAGGCTTCCCCAGATGTGGTTACGGGTACGTTGTCCATATTTTCATTTGATGTATATGCTCTAATTGATCTCGGTTCTACATTATCATATGTTAATCCTTTGGTTGCTGGAAAGTTCAAAAGAACCCCCGAATTATTAGATAAGCCGTTGGAAGTGTCTACCCCAGTTGGGGAATCTATTATTGCTAGAAGAGTTTATAAAGATTGTGTAGTAACTGTGTGTGATCGAGACACGATGGCCAATCTTGTGGAACTAGAAATGGTAGATTTTGATGTTATAATGGGTATGGATTGGTTGGCGTCTTGTTATGCCAAAATTGACTGTTGTACAAAAAAGATGTATTTACATTTTCCTAATGAAGCAGTTATTGAATGGCAAGGTAAGATTGGCGCACCAAAAGGTAGATTTATTTCTTATTTCAAAGCGAGAAAAATGATTTCCAAGGGCTACATATGTCATTTAGTTAGAGTAAAGGATACGGAATCGGAATCACCAGATCTTCACACTGTACCAGTGGTAAATGAATATCCTGATGTATTCCCTGAGGATCTTCCAGGCTTACCTCCTGAACGAGAAGTAGAGTTTGGTATTGATGTAATACCAGACACCCAACCAATCTCCATTCCTCTATATAGAATGGCCCCAGCAGAATTGCGAGAATTGAAAGAGCAATTGAAAGATTTGCTAGAGAAGGGATTCATAAGGCCTAGTATGTCCCCCTGGGAAGCACCAGTGTTATTTGTGCGCAAAAAGGATGGCTCGCTGAGGATGTGTATTGATTATCTGTAATTGAATAAGGTGACTATTAAGAATAAATATCCTCTCCCAAGAATTGATGATTTATTTGATCAGTTACAGGGCGCCAAGTGCTTTTCTAAGATTGATTTGAGGTCAGGTTACCACCAAGTGAGGGTCAAAGAAAAAGATATACCCAAAACAGCTTTTCGAACAAGGTATGGTCATTATGAGTTTCTAGTTATGTCATTTGGGCTAACAAATGCAACTGCAACTTTTATGGATTTGATGAATAAAGTGTTAAGCCATTCCTGGATGTATTTGTGATAGTCTTTATAGATGATATTCTAGTTTATTCTAGATCAGAAGAGGACCATGCCAATCACTTACGACAGACATTGCAGACTCTTCGTGATTGTAAGCTTTATGCAAAGTTCTATAAATGTGAGTTTTGGTTAAAGTCGGTGGCATTTTTGGGTCATATTGTATCTAGTGAAGGGATAAATGTTGATGCTCAAAAGATAGAAGTTGTGAAGAACTGGCCAAGGCCCACAACGCCTACGGAGATTCGTAGTTTTCTCGGGTTGGCCGGTTATTATAGAAGGTTTGTTAAAGACTTTTCTTCCATTTCAGCACCCTTAACCAAGCTAACGCATAAAGCATCCAAGTTCCAATGGAATGATGCGTGTGAGGAGAGTTTCCAAGAATTGAAGAACAAGTTGATTTCTACACCTGTGTTGGTACTTCCAGAAGGCACCGAAGGGTATACAGTGTATTGTGATGCTTCTAGAATTGGTTTAGGATGTGTATTGATGCAGCATGGTAAGGTAATAGCATATGCTTCTAGACAATTGCGGCCACATGAGAAAAATTACCCCACACATGATCTTGAGCTGGCAGCGGTTATCTTTGCTTTAAAAATATGGCGCCACTATTTATATGGGGTTCATGTTGATATATATACTGATCACAAGAGCTTGCAATATATTTTTAATCAGAAGGATCTAAATTTAAGGCAGCGGAGATGGCTTGAACTATTAAAGGACTACGATGTTGATATCTTGTACCATCCAGGGAAAGCAAATGTGGTAGCTGATGCGTTAAGTCGTAAGGCTATGATGGAACCTATAGAAAGGCAAGGGATGGTTAAAGATCTTCATCAATTAGCTAGTCTAGGAGTTTGTCTTCTCGATACTCCGAACGAGGAGCTTATTGTGCATAATGCCGCGGAATCCTCATTAGTAGCTGAGGTGAAAGAGAAGCAAGATGCAGATCCTATTTTATTACAGCTTAAGGAGAACGTTCAGAGTGGTGCGACCAATGCATTTGAGCTTACGCGAGAAGGAGTACTTCAGTGCCAAAACCGATTATGTGTGCCGGATGTAGACGGGCTAAGAAAGAAGATTATGACAGAGGTACATTTTTCAAGGTATTCCATACATCCAGGATCAACCAAAATGTATCAAGATTTGAAAGATATGTATTGGTGGAATGACATGAAAAGGAATATCGCAGAATTTGTAGCTGAATGTCCAAATTGCCAACGAGTTAAAGTGGAACATCAAAAGCCCGGAGGCTATATGCAATGTATAGATCTTCCAATTTGGAAGTGGGACATGATCAACATGGATTTTGTTACAGGTTTGCCTCGTACAGCTCGGAAATTTGATTCTATATGGGTGATTGTGGATAGGCTTACTAAATCCGCATATTTCTTACCCGTTTAGACCACTTACACAGTTGAAGAATATTCGAAGCTATATGTTAAAGAAATAGTCCGATTACATGGAGTGCCAACTTCTATTATATCGGATCGGGGAACTTAATTTACTGCAAACTTTTGGAAGTCTTTCCAACGGAGTTTGGGAACACAAGTGAATCTGAGTACAGCTTTTCACCCTCAGACGGATGGACAAGCAGAGCGCACTATTCAAACACTTGAAGATATGCTACGAGCATGTGTTATGGATTTTAAAGGCAGCTGGGATGATCATTTACCTCTTATTGAGTTTGCCTACAATAATAGCTATCATTCAAGTATCAAAATGGCACCGTATGAAGCTTTATATGGGAGGAAGTGTAGATCACCAATAGGATGGTTCGAAGCGGGTGAAACACTTATGTTCGGACCGGATCTTGTGTATCAAGCCATAGAAAAAGTCAAGGTGATTCAACAACGGTTGAAAACAGCTCAAAGTCGACACAAGTCATGTGTGGATAGTAGAAGAAGAGAGCTAGAGTTTTCGTTAGGCGATGGGGTATTTTTGAAGGTATCGTCAATGAAAGGGGTGATGAGATTTGGCAAGAAAGGAAAGTTGAGTCCACGATATATAGGTCCATATAAGATTATTCGAAGATGTGGGCAAGTTGCTTATGAATTAGGGCTACCCCAGGAACTCTCATCAGTGCATCCAGTATTTCATGTATCGATGCTTCGAAAGTGCATCGGAGATCCATCCCTTATTACTTCTACTGAAGATATGCAAGTAACAGAAGATCTTACCTATGAGGAGATGCCTATTGCTATATTAGATCGTCAAGTTAAGAAGATGAGAAATAAAGAAGTAGCATCGGTGAAAGTACTTTGGAGAAATCAACAAAGGGAAGAGATTACATGGGAAGCGGAAGAAGCAATGAAATCGAAATACCCTTATTTGTTCAAAGGTGAAAAAGAAGTGCGAGGAGTGTAACTGGGACACTAACAAGTGAGTTTTTACATATGCATAATATCTATATGATGACGTGAATATCAATTATGAATTCGAACTTGTTTCGGCTAAATAACTACATTTACATTCGAGGACGAATGTCTTTAAGAGGGAAAGGATGTAACACCCCATACTTAATTATGTGCATTAGCCATGGTTATATGTGTCGAAGTATATGTATTGATCCTAAGTTAGGTATATATGAGTTTGAGTATGAGTATTGATTATTTTGATATGGTTTCAAGTGTATAGTTTGATTATATGTGTATGGGAATCGACTTTATTTATACCAGAATTTTCCCGTCGATGGTTCCATACGAAGTTTATTGAATAAGCTTTCCAATGATATAAAGATTTCAAAAAATGGATAATTTTCGAATATAATCGAGCACGTTCGAAACTATAAAACGGCGGTCGGGATAATTGTGAACAGTAAATGTGCAGGAAATTCAAACTACTGAGGCCTGCCAGTTTTTTGGGTCGACTTTGAACGATCATAACTCCCTCAATATAATGAACTGGGAGATATACCACCTATCAAAAGAAAGATCTTTGAGTCTTCTTTCCAATGCAATTGGTTTAAGCCAAATCCAACATCTGAGTAAGGAGTTATACTCGTTTTACTTCAGCCTCTCAAAATAGTTTTTTAGGGTCAACTTCAAACGATCATAACTCCTTGTACAAGACGAACTGGGTGGCATACTTTATATGAAATGAAAGCCCTTTGAATTATATTTCCAACAATACCAATTTCACCCAAATTCGATAGCGGATCAAAGGGTTATGACCAATTTACTTTAGCCTGTCAAAACAGTCCACCATGGACAGATTCGGACTTACTTAAAATTTTAAGGGCAATATGGTCATTTTCCATCACCTCATGGACGAAAATTGGTCTTTATATACATACACTTAGCCTCATATCCATCATTTTTATCCAAATTATTGAAGAATAAGGAAACCCTAGCCTAAGTTCAACTCCAATTATCTTGTGATTCAACCGTAGAAAATCCAAATTGATTCCGTAGTTGTGTTCACCGTCTCAAGGGCTTCGAGAAGCACCCCTTATTTGGGCCAACAGGACTTCAAAATCAAAAGGGCCATTTTATGGTAAGGATGTAAATTATGTTGGTGTTATTTATATGGATATGTGTATATATATATGCATGTGAGCATAAGAAGTATGTTATTTGATTGTTGTTGAAAGATGATTGGAAATGATGTTAGATCATTCTTGTGCATGGTTGAATTACGTTGAATTGTGAAAGGATTTGGTGTGATGATGTGGTATTGATGATGTGGTATTGAAATGATGATTATATATATATACACACATAAACCTATTGTTCAAGTTGGTTTTTGGAATGTTTTGCAAATATTGGTTGTATGGAATTATGGAAGAGAATTGTGGTGTTGGGTTGCTAATACTAGATGCCAAACATTTCATTGTAGATAAGTGATTTGTAAAGGCGGGAAGTTGTGTCGAATTGGTATCCGAATCTACGACGAGGTATGTAAAGCATACTCTAACGATGTTCTTTGGCATGAAAACACCAATGTTCCATCAAGTAAGATTCCGAGGTTGTCCAAAAACATGTATTGTTCTACATTACCAACGAAGTTGTTTCCATTCTATAAAGTGTCAAAATGTTTCATTGATATACCAAAAGGCTCCTATTTCATTGTTGTGATATTGATGATTCTGAAACACATTGTTGATGTACCAATGAGTCCTTATTACATCGTTATTGTATAGAAGGTCTATTACTTGCTTCCTATTGATGTATGGTTGTTCCAAAGCTACTATATTGGCATGAACACTAATGTAATAATCTCAAAAGCTTTTGAACTAAGTTATTGGAAAGATCTCTTATGTGTGTTACTTGATATACGTGTGGGTGGTATCCCAAGGGCATAAGCCTAGCATGGGTCGATCCCAGTTGATATGTACTGGAGGCAGCCTAATGGTCACAGTACGGTACAGTATTGATTATTGTTAGGTGGTTGGAGGTTCGGGAGGAGGAGGTAATGGCGAATGATAATTGTAAAGAATGAAATGAATGAATGTATACCGTTCCACAAATGTGTTTGAATTCAAGAACCCAATTCAGATTAATGATAATGTACATGATCCTAAAAGTGTTTATGAAGTGTGGTTCACTTCTATTATGATTTATTCACTTGCGTCTGATTTTCTTGATCCCCTATATCACATATGATTATTTACAGCTTTACATACTCAGTACATATTTCGTACTGACGTCCCTCACGGGGGACCTGCATTTCATGCTGCAGGAACAGGTGCTTCAGCTCACTCACAGCATAGATAGGAGCCAGGTCATACAGCTATTTTTGGTGAGCTCCAGTTTGCTTCGGAGCTTTCCGAGTCGGTTCCTTATGTTTTGTTATTGTACAGGAGTCATGTGTGGGCGGGAGTTTGTCCCGACCCTAGTGATGTCATGTATATATATCCTAGAGGCTTTGTAGACATAAGGAAGGGTAAAGTCATGGAAGTTTATATAGTGATGTTATATCTGTTTACGTGGTGGCCCCGACGGCCAAGTGTTATATATATATCTATATATTTGTGCGTGTTGTGCTGATACAGGTAGTTAGATTCTTCTATATGCAGCGAAGTGTTGTCCAAATTTTTGGTGACATGTAAGTGAAAGTACAGGTATTTGAACGGGTTCTCCCGAGCCTTCTCGGCTTCGGGTGCCAGTCCGGCCCGATGGAATTTTGGGGCGTGACACTGAGGCGCACTCAGGCTAGGACCTACACCTAAAGGGTGCAGTAGGCATGAATACGGTCTACTTGTACTCAGTAGGTATCATAGGCCGACTAAGCAAAGTAGTAAATAAAGCATACAAAATATACACTAAGGACACGTCATCTACAATCCAAAAATATCCCACAACGGTAGCCTACACCGCTTTCACTAACAGTTCTAATATATCTCACATATATTCCAACAATACACCAAGATATTGAACACAAGTATACATTATGTCACTTAGAAATAGAACAAGAGAGAACATGTAGATACAAGATCATCAAATAAAAGTAAAGGAAGGTAAAACAAATACATAAATGACAAGTCAGTAAGTCAATACAACACATCATAGACACAATAAAGTAAGTACAATGTATGTGATGATGATGATCATGCATGAGGTCATCGCACAACCTCCGAGATCATCGCTCAATCTCCGTATATATCTACGGAGCTAAAGCTTCCCAACGTAGGACCCATGTGGGGTTCGTCAACCTGTATACAATCCACATATCTCGTATCTCCTTTCTAGCACATCCCTCGAAAAGGGTTTTATAACGTGTTACAATATCTCCTCCCCGGCCCATCCCTCGAGGAGGGTTTTAAAAAGGTGTTGCAAGTGTTTCTCAGATGTTACCACGGTGGTACCAATGTTTCATGAATGAGTATGATATGAGAATGTAATGCTTACAACCAAACATAATGAGTATTTTCTCAACCAACCACAATGATACTTTTCCACAACCATATAAGCCGATATCCAGTCATTATTTTCATATCATCCATGAATTTTTACTTGTCTCATTTGCCAATAAAGTATGAATATAATCACAATACACCAATGGTACCATATTTAAAAACACAATACAATTATTCACATATATTCAAGGCTATCAATATCACATAGGACCCCATACGGTCAAACATATCATATAATATCTCAATTTTGACAATTACATCACACATTGGCCCCCACACGTGCACTACGCATAGATCGCCATTTTTCATGATTAGTTCCCACCCTTAAAATTCATTTTGTACCATCATTTACTACCCAGCCTAGTCTGAAGAGTTAAGTCATAACCTACCTCGAAAGCCGAAATCGGTCTGCTAAACTTGAACCCGCGACTTTAATTTTCAAGAACAATTCTAAATTCTTCTAAAAATATCAAATATCAAATCTATGCGTCAAGACAAAACCAACGACACCCATATTGACTACTTTTAATTCGGGATCAAAACGGACTCCCAAAATGGATTTTTAAAAAAGAAGGGAAAAATTGAAACTTTACTTCAAAAATATGTTTCCCATATTTTTAGGAACCTACATCTGAAAACCCAAGTTAAATCGAGTAAAACACGGAGTTCAAATCGAAGAAAAACCATTTTTGAGCTTTACCGGGTAAAATCTTTGAAATCCGGGTTAAAATCAAGAATCAGAGTTGTTTTGAAGGTTAAATTGATGAAAAACTAGTAATTATAAGATAAGAATATTATTAAAGTGAAAGGGGTGAAATTTTGTTTTAAAATCATGCCCTAAGATTTTGGAGGTTTTGGAGAATTTATTGAGAAATTACTAAAAAAGGGTAAATTCTTACCTTAAATCAATAATTAAAAAAAAAGAAAATGTTAATCTAGTTTTCAAGCTCTCACAAACTTTAATTTTAAGCTCCCACACTATTTTAGGGTTTAACTCCCAAGAGGCAAGATGAAAAATGAGCAAAATAGGTCCAAAAAGAGGTATTTATAGTGTAGATTTTTCTGCACTGCTATAAAAAAAAGTTTTTTTTTCTAAAACTCAATTAGGACTTCAACAGGGTGTCCGGGATTCGTTCGGAGTCCAATACATGCAAATGAACTATGCAACTATACTAAATTAAATATTCCAGACGCGCTGGCAATATCAGATTTTTTAAAAAACGTTGTTTTCATAAAGTTGACTCCCGAAATCCGAAGTTATAATTTTTCAAATCGAGGGCCGAAATGAGATTTAAAAGCCGTAAAATCATACCAAATATGCTAATACCCTAAAATTAATATTTTGAATCTGTTGGCAAAGTCGTATTTTCTATCAAAGATTGTTTCGATCAAATGTGGATCCCACATCCATATTTTCAATTTTTCAACTTTTTGACCAATAGGTCGAAATGAGCTCGGGTGCACCGAGACCCGAACCAAAGATCTACATAGCCTAAAATTGATATTCCAAAGCTACTGGCGTAGTCATTTGGCCATCCGTCGCACGGATCAAAAGATATCTACATAAGTCCAAAATAAGGCTCTCGAAGCCATCAAAAACCACATATTGCATAAATGATACCAAAATACATCGAAAATCATGTCAATCACTCCCACACTTTGAAAATGTCATAATGCAACTACGGGGAGTGATAAAATAGTTAAATCACATAAAATCACAAATTTCACATATTTCATCAAATTTTTAGGTCGTTGCAGGACCCATCCAATTTGCTAAAGTCTTGCCAAAGTTTTATCAAGCACATTGAAGTAAAGATTTGAAGTCCACAAATGCCTATAAATAGCACCTTATGGAAGACTTAAAAACATATAGCTAGAGAGAAGTAAGAGAAAAATCAAGAATGAGAAAATAGTCTTCTAAAGTTTTCTTGTTCATAAAGTTCTTAGTTTGTTCATCAAAACAAAAAATAAGAGTGTGTAGTGTATGTTAGTCTTTTATTTCTTCATTTTTCGGTACCCGCTAGCTTTCAGGGGACTCCCGAAAGGAAACCTCACTTCTTCCTTAAGACATGTAAGTAGTCGTTATATAGATCTTTGTATTTTTCTCCCTAGTTTATACTTAGAATATAAAAGACTAAATAATACAAAAGAAGATCTGAGAAGACTAGATAGTTTAATCACCATAATATCCGGTTTAGAGTACGAATTGATAAAGCATCTTAAGTCTAGAAATAATAATAAATGAAAAAACATCCATTTGCTAACGATATACGATTCAGATATTGGCTTTTAAACGAAGAAATAAAACAGAGGGCAGATAAAGTAGAACTAGAAATAGTTTTGAGTAATTATTTGGAATTATTAACTACTATAGAACCCCCACAATCAGAATCATTCAAAGAATATTTAAGTGAAACAAGATGGGATTTACATGGAATTAGAAGCGACATAACATATTACAATAGAAGGATAAGTTATCTAAACAAATGGTGTAACCTAGTAAATATTCCTTTAGGATAAAAATAAGTAAAAATATATGAAAACGTATTCGTTTGCTAGACAAGTTCAAAGACCATACAATTACTTATATAAAAACTTAAAATATTTTAACCGAATTCTAAAAAGGAAACAAGATTTAATAGAAGAAATAAGAGTAGTAGAATCAATAGATTTGCCAGAAGCTATTATATGTTCAAACCACGAAGAGCTTTTACATTGTATAAACCACTTATTTCTAATAAAATGTAAATTAGAACAGATTGGATATTGTATAAATTATTGATATATTAGAATAAAATCAATTAGAGAAGAATGCAATAGGGAGACCTTTTGGCTAGGATAAGAACATTACAATAGATTCCTTGAAGAAAATATAATATCTAGATTTGAAATTAAAAGCAGAAAAGAGACACAGACGAAGAAAAGATGATTCATTAATTAAATGTAATTTTAGTAACGGAGAACATATTTTGCATGGAGAAGATTCTCAACTAAATACTATTACAGACTTTATAATAAATCTAGGAGAGAAAGTTCAACAGAAAAATACTAAAATATTGAAAACCCTAGAGATATTAGAAAATTTGCAACACAAACAAAAGAAATTGTTACGTAAAATAGAATTAAATTTCGATTTCTTAAAAAATCAACAAGCAGAATTAGATAAGAAATTCAAATATTTAATTAATAAAGACAAAGATAACATAGAAAATCCAAAAATAAAGCTAGTACTACAAGAGGTACAAAAAGAAATTAACAAAATAAAAAATATAATGCTCTCATGAGTGATATACTACAAGATAAATTTTATCTAACAATATTACAAAAGGCAGCACAGATTCAACCAAATCCCAAAGGATTATCAGATCATCAACCTTAGGGAAAACTAGACTCTCTAATCATAAAACAGAATAATATTATAATTTTATTACTATTAGAACTTAATAAAAACTTAGGAAAGGAAAAACAAAAAGACAGTCAAGAAAAAATATAGAAGAATTAATAGAACAACTAAAAAAGATAAAAATAACTCCCCAAAAAGAAAAAAAACCTTTAAAAATCAAACCAAAAGCATGGACCTTTTTTCAACATCCACAAACAGACAAGACAAACCAAGACCAAGCTTCACCCAAGAAAAACTAACAACCAACATGTTATCCATAATTATAAATAGACCAAAAATGATTTCAAGACAACAGCTAGAAGAGATAGTACACGTGGACAAAGACATACAGCTTTTCCAATAAAAAAAATTAAAACTATTAAGTGCTAAGACATTATACAATGAAGGCATGTTTTCAATGGCACAGTTATATAAACATTATAGGGAAGAACAATTATGCGTAATTGGAAATGATAGTGCTAGTGTAAATTTAATAAGTTCAGAATCTTTAAGACAAATTTCCAAGTCAAACATGAGCCTCATGCATATGAGACTCATAGTAGTAGGTTTAAAAGGTATAACTAAAAAAAAATTAGGAACTAAGGTATTAGTTACAATATATGATAATAGATGGTCAGACTCAAAAAGATCCATAATAGGAATAACAGAAGTAGACATGTTGACAAATGAAGGACTTTTTTACTGTAGTCCAGATTATATGATAAATTCTTTAGAATTTGGAAAATATATAAAGATAGGCATTCAGACTAAAGGATATGAAGAAATGAATAATGGAAATAATTTATTAATATGTGTAGGATTTATAGGAAAACTTGCCAAAAATAGTAGCATAAAATTCAATTTAACGATATATGATGTAGTAAGTATAATGAGAAATAAGGGTATTAAATTAATGAAGCCTTTAAAGATAAATTCAGAAGAATATGCAGGATTGGAATGGAATTTAGAAAATTTCAGTAAGAAAGAAATATTAAAACCCACAGATCATTTAATGTATACTAATAAGAAAAGAGACACCTCAGTAAGATTTACAGATTATACATATACAAATGAAAGAGAGACAGATGAAGAAGCTGAGACAAGTGAGTATAATGAATACATGAATATAGAAATAATGGAAAAAGATGGTTTTGAAGTAAATAAGGCTATAATGAAAGCAGAATCCCTATACGAAATAAATAGTAATAACGTTTTTAAATGCACAGGCTGTAAATTAGGAAACTTAAAACTTGTAGAAATGAAAGAACATTTTATAAAATGTAATTTAAGAACAGATAATTATGGTTATACACATAAAAAGGAACGAAAAGGTGAAGAATCAGAATCGATCTATAGTATAGACGAAAGTATAAAAGAATTTATGGAAAATGCAGCAAGTACTGCAAGCTCTTTCTAGAGAACAACCGGTATGCAAAGAGTACCAGTAACAACAAAAAATTTACCAAGATATAGAGTATTTAGAACAAACCCAGACACTCAAGCAGAACAAGACATAAAACCTAGAGGAAAAAAAATGCCAATAGAAGAACCCATTAGATTACAAGAAGGTGGTAATAAAGGAAAAATTTTAAACTTACCAGCTCATGACCCTCAGGCATGGAATAATGTAATAGACATATGGAAAAATGTAGTTGTAGCAGACTATATACAACATATACAGGTGAATCAAGAACTAGATGCAGAAATTATGTATAGATATTTAGAAATATTTCTAGGAGAAATTACTAAAGCACTTTGCGAAGCATATAAGACATCATTCCCACAAGATTTCCAGGAATTAATAAAACTAGGGTCAAATCCATACAATTTTGTAAAGAAAGTACATACTCTATTAACAGGAGAAGATCCCAATAGTGGATTAGTAGTATTGCAGCAAAAAACCCTAATAAATTTAGAACAACTAAGTATTAATAATTGGTCAAGGATTAAAGAATTTTTAAATGACTACTTTTATTATTGTACAATTAGTGGAAACTCGTTTGATCAGACTTTAGGAGCTAGATTATTTAATAAATTACCAAGGGCTCTAGGAAGAGAGATAAAAGAAAAATGGGCCAAGAGAGAAGGAGTAATACAAAACCCAAACAACCTATGGTCAATAGGACAAAGAATACAACATGTAATGGATATATTACAAGAAAAATGTACAAATATACAGATACAATAATAATTAAAAAGAAGTGATACCCATTTTTGTAAAAACATATACACTACACAACATTATGACCAAGATTATAAAAAAGAAAAAATATAGAAAGGCATATAAAAAAGACTATCGCCCTAGGAAGAAATATTATTTAAGAAGATCAAACGCAAGAAATTCATACCTAGATAAGAATAAACATGTAAGAAAATATAACACCGGAAGAACCAATAGAAATAAATTAGAATGTTTTAGCTGCGGAAGTGTAGAGCACTTAGCAAACACTTGTCCAAAAAGAAACAATAATAGATCTAGAAATGCCCAATTAATAGAAGATTTAAATGAAAATTTGATAAATGTAGATGAATATATGTCAGATGATGAAAGTATATACTCTATTAGAAGTATGGAAGTTTTTGAAGAAGAAATAAATAAATCTGATTCTTCAGATTCCGGAGAAGAGGAATTTATAAATGAAATAGGGTTAGAAAAGACAAACTCAGACTATTATAATTTACTAAATTTGATAGAAGAATGTGAACATGAATTTGAAGAAGGAAAAGAATTAGACAGTAACTAGTGTTGTTTTTGTAAGTGGTTTCCAAGTAAAAATAAAAATACAAAATGTAGGAAGTGTTACAAGGAAGGACACATAAAATGTATAGAGAAAACCTCAGAAATCTTAGAAACTCCAAAATCAACAAATAATTTAAATAAATTTTACAACAAGGAACCAATAACTAGAACAACAGAAGATAGAATATTAGAATTAGCAGTAAGACTAAAAAGATTAGAGATAAGAGTATACAGTAAAGAGATAATCAGGGAAGAAGATTTAGTAGAGTTAGAATTATTAAATACATCTGTTGAAAATAATAAAGTGAAACAAAAAAAATCAATGATGATACCATTTAAAGGAATGGTGTGTAATGAAGAAAAAAAGATCAGTACAATAAAAGTTTTAGCAAGAATAAAAATTCAAGACTATGAGTTTCAGACATTAGCTATAGTTGATACAGGGTGTACAAAAAGCATTTTAAATAGTAAAATTTTACCATCAAAATTAATTAAAAAATTGCCAAGACCTCAACAATCCATGCAAATGGATGGAACCCATAATACCTATACAAATTATGTACCAAAGGCAAAAGTTAGCTTTATCAACACTTGTGAAAAGTTTTATCATCCATCATTCACACTCACTGAGATACTAGTTAGAGACTTAAACATAAAGGCAGGCTTTGTGTTAGGATTAGATTTCATGATGCAAAATAGTGTAGGATGTTTTATTATAAAAAATTGGGTAATTTTTGCAAGTAATATTACTCACTCACTAGTACAGACACAACCCCTGCTAACTAAATATCGTTTCCTTAAAGATAAGACAGAAGAAAGAATCAAAAGCTCAAATGATCAAATAAAACCGGAAAGAACTCTAGAATGTGATAAAGGAGAAAATTGTACTTGTAATGGTAAGGTAACAATGTATGAAGAATTACAAGATCTATTAATAGTAGAAGAATCAGAAAAAGACTATACATTAATAGAACTAGAAACAAAATTATACAATTTTAGGAAAGGTATGCAACAAATAAGAGTAATCAAAGATCAAAAGGACATAGATAAAATAATACAAATCCTAGACAAACTAGAGATAATTGGAGAAAAACCCTTGCAACATTGGAACTCCAATCAAATTATCTGCAAATTAGAAAAAATTAATCCAGAATATACTATAAAAACAGCATCTGTAGAAGCTACCAATGAAGACCTTAAAGACTTTGAAATACAAATAAAAGAGCTACTAGAATTAGGGATAATTAGAAGATCCAAATCAAGACATAGATCAGCAGCTTTCATAGTAAAAAACAATAGTGAAATAGTAAGAGGAGAATAAAGAATGATAATAAATTATAAAAGACTAAATGATGATACTGTAATGGATGAGTATAAATTACCAGACAAAACGCAATTAATAAACAGAATACAAGGAAGAAAAATATTTAGTAAATTTGATTGTAAATCCGGATATTGGTAAATTAAGATGCATGAAGAGAATATAGAATGGACAACCTTTACATGTCAAGGAGGACATTTTGAGCGGCTGGTTATGCCGTTCGGATTAAAGACAACCCCTCCAATTTTTCAAAGAAAAATGAATAGTATTTTTGGAGACTATAAAAATTTTGTATTGGTTTATGTAGATGGTATTCTAATCTTTAGTAATAATATGAGAGAACATTTAGGACATTTACAACAAGTCTTTAATTATTTGTAGATAATATAATAATAATAAGTAGAAAGAAAATAAAATTATATAAAAATAATATTAACATTTTAGGAGTAGACATTGGAGATGGTAGAATAAAACTACAACCACTTATAGAAAAAAAGGTCTTAGAAATGCCAGATAGATCAGACAAGACTAAAGATTATAGAAATTTTTAGGACTATTAAATTATGATAGAACTTTTATTAAAGATTTAGAAAAAGTAGCGGGACCGTTATATTCTAAAACAGGATGAACAAGACAAAAGACTTTTAATGCGGAAGACATAAAATTAGTCCAACAACTTAAGCACATGATACAAGATATCCCAGACTTAACATTGCCATTAGAAACAAACTATTTAATAGTCGAGACAAATGGAAGCCTTCAAGGATAGGAAGCAATATTAAAGGCAAAACTCAATAAATATAGTGACAAAAAGGATAAAAAAAATTGTGCTTATGCAAGTGAAAAATATAAAGAAAAAGGCAATCTAAGTAGCATAGATGCAAAAACACTAGCAGTAATTTACGGTTTAAATAGTTTTAAACTTTATGTACTAAATAAGCTTGAAATATTCGTAAGAACAGACTGCGAAGCTATAGTAATGTTCTATCAGAAAATAAAAGAAAAGAATAGTAGTAAAAGGAGGTGGTTACATTTCCTTGATGCCACTTCCATTTACAATATTGTTTTAGGGCATATTAAAGGAAAAGACAATAACCTAGAAGATCAACTAAGTAGATTAATAAAAGAAGACCACTAACAATTTTTGTTTCAGTATGTATACATGTAAAGACAAAAGAAAGGCAGAAGCCTCATTTTCTCAAGACTAGTTAAATAAATTACTACGCAACACTCAATACAAGCCACTAATACTGTTGGAACATCCGAAATTAGAAAGACTGATCTTTGGACCTCACAATATTATCAGTTATGAGCCATCCAATCTGATTTTCAAAATGAGGCCAGATGTAAGGGCGGACAAACGACAGATCTGTCTAATCGAAAATTTATGGATCTCCTACAATGTTACAGCTAGAGACACTAGATACTTTATTTCAGTTCTAAATGCTCTAAGTTATTATTTTACTGAGAAAAACAGCACTAATAGATTTAAATTTTATGTTGTTCTTAGGGGAAAGACAAAAGGAGTATTTCAAACATGGATAGAGGTAATGGATTCTATAAAAGACTATACAACCCCTCTTTATAAAGGCTTTGATGATTTAACAAAGGCATTAGATTATGCCCGTATAAATTTAGGGCCAAATTATTATATTACCCCAGCCCTAAGACCAAATATGAAAGAAGTTCCCCAATATAATATTAAAAAAGACATAGATAAAATTATATTTTGTGATCATTGTTCCTCCATGATTGAAGCTTTCAAAAGACTAAATCACGCCAATGAGATTTTAAGACAAGATAATGAAAACCATGTAAATGAAAAGGGACAAATGTTAGAACATATAGGTATTTTACAAGATCGTATAAAGATTCTTCATTTTGAACTATCACAACAGACTCAGCAAATTTATGAGACTCAAATAATCCCAAAAAATTCTCCATCTTATTCAAAAATGGAGAGACCTACTGTATCAGGTAAAGATACAGCTAATCCAGCTCAAACGGTCGCTGGTAAAGACTCCTCAAATCCGTTAATGGGTGTGCATTCCCCAATGAATATAGAAAAACCTACTGTATTGGGTAATGATATAACTAGTTCAGCTCAAACGGTAGCTGGTAAAAACTCATTAAATTCGTTGACGGTTGGCACTTTGCCAAAAAGTGTAGGGAGAATACTCTCAGCCAGTTTCAAGACCACAGGCACCCAGACTATAGATGAAGGAAGCTCTTCAAAGACTAGGAAAGGTTTTTACGTAGGAAAAAATAAAAATGAGAAAAGAAATATAGAAAAAATAGTAGTAGACTCAATAAAAAAATTATTAGCAGAGCAACTGCCTAAAGAAATAGCAATGAATCCAGAACCACCAGAACTGAGATCCAGAATTCCAAGAGAAGAAACAAGACCAGTCAAAACAAGAACCAGACTGAGACTATCAGACGGAGACAGTGACGAGTATGATCGAGATTACAATTCGACCATGGATCATTTTGCTCAAGACCCAAATGTAGACGATGATTCAGGAATAGATTTCGACTCAGAAGCGTTAAACAATTTGAATACGTAAGCAATGATGATATTTACAAAAAGAAAATATTAGAGACGTATGCAATGATATAACAGATAAAAAAATTGACGGATGGAAGCTAAAGTAAAGACATAGTCATGTGACAGTGGGACCCATCCAATTTGCTAAAGTCTTGCCAAAGTTTTATCAAGCACATTGAAGTAAAGATTTGAAGTTCACAAATGCCTATAAATAGCATCTTATGGAAGACTTAAAAACATATAGCTAGAGAGAAGTAAGAAAAAAATCAAGAGTGAGAAAATAGTCTTCTAAAGTTTTCTAGTTCATAAAGTTCTTAGTTTGTTCATCAAAACAAAAAAAAAGAGTGTGTAGTGTATGTTAGTCTTTTATTACTTCATTTTTCGGTAGCCGCTAGCTTTCAGGGGACACCCGAAAGGGAAACCTTACTTCTTCCTTAAGACATGTAAGTAGTCGTTATATAGTTCTTTGTATTTTTCTCCCTAGTTTGTAAATTATGTTTGAATTAATGAAGTTCATATTTTCTTTCAGATATGCTTTTAATATTATAGATCTGGACGACCGTGCAGATTACCGCTATTTTACGATCTTGTAAAAATTAGTAAATTACTTATTAGTACATATGTTTAAATATTATAGATCTGGATAGCCGTGCGGATTACCGCCAGTTGTTCGATCTTATCATATTGGTAAATTATTTATAAATATATTCCTAGTATATGATTATTTTCTCAGTGTTTTAGCAGTAACGATGGATTAATCTGTAAATTTCTAGGGATTTGAAAAGTCCAAAGAAGATTAAAAAAGGACTGTTGTTATTGTCCCGGGGTGTGATTAAAGAATATATTGCTAAAATATCTAAAACTGAAAAGAAAGAGATGAACAGAGGATAAATCGAAAAATATATATATATATATATACATACTCACATGTGGAATTATGCAGAAAGCAAGATTGTTGCAGTTCCAGACCATTCAAGGAGATTTGGTGCTGCTGTTGTGCCCCCTCCAAATTCTAATACTTGAAAGGGACCATTTTTATTGCTAAATATTATTGAAGACCTGTCGATGTTCTTTATAAAGATCTTTTCAAATTTAGGGTCGAAATAAAGATTTCTAGCTATGAATAAATGGTTCTATGAATGATTCATAGATCATAGCTTATATTGTATTGTATTATTTTATAAATGTAACGTTACATTAGAATAAATCATGTTGTTAATTGACTTTATTATATTATATATTTTCTATAATATAGAAGAGTGAAGGTAAGCTGGTCAGGGTCGTCCTGCCAGCTTGCCGCCTTTTACCTGCTTTTTTCGTGATTTTACGATATCATTTTTAATAAATTATTATATCATTTATGTGTTAAAAAATTTTAAAAAATAATATAGATATTTATGACACGTCTGCTTCCGCTACTTCAATCAATTTTATTATTTCACCCCTAATTAATTATTTAAATCATTAAAATAAATTAAAAATAATAAATTAACTATTGATGTTTTAAATTAACTTGACATCTTATATGAGATTCACTTAAATTTTTTTCACAACTATTTTTATAGTAATTTTGTTATATCACTTCTAATAAGTTATTATGAGTAATTTAAGACATGTTTGTTTTGTTACTTCAATCATGATATTTGATTGACTGTCAAAATTATATGTGTCAATTAAATTGGAATAGAAGAAAAAGTATTATAAATCACAATAATTAAAAATTTAAATTATTTTTAAAATATAATTGACTATCAATGCCACAAATAATTGGACAAGGAGGGTATTATTAATTACAATAGCTAACAACTTAAATAATAAATTATATTGTCAAAAAAATATTATAAATTACAATAACTAACAACTTAAAATATCTAAAAACATATTAAAAATATAATTGATTAACTAAATTAAACATATATTGTTAGTACTATATAGAAGTGCGATAAAGCAAACACCTCTTCGTCGACGTGTCTGGTTGATCCGTGATTTTACTATATCACCTCTAATTAATTATTATATTTTATTTACGTATTATAAAATTAATAATATTTAATAAAAAATAAAATAGATATTTATGACATGTCTGCTTTAGCTGCTTCAAGGAATTTTATTATTTCACCCTAATTAATTATTTGAGTCATTTAAGTATTAAAAAATTAATAATATCTAATAAAAAGATAAAATAGATTAAAAAAAAAAGATAAATTAACTATTGATGTTTTAAATTAACTTGACATCTTATATGAGGCCCACATAAATTTTTTTCACAACTATTTTTAATAGTTATTTTGTTATATTACTTCTAATAAGTTATTATATGTAATTTAAGACATGTTTGTTTCGTTACTTTAACCATGATATTTGGTTGACTGATGAAATTATATGTGTCACTTAAATTGAAATCCAAAAAAAAATTATAAATCATAATAATTAAAATTTTAAATTATTTTAAAATATAATTGACTATCAATGTCATAAAAACTTAGATAAGGAGAGTATTATTAATTACAACAGTTAAGAACTTAAAATAGTAAATCACAATGCCAAAAATGTATTATAAAATTTTAATAATTAACAACTTAAATATTTAAAAACATATTAAACATATAATTAATTATTTAAATTTTATTTATATCACATAAATTAATACCTATCTAGTTAATACATATTATAAGGGAGAATGAGGAGTTTGGTAGTCTTCACATTCATCCTTTGATAAATCAAAGAGCAACACATGGATTTTTTTTTTTTTTTGTCTTTTCTTGCATTTTCCATTGCCCTCAAGAATTTTCCTTTTAGTCTATCCAAATATTCATATTGAAATATAGCAATGTTTTATGGATTTATTATTGTCTTTTACTTTCACCGAATATTTATTTACTTTGTTTATATTCTGATTTGATACGAAATTTAAGAAAATGAAGAAAGTTTTTCAAATATTATGATCTTAACTTAATACAAAATTAAATTTGTAATAATTTCAACTACTATCTTATAGATTTTTCTCATATTATATTCAGTCGTCCAAAAATATATAATAAATAGGATAACTTAATAAATAATATCTTTTATATAGTTTTTTTTGTGGACATGACAAAAGACAAAAGAATAATTAAAATGGGGTGAATAGGACATTTTTTAAGGGACGTATAAAGAAAAAATATGACAAGTAAATAGATCAAATGGAGTAATCTATTAATGTTAGTTTAATTATCATTGAATATTCTTATAGATTATTGTTAATTTAATTTATATAATGACTCTAAATTAAGGTTATAATTATTATAATATAAATTTGAAGTCATTGAAATATTTTATTTTCGATAATTTTATAAGATGAAAAAAAATATATTGCGAAACTCTTGCTACTGAAATCATGAGATAAGCTAACATATCAATAAATATCAAAATAATTTATTTCTATTTAAATAAAGACTTACGTATTCACAATCTTATAAAAATATAAATATTTTCTATTTATGATCTTCTTTGAATCCTAATTATTATATATTTTAAATCAAATTATTGTATAAAATATCAAATTACTTGTAGCATTTTGGCATATTATAATACTCTGGTAATACTTTCTTCCTCACAAATTATTTTTTTATCTAAAATTATTCAGTTATATGATTAAATATTTTAATAATTATGAAACTTATCAACAATATATGTTTGATAAACCATTCAATTATACTAATTATAAATTAAGAAAATTAATATAAATTATATTTTTAAATTTAAATTCATATTTTTATATTCTAAAAATTACGCAAATACACAACTTATATTTTCAATATTACAAAAAATCCAACTTCTTAAACATATTAGGAAAATCCCAACATATGCACAAAATGTTATGTATATGTCGGTTATGTTATGTATATTAATAGGGAGAGAAAGTAAATAATTAAAAAAGTGAGAGAAAGTGGTATTACTTCAAAAAGGGTAGATATATATGTTATTTATACTTTTATATTTGACTAAGCCCGGGCCTCATAAAACTAGCTATAATATAAGAACAAATAAATTTAGCACGGACTTTTGGTATCTAGTTATAATATAAGAACAAATAAATTTAATACATTTCTAGCACTATCAACCTATATTCTCTTTTACTTTGATAAAAAAATTCAAACGTCTATGCAAACTAATAATAAATAATAGAAAAACCTTTTCTAGCATGTTGTCTTTTTTTTGACATGAAGTGAACTATTCTTTTAATACTCCTCAACATTCTGCATCGAATTTTGTTTTCTTTACTTATTTAATATTTTCTCTTTAATATTGTTAGTTTCTTTTAATTGATAAATACGTTTACCGCTAAAAAAATTAAACTTCGAACGAGGTTAAATTGTACCACATATTGTTGACTTACTTATAAATTCAATTCTAGAACCATCATAAACAGAAGCTGCATAAAAGATGATTCAAAGAATCCCATAAAACACACAACTCGTGAGATAATGTTTTACTAGTCGGATGTTATTTAATATAACAACTGTAAATTTGATGATATTTTACTCGTGCTGATAACGTTTCAGGAAATAATATAACAAGAATAGAAGAATAAGGTAGAGAGAGAAGAAAAGAGAGAATGTTTCTTTAATCTCTCTAAGGATTAATTACAATGAAGAAACCCCCCCCCCCCCCCCCCCTCTCTCTCTCTCTATATGAGAAAATGCTAGTAATTTTTTTTCTTAAAAAGATAGACAATCATATAACTTGATAGGGTCGATTTGGGATAGTTAGATTTGTTTGTGAGTGAAAAGCACGCTTTACGACTTTAGCTTCGAATTAGCAACAAATGTTTTCAGAAAAATAAATAATGCAAGCAAAAGCCAGAACAAATTGAACAAAACAACAATTAGGAACAAATCAGTAACGACACTGAAGAGCACAATCCTTCTTCTTATTGTTGGGATGAGACCGAGCTCAAGCATAATAGCAAGAGAATAGTAGAACGGATAAAGGAAAATAGAGAAAGTTTAAGAACCCAGCTAAAAGATATTTTATTGTTGATAGATAGAGATGAGCAAAAATAAATCCTTTACAATGGGGGGAAAGGAGTATCTAATTATAGAGCGCCATCATTGTCTGTGGCCAATAGAAGACTGTCACTCATCCTTGTGTTTGCTGAGGGTTGCTAGTACTCTCTAGAATCCATGGTAAAGTGTCCTTCCATTCGTTTGTTAGTGCATGGTCATCATCTCCAGCTGGCCTCAAGCGACTTTTCTTTTGTCCGAGTAGACACTCCCTGGTATCGATACTACTTCTCGAGATGGTGCCGTCGTGGGCCGATTCCTTTCAAACCCGGCCCAAATTGCCCTCGTTGATCCAATCCTTATCGAAGCCAATTTTACCCCATACGACATTCACTGTAACTTGATAGACATTAGCTACATCCTTCCTTTTTTTTATATATTTTCTTTTTTTTATTAGAGTCAAACGGTATAAATTTTGGCAGTATTTTAAGATGTATTTTTTAATTAAATTTAAAAAGAAAAATTATAATTTATATTACTTTTCATGTAGTCTTTGAATATCTAAATTTTAATTTTAAAATAAATTAATCTAATCTAATTTAACTTTAAAATTTAATCAAATTGACTCACGAAAAACGAAGAAAACTAAGTATTAAATGTTAGCATCAAGTTGGAAACTGGCTAGAAGATGCAAAGAATTCCACAGTACTATGTTTGACAAACGCAAGGCTTAAAATGAAAGTCTCAGTCATCGTCTTTACTTTCTTTTTTCTTCCCAAAATTCTATCATTCCAAATAACCTAAATATAGCGGTCGATTCAGAAATTAAATTTTATGAGTTTAATATTTAAGATTATTTTTATTATATTGTACCTAATATATCTTTAAGGTTACAAGTCCATATCTATTATTTGTTACAATTCTTATAAACTTTTATACTTTGCGTTTGAAATACTGAATTCATATGAACCCGTTGACGTAACTCTACATCCACCTCTACTCACATAGATTTATATATTGGAAGTCTCTAATCACTTTTCTCAGTCTCTCTCATTCTGCCTTCAATTATTAATTTCTTGCAAATTATTTTTTGAAAAATAATTAATGGCCAAGACAAGAAGTGCTCTAATTTGCTTAATTCTTTTAGTTATACATTTCATTTTGCTAGTCTCCTATGCTGCTGATGGATCAAGAAACTTTGTTCTTAGTAAAGGTGAATTCACAGATTTATTGATATCAAGTTTGTAAAAAATGAAATTATGAAAACTCCTTTGTTTTATTTATACTTTTCTTCAAATCCTATTTAATATGTTTTTTTTTTTTTTCTGTTTCTACGAGATGTTTGAAATCCCTTATACCATTCAAAATCAATTTCAAGCTTTATTTTTTTTACAATATGTATATGTGTGCGCGCGTGTTTCTTAAGTTGTTTTTCTCCTAAAAATGAGAAATTCTGTTTATAGAAATACTGGATTCAGATGAATCCGCCCCTCATCTAATAAAGGCCAAACTTATGTTTAGATCCTACTCCCTCTATTTTATATTAGTTGATCCCTATGAACTTGCCACAACAATTAACAAATTTTTTTATTAGGGGTTTAATTTATCAAATTAGCCTTATTAATTATACTTTCAAAATATAAATTTAAGTTTATACACTTTATTTAGTCATTAATGATAGGGATAGTATCGGAAGAATATAATAATATTCTCTTGATTTTATAAAAGGGACAACTAAATTAAAACAAATATTTTTAGAAAAAAGGTCTACTAAATATGAATCGGAGTGAGTAATACATATTTGATTACTAATTAAGATGATGTTTCTAAATATGAATATGGCAAGAATCACTAAGGGATCATTTGGTAGGGTGTATAAAAACAGTATTGAATAGGGTGTATTAGCAATACTGAGATTAGTAATGGTGAGAAATAATGGTATTAGTAGTACTGGGCTTATTTCTTATCCAGTTTTTGATTTGATGTATTAAAAATAATTTGTATTGCTATATTTGCTTAAAAGTATTGTTTGTTTACAAAAATACCCTTCATATTCTATACCTTTAATTTGTATTTTCTTTCCAAAACTCTATTTTTTATTTTTAAAAGTAATTTTTTTATATCCTCACTTAAATTATTTGAGGGTAAATAAACAATTCATATTTCAAACATTGTATCGATTAATATTGAATTTTATTTAACAACAGACAACTCTCTCTGAATAATAAAATTTGTAAGCTAATTTATTTAAATAAATTTATTAGTACAAATAAAAAATAAAATCAAGAAAATAATTTTTAAAAATGCTTAAAAGATTTTGAGGGATATGCTTGTATTTACGTATATTATCATATGTATTACTGATACCACCAAATGGAAGGTATTAGTTATACACTCTATAATATCAAGTAGGGTGTATAACTAATACATATATTAGTTATATATAGGTTCAAAATTCTACCAAACATAAGACTAAATAATACCATATATAATACATGAACTATTTATTTCTCCTAATACACCCTACCAAACGATCCATATAAGTCTAAAACTATTTACTAGTGTCTAAAACACCTGTAACGTGGATAGTTATATAAAACTATTTACTAGTGTTTAAATTTAATTGTATTGTTTTGATATCTCTATTATCGTATTATGTTGTTGTAGTTGACAGGTGGTAGATGATTACCGATCAACTTTGAAATTTTTTTTTTTTGCAAAGGTTAGGTGTAACTGTATTGGTTTGATATCTCTATCATCGTATTGTTTTGTTGTAATTTTCAGGTGGTAGATAAATTTCAATTCGCGTTGAGAATTTTTTTTTATAAATGTTAGGTTTAATTAAATAAATTCTCCATCTTTACATGTTTAAAAGATGAATTTAATTATTGTATTCTTCTTTATTATTTAAGTAAATATCCTATTTAGTGTAACACTTGAACTCATTAAAATGAGGTACACGTGCGAGGCGCGTATTCCTAAACTAGTAGTTTAGGTGTACGCGCAAGCACCTTGCGCGTGTACCTCACTGTGTACCTTACTTTAATGAGTTCAAACATTACACTAAATAGGATATTTGTTTAAATAATAAAGATAAATATAATAATTAAATTTAATATCTTTTGAGTATGTAAAGATGGAGAATTTATGTTAAACCTAACCTTTATCAAAAATATTTTTAAAAATCGATCGACATTCATCTAGCATCTGTAAATTGTAATAAAATAATACAGTGATAGAGACATCAAAATAATACAATTAAATATAATCTTTACACACAAAATTTTTCTCAAAGTAGTCCGACACTTATCTACCACCTGTAAGCAATAACAAAATAATACGATAATAGATATATCAAAAAAATACAACTAAACCTAACCTTTACATAAAAAATTATTCAAAGCCGACCAACATTTATTTATCACCTGTAAACTGCAACAAAATAATACGATAAAAGTGATATCAAAATAATACAATTAAATTTAAATTTTACACACACAAATTTCTCAAAGCCGATCGAGATTCATCCACGAATGGTAAATTACCACAAAATAACAAACTAATAGAGATATTATGATAATACAATTAAACCTATCATTTACCTAAAAAAAAAATTCAAAGCCGACCCACATTCATCTAGAATCTGTAAATTAAAATAAAATAATAAGATAACAAAAATATCAAAATAATACAATTAAACTCAATCTTTACACAAGAAATTCTTCAAAGCCAATCGACATTCATCTACGACCTGTAAACTATAAAAAAAAATAATATAATAGTGATCACAAAGCTTCGATTTTGATTCAAGTACTTGTCTGAGCAAAAATTTTGACCCTAAAGAATGATTTTGAGTGAAAACAAAGAAGATATATATATACACACATGTTGAATTCTATTAAGCTGACAAAAATAATGAAGAAGTTGAGGGTTAGAAAATCAAACATCAACCAATCTAGACATGTCGAATCAAGTTAGATGAGCATCAATTATATTCTCCCAATAGGGAAACCGGTTTGTTCTCTAGTTTAGCGTACATCTCAATATTTATAGAAGTATTTCTTTAATTAATATTGTCCTATTTTAGGAGTATTTTTCTAATTGAATAGTAGAAAGAAAAATATTAGTTAATTTTTCTACCATATATTTTAGGAGTCCCATATATTTTAGGAAGTCTAGTCAATATAATAAAAATTAATTAAATAATAAATTAAAAAATAGTGAAAAGATGATTTTGTCTAAAGAAGAGTCTTTTAATGAAAGACAAAAAGTTCAAATCACTTTTCTAAGGGTTTCACACTTTTAATATATTATATATTATAGATTATAGATATAGATTATATGAATATATATATATATATATATATTTATATATATATATATATATATAGAGAGAGAGAGAGAGAGAGAGAGAGAATTACTCAAAATTAAAATTATTTTCTGCTAATAAAATATTGAAATTTTGCAGCAAATAAAAATACTCGCACGTGGAATTATGCAGAAAACAAGATTCACCCATTTCCAGACACTTCAGGGAGAGCTTCAGGTTCTCAACCTTAGAAAGAAGAAAATGTTTTTAATTTAGAGTGGAAACAGAGATCTCTAGTTAAGAGTGAATGATTTTTATGAATAATTTATTAATCATAATTTATATTGTATTTTCTTATTTTATAAATGTAACGTTTGAATAGATTATGTCGTCAGCTAATTGACATTATTATATTTGTTCGTAATAAATTTTTGTTAAGATAAAAATTAACTGTAAGTAAAATTAAAATAAATAAATAAAATAATTTTATTTAAATGAATCATGTGAGTACAATTCTGTTGTTCTCTTGATTCTTCTCTCCTAAGTTTTTTTCGTGATTCGAGGACCATCAGTAGCGTATTTCTCGAATGTAGGATGATTTGAACCTCATAGAAATGCATTTGGATCTCCAGGAATGTCAGACAACACTTCATCTTGTCGAGTTGATCTTCAGACAGAACTCCGTTAGTCAATTCTTTGAAGAGTTGTGTAGTCAATGCGGAGCTTTCTCCAATGCTTGCAGAATCCTCTTTTTAGAATCCTCCTCTTAGAATGTTATGTCACTCCTTATTTATAGTTGTAGGGAGTAGGCCTAGTTTCTTGTGATTGGCCGAAATATGTCACTTTGACACTTGGCGCCTTTTGACTGGTTGTTGAATTTGAATGAGTTTTCCACATTATTTGTACATGTGGCGATGTCTTGTTAGTCTTGGATTTGACTAAGATGCAACATTACTTGATAAGTTTGGGTTTCAAAGTGAGATAGACCTTGATGAGGAATAAAATGGGCTTATTATTTTTTTAAGCCCAAAATAATTTTAGACCCAATAAAATGTGGATCAAATTTAAATTTTAGATGAATTTGATTCAACAAATTTTACGTGTCTACAGATGCCCCCTACTTCAAGGTTGGTCGACGTGTAGGCTTGCCAAAACTTGGTGGCGAGACTTGAAGTACTCATGAATGTGTTTTCATTATCGTGACTTCAAAGATATTTGTTTCTTATCAGTGCATCCTAGTTAGACCAATACTTGTGAGTGGTTTAACTAAAGTTTCCTCCATGAACTTTCAAGTCGTAAAAGGCTTCGTCAAAGCAACCAACGATTTGTTTGTGGTGATCCTCATTTTCCACTCACAATCGAGTACAAACTCGATATTATTTAAAGAGTATTAAAAAAAAATAACCAATTTGATTTTTTTTTACTCTTCTTGGATAAGTATGAACATGAGAAATCATCGCCTTAATATTTATTTAAGTAATTTTTACTTGCACAACAATGTGACCCTCTCAATGTATTTGAATTAAAAGGATCAATACAACCCCTCATGTGAAATATTGCACGTAAGATGTAAAAAAGTTGACTTGATTTTTTTTTTTTGTACCAAAGGACAATATTAACTTTTCTTTTGGTTTCATGTACCAAAGAAAAATATCAACTTTCCTTTTGGTTTCATGTGCCAAAGAAAAAAATATTAACTTTCCTTTTGATTTCAAAAAATAATTAAAGTTACCTCCGAAGAAATCTCTTTAATATGATAATTTTCCAATTGATTGACAATCTGAAATTCTCAGGGATTCTCATCTTCTAATTTCACCACAATATTCCTTGTACACGAACTGAAAATTGTTCATAGGAATCTCTATATAAGGAGATGCTATGAAATCATATCATCACAATCTTTTGAAATCCGTAACCTTTGTAAAGACATCCCTTGTCCTCTTTGTGACCATGTATTTGGAAAACATTGGTGGTGCACATCAACCTTTTCTGCAGTATTGGTGGACGCCACGCAAAGCATACAACCTCCTTGCAACATCAGCGAAAGAAGTACATAAGTGTCTTAACTAATTTTTAACTTCAACCACTCACAGAGTAAAGATCATATCTGACTGTAGAAATGTCCAAATGTTGAACGACTTAGTTCTGTAGAGACTAGACTTGTATTTCTACATCATATCTAAAATCAATGTCAAACTCTTTCTATATTGATGGGAATTAATTTTTGAAGTTGACGTTATAAGCTGTCATGTAGTGACTCCAGATAGCATGTTCGTGATCACTCCTCTTTGTTTTTTTTGTAGGTTCATGAAAAAATGTAAGTGGTGTCGATATCAGACCAAACATATACAAACATTGTCCAGATGATTGGTCAAGAACCACTTGATGTATCATTTTTCGAGTCGCAGTTTTCAATGAGCAACAACTAGGTGCTTCACCCATTTTCTTGAGGATTTGGTGAGTAATATTCCCTCTTACGACTTGGAAACTGACACTCAGAGCAACTCTTTTCTATCCTTTGCTAGAAAATTTGTGCCTATTTCCTTAAGTCTTGGCATAGAAAACTCTTTGCATCTCGACATAGGTTGAAAACCAAATTTCATGCTAATCAACAACGATATCAGCCATGTTGAACTAAACTGATGTGCTTCTCTCAATGTTGATCATGCCAAAATGAAGCATCGTGCCTTTGGTACTGACACTTACTGCCATATTGAAGTTTCACGTAGTTGGCACCGATTCGTATAGAACTGATGAACTTCATCCGGTCAATGCTATAGTTGTGTTTCATCTTTATTTTTTTGTGTAGGTTTATGCAAATGGTCTTGATGTCAGACCAAAAGGGTCGACATGATTAATGTTGAACCATTTTGTGCATTACTTCCTTACTGCTTGAGAAGAAAGTGACTTGGAATGATCTGATTTCATCCTTGACGATATTGAAAGTTCCCTTTTTTAGCTTCAGTGAGCATGTACTTGGTGTCATTTTTGCGGCCTTGTGATGATGAGGTCCTGAGTGTCTGCAGTCCATCCTTGCAAATCAAGCATATGGTGTATCTCATCCGTGGGGCTCGACGATAAAGATATTTCGAGTGAGAGCATCCCATTCTTGTCAAGAAGCACGTACGTGGTGCCATCCAGATTGATAATATTGATATAGGAGGTAGCCTTTTCTGACTTTGATGAGCAAGTACTAGACATACGTCCACAAAAATATTTATTCTCCGATGGGGGAATAAAAATATGAGTTGTTTGATTCATAAAAATGGAACTCAAAATGTCTTGATACATCCGTTTTATCGGTCTTGTGCAGCGTCACGATAAATTTCATATTTTGACTTAGGAGTATCGAATTCAGGAGCCATTTTTTGTGTTGGAAACTAGACTCGTAGAGCTACATCTCACATGAGAATCATAATCAGATTGCACCCAAATCATCCCAAATATTTTCCCAAAACCAATCTTCTAATCTTGTTTTACTAGTTTTATCAGTTTTGGGTAGTGTCACGATAAATTCCGTATTTTGAGTAGGAGTATCGAAATCAGGTGCCATTTCTTGCGTTGAAAACTAGAATCGTAGAGCTATGTATCACTTGGGAATCACAATTAGATTACACCTAAATCGTCCCAGATATTGCCTCAAAACTGATCTTCTAATCTTGGTTCGCTAGTTTCATCAGTTTTGCCCAACGTCACGATAAATTCCGTATCTAGATGTAGGAGTATCAAAATCAGGTGCCGTTTTTTTGTTGGAAAGTAGATTTGTAGATCTACAACATATATAAAAACCATACTCAATTCTCTTATGGATTTATACAGATACGTCATCAAAGTCAGCTTAGTTTGGATCTGATGGTCTATTTTGCAACTTTGAGCGACTATGGTAGAAAATTTATAACTTGGCGTGGGAGCCTTTGAATCATGTGCCATCTTTTTTATTGCGGATAAGTATGTAAGATCTACCACATATGTAAAAATGATGTTGAACACCTATACGGATTTATACAAATGTATGGTCGAAATTCGCTTTGCCTTGCTGGTCTCTTCACCTTTGCACGTCTGTGGTAAACTTAGCGAATGAACATCTATCCTCATGTGATATCTATGTTAATTCAAAGTGTTATTTCCATTCACAAATAATGACACACATTTTTTTTTAACTTATATGACTGAACTTAGAGTAAAAATACTCTAAACTGCCTACGTACTCGGGAGGATCAAGTCATAACGTAGTTCAGGAATGATGAGTTAACTTACTTTTTTTTAAATTTTTTTCTTTCATTTCTCTTTTTCTTTATTTTTTTATTTTTCCTTTCTTCTTGTTCTTTTTTTTTAGAGAACCGTTCACAGTTTAGACTCATGCGGGCCAGGAGTGACATACAGTTTAAGCTCGTGCCTTAAGGAGAATTTTGACTTGTAGTTTAGGCTCGTGCGTCGAGGAGAATTTTTGACTTGTATTTTAGGCTCGTGCATCAAGGAGCGTTTTAACTTGCAGTTTAGGCTCGCGCATCGAGGAGCATTTTTTAATTACAATTTAGGCCCGTGCATTGAGGAGCATTTTTGACATACAGTTTAAGCTCGCGCAGCAAAGAGTATTTTGGGGAAGAATTCTTGTAATGTAACTTTCCTTCCAACCCTTTGTAATGGAGTATGGTTGTACTTCAGTTTGATATTTATTGTCCCCATTGGTTGAAACAGATTTGTAGTTGATCTTGTATCAACTTTTGGAAGTTGGAGTTTAGAAGCCCTTTGACATTTATTTCTTTTGCGAGCGATCAATGTCCAAGTATCACGCTTCTTGCTATTGGGGAAGTCATTTTGCATGGATTTGCTCATTGTTTTCTTCAAGGCAGAAATCTCAATCGGGTCAAAGCTTTCAAATTGTAGCATGATAATTTCTTCAACTTTTGGTGATTCCACAGAGCGCATGGCTTGTGAACTTTTAAAATTGAACCTTTCATATGGTGCATTTTAGCGCTAACATGATTTTCATCAACTGTATCACTATCATCAATGATGATCTTTCCATCTTTCATTAATATTATGATCTTTTCCTTCAGGATGAAGCATTTTGTGGTGTAATGACCAACAATGCGGTAAAATTTGCAGTATTTAGGATCGTCTACTTTGTTTGATTCTTTGGGTTGCTTTGACTGAGGGAGTTTCCTAGAATCTTAGGAACATAAGAGTCGAAAAAAGGATATACCCTTGCTTGTAACTCTTTCAGGATTGGTTGATTTTCTACTTCTTGTATTTGTTGCTTTGGATCTTTCTCTTTTAGTTTTTATCTTGTGGAGGCCTTCGTAAAACTCACAGTTGTTGTCATAGATTCCCTAATTTGGTCATCCAACAAGTCTTTAAATTTTGTGATTTCTTTTCTAGGCTAAAAAATAGGTGACACCATTCTATGATTTGCAATGCTTAGCTCCATGTCATGAGCGCGCGTAGCTAATTCTTCAAGAGTTTGAGGCTTAATTCCTTGGAGGAAGTACACAAGGCCCCAATGCATCTCTTGAATGCAAACTTCAATCGTGGAAGTTTTAGAAAGATGATCCTTACAGTTGAAGCTTAATGTTCGCCAGCGATTTATGTAGTCCACAACAGGCTCATCTTTACTTTATTTTGTGCCTGTCAACTCCATCATACTGACCGTACGACGGGTGTTGTAGAAATAATTTAGAACTGGCTTTATAGTTTCTCCAACAATCAATTGATCCAGACTCCAAGTCTATGTACCAATCAAAGGCATTGTTTATCGAAGAGCGAAGAAACTGTTTGACAAGAAGATCACCATGTGTGCCAACACTGCTACAAGTTTCTACAAAATGAGCGATGTGTTGCCTTGGATTTCCTTTTCCATCAAATTGTTGAAACTTTGGTAGTTGATATCCAATTGGTATCGGTAAGCCCTCAATTAGCTTAGAATACGACTTTGAGTATCCTACAAAACTTTGTGACGGACGGCCATATTATGCCTTGATAGTGTTTGCAACCATATGTTGCAGTTGTTGAACTGTTAGAATGGCCACTGAAGCAGACCGATCAGCGCATTGATTTTCACTTAACTTGATGAGAGATTCACCATCAACTTTTTCTTGCGGTGTTAGATTATAATTTGATTCTCCAGGATTGTAGAGTTCTAACTTGCTCATAAGTCGGGTAATTTGATGATCTTTCTCATCAACAGACTTCAAGGCTTCAATGGTTTGCTCCATCATTGCAAACTTCTTATCCATGTCAACTGCATCAACCATGAAAGTGTTGAATTTCATTGAAGTTGGAGAATTATTAAGTCCTCAGATTCTTCAAAGTTGCATATAGTTTCAGAAAGTTCATTTGATAACATAGATGCAAAGTTGCCTCCAGGGGTTGTAGTTAAAGCCAAAATTTGAGATTTTCTCCTTTTCGCCATCTACAAAAAGGTAAAGTATTGGGATCCATCCAAAATACAAGCGTTCAGATTGCGTCGATTGGTGGGGCCAAAAAGTTTGATCTCAGTAGACGTGGCAGTAGTAGACTTCTTGCATGAAATTTTATTGATTTTTCTGAAGTCCATTGTAGTAGTTGAATTTGTGATTTTTTTTAATTTGTAGAAGGAAGAGATGAAGAGCAAAACTTGTCCCACTGGGCGTGCCAATTTGTTCACAACAAATTATTGTTAAGCTTAAAATTAACTACAAGCAAAAATAAATAAATAAAAAGAATAATTTTATTTAAATAAATCTCGTTAGTACAATTCTGTTGTTCTCTTGATTCTTCTCTCCAAAGCTGTCATGACCCAAATGGCCATGAGTGACACCCACACTAATCATCTTGTGGGAGAACTATCTAAACTAAATCATTACCCAGTCACTTAGTCAATATTAAGATGATATTATTATAAAATCACATAATAACAATAATCCAGAATTAATCATTATTAATACGGAATCGAAACTACTTACTAAAATCCCCAAGACCCAAAAGTCATAGTACAAGAACTTTTAAACAATGATGATGTCCATAAGAGATATCCAAAAATAAAGTAAATAAAGAATGTTTCATTAACCAAAAGAAGGACAAGAACAAATAATATGACCCATGGTATCCTGGAGACGGAGTGTTCACCCTTGGATCAAGATCTGCTATCAAACTCTAGAGGTGAGGTCATGTCAGAGCCTCTAGAACACTTTCTGTACTCAACAAAAGAAGAGTACTGGGTAGTATCAGTACAAACCACTATCTACTGGTAGGTATTATGGGCCAACTCAATTTAATAGCATATAAACAACATAAATCAAATAACAATAAATAGGCATCGTCACATAACAAATATTTAATGAATCAATAATACAGCAACAACAGGTCAAACAGTGCTCACAAACAAGCTACATAATCCTCAAGAGTATCAACCATACTGTAAACATCCAAAAAATCAACATAAATATGTACACATATGCTATGAGACTTATTTTTGCCCAAATAGTCATGACCTACAGGGAACAATCTATGTTCATGTATCGTACCTGCGTGGTACCCGATCTAACATATACATGTCCGTACCGGCGTGGTACCCGATCCAACATATACATATCCATACCGGCGTGGTACCCAATCCAACATATACATATCCGTACCGGCGTGGTACCCGATCCAATATATACATATCCGTACCGGCGTGGTACCTGATCCAACATATGCATATACATACCAGCATAGTACCTGATCCAACATATATATCCATATCGTCGTGGTACCCGATCCAACATATACATATCCGTACCGACGTGGTACCCGATCCAACATAAACAAGTAATATCAATATCAAATTTACACTACCTCATAGCATACAACACGATGTACCAAGTTTACAAGTACACTTAAAGTCATAAGACAATTTCATTAAGTAAATTTTCAATAATAAATTATACACACCTCAACAATCCAAACATCAACAATTTCAAGCATGTTTGAATACCAATCAACAAGTATCCAATTTAGGAGCATACACACAATTAAATCAAGTCTAAACTACAATTAAACTGTAACCTTCCTCAACCAAAGAATTCGGATGTCACTAGTCCACAAGTGCCTTGCGCTTTCTCAAAATTTTGGAAAGTTCACAATCTGTTCAAATATATAATACTTATAAGAATACGAATCTAATCACACCCATTTATAAATTCTTACTCTAAAAATTCTAGACCACAAGAGATCCTAAATGTCATATTTTATTAGATAATCACTCAACCATTTCCGGATTTTATGTTCTCTACTCCGTACTCTATGCTTTATATGTATAATCAGTTATTTATTATTATTCCTACTCATGAAACCATGCATATCAGCCTACCTCATTTAGCATACCAATACATTCAAAATACTGATCGCATACCTTTCTTTTGTGCTATGATGCATCATATCATAGGTGCTGACGCTCAGTTCCCGGATCGCACTTAGTCCCTCAAATCATCAACAATACAGTAGCAGTGGTGAGTCCTCATCATCCGAGGACAAATTATATATACTTCATGTCTTTATCTCAGTAGTTAGTAGAGTTAGTTGGGGCCTGTCCCAATAACTCACAGTATTCAATTTAGAGGCTTTTCAGACACTACAGTTAGCTATTCAGATTTCAGTATTATGCCAGATTCATAATTCAGTAGTCGTTTCATTATTAAAACCTTATGGCATTTAAGTTATTCTTCCACATTCATAATTATATTATTTAGTGCTCACAGCAGGTACCAGCTCATGGGTTAGCTTGTGGTCCCTCGGTACCATAAGCATCGTGTAATGACTAGGGGGTAGTCTCGGGTCGTTACAAACTCAATGAGGTTGATTACATCCCCAACTTACCTGACAACCACCACGACCACTCTGTGAACGACCTCTACCATTACCACCACCCCTACCTCTTGAACAAGAGCTCGAGAAGCTTGCTGAATGCTGGCCAAACTAGCCATTATGCCTCAAATTAGGATAAAACCTCCGTGTGTGACTCACTCCACTGCACCCATAACATACTCAGACCCCTAGAATAAGAACCACTGACACTACCTCCTCTGCAGGCATTCTTTTGAAATTGGAAGGTAACCAGTTCTACACCATACCTCTCAACCACACCCATTTTCGAGAATAAGAATGAAAGAAGTCAGATACCAATTGAAATCGCTAGATACCAATTGAAATCAAGTAATAACCGTAAGAAAGAAGAATTTGAATTTTCCTAGTTTCCTATAGCCTTTCGAAGAAAAGTACAGATGTCTCCGTACCGTTCCACAAGACATGTTCTTGTACGACGAGATCGACGAACCTTGGGCTCTGATAACAACTTTGTCACGACCTAAATGGCCATAAGTGGCACCCACACTAATCTTCCTATAGGAGAACCATCTAAACCGAACTATTACCCAGTCACTTAGTCAATATTAAGATGATATTATTATAAAATCACATAATAACAATAATCTAGGACCAATCGTTATTAATGCGGAACTCAAAACTACTTACTAAAATCCCCAATCCCTGAAAGTTATCTTACAAGAACTTTTAAATAATTATGAAGTCCAAAAGAGATATCCAAAAATAAAATAAATAAAGAATGTTTCATTGCCCGAAAGATGGACAAGAACAAATAATATAACCCATGGTATCTTGGAGACGGAGTGCACACCCTTGGATCAAGATCTGCTATTAAACTCTATAGGTGAGGTCATGTCTGAGCCTCTAAAACACTTTCTGCACTCAACAAAAGAAGAGTACAGGGTAGTATCAGTACAAACCACTATGTACTAGTAGGTATCATAGGCCAACTCAATTTAATAGCATATACACAACATAAATCAAATAACAAATAAGCAGGCATCGTCACATAACAAATATTCAATGAATCAACAATATAGCAACAACAGGTCAAACAGTGCTCACAAACAAGCCACATAATCCTCAAGAGTATTAACCATACTGTAAACATCCACAACATCAATACAAATATGTACACACATGCTAAAGGACTTATTTTTGCACAAATAGTCATGACCTATAGGGAATAATCTATGTTCATGTACCGTACTAGTGTGGTATCCGATCCAACATATATATATCTGTACTGGCGTGGTACCCGATCCAATAGATACATATTCGTATCGGCGTGGTACTCAATCCAACATATACATATTCGTACCGGCATAGTACCCGATCCAATATATACATATCCACATCGGGGTAGTACCCTATCCAGCATATACATATTCGTACCGGTGTGGTACCCGATCCAACATATACATATCCGTACCGGCGTGGTACCCGATCCAACATACACATATCCATACCGGCATGGTACCCGATCCAACATATACATATCCGCACCGGCGTGGTACCCGATGCAACATATACATATCCGCACCGGCGTGGTACCCGATCCAACATATATATATCCGCACCGGCGTGGTACCCGATTCAACATATATATATCCGTACTGACATGGTACCCGATCCAATATATACATATCCGTACCGACGTGGCACCCGATCCAACATAAACAAGTAATATCAATATCAAATTTACACTAACTCATAGCATACAACACGATGTACTAAAGTTACAATTACACTTAAAGTCATAAGACAATTTGATCAAATAAATTTTCAATAATCATTTATACACGCCCTAACAATCCAAGCATCAACAATTTCAAGCATGTCCGAATACCAATCAACAAGTATCCAATTTAGGAGCATACACACAATTAAATCGAATCTAAACTTCAATTAAACCGTAACCTACCTCAACTAAGGAATCCGAATGCCACTAGTCCACAAGTGTCTTGCCCTTTCTCAAAATTTTGGAACGTTCACAATCTATTCAAATATATAATCCTTATAAGAATACGAATCTAATCACCCATTTATAAATTCTTACTCTAAGAATTCTAGAGCACAAAAGACTCTAAATATCATATTTTATCCGATAATCACTCAACCATTTCCGAAACCAAAATGGGAAGAAAAGAACAACAACGTGAACAACAACCTGCAACTTATAATTTGCACGAGAAATAAAACTCTTGGCAACCCTTATATTAAAGGTGTCAAACGGGCCGGGCTGACCCGGCCCGGCCCGACCCGGCCCGTAACATCAAACCGGACCGGTTTGACCCGGCCCGGAAAGCCCTAGGGCTTTAGGGTACCGGGTCCCGGTCCGGTTTTTTAAAAAAATTGGGCCCGGTTAACCCGGCCCGGACCAACCCGGTCCAGGCCCGCCGGTTAACCGGCCCGGCCCGGCAACCGAAAAAAAAAAAAAATAAAAATAAAAAATTCTGTTGGGCCAAACTAGCCGTTGGCCCAACGGTAATATTACCGTTTTTGGGTCCAAACGGCTAGTTTGGGCCCATTTCATTAAAAAGAAAAAAAAAAATATATAAAATATTTTTTAATCCTCAAAATAAATCTATAAATACCCTACAACTTCAAATCATTTCTCACACAATTTTCCAATCTCTCAAATCTCATTCTCTCTCAAATCTCAATTCTCAATTCTCAAATATTCAATATATTTAATTTCTTAAAGTGTTCACTTTAATTTTTTATTTTTTCGTTTACAAAGTAAGAGCGGAAGTTTCTAAAGTCGCAATCTTCGGATACTTCCCAAATTTGGTATTGTCGTTCCATCTCTTACGTTTAATTTTTATTTATTGTATTAATTGTTTAATATTTAATTTTGTTATATTTGTGTATTTTGAATATTTTTAGTTTAATTTAATTTATATTATGGATAAATTAAAAAACCTCGCTGCTAAAGGTGTTAAAAATTTTTGTCCCGGAAGCGGTAGTGGTAGTAAAAAGCGAATTATTAGCGGTAGAGGTAGTTCAAGTAATAGATATACCCGTGTGCCTTCGCCTCCGGTACCGCTTGGTACACCTTTTGAGGAAGAAATAGGTGTAGGTGCTCACGATATGGATTATGTAGAATTTCAAGAAAATTACGGTATAGAAGAAGAAAATGAAGTAGATGCAGTTAATGTAGACGAAGATGATGAAAATATTGCTGAAACACCCGCAGTAGGAGATGCTAACGTTAGATCTGAATCAGTTAATCTCCCTTCCCGTCCTCCCAGTGCCCCAAAACCCCGTAAAAGAACTAGTATTGCATGGCAATTTTTTGAACGTATATCAGATATTGAGGTGCAGTGCAATATTTGTCAACAAATATATAAGCATAGAAGTGGCGGTAAGCAAGGGGGTACGGGTACGTTAATGAGACATATAGCTGAAGATCACAAAAGAGAGTTAAATATTGCAAAAGGTGGTGGGGATGTTGGTGGGTCAACGCAAACTAGAATGGACCCAACAACCGGTCAAGTAGCGAAAAAGTATAATAAATTGAGGGACCGGGAAGAAATAGCTAAAATGGTAGCTGTGGGTTGTTTGCCTTTTACTTTTCCTTCTTCTGATGCTTTTATCCGTTATATACAAGCAATTTATAATCCTATGTTTAATGGTATTCCTAGAACTACTTGTCGGTCTGATATTTTTAAACTCCATTCACAATATTGTTTTTATTTATCAACATTCTTAAAAAATATTCAATGTAGATTGTCCCTAACTTCTGATCTTGGTCGTGCTGTTAATAAAAATGATTATTTAACTGTTACTTGTCATTGGATGGATAGTAATTTCATAATGCAAAAACGTATTCTTGCTTTTTTATATGATGAAGATCGCAAGCATACTGGACAATTTATTTCTGATTCTATTATTAAAATTGCCGGATATTATGGTATAGAAAATAAAATTTTATGTATTGCTTTTGATAATGCTTCTAACAACAAGAATGCTATAACAAAAATAAAATCTACGTTATCTCCACCCTTTCCTGAAATTTTCCATATTAAGTGTGCATGTCATATCTATAATTTAATTGTAAAAGATGGTCTTGACTTTTTTGAGGTTTATATTGAAAAAATTCGTCTTGCCGTAGGTTTCATTCAAGGAAATAATCGTAGAGCGAGAATTAAAGAATTTAAAGTTAAATGTCAAGAAAATGGACTTACACCGATTTTAATGCCTGAGGAAATTGATATTAGATGGAATTCTACGTATGAATTTTTAAAAACTTGTTATAAATATAGAATTTCTATTACACTAATTTTTAACCAACACTGTGGTTCTTTTGCTGATTCTGCTGATTGCATGTTACATAATTCTGATTGGGTTATAATTAATGATCTTGTTAAATTTTTAGAAAAATTTTATGTAGCTACGGTTGAATTTTCCGGTGCATACTATCCTACTGTTTGTAATATTTTGGCATATATAGCCGATATTTCTGGTTTGCTCCAACAATATAAAAATAAAGAAGGTTATAAAGAAGCTGTTGGCGCTATGTTTACAAAATTTAAAAAATATTTCTTCCCGATTCCCCCTATTTACATGATTGGTGCTATTTTAAATCCTTGCATGAAATTTAATCATATGTGTCACTTTAGTACGCTTATTTATGCTAACTTAGAAATAAATACTAACCGTGAGTCTGAACAAGAGCAGCCTGATTTGTGGACGGCTACGGCTGATGCAAAAGATTATATAGAAAAATTATATAATCACTATGCTGATTTATTTGATTCAGCCGTACCTACAAATATCAGTCCAACTGTCGCTCCTCATCCTCCCGAGGAGCCATCATCTTCTAAAAGGTCGGCACATAGTGGTTTTTCTGATTCGTTTTATGATTTATCTTGTTGGAACAGTGTGGATGAGAGAGCTTACACATCAACTTATCGGGAGGAGCTGAAATATTATCTGCGGACGCCACCAGAGGATCGCAGACGACGGATCAACACGCTGGATTGGTGGAGAAATAATGAATCACAATATCCTGTACTTTCAAGATTAGCCAGAGATATCTTGAATGTTCCAATGTCAACCGTTGCATCAGAGAGCGCCTTCAGTCAGGGACGACAGCAGCTTGGAGACAACCGACACTCATTGGGAAGCAACGCAATGAATGTTTTAGTTTGCCTTAGAGACTGGATTAGAGCAGAAAGAAGAAACCAAGGAATGGAACCAGAGCCAAGCGACGACCTCAAACTTGAAGAAATAATGACTTCACGGGAGAACTCAACAGAATCAAGTCCAACGCATGGGTTTGCCCCCGTTGACTTCGACTATCCTATGCAAATTCCAATTAATATTAACATGAATGAGTTGGAAAAAATGATGCATAATTTATAGATTTTTCATTCATGTAAATTATAAATTTTGGATCATTTTGCAATCAATAAAATTCCACAAATTCATTCACTCCTTAGTTGTTGTTTTTTATTTTTTTTTATTTATCAATTTAAAGTTTTAATATCTTCTATAGAAGTGTATATTTAATGTATACATTATATATATCTTCTATAGAAGTGTATATTTAATGTATACATGTGTATATATCTTTTATAGAAGTGTATATTTAATGTATACACGTGTATAGATCTTCTATAGAAGTGTATATTTAATGTATACATTATATATATCTTCTATAGAAGTGTATATTTAATGTATACATGTGTATATATATTTTATAGAAGTGTATATTTAATGTATACACGTGTATATATCTTCTATAGAAGTGTATATTTAATGTATACATGTGTATATATCTTTTATAGAAGTGTATATTTAATGTATACACGTGTATATATCTTCTATAGAAGTGTATATTTAATGTATACACGTGTATATATCTTCTATAGAAGTGTATATTTAATGTATAGATTGTGTATATAGCGTATATATAGTGTATATTTAACCGGTTTTTATCCGGGTTTGACCGGGTTTGACCGGGTTTGACCGGGTTTTAGCGGGTTTGATCGGATTGGGTTAAGTGGGCCGGTTCCGGGTGGGTTTTATTTTTTTTTTGTGCGGCCCGGCCCGGCCCGGTTAAGGCCAAAACCGGCCCGTCACCGGCCCGTAACCCGGTTAGAGAGAGGGGGCCGGTTCCGGGTTGACCCGGCCCGGCCCGTTAGACAGCCCTACCTTATATCCTTATTATCCAATAATTAGCAATTGTAACTTTATCACTAATTTATTTGCCAATGATTAAATAATCATGACATTACCACTATGCATTACTTTAAGTAACAATAAGCCATTTCAATCTACTCTTTCGCTTCACTGTACGGTAACTAGTATACGTAACTCACCCTTATATCACCATAATGAGCCAATGATTGGCTTATCCATGTGATCAATAGTAATGATTACATTATCATTGCTTTAATTATTCTAAAGTTGAGTTCTTACCTCAAACTCGTCGCCTCACGCTGCACAGCACAGATTAGTTCTCCGCTAAAAACTTCCACTCTCTTTTCTACCCTAATATCTGATTTTATTGATAATATATATGGTAACCCTATCCAATTAAATTTATTTTTGTATTGGCCACATAAGTAAAATAAAAAATAATTTTGACCCATTAAGTCACTAATTAAATTAATTATCTAAAATACCCAATTAATGACTTAACTAACTTCGAAATATCTTAAGAATCGGTACTATCTATCTCCGTAAGTCACAAACTACCTATAGAAATTATGGGGAGAGCAAAAGTTTCAAAGACCAGTAAAATTCACGAAATAACTAGGAGGGTCGTTACATCTTTTTTCGTGATTTGAGGGCATCAGTAGCGTGTTTCTCGAATGTTGGATGATTTGAACCTCCTAGAAATGCGTTTGGATCTCCAAGAATGCCAGACAACACTTCGTCTTGTCGAGTTGATCTCTAGGCAGAACTCCGTTGGTCAATTCTTTGAAGAGTTGTGTAGTCAATGCAGAGCTTTCTCCAATGCTTGCAGAATCCTCTTTTTAGTATCCCCTTAGAATGTTATGTCACCCTCTATTTATAGTTGTAGAGGGTAGGCCTAGTTGCTTGTGATTGGCCGAAATATGTCACTTTGACACTTGATATCTTTTGACTGGTTGTTGAATTTGAATGAGTTTTTCACATTATTTGTACATGTGATGACGTCTTGTTGGTCTTGAATTTGACTGAAATACCACGTCACTTGATGAGTTTGGACTTCAACATGAGATGGACCTTGAAGAGGAATAAAATGGGCTTATTATTTTTTTAAGTTCAAAATAATTTTAGACCCAATTAAATGTGGATTAAATTTAAATTTTATATGAATTTGATCCAACAAATTTTACGTGTCTACAATATTATAAGAACAAATAAATTTACTTTCCTTGATTAATTGTAGTAGATATTAGATTTATTAACAATCAGTGAACTTAGCTAGGTTGTTGTGCACGATTATTGAAAACATGAATAATTGCCTTTTTATAACATACAAGATCTTCTCGACTGCAATGCATTTAAAGAGATACATACATTTCTTTTCCTTAAGAAAATAGGAGAAAATATATAATATCACACCTTAAATTATTATTATTATTATTTAAAATTTCAACTCCTTAGAATAATTTTAAAAATTTTGAATTTTAATTTATATCGTGATAAATTACTTAAGGTTGCAATACATCACCGGCCCGACTAAGTAATGCATAGTGATCCTCAGTAATATATCGCGATCCTAAGTAATGTATCTGACCAGTTCAAAATTCAAAATTTTATGTAATTTTGAAAAGAATAGAAATAGTATATAATTAGGTACTAAACAGTTGAAATTTATGAAAATTACCCAAAACAATAATAATATTTTAGTAATAATTGCCACTAATGAAGAGTTACATTGCTATGACAAGCTAACACATTGCAAATATAAGCCACCTCCTAAGCTAATAATTCCCATCTTCTATTGTTGTGCTCAAGATTCCTCTCTCGCCATGCTGCATAGACAAACTGAGTGTTGAATATATCAAAAAGAAATTATTAGTCTATTAATGATTTTTATTGTTTTCTTGAATAGTCATTAATTGACCTTTATTCTCTTTCAATTTCTCTAACTCCTCCAATATTTTAACCTCTTTATAACATACCATTGATGAGCCATATTTTTTCTCTTAATGACCATAATCATTTTGAGTCATGATCCATTAATATTTGATCACAATTATGACTTTTTTTTGTCAATATTGACAACCTATGAATTTTCTCATTATATAAATCAACTCAATCTTGATCTTTGAGAAATGAACTAGACAAACATTTCCTTACCATAATATAGAGTACCGAGTTTTATCTTTGTTAATCTTTGTTAGATTCTGGCTCCTAGTTATGCTAGATGAGCTTGTTGAATTCTGGGGGATACACCCACACCGGATGAAATATCCTTAAGGACAGTGTCTGACACACCTCAGGCTATAAATGATTTCCTACTAAGGGTGTAAAGTGGTCCGGGATGGGTCAACCCGAAATCGGCCCGTGAATTTTAGCCGATTAAAAACAACCCTGAATCGGCCCACTTAACCCAACCCGGTCCAACTCACCTAAACCTGGTCAAAACCGATCAAAAATAAAAAAAAAGTTTTTTCTCCAATATACACTATATATACCCACCTATATACATTTTAAATACGTTAAACAATATATATATATATATATATAGTATATACTACATTAAGCTTTAAAAAATATATACACAATACATATACACAATTACACATGTAATCGTGTATACGACTATACGTTAGTTAAATATATATACTGCTCTAAATAAAACATAAACTGCAAGATATATACTACAATATAATAATATATATAATAATTTATAAAACATATACACATATATACGTTAAATATATACGTCTACAGAAAATATATACACATATATACGTACCATCAAATATATACATACTACTTTAAATAAAATATACTACAATATACACACACACACTAAATATATAATTATATACTAATTTATAAAACATATACACATGTATACGTTAAATATATACGTCTAAAGAAGATATATACACATATATACATACCATTCAATATATATGTACTACTTTAAATAAAACATATACTACAATATATATATACTAAAATATATACACACACTAAATATATAGTTATATACTAATTTATAAAACATATACACATGTATACGTTAAATATATAATATTTTAGAAAATATATACACATATATAAGTACCATTCAATATATATACTTCTTTAAATAAAACATATACTACAATATATATATATATATATATATATATATATATATATATATATATATATATATATATATATATATATATATATATATATATATATATATATACTATAATATACACACACACACTAAATATATAGTTATATATTATAAAACATATACACATGTATACGTTAAATATATACTACTTTAGAAAATATATAAACATATATACGTACCATTCAATGTATGTACTTCTTTAAATAAAACATATACTTCAATATATATATATACTACAATATATACACACACTAAATATATAGTTATATACTAATTTATAAAACATATACACATGTATACGTTAAATATATATTACTTTAGAAAATATATACAAATATATACGTACCATTCAATGTATGTACTTCTTTAAATAAAATATATACTACAATATATATATACTACAATATATACACACACACTAAATATATAGTTATATACTAATTTATAAAATATATACACATGTATACGTTAAATATATACTACTTTAAAAAATATATGTACATATATACGTACCATTCAATGTATGTACTTCTTTAAATAAAACATATACAACAATATATACACACACTAAATATATAGTTACATACTAATTTATAAAACATATATACATGTATACGTTAAATATATACTACTTTAGAAAATATATACACATATATACATACCATTCAATATATACATACACATATAAAATATATGTACTTTAAATAAAATATATCCTACTTAATATAATAAATTAATAATACTTGATAGTAAATTAGTAATACATTAAAACTAAGTATTTAATTTAAACTAGAAATTCAATTTTAATCATTAAATGGAAACAATTACAAAGTAAGGACTAAGGAGTGAATGAATGTTAAATTTTATTGATTGCAAAATGATTCAAAATTTATAATTTACATGGATGAAAAATCTACAAATTTTGCTTCATTTTTTCCAACTCATTCATGTTAATATTAACGGGAACTTGCATAGGATAGTCAAAATCAACGGGGGCAAAATCATGCATTGGACTTGATTCTGCTAAGTTCTCCCGTGAAGTCATAATTTCTTCAAGGCTCTACTCGTCATTCGGCTCCGCTTTCATTCCTTGATTTCTTCATTCCGCTCTAATCTAATCTTTAAGGCAAACTAGAACATTCATTGCATTGCTTCCCAATAAATGTCGGTTGTCTCCAAGCTGTTGTCGTCCCTGACTAAAAGCGCTCTCCGATGCAACAGTTGACATTGGAACATTCAAGATATCTCTGGATAATCTTGAAAGCAAAGGATATTGTGTTTCATTATTCCTCCACCAATCCAACGCATTGATCCATCGTATGCGATCCTCTATCGACGTTCGGAGATAATACTTCAACTTTTCCCGATAAGTTGTTGTGTAAGCTCCCTCCTCAACACTACTCCAATAAGGTAAATCATAAAGTAACAACAACAACAACAAACCCAGTGTATTCCCACCTAGTGTGGTCTGGGGGGGGGTAAGATGTACGCAGTCCATACCTCTACCTCTGAAGAAGTGGAAAGGCTGTTTCCGATAGACCCCCGGCTCAAGACACGAGACACCACACACATATAAGGGGCGAAAGTTGGAGTGATATTTGTCGGCACAGCTAAATCAACTAGATCAGCATATTGGTTATATAGTTTATCTATGTAAGCGTTCGCATCACCCATAACCGTCCACAAATCAGGTCGTTCTTGTTCTTCATCACCAGAATCATTGCTAGTATTTATCTCTAAGTTAGCATAAATAAGAGTACTAAAGTGGCACATAGTATTATATTTCATGTACGGATTTAGCATAGCACCAACCAAGTAAATACGGGGACTCAGAAAAAAATATTTTTAAAATTTAGCAAACATGGCACCAACAGCTTCTTTGTAACCTTCTTTATTTCTATATTCTTTGAGCAAATCAGAAATATCGGCTATATATGCCAAAATATTACAAACAGTAGGATAATAAGCACCGAAAAATTCAACCGTAGCTCTATAAACTTTTTTCAAAAACTTAACAAGATCATTAATTACAACCCAGTCAGAATCATGTAGCATGCAGTGGGCAGAAACAACAAGCGAACCACAATGTTGGTTAAAAGATAGTGTAATAGGAACTCTATATTTATAACAAGTTTTTAAAAATCATACATAGCATTCCATCTAGTATCACATTCTTCAGGCATCAATATCGGTGCAATTTCATTTTGTTCACATTTAAGTTTAAAGTCTCTAATTCTTTTTCTACGATTATTTCCTTGAATAAAACCAACAACAAGCCGAATTTTTTCAATATAAAGCTCAAAAAACTCAAAAACATCTCTTACAATTAAATTATATATATGACAAGCACACTTAACATAAAAAATTTCAGGTAACGGCGGAGATAACTTAGATTTTAACTTTGTTATAACAGTCTTGGTGTTAGAAGCATTATCAAAAGCAATACATAAGATTTTATTTTCAATACCGTAAAATTCATCAACTTTAGCAATCGAATCAACAATAAAATCTCCGGTATGTTTACGATCTTCATCATATAAAAAAGCAAGAATAAGTTTTTGCATAACAAAATTACTATCTATCCAGTGACAAGTAATGGTTAAATAATCATTTTTATTTACAACACGACCAAGATCAGAAGTTAGGGACATTCTACATTGAATATTTTTTTAACAATATTGATAAATAAAAATAATATTGTGAATGAAGTCTAAAAATATCGACCCTATAAGTACTTCTAGGAATACCATTAAACATAAGATTATAAATTGCTTGAATATAATGAATAAAGACATCAGAAGAAGAAAAACTAAAAGGCAAACAACCCACAACTACCATTTTTGCTATTTCTTCTCGGTCCCTCAATTTATTATACTTCTTCATTACTTGATCGGTTGTTGGGTCCATTCTAGATTTTGTTGGCCCACCAACATCCGCACCACCTTGTGCAATTTAACTCTCTATCGGGATTATCACTTATATGTCTCACTAACGTACCCATACCCCCTTGCTTGCCTCCTCTTTTATGCTTATATATTTGTTGACAAATATTGTATTGCACCTCAATATTTGATATACGTTCAAAAAATTGTCATACAATACTAGTTGTTTTACAAGCTCTTGGGGCACGGGGAGGACGGGGAGGGAGATTAACCAATTCAGATCTAACGTTAGTATTTCCTATTACGGGTGTCTCACCAATATTTTCATCATCTTCATCTAATTTAACCGCATCTACTTCATTTTCTTCTTCTATACCCTAATTTTTCTGAGCTTCTACATAATCCATATCGTGAGCACCTACACCTGTTTCTTCCTCAAAAGGTTGACTACGCAGAACCGGAGGCAGAGACACACGGGTATATCTACTACTTGAAGTACCTCAACCGCTAGTAATTTGCTTTTTACTACCATTACCATTTCCGGGATAATTTTTTAACACCTTTAGTGGCGAGGTTTCTTAATTTATCCATAATATAAATTAAACTAAAAAAATTCAAAATTTAAAATATAATAAAATTAAATATTCAACAATTAATACACTAATTAAAAATTAAAAGTAAGATGGAACGACAATACCAAATTTTGGAAGTATCCGAAGGTTGTGACTTTAGGAACTTCCACTCGTACTTTGTAATCGCAAAATTAAAAAATTAAAGTGAGCACTTTAGGAAATATATAGAATATTTGAGAATTGAGATTTGAGAGAACAAAAATTGTGTGGAAAATGATTTGAAAGTGTAGGATATTTATAGGATCTTTTTGGGGTTTAAAAAAAATATTTTAATTGAATTTTTTTAAAGAAAGGCCAATTAGCCATTTTTGGGGCCCAAACGGTAATATAGTTGTTGGGCCCAACGGTCAAATTGGCCCAACGGGCAAAATAATTTTTTTTTAAAAAAAGATTCGGGCCGGTTAATCGGCAGGCCCGAACCGAGTTAACCGGGCCCAAAACCAAAAATAACCCAGCCCGGGACCTGGGACCCTACAACCCGTGGGCTGACCGGACCAGGTCAAATCGGGCTAGGTCAAGCCGGGTCAACTCGGCCCATTTGACAGGCTTATTTCCTACAAGTAATTTTGATGAGTATTTTCTGTAAGATTCACAACACTCAACATAGAGAAGTTACTATATTTGTATTTGAGGGTCCACTTAAATAATAGTTTTTAACAAACTTTTAACTATGTCTGATACAAAACTAAGTGTGTATCAATAGATTCAAGCCAACACAAGGACAACAAGATGATCAACAAAGTGCTTGTGAATCGAAAATATACACACATGACTTAACTAGCCTTCCAACACTTGGTTTTTGGAACTAGAAAATGAGTTTAACAACAAAAGCAACAAATAACAACAATGCTAGTGAATCGATAGAGACCCACATGACTTCACTAGACTTTTAGATTCAACAACACAAAGATAACAAGATTACAAGAGATAGAAACTTGACATACAATATTCAATGATCTAAGAACCCTAGTGTAACGCCCTGATTTTCTGAACCGAAACGCTACATGGTGCTCATGACCCCGAAGGATCACAAGCTAACCCATGACTGATATCTGTACCTGTAAACTGCATAATATCTCATAAAATATGCAAAAACATGAACTGTAAGGCCATAAGGTTCAATACTAACACATATTTGAAAAATATGGTATATCAATACCAAAAAGGAACATAAATACTGAAGTCTAACATCTAATCTGACATCTAGTCCGAAAGCCTCTAACTAAACTGAATAAGGAGTTGATGGGACATGTTCCCAACTAACTCCAACTACTGAAATAAAGTGAAAACTGAAATAGAAATGATATCATCATGTCCTCGAAGGATGAGGACTCATGTCTAACTCTGATTGCTGATCCTGGAATCTACTGCTGATTTGGAGCTCTTCTCTTTGAACTTATGGTGTAACATAAGAGAAAGCACCATAGCACAAATGCGTCAGTACTGCGTATACGAGTGAGGTAGGCTAAATGCAAAGGGTTATATACATGGACAACACTGACTGATATGAACGTGAGAGTACATACATGTATACATAACTGTAACTGAACTCGGGGAGATACGAACTACTGAGTCTGAATACTGACAACATGAGTGTACTGATAATGAGATTCTGAAAGACTGAGTTTACTGATATTGATATGTAAATCACTAATAATTAATGGATCTGATACTGTATTACTGAATACTGGGAGACTGATACTATATTACTGATAAAGGAATGATTATTTCTGACAGTTTGAATTATGAAGAACTGGTTTGATTGTCTGTATCTGACTGTCCTAAAGCTGAGTACTGATAGCATAAGTTCTGATAACTGTTGCGATTGATATCATAAGTGACTATATCTCACAGTCCATAAATCTGAAGGAAACTATCTGAGTTCCATTCTATTTCTGAGTTGACTGTATCTGAAAGCCCTGATATACTAAAATCTGAAGAGCTATCTAAGTTCTTTACTGAGACTGGGTAGCTATAGCTGACAGCCCTAAAATCTGTAACTGAAACTATGGGAAGTAGTTATCTAACCGACATGCCCCAAATATGCTATAATAGCTAAGCTGGGGTTCAATCTCTGCCCCGACTGGAGGGGTGTCAATATCGCGCCACTGGTAAGGACAACTGTGAGAACCCTATACTGGCAGGTACTCAAATGAGAACGGTGGGAACCCTAAACTGATGGGTTAAGCCACCTCATCAACCCTAGTTTGACGGGTTAAGATGTCTCAACCTACGCTGGCTACGTAGTTCTGGAACACAAGGATGACTGCTAAGAATCACACCCTGAACTGGCAGGTGAATTCCCATCCTTGGGTTCACTCGGTGCTAACTTATACTCCCATCTGAAGGACACTGAACTGAATAACTAAGTTGAACTGAATAACCGAAATGAACTTATTAGATGAACTGATACTGATTAACTGGACTGATACTAGTGGTATTGTTTAGCGGAGCTAAACTAAGTTTACTAGATTCCGATGATTGACAGAATGGACTGAGTTCTGAGGACTGGTTAAGAGTACTGAAGTTACTAAGATTGACGGTGAATACTGAGGTTGCTGAGGTTACGGAGCACTGAGATTACTGAGATTATTGAACTACTGAGATTACTGGACTACTGAGATTACTGAGATTTATAAGGTTTCCTGAGTCACATGACTGACTGAATTCTATAGATCATGGCTTGACTGAGAGTATCATGGAAACATGACATGAATCTAGGCACACAACTATATTTTTCGGGTACAAGTACCTCCAGGACTCGATGGAAGAAAACTGACACAACTTGAATTTCTTGAGTACACGACCATCAATAACAATCCATAATACATGAGTGGGGGATTTCATGAAGTACATGGTCATCATAATATCTATCATGAATAGGAATGCTTATAATCAAGTCATAAATCTCATATTCTAATATCATGGGCATTCCGACAACATATACTATTCATAGCAAGGGCATGGAAACCATTCAAGCATAAGGGAACGACAACATGTAACATTTAGTTCATATTGTAATGATTTGGGGATATTAAACTTCATGTATTTATTCAACATCTCAAACATGGTAGGAAAAGCATGGATATAATTCGCATACATAATTCATATCTTCATCATCATACATGCTTCATGCCACTACCATAAGAATACATAATTAGCATGGAAATTCATATTGAAGTGTATAGCTAACATGGACTTGTCATGTGAATATCATGGAATCATGTAAATAGGAATTTCTAACATCCTAGGCATTTTATCAAACACCTTGCATGCATTCTTTAAGGCATAGGTGGATTTTATACTTGCATTATATTAAACCACCCAAAGTTCATGATTTTCAACCAACAACCACATATATTTCATGAAAACATCCTTAGATATCATCTTGAAACTTAAACATCCATCATCAACATGTACATATTCATATCACCACAAAAATTTTACAAAACAACATTTAAAAGCATGATTCTTGAGCTCTATGAACGAATTGAATCCATAGATGAACACTACGCATACCTTGGAAGGGAGGTTCTTGATGATTGACGGAGGAATTTCCTTGAAATTGGATCTTCAAGCTTAATTATGCAGCCCTAGTTATTTTTCTCTTTTAGTGCTCTTGGATGATGAGCTTTGAGATGTTATAGGGTTGTAATGTGTTTAGAAGCTATATATTTCGTAGGGTTAAGTTTAGGGACGTGTAAGGAGTGTTAAAAGACTTAATTACCCTCAAAATGACTCAAAACGAAGTGTTTTTGGCATTGGAACTGACTTAGGCGGCACCTAACCAATTGCCTAAGTTTGGTTGGACGGCGCCTAACCAATTGCCTATCCTTACTGTCTCTCACGAAAATGGGCATAACTTTTCGCTCGGGTATTGGATTAAGGCAAAATTGGTATCGTTGGAAAGCTAATTCAATTATCTACAATTTGGTAGGTAGAAATTTGCAGAAATACCACATTAACATCAAGTTATACTCGTTCAAATATGACCTTTACAAAATCGAACACTAAAACTTGATGGATTCAAAAACTCTTAGCTTGTTTTACCTTAAGTGACTCATATGAACATGATTAACGCATCATAAGCTATATTATAGTTAGGATACTCATTGTAAGTCATGAACTAAAATGCTACTCACAGGATAGGAGGTTTCATAAGTAGGAAAAAAGGTTCGTCTCCTAGGTTAGAAACATACGGGGTATTACACCTAGCAATGAGAAAGGACCCTAAGATTAATGAATATCAACACCAAGATCTTACTTGGACCAAGAGGAACTCAAAAAATCCAAGATCCTAATTTCTAGCCAAGATACAACACAAGTATCACTCTACTTGTGAGATTCAGAATTGGGGCTTCTCCAATGGAAGAGAGAAGTTCCAAAATATTACAAGTGTTTTGTGTCTCAAAATATTATGAATGAACTAAGAAAAAATAATCCTAGTGTTTTCTATTTCTATTACACCACAAATGAGAGATAAATTTACCATTTAACCCTTGCCATGAGGTGTGGCCTTGAAGTGTAAGTTTATTACACTTCAAGGCTCCTCTTCACACTTAAAAATATTTAAACCATTTGGTGGATCAAGTACCAACTCACACACGACCATTTGCATGAACAAGGCTTGGAGTCGTTGCAACTCACGTGCTTAGCTTCTTGTGAAAGGTCTCAAGCTAGGAATTCCCGTATCAATGTCAGATAATTATTTTAAATATTAACCACGATAGAAAATTAAGGACCCTTTTTATTTATACTATGTAATTTTTCCTGCAAATAAGTCATGTTATTCATAATTTTTAGGAAAAATTACACAAACTAGCATACTTAAAACCTTAATTACAATATATAGCAACACTTTCTCAAAATTACAACTTATAGCAAAAGTAGCAATATTTTAACAATTTTATTAAAAAGCGCATGGGTTTCACCCATTTTTTTTTACCTTTCTCTATTTTCACTCCACTATTTCAATTCCCTCCCATATAACGTATCTTCTGCCTTCTTTTTTTTTTTTTTCAAATGTTGAATTTTTTTCTCAATTTCGTGATAAACATAGTTTCCTATCAAATAAGGTAAGTTGATTTTACAGTTATTGCATGTTATCTTTTCCATATAATTCATATATTCAATTTTTTTTGACTTTTTTCTTCAACTTTATTTTGAGTTTTTTTTTTTTGTGTGTTGAAATTTCTAGAGTTTTGCTATAATGCCAGAACATGCACATCGTAGTAGTTCATTTAGAGGTATTCCACCGGTGATTTAGTTTCCGATGAACTGCCATTTTTTAGTCTTGGTTTAACACAAGATGAAGACATTAGCTTGATTTCTATTAATATTCAGTCGAAGAGAGGTGTTAGCATAGAAGAGGTGAGATCGAAGCAGCATAACGATCTGGAGAAGATTGTGAAAATCATGAAATGGAAAGCATTGAGAAAATCTTCATCTCCAAAACCCACAAAAGTTTAAAAATCTGTGAAAAAGAGGAAGTCAGTCTAAAAAAGAGAATCTAGGAAAATTGCAAGTCCTTTTTGATTTGATTATGAATCTGAAGAAGAGAAAGTGGAGGAGGTATTTTTATATTTGTATTTTTATAGTTTATGGAGAATATGTTCATATATGTATTTTATATATACATTGAGAAAATGCATTAAAACACCCCTAAACTTGTCTGTCCAACGTACTTTAACACTTCAACTTTACGGATAATTATTTACCCGCCTAAATCTTTTTTAAGTGATTAAATATCACCTTAAATATACAACACCACTGTCACCACAGAGAGTATATTACACTTGCGCCATATAGATTCCACGTCAGCGCCACATCAAGATTTATTTTAAAAAAATGACCCAATTTATCATATCATATCATAAAAGAAAATAAAAAAAAAACCCTTCCCCCACCCCGCCTTATCCCTTTCTTCTTCAAGTCAAGCCCCCCCCCCCCCCCCCTTTTCAAAATACTTCCACCCCCACCCCCACCCCTGACATCCCGCAACCCCACCCCAGTAACCATCCACTAAAGTTTGGTTCTTAAATTAAAAATATTGCTGGTTAGTAGTAGTAACCATAGTGTTACTTTCCCCCCTCTGTGGACACCTTATTCATCTCAACCAACCATAGTGTTTAACTTGGAAAAAAAAAAAAGAAATAAAGAAACTTGTAGATTTAGTAAGCACATGAAAACAAAAGCCAAAAGTGGCAGATATATAGACTCCAAAAGCACAAACTTCTATGAAAACATCAAGAAGCACAGGGCGCTCGTCATTCTGAAGGGGTCATCACCTTTTCACACCTGTGATCTTCAAGTAGCTGTTGCGTTTACAAAATCGATGGCATGGCAACACTATTAATTTTTAGTGGGCAAATTAGTGCTTCTTGATCCACAAAAAATCAATTAAGGAGGGGGGGGAGGGGGTAAGGGAGGCAGTTAGCATGATGGATAACTCAAAAATCATGAATAAATAGTGAATATTGTATATAGTTATGTCACTATCTAATGTTTGTATAAAAGTATAACTAAAGAAATTTGATGCAGTAATAAAAAAGAACGAATATGGTGATGGAATAACATACTTAATTCTAAATCTATCTTTTAAATCGCTACAATAGTAGTGTATGTTTGAAGATTATAAGGTTATATTCAGAACCATTTACATAACTAAAACCACTCAATGATGTGGCCATTATTTAATATTTTCTCTTTTTAAATTTATTTGTCTAATTTTTAGTTGGTACAGAATTTAAAAAAGTAAAGAATAACTTTTAAATCTTATAGTCTTATATATAGATATATAAAATATATCAAAATATATTTTAATCTTGTAATTTTAAACATGTAATGTAGATAGTTAGAATTAAAGAGTAATTAAAAAGAAAAAACAAAGAAACATTCTTTTTTATAAAGATTAAAAATAAAAAATAAGACAAACAAATACTCCATGTGTTCTATATTATTTGCTACATTACTAAAATGATGTCTCAACTTTTTACAATTTTTTTTTTTTCACCGCTTAAACTCATGATCTTGTAAGCAACTCTAATTGTCATGCAAAGGTTCTCTTCTATTAACTTACACAATAATTTTGTGGAATATTTTAGCTGGAATAATGTCTAGTACTAGTTCCCAATAGCTAATTAATCCTTCAACAGATCATGTACGTTTTCCTCTAACAATTATTATCACAAGGTAAGTCTCCTTAATGTCATTAAACAAAATGCTTATGGCGTTTCCATTTTGTATTTGTGATGTTAATTACCTTCATTAACAATGTATGTTACTCTTACCACTAATGAATAGTATTTATATCCTCATAAACATCTCAGATTATTCATCCAAGTGCTTATAGGAAGATGAGTATCAAGTTGATTCTTTTGTTTGTTGTGTGTGTTTTCGGGCAAGCGGCATATGCAAGGAAGCTTCTTCAGTTTCCAGCCTTGAACATCCCTGGCATTGGCGGAGTTGAACAAATCATCGGAGGTGTTATTGGTGGTGGTGGAGGAGTGATGGCGGAGGAGGAGGAGGTGAGAATGGTGGATATGGTGGGGGATTAGGAGCTGGATTTGGTAAAGGATTAGGTCCTGACGGAGGAGGAGGAGGTGGTGGCGGAGGAGGTGAGAATGGTGGATCAGGTGGGGGATTAGGAGGCGGCTTTGGCAGTGGAGATACCGATGAAGGAGGAGGAGGTGGCGGCGGTGGTGGTGGAGGAGGAGGTGAGAATGGTGGATCTGGCTGGGGAATAGGAGGTGGCTATGGTGGTAGATCTGGCGAAAATGGAGGTGGTGGTGGTGGTGGAGGAGGTGTGAATGGTGGATCTGGAGGGGGAATGGGAGGTGGCTACGGTAGTGGATTAGGTAGCACTGGAGGACACGACAATGCCGTAGGTGAAGATGGTGGCAGTGATTTTGATGCAGGAGCAGGTGAAGGCGATGGAGATATGGTGCCAATTAATCTAATTGAAGTTTAAATGAAAGCCCTCTTTATAGACTTTGGGTTTAATACCATTTTCACCGGATTCTTTTTAATGGAATAGAAATGAGAAAAAAACGTATATAATAATTATTAGATAGGAAATTACAACCTATAACATAACTTTCATTTTTCTAAGTTATAGCAAATCTTATAAAAATAAAATAAAATATTTTTTTCTTTTTTTAAAAAAATAAAAAAAAGTAATTACTGAAAAAAAAAAAGATTTAATACAACTAATATGCAATAATCCTTCCTTAAATATAGTTATCCTTAATTATTGATATCAATCCACCACAAATTCCTCTAACCGTTTTTGTTTTCTCCTATTTTAATGCTTTCATTAAGGATTTTCATCTTCATACACTACCTCCTTTTTATACACCATTTAGTTATTCCAGTCACAAATTGGTATCACCTAAATTTATACACTATCTTCTTTATCAATTTTGATTGCAACGAAGACCCACTACAAACACTCAACAACGACTACCAATCGTCAAAGTAAGACCTTTCAACTGGTAAAGATCCTTCACAGAAGTATGGTTATTGCTCCCTTGGGGACTGTTCCATAAATGGTATCATCTAAATTTAATATCGCAATCCATCAATATCAATTTATATATCTATTTCATACAAATATGACATGTAAGCAAATACTTTATAAACTGATTCCATTCAATTTATAATCTTAAGTATATCTTCTTAATTAAATATCACAATCACATTATACTCATTCAATATAAATATAACATGTAAGAAACTATTTTATAAACGTTGAATGTAATATTGATATTATACAAGTTTCATACATAAAATAATTCAAAAAATACAAGTTTGTATATTTATTTCATACACTAAAATAAATAATAACGTATAATATTTGATGAAAGTCGATTTCTATACCAACTTCTGCAATCATTATACTTATTTAATATTGATTTTATATAGAATTCATACACGAAATAGTTTAATAAGCATATACAAGATAATTTTTACTATATTATTCTTATGAAAGATTACGATCTATATTTAAATCCTTATTTATGTTGTTACCAACACAAACTGATTGTTCAATAATTTTTTTTCTAATATCCATTAACATATCTTTTATTATTATATACAATGAGTATTTAATAAAGAAATTGACAATGCTCCTTATATCTATTATTTTTAAAGAATAAAAGGAAAAATAGAAGAAAGAATTTCTGATGGAGGAGAATAAATTGTTGGTTGAATAATGATTCCCAATGGAACAAATCATTGGTTGAATATTCTAGGACTTCTACGCGAAGGAGTAGAATCAAATTTTGGTATAGACATGATTCACAATGGAGAATGAAAAAGACAAATATATCAATTTTATGTTTTTCGGAAAGAAGATGAATGTTATTTTAAACCCACTTTTTTTCGATAAAGAAGATAAATATTATATGAAACCTGTTTTTTTCAATCTTGTATTTTCAAGGGAAGAATATGAATATTATATGAGTAAATTAATGGAATCAGAATATTCAATAAATTTTTGAAAGGTCGAGTATTAGAATGCAGAAAGAGAATATATATTTACCATAATTATCAATACACAATTTAAGGAAAATATTGATTACTACTACCCTATAAATATGAAACTAATTTTAAATTATATAATTAAAAACAAATTTTGAAAATACAATTAAAATAATATATCTTTTAATAAGTTGCTATAACTTGTAACTAAACTACTATTAATGCAATTATCTAAAAGTATTGCTAAAATTTGTTATTTTAGATATAATAATATTATGGGGGATAATTTTTTTCTATAGAAATTAGAATAAAGAAATAAAGACAATTGTCATCAAATCATATTCTTCTATCAACCCCTTTTCACTAATAACTAAATTGTGATTCATAATTTTATGAATTTTGAGTTGTGCATTGTTCTTGAAGTTATTTCATTAATTATATAAGTGAATTGAGTTTTCTTTTTATTTATATTACAATTAAATCTAATCAATGAAATTTATAAGTTTTAAAAAGTGATCTTAATTACTACGTAATATGTCAAGAACAATAAATTCAATATGATATGTGGGACAAAACGAACGAGATGTATACATATTTTATCTTGATATGATACAATGAGATTTGTATCATATCAAGATACACAATCTTTTTGGAGAGATCAAACTCTCGTTATAAGTTTTAAAAAGTGATCTTAATTACTACGTAATATGTCAAGAACAATAAATTCAATATGATATGTGGGACAAAACGAACGAGATGTATACATATTTTATCTTGATATGATACAATGAGATTTGTATCATATTAAGATACACAATCTTTTTGGAGAGATCAAACTCTCGTGTAACAATATCCCACAACCTAGAGGTATTGGTAGACCCTTGTGGTGAAGCCCTTCCTTAGACCCATATTGGTGTGTTAGTTCACCGGGCTGCCCTTTTAGAGCAAAGTAATGCCCATAAGTGAATACTAATACCAAGCAAAAACACAATCTTTTGGAGATATTGGTATTTCATGATCAATAATTAGAGGCCCTACTACATTGCTTCTTCTGTCTCTTTCTTTGAATGTAGTTGCGAAAAAGGGTCACAAATAAAGTTCAATTTGATTGAGCCATCACTTGAAGAATGTCGAATCCATTTAGCTAAGGCCTAAGTGGCCGATGAATTCAAGTTTTAGTTATGTGATGTTGAATGACTGGATGCTAGTGTACACAAGAGATAATCTAAAGGTTAATATGATGGTCCAGTTATGGTCTTTTCGGAAGGACTCAGATCGATGGTTGGCACTTGTTGTAGTTCCTCCTACACCTAATGGTAAAGCTTCTGATGATATGGTGCAAATTAAACATATTTTTTTATGGATTTTACTGTCAAAGAGGATTATCAAGACATATATTCGAAGGATACTGTGGATATTAACCCGGAGGTAGAAACCCCTTTAACCCCAATTCGGATCACCTTGCCTGGCCTTAAATGACATTATTTCAATTGGGATGCTCTCCTTCGGATCACCTCTCCTATCGGTACATTATTGAGGATTGATAAAGCGACTAATGTCAGGTCTCAACCTAACTTCGCTAGAGTAAGGAAGCTGGGGGATTATGCAGGACATAGATTATGATTTTGTTCCGGATTATTGTTTTGTTTGTAAACATCAGGGGCATATTGAAGACGAGTGCTTTGATTGGAAAGAAAAGAAATGTCGATGACAATAGAGCTAACCAGTTGGCTTTGGGGTCGTCTAATATAGCATCTACTGGTGATAATAGTAAGTTATACATCATAGAACATCACAAAGGGAACAACAATTATGCCAACTTACCGACGAAGGAGAAGAGCGATATGAATCTTTCCCTCAACCACAACACCAAATGCTTTGGAAATCAGGTCGCGAGGAAGCAAAGACACTCTACAGTGAATAGGCAACGAATCCAAAAGGGTGTAAAAGCTAACTTGAGATGGAAAACCAAGATGAAGTTGCCAGATAGACACCCTCCAATATGGATCCTCTAGATCAGGCCAACGAGGAGATGCAAAAGCAGTTTTTGTCCAAATCTTAAGCTGGCCAAGAAACAACAATCAACAAAGGAGAAACAACAGTGGAACGTGAAAGTGCACCAGATATCTTTCTTACCCAACTTGACTTGTCATCCGGTTACTACCATGAACTCCTTTCAGCCACTTAATTGATGTATGAACCTTGTCCTTCCAATGGGAATGAAACAGCGGCCCGTAAAGATAAAACCCCTAGCACTGAGAGAGGCACAAACCAACTAACCGGACAACTTATTCTTCCTAGCACAAGGAGTTCTTGTCAACAACAAATGGGTAAACTTTGTCTATCTACTGGTAATATAGCAATGGCTATCAAGACTAAAACACCTAGCAAGCTGGAATTTGTAGAAACAAGCAAGGAGAATGAAAAACAAACACTCCCTAATACAGTAGGGGCACAATGGAAGAGACAAAATTGTATTTTCGCCTTTTCCCCCATTTAATGTGGAATAATTCCACAATCAATGATAATTTGGAGAATGCCTCGCAACCAGGATAAAGTTGTTATGAGGCATCCTCCACTAATTTGAAAATTTTGGAAGTGGGTTCGGAAGTATCACCTTGTTTAAACCTAACCCCATTAGAATCATCCATGAATTCAGGACCAACAACATCATAAATTATTTCAAACATTTCATCACTTCGTTCTTTTCTTTTCTTTTGAGATGGATCACCTTGTTCTTTTCCTTCTTCCTTCTGATTAATGGTTTGCTTTTATGGTGCAGATTATCCACGATGAAGCCAATGTATGCAGTTTTTGACTATCTCGCTAAGTATTAAATGTTCCCTGACATCAGTTCTAGACCCATTTAAAATATTATTGCATTGCGTACAAGGACAAGGAATTTCACCGTCGACTTCTGAGTGCTTGAAAGAAAATTGAAGAAAATTGTCAACTCCTTTTATATCACCATCGCTCGATGTGTCAGTACAACGCATCCAAGACTTATCCATTTTCAAATTTCCTACAAAGAAAAAACTAGAGATAGATACTGTTAGCATGAAAATTTCCCTTGATCAAAGAAAAACGCAGTCGAACAAAATTACTGCCCAAAATTCCACTGTTTAACAGCATAGTACAAATATTTAAACTCCTATTAACTAAGAATCATGTTAAGCTTCTTACAAAGGACACATTCCAGTATGTATGGAATATGTGTTGCAACATCTACCAGGATTCAAAAGTTAAATTAATCACAGAATGCAAAATACATGTAAAAATATGTAATTGTGATGCTTTATCCTCGAGAATAACCTTGCAGACACACTCACAATTTATTTAACCTTTTATCTATCAAAACAAATGTAATTGTAGTCAAACTAACTCCTTGACTGCAAGTAAAACCATTCATAAGAGGGACTGGAGCAAGTCTAAATAAAACAGCTAAATACACTAAATAAATAATCTAATGGAGACATAAGACAGCAACTCACCTGTGTTCACCTCTCCTTGAGCTTGTTGCCTGCAAAACAGAAGCACCCAACAAGAGCTCAACTTTAAAACTAAAGCGAAGTGTAAGCTATCCAATTAGGGCTAAATTATCATGATACTTAGTTAATATGAGTTTAAATATTTGTATTACGTGTTAAACAGTGGACAGTAAACAGTAAATCCCAGGGTCCTCATGGCTGGTTCAGATATGACCCAAACCAATGCTACGACTGATCAATTAGCTCTTCTTTCTTTAAAATCTCAAATCATTTCGGATCCCTTTCACTTCTTGGATGAAAGTTGGTCTCCCGCTACTTCTGTTTGCCATTGGGTTGGAGTCAGTTGTGGCTCTCACCACCAAAGAGTGAAATCCTTGAATCTTTCCAACATGGATCTAACGGGCAGAATTCCATGTGATTTTGGAAACCTCACATTTCTTGTTTCTCTTGACTTGGAAAGCAATAATTTCCACGGAAATTTGCCTCAAGAAATGGCACACTTGCGCCGACTTAAGTTTCTTGATTTAAGTTTCAACAACTTTAGTGGGGAGGTTCCCTCTTGTTTTGGATTCTAACACCAACTTCAAGTTCTAAATCTTGGAAATAATAGTTTCACTGGTTTCATCCCTTCTTCATTTTCTAATATTTCCAAAAGTCGAGACTTTGAATCTGAAATTCAATTCCATATGAGGGTCATATCCCTGTGTCTCTCTCGAATGCCTAAAGGTTGGAGACGTTAGTATTATCTTACAATTCACTTCAAGGAAACATTCCAGAAGGGATCCACAATCTTCACAATTCACTTGTTGACGGTTTCAAAATTTATTCTAATTTCTATACTATTGAAAAGAATTCGATGAAAATGGTATTAAACCCAAAGCCTATAAAGAGGCCTTCATTAAACTTCAATTAGATTAAATGGTACCATATCTCCATCGCCTTCACCTGCTTTTGCATCAAAACCACTGCCACCATCTTCACCTCCTACACAGTTGTCTCCACAATGAAGGGAATTGGAGTAACTGATAAAGTTGTTATCATGTGATTAGAGGGTCACGGATTCAAGCTTTGGAAATAGCCTCCGACAGAAATACAAAGTATGACTGCGTACAATACATCTTGTGGTGGGCCTTCTCCGGACAAGCAGTAGCTTTAGTGCACCGGACTGCCCTAATCCACTACCAAAGCCACCTCCCATTTCCTATCCAGATCCACCATTTCCACCTCCTCCTCTTCCTCCACCACCACCGTCGCCACCCCCGGCTCCACTTTCACCAGATCCACCGCCATAGTCACCTCCTATTCCCCAACCAGATCCACAATTTTCACCTCCGCCGACGCCACCACCACCTCCTTCTTCGCTTCCTCCACTACCAAAGCCACTCCTAATCCCCCACTAGATCCACCGATCTCACCTCCTCCTCCATCGCTATCTCTACTGCCAAAACCACCTCCTAATCCCCCACCTGATCCACCATTTTCACCTCCTCCTCCATCAGGACCTAATCCCAAATCCACCATTCTTACCTCCTCCTCCTCCACCACCACCGCCACCGATAATACCTCCGATGATTTGTTCAACTCCGCCAATGCCAGGATGTTCACGGCAAGAAATGTGAGGTTTCCAAGTTCATGGGTATTATTCTCTAAGATCCATATTAGAAAGATTCAAGACTCACTCTTCGGTGATGAAAGCCAAAAATGACTCCAATTCAATGACAAACAGATGTAGTTGGAGATCAACTTTTTATCCAAGAAGTGAAAGGGATCCAAAACAATTTGTGATTTCACTACTTATAACTTTAGAACTGAAGCAGCAAGAGAACAAAGGTGAATCCTTTCTCTATAATTGCATAAATTGGTAGGAATATGGATATGGATAGTAATGATGTTGTTTTGAGACTAAATAGCAAAGAGGTCTCTTGCTCTTTCTGATTTTAAAATCTAGAGAATTTTCCCTTCAAACATATTTTAAGGGAAAAAGGGATAGCTATCCTTTATTCATTAATTAAGTCATCTAAACACTAATAATAGTATAATACAACTAAAGAAATAAAAAATTAATTTTGTTACAAATATATTATCATATATAGTCAACGTCTATTTATGAAAAAGTCAAAAAATTCTAACTTTTGAATAAAGTTAGTTTTTTCACAATAAATAAATAAAAAATTCTTCACTATAATTAATTCCTTATGAAACCCCTAAAAAATTGTCAATGTATAGCATTTATCACAAGATAGATAACCAAGCTCTATCGTGGAAGCTTTAGAGAGAGAAAAGTGAAAGTCTTGACTTGGAACTGAAAATAATATCTGCGTCTAGAAGGATCTAATTGATCCCTTATATTCAAGAGTGGGCCAAACAATTCGGAAATATAAATTGGGTTATTGCTCTACTACTAGCCCAAAAGAATGAAATAAAGTATTTACAACAATGTATTTACAACACACAGGTAACTAAGCTAAGCAACTAAGTAACGTCAACACCCCTTCGCAAGTTAGAGGGGCCTCGAACACCCAACTTGAACAAGAGAGGATAATGAACAAGTCCAGTGAGCGACTTGATGAATATACCAGCAAGCTGAGAACCTGAGGGAACATGTCGCAAGGTAATCAAACCATTAGACAACCTAGTGCGAATAAAGTGACAATCCACTTCGATATGCTTAGTCCGCTCATGAAACACAAGGTTTCGAGCTATGTGAATAATAGCTTGGTTGTCACAAAATGCTGGAACAAGAAATGAAACAGTGATGCCCAAATCAGCAAGCAAACGCAACAACCATACCAATTCGGCCACAACCTTGCTAATGGACCTATATTTGGCCTCGACAGAAGAAAAAGATACAATAGGTTGTTTCTTAGCCTTCCAGGTGAGCAAAAAATCACCCATGAGAACACAAAAGCCAGTAACAGAGCGACGAGTGTCGGGGCATGTTGCCCAATCACTGTCAGAAAATGCAGTAACAGAAAAATTAAGGGAATTAGAGAAAAATATACCCAAAGTAGAAGTCCCTTTCAAATAGCGTAACAAATGTAATGCAACCTTCATATGACAATCTAAAGGTGTTTGAAGAAACTGACTTAAATTTTGAACTGCAAACGATACGTCAAGCCTCGTATGAGTGAGAAAATTAAGCTTCCCCACTAAACTACGATAAGCCTCGGGATTGGGAAATGGAGTACCTATGTCTGCCTTCAATTTAATAGACAAATCAAAAGGACAAGCAACTGGAGAAACCACATCACAATAAAACTCATGTAGTAGATCATTAATGAACTTCTTCTGATGAAAAAACCAACCATTATCAGAATAGTGAACCTCAATTCCCAAGAAATAATTCAAAACACCCAGATCTTTGATTCGAAATTGAGAGTCAAGAAGACACTTAAGGGCAGAAATTTCATCAAGATCATCACCAGAAAAAATTATATCATCAATGTAAACTGCAATAAGCATAATAGAAGAGGTAGACTTCTTAATGAATAAAGAATAATCATTAAGAGAGTGAGTATAACCCCTGGAATAAAGTTCTTGTGAAAGTTTAGCATACCAATGTCGAGAGGCTTGTTGAAGCCTATAAAGAGACTTTTGAAGATGATAAACCAAAGGGGAAGAGCCAGTTGGACAGTCATCAGTCAGACCAGGTGAGAGTCTCATATATACTTCCTCCTCCGATTCACCATGTAAAAATGCATTGTTAACATTGAGTTGGAATGAAGGCCAACCCTTTTTTACAGCCACAACAATAAGTCTTTTTACAGTAGAAAACTTGATGACAGGTGAGAAAGTTTCATTAAAATCAACCCCCTCCACTTGGGTGTTACTTCTAACAAGAAGCGAGCTTTAAAATGCTCAACAGAATCATCGACCTTGTATTTTACCTTATAAACCCACTTACAACCGATGGGTTTCTTTCCTGGAGGTAACAAAATAATGGACCATGTGTTGTTGGCCTGAAGGGCTTCGAATTCCTTAGTCACAGCCTGCTTGTAGGATTGTGGTTCAGGTGCAACATTATTAGGAAAGTGACTAGGACACGTGGAAGATATACTAGAGCTACAAATAGAAGGGGGAAGATCACATACAAACTGCTGAAGATGGGCCGGGGTAGTGTGTGATCTAGTGGATCTTCTAGGAGGGGTAAGAGCAGTAACAAAAGAAGAAAGAGTGGAAATAGGTAGAGATAAAGAGGTAAAATGATATTCAGATGGAGAATATGTGATAGGAGAGGGAGAGGGAGTATTGAAGGATGTAAGGTCATGAAATGAGAAAGAAAGTTCATGGAATACGACATCTTTATATATAAAGGTGGGGTGAGTCTTGAGGTTGTAGAGTTTGTAACCTTTTTTGGTCAAGGGAAAACCAATAAATACACAAGGATAAACTTGAGGTTGAAATTTATCCTTGTGACACTTAGGAATAGTAGAAAAACATAGAAAACTAAAAGACTTTAAGTGAGAATAAGAAGACATGTGACCATGTAGCAATTCAAAAGGAGGTTTATTATTCAGTATAGAAGAAAGAAACCGATTAATGAGATAAGTGGCAGTCAAGACACAATCACCTCAAAATCTTAGAGGTAATTTTGATTGGAACAATAAAGCCCTTGAAGTCTCAAAGAGGTGTCTATGTTTTTTTTCCACAACACTATTTTGCTGTGGAGTATGAGGACATGAAGTTTGATGAATGATCCCATTCTCAGAAAAGAATTGAGAAGCAGAATTTCTTGAACCAAGTTCCAACACATTATCACTTATAATAGTAAGAACAAGGGCATTAAATTGGATGTGAACCATGGAAATGAAAGCTTTGACCAAAGGAAAAACATTTCTTTTGGACCCTAAAAGGTGAGTTCAGGTGGCTCTGGTGTAGTCATCAACTATAGTAAGAAAATACTTACAGTCAGAATATGTATGGGTATTGTAGGGACCCCAAGTGTCTATATGAATAAGTTGGAAAGGATGAGATATTTTGATAGAGCTATCAGGAAAGAAAAGTCTGGATTGCCTAGCTAAAGGACAAATGGTACAAGAAAAAGACTATTTGGAAGAAAATGTACATGGAATAGAAGCAATTTTGTTCATTGTTGCAAAGGGCATGTGACCCAAATGGTTATGCCATAAAAGTTCTTCATTATGTAATAGATTGGAATCAGTACAATAGGAAACAATAGAGGGAATTAAAATGTCAAGAGAAAAATTATCAGAAAAACTAGAAGAAATACTAGCAGAAATAGAATCAAGATCAATAGAAGAAGGAAATGAACTATGAGGTATTGAAGACTGTATCAATTTGTAAAGGTAATGCTCTAATCTACCAAGCTCCACTGGCCTCTTTTTTGAAGGGGCCTGGATAAAACAAGAGAGTTTGGTAAAGAGTACAAAGCAATTTAATTGAGTAATGAGCTTTGAAATAGACACAAGATTATACTGGAAACTAGGTATATAAAGGACATGATGAAGGGTGAAAGAGAGAAAATGAATAGAGCCCGTGCAAGTCACCTTCACTTTGTAACCATTAGGAAGGGTAACCAGGTAAGGTGTTACTAAAGGCTGAATATTGAATAATAAGTCCTTATTAGAGGTCATGTGATCAGTAACACCAGTGTCAATAATACAAATGCACCTATCTATCGTACTAATCATGCAAGTGCCAGAAGAAACCACAGACTTTCCAAGAACAGGTGAAAATTTTTGTAACGCCCTGAATCTAGTACGCGGAATGCTACATGGTTCTCATGACCCCAAAGGACCATAAGCTAACCCATGACCAATATTTGTACCTGAACACTACATAATATACTGTATAAATGCTGAAATAAAGGCTAAAAGGCCATAAGGTTCAAAACTGCAACATAACTGATAAAATATAACATCTGGGTGGAGTATGAAATACCTAAAACAACTAAAATAACTGTCTGAACATGCTAGTCTGAAAAGCCTCTAACTGACTGAACTGTCTGAATATGGAGTTGATGGGATATGTCCCCAACTAACTCCAACTAATAAATTAATTAATGAGATAATAAAGTAATGGTCATGTCCTCGAAGGATGAGGACTCACTGCTAACTCTGACTGCTGAGACTGAAATGCTACTGATGCTCTGGTACTTGTGCCTCGAAACCTATGGTATAAAACACCATAGCGCAAATGCGTTAGTACTTTGAATGTACTGGTATGCATGAGAGGTAGGCTAAATGCAAAACGTTCACATACATGAACTATACTAACTGACTGGATAACATGAACGCAAGAATGCATGCATGAATATACATGACTGTAACTGAGTTCGTGATAACATAATTACTGAACCTGAGTACTGATAACATGAGATACTAATAACTGTATAAATGAAATAACTGATACTGAGAAACTATATCTGACAGTCTAGATTCTGATTGAACTAGCAGAGTTTTATACTGTTCTGAGTTGACTGTATCTGACTGTCCTAAATTTTGTAGAACTATCTGAGTTCTATTACTGAGACTGAATGACTGTATCTGACAATCCTGATTCTGTAACTAAAACTGTGGGATATAGTCATCTAACCGACATACCCCTGATATGCCATTACGACTGAGTTGGGGTCCAATCTGTAACCCTAATTAAAACGGTGTCAGTACCGCGCCACTGGTAAAGACAAGCTGTGGGTGACCCTCATCTGACTGTGTCCCTAAAAGAGAATGGTGGGGCCCTCATCTAATAGTGTTTATCCATCCCATCAACCCTCATCTGTCAGTATTGATGTCTCAACCTATGCTGGCTACATAGTTCGGGAATGTAAGGATGACTTCTAAGAATTACACCCTCATCTGATAGTGTGTGTTCCCATCCTTGGGTTCACTCGGTGCTAATTCCTACTCCCATTTGAATAGACACTTAACATGGATTGCTGAACTGAACTGGAATGATTTAACTAAGTTCCATTAACTGACGGAATGGTACTGAGATTACAGAATTACTGAGCTTTACTTAGTGTTCCTGAGTTACATGACTAGCTGAATTCTACTAAACATGGCTTGACTGAGGATATCATGAAAACATGACACTAGCTTTAGGCACACAACTAAATTGTCAGGTACAAGTACCCCCAGAACTCGATAGAAGGAAACTGACAAAGCATGACTTTCTTGAATACATGACCAACATCACAATCCACAATACAATAAGTTGGAGATTTCATGAAGTACAAGTTCCAAAACACCATAATGGCTACACATATATCCATAATTCATTGACTAAGGCATTTTATCAAACACTTGGCACGCATAAACGTGTACATGAATGGGGATTACATGTTATTATACTAATATGGCACTTTTCCTTCACATAGGCATTTAATCAAGTACATGGGGAGCATGCTTTGGTTATACAATCATTAACACATTTAACAATCTTGGATACATCAATCAACTTATAAATTGAAGGGGGTTTATCATGATAATTATGCAAATCATCATACACTAGGGTCAATCATTGGAATATGTAATTTAAAACATGAATCAAAACCACACAACATCATGAACATGAATTTCAATTCAGTTTAAATTATGAACATTCACAAATACCCAAATCTCAGATTTTGAAAAGAGATTCTTGAACTTCATGGGTGAAAGAGACCCATGAATCAACACATGACATACCTGGGTTGAGAGTTTCTTGAAATTCTTAAACTTGAAGAACTTGGATTTCTTAGTTTCTGGAAGAAGATTTGGATCTTGTTCTTGGGGATTAATCTTAGAGAGAAAACCCTAATTGGATGTTGTAGATGGATAATAAATTTAGGAGTCTTGGTCTGATATTATTAGGTATAAAAACGGGTGGTAAAAGACCAAAAAACCCTTTTAAAAATAACTTAAAATAGTTGAGCCAAGTATGCGACGGTGGGGTGAGTTGGTCCGTCGGTCCTGATCGTCGCACCTGGGCAGAATAGGGGTTCACTACCTCTCTTACGACGGCTTGGGCGACGATTTGTGGTTAGCTCGACAGTCTATCGCTCTTAGAAAGAAGACGGTCTTATGCCTCTGTTTCAATGGCTTGCGCGATGGTCCGTCGCTAGCTCGACGGTCCGTCGCTAGCTCGACGGTCCGTCGGCCTTCACCGTCGCACCTGGTAGTTTTGACTACCTTATATATTTCATCCATAACTTTCTCATCCGATGTCGGATTTGGATGAAATGGGTATCGATGGAAAGCTTATTCAATTTTTCACTCAACAAAAAGTGAAAATATTAAAAATTCCACATTTACAAAAGTGGATTCATCTTTCAAAGTAAGTTTCTAATATTCTTGGGACAATTTCAAGCTAGGTAGAAGTATGGGGTATTACAATATCTCCCCCTTGAGAACATTCATCCTCGAATGAGACTGAGTAAGAGGGGAGAATATAAACTGACGTACCTACTGAACATGAAAAACTGGAACATGATCTCATGACTGACATGACTGATAACTGAATATAACATACTAAACATGCATATCTGATGCATGTGTAACTGATTTATGAATAAATAATTGAGTGTTCTGATGAACCAAGGTTCTCACAATGATAATGCATGTCTTATACATGATTATATAACTGAATTGACATATGAATGCATGACTGAATATGTAATGGTATTTAATACTAAGTTTATAATGGAATTCTGAACATGTAATGGATACCGAGCTTGTAACTGAAATCTAAACATGAAACTAAAAAACTTAAGGATAATTGTTACCTTGAGCTTGATCTGAGTTGGAGGAGAAGAGGTGAGGATACTTGATGATAGGCGAATTTACGTGCCTATATCAATATATTTTGCCCATATTTTAGCCTAGTTTTGAGAACTAATTATCTATTTCATGCACTTTTAGTCCTTTTTCCTATAAATGAGCTAACAAACATGATTAGTAAAGTTTCAGGTATAAATGATGCAAAATACAGCATTTTATGGCTTACTTGACGCAAAAGAAAGCTCACAAACGAAGTGGAAAGGAGCTGGACGCCTAAAGGACCAAATCTGCTGCATGGAAAATCTGTCCCGGGCTAAAACAACAATTCCGAAGACTTTGGGGACTTACAGACACAAAGCTGGATTCTTACCAAGATACATTAACCTAGTGCAATTAGGTTATGTGTTTCACTAATCTATTTGGATTATGATATTGTAACCTTACCCTAGTACATTTGGGTCAAGGATTTCATTAGTATATTAGGATTTGGTTATTTATTTCATTAGCTTAGTAGGAGTAGGATAGGAGTATTATAAATACCCTATCATGCTAGAGATTTTAAGACATTCTTAATTCTTCAATTCTTCACTTAATTCAACAATTAATTTTCTTCCATCCCTCTCATCTTCCACTACAAACACTTCTAATCTACTCTTCTATTCTTAAATTCCACAACAAGAGAATCGTTACTTGCTACAGAATCACCAAAATCACACGCCTAAACACCTACTTTTCACGCCATCCACCATGCAAAACGTGATATCCTCCGCATTCATGGGTAACTAAACCTCTTAGTTGGGGTTATGGAAGCCGAATGAGTTACTATCTATAGCTGTGAGTTTGTGAGTTCAAGACACGTATATTGCTTATATCATTACGCTCTTCATCTTAATCTACATTCTTTGCGGTTGCAAACGCAAGAATATGCCAGTCTAACATTTAACTTGTTCGAGAGAAAGGTTATTTGTCTGGAAAAGAGATAATGTCAAGGTAGTAGGACACCCTTTCCTATTAAAAAGCTAGTGCCGTAACTGGACTAACCTCTTGGAGAATTCGTACCGTTAGACACGCTTTAAGCTCGAGAGAGTTAAAGTGAAATAGTTCTTGTTCAGGTCGAGAGACGCTTGGATTTACCATCGACTACAATTCTCTATAAGCAATTGCATGTCAAGACTCTACACACTCATAGCCGATAGAGACGTATACCTCAGAAAGTGGACATAACCCCAACGCTTCAATTCTCATTGTTTCACAACCTACGAAATACTCTCTTTTTACTTTGCTATTTTCAGCTTTTATTTCATTACTTTGGTTACTTATTACAATCCCCCCTTCTTACGAGACTTGCACCAAAAGTCTATTAATTTTGCTTACTTGTTGGCCAAGCTATTCCCTGTGGGATCGACACCCAACCCAGGTTGGGTTCTATATTTGCTAACGACCGCTTTACACTCAAACGAGAGCTGTAGATTGAGCGTTATCAAAAATTGGCGCCGTTGCCGGGGAATACGAGTGTCAATCAAGTTCGTGATAATTACTAGACCCTTTGGTCAAAGATTCTCGTACTTTTACTTTTAGTTTTTGTTTTTTGTTTATTGCAGGTTTTTCTTTTAGTGCATGCCCCATACTAGAAGTTCTGGTCAACCGTTATTACCAATCAATCCTGAACCACAACGAATTAGAAGAATGGAAGCACAAGCTGAAATCGACAGGATGGCTGCTCAACACGAGTAAGCAAGATTAGCTGCTCTTGCCGCTGCTCAAGTCCATCAACAAAACATTGATAATCCTGGGCGAGCAACAAATCCTGACGATGAAGATTTAGGTGATGACGAGTTACTGAACCTTAGGCGTGATGCTGAAATTATAACACCTGCCAACCGAAGAGGTCGACAAGCTCGGTTTAGGTATGATCGCCAACATTTGCAACCAGCTTTCGACGATGATGATGATGATCTTGATGGTGCCGGAGCCACTGGAGCTATAATTCCACCACCATTAGCGCCCGGAGCCAAGTTCAACATCACTAGCACCATGATTCAGTTATTGCAACTCAAGGGATTATTTGGTGGACTAGCAGGCGATGATCCGAATATGCATCTTATCAACTTTATTTCTACGTGCAAGTCTTTTGACAATCCTGGTGTTGGTCAGAATGCTATTCGACTACGTCTATTTCCATTGTCTCTGTCTGGGGAGGCAACACTATGGTTGAATGGGTTGACTCCTGATTCAATTACAAATTGGAGGCAATTGAGAGACGCTTTCCTAGAAAGATTCTTTCCGCCATCCAAAAGGGCTCAATTGAGAGATGAAATCAGCAACTTTCGTCAGCTTCCCTCTGAAGCTCTTCACGAAACATAGGAGAGGTTCAAGACAAAGCTAGCGAGATGCCCAAACCATCACATGACTAATGTTCACCTCATGGAGATCTTGTATAGAGCCTTGAATTCAGTAACTAAACCAGTGGTGGATAACGCAGCTGGAGGTTCTTTCATGGACCTTACCTTTGGTCAAGCAAGCAATATGCTAGATCGCATGACAAAGCAAAGTAGAGCTTGGCATACCAGGGATTCTGAGGTAGCAAGCCCCACTTTATCTATTGGTATGTCTGCAGACCAAAGAAGAAGAGAAGAAGAACGTGATCAAGATATGGCGCACATGAAAACCCAAATGGATTTTCTTACAAAGCATCTATTAGTGAAGACTGAAAAAGTGAAAGTTATTGCGTCAAAAGGAAGAGACGAATCTGATTCGGAAGAGGAGGCCAACTACTTGAACAATCAGGGGGGTTTCCGAGGGAATACCCAAGGAAACCAAGGTCGGAACTATTATGATAAATCCGGAAGCAAAGACCAAGGTAGTTGGAAGAAAAATAATGAAAAAAGTGGTTTGTACGTTCCCCCTGGTAAACGTGATACCGCCACATCCAATTCTATGGAAGACATGATGGCTAAGTTATTGAAAGGAGTGGAAGCAACGAGCGCGGGAGTTAAGGAGGTAATTGACAATTTGGCCTCCATGAAGCAATTAGTTGATTCTCATTCCACTTCTATCAAGCAAATAGAGCAGCAATTGAGCCAACTTTCAGCAGCATTCAATCAAAGAAAGGTTGGCACCTTACCGAGCGATACTGTGCAAAACCCAAGGAATGATGGGTCATGCATGGCCATCACTACCAGAAGTGGTAAGGTGCTGGAAAATTCAGCAAAAGTCAAGCAAGTGGTTGACGTAGCAGCAGACATAGACGCCACACCTAGTGACGTTACAAGAGAAGAAGCCGCAACAACTACTTCAAACGTCAAGGATGTTTTACCTAGTGACGTGCAGCCTGAAAAAAATAATAAACGAAAGCAAGAGGAGAAGAAAGCCATGGAGAGAACACTTCCATACCCACCACCACCTTTTCCACAAAGATTGAAGAAGGTGGCCGATGACACTAAGTTCAGCAAATTTATGACTATGTTGAAGTAGTTGACCATTAATGTCCCATTGGTAGAGGCACTTGAACAAATGCCTGGGTATGCGAAGTTTATGAAAGATCTTTTGACTAAGAAGAGGGCAGCAAGTTATGAGCTGAAGGATGATGTGCATCATTGTAGTGCAATTGCTACCCGATCGATAGTTCAGAAGAAGGCCGACCCCGGAGCTTTCACGATTCCTTGCACCGTCGGATCTTTGGACTTTGCCAAAGCATTGTGTGACTTAGGAGCCAGCATCAACTTGATGCCATTATCGATCTACAAGAAGTTGGGGTTAGGAGATCCTACACCAACTAATATGAGGCTTGTTATGGCGGATAGGTCGGTAAAACGACCGGTTGGTATTCTATGCGATGTCTTGGTGAAGGTATCTTCATTCATATTTCCAGCAGACTTTGTCATCTTGGATTGTGAAGCAGATTCAGAGGTTCCCATAATCTTGGGACGCCCTTTCCTTGCTACGGGAAGTGTGCTCATAGATTTGAGAGCTAATGAGCTTTCATTCCGAATAAATGACGAAGTGGTTCGCTTTGATGTTTGCAAATCAATGAAGCAACCCAAAGATCTGAGTGTATTTTCTGTGGCTGATGTTGTATTTGATGATGAGAACGAGTTACTTGCTGAAGAGCAAATTCTTGATGATCCTTTGGAGGTTTCGCTCATGAAAGGAGAGAATGATGATGCTGAAATTTCTGATGAAGATATTTGTGCTCTATCGGGATTAGGGACATATCGCTATACCCCCAAGAAGCTGGATCTTGATCTCAAGAATCGACCCACACCACCAGCTAAGCCATCTATTGAAGAATCACCCACGTTAGAATTGAAGGAGCTGCCAAGCCATTTGAAGTACGCATTCTTAGGAAGCGAAAATACTCTTCCAGTCATAGTGGCAGCCGATTTGGGTGAGCAACAAGTTGCAGCTCTTATTGCAATTTTACGAAAGTATATTAGAGCTATTGGATGGACCATTGCGGATATCATTGGTATTCCACCTGGGATTTGCACTCATAAAATTCAGCTTCAAGAAAAGTGCACACCCACCATTCAACATCAAAGACGTCTAAACCCACCAATGCAAGAAGTGGTGAAGAAGGAGATTATCAAGTGGTTAGACGCAGGAGTCGTGTATCCTATTTCTGATAGTACATGGGTAAGCCCAATACAATGTGTTCCCAAGAAAGGAGGTATGACGGTGGTTGCGAATGCAAAGAATGAGCTTATTCCACTCAGGCCCGTTACTGGATGGAGAGTATGCATGGACTACCGCAAGCTGAATTCTTGGACGCTCAAAGATCACTTCCCCATGCCATTTATGGACCAAATGCTAGATCGATTAGCGGGGAAAGGATGGTTTTGCTTCTTGGATGGTTATTCAGGTTACAATCAGATTTGTATTGCCCCCGAAGACCAAGAGAAGACAACGTTTACATGCCCATATGGTACTTTTGCCTTCAAATGCATGCCATTCGGGTTGTGTAACGCACCAGCCACCTTTCAACGTTGTATGATGTCTATTTTCTCTGATATGGTAGAAGACACTTTGGAGGTATTTATGGACGACTTTTCAGTTGTTGGTGAGTCTTTTGAAGCGTGTTTGGCAAACTTGAGCATGGCATTGCAAAGATGTGTAGAGTTCAACCTTATGCTGAATTGGGAGAAGTGCCACTTCATGGTAAAAGAAGGAATCGTTCTTGGGCACAAGATCTCCGAAAGAGGAATAGAGGTTGATCGCGCCAAAATAGAGGTCATTGAGAAGCTACCGCCTCCAATATCGGTGAAGGGAGTTCGTAGTTTTCTTGGCCATGCTGGGTTTTATCGTAGATTCATCAAAGACTTCTCCAAAATTTCTAGTCCATTGTGCAAACTATTGGAGAAAGATGCGAAGTTTGACTTTAATGATGATTGCTTAAAGGCATTCGAATGCCTTAAAGAAAAACTCATTGAAGCCCCTATCATGGTAGCACCAGATTGGACGCTCCCGTTTGAAGTCATGTGTGATGCTAGTGGTGTAGCCGTTGGTGCTGTTCTTGGACAGAGAAAGGAGAAATTGTTTCATCCTATCTATTATGCAAGTAAGGTCATAAATGAAGCCCAAAGAAACTACACTGTTACTGAACAAGAGCTCTTAGCGGTTGTGTATGCGTTTGAGAAGTTTCGTGCCTATCTATTGGGTACTAAGGTGATCGTTCATACAGACCATGCAGCTCTTAGGTATCTAATGACAAAGAAGGATGCAAAACCAAGGCTGATTCGATGGGTATTACTGCTGCAAGAGTTTGATTTCGAAGTCAAGGATAGAAGAGGTTGCGAGAACCAAGTGGCTGATCACCTATCTAGACTTGAGAATGAGTATGTGGCGCAACCAGAAAATCAGATTGATGATGCATTCCCTGACGAGGAGATACTAGCGACAACAATGGAGAAATTACCATGGTATGCCGACTTTGCAAATTTCGTGGTGAGTAATGTGTTATCGTCCAATTTATCTTACCACCAAAGGAGAAAGTTTATGCATGACGTTCAGCACTACTATTTGGACGAGCCTTATTTGTTTCGAAGATGCGCGGATGGTATCATTCGACGATGTATATCCCATGAAGAAGTGCCTACTATATTGGAAGCATGCCACACTTCGCAAGTTGGAGGACATCATGCAGGGAATCGAACGGCAAGGAAAGTCTTGCAAAGTGGTTATTATTGGCCTACAATATTTAGAGATGCACACGACTATGTGAGAAGGTGTGACCAATGCCAACGTCAAGGTGCTATTTCAAAACACCATGAAATGCCCATGTCCAAAATTCTGGAGGTAGAACTCTTTGATGTGTGGGGTATTGATTTCATGGGACCATTCGTGAATTCGTTTGGAATGAAGTACATCTTGGTTGCTGTGGATTATGTGTCAAAATGGGTTGAAGCTGTAGCATTGGCCGACAACGAAGGAAAGCGTGTTGTAGCATTTTTAAAGAAGAATATCTTCTCTCGCTTTGGAGTACCTCGTACTATCATAAGTGATGGAGGGTCTCACTTTTGCAACAAGCTATTCAAATCTGTATTGGCCAAGTATGGAGTCAAGCAACACAAGGTAGCTACGCCTTATCATCCCCAAACCAGTGGACAAGTTGAGGTTTCCAACCGCGAGATCAATCAAATCCTTGCCAAGACGGTTAATGCGAATAGGAAGGACTGGTCTCGAAAGCTAGATGATGCACTATGGGCGTATAGGACTGCATTCAAGACACCCATTGGCATGTCACCTTATCAGCTAGTTTATGGGAAGGCTTGTCATCTACCCATCGAGCTTGAATACAAGGCATTGTGGGCATTGAAGCACTTGAATCTGAATTGGGATGATGTGAAGAACCTGAGGTTGGAGCAGCTGAACGAACTAGATGAATTTTGTCTCCATGCATATGAAAGATCGGATTTATACAAGGAGCGGATGAAGAAGTATCATGATCAGCGGATTATTCGACGAAATTTCCAAAAAGGTGACATGGTGCTACTCTTCAACTCCAGATTTAAGCTCTTCCCAGGTAAGTTAAAATCGAAATGGTCTGGCCCATTTAAAGTCATTCAAGTCTACTCGTCTGGAGTAGTCGAATTGGAAAACAATGAGGGTGTTATCTTCAAAGTGAATGGCCAACGTGTCAAGCCATATATCGGTCCTCTTGACTCGATGAATGACATGGCCATCACTTATCTCGACGAAGTCTAAGTACTCGAGATTACTACGTCGAGCCACGACGATAAATAAGGTGCTAGATGGGAGGCAACCCATCGTTTTATTGTTTTATCGTTTTATCGTTTTATCGTTTTGTCGTTTTAGTATTTTCTCTTTTGATAAATAAAAATTCAAAAATAAGAGTCGTGCCACGACCAAAACTAAGCCGCTTGGTGGGAGGCAACCCATCGTACTAATCGTTTTCGTTTGATTTTGAGCAAAAATAGGTGCAAGAAGTATGCAACGAGGAGATTGATTTCAATCGACGATTTGGACGCATTGTATGGTAAAGTCGGTAAGTTAGGAATAGTGATGCATAAGGCTATGAATTGAGCCTTTCTCACGTCATAATAGGCTTCGAGAAAGGCTAGGCCTTGGTAAAAATAGGCCACGAACGATGCACAACCTATTCTATAGCCTAAGGACTCGGAATCTAGTGTGCTATACACTATGCGCCGCCTATTCCTAGGTATGCTTTTGACTATGCGCCGCTTATGCTATGGCATTTGAGATACTGAGACCAAATGCCATAGACTATGCGGCTCATATGTCTAGAAATGCCATAGACTATGCGGCGCATATGTCCCATTTTGCCATGGACAATGCGCCGCATATGTCATTGATATGCCGAGAGATATGCGCCGCATATGTGGTGATCTTGTCCCCAAATCCGATTGTAAATGGGTCATAACCCGACCCATACTCTTCCTATATAAAGGGGACTTGGTTTTATAACACAACCACATTAGAAACAACCCTAAAGGCGCCGCATAACACTCCAAATCCTCTCAAAATTTTCTTCCTTTGTTCTTCCAATTCACAACAACTTCTCCACAATCTTCAAGCAAGTACAATGGCACCTAAAGCAAAGCAAGGCAAGGAGAAAGCTACCACGTCCCGAAAGGACAAGAAGAGAAGTCGAAAAGACCAAGGAGAATCATCTTCAGCGCACCTACCACGCAGAATGTTCGGAATAAAATGGGTTCTTGAGGAAGAAGCCAAAGCATGGTACAGCAGCAACAAAGAAAAGAAATATGTGCACGTCGACTTGATCAACAAGGAGACCTTAGCAAAGAAGGAGCCGTAAATGTTGGCTAAAATAATGGCTTTGAAGCTAGATTTCATCTTCTGCGACATGGGAGAGTGCAATCTTGACTTGACAAGAGAATTTTATGCCAACTGGTCGCCAAACACAACAGGCAACGAAGTCAAAATTCGGGGCCAAGTGTTACAGCTTACAGCAGAATGGATCAACTCTTTTCTTGGCCTACCTTCGGTCGATCCTGCACCATACAAAGAGCTGTACAGCAGGCCTCCTTACAGAGCGATAAGACACACGCTTTGTGGAAGCAGATCAATGGCAAGATGGGGCAGACATAAGGAAACAGGCCGTCACAACACCTTCCCCTATGCTCCACTAAATAGGGAAGCAAGAATCTGGATGCGCATTGTCAACTCATGCCTTATTCCTGGGACGCAATACACCAATATATCGAGAGATAGAGTGTGTTTGGTTTATGCGTTGATGACGAATGTCCCTATCAACTTTGGGGCAATCATTCGATCTACCATGAGGAAGGCCAGACTCCACCGAAGGTCCCATTTCACATTCGGCAATCTGTTGACAGCAATGTTGCGGAAGGAGGATATAGAAGAGGAACCAGCTGACCACAAACTCCAACATAACCCAAAGAAGGTTGACCTCACCAAGGTCAAAGATGCTGAAACAACACATGGAGTCAACCTTACTACTGCGGAGAGACATGCTCGCGACGAGAGTTTCTTCCGTCATCTCTATGGCATGAAACGATTCACTATGATGAGTGGTGGACGTATTCCAACTGCTGAAGAGCTCCAACAGCTGGACCAAGACTACCCAATGAATAGGCATGCCCGGGAGATGTGTGGAGTGGGCGTATATTTTGAGGAACCTCTTGACGATGACGTGCCAACTGATGATGATAGACGCTTGCCTGATTCTGATAATGAGGAGAACTCTGATGATGACTCATATGATGATTCAGACGAAGGGGGTATGACCTCCGACATTGATGAGGAGTCCGACTAAACCAGGTTCTTCGCATTTATTTTCCACTGAGGGCAGTGTCCCGTCTAAGTGTGGGGTGGCAGAATCTGCATTCTATACTTCTTTGTTTGCACCTATGTTTGTATGTTTGCTTGTTTACTTTTTTTTTTTAGTCCATTTTTTTTGTTTTTTTTCGTTTGACGTTTTTTTTTAATTTTTTAGGAGTAAAATTTTTCTAGCTACGCATGAAATTATTTTGATAGGCAGCATGAGATTAGAACAAGAGTATGTGCTACAATTGTGACTATTGAGACATTTAGGCTCTAGTTGTGACTTATTATGTGATATTGTGTGACTCAATTCCTTCACTTGTGGGTCGAGAGTCTATATTACTTCCAAACAAGTCGACCATATGCCTTGTGTGTGCGAGATAATAGTATATTCTATGTTTGTGGCTGATGCTAGAACTTGCCTGGTATGTATGCAAAGCGAAAATAAGGAGTGTAAGTTTAGGATATGATTTAGGCATTTCTTTGGAAACCTATACATGTTTACCTTCAGTTTTACCTACCCATGTACATCATCCTAGTTAACCCTTTTGAGCCTTTAGCCTATTTCTTTGACAACCTTGTATGTAAGCCTAATCCATTTTTTTTCAAGACCGTAATTTGATCCAAATTCCTAAGTGCTTTAAAGTGAAAAAGTTATGTGACTACATAAGAGGAAATTGGGTGAGTATGATGCTTTAAATTGTAATGGTGCTTGAATGTGTTATGAAAAAGAAAGTGCTGTCATAAGAGGTATGTTGTGAAAAGAAAAAAAAAAGAAAAGAAAGCTGAAAAGTGAGTTGTGCTTAAAATTGAAAAACAAAAGAGGAGAACAAGGGTGGTGGAACAAAAGAAAGAAGAAAGGTTGAAAGAAGAAAGTGTCAATGATACAATGTGATGTATTAAAGTGCTTAGGAACTTAGTCACTATTCCTGGCCAAAATAGTTGATCCTACCCGTCCCTTAGCCTACATTACAACCATCAAAAGACCTACTTGATCCTAATCTTAACATTCCGATATTTAGTAGAGTACTACACTAAAGGCAAGCTTATGGTCATTAGTTGCTACATATGAATTCTTTGTGAGAGTGAGAGCAAGGACATCTTGATACCCATGTTTGAAAAATATGCTATATTTGTGAGTGATTATGGGTACTATATTGTGAGACACACATGGTTGATGAGTTTTGGATAGTTGTATATGATTCTATGTACCTTAACGTTTGCATGCGAGCTGATCACCATCACGAGTCTATGCTTAAGGTTAAATTGTTTCTACTTATAATCGGAAAGCTATTCTTTGTTGATAATTGTTGTGCTTGTCTTGATAAATGTTTTGTGTTGCTGCTGTAAAAACCTTAAGTCGATGCTTAGAAGGACATGATATGTTGTTCGAGGACGAACAAAGCTCTAAGTGTGGGGTGTTGATGATAGGCGAATTTACGTGCCTATATCAATATATTTTGCCCATATTTTAGCCTAGTTTTGAGAACTAATTATCTATTTCATGCACTTTTAGTCCTTTTTCCTATAAATGAGCTAACAAACATGATTAGTAAAGTTTCAGGTATAAATGATGCAAAATACAACATTTTATGGCTTACTTGACGCAAAAGAAAGCTCACAAACGAAGTGGAAAGGAGCTGGACGCCTAAAGGACCAAATCTGCTGCATGGAAAATCTGTCCCGGGCTAAAACAGCAATTCCGAAGACTTTGGGGACTTACAGACACAAAGCTGGATTCTTACCAAGATACATTAACCTAGTGCAATTAGGTTATGTGTTTCACTAATCTATTTGGATTATGATATTGTAACCTTACCCTAGTACATTTGGGTCAAGGATTTCATTAGTATATTAGGATTTGGTTATTTATTTCATTAGCTTAGTAGGAGTAGGATAGGAGTATTATAAATACCCTATCATGCTAGAGATTTTAAGACATTCTTAATTCTTCACTTAATTCAACAATTAATTTTCTTCCATCCCTCTCATCTTCCACTACAAACACTTCTAATCTACTCTTCTATTCTTAAATTCCACAACAAGAGAATCGTTACTTGCTACGGAATCACCAAAACCACACGCCTAAACACCTACTTTTCACGCCATCCACCATGCAAAACGTGATATCCTCCGCATTCATGGGTAACTAAACCTCTTAGTTGGGGTTATGGAAGCCGAATGAGTTACTATCTATAGCTGTGAGTTTGTGAGTTCAAGACACGTATATTGCTTATATCATTACGCTCTTCATCTTAATCTACATTCTTTGCAGTTGCAAACGCAAGAATATGCCAGTCTAACATTTAACTTGTTCGAGAGAAAGGTTATTTGTCTGGAAAAGAGATAATGTCAAGGTAGTAGGACACCCTTTCCTATTAAAAAGCTAGTGCCGTAACTGGACTAACCTCTTGGAGAATTCGTACCGTTAGACACGCTTTAAGCTCGAGAGAGTTAAAGTAAAATAGTCCTTGTTCAGGTCGAGAGACGCTTGGATTTACCATCGACTACAATTCTCTATAAGCAATTGCATGTCAAGACTCTACACACTCATAGCCGATAGAGACGTATACCTCAGAAGGTGGACATAACCCCAACGCTTCAATTCTCATTGTTTCATAACCTACGAAATACTCTCTTTTTACTTTGCTATTTTCAGCTTTTATTTCATTACTTTGGTTACTTATTACAATCCCCCCTTCTTACGAGACTTGCACCAAAAGTCTATTAATTTTGCTTACTTGTTGGCCAAGCTATTCCCTGTGGGATCGACACCCAACCCAGGTTGGGTTCTATATTTGCTAACGACCGCTTTACATTCAAACGAGAGCTGTAGATTGAGTGTTATCAATACTTGGTATGCATGTCTGCTTCTGCTTCCCAAGTAGCTCCGTCAACCTACTGATTTTGCCAAAGAACTTTGACTAGAGGGACTTCTTTGTTCCTCAGTCTACGAGTCTGATAGTCTAGGATTTTGACTGGAATATCTTCATAAAAGAGGCTGTTCTGAACATCTATGCTCTGAATAGGGACTACAACTGCTGGGTCACCTATGCACTTCTTGAGCAGAGAGACATAGAATACTGGATGAACTGAGGCTAAATTTGAAGGAAACTCAAGCTCATAAGCTACTTTGCCGAATTGACTGAGAATCTTGAAGGGACCGACATATCGGGGACCGAGCTTTCCTTTCTTGCCGAACCACTTCACTCCCTCCATGGGAGAGATCTTTAGATAGACATAGTCACCAATCTTGAACTCGAGATCCTTTCTATGTACATCTACATAAGACTTCTGTCGGATCTGAGCAGCCCAAAATCTTTCTCTAATAAACTTGACTTTCTCTAAGGTATCAAATACTAAGTCAGGCCCTATAACTGAGGCCTCACTAACTTCAAACCAACCGATTGGATATCTGCATCTCCTACCATAGAGAGATTTGAATGAAGCCATATTAATACTAGAATGATAGTTGTTGTTGTATGCAAACTCAATCAAAGACAAGTGGTTATCCCAACTACCCTTGAAATCAATTGCACACGCTCGTAGCATATCTTCTAAAATCTGAATGGTCCTTTCTGCTTGACCATTTGTTTGAGGATGAAAGGCTGTACTGAGATGAACTTGGGTACCAAGATCCTTTTGGAACACTTTTGAGAAATAAGAGGTGAACTAGGTACCTCTATTTGAGACAATAGAGAACATAACACCGTGTAATCTGACTAACTCTTTGAGGTAGAGTTTGGCATAATCCTCGGCTGAATAAGAGGTATAGACTGGAAGGAAATGAGCTGATTTGGTCATTTTGTCTATAATGAACCAAACTGAATCATGCTGATGACGGGTACGAGGAAAACCCATCACCAAGTCTATGTTTACTTCTTCCCACTTCCAAGTAAGAATACTAAACTCCTGCATGGACCCACTAGGCTTCTGATGCTCTATATTAACCTGGTGACATGTAGAGCACTTAGCCACAAACTCTGCAATATCTCTCTTCATCCTACTCCACCTATAGATTTACCGCAAGTCACATTACATCTTTTGCTGCCTTAAGTTATCTACACTTGGAACACACAGACGACCATGAAAACTTAGAACACCATCTCCCCCTTGGGAGAAAACGTCTACTTTTTGATCCTTGACTAACTCTTGCAACTTGACTAGACTGGGATATCTATCTTGCTTATTTTTTACCTCAAAAACTAGAGATGATTCTGAACTACTCTGAACCCATATGTTACCCTCCTCTAAATCGACTAAGCGAATGTCTAGTCTGGCAAGCTGATGGACTTCTTGAGATAACTTCTTCTTACTTTCCTCTACATGAGAAAAACTACCCATAGACAGTCTACTGAGAGCGTTGGCCACAATGTTAGCCTTGCCCGGATGATAAAGGACATTCATGTCATAATCTTTCAAGAGCTCTAACCACCTTCTCTGATGAAGATTTAAATCTTTCTGAGAAAAGACATACTGAAGGCTCTTATGATCTGTGAACACCTCTACATAAACTCCGTATAGATAATGCCTCCAAATTTTTAAGGAAAATACTATGGCTGCTAATTCAAGATCATGAGTAGGATAATTCTTCTCATGAAGTTTAAGTTGTCTGGAGGCGTAGGCTATGACCTTACCATGCTGCATGAGGACACAACCCAAACCTACTCTAGATGCATCACAATACACCACGAACCCATCTGAACCATTTGGAAGAGCTAAGACTGGGGCTAAGGTGAGTCGAGTCTTCAACTCCTGAAAACTCTTTTTGCAAGGATCTGACCACTGAAACTTGACTTTCTTTTGAGTCAATCTGGACATAGGGGATGCAATAGAAGAAAATCCTTCAACAAACTGTCTGTAATAGCCAGCCAAACCCAAGAAACTCCTGATATCTAATGTAGAGACAAGTCTGGGCCAGTTTTTTACTGCTTCAGTCTTTTGAGGATCTACTCTAATGCTATCATAGGAAATAATATGGCCAAGGAATGATACTGACCTAAGCCAAAACTCGCACCTACTGAATTTGGCAAATAATTGATGATCTCTGAGAGTCTGAAGTATAATTTTGAGATGGTCTGCATGATTATGCTCACTGTGGGAATAAACCATAATATCATCTATGAAGACTATGATGAACATGTCCAAGTACTACTTGAACACTCGGTTCATTAAGTCCATGAAAGCTGTTAGGGCATTGGTATGACCAAAGGACATGACTAAAAATTTGAAGTGACCATATCGAGTACGAAAGGCTATTTTCAAAATGTCACATTCTTTGACTCTGAGCTGATGATAGTCGGATCTGAGGTCTATCTTAGAGAAATAACTGGCACCCTGAAGTTGGTCAAACAAGTCATCAATTCTGGGAAGAGGATACTTATTCTTGACCGTGACTTTATTGAGCCGACGATAATCAATGCATATTCTGAGAGAACTATCTTTCTTGCACACGAATACTACTGGTGCACCCCATGGGGACACACTGGGTATGAAGAATCCCTTATCTAAGAGATCCTTTGTAACGCCTCAAATCCTATTGGGGCGGACTGGCACCCGTAACCGAGGAGGCTCAGGAGAACCAGCTCATAACTTATACTTCCCATGCATACCTCTATGACAACCCGAAATTCGGACAGCATCATGTCGCATATAAAAGGAAATAATCACCTGTATAAGCTCGAGCACACATATATATGTATATATAATACTTGGCCGTTGGAGCCATCACGTCTATTAACAAAACACCACCTTGACTGTACATTAGGTTTACAAAGCTTCTAGATAATACACAGAGTTTAACTAAGGTCGGGACACACCCCGCTATATAACTAACTTTTATACAATACCAAAAGTGACTGGATATGACATGGAAAGCCCCGAAGCAAACTGGAGCTCACCAAAAGCAGCTGGATATCCTGGCTCCTACTTGTGTGGTGTATGAGCTGAGGTACCTGTGTCTGCAGCATAAAATATCGGTCCCCCGTGGGGGACATCAGTACGAAATATGTACTGAGTATGTAAAGCTGTAGATAATCATATATGATATAAGAGCTCAATAGAAATCAGAAACAAGTGAATAAATCGTAATAGGAGTGGACCACACTTACTAGAACTTGTGACAACCTGTACATTGTATTTATTTAATCACTTTACCTTCGTTCTTATCATTTTTGTAATCATTACTGTATTGAACTGTGACCATTAGGCTGCTTCTAGTACATATCAACTGGGATCGACCCATGATAGGCTTATGCCCCTGGGATACCACCCATAAACACATAAATAGGGATTGACCCATGATAGGATTATTCCCCTGGGATACCACCCGATAAGAAAGAACTTCCATCACTTAGTTCAATTAACCTTTGAGATTGTTATTTCGGTCGCCACCGCATTTTTGATACTTTGAAACGATGATACATCAATAAGAGACACATAAATAGACCATCAATGCAATAACAATGAAGTAAGAACTCATTGGCACATCAATGAAGTGTTTTGGAGTCATCAATGCCATAACAATGAAGTAGGAACTTATTGGTATATCAATGAAATGTTTTGGAGTCATTAATAGCACATAGATCTTGTTTGAGTAACCGGATACCTTATGACATTCATTAGTGCAATAAACATGTAAGATTTGGAAAACAAGTAAGTATTGGAATATCTTGACATCTTGTAGGGTGGAAACAAGTTCATTGGTAATGTAGGACATCATACAAAACCATTATGGATCACATGTTACTGAATAACTTTGGAAACTTTCTTAATAGAACAATTATTCACTTTCATGCCAAAGATATGGTATAGAGTATGCTTTACATACCTGACTGTCAACCTTCAATACTAGTCCCAAATGGACTTCCCGTCTTTTCGGATTACTTATCTACAATGAACATATATAGCAATCTAGTATTAGCGACCAAACGTCACAATTCAATTTTTTGAATTCACCAAACTAGTGGTTAATTAGTATGCCTTAATTACACCATAAAGGGTGTCACTTTAACCCTCTTATACTCCAATTACATTCACATGCAATGCATATTGATACAACATCCTCCAATATCAAGTTTGGATTCTGTTATCCTTCCAACCAATCCATTAAACCAAATTGAGCCATAGACATAAATAATAATCAATTCAATAGTATATCACCAAATCCACCTTCCATAACTCAATTACCATATCCACCCTCCGTAACTCAATTATCATATCCACCTTCCACAATTCAATACAACCAAACCATGCAAAATAGTCCATAACCCTATTTTCATCACCTTTCAATAACAACCAATACATATAATCCTCTATCACACATATACATATGGAAAAGAACAAAGGCAAACAATATTCATACCTTAGAATTCACCTCTTGATTACTCAATCCTGTTTACACAAATAATAGGTGCCGTTAGAAGCTCTCGAGATGACAAACACAGTTATCAGATTACTTTGGAATTTCTACGGTTGAATCAATAGTAATTTAAAGGTCAAATTTGGCTAGGGTTTGTTCTTTCTCAATGATTGATGATGAAGATGAGTTTTTGAACTCATATACATGTATATATACACATATTCCCGTCCATACTATAATAGGAGATGACCAAAATGCCTTTAAAATTTAAATAATGTCAAATCTATCCTTTGGTGGACTGTTTTAATAAGCTAAAGTAGATCGACCATAAATCTTTGCTCCAATATCAAATTTGGGTGAAATTGGTATCATTGGAAGGATAATTCAAAGGGCTTTCATTTCATATAAAGTAGGCCACCTAGTTCGTCCTGTACAAGGAGTTATGGTCGTTTAAAGTTGACCCTAAAAATCTGTTTTGATAGGCTAAAGTAAAATGAGTATAACTCCTTACCCAGACGTTGGATTTGGATGAAACCAATTGCATTGGAAAGAAGACTCAAATATATTTCTTTTCATAGGTCGCAGATCTCCCAGTTCATTATATTAAGGGAGTTATGATCGTTCGAAGTTGACCCAAAAATTCAGCTGGCCTCAGTAGTTTGTGTGTAGGAATTTTTCCTGCACATTTACTATTCCCAAATATCCCGACCACCGTTTTATAGTTTTGGTAGTGCTCGTTTATATCCAAAACCTATTCGTTTTTGGAAATCTTTATATCGTTGGAAGCTTATTCAATAACCTTCGCATGGAACCATCGACGGGAAAATCCCGGTATAAATAAAATAAAAAAATTAATTCCATATAAATAAGACCAATACATGTACTTGAATACGCTAATACACGTAATTGAATATGGGGTCTTACATCCTTCCCACCTTTAGGACATTCTTCCTCGAATGTTAGCATAGTTATTCAACCGAAACAAGTTCAAGTCATTATTAACATTCACATCATCACAAAAATACTATGCATATATAAAAAAACTTACTTGTTAATGTTCTAACTCCGTTTCTTGAACTTCCTCTTCATCTTTGAACAAATGAGGGTAGTTAGATTTCATTGCTTCCTCAGCTTCCCATGTAATCTCTTTCCTTTGACGATTTCTCCAACGTACTTTCACCGATGCTATCTCTTTATTTCTCATCTTCTTAACTTGGCGATCTAGAATAAAAATAGGCACTTCCTCATAGGTAAGATCTTCCTCAACTTGCACATCCTCTGTAGAAGTGATATGTGATGGATCTCTGATGCACTTTCGAAGAATTGACACATGAAATACCGGATGTACTGATGAGAGCTTTTGGGGTAGCTCTAATTCATATACAACTTCTCCAAACCTTCGAGTGATCTTATACGGGCCTATATAACATGGACTCAACTTCCCTTTCTTGCCAAATCTCATTACCCCTTTTATTGGTGATACTTTCAAAAATACCCAATTACCTATAGAAAACTCTAGCCCTCTCCTTCTACTATCCGCATATGACTTGTGTCGACTTTGGGCTATTTTCAGTCGTTGCTGAATTACTTTAACCTTCTCTATGGCTTAATAAACAAGATCCGGTCCGAACAAAAGAGTTTCACCCACTTCGAACCATCCTATTGGTGATCTACACTTCTTTCCATATAAAGCTTCATATGGTGCCATTTGATACTTGAATGATAGCTATTATTGTAGGCAAACTCAATAAGAGGTAAATGATCATCCCAGTTGCCCTTAAAATCTATTACATACGTTCGTAGCATATCTTCAAGTGTTTGGATGGTACGTTCTGCTTGTCTATCTGTTTGAGGGTGAAAAGTTGTACTCAACTTCATTTGTGTTCCCAAACACCTCTGAAAAGACTTCCAAAAGTTTGCGGTAAATTGAGTTCCCCGATCTGATATAATAGAGATTGGCACTCCATGTAATTGGACTATCTCTTTAATGTACAGCTTCGCATACTGTTCAACTGTGTAAGTGGTCCTAACTGGTAGAAAATGTGCGAATTTGGTAAGCCTATCAACAATCACCCGTATAGAATCAAACTTCTGGGATGTACGAGGAAAACCAATAATGAAAGCCATGTTGATCATCTCCCACTTCCAGCTTGGAAGATCAATGCATTGAATATAACCTCTGGGTTTTTGGTGCTCAACTTTAACTCTTTGACAATTTGGACATTCAGCTACAAATTCTACAATGCTCTTCTTCATATCATTCCACCAATACATATCTTTCAAATCTTGATACATTTTGGTTGATCTTGGATGAATGGAATACCTTGAACAATGTGTCTTTGTCATAATCTTCTTTCTTAGCCCGTCTACATCCGGCACACACAATCGGTTTTGGCACTGAAGTACTCCTTCTCGCGTAAGCTCAAATGCCTTGGTCGCACCACTCTAAACGTTCTCCTTAAGCTGTAATAAAATAGGATCTGCATATTGCTTTTCTTTCACTTCAGCTACTAATGAAGATTTCGCAGCATTATGTACGATAAGCTCTTTATCCGGAGTTTCAAGAAGGCGAACTCCCAAACTAGCTAACTGGTGAAGATCTTTAATCATCCCTTGCCTTTCTATAGGCGCCATCATAGCCTTACGACTTAAAGCATCAGCTACCACATTTGCTTTCCCTGGATGGTATAAGATATCAACATCGTAGTCCTTTAATAGTTCAAGCCATCTCCGCTGCCTTAAATTTAGATCCTTCTGATTAAAAATATATTGCAAGCTCTTATGGTCAGTATATCTATCAACATGAACCCCATATAAGTAGTGGCGCCATATCTGTAAAGCAAAAATAACTACTGCCAGCTCAAGATCGTATATAGGATAATTTTTCTCATGTGGCCGCAATTGTCTAGAAGCATATGCTATTACCTTACCATGCTGCATCAATACACATCCTAAACTAATTCTGAAAGCATCACAATACACTGTATACCCTTCGGTTCCTTCTAGAAGTACCAACACGGGTGTAGAAATCAACTTGTTCTTTAAATCTTGAAAACTCTTCTCACAGGCATCATTCCATTGGAATTTGGATGCTTTATGGGTTATCTTGGCTAAGGGTGCTGAAATAGAAGAAAAGCCTTTAACAAACCTTCTATAATAACCGGCCAACCTGAGAAAACTACGAATCTCCATAGGCGTTGTGGGCCTTAGCCAGTTCTTCACAGCTTCTATCTTTTGAGCATTAACCTTTATCCCTTCACTAGATACAATATGACCCAAAAATGCCACCGACTTTAACCAAAACTCAAATTTAGAGAGCTTTGCATAAAGCTTACAATCACGAAGAGTCTGCAATGCCTATCGTAAGTGATTGGCATGGTCCTCTTCTGATCTAGAATAAACTAGAATATCATCTATAAAAACTATCACAAATACATCCAGGATTGGCTTAAACACCCTATTCATCAAATCCATAAAAGCTGCGGGTGCATTTGTTAGCCCAAATGGCATAACTAGAAACTCATAATGACCATACCATGCTTGGAAAGCTGTCTTGGGTATATCCTTCTCTTTGACCCTCACTTGGTGGTAACCTGACCTCAAATCAATCTTAGAAAAACACTTGGTGCCCTGTAACTGATCAAATAAATCATCAATTCTTGGGAGAGGATATTTATTCTTAATAGTCACCTTATTCAATTGCCGATAATCAATACACATCCTCAGCGAGCCATCCTTTTTGCGCACAAATAACACTGGTGCTCCCCAGGGGGACATACTAGGTCTTATGAATCCCTTCTCTAGCAAATCTTTCAATTGCTCTTTCAATTCTCATAATTCTGCTAGGGCTATTTTATATGGAGGAATGGAGATTGGTTGGGTGCCTAGTATTACATCAATACCAAACTCTACTTCTCGTTCAGGAGGCAAACCTGGAAGATCTTCAGGATATACATCAGAAAATTCATTTACCACTGGAACAACGTGAAGAGTTGGTGGCTCCGCTTCTGTATCCCTTACTCTAACTAAATGATATATGTATCCCTTGGAAATCATTCTTCTTGCCTTAAAATAAGAAATAAATCTACCTCTTGGCGCACCAATTTCACCTTTCCATTCAAGGACTGATTCATTTGGAAAATGGAAATATACCTTTTTTGTGCAGCAATCAATTGTGGCATAACAAGACGCCAACCAATCCATACCCATTATAACATCAAAATCTACCATTTCTAACTCCACAAGATCAGCCATCGTATCACGACCACAAACAGTTACTATGAAGTTTCGGTAAACCCTTCTAGCTATAATATATTCCCCAATCGGTGTGGACACTTCAATTGGCTTAACTAACAGTTCGGGTATTTTTTCGAACTTTCCAGCAACTAATGGAGTAACATAAGATAATGTAGAACCGGGATCAATTAAGGCATATACATCAAATGAAAAGATAGACAATGTACCCGTAACTACATTTGGGGAAGCCTCTAAATTCTATCGATCCGCTAGAGCATATGTACGATTTTGAGCTCCGCTAGAACTCGTAGCTCCTCTATCACTTCTAACACGACCCATTGGTTGTGCCCTTCCTGAATAAGGCATCGATGATGATAATGCAATAAATGACCCCGTAGGTCGTGCCATACCCCCTATGCCCCTTCGTGGGCATTCTCTCATCATATGCCTCGACATACCGCACCAAAAGCAAACATTGGTCCCCAGCTGACATGCGCCCAAATAATACCTTCCACATTTATTGCATGGATCTCGAGGAGGTCTCGATTGGCTCATATTCCCTTGCCCTTGGTACCCCACTGTCCGCGAACTCTGACTCTCACTTCTGTGCCCAAATTGATTTCCTCTGGACCCTTGGAACTGTGGTGGGGCACTAGCTGCAGAATAAGAGGATAATGGCCTTGGTGGTCTAGCAGAAAACTGTTGTCTGAACCCTCCTTGGGATGCCATAAACTGCCCTGTAGATCTGGCCCTCTTGGAATATCCTCTTTCTAATTCCTGTGTTCTTCTCCTCTGCCTCTGATCTTTAATTTTCTGTGCAAAAGCTTGGATCCTCTCTATGTCCATATCTTTGTTCAAAGCGGCAATAGTACAATCTCTAACCAGATATGGATCTAGCCTATCTACATATTGATGAACTCTGTCATCCATAGTAGCTACAACATTAGGAGCATATCTCGACAAGGAATTAAATCAGAGACTGTACTTTCTCACACTCATATTTCCCTGACGAAGATTTTAAAACTGATCTGGACGGGCCTGACGAATCTCAAATGGAAGATGATGATCAAGAAATGCTTCTTTGAACTCTTTCTAAGTAGCTGGGGGTGCATCAATACCCCTAGATCGTTTCCAGTCCTCGTACCAATATATAACCTCCCCTTTAAATCTATACGCCGCTAACTCTACTGTCTCTCTATCCATTATATGCATAACATCTAAGGCCCTTTGAATTTGATCAATAAAGTCCTGTGGGTCCTCATTAAGATCTGATCCAGTAAAAGTGGGAGGATGCATCTTAAGAAAATCCTATGTTCGAAGGCTAGCCGCCCTATCTGTACCACTAGGACCCATGGTAGGAATGGCTTGCCCTTGAGCTTGCCCAACAACTATACGAGTCAAAAGTTGCACTGCATTTCTAAGAACTTGATCAACAACAAACTAGGTGGCTCTGGGGATATAGTTCTCCTCCCCCTTATTTCTTCCAGAGTGGAGGAAGTTTCTGATGCATGCTCAGCTGGAGCCTCACTTTGATTAGCTGGTATAGTGGGTGACTTACTAGTCTCCTCTCTGGCAGCCACATCTACTTGCTTACCGGTATTCTTTCTTCTGGTAACTGACATCATTACTATAATAAGAGAAACAAACGAATTCAGTAGTCAACTATGACTTCATATACAATATAGGATCTATCGCACGATCTAACACATGAAGAAAAGAAAAAATTCCTAAATGTCCATAGCCTCCTTTTTATAGATGCGGTGCACGACACACCGATAAACAAAACTCTACGTAGACACGGCTTTGTAGACTCACTAGGACAAACTTCTCTGATACCACTTTTGTCTTGCCTCAAATCCTATTGGGGCGGACTAGCACCCGTAACCGAGGAGGACCGGGAGAACCAGCTCATAACCTTATTCTTCCCATGCATACCTCTATGAAAACCCAAAATTTGGATAGCATCATGTCATATATAAAAGGAAATAATCACCTGTATAAGCTCGAGCACACATATATATGTATATACAATACTTGACCGTTGGAGCCATCACGTCTATTAACAAAACACCACCTTGACTGTACATTAGGTCTACAAAGCCTCTAGACAATACACAGAGTTTAACTAAGGTCGGGACACACCCCACCATATAACTAACTTCTATACAATACCAAAAGTGACTGGATATGACACAAAAAGCCCCGAAGCAAACTGGAGCTCACCAAAAGCAGTTGGATATCCTGGCTCCTATTTGTGCGATGTATGAACTGAGGTACCTGTGCCTGCAGCATAAAATGCAGGTCCCCCGTGGGGGACATCAGTACAAAATATGTACTGAGTATGTAAAGGTGTAGGTAATCATATATGATATAAGAGCTCAATAGAAATCAGAAACAAGTGAATAAATCGTAATAGGAGTGGACCACACTTACTAGAACTTGTGACAACCTGTACATTGTATTTATTTAATCACTTTACCTTCGTTCTTATCATCTTTGTAATCATTACTTTATTGAACTGTGACCATTAGGCTGCCTCCAGTACATATCAACTGGGATCGGCCCATGATAGGCTTATTCCCCTGGGATACCACCCATAAACACATAAATCGGGATTGACCCATGATAGGCTTATGCCCCTGGGATACCACCCAATAAGAGAGAACTTTCATCACTTAGTTCAATTAATCTTTGAGATTGTTATTTTGGTCGCCACCGCATTTTTGATACTTTGAAACAATGATACATCAATAAGAGACATATAAATAGACCATCAATGCAATAACAATGAAGTAAAAACTCATTGGCACATCAATGAAGTGTTTTGGAGTCATCAATGCCATAACAATGAAGTAGGAACTTATTGGTATATCAATGAAATGTTTTGGAGTCATTAATAGCACATAGATCTTGTTTGAGTAACCGGATACCTTATGACATTCATTAGTGCAATAAACATGTAAGATTTGGAAAACAAGTAAGTATTGGAATATCTTGACATCTTGTAGGGTGGAAACAAGTTCATTGGTAATGTAGGACATCATACAAAACCATTATGGATCACATGTTACTGAATAACTTTGGAAACTTTCTTAATAGAACAATTATTCACTTTCATGCCAAAGATATGGTATAGAGTATGCTTTACATACCTGACTGTCAACCTTCAATACTAGTCCCAAATGGACTTCCCGTCTTTTCGGATTACTTATCTACAATGAACATATATAGCAATCTAGTATTAGCGACCAAATGTCACAATTCAATTTTTTGAATTCACCAAACTAGTGGTTAATTAGTATGCCTTAATTACACCATAAAGGATGTCACTTTAACCCTCTTATACTCCAATTACATTCACATGCAATGCATATTGATACAACATCCTCCAATATCAAGTTTGGATTCTGTTATCCTTCCAACCAATCCATTAAACCAAATTGAGCCATAGACATAAATAATAATCAATTCAATAGTATATCACCAAATCCACCTTCCATAACTCAATTACCATATCCACCCTCCGTAACTCAATTATCATATCCACCTTCCACAATTCAATACAACCAAACCATGCAAAATAGTCCATAACCCTATTTTCATCACCTTTCAATAACAACCAATACATATAATCCTCTATCACACATATACATATGGAAAAGAACAAAGACAAATAATATTCATACCTTAAAATTCACCTCTTGATTATGTAATCCTGTTTGTACAAATAATAGGTGCCGTTCAAAGCTCTCGAGATGACAGATGCAGTTATCAGATTACTTTGGAATTTCTACGGTTGAATCAAAAGTAATTTAAAGGTCAAATTTGGCTAGGGTTTGTTCTTTCTCAATGATTGATGATGAAAATGAGTTTTTGAACTCATATACATGTATATATACACATATTCCCGTCCATACTATAATAGGAGATGACCAAAATGCCTTTAAAAGTTAAATAATGTCAAATCTATCCTTTGGTGGACTGTTTTAATAAGATAAAGTAGATCGACCATAAATATTTTCTTCGATATCGGATTTGGGTAAAATTGGTATCGTTGGAAGGATAATTCAAAGGAATTTCATTTCATATAAAGTAGGACACATAGTTCATCCTGTACAAGGAGTTATGATTGTTTGAAGTTGACCCTAAAAATCTGTTTTGATAGGCTGAAGTAAAACGAGTATAACTCTTTACTCAAATGTTGGATTTTGATGAAACCAATTGCATTGGAAAGAAGACTTAAAGATCTTTATTTTAATAGGTTGAAGCTCTCCCAGTTCATTATATTAAGAGAGTTATAATCGTTCGAAGTTGACCCAAAAATTCAGCTGGCCTTAGTAGTTTGTGTGCAGGAAATTTTCCTCCACATTTACTATTCCCAAATATCCCGGCCACCGTTTTATATTTCGAACTTGCTCGATTATATCCGAAACCTATTTGTTTTTGGAAATATTTATATCGTTGGAAAGCTTATTCAATAACCTTCGCATGGGACCATCGATGGGCAAATTCCGGTATAAATAAAATAAAAAAATTAATTCCATATAAATAAGACCAATACACGTACTTGAATACGCCAATACACGTACTTGAATACGGGGTGTTACATCCTTCAACTGCTCTTTCAATTCATTAAGTTCTGTTGGTGTCATTCTATATGAAAAAATACATATAGGCTGAGTATCTGGAAGAAGTATTTGGAAGAAGATCAGTATCAAAGTCTATTTCCCTTTCGGGAGAAATTCCTGAAAGATCTTTGGGAAAGACATCTGAATATTCATTCACGACTGGAACTGAATCAAGGCTGGGAGTTTCAGAACTAGTGTCCTTAACTCGAACAAGGTGATAGACATACCCCTTTGATATCATTTTTCGTGCCCGAAGGTAGGAAACAAGATGACCTCTGAATGCTGAAGTACTACCCCTCTACTCTGGGATAGGATCATTCGAAAACTAAAACTGGACTATTCTATTTCTGCAGTTGACTATAGCATAGCAGGAATGAATCCAATCCATGTCGAGAGTGACATTAAAATCAATCATCTCTAATTTGACTAAGTCTAATGAAGTGACTTTCTGAAATATCATAATCGGGCAGTTCCTGTATACCCGTTGGGCTATGATAGTTTTACCCACTGGGATAGAGACTGAAAAGGGCTCTGCTAGAATTTTAGGACTGGTTCTGAATCACCTGCTATATAAGGATTAACAAAAGACAAGAAAACACCTGGATCTAGCAAAGCATAAACATGCACATGAAAGATCTGTAACGTACCAGTAACCACATCAGGATAATTTTCTTGATCTTGCTGGGACTGGAGAGCATAGAGTTTGTTTGGGCGTTGCCCACTAGTAGTACTAGAAGTGGCACCCTGCTGATTTGGGCGACCGGGCTGAGCTGAGGAATGATTCTGCTGACCCTGATAAACTGACTGGGGACAATCTTTGACTCTGTGGCCTGACTTGCCATATCCAAAATAGACATCACTGCCAGCTATGCAAACACCCTTGTGGTTCTTACCACAAGTCTGATAAATGGGATTAGTTTGGGCATTGCTAACACTGCCCTGAGACTTAGAGCCTGGCGCCCTATCTCTATTACCATCCCTGAACTTAGGAGCTGGAGCACTTGCTGAAGAAGGAGATGGAATTGATGACTTAGGATAAAACTGAAAATGGTTTACTCCTTCTGATTTGAGCTGAGCAAAGTTAAAACTACCTGTCCTTGCTCTCTTATTCTACTTCTCCCTCATCTTAATATTTTGCTCCTCTATTTACTGAGCATGATTCATAAGCCTGGCTAAAGTTATGTCACTATTTAACATCGCCGAGCTACATTCGTTGACCACACTATTATTCACCCCAGAAATAAACTTACTCATTTGGCCCTGCTGTCTGAAACCACATGAGGAGCATATCTGGCTAATTGAGTAAAGTTAAGAAAATAATCTTTCACCATCATGTTGCCCTGCCTAAGGTTGATAAATTTTAACACCTTAGCTTCTCTCATCTCTAGGGGAAAGAACCTTTCTAAGAATGTGATGACAAACTCCTCCCACTCTACAGGTCCTGCATCAACTAACCTTTCTGACTTTCACTGCTTGTACCAAGTGTGAGCGACATCCTGCAACTGATATACAACTATCTCAACACTCTCAATAGTTGACACCCCCATAATGTCTGTAATCTTCTGAACTTGATTGATGAATTCCTGAGGGTCCTCATCTAACTTAGACAAGGATGGAGGATTCATTCGGGTAAAATCTCGAATCCTGGCTGCAGCTAAATTGGCCACTAGGTTGGCCAAAATGATCGTTGGTCATTCATTTTGAGTAAAAACTAACTAATTAAGAGTAGTGAATGCAGCTCTGAACTCTGCATGAGAAATATGCTCGCCCAAAGGTTCTTCAGGATGAGGGGCTGACTGATTTTCGTTTCTTCTTTTAGGAGGCATGTTCTATAAAAGAAAGGGAGAAATGGATTAGACTGATAGATTAGCTTGAGATTATACTCACTGGCACGACATGAATACTGAAAGAAGGGAAACTGTTCCTAAAACATCTTCTAGCCTCCTACACATAAATATGGCGCACAACACACCCATGTACAAGACTCTACTAGTGCGGCTTTCAGACTTCCTAGGACTCTATTGAACCTTAGGATCTGATACCAAGTTTGCAACGCCCCAAATCTGGTACTCAAAATGCTACACGGTGCTCATGACCCCAAAGGACCACAATCTAACCCATGACCGATATTTGTACTTGAACACTGCATAATATACTATATAAATGTAAAAATAAAGGCTAAAAGGACATAAGGTTCAAAACTATAACATAGCTTATAAAATATAACATCTAGGTGGGGTATGAAATACCCCAAACAACTGAAATAACTGTCTGAACATGCTAGTCTAAAAAGCTTCTAACTGACTAAACTATCTGAATAAGGAGTTGATGGGACATATCCCCAACTAACTCTAACTAATAAATTAATTAATGAGATAATAAAGTAATGGTCATGTCCTGGACGGATGAGGACTCGCTGCTAACTCTGACTGCTGAGACTGGAATGCTACTGATGGTCATGCCTTGAAATATATGGTATAAAACACCATAGCGCAAATGCATCAGTACTTTGAATGTACTGGTATACATTGGAGGTAGGTTGAATGCAAAGGATTTACATGCATGAACTATACTAACTGACTGGACAACATGAACATGAGAATGCATGCATGAATACATAATGACTGTTACTGAGTCCGTGACAACATGATTACTGAACTTGAGTAATGATAACATGAGATACTGATAACTGTATAACTAAAATAACTGATACTGAGCAACTGTATCTGACAGTCTAGATTATGATGGAACTAGCTGAGTTCTGTACTGTTCTGAGTTGACTGTATCTGATAGTCCTAAATTCTGTAAAACTATCTGAGTTATATTACTGAGGCTGAATGACTGTATCTGCCAGTCTTGATTCTATAACTAAAACTATGGTATGTAGTCATCTAACCGATATGCCCCTGATATGCTATTACGGCTGAGTTGGGGTCTTATCTGTAACCCCAAATAGAAGGGTGTCAGTATCGCGCCACTGGTAAAGACAATCTGTGGGTGACCCTCATCTGACAGTATCCCTAAAAGAGAAAGGTGGGTCCCTCATCTGACAGTTATTATCCACCTCATCAACCCTCATCAGACATTGTAGATGTCTCAACGTATGTTGGCTACATAGTTCTGGAATGCAAGGATGACTTCTAAGAATCATACCCTCATCTGACAGTGTGTGTTCTCATCCTTGGGTTCACTAGGTACTAATTCCTACTCCCATCTGAATAGACACTGAACATAGATTACTAAACTGAACTGGACTAAATTAACTGAGTTCCATTGACTGACGGAATGGTACTGCGATTAATGAATTACTGAGCTTTACTGAGTGTTCCTGAGTCACATGACTAGCTGAATTCTACTAAACATGGCTTGACTGAGGATATCATGAAAATATGACACTGGCTCTAGGCACACAACTAAATTGTCAGGTACAAGTACCCCCAAGACTCGATAGAAGGAAACTGACAAAGCATGACTTTCTTGAATACATGACCAACATCACAATCCACAATACAATAAGTTGGAGATTTCATGAAGTACAAGTTCCAAAGCACCATAATGGCTACACATATATTCATAATTCATTGACTAAGGCATTTTATCAAACACTTGGTATGCATAAACTTGTACATGAATGGGGATTACATGTTATTATACTAATATGACACTTTTCCTTCACATAGGCATTTAATCAAGCACATGGGGAGAATGCTTTGGTTATAAAATCATTAACACATCTAATAATCATAGATAAATCAATCAACTTGTAAATTGAAGAGGGTTTATCATGATTATTATGCAAATCTTCATACACTAGGGTCAATTTTTGGAATATGCAATTTAAAACATGAATCAAAACCACACAACATCATGAACATGAATTTCAATTTATTTTAAATCATAAACATTCACAAATACCCAAATCTTGGATTTTGAAATGAGATTCTTGAGCTTCATGGGTGAAAGGGACCCATGAATCAACAGATGACATACCTGGGTTGAGATTTTCTTGAAGTTCTTGGACTTTAAGAAATTGGATTTCTTAGTTTCTTAAAGAAGATTTGGATCTTGTTCTTGGGGATTAATCTTAGAGAGAAAACCCTAATTGGATGTTGTAGATGGATAATAAATTTAGGAGCCTTGGTCTGATATTATTATGTATAAAAATGGGTGGTAAAAGACCAAAAAGCCCTTTTAAAAATGACTTAAAATAGCTGAACGAAGTATGCGATGGTGGTGTTCAACGTTCTGTCGCTGGGTCGACGGTTCGTCAGTCCTGAACATCACACCTGGGAAGAATAGGGGTTCACTGCCTCTCTTATAATGGCTTGGGCGGCGGTCCATCGCTAGCTCGATGGTTCATTGGCCTGGGCCATCTATCCTAGGCAGAAGCTGGTCTCACTGCCCCTGCTACGATGGTCCATTGCTAGCTCGACGGTCCATCGGCCTTCACCGTCGCACCTGGGTAGTTTTGATTGCCTTTTGTATTTCGGCTATAACTTTCTCATCCGATGTCGAATTTGGATGAAATGGGCATCAATGGAAAGCTTATTTAATTTCCTACTCAACAAATAGTAAAAATCTTTAAAATTCCACCTGTACAAAAATAGATTCATCTTTCAAAGTAAGTTTCTAACATTCTTAGGACAATTTCAAGCTACGTAGAAGTACAGGATTTTACAAATGCACAACAACAAAACCAATAGAAACCATAAGACTAGAAGGCTGATCTAAAATCTTGAAACTCTATAGTAGACTTAGAACTTGGCTATGTTGCTCCTTGGATAACCCAACAAATGAGAGATCATTAGGACTATCAGGGGAATGAGCAACAGAAGAAGTGCTCGACCCAAAATACTCTTGAATCTCAGCAGAAGCAACCACTCACTTACCCTTAAAATCAGGATCGGAAGGCTTGAAATCTGTAGGATACCCAAACAACTTATGACACTTTTCAATGACATATCCACTCCTTTTGCAATATTTGCAAAACAAGGAAGATTTATCTTGATCAAAGTTGATTTGAGGAGCGTAAGATTTATTGGGATAACCGCTTTGAGGTTTGGGTAAAATAGGATAAGAGTTGTGGGTCTTATTAGATGGCAAATATGGTCCAGGTTTGCGATTGTGAGACACTTGAAAAGAGGTAGATTCTGTGGAAAAATGAGCAAGAGATATTACTTGTCTCTGCCTTTCATCTTGTAGTAGGATGTTATATGAAGAATCAAGAGAGGGGAATGGTTAGGCTATAAGAAGGTTACTTCGCACTCCAATATATGCCTCATTCAGGCCATGAGGAACTGGTAAACCTTATTTTCCTCATCTTCTTTTTAAAGATTAGGCTTTGCAGCACATGTGCAAGTATTGATATGAGATGTAGAAATAAACCTAAGCTCATCCCATAATCTCTCATGTTTGTTAAAAAAGAGGCAATATCTAAAGATCCCTGACTAGTGGAAGCTAATTCACTCTTAATTTCGAACACCTTAGTGCCACTGACCAAACCATACCGCTTGTTCAGTTGACTCTAAATACTCTTAGCTGTGTTAGAGTATTGTATACTTTTTGCTATATCAGGAGACAAAGAACTGGTCAACTATGATATGACCATATTATTGCATTTATCCCAGACCCTAGCACGAGATGTTCCTTCAGCAGTTCTGGTATATGAACCATCAATAAAACCTATTTTGTTTCTAGTAGATAAGGTCACAATCATGTTTCTCTTCCATCCTCCAAAACCAGTCCCTTAAAGGGGATGCTAACTAGGGATATTCCAAGCACATCCAAGGATGAGAGATATAGGGGTCAAAATAATCAATGGGAACGGAGGTCAAAGCACCCGAAGAACTACTTGTGTTCACCATGAGAGTGAAAAAATAACAAAAAATACAGAGAACACTGTCGATTTCAACACAGCAAAGGAAAATGTCATAGAGATGAATCAGAACAAAAAATATTACCCTCCATTTTTACAGCTGAAAACGGCAATAGCCTTGGTATAAAAAAGAAATCCAATATGAAACAACCACGACAGAAAATTATACTTAGGAGATCAAACTCCGATGAATTAAAAAGTCATCGTCAATCTAGAAGAGTACCATGGAATACCAGAGGGTACCATCGAAAAGTGAAGAATCAACCAAAAGTCACGAATCGCTCTAATACCATGTCAATATACAACATTTATCACAAGATATATCAATAACCAAACTCTACCATGGAAGCTTTAGAGAGAGAAAAATGAATGTCTTAACTTAGAACTGAAAATAATATACGTGTCTATAAGGATCTAATTGATCCCTTATATTCAAGAGTGGGCCAAACAACTCGAAAAATATAAATTGGGCTATTGCTCTACTACTAGCCCAAAAGAATGAAATAAAGTATTTACAACACATATGTAACTAAGCTAAGAAACTAAGTAATGCCAACAAAAATTGCTCAAGAGAAATAAAGATTTATTCTCTCTATTCTTCTTGTTCTTACTTTAATATTTCATAACACGTTATCAACACAAGTCTCTAACCTAGATATTATATTCATGAGAAAAAAAATAATTAGATAATAATAGGCAGATTACAGAGCTAAGTCTTATTGCACTTTGACCACTGCAAAACATGTTAATCCAGGAACTATGAAAATTCATATAAAAAAGATTAGTTCTTTTATATTATTTTTCTTTTGTTATTAACTGTATAATAATATTGGATATTTAGTCTCATCATATTATGGCATAACACGTTTTGATATGGATAAGATATCGAGTTAGAGTCCTGATGCACCATGATGATAAAATATTGGGTTCAAGTCCCATGAATTTATGCCTACGACATCTTTATATGGATAAGACATTAAGTTTGGATCTCAATGCACTATATTGATGATGTAATGATGGCTAAGGCAAAATAATATAATTTTGGTGAAAATTCATGAGACATGTCCTATTGAATATGCTTCATTCTCTGGTCTGAATGTTATGCAGTGCATAATATGTCTGAAAGAAGACAAGTGATTGAATATACAAATATAAATGTAGAGGGACAATATGGTAATAATCATCCAAAAGTGATGATATTTTCTCACGCTTATTATGATTGTAAGATATGTTAGAGAAAAAAAAATTCTCTACAACCATATGTATATCTCGATTTGCTTCTGAAGTAGCAATATCTTAAAAGAGGTTATAAATTATCATAATTTAATGTACTTAAGGCATGATTATATTTCATTCATAAAAAGTACAAATTTTATACTTATAAATGCAAATCTATAATCGGGAGGGGGGGGAGAGGGGGTGAATGTGACTGTATTTAGTAAAGCTTATAAATTCAAACATGTTCTTGATTATAAAAATATTACAATCCACCTCAGAAGAGGTAGAATAATTGGAAGATTGAATATCTCCAAGTTAATGTGACACGAAACATAAATGTGAAAAGTTATCTGAGCATGATAAGATCAGATGTCATAATAAACTAAGAGTTTATTATATAAAATTCATGTCATAGTAAATACGAAATTTATTAAAAGGCACATGTCCTGGTAAACTGAAGTTTACTAGTATAAAAGTTTAAATGTTGACATAAATAATTGCGACACCCCAAAGATGTGCATATTGAGTATTAAACATATATCGAAGAATTATAAAATTCTTCATGAACTTTTAATGTTGCTTGTTCTCGTGATAAGTTGGTTGGACCAACTAATATTGAAATTGGATCCCTTAAAATTTGAAAAGTATAAAAGGTGAATAAGGACCCGTTCACATATCATGTGATATATGTTAAGATGCATCACTATAAGATGTTCACATTTGCATTTCTTGTCAACCTACCAGGGGCGAACCTATGTTGTATTTTCGGGTGCTCCGACACCCATTAAACTCGACATGAAATAGGTACAATTACATAGTAAATATATGAAAATAGTATAAAACATATAAAAGTACCCACTCAAACAAAAATTATAGTGGGTGCATTGATATTTAGGTTGATCTTAAGGTGCTCCACTGGAAAGAGTGTCTCAAGTTCGAACCTCATTGAGGTACTTTTTATTTTTAAAAATTTTTAAGCACCCACTATCCTTAAATCCCAGGTCCGCCACTGCAACCTACAGTTTGACATCCATAAAATTATTTGCTCAATAAAATTGAGTTAAGAGCATGATTTTTAGATTGTGTAATCAAGACAATTCGTCTTGATAATTTGGTTTGACATTAAATACCTCTGATAAATAGTTGAACTATTGCTTATGAGAACAAAGCTTCATGTGTTGGTCTAAAGTATGATATATTTCATACAATAGCACTTGTTTACATTAGATAAAAAATTATGATTAATTCTTCCCTCTCAATTGGTTCAAGGTGAAAAACCAATTATTCCATCTAGTAGTTTTGATATGTGGTATTTGATCAATGGATATACCATGATGCACAAAGATGGATTCTCTAAAATAAATTGAGATGTATGTCAATTTTCCTAACATGAGGGAGATATAATAAAAAACTAAGAAACATGTTGTGAATTATCATCAACATGATCCTCATTCAAAAGATAATTCAAGTTCAAATGTTAGGAGCATTTGCTGACTCAAAAATTGATGTTATATTTGGCTGTAAATGCTCCAATTAAATGTCCCTAAAGTACAAAGTCTACTACATGTATGAAGCATAGTAGATCAATCAATTATAAAAGCAATAATTTTTTAAAAGGATAAGGAACAAATGATCAAATAAGAAGGTAATATATTCTTAAAGAGCCTACGACATAAAACTTCATGAAACCTTATGAAAGGTTCAAGTACTTGAAAATAATGAAGTGATGAGATGTCAAAATATTATGTCACATTATGAACCAGTACAAAATGATATATCATTGGTAATATCTTTGATACAATGTTGGCGCAATATTGTAAAGATTTTGAGGATCTGAATTCTATGTTTACTTAAGCATGCTGACGTAGAAATATTTATTAAGTGACATGAAGGGATGCATCTTAGTAAGCGGGAAACATATTTGATTTACAGTCCATACACTTAAAGTTGTCACGCGTGAAATATTGAATATTGTCACTTGACAAAATTTATATGAAAACTTTTTTAAGGATTCAAAATGTTTGAAGCATATAAAATTTTTTGAAAAACGTCTTTATAATCCTTATATTTCATAAATTTATAACTGGAAAATCATTGAAACTCTTGGAGAGTTTTTGAAAGCAATAAATTATTTGTTTAGTGAGAACTATACCGAATTGAATTGGTTATGAAGTACCATATCTTAGTGCAATGGGTGTACTAATGTACCTTACAAATACTACAAGGCCTAATATAGTCTTTTCAATCAATTTTTTAGCAAGATATAGTTCTGCTCCTACTAGGAAACATTAAAATAAGATCAAACGCATGAGCTTATTTTATTCTAAAGATTGCAGTCTCAATCTTATTGTTTATGTTGATGCTGGATACTTATCTGACCCACATAAAGCTCGATCTTAAATAGTTTATGTGTTCATATATGCGGTTATTATTTTATCTTGGAGATCTACAAAGCAGTTTATCATAGCCACCTCATCGAACCATGTTGAGATAATAGCTATTCATGCAAGCCAAGAATGTATGTGATTGAGGTGAATGATACATCTCCTTTGAAAAAAATGTGATTTGAAATATGGCAAAGTATCCACAATTTTATTTGAAGGTAAAGCAACATTCATAGCACAATTTATGGGAGGATTCATAAAAGGAGATAGAATGAAACATATTTTGCCAAAACTTTTCTATGCACATGAGCTCCAAAAAAATGGTGATATTAACATGCAACAGATTCGTTCAAGTGACAATGTAGCTGATTTATTCACCAAGTCTGTTCCAACTATAACTTTCACGAAGATGGTGCACAAGATCGGATGCAAATGTTCAAGGATGTTCTCATTAGGGGGGTTAATATGCATTCACTAGAATATGTACTTATGCTACATAATCAAAGATATGAATTTAAAAATCGTAGCTATTACCTATTAATATCCACACAAATTTGAATTTTGTGACTATCTAAAAATTCATCAAATTTCTTAGCCACGAAAGCTAATTTGACAAAGCTAAATCTTATTTTTTGCTACAATTGCTAACATTCGTGCCAATAATTATCTAAATAGCTATAATTTTTCTGCTACAATAAAATGCGGTAGCTAATTATAAGATTTAGCCATGCGATAAAAGCATTTGTAACCATAGTAATTCTTTAGCCACAAGAAGTTATTTGAAATAAAATATTGTAGATAAATAAATAATTTTGCTTCAAGTTATAAAAACTATAGCAATAGTTCAATGAAATAATCATAGATTTTTTGCTATAGTAAAATTTTATAGCTAATTATTAATTTTTGTCATGAGTTAAAATTTATCATAGTAGTAAATAACCTTTTAGACAAAATAAATTATTTAAAGAAAAATTGAAGCTAAATAAATATTTTTTTCAAGTTATAAAGTTGTAACTTAATAGTTATAATTATTTTTCAGTGGCTAAATGATATAGTCATAAAATTATTTTTGTGATATGATATGGTAGTTAAGAATTATTTTGTATCATGGGTTGAAATTTGTTGTAACAATACTAACCTGTTAAAATTCTTCATTATTAGACAAAAAAAAAGAGTCAAATTTTTAAGATATATGCCTATTCATCACATCAGTACACAATCAATATTAACCACCGGAAAGCTTTAGTAGCGAACCTATTTAATTAGTTGGCTCTAATTAAAGTCGAGATTCATGATAACTTGTGTATGAGAATATTTTTTTTGAGATTCATGAGAAACTTTTCAAATTTAATAGCATAATCCATAAATAAAAGGCAAGATAATAACTTTGTAGATACTTTTTTTTTATTAAAGTAAAGTTAATAACTTTATAGAGACTTACCATCCAATAATTTTTATATATTAATAGTTGAGTATCATATGTGAATTTTCAACAAGTGTGTGTAAGATTTTCATCTTTGTTTTTTAATAATAGATCAATCCAAATTGATTTGACATTTTAAAGATTATGTTGATCATATAATAACAATCAACAGAAAGGAGAAAATAGTAAGATTAAGAGAAGTAGCAAACACTAAAAATAAAAGAAGTAGCCTGTCAACCTACGTCAACCAAGATTATAGAAAGAGCTCATAACATAATCAACTGACACATGTGATTGGATATCTATATAAAAATATCATAAAGAAACAAATCTTTTTCAAACTCGAAAGTCAAGCAACACTACATCAATCCAATGAAGCAATTCTCTTCTCAAACTGTATTGCACACCTAATACCTCTTAACCTCTGAAAAATAAAACATGGCAGGAACTGTGTAGAATCTTTCTCTCTCTCTCTCTCTCTCTCTCTCTATATATATATATATATATATATATATATATATATATATATATATATATATATATATATATATATATATATATATATAAGGCTAAGTATTATGTTGATGTGGCACATCTTAGATTCAAGAAAACTCATTTATCTCTTTTCTCCCTTTTTGAACTTTTTTCTTCATTTTTTCAATTATCAATCAATTTGTTTAATAATAAAAAAAATGGATCAATTACTACTCCTACATTTATTTATATCCTTTAATATAAAAGTTTAATGTTTTTAATTTTCATTACTCTCATGACCTTTGATGATCATAACTCCTTTCATATTCCATATTGTCGTCCTATAAATAGAAGCATTATAAGTCTTCTTCCCTCCATCAATAAAATTAAGAATATTTTATTCACTATATATTATTTTTAAAAATTCATTTGTGTACCTTCTAAAATGTCCTCCTTATTCTTTTCTTTTGAGTATGTTGTTGTTTCCTCCATCAATAAAATTAAGAATATTTCATTCACTATATATTCTTTTTAAAAATTCATTTGTGTATCTTTTAAAATGTCCTCCTTATTCTTTTATTTTGGGTATGTTGTTTCTTCTTCTTCTTCTTCTTCTTCTTCTTCTTCTTCTTCTTCTAATGTATTGTTCTTTTGACATTTTAATTGATTTGCTTTACACTATATTTGTTATTCTTATTATCTTATATTATTTGTAACTTCTAAGAAAGAACATGTATGATTTAAATCTATTTTCTTACAATTCTTATTTACAATATATTAATTTTTGTGATGTATTATTTTTTACAGGGATAAGAAGAAGATCAAATAGTGAACGAATGAAATGATGACTATGTGAAGATTTGAGGAGTAGGACATAAGAACCACTAGACATGAATGTCTTTTGTAGAATTATATATATAATAGTTTAAATTACTACACACAATTTGTTCACTTTGTTTGTAGTTATACAAAAAATACATATAAAGGAGAAACATAGATAAAATGATGTAGCACCTTTTTTGACATTTTTTCTTATTTCTTTCAATTAGTTCATTTTACAAAATCATGTTCTTAATTCATACATTCAATTACATAAATTCTAATCTTAAATGTTAGTAATGTCCGTAAGTATCAAGCCTTTCATATTCATAACCCTCAATTAGTTAATGTACAAGAAGACAAATTATCTTTTCTCTCTTTTTTTTTTTTTTTTTATCTTTCTCTATAATTTATGTGATTGACGAAGAAACGTAGAGAAGGTGATGTAGCACTTCTCTAGAACCTCCATTTTTATTTATCCCCTTTTCATTTTTTGACAATTTCTTCTTCATTTATCTATTTATTTTATTTTTCATAATTCAAAAATTATTTATTCAATTCATCAATTTTTCACCTCCCACTATAATTACCTTCTTTATTAGAGATTTTAATATGTATTCATGTATTCTACCATCTTCAATCTTTAATCTTAATTAATTTTATTAATGTGTAGTAATAGTGTGCTAAAAAATGGGAGATAAAAAGGCAAACTAATCTATATATATCTCACACTAATACAATTTGGAATTCATTCAATTAGACAAACTAATCTATATATATCTCACACTAATACAATTTGGAATTCATTCAATTCTTCTCTCTCTCTCTCTCTCTCTCTCTCTCTCTCTCTCTCTCTCGACTTTTGACATTCATTTTATCTTAATTTTATTAGACAAAAAAGTTACTTAACTACAATTTAATTAATCTGTTTTTAACTTTTACTATAATGATTTATCGATTAATAGTATTTTCATATATATAATATTACACTCTTTCAACAAAATTCGCTTTCATTATGTATTCCTGCCTCCCTCTTCTTTCCATGTATCTTTGATTCTTTGTTATCAATTTAAAATTTTAATATATATTTGAAAGTTTCAAATCGTAACAATACAAGAACACAATCTCAAAAGAAGTTTGTAGTGAAGACAAATTATGGCGATAGGTTTTAAATATTTGATGACTTTTGGTTGGTATTTAGACTTAAAAAAATTACTCTAAGTTACCATGTAGAACTTCAAAAAGCAAGTTCATGGTGAAATTTAATTTCATGAATGATTGTCTTTACTAATAAAGAATCGTGGCTTGCAAATTGGACAAATTTTTATAACTTATTTGAATTTTGATTTTGTTATCTTATAACTTCATGAAAATAGTTTTTTTGGTTGTGTGCAAAAGATTAGAACTAACATTCCTCTATTTTAATTTTCATCGTTAAAAAAATGATATCATAAATTTGACAAGTTATTTTATAATCGTGTGAAGTGCGATTAAATTTACTAGTTTATAAAATAAAACAAAGCACATGTTCAACTATCACACGGAAATTTAATCTTATCAAAGAAACCACCCTGAAAAGACCAATAGAGTATTAACAATAAGTAAATAAGACGTCAAAATAATTATGATAATAAATCTTCTTCATTAGTATCTCGTTCTAATTCATTGCCTTCAATGATATCATCAGCTAAAGTAACTACATTGCTAATAACGTCAAGATCATCTCTTCTCCAATTTATGAAGTCTTCATCATCTACAAATGTATGCATAAAATCATCACAAACATCTTGTTGAAAAGTCTCTTCACTAATAGCACCTCCAGTAAAATAAGTAGAATGACCATTCAAAACAATTGACCAATTGGCATAAAGATTATTCTTAACATAAAAAACTTATCCTGCCTGAGTAGAAAGCACAAATAGTTCATTTATTGTTATATTTCTCTTATTGTTATTACTAACACAATCATATTTGTCTATTTTCACTCTTTTTATTATGTGATCAACATTCCACCAATCACATTTAAACAAAATAATACGTTTAGCATTGAAATATTAAAGTTTAACTATTTTAGTTAGAACACCATAGTAATTGATATTTTGACCATTTACTACTGCTCTTACTAGAACACTACTATTTTGCCTCTTCCTCTTTTTCTTGAGTTATTTAGTATGAAATCTAAAACTATTTATTTCAAATTCCTTGAATCTTTGGACCCCATTAAAAAGACCTCTAGCCAAAGAATACAATTCACTGTTGTTGGGTTCAAGATGTATGTGAATGGAAAATAGAGGAAAAATGGTGGAGAGAAGAGAGACACCAATTTAAAAAGTGTACTCCCAAATTGGAAAGTTCACTCATTTCTCCCACATTGGTGGGAGAAGGGAACTATGGAGTGTTTTTAATAGAAAGCACTTACTCCACATGGTAAGTGAGGCAAGAAACAAGAGATGCTTCGTGCCGTCGTCGTCGTCACTCGATCGACTTTGGATTTGGATTTGGATTTGGATTTGGCAAATGATAGATCGATGAGATCTAATTTGTTAGAAAAAATTTATTTGGAACTTGTTTACAAGTAATAATGTCACTCGCTCGGCTTGAATTCGGATTCGAAATTGGATTTGGCAAATAATCGATCGATGAGGTCTAATTTTTTAGACAAAATTTATTTGGAACTTGTTTACAAGTGATAATTTAATCCAAAATTCTAAAATTTGAACAATATAAATTTTCTTGAAAATGCGAGGGCATTTCAGGCGCGATTCCAATGCATATGCAACGCACATCATGAAGGAATGTGACCCTTCAAGAAAAGGCACACTGTTTCGACATGCGACCGATATACGCACGTAAATCAAGAACTACGAATGCAGATGCTCAGTGGAATGTGCAAAACATCATCTGCGGGCGCATTCCAGGCGCAGTCTAATCGCAGGTACTGACTGTTGTAGAAAAGGTGCCTTTCTGCTGAACCAATGCATCCTTTCTGAAAGGATACACTTAAGGCTATAAATACCTAATATTTTCCTCAGGTATTGAATCAATTTTGATAGAAAAAAAACTTCTATACTTAACAAAAACTCTGTGTGATCATTAAGCTATTGAGTGAGTTCGTAGAATTCGACAATTTGAGATACCACTATTGTTCGGATTGTAGGACATTTTATCCTGGGAGGAAGATTCCATAACCTCGGGTACAGTGAGAGAAATTATTCCTTAAGGACACTCCATGAATTCGAGGGACTTGACCATAAATTTTGTTTTATCTATTTTCTAAAATCTAACACACTTCTTGGATAGATTATTAGTAATCTTGTGTTGAAGGTGTTAAAGAACTTCAAAGGTGTTCTTGTTTATACATGAACTAGTGTTGAAATTGGTGTTACATTTATAGAGATTCTTGTGCCTGAAACTATATGAAATAACAATCTTAAGGAATAAATTTATAGAATCTATATTGTTTGTTTTGGAGATTAAAGCTTTAAGCTTTCTACTCCGTTTGAACTTAACTAGTGGTTTGAAGACATAAAATCTTCATCACAAGTTAAAGGTCACTCGGTTGGTGATTGGAAGTCATAAAAACTTCATCGTTAACTACAAACAAGAAGAGTTTAAAGTTGTTTAACTTGAAAGTAGTATTCTGAAAATATTGAATTTATTGTCTTGTAGTGAGAGGAAAAATGACTAACAAAAGTCAAATACAAGATGCGACTACGACAGTGGGGGAAACTACTATTGCCTCAACAAGTCGAGCAAATGCTTCGTAACCTATGGCACCTGCGGAGAAGCCCAAAAATTTGCGGACATTGACTATAGGCGATGGCAGCAAAAGATATTATTTTACCTCACCACTATATTCCTTCAAAAGTTAACTAGTAAGGATGCTTTTGAGGTGCCCGAGGGAACCTCGGACTAAGAGCATTTCAAAATTGTAGAGGCTTGGAAGCACTCAGACTTTCTTTGCAGGAATTATATCTTGAGTGGTCTCTAAGACGACCTCTATAATATTTACAGTGGAACTAAGTCATCGAAGGAATTGTGGGGGGACACTAGAATGAAAATACAAGACAGAGGATACGGGAATTATGAAATTCTTTGTTGCAAAGTTCCTGGACTTTAAAATGATAGATAGCAAATTGATTGTCTCTCAAGTGTAGGAATTACAAGTAATCATCCACGATCTCCTAGCAGAAGGTATATCTTTAAAAAATACCTTAGTTGAACAAATTGAAAATGTTCTTAGTACTCACATAAACTATTTTGTAGGTTTGATTGTGAATGATGCATTTCAAGTAGCAGCGATCATTGAGAAGATATCACCTATGTGGAAAGACTTCAAAAACTGCTTGAAGCACAAATGCGAGGAGATTACTATCGAAGATCTTATTGTCCGACTGCGTATTGAAGAGGATAATAAGTCTACTGAGAGAAGGTCAAAAGGCAATTCTATAATTAATGGATCACATATTGTAGAAGATGACCAACATAATTCTAAGAAAAGGAAGAAAGTTAAACAAGGAAGCAATTAACCCAAGAAGAAATTCAAGAAAAAGTGCTTCAACTGTGGCAAGATTGACCATAAGTTCACGGATTGTCGTGCCCCTAAGAAAGGCAAGAAAAAAGACCAAGCAAATATGATTGGGTCCAATAAATAATGTGATAATCTGTGTGCTATGCTTTCAGAATGCAACTTGGTGGGGAATCCTCGCAAATAGTGGATGGATTCTGGTGCCACCCATCATTTTGAGCCAACAAAGAGTTGTTTTCGTCATTCTCTTTGGCTCAAGTAGAAGAAATGATCTACATATCTAACACCGCTACTGCTAAGGTAGAATAAACAAGAAAAGTGTGCTTGAAAATGACCTCAGGAAAGGTCTTAACACTTAACAATGTCTTGTATGTTTCGGAGTTACGTAGGAACTTGATTTCTGTTTCACTTCTAGACAAGAACGAATTCAAATGTGTAACCATTTTTGGAAAAAATTATAATTAGCGAAGGAGAAATGTATGTAGGAAAAGGCTATCTCACCGAGGGCCTTTATAAGATGAATGTAATGAATGTTGAAATCAATAAAAATTCAAATTCTTCTTACTTGCTTGAGTCTTATGATTTATGGAATGAACGTTTAGGCCATGTTAATTACAAAATATTATGAAAACTGATTAAATTAGAAGTGTTGCCAAACTTTGAGTGCAATAAATCAAAGTGTCAAACGTGTGTGGAATCAAAGTATGCAAAGCATCCTTATAAGTCCATTGAAAAGAATTCTAATCCCTTAGAATTAGTGCACACTGACATTTGTGATATAAAGTCAACACCATCACGTGGTGGGAAAAAGTATTTCATAATTTTTATTGACTATTGCACTAGATATTGTTATGTCTACTTGCTTAATAGTAAGGTGAAGCAATAGATGCGTTTAGGCAATATAAAACTGAAGTTGAAAATCAGTTAGAGAAAAGAATCAAAATCATAAGAAGTGATAGGGGAAGAAAATATAAATCTCCCTTCGCTGAAATATGTGTAGAGAATGAAATTGTCCATCAAACTACAGTCCCGTATTAACCTCAATCTAATGGAATTGTGGAAAGAAAAAACCGAAATTTGAAGGAAATGATGAATGCATTACTTATAAGTTCTGATTTACCGCAAAATTTATGGGGAGAGGCTATCCTTACAGCCAATCATATATTCAATAGAGTTCCTCATAGTAAGACACAATCAATTCCTTATGAAAAATGGAAAGGAAGGAAACCCAACTTGAAATATTTCAAAGTATGGGGGTGTCTAGCAAAGGTCCAAATTCCTATGCCTAAAAGGGTTAAGATAGGACCTAAGACTGTGGACTACATGTTCATAGGATATGCTAAAAGCAGTAAAGCATGTTGGTTTTTGGTTCATAAATCTAAACATCCAGATATAAATGAAAATATGGTAATTAAATCAGATAATGCTGAATTCTTTAAAAATATTTACCCGTATAAAATTAGACATGAACAGTCTAGTGGAGAATTTAAATGACCTCAAGATAAATCAAGTGAGAATGTACATAATGAAGAGAATCCAAGATGTAGTACACGTCAAAGAATGTCTACTTCGTTGGGATCAGATTTTGTAACATTTCTCTTAGAAAATGAGCCTCAAACATTTAAAGAAGTGATGTCATTATTAGACTCATCTTTTTGGAAAGAAGTAGTAAAAAATGAGATTGATTCAATCCTAAGCAACCATACGTAGGAATTAGTTGATCTTCCCCCAGGAAATAAACCTTTAGGTTCTAAATGGATCTTCAAAAGAAAAATAAAGGCGAATGGTACTATTGACAAATACAAGGCAAGACTTGTAGTAAAAGGCTTCAAACAAAAAGAAGGCCTTGATTACTTTGATACATACTGGCCAGTAACATGGATAACATTGATTCGAATGTTAATTTCCTTGGAGAAGGTATATGATCTTAAAATCCATTATAGATGTGAAAACCACATTCCTAAATGGAGAATGAAGGAAGAAATTTACATGGAACAACCTGAGGGTTTTATGGTTCCAAGAAAGGAGAATAAGGTGGGTAAACTTATTAAGTCATCGTATAGACTAAAGCAACCACCAAAGCAATGGCATGCAAAGTTTGACCAAACCATATTGGCAAACGGGTTTAAGATAAATGAATGTGATAAATGTGTTTATATTAAAGACACTCCGAATCACCAAGTCATTATTTGTTTATATGTGGATGGTATGTTGATCATCAGTAGAGACATTTCTGACATAAATGCAACAAAACAAATGCTCGAGAGTAAGTTCTATATAAAAGACCTTGGAGTTGCAGATGTGATCTTAGGAATAAGAATCCATAGAAATCCACAAGGGTTGGCATTGTCACAGTCTCATTATATCAAAAATGTACTTACAAAATTCAAGTATATGGAATTCGGTATTGCCAAGACTCCATTGGATGTGAGCTTTGCACTTCAAAAGAATGAAGGTGAAAGTTACTCACAATTGGAGTATGCAAGAGTATTGGGATATTTAATGTATATGATGAACTGTACACGACCAGACATAGCATGCGCTATTAGTAAATTGAGTCGGTACATGAGTAATCCGAACAAAACTCATTGGATGCCAATGAAAAGAGTTTTGGGGTATGTTAAATATACTCAAGACTATGCCTTGCATTATAATAAATATCCCGCGGTACTTGAAGGATATAGTGATGCGAATTGGATCACCGGATCGAACGAAGTAAAATCTATAAGTGGATATGTATTTACTATCGGTGGAGGAGCAGTCTCTTGGAAATTGTCCAAATAGACATGTATTGGTCTTTCTACAATGGAATCTGAATTTATCACATTAGATAAAGCCGGTGAAGAAGCATAATGGCTCTGGAATTTCTTGAAAGATATTCCTTATTGGCCCAAACCAGTGGCACCAGTATGTATACACTGTGATAGCCAAGCTACAATAGGTAGGGCAGGGAGCATGATGTATAACGGTAAATATCGTCACATAAGACAGAGACATAATACTGTTAGAGAACTTTTCTCTATTAGAATTATCACTGTTGACTATGTAAAGTCAAAGGATAATTCATCGAATACACTTACAAAAGGCCTATCTAGAGAAGGAGTAGAAAGGACATCCAAGGGAATGGGTTTAAGGCCTAGGACAAGTCAGCATGACAATAACTTTACCTAGCAGACTGGAGATCCCAAGAGCTAGGTTCAAAGATATAAAACAAAGTTGTGTCTGATAGGTTCAACATTGTTAATTACCCAACCCATTCTCATGATGTAGACAATGTATAGTAAACAAAGATAAGACTTAAAGTGAAAAGTCTTTTAATGATTACCTAAATTTGGCAGATTTGATCAAATAGTTTAATCTATAGGATTGAACGTTTAGAAATCACCTATGTTGGGCGAAGTGGAAGCCGCTTCAAAGAGAATTTTATTAAAATCCTATTCTCTAAGCTCTCATAAAATCAGGACGTGTTCATGGCTGAAAAGAATAAAACCGTGAGAATCATAAACAGTAAAAGTTTGGTTGTGTGATATATGTTTTCTAGGTGTACATTAAAGCTCTATGGTTCAAAGATATCAAATCTACCAATTGACCGAGTGCAACCGATGCATATCCATTATGGAAAGTTCAAAGGAAAACCTACTTATCTAGATGCAATTAGTCTTTGTTAAATGATCATATGCTTGTCCGTAAAATTTTCAAAAGATATCCATTCTCCATTAATGTGGGGAATTGTTGGGTTCAAGATATATGTGAATGGAAAATGGAGGAAAAATAGTGGAGAGAAGGGAGACACCAATTTGGAAAGTGTACTCCCAAATTGGAAAGTTCACTCATTTCTCCAACATTGGTGGGAGAAGGGAACTATGGAATATTTTTAATAGAAAGCACTTAATCCATATGGTAAGTGAGGCAAGAAACAAGAGATGCCTCACGCCATCGTCGTCGTCGCTCGCTCGGCTTCAGATTTGGATTTGGAAAATGATCGATCGATGAGATCTAATTTTTTAGATAATTTATTTGGAACCTGTTTACAAGTGATAATTTAATCAAAAATTCCAAAATCTGAACAGTATAAATTTTCTCCAAAATGCAGGCGCATTTCAGATGCGATTCCAACGCATACGCAATGCACATCACGAAGGAATGCGACCCTTCGAGAAAAGGCAAACTGTTTTGACATGCGACCGATCTGCGCGCGCAGATCAAGAACTGCGGACGCAGTTCAAATGCAGATGCTCACTAGAATATGCAGAATGTCGTCTGCGGGCGTATTCCATGCGCAGTTCCAGCGCAGTCCAAACGCAGGTACGTGATTGTTGCAGAAAAGGTGCCTTTCTGCTGAACCAATGCATCCTTTCTGAAAGAACACTTAAGGCTATAAATACCTGATATTTTCCTCCGATATCGAATCAATTTTGACAGCAAAAAAACTTCTATACTTAACAAAAACTTTGTGTGATCATTAAGCTGTTGTAGACATGTGATTTTGACCCTCTCCGAGTTTAATATATATATTTTTTGATATTAAATATTTATATTTGGTCCGATATTATTTTAATTCTTATTTTATTTTAAGTTTTTAGTTAAAAATTAAATAATCAAATAAATTTAATTTTGATATATTTTGTTTATATTTTATTCTAATTTTAAAAATAATATAAAAAATTAAAAATATATTTTCTAAAATTTTAATAAACAAATTAGTAGTATTAATATTATTTTATTTATTTTTACTATTTATAAATTTTATTGTATTTTTTTTAAACATAATTTAATTAGTTATTATTATATTTATTATTACTATTATTATTATTATTTTATTATTATTGTATTCTATTTAAAAAGAAAGAAAAAAATTAATTATTATTATATTTCAAAAATTAAAATATGCCCTCCCCCTTATCTATTGATAAACTACTCCCCCCTAGAAAAAGAAGTTGTTCCCCCCAAAATCCTCCTATTTAAGGACTCCCTCAGATTTTTCAACGTATTTTTACACACTACAACATCAGATATCAAATAATCAGACAGAGCAAAAATCAGAGAAAAAAAAAACCTACGTACTATTCTATTCCTATAGATGCTGAATCAGACAATAGCTCTCGGGAAAACCAAGAACAAAAACATCAAAAGGAAAAGTGAGAGAAAAAAGCAAAAATACAGAAAAATAAAAGGAGAGAATCAAGTTCGATCTCCGTTTGAATTTTCGGTGACAATTTCTGACTTCATCACAAGTTTTATTCAATCATGTATCATTCATTTTGTACATTTAGTTATGAACTATGAATGAAAATGTTCATTATTTCGCATGTGTAGTTGATTGATAGTGTGAATTCTCTATGTTATATTATTCTATTTTGGAATAATTATATGTGTGTTGGATATTTTTTACGGTATGAGATATTGCTATGTTTAAAAATATGAACAAAGGGAAAGCAAAAAAAAAAAAACAGCAAAAAAATAAAAATAGTAGGGAGACTAGTATTTGAGTTGAAATTGACTTGCAAGGGATAAAATTTAATTCTCATGCACCTTTATTTAAAATATGAAATCTTTACTTTATTTGTTAATTAATTATAATATTTGTGTCAGATAAAACTTTGCATGCCAGTAAAGTTGGAATTTTGACTAGTATTTCTAAGTTAAAAATGTTTGTTTATTTAATTATTTTATGGATCCTGAAATTTCTTATTTAATATAATTTTTGTTCGTCTTTGATTTCAATTGTTTAAACAAATTTTTGGTTGATTTTAGTTAATTGATTTTTTATTTTTAATTATTTATTTAGAAAATAAAATTAGGGAATCAATATTAGTATAATATGGTAGCTTCGTATATATATATTTTTATTTATTTTATTTTGTTATTATTTTTTTATTATTTTATTTTATTTTATTATTAATTTTATTTTATTGTTACTAATAAAGTGCAATAATTATTTGTTAAACTAATTGATCGCTTTAAACAAATATTGTTAATATTAATAGCATTTCAAATAGAAAAAATCGTTATGATTTTCGGATAGACTAATCAATGTCTTTAGCGTTAGGTAAATTTTAGGCACATTTAAAATATTCGTTTCAATAAAGAATGCAGCGTACGCATCTTTCTGAGATATTTAAAATTTAAGAATGCAATAATGCACCTTAGCAAATATTTTTTTTATATAATTAACTTTTATCGATTTGTTTAATATAAGAGATATGGATAGATATTTTTGGTATAATAAAATGAGCGAATTTAGGCCTTAACACAATTTATCAAAATAATTTAAGTCAGGATAAGTCATTGAAAGCAACCGTGCTAGAACCATGGGATTCGAGGGGTGCCTCACACCTTCCCCTCGGTAAACAGAATTCCTTACTCGGTCTTCTGTTTTCGCAGACCAAAATAAAGAGTTATTTTCTTTTGATTAGAGATTCAATAAGGTGACTTGGAATACCATAACTCAATTTCAAGTGGCGACTCTGTTAATAAACTAATTCCTATTCAAAACTATCACTTTAATTGGAAAAACCCTTCGACTTGAACCCTCGAGCGAAAAAGGGGTGTGACATCTCCGCCAGAGATATCACACCCCTTTTCCTCCCGAAGGGTCGAGTCAAAGGATTTTTCCAATTAAAGTGACAGTATTGAATAGGGATTGATTATTTATCATTTTCAGAGTCGCCACTTGGAATTGAGTTATGGTGTTCCAAGTCACTTTATTGAATCCCTAATCAAAAGGAAATGACCTTTATTAGTCTGCGAAAACAGAAGACTGGGTAAGAAATTCTGTTGACTGAGGGGAAGGTGTGAGGCACCCCTCGAGTCCCGTGGTTCTAGCACGATCACGTTTATTGACTTATCTTATCTTAAACTATTTTGAATAAATTATGTTAAGGCCTAGGTTCGCTCCTTTTTTTTAATATACTAAAACTATTTAATACTCTCGTGTTAACTCAGTAAAAAAAAAACAGCAAAAGAAAAACAGTAGCGAGACTAGTATTTGAGTTGAAATTGACTTGCAGAGGATAAAATTTAATTCTCATGCACCTTTATTTAAAATGTGAAATCTTTACTTTATTTGTTAATTAGTTATAATATTTGTGTCAGATAAAACTTTGCTTGCCAGTAAAGTTGAAATTTTGACTAGTATTTCTTAGTTAAAAATGTTTGTTTATTTAATTATTTTATAGATCCTGAAATTTCTTATTTAATATGATTTTTGTTCGTCTTTGATTTCAATTGTTTAAACGAATTTTTGGTTGATTTTAATTAATTGATTTTTTATTTTTAATTATTTATTTAGAAAATAAAATTAGGGAATCAAGATTAATATAATATGGTAGCTTCGTATATATATTTTTATTTATTTTATTTGGTTATTAATTTTTTAATTATTTTATTTTATTATTAATTTTATTTTATTGTTACTAATAAAGTGAAATAATTATTTGTTAAACTAATTGATCGCTTTAAATAAATTTTGTTAATATTAATAGCATTTCAAATAGAAAAAATCGTTAGGAGTTTCGGATAGACTAATCAATGTCTTTAACATTAGGTAAATTTTAGGAACATTTAAAATATTCGTTTCAATAAATAATGCGGCATACACATCTTTCTAAGACATTTAAAATTCAAGAATGCAATAATGCACCTTGAAAAATATTTTTTTATATAATTAACTTTTATCGATTTATTTAATATAAGAGATGTGGATAGATATTTTCGGTATAATAAAATGAGCAAATTTAGGCTTTAACACAATTTATCAAAATAATTTAAGTTAGGATAAGTCATTGAAAGCGACCGTGCTAGAACCACGGGATTCGAGGGGTGCCTCACACCTTTCCCTCAGTCAACAGAATTTCTTACCCGGTCTTCTATTTTTGCAGACCAAAATAAAAAGTCATTTTCTTTTGATTAGGGATTCAATAAGGTGACTTGGAACACCATAACTCAATTCCAAGTGTCGACTCTGTTAATAAACTAATCACTATTCAAAACTTTCACTTTAATTGGAAAAATCCTTCGACTCGAACCCTCGAGCGAAAAAGGGGTGTCATATCTCTGGCGACTCTGCTGGGGAATAATAAGAATTTGAGCTTTTTATATTGACTTATACTTGCTTTAATTATTGTTGATATTGTGTTTGTTGGCCCTATGTGCTACTTGTCATTTATTTACCGCTTTGATATTGATTGAACTGTATTATATACTTTCTTCTCTTGCACCCCTCTCTAAATCTCTGAAATAAGATAGAAGGAATGCAGTGCATGGATCCTAGTTTCGTTTTTGAGATAGCCGGTGTGTCAAGGCCTCTGGTGAAGGATTATAGTCCCACATGTTAGGAAGGGTTCGGATCACCAACGAAGGCGGTGTTGCCCTGCTACCAACCAAGTTGTCCCTCCCCGGCTCGATTGTCCGCTCGGGTAAGCCAGTCTAGACACCTATCCCTATTAGGCTTAAACTTAGAAGAACTGAAAATTTAGAATCTAGTTATCCCTATTAGGTGCCGCTTTATTTGCATCATATGCATTTTACTTAGCGGGACTCGGCACAGGGGCCGGGTCTGTCTAGGATAGGTGTCCTACTTTATAAATACCAACATGTGCATCCTACGTGCTCTTTGACATTTTCTTGGAAGGCTGTTTGTTTGTTGACCGGCTTTAGACAACTTTAAAATGCAAGAGATTATATTATCCTCAAATTTAGTGAATCATTTTTCAAAAAAAAAAAAAATTATTTTTAAAAAGAAAGGAAAAATTTTAGTAACATAATTTTACGATCTTAACGAACTACGAGGGTCTGATTCTCACATCTTAGTGGGACACGTAGGAAGTACTTCTCAAGATACGACCCTATCTTTTGAACAATTATTCACAGATTTATTAGGGAATATTTTGGAAATATGATTATTTTCATAATTATTTTGCTAATCCTCAAGTCCAATTTTTATATATCTTAATAGCCCTGAATCTTTAGGGATCATGAGGCTAAGTTTTTACAAAATCAAAAATATATATAAATCTTAATAGCCCTGAACCTTTAGGGGTCTTGAAGTTGAGTTTTGTACGACATATATTTCAAGAACTACGCACACCTGATTCTCATCTTAATGAGATACGCAGGCAGTCCTTCATGGATTCGGTGGTCTTAAAAAAATTTGAACCTTAACACATTAGTTTTCTCCAAAACTAAAATAGTATTAAGGTGATTGGTTTGTGGCTAAGTTGGCTTCTCATCCATACAAAACCAGGTCCAAAGAATAGGCAAGATAACCTACAGAAAATGGTATAAGGTCTGAGATGAGGTGGTGTAGACTGTTAGAAATGAGGAATAAGAAGAATTGGCTATGAAGGTGAAAAATTTGCAGCAAAATGTAAGAGACATGCAGGTACTTGGAGAGAGAAAGAGAGTTTCTTATGAGAATTTATACATGTTTCTTGATGTTCACTTGCCTCTAGAGTCCAAAACACCAAAGTTGGACATGTAAGAGGGTCATGGTGGTCCTTTGACTTATCTAAAAAGGTTTTGAAATCAATTAAGAGAAGTAGGGGGGAAGAGAAACTGTTGGCGACTTACTTTGGAGAGAGTTTGAAGTGATAAATTCAAAATGATTGAGTTCCAAAAGAAAAAAAATACTATGTAGCAATGATTATGGAGACTCCATTAAGGCCGATGTGCAATTCAATGGCTAAAATATTAAGTTCGGCAATTTAGAAGCCAATCTGCTCCCACGAGGAAGGATTTTTGGTAGGTTTTTTTTATTTGTGTTCTTTCTACTACCTGAATTATTTTAGGGTAGGAATTTGGGATATATCTTATCTTATTTTATTATAATTTTCATTCAAATCCTTCTATCTTTTGGTCAACAAATATGTGTCCTTTTTATTTTTATTTTATTTTTTATTATATATTATTTTATTGTCTTTCTTTTCTTTAGAGAGCTTTTTCTATGGTGATTCTTGTGATGTGATATGCATGTTGAATTCGACGACTGATCTGTAAATTCAATCTAATCCTGAAATATTTGACCAAGAAGATAGAGTTGAAAGAAAGAAACATATAAGGAAATAAGTAAAGAGTTCAGGTATTTGGGGAGATAGTTACAACCTCACTTGAATGTATTGAGGCAATCACTTTGTGAATCAGGAAATAACTTGATCATCGATTAGAAGATTCAATTCGTGAATTTTTAATGGGGTCGATATGAGGATTTATAGTATCCACTATAAGGAAAAGCAAAAGGAAGTTAGCTCCAAAAGGGCATGAGTCACCCATCGAGAAAAAGTACAATATAAGTGGACATGTATGTTTCACAAGATTAAAAGAAGTGATGCACGTGCATGAGCTTAGTCACGATCAATGTTGAAAAAGATGCTATGATCTTTCTATTCTACTCTCAGATTACATGTTATGTACTTGTGTTTATAAGGATTGATATGACAAAGACATTTTATTCTGCTACCCAAATGTTGTGTCATCCTTTGTTACCTTTTTTGAGCTTTTATTTTACTTTCTTTTGTGCCCTCTTTTGGAATCAAAATAGAGTATAAAAAAAAGTCAAAGGAAAAAGAAAGAAGAAAAGAAAAGTGTCAAGAAAGAGAAATAGAGTCAAAAAAAAATTCTCGAAATGAGAAAGTTAAAAAAAAAGAGCCAAAGTTTGATTCAAAAAAAAAAACGAGCAAAAAGAAAAAGAACAAAATGCCTGAACTACGTTTGAACTGATTCTTTCTATGACAAGATACGTAGGCAGCCCTACTCCGGGGTTCGGTCCAACCAAAAGAAAATTTAAATTACCCAGAATGAAAGAAAACTAGGGAAAAAGTTTATTTTCTTAAAGGAATCGATTCCAAAAGTTGAATGTTTTACCCAATGTTGTATAAACTTTGAGCCTTATGCTGACCTTTCTTTCTAACCCTATCCAAAAGCCAAGTTAGAACCAAAGAAAGAACTTCAGATCAATATTTGAGAATGTCAAAGCTAAGCATGTTATGAGTGCATGATATTTCATATTTTGGCTGTTTATTTAAAAAAAAGAATGAAAAAGAGAGAGTCTCATTGGTGAAAATCCTGTTGGGAACCATAAGACGAATGTAAGCTGAGAAAGAAGTGAAAATGAGATAGGCTCATTGGCAAAAACCCATTGAGGTGCCACTAGCCGAAGGAGAGTTATTATCCAAAAGGAACAAGTTCAAGATTGGCTAAATTTCAAGCTCAATAAATGGACAAAAATTGTAATGATTGGTGTGGATAGATATGATTGTTTGATTCAAAATGCGTGTCATAATCACCAGAATCGATTTCCACGTTTAGATAAGTTTTTCTTTTTGTTCTGAAAAAGAGATGATTATTGTCTTTTTCTTTTTGTTTTATTCTAATTTTTGATTATTGTGTCCTTATCATCAAAAGAAAATTTTGTTGTCTTGTATGTGTTTTTGAGTCAAATTCACGTCAGGTCTAGTGAGAAAAGACTCCAAACTTGCTATCAACTTATTCAATGGTTAAAAACAAGACAAAGGGTCGACGTACAAGGACAACATTTCAAAGTATAATAAAGTATTCAAAATGATTGTGATTTGACAATTTTTGACTCGTTGAAAGATAAAGGGTTTATGGAATGTTAAATTCTGAGATATTATACAAGAGAAATGTGTCTTGAGTTGAGAGTCTCAATAATCAGAATTTTGGGTCAGAAGTGTGACATATCTAGCGACTCCACTGGGGACTAATAAAAATTTGAGCTTTTTATATTGACTTATACTTGCTTTAATTATTGTTGATATTGTGTTTGTTGGCCTTATGTGCTAGTTTTCGCTTATTTACCGCTTTGATATTTATTGAACTGTATTACATACTGTCTTCTTTTGCGCAACCCTCTGAGTCTCTGAAATAGGATAGAAGGAATGCAACACATGCATCCTACTTTTTTTTTTGAGATAGCCAGAGTGTCAAGGCACCTGGTGAAGGATATAGTCACACATGTTAGGCGGGGTTCGGATCGACAACAAAGGTGGTGTTTCCCTGCTACTGACCAAGTTATCCCTCCCCAGCTCGAATGTCCGCTCGGGTAAGCCAGTCTAGACACCTATCCCTATTAGGTTTAAACTTAGAAGAACTGAAAACTTAGAATCTAGTTATCCCTATTAGGTGCCGCTTTATTTTCATCATATGTATTTGACTTAGCGGGACTCGACACAGGGCCTGGGTCTGTCTAGGACAGGTAACCTACTTTATAAAGACCAACATGTGCATCCTATGTTCTCTTTGACATTTGTTTGGAAGGCTATTTGTGTGTTGACCGGCTTTTAGGCAACATTAAAGTGCAAGAGATTAAATTATCGTCACATTTAGTGAATCATTTTTGAAAGAAAAATTTATTTTTAAAAGAGAAAATTTTTAGTATATAGTTTTATGGTTTTCATGAACTACGAGGGTCTGATTCTCACATCTTAGTGAGATACGTAGGAAGTCCTTCTCAGGATACGACCCTATCTTTTGAAAATTATTCATTGACTTATTGGGGAATATTTTGAAAATATGATTACTTTCATAATTATTTTTCTAATTTTGTTTAATTTTTATATATCTTAATCTATAGCCCTGAATCTTTAGGGATCATGAGGCTAGGTTTTAAAAAATAAAATATATATAAATCTTAATAGCCTAAACCTTTAGGGGTCGTGAGCTGAATTTTTTTATAAAGTAATAAAATATGTAAACGTATATCTTAACAATCCTGAACCTTTAGGGGTCGTGAGCTGAAATTTTTATACAACTTCATACATAAAATAATCATTCTTCTTTTCTAAGTCATTCTATTTTCTTTTCTTTTATTTTATTTTGTTCCTTTTATGTGTACTTAGGGGGTATTGTCTCCAAATATATAGTTAAAATTGTCTAGAGGTCTGTTATTGCAAAGTTTTTGATAAAGTCAATTTAAATAAGTGTTTTTCCTAAAAATATTATTAGTCATATTTTTCTCACTTTCATTTTGATAAAATTGTTCTTTGCAACTAAGTAATGGTCGCACTAGGTCTCACGAGTCAAGTTAAAAGTTCTTTTCAAAAATTAATGAATTAAGTCTTGCCTAAGTATAGACATTTATTAATCTCATGTCCTTATCAATAGGTATAAAATGTTTCCTCCTGTTCATGGAAAGCGTCCAAAGAGAAAGAGGGATGGGAGTATATCGCTTTAGGTTATGGATTGTACCCCTTTGCAGCTTTGGTTATGGTGGAACGAAATGGATACATTCGATTATGACGAGATACATAAGTATTTGGGTTTTTTGATGAGTATTATGTCAATCAAGCCTAATAGGGAGGTGATTGATGCATTACTAACCTTCTGGGACCCAAAGAATAACGTGTTTCATTTTTTGAATTTTGATTTGACTCCTACTTTAGAGGAGATAGCGGCGTATGTTGGATATGGGGATATGCATCAGAAGAAACTTATATCCCTAAGACTCATTTTGATAAACAGATTCTGCAACTCATAACATACGAAAATCAAAAGAAGAATCAATGAAAAAAGGTTGGGTTTCCTTGCAGTTTTTGTATGACAGATATGGAAGACGAAAGGGGTTTAAAAAGTACGGTAAACATCTTTGTAATAAAGGAAGTTTTGAGGCCTGGAAAGTTCACAGACGATTTGCATTCATGGTAGCCTTTCTAGGCACTATGGTTTTCCCGAGGAGAAAAGAAAAAATTAATATTCGTTTAGCGGGGGTGGTATAGATACTGATTAAGAAAGATTACACTATGGTACCAATGATCCTGGCAGATATCTACCGTGCTTTGACCGTTTGTCAGAAAGGAAATAGTTTTTTCGAGGGATGTAATATATTGTTACAGATGTGGATTATGGAGCATCTCTACCGACGACCTACAATGGCAAGATTTAATCCTGAAAGATTCAATCACATCAAAGATTATGTAGAGAGGTTAGAGAAATATAAATGCCAAGAAGGAGTTAGAGATTGGGATAAGCTTTTTCGTTCTCTGACTGCAGATAAAATCACTTGGAATCTCCCTTGGTTCCCTTGGAGGCAAGTCATACATAGTTCTGTCATTCGACCGTTCTTATTATTAATAGGTATTAGGGGTGTTCAACTGTATGTTCCATTGAGAGTTTTACTTCAGCTAGGAAGACATCAAATAATTCCTATTATGGAAAATATGACCGAGTTTGTATTTGAGGTCAGACCAGAGGTTCCACTTTCGGAGGAATTAGCACCAGCAGATTTGGGAGGGTTGCTGTATCATGGAGATTGAAATGATGGTCATAGAGCGTGAGAAAGGAGAAGTGCACCCAGATTACTGTGAATGGTTTGAAGAATAGTTGAGTCTGCCAGTCAGACCAGAAAGATCGGTTAGGGGACCTATAGATCAGGAAGCTGCAATCAGGATAGGGATTGAGAGAGCCATGCGAGAACATCATAAGGCCAACTAAGCTTTGAGAGTAGAATTAGAGCATGTCAGGGCAAAATAGATGAACAACAAGGGGAATTTGCTGAAGAGAAAGCTAAATCAGTAGATATTGAGATTGCACTTCGAGGACAAATCAAACTGGCTACCACTAAGGGGTCACACATTGCAGAACTTGCCGCATCTCGCCGACAGCAACTGTAAGAATTTGAAAAGAACATGCAAGAAGAATTTTACTGAGAGAGATCTCAATGGATCCGTGAAAGAGGAATATTGCGAGAACAATTGGAGGTTGCTTCTGGTCGTGAACAGCGTGCAAAAGAGATGGTTGATTTCTGAGATCGACAGGCCCATGAATGGGATCAGGCCTTCAGTTCCCTTTGAGGGAAGGTCCATCGTGTAGCACAAGATACTGCCAGAATGGGTTTGGATTATCAACAGTTGGATCGTGAAGACTTTTTGGCACAAGTACCAGCTTTCACACAGCGTCTCACTTCTTCATTGGAGGACATATACTTGGGTTTGGGAGGACATATCAAGCCGAAGTCTCCTTGAATGGATAGTTGTTTTCTTTGTTGTAGTTCTTTAGTTTCAGTTTTAAAATTTCTTGTTTAGATGTTATGTATTTTAGTTTTCAGGTGTCAGTTAGTAGGTTTTATTTTAGGAGTTGGGTCAGTTATTTTGTTGTATTTATATTATGGAATGTAATAAAGTTGACTGTTTATTTCTATATATATTACATATATTTTACTTCATTTACTTTATTTATTCTCTTTAATAAAAAAAAAAGAAAGAAGACAAAACAATTATTTTGTTAAATTTCTCCCAAACTATGCAATATTTGATTCATGTCCTGGCATGATACGTAGGCAACCTTCCAAAGGGTTCGATCATAACTTTTGAAAAAGTATGCCTAGAAAAGCCAGGATGAAACACAAAGCCTTCTATGATAGGTTAGAAAATGCATATAGAATCATGACATACAACGTGACATTATAATGTGTTAAATATATAACACTCACTTGTTTGCTACTTGATAATAGAAAGATAAAGTAATTGGTGGTTGGTTTGTGGTTTAAACTGGCATCACATCCGTATATCACTAGATACAAGGGTAAAAGGAAAATGACCTGCAGAGAAGGTGTAGGGTCTAACAGTGAAGAAGAGCAAAATTAGTTGATTTCACAGGAAGTAGCATCAATGGAAGAAATAAACTTATTAAAACAACAGATGATGGAGATGTACTAAACTTGGTTGAATGGACAAGCCCCGCCTTCTTCAATACCTATAATTTCGACTTCGAATAATCCAAATCCTGCTCCAGCTCAAACTAGTGATCCATTTTACCCACCAGGATTCAGTCCATTTGCTAATATGTCTAGTATTGCTGGTACTTCTACCATGCGCCCACCAAATTCGGCTTTCATAAATAATCCACTTTTTACTTCTATGGAACCAGCTACTGCAGGTACTCAACCGATAGTACCGAAGAATATGGGGGAACCAAGTCATGATCTGTTATATCCTCCTAAAATAACTTTCAAATCCCCAAATCCTCATTATCATGCTTATCAACACGATTCTCCAATCATGATTGAGAAGATTGTTAAAAATGAGGAATAAGAGGAAATGGCTAGGAAAGTAAGAAGCTTGGAGCAGAGTATGAGAAATATGCAAGGATTAGGTGGACCAAAAAGTGTTTCATACAAAGATTTATGTATGTTTCCTGACGTTCATTTGCCGCTAGGGTTCAAAATACCAAAGTTTGACAAATACGAAGGTCATGGCGATCCTGTTGCCCACTTGAAAAATTTCTACAACCAATTAAAGGGAGAAGGAGGAAAAGAAAAATTATTGATGGCTTACTTTGGAGAAAGCCTGATAGGAATAACTTCTGAATGGTTTATTGACCAAGACATTTCTCGTTGGCACGTGTGGGATGACATGGCTTGAGATTTCATTCAGCAATTTCAATATAACATTGAAATAGTGCCAGATCACACTACTCTTGCTAATATAAGAAAAAAGATGAATGAAAGTTTTCGAGAATATGCTATCAGATGGAGAGAGAAGGCTTCAAGATTCAGACCATTGATAAAGGAATCTGAAATGATCGATATCCTTTTGCAAGATCAAGAACCCGATTATTTCCATTACTTACTTTCTACTATTGGAAGCACATTTGCTGAAGTTATTAAAGTTGGAGAGATGGTAGAGAATGGAACAAAGTCCAAAAAGATTATCAGCCAGGCCACTTTGAAAGCAACAACACAGGCAATTCAAAATAGTGTAGGAAGTTTCGAAGGAAATAAAAGAAAAGAGGACGTAGCAACTGTCGTACCAGGTCCATGACAACATTAGACAGGTACGTGTCAACCATATGCACAAAATCCATTATATTTCATTCCATCCCCCCAATATCCTATCTAAAATGCACAACCATATGCTCAGGCTCCTTTATAACTGCAATGGCGTGCACCAGCCATCCAAAATCATCCACCGATCCCGCAAGTTCAAAGAGGCCCTCCTAGGTCTAATTTCCGACCTAGAGCAGACTACAAAAGGGATAACATTGACAAAGCTAATTTCTCTCCTATTGGAATATCTTACACCAATTTATTTCATAGGCTGAGGAAAATGAATGTTCTAAACCCAATTAAGAGAAGAATCTCGAACCCTCCTCTAAAGAACTTAGACTATTCTAGAAGATGTGAATACTGTTCTAATGCCCCAGGGCACGACATAGGGAAATGTTGGTATCTGAAAAGAGCTATTCAAGGGTTGATTGACACCCAATAGATCATGGTACAAAGTACAGACGCTCCAAATGTCAATCAAAATCTGCTGGCAGATCATAATGAAGCAAACATGCTTGAAGTGATACCCAGTGGTAAAGATGTTGTAATGTCTTTCAAGCCGATCATTAAAATTAAAAATGATTCAGAAAAATCAACAAATATTGTAGATTTGACAAAAGAAAAACCTGTAGAAGCAGAGGTGGTGATAATAAAACCCGAATTATCGAATGTTCTCTTGGTGATGGAGAAAGAGATTTCAGAAAATGATGGGTCAAGTAAAGTAAAGTCAAAACTTATTATTCCTGGAAGATCCTTTAAACCTCTCTTAATCATAAAAGAAGCTCCTATAGCTCCCATTGTTATTAAAACAGTGTCACAGTTGCCTATGGTTAATACTAAGGAAATGATTAAAGATGTGGACGAAGTAGGGGGATTAACTCGATCTGGAAGATGTTATGCCCCAATATAGTTAAGAAAGAATAAACAAGGCAATGAAGAATGAATGGCAGTCAAGAAACCTGTTACTGATGAAGAAGTTGAAGAATTCTTAAAGAAAATAAAATTGACAGAATATTCTGTTGTAGAATAGTTGAAGAAGACATCAGCACAGATTTTTTTGTTTTCTTTATTAATACATTCATAAGAACACCGCAAGACTATAATGAAGATTCTTAACGAAGCATGTGTTCCCAGTGAGATTAAAGTGAATCAGCTTGAAAAAGTTATTGAAAGGATCCTTGAAGGAAACAAGATTACTTTCTCAGACGATGAATTTCCTGTGGAAGGTACTGGACATAATAAGGGTCTCTACATTACTGTGAAATATGAACATTCCATCATCATTCGAGTGTTAATTGATAGAGGATTAGGCGCTAACATTTGTCCTATGTCAACTTTGCAAAAGTTGAATGTTAATGTAGAAAGAATCCAACCTAACAATGTATGCGTCAAAGGTTTTGACGGATCAAAAACTGATGCCATTGGTGAAATAGAACTCATATTAACAATTGGTCCTATGGATTTTGCTATGGATTTCCAAGTGCTGAATATTGATGCTTCATATAACATGTTATTGGGAAGGCCATGGATTCATAGGGCTAAAGCAGTCGCATCAACGTTGCACTAAATGGTCAAATTTGAACATGACAGACAAGAGATAGTTGTTCATGGTGAAGGAGACTTATCCATGTATAAAGACTACTTTGTTTCCTCCATCAAAGCAGATACTACAAACAGAGTATTAATTCATCAAACTTTTGAGATAATGGCTGTTGAGCATATCCTCGAGGGGAATCTCATCGCAAGACCACAATTATCCTCTACATCTGTTATAGTAGTGAATGAAATGTTGAAGCATGGTTTTGAACCAGGGAAAGGTCTAGGATTGTTTTTGCAAGGCAGGGTTCATCCAGTAAACCTCCATGAGAACCTTGGTACTTTTGGTTTGGGATACGTGCCCAATGATGAAGATACAAAGAAGGCTAAAAATCATAAGAAAGAGTCATGGACACTTACCAAGATGATACCATCACTTTAATTGAAAAAACCCTTTGACTTGACCCTTCGGGCGGAAAAGGGATGTGACAGCTGTTGAGTGAGTTCGTAGAATCCAACAATTTGAGGTACCACTATTGTTCGGATTGTAGGCCATTTTATCCTGGGAGGAAGATTCTATAACCTCGGGTACAGTGAGGGAAATTATTCCTTAAGGACACTCTGTGAAGTCGGGGGACTTGGCCTTAAATTCTGTTTCATCTATTTTCTAAAATCTAATACACTTCTTGGATAGATTATTAGTAATCTTGTGTTGAAGGTGTTAAAGAACTTCAAAGGTGTTCTTGTTTATACATGAACTAGTGTTGAAGTTGGTGTTGCATTTGTACAAATTCTTATACCAGAAACTACATAAAATAATAACAGCTTGCTAGAGGATTTCCTTCTTTGCATATTTGTACAATCTATATAAAAAATAAATTAATTAATGATAACAATACGTACAACAAAAAATTAATATAAAATACAAAATAAACTAATAAATAGGTATATAATTTAATATAAAATACAACAAAAACTTACTCGATGAAAAAACCAATCATCAAAGTTCACGTTCTCATTTTTATCGTTCTGCTCATACTCGCTGTTATACAAATGAGTGTTAATTAGATATAAAGGAGAAACAATCACAAATTTAAGACACAAAATTCAAATGATGAATTGATCTAGTTTGAAAGTTCCAGACAGTGAAATAGAGCCATTACTTTTGGGAAAGGGCTTTGGCTAGAGAGAGAAATTACTTCTGAAGGAGTAAAATATAATCTTTATCAAGCTCTATCCAAGTTCTTTGAATCAAACCCTAGCTCAAACTAATATCTCTAAATCCCCATCTATTAATTCTGCTGCACTTCTTGGCCGAAACAAGTTACCAACAAATTTTTGCATCTTGCTTCAGCATTCTTGTTTGACTTGTTCTTATAGATGGACATGATTGGCACAATGACAATATCAGCAAGTGACTAGCTTCTAACCAATTTAGACCTTTGGCATGATTAGCTTCTTAACTATATATTGTTGTTTTATACTGCAAAAGAACTTCCATTCGTGACTTTTATGTACATTTAATAGGGGAGGAGGGGAAAAAGCTGTATAATCTTAATAGCTTGTTATGATTTTCGTTGATATTTTCAATTGAGATTCTATCAATTCCTTGGTTTGTATTCAACTATTTTCATTGAAAAAAAGAAGATAATCAAGATCTCAAGTAAAAGTATTTGGCAGAGAGGTCGAGGCAAAAAAGTACCCTATTACGGTAAATGCATAACATGCACACTTAGAATATGTTGAACAGAAAAAGAAATATCATTAATGAATTTCTAGTTCAATAGTAACTTAAAAAATAACTATAAGAGCTGAAAAAAAGCTAACAAAACATACCGTAGAAATAGTTAAACTTCTTCACAACTTCTCAGGATATAAAAATGAGTTTGTTTTCTCTCAAACTAATACGAGTGCGATCATGACCTTGGATACTTTTTGAGTATTTTGAAGATCACCTAAAAAGGTGCACAAGCCCAACTTTGAAGAAGGCCCAAACCCGCTCTTAAAGTGCACTCCATGGGCGGTTTGGAGCCCATTAATGAAAGGGCCCTTTAGTCTTTTGTCTCTTATTTTGTAATGTAATATAAATAGAACATTATAGGGTTTCTAGTTCTTTAGTTGATTATTATTATTGAAAGAACACTTCTCTTAGAGTGAGAGAGAGTCCAACCGAAACTAGGTAATTGCACAAGTGTGGAATCATTTGGGTGTTGCATTTTGCTTGATACGTTGGTACTTGGGTGGTGGACGCCTCTCTTATGTCAATTGTAAAAGATAGGTAATAGTTGTGTGTAGTGTTAAGGGTTCAAGAGTGAAATAAGCTCTTGGGTTCTTAGGATTATACCATCCATTTGTTTATCTTTCTATCTTTATTTTATTGTAACCTTGGTAGTGTCTTGTATTGTAACCCGTATTGTTCTTGTTGTTATAATGTTGTTGTTCTTCATCCTATTATTGTCAATATTAGTTTGGGATTTTTGGATGCCAATAGGTGTTAAACACCTTATTCTCTTGTGTTCTTGTCGTTGTTCTTGAATTCGAGTGTGGTCATCAAAGAGGTCCACGGTTTCTTGACTAGTGGACTGTTTTGGTGTGTGGTTTTTGTGTCTTCCTTGGTACTTCTTGTATCATTTGATATCAGATCAGGGTTTGATTTTTTTCCAACAAAATCAACCTTGGGATTGTTATCTTGAAAATAAAAAAAAAATGAAAAAGAAAAAAGAAAAAAATTTACTGTTCATGTTTTTAGGATCTTTCAAAAAACTTAATTTTTGTGTGTTTATAGTGTTAGATCCTTGTTCCGTAACACTATTAGAATCTAGAAATTGAAAATTCCAACAAAAAAGAAGTGTCAAAATTGAAAATCCCCTAAAAAAATATTAAACCCATTTTTGACCCTAGGTCAAATTTTGAGTTTTTGATTTTGTGTTTTCTTGTATTTTTAGTGTTAGATTTGTGTTCTCTAACACTATAGAAGTATAGGGTTCGAATTTGAGCTAAATTGAAGGTTATTTGAGCCATCCACTATTGTTGAGCTTGAGTTTGAAGAAACTTGAAGGTGGGATCTCATTGTGGGAGGTTGTTTTGAACTAACGTGTATTTTGTTTTGTAGGATTTGTATTGTATTATTGTGTGTGACGTTATAGACTGATTGGGTGTCTTGTTGGACCGTAATTTGAATGGTTATTTTTGGTACAACCACAATGGAACCCGAGGCTTCAAATGCTCAAACAATGGATAATAATGCTATCAATCTCATTTTGGCTCGCCTTGAAACTATGTCCTGAAATGTGGCTAGGTTGAATGTGGGTCTTGAAAAATTAGATACGGATATGGCATCAATGAGTGGGAGATTAGAACGTGTGGAAATCCAAAGGAGTCGACCTTCCACCCCTCAAAACAATTCCCCAACTAATACTCCTGAGACCTTGCACCAAATGCTATATCTACCAGTTGCCACAAATCCAACCAATCTTTACTCCCGAAGTCGAGAACAAGATAGACCAAACCATCCTCTACTTAACCAAGTCCAACAAGAAGGGCTTAAAACCTAAATACCACCACCAAACCCAAACTCTCTCATCCAAACTCCACTTGACCAAAGACCTCACTATCCAAATACAATCCCGCCACTACAAGCTCCACTTAACCTAAATAGACCCATCCATGTTGAGGGCTATGGTAGTGGAGGACAACATGATGGTTATGGGATGTATGGTGATGTTTACTTGAGGGAAGAAAGAATGAGGGGTGTACATGGGGATTTAGGTCGAGAGGTGAGGGATGGCCATTCAAACGAAGATGTAGGTCTCAATTCCATCAAAGTTTCCCAATTTTGAAGGTGAGAGTGATCCCGAAGCCTACTTTATATGGGAGTTGTCTTGTGACAAGATCTTCCAACTTAATAATCTCATTGAAGAAAAAAAGTTGTTATGCTATAGCTCACTTCGAAGGGTATGCTAATACATGGTGGGAGTATGTTAAACTTAGGAATGGGATGATTGGGGGACAACCTTCTCCTTGGTTTCGGTTGAGGAACCTTATGTGGAAAAGATACTTGACCAAGACTTATAGACATGAGCTCCTTGCCAAATTGTAAAATTTGAGGCAAGGGAGCAAGAGTGTCATGGGTTACTACGATGAATTTCAACAATTGATATTGAAACTAGATCACCGGGGAGAAAAAGTGAGTCATGACATTGTGCGCTTCAAAGTCGGGTTGAACAAAGACATCTCCACTCACATGACACTTCATAAGTTCAACACCATTGATGGAATCTTCCAAGCGGCATTGGAGGTTGAAAAGGAGCTCATTCATGGTTGTCCAAACCGAGAGCACCAAGGCTACCTCAAAACAGTCCACTAGGTATGAAGGTAAACCAATTTTTATTTCCAATTCTAAGGGATTTCAATGCTTCAAATGCAAAGGGTGGGGGAACAAGGCTAGTGAGTGCCCAAACCGTAGGAACGTGATCCTAAGGAAAGGAAAATTGTACTATCTTGGGAAAGAGGTAGTAATTGAATCGGCTAAGGTTGATGGAAATCCTCAAGATGGACAGCAAGAAGAGGTTAAAATGCAAGGCGAGGAAGATGTAGAAGATGTGTGGCTGTGTAAAGAAGATTGTGAAGTATCGCTGTAAAAGAGGTGAGGTCGTGAATTTGTGGGCAAATTCCTCTCAAGATGGAGAGGATGATACGAGTACGATCATGACCTTGGACACTTTTTGAGTATTTTGAAGATCACCTAAAAGGGTGCACAAGCCCAAGTGTGAAGAAGGCCCAAACCCACCCCTAAAGTGCACTCAATAGGCGGTTTGGTGCCCATTAATGAAAGTGCCCTTTAGTCTTTTGTCTCTTATTTTGTAATGTAATATAAATAGAACATTATAGGGTTTCTAGTTCTTTAGTTGATCATTATTATTGAAAGAACACTTCTCTTAGAGACAGAGAGAGAGTCCAACCAAAATTAGGGCATTGCACAAATATGGAATCATTTATGTTTTGCATTTTACTTGATACGTTGGTGCTTGAGTGGTGGATGCCTCTCTTATGTCAATTGCAAGAGATAGGTGATAGTTGCGTGTAGTGTTAAGGGTTTAAGAGTGGAATAAGCTCTTGAGTTCTTAGGATTATACCATCCATTTGTCTATCTTTCTATCTTTATTTTGTTGTAACCGTTCGTAGTGTCTTGTATTGTAAATAATTAAAATTGACCAAGGAAGACACAAAAACCACACACCCAAATAGTCCACTAGTTAAGAAATCGTGGACCTCTTTGATAACCACACTCGGGTTCAAGAACAACGATAAGAACACAAGAGAATAAGGTGTTTAACACCTATTGGAAGCCAATAATCCCAAACTATATTAACAATAATAGGAAGAAAAACAACAACATTATAACAACAAGAACAATACGGGTTACAATACAAGACACTACCAACGATTACAATAAAATAAAGATAGAAAGATAGACAAATGGATGGTATAATCCTAAAAACCCAAGATCTTATTCCACTCTTGAACCCTTAACACTACACACAACTATCACCTATCTTTTACAATTGACATAAGAGAGGCGTCCACCACCCAAGCACTAACGTATCAAATAAAATGCAACACACAAATGATTTCACACTTGTGCAATGCCCTAGTTTTGGTTGGACTCTCTCTCACTCTAAGAGAAGTGTTCCTTCAATAATAATAATCAACTAAAGAACTAGAAACCCTATAATGTTCTATTTATATTACATTACAAAATAAGAGACAAAAGATAAAGGGCCCTTTCATTAATGGGCTCCAAACCGCCCATTGAGTGCACTTTAGGGGCAGGTTTGGGCCTTCTTCACACTTGGGCTTGTGCACCCTTTTAGGTGATCTTCAAAATACTCAAAAAAAGTCCAATGTCATGATCGTACTCGTATCATAACCTCTTCAAGATCTCTTGATGTATCTCTTAATAAAGAAGAATCCTTTTTTTCAAAAATCGATAATCCACTGTATGTCTCAACATAATCAACTTCATAATTTTGTCCATTAGATTATGTCCTTTTGTAGTTCCATGTAAACATCTTTAGCAAAATATTAGACTTTCTTCAACAATATACCCTTTTGCAATAGACCTTTCAGGTTGATTTTTTTTACGAACGTAACACTTCAATATGCGCAAAATCCTGCATGATATAAAATGATATCACTCAAATTCTTTCTTAGCATGATAAATTAACAAGAAACATAAAATTAAGTCAAAACTATAAATGAAAAATATATCTCTGAATTGGATACATTCACCTATTTTGTATAGGTTCGCCAAGTTTATCCTCTCTTGGAAGATGAATGACTAAATGTACCATAATGTCAAAAATGTTGTAGAAATATCTTTTTCAATTTAATCAATATTATTGGAATTTGAGTTTCAAGCTGATCCAACACATCAATCCTTAGTGTTTTTGAATACAACTCTTTGAAGAAAATACTTAACTCGGTGATAGCATCATAGATATTGTTGCGCACGACTCCACGAATTGCAAAAGAAAGTAGATGTTCCAATAAAATATGAGAGTCATGACTCTTTAATTCATAAATTTTACGATACTCTAACTTCACTCATCATGATATATTGGAAGAATAACCATTTTGAACCTTAACCATTTTCAAGAACTTTGATACTTTAAACTTCTCGTCTGGTGATAAAGAATAACATGCTGCTAGATAACATCAGCTTCCATCTCTTTGAGTGGGATGTAAACCTTTTCTTATACCCATTTCCTTCAAATCACGACGAACATTCAAATTATCTTTTGTTTTTCCTTCAATATCTAAAAATGTCCCAATAACATTATCACACACATTCTTTTCAGCATGCATCACATTTAAATTACGGGATAGTAAATTATTTTTCTAGTAAGAAAGAGTGAAAAAGATGTTTTTCTTTCTCCAGTTATGAATGCCTTTACTTTTTTCGTACTTTTTTTTTTTTCTGAGTCTTACCAAATTTCATGTCTCCAGAATAAGCAGTTGGCGTAAAACATCGTCTCCAGATAGAATTTTTAGAGAAGGTCTTCTTTTTATTTCTCCATTAAAATCATGTTTATTACTCCGCCACTTATGATGAGATGATAAAAACTCCAAACACCCATGTAAGAAAACTTACATCATACCTACTTTAATCGAGTAGATGAAATGTCTTAACTAAGTTGTTTCCTGAACAAATAGTCACCTAGAAATTGTTTCACGCATGAAACAACCATAGGACACTAATTTGAAAATGGTAAAAGTCACCTAGAAATTGCTTCATGCATGAAACAAGTAAACAACCATAGGACACTAATTTGAAAAAGGTAAAAGTCACCGAAAAATTTTCAGCATAAAAAATTTCTGTTTGAGAAATTTAATTGGGGGGAAAAAGGCAAAAATACTATTCTGTCAAAAATAATATCTATTTTTTTTTTTAACAACTCTTTAATTCCAACTTTTTATATGTTGATACCACAAAATTAAATGACCTATTGATATATGTCACATATCTTTAATTTAAGAGTTCAAGATTTAAAAATATTCTTTATTTTTTTAAACTCTGCATTTAATGAAAACCAAGCAAATAAATTAAAATCTATAAAGAATATATGATTTAGTTGACAATAGCTTAATGTATCAAAAACTATTAACAATATGTATATTTGATCTGTAATATGAGGTATTGTGTCAAATGGATCTAGGAGCAGTCTGTTTGTAGAAATTAGAAAGTGTGCTTTGTGAAGCATTTACGAGGTTAATAAAGAAGAGTGTCAACCGAAAATTGAATTATCAAATTAAATTAAAAAATTTAGTAATTGGTATTCGGTAATTTGGGAGTAAAATTTTAATATTTTGATATTCGAGATTGGATTTGGTACAAGATATTAATATCATATGGTATTCGACATTTACTGTATACTGAATTATACACACACACACACACATATATATATATATGTATATATATATGTATATATATATGTATATAATACGATATGTCTAACTAACCCAATAACCAATACTATTAGTCATTCCATAGAATTCTTGGACCTTGGTAATATATTCATAAAAATCACAAAAAAGAATATTAAATATGTTATAAAACAAGAAAGAATAAAGAAGAAGAGTAGAGAAAATAGAGAGAGTAATTGTTATTTCTTCTCTTGAGGGATGATTTACAATGAAGGAAGCCCTTCTATTTATAGGGGGAATTTGCCCTAGTTTCATACTAAAAGACAAATACATCAAATCCTGATAGACATCAAATAGATCTTGATAGACATTCACTATAATTGATATATATCATAACACTCCTCCTTGAATGTCTAACAAACACATATAGACTGCTTCATTAAAAATCTTACAAGGAAAATTCGGTGGGACAAAACTTCGTAAGGGAAAAAGAGTACAACACGTATTAGCCCCCCCTAATAAGAACATCCTTGAACCTTTGCATTCCGATCTTGTGCACCATCTTCTTGAAAGTTGCAGTTGGAAGAGACTTGGTGAATAAATTAGCCACATTGTAACTTGAACGAATCTTTTGTACGTCAATATCACAATTCTTTTGGAGCTCATGTGTATAGAAGAGCTTTGGCGAAATGTGCTTCATTCTATCTCCTTTTATGAATCCACCTTTCAGTTGTGCTATGCATGCTGCATTATCTTCATATAAAATTGTGGCTACTTTATCACGTTTCAAGCCACATTTTTATCGAATGAGATGTATTATGGACCTCAACCACACACACTCTCGGCTTGCTTCATTAATAGCTATAATCTCAACGTGATTCGATGAAGTGGCTATGATAGACTGCTTTGTTAATCTCCAAGATATAGCAGTACCCCCACATATGAATACATAGCCTGTTTGAGACCAAGCTTTATGCGGATCGGATAAGTATCCAGCATCAGCATAACCAACAAGATCGAAATTACAATCTTTAGAATAAAATAAGCCCATATCGGTAGTCCCCTTTAGATACCGTAATATGTGTTTGATCCTATTCCAACGTCTCCTAGTAGGAGCAGAACTATACCTTTCTAGCAAATTTACTGAAAAGACAATATCAGGTCTTGTAGTATTTGTAAGATACATTAGTGCACCAATTGCACTAAGATATGGTATTTTAGGACCAAGGAGTTCCTCATTATTTTATTGAGGTCGAAATGGATCCTTATTCACATCAAGTGATCGAACAACCATCGGAGTACTTAATGGATGTGCTCCATCCATATAGAATCGTTTCAACACCTTTTCTGTGTAGGCAGATTAATGGACAAAGATACTGTTTGTCAAATGCTCAATTTGCAAACCAAGGCATAACTTTGTCTTTCCAAGATATTTCATCTCAAACTCTCTCTTTAAGTAATCAATTGCCTTTTGAAGCTCTATTGGTGTTCCAATAAAGTTTATGTCATCGACATAGACAACAAGTATAACAAACTCCGACGTTGTTTTCTTTATGAAAATACATGGGCAAATTTCATCATTCGTATAACCTTCTTTAGATAAATATTCACTAAGACGGTTATACCACATGCGTTCAGATTGCTTTAAACCATACAATGATCTTTGCAATCTAATGGAATACATTTCTCGAGCTTTGAACTATATGTTTTCGACATTTTAAATTCTTTGGAAATTTTCATGTATATCTCATTATCAAGTGATCCATATAGATAGGATGTTACCACATCCATTAAATGTATTTCAAGTCTCTCATGGATAGTGAAACTAATAAGATAACGCAATGTTATTGCATCCATAACTGGTGAATATATCTCATCATAATCGACACCAGGCCGTTGTGAAAATCCTTGTGCAACAAGGCGTGCTTTATATTTTTGTATTTTATTTTTTTCATTTCTTTTTCACACAAAGGCCCATTTATATACAACAGGCTTAAAACTATTAGGTGTTTGAGCTATGGGTCCAAAAATTTCACGTTTGGCGAGCGAATTCAATTCAGATTGAATTGTTTTTTACCATTTTGGCCAGTCATTTCTTTGTCGACATTCTGTGACAGATCGAGGTTCAAGATCCTCGCTATCTTGCATGATTTTCGTTGCAACATTATATGCAAAGACATGATCCACTACTATTTCAGATCGATTCAGATTAGTTTCAACATCACTTGAATTTATGGATAGTTCCTCATTTTATTGAGTCTCATGCTCATTGATTCCTTCAGGGATATCAACATTACTCAAATCTTGAACTTTCGTATGTGGATCTTTCGTAGTGTCATCTTGACCATTTGTTTTTCTTTTTTCTAGGATTTCAATCCTTAGAATCTAATATCTGCCACGCTTCAATTGTGCTTTAGATTCATTAGCTATGACACTAGTGGATGGTCCGTTAGGGACATCAATTCGAATTGAAACATTCTCTACAGGAATATGTGATTTAGTGATCCTTTTCAAATCTATAAATGCGTCCGGCATTTGATTTGCAATTCTCTGCAGATGAATAATCTCTTGTACTTCTTGCTCACAAATAGAAGCACGTGGATCAAGATGAGATTGTGATGAATTTTTTCACAAAATTTCTCTTTTGATGTCACTATCTTCTCCCCCTAATTTTAGGAAAAGTATCTCATCGAACCGACAATCTGCAAATCAAGCAGTGAACATATCTCTCGTTAATGGTTCAAGATAGAGAATAATAGAGGGTAATTCAAACCCAACATAAATTCCTAACCTTCGTTGGGGGCCCATCTTGGTGCGGTTTGGTGGTGCTATCGACATATAAACACGACATCCAAAAATTCTCACAAGAGATATATTAGGCTCTTGACCCAGAACCAATTACAACGGAGAAAATTTATGATAATTTGTTGGTCTAAGACGAATAAGTGTTGCAGCATACAAAATTGTATGACCCCAAACAGAAGTGGACAACTTAGTTTTTATTAGTAATGGTCTTGCTATCAACTGCAGACGTTTAATTAATGACTTAGCAAGGCCATTTTGAGTGTGAACATGGGGTACATGATGTTCCACTCTTATCCCAATCGATAAGCAATAGTCATTAATTGCTTGAGATGAAAATTCTACAACATTATCAAGACGAATAGACTTGATTTGATTATCAAAAAATTGTGCCCGTAGTCGTATCATTTGTGCCAATAATTTTGCAAATGCGAAGTTGTGAGATGACAAAAGGCACACATGAGACCATCTAGAAGAAGCATTTATTAGGACAATGAAGTATCTAAACGACCCACTTGGTGGGTGAATTGGTCCACAAATGTCCCCATGTATGCGTTTTAAGAACCCGGGGGACTCAATCCCAACTTTTGTTGGCGGTGGTCTCACAATCAAATTTCCTTGATAACAAGAATTATATGAAAATTCACCGTTTAAAAGAACCTTCAAGTTCTTTAATGGATGCCTATTTGAATTTTCTATTATTCGTCTCATCATTATTGATCCTAGATGTCCTAGACGATCATGTCAAAATACGAAAGTATTGGAATCAGTAAACTTCCGGATTACTCTGGAATGTGCCTCAATTGCACAAATCTTTGTCCAATATAGTCTAGAAGATAAAGTAGGGAACTTTTCAACAACACATGTCTGCCCAGAGACATTCTTGGTGATACCAAGATATTCAAGATTCATCTCATCAAATATCTTGATATGATAACCATTTTCACGGATATCTTTAAAACTCAACAACTTTCTCCGAGACTTGGGAGAGAAGAAAGCATTATTTATGATGAGTTTAGTTACCTTGGGCAAGATTATAATGGCTTTTTCGAAGCCTTCAATCAAATTGACATTATCAGAAATTGTAGTAACATTAATCTTGTCCATGTTTAGATGAGAGAAATATTTCTTGTCTTTGAATATCGTATGTGTAGTGCTAGAATCAATCAAACAAATATCTTCTTGAAAATTATCCATATCTTTAAATAAAATAACATGCACCAAATAAAATATATATTAAATCTTTGTACAAAGTGAAAGCTTATAATATAAAAAAATTATTAATCACACTTTAACTAAGTAATTAAAAAGACATATATTCAATTAGTACGAGATGCAATTGTAATCGTATTACGAAATGAGAATATAAAAATATTATTATATTACATAATCATTTGAAAATATTATTATATTAAAGAATGTTAATATAAAGAATACATTACAGAATGCAATCTTAATCATATTGTTTGCACAACATTGTAAAGAATGATAATTTTGCATTGTAATGAATGCAAAGCAAGCACTCCACGTATTATTTTTATGAGAAAAGTAAACCTCCGTACTATCGTTTTTTTTAAATAAATAATGATAAAATTAAAATTCAATTCAATCAATAATAAACTACAATAATATAATTAAACTAATTGATATTAATAAAAAACTAATACTCATGCAAACAACTACTTTTACATGATCTTTTATTCACTAACTATTATCAATAAAAATAAAACAAAATTAAAAATCTTCATTTTTTCATGTTTACAGAACCATCACCAATCAAGTGATCAATCTTTCCTTCAGGGTGCTCGAAAAAGTCTACTACATCCAAACATGTGATGTCAACATTATTTTCAAAGAGAAAGTTAGCCTCAAAATTTCTCTCTTTTTTCTTTAGTGATGCTTGATAAAGATCAACCAAGTGCTTGAGAGCACAACAATCATGTGAATAATGTCCTTTCCGCCACATCGAAAACAAGTAACTGCTTCACGTTTTTCATCTTTTCTCTTTTTTGTTTGATGAGTTATTAACACCCGGAACAGGGTTTCTTTCTTGGTCATCACGACCACGACCACGTCCACGACCACGTCCATGACCACGTCCACGACTAGGGACGCGACCTTTTTCACGCCTAGCATGATGAGCGTGCACATCATTCACCTCAGGGAATGGTACAGATCCAATTGGTCGGTTCTCGTGATTTTTCATCAACAAATCATTATTTTGTTCATCCACGAGAAGATGAGAGCTCAGTTCAGTATACTTCTTGAAACCTTTTTCTCGATATTGTTGCTGTAAGAACACATTCGAGGCATGAAAAATGGAGAGCGTCTTTTCCATCATATCATTATCATTGACTGTCTCTCCACAAAGTTTCAATTGAGAAGAAATTCTGAACATGGCAGAATTGTATTCATGAACAGACTTGTAGTCTTAAAACCTTAGATGCATCCACTCATATCGTGCTTTCGGGAGGATGACCATCTTTAAGTGGTCAAATCTTTCTTTTAGTCTATTCCACAATACTAGTGGATCCTTAGTAGTAAGGTACTCAATTTTCAGAACTTCGTCAAGATGATGATGCAAGAAAATCATAGCCTTAGCACAATTTTGACTAGATGCTGTATTTTCATTCTTTATGGTGTCTCCAAGACCCATAGTATCTAGGTGGATTTCATCATCCAACACTCATGAAATATAGTTCTTGCCCGAACTTTGAAGGGCAACGAACTCACACTTCGTAAGATTGTTAGTCGTATGGAAAAAAGAAGAAATAAAAAAAATAATACCTTAGCCTTAGCCTTCAAATTTGAGACGATAGAGTCTTGTGCTGATAATGTGTTATAAAACAAGAAAGAATAAAGAAGAAGAGTAGAGAGAATAGAGAGAGCAATTGTTATTTCTTCTCTTGAGGAATGATTTACAATGAAGGAAGCCCTTCTATTTATAGGGGGAATTTGCCCTAGTTTCAAACTAAAAGACAAATATATCTTGATAGATCCTGATAGACATTCACTATAATTGATATATATCATAACAAAATAGGGGTTCTATTAAATATATTTTTTGAAGTTAACGTAGTTTGCAAACCTCCAACTTCAATATGGTATTACCAAATACCGTAGAGAACCGAAGCTTAATTTATTAATTACCGAACTAATGTATTAAAGCATGGTATGTGGTATCTACTCTCAAATACCGATTACCAAATTACCGAATCCGAACTTCAAAACTACCGAACCGAATACCGAACGCCCACCCTACCAATGAGTGGTAGCTGGTAACGAAGAGCGCCAACATCTGAATGCCTTTTAAGACCTCATCTTAGGTCTGACCGATTCAGAGGCTTTAAGATCCAACAAGTGGTAGAAAATTTTTAAAAACAAACGCACTTAATGGGCTATAATCTGAATGATTCAGATTCGGATCTCCATTAAGTGCAAAGAGGCCGAAGTGTCCTATGAATTCAAGTTTTAGCTACTGAACGCACTTCACGGTACTCCTTTCCCGACAGAGAACTAGAGAAAGGAAAGCATTGTTTTCGGATATACTACAGAAACGGAGAAGACTAACGACTGCAAAACATGTCAAACAATAAAAGTTTATCATAAAATTATCACTTACATAAACTTCACATAAAATTGTGCAAGTGAACATCTATATTAGTGTCAAAAAGAAAACTGCAAGTTTAATTACACCTTACACTAAACATAGTTATAATTAGACATGTCCAAACTTTAGCCTAGTTAACTAAATAGTTAATTTGTACCATATCATCGTTAGCTTCAGGTGAAGGTGGAACCACAACAAGTGCCAACCATAGATTTGAGTCCTCCCGAAAATGCCATTACTGGATCATCATGTCAACCTTCAGTTTATTTCTCGTGTACACTGACTTCCAGTTATTCAACAACACATAGTTAAAACTTGAATTCATAAGCCACTTAGCCAAATGTATGCTACGTTTTTCAAGTGATGGCTCAATCAAATTGAACTTTATCTGTGACCATTTTTCGCGACTGTCTTTTGTGTTCAATATCTCCTTCTCTTGTGTAGTCAAAAACTTCTCCTGATTAAGGACTTGATTCAATGGTATCGATAGAAGCATGTGCTTCTTGCTTAAATCTGTAACGGAAAGTGGTTTCTCAATCACCAATGACACTTCAGAAATCGAAACCCCTAGTTCTTGAATCTTGTTTTTGAACTTCATTGGTAGAATAGCTTGTGAGAGTCTTTTCACCTTTTTGTTATGAAGCACTTTTTGATCAACTTTGTAACTCCATTTTCTTTTGCTTCTCTTACGTCTAGAGAAATAAGGTAATAATCAAAGTCTTTAATAGTATCCAAACAAACATTTGCATTATTCAATGAAGCTTCATGTCGTCGCAAATAATATTGAATCAACTCATCACGCTTTCGCCTCTTCCATTCTTCTACTAATTTCTCTTCTTCATCTTCTACAGAAATTGCATTGATTTCCTTCATTATTGAAGGAGAGCATTGCATAACACAAGAAGAATAAATTTTTGACGAGTCATAACGATCATTCTTAATGCCACCAATACTATGACTACAAAGAGTAATTTCTTGAACCATAAAACACAACTAGAGAAAAATATACAAACTTTTGATGGTAAATGTCACACACGCGAAGAGAAAGTTAGAGAAACACAAGAAGAGTTAATAGTTATCCAGTTTTATCATGGCTCTATTAGGGTGGGGTGGGGGTGGGGGGTTTGCAAATTATTTTATGTCCTAGTTACAACAGGAGCCGTGAATTTCGGAAATTAATTGTATGTCAAGTCTTTATATTATATAGTTGACGATTACGGATGGCATTTACACGATAACTTAACTCTGTTAGTTTTGTTTTATTTGATCTCAACATTAAAATTAGTTATACTAATTTACTTGTCTAATTTATAACATATGAGAGTTTTTAAATATTATCCAATTTATGAAAAAATTATACATCCCTAATTAAAGTTTTTTTGTAAAGAGTGTGTCAAGTCAACGAGATTCAAGTAAAATGAAACGGAAAAAGTAATTAACTCAAGTAAAAATAAATTAAAGTTTAGATGAGGTTTATATTTCGTTTTATATAGCATTGGATTTTTGTGAAATTGTAGATGAGCTTTACTTTTACCACGTTTTTTTTATGAAATATTTTTAATCATAAACTATTGTGAGTTATTGAACACTATTAGTTTCAAATTAGTTATCACGTTTTGCTTTGGAGAGCTAAATTAACTGATTTTTAAAGTTAAATTATAATATATAAATTTAATATTTTAAAAATTAAATTTTGAATATTAAAAAATTACCCAAAAATACTATAAATTGTAAATTTTCTCATATCGATATATTTAAAAAATAAAGCTTAAAATGTTTATCAAAATTCATATTATTTGATCCTAAAAAGAAATTTGTGACAAGTATTTAAAACGGAGAGAGTATTTTTATATAATCTCCAAATATATAATTTATTTTAAAAATTTACGGAGACTGTATATATGAATTTGTATTAAAAATTAAATAATTTAACCCTCATGTAAAATTAATAACAGCGTGCCATACTTGGACATTATCATTTAATTTGTAACAATTTTTCCATAATTATCTACAATTTGTACCCATTAGTGGGATACTTCAAACAAAAGTTCTCTTTTTTCTTCTTCATTTTTTAGCATTCTTCCTACAAGAGTGATGTGAGTTATACAAAATATTATACACATATATATACGCACCACACGACATGCACTTTGCTTTGAGGTAGCATGCCATGTGGTGTGCACCTCAGCCAAATATAAGCCCGGTGGATAATCATTAAATAGAGGAGTATTTTTACAGATTTTAATAACGATGGAGACATAATTGACTCTATGATATAATTAGAGACAAACTTAATTAATATATGAGTACAAGGATATTCTTTTGACCTTTTTCCCTTTATTTTATCTATCGTATTAAATTATCACAAGTTAAAGTGTATTGATAAATGTTACTTGTAATTTTCAATTGTTCGCAACTTTTTTCTCAATTTAATAAAGAGCCTTCCTTAATTCTTGTAAGTTACGGTCCACAAAATCACATTTGTAACTAGCAGTGTATGTTATTAAATTATTTTTGATAAAATATAAATAAAGCGCAGTTTGGTGCACTAAAGCTCTCACTATATACTGGATATAAGAAAGAACTCGACCACAAGAATCTATTATATGAAAAAGTATAATTGAATTTAATCATGTTTAATTTTTTAACAAGTAGATAAAACTGAAAAATCCTGCCCAAAAGCAACATATTACACTTTCAATCTTTTTGACTTATTGAAATGTTTAAGTTCTGATTCACAGGTAAAATTAACATTTGCATGCATTACAACTACTATTTATGTCCAATGAGCAACAAAAATTTTGCCCACTAAATTTTTTAAGTTGAGGTTATCTTTCAACGATTTTTGTTAAGTGAGGACAAAAGTTTAAGATTCATCCGTTATGTATAAATTTTTTTAGCTGTTTAATTAGCTACGCTGAAGTTTGGACATGTCTAATTGTAACTACATTTAGTATAAGGTGTAATTGCACTTACAGCTTTCTTTTGAAACTAACACAAATGTTCACTTGCACAACTTATGTGAGGTAAAGAAATTTAAGGAAACTGGATGGAGTAACTTAAGCTTTGCAGCTCTTCAATTAGCTAAGAAGGCATGTTTGCTAATGTGTTTCTAAGGGTTTTGTGATCTTTACCTTGCTAAATGTCTAAATTTATCTGTAATGCTGAAATGAAATATGATAAAATTATAGTTCTTAATAGAAACTACTTGGAAAGAGTTGCCCACATTTATTTATGTTGTTGAGGAAAAGGAGTCAATTTTTTTTTTCTAAGGTTCTATGTCTATGATAAACGTGCCACCTCCTGGAGGTCTTGTTAGGGCTAGTGGTGAGCTCCGACCCTCCTAATGTTGCGAGCACATCAATTGATCCCAAAAGTTCTTATGCAGCATCGCTAGCCAACAAAATGCGCAGAAAAAAACTCAATTCAAGTCGCTATAGAGGATATTAGAAAAGATTTTGCAGCTAGATTTCCTATTATTGGTAAGGTAAGAATTGGTCATTTTAACTCGAAACATATTTGTTTATGGATTTTATTGTCGAAGAAGATTATCAGAACATATATTTTCTTATGCGTATTGTCTTCTGGACTACTGATATTTGAATCACCTTGCTTGGCCTTAAATAGCATTACTTCAATTGGGATGCTTTCCTTGGGATCACTTCTCTTATCGGTACATTATTGAGGATTGATTGTGTAACCACCTGAAATTTGATGAAATTTGTGATTTTTTGTGATTTGATTGTTTTACCCTTCCCCTTAGTTGTATTGTGGTATTTATGGGGCGTGGGGGTGATTGACATGGTTCTCTATGCATTTTGGTACCATTTATGCGATATTGTGGTTTTTTGGTAGCTTCGAGATACTTATTTTGGACTTTTGTGATTATCTTTTGATCCGTGCGACGGATGGCTGAACGGACTATGCCAACAAATCTGGAACGTTGATTTTAGGTTGGTGACATGGTTCGTGTGGTTTATGGCTTTTAATCTCATTTCGACACTCGATTTGAAAAATTATGATTTTGAGTTTCGGGGATTAACTTTGTGAAAATGACGTTTTTTTTTTCAAAATTCTGATATCATCATTGAGTCCAAAGTATTGAATTTAGTGTGATTACATAGTTCTTTTGCATATATCGAATTATGAATGAATCTCAGGCACCCCGTTGATGTCCGTTTTGGACTTAAAAAATCTAGTGCACCAGGTTACTGGTGCAATCTGGACCACAAAGGGTAAAAATGGCTTATGCACCTGGTACCCTGGTATGAGTATAAATATCCCCTTTGCCCAATTTTTGCTCATTTTTCATCTTGCTTTTTGAGAGTTAAACCCTAAAATAGTGTGAGAGCTTAAAAGTGAAGCTTGTGGGTGCTTGGGACGCTAAATTAACATCTATTTCTTAATCCTGTTATGGATTTAAGGTGAGAATTCACCCTTTTCTTTATCAAATTTCTTGATTAATTGTTCAAAACCCCCCAAAACTTTAGAACTTGATTTAGCCCCAAATTCTAAACTTTTTCACTTGAATAATGTTCTTAATCCTATAATTACTAGTTTTTTTTTTCCCAATTTCATCTTAAAAACAACTTCGATTCTTGATTTTAAAAAGGATTTCAAAGGTTTTACCCGATAAAGCTCAAAAATGGTTTTTCTTCGATTAGAACCTTGTTTTTGACTCGATTTGACTTGAATTTTTAGCTGTACATTACTAATGATACGAAGAACACATTTTTGAAGTAAAATTATGATTTTGCACTTATTTTTCGAAAATCTATTTTAGGAGTTCTTTTGACCCCGAATAAAAAATGGGTAATATGAGTATCGTTAGCCTTATTTTGACGCATAGATTCTATTTTCTTGATTTTAGTTAATTTTTAGACCGTTCGTGAGAAGTAGAGCTTTGTGGTTGAAGTATTGCAGACCAGTTTTGGTCTTAGAGGTAGGTTATGACTTAACTATTTCAAATTGGGTTGGTTAGTAAATGGTACAAAATGCATGTTAAGGGTGGGAACTAATCATGATAAATGGCTATCTATGTGTTGTGCCCGTATGGGGGCCTATATGTGATATAATTGTTGAAATTTAGATATTATGTGATATGTATGACCGTGTGGGGTTCTATGTGATATTAATAGCCTAAAATACATGTGAGTAATTGTATTGTGTTGTTGAAAATGCCTTTTTGTGGTACCATTGGTGTATTGTGATATATTCATACTTGTTGGCAGATAAACATGTGGACTCCCATGCCAAGGCCGATACCAATACCGATCTCGCCCATACCAACTACCAGAAGTACCATAAAGCCTCTATCCACAGAGAGTAAATAATTTTGGTTGGGACATGCCCCCAACCATGACCAAAATCAATATAAAAAATAAAAGAAAAGTATCTAAATAAATTCATAACATGAAATGATGGTTTCCGAAAGCATGGAAACTCACCACTTCAGTCCAAATGTTGATACCGAATCCACGTTCTAAACAAGAAGAGTCAGATGGTCGATTCCTGTATAACATGGGTATACAACCGTCAGTAGACAGGGTTAGCGAGTGACCACTAGTATGAATATCACGATAAGGATAAAATAATGTCAGTCATAAAATCAAGTAAAACCATCCATAATGTATACAACCATACACATATAAGTGTAGAAAAAGGGGAACCGGATTTAGCATGCACTTAAAACCTTTACCTGGGTTGTGTAGCTTTGCCTTTTAAATCACCCATGAGCTATATGGGTTCAGCTGCCCTTACTGAAAGGGCCCACTGCGTGTAGCCGCACGACCAAGGAATATCCCATGGGATGACTAGTATATCCCCCAATATAAAATGTGACACATGCACATGGTCATCACGACCCTCATACCAAAAAATATGAGTTTTTGATTTTAGCCCCCTGGGGACCGCCACCTTTCACGGCATAGCTACACACCCCACCATTAATTCTCAATTAAAACCATGACCAAACAATCCATTTATCATTTATTAACCAAGGCCAATATTGGTAGTATCGTCATACCACCCCTTACTTGCAAGTAATATCCATAGCCAAACCATTTAGGTTAATGGGACCTTAGGTGCACTTCCATATACCATATTAATCTCACTTGGGAGACTTCCATGTTCTCTACAAGCATAACCATTTAGCCTTTATCCTTTTCAAACTATTTAAACCATGCATAAATCTTTTGTCTAGTTTAAAACATGCAAAAGTTCCATTAAAAGAAGTCAATACAATAAACATATTTTTATAATCATTTTATCAAACACCTTGGGGGCATAATATAACCAAAACCAATTTCAAAGACCATTAAACCACTACCATGCAATACAATTATCCAAAACCATAATTAATGCATATAGAGCCTAATTAAAACCATAGAAAACCATAACCAAGCGTTCAATATCAAAACCCCTAAATAATAGTTGAAAATCATAACCATGAAATAGTAAAACCATGAAGTCAATCATATAAACCATGCCTTTAGTTGAAATTATAATGAAGGAAGAGAATCATGTCTTACATAGAAGAATTGATAGAAGGAAATCACCAGGACAAGCCCCAAAGCAATCCGTAAGATGAAACCCTAGCCTTCTTTCCCCAAAAGCTCTTGAGAGAATTATGAGATATTTTGGAATAGTTTCTAATTATTAATGAATAGAATAATAGGGTAAATAATATCCTAAGTGTATTAGAAGTCATGTGTCCTAATTAGGATAAGTAGAGAAATGGCCAAAATACCCCTACTTAAATCTCTTAAGAACCCATCATAGGGATACGACTGACCCATACGAGTCGTACCATCCTATACGATCGGTATCCATCACTCGTATCCAAGACTCAAACCTTGGATCAAACATTGTCCAGTAGACGACTCATCCAACCAAGTCGTAACCACATCATATGATCCGTACCCATAACCCGTATCCTTGGAAGAATAAAATACCAGGGAGATTAAACACTTCCTACCATACAAGTCCTTGATAAGAATCATACCAAACCCTTACGACTAACACCTCTAAATCGTACCCATTCCAGTAACCAAAACCATCCCACCAACTAACACTGGTTAGCATACGACAGGACCATACCACTTGTACCCCAACATATGGCTCATGCCCATGAGTCGTATTGGGTCCAGAGAACGGATTTCCAAGAAATTTTCTAAGGGTCTAAACCCAGGATATTTTAGTCTCCCCTGTCGTACTCCATTTTAACTTAGATCAAAATAGTGTACAACATATTGGAAACCTTTAAATAAATTAAGTCGTTACCTAATTAGTTCTACGACGAATTAGGACACCTATTATAAACGAAGTGATTAAAAGAAAATAAAGACTTCATTTTAAGGTCTACTTATCCTAAAATTCTAGGGGCTTTGGCCATAGGTGACAAAAGAGATTTAAAATGAGGTGTAGGTGACATAAGTCTTAATAATTGAGTAGAGGTGACAATTACTTAATTATGGATTAAGAAAGTTTGTGAAATTTCAAAATAACCCACAAGTTTTTAAATTTACACTTTGACCCAAATATTAGTTAATATAATGGGGAACGAAGGAAAAAAAGACGTCTTTTTCTCTCTCCTCATCCGTTGTTATTTTCTCTCTCTTCGCAATATTTGTTGTTCATTATTGTTGCTGCTTTATTCATCATCTTTTGATTCATTATCATCATCTTATACTTCATTATCATCTTCATACTCTTCTTGTTAACCATAGTTGTTGTTGTTACCCCAACTGCTGCGCTTTGACCGAATTGTTATGTCAAATTTTGTTTCGTAAATCACTTTCAACTTTAGAATTTACTTGAGAGGAGGCTTTGGTAAGTCAGATTATGCTTTTTAGTTGAATTTTTCATCTGGGTAACTACTAATGTGTTGTTTTTTCAATAACAGCTAGCACGCGAACATAAATGCAATATAAGAGCAATCTGTTTAAACAGACCCATTATTTGCGGCACCAGATAAATGTTTTGTTGTAACAATAGACTCATGTTGGATTCATGTTTATGGTTCTAGGTGCCCGTAATATGAATCGAATAGATGGGTATTCTGTTGCACCAGATTAGTAATCTGTTTCAACAAATAAATAATCTGTTTCACCAGATTGCTAATCTGTTTCGAACAACAAAATATAGCTCCTGTCACAAATCTAACAGATAACTCATATGTTCTTGCTATTGATACTGGAATCAATTTATTTCTTAATTGTAGACATATCATTCGTTAAAAAATAGAGATAGACAACACGAAAATTAAATAAGAAATAAAAAGTCAAGTGCATCAAACATAAATTTTTATAAAACAAACAAAAAAAATACATAGATAAAAGAAAAAAAAAAGCTTAATTATTATTATCATCATTATTATTTGTATGGCCAGCCGACCAATCTTCAATCGGCAGCAGCAACGCCCTCCTCAGCATGCGGATCTCCCGCAACATCCTTACTCTGATGGCGGCCAACTCCCAATGCAGTTCATGAACTTCCTTCTACAGTTCCTGCATGTCATCTCATAAAATAGCGACATCCCATACAGGATCAGCCATATCTATAAAACACATAAGTTGATAAAACACACGTAAAAATAAAAGTAAAGAAAAGAAAGAATTCGAATGTAATATAATATACAAAGAATATTTACACAAAAATCAAGAAAAAAACTTGTCAGAGACAAGAAAAAACTATTAAGTCCTTGAAGAGAAAGTAGTTGAAGGTGTAACAAGAGCAAGGAATAAATAGTGTGTAGTAGAACGAACGACTGAGTAAGGAGGGACCTATTTATAGAGGATTGAACTTGAATGAGTTGAGAAAAAAATTGCAACTATTCACCTTTATTTATTAATGACATTCTTGATTACTGTAAAAAAGTTATGACTTAATTAAATTAAGCAATACTGTGATAAGTCATGACTTTTCAGTTTTATTATTATTAATAATTAGTTCTTTCCAGGAACCGTTTTTACACTGAGTTGGGCAACAGATTGTATATCTGTTGCATCAGATAACTCATTTGTGATAACAGATATATAATCCGTTGCAACAAATAGATAACATGTTGCATCAGATAATATATCTGTTGCAACATATAATCTATATATCTTTTTTTTTAAAAAAAATTATCTTCATGACATCCAATTTTTTTGAATTTTTAATTATATAAATTAATAAAGCAGATTTGAAGGCGCAATTGTTCACCTCAATTTATTAAAGACATTCTTGATTACTGTAAAAAGTTATGGCTTAATTAAATTAAGAAATATTGTGATAAGTCATGACTTTTCAGCTTTATTATTATTAAAATAATTAGTTCTTTTCAGGAATCATTTTTTTACACCGAGTTGGACAACAGATTATATATCTGTTGCATCAGATAAATCATCTGTTACAATAGATATATCATCCGTTGCAACAAATAGATAACCTGTTGCAACATATAATATATATATTTTTTTAAAAATAAATTATCTTCATGACATCCAAATTTTCTGAATTTTTAATTATATAAATTAATAAAGCAGATTTAAAGGCACAACTGTTCACCTCCATTTATTAATGACATTCTTGATTACTATAAAAAGTTATGACTTAATTAAATTAAATAATATTGTGATAAGTCATGACTTTTCAGCTTTATTATTATTAAAATAATTAGTTCTTTCTAGGAATTAGTTTTTACACTGAGTTGGACAATAGATTATATATCTGTTGCATCAGATAAATCATCTGTTCAACAGATATGTCATCCATCGCAACAAATAGATAAGTTGTTGCATCAAATAATATATCTGTTGCAACATATAATATATATATATATATTTTTAAAAAAATAAATTATCTTCATGACATTCAAATTTTCTGACTTTTTAATTATATAAATAATAAAGCAGATTTAAAGGCACAACTGTTCACCTCCATTTATTAATGACATTCTTGATTACTGTAAAAAGTTATGACTTAATTAAATTAAACAATATTGTGATAAGTCATGACTTTTCAGCTTTATTATTATTAAAACAATTAGTTCTTTCCAGGAATCATTTTTTTTGACACTGAGTTGGACAACAGATTATATATCTGTTGCATCAGATAAATCATCTGTTACAACAAATATATCATCCGTTGCATCAAATAGATAACCTGTTGAATTAGATAATATATCTGTTGCAACATATAGTGTATATATATTTTTTTTAAAAATTATCTTCATGACATCCAAATTTTTTGACTTTTTAATTATATAAATCAATAAAGAAGATTTAAAAAAAAGAATATTTCTGGTGAGTTTTTTACGATTTAAATTGTGTTGATCATTTATTTCCTTGTTCTTTTCTGTGAAAAGAAATGACTTAATTAAATCAAGCTGGTGAGTTTTTTTTATTATTGTGACAAGTCATAACTTTTCATCTTATTAAATTTAAATAACCTTTTTCTCAATTTAAAAATCGAATACACCTGGTTTTCAATAATCGTTTCTTTAATAGCCATTTTTATTAATTGAGTTATGACAACAGATTGTATATCTGTTGCATCAGATAACCCATCTATTTCGACAGATATACCATCTGTTGCTATAAATCGACCATCAGTTTAAGGAGCTTTTTTGATTTCATCTAACTGATTCATCAGTCGCAACAGATGAGGAATTTGATGCATCATCAACATTTTTTATTTTTGTTTGTTGAATGTGTTTAGACAAAAGTCATAGTCACGACTATTCATTCACTTTTTTCTTAAAAATAATATCATCATATATCTTAATTAAATTAATCCAATGTTGTGACTTTTTTTTAAATTAAATAATCTTTCTTTTACGATTATAATATCATTTAGTTCCTTATTATTTATTAATGAACCATTTTTAGGAGAATTTCTCATCATGACTTTTCACCACCATCTGTTGCCACAAGTGCTCAATCCCTACCTCCAACCGTCGACATGTTGAGAATAGAAAATAAATAGAATGATAATTAAATATTGAATAAGAAATAAAAATTCAAAGTTGACCAAACCAAACCAAACATATACATAGATTTTTTTGAATCCCTTATAGGTAGATGAGATATAAAAAAGGAAAATACATATGCTAAAAGAAAGAAAAAATATAACCTAATTATTATTACTAGTATTATTATTATTATTACTATTATTGTTGTCAACCTGACAATTTACATCTGGCAGCAGCTGGGCCCTCCTCAGCTTTGCTCCGAAATCAGCCAAATCCCTTTGAAGTTCATCAAACTGCCTTTGAAGTTTCTGTTAGGACTCGATATGAATCTGGATTAGCCATATTAGTATTGTAAGTATAATAGAATGAACGAGTGAGTGAGAGGAGGCTAGAGGGACCTATTTATAATACAATTGAATTGGAAGGGACTGGACTTAGTCAAACAAAAAGCCAGGACTGTTCATATCCCTTAATTAAATAAAACTGGTGAATTTTCGAATGTGTAAATTTAAAAAAATCGGATCTAAATACAATATTTTATCTTTTTATTGTATTTCGAAAGAGACAGATTGGTAATCTGTTACAAAATATATTCCACCTGTCAGATAACTTACAACATATTGATAATCAAACTGATATATCCATCTGTTGCAACAGATTGTCCATATGTTGTAAGTTATCTGATAGGTGGAATATATTTTGCAACAGATTACCAATCTGTCTCTTTTCGAAATACAATAAAAAGATAAAATGTTGTATTTAGATCTGAGTTTTTATAATTTACATATTTGAAAATTCACCATTTTTATTTAATTAAGGGATATGAATAGTCGTGGCTTTTTGTTTGACTAAGTCAAGTCACCACTTCCAATTTAATCATTTTGTCATTGTGGTTGTTAAGCTCAGTATAGAGCTCTTGATCTTTTGTGAGTTTGTCAACGAGGACAACTTTTTTTCTTGGTAGCTTTCTTATAATACTCCTCTTGGTCCTTCTTAGCTCTACGCAAGGTCAAAGAGAAGTATGAAAGGTTCTCTTTGAGTTTTTCCAAGGCAAGCGCTCTCTCGGCTGGTAAATCCTGTCCTGCAGCATATATGGATAGTGCAACACTCAATGCAAAATAGTTTTTTTTGTAGAAGCAAGTCTTGAGAAGACATAATCAGTAATCGATCGATATCGCCTTTCGCTGTGTCAAGCAGTTCTGTTGATATCTTGTCTTCTACGGAGAAGATTGATCAGCAGAAAAACCAAGTGATTGAGATCGTTTAATCTATTGACTAACTCGAGCAAAAATGTCTTCTGGATTATCAAACTTAATAGGGCAGTCTGGTAGTTCAATAACATTAGATGTCTTGTTTCCAGTATTAGCTAATGATGGGGAGATTCTTCCTTCCTCATCATCCTGAAAAGAAAAAGCACTTAAAATTAGATGGAGTATCTCTACATAACGACACAAGATTAACTAAATCTAGCATTCAGTTTTTCCTTCCTATTCCTCCCCCTTTTATCTTCTCACCTTTATAAGATCCAAAATTTTTCTTTTTTCGGAGCTGAACCGATTCTTACTACCTCATATGTTAGACTAATACCTTAATTGATTAATCTAGGACTAGGGTACTAATACCTTAATTGAATAATCTGGGATAAGGGGTGAGTTCTCATAGGGTAAACTATCGATTAATCTAGGACTAGGAGTGAGTTCTCATAGGGTCAGCCACAACAGATGACAACGTCTATTTAATAATTTACAACATTTGGGTAATCTGTTGCGACATATGACAATCCATTTGATAATTTACAATAGATGGGTAATCTGTCGCAATGGATGACTTAATCAATTTGATAATTTACAACAGATTCATAATCTGTTGTTACCTAATTTGATTGATAATTTACAATAGATAAGAAATATGATGCAACATATTGAACATTTATTTTTTATAATTTCAATTGAGTTCATATGTTAGACTAATAGTTCCTAAATTGATTAATCTAGGACCAGAGGTGAGTTTTCATAGGGTCAACTAGAGTACTCGGTCAACTACAATTTCAATTGTCTTTATACAATTTCAATTGAATTACCCTTTTGGAAATTGTATGATGAGAGAGTTCAAAATTAAACATTTATTTTATGATTTTAAAAATAATTAAGATCAATTCGGACCAAATTAACATTTTCAAAACTTGTCATTCTTTTTCAAAATACAAAATAACCCATACAAAATGTTTCATCATTTCAAATCTCGAGGTCTCGCTCTTTCTCTCTAATTCTCACTCAACAATACAGTACAAACAACAACTACTCAATAAATTTGCTCAACCCTCCACAACAGATAACTTTTCTTCTCATTTTCGACCACATAGGTGTTATTTTCGACTTCATTCTTGCTTGTATCAGTCATATTCTTTGTCTTCGTAGGCAATAGAGTTCAAGAAGAGCTCTATATTTGTTATTTTTTTCTAAAAAATAAGGGCTTTTAAGTTAATGATGAAAAATAAAACTTTTAGTTGTATTATCTTCGAGAATGGGTTTACAATTTTAAGTTTTGATGGTAAAATCATAGGAACAACAACAACAACAACAACAACAAACCCAGTTTATTCCCACCTAGTGGGGTCTGGGGGGGTGGGTAAGATGTATGCAGTCCATACCTCTACCTCTAAAGAGGTAGAAAGGCTGTTTCCGATAGACCCCCGGCTCAAGATACGAGATATCGCACAAATACATAGTAAAGCACAGAACAAGATTTCATAACATAAATACGACACCCATAAGTAATAAAAACAGGGAAAAGCACACAGATTCGTAATAAAACATGGAACAAGGTACCATAACAAAAATAATACCCCCACCAAGTAATTCCCTACCCTAGCGACCCAAACTGACCCTAGCCTTCTGGCCTAATTCGCGTCCTCCCGATCATCCTATCTAGGGTCATGTCCTCGGTGAGCTGTAACTGCTCCAGTACTTCTTCGGCCTACCCCTACCCTGTCTAAAACCATCCAACGCTAGCCTCTCATACCTGCGAACCGGGGCATCCCAGCCCCTCCTCATCACGTGTCCGAACCATGTCAATCAGACCTTCTGCATCTTATACTCCACTGGGGTCACCCCAACCTTCTCCCTGATAATCTCATTCCGAACTCTATCCCCTCTAGTCAGCCCACACATCCAACGCAACATCTGCATTTCTGCCGCCTTCATTTTTTGGATGTGGGAGTTCTTAACTGGCCAACACTCCGCTCCATACAACATGGCCGGCCGGACTACCGCCCTGTAGAATTTGCCTTTACTCTTGGGCGGCACCTTCTTATCACACAACACCCCCGACGCAAGCTTTCACTTCATCCATCCTGCCCCAACACGGTGCGAGACATCCTCGTCAATCTCACCGTTACCCTAGATCACAGACCCGAGATACTTGAAACTATCCCACTTACATACCTTCTGTAATTCCAACTTCACTACCACCCTATTCTCCAGCCTCACGTCATTAAACTTGCATTCCAAATACTCTGTCTTGCTTCTGCTCAACTTGAACCCTTTAGACTCAAGCGTTCGTCTCCACACCTCTAATTTGTCATTCACACCCCCTCGCGTCTCATCAATCAAAACTACATCATCTGCAAAAAGCATACACCAAGGCACCTCCCCTTGGATATGCCGCGTCAACACATCCATCACCAAAGCAAACAAAAAGGGGCTAAGAGTAGATCCCTGATGCAATCCTGTCAAGACAGTGAAATTCTCTGAGTCTCCTCCCGCCGTCCTCACCTGAGTTTTCGCTCCATCATACATGTCCTTTATTGCTCTGATATACGCCATCGGGACTCCACTCACCTCCAAGCATCTCTAAAGCACCTCCCTGGGGACTTTGTCGTATGCCTTCTCCAGGTCGATAAACACCATGTGCAGGTCCTTCTTCCTTTCCCTATACTGTTCCACCAGCCTATGTACCAGGTGAATTGCCTCCGTTATCGAACGTCCAGGCATAAATCCAAATTGGTTTTCCGAAATAGACACTATCCGTCTCATCCTCACCTCGACCACTCTCTCCCAAATCTTCATAGAGTGACTCAATAACTTAATCCCCCTATAGTTATTGCAACTCTGGATGTCACCCTTATTCTTATAGAGAGGGATCATGGTACTCCACCTCCAAGCCTCGGGCATTTTTGCCGTCTTGAAAATTTTGTTAAACAATCCAGTCAACCACCTTACACCAGCCTCCCCAACAAACTTCCAAAACACCACCGGTATCTCATCCGACCCCGTTGCCCTACCCCTTCGCATCCTGCGAACAGCCTCTCTAACCTCTTCTACCTTAAAACGTCTACAATAACTAAAATCCCGATGCTCCTCTAAGTGCTCCAGCTCTCCTAACACAATAGCTCTATCCCCTTTGTCATTCAAGAGCCTATGAAAGTACGACTGCCATCTATTCTTAATGTGACCGTCCTCCACCAGCACTATACCGTCCTTCCCCTTAATGCAGCTCACCTGGTCGAGGTCACGACCCTTCCTCTCCCTAGCCTTAGCGATTCTAAACAACTTTTTCTCCCCTTCTTTCCCCTGTAACCCTGCATACAAGCTCTCAAAAGCGGCCGTCTTAGCCGCCGTAACTGCTAACTTAGCCTCCTTCTTAGCTATCTTGTACTCTTTCCTGTTCACCTGCTTCTCTTCTTCATCCTTAATCTCAACCAACTTATCATACGCCTCTTTCTTGGTCCCCACTTTCTTCTTAACCTCTTCATTCCACCACCAATCCCTCCGATGATGACCAGCCCGACCCCTAGAAACACCCAACACCTCACTTGCATTCTCCCTGATGCACCTAGCCACCCTATCCCACATACTATCTATGTCCCCCTACACTCCCACACCCCCATTCCCGCCAACTTTTCCCCTATCTCCCACGCATTCACTGGCGTCAAGCCACCCCACTTAATTCTAGGTCGACACTCCTCACCCCTCCTCTTTCTATTCTTCTTTATACCCAAATTCATAACCAAGAGCCTATGCTGGGTCGAAAGGATCTCACTCGGGATGACCTTACAGTCCTTACACAACACCCTATCCTCTTTCCTAAGCAACAAAAAGTCAATCTGGGTCTTGGCTATCGCGTTTCGAAAGGTGATCAGGTAGTCGTCCTTCTTCGGGAAGCCCGAGTTTACAACCACCAGCCCAAAGGACCTCGCGAAATCCAATAGAGTAGCCCCCTCTTCATTTCTTTCCCCAAAACCAAAACCACCATGCACATCACCAAAGCCTCCCGGTAACGCCCCGATGTGCCCGTTGAAATCTCCTGCTACAACAATCTTCTATGAGCTAGGCACGCCTCTCACCACCTCATCCAAAGCCTCCCAAGACCGCCTCTTCTCCTCCCCCTCCGAGCCACTTGCGGTGCATAAACACTACACACGTTCAGGGTAAACCCCCGAATGACCAACTTAATAGTCATCAACCTGTCGTTGATCCTCTTCACCTCTACTACCTGATCCCTAAGCTCTTCATCTACTAAGATGCCAACTCCATTCCTATGCCTCTCGCTCCCAGAGTACCACAGCTTGTAACCATCCACATCCCTAGCCTTAGACCCTACCCACTTGGTCTTTTGAACACACGCAATATTAATCCTCCTCTTTCTAAGAATCTTCACAAGCTCTATGGACTTACCCTGAAGGGTCCCTATATTCCAAGACCCAACCCTCATCCTACCCTCACTATCTCCACATCTTCCTCTACCACCCCTGAGGCCAAGCCTTGGCCTCCCTCCCACTCCCACCCCCACAGCTGCCCCACGCCCCAACCCCCTCGGACATGACCCTATCCAACCATCACCACCCATAACCACTACTACAAGCAAATATAAGAGAATATAAACAATGGTAGTAGCAAAGCAGCAACAAGAAATACAAGGCTCACACAAATACGAAGAAATAATGAAGAAACAAAACTAAAATCAAATATAGAGCAAACACCACTGGGCTCAACACCCAAAGCCCCAAACAAAGCCTCGAGTCGATAACCCAATAAAAGAAGTGCAAGAAACGACAACAGACAATATCAACAAATCAGGCACAATTGAAGATACAAGTCAAGATACCGGAGATAGTACTAGCATAATACGAGGAATGAAATACTGAAATACCGAAATAGCAAAGGTCAGAAGTCACCGGTTTACAATTGTAGGCTAAGTCGAAAACCGAAATCCAAACGTCGATCGGGCTTCGGTCGCCGGTGCTGAGACGGATAGGGGCGGCGGTTGCCGATCACCGGTTCTCTGGTCGCCGGTGCTGAGAGGGATCGACGGTTGCTGGTGCTGAGATGGAGAGGGTCGGCGGTCGCCTGTCGCCGGTGCCGGTGCCGTGAGCCGAAGACAGAGTCGGAGCCGGGGTTAAGGTTTACGGCGGCGATGGCGGTGCTGTTCACCGATGGTGGAGCTGGGAAGGTGCCGTAACAGAGGGGGAGGGAGGCGGGTCAAAGCCGGAGGGCCGGAGGTCGGACCGGCGAAAACCTGATAAATCCCTAGTTTCCGTTGTAGTGTTCCGTTGACTGGCGTAGTGTTGTTGGATGGTGGTGGTGGTTGTGGTGGTATTTGTGTTTTTCTTGGTGGCACTGATGGTGGCATTGGTTGGTGGTGTTTGTGGTGGCTGTTAGTGGTGTCGGTATTCGTGGTGTTTATTTTTTGGCATTGGTTGGTGGTGTTTGTGGTGGTAGCTGTTGGTGTGTCGGTATTCGTTGTGTTGGTAATGTATTTTTAAAAATTTATGCATACATCAATTGTAATGTAATATTTGTTTTTCTTTGTTTGTAGGCAAATCATGTCTCCCAAAAGAAAAGAAAGTAAAAGTGGATCAACATCTGACCACCCAAAAAAAAGCTATAGTACAGAGGGATTCAGAGGAGCTTTCTGAACAATCTTAGTCAGGAAAAAGTGAAGCTAAGGAGAGATGTGAAAACAACGTTGAAGGAGGTGGATAAGGGTCTGTAGATGGTGATAAAGAAAATAAAAGTGAGAAAGAGAAGGAATTAGAGAGTGAGAAAGAGAAAGAGGATGATCATTAACATGATGATAATGGATCACCAATGGGGCATGAATTAATATCGACATCCCAGCATGATCCTGTCAAAACTTGTAGTATTTACAGGTTTCAAGTTGCGATGCCGATAAATGACCCAGAAGCAAAACACCTAATTGGTTAAATTGTACTTAATTGTCAGATGGAAATTTTTTTTGAACATTTTATGAAAATTATGAAGAACGTAAACATAGGCGAACTTTTAAGAAGACTTATTTTGGATGCTTTCTTGAGCTGCCTGAGGACCTCTCTGCCCGTATCCGTTTCCCTATGATGATGATATATGGTCTTCTCAAGTGCAAAATCAAGTACGTAGGGGATGATAAAGATCCAGAGGAGGGGGTAAAAAGAAAATGGATGAAATTTGGATCAACTACTGTGGCATGCTTGTTTGTTTTGGCTTGCAAGAGTTTTCCATAGTGACGGGCTTGAGATGCCATCATCCAGAAGGACCACCACCCCGCAAAAGATCCAAGGCAAGAAAATGCAAGGAAAAAATAGATGGGTTGTTTGAAATTGCTCAACGTGGCTACAAAGCATCAGATTTGTTGACAGATCTCGAGGATAAAACTATACCAGAGCAGTACATGGAGCAATTGTGATTAGTTTGATTTGAACATTTGGTTATATTTGCAAGAGACATCAACAAGGTCATAGAAGATGATTTATTGGTGCGTGCTGAGGATTTTGATAAATTCAACAATTATCCCTGGGGATATGACAACTTCTACTTGACTGTCCAATATTTACTGACAAAGCTATCCTCAGGGAAGACCATATTATATGACTTTCATGGTAAAATTAATCACTAATTTTACTCATCCATTAATTTATATTGAATATAGTTATTATGACTTTTTTTTTGCTTACTTCATATTTACATTTTTTAGGCTTGGGCATTTGAAGTCATTCCTCCCCTCCGAAAGGAGTTAATGGATTAACCGGATGAGGTTTCCTATCCAAGGATGTTTAGGTGGTTGGCTGCAAAGAGCAACACCAATATTAAGGAGGCTGATCTCTTAACCCTCCGGATGATGTAGTACGTCTTCTTTAAGTAAAATAATTCTACTCAAAGAAAGATATTGAATAGATATTATATCTGGTGCAATTAGATGTTATATCTGATGTACCAGATGGGACATCTGTTGCAACAGGGTATATCTTGCATCAGATTACCCATCTGTTTCTTTGGTTCTCTAAACCTAACTCGAATATTAACCATCTACTGTAAATTATGCAACAGATATGTAATTTGATAACATATTTTTCATCTGTTATGACATACAGATCATCTGTTGCATAACAGATTACCGGTCTTATACAACTGTTGTAATTGATGATTGATTTTTTTCATTAAATTATCCGTGTGTTGCTCTGTTTCTCTGAACCATACTCAAATGAATTTTAACCATACACTGCACATATGCAACAAATGGGTCTTTTTTTTTAAAATGTAGCCAAGCTATGAAAATTATTATATTATATGATTTAAATGCATCTGTCTTTTATTATTTTTTATAGGTTGTGCATCAATGGATCGTGCTTACTGAGGAGGAGTCTGTGATGACTTCTTATATTACTCTAGGTCATGTTGATACTATAGTAGACCCAACGGTAAAGTTAATAAAGAAGGAATTGGATGGAGCAATAACCATAAGAAGAGTAGTTAGGCAAGGTCAGCCTAATGTTGAGGCTATTCATGACCAACCTTTTGCTAAGGCAGATCCGGGTGCTTCTTCTGGTTCAGTTATTGGTGTTGGTGGCAGGCATGATGCTGCTGCTACCACTCATGATGATGAGCATGTTGATGCTCAATAAAGAATAAATATGTTTGAAAACACCCCTTTTCGCCCGTACACAGGTCCCTCTCACCTTTCTTCACCCTCGTATTCTCGTTGCGAATGCAAAGAGTGAAAGGACAGACAAGATAAAATCTTTGAAAAAGTAGAGTCTATATCTAAAGCTATTGAGGAATTCAAATCCAAGAGGTGTTTCATACCATCTAAGAAGGTGAGGGAGCCACACACTCTTACAATGTTGGTTAGGAGAATAAAAAGAGCAATTAGAGGCGTACTCTCCGATTGAAAATCAAAAGAAATTACAATTCCTCCCTCTCCAAAAGCTGTTGAAGTTTAGGGGACAGTCAAGAAGGTGGCATATACGTGGAACTTGGCACCGAAGAGAAAAGAGATCTAGGACAGGACAAGAATGCCAAGCCAGGCACACCAGATTACCCTAGGCCTCCCTTTTCCCCCAAGACTTCCAGACTAAGCCTGATATGCGTATGCCATAGGAGGACAAGGCAAGTTTACTTTTCCTGACCTAGACCTTCTAATCTACCCCATAAAGAATAAGATACGCAACAAATTTCACATCTGTTGCAACATATGAGTGTACTGGTGCAACTGGTAGTTGTTCTGTTGCATAGGGTTCTCTGAATTAATAATCTAATGCAACTTATGTAACAGATGGATGGACTTTCCGTTGCATCTTTAAAATTACTAACCTATTTAAAAATTGACTTCTTATCTCACAATATGTTGATATAATTCTCTTCCTCATGAGAAAAGGAAATTAACATACCAGGAACTTATGACGATGTTGATAGGATAATGGACCTTGACTTCTGCAAGAAGCTCAAGGATAGGTATGATCAACTAAATGGGGAGGCGTTATCCCTTGGCGTGGGACTTGATTTCCTAGTTCCTACGTTGGTCTTGGATGAAGAGGAAATGATAAAATATGTTAGAGAGGATAGGCCAAATCTACATGGCAAGAGTTGGACCGAGGCAAGAGGATTCTTGCAGTCATTAGCGTGAACGACATGCATTATCGGGCTGTTGAGATACTACTCGAGGAGGGGAAAATCATGTTTATGACTCCAACGTACCTCTCATCAATAATTTTGATCTTTTTCTCCTCGTGAAACCACTAATGGTGTTGTTGCCCATCTTATTGAGGGAGAGTAAACTGATGAATCATTTGCCAAAGGAAGTGTTGATGAAGAAATCATGGGATTTTGAAGGTCGAAACAAGGGAATGATCCTTCTAAAAGATGATGCCGGTAAAGCGAGCGGCTCGCATGCTCTTGCACACATCAAATGTTTGCTGACCAATACAGAAATGGCCGAGCCAACGACTTTTCTATGTAACAATGCTGTGGCAAACCTTCAAGAGGTCTGGGCTTATGGAGTATTAACTGGACGCTTTAAGCCTGTGTATATAGAAGAGCCTGTGAAATAGAAAATTTTAATTTCAAGTCACCCTTCACTTTATTACATGTACATGTAGTGGCAATAATTTTTTTCTGATGAAAGTTGAGTTTTCTATAATGCAATAGGTTATTAATCTGTCGTAAAATTATTTAATTTGTTCTGGCAGATAGTTTATCTGTTGCAATAGGTTGGTCATTTGTTGCATTACGCCGATGTTATTTCTATGAATAATCTAATAATCTAAGTCTAATTTGTTCTAACAGTGGAAAGACCTGTTTGATGATTTCCAATAGATGATCTAAATTTTACAACATATGCCTAAATCTTTTTGATATTTTTCAACAGTTACGCTTAAATATCCATGTGCTCGACAATACCAAATCACTAGCAAATACACACACCACCATGAAAATTTCAGCAATTAGGCTTGAATATCCATGTGCCCAACAACACCAAACCAGTAGCAATAACGGCAACAATGTAGTATCTTCTTGCTCGATTTTGTTTCTCTTCAAAAGCCTTGACTTTGTTCAACAAACCCCACATTAAACGATTTGCTTGTGAAGGGTCTCATTCTTCATACTAATCAACGTAATCGCATCCACCCAATTTCTATAAAAATGAGAACAAAATTACAAAACAATTACAAGTCAATAATTAATCAACTAATTAAATTAAAAAAATAATACCTTTGAAATCTTACAAGTAAAAAATCTACGACCAGGATTTTGTTGAGTCCAAGAAGTTTTTAACAGGACTTCATGACCACACTTACAATATCAAAAATCTTTATCACAAAAAATAGTAAAGATGCGCTCGACATTGTCAAGCTCAGTTGGAAAAAATGAAAGAAATAATTTGAAGAATTTGGATAGATAAAAGAAGATGAAGATGAAGAAAAAGATTTAAGAATTTAGGGTTAAATTTTAGGAGGAAGATAATTATATAAGACAATGGGGGGGATGATCGTTGGGGGCCAAGTGACGGCAAGTCAGCAAAATGTGCCAGACTGACATATTTGATGCCTATTTTATTTTACGTGTTTAAAATGAACACTTTCTACTTGATGCCTATTTTATTTTAGATATTTGAACTGAACACTGTCAATGGGTTTCACCTTTTTATTTTAATTCAATTTACTTTAACCTTTTTACACGTAGTGGCAATTTTTTATGTCCATCGAAAGTTGAATTTTTATAATGCAACAAATTCTCCATCCGTTGTAACGGTTATTCTACCTGTTCTGGCATATAGTTTATCTGTTGCAATAGGTTGGTCATCTGTTGCATTATCTCGATGTTTCTATCTAAGTCTATCTGTTGCAACAGTGGGAAGACCTGTTTGATAAATTCTAACAGAGTATCTACCTGTTGCAATATATGTCTAAATTTGTTTGATTTTTGTAATAGATGTGTCATCTGTTGCAACAGATACATTATCTGTTGCAATATTTGAATCTAGTATTCCTTTTCAATTAATAAGTTCAAATCTAAGGAATAAATAAAATTGATAGACAAAATAAAATAAATCGAAGCCTTCATAAATTTCTCTGACAAAAATGCAAGGTAAGCCTGCGTACAATACACCCTTGTGGTGGGACCCTTCCTCGGACACCGTGCATAGCGGTAGCTTTAGTGCACTAGGCTGCCCTTTTTTTTAAGCCTTCATAAATTAGCTGAAATAAGTCAACAAATAAATAAAATGTAAAAAAATTATTATGGGTACAGATCTCAACAAATATATCAACAACAATTTAAGTATACTGTCAAGGATTACTTTGACAGGCTCATGCTATAAAGATCTACTCAGTGTGGACAAGTTGTTCTTCATTCGGTGCTATGGAATTCAGCGTTACTCATCGTGGATCTTTATTGTCGCTTACGTATGGTTTCTGCGCTTTTTGTTCTCCATATTTCCATAAAAAGAGTAGTATATTGTCAATGTTGTTCAACAGTAGCTTCTTCTACATCCACCTAGGAAGCCATAATTGGTCAATGATAATCACGGAGATACAACAAAACAGAAAAGGATAACTCATCTCTTCTAGCAAATCAAATAGGTCTTTCTTCCATTTTAAATTTTCCTAAACACATTATATTTCTGTGGCAACAATAAATCAATTGTTGGGATAAATTTCTACATGAGGAAGATCCTGTATGATAATTTTCAATGGATGAACCATCCATTGCAATATATGAATCATCTGTTGTAGCAAATAGGTCATCTGTTGGTAAAAATAAAAGTGGTACAAAGAGCTGTTTGATTTGCTAAAATAGATGCGACATATGTTGTACCAGATTCTTTATCTGGTACAACAAGTTAGTCAACTGTTGTAATAGATGTATATATCAGTTGGATAATTTTCAGTAGATATGTCATCTGTTGAAACAGATATGTATCTATTTTTTTGTCAGTTGGAAGACATATATATTCACCTTCTTCAGCTCGTGCTGCTCTTCTTCAGATATTATACGTTGCTCAGTGCAACACACAGACAAAAGAGTTGCAAGTTTGCTATTTGGATGCTTGATAATGCCCTGGAAATCAATCACCTTCTCATCTTAGCCCTAGTCTCTAATGGAGCGGATGGAAATAAAATCCTCTTTGATGGAATGGGACCCCTCTTAGATGTCAATTCCTTTACAGAAACAGTTAATGCATTAATAACATTAATCACTACATCATGTTTCACCCTGCAGTCTTGACATTTGCATGCAGAACATTCACTGGGAGAGGCAAAATCTATATAACCAATATGATCATACTCATAATGGTTTCCTTTAAACACTATAAGAGGAGTATCATTAGCACCAACAGCAGCACCACTACCACCACCAACAACTCTATCACCACTAAGACCATCAACAACAACAAGCCCACCCTCCAAAATTATTTTTCTTGTAATGGTTGTTGCTCCAAACAATTCCATTTTTATTCTTTCAATGATCTTAGGGTCCAATAAAGTTTGTACAGACCATAAAGTAAGAAAAAATGACATCTTCAACTCTCGATTAGTTGAAACTAGCGACGGATGCACAATCTAACATAAATCATTACATATATTAGAATGATGATTAGATCATTAAAAAAAATTATTAAATAAAATAAAAAATAATTATACTTACTGCATCCTTCGGGGGTTGAAGAGATCAAGAAATTTTGTATTTTTATCAGTTTTGCCCGACAACCATCTCAAGATTCTTGGACAGGAAACTCCTTCCTGGTAGTTCACTTATTGTCTCAAATAAGGAATGGCTTCAAATACCCAAGCCTATAAAATAACGCCAATAAATCAAAATCATTATTGAGTGAAAAAAATGAATGATATCATAATAGAAGAAAGAAATATTTACCATGAAAGCCCATGGGAAGCCATATAAGTTAACTGTCTTTGGCGCTAATGGAGTCAACAAATATTTGAAAGTCATTTTGAAGCTTTCATACCCCTAAAGATAGTTGTTAAATGCCTCAAGATCCTTGGAGAACTTTATTAAATCGAGGCTTATATTGTTGTTAACGTCTCTCGCCCAAAGAATATTATGTACAAACCAAACCAAGCACAATGACTGCTTGTGCTTCTTTGAAAGTCCTTTACCTTTCAACGCTTCTATCAAATTTTTATTTTTAAAGCTTGGACCAATAATGGACACCAGGTATTCACGATCACACGACTTGCCTGTTCTTTTTTGGGTGTGCTGGGTGCTTTTTTGGGTTAGAATAGGCGTAACTTGAGAAGGAGGATAACATTTTAGTCCAGTAACTATGGCAAACTCCTTCCAACCAAAATAAACAGGCATGCCACAGTAATTTATCCATACCTTATCCATCTTATCTTTGTTTTCATATATAAACCTACGCTTGAGAGGTTCATATACCATTTTCATTTGGAAACGAGCATTGTTATCCTTCGGCAAATCAAGATATTTTTCAAAGCAACTATCCCTGAAATAAGCATCCAATTTTTTTTCTCGAAGTATTTTTTTGAAGGCGTCGGAAGATTTTCCTAAGGCTAACTTAACCACAAAATCACTCGTTAAATTTGCTGCACATCGCACTGCATTCTCATAGGATAACAATCAATGCTTAAGGTTTTGACCAACTCTTCGGTGGAAGGGCTATTAGCATTTTCATTATCTCTTTTGAAATATTCCTCCTCCCCATATTCATCATATTCTGCTTCCAATTGAGATAACACTTGTAAAGCAAACTCATAGAGTGGTGGATGTAGCCTAGCTGCTTCACTTGTTTCTTTACTTTGACTTGATTCGATTTCCGTTCTTTTGGGAACCATATTATCTAAACTTAACAGGAACATAAAAAAATATATTATCGTTGATTAATGTATCGTTAAAAAGGATAACGGTAAATCAAACAAGCAAAATAGTAAAACAACAGTTACAATAGATCACCAACCTGTTGCACCAGGTAGTATATCTGTTATAGCATATAACCAAACTGTTGCAGCAGATGAATAATCTGTTGCAACAATACAAAACATATCACTCATCTTTTAAGATAGATGAATGGTTTGTGCAATAGATCACACACTATTTCATTATATGAGTGATCTGTTGGGATAGTTAAATAAACTGTTGCAATGGATGAGTAATTTATTGTGAAAATACAAAACATATCACTCATCTGTTGAGAAAAATGAATGGTCTCTACAGCAGATTATATATCTGTCACAACATTATCTGTTGCAACATGTGAGTGATCTGTTGGAATAGTTAAATAACCTATAGCAACGGCTGAGTAATCTATTGCGATAATACAAAATATATCACTCATCCATTGAGAAAGATGTATGGTCTGCGTAACAGATCATACATCTGTTATGACATCATCTATTGCAACATATGAGTGATCTGTTGGAACAGTTAAATAATCTGTTGCAACGGCTGACTAATCTGTTGCAATTAAACCTAATTTCTGAGTCTAACGATAGTAAATTCGCCGACCGCAGATCCAACATTAGTAACTAATGAGAAACCAGCTTCGACTCTAAAGGCAAGCCAATATTCTATATTAAAGAAGCATTAAAGACTTTAACAACTGGACCACTTATTCTAAAGGTATGTTATCTACCAAACTTTACCTTTTAACGATATAAATTATATGTCGGAACCTAATGATTATGCTAAGTTTAAAATGTAAGATGGGCGAAAAGGAAACAAATGAATTCACTAGCATATCAAGTTCACACTAATCCAAATAAGACATACAAAATGCAAAACTTCAAACAATACTGTGCGGAATATTAAACGAAAATAATGGGTGTCTATAAAGAATAATAAAGCTCGAAAAGAGGGAAAGAGGCACTAGACTGCTAGACGGAGATATGTAATGCGATATTTGTTCGCTTCTCTGATTTGAACAAATATGGGGTCAAGTTATGAGACCTCAAATGCGCTCCGAGTGTACATGAAAAATAAAAAATAAAATGAAATAATTAGAGAAGGCATACAATTTCATAATGACAAAAAGAAAGTAGATGGTTAACACAGAATGTGAAGGCAAGATATTTAAACCGAACAAATACCTTGCATTCCACGTTTATTTGATGTGTTGATTGCAGATCATATTTTGCACCAAAGAGTGTTCTCAAATGGGATATTACCATTCAACAAATAGACATCTTAGTGATAGACGTACATCAAATTGTTCTAGGCTACATATTCAAACAAAAAACTTGTCCAAAGGAAAGTTACCACATGCATATATTAAACTAATGCATGATTGCGAGCAAGTTTGGTTGAAAGAAATTAAAAAAATGATTAAACATAGCCTTTTCCTCACAACAAATCTTGACAAACATGAGATCTGCTACAAAATTTGAGACATAAATAGCAAATGAGTTCTATAAAATTATTTCTTTGAATCTACACATTCATGATTTCATTCATATATCATGGAAGATTGATAGAGAGGATGGAAAGAAATAAGATACAAGACTCACTTTTAAGCTAACTGTTAGTTTCACAAATTCATATGTTTCATTTTTTACAGATAAATATAATTAACTAGAGAACTTGCATACCTGCTGATCAAATAGAAAATTATAGCACTCATCACCATATTGATACAGACAAAGATGAAGTAACCGGTTAACAAAGATGTGTTCTCCCATTTACAGAAATCTTGATAGTAGCTACCATATCACAAACAAATTTAGAGAGAAAAAAAAACAGAGAAATATCAATGTTACATCTATCTCATCTAAAAGGGAGACGACAGCAAAATCCGCAAAAGAAATGTAACTTGGGTCTGAAATATATTTTAGAGATAGGAGAACAGAACATCCTCTGCAATGTATTTCTAGAAAAGTAATTCGGAGAACTTTTCAAAAATAAATAAAAAATGTAGTCTCAAATAGATGCCACTCTTTATTCAATTTTATGAATCAAATCAACAACACAAACAATTTTTCTCAAGAGAAAGAAGAGAAAAGCAAACAATAGATTCATCAAAATTTGAGAAACAATGGGAATAATCCAACACAACATCCTAGCTCCAGTTTACTCTTTGCCTACACTAAAATTAGAATTAAAAATCAACCATATTCCACCTTCTATCACCCGTTTATTTCATAAAGCTTAAATGAAGATATTATCTAAATCATAAACCTAAACAATATACTAATCCAAAGAGATATCCATGATAAATTGGAAAGAATTCATATTCTAAATTTCATGTACGATATTCATTTTTACATGGTTGAAATAGAGGGTGGATATTTGTCTGTCTATAGATGTATATGAGTGACATAGGTTCACGACTTATACACATGCACAGTACACCATTACCATATTAAAATAACGACCAAATCGACATCAAATGACCTCAAACAGTCCGATGTATGTATCGGAAGAACTTACAGCTTTACGGATTTTTTTTTCAGGTTAGTTCAAGATTGCGAATAGTCTAAAAGCATACTACCAAATATATGCGAAATCAAACAAATATATGTGAAATCGAACAATGCGAGAAAAATTGTTTCTAGTTCTCGCTTCCAGACAATGAGACGAAACACCCAATTTCATTTGGAAAACATGAAATTCCTAAGTTTTATATACACTTTACAAACACACTGCCTAACGTGAACAAACTCGAGCGTCCGCAGAGGTGGATTTAGGATTTTAAACTTATGGGTTTCTAATAAAATAAATTAATATGCAAAAATAATTTGTAAAAAAATGAGTAATCAAATATTTTTAATATATAGTCTAAAAGCAACAACCCGTTAAACACGACATATTTAAAAATATTATCATTATAATTGTACTCGACGACTTGTCATGTTTTGAAAACTATCAATGATCGCTTCATTAGGTACAGTTTCAAATACCTCATCCTCTATTTTACAAACTAAACAATCATTCAAAAAATCATCACCAATTCTGCTAGGCAACTCATTCTTAATATATTTCATCGAAGAGAAAGCTCTTTCCACTGTTGCAGTCATCACAAGTAATATCAAACTCAACTTCATAAGAAGATAAGCAAGTCTCCAAGTCTTGTCAAAATTTGTTTTCACCAATGTCTCTGAAAGATCCCCAATTCTTTCCAAGTTAGAGAAATCATTATTCCCTTGTCGCACATAGTCAATAAAATTGTCAAGCTCAAAACTAAGATCCTTAACCATGGAAGCACTAAACTCATCCTGATAATAGGTAGCAAGTTTTATAATCCTATTTTTATCATAATTTACAAAAGAGTTATCTGGACTCAAACTAGCCATACCAAGAAGTAGATCAGTATTCGTTTCATCAAAACGACTATTAAGCTCAACAAGTTGCAAATCAATTACAGCTTTAAAAATTTCAACAAGCACATGATAAGAATATGTGATACTTGAACTCTTACGCTTTGACTTTCCAAGAGCATAATTCTTATTCATTTCGGGAATCACAATATCATGTTTGGCACAAAATAAAGAAACATCCTTTACCAAAGAATTCCATTTAGAATCTCTCATAGATTGCAATTGTCTCTTTGTGAAACCAACAAGGTTCATAGCAGTAATGATATCTTCATCCTTTCTTTGCAAACTCATATTCAAATCATGTATAATTGCCAACACTTTTAACTTCAAATGCAACGTATGCACAAACTGATAAGATCTTATGTCATCTACTAAATTCTTTGTCAATGATTTCTCTTGGTAATTTGAACCCTCCTTAGCAAGAACTCATAGTACATGAATAATTGAGGAGAATAATTTAATAAAGTTACTCACTGTTTTAAAATGAGAACTCCAACGAGTATCTCCTGCACTTTGAAGTCCAAGTTCTTGATTCAATCCACTTCTTGTATGAACTTCACCGAGCATCAATAATTCTTCTAATTTTTCTGTTTGATAATCTATAAGCATCTCCCTGTGCTTAAAAGATCCTCCAACAATATTCAAAACATTAGCAAGAATATAAAAAAATTGATCTACCTTATGATGCTTCTTTGCAACAGCTACAAGAGTCAATTGAAATTGACGAGCAAAACAATGTACACTATATGCCGAAGAAGTATCTTTCATAATCCAAGTTTTATGACAATTGAATTCTTCCTGCATATGACTTTATCTATCATAACCTTGTCCCCGAATATGAGAAGAACTCAAATTATGCTCTAAAAGCAAAGAACATATAACATCTTTCAGTGACCTTGTAGATGTATCTTTAACATGAACAACACTAAAAATCTGCTCTTTAAGCTTACCCTCTTTGTTGACATATCGTAAAACAAGGGTCATTTGTTCTTTATGAGAGACATCTGTAGACTCATCAACTAATATTCCAAAGTAATATCCATTTAAGTCTTCAACAATTGCTTTCAACGTTTCTTTAGCACAAGAATTCATAATGACTTTTTGAATAGTTGGACAAATGATGATATCATTTTGTGGAGATTTTCTAACACAACTTTTTTCACATCTTCCGTCCTATCCGCGTACCAATTTAAGAGATCTAAAAAGTTTCCTCATCTTGTAGAAGTTTCACTCCCATCATGACCTCGAAAAGGCAATCCTTCTTTCAAAAGATATCTTGCAACATCAATGAAAGCATTCAAATGGACTCGATATTTATTTTTACTTTTCTTAGATTGCTTGTCAAAAGAAGATAATATAGATTGTGCTTGATTATTTAAATCAAGCATCATCTTGAAACACCAATTGTGAACACTATTTACATCACCCACATGCTTATTAAGTCGTTCTATCCCTTTATTCCAACTTCTGAAGCCATTTATTATAAAATAATCACCGACTCTTTTTTCATATCCAACAATCTCATTTTTAAACAGGTAACAACATAAGAAAAAAGCTACATCTTTTTCAATACTATATTCTAACCATCCCGAATATGAAGTATCAAACCAATCAGGATTAAAATGATGCGATTTTTCACCAAAATTGTTATTGGAAAAATAAAATACTCACCAAGTCTGCAGAGCTCTTTTTGAATGTAATATCTCCTTACTCTATCACGTTGATTAGGAGGATATTTTAAAATTTATTTTCTTTTAACAGGATTGGATTCAAGAAAATCCAATATTTTATCTTTATCTAATGGTTGAGAAGGATTGACATTGTCGGAAATTTCAGTATGTGAAGGAGAACTTACTGAAGGATAATCTAGAGTAATTTTATGCTTGAAAAATTTTGTAATCATCTTGAACTAACTTCACAATTTTAACCTATTTAAATTAAAAACATAATTTAACAACTAACAAATAATAAGCTAAAACTAAATATTAATAATTATAAAATTAAATGCATTAGAAAATAAAAATAAATAAAAATATATGAGAAAATAAGAGAAAAAATAAAAATAAAATAAGAGATTGTGGGAGAAGAATACTTACATAAAATTTAAAATAAGAAAATGACTCAAAATAAGTTTCTAGCCTTAACGAAGAAAATAATTTTGAGTTGGGATTATCAATATGATTTAATATTTATAACATTTAAAAAAGGTTTTAACTAAAAAAAAGAAAAGAAAACTGAGTAGTTTATTAGAAATAAAAAAAGAAAAGGATTTACCTTAAAAAGAAAAACTCAATTTTTATTTTATTTTAAAATTTTAAAATAAACAAATATTAATCAAAGATAAAAACATTTGCATTAAAAAAGAAAAAAACTTTGAATGTACCTTTTTTAAAGAATAGGCTGGCCTTCTAAAAATGTAACGCCCCGAGAACACACCCTGAGTGTCACACGATACTTACAATCCCGAGGGACCATAATCTAACCTATGAGCTGGTACCTGCTTTGAGCACTGGATAACATGATCATAAACATGGAAGAATACTAACATGCCTTAAAGTTTTAATAATTGAATTCAAAACTGAAATATGAGTCTATAGAAATAACTGACCAAATCTGATAAAATACTGATAAACTAGATAACTAACTGTAATGTCTGACTACTGAAAAACTAACTCTAATGTCTCATAAGACTCTAAAATGGAATGACTGTGAGTTGATGTGACAGGCCCCAACTAACTCCAACTAACTACTAAACTGAGATATGAAATAAAGTAAGCCTGTCCTTGGAGTATGAGGACTCACCACTGCTACAACTGAGGATCTGATAAGTCTAATCGCGAGCCTGGAACTGAGCATCAGAACTTATGATATAATACATCATAGCGCAAAAGAAAAGGTATGCGATCAGTACTTTGAATGTACTGGTATGCTAAATGAGGTAGGCTAATATGCCTGATTTCATGAGCAGAAGTAACAATTAATTGAATATTCATGTAAAGCATGGAGAACTGAGTATGTATGAAAATCTGTAATTACTGAAGATACGTGAATATCTAAAGATACTGAGGATGAATGGCCAAGTATATAACATGAACTGAGTAAAATTTATAAATTGAAATCTAAAATAACTAAAAATTGTATGCTTTGGTCAAAAAACACTAAAATAATGAACTGAGACTATAACTGAGACTGTATCTGAGACTGTGAGAGGTGTCATCTAACCGACATGCCCCAATCTCAGCTAATCGGGGTCCAACCTGTAACCCCAATTGGAAAGGTGTTAATATCTGCTATGGGTACTAACGCTGGCTATGTAGATCCACTAAATTGATATAATGCCCATAGGACTAAGGGTGTCAAGCCTGAACTGACGGGTGACCCCTGCGAGATAGTCAAGCCTAATCTGATGGGTGACTTCCCTTATCCTACGTTGGCTATGTAGTTTTGGAGTATAGGGACTGCTACTAATAACTCTGCCTATCTGACGGGGAAGTCGCCATCCCTACACTCACTCGGTGCTAAATCCTACTCCCAACTGAAAGACACTGAAATACTAAATTGTGCTGAATTTAACTAATTGATATTTGACTATTTTGACTCATAATATGTTCTAAAGACTATTCTGTAATGTACTGAGACTAGACTACATAAACAACTATGATTTTCAGGTACTCAATACCCCCAGGACTCAAAAACAAAAATGGTAAAATGACACTAATGCTTGGGGGACAAAGCATGAAGGCGTTTATTAAATCAATCACTCTTACAGGCATTTTATCAAACACTTGTAGTTCATGGTTTAACACAATCATAGGAATGTCATGGAACTTATAGAAATAGCATGAATTCGACATAATTGTATTAAATCATGGTTTAATTCAATAAATAATAATATTAAAACATGGAGAATCGAATAACAACAATAATTTCATTGAAACAAGGTATCAAATCATAGTTCATGGAGATTCATGGGAGAAATCATAATTTAAAGAGAAAAAAAATTCCCTCCCCCCCCCCCCCCCCCCCGAACTTGTCCTGCAAACTCACTTTAGCACTTAAACTTAACTTCTATTTATTTACCCCCCTTAACATCTTTAAAGTATATTTGTTTCACCCCTCAAAACTGAATACCACTCTAACAACGGAGAGTGAGTTACACACGCACCATGTCAGTACCACATCAGTGCCAGGTCATTGCCACATAAGAAATTAGGTTTTTTTAAAAACAAATCCCACACACATACTATTTTTATGTATTTTTATTTTAAAAAGCAATAAATATATATTTACTATTTATATATATGTATATATATTAAATAATATATATATATATATATAAAATATATATATGTACTATTTTAATATACATACATATATATATATATATACATATATATATATATATATTAAATAAAAATGCCCCCACCCCTACCCCATTTTCATTTAAATAATATATATTTTATATAATTATTTTTATGTATTTTCATTTTAAAAATAAAAAATATACATGTACTATTTTTATATAATATATATATATATATATATATATATATATATAATAAAAAATTCACCCCCAGTCTCTTTCTCCATTCTAGCTCCCCCTCCCCCCGCGCGCTCTTCTTCCCTTCCAACCCTCCACCCCACCCCATCCCACCGTTCTTTCTCCCCTTCCATCCCCCCTCCCTCACCCGCCATTCTTTCTTAACTTTTAGCCCCACCCCTACCCTACCCTTTCATCCCCCCACCCCATTCTTTCTTCCTTCCATCCCTCCACCCTCTTCTTTCTTATTCAAATACAAAAATACTTTCATCAAGTTAAAATTAATTTTTTCAAATTGTCTTAATAACAAAAAAATTCAAAAGTAAAAATCCAAAGAAATTTCATTGATGATAAGTGATTCAAAAACAAAATCATCAATTTAATTTAATTTTTATCTAAATTTTGAGGGAGTTGGATTGAAGGTTGAGATAGTGTTCAATGCAGAAAATTATTTAATAGTGTTTTCATGTTTGTTCTTGGATGGTGTTAATGGAGAAAAGTGAAAAAAATTAAAGGAAAGTGTTGTTCTTGGGTGGTGTTGTTAATGGAGGAAAGTGAAAAAAAATTGAGGTTGTTAATGGAGGTTTGAGTGTTATTGTTGATGATGATTTGAAGAAGAAAGAATAAAAAAGTGTGCATTTTTATTTTAATTTTAATTTTACTTTTTTTAAAAAAAATTATTATATTTTAAATATAATATTACTGAAATTAATTTTTTTAATAAATAAACGCGCCCCTTTTAAAAAAAAATGTCACGTCAGATTTAAGGGTCAAACAAATACACTTTAAAGAAGTTAAGGGGGGTAAATAAACGGAAGTTAAGTTTAAGTGCTAAAGTGAGTTTGGAGGATATGTTCAGGGAGAAAAAGATGTCTTTTCTCTAATTTAAAACATAATAACTTGGAAAGATTATAACTTGGTAATTAAAATGGGATACTTGGACTCCATGGGTGGAAGAAACCAGTGGATGAACATTTAACATACCTGAGTTAATGAATTTGGGATGATTGATGGAGAATTCTTGAGATCTTGCCTTGAATTTGAGAGCTAGGGTTCTTGATTGGGAGAGAATTTTCTTTGATTTGGGGGAAAAGTTATTTAAATAATGAAGTAATAGGTTAATTAGGGTAAATTTCATGTTAAAGGCTGACTGGGTGGGGGGAAAAGACGTTAATGCCATCAAATTTAAAACTCAGAATTTCTAAAAAATTCTCAATTTTATGGGCTGGCGCGACGTGGTGATATCACGTCGTGTCACTGGAATTGAACAATTGGGAAAATGCACGGTGGTGCGACACGACGTAATCATGTTGCCGCTTTGTTTATGACCTGGAAGCTCACCGCGATGTAGTGGCATCGCGCTGCAACACTGGAAAATAAAAAATGTCAATTTGTCCTATGGCGTGACGCGCCAGGATCGCAGACCCTCACTGAAATTTTCCAAATAGGAAATTGTCCTGCTCCGTGACGCGCTAAGGGTTAAAATGATGGTGATTAAAGAGTGAAACTTAAAATTGCCATAACTTCTTACCCGGTTATCGGATTTAGGCAAATTTTTTCTCATTGGAAAGGTAATTCAATTTCCTACATAATGACAGACTCTAAAATGAAAAATAATAAGTGTTTCAAAAATTTTATATGTGAATACTCATGTATTGGGACTTATACTACGCTAAGAAAATGCAGAGTATTACAACATCTTCCCCTTGGGATCATTCATCCTCAAATGAGATTAGTTAAGCTTAGGAAAAATGGATGGACTGAGCTTACACACTGAACAAGCATATATGATGCATGGAATGAATGACTGAACTAACTCATGAATGCATGACTGACATGAAAATGATGTGCAAACGAAACTGAGAATGAAAGAGAGAAATCTTAAGAAGATTAGTATCTTAAACCAAATCTGAATTTGTGGAGAAAAGATAAGGGTACTTGGTCCGCATTTGTGCTTCTGCTTCCCAAGTGGCTCCCTCAACGGGCTAATTCCGCCAGAGAACTTTGACTAGTGGAACTTCTTTCTTCCTTAGTCTACGAACTTGATGATCAAGAATTTTGACTAGAACTTCCTTATAGGAAAGACTGTTCTAAACATCTACTCTTTCTATGGGAACAACTACAGCTGGATCACCAATACACTTATTTAACAATGAGACATGGAACACTAGGTGTACTGAAGCTAGATCTGAAGGCAACTTAAGCTCATAAGCTACCTTTCCAAAATGACTAAGAATTCTGAAAGGACTGACATATCGAGGACTGAGTTTCCCTTTCTTGCCGAATCTCTTCACTCCCTTCATGGGAGAGATTTTTAAGTACACAGAATCACCGATCTCAAACTCAAGATCCTTTCTCCTCATATCTGCATACGACTTCTGTCGGCTCTGGGATGCTCTAAGCTTTTCTATGATCAACTGAACCTTCTCTAAGGAATCAAACACCAAGTCAGGCCCTACTGCCATGGCCTCACCTACTTCAAACCAACTAATCAGAGATCTACATCTCCTACCATAAAGAGCCTCAAACGGAGCCATATGGATACTGGAATGATAGCTATTATTATATGTGAATTCAATCAAAGACAAGTGGTCATCCTAACCACCTTTAAAATCAACTATGCATGCTCTCAACATATCCTCAAGAGTCTGAATGGTCCTTTCTACTTGACCATCTGTCTGAAGGTGGAAAGATGTACTGAGATGGACTTGGGTACCAATACCCTTTTGGAACGCTTTCCAGAAATAAAATGTAAAATGGGTAACTCTATCTGAGATGATTGATAATGGAACACCGTGCAACCTGACCAACTCTCTGATATAGAGTTTGGCATAGTCCTCAGCTTAATAAGAGGTATGGACCAACAAGAAATGAGCTGATTTGGTCATCCTGTCTACGATAACCCAAATAGAATCATGTTGATGACTGGTACGAGGCAAAACTGTCACAAAATCCATGTTCACTTTTTCCCATTTCCATGTGAGAATATTAAACTCCTGCATGGACCCACTAGGCTTCTGGTGCTCAATCTTAACTTGCTAACATGTAGATCATTTAACTACAAACTCTGTAATATCTCTCTTTATTCCACTCTACTAATAGATCTCCCGCAAATTACGGTACATCTTAGTGGCCCCTGGATGAATAGAGTAGCCCGCACCATATGCTTCTACAAAAATTCATTGCCTCAAGTCATCTACACCGGAAACATATAGTCGACCCTGACAATGCAAAACACCATCTCCCCCTTGGGTCTCTGACTGATTCTTTCAACTTAATTAGACTAAGATCTCTATCCTACTTTTCCTTTACCTCAGAAACTATAGATGATTCTGAGCTACTCTGCACCCATACACTACCTTCTGCTGAATCGAGTAAGCGAACACCTAGTCAGGGAAGCTGATGAACTTCTTGAGCTAACTTCTTCTTACCAACCTCAACATGAGCAACACTAGCCATAGAACATCAACCACTACATTGGACTAGCTCAGATGATATAGAACACTCACGTCATAATATTTTAACAACTGTAACCGTCTTTTCTGACACAAATTTAAATCTTTTTGAGAGAACACATATTACTGACTCATATGGTCAGTGAACACATCAACATACATCCCACATAAGTAATGCCTCCAAATTTGTAAGGCAAACACTATAGCTGCTAGCTCAAGATCATGAGTAGGGTAATTCTTCTCATGGGGTTTCAATTTCTAGAGGCATAGGCTATGACCTTACCTCTCTGGATGAGGACACAAACCAAACCTACTCTGGATGTATCACAATACACAAAAAACCCATTTGAACCATCTGACAAAGTAAGAACCGGGGCTGAGGTGAGTCGAGTCTTCAACTCCTGAAAACTCTTCTCGTAGGAATCTGACCACTGAAACTTAACTTTCTTCTGCGTCAATATAGAAATGGGGGATGTAATAGAAGAAAATCCTTCATCAAAACGGCGGTAATACCCAGCCAAACCTAAGAAACTCCTGATGTTTGATAAAGAAATGGGTCTGGGCCAGTTTCTCACCGCCTCGATATTTTGAGGATCATCCCTAATGACATCACCAGAAATAATATGGTTAAGAAAAAATACTGATCTTAGCCAGAATTCACACTCCCTAAATTTGGCAAAAAATTGATGAGTTTTGTGAGTCTGAAGTATAATTCTGAGGTGGTCTGCATGATTATTTTCTCTATGGAAGTAAACAAGAATGTCATCAATGAAGACTATGATGAACATGTCCAAGTACTACTTAAACACTTGGTTCACCAAGTCCATGAAGGTTGCTGGGGAATTTGTGAGATCAAAGGACATAACTAGAAACTTGAAGTGACCATACCAGGTTCGAAAAGCTATTTTTGGAATGTCACATTCCATGACCCTGAGCTGATGATAGCCTGATCTGAGGTCTTTCTTGGAAAAGTAGCTAGCACCTTGAAGTTGGTCAAACAAGTCATTGATTCTAGGAAGTGGATATCTGTTCTTGACTGTGACTTTGTTCAACTGATGGTAGTCTATGCACATTCTAACAGAACTATCTTTCTTATGCATGAATAAAACAGGTGATCTCCATGGGGAGATGTTGGGTTTAATGAATCCTTTATCTAGGAGATCCTTTAACTGTTCTTTTATTTTTTTGAGTTTTGCTGGAGCCATTCTGTATAATGGAATAAATATGGGTAAAGTGACTGGGAAAAGGTCTATTCCGAAGTCGATTTTCCTTTCGGGATAAACTTCGGGAAGATCTTTAGGGAACACATCTGTAAATTCCCTCACTATTGAAACTAACTCAAGAGTTGGAATTTCTGAGTTAAAGTCTTTGACTCGCACAAGATAATAAACACATCCCTTGGATATCATCTGTCTCTCTCTAAGGTACAAAATCAACTGACCCCTAAGAGTTGTGGTACTACCCCTCCATTCAAGTACTAGTTCATTTGGGAACTGAAAATGAACTATTCTATTTCAACAATCAACTAAGGCATATCATGAGTGGAGCCAATCCATATTGAGAATGACGTCAAAATACATAGTCTCTAACTTCATGAGATCAACTGAAGTAACTTTATTAGATATGGTGACCGGATAGTTCCTGTATACCTGTCTGTCTACAATGGAAACACCTACTAGGGTAGACACTGTAAAGGGCTTTGCTACAACTTTGGGACTAACTCTGAAATTAACGGCTATATAGGGAGTTATAAAAGAAAGAGAAGGTAAGGCATAAACATGTAAGTGAAAGACTAAGTCAGGAAAATATTCCTAATATTGGTGGGATGGAAGAGCTTATAATCTATTCGGACGCTGACCACTGGTAGCACTGGAAATGGCACCCTGCTGAGTTGGGTAAGCATATAGAACTGACGACTGATGGGACTAGCCCTATTGGTGCATATGCCTACCTTTCTAAGCAACTACCTGACACTCTCAAATCTAATGGCCTGGATTGACACACTCGAAGCACACATCACTACACACTCTACACTTACTCTGATGGTGTTTGCCACATTTTCAACATAGAGGATTTATATGAGCACTGTTAACACTAAACTGGGACTTAAAGCCTGGTGCTCTATCCCTATTGTCATTTCTAAATTTGGGTATGAGAGAATTGACTGAAGATGGTGCTGGAGTTGAAGACCTCTGATGGAACTGAGAATGGTTACCACTCTCTAACTTTGGCTGGCTGAAGTTAAAACAACCTGTCCTAGACTTCTTATTTCCTCCCTTCCTCTCTTTAATCTTTTGCTCCTCTATCTGTTGAGCATGGACTATCAGCCTAGACAAGTCTATCTCACTAATAAGCATTGTGGTCCTGCACTCCTTGACCATACTATCAGTACGCCAGACATAAACTTACTCATCTTGGACCTGTTATCAGCTACCGCATGAGAAGCATATCTAGCTAACTAAGTAAACATGAGGGAATACTCCCTTACGTTCATGCTGCCCTATCTCAAGTTAATAAACTCTAACACCTTGGCCTCCCTCAACTTCAATAGGAAGAATTTATCTAAGAAAACTATGGCAAACTCTTCCCATTCTACAGGCCCTGCATCTACACCCTTATCAACCTTCCACTACTTAAACCAAGTATGGGCTACGTCCTACAACTGGTATGCAACCAGCTCAGCACTCTGACTAGATGTCACCCCCATAGCATCCGTGACTGTCTGAACCATATGTAAGAATTCCTATGGATCCTCTTTAGACTTAGATCCCATGAAAGAAGGGGGATTCATATAGGTGAAATCCTGAATTTAGGTTGCAATAGTATTGGCCACTAGGTTGGCCAGAACAATAGTTGGTCATTCATTCTGTTCTTCTACGAAATTCACTAGAGTAGTAAACGTAGCTCTGAATTCTATGTGAGAGACATGCTCGTCCAAAGGATCTGCTTAGACGGCCTGAGGGGCTGACTGGTTTTCTATTCTTCTTTCATCCTTCTTGGAAGGCAAGTTCTATAAATGGAAGACAGAAATGGATTAGACAGGGAGTTTAACTTGAGCTCATGCTCACTCGCATGACATGAATACTTAAAGAAGGGAAACTTTTTCCGAAATACCTTGTAGCCTCTCATCCATAAGTGTGGCGCGCTACACACCCTTGCACACCCTGGGCGTCACACGGTGTTTACAGTCCTGAGGGACCACAAGCTAACCCATGAGATGGTACCTACTATGAGCAATGGATAACATGATCATAAATACGAAAGAATACTAACATGCCATAAGGTTTTAATAACTAAATTCAAAATTGAAATATGAGTCTATAGAAATAACTGATTGAATTTGATAAAATACTGATAAACTGGATAGCTAAATGTAATGTCTGAATACTAAATAATTGAATCTAATATCTGATAAGCCTATAAAACTGAATGACTGTGAGTTGATGGGACAGGCCCCAACTAACTCCAACTAACTACTAACTACTAATGAATCTGCCTATTTTACGGGGAAGAAACTATCCCTACACTCTCTCAATGCTAAATCCTACCCCCAACTGAAAGAAACTGAAATACTAGACTGTTCTGAGTTTAACTGACTGATATTTGACTAATCTGATAATGCTTATAGTATGTTCTGAAGACTATTCTGTGATATACTAAGACAAGACTACATAAACGACTATGGTTTTTGATTATTCAATACCTCCAGGACTAAAAAACAACAATGGTAATATGATATTAAAGCTTGAGGGACAAAGCATGAAGGCCTTTATTAAATCAATCACTCTTGTAGGCATTTTATCAAACACTTGTTGTTCATGGTTTAACACAATCATAGGAATGTCATGGAACTTATAGAAATAGCAAGAATTCGACATAATAGTATTAAATCATGGTTTAATTCAATGAATAATAATATTAAAACATGGAGAATAGAATAACAACAATAATTCCATTGAAACATGGTATAAAATCATAGTTCATTGAGATTCATGGGTGAAATCATAATTTAAAATATAATAACTTGGAAAGATTATAACTTGGTAATTAAAATGGGATACTTGGGCTCCATGCGTGGAAGGGACCCGTGGATAAACATTTAACATACACGAGTTAATGAATTTGGGATAATTGATGGAGAGTTCTTGAGATATTACGTTGAATTTGAGAGCTAGGGTTCTTGATTGGGAGAGAATCTTCTTTGATTTGGGTGAAAAGTTATTTAAATAGTGAAGTAATAGGTTAATTAGGGTGAATTTCGTGTTAAAGGCTGACTGGGGTGAGGAGAAAAAGATGTTAATGCCCTTAGATTTAAAACTCAGAATTTCTGAAAAAAATTTGATTATGTGGGCTGGCGCGACACGGTGCTATCGCACCATGTCACTGAAATTGGATAATTGGGAAAAGACACGGTGGCACGATGAGGCGTAATCGCGTTGCCACCTTGTTTATGACCTGGAAGCGCACTGCGATGCGGTGGTATTGCGCTGCAATACTGAAAAATTACAAATGCCAATTTGGCCTATGGTGCGATGCACCAGGATCGCGGACCCTTACTGAAATTTTCCAAATGGGAAATTGTCCTGCTCCGTGATGCGCTAAAGTTAAAATAATGGTGTTTAGTGGAAGAAACTTAAAATCTCCATAACTCCTTACCCGGTTATCGAATTTGGGCGAATTTTATATCGTAGGAAAGTTAATTCAATTTTTTACATAATGATAGGCTCTAAACTGAAAAATAATAAGTATTTAAAAATTTTAATATACGAATACTCATGTATTGGGACTTAAATTACACTAAGAAAATGCGGGGTATTACAAAAAATTGGGGATAAAAAAGTAAATTCGTCCACGGGGATTCAAACCCACGTTGAAGAGCCGGAAATACATAGCTATGGGTTCCCTCTTGTCACTGAGCTATCCATCAGTTTAGTTATGGGTTACCACCTTTAAATATTTATACCTTTTAATAATATTTCTCATTTAATTATAGCTCTTACGGTAGCGGTTGTGGGTTCTCGGGAATCCACACCCGCTACCGTAGATCCGCCCCTGAGCGTCTGCACACTATTTTAGTTTACATTAATATTCACAATCAATAAGCCTAACCCAAATGATCAAAGAATCACAAAAGCTAAGTACAATATAATTAGACAGGATAAAATTTACCTTGTGTGGGGCAACGAACTAAAACCCTTTCATCGGAGATTTAACCCAAACTTGTTCCGAGTAGTGAACAAAAACCACGAGTCGATAAATGATTTTTTCACTAACTTCAAGTTTGACCATCTAAAAGCAACAAGACTCAAGAGGAAGAGTAATCAAAACTAAAAAATAGAGCAAGAACAACTTTGGAAGTGAAAAATAATGGGACTCAAAATTCCTCCACTTTCTACACTTGAACCATCTTTTATAGAGGAACCCCGATAGGTAACAACTACTTGGAGAAGCTTATAAGAAAATTCAAAATTTGAATTTGAAAAAGTGATAGTTTGGAGGTGTAGAGGCTTAGACTCGCCAATTTAAGCTTCATAGTAATCGAATCAAAGGCGAAAGCACCTTGAAACTAATGGATTCTCAAATCTTCCCATATTTTCCCTGAATTTGTTGAGCCTTGGGATTGCAAACAAAGTGACAGGCTGTAGGTGATGTTGATGATGGTAAAACAGAGAGGGAAAAGGAGAGTACCCAACAAATTTGTGCTTGTTCGTCGGTCTGAAGATTACCAGTGGTGTTTTTACTGTGTCTACGTTGTAGGGTTGTGATGTTGTTCCCTTTGTACGATGGTAGTTGCTGTTTTAATCGATTAAAAGGGAGAATTGTAAGGTAGGCCTGGTCGATTTGGGGTTTTGGGCCGGTGCATGGATATTTTAAATTGCACTAGGAGTTATTTTTTTGTTGGGCTGCTATTTTGGCTGAAAAAAATAGAGCAAATTGCCCAAATATTATGAATAAATAAATTATGTTTGTAAACAATCTAATTTCCTCAAGTTACTTTCACTTAACTAATTTAGTGACGCTTCTCTCGTCCTAATTAATTTTCATAATATACCGGTTATATATGTATATATATAAATTTAAACAAACATAACTATATTTAGGAAATATTATAGCAATACAACAAAATTCTTGTAAAATTTAAAGTAAAAAATTAACAAACTAATATTTAAATATTTATTGCGATAAAACATTTGTATGATATGTGTGTGTGTGTATATATATATATAAAGATAATAAACAAAGCAAAAAAAAAATTATTTTGTTTATGTCAAAATTAATATGAAGAATAGGAAACGTCATTTTGATAAAGTTTTTAGGACTAAGAAGCATCGAAAAATAAATTATATGAAAAGGAGAGCCAAAATTACATGTCAACATACTCCCTAGGAACATTTGTCCCCGAATGACGGACAAGGTAGGGGTAACTACATACAGAGTCATTTGCATTATCAAACACCTCTTTAACAAAGTTTGAAAACAAAGAGGCAAAGATGTTAATCTTTCCTTTAACAAACTAAGAAAATAAAGATGTGTTCAAGACACATACCTTCCGCTTGAATCCCAAGAGCGGAAAATAAATGCGGATACTTGGACTTCACGTCCTCTTTCGCTTCCCAAGTAGCTTTTTTCACCTTATGGTTCCACCATAGAACCTTAACCGAAGCCACATCCTTGGTCCACAACCAACAAACTTGCCTATCTAATATCTCAACCGGGACCTCTTCATTAGATAGAAAATCCAAAATACCCAATCCTTCCGACAGATTAATCGAAGAAGGATCACCAAGACACTTTCTCAACATAGAAACATGAAAGACCGGATGAACCAAACTTAAGCTAGATGGCAACTCCAACTCATAAGCAACATTGCTAACTCTCTGTAAAATCGCATAAGGACTAATGAACCGAGGTCTGAGGTTCCCCTTTTTTCCAAAACGCTCCAATCCCTTCATAGGAGACACCTTGAGGAACACCCTACCCCCATCCTCAAACTCCAAATCTCTACACCTAATATCCGCATAGAAATTTTGGCGACTTTGGAAAGCTTTAAGCCTATACCAAATCACCTTGACCTGCTCCATCTCCTGATAAACCAAATTCAGACCAAATATGTTCGTTTCTGCAAGATCAAACCACTTAATAGGAGATCGACACCTCCTACCATACAATGCCTGGAAATGAGCCATACTAATACTCAAATGCTAGCTATTGTTGTAAGAAAACTCCACCAAAGGTAGATGATCAACCCAATTTCCACCATAATCAATCACACAGGCTCTAAGCATATCTTCTAATGTTTGAATAGTTCTCTCTGCTTGCCCATCTGACTATGGATGAAAAGAAGTACTCAGACTAACCTTAGTCCCCAACCCTTTCTAAAAAGACTGGTAGAAATAAGACATAAACTGCGTACCATGATCAGAGATAATCTAAATAGGTACCCCATGCAGCTTCACAATCTCCTAAAGATACAACCGTGCATAATCCTCCGCTAAAAAGGTAGTCCACACTGGCAAGAAATATGTAAACTTTCTCATCCTATCATGATGACCAAAATTGAATCATACTAATTCCGAGACCGAGGAAGACTGATAATGAATTCCATATTGATCACTTCCCACTTTCATTTGGGCAAATCAATTTATTGATACAACCCTCCTGGCCTTATGTGCTCAACCTTAACCTGTTGACACACCATGCACTTGACTACGAAATCAGCCATATCCCTCTTCATGCGATTTCACTAGTACTCCTTGAGATCATGATATATCTTAGTCGAGATGGGATGAACAACATAGTGTGACTCATGCAACTCAACCAAAACCCTTTGTGCATCCTGTCGACATCAGGAACACACAACCTCCCTTCGTACCGTAAAGTACCATCACCACTGATCTCAAACACCACTACCTTTTACCCACCAACGTCACTCTTGGTTTTTACCAAGATAGAGTTCAACACTTGATTCTCTTTAATCTCCACACCAAGAGACGACTGAACCACTTCTTGCACCATCACACTACTATCTTTAGAGTCCAAGAGATGAACTCCAAGATTAGCCAAGTGGTGAATATCCTTCCCTAATTCCCACTTTCCTTCCTCTACATAAGCCAAAATGCCCATGGATAACCTAATAAGCGCATAAACAACCATATTAGCCTTACCTGGGTGGTAGTGAAGACTCATATCATAATCCTTGAGAAGCTCAAGCCACCTCCTCTAAAGACTCTTGTGATTAGAAATTATATTCACTTGGACACCATACAAATAATGTCATGCTATATTTAAAGCAAACCTAATTGTCAACAACTCCAAATCACGAGTAGGATAATTCCTCTCATGTACCTTCAACTTCCTGGAAGCATAGGCAATCATCTTCCTATGCTGCATCAAAACACAACCAAGTCGTACCCGAGATGTATCACAATAAACCACAAACCCACCATTGCCTTCCAGCAAGGTCAGGATTGGAGCTGAAGTCAACTTATCCTTCAACTTCTCAAAACTTCCTTCACAAGCATACAACCAAGAAACTTAACCTTCTTCTAAGTCAACTAGTCAAAGGAGAAGCTATCAAAGAAAAGCTTTTCGAAAACCGCCTATAAAACTTGACCAAACCTAAGAAACTTTGAATATCGGATGGAGTCGTGCGCCTAGGCCACCTCTTCACCACAATAACCTTCTGCAGATCCACCACGATCCTTTAACTAGAGATAATATGACCTAAGAAAGTCCCAGAGTTCAACCAAAACTCACACTTAGAGAACATGACATACAACTGTTGTTCCTTTAAGGTCTGCAACACAACATGGAGGTGATTAACATAATCCACCTCACTTTTTGAATAAACTAGAATTTCATCAAAAAAAACAATGATGAAAAGATCAAAATACTACCTGAACACCCTATTCATCAAGTCCATAAATTTTGCCGGAGCATTAGTCAACCCAAACGACATCACTAAGAACTCAAAATGCCCGTATCGAGTATGAAAAGCCATCTTAGGGATATTCACTTCCCTAATCTTAAGCTGGTGGTATTAGACCAAAGATCTATCTTAGATAAAAAAATTGGCACCCTGTAACTGGTCAAACAAATCATCTATACGAGGAAGAGGATACTTGTTCTTGATTATCACCTTATTCAACTGCCTGTAGTCAATGGACATCCTAAGGAAACCAACCTTCTTATGCACAAACAACACTGGTGCACCCCATAGAGAAATACTAGGATGAGTAAACCCCTTATCCGGAAGATTCTTAAGTTTCTCCTTGAGTTCCCTCAACTTAACCAAAGCCATTCTATACAGAGAAATAGAAGACGAGTATCTGGAAGCAAATCAATACCAAACTCTATTTTCCTATCTGGAGAAACACCAGAAAGATCATCTGAAAAGACCTTTGGAAACTCATTAACCATAGACTGAAGACAAAGAAGGACCGTCCGAATTAGAATCTTTAACCCGGACCAAGTGATAAATACAACCCTTAGAGATTAACCTTAGAGCTCTAAGATAAGAAATAAACCTCCCCCTAGGAGCTAAGGAACTACCTTCCCATTCTATAGTCGATTCACTAGGAAACTTAAAGATAACCTTAAGGGTCCAACAATCCATAGACATATAATAAGAATGCAACCAATCCATACCTAGAATGACATTAAAATCTACCATATCCAACTTTAATAGATCCACCAAGGTCTGCTTGCCACCAAAAGCTACCACGCACTCCTTATAGACTCTCTTAGCAATAATTGAGTCACTTACTGGGATAAAAATAGAAAACAAAATTGAGATAACTTCTGAATAGAACCATATCCACAGCCACATATGGAGTTACATAAGATAGAGTGGACACCAAATCAAGCAAACAATATACATCACGAAAGAAAATCTATAACGTACCAATAATGACATCAGGTGATTCCTTGGATTCCTGTTGAGATGCAAAGCATACAACCTATTCCGACCAATATTAGAACCAGGATCATGAATAATAGTAAATGCCACCTCACCAGGTGTAGGAATAGAAGATGAAGCCACAAGAATCTTATTATCCTGCATAGCAACCTTATTGACTGGATAATCCCTGAGCCGATGGCCTACCTATCCATATTTGAAGCACTTGTCCTTTTCTTTCTCATAATAACCCCGATGAGGATGACTATATAATTGATAAGAAGAACATAAAAAAATGAATGACCTTTGCTCGCTTAAGATTAGGAAGCCTGTGCCCGAGAATTATCACCACCTTGATAACGCCTATCTCCCAACTGAAAGGAGAACTAGCAGAAAAAAAGCTCAAACTCCCCCACTTTGTTTTTTCTACTTGACACCATCCCTACTACCCCGAGATTGAGTACCTCCCAGATTATAAAACCTGTTCCTGTTTCCCTGGCAATCCCCAAACTCTACCTACTTTCTCTTTTCATCCTCAACCTACTGCATATGAACATTCAACCTTGAGATATCTATATCTTTAATTATAAATGCATTCTTTCTCTCTAGAATCAAATCTCTACTCAACCCGAAAGTGAACTCCCTAATTCTCGACCTCATATTAGCCACCAAATCAGGAGCATACCTTGATAGCCAATGGAACTTCAAAGCATATTCTTTTACAAACATCCTCTCTTGCCTGAGGTTCACAAACTTCTTTATCTTTGCTTCCCTCAATTTTTGAGGAAAGAATCGGTCCAAGAAGAAATTAAAAAAGACCTCCCATAACCCTTCCTCTTCCATATCACCTCTATCCATATCCCACTCCTTATACATCTAATAAGTAACATCTTTTAGCTAATAAGATACAAAGTTAACTTTCTCTACATTAGTAGACTACATCACCTAAAAAGTCTTTTCCATATCATCTAAGAATCCTTGTGGATCCTCCTCCATCTTCACCCAGTCAAAGTTAGAGGACCCATTTTTATAAATTGACCAACCCTTATGGCCTTAATAGATAAAGACCCAGTCACACCCCTCTCATCATGAGTAGCAACTAATTGGGTAATGACATAGATTGATGAAATTCTGCGTTCATCATATTGCCCTGAGAGAACTAAAGAGAACTAGCTGGAACAGGAGGAACTCCAACATTATTAAGAATAGGACCATAAGATCAAAGATGTACTCTAGATGTAGGACGTACACCTTTAGCATTATCACTAGATATGATGAAAGAATTTCCATGTGGTCCAGATCTAGGACACATGACCTGAAAGATGATCAAATAACAATTAGAGGAGATTCCTAAATTGAGAACTCAAGCTTGAATATAGAATATCAAGAAAGTAAAACATTTCTAATTGTCTTGCAGTCTCTCTCTTATGAGTGTGGCATATTTTACACCCCTAAAAGAGATTCTACTGGACATGACTCTTTGGACTTCCTAGTTGACAATAAACCTAGGCTCTGGTACCAACTTGACACGACCTGACCCTAGGCCTTGTTATAATGGGCATCCCAAGTCCAACCAGGACTAGGGACCTTCACCTGTTACAAAACCCAATGTAATTCTCCGAGAGTACACTCTAAGTGCCACACGGTGCTTACAGTCTCAAGGGACCAAAAGCTAACTCATGAGCTGGTACCTGCTGTGAGCACTGAGTACAACTGATTACAAAAGGTCATGAACAGAATTTATTCAAGGAATGCCATAAGGTTTTAAGTCACAAATCTGATAAAATCTATAAACAAGACTGATAATACTAATAAAATATCTGACAATGACAACTGAAATCTAAGAACTGACTAACTATCTAAAATATCCAAAAGCCTCTAAACTAACTAAATGAGAGTTGATGGGACAAGCCCCAACTAACTCCAACTAACTATCGAACTGAAAAAATGAAAATAAATATAGTCTACCCTAAAAACATGAGGACTTACCACTGCTATGGATGATAATATGGAAGGTTTATGCACGATCCAGGAACTGAGCGTCCGAACATATGATGTGATACATCATAGCACAAAAAAGAGTATGCAATCAGTACTTTGAATGTACTGTTATGCTAAATAAGGTAGGCTGATATGCATGGTTTTATGAACATATGTAATAAATGTCTAAATATATATAGAATGACATACAAAATAGAATACATAGAAACTATAAGAGCTGAAAATGCATGACCAAGCATAAAATATGTTCTGAATATAATCTGAAATTTGAAATACCGAATACTAATAATTGAATAACTGAACTTATACTGTGGGAGCTATCATCTAACCGACATGCCCCAATGAGGAAATTTAGCGTCTAACCTATGACCCTAGTTGAAAAGGTATCAGTACCATTCCACGGGTACTAACACTTTTTGTGTGGATCCACTAATATGTTGTCTCGAAGGACTAAGGGTGTCAAGCTTGAACGAATAGGTAACCCCTGGGAGGTAGTCAAGCCTGAACTAACGGGTGACTCATCATATCCTACACTGGCTATATAGTTCTGGAGTACAGGGACTGCAACTAATGACTCTGCCTATCTGATGGGGAAGCCTTCATCCCTACACTCGCTCAGTGCTAAATTCTACTCCCAACAAAACTGACTCGAAATACTAAACTATTCTAAGTTTAACTGATTATGACGACTGACTGATTTGATAATGCTCATAACATGTCAAAACTATTCTAAGATACTAAGACTAAGTAAACAACTAAGTTTTTGTGTATTCATCACCCCCAGGACTCGATAGCAATAATAGTAAAATACTGCTAAACTTGGAGGATCTAATATGAAAGTATTTATCAAAATTTATTCTTGTAGGCATTTCATCAAACACTTGTAATGTGTAGTTTAAGTTAAGCATGAGAATAGTATAAAACTTCGAGTAATAACATGATTTTAACATTAATATAACTTATTCATGATTTAAATCATTGAAAAACATTATTCAAATGCATAGGGTTTATTAACAACATCAATTTCGTATAAACATAATAAAGAATCAAAATTCATGGACGTTCATGGTTAAAATCACACTTAAAAATCATGGTAACTTGTAGAGATCACAATTTTGAATTTAGAAATGGATACTTGGACTCCATGGATGAAAGGAACCCATCGATGAACGCTTAACATACCTGGGTTGATGAATTCGTGAAAATTAATGGTAAATTCTTGAGAAATTGATCTAGAAATTTGAAGGCTAGGGTTTGTTCTTGAAAAGACTACTTTTGATTTGGGAGAAATTAAATAAAATAATAACCTAATAGGCTATTGGGGATTTAATCCCGTGTTTTTCATGGATTGTGGTGTAAGACGCCACAAAATTTCTAAGCTTGATTTAGTCCTTTAAGCTTGTCAAGGGGTCCCAGACTTAGAAAATTTTAGCTAAGTTTCCAGACTTAGTTTATTTTTAGCCTTCAAAAGTTGGAAATCTCATTTTGCGACATTAATGACTTTTAATGGTCTATATTTTTGTTAATTCATGATCAGGAAGGTCAATAGGTATTCCTGGACAAGTTTCAATTTTTGGACCTCGTTTAGACCATGTTTGGAAGTCCAAAATAGTGGACCAACATAATCTTGGCGCATTAAGTTGCCTATCGCATTGGTTAATATTGTTACCAGGATGCCAGTCAAAAGTCCTGAGACACGGTGTGATCATGGCATGACGCATTGAGTATTGTGTCGATGCCATCGACGTGACACATCGCCAAACACGTTAGTGCCTAGTTTCAGTGATTAAATGACCACATCTTTAAGGGTAATTAGGTCATTTTCCCCTTACTTTTATCCCTCATAACACGAAATTTATCCCTCTTTTGGCTAAATGTATTCATTATTTCACAAGTGATCAAGAACAAAAAACCCTAGGGGATTAATTTCAATTTAAGAACTTAAGCTTTCTTCCATCAATCTTTAAGAAATTGTCAACTAAGGTATGCAAAGTGTTCATCCAAGGGTCCCTTCCACCCTTGGAGCTCAAGAAACCCTTTTCAAAATACGAATTTTGAATTCCAATTTGTGGGTTTGATTGTACACATGTTTATATTGTGATATGATTTCCAAGATTTAATCTTTATTGAATTATCATGACTTTATGTTAGTATGTGGATTGAAATCCTTAAATTTGAAGTTCTTGATATAGTCATGATGTATTAGTTGTTGATTCATTCCCTAGAAAAGGTTATGCCTTTCATGCATTTGTTAAAATGCCTAAGTGAATAAGAATTGTGCAGTAAGACCTATTTGTGATCTATATGATGAACTTATGATGTACCCACATGTTTAAAATGACTCCCACACTAAAGCTATGTCTTGTAATGATTTGGTTGAATGCTCATAAGTATGGATTTGTGAAATTACACTACGTTAGCATGTATTACCATTCGTGTGTAAGCTTATGACTTTCGAATGCTTCATGAAATCCCTCAATGATAGTATTATGAATTGTTGACTATGGTGATGTGTTCAAGTAGTGTCATATCTCATTTATCTCCATGCTATCAATTCCTAGGGGTATTTAATACCCGATAATTTAGTTGTGTGCCTAGATCCAATATCAGTTTTCAAGATAACCTCAGTCAAGCCACGATCAGTAGAATTTTGTTAGTCTTTGAATTCAAGAAAACTCAGTAGTATTCAGTTCAGTCCTCAGTAACTCAGTCTGTTAACAGAATTCAATAATATTTCATAAGTCAATAAAATTCAGTGAACTCAGTCCAGTTCAGTTCTGTATACTCAGTTAAGTGTCTATTCAGTTATGAGTAGGATTCATCATCGAGTGAACCCACGGATGGGAACTAACCTACCAGCAGAGGGTGTTATTCTTAAAAGAAGTCCTTGTATTTCAGAACTACGTAGCCAACGTAGGTTGAGACATAAAAACCTGTCAGATGAGGGTTAATAAGGTGGCTTAACCTGTCAGATGAGGGTCCCACCATTCTTGTTAGAGTACCTGACAGATGAGGGTCACTCACAACTTGTCCTTACTAGTGGCACGTTATAGACACCCTTTTAATTGGGGTTACAAATTGGTCCCCAACTCAGTTATAATATCTTATTTAGGACATGTCTGTTAGATGACTACCTCCCACAGTCTCAGTCTCAGTCTTTAGCAAAGAACTTAGATAGTTTTACAAATTTCAGGGCTGTCAAATCTAGTCACTCAGCTTAGTACAGAACTTAGGTAGTTCCCTTAGAATCAGGACTGTCAGATCAGTCACCCAGTTATCAAGTATATCAGTTATCAGTAATCCATGTCATTAGTAAACTCCGTATTTAGAATCCTTATGATTTCAGTTACAGTTATGCATTTATGTATGTATCCTCATATAGTCATGTTCATGTTATCCAGTCAGTTTAGTTCATGCGTATGAACCTTGCATTCATCCTTACCTTACTTTGTGTACCAGTACATTCACACGTACTAATGCATATATTTCTTTTGTTCTATGGCGTTTTATACCATAGGTTCAAACATTCAATTTCCTGATTTCGCTTAGCAGCTCATATATCAGCAGTCAGAGTTAGTGGTGATTCCTCATATTTTGAGGACATGATTACTTCATTCTTTTAGTATTTCAGTACTTAGTTACTTTCAGACTATAGTATGTTCAGACAGTTATTTCAGTTTTGGTAATTTCATACCTTGTTCAGATGTTGATTTATTCAGTATTGTCTAGTATTTAAACCTTATGGCAAGTTTTCCACCAGATTTTTGCATTTATTTCAGTTATACTATTATTACAATACTACTATTATCCAGAGCTCAGTTACAGATTTTAGTCATGGGTTAGCAAGTGGTCCTTCGAGATTGTTGGCACCGTGTAGCATCTAGGGTACCAAACTTGGGGCGTTACAAACTTGGTATCAGAGCCTAAGGTTCAATAGAGTCCTAGAAAGTCTAAAAGCTGCATCTAGTAGAGTCTTGTGCATGGGTGTGTAGTGCGTCACATTTATGTACTGGAGGCTATGAGATATTTTAGGAATAGTTTGCTTTTTTTCACTATTAATGTCGTGCGAGTGAGAAAGAGCTCCATTTAAACTCACATTCTAATCCTTCTTTCTTTTCCATCTATAGAAAAATGCCTTCCAAGAGGACCTAGAAAAGAGGAAAAGGAGATCAGTCGACCCGATCAGCCTAATCCTTTAGGCGAACATGTCTTCCATACAGAATTCAGAGCTGCATTCACTACTCTTGCTAATTCAGTTGCTGCTCAGAATGAACTGCCATCTATTATTTTGTCTAACCCAGTCGCTAATTCTACTATAGCTATAATTTGGGACTTCACCCGAAAGAATCCTCCTTCTTTTATTGGGTCTAAGTCAGATGAGGACCCTCAGGAGTATCTTGATCAGGTGTAGAAGATTACTGATATTATGGGAGTGATTGCTATCCAGAGTGCTGAGCTAGCTGCATATCAGTTGTAAGATGCAGATCACACTTGGTTCAAATAGTGGAAAGTAGAGAGGGCTATAGATGCAGGGCATATTGATTGAGAGGAGTTTTCCACCGCTTTTCTAGATAGATTCTTTTCCCTAGAACTGAGAGAAGCTAAGGTGTTAGAGTTTATCAACCTCAGGTAGGGCAATATGACAATGAAAGAGTATTTTCTTAAGCTTACTCAATTAGCTAGATATGCTCCTCATCTAGTGGAAGATAGCAGAGCTAAGATGAGTAAGTTTGTTTATGGAGTGAATGATAGTGTGGTCAAGGAGTGCAGTACCGTGATGCTCATTAGTGATATGGATATAGCCAGGCTTAAGGTCCATGCTCAGCAGATAGAGGAGCAGAAGAATAAGAAGAGAGAAATGCAAAATAAAAGAGCTAGAACAGGTAGCTTCAATTTTAGTCAGCCTAAGTCAGAGGGTAGGAATTGTTTTAAGTTCTACCTAGAGTTCTCAGTTCCATCTCCTTCCTCAGCCAGTGATCTAGTTCCTAAGTTCAGGAATGGTAACAAAGATAGGGCACCCAGCTCTAAGTCTCATAGCAGTATTAGCAGTGCTCGAACTCATCCTCTTTGTCAGACTTGTGGCAAGCACTAAAAGGGTATTTGCAGAGATGGTAGTGATATTTGTTTTGGATATGAAAATCTAGGCCACAGAGTCAAATATTATCCCCAGTCAGGTTTTCAGGTTAGCCTAACTGTTTCTCAGCTCGGTCTAATCACTCGAATCAGTAGGGTGCCACTTCCAGCGCCACCAGTGGGTAACACCCAAATAGACTTTATGTTTTTAGTCCTGATAGGACTAGGAGAATTCTCCTGATATGATCACTGGTATGTTATAGATCTTTCATATATATGTTTATGCTTTGCTAGATCTAGGAGCTTCCTTGTCTTTTATTACTCCTTATATAGCAGTTGATTTCGAAGTCAGTCTTAAAATTCTAGCAAAGCCCTTCTCAGTCTCTACCCCAGTGGGTAAAACTATCATAGCCCAGCGAGTATACAGGAACTGTCAGATTATGGTATTTTAGAAAGTTACTTCAGCAGACTTAGTCGAATTAGAGATGGCTAATTTTGATGTCATTCTCGGCATGGATTGGCTTCATTCCTGCTATGCCACAGTCGACTACAAAAACAGTATTGTCTAATTTTAATTTTTAAATGAACCCATCCTAGTGAATGAATACTCAGATGTGTTCCCAGAAGATCTGCTCAAAATTTCTCTCGAAAGGGAAATAGACTTCTGCATAGACCTTCTCCCAGATACTCAGCCCATATCTATTCCGCCATATAGAATGGCACCAGTAGAACTTAGAGAACTAAAAGAACAGTTGAAGGATCTCCTAGACAAGGGGTTTATCAGAACCAGTATATCCCCGTGGGGTGCACCAGTTCTATTCGTGCAAAAGAAAGATGGTTCTCTCAAAATGTACATAGACTACCGTTAGCTAAATAAGATCACAGTCAAGAATAAGTATCCACTTTCCAGAATTGATGACTTGTTTGACCAACTTCAGGGTGCCAGTTACTTCTCTAAGATAGACTTTTGATCAGGTTACCATCAGCTCAGAGTCAAAGAATATAACATAGCAAAAATAGCCTTTCATACTAGGTATGGTTATTTTGAATTCTTAGTCATGTCATTCGGTCTTACCAATGCCCCAGCAGCTTTTATGGACTTGATGAACCATGTGTTCAAGCAGTACTTGGACATAATCGTCATAGTATTCATAGATGACATTCTTATCTATTCCCGCAGTGAGCATGATTATGCAGACCATCTCAGAACAGTATTGCAGACTCTCAAAAATCATCAGTTATTTACCAAATTTAGTAAGTGAAAATTTTAGCTAAGGTTAGTATCATTCCTTGGTCATATCATTTCTGGTGATAGCATTAAAGTTGATCCTCAAAAGACCGAGGCAGTGAGAAATTGGCCTAGACCTATCACTCCATAAGATATCAAGAGTTTCTTGGGTTTGGCTAGCTATTACAGATGGTTTATTGAGGGATTTTTATCTATTGCCTCCCCTGTGTACAGATTCACTCAGAATAAAGTTAAATTTCAGTGGTCAGAATTATATGAGAAGAGTTTTCAGGAGTTGAAGACTCGACTCACCTCAGCTTTAGTTTTGACTCTTCCAGATAGTCAAGATGGGTATGTCGTATACTGTGATACATCCAGGGTAGGTTTGGGTTGTGTCCTCATGCAGCATGGTAAGTTCATAGCCTATGCCTCCAGATAGCTTAATCCCCATAAGAAGAATTATCTAACTCGTGATCTTGAGTAAGCAGTTGTAGTATTTGCCTTAAAGATTTGGAGGCACTATTTGTATGGGGTGCATGTAGATGTGTCCACAAATCACAAAAGCTCTAGTACATGTTCTCACAAAATTATCTTAATCTCTGTTAGAGAAGGTGGTTAAAGCTCTTGAAGGATTATGACATGAGTGTCTTTTACCGTTCGGGCAAGGCCAACATAGTGGCTGATGCTCTCAGTAGGCTGTCTATTGGTAGTATTGCTCATGTTAAGGACAGTAATAAAACGTTAGCCCAGGAAGGTCATCAGTTATCCAGACTAGGTGTCCGCTTAGTTGATTCAGTTGAAGGTAGTGAGTGGGTTCAAAACAGTTCAAAATTATCTCTAGTTTCCAAAGTTGAGGAAAAGGAGGATAGAGATCCCAGTCTAGTTAAGATAAAAGAGTTAGTCAAAGATTAGAAGGTAGAGGTTTTATCCCAAGGGGGATATGGTGTTTTGCATTGTCAAAGGTGTGCCAGGTGTTGATGACTTAAGGTAGTAAATTATTACAGAAGCGCATGGTGTATATTACTCTATTCATCCAGGGGCCACTAAGATGTACCGCGATCTGCGAGAGATCTATTGGTGGAGTGGGATGAAGAAATATATTGTAGAGTTTGTGGCTAAGTGCTCAATATGTCATCAAGTTAAGATTGAGCATCAGAAACCTAGTGGGTCCATGCAGGAGTTTAGTATTCCTACTTTGAAGTAGGAAGAAGTGAACATGGAGTTCATGAAGGGTTTGCCTCGTACTCATCGTCAACATGATTCAGTTGGGTCATTGTAGACAGAATGACTAAATCAACTCATTTTCTTCCAGTCTATACCACTTATTTGGCCGAGGATTACGCCAAACTCTACATCAGAGAGTTGGTCAGATTGCATGGTGTTTCGTTGTCTATTGTCTCAGATAGAGGTACCCAGTTTACCTCTTATTTCTAGAAAGTATTCCAAAAAGGTCTTGGTACCCGAGTTTCCCTTAGTACATCCTTTCATCCTAAGACCAATGATCAAGTAGAAAGGACCATCCAGACTTTAAAAGATATGCTACGAGCGTGTGCAATTGACTTTAAGGGTAATTGGGATAACCACTTACCTTTGATTGAGTTTGCATACAATAACAGTTATCATTCCAGTATTCAAATGGATCCATTAAAAGCTCTCTACGGTAGGAGATGTAGATCTCCAATCGTTTGGTTTGAAGTCAGTGAGGTCGCAGTGGTAGGGCATAACTTAGTCTTTGATACCTTAAAGAAAGTTTAGTTGATCAGAGAGAGGCTCAGGACAGCTCAGAGCCGACAGAAATCGTATGCAGATATGCGCAGAAAGGATCTCAAGTTTGAGACTGGTGATTATATGTACCTAAAAATCTCTCCCATGAAGGGAGTAAAGAGGTTCGGCAAGAAGGAAAAGCTCAATCCCTGATATTCGGTCCCTTCAAAATTCTCAATCGCTTCGGCAAAGTAGCTTATAAGCTCGAGTTGCCTCCAGATCTAGCTTTATTCCATCCAGTGTTTCATGTCTCCTTTATTAGGAAGTGCATAGGTGACCCAGCAGTTGTAGTCCCTGTTGATGGCGTAGATATTCAGAACAGTCTCTCTTATGAAGAAATTCAAGTTGAAATCCTTGACTATTAGACCCGCAAACTGAGGAACAAAGAAGTCCTTCTAGTCAAAGTTCTTTGGCGGAATCAGTCCGTTGAGGGAGCTACTTGGGAGTCAGAAGCAGACATGCAGATCAATTATCCTCACCCCTTCTCTACTAATTCAGACTCAGCCTAAGGTAATAGCTTTCCATAAGCTTATTCCCATTTTATGTTCAGATTTTAGTTTCAAACTTGATATTCAGTTTCATGCTGAGTTTTCCATTTCAAACTTGGTATCCTTTACCATTGCATGTTCAGTCATATGTTAATGCAGCAGTTCAGTCATGTATTCATGCATCAGATATGAATGATCAACTTATCAGTACTCAAGTCATGCATTCATGTATTAGCTCAGTCATGAAATCATGCATCAGATATGCATACTCAGTATGAATCATAGTAAATCATAAATGTCAATCATGTAATCATGTTTCAGTAGTTCATGTTTAGTATGTACGTCATCTTATTATTTATCCCATCTCAGTCAGTCTCATTCGAGGACGAATGTTCCCAAGGGGGAGATATTGTAAGACCTCACAAAATTTCTAAGCTTGATTTAGTCCTTTAAGTTTGTCAAGGGGTCCCAGACTTAGAAAATTTTAGCTAAGTTTCCAGACTTAGTTTATTTTTAGCCTTCAAAAGTTGGCAATCTCATTTTGCGACCTTAATGTCCTTTAATGGTCTATATTTTTGTTAATTCATGATCAGGAAGGTCAATAGGTATTCCCGGACAAGTTTTAGATTTTTTGGACCTTGTTCAGACTATGTTTGGAAGTCCAAAATAGTGGACCAACATAATCTGGGCGCGTTACGTCGCCTATCACATTGGTTAATATTGTTACCAGGCTGCAGTCAAAAGTCCTAAGACACGACGCGATCATGGTACGATGCATTGAGTATCATGTCGATGCCATCGACGTGTCGCGTCGCCAAACCCGTTAGTGCCTAGTTTCAGTGATTAAATGACCGCATCTTTAAGGGTAATTAGGTCATTTTACCCTGACTTTTATCCCTCATAACACGAAATTTAGCCCTCTTTTGGCTAAATATATTCATTATTTCACAAGTGATCAAGAACAAGAAACCCTAGGGGATTAATTTCAATTAAAAAACTCAAGCTTTCTTCCATCAATCTTCAAGAAATTGTCAACTAAGGTATGTAAAGTGTTCATCCAAGGGTCCCTTCTACCTTTGGAGCTCAAGAAACCCTTTTCAAAATATGAATTTTTAATTCTATGTTGTGGGATTGATTGTACACATGTTTATGTTATGATATGATTTCCAAGATTGAATCTTTATTGAATTCTCATGACTTTATGTTAGTATGTGGATTGAAATCCTTAAATTTGAAGTGCTTGATATAGCCATGATGTATTAGTTGTTGATTCATGCCCTAGAAAAGGTTATGCCTTCCATGTGTTTGTTAAAATGCCTAAGTGAATAAGAATTGTGCATTATGACCTATTTGTGAGCTATATGATGAACTTATGATGTACCACATGTTTAAAATGACTCCCATGCTAAAGCTATGCCTTGTAATGATTTGGTGGAATACTCTTAAGAATGGATTTGTGAAATTACATTACGTTAGCATGTATTACCATTCATGTGTAAGCTTATGACTTGCGAATGCTTCATGAAATCCCTCAATGATAGTATTATGAATTGTTGACTATGGTAATGTGTTCAATTAGTGTCATGTCTTTTTTATCTTCATGCTATCGAGTCCTGGGGGTATTTAATACACAATAATTTAGCTGTGTGCCTAGATCCAATGTCAGTTTTCAAGATAACCTCAGTCAATCCATGATTAGTAGAATTTAGTCAGTCTCAAAATTTAGGAAAATTTAGTAGTATTCAGTCCTCAATAACTCAGTCTGTTAACAGAATTCAGTAATTATTTGTCAGTCGATGGAATTCAATGAAATTAGTTCAATTCAATCCAGTATACTCAATTCAGTGTCTATTCAGTTGGGATTAGTGATGATAGGCGAATTTACACGCCTATATCAATATATTTTGCCCATATTTGTGCCATGTTTTGAGAACAAATTACATATTTCATGCACTTTTAGTCCTTTTTCCTGTAAGTGAGCTAACGAACATGATTAGCAAAGTTTTAGGTATAAATGATGCAGAATTGAGCATTTTATGGATTACTTGACGCCAAAGAAAGCTTCACAAAAGGAGAAAAGCCAATCTTGGAAGCCAAGGACTAAAGATGGCGCATGGAAATTCTGTCCTGGGCTAAAACAGCATTTTTGAAGACTTTGGGGACTAGCAGTACTTTATTAGGATTAGGATAATGAGACATTAACCTAATACAATTGAGTTAAGTATTTCATTAGCTTAGTAGGATTTGGTTAAGAATTTCATTGGCTTAGTAGGAATAGGATATGGGTATTATAAATACCCTATCATGCTAGATATTTTAATTAATTCCTCCCTTAGTGGGGAGAAGCATTCCTCCCTTAGTGGAGAGATTCATTCACTTACTATTCCAACAAATCTAATTCTTCCATTAATTCTATTTTTATTCTTCTTCTATTCTTCTATTAAATTCCACAACAAGAGAGACGTTACTTTGCAAAGGACTTCACGCCATCCTCACCCTTACACCTAATGTGCAAATCTTTATTGGGGTACAATGATCATGTTTATTGTGACTTCCTTCGCACTCATGGGTAACTAAACCTCTCTGTTGGGGTTATGGAAGCCGAATGAGATACTATCTATTGCTGTGAGTTTGTGAGTTCGTGACACGTATGCTGCTTATATCATTATTCTCTTCATCTTAATGCAAATTCTTGTGGCTGCAGACGCATAGAATAACGCCAGTATAACATTTAACTTGTTCGAAAGAAAGGTTATTTGTCTGGAAAAGAGATAGTGTCAAGGTAGTAGGGTCACATCCTAAATTCCCTACTAAACAGTTAGTGTCATAACTGGATTAACCTCTTGGAGAATTCGTACCGTTAGACACGCTTTAAGCTCGAAAGAGTTAAAGTGAAATAATCCTCGAATAGGTCGAAAGACGCCTGGATTTACCAACGAATACAATTCTCTATAAGCACATGCATGTATGAATTTAACACACTCATAGCCAATAGAGACGTATAACTCAGAAGGTGGACATAACCCCAACGCCTCAATTCTCATTGTTTACAACTTACGTAACATTCTTCCTCTTTTTACTTTGCTATTTTCAGCTTTTACTTTATTGTTTTGGTTACACATTACAATCCCCCCTTCTTACTAGACTTGCACTAAAAGTCTAGTAATCGTTGCCTACTTGTTGACCAAGCTATCCTCTGTGGGATCGATACCCAACCCAGGTTGGGTTCTATATTTGCTAACGACCGCTTTACACTCCTACGAGAGCTGTAGATTGAGCGTTATCAAAAATTGGCGCCGTTGCCGGGGAATACGAGTGTCAACTAAGTTTGTGATAATTACTAGACCCTTTGGTCAAAGATTCTCGTACTTTTACTTTTAGTTGTTATTTTTGTTTTATTCAGGTTTGTTTAGTGCATCAATGGATGCACAACGTGAAATTGAAAGGATAACTGCTCAAGTGCATCAACAGAATATTGATAACCCAGGCCGTGCAACAAATCCTGATGATGAGGACCTGGGCGATGAGGAGCTACTAAACCCACGGCATACTGCTGAGATGGCGGCACCCATGCAGAGAAGAGATCGTCAAGCTAGGTTTAGGCCTGAACACCGAGCTATGCAAATACCGTTCGATGATGATGATGATGATGACGATCTGGACGAAGCTGGTGCCACATGAGCCATTATTCTTCCACCATTAGCACCCGGAGCCAAGTTCAACATCACTAGCACCATGATTCAGCTTTTACAACTCAAGGGATTCTTTGGTGGACTAGCAGGCGATGATCCAAATATGCATCTGATCAACTTTATTTCTACATGCAAGTCATTCGACAATCCTGGCGTTGGACAGAATGCAATTCGACTACGCTTATTTCTATTATCTCTGTCTAGGGAGGCAACTCTATGGTTGAATGGGCTGACTCCTGATTCTATTACTAATTGGAGGCAATTGAAAGACGCTTTCCTAGAAAGATTCTTTCCACCATCCAAAAGAGCACAGTTGAGAGATGAGATCATAACTTTTCGGCAGCTTCTAACTGAAGCCCTCCATGAAACATGGGAGAGGTTCAAGACGAAGCTTATGCGGTGCCCAAATCACCATATGACTAATATCCACCTGATGGAGATATTATACAAATCTTTGAATTCGGTGACTAAGCCAGTGGTAGATAATGCAGCAGGTGGATCATTTATGGACCTCACCTTTGTGCAGGCAAGTAATATGCTAGATCGGATGACAAAGCAAAGTAGAGCTTGGTATACCTGGGATTCTGAGGTAGCAAGCCCTACTATATCTGTTGGCATGACTGCTGAACAAAGGAGAAGAGAAGAAGAACGTGATCAAGACATGGCGCACATGAAAACACAAATGGATCTTCTTACAAAGCATTTATTATTAGGGAAGACCGAAAAAGTTAAGGCCGTGGTATCACATGGAAGAGATGAATCTGACTCTGAGGAAGAAGCTAACTACTTGAATAATCAGGGGGGTTTCTGAGGCAATACCCAAGGGAACCAAGGTCGGAACTACTATGATAAATATGGAAACAAGGACCAAGGTAGTTGGAAGAACACAAATGAAAAGAGTGGTTTGTACGTCCCCCTGGAAGACGTGACGCCACCACATATAGTTCTAGAAGTATGGAAGACATGATGGCTAAACTGCTGAAAGGAGTGGAAGCAACCAGCGCGGGAGTAACGGAGGTAATTAATGATTTGTCCTCTATGAAACAATTAGTTGATTCTCATTCCAATTCAATCAAGCAAATAGAGCAGCAATTGAGCCAACTTTCAGCAGCACTCAATCAAAGAAAGGTTGGCACTTTACCTAGCGACACTGTGCAAAACCCAAGAAATTATGGGTCATGCATGGCCATTACTACCCAAAGTGGTAAGGTGCTGGAAACTTCAGCAAAAAGCAAGCAAGTGGTTGACGAAGTAGTGGACAAGGCAAAAGGGGAAGATGCCACAGCAGCTGATCCTGACATCCATAATGTCACCCATCACGATTTTCAACCTGAAAAAGCTGAAAAACGGAAGCAAGAGGAGAAGAAAGATTGAAGAAGGTGGCGGATGATACGAAGTTCAGCAAATTCATGACTATGCTAAAGCAGCTGATCATTAATGTTCCATTGGTGGAGGCACTTGAACAAATGCCTGGGTATGCAAAATTTATGAAAGACCTTTTGACAAAGAAGCAGGCAGCAAGCTATGAGTTGAAAGATACTGTTCATCATTGCAGCGCTATTGCTACCCGATCACTAGTTCAGAAAAAGGTCGACCCTGGTGCTTTCACTATTCCTTGCACGGTTGGATCTTTGAAATTTGCCAAGGCATTGTGCGATCTGGGTGCTAGAATCAATTTGATGCCACTATCCGTCTACAGGAAATTGGGGTTAGGCGATCCGACACCAACCAATATGAGGCTCGTGATGGCTGATAGGTCGGTAAAACGACCTGTGGGTATCTTGAATTATGTGTTGGTGAAGGTTTCTTCATTCATATTTCCTGCAGACTTCGTTATTCTAAATTGCGAGGTGGATTCTGAAGTTCCCATAATCTTGGGATGTCCTTTCCTTGCAACTGGAAGTGTGCTTATTAACATGAGGGATAATGAGCTTTTATTTCGGTTGAATGACGAAGTGGTCCGCTTTGATATATGCAAAGAAATGAAGCAACCCAGCAATATGGATGTGTTCTCCGTAGCTTATGAGGATAAGAAAGCATTATCTGTAAAGAAGCATCTTACTGTTGAGCCATTAGCTGCTGCATTGCTGAATGTTGAGCATGAGGATGATGAAGATTATGAAGAACTTATGGGTGCTCTAATAGGAACAAGGACCTATTCTCATACTCCTAAACAGCTGGACCTTGATCTTACGAATCAACTGTCACCAACAGCAAAGACTTCCAGCGAAGAGCCACCAATGCTAGAATCGAAAGAGCTCCCCGATTATCTAAGGTATGTATTTTTGGAAAGTGGAAGTATACTTCCGGTAAGTGTGGCGGATGATTTAAGTGAACAGCACGTGGAGGCTCTCATCTCTACTCTGATGAGGTACAAGAGAGCTATGGGTAGGAAGATTGATGATATAATTGGTATCTCTCCTGAGGGATGTATGCACAAGAGTCATCTCAAACAAGATTGCATGCCTACAAGTAAGTATCAGCGTCGTCTGAATCCATTCAGAAAACGATGCCCCATCTATCTCGATGAAGTCTAAGTAATTGAGATAGCTATGTCGTGCCGCGACAATAAATCAAGCGCTTGGAGGGAGGCAACCCATTGTTTTTAATTGTTTTTGTTGTTTTTGAGTGAATGTAGGTACAAGAGGTATAAAACGAGGAGATTGGTTTCAAATGACGATTTGGACGTATTGTATGGTAAAGGTGGTAAGCTAGGAATAAGGATGCATAAGTCTATGGATTGAGCATTGCTCATGCCAAAATAAGCATCGAGGAAGGCTAGGCCTAGGTAAAACTAGGCCACGAACAATGCAAAACCTATACTATAGCCTAAGGTCTCGGAATCTAGTGTGCAAAGACATAGGCGCCGCCCATGCTTAAGTGTGCTATACACTATGCGCCGCCTATGATATAGCATTTGGTCTCAGTATCTCAAATGCCATACACTATGCGGCACATATGTCCCTAAATGCTATACACTATGCGCCGCATGTGTCCCTAAATGCACTACACTATGCGCCGCCTATACTATGATTATGCAAAGCACTATGCGCCGCATAGAGGTCATTTTTGTCTCCAAAACCGTTTGTAAATGGGTCAAAACCCGACCCATTCTTTTCCTATATAAAGGGGACTTGGTCTTGAAACATAACTGCATTGGAAATTGACCTAAAGGCGCCGCACATCCACCCAAATCATCTCAAAATTTTTATTTTTTGCTCTTTCTTCACAAGAACATCATCCAAAGGCTTCAATCACGTAAGTACTCTTTTGTTCTTCATCTATTTTTCATAAGTACTACGTTGCTATGTCTATTATAAATATCTAAAACTTGAAGAAGTATTGGTGATGTAAAGGTGATTGAATTGTTGATACACAAACCAAGTGAGTGAACATATACGTTAGGATGATATTAACTTGTTACTTGAATTTGATTTTGACGCATTGTCATACTACTTGCGGAATTTCTATAGTCATTAACATTGCATAATCTTGTCACTTAAATACCTACATGTTGGAATGACTTGTTCAGCGGAATAAGACTTATAGTTGCCTACCGACATAGGAGGTTGTGATAGATACTATACCTTGATGTAATCCCTATGTAGTAGTCTTGCTATATCTAACATGAAAGTATTGCAAGGATTACAAGAAGTATGACATCTCTAACTTTATTGTTGGAATATAGCACCTAAAACGTATGTCGATGAATTCTGAGTAATCGACCATTTTCACTTCACTAGTTGGTGCCAACAACCTAAGTGTGGGGTGGTACCCCTACTGCTTGTTCATAGATTGTATCCATTGAGATGATGCTAACATGACTCTATTGATATCTCAGGTACAATGGCACCAAAATACAAGACAAAGATAAGGCTACCACGTCACAAAAAGGCAAGAAAAGGGGCCAAAAAGAGCAAGGAGAACCCTCCTCGCTGCAAACACCTCGAATCACTCTTGGAATTAAGTGGGATACTTATGAGGAACTTCTAAGGGTGACGACTCTGATGATGATTCCGATGCAAGGGGTATGACCCCAGACATAGAGAATGAGTCCGACTAACCAGGTTCTTCTTATTTATTTTCCACTGAGGACAGTGTGTCCCGTCTAAGTGTGGGGTGATGGTATTTGCATGCTATACTTCTCTATCCTTTGCATTTATTCATGTTTGTTTGCTTAGTTTTCTCGTTTTTTTTTTTTTTAGTAGTAAATTTTTTTTTTTAACGTAGCTTCGCATGAAATAATTCCAATAGGCAGCATGAGATTATAACAAGAGTATGTGCTACAATTATGACTATTGAGACGTTTTAGTCTCTAATTGTGACTCACTATGTGATATTGTGTGGTTCAATTCCTTCACTTATTGGGTCAAGAGTCTATACTACTTCCAATCAAGTCGACCATGTGCCTTGTGTGTGAGAGATTAATAGTATATTCTATGTTTGTGGCTGATGCTAGAACTTGCCTGGTATGTATGCAAAGCGAAAATAAGGAGTGTAAGTTTAGGAGATGATGTAGGCATTTCTTTGGCAACCTATACATGTTTACCTTCATTTTACCTACCCATAGACATCATCCTAGTTAAACCCTTTTGAGCCTTTAGCCTATTTTCTTTGATGAACCTCATATGTAAGCCTAATCCATTTTTTCAAGACCGTAATTTGATCCAAAATCCTAAGTGCTTTAAAGTGCAAAAGTCATGTGATGAAATAAGAGGAAATTGGGTGAGTATGATGCTCTAAATTGTAGTGATGCTTGAATGTGTTATGAAAAAGAAAGTGCTATCATAAGAGGTATGTTATGAAAAGAAAAAGGAAAAAGAAAGCTGAAAAGTGAGTTATGCTTAAAATTGAAAAACAAAAGAGGAGAACAAGGGTGGTAGAATAAAAGAAAGAAGAAAGGTTGAAAGAAAAAAATGTCAATGATACAATGTGATGTATTAAAGTGCTTAGGAACTTAGTCACTATTTCTGGCCAAAATAGTCCTACCCGTCCCTTAGCCTACATTACAACCATTAAAAGACCTATTTGATCCTAATCTTAGCATTCTGACATTTAGTGGAGTACTACACTAAGGGCAAGCCTATGGTCATCAGTTGCTGCATACGAATTCTTTGTGAGAGTGAGAGCAAGGATATGTTGATACCCATGTTTGAAAAATATGCTATACTTGTGAGTGACTATGGGTAATATATTGTGAGACACACATGGTTGATGAGTTTTGGATAGTTGTACATGATTCTTTGTGCCTTAACTTTTGAATATGAGTTGACCACCATCACGAGTCTATGCTAGAGGTTAAATGGTTTCTACTAATGATCAGAAAACTACTCTTTGTTGATAATTGTTGTGCTTGTCTTGACGAATGTTTTATGTTGTTGCTGTGAAACCCTAAGTTGATGTTTAGAGAGACATGATATTTTGTTCGAGGACGAACAAAGCTTCAAGTGTGGGGTGTTGATGATAGGCGAATTTACACGCCTATATCAATATATTTTGCCCATATTTGTGCCATGTTTTGAGAACAAATTACATATTTCATGCACTTTTAGTCCTTTTTCCTGTAAGTGAGCTAACGAACATGATTAGCAAAGTTTCAGGTATAAATTATGCAGAATTGAGCATTTTATGGATTACTTGACGCCAAAGAAAGCTTCACGAAAGGAGAAAAGCCAATCTTGGACGCCAAGGACTAAAGATGGTGCATGGAAATTCTGTCCCGGGCTAAAACAGCATTTCTGAAGACTTTGGGGACTAGCAGTACTTTATTAGGATTAGGATAATGAGACATTAACCTAATACAATTGGGTTAAGTATTTCATTAGCTTAGTAGGATTTGGTTAAGAATTTCATTAGCTTAGTAGGAATAGGATATGGGTATTATAAATACCCTATCATGCTAGAGATTTTAATTAATTCCTCCCTTAGTGGAGAGAAGCATTCCTCCCTTAGTGGTGAGATTCATTCACTTACTATTCCAACAATTCTAATTCTTCCATTAATTCTATTTTTATTCTTCTTCTATTCTTCTATTAAATTCCACAACAAGAGAGACGTTACTTTGCAAAGGACTTCACACCAACCTCACCCTTACACCTAACGTGCAAATCTTTATTGGGGTACAATGATCATGTTTATTGTGACTTCCTTCGCACTCATGGGTAACTAAACCTCTCTGTTGGGGTTATGGAAGCCGAATGAGATACTATCTATTGCTGTGAGTTTGTGAGTTCGTGACACGTATGCTGCTTATATCATTATTCTCTTCATCTTAATGCAAATTCTTGTGGCTGCAGACGCATAGAATAACGCCAGTATAACATTTAACTTGTTCGAAAGAAACGTTATTTTTCTGGAAAAGAGATAGTGTCAAGGTAGTAGGGTCACATCCTAAATTCCCTACTAAACAGTTAGTGTCGTAACTGGATTAACCTCTTGGAGAATTCGTACCGTTAGACACGCTTTAAGCTCGAAAGAGTTAAAGTAAAATAATCCTCGAATAGGTTGAAAGACGCCTGGATTTACCATCGAATACAATTCTCTATAAGCACATGCATGTCTGAATTCAACGCACTCATAGCCAATAGAGACGTATAACTCAGAAGGTGGACATAACCCCAACGCCTCAATTCTCATTGTTTACAACTTACGTAACATTCTTCCTCTTTTTACTTTGCTATTTTCAGCTTTTACTTTATTGTTTTGGTTACACATTACAATCCCCCCTTCTTACGAGACTTGCACTAAAAGTCTAGTAATCGTTGCCTACTTGTTGACCAAGCTATTCTATGTGGGGTCGATACCCAACCCAGGTTGGGTTCTATATTTGCTAACGACCGCTTTACACTCCTACAAGAGCTGTAGATTGAGCGTTATCAATTAGGATTCAGCACCGAGTGAACCCAAGGATGGGAACTCACTTGCCAGCAGAGGGTGTGATTCTTAAAAGTAGTCCTTGCATTCTAAAACTACGTAGCCAACGTAGGTTGAGACATCAAAACCTATCAAATGAGGGTTAATGAGGTGGCTTAACCTATCAGATGAGGGTCCCAGCATTCTCATTAGAGTACCTGACAGATGAGGGTTACTCACAGCTTATCCTTACCAGTGGCGCGGTATGGACACCCTTCGATTTGGGGTTACAAATTAGACCCCAACTCAGTTATAATATCTTATTTGGGGCATGTCCGTTAGATGAATACCTCTCATAGTCTCAGTTTTAGTCTTCATCAAGAACTTAGATAGTTCTACAGATTTTAGGACTGTCAGATACAACCACTCAGCTCAGTATGAAACTCAACTAGTTCTATTAGAATTAGGATTGTCAGATACAGTAACCCAGTTATCAAGTATATCAATTATCAATAATCCATGTTATTAGTAAACTCAGTATTTAGAATCCTTATGATTTCAGTTACAGTTATGTATTCATGCATGTATCCTCACGTAGTCATGTTCATGTTATCTAGTCAGTTTAGTTTATGTATATGAACCATTGCATTCAACCTTACCTCACTTTATGTACCAATACATTACACGTACTGATGTATACTTTTTTTTGCGCTATGGTGTTTTATACCATAGGTTCGGATGCTCAGGTTCCCGATCTCGCTTAGCAGCTCAGATATCAGCAGTCAGAGTCAGTGGTGAGTCCTCATATTTTGAGGACATGAATATTTCATTCTTTCAGCATTTCAGTACTTAGTTACTTTCAGTAGATGGAGTTAGTTGGGGACATATCTCATCAACTCCTTATTCAGACTATTTAGAGGCTTTTTGACTATAGCATGTTCAGACAGTTATTTCAGTCTTGGTATTACCATACCTTGTTCAGACGTTGTTTTATTCAGTATGGTCTAGTATTTGAACCTTATGGTATGTTTTTCACCAAATTTTCGCATTTATTTCAGTTATACTGTTATTACAATACTAATATTATCCAGTGCTTAGTTATAGATTTCAGTCATGGGTTAGCTAGTGGTCCTTTGGGATTATTAGCACTATATAGCATCCGGGGTACCATACTTGGGGCGTTACATGAGGTCATGGGAAAAAGACCAAACTGCCCTCGGGAGAAATTTAATTTTCATCACTAAAAATCTTAATTTTGACCATCACCACAATGTGGTGCTAACGCGGTGAGTCACTGGAATTTCACTGTAAGTGTAGTCCAAGGAAGAGTGTGAAATTGCACCTTGGTGTGATGTGGTGCCATCGAGGGGTGTCACTGGAAAATGGAAAATCATGAAATTGCACCTTGGCGCGATATGAAGCCATCACGGTGCTTTGTTAGAAATGGAAGAACGTGAATCAAAACTCCACCACAACGTGGGCTAATCGCGGTGCTACACTGGAAATCGGACAAATTTGTCCTTCACCGTGACACAGTACTTATCGCTGTGTTCTACTGCTCTCACTAAAAATTGCCATAACTTGTCAACCAACTTTTGGATTTGGGCGAAATTTGTATCATTGGAAAGCTAATTCAATATCCTACAGCTTGGTGGGTCTTGGTATGGAAAATTCTCAATAGAGCAAAAGATATGCTCGTTTGAAGTTGACTAAACCAACATTCTTATCAAAATAAATGGGTAAGAATTATTTCAATTCATCTAATAGCTGGGAATTATTTAGGGTCTTAATATACCTCAAACTAACTATACCAACCACCTATATCCAGCCTTAGATGGGCTGAATTTTGAACATATAACAAGATAACATTATTGCTATCATTAAGACTCTGGGATAGGGTCACAACCGTGACCGACCCAACCGAGTTCAACTATACCACACCAATCTTCCAACCATACAAAACCAAACCATAGACCATAAACCAGAAGGAATACCAAAACATAATATGAAAATAATCCCAAAATGTAATATGATAAAACAATGAGAAATTATGTCTGATGATGCCAGCCTCTTAGCTTATTCCCATGCCAAGGCCGACACCAATACCGATCCCACCCATACCAATCCCTAGATGTACTACAAAGCCTCTATCCTAAAGAGTAAATAATTTGGTTGGGATATGCCCCTAACCATGGCCAAAACCAGTATCCAAAATAAAAGAAAAATGTCAAAATAAATCCATAACATGAAATTATGCCTTCCAAAGGGATGAAAGTTCACCACTTCAGTCCAAGTGATGATACTGAATCCACGTGCTAAATAGAAGGAGTAGAATTGTCGATTCCTGCATAGCATGGTTATACAGCCGCTAGTAAATGGGGTTAGCGAGTGACCGCTAACATGAATCTCAAGATAAAGATAAAATAATGTCAATCATAAAACCAAATAAAACCATCCATAATACATACAACCATACATACATAAGTTACGGAAAAGGGAAACCGGGTTTAGCATGCACTTAAAACCTTTACCTAGGCTATGTATCTTTGTCGTCCTAACCACCCATGGGCCATATGGGTTTAACTCCCCCTGCTGAAAGGGCCCTAGTGCGTGTAGCTGGATGATCAGGGAATATCCCATGGGATGATTAGTATATCCCCCAATATAAAATGTGACACACACACATGGTTATCAAGACCCCTCATATCAGCAAATATGAGTTTTTGATTTTGCCCCCTCCCCCAGGACCGCCACCTTCCACGGCTTAGCTACACACCCTGCCATTAATGTCTAATTAAAATCTTGTCCAAATAATCCATTTACCATTTATTAACTAAGTACAATATTGGTAGGATCAACATACCACCCCTTACTTGCAAGTAATATCCATAGCCAAACCATTTAGGTTAAGGGGACCTCAGGTGCGCTTCCATATACCATATTAAATCCACTTGGGAGACTTTCATGTTCACCACAAGCATAAACATTTAGCCTTTAGACTTTTTAAACCATGCATAAATCCTCTGTCCAGTTTACAATATGCAAGAGTTTCATTAAAAGCAATCAATACAATGAACATATCTTTATAAGCATTTTATCAAACACCTTGGGGGCAGTATATAACCAAAACCAATTTGAAAGACCATTAAACCATTACCATGACATACAATTCTCCAAAACCACCATCAATGCATACAAAAGCATAATTAAAACTATAGAAAACCATAACCAAGAATTCAATATCATAACCCCCAAATAATAGTTGAAAACCATAACCATAAAATAGTAAAACGATGAAGTCAATCATATAAACCACGCCTGTAGTTGAAATGACAATGAGTAAAGACAATCATCCCTTATACTGAAGAATTAATGGAAGGAAATCACCAAGACAAACCCCAAAGCAATCCGTAAGATGAAACCCTAGACTTCTTATCCCAAAAGCTCTTGAGAGAATTATGAGATATTTTGGAATAGTTTCAAAGTGTTAATGAATACAATAATAGGGTAAATAACCTCCTAAGTGTATTAAAAGTTGTGGGGCCGAATTAGGGTAAGTTGGAAACTTCCTAAAATACCCCCACTTAAATCCCTTTTAAACCCATCATAAGGATACGATTGACCCATACAAGTCGTACCCTCTTATATGATTAGTATCCACAACTCGTATCCAAGACTTAACCCTTGAATCAAACACTCTCCAGCATAAAACTCATCCAACCAAGTCATAACAACAACATACGATCCATACCCATAACCTGTATCCATGGCAGAAGAAAATCCCAGGAGGATCAAACACTGGCCACTATATTGTTCCTTGATACGACTCATACCAAACCCTTATGACTCATACCTCTAATTCATACCTATTCCAGTGACCAAAACCATCCCACCAACTAACACTGGTTAGCATACGATAGGACCATACCACTCATACCCCAACATACGGCTCGTACCCATGAGTCTTATTGGGTCCGAAGAATGAATTTCTAGGAAATTTTCTAAGGGTCAAAACCCAGGATGTTTTAATATCACAATACTTGAGAAACACTGGAAACACCTTGATACAAAATCAAAATACTAAAACTAACGACGATATAAAAAAGTAAAGATAATCGATAAGATAGATAATTAGACACAAGAAAAGAGGTAACTCAGAATAAAAAAGTATGTCAAACTCTAATATCCTCAATTACAATCTAATCGAACACCTAATTTCTATGGTGACCAAGAGGGAGATGAATGGCCTCTAAATAAAAGTTCAACAAAACTTGTCCCATACTCTCACTCTATAAAGAAGCATTTATCAATTCATCAATAATCAAGCAAAACTAAGAGAATGCGTTAGCCTCCAAAGAATTTATAATTTAGGCTAATTATTACAATTTTAGGGACCAAAAGTGACCCAATTGCAAGAAAATTCCCACTAGGGTTGTTTTGATCCGCTTTTGAAATGCTAGAGAGGATCAAAAGCGGATCCAATGTGGCTTGGGTGCAAGTCCTTTCCAAGGGGATTTCTAGCCCCATTTTGCCTTCCCGAGCCTCATACAATGATACTTGGACCAATATGAGTGCAATCATCGACAAATGATACCCTCTTGATGGGAAGGAGGATTCTTTAAGTACCTCCCATTTCATGAACAATTCTTGGGTCCTTTGAAGTTTTCGAGCTTGACTTCTAGTGAATGGCTTGGAGTTAATCTGGATTGTATCATTCTCTCCATCTTGAGAAGAATTTGACCTCAAATTCAAGGGTTGATAATCTTCTATCATGTCAAAGAGTGAAATATCGCACAAATTAAAGGTACTATGCACTTGATATTCTGGAGGAAGGTGAATTTAATAGGCATTGTCGTTTATTCTTTAAAGCCTTGAAATAGACCATCACCTCATGACATCAATTTGGATTTTCTTTGGGTTGGAAACCTATCATTCTGGAGGTACACCCACACCCAATCACACGGTTCAAGCACAAGATGCTTTCTTCCCTTATTTACTCTTTTGGACACATCTTGATTCTTCTTCTCAAGGTAAATTCTCACCTTCTCATGAAACTTCTTCATGGTTTTTGCCCTCTTGTCTCTATCTAAGATTATCAAAACATCATTAGGCAAAGAAGTAAGATATAAGTAGGTAAGGGCCTTAAAACCATAAACACATTCAAATGGAGTCATACCAATAGTCGAATGGGTAACATATTTATAAGCAAAATCAATTAGAGGTAGGTAGTCCTCCCAAGAGGCTATTTTTCCTTTAACTAAGGTGCATAACATAGAACCCAAGGATCTATTTACCACCTTTATTTTCCCATCTAATTGTGGGTGGCAAGACATTGAATAAAGCAATTTGGTGCCACGCCTACCACACAATGACCTCCAAAAGTGACTAAGGAACTTAAAGTCCCTATCACTAACAATGGTCTAAGAAATTCCATGTATTTTGACAACATGATCGATAAACAACGAATCCACATTAGAAGCATCATTAATTTTAAGACATGGAATGAAATGGGCCATTTTTTAGAACCTATCAATCACAACAAAAAAGGCAATCTTTACCTCTCCTTATCCTAGGCAATCCCAAAACAAGATCCATAGAGATGTCAAGTCATGGGAATTAAGGAGTGGGTAGTGGAGTGTATAATCCTTGAGTGAGAAGGCAGGATCTCATACTTCTACAATCCATGCATTGCCACAAATTCTAGTAACATCTTAACATATTTTGGTCCAATAGGATTATTCCTATAGGATTTCAAGGGTTTTGTCAATTACAAAGTGACCCATTATACCCCTGTCATGTGGCCCTCTTACAAACAATTCTCTTACCTTCTTTCTTTGAATAAGAAATCATCAAACTTGGAGTAGGGAATAGAAGCACTATCCCTCCCCCCACCTTTCCCTACCCTGCAGATATATAATTTTTTCCCTCCCAAGAGTGTGTTTATACCCATTTACCCTCACTTTATTGTATACCTTCACCCATGTTATAAATACCATACAATAACTAAACCAACAAACTTTTAACAACTTTTAACACCTCATCCTAACAAATTCACGACCCACCCTAACTAATTTTGCCACCTCACACCCTATACCCATACCTCCTACCACTACCCTATACCTCTAAACCCCCTACCCTACCCCAATTCATATTTATTCCTCTTTTTCCCATAACAGAATTACACATTCACACACAATTTCCTCCATAGAATTCATACCCAGCAACAACAAACTACACATATAGCATCTCACATATAGATACACAGCTCACATCATCACTCATATAAAAACCTCACACAAAAAAATTCTCACAAGAGAGACAATACATAGAATAAGTATCCATTGAAGGACACACATCTAATTTCCATGGAATAGATAGACTATACACCGACCGATTCTCTTCTACACATATCACACACACAAAATAGAGATTTTCATACACACGCACAACTCACCGTGTAACAACACACCCATCAAAAATGTGTGCACACACACTCACAGACCTTAAACTCACTGAACACACACTGTGAGAAAATAAGAGTAAAGAAAATAGAGCTCCAACGAGTTTCTCACCAAAAATTAATTGAGAATCGTCCCCTAGGTATTGTTGTACTATTTTGACAAATTCTCTCTGGGGACTAAACTGACTTCATCAGAACTCTGATGTTCTAGAAACGACAATTGACTTTTGGTGGGATCCGCCATCAGTAAGTTTGAATTTTTTGTGATTTTGGTGTTGGTATTAAGGTTTTACCACTATTCTTGAATCTTTTTGGTTGCTAGTTATGGATATTAAGTTGATTTTAAAGTTTCAGTTGAGGTTTGGCTCGAGGTTTATAGGTATGGACTCTCTTTATTCGAATAATATTGAGTTTGAAAACTTCAAATTAAGGTCCAATAATACTCTTTCACCCTTTTTATATTATTATTGATGATATTCAATGCATCAAATTGAATTTCATGCGATTGATTAATCTTGATTGGTGATTGAATTACTACTTGTTCGATTTGTTGTTTTATTCCCTTGGATTACGAATTGTGTAATGAAATGATATCTTGTTAAGAAATAAAAGGGAATTTGGGGGAGGAAGTGAGAATCGAATAAGGTGAATATTGATTATTTTGATTCATTGATGGATATTGTTGAATTTGGTAGCATCATGTTTTAGGCCAAAAAATTCAATAGGCAAATCTTAAGCTTGGGTAGGTAAATTTGGATCTTGTGGATTGTTGAGTGAGTGGAATATTTTGTGTTAAGATCCTGTTTCTCTCGCATTTAGAAAATGTATTCATTTAGCCAGGAAATGCCTCGAGGTCATTTGTACGTACTCACCGAAGAATGCCCCGAAGAATCTTGTACGTGAAGGATGTTCATGATTAAGGCCCGAGGCATCAGGTAGAGCATAGTAATTGGACTATAATAATTGGACCATACACTATATTTTTGGACTTATTTTATTTTGTTTGTTTGATTGATTGTTTTTGTGTGGTTTATACATTCATACTGTCAAATTAGCTGATATGCTCCACCAAGTAACCATGGTTGAACCACATGATCGAGGAGTGCCTAGAACCTTCCCCTCGATCAACAGAATTCCTTAATCAGAATCTCTATTCATGGATTAGTTTTAAAAAGTCAAAATCATTTTGAAGAAGGATATCCAAGCATGAGTTTTCACACCCGATTTATGCCAAGTGGCGACTTTGAGTTTTGAATATAAAAATTATTTTTTCTAAGAAAATCTTTATTTTTTCACTTAAAAATAAAACCCTTTTCAAACTTAAAAATTTTAATCTTTTTTGGTTAAAAAAGGAGTGTGACAGCCCTGGCATTTTTGCTGGGGATTTTTGAGAATTCGAGCTTATTTTTGAGTTGTATCGGCTTAGTTTGACACTAAAGTTGCATAAACATTTTGTTTATGTTATTGTTTTATCATTGTTGGATGCCTACGTGCTCTTTATTTACAGTTTTTCTTTATGTATTACCACTTTATATCTAGCATCATTTGCATAACCCGAGTCATTTCTTTCGCAACAAGTCCCAGAGTACACACCATGTATACAAACTCTAGTTGATTCATCCTTATTTTAGGAGGGGGAGCTGTCAGACGTATGGAGTGGGAGGAAAGCTATCGCAACCACTATCGATCATACGTTCCCCCGAATAGCCTTGTTAGTGAACCCCAGCCTAGGTCAGCCTTTAGGTTATGCCTATTTGTATCATATTGAGACCTAGCGGGATTCACTTGGTCCTTTGTAAGAGACTCACCCCTAAAGCATCCTTACGTGCTAATTGTTGCATCTTTAAGGATAACATGGTCATTTGACGGATTGATTTGGGGAAAGCATGTGTTAGAATTAAAGGAGTGTGTGTTTAGGCAAGGAAAAAAAAACAAAAAAAAAGAGTTTCGTAGTTTCTTTTAGTATTTTTTATGGCTTTTATTTTTCACAATTCAAAAATTCAAAAAGATTTTTTTACCTTTTGCACACATTTACTCAAAAAACAAAACATCAAAAAGATTTTGCCTTTGTTTCCTTTAGCAAGTATTCATAATCCAAAATTTTCAAAAAGATTTTTTTCAATAGGAGCTTTCTATAAAACAAAATTCAAAAGATGGTAGAAGTTTTGTACATTTCATATAATAAAAATACCAAAAAATGATTTTCCTTTCATTGTTGTTGGTGTCAATTTTATGTGAAGTGTCAAATTGAAAACTCAAAAAAGATTTTATTGTTATTTTTCATCGTCTGCCTTGGTCGTGTCTCTCAAGTCGTGGTTTAGTCTGTCTGTTATTGTTTAGTTGTCCAATCTGGATGAACTACACACACTTGATTCTCCTCTTTAAGGAGTGAGATACGTAGGCAGCCCTTCTAGGGTCCGCTGATCTTATTTAAAAATTTTTAAAAAAAATTCTTCACTCATTATTAGAGTAGGTGTTTCATATACATCTTTAAAAGGAAATTACAAAAATATTTTCCTTTAACAATTTTAAGTTCCATTTTCATATGAAATTCAAAATCGAAAACCCAAAAATATTTTCTTTGGTAACCATAGGTTTCATTTTGTATAAGAATTTTAAAGCTGAAAATTTCAAAAAGATGTTCGTCAATTCTTTTGACAATTTGTTATATTCTTTTCTTCTTAAAGTTTTAAGAAAAATAAGAAGAAAGAGAGTTTGATCAGTCATGTTGTGTCAAAACTTCATGAACTACACACACATGATTCTCCTCTCCCGGGAGTGAGATACGTAAGTGCCCTCTTGGGATCGATGATCTTTTCAAAAGAAAAAAAAGAAAAAAAAGGTTTTGAGAAAGTGTTGAACTCTAACGCATTTGTTATCTCTTGTCCAGTTAGTTTAAGGTGGTTGGTTTGTGGCATTCTAGCTGGTCCTTCATATCATACTAAATCCAAGGAAGGTTTAGTTGCGTCCAACAAGGATATATTGAGTGACATCATTGATCAAACAAAGAGTTAGGAAAATGAGAATTTAAAGCAAGAGATTGTGAGATTAAGGCAACAAATGATGAAAACGTATCGAGCTTGGGCTAGTGGGTTGCCTCCTCATTCATTCTCCCCTATTGACCCTGCAAATCCCTTGAGTTTTCCATCAAAATTGGAAATTCAGTTTCCTACTGTTGTAGATGCACCAGAACATGCCTCAAAATCCATTCCACATCAAATGTATTTCAATACTTCCACCACTCTTTCTTTAGCTCCTCAATATGAAGCCTACCACATTCCCAACACCACATATTTTTTGTGTTTTTGTTGCTCAACCCTTTACTGAGGCTCCCACCTTGGTTTTATGTCCAATGATTTCTCTTCCCCAATCTACTAAAGAGGAAGAGAAAATATCTAGGAAAATGAAAAGTACAAAAAAGGTTATGAAACGTCTCTAGGAATTGTGAATTATGAAGATGCGGCATATAAGGACTGGGACATGTTTTCACGTATTAACCACCCTCCTAACTTTGAGGTATCAGAATTTGAGAAACATAATAGGTACGAGGACACTGTAAAACACTAGGGATGATATTGTTATCTGTTGAGGGGGATTGGAGAGAAAAAGATGGAAAACCTACCTATTGTTGTTCCAGGGGAAAAATAGAGCTTGAGAGGTCCAACTCAGCAATATTATCAGTCTTAATCCCGATCTTGCATATCAAATCCACATACTCACCTGCAACAAGGTTCCTCTTTGATAAATCTAATATATTCCATTCTAGTTCCTTAATATCCTCTGAAAAATGGACATCAGTATACTAATCCGCCTTCTTATCCACAATGGCGTACACTGGTCCTTCAATATTGTCCTTGACCCCCACATATTTACCAAGGAAATTCTTAGTCCAAGTTTCAATCGAAGCCAGAGTTAGCAAAGAGGAAGAATTCAAATGATAATTTTACACCAATTGGGGAGTCATATGCCAGATTATTCTAGAGATAGAGAGAGTTGGCCATGATCACTCCTCTCCTTGGGTGTACTCCTAATCAACATTCAAGAACTTTTGATCCTCATGTACGATGTGCATATTATTTTAATGTTTAGGGTCACAGTATTGAAGGTTGTAGTGCTTTAAAAAGAGAAATAGAAAGGATGATTCAAGAAAAATTAATTGTAGTGCAAAACACTGACACTACAAAGGTTACACAAAATCCTTCATCAACGCACAATAATGTACAATATGTGGGAAGCAACGAGTTTAGCCTGAAGATCCAGAACTTATTTGTTGAAGATAATATGTCTAACAGTGGTGAAAGCTCTAGTCACGCTAATATGCAAACCAGTGGCTAAGATGCCAGGCTCAGCAATTGAAAAGTTACTCTTCTCAGGGATTGGTAGTTTATTTTGTTTTCTTTTCTGTTATTTGAATTATTTCATGGTTGTAGTTCGGGATCTATCTTGTTTTGTCCTTTTGTTGTTTATGTCCAGACCCTTCTATATTTTATTTTTGGATTGTCCCTCTTCCCTTTGTGTTTTAAATATATGTTGTTTGTTTGTTTTCCTTACATAAGTATATTTTATGATGATTCTAGTGATATGACCTGCTAGTGGAATTTTCAGCTAGATCTTAAAATCCAGTTTAAGAACAAACTTTGAATCAGAGGGCTAAGTTTAGAAAAAAACATCTGAGAAAATAGGTAGATTGCTCAGATATTTGGTGACAAGTTGAAGCCTTCTTTGAAAATTAAGGCGATTATTTTGAGATTCACAAAAATAGCTTGGTCACCAATTGAAAATCATAACTCAATTAGGTCAAATAGTGGACGAGTGATCCCTTTAATATTAAGAGAAACAAGAAGATAATCAGCTCTACGAAAGCCTTGATAATTCGATGTGAGAGATGTACAACAAAGAGGGATTTGTATGTTTGACAAGTGTGGAAGAGGAAGTGGAACACATGCTCAGTTAAAGTTAGTGTTGTTAAAGTGTCAAAAATGATCTTTATTTTTCATTTCATATTGCATGATATGTACTTGCATTTTCAAGGATTGATATGATGAAGGCATTTTATTATGCTATCCAAACATTGTGTCGTCCTTTGTTTACCCTATTTGAGCTTTAGTTTTATTTTCTTTTATACACCTCTTTTGGAATCAAGATAGAGTCAGCAAAGCTCAAATTAAAAGTGTCAAGCAAAAGAATAGAGTCAGGAAAGTTTAAAAAAAAAGAAGAGAGAAAATAATATGTCAAAAAGGAAGAAAACAGAAGAGTGTCAAGAAAAATAGAGTTAGAAAAAATCCCAAAAAGAAAAGAGTCAATAAAAGAAAAGAAAAAGAAAAAGAAATCAAATTCAAGCAAAAGAACGAGTTCTCGGAATTATGTGAGACCTGATTCTCCTCTTTTGGGGTGAGATACGTAGGCTGCCCTATTCTGGGCTCAGTCCAACCAAACAAATAATTTAGAATTTCCTAATAAAAATGGGGCATGAGTTAATCCTCATTGTTTGAGTCGATTCTAAAAGTTTTAAGTCCTACCCCACTTCAAGTGTCATTTGGGCCTCATGCCATCCTTTCTTTCTAACCTTATCCAAAATCCAAGTTACAACCAAATAAAGTCCTTCAGATCAATCTTTGAGAATGTTAAGGCTAAGCATGCAATAGATATGATGACGCATTTTGGGAACTACCTATCTTCCTCAGCATAAGGAATCAGGAGAGAAATAAAAATAAGAGTCTTATCAGTGAAAACTCTCATGGGCACCGTAAGACTACTGTGAGTTAGGAGAAATAAAAATAAGCAAGTCTCATTGGTGAAAAACTATCATGGACACCATAAGGAAATGGTGAGCTGAGAGAAAGAAAAAGGCTTGTTGGCAAAAATCCTTCAAGGCGCCACTAATCGAATGAGGCCTCTGAATGAATTTGGCCCAAAGAAGTAACTTAGTTTTAGGGTCATTAACTCAAGAACAATTGGTAGAAAGTTTGGATGGAAAGATCAGACAGCTTAATCCACAATGCATGTCATAATCATTAGAGTTGACAGTCACTTTCAGTTAAATTTTTCTTTTATCTTTTTTAATGGGGGCATTCGTTGTCTTTTCTTTCTTCGTTATATTTTTATTTTTGTTTTCTTGAGCCAGTTATTCAAATGGAAATTCATTTTTCTTGTGTCTTTGAGTCAAGTCCATGTCAAAACAAGTGAGAAAAGATTTCAAAACTGGCTACCAACTTCTTCAATTGCACAAAGCAAGACAGAAAGGCCAACACATGAAAGAGACATGATTGTGAGCCAAAATAAGGCATGCAGAAAGTTACGTCAATAGAAAAATCTGGTAACTCATGAAAATACCAAGGTTCAAAGAGTTTATCTGAGGAGCATGGCAAAGTGGAGATGTGTGTTTTTTCAGAGTGACTCTTAATATTCTGAGTTTGGGTCAATGATGCAGCAAGTCAATGATATATGTTAATGGCTAAAAGCAAGATTAAATGTGACCAGCGCAAGAGCAATTGCCTTGAAATCCAAATCCACAAACCAGCCACCATGTTTTAAACTCACAAGTTTTCTTTGATGAAGCAGGAAACATGTTACCTTTAAATCAAGTAATTCAAAGCCTAAACAGTAAAGGCCATAATTTTACACATTTACAAATGTAAGGGGGTAATGTTGTTGCATAGGTTTGGTAATCAAAACCATGGTAAAACTTATAATTCAATACTTCTAGGAGACACAATTTCTTTTTTGGGTAATTCAAGTGGCATTTGTAAGGAGACGCATTTCCTTGTTTGGATAATTCAAGTGGTATTTGTAAGGAAACACACTTTCTTGTCTGGGTAATTCAAATGATATTTGTAAGGAGACATGACAACGCCCAAGCGCACACGCAAGTGTACGTGGTCTTATAAAGTAATATAGTGGCATCAAAGAAGTCCAAGAATCGATCTCTCAGGGACTTGCGTTCTCCGCCTATCCTATTCTAGTTTAACTAATTGAGGAGAGTAGCAAATAAATTTATAATTTTGAAAGTTAAAACTAATCTAAACAAATGCATAAAATAAAATCTTGGACAATCAATGGAGTAAAGCACAGTTTTGAGACATTTCAAACAACCAAACAAATCTCTATTCCTATCACAGTTTAGTTGGTTATCGGATTGTTGATTCGTAAGGTTTATGCTACGATTTTAGCCTCCCGACCTCAAATCTTCTATCTAGTGAACATTGAACCTACAACTCCCGCAGACATACAAAAATTCATCTAAATCTATGAATTTATCTTCTTCCAATTGAATCAAACAAGGCTTCTAGGTATATCCCTATCCTAGAGGTGAATTCAAATTCCTTATTTCATAAAAGAACAAGAACCTTGTTCCCTAATTTCTTCATTCTATCTTATGATTCTCCTCCTGGATTCATATAAAAATATAGATTTATTCTAATGTTATCTAATCATTAAAATTGTAGGCTCAAAAAATTAAGAACAACCCAAATGACAATCCAAAATTAAACTACAATAAAGAATATTAAAAAGTATTCATGTTCTTGGTCTCAACCCCGGAAAGAGGGTTTTAGCCTTTAATGAAATATTCATCATCCAATCCCTTGGAATTATTATACAAACTATCAAAAAAATTAAACTAAAGAACGATTAAACCTAAAAAGAAGTTGTGGTATCCTCCAATGATGTTCCAAGTTGATCTAGGGTTTCCAAGAGGTCGCAAGATGATTCAAACGTAATTTAACACGTTATATTTATAGTAAACAAGTCATAAACCGACTTGGATTGGGTTTCCACGTTGTTTTACTTCAGCTGGGCAGAAGTATCCCGATTTTGGGCATCGGTGCGATACCGAGATATGCGAATTCACAATTGTCAAAAAATCTGTCAAATTCCAGTAGCTGTTTGCGATTTCAACGCATCGCGGAGCCTCCTTAAACTCCAAATTAAGCTATATGCGCCATATTTCAAAAAGCTTGGGCTTATTCTGAATACAGTGATATTTCGAACTCCTCCATTGTCCACCTGTAAAGTCCACACTCACCCAATACTTTTCAGGGGTCCAAATTGCGTCCAACTTCCGTCTTGTGCTTTTGTTGAGCATTCCAAGCCTTATTGAGTTGTTTACACTTGATTTGAAGATTTAATATCCTTAATATATCATCATAATCCATGAACCAAGCATCCTAAATCATTAAACACATCAATTAAGAGCTCAAAACAACACAACATCCTCACCAATGAAATAGAAATATGAGCTAAGCATAGGCTAAATTCACATTGAGCTTTAACTCATTGTTTTCACTCTTTTCTTGATCCAATTGACCCTTGAACCCGACACAAGAGAATAGAGAACACCTAGCTCAATCTAGTCACACTATTTTCTTAGTTGAACTCTAAATGGTCGAATTGAATCAAAACTTGCGTGGAAACACCGTTAAACATTGTGAACACATACTTGGATACATAATTGCTCATTTATATCATTATTAACACATATATCATAATAATCATCCTCAAAAAAAGGCTAAATAAGCTAGAATAGTAGCGCTAGAATGCATAAATTCACCCAACATCACCACCTCACACATAAAGCCTTGTTCGTCCTCGAATAATTATTAACTATAAACACCATGAGCTGAAGAGACTCCACACTTCTACTACATGCAAGACACTCAAGATAGCACTACAATGACTACATGGAATATAAGTTTCTACACTAAGCATGTTATGCACAATTGAAAGCTCAAGAATCCTACTTCCAAAACATCCTAGCCTCAAGAATGGACTCTACAAGTAGCAAACTCATGCACATAATTTAGTTAAAGACATCTTACAAATCGCCCATATTCATCAAATATGTGCCCCTCACAACAAGAGAGTTACCCACAATCACTCAAAATAATGCAATTTATAATGTAATGGGTACAACAATCAAATTACGCTCACTCTCACAAAGAATTCACAAGTTACACATAATGAACCATAGGATTTCCCTAAGTGTAGTGTTCCACTAATAGTCGAATGTAAAGCTTAGGATCAATTAGGACTTTTTCAAGTTGTAATGTAGGCTAAGGGACAGGTAGGAACTATTTTGGACAAAAATAGTGGCTGACCTCTCTAAGCGCTTTAATAAACTACTTTATACATTTAAAACCTATCTCCAACAAAAAAATTTACGCCATTTTCTTATCCACCCATATCTTTTGATTTTTCCCCATCTCTTTTAAGCATTTTCACAAGCACCCGGTGGGCAAATAGTTTACTACCATATGAATCATTTTTCTCATTCTTTTCTATCATGGCAATATTTCTAACATCAATTATATCACATCAATCCTCCACAATTCAATTATAAACACCAATAACTATTACCTTGGGACATCAATTTCACCTTCTTCTTCAATTTCTCAAACTTCTTTCTCAAATTCATTTCTTTTTTAATTAAAGCACTTAGAAGCCTTTTTCAACTTATGGTTTATCAAAGAAGGGACTAGGCTACATATGAGGCTACCAAAGAAAAAGCTAAAGGCTCAATGGGGTTTAACTAGGATAATGCACAAGGGTAAGTAAAAAGAATGTATAAAACAAGGCTATCAAAGAAAGGCCTAAATCATCTCCTAAATCCACACTCTTTATTTCATTTCACACACATACCAGGCAAGTTCTAGACATCACATGCAAAAAGGAATATACAAAAATACCTCACACGCACATGGCACGTGCTCAACTCAATAGGATCATCATAGACTCCCAACCAAACAATAGTATGAATTCAAAATTAAGCCAACAAATACTAGAGTCACAAAACATGAGCCTAAGAGTCTAAAAAGTAGTAATTCTCCAAAAGCACATGCTTTTACCAACAAACCCACTTGCATCGGATAATCAAAAATAGCACTAACAAAAATATCTCACTTATTCCTAACCTAAAAAAAATAAATTGAGCCAAAAATTTGGAATTTCCCCATCCCACACTTAAAAATCTACTTTTTCCCCAAAGTAAATTTAAAGGTATGAGATAGAAATACTCCCTGAGGCCTCTAGGCCTAGCTAGTAGCATCTTCACATAAAGAGGGGATCTATGGAACCCCACACTCTATCTTTTTCATGCTTCAAGCTCCAGTTTATGGTACTCAGACTTCCCATTAACCTATGACTCAACCAAAAATAAAAAACTACGTGAAATAAAAACTAAAAACTGAAAATAAAACCAACTTACCTTGGGTTGCCTCCCAAGAAGGGCCTAATTTAGTATCGCAGCACAACCCAATCAAATTTTTCCTCCACCTTGGGGATATGAATTTCACTCACAACATCGTATCCATCTTTTTGCCTCGATCATGTGGAGGAGGTACAGAGATTAATGAACCGGGTAATGGATGATGCATGATAAACCACTCGTCCTTAAGGTGAGTTGTGTTTTTATATTGCTTATTAGGTGTAAAATCAAGAATATAAGATTCTTGTTCCTCATCTTCACACTTTTCCACTTTTCAATTTCAGTCTTAAAAGAAAGATGGCACTCGAGTGGCTATAATTTTTGTGGTGGTGGTGGTATATCCTTAACCTCCATAGTTGTCTTTACAAACATGACTTAATTAGGATTAAAAGCACATATATCTGTAGAGTGATACAGACTATAAAAAGCCACACACCAACTTGTGGGTTGCTCCAAATGTTGGAAACAAATAGGTCCACTCCAAATGCTTGTATAAAAATCTGGACAAAAAGCCTCATGGTGGGGTCCTCCACAAAAATAACAAGAATAATCACCCTTCGAAAACCATCTATACAAGAATGACATCTCAAGAAGAGTGTGACAAAATAGGAATAAAGAAAAAATAGAAAGAAACAAAAAAAACTATTAACAACTCAATATAGAAAAACTAAAATTAAGATAGTTGCCTAATTACAAGTCCCCGGCAACGTCGCCAAAAACTTGACAGCGCCCAAGCACACACGCAAGTGTATGTGGTCTTATCAAGTAATATAGTGGATTCAAAAAAGCCCAAGTATCGATCTCTCAGGGACTTGCGTTCGCCACCTATCCTATTCCAGTTTAATTAATTGAGGAGAGCAGCAAATAAAGTTGTAATTTTGAAAGTTAAAACGAATCTAAACTAATGCATACAATAAAATAATGGACAATCAATGGAGTAAATCCCAAGGTTGAGCCATTTCGAACAATCATACAAATCTCTATTCCTATCACAATTTAGTTGGTTATCGGATTGTTTATTTGCAAGGTTTTTGCTACGATTTTAGCCTCCCGACCTCAAATCTTCCATCTAGTGAACATTGAACCTACAACTCCCACAGACATACAAAAATTCATCTAAATCTATGAAGGTATCTTCTTGCAATTGAATCAAACAAGGCTTCTAGGTATATCCCTATCCTAGAGGCGAATTCAAATTCCTTATTTCATAAAAGAACAAGAACCTTGTTCCCTAATTTCTTCATTCTATCTTATGATTCTCCTCCCGAATTCACATAAAAATATAGATTTATTCTAATGGTAGCTAATCATTCAAATAGTAAGCTCAAAAAATTAAGAACAATCCAAATGATAATTGAAAATTAAACTACAATAAAGAATATTAAAAAGTATTCATGTTCTTGGCCTCAACTCCGGAAAGAGAGTTTTAGCCTTTAATGAAAATATTCATCATCCAATCCCTTGGAATGGTGATACAAACTATAAAAAAAAAAACTAAATTAAAGAATGATAAAACTTAAAAAGAAGTTGTGGTATCCTCCAATGATGTTCCAAGTAGATCTAGGGTTTCCAAGAGGTCCCAAGATGATTCAAACATGATATAACACATTATATTTATAGTAAACAAGTCATAAACCGACTTGGATTGGGTTTCCACGTTGTTTTACTTCAGCTGGGCAGAATTATCCCGATTTTGGGCATCGGTGCGACACCGAGATATGCGAATTCACAATTGTCAAAAAATCTGTCAAATTCCAGTAGTTGTTTGCGATTTTAATGCATCGCAGAGCCTTCTTAAACTCTAAATTAAGCTATACGCACCATATTTCAAAAATCTTGGGCTTATTTTGAATACAATGATGTTTCTAACTCCTTAATTGTCTACCTGTAAAGTCCACATTCACCCAATACTTTTCAGTGTCCAAATTGCGTCCAACTTTCGTCTTGTGCTTTTGTTGAGCATTCCAAGCCTTATTGAGTTGTTTACACTTGATTTGAAGATTTTATATCCTTAATATATCATCATAATCCATGAACCAAGCATCCTAAATCATTAAACACATCAATTAAGAGATCAAAACAACACAACATCCTCACCGATGAACTAGAAACACTAGTTAAGCATAGGCTAAATTCACATTGAGCTTTAACTCATTGTTTTCACTCCTTTCTTCATCCAATTGACCCTTGAACATCATAACTAAGTTTTTTCACATATAAATACATAATAACAACCTTATTAACTTATTAATACACATTAGAACCCTTCACAAGATACTAGAGAACGCCTAGCTCAAGCTAGTCACACTAGTTTTCTTGGTTGAACTCTAAATGGTCGAATTGAATCAAAACTTGTGTGGAAACACCATTAAACATTGTGAACACATAATTGTACACATAATTGCTCATTTATATCATTATTAACACATATATCATAATAATCATCCTCAAAATAAGGCTAAATAAGCTAGAATAGTAGCGCTAGAATGCATAAATTCACCCAACATCAAGACACATTTCCTTGTCTGGATAATTTAAGAAGTATTTATTAGAAAATGCATTTCTTTATTTGGGTAATTCAAGCAGCATTTATAAGGAGACATATTTCCTTGTCTGAATAATTTAAGCAGCATTTGTAAGGAGACGTCTTTCCTTTTCTGGGTAATTCAAGTGGCATTTATAAGGAGACGTATTTCCTTGTCTGGATAATTTAAGAAACATTTGTAAGGAGACATATTTTCTTGTTTGGTTAATTCAAGTGATATTTTTAAGGAGACACATTTCCTTCGGTAATTTAAGTGACATTTGTTAGAAGATGTATTTCCTTGTCTGGTTAGTTAAAGTGGCATTTGTAAGGATTCGTACTTCCTTTATTGGATAATTTAAATTTTAATTGTTAGGCAATACACTTCCTAACTTAAGTCTTGATTCCTAGAAGATGTACCTCCTAGTCGAGTCAGTCCTCTTGATTCCTAAAAGATGTACTTCCTAGTCAAGCAATTCCCTATGATTCCTAGAAGATATACTTCCTAGTCGAGTCATTCTCTTTGATTCCTAGAAGATATACTTCCTGGTCGAGTCATTCCCCTTGATTCCTAGAAGATATACTTCCTAGTTGAGTCATTACCCTTGATTCCTAAAAGATGTAATTCCTGGTCGAGTCAGTCCCTTTGATTCCTAGAAGATGTACTTCCTGGTCGGGTCATTCCCCTTAATTCCTAGAAGATGTACTTCCTAGTCGAGTCAGTCCTCTTAATTCCTAGAAGATGTACTTCCTAGTCGAGTCAGTCCCCTTGATTCCTAGAAGATGTTCTTCCTGGTCGATTCAGTCCCCTTGATTCCTAGAAGATGTACTTCCTAGTCGAGTCATTCCCCTTGATTCCTAGAAGATGGACTTCATAGTCGAGTCAGTCCTCTTGATTCCTAGAAGATGTACTTCTTAGTCGAGTCATTCCCCTTGATTCCTAGAAAATGTACTTTCTATTCAAGTCATTCCCTTTGACTCCTATAAAACACACTTCTAGTCGAATCACTCCAATTAACCCATAGAAGATACATTTATTTGTTCGGGTTTTTCAAGTAGTTATGATGTGACTGTCACAAAAGTCCTCTGATGTTAAACTGGGGCAAAAATTTAATTCCTATTTTTAGAACTTTACTTTTCTGGCAAATGGAATCTCTCTTTATAATAATATTTGTTTGGGATAATTTTCTTTGTAGTTTTGATATGATTTCAGGAACCCACCCGAATAAAAGGCCGAATAAATGGAAAGTCAACAAACAAGGTGAAAAATTTAAAAGTTAAGAAACAAGGTGAAGAGGTTGAAAGTCAAGCAACAAGGTGACAAAATTGAAAGTCAACAGGTTGAAAAATAGAAAGTCGGGAGCACGCCTGAAGAACGGAGAGAAAAAATTGAAAACCAAGCAACAAGTTAAAGAAATTATAAGTCAGGAGCCCACCTGGAGAACAGGGTGAAGAAATTAGCCCTCTTAAAGAATAGGATGATGAAATAGCAAGTCAAGAGTAAAGTAAAGCTGCATAGATAGGACTTTTGTAATTTTATTTATGTTCACAATTTGTAATTTTCATTTTGATGTAATGACAGAACCGCGGACCGAAACCTCAACAGGACCTCACTCAATTCTCCAACTCGATCGTCCTTCGTCCTTCCGTTTCATCCTTTGAATAATGGTCGGGTCAAAATTTTGTCTCATTGTTCACTTCTTTGCATGAAAACATTTTTTGTTTACATCCAAAAAAGGGCATGATGTAGACACATAATTTTGTCCCTCCCGAAAGTGTGTTTTTACCCATTTACCCTCACTTTAAAATAGACCTTCACCCATGTGATAAATTCCACACAATAACAAATCCAACAAATTCTTAACAACAATTAAAACCTCATCCTACCAAATTCACCACCCACCCTAACTAATTTTTCCACTTCATACCCTATACACATACCCCGTACCACTACCCTATACCCCTAGACCCCCTACCCTACCCCAATTCACGTTTATTCTTCTTTTTTCCACAATAGAATTACACATTCACACAAAATTTCCTTCAGGTAATTCTCACATAGCAATAAAAAACTACACACACAATATCTCACATATAGATACACAGATTACATCATCACTCACATAAATACCTCACACCAAAACATTCTCACAAGAGAGACAATACAGAGAATAAGGATTCACTGAAGGACACATATCCAATTTCCATGGAATAGACAGACTATACACCGATCGATTCTCTTCTACACACCTCACACACACACAAGATGAAGATTTTCATACATACACACAACTCATCGTGAAACAACACACCCACAAAAAATGCGCACACACACACTCACAAACCTTAAACTCACTAAACGCACACCATGAGAAAATCAAAGTAGAGAAAACAGAGCTCTGATGAGTTTCTCGTCGGAAATCATTCGATAATCATCCCCCTGGGTATTGCTATTACTATTTTGGTGGATTCTCACTAAAAAGTATTCTGCCAACTCCAATTTTAGACTAGAACGACAACATCAAAACTTTGACATTCTAGAAATGATAACTGGCTCTGATTTCAGCGAGATTCACCGTCAGTTAGTTCAAATTTTTTGCAATTTTTGTATTTGTATTAAGGTTTTTCCACTATTCCTGAATATGTCCAATTGTTATTTGTCGATATCGAGTTGATTTTGAAGTTTGAGTTGAGGTTCGGCTTGAGGTTTTTGGTTGCGGACTCTCTTTATCCGAATAACATTGAGTTCAAAAGCTTCAAATTGAGGTTCAATTCTACTCTTTCACTCTTTTTATTTCATTGTTGATGATATTCGGTCCATCAGCACAAATATTGTGCACTTGATTGATCTTGATTGGTGATTGAATTGCTACTTGTTTGATTTGTTGTTTGATTCCTTAGGATTACAAATTGTTTAATGAAATAATATCTCGTTAAGAAATAAAAGGGAATTTGGGGGAGTAATTGAGAATCGAATAAGGTAAATGTTGATTATTTTGATTCATTAATGTATGTTGTTGAATTTGGTAGTATAATGTTTTAGGCCAAAAAAGTCAATAGGCAAATCTTAAGCTCGGGTAGGCAAATTTGGAACTTGTGTATTGTTGAGTGTGTGAAATGTTTTGTTGAAAGATCCTATTTCTCTCGCATTTAGAAAATATATTCATTTAGCTGGGGAAAGCCCCGAGTTCATTTGTACATACTCACCAGGGAATAGCCCAAAGAATCTTGTACGCGAAGGATGTTCATGAACAAGGCTCGAAGCATCGGGTAGAGCATAGTGTAGGATTAGTATAGGTTAGTGTATGTAACACCCTGAAAATGGGTCCCAGTACGTCACACGGTGCTCAAGACTACAAGTAGCCTTAAGCTAACCCTGTTTGCCTTCTACTAAGTCTAATTATCATAACAAGGGAATATAGACGAATAATTAAAGCTAATATGTAGAATTCTATTTGAGCTAAACTGAGATTACCTGAATCATAATATCTAAAATAATAGACTTAAGAGTCTGAACAATCAATACTGAATAATCTGAATCATATCGAGCAGTCTGACAAGCCTCTACTACTAATACTAGAGAATCACTAGGACAAACCCCCAGCTGACTCGAACAGTCTGAATCATCTATACTAATAAGCTAAAAAAATGAAAGTCCAAGTACCCAAACTATGAGGACTTATCAACTGTCAGAATGTAGATGGAGATGTTCGAAATCACTCACGCTACTGGAACTGAGCACCTGAACCTACATTATGAGATAATCTAGCACATAGACGTACATGTGGATCAGTACTTGGATAATGTATTGAGTATATGGGGGTGAATGCATAAGTAAATCAATGTATCAACATCATCAAAATTTGTAAAAACAATGCATGCTAAATATAAATGACTCACATAAGCTGGAATATCTGAAAGCTGAGAATCATAATCATGAGTAGTAAATCATACTTTATAAATCTAGTGAGTCAATAACATTTAGTTCTAAAATCTGTACTAGTATTCTATCTGTAAATCATGCTGTCTAAGTGTAGAAAGAACTCACTTTTATAAAGAACTCACTTTTATAGCTGAAATTTGAAAGATGAAGTCTACAGCTAAAGTCATTCTGTAAAAACAATATCTTAGTAAAGTTGGGAGCCTTTACACTTAGTTTCTAAAATCTTTTTTATTATTATTTTCTATTAGAATTACTCTTTCTGTAAGGAGGTTCTTCTAACCAACATAAACCATGTAAGCTATCATGGAGTCCAACGTCTTGTTTCCCTATGGGAAAAACCTCACGATGGGGAGAGGTATCATACTCTTACCAAGGAGTATACACTAATCTAAGTGATCACATCAGTAACTATTATCCATATAGAAATAGGAATAATCTGAATTTGTACCTATGTTGTCTCGTAGTTTTGTGGAAGAAGGATGCACTAAACCCACACTTCCCGCTCGGTGCAAAAAACTACTTCCTTTAATCTGTATGTTCATTCTATTGGAAATCCACTTTAAAAAGATAACATAAGGTTTTATTATGAAACCAATTATGTATTTATCTGATTCAATCTGTAAATAAAGCTAATCTATTTTTTGTAAACTGTAGAGATTCTGCAAAGTGGATTCCAAATCTTATCTGAGGTTTAAATATCAAATCTTTATTAAAATTCTGAAATTATACTGATCATATGGAGCTTAAAGCATAATCTTTCTTGGAATAATAATATCCAATTAGGGCTTAGTGACCCATGCATCAAATTCATGTTAAAACATCATAATATTCATGCTTGATAATGTAAATATTGATAATTCAACTCAAAATTTGGAATTTATTGCAATACGTATGAAAATACAAAAATAGACATGCAATTCAACTTCTACATCACTTGAAATCTGATAAACTTGCAAATAACTATAATGGGTATGAACCCTAATTTGAAACTCATGTATTTTCATATAAAATCATGTAAATTTGTAATTTAAAACTAGTTTTGGGCACAAGGATGAAAGAATACCCTTGTTCATAAACCCCACATACCTTAACTAATGATTAGATGAAGAAACTTGAGCTTTGGATTCCTATTTGTGCTTTTAAAGATGAGTTCTTGAAGTTCTTGAATTGGGAACCCTTAATCTTGAACTATCTTAGAAAAATAATGGAGGAAATTTGATTTCTTGGAGAGTAAGTTTTGAGATCTAGGGTTTTCTTTGAGAGAGAATTGATTAATAATATGCACAAAGTGCTTGGAATGAGCTTAATTCCTTGTTTATGATGAATTGAGGGCTTAGGAATTGACCAAACTACCCCTTTTTAATTTTTAAACGGAACTGGAAAAAGATAAAATTTCTGATTTGAGCACTCACCGCGATGCGCCACTATTGCGGTGGCTCATTGAAAAAGGGACAAGTGGGAACTAGAAAATCAATGCGATGCGGAGCTATCGTTGTGCGCTACTGAAATGCCATTTTGGCCATCACCGCGATGTGCCACTATCGCGGTAAGTCATTGAAAATTGAAAATTAGGAAATGGGGATTCAACATGACACGGGATTATCGTGGAGGTCCAGTGCAATCGGACAATTTCCATTTTGGCATCCACCGCGATGCGGTGACTGTCTAAATGCCACATTGCTTTACTAAAAATGTCATAACTTCTCAACCGAGTATCAGATTGAGGCAAAATTGGTATCGTTGGAAAGCTGAGAAAATTTTCTACACATTGGAGTATCTAAAACTGAAAAATTCTACATGTAAAAACGTTTATTCATTTTTATGCTAACCCCTTGACTTTCTAGGAGCCAATTTGACCTAGGAAAAAGTATGGGGTATTACACTATCTCCACCTTAGGAAAATTCGCCCTTGAATTTTGCTAATTCAACTGAAAATACTGAGGAATCTGAGGCTATATGCTGACATGCATGACTGAAAAAAATTGCATGACTGAATCTAGAACATACTAAGCGACTGAGCTAATCTATGAGTGCATGAATTTATATGAGGACTATTATATACCTGAATCTAAGACTGGAAAAAGAACTGAATGAAGGAAGACTATTATCTTCAGCTAAATCTGAGTTCGTCGAGAAGAGATGAGGATACTTGGTGCGCATGTCTACTTCTGTTTCCCAAGTAGCACCCTCAATGGATTGATTTCACCACAGAACTTTGACGAAGGGAACTTCTTTGTTCCTTAGTCTACGAATCTGATGATCAAGAATCTCTAATGAAAATTCTTCATATGAGAGGATATTCTGAATATCTGTACTTTCTAGAGGGACTACAACAGCTGAATCATCCATGCACTTCATCAATAAGGACACATGGAAAACTGGATGAACTGAGGACAAAACTTTGGGTAGCTTAAGCTCATACTCTACCTTTCCAACGCGACTCAAAATACAATAAAGGCCTATGTATTTAGGACTAAGCTTTCCCTTTTTGCCAAATCTCTCCACCCCCTTCATGGGTGAAACTTTTAAATACACAAGGTTATGAACCTCAAACTCAAGATCTCTTTTTCTTACATCTAAAAAGATTTCTGATGACTCTGAGCTGCTTTCAATCTATCATGAATCAACTAAACTTTCTTTATAGCTTCAAACACCATATCTATCCCAATCAAAGTGGCCTCACCCACTTCAAACCAACCGACTGGCGATCTATATCTCTGCCCATATAGAGATTTAAATGGGGCCATCTGAATACTAGAATGGTAACTGTTATTATAAGAGAACTCTATCAATGGAAAATACTCATCCCAACTTAAAAATCAAGAACATATCACTCAACGTATCATTTAGATTATGAATGGTCCTTTCTGCCTGACTATCTATCTGCGGATGAAAAATTGAACTAAAATGAACTTGGGTACCAAGACCCTTCTAAAAGCTTTCCAAAATTGAGAGATACACTGAGTACCCCTTTTTGAGATGATGGACAAAAGAACTCCATACAATCTGACTAACTATCTGATATATAACTTAGCATAATCTTTAGATGTGTAGGACGTATGAATTGGCAAGAAATGCACTGACTTAGTCAATCTTTCTACAATCACCCAAATTGAATCATACTGACGACGCGAATAGGGTAATCCAGTAACAAAGTCCATATTTACCTCTTCCCACTTCCAAGTGGGGATACCAAACACCTGCAATGTACCACCAGGTCATTGATTCTCTACCTTAACCTGTTGACAAGTTGTACACTTTGATACAAACTCTAGTATGTTCCTCTTCAGACCACTCCACCAATAAACTTCCCGCAAGTCGCATTACATCTTGGTGGCTCATGGGTGAATGGAATAACGTGCACTATGAGCTTTTTCCATAATTCGCTGCCTCAAATCATCAACACATGGCACACACAATCTATTCTGGTATCTCAACATACCATCTGCTCCTTGGGAGAGAACCTCTACCTTTTGATCTTTAACTAACTCTTTCAGTTTGACCAAACTAGAATCTTTATCTTGCTTCTCTTTCACATCCGAAACTAGAGAAGATTCAAAACTACTCCAAACCTAAACATTCCCTTCAGTTGAATCAATCAGTCTTTTACCTAATCTATCTAACCGGTGAACTTCTTTAACTGACTCCCTCTTATCATTCTCCACGTGAACAACACTGCCCATAGACAATCGACTAAGGGTGTCTGCTACTACATTGGCCTTGCCCAAATGATACAACACACTCATGTAATAATCCTTCAATAATTCTAACCACCTTCTCTGCCAAAGATTTAACTCCCTCTGAGTAAGCACATACTGCAAACTTTTGTGATTCGTGAACACATCAACATGCACCCCACAAAGATAGTGCCTCAGATTTTTAAAACAAACACCACAGCAGCTAATTTAAGATCATAGGTAAGGTAATTCTTTTAATGAGTCTTAAGCTATCTAGAGGCATAGGATATAACCTTACCTCTCTGCATCAAAACATAACCTAGATCGATTCTAGAGGCATCGCAATGGACAACAAAACCATTTGTACCATCAGGTAATGCTAAAACTGGGGCTGAAGTGAGTCGATTCTTCAACTCCTAAAAACTTTTTTCGCAAGAATTTGACCACTAAAACTTAACTTTCTTCTGAATCAATCTAGACATAGGGTATGCAATAGAAGAGAAACCCTCAAGAAATGTCTATAATAGCCAGCTAAACCCAAGAAACTTCTAATGTCTGACGGAGAGATAGGTTTAGGCCAATTTCTTACTATTTCTGTCTTTTGAGGATCAACTCTAATACCCTCACTAGAAACAATATGACCAAGTAAAGCTACTAATCTTAGCCAAAATTTACACTTGCTAAATTTGGCGAATAACTGATGATCTCTAAGAGTTTGCAACACAATTCTAAGGTGGTCTGCATGATCAACCTCACTACGACAATAGACAAGAATATCATCTATAAAGACTATGACAAACATGTACAGATACTATCTGAACACTAGGTTCATCAATTCTATAAAGGTTATGGGGGAATTAGAAAGACCAAATGACATGACTAGAAACTCAAAATGACTATAACGTGTTCTGAAAGCTATCTTTGGAATATCACATACCCCTACCCTAAGCTGATGATAGCCAGATCTAAGGTCTATCTTGGAGAAATAACTTACACCTTGGAGTTGGTCAAATAATTCATCAATTCGAGGAAGAGGATATTTGTCTTTGATAGTGACTTTATTCAGCTGACGATAGTCAATGCATATTCGCAAAGAGCTATCTTTCTTTCGCACGAATCGGACGGGAACACCCCATGGAGAAACACGAGGCCTTATGAAACCTTTATCTAAAAGATCATTTAGATTCTCTTTTAAATCTTTAAGCTCGTCTAGGGATATACAATAAGGACAAATAAAGATAGGTTGGGTATCTGGGAGAAGGTCAATACCGAATTCTATTTCCCTATCGGGAGGTACCCCTGGCAAATCTTCGAGAAACACATCAGGAAACTTATTGACTACACTAACTGACTGAACTGTCAGAGTCTCAGACTTAGTATCTTTGACTCGAACAAGATGATAGATACACCCTTTGGAGATTAACTTTCTGGCTTTAAGATAAGATATAAAATAACTTTTAGGAGACACTGAATTTCTTTCCCACTCAATGACTGGCTCATCTAGAAATTGAAACTTCACCATTCGGGTACGGCAATCTATAGATGTATAACAGGAGTGGAGCTAATTCATGCCAGTAAAAAGGTCAAAGTCAACCATATCTAACTCTATTAGGTCTGCTAACATGATTTTATGAAAGACAGTGATAGGACACTTTCTATAGATTCGTTCGATAACAACTAACTCACCCACTGGATAAAAACCAAGAAGGGCTCAGGGATCTTTTCAGGACCTATTTAAAAATTTATAGTAACTAATGGGGTCACATAAGAAAAACTTAAACTGAGGTCTAACAATACATAAACATCAAGATGAAAGACATGAAGCATACTAGTAACAACATCTGGTGAATCTTCCTGCTCCTAACGGTATGGTAAAGCATAAAATTGATTTTAGCGTTGACCATCATCGGTACTGGATGACGCACACTAATGAGGTACTAGGCGACCTAGAGAAACTGGTGCACTAGTAGCTTGAGTATGGGGATGAACATCTTTGTTTCCTTCCTTAAAATGCGGACACTCTAATTCCATGACCCAACTTACAACAACCATAACAACCTTTCTATCCTATCAGACACTCACCAGGATAATTCTTACCACACTTAGAACATGGAGGATAACTGGGTCTTCCACTCATACTATTCTGATATCTGGACATAGAAGACTTACCCCACTGCTCTTCCCTAGCTCTAGGAATGGGAGCACTAGATGAAGATAGTGCTGGCATAGATGAACGATTCTAAAACTATGAATGATTTTCCCTTCCATACCTAGTCTGGCCATACTCATATTAGCAGGTTATAGCCTTCTTATTTCCCCTCTCTTTTCCCTTCAACTTCTCTACCTCAATCTGCTAAGCATGAATTATCAATCTACCAAGATTTGTGTCTCTAATAATCATCGTAATCCTGCACTCCTTAACTACCAAACTAGATACTCCAATAACAAACTTACTCATACTCTCCCTAGGATCAGCCATCATATCAGGGGCATACTTAGAAAACTAATTGAACTTAAGGCAGTACTCTTTCACTGTCATCGAGCCTTGCCTCAGGTTCACAAACTCTTCTATATTATATTATCTTATTTTTCAAGGAAAGAAACTGTCTAAAAATACATCCTGAAACACTTGCCAACTCATAAGAGCTTCATTCTCACCCCTACCATTCTTTTACATAACTACCCAATCATACGCTACATCCTTCAATCTATATAATGCTAACTCTAAACTCTCTACCTCAAAAATATACATTATCTGGGTGATCTTCTTCACCTCATCTAAATAAAGTTGTAGGTCCTCACCTGCTTTTGACCTAAAGAACTCTAGCGGATTCATTCTCATGAAATCTCTGATTCTAGCTGCTGCTAAATCACCATTCTACTGAAGTGAGACTGCAGCCTGATGGTTGCCCTGAATATTGGCAATCAATGCCCGGGCCAACGCCTCAAAGACATCTCAAAACTCAGCATGGGTTACGTTCTCATTCATAGAATCAGTGCACTATGGTGGATAGTTATTATTTCTATGGGTATTAGCTCAACGAGGAGGCATATTCAACTATCACGTAAGAGCATGAGTTAAAAGTAGATAGAGATAATATAAGCATGATAGATTAGGAAATAAAGAGATGATTTCCTAAAAATACCCTGTAGCCTCTTGCTCTTAAATGTGGCGTGCTTTACACCCAAGATCAAGACTCTATATAATGCGGATTTTCTGACTCTTTAGGATTCTTATAAACCTTAGGCTCTGATACAAAATTTGAAATACCCCAAAAATGAGTCCCGATATGTCACACGGCGCTCAAAACTATGAGTAGCCTTAAGCTAACCCTGTCTGCCATCTACTAAGTCTGAATCTCATAACAAAAGAATATAGAGGTATAATCAAAGATGAAATGCAAAATTCTATATGAGCTAAACTAAGATTATCTGAATTATAATATCTAAAATAATAGACTTAAGAGTTTGAACAATCAATACTGAATAGTCTGAATTATATCAAACAGTCTGACAAGCCTCTACTACTAATACTAGAGAGTCAATGGGACAAACGCCCAGCTGACTCGAACAATTTGAATCATCTATACTAATAAGCTGAAAAACTAAAAGACTAAGTCCACGAGCTATGAGGACTCACCCACTATCAGGATGTAGATGGCGATGCTCAAAATCACTCACGCTACTGGAACTGAGCACCTAAACCTACATTATGAGACAATGTAGCGCATAAACGTATATGTGGATCAATACTTTGAGAATGTACAGACTATATGGAGGTGAATGCATAAGTAAAGCAATGTCTCAACATCATCATAACTTGTAAAAATAATGCATGCTAAATGTAAATGACTCACATAAGCTGGAATATCTGAAAGTTGAGAATCATAATCATGAGTAGTAAATCATACTTTATAAATCCAGTGAGTCAATAACATTTAGTTCTAAAATATGTACTAGTGTTCTGTCTATAAATCATGTTGTCTAAGTGTAGAAAGGACTCACTTTTATATCTGAAATCTAAAAGATAAAGTCTATAGCTAAAGTTTTTGTGTAAATAATATCTTAGTAAAGCTGTGGTCCTTTACACTTAGTTTCTAAAAGATTTTCTGTTATTTTTTTCTATTAGGATTACTCTTTCTGTAGGGAGGTTCTTCTAACCAATAAAAAACATGTGAGCTATCATGGAGTCCAATATATTGTTCCTCTATGGGAAAACCTCACTATGGGGAGATGTGTCATACTCTTGCCAAGGATTATAACCTAATTTAAGTGATCACATCGGCAACTATCATCTACGTAATAATGGGAATAATCTGAATTTGTACCTACATTGGCTTGTAGTTCTGTGGAAATATCATGTGCTAAACCCACACTTTCCGCTCGATACTAAATACTACTCACTTTAATCTGTATGCTCATTCTATTGGAAATCCACTTTAAAAAGCTAGCATAGGGGTTTATTATGAAGCTAATTATGCATTTATCTGATTCAATCTGTAAATAAAGCTAATCTATTTTTTGTAAACTGTAGAAATTCTGCAAAGTGGATTCCAAATCTTATCTGAGGGTCAAAGATCAAATCTTTATTAAAATTCTGAAATTATACTGATCATATGGTGCTTAAAGCATAGATTTTCTTGGAATAATAATATCCAATTAGGGCTTAATGACCCATGCATTAAATTCATGTTAAAATATTATAATGTTAATGCTTGATAATGTAAATATTGATAATTCAACTCAAAATCTGAAATTTACTGCAATACGTATGAAAATACAAAAATAGACATGCAATTCAAGTTCTAAATCACTTGAAATCTCATAAACTTGCAAATAACAATAATGGGTATGAACCCTAATTTGAAACTCATGTATATTCATACAAAATCATGTAAATTTGTAATTTAAAACTAGTTTTGGGCACAAGGATGAAAGAATACCCTTGTTCATAAACCCCACATACCTTAACTAATGATTAGATGAAGAAACTTGAGCTTTGGATTCCTATTTGTGCTTTTGAAAATGAGTTCTTAAAGTTCTTTAATTGGGAATCCTTAATCTTGAACTATCTTGGAAAAATAATGGAGGAAATTTGATTTCTTGGAGAGTAAGTTTTGAGCTCTAAGATTTTCTTTGAGAGAGAATTGATGAATAATATGCATAAAGTGCTTAGAATGAGCTTAATTCCTTGTTTATGATGAATTGGGGGCTTAGAAATTGACCGAACTACCCCTTTTTAAATTTTAATCAAAATTGGAAAAAGACAAAATTTCCAATTTGACCACCCACCATGACTGCCACTATTGCGGTGGCTCACTGGAAAAGGGACAAGTAGGAACTGGAAAATCAACGCGATACAGAGCTATGCGGTGTGCTACTAAAATGCCATTTTGGCCATCACCGCGATCACCGCCATTGTGGTGAGCCACTGGAAATCAATAATTAGGAAATGGGGCTTCAACGTGATGCGGGCTTATCGCGGAGGTCCACTGGAATCGGACAATTGTCATTTTTCCATCCACCGCAATGCAGTGATTATCAAAATGCCACACTGCTTTACTAGAAATGCCATAACTTCTCAACCGATATCAGATTGAGGCAAATTTGGTATTGTTGGAAAGCTGAGAAAATCTTCTACACATTAGAGGGTCTAGAACTGGAAAATGCTACATGTAACAAAGGTTATTCATTTTTTAAGCTAACCCTTTGACTTTCTAGGAGCCAGATTGAGCTAGGAAAAAGTATGGGGTATTACAGTGTCGGTTTATTTTAGTGCATTTTATTTGGGATAGTAATAATTGGACCGGACACTATATTGTTGGACTTGTTTTGTTTTGTTTGTTTGATTATTTTTATTTGGCTTATACATTCATAGTGTCAAATTAGCCGATATACTCCACCAAGAAATCATGGTCGAACCACGGGATCGAGTGCTGGCTAACATCTTCCCCTTGGTCAACAGAATTTCTTAACTCGAATCTCTGTTCATGGATCAATTTTAAGGAGTCAAAATTATTTTGAAAAAGGATATCCAAGGATGACTTGGCACACCCAGTTTATGCCAAGTAGCAACTATAAGTTTTGAATACAAAAAGTACTTTTCAAAACAAATCTTCATTTTATCACTTAATAAAAAACCCTTTTAAAACTTGAAAATTCTAATCTTTTTAATTAAAAAAGGGGTGTGACATACCCATGTCTCACAATCTTGATATATTTGAGCAAATCCTCAGGGTACATTATCTTTAGACTCTCATATCCTATTAATTTAGAATACAATGTAGAGATAAACACATGTTTCCTAGACAATGCATCAGCTATGACATTTTTCTTTCCCTTGTTGTATTGAATTACACAAGGGAAAGTCTCTAGGAAATCAATCTACTTGGCATGTATTTTATTAAATTTATCTTGGGCTCGGAGATGTTTCAAAAACTCATGATTGGTTTGAATCACAAACTCCTTGGGCCACAAATAATGTTTCCAATTACCCAAGGCTCTAATCAAGGTGTATAGCTCTAGATCATAGGTGGAATAATTTAGAGTTGCGCTCTTGGTCTTTTAATTAAAATAGGCAATAGGTTTATGATCTTGCATTAAGACGACACCTATTCCTAAATTCCTTGCATCACATTTAACCTCAAACATCTTATCTAAATTGGGTAAATTCAATAAAGGTGTGGAGCGAAGCATAGAGCAGCGATGGTACTTAATCCTTTGATAAACCGCCTATAAAAACTAGCTAAACCATGGAAGCTTCTTACTTCACCAATGGATTTCAGAGTTGGCAAATTCTTGATGGATTCTATCTTAGATTCATCCACCTCGACTCCTCTTGAGCTCACAACAAATCCCAAGAAAACAACTCCATTCACACTGTTAGGTTTCGGATAGAACAAGCAAACCATAAGCAAAAAAAATCAAGGACAATATATAGATTTACGTGGAAACCCTTACGGTAAAAACCACAGACAGAGGCAAAGGAGGTTTCACTATAATGGAGAGGGAGTATAATGTAGAGAAGGATGAATTTTCTGAATAATGAAAATAACCTGCTAAATCGCACTTATATAGTACGTGCGTACAAATAGGTCCTAGGCCCAAAAATATAACGGTACATACCGCAAAACGTTCAAGGCCGGACCAAAAAAATTCTAGTCACAACTCTAACAATCTCCACCTTGACAGAAATTCTAATTCAGAACTCAAATCCATTTCAAGACAAACTCTCCACCTCTTCCACAAAAGCCCCTAAGGGCACATCTTAACAGCTAACACCAACCAAGTCCAAGCAATGCTCAAACTTGGCACTTATTAGTGTCTTGGTAATCATATCAACGGGGTTATAATAGTTACTAATCTTAATTACCACAATATCACCACGAGCTATAATTTCACGCACAAAATAATACCGAACATCGATGTGCTTTGTCCTCTCGTGAAATATCTAATCTTTTATAAGGAAGATAGCACTCTAATTGTCACAAAAAACCGTACTAATTTTTAAGTCTTTGCTAAGTTCACCAAACAGATCCTTCAACCAAATAGCTTTCTTGAAAGCCTCTGTAATAGTCATATACTTTGCCTCAGTAGTCGACAAAGCAACCATAGTCTGTAAGGTAGCTTCCAACTAATAGCATAACCACCAATGGTGAAAACATAGACTATAAGGGATCTTCTTATATCATGATCTCCTACAAAATCAGAATCAACATAACCGATTACTTCATCTTTATTTCGCTCAAACTGCAAACAAACATCAGCAAATCCATACAAGTATCTGAAAATCCACTGAACTGCTTTCCAATGTTCTTTTCCAGGATTTTCCATGTATCTTCTAACTGCACTGACGGCATAAGATAAATATGGTCGGGAACACACCATCGCATACATAAGAGACCCAATAGGACTAGAGTATGGAACTCGAAACATATAGTCATGCTCACCATCTGTTTTTAGAGATAAAGTGGCTGAGAGTTTGAAGTGAGCTACCAATGGAGTACTTACAGGTTTGGTATTTTGCATATTGAACCTGTGAAGCACTTTTACAATATATCCTTTCTAAATCAAGTAAAACTTATAATTCTTTCTATAACTCAGAATCTCCATGCCAAGAATCTTCTTTGTTGTACCTAGATCCTTCATATCAAACTCCTTACTGAGTTGGGCTTTGACTTTTATTATCTCTGTCATATCCTTTGCTACAATCAACCTATCATCAACATATCTCTTCTGAAGAGGTCTAATATCTTTAGCAATAGAATATTGTGGCGTCACTGGTGGTGAAGAAGAAATAGTATCACTTTGTATCTCCAGGCTAGACTGAGAAGTAGGCACTGGTGTAGACTCTACTCCAATCTGCTATTCAATATCGATGATTGACTTTTGCTGATTCATGTCACTAATCTCATCTGGGGGCGAAGCACTAGATTCGGAGGGAGCCCGAAGCATGGCAGTTTCATTAAATACAACATCCCTGTTAATTATAACCTTTCGGCTTTCTGGACACCAAATCTTATAACCTTTAACACCAAGCTTATAACCCAAAATAAGCACTTGACAGATCTAGGTTCCAACTTTTCATTATCAACATGAGCATATGCAGAATATCCAACTATCCTCAAATCAGAATAATTAGCAGGAGTAACAGACCATACCTTTTCTAGAAATTTTTTATTAATTGCGACTGAAGGAGAGTGATTAATAAGAATGCAAGCTGTGGAAGCAGCTTCAACCCAAAAGACTTGGGTAAACCAGCATTAGAGAGTATACAACACACCTTCTCCATTGTAGTCCTATTCATTCATTCGGCCACACTATTCTTTGGCGGAGTATGACGAACTGTCAAGTGCCTCACAATTTCCTTGGACTTGCACAAAGCATTAAATTCATTAGAACAGAACTCTAAACCATTATCGATCTGAAGGCATTTTACCTGCTTCCCTGTTTGCTTTTTAATTAGAGTTTTCCACTCCTTGAAAGTAGGCAACAAATCATTCTTTTACTTCAGAAAGAACACCCAAACTTTTCTGTAATAGTCATCAATAATGGTCAATAAGTAATTAGTGCCTCCTCTAAAGGTACTCTAGCAGGACCCCAGAGATCAGAATGAATGTAATCAAGTGTGCCCTTAGTTTAATAGATGGCTTTAGTGAATCTGACTCTCTTCTGCTTCCCAAAAATGCAATGCTCACAGAACTCTAATTTGGTAATACTCTGCCCATCAAGAAGTCCTTTTCTGCTTAGTTCATCCATCTCGTTTTCATTCATATTCCCCAGGAACATATGCCAAATTTTAGCAACGTTACTTTCTGATAGAGAGGAGGTAGAAACAGTTGTATCACCTATAACAATAGAGCCTTGCAGGACATACAAATTTTCAGAATTTTTCTGTCCCTTCATCACAATAAGAGAACCTTTAGTAACCTTCAGGACTCTACCTTCACCAGTGTACCTATAACTATTCGAATCAATGGTACTCAAGGAAATAAGATTTCTCTTCAAGTCTGGGACATACCGCACATCTCTAAGTGTCCTCACAACCCTATCAAATATCTTGATTCTAATTGTTCCAATACCAGCTATCTTACAAGGTGTGTTATTTCCCATCAACACAACACCTTTAAAGACTGTTTCATATGCTGTAAGCCAATCCCGATTACGACACATATGAAACGTGTAAGCTGAATCAAGAATCCAATCCTCATAGGGTTTGGACTTACCATCAGAAACTACCAAGAGTTCTCCATCACTACCGCCATCTTCCATAAAACTGACTTTACCAGACTTCTCTAGTTGGTTTCCCTTCGATTTAGGAGCTTCCCTTTTCTCTCTATTCTGTAGCTTACAACACTCAGATTTGATATGGACCTTCTTCTGTAATTATAGGTTTTGTTTCTGTTTCTAGATTTTGACCTATTCCTGTCATCACCCCCAGAATTTCTCTCACGAGTCCTTCCTCCTCGAATAATGAGACTATTTTCTTGAGTCTCTACCCATTCATAAAATGCTTCATCTTCTCTTTAGAGAACAATGATCATAGACCTTATCAATTGTCAAGGTATCACAACTATATAAAATTATATTCCTAAAGGTCATATATGACGCAGGCAGCAAACACAACAATATCAACCCTAGATCTTTCTCATCGTACTTAACCTCCAAAGTTTCTAAATCAAAGATAATTTTCTTAAATACAGATAAGTGATCCTCTAAGGATGCACCCTCAGAAATTCGATGGGAATAAAGTCATTTCTTAAGATGCAACTTACTTGTTAGGATCTTTGTTATACACATCAATTCCAGTTTCAACCACAACGCAGCGGTTGTGGTCTCCTTCAAAACATCCTGTAGAATCTGATTAGATTAATGAAGGTGGATCTAAGATAGAGCCTTCCGATCCTTACGTCGTTTATCCTCTTTCATCCATGATGAGGGCATCTTCTCAAACCCTAATAAAGCATCGTCCAAATCCATCTGCGCAAGCACAACCCACATCTTAACCTTCCATAACAATAATTTGGTGTTGCAATCTAACAGCGGAATATCATACTTCATGGTTGCCATCGCCGAGAAAATAATCGAATAGGCCTTGATACCAGTTTGTTAGGTTTCGAATAGAATAAGCAAACCACAAGTAAAAAAAATCAAGAACAACACACAGATTTACGTGAAAACCCTTGTGGGAAAAACCACGAGCAGAGACAAAGGAGTTTTCACTATAATGGAGAGAGAGTACAATTTGGAGAAGACTGAATTTTTTGAATAATAAAAATAACCCACTAAATCGCACTTATATAGTACATGCGTACAAATAGGTCCTAGGACCAAAAACATAAAGGTCCATATCGCGAAACTTTCAAGGCCGGACCAACAAAATTCGGGTCACAACTCTAACACACACCAGAAGAACATTTTTCAAAATTAGCATACAACTTCTCTTTTCTAAGAACTTCAAATGCATTTTGCAAATGTAAGACATGTTCTTCAAGGGATTTGCTATAAACTAGAACATCATCAAAGTATACCACAACAAACTTCCCTATGAACGGTTTCATCACATGGTTTATCAACTGCATAAAGGTACTGGAAGTGTTGGTAAGGATAAAAGGCATGACCAACCATTCATATAGACCAAACTTGGTCTTGAATGTGGTCTTCCACTCATCATTTGATTGCATAAGAATTCGGTGGTACCCGCTACTAAGATTTATCTTAGAAAACACATAAGAACCATTTAACTAATCAAGCATATCATCCAAACGGGGAATTGGGTAGCGATACTGTATCGTTATTTTATTAATGGCTCGACCCAACCATCCAACAAGGACAGAACACTCAAATAAGCTTTGATTTGACTCAAATTTGATTTATAGACTCGTATAGTATTAGGGAATACAAATCTAACACTAGACACACAAAAAAATAATAAAATAAAAAACTCAAAATATGACCTAAGACCTAAAACGTGAATAGTAATTTTTTGTGATTTTTTATTTTCTAAGACGACTAGACCCAAGATTGACTTCGTAGGAATGAAATCAAGCTCAGCTCTGATACCAAATAATATGGAATCAAACTATGAAAACTAACAACGATACCAAAAAGTAAAGCTATTCGATAAGATATATAATATGACGCAAGAAAAGAAGTAACCAAGAACAAAAGAGTATGTCAAACTCTAATACCCTCAATTACAATCTAATCGAACACCCAATTCCTATGGTAACCAAGAGGGAGATGAATGCCCTCTAAACCAACGTTTGTAAACCAAAGTTCAATAAAAGTTGTCCAATACTCTCACTTATTGAAGCATTCATCAATTCATCAATAATGAAGCCAAACTAAGAGAAAGAGCTAGCCTCCAAAGTATTTATAGTTTAGGCTAATTATTATAATTTTAGGGCCAAAAAGTGACTCAATTGCAAGAAAAGGACCACTAGGGGCTATTTTGATCCGCTCTTGAAATGCTAGAGAAAATTCTTCAAGTACTTCCCGCTTCATGAACAATCTTTGGATCCTTTGAAGCTCCTGGGTTTGACTTCTAGTGAATGGCTTAGAGCTAATTCGGATTGTATCACACCTTTTATAAAACCCTCCCTGAGGGATGTGCCGGGGAGAAGGTATTGCAATACTTTATAAAACTCTTACCAAGTGATGTGATGGGAAGGAGGTGTGGATTATGAATTGTATATGGGTTGACGAACCTCCCATGCGTCCCACATCGGGAGGCTTTCCTCCATAGGTGTATACGGTGGCGACGATCCCAGAGGTGATGCAACAACCTCGTGCATCATCATCACCATCATCATATACATTGCACTTGATTTATTGTGTTTATGTTGTGCTTGTATTGCCATATTAATTTGTCATCTATCTATTTGCTCTATATTTTAACTTGTTATTATCTCATTATTATATCTTCCTCTATTTGTACTTAATGATCTTAATATCCATGTTCCTTTTTTGTTCTACTTGTATGTGATAGTGCGTATATTTGTGTCCCTATCTGGTGTGTTATTGTATTATATGTGGATATTATAGAACAGTTAGTGCAAGCGGTATGGGCTACCGTTGTAGGACATTTTCTAATTGCAGGTGACGTGCCCTTAGTATGGTTTTTGTATGGTTTATTTTCTACTTTTCTCGATCGGCCTATGATACATACTGAGTACAAGTGGACCGTACTTATGCTCACTGCACTTTTTTGGTGTAGGTACAAGTTCGAGTGCTCTCCATCTTGGTTGATTCAGGCGAAATTTTGTACTTTCAAGGTAGTGGTTGACTTTTAGGCGTCCCGATGTATTCTACTACCTTTCTTATAGAATATGTCCTTACTTTTTATTTTCGAGACAGGGTATCTTATATATTTCTTTTGGATTCGAGTTATACTAGATACATTCTTATATTGTTGACATCGAGTTTTGGAATTATGGTTGTATTGTTGATTTTGAACCCTTCAGCATTTATCATACTTATGTGGTTCAACTTCGTTCTAGAAGCCATACTTTGGGGTATTTCTGTCTTTTCTTCTTTGTGTATCAGTTTGGGTGATAGGCTTACTCGTCAAGGTTCACCGCGTCCCTTGAATTTTCGGGTCGTGACATAAAGCAACTAAAGTCAGGTCTTGGCCTAACTTTGCTAGGGTAATGAAGCCGGGGGATATGCAAGACATAGAATATGATTTTGTTCCAGATTATTGTTTTGGTTGCAATCATTAGGGGCGTATTGAAGACGAGTGCTTGATTGGAAAGAAAAGAAATGTCGATGACAATAGAGCTAACCTGTTGACTTTGGGGTCTTCTAGCATCTACCAGTGACTATAGTAAGCTGAACACTATAGAACATCACAAAGGGAACAACAATTATGCCAACTTACCGATGAAGAAGAAGAGGGATATGAATCTTTCCTTCAACCACAAAACCAAATGCTCTGGATATCAGGTTGCAAGGAAGCAAAGACACTCTACAGTGAATAGGCAAAGAATCCAAAAGGGTGTACGAGCTAACTTGAGTTGGAAAACCAAGATGAAGTGGATGGCTAGTCTAGCCACCCACCGATATGGATCTTCTAAAGAAGCTAGATAAAGCCAACGAGGAGGTGCAAAAGCAGTTTTTTTCCAAATCTCTAGCTGGTCTATAAACAACGATCAAGAAAGGGAACAACAGCTGAACATGAAAGTGCACTAGATATCTTTCTTACCTAACTTGAATAGTCATCCGGTTACTACTATGTGCTCCTTTCAACAACTTGAATTGATGGATGAGCCTTGTTCTTCCAATGGAAATGAAACAGCGGACCGCAAAGATAAAACCCCTAGCATTGAGAGAGACAAAGACCGACTGACTGAACAACTTACTCTTCCTAGCACAACGCGTTCTTGTCAACAACTAACGGGTGAACTTTGTCTATCTACTGATAGTATAGCAGTGGCTATCAAGACTAAAACTCCTAGCAAGTTGGAATCTGTAGAAACTCGGAAGCAAAATGAGAAACAAACACTTCCTAATACAGCAGGGGTACAATGGAAGAGATTTTTCTGTTTGCACTTGCACTTCGCGTTAAAGACAGCAAAACATGTTAAACAATAAACATTTATCATAAAAATATCACTTACATAAACCTCACATAAAGTTGTGCAAGCAAACATCTATACTAATATCAAAAAAAAGCTGCAAGTTTAATTAAACCTTATACTAAAAATAGTTATAATAAGACATGTCCAAACTTTAGCCTAGCTAACTAAACAGTTACAAAAACTAGGCTAATTCCAATTTAATTTGCCTCATATCATCAAAAGCTTCAAGTGCAGGAGGAACCAAACAAGTGCCAACCATCGATTTGAGTCCTTCCGAAAATACCATAACTGGATCATCATGTTAACCTTCAGCTTATTTCTCGTGTACACTGACTTCCAGTCATTCAACAACAAATAGTTAAAACTTGAATTCATCAGCCACCTCGCCAAATGTGTGCTACGTTTTTCAAGTGATGGCTCAATCAAATTGAACTTCAGAAATCGAAACCCCTAGTTCTTGAATCTTGTTCTTGAACTTCATTGGTAGAATAGCTTGTGAGAGTCTTTTCGCCTTTTTGTTATGAACGACTCTCTTCCTTTTTTCGCTATGAATCATTTTTTGATCAACTATGTAACTCAACTTTCTTTTGCTTCTCTTACGTCTAGAAATAAGATAATAATCTAAGTCTTTAATAGCATCCAAACAAATATTTGGATTCTTCAATAAAGCTTCATGTCTTCGGATATAATGTTGAATCAACTCATTGTGTTTTCGCCTCTTCCATTCTTCTACTAATTTCTCTTCTTCGTCTTCTACAGAAATTGCATTGATTCCCTCCATTATTGAAGGAGGGCATTGCATAACACAAGAAAAAATATTTTTTGACGAGCCACACTGATCATCCTTAATGCCATCAATACAAAAACTACAAGTACTAATTTTTTGAACCATAATTTTAATTCAAACACAAGAAAACAAACACAACTAGAGAAAATTATACAAAGTTTTGATAGTAAATGTCACACACACGAAGAGAAAGCTAGAGAAATACAAGAAGGGTTAATAGTGTTATAGTTTTACTATGGCTCTATTAGGGTGGGGGGTTGCAAATTATTATTTGTCAGAGCTGTAAATTTCGGAATTACTTGTATGTCAAGTCGTTATAATATTGTTGACGATTATGGAAGGTATTTGCATGTAACTTTAACTCTCTCTTCATTTTATTTGGCCTCTACATTTTTGGCAATAAATGAACTATTACCATACCAACAACTTAACAATTACACCTACGAGCATCTAAAATCTGATGATCTGTTTAATTATCACACAAAAAATATACTATGAGCACGTCACCTGCAATTATAAAAGTTTTCAAATCATAGCTCACACTGTCTCCACTAAAAGCTCTATAATTTAAATCAGAGAGAAATAACTACATGCGACATTCAGGGGCGTAGCTACCCTTCAAGTAGGGGTTCATCCAAACCCCCTTCGTCGGAAAATTATGTTATATGTACATAGTTAAAATTATTTTTTATGTATATAAAGTAGATGTTGAACCCCTTTCGTTTAGTTCGTACGTTCACTAATGAACCCCCTTAGTGAAAAGGTTGGCTCTGCCCCTGGCGACATTAATGGTATATGTAAAGAAACACAACAAATGTAATGATGCAATGATAGCGGGACTTACGTATACACCTTCCAAGGCTTAGTGATTCAAGATAGGACCCATGGGGGTTGCAACTCATATACTTTCTTAATCTCAACAAACCATATCGGTAATGACCTCAGTCTAGGTTTCCAATACCTCATAATCCACATTGCCGAAAGAATTTTCTAAAAGAATTTCCATTTTGTTTCGAAATCGTAATGCCTCACTAGTATCAGTATTATGAATATATAAAAATGATACAAGGTTATAATGCTCATAACCAATAAGTATGAAGATAAACATCAATATAGTTTTGAATGAGCTCAAAACTGCCCCATATGAATGATTCATGATATAAGTCATTATAGGACACCACTGGTATGTAGAGTCATGTAAGACATTAATAAAATCATTTAAAATTATTACTCAAGTATGACTCACATGATAAAGGCAATTGAATGCTCAAATAAGGTCTATAATATCTCTTTAAGCCTCCACTTGAGCGACACAGCAATAAATATGACAACTAATGCACAAGTAATGCCTGAAATCGTCAAATAAAGCCCTCGTACGGACATCACACTATTTACCACCTCTCAAGTCAATAATTATATGCATACAAGCCTCCATAAAGAAAACATGTTAAAATATAATAATCTCAAAAAATTAATTTTCATGTCTAACACCCTAATCCATAGCATGCTTTAAAAGTTCATCAACTACCCAACCTCAGTCTAAAAGAAGTTAAATCATAATCTACCTCGAAGTGAAAAAATTCAAGCCTAGAATCCTACTCGTGGAGCTTTTTCTATTTGAATTGTCTTAACACGATCTAAGACTATTAAAAACATCATCTACGCATCAAAAAAGAGTTAATGATACTCATATCGACTATATTGAAAATTGGTTCAAAATGAGTTCGAAAATAAAAGAAGTAGAATCAAAATTTTATTTCAAAAATATATTTCTCAAGATTATTGAACTCCATAGTTGAAACCCAAGTGAAAACAGGCTAAAAATGAGGCACAAATTGAAGAAAAACATGGCTCAAAACGAACTCTTCTTACTTATTTTCTTGTATTCGGTATGGAAGTAGAATTTTTTTTCAAAAATCATTTGAATATATTTAACATAAAATAATGAGATCGAATTTAGTAAGGGCTGTGGGGTAAGAGAAAGTTTAAAAAAAACATTGTAACTTTTTTTAAAATTAAAAAATTGGGTGCAGGGGGCGCGGGGGGAGGGGAGGGGGGTAGTAAAAGAAATTTCCATTTTTTATAAAAATAAATTTTAAAAATTAAAGTAAAATAATTTGGGGGGGGGGGGGGGGGTAAGAAACTTTTCTTTTTGGAGGTGTGGTGGGGAGGGGGAGGATAAAGGCGGGGTGATGATTTTGAGAGTGGTATAAACATACAACTTATTTTCTATACTTTGATTATCTTGAAAAAGTCTATTTTCCTAGAAAAAATATTTTCTAAAATTTTAGTCAAATAAACATAAAAAAATAGAAAAATATTTTTCTCCCCGCTGAACACACCCTAAATGTAACAACGAAGATTTCTAGACATTTAGACATTTAAATCATCAGACATCATAGTATCGAATCCTCTAGACTCAACAAATAAAAAAATTCCTGGCCATTAGATAATGTTTTCTTTCTTTCAATTTAGCTGGCATCTTTTGAATTTCGTAATTCATACAAGTTTCTTTTTGAACATAATTTTTTCATAATTTTTTATATATTTTGAATTATCAATTATTGCAACCTATAATACTCTTTCCTTATTTTTAAAAATATAAATTTTATTTTAAAATAATTTGAAGATTGCATACTTAATTCAAACTTAAATCATTTAACTCTGTAAAAGAGAAAAGTGCCACATGAATTTGCACAGGGGCCGGGGAGTATTTGATTAGTTTAATATGACGACATTTGATGTTTGAAAAATTAAGTTAGAGCCGATTTTAAGTGAAATAAATGGTATTCATTCACCAGATATCAATTATTTTACAAATGAAATTCATGCCCAAATAAAAGTAAAATCTTCAAATGCATTCTTTTAACCTCAAAAAGAGACACTTGGTTCTTTTTTTCTTCAAATTTGAACCAAATATAGACCAAATTTCAAAGATAAGTGATATATTTGGTTGATTAATCCTGTCTTCACCATAGTGAAGAAGATAAGATACTTGAAAGCATCCAACTTTTAATCAACACATCTTTAAGGTTCTTTTTTTTCTTCAAATTTGAACCAAATATAGACCAAATTTCAAAGATAAGTGATATATTTGGTTGATTAACAATCCTCTCTTCATCCTAGTGAAGAAGATAAGATACTTACCCTGTGTTTTGCATGGTGGTTTGCCATATTTTAGTAATGTACCGTACTGTATTGGTATGGTATTATATTGTACAGTAAATTGTATCGCTGTTGTTTAATAATAATTTTATTATTTGGTTTGACAGTATGGTACAGTATTGTAATTGTTAAATTTACTAAAACATCCTTAATTATTATATAATTATCACACCCCTTTTTTTACGTACTCCAAAGATTATATTTTTAAGTTCGAAAGGGTTTTATTATTTAAGTGACAAAGATGAAAATTTGTTTCGGAAAAGGACTATTTATATTGTTTATTCAGAGTCGCCACTTGGCATAATCCGGTGTACCAAGTCACCATTAGAAAATCCTTTCCAAAAACCATTTGACTCCTTAAACTGGTTGGCGAACAGAGATTCCGGCTAAAGAATTCTGTTGACCGAGGGGAAGGTGTTAGGCACCCCTCGATCCCGTGGTTTGACCACGGTCGTGTCATACCCCAAATCCCATTGGAGCGGACTGGCACCCGCAGCCGAGGAGGCCCGGGAGAACCCGTTCATAACCTATACTTTCACATTTACATTACTTATGAAAATTAGAAATTTGGGCAGCACTTCGTTGTAAATAGAAGAAAACAGTACCTGCATCAGCCCAGCAGACACGCATAAATATATATATAAACAGTAATTGGCGTCAGAGCCATCACGTCTACCAACCAAACACTCCTATGGCTGTACAATATGTCTACAAAAGCCTCTACATAGATACACAACTGAGTTAGGGTCGGGACAAACTCCCGCCCACAAAAGACTTTTATACAAATACCAAAAATACATATAGAAACGACTTGGGATGCCCCGAAACAACTGGAGCTCACCACTAACAACAGAATATCCTGGCTCTTACTGCGGAGGTATACGACCTGAAGTACCTGTTCCTGCAGGCATGAATACGGGTCCCCCGTGAGGGACGTCAGTACGGAAATATGTACTTAGTATGTAAGGCAGTGAGTATCAAGATGAGATACAAAAGATCAATAGAACTCAGATACCAGTGAATAAACAGTATGAGTAGACCACACTTAAAAGAGTTGATGGGATACCTGCACATTACTTTCATATCATTACTTCCCGTAATCCTTATCAATACATAACATATGTCATACAATGGCCAACTGATCAGTGGTACTAATACAATACATCAGGGACCACCCCTGGAATAGCATATATACATAAACTTTATAATACAATGGCCAACTGATCAGTGGTACTAATACAATACATCATATCATCAATTTAAAATACAGACATTCCATTTCTTAATTCAATTAATCTTTGAGATTGGTTACTTTGTGGTCACACCTTATAGAACTTGAAACCATGATACCTCAATAGGAAAAACATGTAAATAGGTAATCAATATCATGAAAATGAAGTAGCGAATCATGGGTACCTCATTAAACCATTTCGGAGTCAACAATAGTATATGGACATTTTTTTTTACTAGCCGGACATCTTAAAAGTGAAAACAAATTCAATTGGTAGTGTCGAAGATCATATGATGTTATTAGGTGCCATGTGTCGTAGGACAATGTTGGAAGCTTACTTGAGAGTGCCATGGGTCATTATTCATGCCAAATATTAGATAGAGTATGTCTTACATACCTTGATATAACCACTTCAATACAAGTCCAACTTGACTTCGCGTACTCTTCGAACACTTATCTACAATAAGTCATTTGTGGCAAACTAGTATTAGCAACCAAACCTTACCATTTAGGTATTAACTTCACCAAATAATGTCCAGGAAGTAATCCTTTAACTCACCAATAAGAGTGCTACATACATCCTCTTATACTCTTATTACATTCACATATCATGCATTTTCATGAAATATCCCTCAACATCACTCTTAGCCTTTATTTCCCTTCTTAATCACCATCCAATACCAACATGATCACTAGGCATACATAACCACCAATATAATGATATATCACCACAATTCATCCTCCATAATCCAATACAACAACTTCCATAATTTACTACTAACAATTTATACAAAACAATTCATAACTATGTTTCTAGTTATCTTCCAACATCAAGACAATACTCATAATCCTTTATCAATACTTATTCATGGATAAGAATCAAGAATAAACAATATTCATACCTTAACAATGAACTCTTGTATTTAGAATCCTCCTTACATAACCATGGGGTGCTTCTCAAAGCTTTCGAGATGGTGAACACAACTACGGAACCAATTCAAATTTTCTACGGTTGAATCACAAAATATTTGAAGTTGAAATTAGGCTAGGGTTTCACCTTCTCTTAATAATTGGATGATATATGATATATATGAGGCTAAGTGTAGGTTTATAAATACCCATTTTCGTTCAAGGGGTAATAGAAAATGACCATTTTGCCTTAAAAATTTAAATAAATCCGAATTTGTCCCCAGTGGACAGTTTTGACAGGCTGAAGTAAATCGATCATAACTCTTTTCTATGGTATTAGATTCGGGTGAAATCAATTGAATTGGAAAGATAATTCAAAGGGCTTTCATTTTCATATAAAGTATACCACCCAGTTTTTCCTGTACAAGGAGTTATGGTCGTTTAAAGTTGACCCAAAAATCTGTCCCACAATTCTATTTTTTTTTTTGATAGGCTGTAGTAAAACGGGTGTAGCTCCTTACTCAGACATTGGATTTGGATGAAACCAATTTCATAGGAAAGAAGACTCTCGGAGATTTTCGTCTATATATAGAAGCTCACACAGTTCTTTTCGTACAAGGAGTTATGATCATCTAAAGTTGATCCAAAAAAATAATTGCCTAGCTGCTGTAATTTTCCTGCAGATTTACTGTTCACAGGCTTCCTGGCCACCGTTTTGAAATTTCGAATGTGCTCGCTTATATGAAATACTCCTCTGTTTTGGGAAAACTTTATATCGTTGGAAAGCTTATTCCAATACCTACACATACAACTATTGACGGGATACTTCTGAACACCATAAACTTAATTTAACCCATACGCAAGCCTTTAGGACTCCATATAATCACGATAAGTGTACGAAAAAATTTACGGGGTGTTACATTCTACCCCCCTTAAGAACATTCGTCCTCGAATGTTAGCATAGTTACTCAATTAATACATGTCCAAGCTTACAATTAACATATTCATCATCATAACATACTTGCATAAAAATAAACACTTACTTGTTATTGTTCTTCTTCTGTCTCATGAACTTCCTCCTCATCGTTGAATAGGTAAGGGTACTTAATCTTCATCGCTTCCTCGGCTTCCCATGTGATCTCCTCAACTTGTTGATTCCTCCAAAGTACTTTTACCGATGCTATCTCTTTATTCCTTATCTTTTTAATTTGCCGATCAAGAATAGCAATAGGCATTTCTTCAAAAGTGAGATCTTCTATAACTTGTACATCTTCCGTAGTAGTGATGTGCGATGGATCTCCGATGTACTTGCGAAGCATCGAAATATGAAATACGGGATGAACTGCTGAGAGATCTTGAGGTAGCTCTAACTCATAAGCAACTTGTCCAAATCTTTGAATGATCTTGTACGGACCTATGTATTGTGGACTTAACTTTCCTTTCTTACCAAACCTCATCACTCCTTTCATTGGTGATACTTTCAAGAATACCCAATCGTCGATAGAAAACTCAAGTCCTCTTCTTCTAACATCCGCATAAGATTTGTGTCGACTTTGAGCTGTTTCAAGCCGTTGTTGGATCACTTTAACCTTCTCCATTGCTTGATAAACAAGATCCGGTCCAAACCAGACCGCATCACCTACTTCAAACCATCCTATTGGCGATCTACACTTTCTTCCATACAATGCTTCATATTTTGCCATTTTGATACTTGACTGATAGCTATTATTGTAGGCAAATTCGATAAGAGGTAGGTGATCATCCCAGTTGCCTTTGAAATCTAATACACATGCTCGTAGCATATCTTTAAGTGTCTAGATGGTACGTTCCGCTTGTCTGTCCGTTTGAGGATGAAAAGTCGTACTTAGATTTACTTGTGTCCCCAAACTCCTTTGAAAAGACTTCCAGAAATTCGAGGTAAATTGGGCTCCTCGATCGGATATAATGGAAATTGGAACTCCATGTAACCGAACGATCTCCTTAATATACAACTTCGCATACTCTTCCGTCGTATAAGTTGTCTTAACTGGTAAGAAGTGCGTAGATTTGGTAAGCCTATCAATGATCATCCATATGGAATCAAACTTCCGATATGTACGAGGCAAACCCGTGATGAAATCCATATTGATCTTGTCCCACTTCTAGACTGGAAGATCTATACATTGCATGTAACCACCGGGTTTCTGGTGTTCTACTTTGACTCTTTGACAATTCGGGCATTCAACTACAAATTCGGCAATATTCTTCTTCATGTCATTCCATCAATATATTGTTTTCAAATCTTGATACATCTTAGTCGACCCTGGATGGATGGAATACCTTGAACAGTATGATTCTATCATAATTCTCTTTCTTAGCTCAACTACATCAGGTACACATAAATGATTCTGACACTGAAGCACTCTTTCTCGCGTAAGCTCAAATGCCTTTGTCGTGCCACTCTGCACATCCTCCTTAAGCTGCAATAAAATTGGATCTGCATACTGCTTCTCTTTCACTTCAGCTATCAATGAAGATTCCGCTGCATTACGTACAATAACCTCTTCATCTGGAGTTTCGAGAAGTCAAACTCCCAAATTAGCTAGTTGGTGAAGATCCTTAATCATCCCCTGCTTTTTTATAGATGCCATTTTAGACTTACGTCTCAGTGCATCCGCTACCACATTCACTTTCCCTGGATGATACAAGATATCAACATCGTAATCTTTCAACAATTCAAGCCATCTCCGTTGCCTCATGTTTAGATATTTCTGACTGAAGATATATTGCAGGCTCTTATGATCGGTATATATGTCAACATGAACCCCATATAAGTAGTTGCGCCATATCTTCAAAGCAAATACAACTGCAACTTGCTCAAGATCATGTGTGGGATAATTCCTCTTATGTGGTCGCAAATGTCTAGATCCATAGGCTATTACTCTACCATGTTGCATTAATACGCATCCTAAGTCACTTCTCGAAGCATCACAGTACACTGCATACCCTTCTGTGCCTGCAGGAAGTACCAATACCGGTGTAGAAGTCAACTTGCTCTTCAGATCTTGGAAACTCTTTTCACAGGCATCATTCCATTGAAACTTGGAGGCTTTATGCGTCAACTTAGTCAAGGGTGCAGAAATAGAAGAAAAACCTTCAACAAACCTTCTATAATAACCTGCCAACCCGAGGAAACTACGAATCTTCATAGGCGTCGTGGATCTTGGCCAATTTTTCACAGCCTCAATCTTCTGAGTGTCAACTTTTATGCCTTCACTGGTTACAATATGGCCCAAAAATGCCACTGACTTGAGCCAAAACTCACATTTAGAAAACTTTGCATACAGCTTACGATCACAAAGAATCTGCAACCCCTGCCTCAAGTGATTAACATGGTCCTCTTCTGATCTAGAGTAGACCTGAATATCATCTATGAAAACTATCACGAACATATCTAGAAACTGCTTAAACATCCTATTCATCAGATCCATAAAAACTGCGGGTGCATTTGTCAGCCCAAATGACATAACCAGGAATTCATAATGACCATACCGTGTTCGGAAAGATGTCTTGGGTATATCTTTATCCTTGACTCTCACTTGATGATAGCCTAATCTCAAGTCAATCTTGGAAAAATACTGGGCACCCTGCAACTGGTCAAATAAATCATCAATTCGGGGGAGAGGGTATTTATTCTTGATAGTCACCTTATTTAATTGCCGATAGTCAATACACATCCTCAGCGAACCATCTTTCTTATGCACAAACAATACTGGTGCTCCCCAAGGGGACATACTAGGCCTGATGAATCCCTTCTCTAGCAAGTCTTTCAGCTGCTCTTTCAATTCTCGAAACTCTGCTGGTGCCATTCTATAAAGAGGAATTGAGATTGGTTGTGTGTCTAGCAACATATCAATACCAAACTCCACTTCTCGTTCAGGAGGTAAACCTGGTAGTTCTTCAGGAAATTCATTCACAATCGGAACGGTCTGAAAAGTTGGCAGCTCTGCCTCTGTATCCCTTACTCTAACCAAATGGTATATTTACCCCTTGGAAATTATTTTTCTTGCCTTAAAGTAAGAAATAAATCTACCTCTCGGCGCGCCAACATTACCCTTCCATTCAAGGATTGCCTCATTTGGGAAATGGAAATACACCTTCTTAGAACGACAATCTACTGTAGCATAACAAGACGCTAACGAATCCATGCCCATAATAACATCAAAATCTTCCATTTCTAACTCAATAAGATTGGCCATCATATAACGGCCACAAATATTCACAACACAATTTCGATAAACATTCCTAGCTATAAGAGATTCCCCCACTGGCATTGATACTTCAAATGGCTTGGCTAATAATTCGAGTGTTCTCCTGAACCTTCCCGCAACCAAAGGAGTAGTGTACGATAATGTAGAACCAGGAGAAATTAAGGCATACACATCAAATGCAAAGATGGACAACGTACCTGTAACCACGTCTGGAGAAGCCTCTAAATTCAGCCGATCTGCTAGGGCATACACACGGTTCTGAGCTCTGCTAGAACTAGCTGCTCCTCTATCACCTCTACCGTGACCCATAGGTTGTGTACCCCTACTCAAAGGAGGCACCGATGATGACGCAACAGCTGATTCGGTAGGTCGTGTTATACAACCTGTGGTCTTGCGTGGGCAATCCCTAGCCATATGCCCCGTTCTACCGCACCAAAAGCAATTGTTCGTTCCAAGCCGACATTCGCCAAAGTAAAATCTTCTACATATAGGGCACGGGTGTCGTGGAGGTCTCAATTGACTCATACTCTCTTGCCCTTGATACCCCACTGTTCACGAACTTTGATTTTCACTACTTTGCCCTAACTGATTACCTCTGAACCTTTGAAGTTGCGATGGAGCACTAATTACCGGATAAGAAGATAACGGGCTAGGTAATCTATGAGAGAACAAAGGCCTAAAACCTCCCTAAGATGCCATAAACTGCCCTATAGCTCTGGCCCGCTTAGAATATCCTTTTTCTGATTCCTGGGTTCTTCTTCTTTGCCTCTGATCTTCCATCTTCTGAGCGAAAGCTTGTATCCTCGCTATATCCATGTCCTTTTTCAAAGCAGAAATGGTACAATCTCTAACCAAGTATGGTTCCAATCTATCCACATAGTGATGAACTCTGTCATCCATAGTAGCTACCACATTAGAAGCATATCGAGACAAGGAGTTAAATCGAAGACTATACTCCCTTACACTCATATTACCCTGATGAAGATTTAAAAATTTATCTGCACGGGCCTGACGAGTCTCAAATGGAAGATAATGATCAATAAATGCATCTTTGAACTCTCCCCACGTAGTTGGAGGTGCATCAATACCCCTAGATCATTTCCAATCCTCGTACCATAATATAGCCTCTCCTTTCAGTCTATATGCTGCTAGCTCAACCATCTCTTTACCGGATATGTGCATAACATCTAGAGCCCTTTGGGTTTGATCGACAAAGTCCTACGGGTCTTCATTAATATCTGATCTGATAAAAGTAGGAGGATCCAGTTTCAGAAAATCCTGTGTCCGAAGGCTAGCTGCTCTATCCGTACCACTAGAACCCGTGGTAGGAATAGCTTGCCCTTGAACTTGACCGGCAACTATACGCGTCAGAAGTTGTACTGCATCCCTCAAATCTCGATCAACAGCATTAATAGATGGCCCTTCCGGAGGATAAGAAGCTCCTGATATATGCTCAGCTTGAGACTCACTTTGTTCAACTTGTGCCGGTGGTGACTTACTAGTACTTTCTCCGGCCACTACATCCACCCGCTTCCACTTATTCTTTCTCCTTGTAACCGACATTGTTACTATAATAAAAAAAAACAATTGGATTAAGCTATCGATTATGACTTTATCTCTAATATGGGCTCTATTGCACGATCTAAGAAATTGAGAGTGGAAATAATCCCTAAATGTCCAATAGCCTCCTGTTGATAGATGTGGTGCACAACACACCGATAAATACGATTCTACGTAGACACGGCTTTATAGACTCACTAGGACGAACCGCTCTGATACCACTTCTGTCATACCCGAAATCCCATTGGAGCGGACTGGCACCCGTAGCCGAGGAGGCCCGGGAGAACCCGTTCATAACCTATACTTTCACATTTACATTACTTATGAAAATTAGAAATTTGGGCAGCACTTCGTTGTAAATAGAAGAAAATAGTACCTGCATCAGCCCAGCAGACACGCATAAATATATATATAAACAGTAATTGGCGTCAGAGCCATCACGTCTACCAACCAAACACTCCTATGGCTGTACAATATGTCTACAAAAGCCTCTACATAGATACACAACTGAGTTAGGGTCGGGACAAACTCCCACCCACAAAAGACTTTTATACAAATACCAAAAATACATATAGAAACGACTTGGGATGCCCCGAAACAACTGGAGCTCACCACTAACAACAGAATGTCCTGGCTCTTACTGCGGAGGTGTACGATCAGAAGTACCTGTTCCTGCAGGCATGAATACGGGTCCCCCATGAGGGACGTCAGTACGGAAATATGTACTTAGTATGTAAGGCAGTGAGTATCAAGATGAGATACAAAAGATCAACAGAACTCAGATACCAGTGAATAAACAGTATGAGTAGACCACACTTAAAAGAGCTGATGGGATACCTGCACATTACTTTCATATCATTACTTCCCGTAATCCTTATCAATACATAACATATGTCATACAATGGCCAACTGATCAGTGGTACTAATACAATACATCAGGGACCACCCCTGGAATGGCATATATACATAAACTTTATAATACAATGGCCAACTGATCAGTGGTACTAATACAATACATCATATCATCAATTTAAAATACAGACATTCCATTTCTTAATTCAATTAATCTTTGATATTGGTTACTTTGTGGTCACACCTTATAGAACTTGAAACCATAATACCTCAATAGGAAAAACATGTAAATAGGTAATCAATATCATGAAAATGAAGTAGCGAATCATGGGTACCTCATTAAACCATTTCGGAGTCAACAATAGTATATGGACATTTTTTTGACTAGCCGGACATCTTAAAAGTGAAAACAAGTTCAATTGGTAGTGTCGAAGATCATATGATGTTATTATGTGCCATGTGTCGTAGGACAATGTTGGAAGCTTACTTGAGAGTGCCATGGGTCATTATTCATGCCAAAGATTAGATAGAGTATGTCTTACATACCTTGATATAACCACTTCAATACAAGTCCAACTTGACTTCTCGTACTCTTCGAACACTTATCTACAATAAGTCATTTGTGGCAAACTAGTATTAGCAACCAAAACTTACCATTTAGGTATTAACTTCACCAAATAATGTCCAGGAAGTAATCCTTTAACTCATCAATAAGAGTGCTACATACATCCTCTTATACTCTTATTACATTCACATATCATGCATTTTCATGAAATATCCCTCAACATCACTCTTAGCCTTTATTTCCCTTCTTAATCACCATCCAATACCAACATGATCACTAGGCATACATAACCACCAATATAATGATATATCACCACAATTCATCCTCCATAATCCAATACAACAACTTCCATAATTTACTACTAACAATTTATACAAAACAATTCATAACTATGTTTCTAGTTATCTTCCAACATCAAGACAATACTCATAATCCTTTATCAATACTTATTCATGGATAAGAATCAAGAATAAACAATATTCATACCTTAACAATGAACTCTTGTATTTAGAATCCTCCTTACATAACCATGGGGTGCTTCTCAAAGCTTTCGAGATGGTGAACACAACTACGGAACCAATTCAAATTTTCTACGGTTGAATCACAAAATATTTGAAGTTGAAATTAGGCTAGGGTTTCACCTTCTCTTAATAATTGGATGATATATGATATATATGAGGCTAAGTGTAGGTTTATAAATACCCATTTTCGTTCAAGGGGTAATAGAAAATGACCATTTTGCCTTAAAAATTTAAATAAATCCGAATTTGTCCCCCGGTGGACAGTTTTGACAGGCTGAAGTAAATCGATCATAACTCTTTTCTATGGTATTAGATTCGGGTGAAATCAATTGAATTGGAAAGATAATTCAAAGGGCTTTCATTTTGATATAAAGTATACCACCCAGTGTTTCCTGTACAAGGAGTTATGGTTGTTTAAAGTTGACCCAAAAATCTGTCCCACAATTCTATTTTTTTTTTGATAGGCTGTAGTAAAACGGGTATAGCTCCTTACTCAAACATTGGATTTGGATGAAACCAATTTCATCGGAAAGAAGACTCTCGGAGATTTTCGTCTATATATAGAAGCTCACACAGTTCTTTTCGTACAAGGAGTTATGATAGTCTAAAGTTGATCCAAAAAAATAACTGCCTAGCTGCAGTAATTTACTGCAGATTTACTGTTCATAGGCTTCCTGGCCACCGTTTTGAAATTTTGAATGTGCTCGCTTATATGAAATACTCCTCTGTTTTGGGAAAACTTTATATCGTTGGAAATCTTATTCCAATACCTACACATACAACTATTGACGGGATACTTCCGAACACCATAAACTTAATTTAACCCATACGCAAGCCTTTAGGACTCCATATAATCGCGATAAGTGTACGAAAAAATTTACGGGGTGTTACAGGTTGCTTGGCATAGTGTATCAACTATTTTGGTATTATGAAATGTATAAACCACACAAAAGCACGCAAAATGATCAAACAATAAACAAAACAAACAGAATGTAAAGTCCAGTCCAATTATTACAACCCGAAATAAAAATACTGAAATAACCTACACTAATCCTAAACTATGCTTTACCCAATGCCTCGGGCCTTGATCACGAGCATCCTTTGCGTACAAAATTCTTCGGGGCATTCCCCGGTGAGTAAATACAAATTACCTCGGGGCATTCCCCGGTTAAATAAATACACTTTTCAAATACAATAAACAAAACATTCAACAAATATTCCAAACATTCCAACACTACACCAATTCTAAACTTGCCTACCCGAGCATACTGTTTGCCTACCCGCTCGACGACGTATCGCATTCAACATCAACAATGTATCAAAAATATCATAATATTCACTTTTATCAACTTTCGATTCCCATCCCCAAATTTCATCTTTTAACTAAATTTTCACAACTCACCATTTCTATTTCAGCGACCCACTATCACTTTTCAACGAAATTAAACAACTAGTCCTTATCAAAATATCATACTATCACCAAACAAGACAACGTACGTTCATCGCCAACAAGTATCAAACAACACGCGAACATCCAAATCGAAATACGAAACATCCCAAACAATAAAATAGATAAGAGAAAGTGCAGAGTTGGACCTCGATTGAAGCTTTTATTGTGCCAAAATATGTGATCAAATGACAAAGTCGGATCCGAAACTCTCGATTTGAACCTTGTTAACCAACAACTCAAAACTCGATATTGAATTCAACCAGACAGATTGGAAAAACCACGACAAAGCCTCACGATGAATGACCCACAAAGCCGAATAAAACTCAAAAAACAACCCGAGATCTCAAATTCGAAAACCCAAACCATCGATTTTCAACTAACCTTGTACGAACCAAACCAACTCGGATGGATTTAAAACCCTAAGAAATAAGAAATATCAAAATAATCGAGACTAAAATTACAAAGAATCGAGAAGACCCATGCACAAAATTTCATCGGAATCGATGGAAAATGGACTGGGTGTCGTTGATCGGTCACCGGCTTTATTGTTTCCAATGCCTGCTGCCGTCGCCGGAGAGAGGTCGGGTCGGGTCGGGGCTGGAGGAGCAGCTCGTGTTGCTGGTCGTTATTATTTTGGCCGGTGATAGAGCTTCTCCGGTGGTTGAGGCGGCGATGCTAAAGAGGGGTGACGCAGGTTGTTGTTGGCGGTTATTGTTGTCACCGGAGGGAGGAAAGGATGGCGGCGACGGCGTCGTTGGTCATGGATAGTGTTGGACGGAGCGGGGCTGGGAGAGAAAGCTCGACAGCGGAAGCTGGGTCGGCGGAAAGTGGAAGCTCGGCAGCGGCGGCGATGAGTTGCTGCTTTATTAATGATTTCGAGAGGAGGAAGATGATGGTGATGAAGTCGTTGCCGCCATAGTTAGTCGGACGGAGAGGCGGCGTGAAGTCGGTGATGATGATGGAAATGGAAGAAGAAAATTTTTTTGAGATCTGCTCTCTTTCCCTTTTTTGGGTTGCTAATCCTTTTTTTTTACTTTCTTGGTTACTCCCCTTTTTGTGTGTGTATCTGTGTATATATATTGTACTTTCCTTTTGGGGTCCTTTCTTTTTGGACAAGAAAAAAAAAGGAGGTGTGACGTGGGGCAGTGTTAGGCAGGGGTAGGGAGGTAGGGTATGGGGTGGTGAGGTGGTGATTTGTCATTTTCTTATTGGAGAGGGTTGTTAGGGTGTTAAAAGAATAAAAGTTTGTTAGGGATTTTTTTGAGAGTTATTTTTTGTATTTTTGTGGGATGTAATCACGTGGGTGAGGGTACATGATATGATAAGGTAGAAATAAATAAAATTGAACTTTTGAGGGGGACAAAATTACGTGTCTGCATCATGCCCCCTTTGAATGTAAACACGCAGTGTTTTCAGACAAAAAAGCAGACAACGAGATAGAATTTTATGCCAACCATTATTCAAAGGAAGAAACAGAAGAAAGAAGGACTACCGGGTCATGAATTAGGACAGCCTACCCACCCAAGTTATGAGAGAATCAAGTCATGAGTATTTCAAAGGATTGGAAGGGAAGTAGACTATACCGAGTTGGAGAGTCGAGTGAGGTTCCATCGAGGTTCCGGTCCGCGGCTCTGTTATTACATCAAAATGAAAATTACAAGTTAAAACATAAAGGAAATTACAAAAATCCTATCTATACAGCTTCTATTGGTTCTTGACTCGACTTTCATCATCCTATTCTTCAGGCGGGCTCCTGACTTGCAATTTCTTTCAACTTGTTGCTTGGCTTTCGATTGCTTTGCTTTGTTACTGGACTTTTCATTTCTTTACCCTATTCTCCAGGCGGGTTCCTAACTTGCTACTCCATCACTTTGTTGCTTGATTTTCCTTTCTTCACTCTGTTCTCCAAGCGGGCCTCTGACTTGCAATTTCATCACCCTGTTCTTCAGGCGGGCTCCTAAAACCTAAAATTAAAACTAGAACGAAAATTTTCCCAAACAAGAATTATATAAGGTAGTAATTTATTTTTGAAAGCGTTGTCCCATTTTCCAGGAGGGTCCTGAACAGAAAATAAAATCCCATTTTTTAAGAGGGTCCTGAATAGAAAGTAAAATCCCATTTTTCCAGGAGGGTCCTGAACATAAAGTAAAATCCCATTTTTCAGGAGGATCCTAAACAGAAAGTAAAATCCCATTTTCCAGGAGGGTCCTGAACATAAAGTAAAATCCCATTTTTCAGGAGGGTCCTGAACAGAAAGTAAAATCCCATTTTTCAGGAGGGTCCTGAACATAAAGTAAAATCTCATTTTTTCAGGAGGGTCCTGAACATAAATTAAAATCCCATTTTTCAGGAGGGTCCTGAACAGAAAATAAAATCTCATTTTCCAGGAGGGTCCTGAACAGAAAGCAAAATCCCATTGTTCAGGAGGGTCCTGAACAGAAAGTAAAATCTCATTTTTCAGGAGGGTCCTGAACAGAATTAAAATCCCATTTTTTAGGAGGGTCCTGAACATAAAGTGAAACTCTGGTCCTGAACATAAAGTAAAATTCCATTTTTCAGGAGGGTCCTGAACATAAAGTAAAGTCCTATTTTTCAGGAGGGTCCTTAACTGAAAGTAAATTCCCATTTTTAGGAAGGTCCTGAACATAAAGTAAAATCCCATTTTTCAGGAGGGTCCTGAACATAAAGTAAAGTCCCATTTTTCAGGAGGGTCCTGAACTGAAAGTAAATTCACATTTTTCAGGAGGGTCCTGAACAAAAAGTAAAATACCATTTTTCAAGAGGGTCCTGAACATAAAGTAAAATTCCATTTTTCAGGAGGGTCCTGAACATAAAGTAAAATCTCATTTTTCAGGAGGGTCCTGAACATAAAGTAAAATCTCATGGATGTGCATTTCCAATGGTAGCTAAATTAAGTGAAATGAATTTGCCCCTGTTTCAACAAAGAAAATTTGTCAGTTAAAAACTTAGTGGTGGCTTGCAGATCTTGGCTTTTTAGGTATCTGCCTAGCACTCGTTCCTTTCATCTTTGTTCTAAATTTTTAACACTTGCCTTGTCTTGCTGCATCATTGACTCGGACCCATATTAAGGGAAATGAGTTCTGACTCAAACAACGGATTTCCATTTCTCCATGCCCCTGATGTGCACTTTTTCCCAAATCTGAATGTTTCTATGAATCCAATAACCTGTCGGTTGATAGACTTCCTTTGCTTTATGTTGAATTACGATCATATTTCTTTCCTGTGCTGTTCCTTGGCTTTTCCTCGTATAATTGGAAAGACTGGTAGTAAATTTTGAAATCTTTTCTCGCTTGTTTTGACACAGACTTAACTTGAACTATAAAGAAATAATGGTGACTTTTATTTTGATAAATGACATAAAAAGATAAAAAGCATGAATATGTAAATGAAAGAAAAGGGCAATGTCCCATATTCAAAAAGAAAACTTATCTGAATACAACAACCGATAACGCTCAATCTACAGCTCTCGTAGGAGTGTAAAGCAGTCGTTGTCAAATATATAACCCAACTGGGTTGGGTATCTATCCCACAGGGAATAGCTTGGTCATAAAGTAAGCAAAGATTACTAGACTTTTAGTGCAAGTCTCGTAAAAGGGGGGAGTTTTGTCGTGCAAGTAATGTAACCAAAATATTAAAGTAAAACAAAAAATAGCAAAGTAAAAAGAAAGAATGTTTGGTAAGATGTAAAACAATGAGAATTGAGAAGTTGGGGTTATGTCCACCTTATGAGTTGTACGTCTCTATTTGCTATGAGTTATGCGGAATTCAGACATGCATTGTGATTATAGAGAATTGTATTCGATGGTAAATCCAAGCGTCTTTCGACCTCAACAAGGACTATTTCACTTTAACTCTTTCGAGCTTAAAGCGTATCTAACGGTACAAATTCTCCAAGAGGTTAATCTAGTTACGGCACTAACTTTTTAATAAGGGATGGGACGCTATTACCTTGACATTATCTCTTTTCCAGACATATAACTTTTCTTTCGAACAAGTTAATGCTATACTAGCGTTATTCTATGCGTCTGTAGCCACAAGAATTTGCATTAAGATGAAGAGAATAATGATATAAGCAGCATACGTGTCACGAATTTACAAACTCATAGCAATAGATAGTATCTCATAAGGCTTCCATAACCCCAACAGAGAAGTTTAGCTATTCATGAGTGCGATGGAAATCACAATAGACATTATCATTATACCAAAATAAAGATCTCACGTGTAGTGTTGTTTGGTAGTACTTGTGGCGTGATTTCAGTGCAAATAGCGTTTCTCTTGTTGTGGAAATTAAGAATCGAATAGATGAAGAGAAAGTAATAAGAATTAATAAAAAGCAAATTGTTTAGAGTTGTAAATGAATGAGTGGATGGATAGGTGGATAGATGGGAATTGATGGGTGGATGGATGAATGGGTGAATGAATAAAAATCTCCAGCAACATAGGGTATTTATAACACCCATATCCTATTCCTACTAAGTTACTGCGTTACTTAACCCATTCCTACTGGGTTACTGCATCATTATCCTAATCTTACTAAGTTACTGCTGATCCCCCAAGTCTTTAGAAATACTGTTTTTGCCCGGGACAAGTTCTCCATGCATCACTTTTAGTCCTTGGCGTCCAAGATTTGATTTCCTCCTTTCGTGAAGCTTTCTTTGGCGTCAAGTTATCCATGAAATGCTGAATTCTGCATCATTTATACTTGAAAACTTGCTAATCACGTTTGTTAGCTCACTTACAGGAAAAAGGACTAAAAGTGCATGAATTATATATTTTGTCCTCAAAACTTAGCTAAAATATGGGTAAAATATAGCACTATAGGCATGTAATTTCGCCCATCATCAACACCCCACACTTAAAGTTTTGTTCATCCTCGAACAAACTATCATGTCCATCTAGACATCTACTTGGGATTTCACAGTAACAACACAAAATATTCATCAAGACAAGCACGTCAATCATTAACAAAGAGTAGTTTTCTGATCATTAGTAGAAACAATTCAACCTCCAACATAGACTCGTGATGATGGTCGATTCGTATTCAAAAAGTTAAGGCATAGAGAATCATACACAACTACCCAAGACTCATCAACCATGTGTGTCTCACAATATATCACCCATAATCACTCACAAGTCTTGTATATATTTCAAACATGGGTATAAGATTATCCTTGCTCTCACTCTCACAAAGAATTCATATGTTTCTACTGATGACCATAGGCTTGCCCTTAGTGTAATGCTCCACTAAATGTCAGAATGCTAATCTTAGGATCAAATAGGTCTTTTACGTGTTGTAATGTAGGCTAAGGGACGGGTAGGACTATTTTGGCCAGAAATAGTGACTAAGTTCCCTAAGTGCTTTAATACATCACAATATGCCATTTATGCTTTCTTTCAAACAACCTTTTTTGCTTTCTTTTAATCTACCTCCCTTTGTCACCTCTTTTGTTTTTCAATTTTTGAACATAACTAACTTTTTAGTTTTCTTTTCCTTTTTCTTTTCATAAGATACCTCTTATGATAGCAATTCTTTTTCATAACGACTTCAAGCACCAATACATTCTAAAGCATAATACTTACCCAATTTCCTCTTATTTTGTCACATGACTTTACACTTTTAAAGCACTTAGGAATTTGGATCAAATTATGGTCTTGAAAAAAGGATTAGGCTTACATATAAGGTTGTCAAAGAAAATAGGCTAAAGGCTCAAAGGGGTTAACTAGGATAATGTCCATGGGTAGGTAAAAAGAAGGTAAACAAGTCTAGGTTGCCAAAGAAATGCCTAAATCATCTCCTAGTCTTGCACTCCTTATTTTTGCTTTACATACATACCAGGCAAGTTCTAGCATCAGCCACAAACACAGAATATACTATATCCTCACACACACAAGGCATATGGTCGACTTTATTGGGAGCAGTATAGACTCTTGACCCAACAGATGAATGAATTAAACCATACGATTATCACATAGTGAGTCACACTTGGAGCCTAAATGTCTCAATAGTAATGATTTTATCACAGACTCTTGTCACAATACCATGCTGCCTATCAGAACAATTTCATGCAAAGTTAAAAATTTAACTAAAAAAAATTTTAACTACTAGTAAAAAAAACAAAAATAAATAAGCAAATGCAGATAAAGAAGTATAGCATGCAAGTACGAGCACCCCACACTTAGATGGGACACACATGCCCTTAGTGGAAAATAAATAAGAAGAACCTGGTTAGTCGGACTCATCCTTTATGTCTGGGGTCATACCCCCTGCATCGAAATCATCATCAGAGTTGACATCCTTAGAAGTTCCTCATAAGTACCCTACTTGTTTCTAAGAGTGCGTCGAGGTATTTGCAGCATGGAGGATTCACCTTGCTCTTTTCTTCCTCTTTTTTGGCCTCTTTGTGAAGTGGTTGCTTTTCTTGTCTTTTGGTGCCATTGTACCTGAGATATTAATAGAGTCATGTTAGCTTTATCTCGGGAGATTCGATCAACAAACAGACAATAGTGGCACCACCCCACACTTAATTTGTTGACACAAGCTAATTAAGTGAATGATGTCGATTACTCAGACTTCATCGATATACGTTTTAAGCGCTATATTCCAATAATATAATCAGTACAGTCATACTTCTTGTAATCTTGGCAATACTTTCATGTTTGATATATCAAGACTACTACATAGAGATTGAATCAAGGTATAGCATCTAGAAATAATCGCAACCGCATATGTTGGTAGTTAACCATAATTCTCATCTCGATGAACAAGTCATTCCAACATGTAAGCTTTCTATTGACAAGATTATGCAATTTTCTTGACCATGTCAATTCCACAAAAGTATGATAGTGCATCAAAATCAAATACAAGTTGGAAACAAGTTAAGATCATCCTTACGTATTCGTTACTCACTTAGTTGTGTCACAACAATTCAATCATATTCAAATCACCAATACTATTTCAAGATTTAGCAATTCATAATATGCATAGTAGTGTAGTACTTACGAAATATAAATGAAGAACAAAGTAGTACTTACTTGGTTGATGACCTCGGATGATGTTCTTTCAAAGTAAAAGAGCAAAAGGAAAAAAAAAATTTGAGAGGATTTGGAGAGGTAGGCGGCGCTTATGCTAGGTTTGCAATGTGTTTTTGGTCTAAGACTAAGTTTCTTATATATAGGGCAAGCTTGGGTCGGGTTTTGACCCATTTAAAATCGGATTTGGAGACCAAAAGTGACCATAGGCGGCGCCTAATGCTTTGCCTATGCTTGGAATAGGCGGCGCCTTTTGCAAAGCATTGTTGAGCATAGGCGGCGCCTATGCTATGGCATTCTTAGGCATAGGCGGCGCCTATGCCATGGAATATGAGATTCAGAGACAAAAGGCTTTTGCATAGGCGGCGCCTATGCTATGGCATTCTTGGGCATAGGCGACGCCTATGCTATGGCACACTAGATTCCGAGAGCTTAGGCCATAGCATAGGCCTTGCCTTGTTTGTGGCCTAGTTTTACATATGCCTTGCCTTGTTCGTTGCCTATATTTTCATAAGCAATGCCCAATCCATAGCCTTTTGCTTCTTCATTCCTAACTTACCACCTTCAACATGCAATACTTCCAAATCAAAATTTGAAACCAATCTCCTTCTTTACGCCTCTTGTACCTACATTTACTCAGAAACAACAAAAACGATTAGAACGATGGGTTGCCTCCCATCAAGCGCCTTAGTTTTGGTCGTGGCTCGACAAAATCCTAAGAAAACAAAAACAATTAAAAACGATGGGTTGCCTTCCACCAAGTGCTTGATTTATTATCGCGGCACGACATAGCTACCTCGATTACTTAGACTTCATCGAGATAGATGGGGCCTCATTTTCAGAATGGATTTAGACGACGTTGATACTTACTTGTAGGCATGCAATCTTGTTCGAGATGACTCTTGTGCATACATATCCCAGGAGGGATACCAATTATATCATCAACCTTCCTACCCATATCTCTATTGTACCTCATCAGAGCAGAGATGAGAGCCTCTACGTGCTGTTCACTTAAATCATCCGTAACACTTATCGGAAGTATATTTCCACTTTCTAAGAACACATACCTTAGATAATCGAGGAGCTCTTTCGATTCTAGCATTGGTGGCTCTTCAATGGAAGTCTTCGCTGTTGGTGACGGTTGATTCTTAAGATAAAGGTCCGGTTATTTAGGAGTATGAGAATAGGACCCTATTTCTGTTAGAGCACACATAGTTTCTTCATAATCTTCATCATCCTCATGGTCAGCATTCAGCAGCGCAGCAGACAATGACTCAACAATAAGCGGCTTCTCTACAAATAATGCTTTATTATCCTCATAAGCTACGAAGAACACATCCATATTGCTGGGTTTCTTTATTGCTTTGCATATATCAAAGCAGACCACTTCGTCATTCAACCGAAACAAAAGCTCATTAGCTCTCATATCAATAAGCACACTTCCAGTTGCAAGGAAAGGACGTCCCAAGATTATGGGAACTTCAGAATCCACCTCACAATCCAGAATAACGAAGTCTGCAGGAAATATGAATGAAGAAACCTTCACCAACACATCATTCAAGATACCCACAGGTCATTTTACCGACCTATCAGCCATCACGAGCCTCATATTGGTTGGTGTCGGATCGCCTAACCCCAACTTCCTATAGACGGATAGTGGCATCAAATTGATGCTATCCCCTAGATCGCATAATGCCTTGGCAAAATTCAAAGATCCAACAGTGCAAGGAATAGTGAAGGCACCAGGGTCGGCCTTTTTCTGAACTAGCGATCTTGTAGCGATTGCACTGCAATGGTGAATATTATCATTCAACTCATAGCTTGCTACCCACTTCTTTGTCAAAATATCCTTCATAAATTTCGCATACCCAGGCATTTGTTCTAGTGCCTCTACCAACGGAACATTAATGGTCAGCTGATTTAACATATTCATGAATTTGCTGAACTTTGTATCATCCGCAAACTTCTTTAATCTTTGAGGAAAAGGTGGTGGTGGATAAGGAATTGTTTTCTCCACGGCTTTCTTCTCCTTTTGCTTCCATTTTTTAGCCTTTTCAGGCTGCAACATACTCGGTGTGACGTCATAGACATCGTGGGCAGATTCTCCTTTTGCCTTATCATCGATGTCTGCTGCCTCATCAACCACTTGCTTACCTTTGGATGGAGTTTCCAGCACCTTACCACTTCGGGTAGTAATAGCCATGCATGATCCATCATTCCTTGGGTTTTGCACAGTGTCGCTAGGTAAAGTGCCAGCCTTTCTTTGATTTAGTGTTGCTGAAAGTTGGCTCAATTGCTGCTCTATTTGCTTGATTGAAGTGGAATGAGAATCAACTAATTGCTTCATGGAGGACAAATCATTTATTACCTCCGTTACTCCAGCGCTCGTTGCTTCCACTCCTTTCAATAGTTTAGCCATCATCTCTTCCATATTTCCAGAACCGGATGTAGTGGTGTCACGTCTTCCTGGGGGAACATACAAACCACTCTTTTCATTCTTGTTCTTCCAACTACCTTGGTCCTTGTTTCCAGATTTGTCATAGTAGTTCCGACCTTGGTTTCCTTGGGCATTGCCTCGGAAACCCCCCTGGTTGTTCAAGTAGTTGGCTTCTTCTTCCGAATCAGATTCGTCTATTCCGTTTAACGTAATAGCTTTGACTTTTTCGATCTTCCCTGATAATAAAGCTTTGTAAGAAGATCCACTTGTGTCTTCATGTGCGCCATATCTTGATCACGTTCTTCTTCTCTCCTCCTTTGGTCTGCAATCATGCCAATAGATAAAGTGGGGCTTGCTACCTCAGAATCCCTAGTATGCCAAGCTCTACTTTGCTTTATTATCTGATCAAGCATATTGCTTGCCTGACCAAAAGTGAGGTCCATAAATGATCCTCCAGCCGCATTATCCACCACTGGTTTAGTTATTGAATTCAAGGCTCTGTATAGTATCTCCATTAGGTGGACATTGGTCATGTGATGGTTCGGGCACCTCATAAGCTTCGTCTTGAACCTATCCCATATTTTATGAAGAGTTTCGGTTGGAAGCTGCCGAAAGTTGCTGATTTCATCTCTTAATTGTGATCTTTTGGATGGCAGAAAGAATCTTTCTAGGAAAGCGTCTCTCAATTGCCTCCAATTTATAATAGAACCAGGAGTCATCCCATTCAACCATAGAGTTGCCTCCCCAGACAGAGACAATGGAAATAGGCGTAATCAAATTGCATTCTAACCAACGCCAGGATTGTCAAATGACTTGCATGTAGAAATAAAGTTGATGAGATGCATATTCGGATCATCGCCTGCTAGTCCACCAAATAATCCCTTGAGTTGCAATAACTGAATCATGGTGCTTGTGATGTTGAACTTGGCTCCGGGTGCCAATGGTGGAGGAATAATGGCTCCGGCTCCATCAAGATCATCATCATCATCGTCGAAAGCTGGTTGTACAAGTCGGCGTTCATGCCTAAACCTTGCTTGACGATCTCTTCTGTTGGCAGGTGTTGCGATCTCAACAGCATGCCTAGGGTTTAGTAACTCATCATCACTTAGGTCCTCGTCGTCAGGATTTATTGCTCGCCCAGGGTTATCAATATTCTGTTGATGCACTTGAGCGGCGGCTAGAGCAGCTAGTCTCGCCTGCTCCTGTTGAGCAGTCATCCTTTCTATTTCATGTTGTGCCTCCATTCTGCCAATACGTTGTGGTTCAGGATTGATAGGTAATAACGGTTGACCAGAACTTCGAGTATGGGGCATGTACTGAATAAAAACCTGCAGAGAACAAAAACAAAAACTAAAAGTAAAAGTACGAGAATCTTTGACCAAAGGGTCTAGTGATTATCACAAACTTAATTGACACTCGTAATCCCCGGCAATGGCGCCAATTTTTGATAACGCTCAATCTACAGCTCTCGTAGGAGTGTAAAACGGTCGTTGTCAAATATATAACCCAACTGGGTTGGGTATCCATCCCACAGGGAATAGGTTGGTCAAAAAGTAAGCAAAGATTACTAGACTTTTAGTGCAAGTCTCGTAAAAGGGGGGAGTTTTGTCGTGCAAGTAATGTAACCAAAATATTAAAGTAAAAACGAAAAATAGCAAAGTAAAAAGAAAGAATGTTTGGTAAGAGGTAAAACAATGAGAATTGAGAAGTTGGGGTTATGTCCACCTTATGAGTTGTACGTCTCTATTGGCTATGAGTTATGTGGAATTCAGGCATGCATTGTGATTATAGAGAACTGTATTCGATGGTAAATCCAAGCGTCTTTCGACCTCAACAAGGACTATTTCACTTTAACTCTTTCGAGCTTAAAGCGTATCTAACGGTACAAATTCTCCAAGAGGTTAATCTAGTTACGGTACTAACTTTTTAATAGGGGATGGGACCCTATTACCTTGACATTATCTCTTTTCCAGACATATAACTTTTCTTTCGAACAAGTTAATGTTATACTAGCGTTATTCTATGCGTCTGTAGCCACAAGAATTTGCATTAAGATGAAGAGAATAATGATATAAGCAGCATACGTGTCACGAATTTACAAACTCATAGCAATAGATAGTATCTCATAAGGCTTCCATAACCCCAACAGAGAAGTTTAGCTATTCATGAGTGCGATGGAAATCACAATAGACATTATCATTATACCAAAATAAAGATCTCACGTGTAGTGTTGTTTGGTAGTACTTGTGGCGTTATTTCAGTGCAAATAGCGTTTCTCTTGTTGTGGAAATTAAGAATCGAATAGATGAAGATAAAGTAATAAGAATTAATAAAAAGCAAACTGTTTAGAGTTGTAGATGAATGAGTGGATGGATAGGTGGATAGATGGGAATTGATGGGTGGATGGATGAATGGGTGAATGAATAAAAATCTCCAGCAACATAGGGTATTTATAACACCCATATCCTATTCCTACTAAGTTACTGCATTACTTAACCCATTCCTACTGGGTTACTGCATCATTATCCTAATCTTACTAAGTTACTGTTGATCCCCCAAGTCTTTAGAAATGTTGTTTTTGCCTGGGACAAGTTTTCCATGCATCACTTTTAGTCCTTGGCGTCCAAGCTTTGATTTTCTCCTTTCGTGAAGCTTTCTTTGGCGTCAAGTTATCCATAAAATGCTGAATTCTGCATCATTTATACCTAAAAACTTGCTAATCACGTTTGTTAGCTCACTTACAGAAAAAAGGATTAAAAGTGTATGAATTATATATTTTGTCCTCAAAACTTAGCTAAAATATGGGTAAAATATAGCACTATAGGCATGTAATTTCTCCTATCATCAACAACCAACTCCAATGAGTATGACATGCATTTTGGATTGAGCTGCCTGATCTTCCCATCCAAACTCCCCATTTCTTGTTGAGTTCGTGCCCATTGCCGCTGAACCACTTCTTCAAATCCATTGGACTCATGCATCACATTCGATTGGCGACATCTTAAAAGACTTTCGCCAATAAATCTCTTTCTTTTCACTTTTCACTTTTCTCTTGAACTCTCCATCGCCTTACGGTGCCCGGGAGGGTTTTCACCAATAAGACTCTCTCATTTTCATTTCTCTCAAATCACCATCGCCTTACGATGCCCACGGGGGTTTTCACCAATAAGACTCTCTCATTTTTGTATTTCTTTCCTGATCTCTTATGCTGAGGGAGATAAGCGGTACTTCATAATGTATCATCATATCCATTGCATGCTTAGCCTTAACATTATCAAAAATTGATGTGAAGGACTTTCTTTGGTTGTAACTTGGCTTTTGGTTAAGGTTAGAAAAGATGGTAAGAGTCTCAAACGATACTTGAAGTGGGGGTGGGACTTACAACTTTTGGAATCGACTCAAACAACACATTAACTCATGCCCCAGTTTTGTTGACTGGGTGAATCTTAAATCTTTATTTGGTTGGATTGAGCCCGAAATAGGGCATCCTACGTATCTCACTCCCGAGAGAGGAGAATCAGGTCGCACGTAGTTCCATCAGCTTGTTCTTTGTTTTGATTTGATTTTTTTTTTAATTTTTCAAAATCTTTCTTTTATTCTCATTTCCTCGACATTTATCTTTGACTCTATTTTGATTCTAAAAGAGGGATATAAAAGAAAAATAAAATGAAGCTCAAACGGGTAAATAAGGGATGACACAATGTTTGGATAGAAGAATAAAATGCCTTCATCATATCAATCTTCAAAAATACAAGTACAAAACATGCAATAAAATCAACAAAGGATCAAATATCATACATAATATCTTTTGACCGCATCAGCATTGATAGCCATTTCTGCCATTTTGCCTTCAATATCTGTCAAATATAAGGCTCCATTGGGCAACACTTTCTTCACAACGAAGGGACCTTGCCAGTTAGGGGAGAACTTGCCTTTCACTTCAACCTGGTGAGGAAGGATACATCTCAATACCAACTGACCAACTTCAAAATTCCTGGGACGGACCTTTTTGTTATACGCTCGAGCCATCCTCCTCTGATACAACTGGCCATGACACACAGACGCTAGCCTTTTTTCCTCAATCAAACTCAAATGTTTCAGTCGGGTTTTTACCCATTCGTCATCACCAATCTATGCTTCTACAATGACTCGAAGAGAGGGAATTTCAACTTCTACAGGGATGACCGTTTATGTCCCATATACCAATAAATATGGAGTTGCCCCTGTTGAAGTACGAACAGTGGTGCGATAATCTAGCAATGCAAATGACAACTTTTCATGCCACTGTCTAGATCCTTGTACCATTTTTCACAGTATCTTCTATATATTCTTATTGGCGGCTTCTACGGCACCATTGGCCTTTGGGCGATATGGAGTAGAATTTCGATGCGCGATCTTAAATTGTTGACATAGTTCTTGCATCAAATGACTATTGAGATTGGCAACATTGTCTGTAATGATCATCTTAGGAATTCCAAATCTACAAATGATATTGGCATGAACAAAATCACCACATCCTTCTTTGTCACTGACTTGAAAGTTACTGCTTCTACCCACTTTGTGAAGTAGTCAATGGCTACCAAAATGAATCTATGCCCATTTGATGCCTACGGCTCAATCGGCCCAATCACATCCATTCCACAAGCCACGAATGACCATGGAGCAGTCATTGCATGCAACTCAATAGGAGGAGAACGTATCATATCACCGTGTACCTGACATTGATGACACTTTCGAACAAATTGAATAGAATCCCTTTCCATAGTAAGCCAGTAATAACCTGCTCGAAGAATCTTCTTTGACAAGACATGACCGTTCATGTGCGACCCACATACTCCAGAGTGTATTTCAACCATGATTGCTGAGGCTTCTTTTGCATCTTCACACCTCAAAAGTCCAAGATCTGGGGTTCTCTTATACAAGATTCCCCCATTTAAGAAAAATCCACTAGCCAAACGCCTAATAGTCCTCTTTTGATCGTTGGTGGCATATGTTGGGTATTCTCCTAACTGAATGTACCGCTTGATATCCAAGAACCAAGGTTCTCCATAGAGATCTTCTTCAACCGCATTACAGTAAGCATGCTGATTACGACTCTGTATATGCACTGAATCGATGTAGGCTTTATCAGGATATTAGAGCATTGAAGACAGAGTGGCTAAAGCATCAGCAATTTCATTGCGAATCCTTGGAATATGCCTAAATTTTACTAACACAAATCGTTGACATAGCTCCTGCAAGCATTGTCGATACTGGATGAGCTTCAAATCTCGAGTCTCCCAATCACCTTGAATTTGATGGACGAGCAAATCCAAATCTCCCAACACCAATAATTCTTGGACTCCCATATCAACAGCTAACCTCAAACCAAGAATGCAGGCTTCATATTCTGCCATATTGTTAGTACAGTAGAATTAAAGTTGTGCTGTTACCGGGAAATGTTGTCCCGATTCAGAGATAAGAACCGCATCTATTCCAACTCCTTTCATATTAACAGCTCCATCGAAGAATAACCTCCAACCTAGATCAGCATCTATAACGACTTCGTCGACACACGACACTTCTTCGTCAGGAAAATATGTCTTTAATGGCTCTTACTCTTCATCGATGGGATTCTCAACAAGATGATCTGCCAAGGCTTGGGCTTTAATGGCGGTTTGAGTCACATATACAATGTCAAACTCGGTAAGCAATATTTGCCACTTTGTCAATCGACCCGTCGGCATGGGCTTCTGAAAGATATACTTTAAAGAATCCATGCAGAAGATGAGATAAGTAGTATAGGATAAGAGATAAAGCTTCAACTTTTGTGCCAACCAAGTTAGGGCACAACATGTCCTTTCAAGAAGAGTATACCTGGCCTCATATGCGGTGAACTTCTTACTAAGATAATAAATAGCCTACTCCTTTTTGCCTGTGACATCATGTTGACCCAGGACACAACCGAAAGAATTGTCCATGACTGATAAATATAAGATCAAAGTCCTACCAGTCTCTGGGGGTACCAACACAGGCGAATTTGACAAATATCTTTTGATTCGATCAAATGCTTTCTGACATTCTTCAGTCCATTTTACCGCAGCACTCTTTTTCAGCAACTTGAATATGGGCTCACAAGTGGTTGTGAGTTGAGCAATAAACCTGCTAATATAGTTTAGTCTACCAAGCAAACTCATCACCTCCGTTCTATTCTTGGGCGAGGGCAAATCCTGAATGGCTTTGATTTTTGATGGATCCAATTCAATTCCCCGACGGCTGACTACAAACCCCAACAACTTTCCAGATGGAACTCCAAATACATATTTTGCCGGGTTGAGTTTGAGATTATACCTGCGAAGCCTTTCAAAGAACTTTCTTAAATATTTTACATGGTCGGACTGATTTTTTGACTTAATAATCACATCATCCACGTAGACCTCAATCTCCTTATGCATTATGTCATGAAACATAGTGGTCATGGCTCTCATATATGTTGCTCCAGCATTCTTCAAACCGAACGACATCACTCGATAACAATAGGTTCCCTATGGTGTGATAAAAGACGTCTTCTCCGAGTCTTCATCATCCATAATGATCTGGTGATATCCGGCATAGCAATCCGCAGAAGAGGCAACCTCATGTTTAGCATAGTTTTCTAGAAAATATGGATGTTGGGCAGCGAAAAATCATCTTTCGGACTTGCTCTGTTCAAATCACGGTAATCAACACACACTGGAATTTTGCCATCTTTCTTTGGTATGAGAACAACATTAGATAACCACATGGGATAGCGAGCTACTCAAATTACTTTGGCTTCAAGTTGCTTCATGATTTCCTCTTTAATTCTAATACTTACGTTTGTTTTAAACTTCCTTAACTTCTATTTGATAGGAGGGAACGCGGGATCAGTTGGCAATTTTTGAGCCACTAATTTAGTGCTTAGACCAGGCATATCATCATAAGACCATACAAAAACATCTTTATAATCAATTAATGCTTGAATCATTCCATCTTTTAGCTGTGTCAAAGCATGTACACTGATTTTAGTTTCCTTAACATCTTCTTGATCCCCTAGATTTATTGGCTAAGTCTCATTCAAATTAGGATTCGATTTGTCTTCAAACTGTTCCAACTCTTTGCTTATTTCTTCTAGTGCTTTTTCTTCATCATATTCCCCATCCTGCTTCATTACATCTTGATTAGTTTGGATCTTAAGATTAGGCTGAAAATTCTGCATGCATGTCATGTCATTAGAATCAGCATAAAGAGAACTGTGTAAAAAAAAGAAAAACAAAATATATTAGACACGAAACAAAAGGGACATTAAATTTCATTAAATAAAAAGATAGAAGGGTTTAAACATAGATGCCAACATAACATAAACAAACTAAAATCCGAATTACAACCCTGAAATAACTCGGATAAACAGAAAGAAAAACAAAATAAACTACCAAAACTCCCTACTGACGGGGAGAGAAGTGACTTCCCAATTATTGAGTCAGACAGCTAGACCTATGAATTGCACGTCTGCCATACTGGTACTTTCTCCTGCTTCGACCATATCAACTTCAATACAAAGGTTCTGGAAGTCATCAACCAATTCAACCTCAAATTCCACATGCTTCGTGACACCGCTCTTAACAAATGATTCACTGAGTAGTGGCATTGGGCGAGGGAGTGACCATATTTCCTTTTTCCTTCCCTTGGCTTTCTTCAGGTCTTCAGCCATAGGCTCAAATCCCAGACCAAACGTGCCCACATTCTCACTCGGATATATGGGATGAACTATACCGTGCAGAGATGATCCCAAACCCTTTCCTGGCTCAAATCCATATTTCCAAAGTTCACTAACCATCATGATAGAAGCAGAAGACAATTGCGGTCCCGGTATAGCCTGTCATTCGAGGATACGATTCACTGGCACTGTATCAAAAATTTGATAGACGGATGTCTCCTCTACGTTATTTACTTCAATAAGAGACAAGGGAGAATCTTCGTAGGATGACAAATCTCCTTCACCATGAATAACTACTTCTTGCCTGTCATGCTCAAACTTAATCATTTGGTGTAGTGTAGATGCAACCGCCTTGGCCTTGTGGATCCATGGCCTTCCCAATAATAGATTGTAAGAGGAGTCTACATTCAATACTTGAAACTCTATGGCGAACTCAGCAGGCCCTATGGTCAACATTAGTTCTATTTCGCCAATAGAATTTGATTTTGCTCCATCGAAAGCCCTAACACATACATTGTTGGGCCTAATCCTGTCAGCACCAATATTCAACTTTTGCAAAGTAGAAATAGGGAAAATATTTTCACCTGAACCTCCATCAATTATAACATGAGTGACGTAGAAATCTTCACACTTCACTGTAATGTAAAGGCCCCGGTTTTGCCCTATACCTTCAACAGGCAATTCATTGTCAGAAAAGCTGATCCGATTGACCTCAAAGATTTTTCTAACTATTTTCTCAAATTGGTTGATTGTAATCTCCCTTGTAACATATGCTTCATTTAATACCTTCAGTAAAATATCACGATGCTCCTTGGAGTGCAACAGCAAAGATAAAAGGGAAATTTGAGCAGGGGTTTTCTTCAACTGGTCTAATATTGAATACTCTGGCAATTTCATCTTTTTCAAAAATTCTTCAGCTTCTTCTTCAGTGATAGGATTTTTGATAGATGATGGTCCACTTACCGTTGGCTTAGACTTCCTTAAGCTTTCAGGAACGAAGCATCTTCCTGACCTAGTCAAACCCCTTACCTCATCTATATCTTCCACAATTTTTTTCCCATGATAGGTCATCACAATCCGCCCATAATTCTAGGGAACTTTTTTCGTATCAACTATTGGAGGTTGGGTCACCGGTTTGAGGACAATAGGCGCTGCCAGTGCTCCTTTCACCGTTAAGATGGGCTGACTCAGAGCTCCTACCACTGTCAACTTAGGTTTATCATGACTTAAATCAACACGTCTTCCGGACCCCTAGACTGTGATCAGGGATTTCTTTGTGCTTTCTTAGGCTTTATCTTCCCTCATTCCTTCCTGGCTTAATGACATTGCTTTCAAAGACTCCGCTACATTTACCGATTTCTCCTCAGTGGTATGTATCTTGACAATAGGCTTATAACCCTTCGAAGACTCTTTCCCGTCATATATCAATTCTAACATATTGGCTTCAGCATGGGTTGGCAGCGGATTCTGATTAATGTTTGGACCCTCCGGGGCCTAGACCAGAATCTGATTTGTGTCAATTAAATCTTGGACAGCTCTCTTTAAATGCCAGCATTTCTCGATATCATTGCCTGGCATATTAAAATAGTACGCACACCTTAAAGAATAGTCGAGATTCCTCGACGGTGGATTTGAAAGCCTTCCTAGAATTGGGCTTAAAACCTTCAACTTTCTCAACCTATCAAACAAGCTAGCATATGACTCCCCAAGAGGTGTGAATTGATTTTTGACCGTCTTCTCCTTCTTATACTTGGGCCTAGGCTGAAAGGTGGGTCTGGAGGGGTTTTGGTAATTTGGTGGAGCGAATGGGCGATTTTGTGGAGCTTGCGCACGCCACTGCGGGTAAGAAGGGGTTTGAGCATATGGCTGCACGCTAGATACTGGGTACGAGGGTGGTGTAATGGACTATAAAGGGTTTTGTGGAGGGTAGTAATGGTGGAGAGGAATATATGGAGCTTGGGTATAGACTTGGGCTTGGGATTGGGGATAGGGGCGAGGTGGTCTTTTGGGATAGGAATGGGTTCCAGCTACGACAGTCGCTACATCCTCTTTCTTCTTTTTACCTCCAAATGTGCCAGATCCACCTTGAATTGCTTGTGTGGTGGATTTTAATGCGGAAAAACTCACTATTCAACCGGTCTTAATTTCGTCCTCTATTATCTCCCCCATTTTGAGGACTTCCATAAAAGACTTTCCCATTGCCGGAAGCATATGCTGAAAATAAGTCTCATCCTGCACTTGAATGAAAACTTCTACCAACTTACTTTCTTTCATTGAAGGCTTTACCCTAGTGGACTGTTCACGCCACCTTATCGCGTATTCCCTAAAACCTTCAGTGCTCTTTTTCTTCATATTGACCAAGGATTTTTTATCCGAAATCAGGTCGATGTTATACTGAAAATGTTGAACAAATTCAGAAGCCAAATCATCCCAGTTGTTCCATTTATCGATGTCTCGATCAATAAACAATTCTGAGGCGAGATCAGAAAGACTCTCGCCAAAGAAGGCCATAAGCAATTCTTCCTTTCCTCCTGCAGCCCTCAACTGGTTGCAATAACGTCTTAAGTGTGCCACGGGATCGCCGTGTCCTGCATACTTCTCGAACTTAGGCATCTTAAAACTGGGGGGAAGATTGATGTCTGGGAACATGCAAAGATCTTTATAAGAAACACTCATATAATCTGCGATCCCTTGCAGATTTCTCATAGCCTAATCTAAACTCTTCAGTTTCTGGGATATGATATCCTGTTCCTCTGTTGCGACAGGTTTCTTCGTATCAAATGAAAATGCAGGCGGCTGAGTGTACCCATACGGTTCATTCATTTGCAAAGTAGGATTCGGGGCATAATACTGACCATCTGAAACCTTCAGTACTGGCTCACTGGCAGACCTGGGAAGCTTCATTGTGGGACGTGCAACATATATGAGAGTTTCATGTGGTGGAGGAGCCACAAATACCGGTGTGATTGGTAGCGTTGGCTGAGTAGCTGGTCTTGATTGATGAGCTGCCAAAGGCAGACCAGAACTGCCAGGATAATAATGTCGCAGAGTGAATCCTGGCGCATACTCAGGTGACTCAGTAGGAGCAGAGAATTGCGCCTGAGAGAGCGGTGGGCAATTAGAGATATTTCCAAGACCTTCAGGGAGCGTAGGAGGAGACATTCCGCTGGCCCATACCCTATGTAAATCTATCAATTGTTGTCTGAGCCTTACTACCTCATCATTGTGTTCAACACTTTCTTCCCTGTGATCCTGATCCGGGTCAATGAGCGAATTTTCAATCTCCCTGCTAGCCATGGCGAGCTTTGTTTTGGATCTAGTGAAGTATGGGTGACTAGCCAGAGTGCTGAAAACCTACCACTATTATTTGAAAGAACATGCTCATCAAAGACGACATCCGTTAGGATTAGGGCACACAACCAGAACGGGAATCACATTGGTAAAATTGTCCTAAATTCATGTTCATTTCTACCAGCTTTTGAGGGTAGCGAGGTCATTTTAACATCATTCTGATTTTTGTCTACACTTATTTTTTATCTACACTCATTATTATTATTATTATTATTTTATTTTTTTCTCTCTCATTTTTTTTTGTATCAATCTCTGTTCTTTTTCTCTCGTTATCTACCTTTATTTTATCATTCTTTATGGCTTTTGTTCTTCTTTAAAATAGGAAAAATAATAAAAAAATAATGAAACAAAATGATTAGATCGAACCCAAAAGTAGGTTGCCTACGTATTATGTTGTACATGAATCAGATCCTGTGTAGTTCGGGCAGCATGTGCATAAACATTACCCACTTTTTTTTACGAATACGAAAATAAATAAAAAAAGGAAAGACGTGACATCATAACCTTGTGAAGAAAGAAAACAACAAAACGTACAAAAAGTTTGGGACCACTGTAAAACTAAACAACGAATACGAAACAACACTGTAGACCCCTAAGACGACATAGGTGAAATCACTAATAAAGACTCTAATACCAAAAACAACTTGACTTCGACTTCAAACAGACCCCACCCTACAATGACAGACACATAAAAGACTCAAACTGAATAAAGATAAGAAGTGCTCTTTCAGACTGGTGCTCTGCGTGATGACCCTGGCTGATATGGACCTGCCTCTGAAGTTCTCTTTATCCCATTTAAACTTTGTATCATATCCTGTAAAGACACCCTGATACCGGGGAAGAAGCTTCGGGCCCGTATTCCTGCTTCATGAGGAGTGCACTTGGAAAGATTATTCTGACACCTTTCTACCGTCTTGAACAAATCTGCTAGCCGAACCCTCAGTGTTTCCACTTTGGGCCCTACACTTTCATCCTGATGATCGCCTACTATGCATTCTTCCTGTATTCTCCCTCTAAGCTGCACTGGTAAGGGTTGACTGATACCCTGAGGGACAGATTGAAACCAGACCTCATATCCCTGAGTGTGCCCCGGATTATCCAAACCTTCTTTGAGTGTATCCACACTTAGCTTTGTTGCATGCTTCCAAAACTGCTCATACCTGCTCTCACCTAAGGCTTGGTCCTTTAAGTGCTTAACATCCTTCAGAAGATCCACTGTTGGTGGCACGTCCTGTAGCCTACCTAACTGGCGCATTACCCTAGAAGGATTGTATGGTCTATTGCAATTGAGCCCTAACATGACAAAAGGGAACTGCGTCTTACAACCCAATAAGATTATCTTCGATCGAAGACACAGATAAGTCCACAAAATGTTATCCCTGGTTCTTGACTCAAGAAATTCAATCCAAGCGTGGACTCCCACGGGTAATAAAAATTTATCCAAACGGAACCTGGAGTCCATGGCTTTCACTCGATTGGGAATACAACAATCTAACACGTCTGGTCTAACTAAAGAAGGCACATGCAAATGCTCCATTATCCATAACTGCAATATCAGGTTACTGCCTTCAAAAAATCTCCTGCCCCTCTTCACTTTGGTTAGAGCCTTATATATTTCTATTAAGATCATGGGTATGAGAGTGAACCTACCCTTTTGATTAATGCCCTTGTCATTTTGATCCTCATGAAATAGGGCCATCACCACAGATTACAAACGGGTATTAATACGTCTTTCTTCTAGTGGAAACACTAAAGTACCTAACAAAGTGAGGGTGAAGACTTCAAGACGCTTTTTCTCCCACTTCTCCTTAGTCACATGAAATTCATCCCAAAAGCAATCAAAACCTTCCGAGGTCCCAAATCTAGCGAACAAAAAATCTAGGAAAACCCACAAGTCACTTAAACAACCCAAACGGATACCCTTACTTTTAAAACCACAAGACTGCAAAAATCTCACGCCAGTATGATTTCGTGCTCGGATCATATCCTTCTCGATATAGGGCAAATGTAACAAACCGAATATTTCTGCCAAAGTAGGAGTCATTTCACATTCTCCAAACCTGAACACCAAACAACTTGGATCCCAAAAGGTCAACAAAACCTCTATTAAATCTGGACGAGGGGTAACATGCAGAAGTTCCGTAAGATCACCTAATATTTTAACCAGTTTCTGCTGATCAACATAGTTAAACATTTCCCACCATTTGATTAACTTTTTGGGCACCTTGACAACCATCAGAACTCTAGACTTGGTGGACAAATCCATTCTGTAATAACACACAAGACGTTATCTCAAAAATTCGACAGGAGTAAAAGATTCCCAGCCCTTGGGATTTTGACGCCAACATATGTCGATGGGACAGACCACATTCATGACTCCAATTTGCCGAACAGAAGTACTGAGCGAAATCAGTCTACTTGGCAAACAACGCTAGATTACGGGACGAGAGACCTAGGCTAATAAGAAGACAAAGCCCAACACAGATTTACCGAACCCGCCGAGGGTTGCCTACGTATCCCAACCCAAGGGAAGGGAATTAGGTATGCGTAGTTCATCCAGTTTGGACAATTAACGATTAAATACTAAATTGACTCTAACTTAAGAGACACAATAAAAAACAAACAAATAAAAACTTTTTTTTTTGGATTTTCAACTAGACATTTCAACTGAGACTGACACCTCCAAAAAAATCTTTTTGGTATTTTTGTTTTTGACAAATAAGTAAAAAAGGCAAACACACACTTTTTTTTTGAATTTACGGTATTTTGAGAAGACAAATGCAAAACGTAAAAAAATCTTTTTTGAGTTTTTGGATCGTGAAGAACAACAGCCATAAAGAATTCTAAAATAAACTGCGACATTCCCTTTTTTTCATTCTTTTCGACTCATTTTTTTTCTCTTTTTCGTTTTTGCCTACGCACCTTACTCCTAAAAATTTTTTTTTATATATATATATTTTTTTATTTCTTAAATCAGTCCGTCAAATGATCATGCTACTCTCAAAAATGCAACAGTTAGCACGTAGGAATGCTTTAGAGGGAAGTCTCCTACAATGGGCCATGTGGGTCTCGTTAGGTCTCAGTATGATGCACATAAGCATGACCTAAAGGCTGACCTACGTTGTAGTTTACTAACAAGGCTGTTCGGGGGAGCGTATGGTCGATAGTGGTTGCTTTGCTTTCCACGTACTCCATAACACCAACGGCTTCCCCCCTAAAATAAGGGTGACTCAACTAGAGATTGTGTACAACACATATACTACGGACTAGTTGCAGAAAGAAGGCCGGGGGGTGGACTCATGATGCCAGATATAAAGCGGTAAAATATAAGATAAATACTATAAACAAAGAGCACGAAAATGCTTCAAAGTGAAAACAATAACACAAACAAAATCACAAACAATGCTTGTACACTCGTAATGCCAAACAAAGCCGATACAACTCCAAAAAATAGCTCGAATTCTCATACTTTCCCCAGCAGAGTCACCATAAGCTGTCACACCCCTTTTTTTACGTACTCCAAAGATTATATTTTTAAGTTCGAAAGGGTTTTATTATTTAAGTGACAAAGATGAAAATTTATTTCGGAAAATGACTATTTATATTTTTTATTCAGAGTCGCCACTTGGCATAATCCGGTGTACCAAGTCACCATTAGAAAATCCTTTCCAAAAACCATTTGATTCCTTAAACTGGTTTGCGAACAGAGATTCTGGCTAAGGAATTCTGTTGACCGAGGGGAAGGTGTTAGGCACCCCTCGATCCCGTGGTTTGACCACGGTCGCTTGGCAGAGTGTATCAACTATTTTGGTATTACGAAATGTAGAAACCACACAAAAGCACGCAAAATGATCAAACAATAAACAAAACAAAACAAAATGTAAAGTCCAGTCCAATTATTACAACCCGAAATAAAAATACTGAAATAACCTACACTAATCCTAAAATATGCTTTACCCGATGCCTCGGGCCTTGATCACGAGCATCCTTTGCGTACAAAATTCTTCGGGGCATTCCCCGGTGAGTAAATACAAATTACCTCGGGGCATTCCCCGATTAAATAAATACACTTTTCAAATACAATAAACAAAACATTCAACAAATATTCCAAACATTCCAACACTACACCAATTCTAAACTTGCTTACCCGAGCTTACTGTTTGCCTACCCGCTCGACGACGTATCGCATTCAACATCAACAATGTATCAAAAATATCATAATATTCACTTTTATCAATTTTCGATTCCCGTCCCCAAATTTCATCTTTTAACTAAATTTTCACAACTCACCATTTCTATTTCAGCGACCCACAATCACTTTTCAACGAAATTAAACGAGTCCATATCAAAATTAGACTATCACCAAACAAGACAACATACGTTCATCACCAACAAGTATCAAACAATACACGAACATCCAAATCGAAATACGCAACATCCCAAACAATAAAATAAATAATAGAAAGTGTAGAGTTGGACCTTGATTGAAGCTTTTATTGTGTCAAAATATGTGATCAAAAGACAAAGTCGGATCCGAAACTCTCGATTTGAACCTTGATAACCAAAAACTCCAAACTCGATATTAAATTCAACCGGACAGATTGGAAAAACCACGACAAAGCCTCATGATGAATGACCCACAAACTCGAATAAAACTCAAAAAACAACCCGAGATCTCAAATTCGAAAACCCAAACCATCGATTTCCAACTAACCTTGCACGAACTAAACCAACTCGGATGGATTTAAAACCCTAAGAAATAAGAAATATCAAAAGAACCGAGACTGAAATTATAAAGAATTGAGAAGACCCATACGCGAAATTTTGTCGGAATCGATGGAAACGAACTGGGTGTCGTTGATCGGTCACCGGCTTCATTGTTTCCAGTGCCTGCTGTCGTCGCCGGAGAGAGGTCGGGTCGTGTCGGCGGCTGAAGGAACAGCTCGTGTTGCTGGTCGTTATTGTTTTGGCCGGTGATAGAGCTTCTTCGGTGGTTGAGGCGGCGACGCTAGAGAGGGGCGGCGCAGGTTGTTGTTGTTGATGACTATTGTCACCGAAGGGACGGAAGGACGGCGGTGACGACATCGTTGGTCATGGTTGGTGTTGGTCAGAGCGGGGCTGGGAGAGGAAGCTCGACAGCGAAAGCTGGGTCAGTGGAAAGTGGAAGCTCGACAGCGGCGGCGATGAGTTGCTGCTTTGTCGATGATTTCAAGAGGAGAAAGATGGTGGTGACGGCGTCGTTGCCGCCGTAGTTGGTCGGATGGAGAGGCGACTTAAAGTCGGTGATGATGATGGAAATGGAAGAAGAAAATTTTATTGAGATCTGCTCTCTTTCCCATTTTGGGTTGCTGGTCCTTTTTTTTTTACTTTTTTGGTTACTCCCCTTTTTGTGTGTGTATCTGTGTATATATATTGTATTTTTCTTTTTGGGTCCTTTCTTTTTGGATAAGAAAAAAAGAGGGGGGTGACGTGGGGTAGGGTTAGGCAGGGGTAGGGAGGTAGAGTATGGGGTGGTGAGGTGGTGATTTGTCATTTTCTTATTGGAGAGGGTTGTTAGGCTGTTAAAAGAATAAAAGTTTGTTAGGGATTTTGTTGAGAGTTATTTTTTGTATTTTTGTGGGATGTAATCACGTGGGTGAGGTACATGATATGATAAGGTAGAAATGAATAAAATTAAACTTTTGAGGGGTCAAAATTACGTGTCTACAATAATTGTTAATAAAGTAATTTTCTTCCTACTAATTTATATATTATAAATTATGCCATAATAAATATATTAAATTATTAAATTCATGTAAATTTTAACAAAGTCTATAAAAGAGTAGATTAAAATAAATATAACCGGATTCATTTTTTACAGTAACAAATTTTATTTTATTTTTGGTGTTTCGAGACATGACAGCAACGACAAGTACAAAATTTGAATATATCTTTTGTGTATGTTATGTGTGTTCGGTATGAAATAAAAAAAAATACTTTTTAGAAAAATAAATTATTTCTTACTTATTTTTGTGTTCGTTATGCTATTAGAAAAATATTTTCTAAAAATATTTGTGTATATTTAACACAAAATAATGAAAATGAATATAATAAAAGGTGCGGGCGGGGTAAGTAAAAAATGAAATTTTTTTATAAAAAAAATATTTGGGGGTGGGGGTAGTGGAGTAGAGGGTCAGATTAAGGAAAAAGAATTAAAGACATAAATTTAACACAACTTTCCATTTTTACCCCCCAAAAAAAGAAAAAACTGACCTTGTACTCCCTCCGTTTCGTTTTAGTTGACCCTCTTTCTAAAAATATTTGTTTCAATTTAGTTGTCCCTTTTAATAAAATTAAGAGTATTTTATTATATTTTTTCAATACTACTCTCAACATTAAATGAGTAAACAAAGTATATTTACTCAAATGTATATTTTCAAAGCAGAATTAATAAGGCTAATTTGGTAAAAAATAAACCCCTAATAAATATTTTCTTAAGGAGAGTGTCAAGTCAAAAAAGGCAACTATTTTAAAACGGAGGGAGTAATATCTTTTTAAAAGTTAATTGGTTGTCAAATCATAAAGGTAAATTTGAAAAAAAGTTCAATGATTCACTTATTTTGAAACATCAATAAATACTCCAACAATTCACTTATTCCGAAACGGAGGAAATATTTTTAAAAAAAAATTATATAAAAAATAAAAATTTATTACATAGAGCAAAATTAATTTATTTAGATTAGGTGTAAATATAAATAAATTTAACTATATAAAATCAAAAAATTTATAATTATCAAATATGAAAAATGAGGGGTGGGGACCGAGACATTAGCAGAAAGAGGAATTGTGGGGACCACCTTAATTTTTATAAGAAAGTGAACAACATAATTATTTATTGTGTGGAAGGATAAGTTTTCTGAAAAGTAATTTTTAATTGATTTGACAACTAATTTCATTATTTTTTCTCAATTTTCGCATAACATGTAAGAAATTCTTACATTTTATGTGTTTTACTGACACATGTAAAACTTTCTTACATTTTACATAAAAATGTGTAAAATGTAAGAAATTTTTACGTTTTTATAAAAGTTAACTTTATTAGTTGATCGTTAACAAAAAAAAAGTGAAAAACATAATAGTTATTATGTTTAACCTATTTTAGTAACTTTTTAAATGGGTAGCCTATTTTGATCATTTTTTAAATTTCGTGATTTATTTTGATTCCGAATTCGATGGTAGGCTAGTAGGTGGCGGGGGAGGGCTGGGGTGGATGTGGGATAAGAAAAAAAAAATATTTTTAAAAAAATGGGATTGAGTTTAACAGGTTGGGATAAGCAAAAAGTTATGAAATTTTCTAGAAAAAAGAAAATTTTTAAAAAATTGGAGGGAGGGGACAAGGGACGGTGGGGAGGGGGCGAGGTAGGTGGGTGGAGGTTAAGGTAGGAGGTAGAGTTAAATAATATAAGGTGAAAAATAAAATAAAATTATATAGTAATATTAATTAAGGACATAATTGAAAAAAAAAAAAAAACAATCCATGAATATCACCAAATCGATAGTTACATAAAGTAACTATTTTCAATGTTGTCAAATCATGAAATTAAATCATATCATATTATATATTTTAAAAAACAAACGTGGTTCTCTTAATAAGTATGCCATATCATACCTAGAAACCACCGTACAAACAAAGTGTTCAAAGCATCCAACTATTATTCAACACATTTTTTTATTTTATTTTTTTGTATAATCTTAGCCTATTAAACAACACATCGGAATTTGGACAACATGTCTTTGACAAGAATGTCGGTAATACGACGATGAGCTTCGTCTGTCAAATGAATTCCATCCCAGTGGACATATTTTGCTGGATTCGAACAAGGATTGATTCCAGCTGCTCCACATACAGTCCCAAAGTTAAAATTGTATCGCCCTCCAGTTCCACAACATGCAGTAAGCAAAGTGTTCTGGTTAAATCCATAGGAAGAAGGGTTACGGATAAGAGTCAAAATGGCACCGTAGAAATCCCCGTACACAATGCTAACATTTGGGAACTGGTTTTGCAGATTCGCCAGAGCCCTGTTCAAGTACCTATTGTGATAGGCAGCAAAGTCGTTGAAGTTTCTCAAGCAGCCCAAATTGTCGTAAGCACTTGTATTATTATCAGGGAATGATGTCAGGTAGAGTGGGAGGCATCCTAAAGGGTAAATACTTGGAACCAACACGCGCGTGGCTCCCTGCTGAATCACATCTTTGATGCCTCTCATAATCCCAGCGACAACAAAAGGAACATAGGTCCTTACTTCTGGGATCTGCTTTCTCTGGAAGAAACAATTGTAGTAATCGTTTCCTCCCCATTCTCCCATTATAACAAGAGAGTTTCTGAGGGTCTCTGCACATCTAGACCCACAGGTGGACTGGAGATGGGTTTTGAACCAACCAAGTTGGTTCGACAACGGTGTGTTCCATGTGGGCAACCGAATATTTCGAGCGGCCCAGAAGGAAGTATCGAGGGCCGTTGCACCAGCAACGGCGAAATTAACTCCTTGGGTGAAAGAAGCGCCTCTGTCTAAGTAAGCATTGAGGAAGGAGAGTTTGAAAGATTGAGAAATAAAGTCGGTAATGACGCGGCCGTTGGAGAAGCGGCCAGTGGGTCTTCTGAAGAAAGTCTCGCCATAAGGAGAACGGTCGGCGCGGAAGATGATGGAAGCACCCGGGGTACGGATGACATTACCGGCGTCAGCGAGGGAGTCACCCAGTTGGTAAACAGATCTAATGTTGCATTTCGTTTGAGCAGATGAAGGAGAAAAGAAGGAAGCTGATAAAGTGATGAGTAAAAGGAACAAAGAACATTGGGTCAGAGAAAGAGAGGCCATTGAAGAATGTTTTGCTCCGAAGTGCCAAGTCCTCATGTGTTATTTATAATGCTACTTTTCAACCCAATTTACGTGGAGTTTCATTTTACGTGGCAGAATTATAATTTAATTTCAATCTTTAAATTTTTTTAATATAAAATTTATATTTTTGAAAATAACGTAAAAATATTATATGATAAATAATTGAGAAATTAAAAAATATATTTTCTCTGTTTTAAGAAAAATAATCTAACTTGATTTGATAAAGTAAAGAAATTTTTTATTCTTGTAATCTTATCTATATTAAAATTATGTCAAATATATTAAAATATTTTTTAATTTTATAATTTTAAATATATCATATTTAAAATTTAAATCAAAATATTATAAAAAAAATAAATAAATCATTCTCTCTAAAATATGGAGAGAGCAAAAACAATTGTGATGGAGTAGAAGGGTAGGAAAGCTATTAGCATGTACGAGCCACAAAAAGCGATGGCGTTAGCTGTTCCCCCAGCTGGACTTGTCACTTTGTTTCTGTTCCCCATTTGTGCTTTTAGTTTTGTTTAATGCCAAAAATGTTAGTCCCCTTTTTGGCTTTTGACTCGTTCAATTGAACATCCAGTGGCTGGGAGTCAATAATGTGGAACTATGATCTCCACGGTCAAAAAATATTCTGTCCATTTTATGCATCACTCATTTTTATTAATTAATTTTCAATAATGTGGAACTATGATCTCCACGGTCAAAAAATATTCTGTCCATTTTATGCATCACTCATTTTTATTAATTAATTTTAAAAAGAATGTTACTTTTTCTATTTTATTTTATATGTTGCCTTTTGATCGAGCATAAAATTTAAGAAATAAATGATAACTTTATAAATTTTACAATATTATCTCTCTTAAAGTTTACTTTTTAGTGATATTTTCTTATCAAGTGGGACCCAATTAGGATAAAATGGATATGTTGTCATTAAATAGTTACCAAATAAGTAAAAATGATATTTTTTTTTAATAGACTAAAAAAAACTGACAACACATAAAATGAGATGGAAGGAGTATTTTTTTTTTATTTGGCAACTTAATGACATTATTTTCATTTTATTTTTATTGAATCTCACTTAATAAGAAAGCTAACTAAAAAGTAAATATTAAAATGATTTTAAGAGAGCAATTTTGTAAAGTTTACAAAGTTATTATTAATTTCTTAAACTCCATATTGATCAAATGACGACACATAAAATGAGACGGAAGGTGTAGAATCTGGTACTCCTCTATCCATTGTTATGTAAAGGTGATCTCACACTTCGTTTTGTGTTTGAATTACGATATATATAATTTTTAATTTTATAAAATAGATTTATGCTTATGTTTAAGAAATAATATGAAAAATATAACTCCTCGTTTAAAAAAGAATGACATGCATTGACTTTTCATATAATTTAAAAAATAAAGAAAACTTTTGAATTGTTAGTCTTAAATTAAAGTTATGTCAAATGTATTAAAATGTTTGTTAACCTTGGGTCTTAAAATGTTATGTGAAAAGTTAAAATTAAAGTGTTACCAAAAAAGAAAAAAAATCATTCCTATTAAAATTGATTAAAAAGGAAATGTAGGTCATTCATTCTAGTACCTGCCAGCTAAGGGTCACTCACAGTTGTCCTTATCAGTGGGGCGGTATTGACACCCTTCCTGTCGGGGCAGAGATTGGACCCCAACCTAGCTATATGTGTTATTGGGGTATGTCGGTTAAGCGACTACCTCCCACAGTTTCAGTCTCAGTCTCAGTAAAAGAACTACATAGTTCTTCAGATTTCAGTATACCCGGACTGTCAGCTACAGTCAATTCAGTTACAGTACGGAACTCAGGTAGTTCCATCAGATTCAGGACTGTCAGACACAGTCATCCATGTTATCCAAATTTCAGTATCAGTCATGTTAGATAACAGTAAACCATATATTAGCATATAGATCCAGATATTATGTATTCACGATTTTAGTTATTATGTATGCATGTTTGTACTCTTGCGTTCATATCAGTCGGTCAGTTAGCATTGTTCATGCATGTAAACCCTTTTCCATTTAGCCTACCTCACTCGTATACTCAATACTCCCAGTCGTACTAATGCATTTGCGCTATGGTGCTTTCTTTCATATTACACCATAGGTTCAGAGACACGAGTTCCAGATCAGCAGTAGCATTCCAGTCGTAGAGTTGCAGTGAGTCCTCATCCATTCGAGGACGATTTTATTTTATTTCATTCATTATTTCAGTTCAGTTTTGCTAGACGGAGTTAGTTGGAGACATGTTTCTTCAACTACTTATTTTAGACAATATTTAGAGGCTTTCAGATTTAGTTTAGATTTTAGATTCATCTTTCAGTTGTTTTGGGTATTTGTTACCCTATATGGATGTTACTTTTATCAGATATTCTATTCAATTGAACCTTATGGCATATTGTTCATGTTTTCCGCATTCTATAAGTATATTATGCAGTGTATAGGTACAGATATCAGTCATGGGTTAGTTTGTGGTTCCTCGGGGTTATAAGCACCGTGTAGCATTTCGGTTCAGCAAATCAGGGTGTTACAAACTTAGTATCAGAGCCTAAGATTCAATAGAGTCCTAGGAAGTCTGAAAGCCGTATCTAGTAGAGTCTTGTGCATGGATGTGTTGCGCGCCACATTTAGGTGCAAAAGGCTATGAGATATTTTAGGAATAGTTTCCCTTCTTTCAGTATTCATGTCGTGCTAGTGAGCATAATCTCAAGTTAAACTCTTAGTCTAATTCGTTATTCTCTTATTTCAGAATATGTCTCCAATGAGAAAAAACCAACCTGCTCCTCAGCCCGAAGATCCTTTGGGCGAACATGTTTCTCATGCAGAGTTTTGAAAGAATATGGCCAAAATATTAACATAGAAAAGAGTTTTTATTATATGCACCAGAATTCTTTGACAGGTGTGGAGATGCACGTTGAGTAGTCCACCATCCTATTCTAAGAGAAAAAAGGATCAATATTTTGAACAGATTGATAAAGTTCAAAATAAGCTACAAAAAATGAAAGGGTAGACTACTATCATTGGATGGAATTTTTTTTATAAAAAGTGTGTTACAAAGTATTCCTTTTTTTATTCTATCATCATTAATCCCACCTAAAAGTGTTCTTAAAGAGTTGCAAAGAATATTTGTAAATTTCTTCTAGCGGACTAAAGAGACAGAAAGGAACAAGCATTGGGCTACTTGAAAAAGGTTATACCCAAAAAAGAAAAAGGGTTGGGATTTAGATCCATATCTGAGGTTACTAAGGCAATGCATGCTAAATTATGATGAAGATTTAGAACTCGAAATAACTTATGGATAAATTATATGTGGAACAAGTATTGTAAGAAATAATTACCTACAATGGTGCAATAGAAGGAGGGGTTCCAAGTGTGAAAGGCAAAGCTAAAAATTAGAAATAACATTGAGGAATTCATATAGTGAGAGCCTAGAGGTGGAACATCTACAGTAGGATTTGATAATTGGACTATTATTGGTCCTTTATTCAAACAAAAGTCTAAGGTTCAAACTTGTCATCCATTATCTGATATTGTAAACTTTCTAAATTAAGAGGGGTGAAATTATCATGCTATGAAGGATAAAGTACCAGATCATGTGAGATATTATATGGATAGTGTATGCTATGAAGATTAGATGGATAAACCATGGTGGACATTGATTCCAATGGTAGGTTTTCTACAAAGAGTGTCTAGGAAACATTAAGAAATAAAGAAGTAGAGGATAAGGATCTTGAAGCAATATGGAGTATAGGGTTACCATTCAAATTTAATTTCTTAACATGGAGAATTTGGAATGGTATGATTCCAACTGTTGTTTTATTGCATAACTAGAATACTGAAATTTCTGAAGACTGTGTTTGTTATGACAACCCTAGAAGAGAAACAACCTCACATATGTTTCTTAGAGGTGAAACTGCTGATAAAGTATGAGAGTATTACTGTGCAGGTGCAAGAATAAGTGAGCAAAGGCTAAACTTGAAGCGAAGTATCAGAATATAGAGAAAGCAAAGGGGGAATTATAGAGTAAGTTGTGTACAAGTTGTACCAACTGTTATTCTAAGGTTTTGTGGAAATGAAGAAATACTATTAGGATGGAGGATCCTGTTCTATTAGGAAGGTATTTTGGGAGATTAATGATACTCTTGTGAAATATATAAAAGTCAGATTTCATGTTGATATTTAAAGGAAGAGAGTGGGTCAGAATAATGAATGAATTACAATCAGTCAGATTTGCTACTTCTTTTAAGATGATCTATTAGAAACCTCTTGAATCTAGGTGGCTAAAAGGAAATATAGATGGTGCATCAAAAGGAAATTCAGGTCGTAGTTCTATTGTATTTTGTATAAGGGATCAACATGGTAATTTATTGGCGGCACAAAGTGATAGAATTAGAGATACTACTAGCTTGGAGGCAGAAACAATTGATATTAGGAATGTCTATAATATTTTAAAAGAAATGCTATTAATCAACTTATATTGAAAAGTCATTCCTGGACTACGGTTCAGATTCTGGATACACATTGGGAGATACCTTGGAGTTTGACTATGCTGGTTAAATCTATCAAGGAATTGATGAAAAGTATGTCAGTTTGAGTGATACATTCCCTCAGGTGATTGTGCAGGTGATTTTCAATATAACATAATGGAGCATTAACCAGGAAAAGAAAGAGCTATATGTGAATTAGATAAAGCTGGAATCCCAAATATAAGAAAGATTCTGCAAGAAATTAAAGTCAATAATAGTAACAAGTAGTAGACAATCAATGCGAGAAGAGAAATTGATCTAATCGTATTGAAGGAGAACTGTTACAGACATATTAAAAAGGAAAGGGAAAAAGAAGAACTTGATAACATCAAGTTGCATCCTACTGTTGGGAAGGGGTCAAAGATATAAATCCAGGTGAAACCTAGAAATATAACATTTTCCAGAGATGTAATTAGATTATGAAGTATATATCAGGAATTTACTATAGAAATGACAAATCAACTGTTAGAAATGAATTCTCTTGAATACATAACCTACATCCATTGAGATTCAGGAATGTCAAAGGTTATAGTGTTCAAAAAGTTGAAAAATTAAATCCAAACAGGTAATCCTTACATATATCTAGTAATAATCAATAATGCAGAGCAATAAATCTTAATTCTCTTTACACTAATAGATATTAATATGGTGGTATTAGTTTCTATGGAACTTAATCCATTAACTAAAGATTAATAAAAAGGGAGTCTAGGAACTTAGCTTTAATAAAACATGAAGATGAAGGTGGCAATGAGACGGACAATGACAACTATGAATGGAGGTCTGATGATGACCTAATGAAGTCAGAGGAAGAGAAAGAGGTGGAGCTGAAGTTTAGTTTCCTAATTTGACCTAATGCTTACTCTTTTGTCTGATATTTTTTGAATTTGGACTCGGGTCAATTCAATTTTGTGCCTGACCTGGGTTTTGTAATAGGTTTGAAGTTTTTTTGGTTAATAAAATAGGCTTCAGCCCGATTTAGTTAAAAAGGGTAACTCACATAAATCCCTGAATGTGTTATTACATTTTATCCAACTATTTGATTAATTACATCATATCCCAGTTTTTAAAAATTGTGATACATCTATTTTAACATGATACGTATAAAAGAATGATACATTTAAAATTGACTAGATATTTATTTAAGGAAGTAATAGATTCTCTTTTATTCTGTGAAGCATATCACGCACAATCAGTTACACAGTGAATTAATGATATTCACAAAATCAACAATACTAACTTTCAAATTTCAACCCAACCTTGTCCATGTCCATTCCATTTATGAATCCTTCCATCAACAACACCAGTATATGGTCCATCTCCATTACTGTCAAAAGCAATACTTTCTGGCTCAATTGCTCCTTCCAATATATTAATTCGCATTTAGATATAAGATTTTTGGATCCTATTATTATAGGTGGACTATAAACATTCTTGGATGTTAATGTTAGAAATACAATGATTGCACTAAAAAATAGTTGTGTTGCATTCATGGAGGAATTTTGACGGTTGCAACTACCGTATGCGGCTTGTAAACATCACGTTTGTCTGTAGGTATTGCGAGGTAAGAGATCCAATTCTGTACACGATCACCCCAAGTCCAGCGCCGTAACACAACATTTCAATTTCGACTTTGAATTTAGAGAATAATTTAGGGGTTTATGCACAGTTCTCTGCTCATGTCCAAACTAGTACGATTTCGTCGATGGAAGTGAATGAAGAAGAGAAGGAGGAGAAGAGGAATTATTATTTGAATACGTGATACATCTTAAATCTAAATATTATTTGAATTATTATTTGGCGGCAGAGGATTACTATGTGATTCATCTGAAAAATATGTGATACATTTGGTTGTATTTCTATGATTCTTTTTTTTTCAAAATTAGATATTCAATATATATGATACATTCAGCATACTTGACATATAAGTTGAAGTTTGAAATTTTAGATTAATATTTAAAGAGTATGAGTTTGAAATTTATATGATTCATATTAAAATTTTCATATTACTATTTTCTAAATTAGTTTTAAGAGGTTATCTGTTATATTAGTGATACATTTTTTTAGTTAAAATAAATGTGCTGAGAAAAAACACAATTTAAAAGATGATTCATTTATTCATTTGTTAAATGTATCACCCATTTATAAATGAATCAAAAAATATAATAGATATAGAAACATTTAGGACATATGTATCACCAATAATCTGACCGCAAATATATCACTCATACATTGTCAATAAAATGTATCAACAAAATGTATCACTCATGCGCTGTCAACAAATGTACCACACATATACTGATAACACAAATATCATTCATATTAATCACCGTTACACTATGAAAAATGTATCCAGAAAATTAATATTTTTATATATGTATCAAACAGATTAACAAAATTCATGCACAACTTGTATCTTCGTTGGATTAACAAAAATTAATATGTTTATATTGAATACTAATATTGATAGATATTAATTGTTGTACGTAATAACTTTACTATAGAAAGGTACATAATTGAACTACATAGCTATTCTAGTGCAAGTTGAATTGAAGTGGGAAGCATTAATATTATAATTTGGGAGAGATTTTAGGGAATTAAATCTTTGAAAAAAACGACTTAGAGATGGAAGATGTTTTAATTGATTATAATTTGAGAGAGATTTTAGGGAAGTAAATTTTTGAAAAAAAATGAATAGCTTGCATAAGTTAATAGTGGAGTAAAAATAGGATGTGGGGTTTTGTTGATATGTATCAAGAGTAAAGTTAAAAATCAAAATTTTATGTAAATTTTTAAAAGATAAGGACTATTGGCTAATATAATCTCTTAAGTTTGAATTTTGTGTAATTGTCAGATTATCTTATTTTATTACATAAATTCAAAGATAAATTTTTAAATAAAATTTATATATTTAAAATTTATGAAAATTAATATAGTTTATAATAATTAACGATTTACAGTATTTAAAGACATATGAAAAGATCATAATAAAAAAATCTTTCCAACTTGTCAAAACTATTTACGAAAGAGGGATAAATATATCCCCCAATTATGATAAATGGTATGTATATACCCTCCGTCATATGTTGGTTACAGATATGTCCTACCATTAATGAAATGGTATGTATATACGCATTATTTATCATAGTTTGGAAATGTATTTTTTTCATTTTAATTTTTCTATCCCAAATAATTAACCCAAACTCACTATCCGACTCAATAAACCCATTACATGACCCATCTCAATTAAAAGCCAAGAGACACCTATCTAACAAACGCTTTTTTTTTTAGCCTTATAATGATATTATACAGACACTACTACTAATTTAAAAAGAAAAAAAATCATTAATCCATAACACCCAAAAACAACACTAAATTAATTGAATCCCTCATGTTTCAGTTTTCAGCAGAATTTCGTCGGAAAAATACTATCCACCACTAGTCAACACCACATAACCATTATCTTCGTCGAACCGAAAACACCCACCGGCGAACGATTGTCGCACCCCTAGCTTCTGCCACCTCTGGCCTAATCTCTGCTCCCTTCAAGCAGTAAACACCAACTAGCAGCAATGACCAATCACAACAATTTAATTGGAGTTTACGTTTAAGAGAAAAATAGAGGGAGTATCGCGTTTGAAACAAAAAATAAAGGTCGGATCGAGTTGGTTTGAAATCGAGTTCGCTGGATTTATTGGATCAAGTAGTGAATTTAGATTAATAATTTGAGATAAAAAATTAAAACAAAAAGTGACAAAAATATTTCCGAACTTTGATAAATGATATGTATATATGTCCGTCATATTTTGAGTATACATATGTCTCTACTGTTAGTGTGAGAGGCATATACGTATCATTCATTAACAGTAGAACATATGTGTACAAAAAATATAACTGAAAATATATACGTATTATTTATCATAGTTTAAAGATATATTTATCTCTTTTTGATATATTAAAGACAGATTTCTTATCTTCTAACTTTACCCATAGCATTAAGTAACCCCTTTGCATATTAATTTAATTAGTAGTATCCAATTTTAGATTTCCATTAACAAAAATAATTTAGTAATGCATAAACAACATGCTTTAATAATGCATTATGATAGACGCACGTGCCAGTGAACACATTTCAGCATAAACACGTTCGTTGAGAAAGAGAATCTTTCTTACCTACCAAGTTTTGGTTCTAGTAACTAGTAAGTTAGGTGGGAAATTTGAATTTCAGTACTATATTTGCAAAAATAATCGGTAGTCTATTTTACAATTAGATGTCGAGGGTCCTTGCTATCCTATTTTTCAATCTCAATTTATGTGATATAAATAGATTTTAGAACATATTAACTGTTGTCGGTTATAATACTTACTCTCTCCGTTTAAAAAAAAAATGACTTACTTTGATTTAGCACAAAGTTTAAGAAAATAAAGAAAACTTTTGAATCTTGTGGATTATTAATTTTACTTCAATACTAGATATTAATATAATTAAATAGGCTAATCTTTGTGGATTTTCTTTTGTTTTATTTAGATTTATATATTCTGAATAATTACTAACTAACGATTAAAGTTGTGTCAAATGTACCAAAATGTCCTTTAATCTTGTGGTCCTAAACATGTGTGGAAAGTTCAAAAATTAAAGTATTGTAAAAAAAGAAAAGGGTCATTATTTTATGAAACGGACTAAAAAGAAAATTAGGTCATTCTTTTTTAAGAGGATGGAGTATTATGTAATTTTCAAATAATACATATTACTTTCCTTGTTCAAACTTTTACGGCATTGATACTCAATTATATATTTAAAATAATTTAAGTTATCTTTTTTTTTCTTTCAATTTAAGCGGCACTGATATGATTTCGATAATCAACCAAATTAAATATTTTATATATTTACAAATTTTTAGATTGTTACTTAATATGATTTACAGTATTTTTCTACATATTTTTTTTAAATATATAATAGATTATTTTTTTTTGGTTGATATTTTAAGTTGTTAACTATTGTAATTTATATTATATTTTATGTAATTTTTAAATAATACATATTACTCTTCTTGTCCAAACTTCTGTGTCATTGATAATCAATTATATTTTTAACTATTTCAATTTTAGCGACACTGATAATTTCGAGAGTCAACCAAATATTTTGTAAAAGGGATAGTTTCAAGTATCTTGGGTCCGTGATCCAGGGTAACGGTGACATTGACGAGGATGTCTCGCACCGTATCGGGGTGGGATGGATGAAGTGGAAGCTTGCGTCGGGGGTGCTGTGTTATAAGAAGGTGCCGCCCAAGCTTAAAGGCAAATTTTACAGGCTGGTAATCCGTCCGGCCATGTTGTATGGAGCAGAGTGTTCGCCAGTTAAGAATTCCCACATCCAAAAAATGAAGGTGGCAGAGATGCGAATGATGCGCTGGATGTGTGGGCTGAATCGAGGGGATAGAGTTCGGAATGAGACTATCAGGGAGAAGGTTGGTGTGACTCCAGTGGAGTGCAAGATGCGGGAAGTCCGATTGAGCTGGTTCGGACACGTGAAGAGGAGGGACATGGATGCCCCGGTTCGTAGGTGTGAGAGGCTAGCGTTGGATGGTTTTAGGCGGGGTAGGGGTAGGCCGAAGAAGTACTGGGCAGAGGTGATTAGGCGGGACATGGAACAGTTACAGATCACCGAGGACATGACCCTAGATAGGAAGGTCTGGAGGACGCGAATTAGGGCAGAAGATTAGGGCAAGTTTGGGTTGCTAGTGTAGGGAATTATTTGCTAGGGGTAGTATACCTATTTTGATTTCGTGTTCCTTGTTTAGTACGAAGCGGGGCGCTTTACTCTATTTTCTTTTACTTATGGCTGCAGTATTTATGTTATGTAATCTTGTAATCTTGTTCGATGCTTCACTCTGTATTTATGTACTATGTATTTGCGTGGTGTCTCTTGTTTTGAGCCGAGGGTCTATCGGAAACAACCTTTCTACTTCTTTAGAGGTAGAGGTATGGACTGCGTACATCTTACCTCCCCCAGACCCCTCCAGGTGGGAATACACTGGGTTTGTTGTTGTTGTTGTTGTTGTTACTTATTGTGATATATAATATTATTTACGTATTTTTCTGAAATATATAACAGATTACTTTTTTAGATATTTTAAGTTGTTAAATATTGTAATTCAATTTAAGTGCATTGATATAATTTCGACATTCAGACAAATACTTGATATATTTTAAATTTTTTATGTTATTAATTATTATGATTTACAAGTTTTTTTTTTTGAAATTATAACAAATTAAAAAAATAAGACAAACAAATTAAAATATATGAAAAAATGAAGGCAAGGGAAAAGACTAATGAAGTTGTGCCAAAGCAGACAGATTGACCTTTAAATTTATACAGTTTTTAAAAAATATATAAAAAACAAATTATTTTTTAAATATTTTAAGCTGTTAACTATTGTAATTTATAATACTTTTTATGTAATTTTTAAATAATAATATATGTTACTCTGCTTATTAAAAATTTTATGACATTGATAGACAATTATATTTTTTAAAATAATTTAATTTTGTAATTATTGTGATTTATAATACTTTTTCTTCTACTCCAATTTAAGTAGTACAATTGTTAGATGACATAATAATTATTTAGGGGTGATATAATAAAATAATGATTGAACCAACAAAATGATTCATAGTAACTAAATAGAAGTAATCTATCAAAGTTATTATAAAAAAATATTTGTGGAAAAAAATTAAGTAGACCTCATATAAGACGTCAAGTTAATTTTTTAAGAATAAATATTATTAACTTTTAATTCTTAGATCACTTCATAATAATTTATTTTAAAAAATATTTGTGAAAATAAATTAAGTGGACTCATATAAGACGTCAAGTTAATTTATTAATAAATATTATTAAATTTTTTAATACTTAGATGAATTTATAATAATTTTTTAATATGAATTTTTAATACTTAAATGGTTTATAATAATTGATTAAGGGTGATATAATAAAATTATGATTGAAGTAGCTGAAGCAGACATGTCATAAATGTCTATTTTATTTTTCATTAAATATTATTAATTTTTTAATATTCAAATGATATATAATAATTATTTAGAGATGATATAGTAAAATCACGAAGCAAGCAGCTGAACGGACGACAAGAAGCACGACCCCAAGCTGCTCTACCATTCACTCTTATATTATAAAGTAATATATCTAAATCTATTTATATTCATATTTATATCTATAGTTATATCTATATATTTAATCTCTATCTCTATCTCTAATTTCTGCATCTATCTAATCTAATATATTAAAAGTGTGAAGGGTTTTAAAAATATTATTTAATCTTTTTGTTCTTTATTAAAAATTTCACAAATAGATAAAATTATTTTTTCATTTTTTTCCTTAATTATTATTTACTATTTTTAAAACTGTTATTATTTGATTAGTTTTTTTTTTTTTGGTGAAAATTTGATTAGTTTTTGTTAAAATAGAATTTAGTTTGACAAAAAAAGAAAAAAAGGAAACACATTTATTTATTTTAGTTGAAGTTAATAGCTAGTACAATTCGGAGACAAAAAAAAGGTTTGGAGGGGGGGGGGGGACATGTTGAAGTTAATAGTTAGTACAATTGAAAAATGTGATAAGATAAAAATAGGGGAAAAAAGGAACACTTTTCTTTTTAGGTTGAAGATTAAGAATTAATAAATACAATTAAGGTATAAGGTTAAGTGAGAACTTATTTTGACATTTAGATGAAAGTGTTGAAAATTTGAGAAAATAAACACCCTAATGGGTCCACAAAAAAAATGCTAACCCTAGCATTCAAGTTTAAAAATATGCACTTTAGTCTCACTCCCATTTCGGTCCCTATTTTTTAGAAATTACATTTTAGTCCATGCCTAAAAATATAAATATTAGATCTTTAATTTTTTTAAAAGAAAAAAATCTCAAGACTTCTCAACCAAGCTCCACTACCAACCACTATTTTGTCAATTTTCTCGCGATTTTTCGTCTATTTTTTGTTCATTTTTCATCAATTTTTTTAGCATCTATAGAAAGTGACATTACCTCCGTTGTTTTAAGCCATTTTCTCATATTTTTAGCCTCACATTTTCATACAAAAAGCTTAAAAATAATCTCACATTTTGAAATCAGTTCTAGGCTCAATAGCAACATTCCAACACTCCTTAAGTTGTTTCTAAGTTGTAATCCGTTGAATTATTTCGGTGGTCGTCGAAAAAGGCGAGATTAGGTACTGTACGAAAAGCAACTAAGAAGAAGACGACTACATTCTATTAAGTCTATACTTATAAACCACTGTTTAGGTCTATTAAATACTATTATCGAGGTATATCATGTCTATTATAGAATACGTGGTTGTTGGTGGTGTATTTTCTGGTGAATGGGAGGAGACTCCTAAATGTTGGGTTTGGAAAACCACGTCTAAGAAGACAGTGTCCATTGCCCTTCGTCACAATAGTTCATACGCCGATTTAGTTAAAAGCGTAATAGAGAACGGTGAATTAAGTTGTGATCCAAGCGATGTGGTCATTTGTTACTTGGGGGGAATCCATCCAACGTTTATAAGGAATGATAGACACATGAAATTATACATGCTTTCCGTTGATTCTAATAATTTCAGGCCTATATTACGGGTTAAAGTTGTTGGAAGATTTTGGGAAGAAGTTTCCACATCAGCCCCACCCCTGGCAGTGGATGATAGGACAATGGAATACGATTGCATGGGTTGTCATGAGTAGGATAATTCTAAAGATGTTAAAGAAAAGAAGTATGGAGGAGGTGAGGAGGGACAGTTCGGGCCACAAGTAAGCCACTCTTTCTTAGATAACACCAATCTTTGTGTAGGACAAACATTCAAGGATAAGAAAACATTGAAGCTTTTCAGGAAAAAAACATCGGTGAAAATGTCTTTCAATTACATAACGGAGAAAAGTTCTAAGGAATACTTCAAGGTGAGGTGTGCAGATCCTACTTACTGGTAGATGGTATGCTCCATGTGCGAACGGAGCATCGGGTTATTTTCAAATCCACAAGTACGTGGGAGAGCATAATTGTGGCATTGATCATATCACAGGAAAGCACAAGAATGTCACCGCAGATGTCATTGCCTCACTTTGTTTAACTTTTTCGTCGACAACAAAGATCCAAGTTCGAAAGAAATCCAGAGAATCGTATTTAGGGAGCTACATTGCAAGCCAGGTTATTGGAAGTGTTAGATGGTAGGCGTCATTTCAAAGAACATAGTTCGAGAAACACCCGAGCACAGATATGCAGTGATGCCTGGTTTTTCATATGTTTTTAACGACCTCAATCCCGGGTCTATAAATTCCCTCATGGTCGAGGAGGAGTCGGGCAAGTTTATGTACTACTTTATAGCATTTAGGGCTTCCATCCGTGGATATGCACATATGAGAATGGTCGTTGCCAATGATGGCACACATTTATTCGGTAAGTATGAGGGTGTGTTGTTTTTCGCTGTCACACAAGATATGCAGAAGTATATCTATCCCTTAGCATATTGTATGATGGATAAGGAGAATGATGCGTTGTGGAGCTTCTTTTTCAAGAATCTTAAGGCCATTGTCATCGACGAATCATAATTGTGTGCTATCTCCAACAGAAACGTAAGCATAGCCAACGACCTCATAAGGAATTATCCGCTTGCGCATCATGGTGTTTGTATGAGGTATCTCAGTGAAAATATTCGAACGAATATCAATTTGCAGATTATCTCCATTTGTACTACCATGCGGTCAAGGCGTACACATTGGAAGAATTTAATAACTACTTCAACTTCCTTAAAGAAAAATTCTTCAGTGCAACAACTTGCCTCAAGCATGATGTAGGATTTGAAAAGTGGAGTCGGACTCACTTTTCTGGTAATAAATTCAATGTCATGACCACAAATATCGCTGAGTCGCTCAACGCAATGTTGCTCGACAAAAGAGAGTATCCAATGGCGTCCATCTTCAAGTCAATTGAATATAGGTTTGGCGAAATATTTAGGAAGAGGTATGTGGTGATGAACAATTTAAGGATTACATTCATTCCCGAAGTTTAGAAGATCTTGAGGGAAAACATGACCGAGGGCGATAAATTGTATGTGAACAACATAAACGGAAGCACCTACGAATATACCATGCTTGGTTGTGGTCCTTCTGCCAAAGTTAAACTATCGAAAAAATCATGTTATTATAGGAAATTCAACTTAGGGAAATTACCATGCGCTCATGCAATGATAACGTTGCGTTTGAAGTACGGGGATGATAATAGTAGTAGCATTTACAACTACTCTTCGTTCATTTATTCAAAAGAATCATACCTCCTTGCATACTTGGAACCTATTTGTGCAGTACCTCCAAAGTCGAAATGGAGCGATCGTGGGAGTATCTAGAAATGTAAGTTCTTCAACTCAATTTTGATCTCAAACGAGGGAGGAGGAGGGTGAGATGCGTTAAGGTGTGTTGGAGTATTCAAGGCCCAAGAAAAGGAACATGTGATCCAAGTAAAAAGGTCGGAACATAAGAGAACAACATGTAGCCTTAACGTTGGAAAATAGGATTGGCATTGTATTTTTTTGTTTTATCAAATACACTGGACAATTTGTAATGTATTCTGTTTTCAAAGGTAATGAACTGTTGTCAAAATTGACTTTTTTTGTTGTGCACTATTGATCCTAATTCATTTATTATATACTATGTACTAAATAGATTATACACTGCAATAATCGACTAACCTCATAATATATAATAAATCGATGTTTGATATACAGAGTAAATGTTCAATACGGAGTGTATAATAAAACTTTCACGTTGTCTATTTATTAAACTCTTTTCTTCGTATACTGTTGAATTCAAAATAATAATGACGCATTGGAAAAGGTGTCATTTTGAAAAGACTCATCCCAATTTATTTATTAAATATTATGTATGAAATCGACTATATACATTACATATCGACTAGACTCATAATATATAATAGATCTATGTGTGGTCTACAGAGTATAGCTTAAAGTACACCGTAGATAATATACCTTTGCAGTGGTCTATTAAGAAAAACCTTTTCTTCGTACACTGAACATTTCAATGTAATTATGATACTTCAAAAAATGCGCTATTTTGAAATGACTCGACTGTCGCGACTGCCGTGACTTTTTGTTTCCTATTTTCATATGCCTTTTCATCTTCCCTCTACATGATAACTTCTATTGGTCGATTTTGTTTTGCTCTGGTCTATTTAAAGAGTCCATTAGTTAATTGTAACTATTAACTAAAAAGACTAAGCAAGAAGAGAAAAAAATAGCATGGAGAAGGTACCTACTCTGTCCCATGCGCAGGATGACGACAACTTACAACCTCGATTTGCTCAGACTGAGAAGCGACCTGGATTTTCTTTTCTAGGGTTTTGCCTTTGATCAGCAGTATCTGGACATGGAGTTTCGAAAAATGGCCCATTTTCTTCAGACCATTGCCGAAAGGCTCCACTTTGACCCCCATGACCTCATCACTCCTCCTACTTCTCCCTAGTCTAGTGTAGTTTAGAACAATGTAGTTTATTACGGAAGCTTTCATGTTGGCTCTATTTTGTAAATGAAAGCTACCCTTTTTGTCCTTTTTATTGGGATTTTGTCCCAAAATTTGTATATTTACATGCAATGAACTTTTATTTATGTACAAGTTCGTGTTTACGTTATCTTCCATTTATGTATAATGAACTTTATGTCTTTGTTGATGATTCACCAGTACAGCATGTTTAAACATTTCTAAAGATTGTTTCATTAAACATAAGATAGAAAATATTGAGGATATAATAGACTACGCTAAATATGAATTATATAATGATGTATTTGTTGATAATTCATCAGTACAGTATATTTAAACATTTTTAAAGACTGTTTCATTAAACGTAAGAAAGAAAATATTGAGGATATAATTAGCTTTGAAAATCTGAAGAAAATAAGGACATTCTTATAACATTATATAGAGAATCGGAACACAAGATTGATCACTTAAAAAGATTGTTGAAAGACGTCGAAATTGAGAGGAGTCAACTTAAGCATAGGTTGACTATGGCTGAAAAAAACGAGAAAGGCCTAAAAATTATGGTGTATGATTTACTATTAGTTTTGACTTTTTGGAAAGGTGCAATGGAGTGTAGTGGGATTTAATGTATTATATCTCTTTTATTAATCGATTACTTTTCACTTATATTATATATAGTTTTACCTTTTTCATTTATTGACTAGACAACATTGCACTATATATGTTTTACATTTTAGTCAGAGTCTATAATCAACGATAACATTCATGTAAAAGTAACGATACGTTGATTATATAAATTATAAAATATTTATCATTAATTATAAAAACAGTTTCGAAAATAAAATTGTTCAGCTCTACACATGCAGAGTTGAAAAATAAAAAACTTAACATTGTCTTGTCTTCCATAAATAAACATCACCCATAGATAAAAGTTATACATTGTTTGTCATTCCTTAACATTCTTGTCTTCCACGTGCATGTTGTTGATGTCATCAACAACTTCCTTAAGAAAATCATCTTTATTCGCCGATGCATATTCTTTTTCTTCTTCCACAATACCTTCTCCTTCTATTACTATCATGGTTCCTTCTTCTTCCTTTCTCTGTTCTTCCTCTACTACTGCTATCTTCTCTCATTTTTCTTCTTTCTCTACTTCTCTTGCTGCATTCTTCCTATCTCCTTCTTCCTCTCCATCTTCTTCATTATTTTCTTCTTCACAAATAATTTTTTTATTTTTATCTTCTTCCTCTTACCTATCTTGGTCATGATTATCATTCTCTACACCAGTTGATTCATCAGATTTTTTTTCACAAACAGTTTCTTTACTTTTTCTTCTTTTTCTTTATCGCCTTCATCCGAATTTTTCTTCTCTACAACACTGCATCATCAGGGATCATCACCTCATTAGCATTGATTAAGGCCTGTTCCAAAGCTACTACCTCAAGGAGCACTTCTTTAAGAAAAAATTAACTAAATAAACTTATTTGATTGTTTATTACAAGTTATAGCAACTCTTTTTAATTTTCAAATTATAGCAACCTTCATTTAAAAAAAAAAACAAAAAATATATTTTTATATATTTTTTATTTTTTTAAAAAAATCATATCCAAATAATTACAGAAAAGAAAAATATAGATTTAACATAACTAAAATGCAATATTCCATCCTTAAATATAGTTAAACTTAAATAACAATATCCCTTCCTTAAATATAGTTAACAGTTACTAATAGATACCAATCACACCACTATTCTCTCTTTAATCATTTTTTCTCCATTTTTAAACAATCTGATTTCTTTTCCACCTTCATATACATTCACTTTTATTTATCAGAAATTATTATTTCAATAAAAAGATTCCACAAGTTGTTGTTTCATACAACGTTTGAGTATTTTTATTGAAAAAAACGTCCAATAGTTTGATTGTTTTTTATATTTATTTTTGATTATGTGATGTTTACATGTTGATTATTCATAAAAATGTGGTAGAAGTCAAAAAAAAAATTTCACGATCCGAACCAGGGCCCTGGCCGTGACGGACATCCCGAACCATGAAGGTTCGGACGTCCTACTCTATCTGGTAATCATGCACAACATTCATAGAATAAAAGAAAATACAGAAATATAATTTAATACAGAAACATGGTCAAATCTCTTGGTTCAGTTTAACAATAAGGAATGAAATCCAAAATCAACTAAACAACATCTGAAACAGTCTAGAAATGTCTACTACATGAAAATCTGACAACTGTCTGAAAACTGAGACAAGGCCCCCAGTAGACCAAAACTATAATAGATGACATAATCTAAAAGAACAAGCCTTTTGGAATAGAGAAGGCTCACCACTGCACAATCTGATCTGCTGTCTGAATTATCTACTACTTATTTGGGCCCCTAGATTGAGCCTCAGAACCTGAGCGGTAGGGTAGAGGGTCAATACAGATGTACTGGTACGCAGAGCAAATCCAAAATAATCATTTATATTCAACATATATGAGTGCAATTTAAAGTAGTTCATAAATATATCATATAGTAAGAAATCAGATAGGCATTTTAAAAGATTCTGTGAAAACATCTGAAATCTGTGTCACTCTTTGTCTTACTTCTGCGCTAGGTGGTGTACGCTACAATCTGTAATCCCACGGGCTATATGAGATCTGCCATTAACTCGGCAACCAATCCCCCTACCCAAGTGTGCCAAAAGGGTCGGAGTCTCTTAATCTACTACGCCATACGGCCGTCGCCAGCGTACAATAATAATCTACCCATATCGGCAAATACAGTTTCAGGCTAAGAGTTACTTGAACTCATGACTTCTTCGGGTAACCACCTAACCCTCTTTATGCCCATTTTTAGTTCTTTAAACATGTATGCTCTGAAAACATACTCTAAAAACATATTCTGTTATGGCATACATATTTATGGTATCGTCATACCATTGACTTGCAAGGCACATCTCTGAGACATTGTTAGTTTATATAATCTTTGTTTTCAAAACATAAATTTTAGGACCACCATATCGATAAATCAGTTCGAAGAACCCTTTCTTTAAATACTCATGTAAACACATGTATGCAACTCTCTTTGACAATATTTCAATGATACAAGGTGGTCATGTCAAAAATTCTTAATCTTATGCAAATCTTTATCTCTTTAACAAAACACATTTATGTCAAGAAACTCGCTCTCAAAATCTCTAAATCATGCTCAAAATACTATGGTATTTGAGTAAACTATTTTCAAGACATAAATCATGCATTTTAAATCCTTCACATTAATATCATAAATTTTAGTTATCACAAGAGAGGGATTTCATAAGTTGTGCTCTCAAACAATATTCAATCTAAATCTTCATACATATACATATACATGTAAATCAATTTAAAGGGAGGAAAAGGTCTAAAGACCAAATCAACAGTACGATTAAACATTCATAATGCATAATAAAATCATGTATTTCAAAACCCCTTTTCTAAATTCATGCTTGATAATTTTTAAATTATGTTCTAGTGTTTACAAGCCCATGTAGTTTTTAGGATAAACCCCACGTACCTTAGATTATGAACTTTGGATGACCACTTGCTTTTGGGACTTTATTTGTGCTTTTGATGGATGATTCTTGAAGATCTTAGTTTGGGGATTCTAATTCTTGAATCAATTTTGGAATTTAATAGTGAGATTTTGAGGGATCTTAAATCTTAGGTTGAGGCCCTAGGGTTTGGTTCTTGAGAGGATTTGAGAGAAAGGAGTGTGTTTTGGTGAAATAGAGATTGAATTTAGTGTTTATGGAGTTATGGGGTGAAGGGAAAATACCAAAATACGCTTCCAGAACCATTTAGGAAATGCTGAATTTTAAAGGTGACGACCTTGGCTGATAGGTCGTCACATATATGATAACTTATCACACCAGGTCGTCATTCAGAGGCTGATTTTTGTGAGTTACTGCCTTGGGCTGACGACATGGCTGATAGGTCATCACATATGTGATAACTTGTCAGCTCAGGTCGTCACTTGTCGACAGACAGACATGTTGAAGTAAAATGGGTATAACTTTTTACCCCGATCTCGAATTTAGGCGAAAATTGGTATTGTTCGAAAGATAATTCGAAGAGATTTCATTTGATATATAGTAAGTGACCCATTTAGACATATACAAGGAGTTATTGTTGATTAAAGTTGATCCAAGTTTTGACGCTCACTAAAACTTGAACGATAGGAAAGCTTTCAACTAGTCCTTGAGTTAAGGGACTTCTATGATCTCGACTCATGCCCAACTAGATTCACACACTACATAGATGATTAACATGCTATATTTACATTGGAGTTATAGCTTTTGGAACATCTACGCGTAGGAAAGATGGTTTACGTTCTAGCCCAAATTGTGGGTCGTTACATTATCCCCCCTTGGGATCATTTATCCCCGAATGAAGACTCGAGACATATCAAGCACGATTTCAAGGGCTAAAAGAAAAAAAAAGGAGTAGTATAGGATTTGTACCTTCTAAATCATCTTTCATGTCCTCGAAAAGAGTCAGCTACCTCACACGTGTATCATCTTCTAATTCCCAAGTAGCCTCCTCTGCTTTTTGATTCCTCTACATCTCCTTAACTGAAGCTATCTCCTTACTCCTCAACTTTCTCACTTGACGATCTAAGATTGCAATAGGTTTCTCTTCATATGCTAAGGAGTCTGTCACTTTGATTTCTTCTATAGGCAACACTAGGGAATGATCTCCTATACACTTCTTTAACATGGAAACATTAAATATCGGATGGACAGAACCAAAACTTGCAGGCAACTCTAACTCATATGCAACTCCACCTATCCTCCTCAAAATCTGATATGGCCCTATATAGTGAGGACTCAGCTTACCTTTTTTCCCCGAAACGCATAACTCCCTTCATAAGAGAGACTTAAGAAACACCCAATCACCAACCTCAAATTCTAAATCCCTTCTCCAAACATCGGCATAGGACTTCTGTTGACTCTGGTCTATCTTAAGTTATTCTCTAATGATTTTTACATCCTCTATCGCCTGATGAACAAGGTCAGGCCCAAACAACCGTATCTCACCTACTTCGTACCACTCTATAGGTGACCTACATCTTTTTCCATACAATGCTTCAAAAGGGGTCATATTAATACTGGCATGGTAGCTATTATTGTAAGCAAATCTATCAATGGTAAATGATCCACTCAGCTACCTTTAAAGTCAATTACACAAGACCTCAACATATCCTCAAGGGTCTGAATGGTGTGCTCAACTTGTCCATCAGTCTGAGGGTGGAAAGCAGTACTTAGGTTCACTTGGGTACTAACCTTTTCTGAAAAAACCTTCAAAGCTATAAAGAAAATTACGTACCTCGGTCAGATATGATGGATACAAGTGCCCCATGTAAGTGAACTATCTCCTCAATGTGCAGCTTGGCATAATCATCTCCCGAATAGTTAGTTCTAACAGGCAGAAAATGGGCTAACTTAGTCAGCCGATCAACAATCACCCAAATGGAATCATACTGGTTTCGGGACCTCAGAAATCCCATAATGAAATCCATATTGATCATTTCCCACTTCCACAGGGGTAAAGCTATCTCTTGGGAAGTACCGACGGGCATCATATGCTCTACCTTAACTTGTTGACAGTTCAAATACTTGGCAACATAGTTAGCTATATTGCGCTTCATATTATTCCACCAATAAATGGTTTTCAGATCATGATACATCTTGGTGGATCCTGGGTGAACAACATACCTTGAAGTGTGAACTTCATCAAGGATTCTCTTCCACAGACCATCTACTTTTGGCACACATAATCTACCCTGATATCTCAAAATACCATCACCACCAATTTCAAAGGACATCACCTTATGATGACCCACATCTTTCTTGATCTGTATCAAGATGGGATCTTCGATTTGCTTCTCATTAACTCCCGCACAAAGGGATGATTTAGCTATCTCATGAACAACTACCCCCCATCTTCGGAATCTAAGAGTCGCACTCCAAGATTTACGAGTTGGTGAATATCCTTTACCATCTCTCTTTTCCCTTCTTCAACATGAGAAAGGCTGCCCATTGACAACCTGCTAAGGGCATCGGCTACCACATTTTCCTTGCCCGAATGATAGTGCAGGCTCATGTCATAATCCTTTAGTAATTCCATCCAGCGCCTTTGCCTGAGATTCAATTCTTTCTGCGAGGAAACATACTGTAAACTCTTATGGTCAGTGAAAATATCAACATGCACCCCATAAAGATAATGCCTCCAGATTTTAAGTGCAAACACCACAGCTGCTAACTCAAAGTCATGAGTGGGCTAATTCCACACATGCACCTTCAACTACCTAGATGCATAAGCCACCACCTTACCGTGCTGCATAAGTACACACTCAAGTCCCACATGGGATACATCATAGTACACAACAAAACCCTCTGTGCCTTCCAAAAGAGTCAGAACAGGTGTTGTAGTAAATTTGTCTTTTAACTACTCAAAATTATTCTCATAGGAGTCAGACCACACAAACTTTACCTTTTTCTGGGTCAACTTAGTAAGTGGAGCGCAGCTATGGAAGAAAAGCTCTCTACAAATCTTCTGTAATACCCTGCCAAACCCAGAAAGCTACGAATGTCGGTTGGAGTCGTAGGTCTAGGCCATTTTTCACTGCCTCAACCTTTTGGGGATCCACTATAATCCCGTCACTAGACACAATATGTCCAAAGAAAGCAATAGCACTTAGCCAGAATTCACATTTAAAGAATTTTGCATACAACTTATGATCTCTGAGAGTCTGAAAAATAACTCGGAGGTGATTGGCATGGTTCTCCTCACTCTTAGAATAAACCAAGATGTCATCAATGAATACTATGACAAACAGATCCAAAAACTGATGAAGGACCCTATTCATTAGATCCATGAAGGTTGCAGGGGCGTTAGTCAACTCGAAGGACATGACTAAGAATTCATAATGACCGTATCTGGTTCGAAAAACTGTTTTGGGAATATCTGACTCCCTAACCTTCAACTGATGATATCTCGAACGAAGGTCTATCTTTGAAAAATATTTAGCATCCTGAAGCTGGTAAAAAAGATCATCAATCCTCGAAAGAGGATATTTATTTTTAATCGTGACCTTATTTAACTGGAGGTAATCAATGCATATACGAAGGGAACCATCTTTATTCGCACGAAGAGTACAGGTGCACCCCAGGGAGAAACACTAGGATGGATAAAGCCTTTATCTAGAAGATCTGCTGGTTGTTCTTTCAATTCTTTCAACTCTGATGGAGCTATTCTATATGGCAGAATAAAGATGGGACGGGTATCCGATAATAAATCAATGCTAAAATCTATCTCCCTATCAAGTGGTATTCTTGGGAGATAATCTGGAAAGAGTTCTGGAAACTCATTTACCACCGGGACAGACAAAAAAGAAGGACTTTCGGTATTAGAATTTTTAACTAGGATAAGATGGTATAAACACCCTTTTGAGATAAGTTTACGGGATCTGAGATAAGATATAAAATTCCATCTAGGTGCTAAAAAATGCCCCTCCCATTCTAAGATTGGTTCATTTGGAAAATAAAAAATGACTCTTTGGTTCTTATAATTTAGTGTGGAATAACATGAATGGAGATAGTCCATTCCTAAGATGGCATCAAAGTCAACCATCTCAAGCTCTATGAGGTCTTCCATAGTATCCCGGCCATAAACAGTCATAAAACAATCCCTATACACCCTTCTAGCTACAATAGAATCTCCCACCAAAGTGGAAACAGATAAAGGTTCAACAATCACATCGGGCTCAAACCCAAAACCAACAGCCACATAAGGGGTCACATAGGATAAGTTAGACCCAAGATCAAGTAACACATAAACATCACGAGAAAAGATTCGCAACATACCGATAACTACATCTGGTAAGGCCTCTGCCTCCTGGCGGTTGGTCAAGGCGTACAACTGGTTGCGACCGTTTCCAGCGGCTGAAGTGGCACCCTTCTGAGGTGGTGGTGGTGTAGAAGAACTAGCCTGTAACTTGGATCCTCCAATATTACCTCTGGATGCCGGACAGTCTCTCCGGATATGGCCTGGATGGCCGCACGAATAACACAGCATAGCACCAAACTGACATCTCCTGGGATGATTCCTCCCACATCTCCCATAGTGAGGGTATGACCGAGAGGTCTGAGCTACACTTCTTTGAGATTGTGCACTCTGCACCCTCGGCCCCCGACTAGATTGAAAATTTTGGGTGCGCTGCTCAGCTGGGGTCCTGGACACCGGAGCACTGGCTGCAGACTGCACATTACCCTAATTCTTTCTCTTCTACCACTTGTTACCTCAATTACCGCTCTGCTGCTGACTGTGACTCTGGTCGGTTGTTCTGGCCCTTTTTGCCTGCCTGGCCTTTTCCATAGATTCAGTGATTTTCTTCTTCTTCTCCTCAACTTACTGCATCTATACTGATAGTCTGGCGCAGTCCATGTCCCTATTCAGCATAGCTCCCTGATATTTAAGCGCTAGATAATCTGAAAGGCCGGATGCAAATTTCCTCATTTGAGCCCTCATATTACCCGTCATCTCAGGAGCATAACGGGAAGTTGGTTGAACTTCAGAGTGTACTCCTGGACACTTATCTTTCCCTACTTAAGATTCATGAATTCCTCTGCTTTGGCTTTCCTCAACTCTAGAGGAAAGAACCAATCAAGAAAAGTTTCCACGAACTCACCCCAAACTGTGGGCTCAGCACTCTCACCTTTTGCATTCTCCCACTCGTTATACCATTGGTTAGATACATCCTTAAGCTGGTATGTTGCTAAATCAACCCCTTCCATCTGATCCACATGCATTACTCTAAAAATCTACTCTATTTCGTCTACAAACTCCTGTGGATCCTCATCCACCTTGGTGCCAGAAAATTTGGACGAGTTCATCCTCATGAACTGACCCACCCTAGTAAACTCAGATGTGACAGATGTAGACCCATCATCCTCTGATCATTGAGTCTGTGCGGCTATTAATTATGCAAGCATGTGAATGGACTATCTAAATTCGGCATTAGACACTTCTCTCTTACGAGGCTGAGTGCGGTTAGTTCCCGTCTGAGGAGCTCTGGGAGGACTGGTCAGTACTAAAGGTACCCTTAGAGTAGGAACAGGTTCTGGGATGTGTGCTCTATTATGATTCTGCATCCCATAGGTAGGGCGGACTTTATCATCCTGAGTATTCTGATTGTTGGAGCGACGAGGAGGCATGCCTGTCATTTTTCTGAAATACGAGAGATCACTTGATTAGGGGATAGATTTGACTCCAAAGCACGAACTAAATCACAAAAAAGGGGAAACATTTCTAAACGCCTAGTAGCCTCCTGCTTATAAGTGTGGTGCACTACACACCCATAAACAAGACTCTACCCAATGCGATTTTGTAGTCACCCTGGGATCATGAACTGTTCTCTGATACCAAGTTTGTCACGACCTGAACCGGGGCCCTGGCCATGATGGACAACCCAAACCATGAAGGTCGGGACGTCCTACTCTATTTGGTAATCATTCACAACATTCATATAATAAAAGAAAATGTAGAAATATAATTTAATACAAAAACATAGTCAAAACTCTTGGTACATTTTAACAATAAGGAATGAAATCCGAAATCAACTAAATAACATCTGGAACAGTCTGCAAAATCTCTACTACATGAAAATCTGACAACTGTCTAAAAGCTGGACCAAGGCCCCCAGTAGACCAAAACTGTAATAGATGACATAATCTGAAAGAACAGGCCTTCTGAAATAGAGAAGGCTCATCACTGCACAATCTGATCTGTTGTCTGAATTATCTACTGCTTATTTAGACCTCCTAGATTGAGCCTCAGAACCTTAGAGGTAGGGGAGAGTGGTCAATACAGATGTACTGGTATGCAGAGAAAATCCAAAATAATTATTTATATTCAACATATATGAGAGCAATTTAAAGCAGTTCATAAACATATCATATAGTAAGAAGTCACATGGGTATTTTAAAAGATTATGTGAAAACATCTTAAATTTGTGACACTCTTTGTCTTACTTATGCACTAGGTGGTGTACCCTACAATTTGTAATCCCATGGGCTATATAGAATCTGCCATTAACTCGGCAACCAAGCCCCCTACCCAAGTGTGCCGCAAGGGCCGGAGTCTCTAAATCTACTACGCCACACAACCGTCACCAGTGTACAATAATAATCAACCCATATCGGCAAATACGATTTTAGGCTAAGAGTTACTTGATCTCATGACTTCTTCGGGTAACCACCTAACCCTGTTTATGCCCATTTTTAGTTCTTTAAATATGCACGCTCTGAAAACATACTCTGAAAACATAAACTGAAAACATATTCTATTATGGCATACATACTTATGGTATCGTCATACCATTGACTTGCAAGGCACATTTCTAAGCCATTGTTAGTTTATTATAATTTTTGTTTTTAAAAAATAAAGTTTAGGACCACCGTATCGATAAATCAGTTCGAAGAACCCTTTCTTTAAATACTTATGTAAACACATGTATACTACTCTCTTTGACAACATTTCAATGATACAAGGTGATCATGTCAAAAATTCTTAATCTTATGCAAATCTTTCACTCTTTAACAAAACATATTTATGTCAAGAAACTCCCTCTCAAAATCTCTAAATCATGCTCAAAATACTATGGTATTTGAGTAAACTATTTTCAAGACATAAATCATGCATTTTAAATCCTTCACATTAATATCATAAATTTAAGTTATCACAAGAGAGGGATTTCATAAGTTGTGCTCTCAAACAATATTCAATCTAAATCTTCATACATATACATATACATGTAAATCAATTTAAAGGGGGAAAAGGTCTAAAGACCAAATCAACAGTACAATTAAACATTCATAATGCATAATAAAATCATGTATTTCAAAGCCCCTTTTCTAAATTCATGCTTGATAATCTTTAAATCATGTTCTAGTATTTACAAGCCCATGTAGTTTTTAGGATAAACCCCACGTACCTTAGATTATGAACTTTGGATGAACACTTGCTTTGGGACTCTATTTGTGCTTTTGATGGATGATTCTTGAAGATCTTAGTTTGGGGATTCTAATTCTTGAATCAATTTTGAAATTTAATGGTGAGATTTTTTAGGGATCTTGAAACTTAGGTTGAGGCCCTAGGGTTTGGTTCTTGAGAGGATTTGAGAAAAATGAGTGTATTTTTGGTGAACTAGAGGTTGAATTCAGTGTTTATGGAGTTATGGGGTGAAGGAAAAATACCAAAATACCCCTCCAAAACCATTTAGGAAATGCAGAATTTTAAAGGTGATGACCTTGGACAATAGGTCGTCACATATGTTATAACTTATCACACTAGGTTGTCACTCAGAGGCTGATTTTTGTGAGTTACTACCTTGAGCTATCGACATGGCTGATAGGTCGTCACATATTTGATAACTTATCAGCTCAGATCATCACTTGTCGACAGACAGACATGCTGAAGTAAAATGGGTATAACCTTTTGCTCCGATCTCGGATTTGGGCGAAATTGGTATCGTTCGAAAGCTAATTCGAAAATCTTTCATTTGATATATAGTAGGCCACCCATTTATCCATATACAAGGAGTTATGGTTGACTGAAGCTAATCCAAGTTTTGACGCTCACTAAAACTTGAACGATAGGAAAACTTTCAACTAGTCCTTGAGTTAAGGGACCTCTATGATCTCGAATCATTCCCAACTAGATTCACACACATAGATGATTAACACACTATATTTGTATTGGATTTATGGCTTTTGGAACATCTATGTGTAGGAAAGACGGTTTACGTTCTAGCCCAAATTGCGGGTCGTTACCTATTGTTCAATCCATTTATAGGTGTATGATTATTAGTTGTCAAAATTTATCATTCGGTCATATTAAATTCAGTAACCTATTATGATATTATATTTATTGTTTCAGTAATTTTTTATTTTTTAATTTTATTGATGTGTATGTTTTGACAGTATTCAAATAAGTTGAAATTATCAAATTTTATATGTTTATCTTTTTTTATTTTTTTGATGTATATGTTTTTTTGAGTTTTAAAATATGTTGTAATTTTTTAATTACTTATCGTTACCAATTATTGAGTATTATTTACTTAACATATCTATATTATGTTTGCAGGAAGACCTAAAGATCTTTCTAGAGATGAAATTATGTATGATGCAAATACCAGGTATAAAAGATTACTAAATGCAATAGCAAAACAACTCAAGATCGACATCAACTCAATTCGAATTTGAGATTATGTTCTTGATTGATATATTCCCACCAATGATCATACACAATGATACATGAGTCATGATTTATTTACATCGAAAAAGGACTATTATCAATAATCATACACAATGATAAAGTCATGTTAAATTTTTGTTATGCTTCTGCATAATGTTTTCAGATATTAAAATATGTTTTTTGTTTATTTTATGAAAACAATATCATCTTTAGAATCTCATAAATTTTTATTTCTAAAATTGTAGACTCAATATATTATATAAGTATACTGAAAAATATAAGTAGATAACTGATAATAAAATATTAAAATGCATAATTTCAAACATCTGATATCAGTTTTAACATTTAAAGAAAAAATTGATATGAATTTTAATACCAAAAAAATTCTTGATATAAGCAAAATATAGTGGAATAAGATTTATATCGCAAAGTATAAGTTCACGAATGCAATAATTTTAAGTTATTTTATATCAATAGGGAAAAACAATTACTATTGTATGCAATTTGCATGATAAACCATATATTATGTATTAATGAAATTTGAATCAAAAAATTAATCTGCAAATTTATTAATGTGGAAAAATAAATATACGAGAGTCACAAAACTTAGATAATAGTTAACAGCTTAAAAAGACGTTTTGGATATAAAATATCCATTATATAAAATTTATAGTGCTAAAATATCCTATTTGGAGCAGAATCAAATTTTTATTTTTCAGATATGATTCAAGAAACAAAGAAGAAAAATAACACTAAATTGAAGAAACTTTAAATCCGAATGAAGAAAGAATGTTGGGAAAACTTCATGCACATGAATATAAAAAGAATTAAAACAAAAAAAGAAAAATAATTTATGAAAAAGAAGATAAATTAATGGCTGAAAACAATTTCTATAAGTAAAGTTAATTTGGAAATCCTTTAGACCTTAAACTACTAAGTTAATTAATAAAGTTAAAAAAAAGGTCAAATATCTTGTATAAATGTAAAAAAAAAATATCTTCACCATATTTGATTTCGTAATTTGAGAACAAATTATGAAACTTAATTAATAAAATAAAATAAAAAGATATAATTATTGATACCAACAATAACACTTGTCATAATTATCAAAAAAAAATTAATGAAGGTGATAACTGTTAAAGACTATAAGTAAGGATATATTGGAATATTAAATGTGAAAAAAATATTTTTTTAATATATTTCTTTTTAAGTTTAAATAAGATAAATTAATGGTTGAAATTTTTTTTCCAGCAAAGTTGATTTGAAAATCTTGTAAATATTGGACTATTAAGTTAATTAAAAAAATTCAAATATCAAGTATGAATATAAAAAAATGTCTTTACCATATTTGATTCCTTAATTTGAGAAAAAATTATGAAACTTAATTAACAAAAGAAAAAAATATATAATTGTTGATATCAATAATAACACTTGCCATAATTATCAAAAAATTTAATGAAGAGTGATAACTATTAAAGGCTATAAATAAGGATATATTTGAATATTAAATATGAAAAAAAATATTTTTTAATATTTTTTATAAAAAGTTTTTTTAAAAGTTGCTATAACTTGTAATTATTTCTTTAGTCTAGTAATTATTGAAAAGTGTTGCTATAACTTGCAATTAATAATCTAATAAGTTTATATAGGATAATTTTCACCTTCTTTAATATCGCCGTCATCGCGGACAACCCTCACTAATGAATGCTGACTTTGAACCTGCACACTTGCATTTTTAAGTATTTATCGTTTATCATAAATTATATGATTTGTTAATGAAGAATGATATAGATTCTATTATAAGTAAAATGGATTGTATAAAATATGTAACTTCTATAATATACAGAGGAGATATTACTTTCATCTTCTTCTTTCTTTTAGCTTCTCCTTTTCTGGTCTCCTTAGCTTTCCTTCCTTCACAAAATCAACAATATCTTTCATCGCCTCCTCCAGCTTAAACAGGCGCTCTTCTAAATTTTCGATCATCGGTGTCTTTCCCGATTCTCTCAACTTACTTATCCCCACACTGCGAGTGATATGCCTTGAAACAATATTTTCACCCAAATCCCGGTCATCATACCCGTCCTCACCATCCTCCAATGAGGTGATGATAGTCACGTCCTCTAGATGGACCTTCAAGCCATCAATAAGTATGTTATTCGCCTCATCCTTGAATGCTTTGAACTTTTTCATGTATTGCTTCTTTATTTCACAAACTGTGGGGATAAGGTACGGGTGCACTCTCTACAGATAAATAGGCAAATGTGATTATTAAGCAACACAATATTGTTAAAAGTATTCTTCAGAAAAATAGTTCCATACCTTTATGCTCCATCCGTTCAAATATGGATCACCTTCAATTAGTTTATCGACTTTTGAGGTATGCCATCTGAGCAATCGGGGAATGAATAGTGGGTCTTCTATTAATTTATTATTTTCCTTGCCGAGCTCGAAAAAGACTTCGTATATTCAAATCTACGATAAAAATAAAAGTAAAAATATATAAACCAGTCAGTATAGTATAGACATCATAGATAAATTACAATATAGAATAAACTACTTCAATGATTTATAATCAATACCAGAAATGTCCACGAAAATTCGTAGAGCGCATACGATGAAACACTCTTATCACATATGATTCTTCTGTCTGGTGAATTCTATCCGCTTCTTTAGATAGTCTAGAGTCAAGATGAATGACTCCTTACCCCAAGGGTATCTCTCAAAGAAGCTCAAGTTATCCACCATTTTGATGATGTCTATGTCCACGATTTTTATCAAGTCACGTACAAGCAATATACAGTGCATGAACCACACCAATCAGCATTAGAATTTGTCCTCCTTGTCCAGCCTCTCACCTCTAATAAGCTTCAACAATCTCTTGGTGTTTGCACTCTACTTTTCGCAATCCTTTTGAAAAAAACTTCACCCTCATCTATCGTTTTGAGATATTTTGAATCATGTGGATAACGCCCACAGTTTAAGCCCGTGGTTAGCGCAAACTCCTTCAAACCAAAACATACAGGCCTGTCGTTGATGCAAAATCATATTTCATGCAACATGTTGTTCTGTTGAACTCGACGAAGAAGTGTATAGTGGATAAGTTGTCCATTGAACTTCATATGTTCTGGCAAGTCCCACAAAAAACTAAAAAAAGAATTTTTAAACCTCGACTTCAGATGTTAATCAACCACGACTTGTTTGAATTCATAAAATATTTTTCAAACAAGGCCTAATGGATATCTTAGTCAAAAATGATCCAATATCATCCATGATTGTGGCGAGGTCGTACCTCTCAGTCGAAATAAACCTTGTACAGTGGGGAAAGATCAATTCTTCCTCATCTATCCTATGCTCAATTTCCATTTCCTCCTACTCATCTCTACCCGAAGCTTTAACAGCTTCATCGCTATAATTTTTATTCTCCGATTTATCGACTACTCATTTTCTTTTCTTTTCTTGGGTCTTTCAACTTCTACAGGCTTGCGTTTACTATCTCGAGTTATTTTTTATGATCTACATACAAAAAATAAGATTTTTCAACAATAACAGTAAAAACAATACCTAATCGATCTAACAGTCTATTAACATGACAACAGCTCCAGCAGACAAATTGCCTATTAACAGAGCAACATTACAGTATGATCAAACCATCACCCACAAGAACATGCATCTAAAATACCATTATATTAAAGAAAAACTTAAATGAACCCAGATTTTTAGCACGTTGACCGAGAAAAATTAGAGGAAAAATTCGTAGTGTAATCGTCAAGGGAAATCATAATCTATCAAAAACAATGTATAATCAAACAAATATAAACTTAAAAACACAGAGTTTCAGTAAAATTAAGCCCTATTTTTCAAAAAAAAAAACTCGTCCAAATCAAACAAACACCTAATCAACCCAACGGTCTATTAACAGAACAAGAACAACGTATAATTCAAATCAAGGAATCCCCAACAAGAACATGCATCTACAACACCATTACATTAAAGAAAAAATTTGAAGAAAAATCAAATTTCTTGGCACATTGGCTGATGAAATTAGCGAAAAGAATTATCATGCAATCGGCAAGATAATCGATATTCATCAACAATCAAACAAATATCAATTAAAAATAAAGAATTTCGATAAAATCAACTCCCGTTTTAAAAAAAAAAATTAATTTTTTTCTCCCAAAGCAACTAAATCAATACAAACAAAAAAAATCCATCAATATGGAGGACAAATTACTCGGGAGATGAATAGAAATTACCTGAAGTTGAAGATTGAAGTTCTTAAAGATTTAGAAAAGGTACAAATCTAAAATGGTGAATGGGTGCAGAACCAACGGGAGAGACTATGGGAGAGTGAGGAGAGAGAATTTTTTTTTTGTATTTTATAGAAAAGTGGAGCGTGAAAAATATTTTAAAAGACTTAAGGGGTGCCAAAAACTTTTTCATTTTTACACTTTAACCCATACCCCACCCTTTTCTCCTAAACCTTAAAAAATTAAATTAAAAAAAATGGTGTCTATTTTTCAAATGAAGTGTTGAGAGTGTCCCTTTTACTAAATCTTCTCTAGTAAGTTAGGTGGACAATTAATTTGAGTTCTATATTTGCAAAAATAATCGGTGGTCTATTTTACAATATATCTATATCATTTATATTGATATTCATATCTATCTATCTATCTATCTATCTATCTATGGGCATTCGGTTTGTTCGGTTTAATTGTTGAATATCGGTTCAGTTTTTCGATTTTTGAATTGACGAAAATGACAACCATAACCAAACCAAAATTATCTCGGTTTGGTTTGATTAAAATAGTGAGCATTTAAAATTGGTGATTTTTCTAGAAAAATAATATTTTTTTCAAACCTATTTTAATTCCCAAATATAATTAATTTAACACGCATGAAATAACCATAAATATCGACCTCATTGAGTCATCGCTGTTGGCGTGACGGCAGTGGCCGCACTTGGCAGCAACTGCCGACGACAGTGACGAACTGAGCAAACGACTGCCGACTGCCATTGACGATGTTGAAATTTCAAATGAACTGACGAACTAAGGATAATTGAGCGTCGTTGCAGCCTTCACGTTAATATTAGGGGCTAAAGCAAAGCAGTATATTAGGATTTAGGGTTACTAAATGATTAATTTATATATTATATGTTATATCAGATTATATTATATTTTAGTATATTTACATATATAATAAAATATATATATATATATATATATATTATAATATAATATATTATTTATATAATTTCATTTTTTCGGTTTATCCAAAAAAAAATTGAAAATCTAAACACCAAACCGTTTAACCAAATTTCAAAAATTTAAAACCGAAACCAATCCAAAAAAAACAAAAAACGAAACCAAAATTAAATTTTGGTTCGATTTTTCAGTTTTCTCGATTTAAACCAAAATATGCCCAGCCCTATATCTGTCTCTCTGTCTGTCTGTCTCTCTCTATCTATCTGTCTGCCTGTCTGCCTGTCTATCTGTCTGTCTATCTATCTATCTATCTATCTATCTATCTATCTATATTTAATCTCTATCTCTATCTATCTATCTATCTATCTGTCTGTCTGTCTGTCTGTCTGTCTGTCTGTCTGTCTGTCTATCTATCTATCTATCTATCTATCTATCTATCTATCTATCTATCTATCTGTCTAATCTAATATATTAAAAGTGTGAAAGTCCTTAAAAATATCATTTAAACTTTTTATTCTTCATTAAAAATTTCACCAATAGATAAAATTATTTTTCACTTTTTTTTCTCAATTATTATTTACCATTTTTAAAACTGTCAGTATTTGATTAGTTTTTGTTAAAATAGAATTTGGTATGACAAAAAAGAAAAAAAGGAAACACATTTATTTATTCTTTTAGTGGAAGTTAATAGTTAGTACAATTGGGAGATTTGATAGGACAAAAAGAGGGGAGGGGGTAGGAACACGTTGAAATAAATAGTTAGTACAATTGAAAAATGTAATCACTATTATATCTTTGTTTTCATTCAAAATCATTATTTAAGGTTAAAACTTTCGCTCAAACAAGAATTAGTTGGATCAAAATTGAAGTTTTGTGATCACTATTATATTTTTTATATATAGTTTACAGGTCGTAGATGAATGTCGGTTGCTTTGAAGATTTTTTTGTGTAAAAGTTAGATTTAATTGTATTATTTTGATATCTTTATTATCTTACTGTTTTATTTTAATTTACAGATATTAGATGAATGTGGGTCGGCTTTGAAAAATTTTTTTTAGGTAAAGGTTAGGTTTAATTGTATTATCATATTATCTCTATTAGTTTGCTATTTTGTTGTAGTTTACAGCTCGTAGATGAATCCCGATCGACTTTGAAAATTTTTTGTGTGTAAAATTTAAGTTTAATTGTATTGTTTTGATATCACTTTTATCGTATTATTCTATTACTGTTTACAAGTGATTGATAAGTGTTGGTCGACTTTGAAAATTTTTTTATGCAAAGGTTAGGTTTAGTTGTATTATTTTTATATCTAGTATTATTTTGTTGTTGTTTACAGGTGGTAGATGAGTGTCAGACGACTTTGAGAAAAATTTTGTGTGTAAATATTAGATTTAATTGTATTATTTTGATGTCTCTATCATTGTATTATTTTGTTACAATTTACAGATGGTAGATAAATATCGATCGACTTTTAACAATATTTTTGGTAAAGATTAGGTTTAATAAATAAATTCTTCATCTTTACATGCTTCAAAAGATATTAAATTTAATTATTATATTCTTCTTTATTATTTAAACAAATATCCTATTTAATATAATATTCGAACTCATTAAAATGAGGTACACGCACAACGCGTACACCTAAACTAGTTTACAGAAATTCAAACCTCTAGATTCACCTAGATATGGTTAAATCAAACAAAAGATTCCTAAATATTAGGAGTTTAGTAATAATAAGTTTCCTACTAATTTTATACGTTTTCTTCAATTTTCATCCTTTTTTTTATATTGTCTTAAACTTATACCTTAATTGTATTTATTAATTCTTAATCTTCAACCTAAAAAGAAAAGTGTTCCTTTTTTTCCCTATTTTATCTTATCACATTTTTCAATTGTACTAACTATTAACTTCAACGTGTCCCCCCTCCCCCCCCCCCCCCCCCTTTTGTCCTATCAAATCTCCAAATTGTACTAACTATTAACTTCAACTAAAAAAAAAAAAATGTGTTTCCTTTTTTTCTTTTCTTGTCATACCAAATTCTATTTTAACAAAAACTAATCAAATACTAAAAGTTTTAAAAATAGTAAATAATAATTAGGAAAAAAAAAGTGAAAAAATAATTTTATCTATTGGTGAAATTTTTAATGAACAACAAAAAATTTAAATGATATTTTTAAGGACCTTCACACTTTTAATATATTAGATAGATATATAATCTATAATCTATCGCACAGTTAGTTAAAGCTTAATAATGGCGGCAACTGTGAAGTTCAATCACAATCATGCTCTGTTTCTCTATCCTTTTGACACTACTGGAGCTCCGATAATTTTGATAAAACTAATAGGATCTGATAATTACTCCATCTGGAATAGGGCCATGCGCATTCAATTGCTTGGGAAGAACAAGCTTGGAATGGTTGAGGGCACACTGAAGAAGGAGGATTTCAGAGCCGAATTAGGGAATAAATGGGACCGGTGCAATGCAATTGTTCTAGGATGGAGAATGAGCTCAGTTACACAGGATTTGCATGCTGGTATTGTCTATGCAACGAGTGCAAAAACAGTTTAGGAGGATCTCCGTGAACGATTTGACAAGGTAAATGCAGCTCGAATTTACCAATTACATAAAGCTATAGCTACTACAGTACAGGGAAATGATAGTATTCCTAGCTATTTCTCGAAGCTACACAATTTATGGGATGAATTTACCAGTATAGTCCCACCACCATGTGATTTCCCTAGATCTAGGGAATTTACTGCACATATGGAGAGATAAAAACTGATGTAACTTTTAATGGGGCTAAATGAAACTTATGAGCAATCGAGGAGTCAAATTTTGACGATTGAACCAATGCCAAACATCAACAAGGATTATGCTATGCTAGTTGAAAGGAAAAGTCATACATCGATAACTAGTTCCTCAATGAGTGAAGAAGGTGCAGAATTGACAGCTCTGATGGTAGGGAAAAACAAGCAGTATCGATTTTTACATGGAGAAAATATAGAATTGGCTGCTCACCTGGCGAGTAAAGGAGTGAATTATAGACCGAATAGAAGTACAAATTACCAACATTATAAAAGGGGGAAGAAGAATTGGGATCAGAAATGTGATTACTGCAAGTTGCAAGGTCATGTTATGGACGATTGCTATAAATTACATGGTTATCCACATAATTGGAAATCAAAGAATAAGGGAAATAGTAGCACTGCTTATCATGTGCAAGCTGAGAATTCTCCTACACAACCTCGTTTAATGAGAGGAGATAAAGGGAAAATGACATCTACCATGCTCACACCTGAACTACTAAGGGCATCTTTGATGACAGGTGATCAGCATGACTAGATTATGCACATACTTGAGAGAAATTCATCATCGTCAACCTTGATGGATAATATGACAGGTATGGCAGGTATTGCTAAAACTCCTGCAACTAGATTAGATGACTTGAAATGGATAATTGATAGTGGTGTTACTAATCACATGGCATCAAATTTAGATATAATGCATGATGTGCAGACTATTAAATCATATCCTAACAGAAAAGTATACTTGCCTAATGGAGGTATGACATTTGTAACTCACACTGGTTGTTGCAAATTCACCAGAAGACTTACATGATGTCTTATTTGTACCTGGGTTTTAATATAACCGTTTGTTCGTGTCAAAGGTTGTAAAGAATTCAATAGTTTTGTATCATTTTATCCTGGATTTTGCTTATTCTAGGACCTTTCTAGTGGGAAACTGTAGGGGATCGGTAAAGATAATGAAGGCTTGTATGTTCTACTTTCACAGGGATCTCCTGGACATAGTTATACTGAAGATGATCAGATGAAGGTGTTCAGTGCTAATAGTAACAGAGATGATATCATGTTGTGGCATAGAAGGTTGGCTTATGCATCTGTTGGGACAATCAAGGATATGCTTGGTTATGCTAGTGATGACTGTAAATCAGTACTAAGTAATTATGAAATTTGTCCACTAGCTAGACATACTAGGCTTTCATTTCCTAGTAGTAATAATAGATCCAACAGTGTATTTGAACTATTACATTTGAATGTATGTGGGCCGTACAATACACAAATATTTGATGGAAATAGATTTTTCCTTACTATTGTTGATGATTCTTTAAGGATTACTTGAATTTTTCTGCTCAAATTTAAAAGTGATGCGCTGCAGATTCTTAAACAGTTCTTTAAAATGATTCATATATAATTTAATGCTACAATTAAAGGTATTAGGAATGACAAAGGGGGAGGGAGAGTTTATCAGTGGTCAAATGCAGGATTTGGTTAAGGAAATGAGGTTCATTCACTATAGAACCTGTGCTCATACCCCTCAACAAAATGGTGTGGCTGAGAGAAAGCACAGGCATTTTCTTGAAGTAGCTAGAGCTCTCAGATTTCAAGGTAACATACCACTCAAGTTCTGGGGGCATTGTATACTTACAACAGCGTACATCACTAATAGATTGCCATCTCATGTTCTTGGAGGTAAGTTACTATATTAAGTATTTTTTGGCAAAAAAACAAGCCTTACTCACTTTAAGACACTTGGTTGTTTGTGCTTTGCAAGTATTCTGCCAAGAATTGATAAATTTTCACCTACGGTAGTAAGGTTAGTGTTTATGGGCTATTCCAGTGTCACTAAAGACTATGTTCTTTTTGACCTTGAAAATTATAAGTTTTTTTTTAATAGGGACGTCTTATTCCATGAGAATTATTTTCTTTTTTGGGACACTATTCCATCTGTTACTACACCTGATGATCCATTCTCATATCTGAGTATTATATAGTGGATGAATCATTCACACCTGAGCTTACATTAGAGATTACTATACTTTTGGATGCTCCTGCTGCACTGCCTTCTACACCTGAAATTAGTCCTCCTAATATTCCTGCTCCAACTTCTTATGAAGCTCTACACCTTAGAAGATCTACTAGGATCTCTAAGCAACCTCTTTCCCATATTTATACTCCTGCTCCAATATTTTATTAAGCTCCACCTCTTAGAAGATCTACTAGGACCTCTAAGAAACCTCTTTGGTTGTTAGATTTTATGTCTAAACCTTCTGCTAGCACTGTCCTCTATCCTATTAAAGATCACTTATCTTATGATCATGTGTCTCTCTCTTACTAATGCTACTTACTCATCTATTCATGAACCTACTTCCTATCATGAGGCTGCATCAGATGATAGATGGTTAGAAGCAATGCAAGATGAACTGCAAGTACTTCAGGATAATCACACATGAGACCTGGTTCCCCTGCCACACGAAAAGGTAACTATTGGTTGTAAATGGGTGTATAAAGTCAAGTTAAAATCAAATGGTGATGTAGAAATGTTTAAGGCTAAGTTAGTAGCCAAAGGGTATAATCAGAGAGAAGGTCTTGATTTTCATAAGACCTTCTCCCCTGTTGTTAAGATTGCTACTGTCAGAACTATTCTCTCTTTGGCTGCTCAGTACAATTGGCATGTTCATCAATTAGATGTTTACAATGCCTTCTTACATGGTGACTTGCATGATGAGGTCTACATTCAATTGCCTGAGGGTTTTCCAAGCCATGGGGTGTCTGGTCTAGTGTGCAGACTTGTCAAATCCCTCTATGGTCTTAAACAAGCAAACAGACAGTGGAATTTAAAGTAGCTTGGAGCACTCATTATTCATTCAAAGGCAAGGATCAGACATAGTAGTAATTTTTGTTTATGTTGATGATATGTTGGTGACGGGTAGTAACCTGACTATGATAGGAAACACTAAAGCATCTTTGCAAAAGGCTTTTAAGATCAAAGACCTTGATGGCTTGAAATTCTTCCTTGGTATGGAGTTCAGCAAATCTGCAAAAGGCATCTTGATGAACCAGAGAAAATATTCTTTAGAGATATTAGGAGAATTAATATATTTTAAGTATTAAAATAGATGGTAAGAAATAATATTTTTCTAGATAAAAAGTGTCAAATAAAGAGTTAGTTACAACAATATATATAAAGAGGAGAAGGTTTCTTTTTTACTTAAAAAGTGAAAGCAACACAAGAAAAAAGTAACTCTCACGTTCTTCTTTGTATATGAAATTGTAAGTTAACTATTCTGTTGTATATAGCTTATTGAAAATTCAATGATTGTCTTTTTATGTTGACTTGATTGCTTATTTACCCTTTTGAGATATGTATTCTATTTTTTATTATGGTGTTATGTATTTTGTGTTTAATAATAATAGGAATCTTTTAATTGCTCAATTCTTGATTATATGAGAAGTTTGGACTTGAAGCTTTTATATTTTTCTTGTGGGATTTTTGATGCGAAATTTTGACTTCTTCCACTATAAATTTATTTTACTTGATTTCTGCTTTATATTAATTAAATTATTAGTATAGTTTCTCTTCAATTCTGATTATGTTTGCTTTACTTTGTAGCCACATAACATGAAGACAAAGGTAAGTAGAGTCAACAATTTATTTTTTGTTTGGAATGAATGTCCTGATGCTGATGCAGGTTGCCTTCTGTTTACACACTTTCTTAGGTCCAATCTTGCATTATTTGCCTTTGGCTCTGTGTAAGCTTTATTTTGGATACTCTTACATCCATCCCATATATAAGTAATCTTTTTGTGTGCTCGTGCAATTAGATTGAAGCCTATAATTAATCATGTAAGGTTGTTTCATAGAATAAATTTTCCGCCACCTGTATTTTAGGTGATGGTTAAAACTGTTCAAGAAAAATTCATTTCCTTATAATTTTCTTAAGTAGTTTCTTTTTTGTTATTTCTTTAAGTCTTTTTGAGTACTTATTTTTAACCTTGAGACCCCAATAACTTTTTCTTTGTCAAATTTGATGGGGTGATAACATCTCATCGTTGCATTTGATAGAAAAATTACGAGAGGAAACAATTAAATCGGAGTTAAAATTTTAATAAACACCGATCAAATAACTTAGTTGTGACTTGTGACAATGGATTAGAACAAAGAAGACTTCACTATAAAATCAAAACTTAAACCCTAAAAAAAGAAAACCTACATTATAGTCAACGTATAAGATACTTAACAATTGTACTATTTAGTTCAAATAAGGAAAGAAGTTTCATAAAATAAAATCTCAATTGATTTGAAATTCCTAAATTTTCTAATTACCTAATAGTTTATGAAAAGATTTAATTACATAAATCTAGACAACTTACCATTTGCCAATCATGGCCACAAACTCTTTTTATATTTAGCACACTTCAATTATGATTTGCTAAAGTGAACTAAAGTTTTTTGAAAGAAAAAAAAAAGATAGAGAACTGAGAGTCAACGAAAGGGAGAGATGGATGGAGGGAGGCAGCAAGAGAGACGGATATGGGGAAGGGAAGCGAGCAAGATTTTGAGAGAGAGAGAAGGAGAAGAGATGCTATAAATTGTATTTAACTGGCAAGAGAGCTACAGATTGTAACTAACTAAAAATTAGGCTAAATAAGATAATTTGGAGCTTATATTTGCTAAGACATGTAGTTTTTTCATCTTTGTTCTACATAATTGCAAATAGAATTGAATCATAAGATTAAAAAATATTTTTGAATTGAATAAATACTTCGAATTGAATAAGTATCAATAAAGGATTCATGAATGAAGATAAAATATTGATTTCTAATTAGGGGTGTGCATCGATCGGTTCGGTTCGATTTTACGTGTTATTGGTTCGGTTTATCGATTTTTGATTTTTAAATATGTAAAACCAATAACCAACCAATAAGATATTTTCTTATCGGTTTCGATTTATCGGTTTTTGGTCCTTAACGGTTCGGTTTTCGGTTTAACCAATAAGAAAATACTTATAAAATAGAAATAGTAACAACTAACATAAAAAAATGAAATCTTAATTACCGCCAAAACCTACGAAATGCATTTTAGTTTACAAGAATCTTCAAACTTGAACTGAATGTTAGTTAGGAGAAAAATTGAATCCTAATTGTTGGAAGCTATAAATGGTTCAAGCTTTTATTACGATAATAGCCAAACTTTATATTGTACCTTTGTTGCCCTGAATAGGTTAATACTTTGCGAATCACTGAATTATGAATTAGTAGTGCATATAATTTATATACATACACACATCTCTCTCTCTATATATATAAGAGAGAGAGAGATATAACATAAATAGGGAGATTTAAATATATAACATAAATAGGGATAAAACAATAACTTAGTGTATCCTTATTGGGTTATCGGTTTAACCGATAACCCAATAAGCTAAAACCGATACCGAACCGTTTACCCAATAAATTTTTTTATAAAATCAATAAAAAATCGTTAACCTGATAACCCAATACCAATAACCCAATAACATTTTTATCGGTTTGATTTATCGATCGGTTCAGTTTTTGCACAACCCTATTTCTAATGGTAACTAAATATTTAATTTCTTTTCATTGTACATGATTTTGTAGTAACTTTCATGTCGAGTTATCCACTTGTCATGCTAATCGGTGTAAAATTAATAGTAGAAAATTAATCAAATATATTTATGATAAAATCTTTCCTTATTAGATGTCATCAGAATTAATAACAACTAATAATTCTTTCATTAGTATAAGAATTTTAAATCAACTAAATTTGATTTTAAGAAGATTTAAAAAATCTATAAATCTACATCTACAATATATTAAATCTATTAACCACCCGAAACTTCTGATAGTAAAATATATGTGTGTTTACAATAAAATATATGTTTTAACTTTTTGCACTTCATTAAAAACCTTCGTAATAGATAAAATCGTCTAATTTTAAATAATCATAAGTTAAACGTGCAGCTAAACTAGTTATATTAAAAGTGTGAAGGTTCTTGTAAATATTGTTTGAATTTCGTGTCATTCATTAAAATTCTTTACAATAGACAAAATTATTTTTTCACTTTTTTCTTAAAAATATTTATTATTTACTAGACTCCTAAAATATATGGGAAAGGAAAATTAATGTAGACTCTACGTATATAAAAAGAAGAATCACAAAAGGAAAAACAACCCAAAATATTATGAAAAGAAAATTAACTACGGTAGATTTTTTTTTCATACTATAAATTAATCTAGATTATTACGTAGACATTTAGTTCATGGAACACGTATTGATTTAGTAGGTGTTTGGCCATGAAAATTATTATTATTATTATTATTATTATTTTTATTTTTTTTTAATTTAGGAGTTGGAATTGGAGTTGAAGTTGTGCTTGATCATGTTTTTTGAAATCTTTTTTTAGACTTTTAGAAAGATTTTTTTAAATATAATTTTTATATCCCAATTTCTAAAAACTATCAAAATCACCCAACTTAACTAATTTACCTACAAGATACAACCAAATGTGAGACAATAATGTTGTCTTTGTTATTAGTGTTGCATGAAGAGTCACAAGAATGGACGGATTAAAGTTCCATTGTATCACGAGGAGATTTTGAGGAAGAATAAAAAAATTAAAGTTGCCTTTCAATTTTGAGGTCTGTTATCGATGGAAGTAGGAAGAAGTGGACAATTTAATAGTTAGATATAAAATTCTGATTGTTGGATGAAAATAATTGAATTTTTTTATAAAAATAAAAAAGGGTCATTCGTAACAATACATTTGAAATTGAAGTTGGAAAAAAAGTGAAACAAGTAATTGAATTTGAAATTCTCATGATCAAACACCCCAAATTTCACTAAAATTAAATAATTTTTTGAAAAAAAATAAAAAATTCTTATAACCAAATGGGTAATTAGTTCTTGAAATGGGTCATTCTATCAATAGGTACAAACCGAAGAAGAAAGATATTCATAGTAATTAGTCTAGATTTAATTTTTTTTCCTTCTTTGTATGTGTACGCTTATGATTTTAGCATTATAGCATAATGGTCTATTGATTGATGTTTTTAATTATACTGTAGTAGTTGAATTTATGTAATATGAATCATACATAGTAAATATGAATTATATATAGTTATTAGAAATTATAAATAGACAATTTTTGATAATTAATTTTTTTGACTATTTTGCGTATTTTTTTAGTTGAAAATTTGTTGTCCAAAAATTGAATGAAACAAACATGTTGTCACCGAATAAAGTAATCATAAAAATGAAGGTTTATCTCGCCGAAAATCTCTTTTTTTTTAACTATTTATAATGAAAATGGTGGTTCTCTTTTGATTGCGGTGAGTTTTACTCCTTTCTAAACTATTCGATGGTTTTAACATGTAATACTAATTGTTAAGGCAAGGCTATGGGTTTCAAGTGGGCCGAGCCGGGTCAATCCTGAATGGGTAAAATTCAGAAGTCGCATACTTAAGAGCCTAATTACTAGTTTTATAGCAACAGTTTCATAATTACATTTTATAGTAATTTATATTTTGTATTTTTAAAAAATGTTGCTGTAAAAATACATCTACAAAAAAGTTATTGCACTTTATTAACTGAAATTAGTTGAGCTATATATGGTATAATTACCAATCAAGTGAATATGTTGATTCCTTTTCCATTTAAAACTCTTAAAAAACGTGACATCCGTTATAACTTCATAATTCAAATTTCAGTTTTTCATCATTAACAACTGTATCTTTTCTTAGCAATTTCTTCTAAACCAACCCTGTGTTGCTGAATCAAATTGAACTGATTCTTCTTCGAAATCAACAGCAATTGCAAAACGAAGCAGTTATTCGATTGAATCAAATTCAATTGTTGATTCATCTGTTATATTTGTTTGAATTCAACTGTCAGTTGAAAATTCAAGTATTACCACTGTCAGTTGAAAATTCAACTATTACCACTGTTGAAGGTACATAGTCATTATTGCTATTCAATTCATTTTTTTAACCATTACTGATGTGCCTATCAAGTTTTGATTGTCGTCGTTAATTTGTATGTGAAAAAATTATAAAACAAATTCGAGTTAGAATCAAGGCAGCAGTAAAATGGGAATTCAAGTATTTGTTGCAAATTTCAGCTTTAAAGTTATTTCAATGGAAAAAATCGGTATTCGACTCTATTTTTGAGGATCGTTTGTTGTTATTTTGATTGTTTTAACAATAGAACAATTGTAAACAACTTGCGAATTGAAGTGCATTCAATTTTTTTTTTGAAATACTAGATAAATGATTGATTGAATCTATCTGTTGAATTTGATGATATTCTATGAACCCAGATAAAAGTATTAAATATCTTCTCCATATGTATTTTTGATGTGCTTAATGGTAATACTGCATATGTATTTTTTGATATTGTTAATGGTAACACTGCATATGTATTTTGTTTTTGTTGTTGAAATTTTATAGTATAAATGTATATTTGAAAAGATATTTTAGTTTAAGCTAATGTTGTGTATATGTATTTTTTAAATTGAGATGTTGGTTCCGTATCTTTGTTTGCACTTAAATCTGAAAAGTGCGTGTTATAAGAAATGATATTTGACAAATATGTATGTAACATATCAAATTACAAATTAGGTATGCTCCAAATGTATTTTTTGATATGCTTAATGTTAACACTGCATATATATTTTTATGTGATTTAAGGTAACACTGCATATGTATTTTTGTTTTGCTTGTCGGAATTTGAGAGTATAAGTATATATGTGATAATATATTTCGTGCCTGTTTTACCTCCGTTTGATTAAGTAGTTTCTGTATTTTGTATTTTAAATTTAAAAAATATTATTTAAATGTATATTTTAAATGGAGATGTTGGCTGTGTAACTTTGTCTGCACTTAAAGTTGTAAAGTGTGTGTTAAAATAAGCGATATTTGACAAATATGTATATTTATTTATTTATTGCTTAAATCAAGTAGAAATGGGAAGCATACCAGTCCTTGTGAAGCACTCTGGTCGATGAACGTACGAAAAGAATTTCGAAGAATATGTCACTGATGCTATACTGTTGAGTACATCAGCAACATTTGTTGAGCTGCATGATGTTTTAGCATATTACTTAAGTGTGGATTTAACCATCAAACGTATTCTAGTGGAATATCAAATCACTCCTAATGCAGGGCAGATAGAAATACATAACGATATAGGTTTAAAGGTGTTTATATTGTAGAAAAAGTTGATACAAGACATGAATTGTCTTCCTTTATGTGTAAGCATTTTGGATAAAGTTGTAGGGAGCAACTCGGCAAGTTCATCTATATATGTTACTGAAAGAGGAATCAACTGTAACAACTTGGAAATAGTGATAAATACAACAAATGAAGGAGCTTTGGTGGTTTGTGAAAATACAGAAGCATTGTTTTTGAGATGGATCCTGTCGAGGTGATTATCTCAGACCCACATCACAAGCATATTGAGAAAAACCAGGTTAAATTGAAAAAAAGAATTTTAAAGTCAGTAATGAAGGACTATTCAATTAGGGAGAAGTTTCAAACCCGCAGTAAAAGGTCAAGTAAGAAAACGTACGTACATTCTATACCTCTTAGATCTTGTTTAATATTAGTTTGGATATGTATTTTGAATGTAATAAATTATGTTGAGTGCAGGTATACATTGTTTTGCAAATCAAGAAACTGCAAGTTTTTAATGCGTGCATCAGGAATGGGAGAAACATGATTGTTTAGAATAAGAGAATTCATACCTCAACATACATGTACGGTGAAGGACAAGATTTATCCAAAGGTGCATGCAAATAGTATGTTGATAATTGGTATGGTTAAACAGAAATTCAAAAACCACAAACGAAAATACTGTGCGACGGAAATAAAAAATGACATGAAGGAAGATTTTGTTATGGATTTGACATACACATTTTGATATGAATTTGACATACACTTTATGTTGGAGAGCCAAGGAAAGAGCGTTAGAAGAGTTGAAGGGTAAGCCATCAACATCTTAGGGTAAACTGCCATCATACTTATTTATGTTGAATACTATCTATCTGTAGTCACATATAAGAATGAAGAAGACAGATGATAATGCGTTCTTGTATGTATTTATCGCTCTACATGCATTCATTAAAGGATTCGATCATTGTAGACCAGCCGTAGTTATTGATGCTAGTAATCTAAGAGGAATGTATACTTGGACATTTGTAACAGCATGTACAACGGACGGAAAAGGTTAGTATCATTTACTTAGTATAACTGATTGTATTTTTTTCTTTCTGTTGTTGACTTGAAAAATACATATATCCAGTTCATATATACATATGTGTATATAATTAGATATATGTTTAAAGTTTTCTGAATGAAACATGTAAAATTGATTATGTTTGATAGTGAGGTTCATGTAAATTTTACTATATGTAATTGATACCATTTCTGGTAGATAAAATATGTATTTTAATTGACCTGTATTCTAATACATATGCAATTCCTAACTGTATTTAAATCGGCCTGCGCAGATTTTTTTTATATGTGCAGGTTATACATTTTGTTTGGCATATGGTGTGCTTGGTTATGAAAATGATGAATTATGTATACAGGTCATATATTTCCTTTGGCATATGGTGTGCTTGATTCTGAAAATGATGCATCCTGGACGTGGTTCTTCGAGAATCTAAAGGAAGCGTACGAAGTAAGAGAAAACATGTGTGTTGTGTCTGATAGGGATCCAAGCATCATAAAGGTTGTTGGTGATGTGTACGAAGATGTTCCACATTATGCATGTATGTGGCAACTATGGGGAAATGTAAAAACACTTTATAGAAAGTCACACGATGCATTGTCGGAGATCTTTTATACGATGGTCAAATCATATTCAAAGTCAGAATTCCACATGTTAATGGAAAAAGTTGAGGTAGCTGATATTAGGGTGAAGATATATTTGAAATTGACGGGTTATGAAAAGTGGGCTAGGTCGTATGCAAGAGTTCACCGAGGATGGACTTTGACTTCAAACATTGCGGATTCAATAAATGGAGTGCTTGTATCAGCTAGAGAACTGCTAATTTATGACTTTCTTGAGGAAGTTCGATTACTGTTTACAAAATGAAATTGTGAAAATAGGCAGGAGGTTTCATATACCTTCACAACACTCATTGGAAAATTTAATGACATACTCAGTGAGAACGAGGCTTTGTGTACCCGTATGACGGTATGACCTTTTAGATTTGTAGAAGTTATAATTATGGAAACATAAATATGAAAATACTTTTCATGCAATTGTAAATAAATGAAAAGATATAAAACATAAAAAATATGAAAATTTAAAATACATAATATGTATTTTGCAGATGTATTTTGTTGTATTGAAAGTTATTAACAACTGCATATGTATTGGGCTGCTCTGTAAAAATGTACTCTGCATATGTATTTTTATTGAATAAGTATTTTTTTAAATGCTGGTGTGCTTACAACATATAATGGAATATTGAATTCATCTTTTTGTATCACTGCATTTAATTTTTTATTTTTATGTCAGGTTGTACTAGCCACAGAATATGTAAATACAGTACACGACAAACAAAAACACTTCATTATTTGCATCGAAGAAAAGAAGTGCTCATGTAATGCTTTACAAATAGATGAGATACCATGTGCACAAGCTTGTGCGGTGTTGGAGAAAAAGAATTTTGAGAAGGGGTCATACTGTTCTGATTTGTTTAAACCAAAAACTGTTTTGAAGACATATGATGTTTCAATCTACCCGTTGCCATACAGCGAGGACTGGATAATTCCAGAGAGCACACTTGGTGAAATAGTACTGCCTCCAAAATACAAAAGACCTCCAGGAAGACCTGCAAAGAAGGACCGTGGAAAATCAGGCCGGGATATGTTTGGAAAGAAGAATATCAACTCATGCGGTGGTTATGGGGCTAAGGGTCACAATAGGCTCTCTTGTAGGAAATATCACAAATGATACATATCTTCTTCTGTATTATTTCTTAAAACTTTTTTTTTCAATTTTTATAATGATGAACTAATTCAGTTTAGTTAATGAATTTATGAATCATTTGACAAATGAAGACAGTAATATCTGAATAATGGAATTATATATGTTTCAAAATCTGTACATTACATATGTACTTTCAAGCAGCAGCTCATATGTATTTTTGACATTGTAAATATATATTAGTTTAAAGGTGGTAACTTTGATTAACCAAACAATATATGATTTGTAATTGTTCAAAGATTTAACTATATGTGACATATAAATATATGTTTGAATTGCATAATGTTATGTATTTATACTGTAAAAATACATTTGATGTATAATTCATATGTATTTTTTAAAAAAAATATAATCACTACATATGTATTTTGTAACTATAATCAAACCTATAACTGCATAAAAAAGTCAAATTTATCTTTAATTCAAATTCTCTTGTATAATGATTTTAAATGAACACATATCAAAATTAAATATTAGGTTTGATCAATATATATTTTCCAAAAGCTTTATATTAACATGAAATATGTATTTTTTTTGCGAAATATTTATAATGTATAGTCCATATGTATTTTATAGCAAAATATCAACACTGCATATATATTTTGTAAATAACTGCAATAAAATGTCAAATTACATTTTAATTTAAATCCAAATTTATAAATATAATTAATGAAAATATAGTAAAAATGCATATTAGTTATGTTGCAGTTGTATTTTTGAAATGTTTGATTCTAATATTTCATATGTATTTTTTTGCTGAAAAACAATTGATTTATACTACATATGTATTTTTAAGCATAATATGAAAACTAAATATGTATTTTTTAACTAAATATCTTTAAAGAACAATAACAACATACTAAAATACATATTAGGAATGGTCTATATGTATTTTTGCAATATTTGATTTTAACACTGCATATGTATTTTTAGTCTAAATAAAATTGGTTTATACGATATATGAATTTTTAAAGATAATATAAAAACTATGCAAGTATTTTTTAACAAAATCTCACAGTAAAAGGTAGAACTCCATGAAATATGAACAAATTCAAAACATAAAAATTAGTCTGTACAATCAAAACCTACATCCATAAACTAGTTTCTAAAGTACAAAAAGTCAAAAATCAATCAACCATCATACATCAACAACTTCAGTGATACTAGTTATTCTACTTTGCCTTACAGGCCTCACAGATGCTTCGACATCACTAATGGCATTTGCTTCTTGTTTTCGGATCCCATAATCCCACAAAAGTGCAACATATCTTGTATGAAGTGCATTGGAGTCGAACTCAGTCGCAATAACTTTGTGACCATAAGAAAGACACTCTGCATACATAACCATAAAGACACCACAATCCCTAAAAAAAAAAAAGAAAATAAATTTGATTATATAGTGAAATATATTTTGTACAAAGATACAATTTTGGTATATGTAATTTCATAACTTACAAGCTTCCACTCGGTTGTTGAGGCAAGTCATCTTTAAACAAAACATCAAACACATCTGAGGATTATTTGTCTTTGTATCTTGGATGGTTTTGAAGATCAATTCCTTTCTTAACATAGAAATCACAAGCTTGGAGATACAATGGAATAATCTTTGCTATTTTCTCGATCTCAACAAGAACAGCCGCATAATGACCAATGGATTCATATGAATCATATAAGAATATACACCTCTCTGAAAATGATAAAACCGCGAGAACTCAGTGATGTTTTTTCTTTATATTGACAGGAATAAAAATCTCTTCCACTGTATGCCATGGAACTACAGCATGCATACGGAACCCATTGATGTATTCAATAAGATGGTGCTCCTATACTCCATCTTTAAGATTTTGATGATCCATAGAATATACATCATTCAAAGATCTAATTACGTTCATAAAGTTACAGTCAACTGTACTGTATTTGTATGATTTGTTTGGCTCGTTTTTATACAAACTGTGCGGCCCATACTTCGACTTCTTCCTCAAGTAGTATAAGCAGACATCAATATGTTGCATTAGTGAATACAACAAACTTTAGAGAATTCAAAAAATTGTATTCTAAATATTACAGTGTATGCAAGTAAAAAATACATATGCATTTTTTTATATTAATGTAGATGACTTGTGTATCAAAAATTACATTCTTAAAGTTCAGTTATATGCAGACAATGTTATCTAATAGTATATGCAATAGTATTTGATGTATTATACTATATAATACTTTGAATTCTTAAAAATACATACATGTTAAACCATATGTATTTCAATGTAACCTAATATGTATTTTAATTATTGTTACAGACGAAATGAAAAAAAAATTCAAATAATATACTAACCGAGTCTGTCCATGTCTGATCTGCAAATCCCATCGTATAGAACCAGTTTTTGTCTTCAACAGTCTTAACACCAAAATGCTTCTTTGGAATTTATAATTTTCCCCTCTTGTAATGATCTACTTTTTCTTTCCTAGGTATTTTAAGGAATTGATAAAACATTAAAACATGTATTGATACAAAAAAATAATTTGTCGCAATTCAAAAGAACTACCTCTTAGCAGTAGCTTTTAATAGGTCGGCAGAAATCCAGTCCTTGAAGTTCTTGACAATCTTTGTATCTATTATCCAATCAATCGGGTGATATAAAAATGGATGTTTCTGGGGAAATATGCGTATTAGCCCTGCTGAGCTCCCTATGTAATTATAGAATATAAAAACTTAATAAATACAAACGTATTTGCAAGAAATATTACATAAAAAAAAATATATATATATCTTATTGTACTTACCAGCAGTTGAACCAAATTTTTTGGTGTATGGCGATTCCTTGAATTTTGATGGTCGCCTAATCCTTAACTTTGATCTGGGAGTTTTTACTTCACGATTAGCGGATGGATGAATGATGATGCTTTTTTGATTGTACACATTCAAGCTAAGTAGAAACTCATCCGGGATTGTGTTTTGTGAATCAGGCCACAATTGTTCATCCCTCTGTTCATCATTGGTTACTTCTTGCATATTACGAGGTGTGCTAACTTGCTCCTCGTAGCAAGTTCTACCTCTGAATCAGTGATTCCTCTATTCATCTAATAAAACTATTGAAAAAAGAATATTACATTTTTTCCATCAAATTTAACCTAAATAAACTCAAAATATATAATAGTAAGATACATACTTGATCATGATCTTCAATAACAGTCTCAGAAGTTTTTGCATCCAAAATTTCATGATGAGATTCTTCTTGATGGTTTGCTGATGGATGTATGATGATGCTCTGTATTTGATACGCATTTAGGCTAGGTAACATCTCATCAGGGATTGTGAATTATGAATCAAACAAAATTGTTTCATCAATTTTTTCAGCGCTGGTTTGCAAAAAAAATAACAGAAAAAATTTAATTTTCCTCTGAATTATTACATGACATGAAGAAAAAGTTAACATCACTATACATACTTGACAATCATGTTGAACAACCTTCTCCGAATGTAAGTAATCCAAATTTATACTTCGGAGAAGCTCATCAGGGATTAATTGTTGAGAATCAATTTCAACATTCATTTTTTCAGAATGCAAATCAGTGCACCCCTTGAAAACAAGTATAAAAATCAAAACATCAAACAAACATGTACTTGTATATATTTATAAATGTGAATTCAAATGAATATATATATATATATATATATATATATATATATATATATATATATATATATATATATATATATATATATATATATATATATATATATATATATATATATATATGAAACTTAATTATTTACCTTTTTACCAAGTAAATTTGCCTCCAATTTCTAATCAACCTCCGAACTTAATCATTGTGGTGATCTTTCGGTACCAACATAATCCATATTTTGGAGGTCAAGATCTTTATCCGCATGTTGTTGCTACAAATACATATACAAATTAAAATAACCTATTAAAACTTGAGTCAAATTTAATTTTTTTTTATGAAACTAAATTTACATATTTATATATAACATCAAACTCAAAAATACATATTATAGAACATAACAAAATAATCACCCAATATTAAAATACATATGCAGTGTTAAGAAATACATATGAATAAAACTAAAAATACATATGCAGTGTTAAAAAATACATATGAATAAAACTAAAAATACATATGAATAAAACTAAAAACACACTGTGTCACATGTTATAATGTTTTTAATGGACCAAATAATATTTACTGTTATGTGAGCATCCTCAAAAATATATATATACACTACAAGTGATGTAAAAAATAATTGTATTTATTGAACAATGCATATATATTTAAGGAAAGAATACATAAAATATCAAAAGCACATAAACAAATAATACTTGCATATCATACTAAGTCAATCTTCAATTCTATTCCAAATTTGACAATTCTATTAACCTCAACTATATTTTATATATAAAATTTAAAAGTACAAGTAAATATGTATTTGGAACTTTAATACTTACCTTTGTACCGTCAGAAATATTATCCGAAGATTGAACAACATCAGGACTGAAATGTTGTCCAGATTGCTCTAACCCTCCCTCATCAACATTTGGTTTATCAGCTTCTATATCTACAACCTACTCCTGAAAAATTTATGTCCAATAACATAACGAGTTATTTTACAAAATATGTTGTATTTGTATAAGGTAGTCTAATTAGTATATATATTCAAAACAACTAAGATTTTCAAAGAAAAAATTTACCTTGCTTTTAGCGAATGCCTTCTTCAACTTTTTGAATTTTTTTCTCATTAGTCCACGAATTCCTTTAAACTCACGGCGAACATGTTTTGATAAAAAATCTATATACAATTTTTTTTCCATGTAAAATAAAATATTTGTCAAAAAAAAATTATCTCATCGCGGAATGCATCAAAATCTTTCTTAGAAATAAAGGTTTCTTTCTCAACATGACTCTCAGGATTTGACACGACTACTTCCTCTACATGAATATCTGGCTTTGGGTGTACCTGAGGAAAAATAATCCGAGTTGTTTGCTTTCCTTTTTTTGTTTTTTGAAGAAGATGCCTGTCGTATTGGAATTGACTTAAAAACTGGTGTCTTCATTCCAACAGCTTTTGCAGCATGATGAGCTAGTGTCCTCGTTTGGGTATGCTCGTCAAAACTATCTACTTGCTTTTTCCTTAAAGGTTTCTTCGCTACTGGTGTTGAGGAATCAACCTTCTATTTATTCTTTGAATGTTCGTTGATCTTTCTTAGTGGTGGATCCTGAAAGTCGTCATCAGAATCAACAAAACGTTCATGTTGTATTGCATCCTTCTGTGGTATTTGCAATTTTGACAACTCCTTTTTTGTTGGCTCTATGTTCTTAAAGACAACCTAGAATAATAGGTAAATAATATATGTTAAAGAATCAGTTAAACAATTGTAAATGAAAATGTATATATGTATACCGTAAAATACATATTAATACAGATGTATTTAGTAACAACAAACTTTGCCGTTGTCATTGAACATAGCATTCATTAAAAACTCAAAGCGTGGACGAGGTGCAATCGTCTTTCAATTTAATAATCGGGGAATCCAATTATCAACCTTCAATGCAATCTTTTGTGGGACATTTGAACAACAATCGTAAAGCCACACTTGAATAGCCAGTGGCATTCCCTGAATCAAATAAAATTGACCACCAGCTTTCAACCGATTGTTCAAACTTCTGGACAGATTCTCAAAGATAAAGAACCCCATGAAAAATCCTTATATCTTCCATTATCGATCAAATCGAAATAAAGACGGGGTATTACCACAGTTTCAACATTAGATAAGACAATGAATGCAGGAAGTACAGGATTGCAAATTTCTCAGCATCCGCATCATTGTTCTCCCCCCCATACTCTCTCCGTGAATGCTAGAAATAGTTGTCTTTTCTGTATAATTTTTGTCCCGTTGAAATACTTCTCAACCATCCTATTTGGTACACCCTCATCAAAAATAAAGTCATACCTATTTGACACACGTTTCAATCCAGTTATGATAGCAAATTCCCTGGGAGTAAAATTAAGAAAGGTCTCATTAGCACAAATCAGAATCCTAGAAGAAGAACTACCCTTCACCTCAAGGGTCATAACGCATCTGCACAACTTTTCTTGCACTACACATTGTTGCTTCTTCATAAAATAACCAAAAATATTTTTGTCGCAAAAGTTTTTAAACTGTTCCTTGTTTAAAATTGCGGGTATGCTTCCATAAATATCTTTGTCACTGTAAGAACACATGTGTGGTGCAAATCTTGAAAGTTTTTTGACAATGAATATTTCATCCCGCATCACCTATACAAAGAATCATATAACATGCAGCCAAAAAATCAAGCAGCCAATAAAAATCAAAAACATATAACAGGCATATGTATTTTTATCATATTAAAACTGCAACCAACACTGAAAAATACATATCAAATATACTAAAATACATATAGTAAATAGACTGTTCTAATATTTAAGCTAAAATTAACATGCATATGTATTTTTATCATATCAAAACTACAACAAACACTGAAAACTACATATCATATGTACTAAAAATACATATATCCAACAGGTTGATGTAGTATTTCAAGTAAAATTAATATGCATATGTATTTCTTACCATATCAAAACTGCAACCAACACTGAAAAATACAAATCATTTATGCTAAAAAATACATATAGCCAATATACTCTTCATGAGTAGTTAATACAACAATATATTTTCACAATTATACTATCATCTTCACAAATCAACATTCAATCACAAAATATCATCATAACACCAAAATAAATATTAACTACATCAAAAAAATACATATAACTTACAACTTTAACAACATCTTTACTTGGGGCAAAATACATTTTACTCAAAAAATACATTTAGAACAAAAAAAATACTTCTTCCTCGCTAACATCTTCAAAATCATCATCAAAAAAGATTTGAATATCCTCATCAACTTTAGTCAAACCTTCAATTTCTTTCGCTTTCCTTTTCTTCTCGTTTTTAATTTTTTTTTTCCTTCTGAGAAGGCGATTTCTTCAACGGTTTTTTTTTCAAAAAAAAATTCATCTGCAGCGGATCGTTGCGAAACTTCGACCTAATCTCCTCCGGTTTCTCTGATTTCTTCGACTGTAAAGAATTTGAAACAACTTTAACTACATCTTTTTGAGTTAACCCAAGACTAAAAGATGATCCACAATCATATACCAAATTTGAATTACTTATACCACTATTTGATCGTTATTTTGATGTTTGTTCAGCCATTAAAATCAAAACCTTAAATTCTGATTTTGAGCTATATTAGAGTTTGCTAATTTTGAAATTTACCCAAAAAAAAATGCTAACATGCAATAGCTAAATTAAGAGTTACCTGAAATAGATGAAGATAATCTTTACTGATGATGCTAAAATCGTGCAAAGTGAAAAAAATGGGAGCGGGAAGTTATACTTTAGGGCGAAAAAAAGGGCAAAAAATCTTTCAAAATTATGAAAGAGAAAACTAATGGCGTGAAAAGAGTAAAAACTTACAGTTACTTCTCCAAGTGGGTAAAAAGTAGGGACCACATAAAATAATGCTATGGATGTTACAAAATCTAATTTAATAAAACTGTTGTTATTTTTTGTAATTTCATGCTTAAGTTTGATACTTTATGTATTTTTTCCATCCGAAATCGGCCTGTGAATTTTATCCGGGTTGTGGGCCGGTCCGAATCCGGGTCAAGTAAAATGGGTTGATCCGGTTCCGGGCCCAACAGTAAAAATTTTAAAAATAACTCTGAACCGGTCCACTTAACCCTACCCGGTCCAACCCACCTAAACTCGATCAAACCCAGTTAAAAATCCAGTCTAAACCAATAAAAAACCCCCAAAAAAAAATCTTTTCTCCAATATACACTATATATACCCACTTATATACATTTTAAATACGTTAAAAAATATATATACACTATATATATAGTATATACTATATTAGAATTAAAAAAATATATACACAATTACACATATAATCGTGTATACGACTATACGTTAGTTAAATATATATATATATTACTCTAAATAAAACATATACTACTAGATATATACTACAATATAATGATATATATAATAATTTATAAAATATATACACATGTATACGTTAAATATATACGTCTATAAAAGATATATACACATATATACGTACCATTCAATATATATATATACTACTTTAAATAAAATATACTACAATATATATATATATATATATATATATAGTTATATACTAATTTATAAAACATATACGCATGTATACGTTAATTATATACGTCTATAGAAGATATATACACTTATATACGTACCATTCAATATATGTACTTCTTTAAATAAAACATATACTACAATATATATATATATATATATATATATATATATATATATAGTTATAATATACTAATTTATAAAACATATACACATGTATACATTAATTATATATGTCTATAGAAGATATATACACATATATACGTACCATTCAATATATGTACTTCTTTAAATAAATCATATACTACAATATATATATATATATATACTAAAATATATATATAGTTATAATATACTAATTTATAAAACATATACACATGTATACATTAATTATATACGTCTATAGAAGATATATACACATATATACGTAACATTACATATATGTACTTCTTTAATAAAATATATACTACAATATATATAAAGTTATAATATACTAAAATATCAAAAGCACGTAAACAAATAATACTTGCATATCATACTAAGTCAATCTTCAATTCTATTCCAAATTTGACAATTCTATTAACCTCAACTATATTTTATATATAAAATTTAAAAGTACAAGTAAATATGTATTTGGAACTTTAATACTTACCTTTGTACCGTCAGAAATATTATCCGAAGATTGAACAACATCAGGACTGAAATGTTGTCCAGATTGCTCTAACCCTCCCTCATCAACATTTGGTTTATCAGCTTCTATATCTACAACCTACTCCTGAAAAATTTATGTCCAATAACATAACGAGTTATTTTACAAAATATGTTGTATTTGTATAAGGTAGTCTAATTAGTATATATATTCAAAACAACTAAGATTTTCAAAGAAAAAATTTACCTTGCTTTTAGCGAATGCCTTCTTCAACTTTTTGAATTTTTTTCTCATTAGTCCACGAATTCCTTTAAACTCACGGCGAACATGTTTTGATAAAAAATCTATATACAATTTTTTTTCCATGTAAAATAAAATATTTGTCAAAAAAAAATTATCTCATCGCGGAATGCATCAAAATCTTTCTTAGAAATAAAGGTTTCTTTCTCAACATGACTCTCAGGATTTGACACGACTACTTCCTCTACATGAATATCTGGCTTTGGGTGTACCTGAGGAAAAATAATCCGAGTTGTTTGCTTTCCTTTTTTTGTTTTTTGAAGAAGATGCCTGTCGTATTGGAATTGACTTAAAAACTGGTGTCTTCATTCCAACAGCTTTTGCAGCATGATGAGCTAGTGTCCTCGTTTGGGTATGCTCGTCAAAACTATCTACTTGCTTTTTCCTTAAAGGTTTCTTCGCTACTGGTGTTGAGGAATCAACCTTCTATTTATTCTTTGAATGTTCGTTGATCTTTCTTAGTGGTGGATCCTGAAAGTCGTCATCAGAATCAACAAAACGTTCATGTTGTATTGCATCCTTCTGTGGTATTTGCAATTTTGACAACTCCTTTTTTGTTGGCTCTATGTTCTTAAAGACAACCTAGAATAATAGGTAAATAATATATGTTAAAGAATCAGTTAAACAATTGTAAATGAAAATGTATATATGTATACCGTAAAATACATATTAATACAGATGTATTTAGTAACAACAAACTTTGCCGTTGTCATTGAACATAGCATTCATTAAAAACTCAAAGCGTGGACGAGGTGCAATCGTCTTCCAATTTAATAATCGGGGAATCCAATTATCAACCTTCAATGCAATCTTTTGTGGGACATTTGAACAACAATCGTAAAGCCACACTTGAATAGCCAGTGGCATTCCCTGAATCAAATAAAATTGACCACCAGCTTTCAACCGATTGTTCAAACTTCTGGACAGATTCTCAAAGATAAAGAACCCCATGAAAAATCCTTATATCTTCCATTATCGATCAAATCGAAATAAAGACGGGGTATTACCACAGTTTCAACATTAGATAAGACAATGAATGCAGGAAGTACAGGATTGCAAATTTCTCAGCATCCGCATCATTGTTCTCCCCCCCATACTCTCTCCGTGAATGCTAGAAATAGTTGTCTTTTCTGTATAATTTTTGTCCCGTTGAAATACTTCTCAACCATCCTATTTGGTACACCCTCATCAAAAATAAAGTCATACCTATTTGACACACGTTTCAATCCAGTTATGATAGCAAACTCCCTGGGAGTAAAATTAAGAAAGGTCTCATTAGCACAAATCAGAATCCTAGAAGAAGAACTACCCTTCACCTCAAGGGTCATAACGCATCTGCACAACTTTTCTTGCACTACACATTGTTGCTTCTTCATAAAATAACCAAAAATATTTTTGTCGCAAAAGTTTTTAAACTGTTCCTTGTTTAAAATTGCGGGTATGCTTCCATAAATATCTTTGTCACTGTAAGAACACATGTGTGGTGCAAATCTTGAAAGTTTTTTGACAATGAATATTTCATCCCGCATCACCTATACAAAGAATCATATAACATGCAGCCAAAAAATCAAGCAGCCAATAAAAATCAAAAACATATAACAGGCATATGTATTTTTATCATATTAAAACTGCAACCAACACTGAAAAATACATATCAAATATACTAAAATACATATAGTAAATAGATTGTTCTAATATTTAAGCTAAAATTAACATGCATATGTATTTTTATCATATCAAAACTACAACAAACACTGAAAACTACATATCATATGTACTAAAAATACATATATCCAACAGGTTGATGTAGTATTTCAAGTAAAATTAATATGCATATGTATTTCTTACCATATCAAAACTGCAACCAACACTGAAAAATACAAATCATTTATGCTAAAAAATACATATAGCCAATATACTCTTCATGAGTAGTTAATACAACAATATATTTTCACAATTATACTATCATCTTCACAAATCAACATTCAATCACAAAATATCATCATAACACCAAAATAAATATTAACTACATCAAAAAAATACATATAACTTACAACTTTAACAACATCTTTACTTGGGGCAAAATACATTTTACTCAAAAAATACATTTAGAACAAAAAAAATACTTCTTCCTCGCTAACATCTTCAAAATCATCATCAAAAAAGATTTGAATATCCTCATCAACTTTAGTCAAACCTTCAATTTCTTTCGCTTTCCTTTTCTTCTCGTTTTTAATTTTTTTTTTCCTTCTGAGAAGGCGATTTCTTCAACGGTTTTTTTTTCAAAAAAAAATTCATCTGCAGCGGATCGTTGCGAAACTTCGACCTAATCTCCTCCGGTTTCTCTGATTTCTTCGACTGTAAAGAATTTGAAACAACTTTAACTACATCTTTTTGAGTTAACCCAAGACTAAAAGATGATCCACAATCATATACCAAATTTGAATTACTTATACCACTATTTGATCGTTATTTTGATGTTTGTTCAGCCATTAAAATCAAAACCTTAAATTATGATTTTGAGCTATATTAGAGTTTGCTAATTTTGAAATTTACCCAAAAAAAAATGCTAACATGCAATAGCTAAATTAAGAGTTACCTGAAATAGATGAAGATAATCTTTACTGATGATGCTAAAATCGTGCAAAGTGAAAAAAATGGGAGCGGGAAGTTATACTTTAGGGCGAAAAAAAGGGCAAAAAATCTTTCAAAATTATGAAAGAGAAAGCTAATGGCGTGAAAAGAGTAAAAACTTACAGTTACTTCTCCAAGTGGGTAAAAAGTAGGGACCACATAAAATAATGCTATGGATGTTACAAAATCTAATTTAATAAAACTGTTGTTATTTTTTGTAATTTCATGCTTAAGTTTGATACTTTATGTATTTTTTCCATCCGAAATCGGCCTGTGAATTTTATCCGGGTTGTGGGCCGGTCCGAATCCGGGTCAAGTAAAATGGGTTGATCCGGTTCCGGGCCCAACAGTAAAAATTTTAAAAATAACTCTGAACCGGTCCACTTAACCCTACCCGGTCCAACCCACCTAAACTCGATCAAACCCAGTTAAAAATCCAGTCTAAACCAATAAAAAACCCCAAAAAAAAAATCTTTTCTCCAATATACACTATATATACCCACTTATATACATTTTAAATACGTTAAAAAATATATATACACTATATATATAGTATATACTATATTAGAATTAAAAAAATATATACACAATTACACATATAATCGTGTATACGACTATACGTTAGTTAAATATATATATATATTACTCTAAATAAAACATATACTACTAGATATATACTACAATATAATGATATATATAATAATTTATAAAATATATACACATGTATACGTTAAATATATACGTCTATAAAAGATATATACACATATATACGTACCATTCAATATATATATATACTACTTTAAATAAAATATACTACAATATATATATATATATATATATATATATATATATATATATAGTTATATACTAATTTATAAAACATATACGCATGTATACGTTAATTATATACGTCTATAGAAGATATATACACTTATATACGTACCATTCAATATATGTACTTCTTTAAATAAAACATATACTACAATATATATATATATATATATATATATATATATATAGTTATAATATACTAATTTATAAAACATATACACATGTATACATTAATTATATATGTCTATAGAAGATATATACACATATATACGTACCATTCAATATATGTACTTCTTTAAATAAATCATATACTACAATATATATATATATATATACTAAAATATATATATAGTTATAATATACTAATTTATAAAACATATACACATGTATACATTAATTATATACGTCTATAGAAGATATATACACATATATACGTAACATTACATATATGTACTTCTTTAATAAAATATATACTACAATATATATAAAGTTATAATATACTAATTTATAAAACATATACACATATATACGTTAAATATATACGGCTATAGAAGATATATACACATATATACGTATCATTCAATATATATGTACTACTTAAAATAAAATATACTATAATATATTTATACTACAATATATATATATATATATATATATATATATATATACACATATATATAGTTATATACTAATTTATTAAACATATACACATGTATACGTTAAATTTATACTATGATATATACACATATATACGTACCATTCAATATATGTATACTATCTTAAATAAAATATACTACAATGTATACACACACTATATATATAGTTATATACAATTTATAAAACATATACACATGAACACGTTAAATATATACTACGATATATACACATATAAACTTACCATTCAATATATATATACTACTTTAAATAAAATATACTACAATATATATTTTATTTAAAGTAGTATATTAAATAAAATATACTAGTATGTTTTATGTCTTGTTTCTGTATGCCGTCTTTTCCTATTACATGTTTCTTTACGATCTTGGTGTACTATTCTCCATCTTGAGCCGGGGGTCTATCGAAAACAACCTCTCTACTTTTTTAGATGCAGTGGTATGGACTGCGTACATCTTACCCTCCCTAGACCTCACTTTATAGGAATACATTGGGCCTGTTGTTGTTGTTACAATATATATATATCTACTACGAGTTTACAGTATATACACACACACTATATATAGTTATATACTAATTTATAAAACATATACACATGTATACTTTAAAAATATACGTCTATAGAAGATATATACACATATATACGTATCATTCAATATATACATACTACTTTAAATAAAATATACTACAATATATACACACACTATATATATAGTTATATACTAATTTATAAAACATATACACATGCATACGTTAAATATATACTACTTTAGAAAATATATACACATATATACATTATTTTAAATAAAACATATGCTAGTTAATATAATAAATTAATAATAGTATTAAAACTAAGTTTTTAATTCAAACTAGAAATTCAATTTAAATCATTAAATGGAAAAAAAATTACAAAGTAAGGACTAAGGAATGAATGAATGTTGAATTTTATTGATTGCAAAATGATCCAAAATTTATAATTTACATGAATGAAAAATCTATAAATTTTGCATCATTTTTTCCAACTCATTCATGTTAATATTAATGGGAACTTGCATAGGATAGTCAAAGTTAATGGGGGCAAAACCATGCATTGGACTTGATGCTGCTGAGTTCTCCCATGAAGTCATAATTTCTTCAAGTCTCTGCTCATCTTTCGGCTCCGTTTCCATTCCTTGATTTTTTCATTCGGCTCTAATCCAATCTCTGAGGTAAACTAGAACATTTATTGCATTACTTCCCAATGAATGTCGGTTGTCTCCAAGTTGTTGTCGTCCCTGACTAAAAGCGCTCTCCGATAAAACGGTTGATATTGGAACATTCAAAATATCTCTAGCTAATCTTGAAAGAACAATTAAGATATTGCATTTCATTAGTCCTCCACCAATTCAAAGTGTTGATCCATCGTATGCAATCCTCTAGCGGCGACCGAAGACAATACTTAAGCTCTTCTTGATAAGTTGATGTGTAAGCCCCTCCTCAACACTGTTCCAACAATTTAAATCATAAAAGTGATCAGGAAAATCACTATTGTCGGTCTTTTAGAAGATGATGGCTCATCGGGAGGATGAAGAACGACAGTTGGAGTGATATTTGTAGGTATGGCTAAATCAACTAAATCAACATTATGATTATATAATTTATCTATATATTCATTCGCATCACTCATATCCATCCACAAATCAAGTTGTACTTGTTCAGAATCATTGTTAGTATTTATCTCTAAATTAGAATAAATAATAGTACTAAAGTGGCACATAGTATTATATTTCATACACGGATTTAGCATAGCACCAACCAATTAAATAGGGGGGATCAAAAAAAAAATATTTTTAAAATTTAGAAAACATGGCACCAACAACTTCTTTGTAACCTTCTTTATTTTTATATTCTTTAAGCAAACCAGAAATATCGGTTATATATGCCAAAGTATTACAAACAGTAGGATAATAAGAACCGAAAATTCAATCGTAGCTATATAAAAAATTTTCAAAAACTTAACAAGATCATTAATTACAACCCAATCAGAATCATGTAGCATGCAATCAGCAGAATCAACAAACAAACCACAATATTGGTTAAAAGATAGTGTAATACGAACTCTATATTTATAACAAGTTTTTAAAAAATCATACGTAGAATTCCATCTAGTATCACATTCTTCAGGCATATCGGTGCAAGTCCATTTTGTTCACATTTAAGTTTAAAGTATCTAATTCTATTTCTACGATTATTTTCTTGAATAAAATCAACGGCAAGTCGAATTTTTTCAATACAAAACTCAAGACCATCTCTTACAATTAAACTATATATATTATATGCACACTTAATATGAAAAATTTCAGGTAACTGCAGAGATAGCTTAGATTTTAATTTTGTTATAGCAGTCTTGTGGTTAGAAGCATTATCAAAAGCAATACATAAGATTTTACTTTTGATACCATAAGATTCTGCAACTTTAGCAATCGAATCAGCAATAAAATCTTCAGTATGTTTACGATCTTCATAATATAAGAAACCAACAATACGTTTTTGCATAACAAAACTACTATTTATCCAGTGACAAGTAATGGTTAAATAATCATTTTTATTTACAGCACGCCTAAGATCAGAAGTTATGGATATTCTACATTGAATACTTTTTAATAATGTTGATAAATAAAAATAATATTGTGAATGAAGTCTAAAAATATCGACCCGACAAGTACTTCTAGGAATACCATTAAACATAGGATTATAAATTGCTTGAATATAATGAATAAAGGCATCAGAAGAAGGAAAACTAAAAGGCAAACAACCCACAGCTACCATTTTAGCCATTTCTTCCCGGTCCCTCAATTTATTACACTTCTTCATTACATGGTCGGGTGTTGGGTCCAGTCTAGTTTGTGTGGGCCAACCAACAGCCTCACCACCTTGTACAATTTTTAACTCTCTTTCGTGAATATCACCTATATGTCTCATTAATGTACCCATACCCCCTTGCTTACCTCCTCTTTTATGTTTATATATTTGTTGACAAATATTGCATTGCACCTCAGTATCTGATATACGTTCAAAAAATTGTCATACAATTCTAGTTGTAAGCTCTTGGGCACGAGGAGGATGGGGAGAGAGATTAATCGATTCAGATCTAATGTTAGCATTTCCTACTGCGGGTGTCTCACCAATATTTTCATCATCTTCGTCTAAATTAACCGCATCTACTTCATTTTCTTCTTCTATACCGTAATTTTTCTAAGCTTCTACATAATCCATATCATGGGCACCTACACCTAAAGGTACACCTACTTCTTTCTCAAAAGGTTGACTAAGCAGTGTCGGAGCCACACGGGTATATCTACTACTTGAAGTACCTCAACCGCTAGTAATTCGCTTTTTACTACCACTACCGCTTTCGGGACAAAAAATTTTAACACCTTTGGTTGCGAGGTTTCTTAATTTATCCATAATATAAATTAAACTAAAAAAAATCAAAATACACAAATATAATAAAATTAAATATTCAACAATTAATACACAAATTAAAAATTAAACGTAAGAGATGGAACGACAATACCAAATTTTGAAAGTATCCGAAGGTTGCGACTTTAGAAACTTTCACTCGTACTTTGTAATCGCAAAATTAAAAAATTAAAGTGAGAACTTTAGGAAATTAAATATATAGAATATTTGATAATTGAGAATTGAGATTTGAGAGAGAATGAGATTTGAGAGAATGAAAAATTATGTGGAAAATAATTTGAAAGTGGGTACTTATAGGAATTTTTTTGGGGTTAAAAAATAATTTTAAATGTAAAAAAAAATAAAAATTAAAAGGGTCAAACTAGCCGTTTGGACCCAAAAACGGCTATATAGTCGTTGGACCAATGACTAGTTTGGCCCAATCTCCAATATTTTTGTTTAAAAAAAAAAGGGGTAAACATAAATCTCCTACCTATTGAAACTAATTACATAAAATCCCTTCTAGTTTCCTCTTTCTCGAATTTTGCAAATATACTCATACATTCGGTTGTCCATCATACATAGCTCGAATGTATGATAAAACAGTTAATCCTATATTTAAGGTAAGATGATAAAACATAATCTCCTACATTCATGGAAAGGATAATCAGATACTCCCTCCGTCCCATTTTACTTGTCCTTTTTTACTTATCAAGACAAAATAATTTTTTTTCCATTATACCCTTAATGTAATTGATTATTCTTTATTATTAGTATTCTTGAAAAATGTTGCAAAGAGAGTACCATTAAGAGTACACCATTAAAAATATAAATGGTACTTTGGTATTAGCCATCCATCAATATTGAAACTAACAACAAGACACAATTAAGAGGGGTAAAATGGTAAAGTTACATTATCATCATTGTTTTCTTAATAGTTGTGTCATTTCAATTTGAGACGGGTAAAATGGGACGGAGGGAGTAAAATCTTTCATTCCCTTAAATAAAGTCATTAATTACCTATAATTATGTTTTGTATGATTAAATAAAATAACTGAAATTTAAATTCAAAAAAACCCTTAAACATCACTGTTAGTTTTCCTCATTTTTAATGACGTTTTTCAAAAAAAAAAAAACCGCCTTCGTCTTTCTTCAATTCTCGGAAAAAAAATATGACCATCTCTATATTGTTGCGTCATTTTGGAATTTAGGAGTTGAAAATCATTTATCAATTCTATAAAAGTAATGCAATTATTATTTCAAAAAGTATTAACTTTCTGAAATTGATTGCTACGATCGCGATGAAATTAAATATTAACGAAATTCGTAAAAAAATGAAGTAAAATACACAACAATTTTACATGTATGAGGGCAACTTATACATTTAAAAAAAAACTGCAGTAATATATAATGTCATACTACACATCTATATTTTTTACCTTAAACATGTATAACCTATATATCTTGACAGAAGGTATAATGAAAATTTATACAAAAATAAGACTTTCTAACAGTATAATACCACATAAAGCATAAAATGCATCTTATAAGGACTTTTAATGTATAAAATATTAAAATATATATCTTCAGGCTTATATTATACATTAAAATAAGTATAAGGGCAACTTATACATTTTAAAAATAAACTGCAGTAATGTATAATGTCATATTACACATCTAAATTTTTCACTTTAAACATGTATGACCTATAAGTTTGACAGAAGATATAATGAAAAAATATGCAAAATTAGACTTTTTAATTGTAAAATACAACATAAAACATAACTAATGTAATAAGAACTTCTAATGTATAACATATTGAAAATATATATCATTAGACTTATATTATACATTAGTCTTCCAAAATAACTAATGTATAATGTCTGATATATTATATCTTATACTTTCAAATAAAAACTTCAAGAATGTATAATGTTACACCATACATATAAAATATTAACATTATGCATTATTTATCTATAAACTTGTCAGAATGTATAATGTAACCTTATACAAAATTCATAGATTATAATTGTATAATTCGACTAAATATAAAAACAGTCTCTTCTATATATACAAAAACTTACGTTATACATAAGTATGTTAAATAAAGTAATGTATAATGTATAACATCTACATCTTTGGACGCGATGACAAGTAATTTATTTCCATCGTAGCAAATCACTTATTCTTTTCAGTAGCCTCGGTGTACAAATTGCAGTTATCTTTGCAACCACAAAGTTAGCTTGTTTCAACAAAAAACAAACATAAAGTTAGACAAAATACTGAAATATATTAAGTAGAATCTTTGAAACATAAAGTTAGATCCAAGAATATTGCCAGAATTTGATATTACAAAATAGAATCTTTGAAAGAGTATTAAAAAAATATAAAACGGAGCAAGATCATTCCTTTTCAGAAATAGAATAATATAAACAAACATTAAATAATCAAATAATTAGGATTTATATTCTTACAAAAGATTGAGTAAGAGATTTCGTTGATTCAATCGTTTAAATAAAAGTCGTTGTGCTCTGTTCACAAGATTCATTTTTCGTGGCATGTTCCACCCCGTTGTGCTTTGCTGCTGATGATGATGATCCAATTGAAATTTTTCGAAGCTTCTGATAATTTGTCGCCATTTTTTTTTGGTCTTTGTTTTCTCAAATAAGTCCATGACTTTCCGATTTGGTGAAGTTTAATTAATGTTTGAAAACTTACAATGGTGAACTCTAAGTATGATTGCTTGATTTTAGGCGTGAAAAAGGGGATTGAATAATGGAGGATAAAGTGATTTGTAATGGGAGAGAAAAAAAGGAAGGAAAAAGCATCTTTTTTGGATATATAATATTAAGGAGAGAAAAATTACTAAATAAGGGGATTTTTATAATTATTTTGAAATTTGTGTAAATACTTTACCAATTTGGGATTTAATGTAATTATATAACTTTAACTTGTGTATATAGGTAATTTTTTTTAAAAAAAAAAAATCAAGTCGGTTAACCGGGCCCAAAAAAATTAAACCAGCTCGAAACCCAGTACCCTGCATCTCTTGAACTGACCGGACCAATTTTTGTACCCGACCCGTTTGACAGGTATAGGCAACGCCATATAGCATTATTATCATAATAATTCTTGTTGATTTATTTGTTGTTCTTTTTCTCTTTTAAAGGGACGACAATGATTGATATATACATCATAAGCTTATACCTACCATGGTTGGTGTTGTCAAAATTCTTTAGACTATCTAGAAAGCAAATAATAACACTGACTCTCCAATGCAAAATCATAATTTTCTTATATTTATTACTTGCCTTTTCAAATTTATAATGGTTCATTGGTTATTTTCTTATATAATGATGGCATGACTGCAGTTTTTAGGAAGAGACGTTAGATACTTAGATGAGATGCAATAGAATATACTGACGAAATATATCGATAGCTTTTTAAAAAAGTTGAAGTATGTTTAACATTTAAAATTTATCAAAAAACTGCACATCCTAATTAAAGTTCTTTTTAAAAAGTGTGTCAAGTCAATGAGAGTCGAGTAAAATAAATCAGAGTGAGTAATTAGCTTAAGTAAAAATAAATTAAAGTTTAAATTAGGTTTACCTTTCGTTTTACATCTACCACTATGTGCAGTGTCTGGAGAAGTCCCACCACAAGGGTGTATTGTACGCAACCTTACCTTTTATTTATGCGAGAGACTGCTTCCAAGATAAGAAGTGGGAATTTTTTTTACTGTTATTAGTTAATTGTCACTAGATCTAAATTTGTTGTAAGCTTTAAGAGCATCTAAAAAGAGTGTTAATTGTTGTAATTACCTTAAAAAGACATATACAGAGACAACTAAGCTATTATCGTTAATTAATTGCTGCTAAAGATGTTCTTGATGCAGTTAGTGAGAAGTAATTTGAACTAATAATGTTTCATTAAGCTTAAAGAGTGAAAGGATAAAGCTTGGAACAGATAAAAATTTCATATAAAATTAGCTTATATAATTTAATTTTCGTATAGGATAATAACATTGTTTATCCCTCCATTATTATTGATAAATCCTCCTGATTTTAGTCGGCCTATGACTCAAAAATTAATTATTTTTTTCATTATGCTAAAGAAACATGTTGATTTTAATTATTTTAGAACTGTATTATCTTTAATATGAATTAATAAAAATAATATATTTAACAAAACACATGCTGTAATTAAATAATGGAACAATTAAAATTCTCGTACATTATGAAACTCATAAGAAAATGAACAAAAATTGTACAATTTATTAATTGAATATTAGATATACCTGGTCAAATATCACAAGGATTAAAATCATAATTCCGAAAAGAGCTTAATTTTTAATTAATTTTTTTGGTCATTATGTAAAAGAAACATGTTAATTTTAATGATTTAGAACTATATTTCCTTTAAATATGAATTAATAAAAATAACATTTAACTTAACACATGTTGTAATTAAATAATGGAACAATTAAAATTCTAGTAAATTGTGAAATTACATTTTACTAATTGAATATTAAATATATCTGATCAAATATCACAAGGATTAAAATGAATTTCGAGAAGGGCACTGAACCCCCACCCCCACGCCACCAATTAAAGTAGAATTCAAATAGAAGTTGGTTATGATAATTGACTCTAGTAATGGTTACTATTACAAAGAGCCAACTAAGTATCCACTAAATATGGAGCTCCCCTCAAATTCTCTAAAATATATATCACTAAAAATCATTTGTTTCTTCTCTATGGTGAATTCAAGAATACATCAAAATGAACTAAGTGTCATCTTTTTGTAAACTTTCAATTCTATGATTTTTGTCAATATAATTTTTTCAAGAATCAATGCATTCTAATATGGGATGAACATATAATTAGAAACAAAAGGCCACAACAAATGTGTTAGAATTGGACAATTTTGGAGTATATAATATATATATATATATATGTATTTGGAATTCTTGAAACATATGTATTTTTTGGGGGTAGAATTGAAAGGGAAAAAATGTGGCCATCACCAGTAAATATGCATGGAGAAAGAATGCCTTTACCAAATAAATTAGTAGCAGTGGCAATAGACAAAGATAAAGGAAGCCAAATTGCTTTGAAATGGACTGTTGATCATCTATTAGCCAAAGGCCAAACAGTTCTTTTGATCCATGTTAAACTTAAACAATCTGCCAATGCATCTGGTCAATCCTCAAGTAATTCCTCTAATCTGTCTTACATATATATGTATTTGTTTGTGTGTGTATTTTAATAACAGTGGTGTCCGACCAGCTTGCTTGGACCTCGACTATCCTATGGAATACCTGCTATCTTCTACCGATACAGGTACAGGATGACTCTGGGATTTGTTTGTTGCATGTTGATGTTGTAGAATGGTCACTTGTACAAATCAAAATGAAATGTGTGTGTTAAGACCGCGACTAGTTCGTTGAATACATGTTGCTTGCCTCCCATCAGCATGGTTACCAGCTGATAGTTCTGGTATTTGTTTGTGCTTAGAATGGTCACTTGTACAAATCAAAATAAAGACATATAGTAGAATGTGTATGCTAACACCGCGACTATTTCATTGAATACATGTCGCCTCCCCTCAACATGGGTACCAGATAGTTCCAGTATTTGTTTGTGCCTAGACCGATCACTTGTACAAATCAAAATGAAGACATATAGTAAAATGACATGTTGCCTCCCATCAGCACGGGTACCAGATAGTTCCGGTATTTGTTTGTGCCTAGACTGGTCAAATGAAGATATATAGTGGAATGTCTATTCTTAGATTGACTATTTCATTGAATACATGTTATTTCCCATCAACACGGGTACTAGATAGTTCTGGTATTTGTTTGTGCGTGTTGATATTGTAGAATGGCCACAAAATGGAGATATTAAGTAGGATGTGTATGCTAAGACCGACTATTTCAATGAATACATGTTGCCTCCCATCAGCACGGAAACTAGATAGTTCTGATATTTGTTTGTGCATGTTGAAGTTGTAGCGTTAAAATTGTTAAGTTTAATGTGTATATTTGGGCTTCCAAGATGTCTATTATAAATAGAGGTGAAAAATCAACTTCAATTTGTGCTAGAAATGTCATTTATGGTGAGTAGGTTTTCGATGTTATAGCTGAAGCCTGAAAGGTGCACAAACTTAAGCGCAATGAACGATTTACATCTTTATCAAATACATGATAGTTATCACAGAAAGCAAATTTGCAACGTCAAAACTAGCAAAACAAGTACAGGATAAATCTGTCCACCAAAACTTAGGCAGATGGAAGGAAATCATCTAGTGTGTTTTTCTCTTTGCTAGAGTTTGAACACTGTTTTCTCTTGATTTTCATCCCACTTCATGGACCAATAGGCCACATTCATGAACCTTAGGATGTCGAAGTCTGTTTGACAGATATCAATCTTTTATGTTTGATTGCTTGTGTTAGAGCTAGGAGTTCATGACATTGAGTGGAACTACGTAAGAGTTTAGTATAAATGTTCGGATGATAGATGAACAAGTTGTTGTATCCTTTATAAGAATGAGGCTAAACTCAACTAAACTTCAATACTTACTGATTCTTTTGACTAATCATATTAGTAAACCAAAAGTTGAGCTAGTTATTTGCTTGTCATCGGTCAATCTGACTGCTGAAACCTGCACGATTTATGCTTAAATGGTTATAGGTAAACATCATGTCATATTCAATGAGGACTATATCGATGAAAAAACATCGAGTATTGAGTGTTAATACTTTTTGTTTCGTCGTGTAGTAGCAGAAATAACTGTGTGCATTTTACATTTCAGAATCAAACCAGCTTTCTGATGAAGGTGGATCGGGAAATATTGAAATGGACACGCAGACAAGGGACCTCTTTCTTCCTTTCCGAGTATTTTGTACACGGAAAGATGTTAGTAACTCAAAACCTAAGATGAATTCAATCCCTATAAACGTGTGAAAAGAATGAATGACAAACATTCATAAAATTTGTCGTCTTATTATTTATTTATTTATTTATTTCCTTTCAGCTTTCGCGTTTCTAACTTTGGTTCTTTCTAATCCTTCAAAAAAACAGATACAATGTTACGATGTTGTGCTAGATGACACGGATGTAGCCAAGGCAACCGTTGAATATGTGAATCGAACAGGAGTAGAGATATTGGTTGTTGGTGCTACAACAAAAGGCGGTCTTCTCAGGTATGACTCTGTATAGGATCCAACAAAGCCTAGTACTGCAGATTTTGATTACGTTGCTTGAGTGGTGTGCTTATGTTTCATGAATAGATATGTCTGTTCGATTTGAGACCACCAAATATTACAAACTAATTCCACTACCATAGGAATATGTCGATATTAATGCATATGTATACTACATACTTGGGCTTAGGATGACTTTTCAAAAGTTTTTTTCATTTCATCATAAAGAGTGTCTTGACATTGTTTAAATTCAGTAGCCTTTTTTGCACCGCAGATTTAAAGCCAAGGATATACCAGGAGGCATGTTAAAAGGGGCTCCTGATTTCTGTACTGTACATATCATCTCCAAATCTGGAAAGATCTCATCTACACGTGCTGCTTCTCGCCCTGCGCCTTTTGTCCATCCACTACGTCACCAGTTGATGCAGACAGCGAGCACCAAATTTTCTTTCGAGAGTTCAACACCTTCTTCTGCTACTTCAAGAAGTGAGCCAATCACTAGAAAAAGCAAGTTCGTCTATCTAGTTTTTGCTGCATCCTGTGGTAATTCTGCAACTGCTTTGTGTAGATTCTTTTCCAGGAGCTCCAAAGCCTGTTTTTGATCCTCCGCCTTCTACTATTCAAAGTGACACAATGAGTATCAAGTAAGCCAATTGATCTTGTTATCACATAAAATGTACCATATTTGGATAACCATAACCTATTGCACACGTAATCGGAATGTACTTGCTTTGGTTTAGTTTTCTCATCTGAAGGCCTAAGTCGAATGTACTTTTTTAAACAGGTCTCCATTCACTCATAGGAAAGGCCCTAACGGAAAGCCATATGAGCTCTCTTTGCCAGATACTGACATATCATATGTCAGTTCTGGTAGGCCAAGCGTCGACAACATCTATGCTTCATTATCTGATAGCTATGAAAGTGGTGCACCGACCCCTCCTCGTCTTTCAGGCTTTTCAGATTTTGATACCCAAAGTTTTGACTCCACACAGTTTGGACGGAGATCCGTGGACACCCTGACTCCACCAGAGCTATCAATTGCATCAATGGAAGGTGATAGAACATCATTCTCTCAAGGACCAGGAGTAAGCAATCGTAACTTATGTTTTTGTTAATTGTAAAAGTTGACTCAGAATTTCTAGAGCATCCTAGGCTAAAATCATGTCTGATGCACAGAGATTTGTCTGATTGAACTGCTAAACACAAAACGACGTATTCATTGTAATCTCACAAGCAGAGGCAAGTAACTTGCATCTTTTCTTCTAAATTTAAACCTCTCTTTGGCTTACAGGATGATATAGAAGCAGAAATGAGAAGGCTAAAGCAGGAGCTTAGCAAAACGATGGAAATGTATAGTACGGCTTGCAAGGAAGCGCTTACAGCAAAACAAAAGGCATGATAAAGGGAACTATTACTCCTCACGGCCCCTTCATAATGATTCTACGGATGTACTGACATGCTGTCTGTTGCAGGCAATGGAACTCCAGCGCTGGAAAATGGAAGAAAAGCGAAGATTGGAAGAGGCGCGTTTAGCTGAGGAAGCTGCACTAGCAATTGCAGAGAGAGAAAAGGCAAGGTCTAGAGCAGCCATCGAGCATGCAGAGGCATCTCAGAGGCTTGCAGAACTAGAAGCTCAGAAGAGAATCAGTGCAGAAATGAAAGCTCTAAAAGAAGCAGAAGAAAAGAATAAGATACTAAATAAACTTTCAAACTCTGATTCCAGGTATAGGAAATATACAATCGAGGAGATCGAATCTGCAACAGACTACTTTGCTCAATCTCGTAAAATTGGAGAAGGAGGCTATGGACCAGTGTATAAATGCTACCTGGATCACACGCCTGTTGCAGTTAAGGTCCTCCGTCCTGATGCAACTCATGGACGACAACAGTTTCAGCAAGAGGTAATTCAGTGAAAGTTACAAGGACCGTACCCTAAGGGGTATAATGCATGCAGTTTACCCTAATGCAAGCATCATGGTTGCTTCCACAGCTTGAACCATGACCTATGGTCATGCGGAGACAACTATATTGTTTCTCCAAGGCTCCACTTCATAATGAATATATATTAACTTGTAAATTTCTCTGTAAAATTAGTATTACTACAATTCCTAAATTGAGAAACTCTTATCTTCCACTGCAGATTGAAGTGTTGAGTTGCATAAGGCATCCTAACATGGTGCTTCTTCTAGGAGCCTGTCCGGAATACGGGTGCTTAGTATATGAGTTTATGTCTAACGGAAGCTTAGATGACCGTTTATTCCATCGAGGAAAGACACCTCCACTTTCTTGGCAGCAGAGGTTCCGAATTGCTGCTGAAATAGCTACTGGTCTGCTTTTTCTACACCAGAGCAAACCAGAACCATTAGTGCACCGTGATCTAAAACCGGGCAATATATTGCTTGATCGCAACTTTGTAAGTAAGATTAGTGATGTTGGCTTAGCCCGACTAGTCCCTCCATCAGTAGCAGACACCGTAACTCAATACAGAATGACGTCAACTGCTGGAACATTCTGCTATATCGATCCTGAATATCAACAAACGGGCATGCTTGGCGTAAAATCTGATGTATACTCTCTAGGGATCATATTCTTGCAGATACTAACAGCCAGGTCTCCGATGGGAATAACTCACTATGTTGAAAGGGCAATCGAGAAAGGGACCTTCCACGAGATGCTTGATCCAGCTATAAGTGATTGGCCCCTTGATGAGGCTATGTGTCTTGCCAACTTATCCCTACAATGCTCCGAGCTAAGGCGAAAAGACAGACCAGATCTTGGCAAGGTTGTTTTGCCAGAGTTAGAAAGATTGAGAACACTTGCTGAAGAAAATACATGTCCATCACTCATGTACAATCTAAATATCTCACCAAATCATAGCCAAGTTTCCCTCTCCCGGGTAAGTCAAAGATTCATAAACTACGAGTTTACAGTTTTATACACTATTAGATCACCTAAAAGAGAACTAGAAGTCTCGCTGGGTAAGTCAAAGATTCATAAACTACGAGTTTACAACTTTAAAAGCGAACTAGAAGTATCGTTGGGTAAGTCAGAGATTTATAAACTACGAGTTTGCAACTTTATACACTATCAGATCACCTAAAAGAGAACTAGAAGTATCGCTGGGAAAGTCAGAGATTCATAAAATACGAGTTTACAACTTTATACACTATCAGATCACCTAAAAGAGAACTAGAAGTATCGCTGGTTAAGTCAGAGAATCATAAACTACGAGTTTACAACTTTATACACTATCAGATCACCTAAAAGAGAACTACATGTATCGTTAACTATGCAATAAGCTAAGTTACCTACTACAACATCTTAAAATGTACTCATCGTGTGGCCTTCCTTCCTTACACTAACAGTATATATACGTTAAATCCATTTTCTTGACTACGTGTTTTCGCTATGATCTATGCAGGATAACTTAAGCTATCCAAACACAATGCCATCTAGCTACGAGAGCTCGAGGAGCCAATAAAGTACAAGGATAAATTTGAGATTTTATTTTCAAAATAGAAGATAAAATAGATTTAGTACATGGAAAATGTGACATATCTTTAATATTATAGTCTTTTTTGTCTCGTTTTTGGGTTTTTCTCTGGGTCAATACCTTTTGCTTCACGTCCAGGCCAAATAAAGAGAAACTAAGAATTCAAGAGATTGTGCTTTGACTTATGGTGGACAGTACCACTGACTTTTTTTTTCATTTTTGGGGAAAGAATTAGAGAGTTTGGCAGAAGTAGTAGAAGTCTCGAGAGACGACTCAAAAGATCTTCTAAAATTTAGAATATTTTTACATATTTATTTTATAATTTTGAATCTTTTCATTTGAATTTCAACACTTGTATTCATAACCAAATTCGTCTTCTCAAATCTCAAAATTTAAATTTTATTGAATTCAATCTTTGAATTGCACCAATTTCAAATATTTGCACGCTAAGTCCAAGCAACTTACCAAGTCAGTTATTCTATAACTTGTTTTTCTTTAAAAAATTAAATTATTTAATTTCAAAGTATTTATTTTCATTACTTAAAAATATATATGTTTCAAAATATTCCGTTTATATTCTTCAGTCAAAAATAAATAAATTTATGGAAAAAAATACGGTCGAAATAAATGATTATTTAAAATTTAAAGAAGTATGAATTGATTTCTTTTCAAAATTATTTATCTTTGATAAGATTTTCAATTATTTTGTATTTTTGAGAAAAGACATAAAGTGATAATGAAGTTGTCTCAAATTTGTTAAAAAGACACTTTAATTTTGCAAGTGACCTATTACCTCACAAAAAAAATATATAGACTGTTGTAAATGGATCATTTTAATCAATTTTATCTTCAATCTTGATCTAATTTTAGGCACGTGGCAATCACTTTTTTTAAACTAATTAATTAAATTAAATTAACTTCTTCTCCATTTTTCTGTTCATTAACAAAACCTTCATCACCATTAACACCCATGAAGGGTTGAGGTGGATTCCTCCTCAACTCAGGAAATTGTTCCAAGAATCACACAAGCAACGAGAACTAGGAGATAAATAAGATAATAAGTGCAGGAGTACAGAAAAGTAAAGACACAAAAATTTTATGTGGAAACTCCTTACTCAAGGGAGAAAAACTACGACCGCCTCCAGAATTTCAAGCTTCACTATATTCAAGCAACCTCTTGAATACAGACTCCAACGATTAACCTCCTAATCCTTTGTTTTCTAGTAATAATTCTATTACAAATAAATCAAGCAGTAACTCTACTGCGTCCACCTCCAGCTAACTCTAACTGGACTCCTCAAGCTAACTCTAGCTTGGACAATCACCTAACTTTAGATGATTTGCAAAGAGATGTGACACCACAACACCTACTACAATCACAAGCAAACGTAGGCAGACTGTTAGAAACAAAATATAAAGATTCAACTATAACAAGGAAATAAAGATACAACTCAATGAACAACAGGTTCCTTATTATAGTTCTAGCCTTTGATTACAGCGCTGTGACATTTCAGAAAGATCTTTAATTATGAGTATATGGAAGTGTTGGTTTTCTTGTTGAGAAAGATGAGAATTATATATTGTGACACAAGAAAACGTAGAAACATTCTCATTGGTTGAGGGGAAAAGGTGACAACAACTTTTCACCAATTTTTGTACTATGAGGTAGCTGAAAAGTTGACTGTGACAACGATAGGTGAGCCCAAACTGTTTTCTAATGCGCAGAAGTCTTTGTCATCACAATAAAAGCTTGAAGGAACAGGTCCCAAACTATTAATTTGCCAATCATCAAAATGCATGACTTAACAACACAAACAACAACCGTCGACCCCCGCCACCTAAACTTCGATCACTGCACCACCTCTAACTCCCTCTATCGCTGTCTCACTAGTAAATCCCACCACTGAAGAGACCTCAAATAGTACGACATCAATTTCCTAAGCCGTGTTCGATTTTAAGACTTGGGGCTCAAATTTTGTGTTCGAATATAATTATTTATCTAATTTTAGTTTTGAATTTTTGTTGAAAGGTTGTAATTGCAACAAACCCTTGAGAATATGCTACACTTGAGGTTCATCTCTAACTCGACCTACCCATTAAATAGATACTCCATATTTTCTTTCTTTCTTAAATATGCATTTTTGTTCATGCATTTGTAAATTTTTTGAGGGAACCATATTTGTAAAATGTAATTCTTGGCCTCTTGATTGATAAGCATTATAAGCTGATTTTGTTAAGAAGAGCAGCATATCTTTTTTTCAAAAGCTCCAAGGCTATTTTATTGAGAGAATTGGGGAAGATGATATTTTCAATGAGAAGATGAGTTTTTAAAATAATTGAAAAAATTAATTACACATGATAATTTTTAATTGAGGGTTGCAGCCAAATTTTCACATCCACGCGTTTTATTTGTGTGAATTCAAACACAGGCTCAAAATCAGTCAAAATAGCTCATTTATAATGGTCTATAAACTTTTGTGAGGTAATAAATCACCCAGAAAGTAAAGGTGTCTTTTAACAAATTCGAGACAACTTTAATAATTACTTTATATCTTTTTACTATATTTCTTAAGAATATGACTTCAAGAAAAGCATGACAAGAAGTAAAAGGGTAATATATATAAATTTTCCTTTGATTAATGTCTTCGTGTAAACAAAAAACACGATAAAGCTGTGAATCAAAGTGCGTACTTTTTATGAGTAATTAAGATTGGCAAAATGATCTCTAGACACTTATATCAATACTAACTCCTTTATCCATTGAGTCTTTAAACCCAATAAATTATAGTAATATTTTAAACTATGCATGATTTCACGTATTATATGCGTGTACACCTTAAAATTTTAACAATAAATAAATAAAATAAATAAATAATTAACAAAAATTAAAAAATCTAATAATTCCTTGTCAAAGGGTAAGTCAAAGGATAAGATGTGAGACTTTTTTTTATCTTATAAGGTAAAACATTCTTCTCATCTTGCACTTTATTATTAGCTAACATTGTTAACCTTTTAAGGACAAAACATGAGCCTTCATTCACTTGTCCCATTTTTTTATTTTTTTTTTATATGCTCCTTCGATATTTTGGATGAAAAAAATTATCCTTTAGACTTAAAACTTTGAAGAAAACGATAAGAAGGACGGAAAAATTCAAACATAATTTGAAAAATATTACTTTAGCCACTTTTAAGATTTTCGTACAAAACTTCAATTGCAAAAAAAAAAAAAAATAGAAGATAAAAAATTGTTTTGGTAAATAGTTTTAAAAAAATGATGTGGTTCATGATATGAATATGATGTGGCATTAGTTTTTACCGATATGAATGTGATGTATCTGTTGGACAATAAAATTTTGAGGTCGAAAAATTAATAATCGATACAAGAAAAATATTGCAACAATCAATTTATTGATTTCAATATGTGAGTGTTACAATCTCTATGAATCCTCTGATTCGTCTTTTCAAATATAAATTCAAGGGCTTAAAGTTTGATCTTGAATTTAAACTTGATTTGTTGTTTTGAGGGACTTGATCTTGACTTGTGCTTGAATTCAAGAGTTTTTGAGCTTGTTCTTGAATATTGCGGTCTTGATCTTGAATCTTGATGAACTTGATTTTAATGCTTGAGCCTTGTAGAAAAATTGCAGCGTTTGATCCACGAGTTTTCTCTTCTTGTTAGAGTTCTGGGATTTTTTTTCTGAAATATGATATCCCTATTTATAGTTGTGGGAAAGGAAAGAGTCATGATGAAGATATCAAATTCAAGTAACGTGGCGCCTTTTATGGGTTTTAATTTCATTGGACCTATTGCATCATTTTGACATATGGCATTATCCTATTGGCTCCTTCCCTTGACTTGACATGCCACGTTATTTGACACGTGGTGCTTATTTAGGCCTCTAGAATATGCGTTTGATCCATGAGCTTTCTCTTCTTGTTAGAGTTCTGGGGGTTCTTTTTCGAAATATGATATCCCTATTTATAGTTGTGGGAAAGGAAAGAGTCATGATGAAGATATCAAATTCAAGTGACGTGACGCCTTTTATGGGTTTTAATTTCATTGGGCCTACTGCATCATTTTGACATGTGGCATGATCCTATTGGCTCCTTCCCTTGACTTGGCATGCCACGTTATTTGACACGTGGTGCTTATTTAGGCCTCTAGAATATGACAATATTTTGGGTTTAGCAAAGTGGACTCATTTTTTTTTTGTAGCCCAAATTAATAAACCAGCTCAATTAAAATTGGACTTTATTTAAATCCATATATGTTTGGACTTAAATAATTAATCCAATTATATTAATCCCAATATTTATTTATTTAGGACTAATATATTTTGAATTTAATATAATCCAAATTTCGTACGGATTTAAATTTAATAAAATTTCTTTGTTCATAAAGTGCCCCTACTTCAAGACTTATCGAAATATTTTGTCTTTTAGAAATTAATCTTGAAGTAATAACTTGATAATTTAATATTTATGAAAAATAAATATAATTTTATATTACCATATACAATAAACATTTTATTAAGAGAAGTAACGGCAATTATCATGCTTGCTAAATTAAATTGGACTTTTGTCCTTTTCCTAAAAAGGAAATGTCCGACTTTTTTCCTTTTACAAAGGAAAAACACTTCTTTAGGTATTAGGGCCGTGCAAAAATTAAATCGTCTGATAAATTGAATCGATAAAAATGCTATTGAATTATCGGGTTAACAATTTTTTATTAGTTTTATAAAAAAAATTATCCGGTTCGGCTTATTTGATTATCGGTTAAACCGATAATCTAATAAGGATACACTAAGTTATTGTTTTATCCCTATTTATGTTATATATTTAAATCTCTCTCTTTATCTATCTATCTATCTATCTATCTATCTATAGATAGATAGATAGATAGATAGATAGATAGATAGATAGATGTATATTGATTATATGCACTACTAATTCATAATTTAGTGATTCACAAGTATTAACCTATTCAGGGAAACAAAGACACAATATAAAGTTCGACTATTATCGTACTAAAAAGTTTGAAGCATTTATAGCTTCCAACAATTAGGATTCAATTTTTTTCCTAACTAACATTCCGTTCAAGTTTGAAGATTCTTGTAAACTAAAATGCATTGCTAGGTTTTGGAGGTAATTAAGATTTGATTTTTTTCTGTTAGTTGCTAATTTTTATTTTATAAATATTTTCTTATTGGTTAAACCAAAAACCGATCCGTTAAGGACTAAAAACTGATAAACTGAAACCGATAAGAAAATATCTTATTGGTTGGTTATTGGTTTTACATATTTAAAAATCGAAAACCGATAAACCAAACCAATAACGCGTAAAACCGAACCGACTGATGCACACCCCTAAAAGGTATAGGATCACAATAGACGGTGTTGCTTTGTGCCTCCGCCGCCTTTACCCTTTTCCTAATCCTATTTAACATCACATGCAGTCACTGCCCTTTTGCTCCTATAAATACCCCATAATTTTTCATGCAAAGCATCAACTTGTAAAACTCTTTAGAGACGTTTCTTCTTAGAGCTTCAAGAATATATTAAGGTATTTTTTTATTTTATTTTCTTTTTCTTTTTTTTCCTTTCTCTTTTTTTGTAGGGTTGAGATAAATAGAAATATGCAATCATTGGCTCGCTTAAGGTGCGAGAGTTTAACTTCGCCTCCGTCACCTTAAAACTGACTAATTTTGATTGAAGACGGTGGTCGTCGGCTTAAGGTGTGAGGGTTTAACTTTGTCTTCATCACCTCAAGACCAGACCAATTTTGCTTGAAGATGGTAGACGTCGGCTTAAGGTGTGAGGGTTTAATTTTGCCTTCATCACCCAAGACTCGACCAATTTTGCTTGAAGACGGTGGATGTCGGCTTAAGGTGCGAGGGTTTAATTTTGCCTTCGTCACCTCAAGAACAGACCAATTTTACTTCAAGATGCAAGATTTTCTTTAAGTATGGGCCCTTTCACCGATGCATTTATGAAATGGTCTTCTCTAAGTATGGACCCTTTTACCGGTGCAGTTATGCAATGGTCTTCTCTAAGTATGGGCCCTTTTACCAATGCATTTATGCATTGGTCCTCTCTAAGTATGAGCCCTTATCAATGGTCAGCTTAAGGTGTGAGAGTTTAACTTCGCCTCCGTCACCTTAAGACCTGACGAGTTCGGCTTCAAGTATACATGACTATACTTCACCAAAGCCAAAACATGGATGACCTTTTTATTCTTTGGTATTTTTACAGGTATTTTTATTGAATCTTAACTCTGTGTTTGACCAAGATTCTTTTGTTTATATAGCTTGCAAAGATGGTTCACTTTAGAGACTACACGTCTCCATCCTCTAAAAACAAGTATCTCCTAATTGAGGCTGATGATGATACGGTTTTAACTAAGTTATTGACTGAAACTCCAACAGTAGGCAAGTATGCAGACCCTTGGCCACCTTTGCAAAATTCTCTCCATATGTCAAATTAGACTTCAAAACATGACATTAATGCTAATCGATCGATTAAAGTATGACTTCTTCGGACTCCCAACCAACGTCAATTGAATATTGCGAGCACCCATCCTTACTTACGACGTCGGATACTTAAAAAAGATATATGTTGGGGAGACATTATAGAGATAACTGGTGAATATCGTAATACTCAAGGATATTGGGAATGGGCTGAGGACATATTGGATGGAAGGGCACAAATCTTGAAGGCAGCAAAAATATTTGATGTCGTTTATGCTTCACTGTTTACATATGATCGAAACTCAAACATATTATAGACATTCTTTGAGGCTTGGTGTCCAACTACCAATACATTGTTTACTTCAGTTAGAGAGCTATCCATATCCCTCTAGGACTTATACAAGATTGGAGGCCTGCCCATCGGAGGTCTTCCTTATGAAGAAGTAGTGCCTAAAGCAAAGGAGCTTATAGGTGTTGATGAAAAGAATGAGAGATTTATCCCTCGTTCTTGTGAATTCTTGTTTATAGCTTTCCAACATATTCAAGAAGGAGAGGCTTCTAATCTTAGAGTTCCTCTAAGCAATTGGATAAAGTTTTAATGCAAGAGGGTATTAAGATACTAGTCAGCTCCGCTGAGGAAGGATAAAAAAATTTTCTCACTTGAAGTTAACCCATAACCCAACTGGGAATTTGGCAGTTTTCCTATCATGTTGGTTGTGCACCTTTGTATTTCCCTCCAAGGATGGACATTTCATTTACCCAAAAACTTTTAGAGTTGTAGCTATGATAGAAGATAAGCAAACTTTCAGTCTTGCAGTTCCAGTCCTATCGAGCATTTATAATGGTCTCAACAGAGTCTATAAATCTTCGTAGCTTGAGTAGCTCAGAGTATTCTTTCCTATCCATTATGTGCATGGTTGGCTTGCTTACTATTTTAAGAAGCATTTTCCACTCTCTAATAGACCATCTATTTCGTTGATGATGGCATATTCTGGCGAAGGCGGAACAAGGTACTTTGATGGATAGCTTGCCAGAAAGTATGTCCATCAAGGAGATAGTGCTATATGGACTTCCACTATGCTAAGCAAGTTCAATCCTTGTCATTTTGTGGATAATGATAAGGATGACGAATTAGAGATAAGCTACTTCATGAGCCTCCATTTTAACCTCCTCCTTTTCAGATATGAAGGTTCATTCATACTTGAGCCATACAGTCTACACCGGTTTAGCAGTCAGTTTGGAAGACGATTCGCAGTGCTTCACTAGATGAAGGCCTTAGATTTTATCAAATTTGTGTATTACATGGTTCTATGTCGAAAGCAATTTTTTCTAAAGTCATACCCAATGTACGAAAACATTCATCCACGCAGTACAAATCTTGGTGGGATAAAGTTCATGGAAACTTTCTCGAAGTTAACTTGCAATCTTTGGTGGACGTCGTAGGTCCTATTATCGACACTCTTCAATAACATGGTAAGGAGGTCCCAATTATGGCTAAGCCTCTAGTTTTGAAAGCTAAGGTATTCATTGAATACAAAATCAAGGGACCTCCACAAGTAGAAACTTAGAAAGAGGACCTGTCTGCTCTGACTCAATGGGCTTTCAATAAACGACTATCTCAAGATGAGAGCGATAGTAGTCATGGAGATTGTTGTTGGAAGAAGATAAAACCATCCTTGGCAAAGCAAGGTGACTCTAACTCCTATGTGGATATTCTTGTTAGTTCATCAAAGACTCCATCAGCCATTGAGAAGGTAATGACTTAACTCTGCCATTGAGAAGGTAATGACTTAACTCTTTACTATTTCATAGTATATGCATCGCCTTTATATATATACCCCTCATATGATGTTTTTCTTTGTGTGTGCAGCCAAAAAAGGTCCAAGTCTTGGAAGATCCTCATCAAAGTAAGCCACAACATAGTAGCAAGTCCGTAGTAGGTCCAGACTCAAGAGAGTTACTTTTGTCACCCAAAGAGGTCACTTCCAACCCTTGCGGTAAGGTCAAAGCAAATATAGAGTCAAACTTTCCCCAGAAACCAGCAGTAACCATGTCTATTTTTTTATGGCAAAAAGGTTATTTCAGAGCTTAAAAGGGAATTTATCATGAAGACTTAGGCTAGTATCCGCATCAAACTTGCGAGTTTTACTCTGAATTGTACTTCTTCTATTCAAGATGACATCGAATTCATACTCAATGACATGAGTAGAATGGGGGCAGATATTTCCCCTTTGCAGGATTTAGTGGGTTCTTTCTTTGGGCTGACAACTTCTTATGACCAAGCACGATCCGTGTTTGTTGATAAAACTACAATAATGAAAGAGTCAGAGCCATATTTAAAATCCAAAGAACATCTTGAGCTTGTATTGAGGGAGGGGGATAAGAAATTTGAAGAAGTTTTTCCCGCCTGCAAGTCTATTGAAAAGTCGAGAAAGAAGGTGAAGAAGCTGAAAGCTCACCGAGATGTTGCCAAACAAAAAGCTGCAGAGATGGAATTCAAAGTTTCAACTGCTAAAAAAGAGTTTTCCAAATGTTCTGATGTCTCCCTTGCAATGAAAAATACCTCGAAGGTTGTGGAGAAGAAGAATCAAGTCTTAAAGGATGCTTTACAAGATTTTGTCAATAATAAGTTATACTTAGATTAGCCTTAGGAGATATCTTCCTTCAGACCTTCTTGTTGCTATCTTTTACCCTTTTATTGAGTAGTTGGATCTATTAGTTGTAATGAAAACTCTTTTTCTTTATATTGAATATTTATTTTAATATCCCTTCTGAATTTCAACTCCGAGAATCACTTACTTATTTTGATGTGTTGATGTTGTAGTATTAAACTCCGTCTTTTCTCTCCAAAACTTGTTGCTCATTGGCTTCACGTCTTCGCCCAATGACCGAGTTAGACTTGAAACTTTAAATTTGAACGCCTTAAGAATTAAAGTTTTTTGACTTGAAAACTTGATAATCGCACGTGTGGCAGATCTATGCCTCCAACTATAGGCTTTGGGTATTCTAAATCCTATTGAAAGAGATTCCACTTTTTATAGGTTCCCCCATTGAGCCACAAAGGTTTGGCATATAAGTCTGAAACTTAATTAAGATGTATGCAGACTTGACTTTCATATGGGGGGCCAAGAAGGAACAAGTATTTTTTTTTACACTCATGTAACAGAACTCAGAATAAAATTCCAAGCGCTTGCATACCTCAGTAACGAGGATCATGTCACAATGTAGTTCTAGGTGGTGCTTTTTTTCATCCTAACTTTTGCCTAGGTTGCCTCTTTCGAGATTTTTAACCTAGCAAACATTTAAAGTCGTACACAGTTTATACTCTTGCAGACCAGAAGTTGACATACAGTTTATACTTATGCGTTAAGGAGTGTCATCTTTCTTCAAGGATAGTACTTCTTCAAGAACTTGGCGTTGATAGGATCAATTTTCACGCCGTCTACATCGACAAGCTAATAAGCACTATTTGAATATGTCTCTTGTACGACATATGGTCCATCCCATTTTAAGGTAAATTTGCCTCTAAACTTACGAGAAGTGCTAATGGTTCTCCTTACTGTAAGGACTTGATCTTCAACTTGGAAGATTTGCCTCCAAACTTACGAGAAGTGATAATGGGTCTCCTTACTGCAAGGACTTGATCTCCAACTTGGGAGCACCTCAAGTGAACTCTTTTATTAATAAAACGAGATAGACGGGCTTGGTAACATTCAAGATTTTGTTGAGCCTCTAGTCTTTTCTCATCAAGAGTTTCTAACTCCGCAAGACGCAACTTAAAATTTTCTTCATCGGTGAGCCCTTCTTGAATAGTTAGTCTCAAATAAGGTATTTGACGCTCAAGTGGCAGGACTGCCTCAACTCCAAAAGTAAGTAAATATGGGGTTGCTTACTTTGGTGTGCGGTAAGTTGTTCTATATGCTCATAAAGTTTCTTCCATTCTTTCATGTCAATCTCGCTTGGACTTGGAGACAAATTTTTTTAATTATTTGCATAAAGTCTTATTAAACGCTTCAACTAGACTATTGGTGGTTGCATGGTACATAGAAGACTTGTGTTGCTTGAAGCCAAAGAGATCACAAATCTTATTCATTAGCTTTTTATCAAATGGCTTGCCATTGTCGGTTATTATATAGTGAGGGATTCTAAAGCAGTAGATGATATTCACTCGGATAAAGTTCACAACATTCTCCTTCTTTACTTCTTTAACAATAACAGCTTCGACCTATTTTGAGAAGTAATCTGTTGTGGCCAAGATGTATAAGTGCCCACTAGAAGATTTTGGTAGTGGACCAACAATATCCATTCCCCAAGCATTGAATGGCTAAGATGCTATAGTTGGGTGTAATACTTTAGGAGGTTGATGAATGAAATTCGCATGGAATTGATAAGCTTTACATCTTCTAGCATAGTCCAAGGAATCTTTCACCATCGTTGGTCAATAGTATCTCATCCTTTTAATGTGAAAATTGAGCTTCGGTCCAGACTGATGTGATCCACAAACTCCCAAATGTGCTTCTTGCAAAGCTTGAATTGCTTCTTTCTCTCCTAAACACTGTAAGAGTACTCCTTCAAATGATCTTCTGCACAGTGTGTCTTTGTAGTAAAGGAAGCGAGGTGCACGAAGATAAATGTCAGACCTCCTTGGATCTTCTGGAAGTATCCCATAACACAAATAGTCAATGATAGGTTGTTGTCAATCTTCATTTACAGCTTCGGACAGGGCAACGAGGTATTCTTGCACTTGTACAAATGTTAATCATAGTGAAAACTATATTTTTGGGGTGTTGGGTGGATATTCTTTATTTAATCTTCACTATGCGTTTAGACAAATTTAGGCCGTTAGTATTTATATAAAAAATATTAGATTAACTTAGATTATTTAATTAAATAATTTATACTTTTTACACTAAAAAATATTACGTAGTTTCTTTAGAATAATTTTTCTGTATTTAATCTTGTCTTTTCTTTACATACATATACTTATATACTTTTGTTTATATATATATTTTACAACAGCATATACATTAATATTATTTTAATACATATTTTATATTTGTATTTCTTTTCTTTTTCCCTTTTGTTATTTAGGCAAATGAGACTGTTAACACCGATACAAATAAATTTAATTAAGTAAATCTACACGCTTACGTCATTATGTAGTTTTTCTTTTCAAATAGAATTATTCTCTCCATAATGTCGATCAAGTCCGTAGTATTATGTGTAAAAATACTTTTTATTTTTATAGTACATAAAAGACACTTTCTTTTCACATGTCACAAAAAACTTTTCTTTTCACATGTAATTTATATATTTTTATACATATCTTTTACATGTGTTTCATAACAATATGTTTTATTTATGTATTTAATATACATATACCTTTACATTTATATTTTCAAACGAATTATTTTATACTTAATACACACACTTTTTACATTATACCTCCTCCCTCTTTGATAAATTTAGTCTAGTCGGGTACTACAGTTATGGATTTCGAATGGTGCCTAATCCCTTTCCTTCGGGATAATTTGAATCCTTACCTAGAATCTCAATTGGTTTTCACAGAATGAAACATCAATCATACGTGTTAATAAATAAACAAGTTTCCTTATTTTTTTTAAAAATTAGGTGGCGACTCTGTACAATTTTTCAATTCTTTTAGAGTTTATAAGTTGTGCTTGTTTAACCTTGGCAAAAACAAGGCATGGCAGGGTGTATGAAATGCAGTGAGTTCTTTATCCTTTGGTGTCATGCGGATTTGATTGTAACCGGATGAACCATCTATAAAGGACATTGCCTCATAACTAGTGGTGGCATCAATCATCAACTCTGGTATGGGAATTGGAAATACATCCTTATGGCAGGCATTGTTGAGATCCCAAAAGTCGACACAAAGTCGAATTTGGCCATTCTTCTTTTGTACTGGAACAATACTTGAAATACACATGGGATATTTGACTTTACAAATAAAGTCATCTTCAATGAGTTTGTTAAGTTCATTTTCAATCAATGAAACCAATTTCGACCTAAAGCGTCTTTGGGCTTGCTTGACATGAGGAGCACCATTCTTGACCTCCAAATGATGGACTGCTACTTTTATATCTAAGCCAGACATTTCCATATAGCTCCAAACGAAGACATCCATATATTCTTTGAGTATGTTCATATAAGCGGTTTCCTCCTCTACTTCTAGAAATGCACTCAAGTAAGTTGGTTTTGGGTCTTCATCGGTTTCAAGATTAACTTCCTTAAAGGGATCTATTGTGGCCTTTACTCCTTCTTCAAGTTGCGATGGAGCATCTCTAGAATCTTTTTGCTGTTGAGAATCATTGTCGTTGATGGATACGTAGTAGCACCAGAAAGTATCTTCCATCACCTCATCAACCTTTATTTGGGATAAGACCTCATTCCCATTTTGGGTCGTAACATGATATGAGGAGCCAACATTTTCTTCATCTTCCTCACACTTTTTGGTATAAACCACGGTATGAGCTTTATCTTTTAACACCTCGTTGCATGAAACCACCAATTATGTCCGTTGCCTCATTCTAGAAAGAATCAAACTTTGGAAATCTTTTTGGATTTTAAGTCAAGAGTGCATCATCGTGCTTTGACAACTTCTTTGACGCTTGTTGCTTTTCTTCTTATTTAGAGGTCTCAACCTTTCGAACACAGAATTTCTTGTAGTTGATTCTCCAAGTCGGTCAAAGACAAAAGGCCTTTTGTTGGATGCAGTAGACTCTTCTTCTACAGTGATGTTGTTACTAACCACCCTTCTTATGGAGATATGAATTGGAGGTGGCTGTGTGTATTGTAAGCCTTCACATGCCTTCCTGGTTGTACCTTTCGACAGAAGTTTTCCCAACCTTGATGGCTCATTAGGATTATATTCAGCCTTTACAAATAGTTTGTATGCATTTGGGTCGAAGCTATCCTTCCTATGTTTTGTAGGGAGTGTTATATCCTGTGGCAGATTTTGAGCCACAGACTCTCCAAGTAGTCTTGAGGATGGATTTATTGCATTAATCTTCCTGATAGGTAAAGTTGGTCCTTTTAGCACATCATCTTAGGCATCAGATGGGTGACCTTTCTCTTTCTTTACCTTTGGTACGTATTGAAGAACGGGAGTTGCCTTTTTTTTTCGTAGGTGCAACACTTTCTTTATTCGAAGTGAAAAGGGGCTTCTTGGTGGTAACCTTTTCGATAGTCACTGCAACTTTCTTAGATGCAAGATCATCACACTTGGTCTTGGTGACATCTTCAACTCTTTTCTCATTCACAACATAATTCTTTAAATAGAATTTTGCATCAGCAAAGTGTGACTCAGCTACAGTAAATAGCTTGTCATCGGCATTATCTTTCTTTCCACTCCACCTTTTGAGGTACTTCAAACATTGATAGTAAGAGGAAAATATAATTTTGTTCTCGTGTACCCAAGGTCTACCAAGTAATATATTGTATGAAGTTTTCGCATTGATCACATTCATCAATGCATTTGATTGAAAATCATCCATATGATCTCCAACTTGACAGCTCTCATGTCCTTCTGTCCCCCTTGGTTGAAGCCTTGGATCATTATATGGCTTTCGTCCAGTTCATAGATAGCGATGCCAAGTTCTTCATTGTAGGCAAGATGTTAACTCCGGATCCCTCATCAATCAAGATTCTATTTATACTTTTTCCTAAAACTTGACCTACCATGTACAAGGACGATTGTGTAGGGTTGCTCCAAGCAGAAGGTCACTATTTATAAATGTTATTTTTGCATCACATACATGTAGCACTTGGCTAAGTGGATTCGTAGGCTTCTCGAAAGCTGGAGGAACTTCCACGGGTGGGTTTTCACCCTTTGCCCCCTCTTTGGCTGTATTAAAACAAGATGTCTCAAGGTTGACTTGAGCAGTCTTTGCAAGAAACCAATTTGGTAATAATTCTTCCAACGATACTAGACATCATGGTTTTTTATGGTGAAGCTCCATTACCCTCATCTTCTTCGAAAGTTCAACCAACTTTTGTTTATTTGGTTTCTTTACCATCCTCCTTCTAGATGGCTGCTCGGACGACTTCATTCGTAGACTCATCTTCCTGTAACCTTCTTGATCGCCTTTGTCAACTAAAGAGCTATCAGGCTCTAATAGTTTCTTATTGTGTTCTTCAACGCATATTTGGACTGGATCGAGCGAGCCAAAAGTGATTGAGATTTGATGAGAATTCTCCATTTCATTGAAGAAGATCTTCTTATTTGCTAGTTGCATGACTTTGTCTTTAAAGACAAATCACTTTTCCAGAGGATGACTTACAAGCCTATGATATTTGTAATAATTAGGGTCATTGGTCATTTCAATTTCGTTGGGTGGCTTCATCTCTGGGAGTTCAATGAGTTTATGCGCAAGGAGATCATTGAAAATCTGAGCAACATCAGAATCAAGGAAGAGATATTTATTTTCTTTCATCTCCTTCAAAGTTTCTGATTTAGACGTGCTCCAAAAGTTGTCTTCACACTTTGCTTCTTGCTCACTTTCGTAGTGACCTTCACAGGAGATACATCAACATTTATAGACTCCTTGTTGTCATTTTTTGGGAAAAACTTAACCCATATTTTGGGCTCCTTCTTATCCTTTCTCCTTTGAGGGTCATGGTTAAGTGTTTCTCCTTTTCCAGCAGAAAACATGCTTAAATTCATGTCGTGAGCACGGGTAGCTAAATCTTTAAAGAATTTAGGCTTAATGTCTTGCAAGATGTAGAGAAGATCCCAGTGCATTCCTTGGACGCACATCTCTATTGCAGAAGCTTCGCTGAGCCTATCTTTGAAGTTTAGGCTAGCATTTATCCATCTATTGATAAAGTCAATGACTAGTTCGTCCTTTCTTTGCCGAGTATTTGTGAGCTCTACCATGCTCACTGTACGTCTTGTGCTATAAAAATAATTTAGGAACTCGTGCTCCAATTGCTCCTAACTATCAATGGAATTAGGCTCAAGGTACGTATACCAATCAAAGGCATTTCCCTTTAGGGAACGAATAAACTTTTTGACAAGATAGTCACCGTAATTTCCAGCATTATTACATGTCTCAATAAAGTGTGCGATATGTTGTTTTGAATTTCCTTTGCCCTTAAATTATTGAAGTTTTGGGGGTTGATAGACTACAGACATTTTGAGGCTATCTATCCTCACAGTGTAGGTCTTGGCATGCGCAAGGAAAGACTTGGTGACAATATCATACTTGTCTCTGAGGATACCTTCAATGAATTCCTTCAATTGCTCAATCGGGATCATTATTTCAGAAGAAACTTGTAACTCTTTAGTGGGTGATGTTTGTTTCATAGGATTTTTTAACTCGTGAGCCTCTGGAGATTTTCAAGTGCATGGCTAGACTCTCTGTCTATCAAGCCTTCCATCTTATCCACTATCTTATCAATCCAAGCATCTTGATTCTGAACATATTTGGTTAGGCCCTCAATTGCCTTTGTCAGATTCGCAAGTTGCTCCTTCATAGATGAGGCATCAGTCACCATCGCTTGCATGATTACTAGAGACATTGGAGAGTAACATGGATTGTTGCATAAGTTGATATTCAAAGTGTTTATCTTATGCGTGTAAGTAGAGATGACGCATTTGTTGAACGACCATCGCTCTTTGCGCCAGAGTATTTGGAACCAGAGTGCTCAAGTAGAGCTAGAGTCCTCTTAAGCGACTCTGCCATATTGCTTCCTCCTTCCAAAGCACTTGCATTGGACTTCATTTCTTTTGGGGTTGAAGATCCAAAAACTGGAGTTGGCGCGAACGACAATGAATGTGTTTGTTATCCTAGCTAGGGCTGAGCATTCGGTTTGTTCAGTTTGATAGTTTAATATCGGTTTGACTTTTTGATTTTTGGATTGACAAAAATAACAACCGTAACTAAACCGAAATAAATTTGGTTCGATTTGATTTCTACAAATTCGATTTGATAATTTAAATTTTTATTTCAATTTTGAAGATTAAAGTAGTGAACCTCTCTTTGTTATGACTGGACGTTTAAAATTAAAGATTTCTTTCAAATAATTCAAACCTATTTTTCATTCCCAGATATAAACAACTCAACATGGATGAAACTAAATTATATAACCATAAGTTTAACATAATATATAACTTAATCATGCATAAGTTTGCATAAACAGTCAGAACTCGAAAGAGTGATTTCTGCCAGAAACACCACAGTCAGCACTGTGGGTTGCAACCCACAATGGTCGTCTGGTCGCCGGCTCTGGTGTTGTTGTACAGACGACAATCTAGCCGGAGGTCTATGGTTCGATCGATTATTGGACTAATGTATGCTGTTAGTTGTATGTGGCGTGCTATTACTTATTACTCCCTCCGTCCCAAATTTCCTAATTTCATGTCCCATTTTACTTGTTCTTTTTTACTTATCAAGACAAGACAAATTTTTTCCCATTATACCCTTAGTGTAATTGGTTACTCCTTGTTATTAGCACTCTTGAAAAGTGTTGCAAAAACGAGTACCATTAAGAATATAAATGGTGCTTTGGTATTAGTCATCCATCAATATTAAAACTAACAATAAGACACAATTAAAAGGGGCAAAATGGTAAAGTTACATTATTAATCATTATTTTCTTAATAGTTGTGTCATCCCAATTTGGGACGGGTAAAATGGGACGGAAGGAGTAGTTATTAGGGTTGCTATTATATATTTATATTATTATATATTAAATATTATATATAACAATATATATATATATATATTATTAATTATTTATAGAATTTCGGTTAATCGGTTTATTCGAATTATTTTTTTGAAAAAACAAAAACCAAACCGTTTAACCGAATTTCAAAAAATAAAAATCAAAACCAATCCAAAAAATCGAAAAACCAAATCGAAATTAAAATTTTTGTTTGATTTTTTAGTTTTTTTGGTTTAAACCAAAATATGCTCAGCCCTAGTCCTAGCAAGCCTGCCTTGCTCCTTGTGACAGCTCCCAAGCTTTCAAAAGTAACACCAAGGATGTTTTCTACTTCAGCAGAGAACTTTGAATCAGCAGCCTTGGAAGTAGTTGATTGCGAGTACCCTTCTTAGAAGTCATTTCAATGTTGTTGAACTTTTCAGTTGGAAAAATTGAGATGAAAGGTAGAGATTGTCCCACTGGGTATGCCAGAATTTATTGGACAATAAAATTTCGAGGCCGAAAAATTAATAATCGGGACAAGAAAAATATTGCAACAATCAATTTATTGATTTCAATATTTGAGTGTTACAATCTCTATGAATCCTCTAATTCGCCTTTTCAAATATAAATTCAAGGGCTTAAAACTTGATCTTGAATATCTTGACTTGTGCTTGAATTCAAAGGCTTTTGAGCTTGTTCTTGTATATTGCGGTCTTGATCTTGAATCCTGATGAACTTGATTTGAATGTTTAAGCCTTGTAGAGAAATTGCGCCGTTTGATCCACGAGTTTTCTTTTGCTTCTTGTTGTAGTTCAGGGGGTTATTTTCTGAATTATGAGACCCTATTTATAGTTGTGAGAAAGGGAAGAGTCGTGATGAAGATGGACTTCTTTTGTCCAATCAAATTCAAGTGACGTGGTGCCTTTTATGGGCATTGATTTCATTGGGTCTGCTACATCATTTTGACTTGTGGCATGGTCCTATTGGCTCCTTCTCTTGACTAGGCATGCCACGTCATTTGACACGTGACGCTTATTTGGACCTCTAGAATATGACAACATCTTGAGTTTAGCAAAGTAGGCTCATTTTTTTTTTGTAGCCCAGATTAATGGGCCCAATAAATATTGGACCTTATTTAAATCCATATATATTTGGATTTAAATAATTAATCTAATTATATTAATTCACAATATTGATTTAGGACTAATATATTTTAAATTTAATATAATATAAATTTCATACGAATTTAAATTTAATAAAATTTCATTGTTCACAGTGTCATTCATATCATAGTAAGTGAGAAACACACACACTGATAGATAAATTCAATTTAAAAAAAAAAAAAATTTAAACATTGACTTGATAAAAAATAAATAAAAGAGTCCCCAATACAACACGTATAAAAAGAGCGGTTTAATAGACCATTCCGCCATTAAAATTTAGCACAATCTAATACACGAGTTTGGCGATCCACAACTCATGCACCCCGCATTTAATTCTGGTATTAAAACGCGCAAAAAAGAATTTACTCAAGAAATCCAACTAGATTCATTCACTACTTACCTCGTAATAAGTAGCCGGCCTAACTAGCTAGTACTACGTCCCCATGCACACATCAACGCTCAAGCACATGCAAATCTCATCAGTACTCTTTTTGTCCAACTTTATTTCGGGGTTCGGATCCAAGATTTGAAGATTATGGGTGTTCACTTTCTTTTAAAAAAAAAAAAAATGTGTTGCTACTAGGAATTGAATTCATATCATTTTATGATATCAAGGTGTTTAAGTTCCACGCCAAAGTCAAAACATCTAACAGTTATTTGTGTCAATGGGTGCTTAACAATACATTATACTAATGTTTTATTTCTACATAAATATATAAAATTTTTACTGAGGTTAATGGGTGCTCAAGCACCCGGCACGGACCACGTGGGTCTGTCCCTGCTTTATTTAGTTTGTCCATTTTTAAATTTTATAACATTTAATAACACTTATCTAATTTATAAAATTAATAGATAATTTATTTATTTATATTCATTTACTCTTAGCAATAAATATGATTCGTTATCTAATACGATAACAATAAATTCAGTGTATTTTCATAAAGTGGGGTTTGGAGAATATAGAATGTACGCAGTCTATACCGCTATCTCAGTTGAAGTAGAGAGTTTGTTTCCAATAGACTCCTGCTCAGGATAATTCATGATCTAATATATTTTTTAAAATATTAAATTTATTATATTTAAAGAGTAATATGATAAAATTATCCCTTTATCATTTACTCTTCTTAATCTCTCTATTAATAAGAAAAATGACCAGTTAAAGATAGACGGAGAAAATCCATTCCTACGAGTTGGGGATTGCCCAAGAGAGAAAAACCAAAAAATCTAATCAAAAGTAATGTAAAAATCAAATAATATGTTTGGTCAAGTCGTCAATTTAACTTATTTCATGTTTAGCCTTAGCATGCTTTCAAAAATGAATTTATTTGAAAAATGTTTAATTGAAAAATATTTTAAAAAAACACTTTTAAAAAGAAGTTTGTATTTGACAAGAAAATCTTTCATATATTATAGCTTTAGTGCAAGAAGAAGTTTGTATTTGACAAGAAAACACGTATATTCTAGTTTTAGTGTATTAATTTATTTTTTTAACTTATGAATAATAAATTAGTGTCCGGTCAAATTTTTAAAAATATTTCAAAGTATATTTTTCCCAAAAACACATTTTACAATAACTACTTATTCATCAACTCATTTGATCAAACATCAAGCATATCCATATATCATCAATACATTCCTAAAAATTGAGGGTGGCAAAGAAAGAAAAAACAAAAATATAATCAAAAGTAATGTAATGTAAAAATTTAATAGTCTGTTTGGTCGAGTAGCCATAAAAAGAACCTTTTATATTTTTAATCCATAAAAAGATGTGCATACTATTTAATTAATTTCCATTATAATTGCTTGAGTTTTGTATGCAATTTCATGTTTAAATTATTTAGGTTATTTGTTTATTATTGAAGTTATTAAGTTTTCGAAGTATATATACAGATGTAAGGTTGCTTTGATTTATGAAAGTAAAATAATAAATATATCTTATAATGAAATTCTTAAGAACCAAATGTAGGGCGGAGTTAATCTTTGGAATGGGGTTCACCGAACTTCCTTCAGCATTTTATGTATATATAATAGATGTCAAATCTCTTTCAATTAGTTTTTCTTCAAATTTTAAACCCCTTTGCGGAAATTCTGATTTCGCCTCTAGATGTTTCAATATATAATAGGTACATTCTTCATTTGTTTAATTTTTGTTAGACATATTTCGACATAAATATGACATATGAGAACTGTTTATATTTAACCTAATTGATCGAATGAATTAAATTTGTATTTCATGTGACTTACAACTTTGAAAATAGTTTCTATCAAAAAAAAATTAAAAAAATAAGTAAATTTTGAAAATTAGGTTAAATTTGGAAAATTAGGTCAAATAGGATATAAGTATTTTTGGGAAAACCGAATTTATATATATATATATATATATATATATATATTTTATATTTTTTTTCTTAAAGCAATTCTACACATAGTATTCAAAACAAAAATGCATTTTTCCAATTTTTGGAACAAGTACATTAAGGTTTGAAGAATATGGAAAAGGTTTACTTCACTTTTTTAGAATCATAGACCTCATTTTTTTCAATTTCTTGAACAAATACACTTTAAGGCTCGAAGAATATGGAAAAGATAATCCACTTTACCTTTGTGGAATTATAAACTATTTTCATCTTATTCTCTCTGTCTCATATTTCTTAAAATGTTTGTTAAAAATTTTTATTTTAAAATAATTAACATGTTTACAAAATTAAAAGATAACTAAATATTTATATCAACTTTATCTTTAATAATTTAATGAAAAAATAATTAACTCGAATAGATAATAAAAATATTTAATATGAATTTAAAAGTATCATATTAATCAATTTGCATTCCTTATTAATTTCTTCTTAAAAATTATGAAAGGGCAAAAATGTCAAATAATGTAAGACGGGGTATATAATAAAATTATCGTTATTATTTCATGTGAGAATATGTCATTAAATTAACTACATAAAATATAACCTTCTTTAATTCTAAAATGACATACTACATAAATGTGTAATTTAACTTACTTTAACTTTCATGTATGCCCTTTAATTTTGAATGTGCACAAGTAGACACTTAAATTTCTATAAACCTGAACAAGTATACACATGCATCTTATATGACGCCTATATGACCAATTTGTGTCCTACATAACGCCTTATATGTATTACGCCACATAAAATACATGTATCTACTTATTTAACTTTATTCAAATTTAAATATCTTCTTGTACACATTCAACACTGAAAGTCATAAATATGAGCTGCATCCAAATTAAAATGACATACTTCCTTCATTTCAAATTACCTGTCCTAAATTAAGATGACATATTGATTAAGAAAAATAATTAATAATATAATTAGTTTACCATAGTACCCCTATTAAATGATATTTATATTTTGACTTAAAGAAAAAGTAATTAATACAAAGATAAAATATGGAAAAAAAAAATTAATGAAATTTCTCATTAGAAAATTTAGAATAAATAATTTGGGACGAAGTAAATATTTATGTATTATGACCGGTAAAATATATTCGCCTCGATAAGTTGTAAATCAATACCTAACTCCTATGAAACATGAAGATGGGTAGATACATTGATGTTAATGGACCACATATCCAGATGGTGTCTACATACATAAACACTAGAATACTCCCAATCCATAACCCCCCACCCCCACCCCCACCCCACCCCTCCTTTTCTTTGTTAGTTGAGCTATAAATACTTTAATTTGGGACTTTCCTCTTCCTCCTTCCCAGTAAACCCATTACAGAGAGGAGAGAAAAAAAAAATACGCAAAAGAAGAAACAATTATCTTTGTTTCTCTTTTTTCTCCTTCTTTCCTCTAGGGTTTCTCTTTTTCCTCTGAGTTGATTGTAAAGCCACCGCTTTTAATCCATTTGAACAGAGGTAAGTATCTTCTTGATCTCTATTTTATTCCACTTTCTTTTCTTTAAAAAAATGATTTTTTTTTCTGGGGTATTCATTTTTTAAAAAATTATTTTTTAGCATTCTGTTCATGGGGTTTCTTGATTTGTCATCAATTTCATGATATCTTAGCAATTACTTATAATCTTTCAAAGTTTCTTGGTTTCCTCTCATTATTTTTAGCACATAGATAGTCTTGTTTCTGGGCATTAATTTTTCAGTTTGATAAACAATATGTGTTTAATTGACTCTGTGTCTTGTAATGCTTTGAGCTTGTATTATGTGTTTTATTGCTTGTACAGTGGTAGTGTGGTTTAACCTTTTACTAGCACTATTTTGTGTGACTTTATGGCTACAAAACAGTTGCTTTTTGTTGTTGTGTTTTTTTGTTTTTTTTTAAGAATACAATTTGTGCTTTTAGCTTTGGAAGAGGAGTTAGTTTAGGAAAATATATATATTGTGGCTGTTACTTTATGGATAATAGAGACTACTAAGATTTGTTTGAGCAAATAAAGCAGTTGTATGAAGGGGAGCCTTGGGATTTAGGGGTCGTGGGTGCTCGGAAGGTTCGAACACTCATATTAAATCTAAAGCTTTGAGGTTCGCCAGAAACTAAAGCACCCAACTATTGGTCACTTAACTTTGGACTTTTATCCCAGAAAGTCGGGACTTTTATCCCAGAAAGTCGCTTAACTTTAATCTTTATTTCAGAAGTCACTCAACTTTCACATTTTACTCAAAAAGTCACTCAAACTATTTAATTATTTTTTTAAATAACATTTGCTTATGTGGAATTATTATTTCAATGCAAAATTTAGAAAATAAAAAATTATCTCTTAATGATCATTTTATCCTTATTCCTGTTAATTAATTTTCTTTTCTCATTTTTCTTTTCATCTCACATTTTGTAATTGATTCAACATTAAATATGCCTAATAAAATATTAAAAGATCAAATTAAATTTAAAAATAATCAAAGAATAAAAAATTATTAATATAAACTATATTAATACGATGAAATATAACTAAATGATACGTAATTTAACTCATTTATCACTAAAAGTCACGGGTACATAGTTATTACATACATATAGTGAATCCTATAACGTTGGTATATTACTCATAATATTTAGTTATGGATATAAAATCCCTAATTCATCATACATATACATATAGTACAATATTTTTTTTTCATACATATAGTATAGACATTTATAAAAAGAGGGCATCTTTAGAGCGAAAACAGGAGGCGGGAGGGAGGGGGGTTGTATTGTTGAGAGCGTTGCAATTATAATAAGCTATATAATGTGTAAATTTAAATTTAATTAGATTTCAATATGAACATTAATATTAGATGGAAAAAAAGAAGTTGAAACAAAGATTGAAAAGGTAGAGCAAAATAATTGTAATTTTAATTTTTTTGTTATTGTTAAATTTTAATTTGATCCTTTGATATTTTATTAAACACATTTTATGTTGAATCAATTACAATATGCAAGAAGGAGAAGAAAAATGAGAAAGAGGAGGAAGATAAAAGAGTCATTAAAAAATATTTTATATTTTTTAGAATTTTAATTTAAATAGAAATTCCGCATAAATAAATTTTATTTAAGAAAATAATTAAATAGGCTGAGTGACTTTTCTAGTAAAAATGTGATAGTTTAGTGACTTTAGAAGTAAAGATCAAAGTTGAGTGACCATTAGAGTTATTAACTGATCTTTTTGGCAATGGGTGTCGGAGCACCAAAAGTTTGGCTATAGGTCCGCTCCTTCCTGGACGCTGCGCATAGTGTGAGCTTTATTGCACCGGGCTGTCATAAATAAAACAGCTGCGTTTTTGTTTCTATAACAAAAAGGTCCCTTTAACCTTTTTGGTGCATTACATACTATGTGGATTCACAAATAGAAAAGAACCAAATACAGTTGTATTTTGTTAATATATTTTGTCCTGCTCTGAGGGTGTGGTGTCTCTATCTTTAGTGGGTTCAGAAGCAAAATTTCTGAAAAAATGGTTAATTTTTGCTTTTGTAGTTGTTATTGATAGATAAAAGTATATCTTTTGTATATGTAGTTATTGAATAATTCGTTTTACTGTTATTAATGCAGCTCTTAGCCTAAAGAAGCTTTTCGCAATAATGGTGTTCTGGATTTTCGGCTATGGCTCCTTGGTGTGGAATCCAGGTTTCGAATATGATGAGAAAATGATAGGTTACATCAAGGATTATAAGCGTGTGTTTGATCTTGGTATGTTGCTCTAAATGCCTAACGTGTATCATTGTGTTAAGTTGATGCTTGTTCATAGATTGGTTATTTGATGTTAATTGTGTTTATGTGAATGCATCAGCTTGCATTGATCACCGAGGTACACCAGAACACCCTGCAAGAACTTGCACATTGGAAGAAAGTGAAGGAGCTATTTGCGTAAGTCGATATTAGCTAGTTACTTTCTTTACCTACGGAGTATAATCTATTCTACGTGAGATTGTCTTTGAGCAGAAATGTTGCATTAATTTCTTTGTCTCTTTAACCTATGGGAGATAAGTTCCTTTTGTAATCATAAATTTTGTGACATATATGTTACCTTCACAAACAAAATTTTATACGGCATTCTCTCCGATAAACTAATCGGAATGCAAGATGCTTTTGTGTTGCATCTTCATGCAGTGAGACCAAAAGCTCCGAGTAAAATCATGTGCTCTATTTTCAGTAATTTAGACTATGATTATGGCTAATGTTGTAATATGTTGATATTGAATTCTTGTTGTTTGTTCAATCTCTTGCGCAATGTTGTTGCAATTTCTTGTGTCGATTTACTTATATGTGCATTTTCTTTCAGTGGGGTGCTGTATATTGTGTGCGAGGTGGGCCTGAAAAGGAAAAGAAGGCAATGGAGGTATGCGAATTATTCTTTAATGATCTCTCATATTGTTCATTGTTGTTCCATTTCCTTCCCCGGGCCTCTGGTTTCTCAACTCTGATGTTGAATCTTTAATCTGTACTTTACAGTATCTTGAAAGAAGAGAGTGCGAGTACGACAGCAAGACCTCAGTGGACTTCTACACGGTAAGTCAGTAATGTATTTTGAGTTTCGATTTCATCTCTTTATAGAATGGTACAAATTACTTTGTTGTAATTATCTTAGTTGTTAAGAGACAAGTCCCTTTCGTCATTATGTTTTCCTTTTTTACTCTTGCAGGATGAAGACTCTGAACAGCCAGCTTTAACGGGAGTAATAGTGTAAGTTCTTTAGCTGTTCTCTTCTGGCATCCTGCTTAAGTTCAAGAACTTCATATAGTTAATGTGGACAAAAAACACATCGAGTTGATTGTTCCAATTTTCTGTTTCAGGTTTACATCCACTCCTGACAAAGTGAATAATAAGTACTACCTAGGGCCTGCCCCGATGGAAGAGATGGCCTGGTAAAACACTCTGGTTCCTCTATTTTCAGCTCCATAACTAGTCTTTTGTCGGTGGAAATGATCTCTTGCGACCACTTATGAATTGCGACTACCTAAGCAACTAACTTAAATATCCCTTTTGAAGGCAAATTGCGACTGCTCATGGTCCCTGTGGCGACAACAGAGAATATATATTCAAAATGGAAAAGGCTCTATATGATATTGGTCACGAAGATGATTACATCATTGAGCTTGCAAATGAAGTGCGGAAAGTTCTTGAAATCGTGAATGCTGGGATTCAGAAGGAGAAGAAGTTACTTGGTACTTCACACATCCCGCGCAAGACCCAAACTTCACCTGTGAAACTCTTTTCCTTGCCAGAAGCAGCTGCTGTTGCTGTTGCTGTCGCTGCGGACTCATGAAAAATAAAACTAACTGGAAGATAATTGAGTGTTATGATGGAGGAGTAGGGAGTTCACTATGAGAATTGTTAAGGTGGGGTTCTAAGTTTGTTTCTTACTTTTGACCAGATTAACGTAATGTAGTAACATTGTTGTTGAATTTTATCCAAAAACTTGCCACGTTTAGTACTATGGTTCTTGTTAGCAGGCATTCTGTTTCTTAAAATTAGTAAACGGTAAGGGTAGTTTCGAAGTAACTAGTAAAGCTGTCGCAGTGTGGTTAGAGGTTGCAAATTTAAGTTGTGGAAAAGCCTCTTGCAGAAATGCTAAATACTTGGGATATCGCACGCAGTGGGAGCTTTAGTGCACTGGATTATTTTGAGTTTGGAATCGGTATATGCCAATCACTTTAAAAAAGTGACCAATATATGGCATATAAATAAAAAATGATCAATCTATGATTTATGCACTTATTTAGTGCATGATCTTTTCAATTTTTAGCGGAAGGTTGCAAATGGCGTCAAAAATGCCGTTAGAATAGGAAATTTCAGATTGAACACTTTTTTTTGTGCATAATTTATTTCTTTTTCCAGATTGTGGCATTGTGCGCAAAAAAGTGCTAACATTTTTTTTTTCAGATTGTGCACTTTTTTAGTGTATAATTTTTTATTTTTTTTTCTGACTGTGCATTGTTTTAGTGCACAATTCAAGTTTTGTTCAGTATATTCATTGAACAAGAGGGAGTTTGCTCATTATATATTTTTTTTAATTAAAAGAAAAGAAAAACAAACAAAATATTTGATTACTTATATTGACTTGTCAATTTTTGCTTATTTACAGACTCACTCTTAACCTGACGTTTGAAAAAAAATCTAATACAAGCGCTATGAAATAAGATAAGAATAATATAAAAGAAGCTTTATTTAATTATATGAAGGTTACATGGGATTCAAGCATTGACCAAACTCAGGTCTTATCTTTTCCACCAACATTGGGAAAAAACCTTGGACAATAAGAGCTTGCCTTGCCTGAACATGAAGAAATCGAACACAAGATTTGTCAGCTTCAATGTCGATCAGAAGTTATGCTAGATGAAAGGAACAAATTTAGGAGGTGAAACGAGAAGCAGGTTGTAGATCACCACATTGATAGTGGAAACAAACGTGATCTACACACACAGTGTGGAGGCTTTAATAGTCAATCGTTGCAATTTCAAATATTTTATCATTCTGATATTTTTATTTAATGAAACGAAGAACGAAATTTTAGACACAAGTCAAAAACTCAACAAGATAACTTATCATTTTAACGACACTTCTGCAATCACATCAAATAAGTTTATTGACTCTAAACAAGAAAATGCAAAATTAAAAGAAAATATTCACAAAATTTTGGACAACTTTTCTCACAATTGTTGAAAGGGCAGACACATTATCATGTTAGTTGAGAAAATTGAAGAATAGGTATATTTTAAGTCTTGAATGAAGGATTAATGACATTGACCAACAGATAGGGTCAAACATTATTCGGAAACTTGATCAAGTTAATTGTGGATTTGATTAATATTTTCAAAACTTTCTAATCTTTTCAAAAATACAAATCAACCCAACCCACACCCTCTTCAATCCAAATCAACCACTCTCTCCTCTCTCTCGACAACTTCTCTCAACTCTCTCCCAACCAACAGTTCTGCAAAATTTCTCCCTTTAACCCCCGACGACAAATAGTTGAGCTTCGAGTTCCCCTCTTCAATTTAATCAACTTGCCTCTCATCCCTCTCTCGACAGCTTATCTCAACTCTCTCCCAACCAACTGTTCTGCAAATTTCTTATTTCAATCCTCGGCGACTTCAATATCCGACTACAAATAGTTGGGATTCCAGTTCCTTTTCGACTTCAATCGACGTGACAGCCTTGCTCTCCGGCCACAACAGCTTCGAATTCTTCATCGGTCCTTTTCTTCTTTCACAGGTAAAAATTTATGGCCTTTTTAGTTTTGAAGAAAATGAGAAACTTGAGCCAACTTCTCTTATAGTATTGGTTAACAATTTCAATATTTGTTGCACTAATTTGAAATGCAGTCTAAATAAAACCCTAATTTCTGGTATTTCTTCTCTTCTCTTTTCGAAGTGAATTATGATATTTTGTTGTTTGTTGCATTTTTTTGAAGTTTGATTTTTATTGTTTGTGTTTATAAAAACAAAAGGACAATTTGGTTTGATTTGTTCTGTTCTTGTTCTTGGTAAAAATGGTGAAATTGCTGTTTTTTGTTTAACAAAATCGTGCTACTGTTTCCTCTGACAGATTACTCATCTGGTGCAACATATTAATCATCTGATGCAACAGATTCATCATATGATGCAACAGATCAACCATCTGATGCACCAGAGAAACCATCAGATTACAATTCTGATGCAACAGATTAATAATCTGATGCAACAACTTTACCATATGTTGCAACAGATTATGCTTCGGATAAAAAATCTGATGCAACTAATTAACCATCTGGTGCAATGGAAGAACCATCAGATTAATGATCTGATGCAACAGATGAACCTCCTGTTGGATAAAATCCTACCAACTCTTCCTATAGGAAAAGTCCAAGACTTGATTTTTCCAACTGATCATTCATCTGCCGCGCTAGACGACCCTATGTTGGAAGAAATCTAAATAATGTTGACCGTTGATAACTGTTCCAACAGATCACTTATGTGTTGCAACAGATGTGTGACCTGTTGCACAGACCATTCATCTTTCTCAACAGATGAGTGATATATTTTGTATTATCGCAACAGATCACTCAGCCGTTGCTACAGATTATTTAAATGTTCCAACATATCACTCATATATTGCAACAGATGATGTCACAATAGTTGTGTGATCTGTTGAACAAACCATTCATCTGTCTTAAAAGATGAGTGGTATGTTTTATATTGTTGCAATAGATTACTCATCCGCTGCAATAGTTTGATTATATGCTGCAACAGATATACTACCTGGTGCAACAGATCAGTGATCTGTTGCAACTGTTATTTTATTATTTTGCTTAATTGATTTACTGTTATCCTTTTTAGCGATGCATTAATCAACAATAATATATTATTTTATGTTCCTGTTAATTTTAGATAATATGGTTCCCAAAAGAATAGAAACCGAATCAAGTCCAAGTAAAGGAACAAGTGAAGCAGCTAGGCTACATCCACCACTCTATGAGCTTGCTTTACAAGCATTATCTCAATCGGGAGCAGAATATGATGAACACGGGGAGGAGAAATGTTTCAAAGGAGATGATGCAGATGCTAATAGCCCTTCCACCGAAGAGCTGGTCAAAGCCTTCAGCATTGATCGTTATCCTGCGAGAATGTAGTGCGATGGTACCGCAGATTTAACGGGTGATTTCGTGGTTAAGTCAGCCATGGAAAAATCTTTCGACGCCTTTAGAAAAATACTTCGAGAACAAAAATTGGATGTTTATTTCAGGGACAGCTACTTTGAAAAATATCTTGATTTTCCGGAGGACAACAATGCTCGTTTTCAAATGAAAATGGTATATGAACTTCTCAAGCGTAGGTTTATGTATGAAAACAAAGATAAGATGGATGAGATGTGGATAAATTACTGTGGCATGCCTATTTGTTTTGGTTGGAAGGAGTTTGTTATAGTTACTGGACTAAAATGTTATCCTCTTTCTCAAGTTATACCTATTCTAACCCAAAAAAAGCACCCCGCACACCCAAAAAGGGGAAAGGCAAGTCGTGTGATCGTGATGACCTAGTGTCCATTGTTGGTCCAAGGTTCAAAAAAAAAAATTTAACAGAAGCGTTGAAAGGTAAAGGACTTTCAAAGGAGCACAAGCAGTTATTGTGCTTGGTTTGGTTTATACATAATATTCTTTGGGCGAGAGACATTAACAACAACATAAGTCTCGGTTTAATAAAGCTCTTCGAGGATTTTGAGGCGTTTAACAGCTATCCATGGGGTATGAAAGCTTCAAAATGACTGTAAAGTATTTGTTGACTCCGTTAGCGCCAAAGACAGTCAACTTATATGGCTTCCCATGGGCTTTCATGGTAAATGTTTCTTTCTTCTATTATGATATCATTCATTTTTTTCGCTCAATAATGGTTTTGATTTATTGGCGTTATTTTATAGGCTTGGGCGTTTGAAGCCATTCCTTATTTGAGACAACAAGTGAACTACCAGGAAGGAGTTTCATGTGCAAGAATCTTGAGATGGTTGTCGGCCAAAACTCATAAAAATGTAAAATTTCTTGATCTTTTTAACCCCCCGAAGGATGCAGTAAGTATAATCATAATTAATTTTTTCTTTTAATTAATATTTTTTTTGAATGATCTAACCATCATTCTAATATATGTAATGATTTATGTTAGAATGTGCATCTATCGCTAGTTCCGACCAATCGAGAGTTGAAGCTGCCATTTTTTCTTACTTTACGGTCTGTGTAAACTTTATCGGACCCCAAGGTCATCGACAGAATAAAAATGAAATTGTATGGAGCAACAGCTATTACAAGAAAAATAATTTTGGAGGGTGGGCTTGTTGTTGTTGATGGAGTTGTTGTTGGTGGTAGTGGTGTTGCTGTTGGTGCTAATAATGCTCCTCTTATAGTATTTAAAGTAAATCATTATGAGTATGATCATACTGGTTATACAGATTTTGTCTTTCCCAGCGAATGTTCTGCATGCAAATATCAAGAATGCAAGGCGAAACATAATGTAGTGATTAATGCTATTAATGCATTAACTGCTTCTGTAAAAGAATTGACATCTAAGAGGGGTCTCATTCCATCAAAGAGGATTTTATTTCCATCCGTTCCATTAGAGATTAAGGCTAAGAGGAGAAGGAGAGTGATTTCCAAGGCATTATCGGCATCCAAAAAAGCGAAATTGAAACTCCTCTATCTGCGTGTTGCACTGAGCAACGTACAATATCCAAAGGAGAGCATCACAAGCTGGAGAAAGTGAATATATTATATGTCTTCCAACTGACAAAACAAACAGACACATATCTATTTCAACAGATGACACATCTGCTAAAAATTATCAAACAGATATATACATCTGTTGCAACAGTTAACTAACCTGTTGCACCAGATACTTTATCTGGTGTAACATATGTCTCGTCTATTTTAGCAAATCAAACATCTCTTCGTACAGCTTGTATTTGTACCAACAGACGACCTATCTGCTGCAACAGATGATTCATATGTTGCAACAGATGGTTCATCCGTTGAAAATTATCACACAGGGTCTTCCTCATGTAGAAATTTGTCCCAACAGTTGATTCATTGTTGCAATAGAAATATAATACGTTTGGGATAATTTAAAATGAGATGAAGACCTGTTTGACTTGCTAGAAGAGATGAATTATCCTTTTCCGTTTTGTTGTATCTCCGTGATTAGCATTGACCCATTCTGGGTTTCCAGGTGGATGTAGAAGGAGCTACTGCTGAACAACATTGACAATATGCTACTCTTTTTATGAAAATACGGAGAACAGAAAGCGCAGAAACCGTACGCAAGAGACAATGAAGATCCACGACGAGCAAAGCCAAATTTCATAGCACCGGATGAAGAACAACTTGTCCATACTGAGTAGATCTTTATTGCTTTAGCCTGTCAAAGCAATCCTTGGCAGTATACTTAAATTATTATTGATGTATTTGTTGAGATCTGAAACCATAATAATTTTTTTACATTTCATTTATTCGTTGACTTATTTCAGCTAATTTATGAAGGCTTCGATTTATTTTATTTTATATATGAATTTTATTTTATCTATGAATTTTATTTATTCCTTAGATTTGAACTTATTAATTGAAAAGGAATACTAGATTCAAATATTGCAACAGATAATGTATCTGTTGCAACAGACGACACATCTATTGGAAAATTCAAACAGATTTAGACATATGTTGCAACAGGTAGGTGATTTGTTGGAATTTATCAAATAGATCTTCCCACTGGTGCAACAGATGGACTTTAGATAAAAACATCAAGATAATGCAACAGATGACACATCTATTAAAAAAAACAGATTTAAACATATGTTGCAACAGATGGACTTTATCTGTTGCAACAGACGACATATTTATTGGAATAATCGAACAGATTTATACATATGTTGTAGCAGGTAGGTTATCTATTGGAATTTATCAAACATGTCTTCCCACTGTTGCAACAGATGGACTGTAGATAAAAACATCGAGATAATGCAACAGATGACCAACCTATTGCAATAGTTAAACTATATGTCAGAACAGGTAGGATAACTGTTACAACGGATGAAGAATCTGTTGCATTATAAAAATTCAACTTTTGTTGGACATAAAAAATTGTCACTACGTTTAAAAAGGTTAAAGTGAATTCAAATAAAAAAGGCGCAACCCATCGACGGTGTTCAGTTCAAACACCTAAAATAAAATAGGCATCAAATAGACATGTTCATTTTAAGGACGTAAAATAAAATAGGCATCAAATGTGTTAGTGTCAGTCCTGGCATATTTCGCTGACTTGCCATCACTTGGCCCCCAACGGTCATTCCCCCCCCCCCCCCATTATCTTATATATTCATCTTCCTCCTAAAATTTAACCCTAAATTCCCAAATCTTCTTCTTCATCGTCATTTTCTTTTATCTATCCAAAAATTTCAAATTATTACTTTCATTTTTTTCCAACTGACTTTGACAATGTCGAGCGCATCTTTCACTATTTTTTGTGATAAAGATTTTTGATATTGTAAGTGCGGCCATCAAGCTCTGTTAAAGACTTCTTGGACTCAATAAAATCTGGGTCGTAGGTTTTTTACTTGTAAAATTTCAAAGGTAATATTTTTTTATTTAATTAATTGATTAATTATTGATTTGTAATTATTTTGTAATTGTGTTCTCTTTTTTTTATAGAAATTGGGTGGATGCGATTACTTTGATTGGTATGAAGAACGATACCCTTCACAAGCAAATCGTGTAATCTGGGGTTTGTTGAACAAAGTCAAGGCTTCTGAAGAGAAACAAAATCGAGCAAGAAGATACTACATTGTTGCCGTTATTGCTACTGGTTTGGTGTTGTTGGACACATGGATGTTGAAGCCTAATTGCGAAAATTTTCATGGTGGTGTGTGTATTTGCTACTGGTTTGTTGTCGACGAGCACATGGATATTCAAGCATAACTGTTGGAAAATATCAAAAAGATTTAGGCATATATTGTAAAATTTAAGTCATCTGTGGAAATTATCAAATAGGTCTTCCCACAGTTGCAACAGATTAGACTTAGATTATTAGATTATTCATAGAAATTATCAAACAGGTGTTCCCACTGTTGCAACAGATTAGACTTAGATAATTAGATTATCAGATTATTCAAACAAATCTTTCCACTGTTGCAACAGATTGACAATCTAATTTATTGCATTATAAAAAACTCAACTTTTATCAGAAAAAAATTATTTTCACTACATGTACATGTAATAAAGTAAAGGGTGACTTGAAATTAAAAATTTCTATTTCACAGGATCTTCTATATACACAGGCTTCAAGCGTCCAGTTAGTACCCCATAAGCCCAAACCTCTTGCAGGTTTGCCATAATATTGTCGCACAGAAAAGTCGTTGGCTCGGCCATTTCTGTGCCGGTCAGCAAACATTCAATGTGTGTAAGAGCGTGCGAGCCGCTCGCTTTAGTGGCATCATCTTTTGGAGGGATCATTCCCCTTTTTCGACCTTCAAAATCTTATGATTTCTTCATCAACACTTCCTTTGGCAAATGATTCATCATTTTACTCTCCCTCAATAAGATGGGCAACAACATCATCAGTGGCTTCACGAGGAGAAAAAGATCAAAATCATCGACGAGAGGTACGTTGGAGTCATAAACATTGATCTTTCCCTCCTCGAGTAGTATCTCAACAGCTTGATAATGCATGTCATTCACACTAATGACTGCAAGAATCCTTTTTGCCTCGGTCCAGCTCTTGCCGTGTGGATTTGGCCTTTCCCCTCTAATATATCTTAACGTTTCTTTTTCATCCAAGACCAACGTAGGAACTAGGAAATCATCCCATGCAACAGATGGTCTATCTGTTGCATAGGGTTTTATGAATCAATAATCCAACGCAACTTATGCAACAGATGGATAAAAAGTTGCAATAGAACCACAACCAGTTGCACCAGTATACCCACTATTGCAACAGATGTGAAATCTGTTGTGTAGCTTCTTCTTCATGGGGTAGATTAGAAGGGCTAGGTTAGGAAAAGTAAACTTTCCTTGTCCTCGTATGACATACGCATATCAGTCATAGTCTGGAAGTCTTGGAGGGGGGAAAGGGAGACCTGGGGTAATCTGGTGCGCCTGGCTTGGCATTCTTGGCCTATCGCAGATCCCTCTTATCTTCGGTGCCAAGTTCCGTGTATATGTCCACCTTCTTGACTAGCCCCTGAACTTTAACAGCTTTTGGAGAGGGAGGAATTGTAATTTCTTTTGATTTTCAAGCGGAGAGTACATCTCTAATTGCTCTTTTCTTTCTCCTAACCAACGCTGTAGGAGTGTGTATCTCCCTCACCTTCTTGGATGGTATGACACACCTCTTGGATTTGAATTTCTCTATAGCTTTAGTGATAGCCTCTACTTTTTCAAAGAGTTTATCCTATCTGTCCTTGCACTCATCGCATTCGCAACGAGAACACGAGGGTGAAGAGAGGTGAGAGGGACCTGTGTAAGAGAGAAAAGTGTGTTTTCAAACATATTTATTCTTTGGTAGCAGCATCAGCATGCCTTCTACCAACACCAACAACTCCACTAGAAGAAGCACCCGGATCTGCCTTAGTAAAAGGTTGGTCATGAAGAGCCTCAACATTAGGCTGACCTTGCCTAACTGCTCTTCTATGGCTGTTGCTCCAGCCAATTCTTTCTTTATTAACTCCACCGTTGTGTCTGCAATAGTATCAACATGACCAAGAGTAATATAAGAAGTCATCACCGACTCCTCCTCAGTAGGCACGATCCATGGATACACAACCTATAAAAAAAAGACAGATGCATTTAAATCATATAATATAATAATTTTCACAGTTGGGCTACATTTAAAAAAGGTCCCATCTTTTGCATAGTTTGCAGTATATGGTTAAAATCCGTTTGAGCCTGGTTCAGAGAAACAGAGCAACATATGGATAATCTGATGCAAAATATCAATCATCTGTTGCAACATCTGCACAAGACGGGTAATCTGTTATACAACAGATGATCTGTACGTCGTAACATATGAACGATATGTTATCAGATTAAACATCTGTTGCATAATTTACAGTAGATGGTTAATCTTTTAGGAGTCAGGTTCAGAGAACCAAAGCCACAGATGGGTAATCTGATGCAAGATATACCCCATCGCAACAGATGTCCCATCTGGTGCATCAGATATAACATCTCATGCACTAGATATAACATTTGTTCAATATCTTTCTTATCTTTGAGTAGAATTATTTTACTTGAAGGAGACGTACTGCATCATCCGGAGGGTTAAAGAGATCAGCCTCCTTAATATTGGTGTTGCTCTTTGCAGCCAACCACCTAAACATCCTTGGATGAGAAACCTCATCCGGGTAATTCATTAACTGCTTTTGGAGGGGAGAAATGACTTCAAATGCCCAAGCCTAAAAAGTGTAAACAGAAAGCAAGCAAAAAAAAATCATAATAACTAAATTCAATATAAATTAATGGATGAGTAAAATTAGTGATTAATTTTACCATGAAAGCCCAAGGAAAGTCGTATAATGTGGTCCTCTTTCTCTTTCTGACTCTCCAATTTCTCTTCTTTCTCACTTTTATTTTCTTCATCACCATCTATAGATCATTGTCCACCTCCCTCAATATTGTTTTCATATCTCTCCTCAGCTTCACTTTTTCCTGATTGAGATTGTTCAAAAAGATCCTCTGGATCCCTCTGTACTGTAGCCTTTTTTTTATTAGTCAGACGTTGATCCACTTTCACTTTCTTTTCATTTGGGACACATGTTTTACCTACAGACAAATAAAAACAAAAATTACATCACAGTTGATGTATGCATAGATTTAAAAAAATAAATTACAAACACCACGAATACCGATACACCAACAGCCGCCACCACAAACACCACCAACTAATGCTAACAAACAAACAAACACCACGAATACCGACACCACCATAAACACCACCAACCAATGCCACCACGATGACCACAAACACCACCACCAACACCAACACCATCCAACTATACCACGATAGTTAATGGAACACTGCGACGGAAACTAGAGATTTCTCAAGTTCTTCCTACGATTTTACCATCAAAACTCAAAATTGTAAACCCATTCTCGAAGATAATACAACTAAAAGTTTTATTTTTCATCATTAACTTAAAAGCCCTTATTGTTTAGATAAAAAACAAATATAGAGCTCTTCTCAAACTCTGTTTCCTACGAAGACAAAGAAAACGGCTGATACAAGCAAGAATGATGTCGAAAATAACACCTATGTGGTCGAAAATAAGAAGAAAAATGATTTGTTATGGAGGGTTAAGAAAATTTGTTGAGTAGTTGTTGTTTGTATTGTATTGTTGAGTAAGAATAAGAGAGAAAGAGCCAGACCTCGAGATTTGAAATGATGAAACGTTTTGTATGGGTTGATTTGTATTTTGGAAAAGAATGACAAGTAGTTTTGAAAATGTTAATTTGGTCCGAAATGATCTTAATTATTTTTAAAATCATAAAATATATGCGTAATTTTTAAAATTATATAAAAATAATTGAAGTTGTAGTTGACCCAGTACTCTAGGAGGTGACCCTGTGAAAACTCACCCTTGGTCCTAGATTAATCAATTTAGGAGTCTGGCATATGAACTCAATTGAAATTATAAAAAACAAATGTTCAACATGTTGCATCAGATTTCTCATCTGTTGTAAATTATCAATCAGATTAGGTAACAACAGATTACGAATTTGATGTAAATTATCAAATAGATTAAGTCATCTGTTGCGACAGATTATCCATCTGTTGTAAATTATCAAATGGATTGTCATATGTCGCAATAGATTACCCATATGTTGTAAATTATCAAATATTCCCTGCCATCTGTTGTGGCTGACCCTATGAGAACTCACCCCTAGTCCTAGATTAATCGATAGTTTACCCTATGAGAACTCACCCTTAGTCCCAGATTATTTAATTAAGGTATTAGTACCCTAGTCCTAGATTAATCAATTAAGGTATTAGTCTAACATATGAGGTAGTAAGAATCGGTTTGGCTCAGACTGATCGATCGCCGACTCTGGTCGGGAGGAACGCAGTACCGTTTCATCATGCAATTGACAAAAGACTCAATTAAAGTTGTAGTTGACCCTATGAGAACTCACATTCAATTAAGGGATTAGTCTAACATATGAACTCAATTGAATTATATATAAACAAATGCTCAACCTGTTGCAATAGATGTCTTTTCTGTTGGATCAAATCAAACAGATTATGTAATCTGTTACAACATATTACACATCTGTTGTAAACCATCAAACAGATTAAGTCATCTCTTTCAAAAGATTACCCATCTATTGTAAATTATCAAATGAATTGAGTCATATGTTGCAATAGATTACCCATCTGTTGTAAATTATCAAATAGGCGCTGTCATCTATTGTAGTTGGCATTATGAGAACTCACCCCTAGTCCTAGATTAATCAATTAAGGTATTAGTTGGACATATGAAGTAGTAAGAATCGGTTCAACTCAGAGTGATCGATCAACGACTCTTGTTGGGAGGAACGCAGTCCGGTCTCATCATGCGTTTGCCAAAAGACTCAATTGAAGTTGTAGTTGACCCTATGAGAACTCACCCATAGTCCCAGATTATTCAATTAAGGTATTAGTTGAACATACGAGGTAGTAAGAATCGGTTCGTCTCAGAATGATCGATCGATGACTCTTGTCGAGAGGAATGCAGTACCGTCTCATCATGCAATTGCCAAAAAACTCAATTGAAGTTGTAGTTGAAACTTTGTGATCATTCATCCATCCCTAATTCCACCTAGATCAATATAGTTACTATTATTAATCTTAACATTAAGTTAATGAGAATACATTTCAACTCAGAGTGATTGATCGACAACTCGGGTCGGGATGAACGCAATACTAACACCATGCAAATGTAACGACTCAATTGGATTTGTAATTGACCCTATGAGATCATTCATTCATCTCTCGTTCCACCTAGATCGATGTAGGTACTATTATTAATCTTAACATTAAGTTAATGAGGAGCTCATTCTTTCATCCTAGTTCATCTGTTGCAACTGAGCTGTTGGAGAATTTCAAACAGATAACAATATCTGTTGCAACAGATGACATTTCTTATTTAATTATCAAATAGACATTTTCATTTGTTATGATGGATGACTGAGGTGTTGGAAACAAACAGATATTGATATTTGTTGTAACAAATGGCGTTTCTGATTTAGTTATCAAATAACATTTTCATATGTTGTCACAGATGACTGAGCTATTAGGATTTTATATCTAAATCTGTTGCAACAGACGACATATCTGTTTGAAAATCTTTTTGTTTTCTTTTAATTTTAAAGCAAGCTACTGTCCAAGTAGATAAAGTAGTAATACTACTAAAGGCGGTAAAAAATGTTTATGTTTCTTAGATAACTCAAAAATCTCATTGAGTAGTCTTTTCCTGTCTTTTCAATGTCACTCGTTTTCTTCCTCGTGCCCCTCAAATTACTAGTGAATATTAATTAATGAATATTGAAACCCCTAATACTTCTTTCTTTTCATATTGACTTGGCACTTCCATCAAGAAAATATTAATTAGGAGTTTATTTTACTACCAAATTAGCCTTATTAATTATTCTTTGTAAATATAAATTTGAATAAATACACTTTGTTTAGTCATTTAGTATTAAGGATAGTACATCTAGAAATTAGAATTATCTCATCTCTCCCCTCCTCTCCTTCAGCCCTAAATCTCTCATCTTTTTTTTTTCTATCCTTTTTAGGGTTCTCACAACTTTTTTTTCTCCGCTTTCTCAAAAATTTTCATTCGGATCTAAATCGATCGATATCCATATCTTATATTCCTCGACTGAAATTGCTGTTTTGACCCCCTTTTGACATTGTATGATATGATTCACTATTGCTCTTTCATTCTCGTCTTCTTCTTGTAACTTTATTTACATCTTTTTGTTTATTTAATTACCATTTTCCCATATCATATTTATTTAAAAAATTTGAAGGAACTTTTAATTGTTGAATAAACATACCAAGAATTTTTATTATAAGATGCGAAAAAAAGTCATCTGTTGGGAGAAGTTTAAAAGTCTTGTTGGCAGTATCATTTTTTTTTATGTATTTTGTTTGTTTCTTTATTTTTGATGCTGTTATTGATGTTGTTGGTGGGACTGGCATTGTTGAAACTTGTGGTGTGGTGGTGTAGGTGGGTTTGACATTGTTGGAACTTGTAGTGTGGTGTGGTTTAGACGTATCTCATATTTTAAAATGGATTATTAAAATAATAAAGTGATTTAGCTTTGTATATGTTTTATGTTATCTCTACCAGGATTTTGAAGGGTGTAGTGTAGATATTGGCAAAAATTTAGTTTGGTTGAAGGATGCAAAGAAAAAAAGAGAAGCAATCCAAGAGCAAAAATTGAATTTGGCCAAGAAGTATTTAGAAAAATCGATTGCTCTCGATGAAATTGAATAAACAGATGACTAGCAAGTTGCAACAGACGCCGCAGCTAAAGGAAAAGCAAACTGATATATCCATCTGTTGCAATAGATTGTCCATATGTTGTAAGTTATCTGACAGGTGGAATATATTTTTCAACAGATTACCAATCTTTATCTTTCGAAATACAACAAAAAGATAAAATATTGTATTTAGATCCATTTTTTTCTAATTTACTTATTAATAAAGTCACGAGTATTATTTAAGTAATAAACACAACACATAAATCCCAAATAGTTTCAGTAATATTGCATTAAATCCCGAATAGTTTGCTAATTACATTTTATCCCGGAATTTCGAATTGTGATACATATGTTAAGCAGTGATACATATAGCATATGTATCACTAGTAAATATGAATTAAATATGAATCCGGGATTTTATGTAATTTTTTAAAACATTAAGGGATATTGTGTAATATGGTGTCTTAAATATGAGATTTGTGTAATTTTTCCTTTTAAGGGATATGAACAGTCGTGGCTTTTTGTTTGACTAAGTCCAGTCACTTTCAATTCTCAATCATTTTATAAATAGGTCCCTCCGGCCTTCCCACTCACTCTCGTTCATTCTACTATACTTACAATACTAATATGTCAGATCCAGATTTGTACAAGAAGGTTCATATCGAGTCCTTGCAGGAATTTCAAAAGCAATTTGATGAACTTCAGAGGGATTCGGCCGACTTTCGAGCAAGGCTGAGGAGGGCCCTGCTGCTGCCGGATGAAAATTGTCAGGTTGACAATAATAATAGTAATAATAATAATAATATTATTATTATTATTATTATTATTATTAGGTTAATGTTTTTTTTTCTTTTAGCGTATGTATTTCCCTTTTTTATATCCGATCTACCTATAAGGGATTCAAAAAAATCCATGTATATGTTTGGTTTGGTTTGGTTTGGCTTGGTCGATTTTGAATTTTAATTCTTATTCAATATTTAATTATCATTCTATTTATTCCCTATTCAAAATATGTCAGCGGTTGGAGTTAGGGATGCGGTCATGATGAGAAATTCTCCTAAAAATGGTTCGTTAATAAATAATATATTATTATTATTATTATTATTAGGTTAATGTTTTTTTTTCTTTTAGCGTATGTATTTCCCTTTTTTATATCCGATCTACCTATAAGGGATTCAAAAAAATCCATGTATATGTTTGGTTTGGTTTGGTTTGGCTTGGTCGATTTTGAATTTTAATTCTTATTCAATATTTAATTATCATTCTATTTATTCCCTATTCAAAATATGTCAGCGGTTGGAGTTAGGGATGCGGTCATGATGAGAAATTCTCCTAAAAATGGTTCGTTAATAAATAATAAGGAACTAAATGATATTATAATCGTAAAAGAAAGATTATTTAATTTAAAAAAAGTCACAACATTGGATTAATTTAATTAAGATATATATGATGATGATGATATGATTTTTAAGAAAAAAGGTAATGAATAGTCGTGACTGTGACTTTTGTCTAAACACATTCAACAAACAAACAAAAATAAAAAACGCTTCTGATGCATCAAATTCCTCATCTGTTGCGACTTATGAATCAGTTAGAAGAAATCAAAAAAACTCCTTAAACAGATGGTCTGTTGAAACAGATGGGTTATCTGATGCAACAGATATACAATCTGTTGCCACAACACAATTAATAAAAATGGTTATTAAAGAAACGAAAAGATTTAAGTCACCACCAGCTTGATTTAATTAAGTCATTTCTTTTCACAGAAAAGAATAAGGAAATAAATGATAAACACAATTTAAACCGTAAAAAACTCACCAGAAATATTCTTGTTTTAAATTTTCTTTATTAATTTATATAATTAAAAAGTCAGAAAATTTGAATGTCATGAAGATAATTTTTTTTAAAAAAAGATATATATATATATATATATATATATATATATATATATATATATATTATATGTTGCAACAGATATAGTATCTGATGCAACAAGTTATCTATTTGTTGCAAATCATGATATATCCTTTGTAACAGATGATTTATCTGATGCAACAGATGTATTATCTGTTGTCTAAAATAGTGTTAAAACAACGGTTCCTGGAAAAAACTAATTATTAATAATAATAAAGCTCAAAAGTCATGACTTATCATAATATTGATTAATTTAATTAAGTCATAACTTTTTACAGTAATCAAGAATGTCATTAATAAATGGAGGTAAATAGTTGCGATTTTTTGCCTAACTCATTCAAGTTCAATCCTCTATAAATAGGTCCCTCCTTACTCAATCGTTCGTTTTACTACACACTATTTATTCCTCGCTCTTGTTACACCTTCAACTACTTTCTCTTCAAGGACTTGATAGCTTTTTCCTGTCTCTGGTAAGTTTTTTTCTTGATTTTTGTGTAAATATACGTTGTATTACATTACATTACATTCGAATTCTTTCTTTTCTTTACTTTTGTGTTTACGTGTATGTTTTGTCAACTTATGCGTTTTTTAGATATGGCTGATCCTGTGTGAGATGTCGCTATTTTACGAGACGTCATGAGGGAACTGCAGAAGGAGGTTCATGACCTGCATTGGGAGTTAGCCGCCGTCAGAGTAAGGATACTGCGGGAGATCCGCAGGCTGCGGAGGGCACTGCTGCTGCCCTTTGAAGATTGGTCGGCTGGCCATACAAATAATAATGATGTTAATAATGATGATAATAATAATTAAGCTTTTTTTTTCCTGTTATCTATGTATTTTTTTTTTTCGTTTTATAAAAAATTATGTTTGATGCACTTGACTTTTTGTTTCTTATTTAATTTTCGTGTTGTCTATTTCTATTTCTTAACGAATGGCATGTCTACAATTAAGGAATAATTTGATTCTAGTATCAATAGCAAGAATATATGAGTTATTTGTTAGGTTTTGTGTGTGATAAGAGCTGTATTTTGTTGTTCAAAACATATTAGTAATCTGATGAAACAGATTATTTATCTGTTGAAACAGATTACTAATCTGGTGCAACAGAATACCCATCTATTCGATTCATAATCATATTACGGGCATCTAGAACCCTTAAACATGATCCAACATGAGTCTGTTGTTACAACAGAACATTTATTTGGTGCCGCAGATAATGGATCTGTTTAAACAGATTGCTCTTGTATTGCATTCATGTTCGCATGCAAACTATTGTTGAAAAAACAACACAATAGCAGTTACCCAGATTCAACTAAAAAGCATAATCTGACTTACCAAAGTCTCCTCTCAAGTAAATTTCAAAGTTGAAAGTGATTTACGAAATAAAATTTGACATAAGAATTTGGTCAAAGAGCAACAGTTGGGGTAATAACAATAATAACAACAATGGTCAATAAGAAGAATATGAAGTTGATAATGAAGTATAAGATGATGATAATGAATCAGAAGATGATGAATAAAGAAGCAACAACAATGAACAACAAATATCGCGAAGAGAGAGAAAATAACAACGGATGAGGAGAGAGAAAAAGACGTCTTTTTTCCCTTCGTTCCCCGTTATATATTAACTAACATTTGAATCAAAGTGTAAATTTAAAAATTTGTGGGTTATTTTAAAAATTTTCAAACTTTCTTAAATCATAATGAAGTAATTGTCACCTCTACTCAATTATTAAGACTTGTGTCACCTACACCTCATTTTAAAACTTTTTTGTCACGTGTGGCCCAAACCCTCACTTCCCAATTACAATTTAGAAAATATAGTGAGCAAATTCCCTCTTGTTCAATGAAGCTTGGATTGTGCACTAAAAAAGTGTATAATTTTTAAATAAATGAATTGTACACTTTTTTTGTGCACACTCTATAAATAAATAGATTATGCATTTTTTTTGTGCACAATCTGAAAAAAAATAAATTATGCACAATTTGAATTAAAAATTAAAAAGATTGTACACTAAATAAATATACAAAACATAAATTGATCACTTTTTATTTATATGATATAAATTGATCACTTTTTTAAAGTGATGACATATATTAATTTCGAACTCAATTATTTTTAATAGGAATCTGGAATTTGGTAATAGAAAAAGTAGAATGCTAACCACATGATACCAGGCCGGTATTGTTCTTTGGAATTTGGCAATAGAATAAGTTGAATGCTAACCACATGATACCAGGCCAGTATTGTTCTTTGAAATAGAAGAATATGACAATCCTTCTATTTGAAGATGAATGATATATTTTGATTTGCTATGCAGTTTAAGAAAATAAAAAGACCAACATTATTCTTTGAAATAGAAGTATATGACATAATTCCTCTGTTTTAAAAAAAAAAAGATCTGTTATGAGAAGTATATGACATAATCTCTCTATTTCAAAAAGAATAGTCTATTTTAACTTAACACGAAATTTAAGAAAATAAAAAAGCTTTAAAATCTTATGGTGTTAAATTAAATTTATCTAAATGTATCAAAATATTTTAATCTTGTGATCATAAATATGTCATATGGAATGTTGAAAATAAAGTGCTGCCAAAAGAGGAAAATATCTTTCTTTTTTAAATAAACTAAAAAATATAGTAAAATAGATTATTCTTTATGAAACGCCGGAAGTAGTAATTTACTTGTTCTCTTTTAGGGTGTGTTTGGTATGATGAAAAATATTTTTCTGAAAAATAAGTTGGTTTTCTACTTATTTTCTAATGTTTGGTTGGTGAGTGAAAAATATTTTTCGAAAAATATTTTTTGGTGTTTGATTGATGAGTCGAAAATATTTTTCAGAAATATATTTTCTAGTATTTGGTTGGTGAGTAAGAAAATATTTTTTAGAAAATACTACTAACTGTTAATTAGTACATCACTGTCTCTAGCAACTCAATAATTTGTAAGAACTAATTTAAGCATAGCAAATAATATCAATATCGAGTACTAAGATATTACAAGTCATTAAATTTTAAGCAACTACTAATTAACAAGCATAAGAGACACTTTTTAATATTTTGTCAGGACAATTTTAAGATAATACTATCAATAGAAATATGATTGAACGACAAGCTTATTCAACCTTATGAAACAAGTTACAACGATGACAAAATGGAATATGCAATTAGCAAAAGTAGTATAGATAAGTCTTCCTCATTGCACATGAAAATAACAGTACATTCAATGAACATTAAAAACAGGAAAAAATTCGGGCTTCACTATTTTTTATTTCAAGTAGTGAAAATTGGAGCAAAGCACAGTGAAAAATGTTTGTAAGTAATGTGAATTTTGTGAGTAATGTAAATTTGAGTGTTGCTGGGGTGGGGGTGGAGGCGGGGGCATAAAAGTCACATCTGTCATCCAGAAAATGACTTCTCTTGACCCATGAGGGAAGTCATTTTCTTTCTAATAAAGGAAAATGAGTTATTTTGAAAAATATTTTTTCAATATTTTATTACAATCAAATAAAAAAAATAGAAAAATATTTTCCATAAAACATTTTCAATCATATCAAACACATCCTTAATCTATTTATTCACTTATGCAAATTCTGCACTTTTTCGTTCTCTATCATAAAATTTTTTTTTGGTTAATATCTATCATAAAATTAGTTCACGTTCTATCTTAATTTACGTTATACACTTTCTAAAAAAGAAATAAAATTTATTCATATTTAAAAATAAGTTCTAACTTTAGTTTTCATTTTTATGTTTAGGTAATACTTCCTTTGTTCTCTTTCACATTTCAACATACTGAAATCGAAATTTTTTTATTAATAATTTTCTAATTAATTAACTGTTTTTCAAATTTATTACTAAAGTACTATTAGTCAAAATCAAAATTTTAAAAGATGAAATGAATACGGATAACTTATTAAAATAAATATTTAATTTATGTTTTATTTTAATGATAGTGTAATATGGCAGGAACAAATAAAGTAGTAATTTATACTCCTTCCATTCCATTTTAATTGATCATCTTCCTAAAAATAAATATTTCATATTAATATTAATGATCACTTACTAAATTAACAGAGAATTAATTATTTTTTTTCTCATTTTATCCCTTTAATTAATAGTATATATTAAATGTGAATAATTACAATTTCAATGTTTAATGAATATCATTAATATGATTAATGGGTAAATAAGTAAAATTCATCATTCAATTTATTATTTCTTAATCATTGTGTAAAATAAAATGCGCCCTACTTAAATAGGATCAAGAGAGTAATTAAACAATCTTTATAATTTATTTTAAATAACAAATTTATACACCCTAGTTTCAAAAAAAAAAAAAGACCTAGTATGAGTTGGCATGAAGTTTTAAAAAATAAAGAATTTTTTAAAATTTTTGATATTAAATGAAAATTATGTTAAATGTATTAAAATATTTTTTCTTAAAACAAATTCAAAAGAAAAGTAGAAAGAAATGGGGGAAGTAATTTTTCTCTTAAATTTTAGGTCCAATAAGAATAAATATACTCACATTTCAATAAACTTATTTCAGAACAATCATTTCCTTTTCTTTAATTTTTCTCCCTTGGATGCCACAGAGTCCCAGAATGTTCCAGAAACCAGACAGATCCTCTAAAATGTTGCTCCCTTTCGTACCTTTTGATCATTGTAATAATTCTCTCTTCACCCTCCATTAGGTACGTTTCTATTCCCCCTCTACACCCCCCCCCCCCCCCAATATCCCCAAATTGTTCACTTATTCCAAGAATTTAAATTGCAAACTTGGCAATTGAAAAAAAGAAAAAAAAACTTTTACTAGTACATTTGATGAATTATTCAGTGTTTCACTTGTGCATTTATGACATTGACATGAAATAGCTGTAAAGATTAGTTTTTTTATTATAACTGTGGTGTTTGGACAAGCTTGTGTGTGCACCTAAATTAATTTTACTAGATACTTGCTCCGTCTCATATTACTTGGTGTGTTTGGTAAAAAAATTGTCTCAAAATAAGTTGACATGTTTAAAGAATCCATATTTTTCCAACTTTACCTTAGTAATTTAAGGGAACAATAACTAATTTCAATAGGTAATGACAATATTTAATGTAAGTTTATTTGGATCATATTAGTCAATTTGCACCTCTTATGATGTTTTCACATGGCGTATTTAAGGAGAGGTGCTTTGGTGTATGTTATGTGCGGAATGTAGTTCTAATTGATGAGACTCGGGGGTGTTAATGATAAATTGGAGGTTTGGAGACAAATTCTGGAGTCTAAAGGGTTCAGTTTGAGTAGGACCAAGAAAGAATATTTGGAATGCAAGTTCAATGACGTGAATCATGAAGACGAGGTAGTAGTGAAGATGGATTCCTAGGTTGTTTGTAAGAGGGATAGTTTTAAGTATCTTGAGTCTATGATTGAGGAGAATGGAATGATTGACGATGATGTCACTCACCATATTACGGTAGCGTGGATGAAATGGAGGCTTGCTTCGAGAGTTTTATGTGATAATAAGGTGCCCCCAAGCTAAAAGACAAATTCTATAGAGTGGCAGTCCATCCGACCATGCTATATGGAGTGGAGTGTTGGTCAGTCAAGAACTCTCACATCCAAAAATTGAAGGTGGCGGAAATGAGGATGTTGCGTTGGATGAGTGGACTTACTAGGAGAGATAGAATTAGAAATGAGACTATTCGGGAGAAGGTGAAAGTGGCTTCGGTGGAGGACAAGATGCGGGAAGTGAGGTTGAGATGGTTTGGACATGTGATGATGAGGAGCACTGATGCTCCAGTTCGTAGGTGGGAGAGATTGACTTTGGATGGTTTTAGGCGAGGTAGAGGTAGGTTAAAGAAATACTATAAGGAGGTGATTAGATGTGGCATGGAGCAGTTACAACTTATTGAGGACATGACCCTAAATAGGAAGATATGGAGGATGTGAATTAGGTTAGAGCGCTAGTGCATGTGGTGTAGCCGTGCTAGTCGTAGTAGGTCTTTCTGCATAGGTTGGAGTCTTTAGCTAGGACAGTTTGGGTGTGGTGTGTGCGTTTGGTTTATTAGTGTGTAGTAATACTTTGTGGGTGTTTTATCTCTGTTATTGCATCTTGTTTCATGATTTATTACGCCTTTGTTTACTGTCTCTTTGTTCTGAGTCGAGGTTCTATCAGAAACAACCTCTATACTTCTTCGGAGGTAGTGGTATGACTGCGTACATGTTACCCTCCCCAGACTCTACTATGTGGGAATATACTGGGTATGTTGTTGCTGTATTAATTTCTTCTTAATAGTTGTGCAAAAGGCAAATAGGTCAAGTGTTTAAAGAATCAAGAGGACACATTTTTCTAACTTTACCCTTAGTAATCTAAGGAAACAATAATTAACTCCAATAGGTAATGGCAATATTTAATGTAAGTTTAATGGGATCATATTAGTCTATTTGCACCCCTTATGAATTTCTTTTTAATAGTTGTGCAAAAGGCAAACGTGCCATGTAATATGAGACGGAGGGAGTATTTGTTAAGTATCATGTAACTCTGTCCATCGAGACTAGGACAGACAGATGGAAAGAAGTTACCTAATGTGTTGAAACCTCATGTTTATCGATCCAAACCTCATGTTTATCGATCCATTTCATTGATCAGTAAATTATACCATTGGGAGCAGTAACAATAAGTTTTTCTTTTTTGGAAAAGGTTCTTCGAATACTTTTTCTTTTCTTTAATAACTGTAGCGTCCATGCTAGCTTGCACACACCATTTCATTGAATACCTATCACCCTGCGTCAGCAGGTACTAGGTAATTTTGATACAATAAGGCTAGGAAATCACCTAGTGTTTTTATTTTTATTGACCACTAAGCGATACCCTTGGGTGCAAGGGTCTTGGAATACTATAACTTGCTCTTTGAAAATAATGAAGATTTTACATGGATGATTTCAGTTAAGGTAAACAAAAAAGATTAAATGTATGATATAATTGGACTTCTTTGAGTAGCGATCTTTGTTGAAGCTTGGTGTTCTTGAGCAAGTGTGGGGAAAAGCTTGGCCTTGCATGAACTAATAGCAAAGGTGATAATGTAGGAGTTAAATATCTTTTTTTTTTTTTCATTTTTATTAAGAAAATATTTGAAGTTGGAATTGTAGGTGTATTTATCTTTGTCAAAATGGAATTGTAGGATTGTTCTTCTACTTGCTGATGAGAATTGTACTTGAGGTGCTTGTTTTTTTATAGTATGACGGCTAAACCACAAATGTTGTGTGCCTGCAAATTGTTGCTAGATTGATAAGACATATGACATAGAGTGTGTTCGATATGGAGGAAAGCGTTTTTTCAATATTTCTATGTTTTGTTGGTCAAATTTTTTTATGAGAAAAATGACTTTCCTAATGAAAGTGGTGAAACAAGTTCTATAAGAGCCATTTCAGGTTTGTTGACCATCTCACTCTCTGCCTCCCCCGAACCTTTTGCTAGATTACATTTATATGCTTTTGGGATGATATATTATTCTTACTCATTGAACACTAGAAAATAAGCAAGAAATCCACTTATTTTCTGTGAAAACTTTCTCCTTCATACCGAACACACCCATGACATGATGTATTTTTCTTTTCGGAGCATTTTAGATTAAAAGAAGAATATCTAAATCTAGCAATAGATGAACTGAGGACAACAATAAGGTTGAGATATTTTCCAATGCAAAGTATAGCCTTTAAAATATTCACTCTAAATTGGACTAACGCATCTAGTGATGTTCCTCAATTTATATCTGGTTAAACGCTTCTTAGAAGTATCAAAGTGATTTAAAAGAGCAACAAGATTGCATGCCTTTCAAATAGTACAAGACACTTAGCTCAAAACTTTGACATCAAGATGCTGTGTATGTATAAGCTATCAGGGCAATTCTGTCCAACATCCCTATAAGGAGTACTTCTTCACTTCAATACAGTGGTTGTGCATGCTGTAAATAAGGAATCCAAGTGGAGAAAAATAATCATGTGATATTAATTTCAGCTGATGTAAACTGCTAACAAATCCCAATATGCTGTCAATCCCGGGATTGCAATGCTTGCTTCGGGTATTCATTATTGAAGAGTTCATCTTGACTAAAGTCGTACGATATGCTTTGGCCTTGGAAATCACCAGGCTCTGTCTTTATTTGTATCTTTCACACGGGGGTTGGAGGGAGAAGAGAGACGTGGGGAGGGAGGGAATCTTCAATCTCAAATCATTTTTAGAGGGGAGGGAAATTTGAACGATAGATAAAAATATTTCCAAAAGAACATGCTTTCGCTCCATGATAACCAGGGAGGGGGGGAAGGGTATTGAACTAGTTGTACATTGCCAGTCTTCCAGTTTAAGCTCTGAGGTTTATTTGAACTTCTTCTGGCAGGTGAGATGTCGGCTTACAAAAACGTTGTTTCTGGGAAGCTAAGATTAAAGGGCAAAGCTCTAGATGTGAAATCTAGCGGGATAAAAAAGAAAAAGAAACACAAGCATCAGTATGATCTAGTGACTCAAGTGACAGGTAATGAGCAACGAAAAAGCTTGAAGTACCATTCTTCTGCTCCTTAGATATCATTTCATTTTCTTTCTGTTATCATAAAATTGATTGTTTCGTTTTACCTTTCTCATGAGTGGTGCTTTTGGGTCTTTTCTATGTTATCTCGAGTTTGTTAAAAAGGTATTCTTAGAGCAGACTAGTCCTGAACATATTATAGTATAGTAGCTGGTTTAACATTCAACTGCACTTCTTAATACTAGCCGTATTGTACATGTATACTGGAATGGTATTCAACCTACTTCATGAGCAAAATTATGTCATACGCACCTACCTGGACTTCAGTAGAAAAAAACTTAACGACCTATATTGAATAGTCAATCCAGTTCCGTTCTAACTTATATATGAGAACATGCGGTTGTTACTGCAGCAGGATTAAGTCTTGTCATTTCACCATGTGTTCGATACTTACCTTTGTGAAAGTAAAATATCTCTCACTAAGCTTGCTTTATCTTATGTGTCACCATTGTGTATCTCATATTATAGTGTCAATAAAAGTTTTGTAACCTTGTTATGTCAAGTGTAGTGCATTTTATCAAAGGGAACCACCCCTAGCATAAGACACATAATTTAGACACAATATTATTTGAGATCAACTGCTATTTCTTATTGTTTCAGCAAAGATGACACAAAGAAGATGATGAAAAAGCAAAGAAAATGATCAGTCTATATAGATATCATCTACGTGCATAGAATAACATCAAAGTGATCAGATATTGTTCTGCCCTTCTGAGCTGGTGCATTACTCCTTTCTTTTTGTCTTTTTCCAGCGTGCTTGTAGTTCATTTTGATAAAGCATAAACATCTACAGTTTGTTTATTGACCCAAATATTCTGGCGTATGATCTATGTAGATAACGTTTAGGTGATGCTTGGGTAGTACTGGTAATTACAAATTTCACGGTTAATAGGTGTGGAAGAGTAAGTATTTTTATTGACTAGCTCGTCAGCATGGATATGGAGGGTAAGACTGCATACAATAGACCCTTGTGGTCCGGCTTTTCCTAGGACCCTACGCATAGCGGGAGCTTTAGCGCACCGGGCTGCCCTGAGCTCGTCGGAATGGAATATTGACAGCCTTTCATATTTAGCTAATGCATCACTTGTGATTTCCTCCATTTCATAGCAAAGAGAGAGACTGATGATATTTTCTTTAGATTTCTTGTCTATCAGTGGTGCAACATACTAGTGTCACTTTGTCCCCTTTTTTTCCGAATTTGGTGGAAAGTTTTGTAAAATCCTGATTTATTCAACGAGGCCTAGAAGTACTTATGCAACTCTCTCTTCCCTCTCGGTCTTTTTCTAAGATCTCTTTTTTAGCAACACTGCTAGAATTCGACTCGATGATAATGTATATGAGGGGAAAGAGTTATCATGGTAAAGTTAAAATAGCTTCCTTTTGTGTTAGCATTTGCCTGGATATAATTGACGGAAAGATAATCGCTCTCCAAACCATATATTTGATTGTTGGTTGCTAGAGGCAGGTGGGAAAGCACAGGTGTGTTTTACTCAACCAACTCAGAAACTATTTTCTTGAATTTCTCAACATGAAGTCTTCTTGGTGTCGTATGAATTCAAGTACAACAATTGCAGTTTTTCTTTAGCTGTTCCTTGGTACAATGTCTAACTCATTCATGTCTTTTGAATGTAAAACTTGTTTGTGGACGGTAGGTGGAAACAACGTGTTGACAACAAACCAACTTGAGGATGATACAGACGATGGCCATCTTGACGGTCAGAGGAAAGAGCAAAGAACCAAGAACAACGATCATCTAACACCAGCAGAGAGAAGGTACCTCGAGCAGTGGGAGAAACTTAACATCAAACGATTGGCAAAAGAAGCCTCGAAATCCCACCGCGATAGAATTCAAGAATTTAATCGATACCTAGCTAATCTTACCGAGCATTATGACATTCCTAAGGTTGGTCCTGGTTAAGAGAAACCAATCTTTGGGAACTCCATCTTTTTCCTCTCATTTTGTGCATGCTATGGATTGAATCTTGAATTCAAGTCAACGTGCACTGTAGCTGAAAACCGTTGCTTGTTCTTGGCCTTGATGCCTCGTTAATTTCGATATCCCTTGGTTCTTTGAGAAGTCATATTATCAGTTTTCTTCCAAGTTTGCTCGAACTTTACATTCTTTGAGAAGTCATATTATCAGTTTTCTTCCAAGTTTGCTCGAACTTTACATTCCAAAAATGTGGCTGCATTCGTGTCGAATCCTTCAAAATTGAACTACTTTTGAAGGATCCGGCACATGTCCAATAACATTTTTGAAGAGTTCGAGCAACATTGGTTTTCTTGGGATTTAGACTAGTTGTGCCAATAGTTCTGCTAATACGCTTGATGATTCCACATAATGAGCCAATAACAGTTCTTAAAGATGATTTAGAGGGTGTTTGACCATGTATCTTTTTTAATTTTTTCTGGACTTGGAACTCAAGAACAACTCATGAAAATTCAATAACAACTCTAATTTGCATTGATGTCTTAATACAACTTCAATTTTCAAATACTATCACTTTTCATTTTGAAAACCAAAACTTTTTTTTTTTTTTTTGCATAAGTACATAAATATGAGCCTAAACTTGACACCAAATTATAATATTGATCTTAAATTTTGATAGTGCACAAGTAGGCCCTTTAACTATATAAAACCTGAATAAAAAGACACTCCGATTTTGCAACTACACGCGTGTATCTCACTTGCTCTGACGTGAATTACTAATCCACTCATATGGTGCCACCTAATAAAAAAAACACATTATAAGTAGGAAATTTTACATATATACCGACATGTTTACTCTTAATTACCAAAAATCTCAACATTTTTCAAGATCTTCAAAAATTTCAACATTTGACCTCTGATGATACAAGTTAATCACATTAGATACATACTGTTGATACATGTATCTAATGCGATTAACTTGTATCATACATTAGATACATGTCGGGTTACATTAGATACATGTAGGATTAACTTGTATCTCAGAAATAGTCCCAAATATGAAATGTTGGGATTTATGTAATTTTTCAGAAGTGGGGGGATTTTTAGAAATTTTAAAAGTTATGATGTTTATTTATGTAATTTTTTGTTATAAGTATGACCTTTAACTTTGTCGGTGCACAAATAGGCCCTTTAACTATACAAAAGTTGAACAAAAAAATTCTTCAATTCCAATTCGGACGCGTGTCGTTTTGCGTGTACAACATACGTTTTGCCACATAGGATCGAGGTGTTTATTTGTTCAGGTTTTGAATAGTTAAAAGTCCTATCTGTGCACTGTCAAAGTTTAAGGTCAATGTTATAATTTGATGTCAAGTTTAAGATCATATTTATGTATTATTCATTTTTTTTTTCAACTGTCACAATGGAACATGACCAAAACTCCCACATAGAATTTGGGAGTGAAGTTCTTCGTTTCAAGATAGCAAGTACTCTTTTTGTTTTAGTTCTTATAAAATTGTGTTCCCTCCTTTTTATATTAGGGAAAAGGATAAAAATAACATCTAAAAATAAAATAATACCACAAAAATAGCACACACAATTAAATATGTAATAAATAGTCATTCTCAATATAAGTCGCGTTTCATTTCCATTTTTGAACCTCAAAGTCCGATGGAATACCACCACGAACCTCTCTTTTTGTTTCTTAAATTGATTAGAAAACTCAGTATTTCTCAGCAAAAATCTCTAGTATATGATCGTACTTATCGGAAACTACTCCTTCCGGTGACCCACCACCACCAAAAATGGCGAAAATCTCTGGTGACTCAACGTAATCTTGATGTTGCTTAAGCTGTTTCTCCTTGAAAACTTCCCACCACTTACCTAGTCTTTTAGCAGTACGTCCAGGTACTTGAGCAACAATCTTCTTCCACGTGTTACCATACTTTGCCTGAAGAGAGATAACAAGATTTTGTTCATTTGGGGTTAAAGATCCCTTCTTAATCAGGAGTTTTTTTGAGATGGCTGACATCGAGCATGTTGTCTCCCTTTCTTTCTTTCCTTTTCCTTCATAATTTTCTTTCCATTCAAACTCTTAAACCTCCATACCTTTATCTTTTTCGATACTCCAATTTACCTTTTTCATTCCACAAATTTTGTATAAAATATCCAAAAATTTGCATTTAATTAGCTTTCTATAATTTTTTTCATTGTAAATTTGCTCAAAATTGCTACAAAATAATATCCTATATGTGCTATATGTACACAAAAACATGCAGAGATTTCTATCTATCTATTTTGAAATGGTGGATGAATGTGTTATATGTACTGTATCAATTTGATATAGCTATTGTATATGCCTGCACAAATTTTCTCTGTAAAAGGTGTATTTACATGGTATATATATATTGTATCAATGTGACATAAAAGTGTATCAATCTAGTATAAAAGAGTATCAATTGGGTATATGGTCACTGCATATGCATGCATAGGTTCTCCTTCTCTCTTGTTATAAAAGTGTATCAATGTGGCAGAAAAGAGTATCAATTGGATATAGGGATCCCCTTTTTCTTTTTTAAAAAGTGTATCAATGTAGTATAAAAGTGTATCAATTGAGTATAGAGACTGCATGCGGCTAACTGACTCCAATTATTATAAATTAGGCCAAATGGCTAAAATGGAGAAATAAATTGGTACGACTGGATCCAATTGTCCACATTTTCAAATTTTGAGCCATTTCTTTTCAAAATAGCCAGCCCATGTCCTTTTCCCTTTATATTAATTGTCAGGTTTCGCTTTTAAAGGGTCAATTTGATCTTTGAACCTAAATTGAATTAGATTAATTTAATAAAAGCTATAATTTAAATATTAAAAATTATATGAAAAGTATTACTTCCTCCATTCTATTTTATGTGTCACCATTTCTTTTTTTGTCCGTTTAAAAAAAAATATCATTTCCTTAGTTGGTAATTGTTTAAAGACATAATTTCACCTTTATCCTTATTAGTTTCACTTAATTAAAAATAATAGTAGTATATTTTTTTAATAAAGAACAATATGATAAAAATCATCAAGTCTTTTCTTATTTTTTAAACTCGTGCCTAGGGGTGGACGTTTGGTATTCGGTTCGATATTTTTGAAGTTTGGGTTTGGTAATTCGGTAATTCGATAATCGGAATTTAAGAGTAGATACCACATACCATACTTTAAAATATCGATTCGATAATTCGGTAATCGTAAACTAAACTTTGGTTCGGTACGATATTTGATAATACCATATTAAAGTTGGAGGTGTGCAAACAACGTTTAAACTTCAAAAAGTATATTTAATAAAAACCTTACTTAGCATTCTTTTTTGTGTTTTTAACGAATATATTACCAAGCTCCAAGAGATTCTTTGGAATGACCTAATACTATTGTCTATTGGGTTAGTTTTTTTTTATATATATATATATATATATATATATATATATATATATATATTTCCAAACGGTATTAATATCTTGTACCAAACCCAATCCCGAATACTGAAATATTGAAATTATTCTCAAATTTCATACCAAATATCGAGTTACCGAATATCAATTACCAAATTTTTTGGTTCGATAATTCGATTTTCGGTATTTTATGTCCAGCCCTATCCGTGCCTGATAAAATTTTGACCCATAAAATGAGACAGAGGGAGTATAAACTGCAACTTTTCTCATAGCAATATGATTGAAATGCATATTTCCAAATGTTAGTCAATCAAAGTTCATTTAGGTTGACGCTAGTAAAATAAACATGACAAGTATTTCAGGATGAAAGCAAGGTACCACAAATTCATGAAACTCAAAATTACAAAAAATAGTTATTGGACCCTAGATAAGTTTGTAGACACATAAAATTTATTGGGTTAAATTCAGATAAAATTTGGATTTGACCCATATTTTTTTGGGTCTAAAATTATTTTGGGCTATAAAAATAAAAAGCCTATTTTATTCCTCATCAAGGACTTTTCAAGGTCCATATCACCTTGAGGTCTAAACTTATGCCAAGTGTCAAGTGACGTGGCATCCCAGTCAAATTAAAGACCAATGAGGCAAGGCCACACACTCAAATGATGTGGCAATCCAAGTCAAGTTCAAGAGCTAACAAAACATCGCCAAATGTCCCAAATGACATATTTTTGGCCAATCACAAGCAACATATCACATGATATTTGTGATAAGCTTGAAAACTAAATGGACCAATCAGAATGAGCCAGAAGAAGTTATTTACACTTGGACTGCCTACCCTCTACAACTATAACTAGGAGGGTTACACAATTTTCTGAGGTCATTCTGCAAGCATTGGAGAAAGCTCTGCATTGACTACACAGCTCTTCAAAGAATTGACTTATGGAGTTCTGCCCGGAGATCAACTCGATAAGAATAAGTGTTGTCTAATATTCCTGGAGATCAAAACATATTTCTAGGAGGCTCAAATCATCCGAAAGTTTGAGAATTATGCTATGAAAGGCCCTCGAATCATAAAAAATCTTAGGAGAGAAGAATCGAGAGAATAACGGAATTGTACTCACAAGATTACTTCAAATAAAATTATTTTTTTGTTTATTTTTATTTTTTCTTGCAATTAATTTTTTGCACCATGAAAATTTGTTGCAAACAAATTTGGCACGCCCAGTGGGACCAGTTCTACTGTCCATCTCTTCTTCCTGCAAAATCAAATTCAACTACTGCTATGGACTTCAAAAATACTGAAGTTGTGTCATGCAAGAACTCTGCTACTGCCACATCTGATGAGCTCAGCCATGTTGGTCAACTCACTCGGCACAAGTTGAAAACTAGTGGTTGGGATGGATCTGAATACTTCACTTATTTAAAGAAGGTAAAAAAGAGAAAATTTCATATGGCGGCTGAAATCAGAATTCCTAGGGGCAACGTGACATCCTTTCTATGTGATGGACTCTCTCAGACTGGCGTCAATTTTAGTGGATCTGAAGATTCGAATGATTCTCTAGTTTCAACAAAGGTCAACGGCTTGATGGTTGATGCAACTGATATGGATGAGAAGTTCACAATAATGGAACAAACCATTAAAGTTTTAAAGAAATCTGTCGAGGATAAAGATCTTCAAATCGCTCAACTAATGAACAAGTTGGAGTCCTTCGCCCCTGGAGAATCGATCCATGACCCTACTTATCCACCCAACTTTACTCTACAAAATAAGAATGTCGATGAGTCACCTAGCAAGACTAAATCTCAAAAAGAGAAGCAGTCTACTTCGGTTGGAGCTCTGTCTGTTCGACAATTGCAAAACATGATAACTAACTCTATCAGGGCTCAATATGGCGGAGCATCACAGAGTTCGTTGTATTTCTCCAAGCCTTACACAAGGCGAATTGACTATTTATCCATGCCAACAAATTATCAACCACCATAGTTGCAGCAATTTGATGGCAAGGGAAACCTGAGGCAACACATCGCCCACTTTGTCGAAACTTGTAGCAATACTGGAACAAACAACGATCTCTTGGTAAAATAGTTTGTCCGTTCGTTAAAAGGGAATGCATTCGACTGGTATATCAACTTGGAGCATGAGTCAATTGATAGTTGGGAGCAGTTCGAGAAGGAATTTCTCCATCGGTTTTGCAGCACTCGATGAACTGTCAGTATGATAGAGTTGAATGGAACTAAGTAAAGAAAGGATGAGCCTGTGGTGGATTACATCAATCGTTTGAGGTCATTGAGTTTGGATTGCAAAGACCGCCTTTCTGAAATATCTGCTATAGAAATATGCACTCAAGAAATGCATTTGGGGCTTTTATATATATTACAAAGAATCAAACCATGAACATCTGAAGAACTTGCTACACGAGAACATGACATAGAGTTAAGCATCACAAGTCATGCGAAGACGTCTCCTTTTGTTGACCTTACAAAAGAAAAGAAGAAGTTCAAGAAAGGTACGACCTCAAAAATCCATACTAAAGAATCCATGGCGGTGAAAGCAACTTCAGTAAAGGTCACGACGAAGCAAAAAATAAAGGAAGATGAAACCTCTAAGCAACAGCCGAGGGAGGAAAAACGTCGCCCAACTTTGAAAGAGTTAGAAGAAAAAGTTTACCCATTTCCAAATTCAAATGTACCTACGATCCTTGATGAATTATTGGCCAAGAAAGTCATTGATCTTCCTGAATCAAAGAGGCCTGAGGAAATCAATAAGGTTAGCGATCCCAAGTACTGCAAGTTCCATCGCATCATTGGCCACCCGACGGGGAAATATTTCATCATGAACGAGAAAATCATGACACTAGTAAGTGAATGAAAAATCATCATTGACATGGAAAAAACCATGGATGCAAATCATGCTAGTGTTGTTGATCGACAAAAATACTCCATGTCGCAGTCTATATGAAGCACCATCGTATTGCAATTTGGGAGATTCAGCTCGGTTGAAGTTGATGCACCAAGAAGAACTTTTGAAGCTGTAATAGAGGTAGATGATAATTCTGAAAATGATGAGGATGACGGTTGGAATCTGGTTTCTTATAAGAAAAGAAGACATCGAGCGATTCTAAGGATACGACTTCCTAAGCTGAAAGTGATAGGGCATAATGTGGATCAACTACGACCATCAAAAAGTGTCAAGTTTAATGCTAGCAAGAGGACTAGTGGTTTCTTGTCACAGAAGGCCCAAAGACCTATCACGTTCCATGAATTTTTTCCAAAAAATTCCTTCAAGATAGACAAGTTAGGACGACACATGTAATTTCCAACATAGAAGAACCTAAGGAAAGAAAATAAGAGCATCATTTTACAATAGCACAAGAATGTCATGTTAAGCCAACAGTTGCATCGTATTTTGCTATAATTTCCTTCACCGATGATGACTTGTTGTTAGGGTCCAAACTGCATAACAGGCCTTTGTTTGTCGTAGGAGCTATTCAAGAACAACATCTCAAACGCATACTGATAGATGATGGTTTAGCAGTTAATATCATGCCAAGGACAGTGCTTAAATGGCTTGGAATCTCCATTGATGAACTATCCAAAAATAATATAACAATCCAAGGCTTCAATCAAGGAGGACAACGAGCCATGGGAAATTTTTTTGTAGAATTATCCATTGGCAATATGAAATCAAACATTTTGATCCACATCATAGATGCCAAGACATTATACAACTTGCTACTTGGACGCCCCTGGTTGAATGAAAATGGAGTGGTGACATCTACTTTGCATCAATGCATAAAGTATATGAAGGATGGTGAGGTAGTCAAAGTTGATGTGAATATTAATCCTTTCACAGAGATAGGGTCATACTTTAAATATGTGAAATTCTACTTGGACTCTTTTGATTTAGATATGAAGAAACCAACACCCTCCAACCTATCCGAGGTCAATGCAAAAGAAGAGATAGGAGTGAAAACGGGTGTTACTAAAATGTCTAAGGAAAGAACTGAAGGAATCACCATTAAGTTCTTATCATCTGAAGGAGACATAAAAGTAAAGACAAATAATGAGCATTTAGTCTTTCGCTATATTCCACGTGAGCGTCTAAGAGACTAACAACTCTTGCCGGAGGTATGTACTCAACAAGTTCTCCATCTAAGAAAAAAATAAGTGACAAAATATTTCAAGATTTGAAGAAGAGTATGACTGTACCAGTCGTACAAATCCAACCTATTACTCTTGAGTCCTCAAGAAATGACACCTTAGTTGAAATGATAAAAGGTTACTTTGATCAAAAGGCTTTCACATTACTTGAAAATTCAAGTTATGACTTCCCCAATCCGACAAGACTAGGAGAGCTCAAAGATGATGTCACTGGTGAAAAAATACACGACCTTACGACATCCTAAATGAAGTTGAGAAAGCAGGGACATTATGTCGCCACTCCTAAGTTTTTCCTAGGATTCAAATTACCAGAGCCTCTTCGAATTTCAGCTAGGAAGGTGAAGGAAACGACTTTATCTCACTATATCTCAGCAGAAAGGGAAAAAAAGGGTGAGGATGAGAAAACACCACAACGAACCTCATGTTTGATCGCATAGGAAAATCAATACCTCGTGTCTCTGTATTTGATAGATTAGGAGACAAAGATGGAAGTGGAGATTTTGACTGTGTAGAAGGACGTGTCACACCCGCTAATGCCTCTATTTTTCTTTGCTTGGGAACCACAGAAAACCCATCATCTAGAAAGACATTGTTGGAGCACGAACAATAATATTTCAAAATAACTATTGTTTTTACCAACCAACATCTTGGAGAAACAAAAGAGAATCCAGAGAAAACCAGTGCATCATATCATATAACGGTGGAGGACAATCTGTGCCATGATGAAATAGATGATGATGTTCAAGAAACACCCCCTCAACTAGAGGATGGAGTACAATTGGCTGTAGATGAACTCAAGGACATAAAACCAGGTACATTGGAGAATCCGCATCCAACCTTTGTTAGTGCACTTCTTACACCACAAGAAGAGAGGGGTTACTTCAAGTTATTAGTTGAGTGCAAAGATATTTTTTTCTGGTCATACAAAGAAATGCCTGGCCTTAGTCCTAAGGTAGCTATTAATCATTTGGGGATCAAAAAGGGGGCACGACCTATAAAGCAGTCACAACGAGTGTTTCTCCCTGAGTTGGTAACACAAATTATAGTGGAGGTCAAAAAGCTTATCGAAGCTGGATTTATTCGAGAGGTGAAATACCATCATGGATATCAAATATTGTACCTATCAAAAAGAAGAATGGCCAAATACGCATGTGTGTTGATTTTCGAGACTTGAACAAGGCGTGTCCTAAAGATGATTTTCTGATACCAATCATAAAGCTCATGGTTGATGCGACGACTGGACATGAAGCTATGTCATTTATGGATACGTCTTCCAAATATAACCAAATCAGAATATCTCCAATAGACGAAGAATGAACTACTTTTTTAACTCCAAAAGGGATATATTACTACCAGGTGATGCCTTTTGGTCTAAAGAATGTTGTTCCACCTACCAACGTACAATGCAAAACATTTTTGATGATATATTGCATAAGAGAGTAGAATGCTACGTCGATGACTTGGTGGTGAAGAAAAAGTGTAGGGACGACCATCTTGAAGATCTTCGTAATGTTTTTGAGAGGTTAAGAAATTTTGACTTGAAAATAAACCCACTTAAATGTGCATTTAGAGTTACTTTGGGAACATTTCTTGGCTTTATTGTGCGTCACCGTAAAATTGAAGTTGATCCCACAAAGATTGATGCCATTCAAAAAATGTCGGAGCCAAGGACCTTGAGAGACCTCCACAGTTTGCAAGGAAATTTGGCATTCATTTGGAGGTTCATTTCTAACTTGGTTGGACGGTGTCAACCTTTTATCCATCTAATGAAGAAAGATGCCCCTTTCCATTGAGATCAATCATGCTGAAATGCTTTTGAAAGCATCAAAAGATACTTGCTGAATCCACCTGTATTAGGGGCACCAACTCCTGGGAGTCCATTGATACTTTACATTGCATCACAAGAGCAATAACTTGGAGCACTTCTGGCTCAAGATAATGAAGCTAAGAGAGAACAAGCATTGTACTATCTAAGTCGAACTTTAATAGGAGCTGAGTTAAACTATACGCCCATTGAAAAGATGTGTTTGTCTTTGCTTTATACGATAAGGAAATTAAGGTATTATTTTGAAGCATACACCATGTAATACCCCGAACTTTCCTTAAGCCTAATTTTGTCTCTATAAGATTAAGAAATGACTTACAAAGTGAGTAATGTTTAAATTATATAAATTTTTTCTAATTTTGGCTTTTTATCATATGGGAAATTGAATTAGCTTTCCAACGATATAAGATTCACCCAAATTCGATAACTGGGCAAGAAGTTATGGCTAATTGAAGTTCCAATCGTAAAACACCGTCTTTCAGACCCTTAGCACGTCATGGAGAGGAGTAATATCCCAATTTTCTATTTTCAGTAGCCTAGCGCGATATTGGCACATCATGCCAGGGGCCAAAATGGCATTCCAAAGGGGCACCGCGATGGCTCCGCATGGCGGAGTCTGCCCAGTTCCTAGTGGTCGATTTTCAGTAAGCCACCGCGATAGTGGCGCATCGCGGTGGACACTTAGTTCACAAATATTTCATTTTTCCAGTTCGTTAAGAGTTAAAGAGGGGTATTTTGGTCAATTACCCTATCCATAATCCATCCAAAAACATGAAATCAATTACACAACAAAGCACTTATGCCCTAATCCTCATTCTCTTCAAAACAAAAACTCTAGTTCATCATACTTCTCCTCCAAGAAACTCAAGATTTCTCCATTCATTCTCCAAATTGAGCTAAGATTCCAAGTTCTTAGTGCATGAATTCCAAGAACCCTCATTCAAGAGTACACAGTAGCATCTTAAAAGCAAATCTATTCATTAAGTTCACAATCTAAGGTATGTGGGGTTTCAACAAGGACAATCCTTTCATCCTTGTGCCCAAAACTTATTTTAAATTACAAATTTACTAAATTTTTAGTGATCTATCATGAAATTGAAGTTAGGGTTTTATACCCAATTTATATTGTTTGAAGATTATGAGTTTACAAGTGATTGAATGTTGAATTACCTGATAAATTTCATATACTTATGCATGTAATGCGAATTTCCATATTTTCCCAATTGAGTTTAAGCAAGATATTGAGATTCTTGATTTTATTATTTTGATATTGTTAAAGTATGATTCAAGAAGAATATTAAGCTTGATGTTTTTCTATTATTTTGAATGTTTATACATGAGTTTTATATTGAGATTTATACCCATTATCACTATTTACAAGATTATGATTTTTGAGAGATTTTGAAGATAAGTTTCATGTCGATTCTCTTATTTTCATGCCTATTGTAGAAATTTTCAGATTTTGAGTTATATTATTATTGAGTGCATTAACAAGCATAAATGCAATGATTTTACATAAGTTTGAGACATGGGTTATTAGGACGTAATTTGAGTATTGATATTTCAAGAACTTGTGCTTTAAGCACCTGAGATTTGCATATTTTGAGTTATATAATAGTATTTGATCTTCGAATCCTCGGTTGAGTTTTGGAATCCACTTTTCAGAGTTTATTACAGATTACAGATATGAGTTTGGTCTTCATTATAGACCCTTGAGTTACTTTAAGGTGGATTTGCTAAAAGTTCTGAGCCTAAGTATGGGACTAGTATTTAGCACCGAGCGGTAAGTGTGAGTTTAGAGCATCCTACTTCTCCAGAACTACATGCCACCGTAGGATTGAGATTTATGGGCCTGAGGCTGAGATAGTGATCACTTAAGTTAAGGTTCTATTTTGATGGCAAGGGTAGAATAGCTCTCCCCAATGTGGGTAAGATGTTGGACTCCATGTCAGCTCACATGGTTTATGTTGGTTATAAGAACCTCCCAAAGATGTCCTCCACTCTTAAAACAGTTTTATGGATTTAAAGTATTGAGCTAAAGAGTTTACTATACAGAATGAGTTTCATATTTCATCTAGCTTACAAGTTTTGAGAATAAGAGGAGAACACAGATTTTAGAAGCAAGTGAAATGACTCATGAGATTTATACTACATGTTTCATTATTAATGATTTATGAGATTTATATTTCAGATTTTTATTCAAGCTATGTGAGTCATTTATGTCAGCATGCATGATTTTATAAAGTGTAATAATATTGATTATGTAAATGCATACACCCCCATATACTCAGTACATCCTCAAAGTACTGATCCACATATATGTTTATATGCTACATTGTCTCAAAATATAGGTACAAGTTGTAGCGCATATACCATATTCAGTTAGTTCGCAGCTTCCAGTCAGCAGGTGATGAGTCCTTTTAGTTCAAGGGGTCGAGTTAGTTACATAGTTTGAGAAGTATTGTATTTTATTTATTCAGACGTATTGAGTTGGGATAGTTGGGAGTCATTCCCCGACTACCTATAGTCAGTATTAGTAGAGGCTTCATATACAGTCAGTAGTGTTAATGTATTTTATTTCAGTTTTGTTGTCAAAAGCAGAGTTGTAATCTTGTAAATTTAGATTTGTATTGATCGAGTTCAGAGAAATTTTATGTTTTCGCTAATTTTGTTCAAATTTATGAATTTTATTCAGTTGCTTATAAGTATGCCAGTAGAAGGGTTAGCTTGGGATCACTTGTGACCCTAATCACCTTGTGACGTCTCGGGACCCATTTTTAAGGAGTTACAAACTTAGTATTAAATCCAGGTTTCAAGTGTCCTAGGGTGTCTGTGAAGTCGTGTCTAGTAGAGTCTTGCGGAATGGTACAGAGACGTCTGTACTTTTCTTCGAGGGGCTACGAGGCATTTAGGAAATGTTTCCATTCTTTCAAGTCTCAGATCGTGCTATAGAAAGGTTCTGTAAGAAACTTATACATATTTTTATCTTACTCTATTCAGGCCATCTCTGCCTTATTTTCAAGGTATCAGAAATAGTCAAGCTTAAGTCTTTACTGATAAAGCTTTCTCAGACAATCTCTACAGATAGTTATAGAATTTTAAGCGGACTAGAAAGTATCCCATTAGTGCTTTTAAATTCCAAAGTTTGAGGGCATTATTCATGTTCATGGAAAGTCGTGCACTAAGACCTAGTCAGGTGTGCTTTCAGATTCCTCCTCAGAATCCATAATGATAATCTACTTCTCTATCTATGTACTTTTCTTGAGGTAACATGATCGGCAAGTTCCAATTCCCTCCCCTGATAATGCTCTCAGACTTGCTAGCAAGAAGTTTCAGAAGTCTCACAAAGCGGCTTGAGAGGAGCCTTCTAGTGTGTTGTAAGTCCCTCAGGTTTAAAGTTATGTCCTCATTCTTCTGACCCGTTCAACTAAGATAGAGTAAGATGTATATTCTTACATCATTGAATATTGTATGTCAAGTTTCCATCTCGTGTAATGTTGTTATCATTATGTTGTTGAAATTCAAAGTTTTGTGAAGCTGTGTGGGCCTATTTTGATTCACTAGCAACTTGTTATTCATATTATTGTTCTTGTGTTGGTTGGAATTGGGGGTTTAAAGGTGTAGTGATGAGAAAAATAGGTAAGTGCGATTTATTGAATATATGTATAGCCGAATCTTTTTGCATATGATTGAGTTAGTAATGAAGTTATACGTCCTTGTGTGTTAGTTTAGTAGAAGGTAGAAAAGGAGTTATTAGTTGAGGTGAATTGTTTTTTGCTTGAAGCATGAAAAGAGTTATTGACAGAGTTTGTTGTTTTAAAAAAGTATAGGTTATTGATGAAAGAACTTGGTGGATGACCGCTGTTAATTTTGGGTTCCTTGAGATTGCAAGAAGGAGTTTAGCTGAAACCTATAGAGTTGTGAAAGAAGTTTAGGTGTATAGATAGGTATATAGTAATGATGTGTGGACGAAGGATATGTTAATGGATTGTGATTAAGATAGGCCATATGATTATGATCAATTATTGTTGTTATGAGGTTTGAGTGGGCTAGTGTTTCTTGATGTTTTGTTTTATAGTTTCCAAGTGAGAATTGGGTGTGAGGTGGGGTTGTAAATCATGTTTAGCGCTATACATTAAGTTTGAACAATTGGTGGTCATGATGAGGATGTGACGATTTCTTGGTTAATGATACTAGTTATAGGGATGTGATCTAATAGGCTTGAACAGTGGATGCAAGTGTTTGAGTCCGGCTATTCGTGAATAAGTATGATTTTATAAGTATGATGTTAAGGTATGCCCAAGGTGATATAGGGCTACTCTATTTTCGAAATTTATTAAGTGTTGTGTGGTTAGTAGTACCGTTGAGTTGCTAAGAAGAAGGAGACTAGTTGTATAGTATATGATGTTCTTAATAGCTAAGTTAAGGAGTTTTGATTCATAATATTGAGCCTTGTTGGTATGATCTTGAATCCTATAGTTTAGAGAAAATGTAATTTTAGAGATGTGTTAGTATGTGATGTTAGCAGAGTATGAAGAGAGTAGCGTGGTTTATTAAAGGATGATGATATCCGTGTCAAGTGTTAAAAATCTAAGTTAGTGAGTGTTTAAGTTGTTATATGATGACTTTTGGTGTCACAAAAGTTTAAGGGTCAAATCTTAGAAAGAAGTATTAGCTTTAGGTGATATACATGAAGATATAGTCCTTCAGGGTAAGTTTGGTTTCCTGTGTATCAATTATATCCCAGACTCTAGAGCAAAGTGAGTGCAGTTTAGGTTAGAGTTAATATAGTGGTTCACAAACTTAGAATTATGGATTAAAGCTAAGGGGGAGATAATAGAATGAGTAACCAAGTCAAGCTTTGAGATTCTAATAGCTGTACCAGTAAGTTGTAGAATAGCTGTGAGAAAGATTGATGCTTGACCCAATCTTATTTCAGTATTTTCAGTTGTCTCAATACCTACTCATGCCTTACATGTTAGTTCCATGATCTTAATTCATGTTCATGCATATGATAGAGAATTATGTACTCTCCTAGTTCCCAAAATTAGGAGTTCCAGTTCTTTCAGCAGTTGGAATCACATTCCCTAAGTTATGAACTCCAAATTTGGGTCATGCAACTCATGACTCATGTACTCAAGCTTTACAGTATGTTCAGTTCAAGTGCTCAAGCAATACTTTTAATGAGTAGCAAAATTCAGATTTATATCATGCATGTCCTCGGGTTAGACCTCTTCGATAAGTTCATGATGTTAAATGCATTATTCCTCAGGCCTCAGATGAGTGCCCAAGTTACGCATGGTATACCTTCATGCTACAGGTCCTCGTGTTCTAACCTTTCAATGACCTTTTCCTTAGGTCAAAAATAGTGATGATGAGCAGTTGTATAGATAGGAGAGAGTAAATGTGTCATGTTGGGGAAGATGGTCGTATGCTTGCTTTATGTAATTCTATGAGTATGAAGAAATATTGAGTGAAGTTTTTGAATATGACCTAGTCAGTTCAGAATATGTTATGTATGTCTTCTTAAGAGTGGTGCATGGAAGTTGTTCTTGATAGAGGTTTGTAGGTTGTGACAAGGGTATTTTATGGGAGTGTGTTTAGAAGTGCATATGTGGTTATAGAAGTAGGCTTGAACATCATGTTTGTATATATCTGGATGAATGTACTGCACGTTAGTAAATGTCTAGTACGAGGTTGAATGTGGTTGTTAGAGTGGTAATGAGAATTTTGTATGATAAGAGAAGTTGTGAAGTGCAGGGTATGTTGAATTATGGTTCAGACTAGTATTACAGTGTTATGTGGTGTATCCTGCAATTGTGGGTTAGGCTTGAAGATGGTGAGGGTCACGACCCAAACCAGGGCCTAGCCGTGATGAGCATTTCAAACCATGGAGGACTGAAACACCCCTATCTGTCTGGTAATCATGCACCTAATTCATATGATCAAAGTAATGCAGAAAAACACAATAATTCGGAAACATGGTCATAAATATGAAAAGAAACAATAACGGGGAGATAAGGTTCTCTCAACATCAATTAACCTCTAAACAACTGTCAGCGAAAATCTCTAACAAATGACTGAGTCAAGTAACCGTATATAAACTGGGACAAGGCCCCCAGTAGACCCTAAAACTGAATATAAGAAAAAAAGGACTGCGGGACACAAGACCTTCCGAAACATAGAAGGCTCACCACTTGTCTCTGCAATTCTGTCTGAATGATCTACTGATTCTCTTGACCTTTGGAGATAAGCTTCCGGGCTCTAAGATAAGAGATAAAGTGATCTCTAGGTTCCACAGAACTCCCTGCCCATACAATTGGTGTCTCATTCGCGAAAGAAAAAGTAACCTTTAGGGTTCTGCAATCAAGGGTGGCATAACACGAATGGAGTCAGTCCATCCCAAGGATTGCATCATAATCTATCATATCCAGTTCTATAAGGTCTGCCACAGTTTCCCTACTATGAATAGACACGACACAATTTCTATATACCCTTCTAGCAATAACAGAATCACCTACAGGAGTAGAAACAGAGAAAGGTTCTACAATAACTTCGGGCTCAAACCGAAACCAATAGCCATATAAGGGGTCACATAGGATAAAGTAGACCCGGGATCAAGCAATACATAAACATCACGAGAAAATATTTGTAACATACCGGTGACAACATCTGGTGAAGCTTCCCCCTCCTGGCGGTTAGTCAAAGAATATAACCGGTTGCGACTGCTTCCGGCAGCTGAAGGGGCACCCTTAGGAAAAGGAGTTGTGGAGGTGGCATGGGACTTATCCCCCCCCCCCCCCCCCCCCCGCATTTAATCCAGTAGAAGGACAATCTCTCTGAAGGTGACCCACTTTGCCACAAGTATAACAGTTTCTCCCCTCAAACCAGCACTTCTCTAGATGATTCCTTCCGCAAACATCACACCGCGGATAAGTACGATGCTACTGGGCCACACTGCCCTGAGACTGTGTACCTAGATATTTGGACCCATGAGGAGTCTGAAAAATCTGAGTTTGTTTGTCTGTCGGTGGTCTAGGTGATGGGGCGCTGGCTGCTGACTGTGCATTATTCCAAAACTTCTTCTTCTTCGACCACTTATTACTCCAGTTACCACTCTGCGACTGACTCTAGAGCTGGTCTGCAGATCTAACTCTCTTAGACAGTCTGTCTTTCTCTCTAGATTCAACAATATCTTTCTTCTTCTCTTCCACCTGCTGCATATGAATGGTCAGTCGAGAAAAGTCTAACTCCTTATTCAACATAGCCCCCTGGCACTCAATACCAGGTTATCAACAAGGCCAGAAGCAAATTTCCTCATCCGGGCTCTCCTATTACTAGTCAACTCTGGTGCATAGCGGGCTAGTTTATTAAACTTCAAAGTGTACTCCTGGACACTCATACTGCCCTGCTTTAGATTCATACACTCTTTCGCTTTGGTCTCCCTCAACTCCAGAGGAAAGAATCGATCAAGGAGAGCTTCCACAAATTCGCCCCAAACTGTGGGCTCAGCACTTTCACCCTTTTCCTCTTCCCAGTCGGCATACCACTGATTCACAATGTCCTTGAGCTGATAAGTTGCTAGCTCCACCCCTTCAACCTCATCCACATACATCACCTTAAAGATCTTTTCCATCTCATCCACGAATACCTGTGGATCTTCCTCCACCTTGGTGCCAGTGAATTTAGGTGGGTTCATCTTCATGAAATGTCTGACCCTAGTAGCCTCAGACGTAACAGATGCAGACCCAACATATTTCGATCGTTGAGCCTGGTTAGCTACTAACTGTGTCAGCATATGAATGGACCATCTGAATTCTACATTTGAAATATCTCCCTGAGTAGTTGGGGGACGGTTGGCACTAGTCCACGGAGCCCGAGGTGGACTGGTCGGGACTGGAGGGACTCCCGGAGTAGGGAAAAATTCTGAAGTGTGAGCCCTATTATGGGTCCGCATCTCATGGGAGGGATGAATCTCATCCGACTGAGCATTTTGATCGATGATACGACGTGGAGGCATAACTGTGTTTCTGAAACACAAGTGATCATTGATTAGGGGACAGTTCAGACTAGGAAGCATGAATAAATCACAAAGAAGGGAAACATTTCCTAAACGCCTAGCAGCCTCTTGCTTATAAGTGTGGAGCGCTACACACCCATAAATAAGACTCTACCTGACGTGATTTCACAGACACCCTAGGACCATGAACCGTGCTTTGATACCAAGTTTGTCACGACCCAAACCAGGGCCTGGCCGTGACGAGCATTTCAAACCATAGAGGCCCAAAACACCCCTATTTGTCTGGTAATCATGCACCTAATTCATATGATCAAAGTAATGCGGAAAAACACAATAATTTGGAAACATGGTCATAAATATGAAAAGAAACAATAACGGGGAGATAAGGTTCCCTCAATATCAATTAACCTCTAAACAACTGTCTGCGAAAATCTCTAACAAATGAATGAGTCAAGTAACCGTATATAAATTGGGACAAGGCCCCTAGTAGACCCCAAAACTAAATATAAGAAAAAAAGGACTGCGGGACATAAGACCTTCCGAAACATAGAAGGATCACCACTTGTCTCTGCAATTCTGTCTAAATGATCTACTGATTCTCTTGACCCCTAGACCGGGCCTCTGAACCTGAGAGGTTGGAGAGGGGAGGGGGTCAGCACAAAAGTACTGGCACGCAAAGATATCAAAACAAAATATAATATTTTTACAATATATAGTTGAGAGCCATTATAAAGCAATTTCGAATCAAATCATTTGAAAACACGTGGGTGTAATGCAATAGTTTCTCAACAACAATGAAATACAACTGAGCTAGGTGGAATACCCTACATAATTTACACCAACTGTCTAACCTCGGTTGCCGCCGAGATTAGAGTATAAGTGAGGGAGAGACACAAGATCACATAGCATGGTGTCTCGACCCAATGGTAGTGCCCAAGATCACTTAGCTCGGCCTCCTACCTATAGTCCCAATTTGGGAATGACATTAAGTACACAAGATCACTTAGCCTGGTACCAATATTTCGTGTCCGCAAACACGTTTTCCAGCGATGAGCCCTTACATCTCAAATGCCTTCTTCGGGGCATCCACCTTTCTCATATAAAATCAATGCATTCAAATTTCATCTTATTTAATCACATATTATGTTCTGTAGGGTATCGTCATACCCAATTTGCAAGTCCTCAATATTACTTCCACATATGCATAACCATGTAAAAACCAAGGTGCTTCATCATTTACAAGTGGTGAACAATATTTATTTCAAATTCATGCTCTCTTTTGTTGATCACAATATAATATGGGGTATCAAGACATTATCATGGGAATTTGAAAGCAATTTATCATTCATATTAATCAAACTTCCATGGAAAATCTCAAATCACATATGCATGGTTTCAACCATTGAAGTATATAGGCAAACAATTCCCATGACATAAAGAAAGATGACTTAGAAATCATATTGAAAGCAAGTTATTAGCATTTGATTGAAAACCCCCATTTAAAAGCATGCATGTTCATAAAAACCACACCCATGAGATTTTTGGATAACCCCACGTACCTGTATTTCCAAGGATAATAGATGTTTCTTGAAGCTTGCGGATTGGTGATTCCAAATATGTAATTATCTTTGAAAACCTACGGTCAAATCTTGAACTATTTGGGTTTTTATTTTGAAACCCTAAGGAGAATCTTTGAGCACTTTTGATGAATGAATATGTATTTTGGGGTCCTTGGAACTAAATTTCGTGCTTTAGGGCTAAGTAAGGGTGGAAAAGGACCACTTCGTCCCCAACAAGGAGTGTTTAAGTCACTAGAATTCTTTACATAGGCGCCGCCCATCCCATTGCCTATGTTCACATAGGCGCCGCCTAGGCTATCGCCTATGTTTACTTAGGCACCTCCTAGGCTATTGGCTATGCTTTTCAGTGGCCATGGGCGATTGGTTAGGCGACGCATATCACTTTGAAAGGCCATAACTTCTTGCTCGGGTGTCGAATTTTAGCCAAATTGGTATCGTTGGAAAGCTAACTCAAATACCTATCATTTGACACATAGTAGGCTTCCTAATTCGACATATACAGAGAGTTATGGTCAATGGAAGATGACACACTTTACAACATCCACTAAAACTTAGTCGATCGAAATAGTTTCAACTCGTCCTTGAGTTGAAGGACCTCTATGGTCTAAATTCAAGCTTGAGTGGATTCACATGCCACAAAATAATTAACATGCCGTATTGGCATAGGATGTTATGGCTTTGGGATTAACAACACATCGAAATCATGGTCTATATTGTAGCCCGAATTGCGGGGCGTTACATTATCCCCCGTTTAGGATTATTCGTCCCCGAATGATGATACGGGACACAGACAAACACTATTTCAAGCATAATAAAGGACTAGGAAAGATAAGATAGGAATAGTACCTTCTGTTTCCTCCTCTATCAAAGCAAACAAATTGGGATATCTAATTCTCATGTCATCTTCTGACTGCCAAGTTGCTTCTTCGACTTTCTGATTCCTCTACAGTACCTTTACTAAGGCTATCTCTTTGCTCCTTAACTTTCAAACTTGGCGATCTAAAATTTCAACGAGCTCTTCTTCGTAAGACAAAGAGTCTGTCACTTTGATACCCTCTACTGGCAATACCATAGAATGATCTCCAATACATTTCTTCAACATGGATACATGGAATACTGAATGAACGAAACCCAAACTTGCAGGCAATTCTAACTCATATGCAACTGTACCAATCTTTTTCAAAATCTGATATGGCCCTACATAACGAGGGCTCAATTTACCCCTTTTTCCAAACCGCATAACTCCATTCATAGGAGAAACCTTGAGAAATACCCAATCACCAATTTCAAACTCTAGTTCTCTTCTCCGAACATCGGCATAGGACTTCTGACGACTCTGAGTAGTCTTGAGTCATTCTCTAATGATCTTCACTTTCTCCATCGCCTGATAAACAAGATCAGACCCATACAACTGAGTCTCACCCACTTCATACCAGCCTATCAGAGACCTATATCTCCTCTCATACAAAGCCTCAAAAGGAGCCATCTTGATGTTGGCATGGTAGCTATTATTGTAAACGAGTTCAAACAGTGGCAGGTGATATACCCAACTACCTTCGAAATCAATGAGACATGCCCTTAATATATCATCAAGGTTCTGAATGGTATGCTCAGTGGCCCATCCGTCAGAGGGTGGAAAGCTGTGCTCAAATTCACTTGTGTACCTAAACCCTTTTGAAAGGATCTCCAAAACTGAGATGAAAACTGCATACCTCTATCGGATATAATGGACACTTATGCCCCATGCAATCGAACTATCTCCTCAATGTAAATCTTAGCATAAAACTCTCCTGAATAATTAGTCCTCACAGGCAAAAATTGGGTTGACTTGGTCAACCGATCTACAATCACCCATATAGAATCATACTGGTTTTGAGAACTTGGAAGTCCTGTAATGAAGTCCATGTTTGTCATTTCCCACTTCCATAAAGGCAGGGCTATCTCTTGGGAAGACCACCTGACCTCATGTGTTCTACCTTCACTTGTTGAATGTTCAAACACTTGGACACAAAATCAGCTACATCACGTTTCATGTTATTCCACCAATACAAGGTTTTCAGAGCATGGTACATCTTAGTAGAGCCTGGGTGAATGACATACCTCGAAGTATGTGCCTCATTAAGGATTCTTTCCCATAGCCCATCGATATTCGAAACGCACAACCTACCTTTTGTTGACCTACATCTTTCTTGATTTGCATCAAGATGAGATCTTCAACCTGCTTCTCCTTAACTTCAGCACAAAGAGATGACTTAGCTAACTCATGAACAATCACCCCTCCATCTTGGGAATCTAAGAGTCGCACTCCCAGATTTGCAAGGCAGTAAATATCCTTCACAATCTTTTTCTTTCCTTCTTCTACATGAGAAAGGATGCCCATAGACAATCTGCTGAGGGCGTCGGCTACAACATTTGCCTTGCTCGGATGGTAATGCAGACTCATATCATAGTCTTTTAAAAGATCTATCCAATGCCTCTGACTAAGGTTTAATTCTTTTTGTGAGAAAACATACTGTAAACTCTTATGGTCAGTATAAATATCAACATGCACTCCATAGAGATAGTGCCTCCAGATTCTAAGTGCAAACACCACGGCTACTAACTCCAAGTCATGAGTGGGGTAATTGCGCTCATGCACCTTTAACTGCCTAGATGCATAAGCTATCACCTTACCACGCTGCATCAATAGACAACCAAGTCCCACACGGGACGCATCACAATAAACCTAAAAATCATCTACACCCTCGGGAAAGGTCAAAACAGGAGCAGTAGTCAGCTTGTCCTTCAATTTCTCAAAACTGTTTTCACACAAGTCAGACCACACAAACTTCGTTTTTTTCTGAGTCAGTTTAGTAAGCGGAGTAGCTATGGAAGAAAAACTCTCTACGAACCTTTTGTAATACCCCACCAAACCCAAGAAGCTCCGAATATTGGTTGGAGTCATGGGTCTGGGCCATTTTCTCACTGCTTCAACTTTCTGGGGATCCATTCTTATCCCCTCACTGGACACAATATGCCCCAGAAAGGCAATAGTATCTAACCAGAATTCACACTTAGAAAATTTGGTCCTTAAGGGTATGAAGGATAATTCGGAGGTAATTGGCGTGATCCTCTTTACTCTTAGAATAGATCAGAATATCATCAATAAATACAATGACAAACAAGTCAAGAAGTTGACGGAACACTCTATTCATAAGATCCATAAAGGCTGCAGGGGCGTTAGTCAACCCGAAGGACATGACTAGAAATTCTTAGTGACCATATCAGGTTTGGAAGGCTGTCTTGGGTATGTCTGACTCCCTAACTTTCAACTGATGATAACCCGAACGAAGGTCTATTTTTGAAAAACACTTGGCACCCTGAAGCTGGTAAAAAAGGTCATCAATCCTAGGAAGAGGATATTTATTTTTAATCGTGACCTTATTCAACTGACGGTAGTCTATGCACATATGAAGGGACCCATCCTTCTTTCGTACGAAGAGCACGGGTGCACCCCATGGGAAAACACTAGGACGAATAAAACCTTTGTCTAGGAGGTCTGTAAGTTGTTCCTTTAACTCCTTTAGTTCCACGGGAGCCATTCTATATGGCGGAATAGAAATAGGACGAGTGTCTGGCAATAAAACAATGTGAAAATCTATCTCCCTATCAGGGGTATCCCTGGGAGATCTTCGAGAAAGACTTCTGGGAATTCATTCACTACAGAGACTGAGTGAAGAGGAAGGTTTTCAACTTTTGAATCTTTTACTCGGATTAGATGATACATACAACCTTTGGAGATAAGCTTCCGGGCTTTAAGATAAGAGATAAAGTGACCTCTAGGTTCCACAAAACTCCCTGCCTATACAATTGGTGTCTCATTTGGGAAAGAAAAAGTAACCTTTTGGGTTCTGCAATCAAGGGTGGCATAACACGAATGGAGCCAGTCTGTCACGCCCTAAAATCCTATCGGGCCGGACTGGCATCCGAAGCTGAGAAGGCCCGAGAGAACCCGTTCAAATACCTGTACTTTTACTTACATGTCACCAAAAATTTGGACAGCACTTCGTTGCATATAGAAGGATCTAATTACCTGTATCAGCACAACACGCACAAATATATATATAATACTTGGCCGTCGAGGCCACCACATATACAGATATAACATCACTATATAAACTTCCATGACTTTACCCTTCCTTATGTCTACAAAGCCTCTAGGATATACATGACATAACTAGGGTCGGGACAAACCCCCGCCCACACATGACTCCTGTACAATAACAAAACATAAGGAACCGACTCAGAAAGCTCCAAAGCAAACTGGAGCTCACCAACAATAGTTGTATGACCTGGCTCCTATTTACGCAGTGAATGAGCTGAGGTACCTGTGCCTGCAGCATGAAATGCAGGTCCCCGTGGGGGCCGTCAGTACGAAATATGTACTGAGTATGTAAAGCTGTAGATAATCACATATGATATAGGTGCTCAATAGAAATCAGAAACAAGTGAGTAAATCATAATAGGAGTGGACCACACTTACTAGAACTTGTGACAACCTGTACATTGTATTTATTCAATCACTTTACCTTCGTTCTTATCGTCTTTGTAATCATTACTGTACTGTACTGTGACCATTAGGCTGCCTCCAGTACATATCAACTGGGATCGACCCATGCTAGGCTTATGCCCCTGGGATACCACCCATAAACACATAAATAGGGATCGACCCATGCTAGGCTTATGCCCCTAGGATACCACCCGATAAGAGAGAACTTCCATCACTTAGTTCAATTAATCTTTGAGATTGTTATTTCGGTCGCCACCACATTTTTGATACTTTGAAACAATGATACATCAATAAGAACCAAGTAATAGACATTCTATACAATAACGACGTAATAAAGACTCATTGGTACATCAACAATGTGTTTCAGAATCATCAATATCACAACAATGAAATAGGAGCCTTTTGGTATATCAATGAAACATTTTGACACTTTATAGAATGGAAACAACTTCGTTGGTAATGTAGAACAATACATGTTTTTGGACAACCTCGGAATCTTACTTGATGGAACATTGGTATTTTCATGCCAAAGAACATCGTTAGAGTATGTTTTACATACCTCGTTGTAGATTCGGATACCAATTCAACACAACTTCTCGCCTTTACAAATCACTTATCTACAATGAAATGTTTGGCATCTAGTATTAGCAACCCAACACCACAATTCTCTTCCATAATTCCATACAACCAACATTTGCAAAACATTCCAAAAACCAACTTGAACAATAGGTTTATGTGTATATATATATATATAATCATCATTTCAATACCACATCATCAATACCACATCATCACACCAAATACCTTCACAATTCAACATAATCCAACCATGCACAAGAATAATCCAACATCATTTCCAATCATCTTTCAACAACAATCAAATAACATACTTCTTATGCTCACATGCATATATATACATATCCATATAAATAACACCAACATAATTTACATCCTTACCATAAAATGGCCCTTTTGATTTCGAAGTCCTGTTGGCACAAATAAGGGGTGCTTCTCGAAGCCCTCGAGACGGTGAACACAACTACGGAATCAATTTGGATTTGCTACGGTTGAATCACAAGATAATTGGAGTTAAAATTTGGCTAGGGTTTCTTATTCTTCAATAATGGATGATAAATGATGGATATGAGGCTATGTATATAATGACCAATTTTCGTCCATGAGGTGATGGAAAATAACCATATTGCCCTTAAAAATTTAAGTAAATCCGAATCTGTCCATGGTGGACTGTTTTGATAGGATAAAGTAAATCGACCATAACTCTTTGCTCCGATATCGGATATGGGTGAAATTGGTATAGTTGGAAAGATAATTCAAAGGTCTTTCATTTAATATAAAGTAGGACACCCAGTTCATCCTGTACAAGGAGTTATGATCGTTTGAAGTTGACCCTAAAAATCTATTTTGAGAGACTGAAGTAAAACGAGTATAAATCCTTACTCAGATGTTGGATTTGGATGAAACTAATTGAATTAGAAAGAAGACTCTCGGGGATTCTCATCGATATATAGCAGCTCACACAGTTCATTTTGTACAAGGAGTTATGATCGTTTAAAGTCGACCCAAAAATCTGTTTGGCTGCAGTACTTTTGTGTGCAGAAAATTTCTGCACATTTATTGTTCATTGCGTCCACCGTTTTCAAGTTTCGAACATGCTCGCTTATATCCGATACTCATCTGTTTTCAGAAATATTTATATCGTTGGAAAGCTAACTCGATAAACTTCGCATAGAAACTTCAACGAGCAAATTTCGGTATAAATAAAGTCGATTCCTATACACCTATAATCAAACTATACACTTGAAACCATCTCAAAGTAATCAATACTCATACTTAAACTCATATATACCTAACTTATGATCAATACATATACTCCAACACATATAACCATAGCTAATGCACGTAATTAAGTACGGGGTGTTACACAGTCCATCCCAAGGATTGCATCAAAATCTATCATATCCAGTTCTATAAGGTCTGCCACATTTTCCCTACTATGAATAGACACGACACAATTTCTATATACCCTTCTAGAACCAACAGATCACCTACAAGAGTAGAAACAGAGAAGGGTTCTACAATAACTTCGGGCTCAAACCCGAAACCAACATTCACATAAGGGGTCACATAAGATAAAGTAGACCCAGGATCAAGCAATACATAAACATCACGAGAAAAGATTTGTAACATACCGGTGATAACATCTGGTGAACCTTTCGCCTCCTAATGGTTAGTCAAAGAATATAACCGGTTGCGACCGCTTTCGACAGCTGAAGGGGCACCCTTAGGAAAAGGAGCTGCGGAGGTGGCTTGGGACTTATCCCCCCCCCACACACACACACATTTACTCCAGCAGAAGGACAATCTCTCTGAAGGTGACCCACTTTGCCACAAGTATAGCAGTTTCTACCCTCAAACTAGCACTTCCCTAGATGATTCCTTCCGCAAACATCACACCGCGGATAAGTACGATGCTACTGGCCCACACTGCCCTGAGACTGTGTACCTAGAGCTTTGGACCCATGAGAAGTCTAAAAACTCTGAGTTTGTCTGTCTGTCGGTGGTCTAGGTGCTGAGGCGCTGGCTGCTGACTGTGCATTATTTCAAAACTTCTTCTTCTTCGACCACTTATTACTCCAGTTACCACTCTGTGGCTGACTCTAGTTCTGGTCCGCAGATCTAGCTCTCTTAGACGGTCTGTCTTTCTCTCTAGATTCAGTAATATTTTTCTTCTTCTCTTCCACCTGCTGCATATGAACGATCAGTCGAGCAAAGTCTAACTCCTTATTCAATATAGCCCCCTGGCACTCAAGTACCAGGTTATCAGCAAGGCCAGATGCAAATTACCTCATTCGGGCTCTCCTATTACTAGTCAACTCTGGTGCATAGCGGGCTAGTTTATTAAACTTTAAAGTATACTCCTGGACACACATACTGCCCTGCTTCAGATTCATAAACTCTTTCGCTTTGGTCTCCCTCAACTCCAGAGGAAAGAATCGATCAAGAAAAGCTTCCACAAATTTGCCCCAAACTGTGGGCTCAGTACTTTCACCCTTTTAATCTTCCAAGTCGGCATACCATTGATTCGCAATGTCCTTGAGATGATAGGTTGCTAGCTCCACTCCTTCAACCTCATCCACATACATCACCTTAAAGATCTTTTCCATCTCATCCACGAATACCTGTGGATCTTCCTCCACCTTGGTGCCAGTGAATTTAGATGGATTCATCTTCATGAAATGCTCGACTCTAGTAGCCTCAGACGTAACAGATCCAGACCCAACATCTTTCGATCGTTGAGCCTAGTTAGCTACCAACTGTGTGAGCATATGAATGGACCGTCTGAATTCTACATTTGAAATATCTCCCTGAGCAGTTGGGGGACGGTTGGTATTAGTCTGCGGAGCCCGAGGTGGACTGGTCGGGATTTGAGGGACTCCCAGAGTAGGGACAGATTTTGGAGTGTGACCCCTATTATGGGAGGGATGAACCTCATATGACTAAGCATTCTGATCGATGATACGACATGGAGGCATAACTGTGTTTCTGAAACACAAGTGATCATTGATTAGGGGATAGTTCAGACTCTGAAACACGAACTAAATCACAAAGAAGGGAAACATTTCCTAAATGCCTAGCAGTCTCCTGCTTATAAGTGTGGGGCGCTACACATTCATAAATAAGACTCTACCTGACGCGATTTCACAGACACCCTGGGACCATGAACCGTGCTTTGATACCAAGTTTGTCACGACCCAAACCAGTGCCTGGCTGTGACGAGCATTTCAAACCATAGATGCATGAAACACCTCTATCTGTCTGGTAATCATGCACCTAATTCATATGATCAAAGTAATGTGAAAAAACACAATAATTCGGAAACATGGTCATAAATATGAAAAGAAACAATAACGTGGAAATAAGGTTCCCTCAACATCAATTAACCTCTAAACAACTGTCTACAAAAATCTCTAACAAATGACTGAGTCAAGTAATCGTATATAAACTGGGACAAGGCCCCCAGTAGACCCCAAAACTCAATATAAGAAAAAAAGGACTGCGGGACATAAGACTTTCCGAAACATAGAAGGCTCACCACTTGTCTCTGCAATTCTGTCTAAATGATCTACTGATTCTCTTGACCCCTAGACCGGGCCTCTGAACCTGAGAGGTTGAAGAGGGGAGGGGGTCAGCACAAAAGTACTGGCACGCAGAGATATCAAAACAAAACATAATATTTTTATAATATATAGTTGAGAGCCATTATAAAATAATTTCGTAGCAAATTATTTAAAAATGCATGGGTGTAATGCAATAGTTTCTCAACAACAATGAAATAAAACTGAGCTAGGTGGAATACCCTACATAATTTACACCAACTGTCTAACCTTGGTTGCCACCGAGATTAGAGTATAAGTGAGGGAGAGACACACAATATCACATAGCATGGTGTCTTGACCCAATGGTAGTGCCCAAGATCACTTAGCCCGGGCTCCTACCTATAGTCCTAATTCGGGAATGACATGAAGTCAAGTACACAAGATCACTTAGACTGGTACCAATATTCCGTGTCTGCAAACACGTTTTCCAGCGATGATCCCTTACATCTCAAATGCCTTCTTCGGGCATCCACCTTTCTCATGTAAAATCAATGCATTCAAATTTCATCTTATTTAATCACATATCATGTTCTGTAGGGTATCGTCATACCCGACTTGCAAGTCCTCAATATCACTTCCACATATGCATAACCATGTAAAAACCAAGGTGCTTCATCATTTACAAGTGGTGAACAATATTTATTTCAAATTCATGCTCTCTTTTGTTGATCACAATATAATATGGGGTATCAAGACATTATCATGGGAATTTGAAAGCAATTTATCATTCATATTTATCAAACTTCCATGGAAAATCTCAAATCACATATGCATGGTTTCAATCATTGAAGTATATAGGCAAACAATTCCCATGACATAAAGAAAGATGACTTAGAAATCATATTGAAAGCAAGTTATTAGCATTTGATTGAAAACCCCCATTTAAAAGCATGCATGTTCATAAAAACTACACCTATGAGATTTTTGGATAACCCCACGTACCTGTATTTCCAAGGATAATAGATGTTTCTTGAAGCTTGCGGATTGGTGATTCCAAATATGTAATTATCTTTGAAAACCTATGGTCAAATCTTGAACTATTTGGGTTTTTATTTTGAAACCCTAAGGAGAATATTTGAGAACTTTTGATGAATGAATATGTATTTTGGGGTCTTTGGAACTAAATTTCGTGTTTTAGGGCTAAGTAAGGGTGGAAAAGGACCACTTCGTCCCCAACACGGAGTGTTTAAGTCACTAGAATTCTTTATATAGGCGCCGCCCATCCCATTGCCTATGTTCACATAGGCGCCTCCTAGGCTATCGCCTATGTTCACATAGGCGCCGCCTAGGATATCGCCTATGTATACATAGGCTATTGCGTATGCTTTCCAGTGTCCATGGGCGATTGGTTAGGCGACGCTTATCACTTCGAAAGGCCATAACTTCTTGCTCGGGTGTCGGATTTTAGCCAAATTGGTATCGTTGGAAAGCTAACTCGAATACCTATCATTTGACACATAGTAGGCTTCCTAATTATACATATACAGAGAGTTATGGTCGATGGAAGCTGACACACTTTACAACGTCCACTAAAACTTAGTCGATCGAAATAGTATCAACTCGTCCTTGAGATGAAGGACCTATATGGTATAAATTCAAGCTTGAGTGGATTCGCATGCCACATAATAATTAAGATGCCGTATTGGCATAGGATTTTATGGCTTCGGGATTAACAACACATCAAAATCATGGTCTATATTGTAGCCCGAATTGTGGGGCGTTACAGAGGGAATTTAGTTCAGTTTAGAACATGAGTAGATGGAAATATCAATGGCACTGTGAAAATTAGAAGATGAATCAATGGGTATGGTCTTTAAGGGAAAGAAATAGTTGAGAGAATATTTTAGAAGTATGTCTAAGCTTGCTAGTAAGTTGTTGCGTTGCCTAAGGCCCAGAAATTCTATCCCAATCTATGACTCAAAGGGTCTATTTTCCAAGCTATAGAGTCGTAGAAATATTGTAATCTCTTATTCAGATACCTTTTTCAGATCATGCCCAAAGTTCTTTGCTCCTTCATATCGTTAGAACTCCCTTGGTGGGTATTGATGAAATCCTTCACTTGAGTATGAGTATATAGTATGATTCAGTTGGGATAGCCAGCAGTCCAGTTTAACAATCAGACGAACAGATTTCTATAATTTTCCATTTTTCGAACTAGCCTGGTCTTACTACCTGAAGTTTCATAAGTACGGTCATTCCAGTAAATAGTTGTTTGCACCCATAAAAATTTGTAAATTCATCTCAGTATATGTATCAAGCATCAGTTTCAGAACTCGTATATCTAGTAATGATTCAATGCGTAAGTATTCATTGAACGATCTTCATTTTCCAAGTGTTCCAGCTCAGACAGTGTAATACCCATTGTGTAATCTTAGCCTCATTTTCTCATGATTTATTCCTGCATAAACTATCACTTCGCAATCTATAAGTACGATTGTACCGTGAGAACATAAAGCAAGTTCTAAACTCTCAGCATGAATCAACTTCTTACGATAAGTAAAGACAAGTTCAGTCGAAGGTAATAGTCTTCCATCATTTAGTTCCTTCCTAATCAAAGATTCAACTATATAGTTATTCTTATTATAAGTTAGTGCATTCACAGAAGTACTCAAAGGTTTAGAATGAGGTAGAATCGGTTTAGCAAGTTATTTTAGCTGTGCACCCTCAGTTTTCCTTTGTATTCTTAGCCTAGCTAGCCACATTCGAGGACGAATATTCCCAAAGGGGAGATATTGTAGTACCCCAAACTTTCCTTGAGCTTAATTTCGTCTCTATAAGATTGAGGAATAACTTCCAAAGTGAGTAATATTTAAATCATATAGAATTTTCCTAATTTTGAATTTTTATCGTGTGGGAAATTGATTTAGCTTTCCAACGATATAAGATTCGTCCAAATTCGATAACCAAGCCAAAAGTTATGGCTAATTAAAGTTCTAGTCGTAAAATACCATCTTTCAAACCCTTAGCATGTCGAGGAGAGGAGTAATATCCCAATTGTCAGCTTTCAGTAGCCTAGCACAATATTGGTGTGTTGCGTCAGGTGCCAAAATGGCATTCCAAAGGGGCACCGCGATGGCTCCAAGTCGCAGAGTCTGCCAAGTTTCCAGTGGTCGATTTTCAGTAAGCCACCGTGATAGTGGCGCATCGCGGTGGCCACTTAGTTCGCAAATATTTCATTTTTTCAGTTCGTTAAGAGTTAAATGGGGGTATTTTGGTCAATTAACCTACCCCCAATCCGTCCAAAAACATGAAATCAATTACATAACAAAGCACTTTTATGCCTTAATCCTCATTCTCTTCAAAACAAAAACCCTAGTTCATCATACTTCTCCTCCAAGAAACTCAAGATTTCTCCATTCATTCTCCAAATTGAGCTAAGATTCCAAGTTCTTAGTGCAAGAATTCCAAGAACCCTCATTCAAGAGTACACAGTAGCATCTCAAAAGCAAACCTATTCATTAAGTTCACAATCTAAGGTATGTGGGGTTTCAACAAGGACAATCCTTTCATCCTTGTGCCCAAAACTTGTTTTAAATTACAAATTTACTAAATTTTTAGTGATCTCTCATGAAATTGAAGTTAGGGTTTTATACCCAATTTATATTGTTTGAAGATTATGAGTTTACAAGTGATTGAATGTTGAATTACCTGATAAATTTCATATACTTATGCATGTAATGCGAATTTCCATATTTTCCCAATTGAGTTTAAGCAAGATATTGAGATTCTTGATTTTATTATTTTGATATTGTTAAAGTATGATTCAAGAAGAATATTGAGCTTGATGTTTTGCTATTATTTTGAATGTTTATACATGAGTTTTACATTGAGATTTATACCCATTATCACTATTTACAAGATTATGATTTTTGAGAGATTTTGAAGATAAGTTTCATGTCTATTCTCTTATTTTCATGCCTACTGTAGAAATTTTCAGATTTTGAGTTATATTATTATTGAGTGCATTAACAAGCATAAATGCAATGATTTTACATGAGTTTGAGACATTGGTTATTAGGACGTAATTTGAGTATTGATATTTCAAGAACTTGTGCTTTAAGCACCTGAGATTTGCATATTTTGAGTTATATAATAGTATTTGATCTTCGGATCCTCGGTTGAGTTTTGGAATCTACTTTTCAGAGTTTATTACAGATTACAGATATGAGTTTGGTCTTCATTATAGACCCTTGAGTTACTTTAAGGTGGATTTGCTAAAAGTTCTGAGCCTAAGTATGGGATTATTATTTAGCACCGAGCGGTAAGTGTGAGTTTAGAGCATCCTACTTCTCCAGAACAACATGCCACCGTAGGATTGAGATTTATGGGCCTGAGGCCGAGATAGTGATCACTTAAGTTAAGGTTCTATTTTGATGGCAAGGGTAGAATAGCTCTCCCCAATGTGGGTAAGACGTTGGACTCCATGTCAGCTCACATGGTTTATATCACCAGAAAGACTAATTTTGCCATTTTCATTTGTTCTGGGTGAAACATGTTCCAATAACGCTACAGGGTACCAAGCTTTAATTATTGGACTCAAAATGACATAAAATATGAAGATTCCACAATTGGATATCTATGGTGAATCTAAGTTGATCATAAATCAACTCTTAGGCAGTTACGAGGTAAAGAAGAAAAATCTTATACCATATCATCAATACACTACTTGTTTGCTTAAAAGGTTTGATCAAGTGTTCTTAAACCACGTCCCAAGAGAATAAAATCGCATGGCGGATGCTCTGGCAAACTTATCTACGACGATAGCACTTGGAGAAAATGAGTCAACAAAGGTCCAAGTGAGTCATCGGTGGGTTATTCCCAGTTGCCTTGATCATCAATTAGATGAAATCCTCGATACATATATTCAAGTCGTTGAAGAAGAAGATTGGAGAAAACCAATAATTGAGTATCTCGAACATGGAAGGCTGCCCGAGGAGCCGCGAAAAAGAGCAGACATTAGGAGAAGGGCACCACGGTTCATCTTTCATGAGGGGATTTTATTTCGTTGTTCTTATGAGGGGTCACTCTTGCGATATCTTAACAAAGAAGAAGCTCAAAAAATAATTGAGGAAGCACATTCTGGCACATGTGGAGCACACCAATCAGGGCCTAAACTTCATTTTCGCATCAAAAGGATGGGCTACTACTGGCAAACAATGGTGATGGACTGTCTTGAGCATGCCAAAAAGTGTCAAACATGTAAATTTCATGCTAATTATATACATCAGTCTCCAAAGCATCTTCATCCAACTATAGAATTATGGCCTTTCGATGCGTGGGGACTTGATGTTATTGGGCCCCTCCCAAAGTCGTCAAAAGGGAAAATGTACATCAGTTGCTACCGATTATTTCTCAAGATGGGTTGAAGCCGTGACACTAAAAAGGTAAAAAAAGGAAAATGTCGTTGATTTTATCAAGTCAAACATCATCTTTAGGTATGACATACCAAGATACATAGTTTCTGATAATGGGACACCCTTCAACAATAAGCTCATGAGGACTTTGTGTGAGAAGTTCAAATTTAAGCTGCATAAGTCTTCAATGTACAATGCACCTGCCAATGGTCTTGCTGAAGTTTTTAATAAAGCACTTGGTAACCTTTTGAAGAAAGTGGTTGCAAAAAATAAAAGAGACTGGCATGAGAGGATCGGTGAAGCTTTGTGGGCATATCATACGACCTGCAGAACTGCTACCCAAGAGACTCCATATTCATTGGTGTATGGCGTAGAAGCATTCCTTTCACTAGAACAACAAATTCCATCACTACGAATGGCGATCCAAGAAGGTCTTACAACTGAAAGTAACGCTCAACTTTATCTGGCAGAGTTGGAGGCATTGGACGAGAAGAGATTTAAGAAGCACAACAAAAGTTGGAATGTTATCAAGCTCGACTTGCTAGATCTTTCAAAAAGAGAGTGTGACTGTGATCATATCAAGTAGGAGACTTGGTCTTAGCAGTTCGACAACCCATAATCCTCAGCAAACGCATCGGTGACAAGTTTACATCTAAGTGGATGGATGGGCCATATGTTGTGAAAGAAGCATATTCGAGTGGAGCCTATAAAATCGTCGATCAAGATGGTGTAAGAGTTGGTCCCATCAAAGACAAGTTCCTAAAGTAGTACTTTCCATGAAGGTCGCCTACGATTCTTAAGGCTCGAGCTTAAACCGCATGACACTCCTGCCCCGCATGAGTCTAAACTGTGAACGACTCTAAAAAAATTTAAAAAAAATAAAATTAACTCATCATCCTGAACTACGCTATCAATTGATCCTCCCGAGGTACGTAGCCAGCTTAGAGTATGTTTTTACTCTAAGTTCAGTCATATGAGTTAAAAAAAAGGGATGTGTCATTACTTGAGCACAACAATAATACTTTGAAGTGACATAGATATCGCATGAATTAGACGTTTCTTCACTTAGTTTACCACAGACGTGCAAAGGTGAAGAAACAAGTAAAGTAAAGCGGACTTTGATGGTATATCTAGATAAATCCGTAAAGGATATGGTCTTGATTGGTGTTATCCTTGCAAAAAAAAAAGATGGCTTGTGATTCAAAGACTTCTGCGTCAAGTTATGAATTTTCTACCATAGCCGCTCAAAGCTGCGAAAGAGACCATCAGGTTTCAAACTGAGCTAACTTCAATGAAGAATCTGTACAAATCCATAAAGTATATGGTCTTGATTTTTATATATGTTATAGCTCTTGGTGTTATCTTTGCAACAAAAAATACGTCTTGTGATTCAAAAATTTCTACGTCAAGTTATGAATTTTCTACCATAGCCGCTCAAAGCTGCGAAAGAGATCCCCAGGTTTCGAACTGAGCTGACTTCAATGACGAATCAGTATAAATCTGTAAAGAATATGGTCTCGATTTTTACATATATTGTATCTCTTGGTGTTATCTTTGAAAAAAACAAATGGCTCGTAATTCAAAGGCTTCTACGTCAAGTTATGAATTTTCTACCATAGCCGCTCAAAGCTATGAAAGAGACCTTCAGGTTTTGAACTGAGCTGACTTCAATGACGAATCTGTACAAATCCGTAAAGGATATGTTTTTGATTTTTACATATGTTATTCTTTGTGTTATCTTTGCAATAAAAAAGATGGTTCATAATTCAAAAACTTGTACGTCGAGTTATGAATTTTCTACCCTAGCCGTGCAAAAACTATGAAATTGAATAGATTCATGGTTAACTTCAAAAAATTAATTCTAGTTAATTAGAAAGAAGTTGATTTTGATACACGTTGTCAATAGAGCTCAAAGTTTATTCATGATTAGGGGAAAAATCATCTTGCTTGATCATTTAAAAAAGAAAACAGACGCAACAATATTTGAATGAAAGCTAATGGTCACTTTTATTGCACCAAAGACAAAAATGTCACTACATCATAATAAGCAATAAAAAAAATCCTAAGCAAATATCTAAACTATGGAAAAGGTTGAAATCCCAGAATTTGATGACGACTCGCCTCAACCGCCTCTTTCAGTTTGGATAGTGTCTCCACTTCGTCTTCAGATAATGGATGTTTCTCTCTAATTGCATGACTCACCCTCGAAAGTGATAATCTTCTCTTGGATTTTAGACAACCGTTCTTTCTACTCTTTTATGCATGAAATGGTCTTTTTCCTCTTTGTAGATAAGAGTTTCAGCTCTTCATCAAACTTAGCAAGATTTGATTGGAGATCCTCCATGCGCCCTGTCTCCTTTGTGTTTTCCTCTTTTGCATCAACAAGGCTTTGTTGCACATCAGAGAGCAATTTTTGATGGTTATCTTTAGTTATTTTCTGGGATGAAGATGATTTCATAGCGTCATACTCTTCATATGTTTTTATAAAAGTATTAACAAAGCCCTCTAGAATAGAGGTATTGATGGCATTAATCCCTTTGAGTTCCTCCATAAGTATGTTCACACCATTTTTCAAATTTGAAAAGTCGTTCGAAGATTTAACGGAGAACATGGTTAGCCATTCATGTAATGCACCACACATCTGAAGAATGTAAGACTTCTTGAAAGTAGAGATCGTCTCTTGTGGTTCAAAATTTGGGGCAACAAATGACAATAAACACAATGAAGGTTCATGAACTTTAGGCGACTTAGCTTGGGCAGCCACAACCTCTATGTTATTTATCAAAGCTTCTGTGACAGGAGGAGAAGATATATCAAGACAACTTGAACTCGTAACGCCATCAAAAATGCCATTAAGCGTATCAGTAGAAATACCTTGGAGATCCAGCAAGAGAAATACTAGCAGGGTATTATCATTTTTTTTGTTTTTTTTTAAAGAAAGAAAGTACTTTTACTTGTTCTGCGAGTTCAGGCAATGGCATAATGGAGCTAGGGTCATTAACAGAAAATGTCTCGCTATCTATAGTAGCAATGTCCAAATCAACAAACTCGCTAGATTGGTCTTTTGCCTTCTTTATTTTGCGCTTCCAATGTTGGGCTTGATCTCCTTCCATTGAGCTAGTGTCACCATTAGCATCTACAACTTCATTAACTATGCGAATAGGCAGAATCTTATCTTCCAGTGGCATTTTGGTTGGCATCTTTCCACTATTAATCAATCTCAAGCAAAGAAAAATCATTATTTCGCTTGCGAGTCTTGTTCGAAGCCATAGAAGGAGTGTCATTCTATTTCAATGAAGGACGACCTGATCCTTTTCCAGTTTTCACCAACTTACCCCTTGAAGGTGAAAACTTAGAAGACAATGGGCTCGTCTTTGACGTAACAAGGGAGGAAGTGGAAGACTTACCTTGTTCCGATGGACGAAGGGGAACTTTTAACATAATTTTATTCTGCCCAACAAGGTTTGTTCGACCAATATACCACCAATTTGCATACCTATTGGTCGTTAGAGGCCTTTCAGGATGTGGTGGTATACTAATGGTTGAAGAACTACTAAGATGGGTGCAGGAGTTCCAAAGTTGTGCCAATTCTTTTAGTGTTCCGTCATATGGTCGTTTGATGAAGTTTCCAGGCAGGCCTTGAACAAATCCAAACCGTTGGCTGAATCTAGGGGACTATAAGGCTCCATGACAAAGTGATAATCACACTGGAAGGAAACGTAGATCGAACAAAGACTAATAAAATAATCGTTCCAAGAACTAGACAATTCTCTGTTGTCTACTATGAACAACTCCTTGGGTTGTAGCATGGCCAAGGTGGGGAGACTGTAGATATCGACATTCTAAAATAACCATCTTGCACCAGAAAGATCAAAGTTTCTAGCCATCTTTTCCCAGCAATCCTACACATACGAGCACCATTGTAATGACGTGCTTGATAGTAGGAGTTAAAATACGCACCAATCCATCCATAGACATATTGTATGGGAAAAATTATGTCGCCTGCACCTAAGTTTGTTGAAGTTGTGATCTCTGTCAATCCTCTGTAGATACCAGCCAAAAAGGGAATCACTAGTGCAAACCTCTCCCCATGAGCCATTAGTCAAGTTTCTTAATTGGAAGAACAAACTTGCAAATTCGGCAACAAAGAAAAGCAGCCAAGTTCGTGTCTTATCTAAGAGACCCTTCCACACCTAACTCGATGAAAGGGACATTCTCTTCTTCCTTTCGCGATAAAAATGACATATCAATGTAGCCGTTGGGACTGTGATTTGACTTTGGTTTAGCTTGCTATTTAGGGCCCTATGGTGGAGGCTCCTTGTACCGCTCTGGTCCTTTGAACCAAAAATTCACCCAATCACGAACAAAAACCTCCTTAGACGCATCATTTGAAATCAATAGAATGATGAAAATAAGTAAGAATAAGTTTTAGGCAAAAACCCTTAATCATTTGAAATCAATAGAATGCTGAAAATAAGTAAGCACAAGTTTAGGCAAAAACGGCTTCCCTGATCTATTTGTGACAGTTCTTTGGCCGAAATGGACGACTTCATCAAAGAAAATTTCGTGTACTGGAAGGCCCCCAATCATACGCATGTCCCACAATGAAATAGAAATCTCCCTAATGCCAACACATATTGTATTAGTTAAGGAATGGCAAAGTTCACAAAAGGCCTGCAAAACATTCTCGTTGATGTCGTACATGAATAAAGAGGCGAAAACAACATCATAAATCTTAGTTCATTCCAGTGCCTCCTTGCTATGACTAAGGATATCCTCTACCCATTCCCAATATAAAGTAACATAACAAAACTCACCAAATCCTGATTGGGTATAATTCCATGTAGCAAGACCCTTATTCGAGCCTTTGGGATATGTAGCAACAGATTCTTTGTCATGTGTAGATGAATGTAGCACAAAACAGTAGTATTACTGACCTTATTGAAGTCAAGGACGTCAATTTTGTCTTTGGTCGACCATTTGTCTAGATGAAGGGACATGTCAGGCGATCCTTTGTGAAGCAGGAAGGCATCTATTACCGGAGGATGAACTTTTAAGGTAAGGACGCTAGCAGGAGAGTATCGTTCATCGTTTGCTATTTCAAGTAGAGAATATGGTGTTGTTTGGTCATGGAAGTTCACCATATTTTCAAAGCACTGAAGATATCCTCTCTGTGTTTGAAGACCTGCCAAAGAAATTAAATTAAACGGTAAGTCTGCTAAAGGAAAAAGGAATATCACAAGATTTAGGCTGTAACTTCAAAAATTTACCTGAGAAAATATAGAAGTTTTATGCTGATGGATTTCACGCATAACGTAGATCTGCGAGTCTAATTTCCAATGCAAAAAACGGAACCTGATTCCGATACTTCCACGTCGAGATATGGAATTTATCGTGACGCTGCACAAAGCTGAAATAACTAGCAAACCAAGATTAAAAGGCCGTTTTTGGAGCGATATCTGGGATGATTCGGATGCAATTTGATTGTGGTTTCCTTGTTAGACGTATCTCTGCAAATCTACTTTCCAATGCAAAAAACAGCACCTGATTCTGATACTTTCACGTCAAGATATGGAATTTATCGTGACGCTACGCAAAGCTGAAACAACTAGTGAACCAAGATTAGAAGGCCGTTTTTGGAGCGATATTTGGGATGATTCGGATGCAATATGATTGTGGTTTCCACGTGAGAGTATCTCTATGAATTTACTTTCCAATGCAAAAAACGACACCTAATTCCGATATTCCCATGTCGAGATATGGAATTTATTGCGACGCTGCGCAAAACTGAAAAAAACTAGCGAACCAAGACTAGAAGGTCGTTTTGGGAGCGATATATGGGATGATTCGGATGCAATCTGATTGTGGTTTCCGCGAGAGACATAGATCTACGAGTCTAGTTTCCAACGCAAAAAATGGCTCCTGATTTTGGTGTTCCTAAGTCAAGATATGAGAGTTTTCATGAGACTGCACAAAACAAGTAAAAAGTGACGAAACAGAACTGAAGGTCTGATTTGAAACGATACCTGGGCAGATCTGGAGATAAATTGAGCGTGGTTTTCACGTAGAACGTAGCCTCACGAGTCTACTTTCCAATACTATGAGCCGTTCGTGATTCAGACACCTCCATGATGCGTTATGAAGCTTCTTCCACAAACGTCCCAAAGTGCCCGAAGGCTCAATTGTGAAAAAAGAGCAAAAAGAAGAGAAAAACGGGAGTTGAATTTCTGCTCAGGCTGAATTACAATGACTTAATGGGGTGGTGATGTCCTTTTATAGACTCTGAAAGGCCCCAGTTTGATTTCGAAAAGGAATTTGCTGAACAAGTTGTCTTCAAGAAGAACTGGGATGCCTAAGTGTACAAAATAAGTCAAATTCCTAATCCTTTTTGAAGTGGGATAACGTCATTATTTAATACTATTAAAATTCGATATAAGACTAATACCCGAATCCTACAAGGTTTGCATATATTTAGTTTTAAACAGAATTTTACACTCCTAAGGAAGGGATTCGCGTTATTCTACCCGAATTATGATGACTTCGAGGAGTCGGATTTCGACAAAGTGCACAAGTCTTGAAAAAAAAAAGGGCTCCACAAATACTTCAAATTTCGTCTAACAGGTTCGACAAATCAAACATCTTGACGAGCTTTGAAGTAGGGGGCATCTGTAGACATGTAAAATTTAGTGGGTCAAATTCATATAAAATTTAGATTTAATCCATATTTTATTGGGTCTAAAATTATTTTGGATTATAAAAATAATAAGCTCATTTTATTCCTTATCAAGGACTTCAAGGTCCATCTCACATTGAGGCCCAAACTTATGCCAAGTGTCAAGTGACATAGTATCCCAGTCAAATTAAAGACCAATAACATATTTTTGGTCAATCACAAGCAACTTATCACATGACATTTGTAATAAGCTTGAAAACTGAATGGACTACACAACTCGTTAAAGAATTAACTTACGAAGTTCTGATCAACTCGACAAGATGAAATGTTGTCTGATATTCTTGAAGATACAAACACATTTCTAGGAGGCTCAAATCATCCGGAAGTTCGAGAATTACATTACAAAAAGCCCTCGAATCACGGAAAAGCTTAGGAGAGAAGAATCGAGAGAATAACGAAATTGTACTCACAAGATTACTTTAAATAAAATTATTCTTTTTGTTTATTTTTATTTTTGCTTGCAGTTAATTTTCCGCACCAAGAAAATTTGTTGCAAACAAAGTTGTTTTTGCTGAGTGAAAACATCTTTAGAAAAGTGGGGCAAAGTACATCTTATGCCAGCAATTTTCATTCCTCAATCACAGACATACAAAGATCGATTCAGTTTCCTTCTGAGTTCAACAAATCTGATTCCAAAGGCTGGAAGTTGGATGACAGTTTTAAATTACATATCCAGAATAACGCGATGTGTCGCTGACTTAGAACAATGCTCCCATATTTGTGTGTCAGTTTCTACTATATGTTTGTACATACAATTGACTGGGTAGTGTCAGGAAGAGTAACTATAAAGACAAGCATTTCAAGGTTTGCGTCTTTGAAACACAAACAGGGAGCCTCTTGAGCCCTTTCCCAACCTGATCTTCTCATCGATGTATGTGATTTCTAGTTTAACTTCACTCTCACCACCATACTGAAAATCTAACCCTCCTACCTTGAGTTCAGGCGGCTCGAACACAACTTGGATCCATTTTTCATCTAAAACATTCAGTTTTCCTGCATCAGAAAGCTGATGGTTAGAATCATCCCAGATTAGAATGGTAAAAGAGGTAGCACCCAAGAGTGTGGCCTATTGGTTCAATGAAGTTGGATTGAGCACCACGAGGGACCTCAAGGTTCAATTCCCAACAGAGACAAACATTAGGTGATTTCTTCTTATATGTTCTAGCCTTGGTGGACAAAGTTCCCTTGTACCTGTTGTTGGTCGGAGGTGGAAGGTATCCCGTGGAATTAGTCGAGGTACGTGCAAGCTGGCCTGGACACCACAGTTATCAAAAAACATGGGAAAAGAAGTACTGGACAATGGACACACATCATGAACTAGTCTAGATCCTCTGTTGAGGAATCAAGTATTGTCATGGGCATGAAAGTACATATTACAAATTCACTCCCACATCAGGACAATGATATTAACAATGATATCAAAATCTAACAAATAATTGTGCAAGCAAGTTATTCATAAGTGCTTGTCTGCCTAGCACAGAAGGCGCCATACGTTCATGAGACGAAGAGTAAGCAAATTGCATATATCAAATATAATCCTATCTGTTCAATTACAACAACATACCCAGTGTAATTCCACACGTATTCCACACGTGAGGTCTGGGGAGGGTAAGATGTATGCAGACCTTAACCTACCTTTAGCTAAAATGAAACATAATAGACACAAAGATTCACATAGGAGATACCAAACTAGTAGGCATTAAGGCTTACTAGTATGAGATTTTTTTACCCGTATTGAAATGAAACGGACTAAATTGGGTATAAAGGATTCATATACGTAGTTTTTCATAGAGAGATAGATTGATTGATTAGATAAAGGCGATCAAGCTGGCGTAACGCAGGAAATTGTAAGAAGTGGGAAATACTAGTAGGATTGTTTTGAGAGACAGTGGAGAGAGGGCACTTCCCTGATCCCCAAGCTTTCATATAAAAACGTCCTTATTGAGGGTTTGGATTTCAACAGATTGTGAACTAAATGGACAATAACTTACAAAATAGAAACTGTAAATGTGTATAGACAAAACTGAGTATGTTATTCTTATAGAATATGCAAATTACAAGCAGTGACATGTCTGTCGACTGAATGTTTCCCTTTTTATGTTTGGCCAATGTTGCAGCAAATCACGTTTACCATATAAACACACAAAGAAAATTCTAATCCTCTATATAAAGGTTAAAAGAATGTGTAAGAAGAGAGAAATGCAAAAATAGGACATGTTTGCCTCTGTTTCATACCTTTCAGGGAAACCTCACCATCAAGGAAACCAAAAAGCGAAAAGGACACTCGATTCTTGACAACGTCAGGGGCTTCAACAACCTGAACCATTTCGTTCGTTTTGAAGAAAAGGCGACCAAACGCACTCCGATAACCACCTCCAGGTGAAGTGGGATTTGAACAATACACGACATCCCATTCTGCAAGGAATTCATTATTAATGGCAGTCAATGGAGGAGACTCGATTTTCACTAAGGAGATTCAAAATATAAAGAAGTAAACACATGAAGGAGCTGAAGAGGGTTACCGCTACTATATATACATTAAAAAAAGAAAAAGGATCCCTTCGATTCTACCTGGCTCCGCCCCTGATTGCAGTTTAGGAGCTTCTGATTTACTATAAGACATGGTTAACATAACCATCACATTTATGCACAAAATTGCTAGAATTGAACTTCACTAGTCATTGCAGTTCAGATGACCAGAAAAATAACTAGGATCTTTTGTCAGCAACACATCTTGCAGCTTAATGCAAACGCACATGCTCATTGCTCACATACACTCACACAGACTCATACTACAGATAGCCACTTGATAATCACACGACGAGTGTTATAATTTTAAAAAGTTGTTTTTACATATCATACAAAACATTTGATGCTAAGGTGCAAATAGGCAATGTGAGCATCCAACTTCCTTATCAGGTGTTCTAGATTTGTCTATGTTTCAAGCTACCTCGCGTATAATTTTTTTTCTTCTAAGAACCGGTAATGTTGTAATCCTCAGCATTAAGGGTATGCCGAACACCTCGAAAAAGTGACTTCCAAGAGAAAGCAAAGCAATTTAGAGAAGACCTAATAAATCTACAATCTGATCTGTTTCCTCTATACGAAGTTGTTTACAACAAAAATCAAAGATAAAATACAATTCCATTTAACTTTCTGAATTGAATTGGATCTATCTTCAAAACATCTTTCTTTCTCTCCACACAGTCCACCACCACCACCAGATGCAAGTAGGTATACTCTCCACCACCTTTTCTTTTTTTGAAACTGGTAACTTTGTATATTTCTCATATACAGTACAACCTGAAAAACCATAATTACAATATTTACTTCCAAATCCTGCTAACTCCTAGCTAAATTGAATCTAGAACATCAATTAGGGAGATAGTGTCATTTGAATATACTTGATTACACCAAAAACAAAACAATTTAGCTTAATCTTGTGCATACTATTCTCTATGCTATCAAAACACCTAACATTCCTCTCCTTCCAAATTGTCCAACAGATACAAGCAGGAACAATTCTCCATCTATCTCTGTTTTTTGCCTGCGCACCACCTTCCTCCCAGCTCTGGATTGCTTCAGGAGTCTTTTTAGGCATAGTCCATGAGATGCCTTCGAGATTTAGGAAAATCCTCCATATTTGTCTAGCGACTTTGCAATGAAGAAATAGATGGTTAACTGTCTCAGCATTTTCCCCACAAGAAAAACATCTAGAACAAAGTGGTATCCCTCTTCTCATCAGATTGCCTTGGGTGAGAACTGCTTCCTTGGATGCCTCTCCATGCCCAGTTGTTTATGCACTGAGGCGTTTGATTCATCCACCTGTAAGCATTACTTACTTTGAGCTGGCCCTTCTTGTTACCTTTTCCCGCGATAATTCAAATCTGATTTTACTTCCCGACCAGATCGGAAAATAGTACTTAACACCATTTCTGGATATCACCACTTCTTTTGGTATGTTCCTTCCATCGTTCGAGACCAAGATTCTAGCCCATTTCATGTGGTTCTTCAGCTCTGTTTCTTCTGTGGCCACCCAATCCCCACATAGGTTTCCAATTTCTTGGAAAACTTTTTGTGACCATAGATGCAGAGGGATTCCGACAATTCTGATCCAAATTCCAGTGGACATTGTACCATTAGGTGCACAACCTATCATTGGGTTACACCACTCCAGGCTGAAAGTTTGGTTTTTCGAACTCCCCTGCCCTTGTAAGGTTTGCTCAGCCATGTGCTTGTTGAGGAATTCAAAGAGGAACTTGTCACCATACATTTCATAAATGTTCTTCCAAATCACAGTTGTTATCTCTGTCTTTTGCACCCACCCCTTCTTATCCAACAACTAAGAAGATCTGAGGTACCTTACATATAAGTTACAAGTACAGAGGTAATTTCCTATTTCGGTGCACTTTGTTATATGAAATACGAATTCATACATTCTTAGACGGTATTTCGTCGGTGATCATATCTGCAGACTTGTGAAGAGGAAAGTGTAGAATATGTGTAGCATATGTTGATTTCGTGCACAAATTGTTCTAAACAAGAAGGAATTGGGAGGAATTTCTTCACAAGAATGGCACACGAAATCCCTTACTAGAAATAGGCAAATGTAGGAGAAAATAAGATAAATAACTAGGCCAGACAAACTATGTTAACAAAGAAAATAATTTCTGACAATTAATGTGTCAATCTGGGAGATATGCATAGGAAGTTTATGGAACTGTTTTTCATCTAACATGATTACCTCCAAATATAAGGGGGCATTTCACAGGTTCAGCTACACAAAAACGTTGCAATTCTTGAGCCACCTCGGCTACACTTTTGTGCTCATCTTTTGCTAGCAAAACCCCTCTATCTGATTGCATAACCTGGTTAAATTATGATACTCAGTTGATGTTATTAAAACCTCCAAAATAGAAGAACTGAGAATGCACTTATAATGTAAGTAACACATGCAATCAAAACAAAACCAAATTTGGTTAACTACTTCTATGCAAGGCATATCCCATTTAGTTGGGTAGTTAGCTACCGTGTTTCTTTAACCTTAAGATGTTAGTTTCAGCACCTCATGAAGCAAGAATTCAGTTAGTTTCTTAAGGGTGTTTGTTTGTTATAATATCCCTTAATCTTTTGGTAAGCATTTACAATCTACAAGGAAGCACTTGCCTATTTTTCCCAAACTATTTGAGGCCCAAAACTCTACGACCGGTGGTGAAGTGGGTGAGCCTGGAGATTGCACACATAGAGATCTATACAAAGGTAGTGATAGATTAGGTACGTAAAGAGAACAATGGATAGTTGAGGTATTCACTCTTGAAGAAGTAATAATTTAGGTATTCACATTTGAGATAATGGTATGGATTGCGTACACTTACCCTCCCCAGACCCCACTTGGTGGGAATATACCGTGTATGTTGTTGTTGTTGCAACTCTTATGAAAAAGGGTAGGATAGAGGATAAAATAGGATTTTATATATAATAAGCAAATGTAAAATGTGAAAAAAATAAGCATGACACGGTCACACCGAATCGGTCGTTACATAAAATGACATTTTTCATTGTTATGTAACAATTTGTTTAAGATACAACATAATAAAGTTGAAGTAACAATCAAAACAACTTTGCATTTAAAGTAACAATACGATTAGGATACAATACGTAGCAACCATCCAAACATGCTGTAAATTGGACAAGGGGGTATCACATTATCATTGTTAATAGTTTGAAGTACTACAACAACATACCCAGTATAATTCCACATAGTGGGGATCGTTGATAGTTTGGAGCTAAGTTACTCGGACTCTCCAAGAACATTGCCACACCCGTGTCGGATCCTTAAAAAAAACACTATATTTGGGGGATCCAACACGCACCTGAAGACATTTTTGAAGAATCCGAGCAACTTAGGTTTGGAGTCACGTAGTGAATCAACATAGACTTTGTTACTATTGCCAAATTAAGGGTACATATCCGTTACTTCCTCCGTCCCAATTTACGTGGCACCTTTGCTTCAAACAAGTTACTGTAATTTTTTCATATATCATCAAATATTTTGAATTGTCAATCAGACTTGATGATAAAATGGCTCCTTCATTTACAAAAAAAAACTTATACTTCCTCCGTCCCATTTTACTTTGCCTTCTTTTAAATATATCTGTTTCAAATTAGTTGTCCATTTTCGCAAATCAAGAGTGTTTTATTACTTCTTTCTTATATTACCCTCAGTATTAAATAACCAAAGAAAATAGTAATAGTTAGATTTAGAGTTTCAAGACATCATTAATAAGGTTAATTGTGTAATACACTTCTAATTAATGTTTTCTTAATGGGTGTGTCAAGTCAAAAGAGCACAAGTAAAATGCAACAGAGGGAGTACTACTTTTAGTAGATTCTAAAAATGCACTCTCTCTAGTTCAAAATAAATGAATTTTTGAGCTATTTTTCAATGTCCAAAATAAGTAAATTGTTCATTCTTCTAGAGATATGCTGAAAATTTCTTTCAATTTTATTCTTCATTTACACTTTCTAGGTTATGAGTTTCAAAAGAATTAATTTACTTTATTTTAATAGGGGTGATATTTCAAGACTAGTTTGATAATATTAAAAGGATAAACATGAAAAGTAAAGTACTCCCTCCGTCCCATTTTAGTTGGGCACATTCCATTTTACACGGTGATTAAGAAATTAAATTGAATAAAAAAAATTATTTTACCCTTTACCCATATTAATGATACTCATTGGGCGTAGCAATAGCTATTGGAATTGTAATTGTTCACCTTTAACATAAACTATTAATTATAGGGGTAAAATGAAAAAAAAATTAATTAATTTTATTATGATTTAGTAAGTGATCAACTAATGTGGACATACTTCCTCCGTCCCAAATTAAGATGGCACATTGAATAAGAAAAATAATTAATAATATGGTTAGTTTATCATAGCACCCCTGATGTTTATATTTTAATCTAAAGAAAAAGTAATTAATGCAAAGGTAAACATGAAAAAAAAATTCTCTTCTTTATTAATGAAAAAAGACAAGTAAAATAAAAAATTAAATTAGAAAATTTAATACGGGTAATTTGGGATGAAGTGAGTATATCTTTAGTAAGATTACCAACTAAAATGAGACAAAGGAGTACTAAAAGCAACTCTAATTAACTAATTTTCTCTAATTAGTCTCTCTGTTCACTTTTAACCTGTCAATATTACTTGTATAAACTTTCACCAATATTTTGAGGTATATAATTTAATATTTTAAAATAAAAATTTATATGGTGGAAACTATTAAAAAAAAAATATATAAGTTGCAATTCTTCTCCTGTCAATATCATAATATGATGAAAAAGTACAATCTTAAAATATTAGTCAAATTTCATGAAGGTTTGACGTCGAGAAGAAAAGCGAAACAGTGACAAGTAACACTGAACAAGTAACAGTGAACGGATGGAGTATTTCATCCTCAAGTAAAAAATCGTCAGCAAATGATGTGGCTCGACAGCTGTACCTTAGAAAGAATAGTAGCGACGAGGTCATTCGGTTTAGTCACCGGCGCCGTCGATGCAGATACAGAAGCATAAATTGGTGAAAATGTTTTCGACGTCCGGCGACGAAACTTAAGTGCTAGCTGCGAACTCGATTGGACGGATGCGGCGGAGATGCGGCGAGGATTTCCGATGAAAGCGGTGGCGCCGATGCCGGCACCGGCGACGACGTAAGTAGCCATGGTGATCGATTTTGGCAATTTACAAAGAGGAAATAACGATTGGAGAATTTAATTTGTTTAAGTTTGTTGTGACCCAGACACGTGTATTTTGTGAAATCTCAAAGTGGGACCCATTGGATATGGCACAACACACCAATATACCCTATATATTCGATACGAGGTATAAGGAATAAATAATTTTAAAATAAAATAAAAAATTATTTATCCTATGTTTGATTAGAGATTTTAGTTAATATTAGAATTACTTATCCTATTATTTAAATCATTCTGATGAAATAAGTTATTTCATATAAATAGTGCAATAACTAATCTCGAATAATTTGAGATAATTAATTTTGAAATTAATTATCCTGACATAAATCTTTCCTAACCAAATGACCCAAAGTGGGTAAGAAATAAGAATACTCCATCCCAAATTTGATTGGGCACAGAGATTAAAAAATAAAGAAAAATTTAGTGATATTTATCAAATTGTTCTTTATTAAAAAATATATTATTCGAGGTGGTAGGAGGTGACGGGCATCCCGTGGATTTAATTAGGTGCACGCAAGCTGGCCCTAACACCACAATTATCAAAAAAGAATTAAGTGAAACTTTATAAGTGGGATTAATAAATATAAAAGTGAAATTGTGTCTTTAAATAATTGATAAATAAAGAAAGATGATATTACTAGACACATAAAATGGGATAGGGGAGTATAAACATACACTCTAACTTATCATATTTATACAAATTTTAATCCTTACAAAGTAATTATAAAAATTTCAACTAATTACATATCTTCGTAGGATGTATCAGGAGCTAATTATATATCTCAACAGATCAAAAACTAAGATTTTCAATAATTATATAAAAATATTAAAATTTTCTATAGTTAAACTCCAAAATGTCCGAATTTATGTTGTTTATCCATTTATATATTATACCTATAGATTTTTGTTAACTACTAGTTTAACCGCACATGACTTGCACGCGTAATGTTTGATTATTTAAAATTAAATAATTTTATTTATTGCAGAGATTATAATGAAGTGTAAAAGTTCAATTCACTCTCCAAAGATCCTTCACACTTTAATAAAATAATGTAAACTTAAACATATATTTTAGTTACATTCTTATTATGTACTTAAAATTTTTAAAAATTTGATATTTTTAAATTTTTCTTATTCTGATGTTTTTATACTTATTTCTAAATTTTTCAGATCTTCTTTAAATCAAATTTTATTGATTTAGAATTCTTAAACTAATAAAAAACGTATTAGTTGTCATTAATTCTGATGATTTCGATTTTCACCATAAGTATATTTAATTAATTTTTAACTCTTAAATATTAGGAAAAATAATGAAAAAATGACTTTGTCTAAAGCAAAGACTTTGAAGGACAAAAAGTTCAAACAACATTTATAAGGTCCTTCACACTTTTAATATATTATAGATTATAGATATAGATTATAGATAGATATAGATTATTGATAGAGATAGAGATAGAGATAGATATATCAGAGAACTTGTTTTGGTTTAGAATTTAGGTGTTGTGACTTATGAGATAGAAATTTTGCTAATAGAAATGGGGCTCGTTGGATATGAGTGTAGCTAATGAGAGGTCGCCATGTTGTTTAGAATTTAGATCTTGTTAACAAAATTAGAGACTAAATTAAGGTAAATTACACGTTCTCTCCCTATTTTTGAAAATATTTACGTGACATAACTCATGTTTTATGTATAAGTACATGATTTAATTCATCTTTATGTATAAACATCTTTAAAATAGGTCAAATACATCGATATGTCTCTCAACTTGGCACCATCTTTCACTTTGGCACCTCGAGTGGATGTTGTTTACTTTTGGCACCGTAACCAGTATCTAAGTGTGTCATTTTGACATTTTTTGCATAATTTACTGTAAATCTTCACGCGCGTGGCTACAATCGCTTCTTATGTGGATTAGTTGACCAATTAAATTATGCCAACTCATTTTAATTATCCAACTCATTAATTTATACACAATTAAATTAAAGGATAAAAATACATGACAAACTAACCAATTAATTGCTGACACGTAGCATTTTCTCAAATAATTATAAAATTATTTAAGCCCCCCCCTCCCCAAACCCCCAAAGTCATCTTCTCCATACCAACCAACCACCCACTCACCCAGTAGACAAACTAAGCCCCCCCTTCCCCGATCATCTTCTCCATTTGGCAGGCAGTCTCTTCCCCTCCCCGTCCCATCATTTTTTTCAATATACGATCCAGGTAACATCTCTAAGTACTCTGATCTACCACTTGTATAACTATTTTCCCCAATATTAGCTGACACTGACGCTTCTTGAGCAACAATACTAGAAGAATCAGAAACAAGTCCTGGTAAAGGCAAAGGTTTTTTGTTGCAAGTTTGAAACTTGTTGACATTTATAGCAGAATCTTGATTTGTAGTAGATAAAGTTACTGGTGGAGATTCTGATGAAGTGTAAAGTGAAGAATTTACTGAAATCTTAACACTAGTTAGTAGAAATCCGTTATGCTTTTATGTATATTCATTAGTTTTGTGAATTGAAACATCACAATCTCTACAAAAGAAATAAGCTTAAATTTAAAAATATGGTGAAATTTTTTTCTTGATTTTCTCCTTTTTTTCTGTTAATTCGATCAATGAAGGGAAAATCATTTTAAGAAGGAAACCCATTTTAAGAAACAAGAATGGTTAAAACGAACAAAAGGGAAAATAAACCATTCTTATTTCTTGATTTTTGTTAAAATCAACCATTCTTATTTCTCAAATAGCGAATTAACCTTGTTTCTTGATTTTTTTTTTCTCTGTTAATTGGATAAATGAAGGAGAAATTAGTGTATGGATGTGTTAAGGAAAGGAAAAAAATGGTGAAAAATTAATGGATTGAAAGAGTGAGGAAGAAAGAGAAGGAAGATGAAAAAAATTACGAAAATACTCCTAAAATACGCTTAAAATGCGTGTAACACACGTCCCATGATGACTCAACAAAAAGTGTCAAAATGACACATTTTTCTTTCTTTGAGGTGCCAAAAGTGAACAATGTCCACTTGAGGTGTCAAAGTGAAAGATGGTGTCAAGTTGAAGGGTATGTCGATGTGTTTGGCCTTTAAAATAAGATTGATATATGTTGATTTCAAATATACATACATGCATACATACATATATTTGTCTTTGTATTTAACCATACGATTGCTTCATTTAATTAAGGCGTGATATATAAAGGAAAAATTTCAGAAATAGCAACTCTGTAGTCTTAATTATAACTTTTATAGCAACAGTTTTATAATTACGAAAAATAGCATATTGTATTTTGTATTTAAGTAAAATGTTGCTATATAAATACATATACAAATATATATATGTATTACTCATAAATACATATTCTTCTATTACTATGAAGTGGGTAAAATATTGCTACTTTTGCTATAAGTTGCAATTTTGAAGAAGTGTTGCTATTTATTGTAATTATAGTCTTAAGAATGCTAGTTTTTGTAATTTTTTCATATATAAATATGCCCTTTAACTTGGTCTCAAATCACATCTATGGCCTCCAACTTTGGATGTGTATAAGTAGATACTTAAACTTGTATAAAGTTGAACAAGTAGACACACATGTCCTATGCGACATAATACATATAGGATAAGAATTGGCCATGCAGGACGCCACATAGGACATATGTGTCTACTTGTTTAATTTTATACAAGTTAAAGTGCCTACTTGTGCGCACATTCAAAGTTGAAGGTTATAGATGTGGTACGAGGCCAAGTTAAAGGGTATGTTTATGTATTGTGCCTTTAAATAAATAAGAAATTTAGCATCATATGACAAGTATGAGGGCTTATTACTGAAAATAATCTTTCTATTTTCACAAATGTAGGAGAAAAGTCTGTGTATATTGATGGAATATATACCAGACATGTCATCGTTGTTGTTATTATTGGTATCGTGTGACAAATTTCATTGTTAACTTATATTAATTAGTAGTTTTAAAGGCATTTTGGGACGAGTCTCGGGATGGGGAATATCCAAACACTCCAGAAAGCAAATAAAAGTTGTAGGTCTATAGGATGTGTGTCCTAGAATTTGAGGCGTGAGTCCCGAGCGTAAAAGTGTATGCCTAGAATGTTAAATTTGATTTTTGATATTCTAAAATTTGAGTGTTTTTGTTTTAGGCCATGTGTTTTTATTATGGTTGTTGACGCTTAATTTTGACTCTCCTTTTCCTATAATTAATTTTTTCAATGCTTCTTAGTCTCTAATACATTATTAAAATGACGCTTTGTTTTCTTTTGTACTAATTTCAGTAGTTTTGGCATAAATGGGATTATTTTTTCTTTTACTTTCTTAATTTTAATCTTATATATATCGTACAAATATTATTGATATCGCATCAAATATTTAAATATTAGTATGTTAACTTTGATTTTTAATTTTAAACAAATTTTGTATCGTTGTAGTATTTTTTTCTAAATATAATTATGTTTTGTTTAAATTTACATGTATACATATATATTATATAATTCGTACATTATGAAAATTATTTAGAACGAAAGAAGCATCATTAAATTAATTAAATAAAAAATAATTTGATTAGATACTCCAAGAAATCAAGTCAATAGCATTGGACCCATTTGTTCATATTTCCAGCGGATCCCAATTTTTTCAGCTGTTTACTTTAGCCCAAAGAGACTTGACCCGGCGCAAATCTTTAATTCCCTAGCTAAACTCCTAATTCCTCACACCGTCTTCTCTCATCGATTCTCAACCAAATGAATTGAACCAATAAAGATCAGGCAAATTAATTAAGGGTGATAAAAAAGTTTTAAAACTTAAAAAGAGTGACACAAGTCTTAAATATTGAGTAAAGTTGACAATTTTAAGATTAGTGTTAATGACACTAATTTTAAAACCCTCAAATTTTAGTATTTACACAAAGATCTCTACCTCATATTTACACAAAGATTCTTACACCATCACCATCACTTCTCCCCCACACCCTTTTTGTTGCCGCCCGCCGCCGCCACCTCCTCTTCCTTCACTATCACTATCACTGCTATTGCCATCTCTTCCAGATTCACCATTTCCTCCCTCTACATAACTATCGCCTATTTTTCTTCTTTCTTCTCTACCACCGTCGCTATCAACACCACAATAAATGTCATCTTCTCATTCGACGTCACCGCCACCTCTATTTTTACCATAAATATCACTTTTTCGTGGGCTCTTCCTCCAATCAGATCTTTTTTTAGAAATTAAGTATTGAAGTTGCTGCAGCAACAGTCGAATTTGCTGCAGCAACTTCGATAATTGCTGCAGCAACTTCGATAGTTGCTGCTGCAACTTCGTTAATTACTATAACAACTTCGATGACTGCTGTAACATAACAACTTCGATGATTGCTGTAATACAATAACTAATAGTAATTGGTGCAGCAATTACCGTAATTATTGAAACAACTCTCGTAGTTGCTGAATTTGCTAAATTATTTCTTCATTCATTTTTAAAAGAAATCAAAAAATTTCTTTTCAAACATTTTTTTTCTTAAAAAATAATTCATAAAAATTAAAAAAGGAAGAATGAAATGAAAAAATAAAGAAAAAGGAAGAAAAGGAAAATCTAAGAGAAAAAAAGAATAAGAATGAGAAGACAGGGAGAAAGAAAAAGAATTAAGAAAGATTGAAAGATAAAAGAAAAAAAAGGAGAATCTCTAAAATTTGAAATTGGAGGACCTTTTAAAAATTTAAAAAGTTTATAAAAATTATATTTTATATCTCAATTAATTTAATCACAATTTAAATAAAATTTTAACCTTAACTAATCAATATTACCACCATTTTTTACTTAGAAAAGCTATTTTTTTCTTCTTTTTTGTCATTTTCCACTTAATTTTTTCCAAAACCAGCCCTAATTTTCTCCAAAGACCAGCTCTTCTCCATCAACGAAGAACCAACAAATCCGTGCCTTTCCTTTCTTTTATTCGGTGGATAACCGTTAAAATCACTACCACAGTCGTCCATCTCCATGACTACGAGCTTTACATCCGGTCACATTCGATTTTGATTGAACCTCAGAGTTATGTGAAAGCTCCATTCTCCTCTATAACCCTCTGAAAAGGGAGGAATGTGGAGGTTTAATGGTCTTTGGATCGTTCTTCTTTTAATTTTGCAGACAAAGAGCTCATCTTTCTTGAAAAACTCAAGCCATCTACATCAAATTTCCAACCCATCTGAAAAAGGTGATTTTCCTTCATCAAAATGTCATTTTTAATTTAAATTTTGAGTTCTCAAGGCTTCTCCAAGAATCCATTCCAATTTTGCCTATAAAAGGGGCTCCTTTTCACCTTTCTAGATATGGTTCAAGGGGTAGAAAATTAGAAAATTTCTTGAGCCTACCATTCTCTTTCACTCACTAAGGTTGCTCTATTGTATAGTTTTCTATTACACTTTCCTTACTCTCGTTGCTTTTGATCGTTCGTCTTTGAAGTTTGAGTTCGAGTTCGAATCTCCGACGAGCAAGCCTAATTCGCTGCCCCACACAAGATCAGTAATCACATTCACCTTTCGTTTCTTGGTTATTAGAAATAAATGTAGTTGTTCAATAGTTTTTTATTTTTTTGGTTGAAATTTTGCCTATTTGTTTTCACGTTTGTTGTAGTTTATCAATTTGTAGAAATAGTTAAGGAGAGATGACATCATTTAGAGAAACTACTTTGGCAAATAAGTATGTCATTCACGTCGTTATGTCCCAAAGTCGGTCGGAACTTGTTGTGTCTGTTTGTTCCAAATATATGTCAAGAGGTTTTTAAAAATGAACATGAACGTTTAGGGAGATGGGATCACTTCGCTATGCTTTAAGGGTTTATACATGAATAAAAGGCCCTTTTACTGGCTTATCCACATCCGTTTCAGGTTCAGCGCATCTGAAATTTATGAAACTGATTTGTGATCTTTTTTTTTTTCTCAAAACAGTAGTTTAGTTTATCTTGAGTTTGAAAAAAAAAGAGACTGCCCATTTTAATCAATTACTTTTCATGAAGTTTTAAAATCAGTTTGTGTTCAAGTTTATTTGGAAGTTATTACTGGGATGATTTCGTTAATCCAAAATCGGAAAAGTATCTGGTCTAAGTTTCAGATATGTCAAAAGTGTGAAGTTGTAAGTCTAGATTTGATTGTGTCGTTCTGTTCTGATTTCTTAAAATTGGCCAAGACACATTTGCTGATAATCTGCAGCTCCCATTTTAACTTAGTAGGGGCATGAAATTTCGTGGAACCAAGGCTTTTTACTCATCGTTGATTGTTGATAAGTGTGTACATAAGTAGAACCAGAGTGTTGATTCGATAATTTTTTTTTCTTCTCATAATTATAAATGGTATGTGTTAGGATTCTTCCTTTTGTCTGCTGCCATATGTTTAAATATTTGCCCCTCGAATTAAGTGTGCTTCGTAAAATGGTAAACTAGAAAACATGTGTTGTTTAGTACTCTCACACCCCTATTCTCAGTTGTATCGAAAGATTTAATTGGCTCGTATTTTGTGAATTCATATGATCTCTATCTATCAATATTCGAGTTTACATGGAACAAACGTTCTACTTCCTTGTTCACTGCGTGGTTAGCTATTTAATTTAGTAAAATAGGGGGTAAGAAATGGATATCTCTTATAAATATTATAGGATGAGCATAGACACCTTATGGTGTTCATTGCTCTATGCTTATCTTTCTCCCATAGATATTTGTAGATCAGTTGTTTCATTGTATTCAAAGAGGGGCTGTTTGTTTTTTTTAGTTATGATCTAGTGCCGGCAGTTAGCCTATTGAAATGTTTCTGTGATTTTTAATGGTTTGATTTAGTTGCTTATAAATATGGGATAAGGTTTGCCCATTTGAGTATTACGGGATAAGGTGCGAGCACTTTGTAGTATTCCCATCTCGCACCTCTCTTTATCTTGAAATGTTTTGAATATTTTTTTCACTGTTTGGCTCAACTGACATGTCTAAATATGAGACAAAGGGATATTTGGTTCTTGAGTAGGGAGGGGTTGAGTTCCCATAAATTTCACTCCCAAATTACTTTTGAAACCATGATTGATGTATCTTTGTTTTCCTCTGTTTATGTCAAGGATAGGATAAAAAAATAATTAGATGAAGTAATTGAATCAACTTTCAATTAAAAAATCTCCCAGGTCCCTAATCTTTTGAAACATGAGTTTGGTTTCTATCTATTTGGATAATTCAAGATAAGTCTATCGCTGATTAACTACTGATTTGCTAAGGTTAAAGTGCGCAAAATTCAATAAAAAAAATCAAACAAATGCTCCTCTATTTGTCTCTCAAACTTGGTTATCAAAGTCTGCTTGTTTTCTGTTATTCCTCTGTTTTTTTTAGATGCGAGTTTTGGTTTCTTGTTTCTCTGTTGAATTCGAGAAGAGTATATATATTGCTATGACACTTCATTACTGTCCTTGAAAGAAAAAAAATACCTTTGCGACTAGATGATGATCTCATAATGCGTCTCGATGTTAAGCTATATTCTATAGAGGTGCCGCTTAAGAATTATGACTATTTACCAACTGTTATGCGTGCTAAACATCCCTTTGCTCATACAGTAAACATTATGCATCTTATTTGTTATTTCTTCTACATGTCTTAAAATTTGTTGTCATGTTTTCAACTGGGTTATTGTAGCCTTATTTGTGAAAGTATGATTACGAATTTCTATAGTGCATGTAGTAATAGGAAAATGAAGCGTTGGTTACCTCTGATATGTTTGAAAATATTTGTTTTTCAGATTTGATTTTTTGGGACATGAACTTACCTGTGAGTGACGGGCAGAATTTGGTTTCTATCCCCTGCTCATGTTTTTTTTTTTTTTTTTGCGATTATTACTTTTGGTTTGCTAGTTGCTAGAATAAACCCATGATCTGTTAATTTCTAATCATTTATACTTTTCTCATGTTATCTTTTCCTTAGTTTGACATCGTAAAAAGCATATTTTCGGATATTAACCATCTGTGCATTCACTTGAACGATCTTCGGGTTTAGTTAGGATTACTCTCTCGGCGTGAACCATTTTTAGCTAATTAGGATCTATGTACTGAATAATAAGTTATGAATAATAAGCACTCTATCCATTATAAAATTATGTAGGTATAAAAATTGTTTAAAATGGTTTATTGTCATGGGACTTAGGATTTTGAATGTGTTGGACGTATTTTTTAACCTTTGCATTAGTGGTTTTATTCTCGTGGGTATTTTGGTGCGTTCTAACTCCCTTTGTTAATTTTTATGTCATTCTAATCTTTTTCCTTTTATTATTTCACATGTACGCTCGGGAGCGCATTTGGAGTCTCATGGCGTGACTCCATCTCTGTCCAAATCAGAGAAGCGAACAATTGATGAATTATGTGTCTTTCTCTAGCAGTTTAGTGCCTCTTTCATTCTTTAAAGCTTTACTCCTTGTAGACATTTATTATTATTTAACATTTTTCACGTTATTGTTTAGAATTTGCGTTTTATATGTTTCTTATTTGAATTAGTGTGAATCCTTAAATAATATTAGCAAATGTAATTGTTTTTCTTTTAAACTTCGCATAATCACTAGGCTTCAACATTTAATTTATATCGTTAAAAGGCTAAAATTTGGTAGGTAAAAGATATACCTTTTAGAATAGTTGGTCGAGTTTAGAACCCTTTACGCTTTAATATGAAATAGTAGCTTATCTTTATAATCAAGTTAGTTTCTCACTATTTAGTAATATTGAAATAGATAGGAATAATAAATTTTTGCGGTAGGCTAATTATTATAGCTAGACTTGGAAATCAGCTTTAACTACTTAGGATAGGGTAGTCAATTCCTTTTTCATCAATTTTAAATAAGAAAAATTATAAATTTGCCAATTTGATTCCATGAGGCTTCTTTAGGATTTTAAATGATAAAAATATTTTTAAAACATGAGTCTTCTTAATAAAAAAAAGATTCTCAACCATTTTAGATTTAAACAACTATATTCTTTCGTTATTCATCTTGCGTAGGATAATTAATCTATTTTTATAAAATTTGATTAAAAAAGAATAGGCAAAAGAGTCATTTTCTTTAGAATAAGAAAACTTGAAGTTCTTAACATAATTAACTTTTTCAGTTATTAGTTGAAAGCTTTTGTAAAGAATAATTTTAAATAACCTTCTTTTGACAACAATAAGTTTGCATTATTTTTTAGGAGTTATCTTTGATAATTTTTTGAAAAGTGGAAATTTTTTCTAAAGTTTTAATCTTTTTTTATATAAATAATTAGCATGTTTTATTTTAATAAGGCTTATAATAATATATATTTAATAGCTTATTTATATCTTTCTTAACATAGTTTTGATTTTCTTATTTAATCTAAGTTTCGTCTGTTAACCGTAGTTGGCGGATCCTTTAGGGCACCTAATCCCTTCCTTTTAAGATAATTAGAACCCTTACCTAGAAACGCTTAAGTTAAGTAGACCTTAAAATGAAATCTTTAGTTGTTTTAATCACTTAGTTTAAAGTAGGTGTCCTAATTCTCCGTAGAATTAATTAGATGACGACTTCCTAAAATTTAATTAAAAGTTCTCAATATATTGTACCTCGGTTTGACCCGTATTAAAATGGGGTATAACAATGATGTAATGATATTTATATATTATTACTAGATGCTGAAGGCCCGTGCTAGCATGACCCTAATACATACTTTTATGTGTCATTTTATGTGACACATATAGAATTTAGATAATTAATCATATTTTAAATATATTTTTATGCATCTAAGTTGTTAACTATTATAATTTATAATATTTTTTTATGTAATTTTCAATTATTTTTTTTGGTGAAGTAGATTGCATTAAAATTATTTAAGTTGTAGCAATGGTTACAAAAGCAGAACTCAATCTAGTTCTTCAGTGAAACAGTTTGGGCTACGCTCGAGATCAGAGTTGTTAGTCCTAACAATTCTAGTGTAACTAGTTCTATTGATGTCTGCCCACGCTTGAATTAATGCATACACTTGTGGAACTACAAAAACTTGAAGGCTTCTGGGAGCTTCCATTGCAACAACTTTCTTTGCCAAAACATCCTCCACTCCATTCTGCTCTCTATAGTAGTGTTTAACGGTTGCTCCTCCTAGATCTTTTAGCATTAACCTGCAATCATCACGTAAAGGATCATAATGAGGATTACCATCATGAAGCATGCGTATTACCTCTTTGAAATCAATGTTGATTTCCAGAGGTTTGAAGTTCTTCTGAAGGGCTAATTTCAGCCCTTTTCTGAGGGCCATCATCTCCATTTGACTATTTGTTGCTATGTTATAGCCCTTACTGAAGCCAAGGAGCCAGTTGCCAAAATGGTCTTTAAAGATACCCCCTATCCCTCCTTTCCCCGGGTTCCCCATATAAGAGCCATCTGTGTTGAGCTTGAAGGTTCCTATCATGGGAGGTTCCCATTTGAGAAAGATGGTGTTGAGGCTGTTGTAATTGTTAGCCTCGTAGCGAATATGGAAATATTCAACTGCTTCAGAATAAGCTTGGACAAAGGAGGGTGGGTTGTTGCCTGCATTAAAACAGTTGTTGTTCCTGTTTTTCCAGATAATCCAGAGGAAAAAAGGGAGGAAGGTACTCCATGGGACAAAGTTGTCAAAATTTTTGTTTTTTAACCATGCTCGTATGGTAAACCAATTTCCAAGAGAAAAGTGGTGGAGGCTGAGGGTAGACAGATTTTATTTCTGGATCAGAGTGGTCCAGAATTGGCCACTCCGTTGATACTGGAAGAAAATGTGGTTGATGTCTTTTGGGGTGCTGGGGCATTGGATACAATTGGGGGAGGTGTTTATGCCCTTTCTGGAAAAAGTGTTGTTCGAGGGAAGACTATTATGGTGGACTTGCCAAAGGAAGTATTTTATTTTATTGGGGACTTGAACACTCTAGATCCAAGAGAAGTTAGACTGGCATTCAGTGACCCGCTTGTTGCTAAGGAAAGTGTAGGCACTCTTGTAGGTAAAGAGACCATTAGAGTTGAGCCTCCATACGGGGGTATCTTCTTGAAGGTTTTTTTTGCTTGGAAGAAGGTATCCTTTATAGCTTGAAGGACATAGTCAGGGAGGTGGAAAGAGAGGGAAGTGAGGTTCAACCTTCATTATTTTAGATGATGTTCAATTTTCTGTATCTATCATTAAAGGGAATGGGACCCTGAATTATGCTACCCGAGGGGTGGGGGTGGGTGGGTGATTGGGCAGCCACCTATCCCGCCAAAGGTCAACATTCTCCCTAGAGTGAACAACAATCCATTGAGAAGCATCCCTACAAAGGTTCCAGGCTCTATGGATGTTTTTCCAAGTTATAGAGAAGTTATTACCAGGATTGACAGTATTCTGGTTGTACTTCTTGGTGATGATGCTTGCCCATAGAGAGGTAGGGTTGGTTCTTAGTCTCCAGGCTAAGCTGCAGGGAGCTGCTTCATTTTTTATGCTAACTTTCTGAAGGCCTAGACCCCCTTCACTCTTAGCTTAGTGATGGTATTCCATCCCACCATGTGCATTCTTTTCCTATTAGTGGTAGTCCCTCAAATAATGTTTCTTTGGGCTCTGCCAATAAGCTTGTGAATCTTTGTAGGAAGGTGGATGTAATGTGATTTAGAATGCTACTCAGGCTAGCCTTGGTCAGGGTGGTTCTTCCGAAAATGTTAAGGAAATTGGTCTTCCAGCCTGCTAGGCTTTTATTGAGGTTATCAATGATGAACTGAAAGTCCCTATTTTAAGTTTTTTGTTTATTGAAAATGGGGAAGCCCAAGTATTTAACAAAGTAACTGGAAGGAGGAATTTAAAGAATGTCCTGAATGCTCTGTTTAAGATCACTCTTTGCATTCTTAGAGAAGAAGACCTTGGATTTCCTAACATTCACCTTTTGACCGGAGTGGTAGCTAAATCTAGTGAGAGTATCCTTAATGATCGTTCTATTGGGGACACCAGCTTTAGCTAAAAAGAGGAGGTCATCAACAAAAAATAGGTGAGAGATTTTGGGGCCTCTCTGGCTGATTGAAATAGGGTTCTATTTCAGGATGTCAGCTTCATAATCAATTCTCCTTAAAAGAAGTTCCATACAAAGAATGAAGATATAGGGTGACATGGGGTCTCCCTGTCTAATGCCTCTAGAGGGGCTAAAGAAGTCAGTTTTTCCTCCATTCACTAGGATGGAAATTCAAGAGGAGGAGATGCAAGACATGATAAGATTGGTCAAGCCCTTAGGGAAGTTGAAATAGTGAAGGGCTTGCCTGATAAAGACCATTTAAGCCTGTCAAAAGCCTTCTCTAGATCAATTTTCAGGATCATGTTGGCTTTTTTGCCTTTCATTTTGGAGAAGTTAGAGATGAACTCTTGGACAATATTGACATTGTCAGAGGCTCCTTTCTTAGAAAGAAAACTAGCTTGGGTACCACTAATGATGGAGGAGAGGAAAAGCTTAATGCGATTAGCAATGATCTTGGTGATGATCTTATACTGGATGTTGCAAAGATCAATGGTTCTAAAGTTTCTCAGAGAGGTAGCATTGTTGCATTTTGGGATAAGGCAAAGGTAAGTAGAATTTGCATTCCCATCCATCTTACAGAAAGTGAAGGTTGTTGTGCAAAATTACAGGAGGGTATGGCTTATGGAGTCCTAATAATTTTAGAACAGGAGAAGGTGTATCCCATCAGGCCCAGGGGCTTTATTAGGTTTGAAGCTGAAGACAACTTTCCTAATTTCAGCGATTGAAGGGGTAGCATATAGGAGATCATGATGTTTAGGGTCAATGCTGCCCTTTTGGGAAGAGCTCATTTGTCATAATCTTCTAGAACATTGATGCTTAGAGCTGAAGAGGGACTGGTAGAAGTTATTGATATGGTTTGTGATCCCCTGATGGTCATGAATCTAGTTCCCATGGTCATCTTGGAGACTATTGATTTTATTCCTCCTCCTTCTATTAAGAGTTGAGGTGTGAAACTTGGTATTAGAGTCACGCTCTATCAACCAATTGATTCGGGACTTCAGTTTCCAGAATACACATTCATGTTTGAGGATGTCTTTAAACTGATGATTTATGGAGAGTTCCAGGTTTTGAAGAAAACTGCTAGTAGGGTAGTGAGGGGAACTCTTGATACCAACTAGTCTAGCTAGAGTTTGCTTTTTTATTTTGAAAAATATTCCCAAACACCTCCTTGTTCCAAATAGAGATAGCCTCTTCAAAATCAGAGGTGGCTCTAGTCAAGGCTGTTATGGAATATGTTGTGGACAATCTCTTTAAACCTACTGTGGGAGCACCACATGGTTTAAACCCTGAAATGTTTAAGGATGAAAGAGGAAGGTTTATCCATACTAAGAAGGATTGGAGAGTGATCAGAGTGGGTTTTAGGGAGGTAGGTCACAGCGACCTTAGGGTATTAGTGTACACATTAGCTAGGCACCTATCTAGCCTTTATAGTATGAGCTCATGTCTACTTCTATATCTCATATTAGACAAAGTATATTTACTCCCTTTAAACCCCAAGTCCATGAGACTACAGTTATTGATAGAGCTCCAGAAGAGGGAGGCTCTACAATTACTATTGTTATTGCCACCAAATTTTTTAGAGACCTTGGGAATTTCATTTAAGTCACCTCCAAAAAGCCATGCTTTGGTGCCAGAGTTGTGGATAGTAGGTGCTAAGCTAATAAGGAAGTCCCAAAGAAGTTTCCTATCAGCTAAATTATTGCTAGCATAGATGGCAGTAAAGAACCTGCTAAAAGGGGGTTACTAACCTTCACAGAGACATGGATGACTTGATTGTTGATGGAAATGTCAGTGATGTTGAGGGAGTCATCTGTCCACATGATGACAAGCCCTCTTGAAGTTCTAATTGCACTAGATTTAATGTGACATTGGAACCCAAACTCATCAATTAGAGTGGTCAACCATCTTAGTTTCAAGGAGGACAAGAAGATTGACTTATGGATGTTGATCATGGACTTACAGTGCCTACAAAATTCAGCATTGTTGGCTCCCCTCGCATTCCATATTATGTAGTTCATTAGCATGGACTTTATAGTTTTAGGAGTGTGAGTCATGACTTCCTTTCCCTTCCCCATGGAGGAGGTTGATAGTTCTTCTCGTTTCTTTCTCTTCTTAGATAGGGGCCTCGTTTTTACCACAAAGTGGTTCTCTGTCACAGGTATTGGAGGCCTGATGTCTATTTCTAGTTTTTCTAGATCCATTGGAGAAGAACAATGACCATTTTGTGAATTAGCTTGGTGAACTCTAGAGTAAGTGGCCTTTCTAAGGTAGTTGCATCTGTTTTTGGGACTCTCATGCTGGACAAGAGGTCTTCTATCTCTTTGTTTGAGGACCTTAACATTTCTAGAATCAGTTCCCTTTCCTAGAGTTCTAGTGCTAGAGCTGATGGGGTGTGGTGGGGGGAGGGTCCTGAGGGAGATGATCCCCAGGTTCTGGTACAAAAGTTGGACCCTGGAGAAGGAGTTCCTGGTCCGGAGGTGGAAAGAATGGGATGGTCGTTGTAATACCCCATACCTTTTTCTAGCTAAAATCCGTCCCTAGGATGTTAAAGGATAGCTTCCAAAATGAATATTATTTATTTTGTGTGTAATTTAGACCTCCCATTGTGTGAGAAATTAAATAAGCTTTCCAACAATATAAGATTCGTCTAAATACGATAACCGAGTAAGAAGTTATGGCTATTTTAAGTTCCAGTCATAAAACACCGTGATTTGGGCCCTTAGTGCATCGCGGAGAATCGTAAAATCACAATTGTCAATTTCCAGTGAGGCTTCACGATGTTGGCGCATCGCGGAGAGGCCCAATTTCCCGTTTGGCATTTTCCAGTAAGACTGCGCGATACTGGCGCGTCGCGCCAGTGGTCAAAATGACAAACATTAGGGCTTAGTGATTGTGGCGCGTCGCGGAGGGAGCCCATTTCTCATTCGTCCATTTTCCAGTGAGCCACCGTGATAGTGGCGCGTCGCGGTGGCCACCCAGTTCGCAAAAATTTCATTTTTTCCAGTTCCGACTTATGTTTAAAAAGGGTACTTTGGTCATTTTTCCAGCCCCTAATCCATCTTAAACAATGAATTAAACCCCTCCAAAATACTTTACATCCACTTTTCATCAAAGCTCTCTCAAGAAAAATCCTAGTTCATCAAACTTTCTCGCCAAGAAATCCAAATTCCTCCATTAATTCTCCAAAGAAATTCAACATTGAGGATTCCCAATACAAGAACACTAAGAACTCATCTCCAAAGCATCAATAAGAATCCAAGATTCAAGTTTTTCATCAAAGATCACCAATTAAGGTATGTGGGGTTATGAATAAGGACAATCCTTTTGTCCTTGTGCCCAAAACTTATTTTAAACTCAAATTTACTGAATTATTATATGATTTCCCATGAAATTCAAGCTAGGGTTTATACCTATCATTGTTATTTACAAGCTTATGATATTTCAAATGATTTAGAAGATTGAATTACTTGATTATGTTCATGATTTCATGCATGTTGCAGAAATTTCCAGATTTTGAGATGATTTATAAATGTTTACGTTACCAAGAATGAATATTATGATGTTTTGGCATGAAATTGATACATGGGTCATTAAGTCCTAATTAAAGATTGTTATTTCAAGATTTGTTTGTGCTATGAGCACCCTATGATGAGATTATTATCAGATTTTGATAAAGATTTGACCTTTTGGTCCTAAGCTGAGATAAAAAATCCACATTGTTCATATGACTTGAGATTTAAAGAAAAGAAAGAGCATAATTGGTTTTCTTGTAACCCTTGTGCTATTTTAGAAGTGGATTTCTTAAGATTTTGAGCATAAGAATGAGAGTAGTATCTAGCATCGAGATGAGTATATTACCACGGTTTCATTCCCTAGAGCTACGTGCCTCCGTAGGATTAAGATTATTCCCACTTCTACGTGGATGACTAAGATTATGATCACTTAAGATAAGAAGTTCTATTCCGATGGCAAGGGTATAACATCTCTCCCCAACGTGGGCAAGATGTGGGACTCCATGGATGCTCACATGGTATGTCAGTTAGAAGAACCTCCCAAAAGATGTTCCCTACTCTTAAAAACAATCTTTTGATTTAAAGTCTTAAGATAAAAGCATATGTTTTGGAAGTTATGGTTTTAAGATTCTTAAGTTTTGAGATGAAGTATTTTCCCTTACCGTTGACAAGATAACGTAGTAGTTTTTAGAAAGAACAGATTTTAGAACTGAATGTAATGGCTCACAAGATTTGTATTATATGCTTTATTGTTTATAATTTATGATTTATGATTTTCAGCCTTCGGATTACTCAAGCCTATGTGAGTCATTATATTTAGCATGCATGATTTTATAAATTGTGATGATATTATTTACTTATTGCATTCACCCCCATATACTCGGTACATCTTTAAAGTACTGATCCACATATACGTCTATGTGCTACATTGTCTCATAATGTAGGTTCAGGTGTTCAGTCTCAGCAGCATGAGTGATTTTCGAGCATCTCATTTACATCCCTGCAGTTGGTGAGTCCTTATAGTTCGGGGACTTAGCTATTCATATTTCAGTTTATTAGTAGACGTTTCATTATTTATTTCAGAAAGTTAAGTCAGCTAGGGCCTGTCCCTGTGACTCTCTAGACTTTGTCAGTAGAGGCTTGTCGGACTACTAGATTCAATTTTAGACTTTTAATTCAGTATTAGGATTTTTAGTATTGTTTTACCAAGACTTGTGAGATTAGCATGTTTCAGATAAGATTTCCGCATTGATTATGATTTCACATTTCATATCTTTTGAGATTCAAATTCAGTAGAAGACATCCATGGTTAGCTCAGAACTACTTGAGTTTGGAGCACCGTGTGGCATCCCGAGAATTAGATTTCGGGGCATTACAAACTCGTGCTCATGGATGTCAGAGCTTCTGTTAAGCTCTCCTGAGTTATGTTGTCCTGGCCCAAGTTCAATAATACCTGTGAGAGTACAGCTAGCCAGACATGTTGGCCAAAGTTGAGGAGGCCCTGATTCAGAGTTTCCCTTGTCACTTGAGTTAGGTAAGAAGGGTTCTGAATGAGGATTGTGATTTTCCTTCCTTCCACCTCCAATGATAGTGGCACTGTCATCCTTGTCAAGCTCATCTCCAACCATGACGTTGATTGGTGACTCGGTGGCAGTGGTTTTGAGTGAAGAGTTAATGACATTTCTGAGCTTGAGGAAGGAAATGCCATTGCAGGAGTTATTAGAAGAAAAAGAGTTTGCGTGAGTGGGGATGTTCTGAGTAGGAACTCCCGCCTTAAGAAGGAAGCCAAGAGTTTTGGTATAATTGACTATCAATACCATATGTTACCCTCCTTGTACAATCTTTTGTGGTATTGTGTCACGCCTCAAATCCTATTGGGGCGGACTGGCACCCGTAACCGAGGAAGCTCGGGAGAACCATCTCATAACCTTATACTTCCCATGCATACCTCTATGACAACCCAAAATTCGGACAACATCATGTCGCATATAAAAGGAAATAATCACCTGTATAAGCTCGAGCACACATATATATGTATATACAATACTTGGCCGTTGGATCCATCACGTCTATTAACAAAACACCACCTTGACTGTACATTAGGTCTACAAAGCCTCTAGACATTACACAGAGTTTAACTAAGGTCGGGACACACCCCGCCATATAACTAACTTCTATACAATACCAAAAGTGACTGGATATGACACGGAAAGCCCCGAAGCAAACTGGAGCTTACCAAAAGCAGCTGGATATCCTGGTTCCTACTTGTGCGGTGTATGAGCTGAGGTACCTGTGCCTGCAGCATAAAATGCAGGTCCCCCGTGGGGGACGTCAGTACAAAATATGTACTGAGTATGTAAAGCTGTAGATAATCACATATGATATAGGAGCTCAATAGAAATTCGAAACAAGTGAATAAATCGTAATAGGAGTGGACCACACTTACTAGAACTTGTGACAACCTGTACATTGTATTTATTCAATCACTTTACCTTCGTTCTTATCATATTTGTAATCATTACTGTACTGTACTATGACCATTAGGCTGCCTCCAGTGCATATCAACTGGGATCGACCCATGATAGGCTTATGCCCCTGGGATACCACCCATAAACACATAAATAGGGATCGACCCATGATAGGCTTATGCCCCTGGGATACCACCCGATAAGAGAGAACTTCCATCACTTAGTTCAATTAATCTTTGAGATTGTTATTTCGGTTGCCACCGTATTTTTGATACTTTGAAACAATGATACATCAATAAGAGACATATAAGTAGACCATCAATGCAATAACGATGAAGTAAGAACTCATTGGCACATCAATGAAGTGTTTTGGAGTCATCAATAATGAAGTAGGAACTTATTGGTATATCAATGAAACGTTTTGGAGTCATTAATAGAACATGGATCTTGTTTGAGTAACCGGATACCTTCTGACATTCATTAGTGCAATAAACATGTAAGATTTGGAAAACAAGTAAGTATTGGAATGTCTTGACATCTTGTAGGGTGGAAACAAGTTCATTGGTAACGTAGGACATCATACAAAACCATTATGGATCACATGTTATTGAATAACTTTGGAAACTTTCTTAATAGAACAATTGTTCACTTTCATGCCAAAGATATGGTATAGAGTATGCTTTACATACTTGACTGTCAACCTTCAATACTAGTCCCAAATGGACTTCCCGTATTTTCGGATTACTTATCTACAATAAACATATATAGCAATCTAGTATTAGCAACCAAACGTCACAATTCAATTATTTGAATTCACCAAACTAGTGGTTAAGTAGTAAGCCTTAATTACACCATAAAGGGTGTCACTTTAACTCTCTTATACTCCAATTACATTCACATGTCATGCATATTCATACAACATCCTCCAATATCAAGTTTGGATTCATTTATCCTTCCAACCAATCCATTAAACCAAATTGAGCCATAGACATAAATAATCATCAATTCAATAGTATATTACCATATCCACCTTCCATAACTCAATTACCATATCCACCTTCCACAATTCAATACAACCAAACCATGCAAAATAGTCCATAACCCTATTTCCATCACCTTTCAATAACAACCAATATATATAATCCTCTATCACACATATACATATGGAAAAGAATAAAGGCAAACAATATTCATACCTTAGAATTCACCTCTTGATTATGCAATCCTGTTTGCACAAATAATAGGTGCCGTTCGAAGCTCTCGAGATGACAAACGCAATTATTGGATTACTTTGGAATTTCTATGGTTGAATCAAAAGTAATTTAAAGGTCAAATTTGGCTAGGGTTTGTTCTTTCTCAATGATTGATGATGAAAATGAGTTTGTGAACTCATATACATGTATATATACACATATTCCCGTCCATATTCTCGTCCATAATATATCTCGTCCATATATATACACATATTCCTGTCCATAATATAATAGGACAAATTTGACATTATTTAAATTTGACTTTTAAATTACTTTTGATTCAACCGTAGAAATTCCAAAGTAATCCAATAACTGCGTTTGTCATCTCGAGAGCTTCGAATGACACCTATTATTTGTGCAAACAGGATTGCATAATCAAGAGGTGAATTCTAAGGTATGAATATTGTTTGCCTTTATTATTTTCCACATGTATATGTGTGATAGAGGATTATATGTATTGGTTGTTATTGAAAGGTGATGGAAATAGGGTTATGGACTATTTTGCATGGTTTGGTTGTATTGAATTGTGGAAGGTGGATATGGTAATTGAGTTATGGAAGGTGGATATGGTGATATACTATTGAATTGATGATTATTTATGTCTATGGCTCAATTTGGTTTAATGGATTGGTTGGAAGGATAAATGAATCCAAACTTAATATTGGAGGATTTTGTATGAATATGCATGGCATGTGAATGTAATCGGAGTATAAGAGGGTTAAAGTGACACCCTTTATGGTGTAATTAAGGCTTACTACTTAACCACTAGTTTGGTGAATTCAAATAATTGAATTGTGACGTTTGGTTGCTAATACTAGATTGCTATATATGTTCATTGTAGATAAGTAATTCGAAAAGACGGGAAGTCCATTTGGGACTAGTATTGAAGGTTGACAGTCAGGTATGTAAAGCATACTCTATACCATATCTTTGGCATGAAAGTGAACAATTGTTCTATTAAGAAAGTTTCCAAAGTTATTCAATAACATGTGATCCATAATGGCCTACGTTACCAATGAACTTGTTTCCACCCTACAAGATGTCAAGACATTCCAATACTTACTTGTTTTCCAAATCTTACATGTTTATTGCACTAATGAATGTCAGAAGGTATCCGGTTACTCAAACAAGATCCATGTGCTATTAATGACTCCAAAACGTTTCATTGATATACCAATAAGTTCCTACTTCATTATTGATGACTCCAAAACACTTCATTGATGTGCCAATGAGTTCTTACTTCATCGTTATTGCATTGATGGTCTACTTATATGTCTCTTATTGATGTATCATTGTTTCAAAGTATCAAAAATACGGTGGCGACCGAAATAACAATCTCAAAGATTAACTGAACTAAGTGATGGAAGTTCTCTCTTATCGGGTGGTATCCCAGGGGCATAAGCCTATCATGGGTCGATCCCTATTTATGTGTTTATGGGTGGTATCCTAGGGGCATAATCCTATCATGGGTCGATCCCAGTTGATATGTACTGGAGGCAGCCTAATGGTCATAGTACAGTACAGTAATGATTACAAAGATGATAAGAACGAAGGTAAAGTGATTGAATAAATACAATGTATAGGTTGTCACAAGTTCTAGTAAGTGTGGTCCAGTCCTATTACGATTTATTCACTTGTTTCTGATTTCTATTGAGCTCCTATATCATATGTGATTATCTACTGCTTTACATACTCAGTACATATTTTGTACTGACGTCCCCCACGGGGGACCTGCATTTCATGCTTTAGGCACAGGTACCTCAGCTCATACACCGCACAAGTAGGAGCCAGGATATCCAGCTGCTTTTGGTAAGCTCCAGTTTGCTTCGAGGCTTTCTGTGTCATATCCAGTCACTTTTGGTATTGTATAGACGTTAGTTATATGGCGGGGTGTGTCCCGACCTTAGTTAAACTCTGTGTATTGTCTAGAGGCTTTGTAGACCTAATGTACAGTCAAGGTGGTGTTTTGTTAATAGACGTGATGGCTCCAACGGCCAAGTATTGTATATACATATATATGTGTGCTCGAGCTTTTACAGGTGATTATTTCCTTTTATATGCGACATGATGCTGTCCGAATTTCGGGTTGTCATAGAGGTATGCATGGGATGTATAAGGTTATGAGCTGGTTCTCCCGGGCCTCCTCGGTTACGGGTGCCAGTCCGACCCAATAGGATTTGAGGCGTGACAATAGTGGTATCAGAGAAGTTCGTCCTAGTGAGTCTACAAAGCCGTGTCTACGTAGAGTCTTGTTTATTGGTGTGTCGTGCACCACATTTATAAACAGGAGGCTATGGACATTTAGGAATTGTTTCTTTTCTTCATGTCTTAGATCGTGCGATAGAGCCTATATTCTATATGAAGTCATAGTTGACCACTGAATCCGTTTGTTTCTCTTATTATAGTAATGATGCCGGTTACCAGAAGCAAGAATATCGGTAAACAAGTAGATGTGGCTGCCGGATAGGGGACTAGTAAGTCACCCACTATACCAGCTACTCAAAGTGAGGCTCCAGCTGAGCATGCATCAGAAACTTCTTCCACTCCGGAAGAAATAAGGGGGAGGAGAACTATATCTCAGAGCCACCTATTAATGCTGCTGATCAAGATCTTAGAAATGCAGTGCAACTTTTGACTCGTATAGTTGCTGGGCAAGCTCAAGGGCAAGCCATTCCTACCACGGGTCCTAGTGGTACAGATAGGGCGGCTAGCCTTCGAACACAGGATTTTCTTAAGATGGATCCTCCCACTTTTACTGGATCAGATCTTAAAGAGAACCCACAGGACTTTATTGATCAAATTCAAAGGGCCTTAGATGTTATGCATATGGTAGAGAGACAGTGGAGTTAGCGGCGTATAGATTCAAAGGGAAGGCTATATATTGGTACGAGGATTGGAAAGAGTTCAAAGAGGCATTTCTTGATCATTATCTTCCATTCGAGATTCGTCAGGCCCGTGCAGATCAGTTTTTAAATCTTCGTCAGGGGTATATGAGCGTGAGGGAGTATAGTCTCCGATTTAATTTCTTGTCGAGATATGCTCCTAATGTTGTAGCTACTATGGATGACAGAGTTTATCAATATGTGGATAGGCTGGATCCATATCTGATTAGAGATTGTACTATTGCTGCTTTGAACAAAGATATGGACATAGCGAGGATCCAAGCTTTTGCACAGAAAATGGAAAATCAGAGGCAGAGAAGAAGAACACAGGAATTAGAAAGAGGATATTCCAAGAGGGCCAGATCTACAGGGCAGTTCATGGCATCCCAAGGAGGGTTCAGACCACAGTTTTCTGCTAGACCACCTAGGCCATTATCTTCTTATTCTGCAGCTAGTGCCCCACCACAGTTCCAAGGGTCCAGAGGAAATCAATTTTGGCACAGAAGTGAGAGTCAGAGTTCGTAGACAGTGGAGTACCAAGGGCACGAGAATATGAGCCAATCGAGACCTCCTCGAGAGCCATGCAATAAATGTGGTAGGTATCATTTGGGCGTATGTCGGCTGGGGACCAATGTTTGCTTTTGGTGCGGTATGTCGGGGCATATGATGAGAGAATGCCCACGAAGGGGCATAGGGGGTATGGCACGACCTACGGGGTCATTTGTTGCATTATCATCATCGATGCCTTATTCAGGAAGGGGTGCACAACCAATGGGTCGTGTTAGAGGTGATAGAGGAGCCACGAGTTCTAGCGGGGCTCAAAATCGTACGTATGCTTTAGCGGATCGACAGAATTTAGAGGCTTCCCCAGATTTTGTTATGGGTACGTTATCTATCTTTTCATTCGATGTATATGCCTTAATTGATCCCGGTTCTACATTATCTTATGTTACTTTATTGGTTGCTAGAAAGTTCGAAAGAATACCCGAACTGTTAGTTAAGCAATTTGAAGTGTCCACACCGGTTGGGGAATCTATTATAGCTAGAAGGGTTTACTGAAACTGCATAGTAACTGTTTGTGGTTGTGACACGATGGCTGATCTTGTGGAGTTAGAAATGGTAGATTTTGATGTTATAATGGGTATGGACTGGTTGGCGTCTTGTTATGCCACAATTGATTGCTGCACGAAAAAGGTATATTTTCATTTTCCAAATGAATCAGTCCTTGAATGGAAAGGTGAAATTGGCGCGCCAAGAGGTAGATTTATTTCTTATTTTAAGGCAAGAAGAATGATTTCCAAGGGATACATATATAATTTAGTTAGAGTAAGGGATACAGAAGCGGAGCCACCAACTCTTCACGTTGTTCCGGTGGTAAATGAATTTTCTGATGTATTTCCTGAAGATCTTCCAGGTTTGCCTCCTGAATGAGAGTAGAGTTTGGTATTGATGTAATACCAGGAACCTAACCAATCTCCATTCCTCCGTATAGAATGGCCCTAGCAGAATTACGAGAATTGAAAGAGCAATTGAAAGATTTGCTAGAGAAGGGATTCATAAGGCCTAGTATGTCTCCCTGGGGAGCACCAGTGTTATTTGTGCGCAAAAAGGATGGCTCGCCGAGGATATGTATTGATTATCGGCAATTGAATAAGGTGACTATTAAGAATAAATATCCTCTCCCAAGAATTGATGATTTATTTGATCAGTTACAGGGCGCCAAGTGCTTTTCTAAGATTGATTTGAGGTCAGGTTACCACCAAGTGAGGGTCAAAGAGAAGGATATACCCAAGACAGCTTTCCGAACACGGTATGGTCATTATGAGTTTCTAGTTATGTCATTTGGGCTAACAAATGCACCCGCAACTTTTATGGATTTGATGAATAGGGTGTTTAAGCCATTCCTGGATGTATTTGTGATAGTTTTTATAGATGATATTCTATTTTATTCTAGATCAGAAGAGGACCATGCCAATCACTTACGACAGACATTGCAGACTCTTCGTGATTGTAAGCTTTATGCAAAGTTCACTAAATGTGAGTTTTGGTTAAAGTCGGTGGCATTTTTGGGTCATATTGTATCTAGTGAAGGGATAAAGGTTGATGCTCATAAGATAGAAGCTGTGAAGAACTGGCCAAGGCCCACAACGCCTACGGAGATTCGTAGTTTTCTCGGGTTGGCGGGTTATTATAGAAGGTTTGTTGAAGGCTTTTCTTCCATTTCAGCACCCTTAACCAAGCTAACCCATAAAGCATTCAAATTCCAATGGAATGATGCCTGTGAGAAGAGTTTTCAAGATTTAAAGAACAAGTTGATTTCTACACCCGTGTTGGTACTTCCAGAAGGCACCAAAGGGTATACAGTGTATTGTGATGCTTCCAGAATTGGTTTAGGATGTGTATTGATGCAGCATGGTAAGGTAATAGCATATGCTTCTAGATAATTGCGGCCACATGAGAAAAATTATCCTACACATAATCTTGAGCTGACAGCAGTTATTTTGCTTTAAAGATATGGCGCCACTACTTATATGGGGTGTATGTTGATATATATACTGACCATAAGAGCTTGCAATATATTTTTAATCAGAAGGATCTAAATTTAAGGCAGCGGAGATGACTTGAACTATTAAAGGACTACGATGTTGATATCTTGTACCATCCAGGAAAAGCAAATGTGGTAGCTGATGCGTTAAGTCGTAAGGCTATGATGGCGCCTATAGAAAGGCAAGGGATGATTAAAGATCTTCACCAGTTAGCTAGTTTGAGAGTTCGCCTTCTTGAAACTTCGGATAAAGAGCTTATCGTACATAATGCTGCGGAATCTTCATTAGTAGCTGAAGTGAAAGAGAAGCAATATGCTGATCCTATTTTATTACAGCTTAAAGAGAACGTTCAGAGTGGTGCGGCCAAGGCATTTGAGCTTACGCGAGAAGGAGTACTTCAGTGCCAAAACCGATTGTGTGTGCCGGATGTAGACGGGCTAAGAAAGAATATTATGACAGAGGCACATTGTTCAAGGTATTCTATTCATCCAGGATCAACCAAAATGTATCAAGATTTGAAAGATATGTATTGGTGGAATGACATGAAGAAGAGCATTGCAGAATTTGTAGCTGAATGTCCAAATTGTCAAAGAGTTAAAGTTGAGCACCAAAAACCCGGAGGTTATATGCAATGCATTGATCTTCCAAGCTGGAAGTGGGACATGATCAACATGGATTTCGTTATTGGTTTGCCTCGTACATCCCAGAAGTTCAATTCTATAGGGGTGATTGTTGATAGGCTTACCAAATCCGCACATTTCCTACCAGTTAGGACCACTTACACAGTTGAAGAGTAAGCGAAGCTGTACATTAAAGAGATAGTTCGATTACATGGAGTGCCAATTTCTATTATATCAGATCGGGGAACCCAATTTACCGCAAACTTTTGAAAGTCTTTTCAGAGGTGTTTGGGAACACAAGTGAAGTTGAGTACAACTTTTCACCCTCAAACAAATGGACAAGCCGTACCATCCAAACACTTGAAGCTATGCTACGAGCTTGTGTAATAGATTTTAAGGGCAACTGGGATGATCATTTACCTCTTATCGAGTTTGCCAACAATAATAGCTATCATTCAAGTATCAAAATGGCACCATATGAAGCTTTATATGGAAGGAAGTGTAGATCACCAATAGGATGGTTCGAAGTGGGTGAAACTCTTTTGTTCGGACCGGATCTTGTTTATCAAGCCATAGAGAAGGTTAAAGTAATTCAACAACGATTGAAAACATAGCCCAAAGTCGACACAAGTCATATGCGGATAGTAGAAGGAGAGGGCTAGAGTTTTCTATCGGTGATTGGGTATTTTTGAAGGTATCACCAATGAAAGGGGTACTGAGATTTGGCAAGAAAGGGAAGCTGAGTCCACGTTATATAGGCCCGTATAAGATCACTCGAAGGTTTGGACAAGTTGCATATGAATTAGAGATACCCCAAGAGCTCTCATCAGTACATCCGGTATTTCATGTGTCAATGCTTCGAAAGTGCATCGGAGATCCATCACATATCACTTCTACTGAGGATGTGCAAGTTGCGGAAGATCTTACCTATGAGGAAGTGCCTATTGCTATTCTAGATCGCCAAGTTAAGAAGATGAGAAATAAAGAGATAGCATCTGTGAAAGTACGTTGGAGAAATTGTCAAAGGGAAGAGATTACATGGGAAGCTGAGGAAGCAATGAAATCTAAGTACCCTCATTTGTTCAAAGATGAAGAGGAAGTTCAAGAAACGGAGTTAGAACATTAACAAGTAAGTTTTTTTATATATGCATAGTATTTATGTGATGATGTGAATATTAATGATGGACTTGAACTTGTTTCGATTGAATAACTACGCTAACATTCGAGGACGAATGTCCTAAAGGGGGAAGGATGTAACACCCCATATTCAAGTACGTGTATTCCCAAATATCCCGGCCACCGTTTTATAGTTTCGAACGTGCTCGATTATATCCGAAACCTATCCGTTTTTGGAAATCTTTATATCGTTGGAAAGCTTATTTAATAACCTTCGCATGAAACCATCGACAGACAAATTCTGGTATAAATAAAATTAAAAAAAATAAAAAAAATTAATTCCATATAAATAAGACCAATACACGTACTTGAATACGCTAATACACGTACTTGAATACGGGGTGTTACATATTGATAGTTAATTTTATTTTTAAAATAATTTAAGTTTTTAATTATTGAGATTTGTACTACTTTTTCTTCAATTCCAATTTAAGTATCATATAATTTCGACAGTCAACCATTTATATTACATCTTTTAATTTTTTCAAGTTGTTAATTATTGTGATTTATAATATCCTATGCGTAGTTTTTTGAAATATGTAATAGATTAATTTTTTTAAACAATTTAAATTATTTTTTTGGCAATTAACTCACTTTACTAATTACCAAGTGATAATCATTACAAACTAAGAGAAGATAAGCGTATCTATCTCTTCTCAAGTCTTTCCCTTATGAACCAGTAGACCTCTACATACTCCTATGACTAGTGAAACTTCTTAATACATTCAAACAGTTAAGGATTTGTTCTAAATCTTAACACAACATTAGTTTGAGGCTTCTTATAAATTCTTCAACCCTCACTACCTTTTTATGAAAAAACCTGTTGTTCTCTCAATCCAGATGGTGTGTTCCACTACTGCCAGGCTAGCTTTTAGGATGATCCCTCTGTTATGTTTACCTTTGGTTCTCTTCTCCATCCAGCTACATATACAACTCCATTTCTGAGGGAAACCATCCAGCTTTGTCAATCCAATATAGCCTTCCCGATTCTGTTAGTGATTGCACATTTAAAATAGAGATGATCTCTTGTCTCTAGATGGTCTTGACAAAACAAACAAGCAGTGTCTATAGTAATTCCCCAGTTCAATAGTCTGTCCTTTGTTCTGATATAATCCATGTAGACTCAACCATAACATAAAGGTGTGTTTAGGTTCAACAACATTGTGACACACCAGTTTAGACCAAGGGATGTCAGCAGCTACTTCCCCTCTTATCCTTCTGTATGCCTTCTGTATGCCTTACTTATCATTAATTTCCCCTGGTTAACTACAATCTTCATATCTCCAAGTTTCTGCCAGTGTTTTCTCATTGTGAATATCTTCCTAATCATCCAGCAAGCTTGCTGAGGGATAGTTATTTCAAATAGGTTTTGCTTCTTAATGTAATAATGATGCACCCAGGCTATCTATAGTTTCTCCTTATTTTGACTTAGAGACCATAGTAATTTGCAGGTGATTCTATATATGGAGATTTATCACATTTAAGCCTCCTGCTGTCTTAGGTAGACATAGTTTCTTCCAAGCTACAAGAGCTTTCCTAGTAATTACAGCTTTTCCAGACCATAGATAGCTCCTGCAAGTTGATTCTATCAACTGACTTTTTTAGGAATTAAAAATATTTGAGACCAGCAGGCTTGTACTCCAAATAGGATTGCTCTGATGAGTTATAGTCTGCCAGCATAAGACAAACTTCTTGCCATCCAACTGCAATTCTGGTTGTGATCCTTTCCACTAATGGTTTACACTGCTGCACTGTAAACGTCTTAGTAGATAATGGAGCTCCTAAATATTTGAAAGGTAGCTCTCCTTTTCAAACTCCAGTTCCTGAAGGATTTTCTGCTGAATATTCTGCTTGACTCCACCAAAGAATACTTAACTCTTAGACAAATTTGCTTTTAATCATGATGCTGTAGAGAACATTTCAAACTTTTCTCTCAATCTGGCGATTGACATAACATCTCCTCTTGCCAACAACAACAAATCATCTGCAGAACAGAGATGTGTTATGTCTAACTTCTTGCATCTTGGATGGTATACATAGTCAGACTCTTTTTTTAATTCCTTGAGAATCTATTTAAATATTCCATCACTAAAAGAAAAATATAGAGGGACATTGGGTCCCTTGTCTCAAACCTCTCTTGGCTTGGATGGTAGCAGTTAGTTTCCCATTGACAGTGATAGTGTAGTTCACTATTCTTAAGCATTTCATGATCCAAACACACATTTTCAAAGGAAATCCAGTTCTTTCAACATTTGCTCAATGAACTTCCACTCCACAGAGTCATATGCTTTTTGGAGGTCTACTTTGATCATACATCTTAGAGATATTTGTTTCCTGGTATATCCTTTTACCAATTCATGACTAAGTATGATGTTGTCATTGATTTGTTTTCCTGGAATAAATGCAGTCTGACTTGGACCCACAATATCATTTAGCACACCTTGTATTCAACCATTGATAATCTTGGATATGACTTTATGGATAGCTATGCAACAAGCAATAGGTCTGAAGTCTTTTAGTGTATCAGGTTGTGCTGTTATAGGGACTAAGGCGGTCACAGTAGCATTCATTTCAGTAAGAAGTTTATTCTCTTCCAAGAACTCAGTCACACCCTCCATAACCTCCTTATTCATAATATTCCAAGCCTTTTTGAAGAAACATGTTGTATATCCATCAATTTCTAGATTTTTATTATTGTTAATCTTGAATACTGCATCTTAAATTTCCTCATGAGAAACTGGTCTGCACATGTGAGTTTGCTGTTGTATGTTAATCTTTGGTCCCCTTCTTACACATGTGAGGTATATTGAGGGTAATGTTGTTGCTGTTGAGCCCAGTAACCCTTGATAAAATTGAATAATTTCCGGTTCTATCTCTATGTTTTTGTGCACCATTTTGCCAGTTGCAGTTTTCAAGATATTAATAGTATTGTTACTAGCCCTTGCTTTCATATATTTAAAGAAATAAGTGTTATTACTATATCTTTCTTCTACCCAGTGTGCTTTGGATTTTTGCTTGAATATTTTTTCCTGCACTCTCAACCATTTCTGAAGGTCAGCACTTGCAATCTTTTCTTCTTCAATTAGCATAGAGTCCACTTTGTCCCCTAATTGTGCTTGGACCATTTGCAACTTTTCTCTTGCTTGCATTATCTTATCATCTAGTTTGCCCATGTATTTGCTTTTTGGCTTCTTCAAAGGTATTTTACAGAGTTGTAATTTCCTCCACAGTTTGGTCACACCCCTTCCTTTAATAGGTTTACTCCACAACTGTTGGATAAGAGGTAGAAATATATCATCATCTGTGAGAGCATTAATGAACCTGAAGGGTTTTTGACTTTATTGATGTATAAGTGCTACTTCAATATGAATAGGAGAGTGCTTAGAGAAGTTGTTCCTGGAATTGTGCCGTAATGCTACCATACTGCATCACCCAAACTTCATTATATATGGCCCTGTCAATCTTTCTCCATACATGTTTATTAGTCGAAGTAAAATGTCCACCTGTAGCCTTCATGTCTACTAAATTCAAATCCTCAACTATCTTTTGGAAGTCTTTGGTCTTAGATTCAGCAATAGGATTTCCACCCAGTCTATCTTCACTATGCAAAGGAGAGTTGAAGTCTTCATATATGCATCAAGGGATATCTATATGTGCCCTTATTTGTAAGATACCCTGCCACATTTCTTTCCTTTCTTCCAAGTTATTGCTTCCACATACCACTGTAAGAGCACAACTAAATTCAGAATTTTTGTCTTTTACTTGACAATGTATATATTGTCTATGAGTCTCTAGTTCTTATAGTTGGATCTCATTATCTTTCCATATCACCTATGTGCGACCACTATCATCGTTATTATAACTGTGAATATGTCTCCATCCTTTGGCACACATATTGAGGCTACAGTGAGCTTTAGCCTTTTCTATTTTAGTCTCCAGCAAACCTTCTAGAGTAATATTATTCTTCCTTAGAAAACCTCCATCTCCCTTTTCTTAAGAGGTTTAGACCTCTTACATTCCAGATTAACCACTGCATTAGAGTTTAGTTTTGTTTCTCCCTTCTGGAGGCTTGTCTTTCACCTTTTCACCTATGATCTCTTGACTTAGAAGAGAGAAAGTATTTTGTAGCTTCATAGCAAGGCCTTTATGCTCTTTTGCAAAATCGTGGAGGACTAGTTCAACATATGTCATGCTTCCCACCCCCTCCGGTGGAGTATGAGAACTGCAAGCTTGATCCACAACTCTTGGAGTGCTCATGATTAAGTTTGTAGTGCTTTCCTGTTTTTGTGTTTCCTCAGGAATATCCTTTCCCTCTATTTCAGCCTTGTTTCCAGGTATCTTTATGCCTTTTCCTATCCATTTTTGAACCATCCTTTTCCCTTCGTTTACACCTTGATAAGCAACCTGCTTTTTCCTTTTACCATTGTTCTGGGGTCCTTTCTCTTCCTTTCTGCATACATGTCCAAACTGTGAGCAGGTGGTGCAAAACATAGGCTTCCAGTCATAATAAACTTGCTGCGTGAACTTCCTTCCATATGGGTTAACAATCTCAACCTCTTTAGAAAGCTTCTGATTTATGTTCATGTCCACAAGCACCCTAGCATAAGAGATTCGAGTTTGGTTCTTCGTACACTCCTCTATAAATATAGGTTTCCCTAATCGACTTACAATCTTACTCAGAGTTCTCGGTCCCTAACAATTCAAAGGTAAATTGTAGAACCTTACCCACAATGGTAAGGTAGTTGGCATCTCCTTTTGAAAATAAATGTAACGCTCTATTTCTTCAAACATAATGACATCCCGTTTATAGTGTTAGGAGATGAACACATGATGTCATCCCTATCTTGTGCATTTTGAAATTTCACCATGTAGTAACCCTCATTATGCCAATTGACTTCTGGAGATGCAACACTATTCTAGTACCTCGCTATATAATTTTTTAGGTATGTAAATACTGAAGCCTTTCCTATTGTATACAAAATTATCGCATTACTCCAGTCCTTAGTTGTTTCAGCTATGTCCTACTCCTCCAAGGTAACCCTAGCTTTACCCTCAACAATTACAGGAGCTATGAATTGTAGTCATACTATTAGCTGAAGCTCGATTATTCGCAAATAGGTTCGCCCAATTATTCTCCTCGCTACTTCTATGTTCCACTACTAGAACCTTATTCTGTTTGTCATCCTCGTCTGAGGTATCTGCCGTTACTTGATCTGATCTCACTTCTTCGAGTGCAACCTCCTTGCCCTTCGCAAAATGTAAGGTTAGATTTGGGGAATTTAGTCCAATTTGTGCAATCACTGATTCAATATTATGTGTATCCAGACCATCCTCCTTGAGCTTGCCCTCTTTCCTTCTTTGCATGATACTTCCATCGCGTTGTTCCATAGATTTTCTGAGCGCATCTTCCTCCTTCCTTGGTCTGCCTCGACCGCGTTTGGCCATGGGTAGCGCATGTTAACAGGTTGAGCTTATCGTGCGCCTCAGATTTAAACTATTAACTATTATAATTTATAATACTTTTCATGTAATTTGCAATTAATATATGTTATTCTCCCTGTTCAAATTTTTGTGGTATTGATAGTCAATTATATGTTTAAAATAATTTAAGTTTTTAATTATTGTGAATTATAATATTTTTTCTTCTATTCCAATTTAAGTGACACTGGTATAATTTCGAGAGTGTCAAATATTTTATATCTTTTAAATTTTTTAAGCTGATAATTATTGAGATTTACTGTATTTTTACATATTTATTTGATCTCAATTTACATGACACAAATAAAATTTAGATAATTAATTATATTTTTAATATATTTTTAGATATCTGAAGTTGTTAGCTATTATAATTTATAATACTTTTTTGTCTTTGAATTTGTAACGACCTAAAATTTGATGAAATATGTGAAATTTCTGATTTTGTATAATTTGACTCTTTTACCTTCCCGTAGTTGCATTATGGTATTTCTGAGGTGTGAGAGTGATTGACATGATTTTCGATGCATTTTGATACAATTTATGCGATATAGTGATTTTTGATGGCTTCGAGAGCCTTATTTTAGACTTATGGGAATATCTTTTGATCCATGAAATGGATGGCCGTATGAATTACACCAAAAGCTCCAGAATATCGATTTTAGGCTAGGTAGACCTTTGGTTCGGGTCCCGGTGTACCCGAGCTCATTTCGACCTATTAATCGAAAAGTTGAAAAATTAAAAATATGGGTGTGGGATCCACATTTGATCGAAACAACCTCAGATGAAAAATTTGACTTTGCTAGCAGATCTGGAATGTCGATTTTAGGGTGTTAGCATGTTTGGTATGATTTTACGGCTTTTAAATCTCATTTCGCCCTCGATTTTAAAAATTATGATTTCGGATTTCGTGGGTCAATCTAGTGAAAACGTTGTTTTTTTTTAAAATATGATATCTCCATCGCATCCGGAATGTTGAATTTAGTATGGTTGCATAGTTCGTTTGCATGTATCGGACTCCAAACGAATTTCGGACACCCCGTCGAAGTCCGGATTGGACTTTAAAAAAATACAGCTTTTGTGTGCAGCTTTTCTGCAATATATATAGCAGTTTTGGGCTTATTTTTTATTTTGTATCTTGAGAGTTAAACCTTAAAATAGCGTGGGATCTTAAAAGTGAAGGTTGTGGGAGCTTGGATAGTTAGATTAACATCCATTTCTTGGTTTTATTACAGATTTAAGGTAAAAATTTACCCTTTTCTTAGTAATTTCTTGATTAACTTTTCAAAACCCAAAAAATTTTAGGGCTTGATTTTAAATTTCAATTTCACTCATTTTCACTTAAATAGTGTTTTTATATTATAATTACTAGTTTTTCATCGATTTAACCCTTAAAACAACTTCGATTCTTAATTTTAACCTGAATTTCAAAGATTTTACTCGGTAAAGCTCAAAAATGATTTTTCTTCGATTTGAACCTCATTTTTTACTCGATTTGACTTGAGTTTTCATCTGTAGGTTCCTAAAAATTTGGGGACACATTTCTGAAGTAAAGTTTCAATTTTTCCCTTCTTTTTCAAAAACCTGTTTCGGGGGTCCGTTTTGACCCCGAACCAAAAGTAGTCAATATGAGTATTGTTGGTTTTGTTTAGACGCATAGATTTTAATATTTGATGTTTTTAGTGGAGTTCGAGATTGTTCATGAAAAGTAATATCGTCGGTTCGAAGTGTTGCAGACCAGTTTTGATTTTTGAGGTAGGTTATGGCTTAGCTCTTTCAGACTGGGTTGGGTAGTAAATGATGATACAAAATATATGTTAAGGGTGAGAACTAGTCATGAAAAATGACTATGTTGTGCCTGTGTGGGGGCCTATATGTGGTATAATTGTCGAAATTGAGATATTATGTGATATGTGTGATCATGTGGGGTCTTATGTGATATTAATAGCCTTGAATACATGTGAATAATTGTATTGTGTTGTTAAAATGCTTAATGTGGTACCATTAGTGTATTGTGATTATATTTATACTTTATTGGTATATGAGACGTGGAAATTCATGGATGAAACAAAAATAATGTGTGGATATTGACTCATGTAGTTGTGGAAATGTATCATTGTGGTTGGTTGTGGAGATATATCATGTAGTTGGTTGTGAAAATGCTCATTGTGATTGGTTGTGAGCATTACGTCTTCATATCATACTCATTCATGAAACATTGGTACCACCGTGCAACATCTGAGAAACACTGGCAACACTTGATAACACCTTTTTGAAGGATGTGCCGGAAAAAAGAATTGATATATGTGGATTGTATACGGCTTGATGAACCCCCCATGGATCCTGCGTTGGGAGGCTTGCCTCCGTAGGTGTATATGGGGATTGTGTCCTGCGTTGGGAGGCTTGCCTTCGTAGGTGTATACGGGGATTGTGTGACGATCCCAGAGGTTGTGTGATGACCTCGTGCATCATCATCATCACCATCATTGCACTTACTTTGTTGTGTTTATATTGTGTTGTATTGCCATACTATCTTGTCATTTATGTAATTATCTTATTTTTTTTTACTTGTATTTGGTGATCTTGTATATGCGTGTTTCCTCTTGTTCTACTTATTTGTGATATAATGCATATTTGTGTTCTATTTTGTTGTGATGTTGCAATATATGTGATATATTAGAACTGTTAGTGCAAGCGATGTGGGCTACCATTGTGGGACATTTTTTGATTGCAGGTGGCGTGCCCTTAGTGTATATTTTGTGTGCTTTATTTACTACTTTGTGTGGTCGGCCTATGATACCTACTTGAGTACAAGTGGACCGTACTCATGCCTACTGCGCCCTTTTGGTGCTGGTCCTAGCTCGAGTGTGCCTCAACTTGCTTGACTCGGGTGATTGTTGGAGCTTCCAAGGTAACGGTTGGACACTCATGCGTCCGATGTTCACTTCTATCTTTCTATAATAGTTATGTCTTTATTAGTAATCGGAGACATATTATTACTTTGTGGTTATTTTTCTAATGTCTTTGACTCCTGAATTGTATTAGTAGTTCTTATACGATTGACACCTGGTTTTGGGTATGATTGGTATTTTGGATAAGTTCTTTTCGCATTGTTATGATTACTTTGTTCGGCTTCATTTTAGAAGCCTTACCTTGGAATATCTCTTTCTTTTTCTCTTTTGTATCAGTTTGGGTAATAGACTTACTTGTCAAGGTATGTGATGTTGGGCGTATTTACACGCCTAAACACCATAATTTACCCATATTTTAGGCTAAGTTTTGAGGATAAAATATATAATTCCTGCACTTTTAGTCCTTTTTCCTGTAAGTGAGCTAACCAACGTGATTAGCATGTTTTCAAGTATAAATGATGAAGGTTTCAGCACTTTGTGGACCTTTGGGCAGCAAAGGAAACTTCACGTAAGAAGGAAGGCAGCTTTTGGAAACTTGAGGACTAAATGTGATGCATGGAAAATCTGTCCCGGGCAAAATCAGTATTTCTTAATACTTAGGGGTGCAGCAGTAACCCAGTAGAACTAGGACAAGGATAAAAACCCTATTTCAGTAGGACTAGGACAAGGATGTTATAAAACCCCTATTTGCTGAATTTTTCAGCAAGCTTTTCATTCACGCTTTTCATTAAGCTTTTCATAATTCATTCGACACTTTTAGGATTTATTCACGTTACTTTCTGACAGAGAAAACTCGGCTCTCTTGAGGAACGGCCAAGAAGAAAAACATCATCTCCTTCTTGACGTTTAAGTCATCCCATCGCCAAGATTATTCTAGGTTGTGGTATGATGATTATATCTATTGTGATCTCCGTTATATTCATGAGTAGCTAAACTTCTCTGTTAGGGTTATGGAAGCCTTTTGATATACTATCTATTACTATGAGTTTGTGAATTCTTGATACGTATGCTACTTATATCATTACTCTCTTCGTTTTAATTAAATTCTTGTGGTTGCAAACATATAGAATACGCCATTATAGCAGTAACTTGTTCGAGAGAAAAGTTACATGTTTGGAAAAGAGAGTGTGAAAAGGAAATAGGGCTACCAACCCCTGTTTAAACGTTAATGCCTTAACCGGATTAACCTCTTGGAGAGTTTGTACCGTTAGTGTACACTTTAAGCTCAAGAGAGTTAAAGTGAAATAATCCTGGATGGTCGAGAGACACTAGGATTTACCATTAGAATACGAATCTCTATAAGTGCATGCACGTTTGAATTCCGCATAACTTATAGTTAATAGATACGTAGAACTCATAAGGTGGACATAACCCTAACTTATTATTCTCTGTGATTAAATCTTACCAAATCAAGCATTCCGTTTTTACTTCTATAGTATTAATTCACGCCAAACTCAAATCCCCCCTTTTTTCTATAGAATTTTCGACCAACAGTTTACTAATAGTCGCATACTTAGTGACCAAGTATTCCCTGTGGGATTCGACACCCAACCCAGTTGGGTTCTATATTTGACAGTGACCGCTTACACTCTTACGAGAGCTGTAGTTTGAGCGTTATCAAATTTTGGCACCGTTGCCGGGGAATACGGTTGTCAACTAAGTTTGTGATAGTTACTAGACCCTTTGGTAAAAAATTCTCAGATTTTACTTTTAGTTGTTTTTGTTTTATTCAGGTTCTGTTCAGTGCATGCCAAATACTCAAAGTTCTGGTCAGCCATTATTACCCATAAACCCTGAACCGCAACTTATTGGCAGAATGGATGCACAACGAGAAATCGAAAGAAGGGCTGCTCAACAGGAGCAGGCTAGATTAGCTGCATTGGCAGCTGCTCAAGTGCATCAACAGAATATTGACAACCCAGGTCGGGCAACAAATCCTGATGATGAGGACCTGGGTGATGATGAGCTATTGAATCCTAGGCGTACTGATGGTGTGGCGGCACCTATGCATAGGAGAGATCGTCAAGCTAGGATGAGACCCGAACGTCGAGCTCGGCAGATTCCTTTTGATGATGATGATGACGATTTGGATGGAGCTGGTGCCACAGGGGCTATTATTCCTCCACCCTTGGCACCATGATTCAACTATTGCAGCTCAAGGGATTATTTGGTGGACTTGCAGACGATGATCCAAATATGCACCTGATCAATTTTATCTCTACATGCAAGACGTTTGACAATCCAGGGGTTGGACAGAATGCAATTTGGCTGCGCTTATTTCCATTGTCTCTATCTGGAGAGGCAACTCTATGGTTGAACGGGCTAACTCCTGACTCTATCACTAATTGGAGGCAACTGAAAGACGCTTTCCTAGAAAGATTCTATCCGCCATCCAAGAGAGCACAATTAAGAGATGAGATCAACAATTTTAGAAAGCTTCCAACTGAAGCTCTCCACGAAACATGGGAGAGGTTCAAAAAGAAGCTTATGAGGTGCCCAAATCATCATATGACCAATGTCCACTTGCTGGAGATATTATACAGGGCTTTGAATTCGGTGACTAAGCCAGTGGTTGATAATGCTGCGGGTGGGTCATTCATGGACCTTACGTTTAATGAGGCAAGTGGGATGCTAGATCGTATGACAAAGCGGAGTAGAGCTTGGCATACCAGGGATTCTGAGGTAGCAAGCTCTACTATATCTATTGGCATGACTGCAGAACAGAGGCGAAGAGAAGAGGAACGTGACCAGGATATGGCTCACATGAAAATGCAGATGGATCTTCTTACCAAGCATTTATTATCAGGGAAGACCGAAAAAGTCAAAGCTGTTGTGTCACAGGCAAGAGATGAATCCGATTCTGAGGAAGAAGCTAACTACTTGAATAATCAGGGGGGTTTTCGAGGCAATGCCCAAGGAAACCATGGTCGAAACTATTATGATAAATCTAGAAACAAGGACCGTGATCAAGGTAGTTGGAAGAATAAGACTGATAGGAGTGGTTTGTACGTTCCTCCTGGAAATCGTGAGGCTGTGGCGTCTGGCTCTGGAAAGATGTCCATGGAAGATATGATGGCTAAGCTGTTGAAAGGAGTGGAGGCAACCAATACGGGAGTAAATGAGGTAAAGAATGATTTGTCATCAATAAATCAATTGGTTGACTCGCATTCCACTGCAATAAAACAGCTGGAACAACAAATGAGTCAACTATCGGCGGCATTCAATCAACGAAAAGCTGGCACTTTACCTAGTGACACTGTGCAAAATCCAAGGAATGATGGATCATGTATGGCTATTACTACCAGGAGTGGTAAAGTGTTGGAAAATCCGTCCAAAGGCAAGCAGGTGGTTGATAATACAAAGGAGAATGTTATTGATGCAGATTATGATGATTCTGTAGAAGCTGAAAATCAGAATGAGAGTGTTCATGAGAAGACTATTCCCCTTCCACCACCACCTTTTCCTCAGAGACTGAAGAAGAAGGCTGATGACACTCCTGAAAAGGTTGATAATCGGAAGCAAGATAAAAAGGAAGTGGTGGAGAAAACTATTCCCCTTCCACCACCACCTTTTCCTCAGAGACTAAAGAAGAAAGCTGAAGACACCAGGTTCAATAAATTCATGACTAGGTTGAAGCAGCTGACTATTAATGTGCCTTTGGTGGAGGCACTGGAACAGATGCCAGGGTACGCTAAATTCATGAAGGACCTTTTGACAAAGAAGCGGGCAGCAAGCTATGAGCTGGCAGACAATGTTCATCATTGCAGTGCAATCGCTACAAGATCGTTAGTTCAGAAGAAGGCAGATCCTGGTGCTTTCACTATTCCTTGCACGGTTGGATCTATGAATTTTGCTAAGGCATTGTGCGATTTGGGAGCTAGCATCAATTTGATGCCGCTATCCATTTACAAAAAGTTGGGTTTGGGCGATCCTACACCAACCAACATACGACTTGTGATGGCAGATAGGTCGGTAAAACGACCTGTTGGTATCTTATATGATGTATTGGTGAAGGTTTCTTCCTTCATTTTTCCTGCAAACTTTGTTATTTTGGATTGTGAGGTGGACTCTGAAGTTCCCATAATTTTGGGGCGTCCTTTCCTTGCAACTAGAAGTGTGCTTATTGATTTAAGAGCTAATGAGCTTTTATTTCGGCTGAATGATGAAGTGGTCCGTTTTGATGTATGCAAATCGATGAAGCAGCCTAGAGATATGGATGTGTTCTCTGTAGCTGATATTTATTATGAGGATGAGGAAGAAGTATCTGTAGAGAAGCAGCTTACTGTTGAGCCATTGTCTGATGTTCTGTTGAATTTTGAGCGTGAGGAGGTTGAAGAATATGCAGAAACCATTTGTGCTCTAACAGGAATAAAGTCCTATTCTCATGCTCCTAAGGAGCTGGACCTTAATCTTAAGAATCAATCTTCACCTACAGCAAAGATTTTCATTGCAGAGCCACCAGTGCTAGAATCGAAAGAGCGCCCTGGTCATCTAAGGTATGTGTTTTGGGGAAGTGGTGATACACTTCCAGTTATTGTTGCGGATGATTTAGGTGAGCAACACGAAGAGGCTCTCATCTCTGCTTTGAACAGGTACAATAGAGCCATTGGTTGGACTATTGATGATATAATTGATATCCCTCCTGGGATATATAGGCATAAGATTCATCTCGAAGAAGATTGCATGCCCACAATTAAGCATCAACGTCGTCTGAATCCATTCAGAAAACGATGAACCTATATCTCGATGAAGTCTAAGTAATTGAGATAACTATGTCGTGCCGCGACAATAAATCAAGCGCTACATGGGAGGCAACCCATCATTTTTAATCGTTTTGTTTTACTAGGAGTTTGTTTTTGTAGTCGAGCCACGACCAAAACTAAGGCGCTTGGTGGGAAGCAACCCATCTTTCTAATCATTTTTGTTGTTTTTGAGTAAGTGTAGGTGCAAGACGTATAAAGGAGGAGATTGGTCTCAAATTTTGATTTGGAATTGTGTCATGTTGAAGGTGGTAAGTTAGGAATGAAGGAACAAAGGCTATTGTTTAGGCATTGCCTATGCAAATCTAGGCAATGAACAAGGCAAGGCCTATGTAAATCTAGGCAACGAACAAGGCAAGGCCTATGCTATGGCCTAAGCTCTCTGAATCTACAATGTCATAGCATAGGCGCCGCCTATGCTTAACTAGGCAAAGCATTAGGCGCCGCCTATGCCATTGCCTTTGCTCTCTGAATCTACAATGCCATAGCATAGGCGCCGCCTATGCCCAACTAGGCAAAGCATTAGGCGCCGCCTTTACTCTCCAAATCTCTCAAAATTTTTCTTTTTGCTCTTCTAACTTTGCAAGATCATCTTCCGAAGCCATCACCAATCTCAGGTAGAATGGCCCCAAAAGGACGACAAGGAAAACAAAAAGTGTCCACCTCACAAAAAGGTCAGAAAAGGGCAAGAAAAGAGCAAGCTGAATCCTCCTCGCTGCAAATACCTCAACGCACTCTTGGAATCAAGTGGGGTATATTTTGAGGAACTTCTGAGGATGACGACTCTGATGATGATTCCTTATTTATTTTGATAATCAGGTTTTCCTTATTTATGTTCCACTGAGGGCAGTGTGTCCCGTCTAAGTGTGGGGCGCTGATATTTGTATGTTGTATTGTACTTCTTTGCCTGCATTTATTCTCGTTTGCTGTATTGTACTTCTTTGCCTGCATTTATTCTCGTTTGTTAAATTGTTAGATTTTTAGAATTTTTTTTTAGAATTGGCATAAAATTGTTCGGATAGGCGGCATGGTATTATGACAAGAGTTTGTGCTAAAATCATAACTATTGAGACATTTAGGCTCTAAGTGTGACTCACTATGTGATAAGTGTGTGGTTTAATTCATTCATCGGTTGGGTCAAGAGTCTATACTGCTCCCAATAAAGTTGACCATGTGCCTTGTGTGTGTGAGGTTATAGTATATTCTGTGTTGTAACTAATGCTAGAACTTGCCTGGTGTGTGTGTAAAGCGAAATAAAGAGTGTGAGTTTAGGAGATGATTTAGGCATTTCTTTGGCAGCCTGTGATTGTTTACCTTCTTTTTACCTACCCGTGTACATTATCCTAGTTAACCCCCTTTGAGCCTTTAGCTAGTTTCTTTGACAGCCTCATATGTAGCCCAATCCATTTTTTTTCAAGACCATAATTTGATCCAAATTCCTAAGCGCTTTAAATTGTAAGGTCATGTTACAAAATAAAAGGAAATTGAGTGAGAGTGATGCCTCTGAATGTATTGGTACTTGAAATAGTTGTGAGAAAGAGTGGCTATCATAGTGGTGTGTTATAAAAAAAAAATTGAAAAAAAAAAGAGAATATAGTTGTGTTTATAAGTGAATAACAAAATAGGTGAAAAGGGGTGGTAGATAAAAGGAAAGTAGAGGGGTTGTTTAAAAGAGAGTGATAATGACATAACGTAGTGTATTAAAGCGCTTAGGGAACTTAGTCACTATTTCTGGCCAAAATAGTTCTACCTGTCCCTTAGCCTACATTACAACCTGTAAAGACCTATTTGATCCTAAGCTTAGCATTCTGATATTAGTGGAGTATTACACTAAGGGCAAGCCTATGGTCATTAGTTGCAACATATGAATTCTTTGTGAGAGAGAGAGCAAGGAGAGTCTTATACCCATATTTCAAAAAATGCAAAACTGTGAGCAATTATGGGTGATATATTATGTGAGACACACATGGTTGATGAGTTTTGGGTAGTTGTGTATGATTTTTTGTGCCTTAACTTGTGGATACGAATTAACCATCATCACGAGTCTATGTTGGAGGTTGAATTGTTTCTAGTAGTGATCAATAAAACTACTCTTTGTTAATGATTGTCGTGCATGTCTTGTTGAACATTTTGTGCTGTTACTGTGAAATCCTAAGTAGATATTTGCATGGACGTAATATTTTGTTCGAGGACGAACAAAGCTTTAAGTGTGGGGTGTTGATGTTGGGCGTATTTACACGCCTAAACACCATAATTTACCCATATTTTAGGCTAAGTTTTGAGGATAAAATATATAATTCCTGCACTTTTAGTCCTTTTTCCTGTAAGTGAGCTAACCAACGTGATTAGCATGTTTACAGGTATAAATGATGAAGGTTTCAGCACTTTGTGGACCTTTGGGCAGCAAAGGAAACTTCACGTAAGAAGGAAGACAGCTTTTGGAAACTTGAGGACTAAATGTGATGCATGGAAAATCTATCCCGGGCAAAATCATTATTTCTTAATACTTAGGGGTGCAGCAGTAACCCAGTAGGACTAGGACAAGGATAAAAACCCTATTTCAGTAGGACTAGGACAAGGATGTTATAAAAATCCTATTTGCTGAATTTTTCAGCAAGCTTTTCATTCACGCTTTTCATTAAGCTTTTCATAATTCATTCGACACTTTTAGGATTTATTCATGTTACTTTCTGACAGAGAAAACTCGGCTCTCTTGAGGAACGGCCAAGAAGAAAAACATCATCTCCTTCTTGACGTTTAAGTCATCCCATCGCCAAGATTATTCTAGGTTGTGGTATGATGATTATATCTATTGTGATCTCCGTTATACTCATGAGTAGCTAAACTTCTCTGTTAGGGTTATGGAAGCCTTTTGATATACTATCTATTACTATGAGTTTGTGAATTCTTGATACGTATGCTACTTATATCATTACTCTCTTCGTTTTAATTAAATTCTTGTGGTTGCAAACATATAGAATATGCCATTATAGCAGTAACTTGTTCGAGAGAAAAGTTATATGTTTGGAAAAGAGAGTGTGACAAGGAAATAGGGCTACCAACCCCTGTTTAAACGTTAATGCCTTAACCGGATTAACCTCTTGGAGAGTTTGTACCGTTAGTATACACTTTAAGCTCGAGAGAGTTAAAGTGAAATAATCCTGGATGATCGAGAGACACTAGGATTTACCATTAGAATACGAATCTCTATAAGTGCATGTACGTCTGAATTTCGCATAACTCATAGTTAATAGATACGTAGAACTCATAAGGTGGACATAACCCTAACTTATTATTCTCTGTGATTAAATCTTACCAAATCAAGCATTCCATTTTTACTTCTATAGGATTAATTCACGCCAAACTCACATCCCCCCTTTTTTCCATAGAATTTTCGACCAACAGTCTACTAATAGTCGCATACTTAGTGATCAAGTATTCCCTGTGGGATTCGACACCCAACCCAGTTGGGTTCTATATTTGACAGTGACCGCTTACACTCTTACGAGAGCTATAGTTTGAGCGTTATTAGTATGCCGCGACAAGTGTCATCATGACCCTCGTTTTTGGGTCGTGACAGAAATTTACTATTTTAAGTTGTTAGCTATTATAATTTATAATACTCTCTCCTTGTCTAAACTGTTGTGGCATTGATAGTAGTTATATTTTAAAAATAATTTAAGTTTTTAATTATTTTGATTTATAATACTTTTTCTTCTATTCATATTTAAGTGATACCAATATAATTTCGAGAGTCAACCAAATATTACGATTGAAGTAACGAAACAGACATGTCTTAAATGACCCATAATAACTAAATACAAGTGATAACAAAATTTCTATAGAAAATATTGTGAAAAAAATTTAAGTGGATCTCATATAAGACGTCAAGTTAATATAAAACATCAATAGTTAATTTATCATTTTATTTTTATTTTATTTTAATTATAAAATATTAGTATTTTCATTATTTAAACGACTTATAATAATTAATTAGGGTGACATAATAAAATAACGATTTAAGCAGCTAAAACAGACATCTCATAAATGTCTATTTTATTTTTCTTACTAAATCTTATTAATTTTCTAACAAGTAAAGGACTTATAATAATTAATTAGGAATAATATAGTAAAATCATGGGTAGAAGCAGTTGAAACAGGCATATTATAAATGTTTATTTACTTTTTTAATTTAATATTATTATTTTTAATATATTAATGACTTATAATAGTTAATTAGGGTAATATAATAAAATCACAGGTTAGCAGCTGAAGTAGACATGCCATAAATGATTATTAATTTTTTTATTAAATATTATTAATTTTTGAATGTTTAAATGATTTGTAATAATTAATTAGGAAGTATTACAGTAAAATTACGGATTGAAGCAGCTGAAATAGACATGTCATAAATAATTATTTACCTTTTTTTATTAAATAATATTAATTTTTAATATGTAAAGAATTTATAATAATTAATTAGGGATGATATAGTAAAATTACGAATTGTAGCAGTTGAAGCAGGTGAACAAGTAGGCATGCAGACGAAATGCTACCTGCTTCTTCACACTTATATACAGTACTAGATACGGTAGTCCATGCCAGCACGGGTCCAACATATGTTATTTACGTTATCTCAATTTATGTAGCACAAATAGCATTTGGAGTGTCAATCAAATTTTTAAATAATTTAAGTTGCTAATCATTGTGATTTATAGTATCTTTAATGTAATTTAGTAATTTATTTTATTCGCTTTGTCCCAATTTTAGAATTTAGTGAGTCAGCCGATTTTTTTTATTAATATATTTTTTAAAAATATTTTAAGTTGTTAATATTTGTGATTTTAGTATTTTTAATGTAATTTCAAATAATTTATGTTACTTGCTTTATCGCAACTTATGTGACACTATTAGAATTTCAAAAGTCAATCATATTTTTTACTATATGTTTTTAAAATATTATAAGATGTTAATAGTTATGACTTATAATTATTTTTTTTGCATAATTTTTAAATATATAATATTTTACCAAAATAAAGTAAATAAATTAAAATAAATGAAGTATTAAATTTGTAAAACATGTTAAATTCGAAAACATCATTTAGATCGATAAATTACTAAATTAAAACAATAAAACATGCAAATTATAAAATGTCAAAACTATCCCTAATTAACGTGACACAAATATAATTTAAATAATCAATCAGATCTTAATATGTTTTTAAATATTTTAAATTGTTAGCTATTGTAATTTATAATATTTTTTATGTAATTTTCAAATAATATATGTTACTCTCCTTATTCAAATTTTTGTGGCATTGATATTCAATTATATATTTAAAATAATTTAAGTTCTTAATTATTATGATTTATAATACTTTTTCTTCTATTCCAATTTAAGTAGTACTGAAATAAATTCGACAGTCAACCAAATTTTATGATTGAAGCAACGAAGTGAATATATCCTAAATGACTTATAATACCTAATTAAAAGTGATATAGCAAAATTACTATGAGAAAATATTTGTGAAATTTTTTTAAATGAGTCTCATATAAGATGTTATGTTAATTTAAAACATCAAGAATTAATTTATCATTTTATGTCAATTTTATTTTTATTAAATATTATTAAATTTTTAATACCTAAATGACTTATAATAATTAATTAGGGGTGATAGAGTAAAATTACGGTTGAAACAGCTGAAGTAGACATGTCATAAATGTCTATTTTATTTTATTTTATTAAATATTATTAATTTTCTTATATGTAAATGTCTTACAATAATTAATTAGGGGTAATATAGTAAAATCATGGAGCAAACATACTTGTGATTTTTTTAAAATAAGTCTCATATAAAAAATGTCCTATTAATTTAAAACATCAAGAATTGATTTATCATTTATATCTATTTTATTATTTATTAAATATTATTAATTTTGTAATACCTAGATGATTTATAATAATTAATTTGAGGTGATATAATAAAACTACGATTGAAGCAGCTAAAACAGACATGCCATAAATATCTATTTTACCTTTTTTAATTGAGCATTATTAATTTTCTTATATATAAATGACTTAAAATAATTAATTAGGGATAATATAGTTTTTTTTAATCTCAATTTATGTGACATAAATACAATTTAGATAATTAATTATTAAAAAAATTTTAATTTTTAATTATTGTGATTTATAATATTATTTCTTCTATTTCAATTTAAGTGACACTGATATAATTTCAAAAGTTAACTTATGTGGCAGTAATATAATTTCAATAGTCAATCAAATGTTTTATGTTAACATATCATTTTTTATCTATTTTATGAAATATTATTAATTTTCTAATGCGATCGTAATAGTTAATTAGGGGTGATATAATAAAATCACGATTGAAGCAACGAAGAACTCGTGTCTTAAATGACTTATAATAACTGATTAGAAGTGATATAATAAAATTATTATAAAAAAAACTTGTGAAAAAAGCATAAATAGGCATCATATAAGATATCAAATTAATTTAAGAAATCAAAAGTTAATTTATTATTTTTTGTCAATTTTATATTTTTTATTAAATATTATATTTTTTGTAATACTTAAATAACCTATAGTAATTACTTTTGGGAAATATAGTCAAATTACGATTGAAGCAACTGAAACAGACAACACAAGTAGGTATGTCGATTATTTTATATTTTTATTTGATATTACTAATTTTTAAACACTTAAATAACTTATAGTAATTAATTAGGGGTAATATAATAAAATTACGATTGAAGCAGCTGAAGCAAGCAACACAAGCAGGCATGTCGAAGACGTGCCTTCTTATTGCCACTTATTATATATAGTAAATTTTTATTTGATATTACTAATTTTTAAACACTTAAATAACTTATAGTAATTAATTAGGGATAATATAATAAAATTACGATTGAAGCAACCGAAGCAAGTAGCACAAGCAGACATGTCGAAGATGTGCCTGCTTATTGCGACTTATTATATATAGTAAATACTAATATAAAAATTATAATATAATAATGTGATCATGCTGTAGTGATTTTTTTTTTTTAAATATAAAAATACAAAAGCAACTCTCACAGAAAAATGACAGTGCCATAAATAGCTTTTTGAGACGATTATGCATAAAATTGATAGAATTGAAATTCTATAATATTATGTGTGAGAGATAATTTTATTTCATTTTTATCATTCGTCTTACACATTTTATTCTTCTCCTTTTTTGAAATTACATAATAAAATCAATGAAAATGTTAGTTGACGGTGAAAAAGACTATCTCAACTGGGGGTGGGCGTTCGGTCAATTCGGTATGATTGTTTAATATCGATTCAGTTTATCGATTTTCGGATTGACAAAAATGACATCCGTAACGAAATCGAAATAAATTCAGTTTGGTTCAGTTTTTACAAATTCGGTTCAGTTATTTCGGTTTTTTATTTCGATTTGAAATATTAAAGTAGTTAGCCTCTCTTTTTCATAACTAAGCATTTAAAATTGATGAGTTTTTTTAGAAAAATTATTTTTTTCAAACCTGTTTTTCATTCCCAAATATATAACTATAAATAACTCAACATGGCTAAAACGAAATGAAATAATCATAAGCTTAACATAATGCATAACGTCATTAATCATTACATATAATATAACCATGCATAAATAGTCCATAAAACAGTCCAAAGTCACCAAAATAGTCCATAAAATATTTGAGTCACTAAAACAATCCATAAATAGTCTGTGGCGTATGCGAATTTGCTGTTAAATGTTAATTGTGAATGTGAATTACTAAATATTATATATATATATATATATATATATATATATATATATATATATAATATAATAATTATATTATTTATTTATAAAATTTTGATTTTTAGATTTAACCAATTTTTTTTTTAAAACCGAAAACCGAATCGAAAAACTAAAATTTTAAAATTACAAACCAAATTCGATCCAAAAAACTGAAATCAAAATTAAATTTTGGTTTGATTTTTTAGTTTTTTCGGTTTAAACCAAAATATGCCCACCCCTAATCTCAACATACTATGTTCTATTACCTTTCTTAAATTGTAATAATTGTAATAATTTTTTATAGATTATTGGTGATTTATTTGTTGAACTATTAAATTTTTTTTTTTACTTATTTTTTTAATAATAAAATTATATGATCTATATCTATAATTTATAATCTATATCTATATCTATAATCTATAATATATTAAAAGTGTGAAGACCCTTAGAAAAGTGATTTGAACTTTTTACCATTCATTTAAAATCTCTACAAAATATATTAAAAGTGTGAAGACCCTAGAAAAGTGATTTGAACTTTTTACCTTCATTAAAAATCTCTGCAATAAACAAAATAGTGGTTTACTATTTATTTTCATTTAGTTATTATTCTATGCTAATAAAATATTTGTTTAGAATGTGAATTCAAATTGAAATTGAATGAGTTTATCCCATGAAAGTCCACTTTAAAATTGGATAGAGTTTTTGAAAAATAAAGGACTTCACCTTTGGCCATGTATCCTGTATGGAAAGTCCATTACAACGGCAATTCCAGTCAAGAAGTGAAGTTAAATTTTCACCGGATAATAAGTAAAACTTTATTTTGAAAAAAAAAATCTAAAATATATGAGAAAAATTTTAAATATATGAAAAGTAATATATGAAACTTTTTTTTTTTTATACAAAATTTAAAAATAAAAGTTTTCTTTATGCATTCCTAAATATATGTGAAGTGAAACTCCTAATATATGCTAACGTTTTCTTTATATGGAATAAACTCTAAAAGGTTTTCTACTGTAGGCTTCTTCTTCCTTTTTGTTTTCCTTTTTACGTCTTTTATTATGATTTTGTGACATATATATAATCCATTATTTGTATTTGTGTGTCACTGTTAGAAAATTATGTTAATTGAAAGAATACTTTGTAATTGTTTGGGGGACAAGGGGGGGGGGGGGGGAGGGGTTGATTGAAAGTTATAGAGTTGTCGAATTATTTGATTCTCGGCTTGATATTATACGCAAAAAATGGATGATTATGTATTCTTTGATTTTAATGTGATTTGTGTGATTTCTAGGTCATGGCACTTTATATTTATTCTTATTTTATTATGTGCAATTTAATAATTGATTCTCGATGTACAAAATTTATTTGATATTCTCAATATAACCATAGAGAAGCAATCTTTTTTTTTGGGAAGCTGCAAAGGAAAAAGAAGGTATGATACTATTCTTTGTTTGAGAATTAGAATATGTATCTCCCACTATTTTACCTTTTTTGATAGTTTTGTGCACGAGACCAACTTAGAAACTACTATAACATAATTAGAATTTGCACGTAGAGATTCTCATGTTCAAACATTTTTTTTTTTTTTTGGTTTCTCAAGGTATCCCCACAACCGGCAGCCATGAGACTAATCCTCCGTTCCTACTGTCAGCCTACTAAGCGATAGGGAACTGACCACAAAGTTTTTTCCATTCACCAGAGGTGGGGATCGAACCCCCAACCTTTTGCTTAAGGGATGTTCAAACATTTTCACGTAGGCAAGATGAATGACACAGAGCCTCCCAAACAAAAATTATCTTACAACATGTTATGTTGCTCGAGTTCTTAAAAAATGTAAACGAGGTTTACATATCATATTCTCCAAAAGTAGTGTATTTAAAAAATTCGACACGATTGCGGCATCGAAGGTGACAAGTCCCTTTACATCTATACTATAACCTAAGAACTAATCTTGCATCAAGAATGTGGTTGAGGCAGGGAAAAAGACGAGTGTTAGATAAGGCATGTCATAGTACACAGTAGTCTTAACCCTACGTGAGTCTATTTTAATTTTTGCATTCATTATTCCCTAAGAATGTACCCCTTATGCTGGTTTTGTCATATTTTTTTATGTATTTATATTATTAAAAACTTTTTTGGGCAACAAAATGTGTTACACTAGCATATGTAGCTTTACAAATGACTAGGTACCTTTGGTATAAAAGATCACAAACATAAACCTTGATCTGAATTGTCAATTCGACCCCAGCTCCTAATCTCAACTCGGAATCCAACCCTAACATAATTCGTAATTCGAGACCCAATCCTGATTCCTAACTCAAGATTCAACTCTCGGCGCAAAACCTTACCTGACTCTTCACTCCCAACTTCAACTCTTAGCACGAGACTCGAATTTTGACCCTGGACCCTACTCGACCCCGATATCCGATTCGAGATCCGATCTTTACTTCTAACTCTAAAGTAGGACCTAACATTGAATCTCAACACATTATTCAACCATGACTCTTGACCCAAGACTTGCGATCTGACCTCGACTCCTAACTCAAGAGCCACCCTGACTCTTGAATGAGGACTCTGAGTCTGGGTCAATAATTATGAGTTGGGGTCCAAGAGTCAAGTCCAGGGCCGAGGAGGTCAGAGTTAGAGTCGACAGTTAGAAGTCTGGTCGAGATTGGACACTAATTCTTGTGTCGTGGTTGGTTCTCAAGTCGATGTCGGAAGTTGTTCTCGAGTTGAGGTCGAGGTCGATTTGGTCAAGTCCTGAGAGTCGGTACTCAAGTGAAGTTTCGGAGTCGAGTCTCAAGTCAAGATTGTATCCTAGGTCTTATCTTGGGTCGGGATTGACACTCAAGAGTCAAGTGTCATGGTAGGGAGTTGGGTCGAGAGTTAAGTCTCGGATCGAGAATTGAAATCAGGGTCGGGATAAATTTGATAATAATAACTAGGTTACATATGCAAAACGCGTACACTAAATTAATTATATTAAACATACATACAACTAATGTCTCGAAGATCCATAAGGCTACACTTCATATTTCAGGACTTACGCTTTGCTTCATGCTGTGTAAAGCATCACACCTTTTAAAATAATGGTAGTGATATCAAATTAAAGTATTTCCCCCCTCTTTTCCTTTGTTTCCATTTGTAACGATTAATGCAGCCAACTTGTTGGTTATATGAATGCTTGGAAATTTGAACTTTTTGACACTTCTAAAACTTGTTGACCTTTTAAAAGATTGGATTTATTTTCGAGTAAGTTGCCAGATGAGATCATTTCTAAATTGATCCATGGATTTATTTGCTCTTCAATATATATATTTTTTTGTCTTTTTTTTTTTTTTTTAAAAAAGAAGAGAAAATGCACTATTTCCGTTATAAACTATAAACGAAATTACTGAGACACATCCGAACTTTAGGAGAGTCCTATTACCCCTGGACTAGTTAAAATCATTTTTTTGGCAACCTTAGAGCCTACGTGGCACATACGTGTGCCAATGTGGACCATCAGTATGTTGATTCACTGATGTGCCACGTAGGCACCAAGGTTGCCAAAAATACGATTTTAATTAGTCCGGGGGTAATAGAACCCTCCTTAAGTTCGGGTGTGTCTCAATAATTTCGTGTTTAGTTCAGGGTGAAAACTGAGCATTTACTTTAAAAAAAATAAAGAGTTGTAAAACATTTTTTCAAGGTTGAGTGAAAACTCTAGGACCCGTTTAGCCATAAGAATTTTTATTTTTATTCGAAAATTTATTTCACTTAAGTAAAAAATTGGGGTGTTGGCCATGAGAATTCCAAATCAATTTCAAATTGTTTTTGGAAAAGTGAAAATAAGTTTTATTTGTTTTCCTTTTTTCCAACTTCAATCTCAACTTTATTTATTATTACAAATGACTCCAGTTTTTTGATTTTTACAAAAACACCCTATTAGTTTCAACCAATAACCGGAGTTAAATGCCTAACTACCACATTACTCACTTCTTCCTATTTCCATCAATAAAAGACCGCAATTGAAGAAAAGTTCAATTTTTTTCTTCTTCCTCAAAATCTCCTCATGATACAACAGAATCTTAATTCGTCTATTCTTGCGGCTCTTTATGCAACACCAACAATAAAGAAAATATTATTGTCTCCTCTCACATTTGATTATATCTTGTCAGTAAATTAGTTAAGTTGAGTGATTTTGATAGTTTTGAAAAATTGAGGGTATAAAATTATATTTAAAAAAGTCTTTCCAAAAATCTAAAAGTCTAAAAATAATCTTTAAAAAACATGATCAAACACAATTCCAACTCTAACTTTAACTCCAATTTCAATTTCAACTTCAACTCCAAAAATATTTAATTTTCATGGTTAAACCTATGGTAAGTGTTTATAAGCTGTCAAAGTGTATGGATTCTTTTCACCTAGTCCAATCATAGTTCCCAACATGGATAAGTAATTTAATTGGTTAACTCATGAATTAATAATATTCTTACTCCCTCCGTCCAACAATACTAACTAAAGATAAGTATCTCATAATACTTATTCAGTTTAAAAATTTAATGAATAATTTATCCTTTTGTATCTATTTCATTCTTATTATTAAATAATATTTATCACTCAAAATATTTTTTAAAATATTAAATTTATTATATTTAAAGAAAAATATAATAAAATTATTTTTTTATTTATCATTTTTTAACTTGTGTGTTAAGTCATGGAGGGAGTATTTGGGTGCCATAGATTTCTAATTTGCGCATGACATAAATGCCTTTGATTTTAAGATTTATTCTCCCAATTTATGGCAAACTCCTCCTAGAATTTAATATTGTGGACCTTGACCTTTGACCTTTTCCTACCCGTTACTTTCAAATGTAGTATTAAATCAATTTATTTTAAAAAAGTTGAATTATTTTTTTAGTAAAAATTTTATTAATTATATAGTAGTAAGTTGAAGCATAGCACTCCCAATAGTGCGAAGTAACAGATTAGTATTGGGATAATACTCACAAAAATATCTGAAATTTGATCGGATTTCAAGTTGAGCATATTGAACTTTGTGGGGGTCCTATTACCCACCTAAACTTTTTATAGTGAAATTAATTCCTCCCCAGACTTTTTTAAAGTAGAATTAATTTTTCCCGAAATGTTATACCCAGTTTTGACGGCTGAATGTGTAATACACGCACTCTTTCTTCTCAATTTTATCACTTTTCAATATTTTTTCACCATTATAACCATATTAAAGATTACACAACTCAAATTCCTCCTACAAATCAAATTCCAAATGATTCTAGTGAGTCAATTCCAAATTCCAAGTCAATTCTTATCACTTTTCATAATTTTTTTACCTTCTATGCAATGCCAAACACCTATAAATTTTGGATTTAAGCAAACACGTAATGAATATAAACTAAGAAAGCAAATAAAACCAATCAGTGGCGGTCACAAAGAATAGGGGACAAGGAATATGGAACCTAGGATCTCAAACTCAATTCAAGTCCACTAAATGCATCGCCTAAACCTCACTAATTATGCTTAAGGCAATGTTATTAGCTTTGAAATTCAGTTATCAGTTAGTCTCCCAACAACTAATAAGATTCATAGTTACCCATTAATTCCCCCCCCAAATTGATGACTCTATCTTAGTTAATTCCCAGGAATTCAAATAAGAGCATTAAGCTCGTCCGGTTATGGGTACAAGAATGAATGGTCTATCCCTAGCCCCGATCAATTGTAGTATAGATTAAATTAGTCTCTTAATTAATCCCAAACCCTTGTTGGTTAGGCTAAACCCCCAGCCTAGTTTCCCTTTCTCAAATTCAAACCAAGGTAAATGCTAAATAGCAGTATCTTAGACTAAACAAATCAAATAGCAATTAAACAATCACTACATTCAATAAACAAGAGAATAATTCAAATTCCTCCTACAAATCAAATTCCAAATGATTCAAGTGAGTTAATTCCAAATTTCAAGTCCATTCTTATTACTTTTCATCATTTTTTCACCATAATCTACAAATATATGTGTGTGATGAAATTGTGTTCAATTTTAATTCAACAATGGAGCAACCATGGTATTTTGTTGAAGACTCCATTGTTGAAGAGGAGAAAGAAGAGAGAAGAAAGCAAATGAAAAAATAAATAAAAAACATAAAATTATTAAAAATCAGAAAATTGAGGGGTTATGTGACCAAAAAAAATATTTTATAACGTTTTTTAATCATTCTCATGCGCTCAAAGAACGTGATTACACGCACTTATCAAAGTGGGCAGATATATGTAATTAAAATACAAAAAAAAGTCTGGGGGGGTAATAGGGCCCCCACAAAGTTCAGTATGCTCAACTGAAAATCCGGTCAAATTTCAAGTATTTTCTTGAGTATTCTCTCGATTAGTATTTGAAGCAAGTTAATTTAGTGATATCTTTTGAAGAAAATATAGCATTTATTGTTAGGTTTGTAAGAGGTATGAATGAAAAATGAATAAGTATTTTTTTTCGGAAAGACACCAAGAGAAAGGAAGCAATTTGAATAGATACATTTTCACTTTAGATGGTTATAACCTTTCTAATGGATTGTGACTTTTTCGAAGAGTTACACCTTTTCCGAATGAAGAGGTGCACCTTTCTGAACTATTGTTTCTGTTTATGAAGCACACCTTGATGACTATAAATACCTGTTTTTCCTCAGGTAAAGATATAATTTTGAGTTGAAAAACAATCTTCTTCTTTATCTAAAAACTCTTTTGTGATCATTAAATTGTTGAGTGAGTTCAAAGTTTCAGAACATTTGAGGTACCACTATTTTCTGAAAGAGAATCATTTTATTCTGGGAGGAAAGATTTCATAACCTCGGGTATTTGAAGGGAATAAATTCCTTAAGGACACACTGTGAAATCGGTGGACTTGATTCGGCATTTTCTGCCTGATCTTTATTTCTTAAAGTTGATAAACACTTCATTTTGATAGTTCATTTGAACTTGTGTTTGAGGTTGTTGGAACTTCATTGTAGTTCTTGAAATAGTTCTTGAACTTAGTGTTGAAGTTCGTATTAAATATACAGATTTTGTACCTGGAATAACAATCTTAAGGAATTTATTGATTTTTTTTTGTGCTTGTTTGGTGAAATTTATTTTTTCACCATTTATAAATAGAGTACTTTTGTAATATGTATTGAGACTAATTTTATGGAGACTAAAGTCTTGTGATTTTCTACTCCCTTGATTGTAAGAATATAAAAACTTCACTGATAAATCAGTGTGGAAATTCGATTTGAAGAATATAAAAATTTCATTGATTCATTGAACTCTTTGTACTCTTGTGTTTCTGGAGATTAAAGCTTTTGGCTTTCTACTCTATTTGAACTTAATAGTGATTTGAAGATATAAAAATTTCATCACGAGTTAAAGTCACTCGGTTGACGATTAGAAAAACATAAAAACTTCATCGTTAAACTAGAAATAAGTTGGTGTTTAAAGTTTTTTTTTTTAAATTAAAACTTTAGAGTTAGCTTCGAACATAATAAATTGGTTGTATTTTTATGATAGCAAAATGTCTGCTGAAAGTCATGCAAATGATGGAATGGCAAGTGTAGCAACAACAATTATTGCCACAAGAAGCCTTACTAGTGCTGCGCCCGTATTGGCACCAGCGGAGAAACCAATAAAGTTTTTGGGTGTGGATTTCAAATGTTGGCAACAAAAAATGTTCTTCTACTTGACGACTCTAAGTCTCAAAGGTTCATCTCTGAAAATATTTCAAAATTCCCCGAAGAGACACCGGACAAGGAACGTTTTATGGTAATGGAGGCATGAAAACACTCGAATTTCTTATGTAATAATTATATACTGAGTATCCTTCAAGACGACCTGTACAATGTGTACAGTGGTATGAAAACCTTAAAATAATTGTGAGATGCTTTGGAACGAAAATATAAAACTGAGGATGCAGGAACGAAAAAGTTCCTTGTTGCAAAATTTCTTGACTTAAGATGATTGACAGTAAACTGTCATCTCTCAAGTGCAAGAACTGCAAGTAATCATTTATGATTTTCTGGAAGAAGGCATGAACATAATGAATACCTTACTTGAATATATTAGAGTTATTCTTGATAATCACATAACCTTTGTTGTAGGTTTGTGTCATGACCCGAGGCTACCCCCTGGTTGCGACACGATGCTTCAGGCCACAAGTGACCCCAACCGAACTCATGAAATGGTACTTGCTATAAGAACTGAATAAGGAAATACTGAAATAACATATGCGGAAGATAAACTATTAACGATCTGGTAAGTTAGAATACTGCAATATAACACACATGTCTGAAACAACTGAAAAGCTGAAAGATAAATTAACTGTCTGAGCATCTAGTCTGAAAGCCTCTAAAACATAAGGAGTTAATGGGACAAACCCTCAACTAACTCCGACTGACTAAATATAAAGAAATACTAAAATAACATGTAACGTCCTCGGAGAATGAGGACTCACCACTGCCACTACTGGAATACACTAAGTTCTCTATGAATGGTCGGTGAACTGTGCATCAAACCTATGTTATAAGACAATATAACGTAAAAAAAAGTATACAATCAGTACTTTGAATGTACTGGTATGTGAGGCAAAGAATACTAAAATACATGTGAAATGTGAATATGGATGCATGAACATATAAAATTGAGAATGCATAACCAAGTATAGAGTGTACTGATATGATCTAAATAACTGATATCTAAATAACTAAAATAATCTATGAGACAGACTGAATCAATACTGAAATTTGACTACTTGATCAAGCAAACCGAAACTGAAATAGACTGAGTACTAACTGAAACTGTGGGAACTATCATGTAACCGACATAAACCAAGTGAGCTATCATGGATTCCAACGTCTGACCTACATTGAGGAGGGTTGTTCTATCCTTTCCAGTAGAGTAGAACCTGAACTAAACTGAGCCCATATCGGGCAAGGGGAAACACTCTCTGGCAAGACCCTTAAACTTACGGTGGCGCGTAGTTTCTGAGAAGTAGGATGCTTTGAACCTATACTTTCCTCTCGGTGATAAATCCTACTCCCAACTAAAATACACCAAAATACTAACTGATGCATGCACTGATAACTGATTATGCATCTGATAACTGATTTGCTCACCTAAGGTATTTTAAAACTGACAGTGCATGCCTAATCAGAAGAAATTATGAACATGTAAAACTGATAATTTAACATGAAATAATACTAAATATAACAATAAAATCATGAGTAGACTGGATCATTACTTGAAAAGTTTGAAATGCAAGTAAGTATGTAGGTATCTGGTTTTAATAACCCGCTAGCATTGAATGATTAACTTAAAACAGTGACATAAAGTCATAATTCAAAGACCCAAAGCATGAGACATTTTAATATCCTGATAAATTACGTGAATTTGAACATGGGAATGAGTTAACCTTGGGAAAATCTCATGTTTGTACAACTTAAAGCATAACTTGAGAATTTGACATGATATTGACTAAACATGACATGGGTTTTTGAAACTTAAAGCATATAGGATCATGATTTACATAGGATAAAACTATTAGCATGACTTGAATGTAAAACTAATGGGGAAACATGGATGAATTTCATGATTTACATTGAACTTGATCATAAATTAGGTATAATTCATAATTTAACCAAAAAGAGGATTTTTGGGCTCAATGGGTGAAAGGAACACATTGATGAATACCCCACATACCTGAAGTAGAAGCTTTGGGAAGATCCTTGGAATTGATCTTATTATTAAGGAACCCTAATTTCTTAAGGAAGAAGAGAAAATCGTCCCTTTTGACTCTCTTTGGTAAAATTGAGGATTATGTCATGATTTGGGGCTTTGAGGTATTTCATACCAACCCTTGTAAAGCCAAAACAACATGGGTTTGGCTTTTAAGGGAGTGATAAAAGACATGAAGGCCCTTGGAAAAATATGCAGGAAAAATACCCAGTCGTTACGACTCAGCTTGCGACTTATAATGACTGGTTATCTGGTTATGACTCGTGGTCTGAGTCGTAGCCTGGGATTCTGGGTACATTCTGGTTTGACTATGACTTTCTACCTAACAACTCATCATGACTGATTATGAGTTGTGAGATAGAGTCATAGTTAGAAGCTGAGGCCTTAGGTCACATACTGGTCAGGCTGCGGGTACATGAATAGACTCATAAGGTGTGTTTACGAGTCTTATGTTGGACTCGTAACCATTGGAGAGGGTTTTTGGCCACACAATCTGTTGTGACTACGAGTCCTCCCTTGCGACTCATAGTCACTAATTACGAGTCGTCTTGAGGTATCGTAGTCATTAGGCCTAAGGCACAGGGTTTTACTGGAGTGGTTACAAATCACTCGTGACGACTCATCATGAGTGGTAATGACTTCTTACCCTGAGTCGTAAGTTGTAACCATGGTAGTCTTTCCAGGATCTCAAATAAGAATTTCCACAACTTCTTTCCATGGCCTCGGGATGAGACGAGGCTTGATGCATTAGAAAGCTAACCTCATGGGCTATTTCTTGGGAGATTAGAACATAAATACTCAGGGTATTACAATCTCTCTCCCTCAGAATCATTCATCCTCGAATAAAACTGGTTAGGCTGAGAATACTAAGGAAACTAAGATCGTACACTGAATACTCATGAACTGAAACATGTTTAAACAACTGGGTATGAGACATGATACATGGACTGAACTGAATTCATAAATACATGCAATAATATGAGTATAGTTATAAAGCTGAGATAGAAAACAAGAGAGCCAATTTAAGAGAAACCATTACCTCAAGTTGGATCTGAGTTCATGGATAAAAGATGTGGATAATTGGCTCGCATATCTGCTTTTGCTTCCCAAGTAGCTCCCTCAAGGGATTGATTTCTTTATAGAACCTTAACTAAGGAAACTTCTTTATTCCTTAACCTATGAATCTAACGATCAAGGATTTCAATTGGGACTTCTTCATAGGCGAGACTATATTTCACATCCACACTCTCTAAGGGCACAAATGAAGCTAGGTCACCAATACATTTCTTTAGCAATGAGACATGAAACACCGAATACACGAATGCCAAATATGCAGGCAGCTCTAACTCATAAGGTACCTTCCCAAAACGGCTCAAAATTCTATATGGGCCAACATAGTGGGGACTGAGTTTCCCCTTCTTGCCATATCTCTTTACCCCTTTCATGGGAAATTTTTTCAAATAAACCAAATATCCAACCTCAAACTCAAGGTCTCTTTTTATCACATCAGCATAAGATTGTTAACAACTTTGGGATGTCTTCAGCCTTTCACGAATCAACTAAACTTTTTCCATCGCCTCAAACCCTGAATTTGGACCTATTAAAGCAGCCTCACCTATTTCAAACCAACCAATAGTTAATCTCCTTCCATAGAGAGCTTTAAATAGGGTCATCTAAATACTAGAGAGATAGTTATTATTATAGTCAAGTGCAATCAAAGGTAGGTGGAAATCCCAACTACCTTTCAAGTCAATAGCACATGCCTTCAACATGTCTTTTAAGGTCTGAATGGTCTTCTCTGCCTGGCCATTTGTCTGAGGATAAAAATATATACTGAGATGAACTTGGGTACCAATACCCTTTAAAAAGTCTTCCAAAAGTGAGAGGTACATAAACTGAGTATCTCTATCTGAAATGATAGTCCACGAAACCCCATGCAACTTCACTAACTCTATAAGATAGAGTTTATCATAATCGTCATCTAAATACGAAGTATGAACTAGCAATAAAATGAGCTGGCTTGGCCATTCTATCTACAATGACCCATATTGAGTCATGCTGGTGATGCGTATGAGGCAATCCTATCACAAAATCCATGTTCACCACCTCTCACTTCCAAGTGGGGATGCTAATCTCCTGAAGTATACTACTAGGCCTTTGGTGCTTAACCTTAACCAGCTGACAATTTGAACACTTAGCCACAAAATCTGCAATATCTTTATTCTATCCACTCTACCAATATATTTTTGCAAATTATGGTACATTTTAGTGGCCCCTGGTTGAATAGAATATTATGCAACATGCGCTTCTATTGATATTCGTTGCCTCAGACCATCAACACATAGACCACATAGTCTGCCTTGACAACGAAGCACACCATCTCCCCCCTGGGAGAAAAACTCTACCTCCTGATCCTTGACTGCCTCCTTTAACTTGACTAAACTAGGATCCCTGTATTTCTTTTCTTTTACTTCGGCAACCAACGAAGATTTTGAACCATTTTGAACCCATATACTACCTTCGGTTGAATTATCTAATCGAGCTTCTAACTCGCTAGATGATGAACTTCTTAAAACAATTCTTTCTTATCACTCAACATATACAACACTACATTAGCCTTGCCCGGATGATATAATACACTTATATTATAATCTTTCAACAACTCAGGCTATCATCTATGATAAAAATTTAGACCTTTCTGCGTGAGCACATATTGTAAACTTTCATGATCTATGAACACATCAACATGAACTCCATAAATGTAATGACACCAAATCTTTAAGTCAAAGACAACTACTTCCAACTCAAGATCATGGGTTGGATAATTCTTCTAATGGTATTTAAGTTGTCTAATGGCATAGGCTCTGACCTTACCTCTCCGAATTAATACGCAACAAAGACCAACTCTAGAGGCATCACAATACATTAGAAACTCCTCTGTGCCATCTAGCCAAGTTAAGACTATAGCAAAAGTGAGCCGAGTCTTCAACTCCAGAAAACTCTTCTCGCAGGAATCTAACCACTAAAAGTTGACTTTTTTTTGGGTTAGTCTGGACATGGGAGAATCAATAGAAGAAAACTCTTCAAAAACCATCTGTAATAGCCAGCTAAACTCAAAAAACTGTTAATATTCAACAGAGAGATGGGTCTAGGCCAATTTCTTACTACTTTGGTCCGTTCTGGATCAACTCAAATACCATCACCGAAAATGATGTGACCAAGGAAAGCTAAAGACCTAAACCAAAATTCACACTTACTGAACTTAGCAAATAACTAATGATCTCTAAGGGTCTACAACACAACCCTCAGATGGTCTTCATGATCATTCTCACTACGAGAATAGACAAGGATGTCATCAATGAAGACTATGAAAAATATATCCAAGTGCTGCTTGAACACCTTGTTCATCAATTCCATGAAAGCTGCAGGGGCATTCGTTATTTCAAAAGCAATGACTAGGTATTTGAAGTGACTATACCGAGTTTTGAAGGCTATCTTAGAATGTCACATTCTCTAACTCTAAGCAGATGATAGTCGGATATAAGGTCTATCTTAGAGAAATAACTTTCACCCTAAAGTTGGTCAAATAAGTCATAAATCCTAGGGAGAGAATACTTATTCTTGATTGTGACTTTGTTTAACTAATGGTAGTCGATACACATTCTGAAAGAACTATTTTTTTGTGCACGAAGAGCACCCCACAGAGAAATACTAGGCCTAATGAAACCCTTATCCAAGAGATCCTTCAACTGCTCTTTTAATTTCTTAAGCTTAGCTGGAGCCATTCTTTAAGGTGGAATAGAGATAGGCTGGGTGTCTGGAAAGAGATCTATTCTGAAGTTGATTTCTCTTTCGGGAGAAGCTCCGAAAAGATCTTCAAGAAATACATACAGAAAATCGTTTACAATTGAAATTGACTTAAGACTCGAAGTTTTAGAATTTGAGTCCTTGACTCGGATAAAATGGTAAATACAACCCTTGGATATGATTTTTATTACCTCAAGATATGAAATAAACTAACCCTTATGCACTGAAGTACTACCCCTTCATTCAATCATTGGTTTATTAGGAGACTGGAACTGGATAATTCTATTTCTATAATCAACTGAGGCATAGCATGAGTAGAGCCAATCCATGCCGAGAATGACATCAAAATCAGTCATCTCTAACTCCACAGGATCAACTGAAGTAACTTTCTGAGACACTATGATAGTGCAATCTCTGTATACCCATCTTGCTACATTAGACTTACCTACTGGGGTAGACACTAAGAAAGGATCTACTAACATTTTGGGGCTGACACCGAAGTCTATGGCTATATAAGGAGTCACAAAAAAAAGTAAAGTTCTAGGGTATAACAATGCATATATGTGAAGATGGAAAACTTATAACGTACCCGCAACCACATCAGGAGAACTTTTCTAATTATGTGAAGTATGGAGAGCGTACAGTCTATTCTGGAGATACCCACTGGTGGTACTAGAGGTGGCACCTTGCTGAGTAGGGTGACCTGCTGAAGCTGATGAGTAGTTGGACTTGCTCTGTTGGCGCGAATCCTTTTCTTTTTGAGCAACCATCAGACATTCCTTGATCCTGTGGCTTGGCTTGCCATACTCAAAACACACATCATTGCCTTCCCTGCATTCACCATAATGGTTCCTACCGCACTTCCTGCAGAGTGGATTGGTACGAAAATTGTTTATACTCTCCTGGGACTTAGAGCCTGGCGCTCTATTCTGATTATCTTGCCCAAACTTAGGCACTGGCGCACTAGCTGAAGACAGAGTTGAAGCAGAGAATTTCTGGCGGGATTGAGAATGATTACCGCCTTCTGACTTAGGACGTGAGAAGTTGAAGATATTTGTCCTTTCCCTCTTATTCACTCTTTCCCTCTCCTTAAGCTTTTCCTTCTCAATCTGCTGAGCATTAACCATAAGTCTAGAAAGGTCTATCTCCTAATCAATATGGCGGTCCTACACTCCTTAACCATTCTATTAGATTTCATTTTTTTCTTGGCACCTTAATATATGTTTTGTTTTACTTATCCATTTATAGCAAATTAAGAGAGTTGATATTATTTTCATACTACTCTTCATATTAAATAAATATATAAAATATCAATAGTCAAATTAGAGTTACGAAACATCACTAATAAGTGGTGCTTTTAGCTTTGGCATGCCCCTTGAGAAACTACTCATTGTTAGAAAATAAGAGAGTTTTACCAATGTATTTAATATCTTGAAAAAGATATAACTCTTTAGAAGTTTCTTCGTTATATAAAGTTTTCTTCATTTAAAGAATATAAAATTAGAAGAACTCCATTAATGTCTTTTGATTATCTAAAACACCATTTTTTTAGGAATAAACTCAATAATCCAAAACATCACTTACTTAGGAACATATATAGTAATAAATAAACAACCAATTAAATTTTTTAAGGGTGCCTCAATTAAAAAAAAGTCAAGTAATATTGACAAAATGCACTGCTTCCATCCTAAACGATACATGAAATTGCTGAGACACACCGAAACTTTAGGAGGGTCCTATTACCCCCCCCCCCCCCTCCCGGACTTATTAAAACTGTATTTTTGACAACCTTAGCGCCTACGTGACACATACATGTGCCTACATGGAACTTCAGTGTGTTGATTCGCTGATGTGCCACATAGGTGATAAGGTTGCCAAAAATATGGTTTTAATTAGTTCAGGGGGGTAACAGGACCCTCCTAAAGTTCGGGTGCGTCTCAGCAATTTCGTGTATAGTTCAAGATAGAAACAAAACATTTACTCAATAATATTAAACGGATGGAGTACTAGTTTAACAAAAGAAAAATGATCTATTTCCACCTTGAACTATACACGAAAATGTTTGAGACACACCCCAACTTATAAGGGGTCCTATTACCCCTTGAATTAATTAAAATCGTATTTTTGACAACCTTAGTGTCTATGTGGCACATACGTGGACGTTCAGTATGTTGGTACACGTATGTGCCACATCGGCTCTAAGATTGTCAAAAATACAATTTTAATTAGTCCAGGTAATAGAACCCCCTTTAAGTTTGGGTGTGTCTCATCAATTTCGCTTATAGTTCAGGGTGAAAAAGTGTATTTTCTCTTTAAGAAATGAAAATCAGTCACTTACTCCTGCTTCGAACCCTTTGTGGTGGCGATCCATTGTTGAATATACGTTCAAGCAATTTGCAAGTCGTATCAATTATAATCAAATTATTAATTTTTTGTGATATAAAAAAAGTTAAAATTTAGGGAACTATGAATAAAAAAGATAAAGAGAAAGATTGAGTGTGTTATTAAAAATCTTCAAAGACTGGTAAGAAAATTTGATTAAAGCCTTCAAAGACTGGTGAGAAAATTAAGGAGATGTGAAAATAAATGATCATTCTAATGAAGACTTTAAATTAATCATATTCAGTCAAAGTACAAGAAGGGATGGAGAGGAATTTTACTTACTAATAAGAGGGAATGGGGCGGAGAAGCAGACAACTCTTCATCAATATGGTTGCTTCTCCTTCTGCTCTCGCTGTGTTTTTATTATATGATTTTTAATTAATTATTATAAATTATTTATAGATTAAAAAATTAATTATATTTAATAAAAAAATAAAATAGATATTTATAACATGTTTGCTTCAGCTACTTCACTCATATTATATTGCTAATAAGAGGAAATGGGGAGGAGAAGCAGGCAGCTCTCCGTCAACGTGCCTGCTTCTCCTCGTGCTTCCTCCGTATTTTTATTATATCATCTCTAATTAATTATTATAAGTTATTTATAGATTACAAAATTAATTATATTTAATAAAAAAAGTAAATAAATATTTATAACATGTCTGCTTAAGCTGCTTCACCCATAATTTGACTATATCACCCATAGTTAATTATTACTCCATCCGTTTAAAAAAAGAATGATCTACTTTCCTTTTTAGTTTGTTAAGGAAACACATTTCTTCAATTAAAGTTTTCTTAAGGAGTATATCAAATCAGAAGGAATACGATGTAACTATGATATGAAATGGGCTTGGAAATTCAAAGAAATTGAAGATGAATTCTTCAATCCCACATAAACACCAAAAACAACTATAAAACAATAAGAGGATGAGAAGATTATAAGAGAATTGTGGGGTAATACACATCTAGATAACTAATTTCTTAGATATATGAAAATGTAATCAATAATCTCAAATCTAGGATAGAAAGAAGAGAAAATGTACTATTTTCACCCTAAACTATATAAAAAATTGCTGAGACACATCCGAACTTTAGGAGGGTCCTATTACCCACTGGACTAATTAAAACCGTATTTTTAGCAATCTTAGTGCCTACGTGATACATATGTGTGCCTACGTGGACCTTTCAGTGTGTTGATTCACTAATGTGCCATGTAGGCACTAAGGTTGCCAAAAATACGATTTTAATTAGTCCAGAGATGTAATAGGACCCTCCTAAAGTTCGGGTGTATCTCATCAATTTCGTGTATAGTTTAGGATGGAAACAGAGCATTTACTTTAAAACAAAGAAATTTAGAATTGAAATGTAACCAATTAATTCAATTAAACAATTAAGAGATCTAGGAACTAATAAAATTAGTAGTAGTAAACTACAAGATATAATCCAAAAAGGAAAAAAGCGATATCATACATGAATTATAATTGGTAGTAGTTCAATAGATGTTCAAGAGGAGACATAGGAGAAGTACCTACTCCCCAAACTATAATTTAGGACTCGTTTAATCATGAAAATAACATAAGTACATATTTATATTAGGGTTCACTGTTCTATCTCTCTAATTTTGGGCTTCTTAATTTTGGTCCCAAGACATGGTTTTTTGTTTTTTTGGCTTCTAATTGTCTTGACGCAATAGTTCTCCTCTCTTTAAATATTCACATAAGTATATTGTGGATCTTAAAATTCAGAAAAAAAATCCTCTAATTTCTTAATGATCACCTTATATCCCATCAAAAAGTGATTTGATGTTTAATTTTTAAGAGTAAATGTGTTGTTTCCACCCTGAACTATAAACAAAATTGCTGAGACATACCTCAATTTAAAAAGGGTCCTATTACCCCCTGGACTAATTAAAATATTATTTTTGGCAACCTTAAAAGCTTACGTGATAGATAAGTGTGCCTACGCGGACCTTCAACATGTTGATTCACGCAGTGTGCCACGTGAGTTCTTACGTTTTCTCTGTTTTTCCTCTAGATTTTCTCTAATTGACTCTTGTGCAGGTTTGTAAGAGGAATAGTTTTAAGTATCTTAGGTCTATGATTCAGGGAAATGGCGAGATTAATGAGGATGTCTCTAACTGTATTGGAGCTAGTTAGATGAAGTGGAGGCTCACCTCGGGAGTGTTGTGTGATAAGAAGGTGCTACTTAAGCTTAAAAGCAAATTCTATGGAGTGACAGTCCATCCAGCCATGCTATATGGAGCAGAGTGTTGGCCAGTAAAGAATTTCCACATTCAAAGGGTGAAGGTGGCGGAAATGAGAATGTTGCGCTAGATGTGTGGACTTTCTAGAGGGGATAAAGTTAGGAATGAAATTGTTCGGAAGAACGTGGGAGTGACTTCTGTGGAGGACAAGATGTGAGAGGCTTGAGTTGGATCACTTCAAGAAGAGGAGAGGTAGGACGAAGAAGTACTGGAGGAAAATGATTAGACATGACATGGAGCAGCTTCAGCTTACTGAGGACATGACCCTATATAGGAAGGTATGGAGGTCACGGATAAGGGTAGAAGGTTAGATTGTATGCATAGGTTGTAGCAAGTAGTTAGAAGAGCTTATGTATAGTTGGGTTAGTAATCCTAGGGCTATGTCCATAGGTAGGAGCCCCGAGTCAGGAGGGTCTGGGTGTGGCGGGTGTCTATGGTCTCTGTGTGTATTTTACTGCTAGGTGGGGGTCGTATTCCAGATGTCCTATGACTTACCTCTTATCTCATATTGCTCTTATCTACCTTATTTTCGTATTTCTCTGATTTCTATTTTATTATGCCTTATTCCTTTTATGGTATGTCATCCATCATGCTTCATGTTTCATTACGCTCCTGTTTACTATTCTCTATCTTGAGCCGGGGGTTTATCGGAAACAACCTCTCTACTTCTTTGGAGGTAGCAGTATGAACTGCGTACATTTTACCCTCCCCAGACCCCACTTTTGTGGGAATATACTGGGTTTGTTGTTGTTGTTGACTCTTGTGCAGGTTTAGCAGCTCTTTTATCAGTCGTTGTGGGGTTAGTTCTTTTTTCCACCAATAGGTGTATCAGTAGATTTAGAAGTAGAAACTTTTTTTTTATCTTTCAAATCTTTTAAATCAGTCTCACTTACTTCTACTTCTGAATAATTTTCATGTATGAGCATCTTCCTCAGTAGTTTCTTTCGCTTGTTTCTGACCATTCTTACAAAATCCGTTGCAGTTTTGCTAAGGTTCCATTCATCACCTTTAAAAAATAAGTCAAGATCATAAAATATATCATGATAATTATTCATCATTTTGTATTTAGAAAGATTGATATCGAGTGAAGATGTGAAAAAAAAAGTAGAAAGTGTGTGAGTACATATGAGAATAGAAAAACATATAGTATATATATATATATATATATACTAGTTTAGTGTACGTGCTTTGCACGTGTGTCTTTAATTAATTGACTTACAATTCCAAAGCAAATCAAACCTTGAACCTTAAGAAGTTTAGCAATCTAAATGGACCAGTAAAATATTGAGGCAAATTTCGTTCGGCAATAATATACTTGTTTCGTCCAATTTTTCAATCAAAAATTTTCAATTGAAAAGAAACACGAGAAATTATCAAAAAAGAAGAATCTATTGTCTGTTTATAATTCACATAGAATCTTTAAAATTATTAACTAAAAAAAATAAAAAAAGACATAAAGATTGAAGATAATGAATGCAAAAATACAACTTAATTAAGACAAAATAAGAACACGTAAAATCTACTATAAAATTATTTAAACTTTTTCGTGAACACGATCATAAAGATAGAAAAAAAGCATCCAATTAATGTTATATGAAAGCAAAACTTTACATACATTCTAAATACAATAACAATGATAACATATTTAGTGCAATTTGATAAATAGGATAGTTGTGTACATTGACCTTACCTCGAACTCCATTGTGTGAATGATGACCAAGAAAACTTGAAAAAACTATGACAAAATTAATGAAAAGAATTTGAAATTATAACTCCTTTTATAAAAATTTTAAAATAGACAAACAAAACGATTTTCAAATAAAAGTAAATAATAAATTTGAACATGCATATGATTTGTAAAATACCTCCAACTATGAAAGGAAAAACAAAAGGAGGATGGACTCCTCTAAACTTGGAAACTTTTTAAGGCTCCTAGTGCACTTTGATTTTATATACGGCTTACCCAAAGTGATGTTAATTGTACCCAAAACTAATTACGGTACTTTCTATCATAACAAATTAGACATGTTAATTACGTCAAAAAAAGGAATTTTAAGATTTAGGTAAATAATAAAAATTTCATTGGTAACATAATTTAATTAAAGGTTTGACGATTTTGTTTATTGTAAGGTATTTTAATGAAGGATAAAAGATTTCAATCATTTTTCTAAGGGTCTTTACACTTTTAATATATTATAAATTATAGATATAGATTGTAGATATAAATTATAGATATAGATTATAGACATAAATGATTTGCATCACAAGCAAAATATTTATTACTCGAAAAAAAGCTAGTACATTTGTAATACTAACATTTCAAGTAATTAAATTGAATTTAATAAAGATGTAGTTAATGTAAAAGTTCTTTTATGTTATATAATTCAACTAACGAAAGGTTTAAGGGCTAAATTTAAATGAATTCAAATAAGGAAAAGTTTTATGATAAATATATTTAATTAATTTTTAACTTTTAAATATTAGAAAAAAATAGTGAAAAGAGGATTTTGTCTAAAGAAAATACTTTTAATGAAAGGTTTGATTACCAAAATTTGAATTGATTTTCCTTGAGTAATAATAAAATAACTTATAATACAATTATAATTTTATTTAATAGTTATATTACTTTACTAACGTTAATTTATTGTCTTACAATTGTAACTTGACTTTGTTGCCTTAAAATTTTATTAAATAGCTAATTAATTACAATTTAAACTTAAAGGAAATCCTAATGTGATGTTGTTATTTTTTTTTTCTTACAAATTTGGTATATTACATAGTTTTATGGTATATAATTCAGAAAAGGAAAGGTTTAAGGACTAAATTTAAATGAATTCAAACAATTAAAGGTTTTATCATAAATATATTTAATTAATTTTTTAACTCTTAAATATTAAAAAAATTGTGAAAAGACGATATTATCTATTGCGGAGAGTTTTAATGAAATACAAAGAGTTCAAATCACTTTAATAAAGAACTTTACACTTTTAATATTATATATATATATATATATATATATATATATATATATATATATATATATATATATATATATATATATATATATATATATCTTATTATACTATAGATGTCTATAAAAAATACATGATAATTTATTTATTAAAAAATTCAAAAAAATACTAAAATTTAAAAAAGCTTACCTCAAATCATAATAAAATGTGCATTAATAAAAAAATTCTATATCTACACCTCTTTTTTCTCTACACGTGACAGTTTTGATTAAAAAAATCTAAATCTTACTAAAGAAATAAAATTATCATTAATTAATTAATTAAAGAGTAATTAGTGATTCAAAAGCTAAACAAATTGATCAAGCGTACTAAGATTTTTCTTTCCTTTTCTTTTTCTGGCCAACTTTCATGTTTTTATTAGATTTTGGTTGGTTTTTTTTCCTTTTTTCTAGAATATTAGTTTTTGCTTATGCTGCGTTTTATTTTGTCATTCCTTTCCTCTATATTTTAGGAATCCTTTTCTAAATACACAAGGAGAAAATATTCATTAATATTAATTTTTCATATATTTTTTCTCACTATATATTGTAGAACTCTTTTTAAATATTATTAATATAATAATATAATAATTGGAGAAAATAAGTGAAAAGACAATTTTGTCTATTAATGAGGCTTTTAATGAAGGGCAAAAAGTTCAAAGCACTTTTTTAAGGGTCTTTACAATTTTAATATAATATATATATATATATATATATATATATATATATATATATATATATATATATATATATATATATATATATATATATATATATATATTTCAATACAAATAGATGAAGATGTATTGTTGAAATCTCAGTACGAACTGATAAAGATGTGACATTGTGAAAATTTTGATACTCTACCTGAAAAATTGAGAGAGTTAAATAGTGAAGTGTTTGAATTGAAATAAGACCTTTTTTAAAAAAAAAAAAGTAGAAATTTTTTTTTGATATAAACTAGAGATGTGAGTAAATGCTTCTATGAATTATTTGAATAGAAATTGTTTGGATCGGATTTTAGAAATATGTATTCAAAAATATTTTCAGTTCAAAAAATTATTTCAAATAAGTTTCTGAGACTTTTAATTATAAAATTTTAATTCTTTTCACAAATAAATTCATATCCCATCAAAATCTCAAGTTTTAAAAAGGATTAAAAAAAAAAAGACACAATGTTTTGAGCTTCTTATTACTTGTAGTAGTCCCACGGCCATATCTTATTCTACTATTGTGGAAAATGTAAATTTTTAAATTTTAGTTTAAAGTTATGATGAAATAGAAACTAAGTAAAGATAGTTACAATTATTTTTTCATATCTTTTAAGCCAGTCGCACCTTTTTGAACTTGTTTACCACCTTTTTTTGTGTCCATTTTTTGATCATCTTCATTAATTTTTTCTCTTCTTCATGTTCATCCATATAAGATCGCACATCGTCGTCTTTGTAGATTTTATCAGTTGAAGTCTTGCGATGATCTCATTCATCACCTTCAAAAAGTACATTTAGCTCATAAAATATATCATGATAATCATCCATCACTTTGTATTTAGTGAAACTACCTCATAAATAGAATTTTAAAAAATAGAAAAGAGAGAGTAAGAAAAAAAAGGGCAAACATTCTTTAATATAGAGTAAAGATGTTAAAAATGAGTAGAAAGTGTGTGTTTACGCGTGAGAATAGCAAAAAAAGAATTTTTGATACAAACATATGAAGAGGTGAATTGTTAAAATCTCAATACAAACTGATAACGATGTGAGATTGTGAAAGTTTCGATACAAACTAAAAAGTGAGTGTAAATTTGTGAAATGCTTGGATTGAAATAATAAAATTAAAAAAAAAAAAGAGAAAGAGATTCGATATAAACTAGTGATGTGAGTGAATGTTTATGTGAAATATTTGAATAGAGATTGTTTGGATCGAATTTTATAAATATGTATCCTAAAATATTTTCAGTTTCCAAAATTATTTCAAATCAGTTTTGGTACTTTCAATTATAAAATTTTAATTTTTTGCACAAAATAAATGTCTATAAAAACAAAATCTCAAGTTTTAAACGGGATTAAAACAAAAGAAGTCATGTTTTAAGCTTCTTATTACTTATAGTAGTCTCAGTACCACCAGCTATTGTAAGAAATGTAAATTTTTAATTTCAGTTGAAAAGTTATGGTGAAACAGAAACTAAGATGAAGATTGTTACAATTATTTTTCAGATATTTTAAGTCAATCTCACCTTTTTGTACTTGTTTATCATCTTCTTCTATGATCATTTTTCGATCATCTTCATTAATTTCTGTCTTTTCTTCTTGTTCATCCATGTAAGATCGTGCACCATCGTATTTATAAATTTTATCAATTGAAGTCTTGCGATGATTCCATTAATCACCTTCAAAAAGTGAATCTAGCTCATAAAATATATCATGATAATCATCTATCACTTTGTATTTAGTGGATATAGCTCATAAATAGAAGAAAAAACTAAATTAAAAAAAAAGTTGAAAGAGAAAGTAAGAAAAAAGTGCAAACACTTTCATATAGAGTAAAGGTGTTAAAATGAGCTGAAAATATGTGTTTATACGTGTGAATAGAAAAAAAATAAAAATTAAAGTATTTCGATACAAATAGATAAAGATATGAGATTGTGAAAATTTCGTTACTATTAGAAGAACATGTGAAATTGTGAAAATTTTGATACAAACTAAAAAAGTGAAAGCGTTAATTTTTGAAGTGCTTGAATTGGGATAAGAAAAGTCAAAAAGGAGAAAAGGGCTTTCGATATAAACTAAAAATGTGATGGGATGATTTTGTGAAATATTTGACTAGAGATTACTTAAATCAGATTTTTAAAATTTGTCTCCAAAGATATTTCAAATTCCAAAAAATATTTCACATAAGTTCTTGAGACTTCACTCACAAAATTTTAATTTTTTCACAAATAAATGCATATCCAAACATAATTTCAAGTTTCAAAAAGAATTACAAAACAAAAGGCTTCATTTTTTTAAGCTTCTTATCACCTACAGAGTCCCACTACCACTAGCACTTTTTTTTGTACTTCTTCAGCTAATATTATTATACTATTATAAAAATGTAATTTTTTAAATTTCACTTAAATATATCATGATAATCATCCATCACTTTGTATTTAGTTGCTAGTTAAATAGACGAAAAGATTGATTTAAAAAAAAAAAAGTTTAAAAAATGAAAAAGAGAGAGTAAGAAAAAAAAGAGCAAACACTTAAATATAAACTAAAGATGTTAAAGATGAGTAGAAATTCTTTGTTTATACGTGAGAATAGCAAAAAGAAAAAAAAGAAAAAAATTTCGATACAAATCGACGAAGATGTGAAATTGCAAAAATTTCGATTCAAATAGAAGAGGATGCAAGATTATGAGAATTTAGATATAAATGAAAAGAGCGTGAGCGTTAGTTTTGAGGTGTTTAAGTTGAGATAGAAAAAGTAAAAAAAGGAGAAAGGGGCGTTCGATATAAACTAGAAAAGGGGCGTTTGATATCAACTAGGAAAAGAAGTATTCAATATCAACTAGAAATGTGACAGAATGATTTTGTGAAATATTTGACAAGAGATTACTTGAATTAGATTTTATAAATTTAGCTCCAAAAATATTTTAAGTTTCAAAAATTATTTCATATAAGCTTTTTGGGACTCCCACGCATAAAATTTTAATTTTTTCAGAAATAAATACATATCTAAACACAATTTTAAGTTTCTAAAAGGATTACAAAACAAAGGATTCATTTTTTAAGCATCTAAATATAGAGTCCCGCTGTCACTAACACTTTTTTAACAACTTCTTCAGCTAATATTATTATACTCTTGTAAAAATTTAATTTTTAAAATTTCACTCAAAATCTACGATGAAACGAAAACTAAGATAAAGATTGTTATAATTATTTTCAGATCGTTAAATCAGTCTCACCTTTGTGTATTTGTGCATCATCTTCTTGTATGACCATTTTTAGACCATCTTCATTAATTTCTTTGTCTAATTTTTGTTCATTCATATAAGACGTGCATCCTTGTCGTCATGGATTTTATCAATTAAAGTCTTGCGATGATCCCATTTATCACCTTCAAAAAGTGGTTCTAGCTCATCAAATATATCATGATAATCATCCATCACTTTATGTTTAACTAGATAAATAGAAAAAAGACTGATGGAAGAAAATTGAAAAGAGAGTAAGAAAAAAAATAGAAAAGAGAGAATAAGAAAAAAAATTGAAAAGAGAGAGTAAGAAATAAATAAAAATAGAAAGGAGAGAGTAAGAAAAAATAGAAAAGAGAGTTAAAAAAAGAATAGAAAAGAGAGTATGAAAAAATTGAAAAGAGAGAGTACGAAAAAATTGAAAAGAGAGTAAGAAAAAAAAAATTGAAAAGAGAGAGTACGAAAAAATTGAAAAGAGAGAGTAAGAAAAAAAGAGCAAATGCTCTTTGATATAGAATAAATGTATTAAATATGAGTATAAAGTGTGTATTTATACGTGAGAATAAAAAAAATATTTTAATACAAATTAACGAAGATGTGAGGTTGTAGAAATTTCGATAAAAACTGCTGAAGCTAAGATATGAGATTATGATAATTTGGATACAAATTAAAAGAGTGAGTGTTACTTTTTGAAGTGTTTGAATTGAGATAGAAAAGGTAAAAAATCAGAAGGGATTTTTGATATAAACTATAAATGTGAGGGAATGATTTTGTGAAATATTTGACCAAGTAGAGATTATTTAGATCAGATTATATAAATTTGTCTCCAAAAATATTTCAAGTTTCAATGATCTTTTCAAATCAATTATTGGACCTTTATCCATAATTTTTTTTTTCAAAGAAATGCATATCCAAACATAATTACAATTTTAACAAGTGATTACAAGAAAAAGCTTCGTTTTTAAATTTCTCCATCGGAGTCTCACTGCCATTCAACACAGATCCATTCACATTAAGTTTAAAATTAGTGAATGTAGGGGGTGCTAGTTAATGTATATAATGTGACTTATTTGGTTTCTAAGTCTAGTGGGCAGTGGCTGACACATTGAGACAAGGTTAAGAGTAAGTGCAGTTGAGGGGTCATAAAAAATATATATTGTGGTGTGTTCAATCCTAACTCTAAATTATGTTGACAATATTCTTTGGCTTAATATATAATCGATCCTTTAACCTTTTTGCGATATTTCATTTAGACGCTCGAATTAAGTTTGCTTCAATTGAACACCTCAACTTTTAGTAATGTGTTTCACTTACACTTTTGACTTAAATTTTGAAAAAGCTTTTGCACATATTTTTATTCATCTATTAGATAGTTAAGTTAACCACATAAAATATGTCATCTTCTTTAACTATACTCATCACCTCAAGTAAAAAAAGCTTGTCACTTTTTGGATTTATTGAGGCGAATGCGTATAGCTAAAGGAAATGATATATTTTATGTGGTTGACTTAACTATCTATTAGACTAATGAGAATGCACAAAAAGAAATTCAAAATTTGAACCGAAGTATCTATCAAGATATTTTATTAGGAGTTGAGGTGTTCGATTAAAACAAGGCTTAGGTTTGAGTGTCTATATAAAATATTTCCAAAAAATTTAGAGGTGAGTTATGCATCAAGCCTATTTTTTAAAATAAATAAATAAATAAATCAGAGGTGCGTCGCTAGCGTTTAGGACTATACACTTTATTTTAAAAATAATAAATGAAGTGCATATTTTACTCAAATACTCATCACTATAAGCATTTTAATTAAAAAAAAATCTTGAAAAATGATTTGACAATTTAAGGGTAAAATTAAAAAAAATTATCTTTCTCTAAAGTTAACAAGTAATAAAAGCAAAAAAATTTAATACAATGGACGAACAAGATAAGTGGAGGAGTAATTACTATTCAATTAAAAGTAAGTTATTAAATCACTTTTTGGTTTCTAAAAGTGAATAAATTTTGTAAGTGATATGTCCAAGATAAAAGCACCGCTTAATAATAAAAATGGAGGGAGTAGTAATTAGTATGAGTAGTTTATATCTTCCTCATTAATTTCTTTCACTTATTTTTTATCATTCATACAAAATTAACAATTATTTCTTTGTGAATTTGATTAGCTTAAATTTTCTAGATGGTTCCATCTACCACTTTCAAAAAGTGAATTAAACTCATAAAATATATCATTATAATTATTCATTAAGGTACTTTGTATTTTACTAGACAGAGGAAATAATTTAAGATAAAAAATAAAAAAGAGTAAGAAAAAAAGAAAAAAAAAAAGACTCTTACAAAACTTAAGAAGTGTGAGATGAGTCGAAATTATTTGAGTAGTGGAAAAGAAAAGTAGTCCAGATCCATTTTTAGAACGTATACTCATAATATTTTTTAAATCTTTTAAAAATGCACATTCAAACATAATTTTGTGTTTCAAAAGGAAATATCAAAAAATGGGTTTCATTTTTTACGATGCCTATTACCTACAGGAGTGCCCCCATTGTCATTAGCATCTTTTCTTTTAGTACTTTTTGAGTTGATATCTTATTGTGAAAAAGAGAGTAAGTTGAGATTAGGATTGTAATTATTATATTTTAGATCTTTTAAATCAATCTCAACTTTTAATACTAGACAACCATCTTCTTGTATGATCATTTTTTAATCATCTTCATCATTATTTTTTCTCTCTTCTTCTCTTTGTTCATTCATATAAGATCAAGCATCATTGACTTTGTAGATTTTATCAGTTAAGTCTTATAATGATTCCACTCATCACCTTCAAAAAGTGCGTCAACATTATAAAATATAACATGATAATTATTGATTACTTTGTAGTTAGCTAGATAGATAAATAAAAGAATTTAAGAAGAAGAAAAGAGATTAAGGAAAAAAGATAAGAACATAGACTCTTTGATATCAAGTGAAAATGTGAAAGTAGTGTATAAAATGTGTGAGTATAATTGAGGATTAAAAGATGTCACGATCCAAAAATGAGGGTCATGATGACATTTTTTGCGGTGTACCTTGACAAATAAGCTTATCACCCAAACTGATACAAAAAGAGAAAGGACAAAATTACCCCAAGGTAAGGCTTCTAGAACGAAGCTAAACTATACAAGTAATCATAAGAAGCGGAAAGAACTTATCCAAAATATAAATCATACCCAAAACCAGATGTCAATAATGAAAGAGCTACTAATATAATTCAAGAGTCAAATACATCAGAAAAATAACCACAAAGGAATAATATCTGTCTCCGAATACTAATAAAGACAAAACTACTATAGAAAGATAGAGGTGAACTTCGGACGCCTGAATGTCCAACCGCTACCTTGGAAGCTCCAACAATCGTCCGAGTCAAGCAAGTTGAGGTGCACTCGAGCTAGGACGTGCAATGAAAGGGTGTAGTAGGCATGAGTGCGGTCCACTTGTACTCAGTAGGTATCATAAGCCGACCAAACAAAGTAGTAAATAATGCATACAAAATATACACTAAGGGCACGTCACCTGCAATCAAAAAATATCCCACAACGATAGCCCATACTGCTTGTACTAACAATTATAAAATATCACATATATTGCAACATCACAACAAGATTAAACACAAGTATACATTATATCACATATAAGTAGAACAAGAGGGAACATGCATATACAAGATTATCAAATACAAGCAAAAAAAGATAAGACAATTACATAAATGACAAGTTAATATGGCAATGCAACACAATATAAACATAATAAAGTAAGTGCAATAATGATGATGTTGATGATGCACGAGGTCATCGCATAACCTATGGGATAGTCGCACAATCATCATATACACCACTGAGGCAAGACTCCCAATGCAGGACCCATAGGGGGTTCGTCAACCTGTATACAATCCACATATATCCCATCTTCTTTTTGACACATCCCTTGGAAAGATATTATCAGGTGTTGCCAGTGTTTCTCAGATGTTGCCACGGTGTTACCAGTGTTTCATGAATGAGTATGATATGAAGATGTAATGCTCACAACCAATCACAATGAGTATTTCCATAACCAACCACATAATATATTTCCCAAACCAACCACATGATATATTTCCACAACCAACCACAATGTTACATTTCCACAACCGCATGAGCTAATATTCACTCATTATTTTTGTTCATCCATGAATTTCCACACGTCTCATATAACAACAAGTATGAATATATCAAAACACACCAATGGTACCATATTAGGTATTTCAATAAAATAATATAATTATTAACATATATTCAAGGCTATCAACATCACATAGGAACCCACATGGTCACACATATCATATAACATCTCAAATTCAACAATTACATTACATATAGGCCGCCACACAGGCACAAAATATAGATAGCCATTTTTCGTGATTAGTTCCCATCCTTAACATGCATTTTGTACCATCATTTACTAACCAACACAGTCTAAACGAGTTAAGCCATAACCTACCTCAAAAGCCGAAATCGATCCGCTACACTTCGGACCCACGACCTTACTTATCACGAACAATCTCAAACTCCACTAAAACATCAAATATGAAATCTACGCATCAAAACAAAATCAACGACACCCATATTGGCTACTTTTGGTTCGGGATCAGAATGAACCCCCGGAACGGGTTTCCAAAAAAAGGAAATTGGAACTTTACTTCTTAAAATATTTTCCATATTTTTAGAAATCTACAACTGAAAATCCAAGTAAAAATTGAGGTTCAATTTGAAGAAAAATCATTTTTAAGCTTTACCATGTAAAATTTTTGAAATCCAGGTTAAAATCAAGAATCAGAATTGTTTTGAAGGTTAAATTGATGAAAAACTAGTAATTATAAGATAAAAACATTATTAAAGTGAAAATAAGTGAAATTTAGGTTTAAAATCAAGCCCTAAGATTTTTGTGGTTTTGTGAAATTAATTAAGAAATTAATAAGAAAAGAGTGAATTCTTTACATTTAATCCGTAATAGAATCAGGAAATAGATGTTAATCTAGTTATCCAAGCTCCGATAAGCTTCATTTTTAAGCTCCCGCACTATTTTAGGATTTAAATCTCAAGAGGCAAGATGAAAAATGAGCAAAACAGGTCAAAAACTGTTATTTATTATTGTAGATTTTCCTGCACAGCTTTGGCTAAAAAGCTGGGTTTTTAAAGTCAATTCGCACTTTGATAGGGTGCTCGGGGTTTGTTCGAAGTTTGATATACACAAACAAACTATGAAACCACACTAATTTGATATGTCGAACGTGTTGAAGAAGTTAGATTTTTGAAAAAAATATCATTTTCACAAAGTTGACCCCCGAAGTCCGAAATCATAATTTTTCAAACCGAAGGTCGAAATAATATTTAAAAGCCGTAAAATTGCACCAAATATGTTACCACCCTAAAATTGATATTTCAGATATGCTGGCAAAGTTTTATTTTTCATCCGAGGTTGTTTCAACCAATTGTGGATCCCACACCTATATTTCCAATTCTACAACTTTTCGACAAATAGGTCGAAATGAGTTCGAGTACACTAGGACTCGAAACAAAGGTCTACCTAGCCTAAAATTGACATTCTGAAGCTGCTGGCATAATCCGTTCAGCCATCCGTCGCACGGATCCAAAGATATCCACATAAGTCCAAAATAAGGCTCTCGAAGCCATCATAAACCACAATATTGCATAAATGGTACCAAAATGCATCAAAAACTATGTTAATCACCCTCACACCCCTTAAATACCATAATGCAATTACAAGGAGGGGTAAAATAGTCAAATCATGTAAAATCACAAATTTTACATATTTTATCAAATTTTTAGGTCGTTACATCATCCACTACTAAAAATCTAGTTCGTCCTCCAACTAAGGCAAAGAAATACCTGAATCAATGAAGAGCTGAGGATAAGAACTATGAATACCAAACTAAACCTCTCAAGTAACCTTATATACAACTCGATGTCTCCATTGAACCTTAACCACAAGGATAACTCTAAAGCACAACCACCCAACATCTCTAGCCAAAAATGGAAACCAACTCCTCAATAAAGGACTACCACTTATCTAAATGAACTGACTCCCAATGAATGACATGATACTCATCAGGTATATAGCGACGAAGCATAGAAATATGAAAAACTGGATGAACATCTGATAGATCAGGAGGCAAAACCAACCTATAAGCCCACATCACCAACAGTCCAAAGAATATCAAATAGGCCAATATACCTGGGGCTAAGCTTGCCCCTCTTCAGAAATCTCATCACACCCTTTATGGGTGAAACTTGAAGGAAAACATGATCACTAACACCAAATCTTAAGGCACGAAGTCTACTATCAGTATAACACTTCTGCTTAATTTGAGCTGCTCTAAGTCTATTATGAATGACCCAGACTCTATCTAAAAACTCACGAACCAAGTCTGTACCTCGAGGTCTCATCTCTGAAACATCAAACCAACCCATTGGGGAGAGACAACGCCTACCATACAATGCCTCAAAAGGAGCCATATAATACTGGAATGGTAGCTATCATTATATGTAAACTCTACTAAAGCCAAATGCTGCTCCCACGGGCCACCAAAATCCATCACACACATGCGAAGCATATCCTCTAAAACCTGAATAGTCCGCTTTGACTGGCCATCAGTATGGGGTGAAATGTTGCACTAAGATTAACTTGAGTACCTAACTCACCTGAAAAGTCTTCCAAAAGTGAGATATGAACACAGGACCTCGATCTGAAATAATGGACATCAGCATAATGCTCTCTGCATTGAATGACACCTAAATCGGAAAATAGGTTGACTTGGTCAATCGATCTATGATGACTCAAACACTGTCAGAAACATGAGATGTACGAGGAAAACCATTCATAAAGTCCATAGTGTTCCGTTTCCACTTCCACTCGGGAATATGCCACCTCTGAAGTAATCCACCATGTCCCATTTGCTTGGACTTCACCTGTTGGAAATAAAGGCAACGAGATATGAAGTCCGCCACATCTCATCTCATACCACCCCACCAGTAGTTCTACCTTAAATCACAATACTTCTTAGTCACACCTGGATGGATGGAATATCTGAAACAATGGGTCTCCTCCAAGATAAACCTAATGTAGTCATCACTCTCGGCGTACAAACTCAGCCCCCACCCTCAAAAATCCATTTGGCTCAAGTGAGTCTTTCTTAGCCTCCCCACTCAACGACTTATCTTGAATCAATCTCAATCCAACATCATCAAACTGATGAGCTCGAATCTACCACATCAAAGAAGATCTAGCCTTCACAAATGGCAAAATATGCCTAAGTGTCAAAATATCAAGCTTAACCATCTGGTTAGCTAAAAACTGAACCTCTAAGGACAAAGGCCTCTCCTGGGTCAAAAGATACGCCAAGCTACCCATGATAGTTGACTTTCAACTTAAGACATCCACAACCACATTAGTCTTATCTAGATGGTAGAGAATAGTCAAGTCATAATCCTTAAGGAACTCAAGCCAATAGCACTACCTCATATTAAGATCTCGCTTGGTGAAGAAGTACTAAAGGCTATGATGATCTGAGAAGATCTCACAACGGACTTCATACAAGTATTTCCTTCAAACTTCAAGGCAAACATAACTACGCACAAATCCAAATCATGGGTAGGATAATTACTCTTATGAGGCTTCAATTGACAAGAAACATACGCAATCTCCTAGCCATCCTAAATCAACACAACTCCCAATCCAATACCGAAAGCATCATAAAACACAGTAAAAACCACGCCCTTCTTGGGCAAAGCTAATATAGAAGCTGAAGTCAACAAATCATTGAGCTTATAGAAGCTCGTCTCATAAGCATCAGACCACTGGAAGGAAATCTTCTTCTAAGTCAACTTGGTCAATGGAGCTATAATGGATGAAAAACCCTCAACAAAATATTGATAATAACTTGTTAAGCTAACAAAACTCTGAATCTCAGTGAGCAAAATAGATGAAAGATTACCACTTCAGTCCAAATGATATTTCTTAAGTTAACCACTATGTAGGAGGAGTAAATGACCGATTCTTGCATAGGTGGGTATACAACCGCTAGTATACGGGTTCGCGAGTGATCGCTATCATGAACTCCAGATAAGGATAAAATAATGCCATTTTAAAAAATAAGTAAATCCATCCACAGTGCATACAACCATACATATATATAATTATTGGGAAAGGGAACCGGGTTTAACATGCATTTAATACCGTTACCTGGGCTGTGTAGCTTTGCCGTCCTAAACCATCCACAAGCAATATGGGTTCATCTCCCCCTGCTGAAAGGCCCCAGTGCGTGTAGCCACATGACTAGGAAAGATATACCATGGAATGACTAGTACATCCCTAATATAAGGTGGACATCATGCACACGATCACCAAGACCAAACCTTATATCGATAAATATGAGTTTCCAATTTTGGCCCCCCGGTACCTCTACCTTCCACGGATTAGATACACCCCCCTTTAATGCCCAATTAAAACCATTTTCAAATAATCAACCAGTCCATTTACCATTTATTAACTAAGGCCATTTAGTGGTGGTATCGTCATACCAGCCATACTTGTAAGTATTATCCATCGCCAACCATATGTAGGTATAAGGGGACTTTCAAGTGCCCTTCCATTTACCATATTAAACCTCTAAGGGGAATCCATACGCCACAAGTATAACCATTTATTCATTTACTGTAATACCCCAAAAAATCCAAACCAATGTTAGCGCCATGTTTCAAGCTCATGCATAGTACATTATTTTTCTTTGATAGTTTTATGAGTTAGTTTGACCCAAACCTATATTTTTATATACTTAAAATTTTAAAACTCAAGACCCACTAAATGATAAAAAATTTAATCATCTTTCCAACGATACCAGTTTCGTCCAAATTTGATACTCTAGTGAGAAGTTATGACACTTTTAGTGCAAAATAGCAGCCCAACGCGATAAGGCCGCATTGCGGTGATGGATAATTTCACTCTCGTAATTTTCTAGTGTGTCATTGTGATTGGCACCGTATCACACCAATGGTCCATTTTGCAATTGTCCATTTTCCAGAGGGGTACCACATCAGGCCAAGGTTCGGTTCGCAGTTGTCCATTTCCAGAGGTGGAACAATGGCACCACGTCATGTCGTGGGGAAAAATGAGGATTGTCAGCTTTTCAGTGGCCCGACGTGATTGCACCGTGTTGTGCTAGGTGTCAAAATCAGAATTTTTAGTTTTTATGATTTAAATTCCAGGGACTATTTGGTCTTTTCCCATAGCCCCAAGTCCGTCCAAACACGGGATTTAAGTCCCAATTGAGCATTGTTTTCTCATTATTTCACAAATTACTCAAATTAAAGTAGCCCTCTTTCATGAACAAAAAAACCCTAGCCTTCAAAATCCAAGATCAAATCTCAAGAATTCACCATCAATTCTCACGAATTCATTAACCCAGGTATGTTAAGTGTTCATCTATGAGTCCCTTTCACCTAAGGGTGGCAACGGAACTGGAACTTTCCGTTCCGTTCCGGTAGCGTCGTTTCTGGTTGATTTCCGGTACCAGTAACGACACGGTCCGGTTGGTTCCAGTTTACCGGTACCCAATGTTCCGAAAAACGATACCGGACCGGATCTACAAAAAATTCCGGTATTTCTGTTTCCGGTTGACCGATTTCCGGTCCGGAAATTTAACAGATTTAGTTTTTTTTTTTTTTTTTTTTTTTTTTTTTTTTTGAAATTGGTTTGCAACGGCCAAAAGAGCCATTGCATTTTAGCCGTTAATCCCCCCCCTTCCAATTACCCCCCACCACCCTTTAAAATTTTTACTATAAATATACTTCATTTCAATTATTTTTTTCACACAAATATTATCAATTTTCATACTCTCTCTTAATGTTCTCTCAAATTCTCTCTAAATATTTCTAGTTTTATTATATTAGTTGAACACTTGAAGTTGAGGATTCATTTATTATATTAGTTGGAGTTGAATATTTTTTGAAGATATTACAAGCTTCAATTATCATCTTTTAATTCCTACATTTGTTATACGTCTGCTTTTACGCAAACGTTCGGTATATTCGTTCCAACTTTAATCTCTTTTTATTTACGTTAATTATCTATATTTTTTTTATTTACGAACATCAATTTGTATTTGTATTGCTTGTTTTAATATATTATTTTGAAATATGGATTTTGAAAAAAATAGTAGTGGTAAAAAATCAAATTTTGGTAAGGTCTTTCGTAGAAATAAAAAAAAGTAAGGCTAGTACTAGTTCATTACCAGGTAGATTTAATGAAACTTCATTATCACAACCTAATGATTTCGATGTTGGTATCGGTATGGAATTAGATAATGAGACCCTGAATAGGCGTTATAATAATTTTGAGGAAGAATTACCAGAGGAAGGTGATATAGAAGAACAAGAATTAGGTGATAGCCCTACCCCTACTAGTCCGGTTATGGAATTACCGGAATACGGTGAAGAACTGTCCCCTTTACCGGAATTTACTAGGGCCAAAGGTACCGAACGTACTAAAAGGTCTTTAGTTTGGAAATTTATGGAGCATAATAGGGTAAAAAGTACTGCTACTTGCAATAAATGCAAGAATGGTTTTAAACATTTGACTGGGGGGAAAAATAGCGGGACAGGATTGCTAACTTCGCATTTGATGAGATGTAATAAAGAATTTATTCGTCTAAAAAATGAGGCTAAGGCAAAAAAAGATGGTACAACATTTGTACATGAATCTGTAGGAGGTAATATGGTTCAAACACGTTTAGACATGTTTAACCCGGCTGAAGCAGGTTCATCCTCGACATATAGTGAAGATGTAGATAGAGAAGAACTAGCAAAAATGGTTGCTGTTATGGGTTTGCCTTTTAGTTTTCCTTCGCATCCCAGTTTTATTCATTATATTCAACGAGTATATAATCCCTCTTTTAAAGGTTTTTCTCGAAATACAATTAAAAATGATATTTTTAAATTTCAAGCTGAACATTGTCATTTTCTTCGTTGCTTATTTGATAAATTTGATGGTAGAATATCTGTTACTTCTGATATGGGTACTAGTGTTGTCGGTAATGATTATTTTACTCTCACGGCTCATTGGATTGATCATGATTAGAACATGCAAAAAAGAATTATTGCTTATAAATATGTCGATGAGTCTAAAATCGGTATGTATATAGCTAATACAATAGCGGAGAGCATGAAATATTTTAGATTTATTGGTAAACCTATGGCATGCACATTAGATAATGCTTCTAATAATTTGAAAGCTATTGACGAGTTAAAAACTAGATTATGTTTAATGTATCAAAATCATTTTCATGTTAGATGTTCTGCACATATTTTAAATTTGATAGTACATGATGGTATTCATTTGTTTGGAAATGGTTGTGTTAAAGTGAGAATTGCTTGTAATTCTATGTTTAAAAATAAAAAAAAGGCTGTAATGGATGATTTTAAACGTAAATGTGAACAATGTGGCCTTCCATATAGAAAAATTCCAAAAGAAATTCCTACTAGATGGAATTCTTTGTTTCAAATGTTTGAAGTTGCAGTTATATATCGTAAACCTATACAATTAGTTTATAATTCTTGTAATGAGGATTTTAATTTAATGCTAGTTGAAGATGATTGGACTGAAGTATAAGAACTTTGTAAATTTTTGAAAACTTTTTATCAAGCTACGAACACAGTATCTGCTCAATATACTCCAACTATTTCTTCTGTTTTAGTAACTATTACTGCTATTTCTAAAGTACTTGTTGAATATAAAAAAATATGTCCTAACAAAGAGGCAATTGAAGCTATGATTGAAAAATTTAAAAAATATTATTTTCCATTTCCACAAATTATTTTAACAACTAATTTATTAAACCCATTTTATAAAGAACATGGTACAGTGATGTTGGTTAGAAAATTATACAACAATTTAGAAATTGGACTTCATGAAAAGCCATCAGTTGAAACTTGTTGTGCTAGCATAGTACCTACAGCTAGGAGTTTATATAACTTGTATCAAGTTATGGAGCAAAATATTGGGCCGATTGAACCTCCTAGTTCTAGACGTAGATATGATGATTTAGATGACGAGATGGGCGAAGAACTTGGTCTTCAATGTTGTAGGAGTAATGATTTTGATTCGTATCTTTCGCAGGACCGGGAAAATATTAGAGATGAAACTGGAAAACAACAACTTTTATCGTGGTGGAAGACCCGGATCAGACAATTTCCAAAACTTTTAAGGATGGTTCGAGATTTGTTATCAGCTCAAGCTTCTTCAGTTGCTTCGGAGCAAGCTTTCAGCGCAGGAAGATTTATAATAGGAGATCATCGGTATTTGTTAGCAAGGGATAGTTTGGAGATTTCGGTATTATTTAGAGATTGGATCAATGCCGAACGAAGAAATTTTGGGCTCCCCAAATTACCGCCCCATATTGAAAAGGAAATAGATGAAATTTTTGACGAAAATAGTGATGATGGAATGGAAGCAATGGAGCAACAAGGAAATAGACCAATTCCGGAGGATTTATCCGTCGAAGAATTAGAAAAGTTACGCCAAAAAAATTATAGACTATTTAGATATTAATAAGATTCTACATTAGAAATCTAATTCACACAGAACCCTTCCTAGAAGGTGGCTGCGTAGATTAAATTTACATTTAATATCTTTGTAATAAATGTTCGCCTAATTTTGTTTTAAATTTTCTCTTTTGTTTGTTGCAATTATAAAAAAAATAAAAAATTATATTAAGTATTTAAGTTTATAAAGTTAGAAAAAATTTTAACTTCTTAAACTTACTAAAAATATTATATTAACTTAACATATATTTACAATAATTAAAACTTAAACTTATTATAAAAAAGTTAATAAATTATATAAACTATATAAGTTAAAAATATATATATTTAACTTATATATTAATCTCAATTAAGTTACAATTTAAATTAAAACTTAAAAAAAAAAAAAAACTGGTAGTGGCGACCAATTCCGGTAACGTTCCGGTATCGGTTCGGTCCGTTCCGGTTCCACACCGGTAGCTAGCGGACCGGTCCGAACAAGGGAAGTGTTCCGGTATTCCGGTTCCGGTAACTCCGGTTCCGGCGATATAAAACGGTAATGAGGTTCCGATAACGTTCCGGATCTGGTCAAACTGGTCCGGGGGTTCCGGTTCCGGTCCGTTGACAGCCCTACTTTCACCCATGGAGTCCTAAGTATTCAAATTTAAATTTAAAGTTGTGATCTTTACAAGTTACCATGATTTTAAATTGTGATTTTAACCATGAATCTTCATGAATCTTGACTTTGCGCCATGCTTACATGAAATTGTTGTTGTTTATCAAGCCCCACATGTTTTACTGTTGTTATTCACTGATTTAAATCATGATTAAGTATTATTGATGTCGAAACATGATATTACTCCAAGTTTTATACTATTTTCATGATTATCTTAAATTATGAATACCAAGTGGTTGATGAAATGCCTACAAGAGTGAATTTTGAATAAATACTTTTATATTATGTCCCCAAAGTTTGATACTATTTTACTATTACTGCTATCGAGTCCTAAGGGTTATGAATACCCGAAACATAGTTGTTTACATAGCCTCAATATCTTCAGAATAGTTACATCATATGTTATGAGCATTATTAGTTCAGTCAGTTATCATCATCAGTAAAACTAAACTTAGAATAGTTCAGAATTTTGAGTCAGTTCAGTTGGAAGTAGGTTTAACACCGACCAAACCTAGGGATGCAGGCTTACCTACCAGTTGAGAGTGAGACCTTTAGTAGCAGTCCCCGCATTCCATAACTACGTAGCCACCATAGGTTGATATATTAACCTTCCAATTGAGGGTTGATCTTATACGGGTACCTTCCAGTTGAGGGTAACCCTTAGTCCTTCGGGACAACACTTTAGTGGATCCACACAACAAGTGTTAGTACCCGTGGCACGGTACTGACACCCTTTCAACTGGGGTCACAGGTTGGACCCTAAATTTACTTATTGGGGCATGTTGGTTAGATGATAGCTCCCACAATCTCAGTCCAGTCATCAATCAGTGATTCAGTTTCATATTTGCTTGACCATAGCATATAGATGTGAGTTATTCAGTTATCAGTATTCAGTATTTCAGATTTCAAATTATATTAAAAATATATTTTATACTTGGTCATGTATCTTCAGCACTTGCAGTTTCCATGTATTCTATTCAGTATGTCATGCTGTATATATTCAGACTGTTATTACTCATGTTCATGAAACCACGCATATCAACCAACATTATTTAGCATACCAGTGCATTCAAAGTACTGATTGCATACTCTTTTCTTGCACTATGATTTATCATATCATAGGTTCGGATGCTCAGTTCTCGGATTGCACATAGACTCCACCGATTATCAGTCATAGCAGTGGTGAGTCCTCATATTTTGAGGACGGGTTATATTTACTTTCATGCTATCAGTTCAGTAGTTAGTGTGAGTTAGTTAGCATTTGTCCCATCAACTTTTATTCAGTCAGTTTAGAGGCTTTTCAGTTGTCATTGTCCGATGTTTTATCAGTATTATCAATTTCTTTTTACAGATTTTATCAGATTTATTACTTAAAACCTTATGGCATTTCTCAATTAAATTTTAGATATGATCTTTTGTTATTAGTTTTACTCAATGCTCATAGCAGGTACCAGCTCATGGGTTAGCTTGTGGTCCCTTGGGACTGTAAGCACCGTGTGGTGCCCAGGGTGTACCCTCGGGGCATTATAAACTTGGTATCAAAGCCTAAAGTTTTAAAGTGTTATAGAAAATTTGAAAGCCACGTCAAGTAGAGTCTTGTGCATGGGTGTGAAGCGTGCCACACTTATGAAAAAGAGGATACGAGGTATTTTTGGAAAAGTTTCCCTTATTTTAGCATTCATGTCATGCGAGCTCATATTAAACTCTCTGTCTAATCTATTCTCCTTTCTATTTATAGAACATGCCTCCTAAAAGACAAATAGAAGAAGAAACATAAACCAGCCAACACTTCTTCCCATTTAGAAAGATCCCCTAAATGAGCATATTTCTTATGCAAAGTTCAGTGCTGTATTCACTACTCTAGCTCACTCTATAGAGGCTCAGAATACTTAACCAACTGCTATTCCGTCCAACCTAGTGGCCAATACTACCGTAACTAGGATTCAGGAATTTACCCGAATGAATCCTCCTCTATTTTTGGGATCCAAATCTAAAGAGGATCCGCAAGAATTCGTAGACATGGTTTTGAAGGTAACAGATATTATGGGGGTAACTTCTAGTGAGAGTGCTGAGTTAGTTGCCTATTAGTTGCAAGATATGTCTCATACATAATTTAAGCAGTGGAAGGTAGATAAAGGCACAGATGCATGACCTGTAGAATAGGAAGAGTTTGCTACTGACTTCTTAGATATGTTCTTCCTATTGGAGTTGAGAGAAGCCAAGGTGTTAGAGTTTATCAGCGTGAGATAGGGCGAAAGGAGTATTCCCTCAAGTTTACTTAGTTAGCTAGGTATGCTCCTCATGTGGTAGCTGATAACAGGTCTAAGATGGGCAAGTTTGTGTCTGGAGTATTTGACAGTATGGTCAAAATGTGTAGGACCGCAATATTGATTAAGGAGATAGACTTGTCTAGGCTTATGGTCCATGCTCAACAGATTAAGTAGTAGATGACTGAGAAGAGAGAGAGAGAGAGGGTGAACAAGAGGGCTAGAATGGGTAACTTTAATTTTAGTCAGCCAAAGTCAGAAGGCAACAATCATCCACAGTTTTCCAGAAATCTTCAATCCCAGCTTCATATTCAGCTAGTGCCCCAGTACCCAAATTCAAAAATGATAATAGGGATAGGATGCCAGACTCTAAGTCCCAAGGAAGTGTTAATAGTGGTCGTATGAATCCTTTTTGTTAGAAATATGGAAGAAACCATCAGGTTGTTTGTAGAGTTGGTAGTGATGTATGTTTTGGGTATGGCAAGCTAGGCCACCAAATTAGGGATTGTCCAAAGAGTGGTCAGCAGGGTCAGTCTAGTTGTCCCCTAGTTCCAGCCGACCACCCAACTCAGCAGGTACCATTTCCAGTGCTACCAGTGGTCAACGTCCAAATAGATTGTATACCCTTCAGTCCTTACAGGATCAGGAAAATTCTCCTGATGTGGTCACTGGTACGTTACAGGTCTTTCATTTATATGTTTATGCTTTATTAGACCCTGGAGCTTGTCTTTCTTTTGTAACCCCTTATATAGCCGTCAACTTTGGAGTCAGTCCCAAAATCCTAGCAGAGCCTTTTTCAGTGTCTACCCCAGTAGGTGTCCCTATTGTATCCGGGCAGGTATACAGAAACTGTCCGGTGACAATATCTCAGAAAGTCACTTCAATTGATCTTGTGGAGTTAGAGATGACGGATATGATAGATTTTGACGTTATTCTAGAAATGGATTGGCTCCACTCATGTTTTGCTTTAGTTGATTGTAGAAACAGAGTAGTTCATTTTCAGTTTCCAAATGAACCAATCCTTGAATGGAGGGGTAATACTACAATGCTTAGGGGTTAGCTTATTTCGTACCTTAGAGTAAGGAAGATGATATCCAAGGGGTGTATCTATTATCTTGTCTGAGTCAAAGACTCTAATTCTGAGACTCCTAACCTTGAGTCAGTTTCAGTACTGAGGGAATTTCTAGACGTGTTCCTTGAAGACCTTCTCGGAGTTCCTCCTAAAAGGGAAATTGACTTTGGAATAAACCTTCTTCCAGATACACAACCTATCTCTATTTCACCATATATAATGGCTCTAGACAAACTCAAAGAGTTGAAAGAACAGTTGAAAGATCTCCTAGATAAGGAATTCATTAGGCACAACATTTCCTCGTCGGGCACATCAGTCCTATTCGTGCGCAATAAAGATGGTTCTCTTAGAATGTGTATCAACTACCGTCACTTGAACAAAGTCACAGTCAAATACAAGTATCCAGTTTCCAAAATTGATGACTTGTTCAACCAAATTTAGGGTGCCAGTTATTTTTCTAAGATAGACCTTAGATCCGGTTATTATCACCTTAGGGTCAAAGAATGTGACATTCCAAAAATAGCTTTCAGAACTTGATATGGTCACTTTGAGTTTCTAGTCATGTCAGTTGGTCTAACGAATGCCCCAGCAGTTTTCATGGACTTGATGAATCGAGTGTTCAAGCAGTACTTGGACATGTTCATCATAGTCTTCATTGATGACATCCTTGTCTACTCCCGTAATGAAATGATCATGCAGACCACCTCAAAATAGTATTGCAGACTCTTAGAGCCCATTAGTTGTTCACTAAATTCAATAAGTGTGATTTTTAGCTAAGATTAGTAGCTTTCTTGGCCATGTTATTTTCGGTGATGGCATTAGAGTCGATCCTCAAAAGACCAAAGCAGTAAGAAACTGGCCCAGACCTATCTCTCCATTAGACATCAGGATTTTCTTGGGTTTGGATGGCTATTACCAGCGGTTTGTTGAAGGGTTTTCATATATTGTATCCCCCATGACTAGATTAACTCAAAAGAAAGTTAAGTTTCAGTTGTCAGATTCTTGTGAGAAGAGTTTTTAGGAGTTGAATACTCGACTCACTACAACCCCAGTTTTGATGTTACCAGATGGTTCAGATGGGTTTGTTGTGTACTGTGATGCTTCCAGAGTTGGGTTGGGATGTATTTTGATTCAGAGGCGGAAGGTTGTGGCCTATGCCTCTAGAAAGATTAATCCCCATGAAAATAATTACCCTATCCATGATCTTGAGTTAGCAAGTTGTTGTTTTTACCTTGAAGATTTTGAGGCACTATTTGTATGAGGTGCATGTTGATGTGTTCAAAACTTACAAAAGCTTACAGTATATGTTTTTGAAGAAAGATTTAAATCTGCATTAGAAGAGATGGTTAGAGTTGCTGAAAGATTATGATATGAGTATTTTGTACCATTCGAGAAAGGCCAATGTTGTGGAAGATGCCCTAAGTATATTGTCTATGGGTAGTGTTGCTCATGTCGAGAGTTATAAGAAAAAGTTAGTTAGAGAAGTTCATCAGCTTGCCAAATTAGGTGTTCATTTGGTTGATTCAGCTGAGGGTAGTGTTTGGGTTCAGAATAGTTTGAAATCTTCTTTGGTTGCCAAAGTGAAATAAAAGCAAGATAGGGATCCTAGTTTAGTGAAGCTGAAGGAGTCAGTCAAAGATCAGAAAGTAGAGGTTTTCTCCCAAGGAGGATATGGTGTGATGCATTACCAGGGTAGACTGTATGTGTCGTGTTTTGATGAGTTGAGACAACAAATTCTTGCAAAAGTGAATGGTGTGCATTACTCGATTTATACAGGGTCCACAAAGATGTACCACGATCTGCAAAAAATCTATTGGTAGAGTGGAATGAAAAGGGATATCACAGAGTTTGTAGCTAAGTGCTCCACTTGTCAGCAGGTTAAGATTAATCACTAGAAGCCTAGTGGGTCTATGTAGGAGTTCAGTATTCCCACTTGGAAGTGGGAGGAAGTGAACATGGATTTTGTGACAGGTTTGCCTCGTACTCGTCAGCAACATGATTCGATTTGGGTCATTGTGGATAGGATGACCAAATCAACCCATTTCTTGCCAGTCCATACTTTTTTTCAGCCGAGGACTAAGACAATCTCTATCTTAGATAGTTGGTTAGGTTGTACGGTGTTTCGCTATCTATCATCTCAGATAGAGGTACTCAGTTTACCTCTTATTTTTGGAAAGCTTTTCAGAAGGGTCTTGGTACCCAAGTTTACCTCAGTACAACCTTCCACCCTCAGATAGATGGTCAGGTAGAAAGGACCATTCAAACCCTTGAGGATATGTTGAGAGTGTGTGTAGTTGACTTTACGGGCAGTTGGGATGATAACTTGCCTTTGATTGAATTTGCCTATAATAACAGCTATTATTCTAGTATTTAGATGGATCTATTTGAGGCTCTATATGGACGAAGATATAGATCTTCGATTGGTTGGTTCGAAGTAGGTAAGGCTGTAGTAGTAGGGCCTGACTTGGTGTTTGATGCCTTAAAGAAAGTTCAGTTGATCAGGGAGAGGCTTAAGGCAGCCTAGAGCTGATAGAAATCATATGTAGATGTGAGGATAAAAGATCTTGAGTTTGAGATTAGTGATTTTGTATATTTAAAAATCTCTCCCATGAAGAGAGTGAAGAGGTTTGGTAAGAAGGGGAAGCTTAGTCCTCGATATATTAGGCCTTTCAGGATTTTGAGCCATTTTGAAAAGGTGGCTTATAAGCTTGAGTTGCCTGCAGACTTAGCATCAGTGCACCCAATATTCCATGTCTCTTTGTTGAAGAAGTGTATTGGAGTCCCAACAGTTGTTGTTCCCTTATAAAGCGTAGATGTTCAGAACAACCTTTCCTACGAGGAAATTCCAGTCGAGATCCTTGATCGACAAATTCATAGACTAAGGAACAAAGAAGTTCCCTTAGTCAAAGTTCTTTGGCGAAATCAGTCTGTTAAGGGATCCACCTGGGAAACAGAAGTAGATATGTGGAACAAGTACCCTCATATTTTCTCCGCAAACTCAAACTCATCTTAAGGTAACAATCTTCTTAGAATCTCTCTTTTCCATGCTCAGTTTCAGCTATATATCATTCTCATGTCAGTCATGCATTCACAAAAGCAGTTCAGTCATGTGTCATGTTCTGACTCAGCCATGTAATCACGTTTTTGTCACATATATTCAACATGTAATCTTAGTTACTCAGTGTTTTCATCTTAACCAGTCTCATTGGAGGATGAATGTTCCCAAGAAAAAGATATTGTAATACCCCAAAAAATTCAAACCTATGTTAGCACCATGTTTCAAGCTCATAAATAGTATATTATTGTTCTTTGATAGTTTTATGAGTTAGTTTGAGGTATATTAAGGCCCCAAATAACTCCCAGCTATTAGATGAATCAAAATAATCCTTACCGATTGGATTTTTGATAAGAATATTGCTTTAGTCAACTTCAAACTATCCTATCTTTTTATATACTCAGAATTTTCTAGGTCAAGACCCACCAAATGATAGAAAATTGAATTAGCATTCCAACGACATCAATTTCTCCCAAATCCAATACTTGGGAGAGAAGTTATGGCACTTTTAGTGCAAAATAGTAGCCCAACGCGATAAGGCCGCGTCGCGGTGATGGCCAATTTCACGCTCATCATTTTCCAGTGTATCATTGAAATTGGCACCGCGTCGTACCAAGGGGCTATTTTGCAATTGTCCATTTTCCAGAGGGGCACCGCGTCGCGCCAAGGTCCCAATTCGCAGTTGTTCATTTCCAGAGGTGCAACAATGGCACTACGTCGTGCCATTGGTCAAAATGAGGATTGTCAGCTTTCTAGTGGCCCGACAGGATTGCACTGCATCACACCAGGTGTCAAAATCGGGATTTTCAGTTTTTGTGATTTAAATTCTAGGGACTATATGGTCGTTTTCCATAGCCCCAAGTCCATCCAAAAAGGGGATTTAAGTCCCAATAAAGCATTATTTGCTCATTATTTTACAAATTACTCAAATTAAAGTAGCCCTCTTTCAAGAACAAAAAAATACTAGCCTTCTAAATTCAAGATCAAATCTCAAGAATTCTCCATCAATTCTCACGAATTCATTAACTCAGGTATGTTAAGTGTTCATCTACGAGTCCCTTTCACCTATGGAGTCCAAGTATCCAAATTTAAATTTAAAGTTGTGATCTTTATAAGTTACCATGATTTTAGATTGTGATTTTAACCATGAATCTTGACTTTACACCATGCTTACATGAAATTGTTGTTGTTTATCAAGCCCCGCATGTTTTACTATTGTTATTCACTGAGTTAAATCATGATTAAGTGTTATTGATGTCGAAACATGATACTACTCCAAGTTTTATACTATTTCCATGATTATCTTAAATTATGAATACCAAGTGTTTGATGAAGTGCCTACAAGAGTGAATTTTGAATAAATACTTTTACATTATGTCCCCAAAGTTTGGTACTATTTTACTATTACTGCTATCGAGTCCTAGGGGTTATCAATACCCCAAAACATAACTGTTTACTTAGTCTCAATATCTTCAGAATATTTATAGAATATGTTATGAGCATTATTAGTTCAGTCAATTATCATCATCAGTTAAACTAAACTTAGAACAATTCAGTGTTCCCAGTCAGTTCAGTTGGGAGTAGGATTTAACACCGACCAAACCCAGGGATGGGGGCTCACCTGCTAGTTGAGGGTGAGACCTTTAGTAGCAGTCCCCGTATTCCAGAACTACGTAGCCACCATAGGTTGATACATTAACCTTCCAATTGAGGGTTGATCTCATACGGGTACCTTCCAGTTGAGGGTAACCCTTAGTCCTTCGGGACAACACTTTAGTGGATCCACACAACAAGTGTTAGTACCCGTGGCACGGTACTGACACCCTTTCAACTGGGGTCACAGGTTGGACCCTAAATTTACTTATTGGGGCATGTTGGTTAGATGATAGCTCCCACAGTCTCAGTCCAGTCATCAATCAGTGATTCAGTTTCATATTTGCTTGACCATAGCATATAGATGTGAGTTATTCAGTTATTAGTATTCAGTATTTCAGATTTCAAATTATATTAAAAATATATTTTATACTTGGTCATGTATCTTCAGCACTTGCAGTTTCCATGTATTCTATTCAGTATGTCATGCTGCATATATTCAGACTGTTATTACTCATGTTCATGAAACCACGCATATCAACCAACATTATTTAGCATACCAGTGTATTCAAAGTACTGATTGCATACTCTTTTCTTGCACTATGATTTATCATATCATAGGTTCGGACGATCAGTTCTCAGATTGCACATAGACTCCCCCGATTATCAGTCATAGCAGTGGTGAGTCTTCATATTTCGAGGACGGGTTATATTTACTTTCATGCTATCAGTTCAGTAGTTAGTGTGAGTTAGTTAGCATTTATTCCATCAACTTTTATTCAGTCAGTTTAGAGGCTTTCAGACTTTTCAGACAGTTAGTCAGTTCTCAGATTTCAGTTGTCATTGTCCGATGTTTTATCAGTATTATCAATTTCTTTTTACAGATTTTATCAGATTTATTACTTAAAACCTTATGGCATTCCTCAGTTAAATTTTAGATATGATCTTTTGTTATTAGTTTTACTCAATGCTCATAGCAGGTACCAGCTCATGGGTTAGCTTGTGGTCCCTTGGGACTGTAAGCACCGTGTGGTGCCCAGGGTGTACTCTCGGGGCGTTATATTTACCTTTCCAAACCATTGTAAACTATACATAAATCCTTTACCAAGTTTAAAACAAGCAAGAGTTCCATTTAAAAGTAATCAATGCAATGCACATATCTTTATAAGCATTTTGTCAAACATATTGGGGGCATAGTATATATCCAAAACCAATTCCAATTACCAATAACCATATCATGTAATCCAATTATCCAGAACGATCGTTAATGCATATAAAAGCATACTTAGAACCATGCAAAACCATAACTAACCATTTATAACAAAACCCCCACCTCATATTTGAAAAACCCAAAAGCATACAACAATGATATCATGAAAACTAATAATAAAATTCATGCCTTTAGTTGAAATAAACAATGAGGGAAAATAACATGCCTTAATTGACAAAGTAGACGGAGAGGAATCACCACCAAAATCCCCAATTTACCTTTTAAGATGAAACCCTTGATCTTCCTTACCCCAAAGCTTTTGAGAGGATTTTAGAGTGTTTAGGAATAAAGGTGTTAAAGAAAAAAATAATAGAGTAAATAACTTCCCAAGTAGGTTACAAGTCCTGGGGTCCTATTAGGGTAAGTAGGAAAATGTCCAGAACACCCCCACTTAAGTACCATAAAATCTCGGCACAGGGATACGACTAACCCTAATGAGTGGTTCCCTTCGATACGATTGTTACCTGCCACTCGTATCCTACCTCAACCCTTGGAGCCAACACTATCCAGTATATGACTCATCCAGCCAAGTCGTGTCTAATTCATATGATCTGTACCTTCCACTCGTACCCTTGGAAGAATAGAATACTAAAAGACTTGAACATCGGCAGCTATACGAGTACAAGATACATCTCGTAAACAACCATATGACTCTTATCCCCTAAGTTGTATAAATTCTAATACCCATCCAATCCTATCAATCGACACTGGTAAGCATACGACAGGACTATACCACTCGTACCCCAATATATGGATTGTACCCATGAGTTGTATTGGGTTCGAAGAACGGAATTCCAGGAAATTTTCTATAGGCCAAAACCCAGGATGTAACATTCTCTTTCACTTGGAACATTCTTCCCCGAATAACTAACAAGGTAGGGGTAACCACACACAGAGTCATTTCCATTATCAAAAATTTCCTTTAATAAAGGCAGAAATAGAGATATGTTTCAAGTACACATACCTTCCGCATGAATCCCATGAGCAGAAAACAGTAGTAGATACTTGGACTTCATTTCCTCTTCTGCTTCCCAAGTTACCTCCTCCACCTTGTGGTTCCACCATAGAACCTTAACCGAGGCCACATCCTTGATCCGCAATCGATGAACCTGCCTATCTAATATTTCAATCGGGACCTTTTCATAAGACAGAGAATTCGAGATACCCAACCCCCCAAAGGAACAATCGAAGAAAGATCACCAATACACTTCCTCAACATAGAAACATGAAAGATCGGATTAACCAAGCCCAAACTAGAAGGCAACTCCAATTCATAAGCAACCTTACCAACCCTTCGCAAAATCATATAAGGACCAAGAAACCGAGGACTGAGCTTTCCCTTTTTGCCAATCCGCACTGCTCTCTTCATGGGAGTCACCTTTAGGAATACCTTATCCCCTACCTTGAATTCCAAGTCTCTACGCCTAACATCTGCATAGGACTTTTGGTGACCTGGGCAACCTTAAGCCTATTCTGAATTATCTTCACCTTCTCCGTCGCTTGATAAACCAAATACGAACCAATCATATCTGCCTCACCAAGCTCAAACCAACTAATAGGAGATCTATACGTCCTACCACATAACGCCTCAAAAAGGGCCATACCAATACTAGAATAATAGCTATTGTTGTAAGCAAACTCTACCAAAGCTAGATGCTCAACCCAACTGCCACCATAGTTAATCACACAGGACCGAAGAATATCCTTCAATGTCTAAATAGTCCTCTCTGCTTGCCTATCCGACTGTGGATAAAAATTAGTGCTTAGAAAAACCTTAGTCCCCAACCCTTTCTGGAAAGACCGCTAGAAGTGAGACATAAACTTCATGCTATGATAAGAAATAATTGAGATATGCACCCCATGCAGCTTCGCATCTCATAAAGATACAACTTCGTATAATCCTCCTCCGAAAAGGTAGTTCTCACTGGCATAAAGTGAGAAGACTTTGTCAACCTATCCACGATGACCCAAATTGAATCAAAATGATTCTGAGATCGAGGAAGACCGATAACAAAGTCCATATTGATCATCTTCCATTTCTATTTGGGTAACTCAATTTCCTGATGCAATCCAGTAGGCCTCATGTGCTAAACCTTTACCTGTTGACACACATGCATTTGGCCACACAATCAACCACATCCCTTTTCATGCCATTCCACCAATATATCTCCTTGAGATCATGATACATCTTTGTTGAGCTAGGATAAACAACACAACACAATTTATGTGCCTCAGCCAAATTTCTTTGCCATAAACCATCGATATCAGGAACACACAACCTCCCTTGATACCATAAAGTACCATCACCACTGATCTCAAACACCACTACCTTTTGCCCACCAAGATCACTCTTGATTTTCATCTAGACAGGATCTAACACTTGTTTCTCCTTAATATCCGCACTAAGTGATAATCAAACAACTTTTAGCACTATCATACCACCATCCTTAGAGTTTACAAGATGAACTCTAAGATTAGATAAGCAGTGAACATCCTTTACCAATTCCCGCTTCCTTTCCTCTACATAAGCCAAACTCTTCATGGACTACCTTCTAAGAGCATCAATAACCACGTTAGCCTTACCTAGGTTGTAGTGAAGACTCATATCATAGTCTTTGAGAAGATCAATCTATCTCCTCTGCCTGAGATTAAGCTTCTTTTGAGTGAACAAATACTGTAGACTCTTATGATCATAAAAGATATCTACATGAACACTATACAAATAACGCTGTCATATTTTCAAAGCAAACAAAACAGCCAACAACTATAAATTATGAGTAGGATAGTTTCTCTTATGCACCTTCAACTGCTTGGAAGCATAGGCAATCACCTTCCTATGCTGCATCAAGACACAACCAAGCCCTACCCGAGATGCATCACAATAAACCACAAACCCATTATTGCCTTCTGGCAAAGTCAAAATTGGAGTCGAAGTTAGCTTATCCTTCAACTTCTCAAAACTCCTCTCGCAAGCATTCAACCAAGAAAATATGACCTTCTTCTGAGTCAACTTAGTCAAATGATCTACTATCAACAAGAATCTTTCCACAAATACCCTATAATACTATGCTAAACCTAAAAAGCTCTGAATGTTAGATGGAGTCATCGGTCTAGGCCACTCCTTCATCGTAACAACTTTTTAAGGATCAACCATTATCCCCTCACTAGAAATAATATGACCAAGAAAGACAACGTTCAACCAAAACTCACACTTAGAGAACTTGGCATATAACTATTATTCCTTTATGGTCTATAACATCACATGGAAGTGATTAGTATGATCCACCTCACTCTTCAAATAAACCAGGATGTCATCAATAAACACAATGATAAAGAGATCCCAATACTGCATGAAAACTTTGTTCATCGAATCCATAAAAGCCTTCGGGGCATTAGTCAATCCAAATGCCATTATCAAGAACTCAAAATGCCCGTATTGAGTACAAAAAGTCATCTTAGGGATATCCACCTCCCTAATATTAAGCTGATGGTACCCAAATTAAATATTTATCTTAGAAAAAAACTTGGCACCCTATAAATGATTAAGTACATTATCTATCCTCGGGAGGGGATACTTGTTCTTGACCGTTACCTTATTCAACTACCTGTAGTCAATGCATATCTGAAGGAAACCACCTTATTGCACACGAACAACACCAGTGCACTCCACAGAGATATACTAGGATGAATAAACCCTTTATCCAGAAGATCCTAAAGTTGCTCCTTAAGTTTTCGCAACTCAGCCGGAGCCATTCTATAAGGAAGAATAGATATTGGACGAGTCTCTGAAAGTAAATCAATATCAAACTTTATTTCCATATCAGGAGGAACACTAGGAAGATCATCCCAAAATACCTTTGGAAACTCATTAATCACAGAAACTAGCTGTAAAGAAGGACTTTCCAAGTTAGAATTTTTAACCCAGACCAAGTGATAAAGACACCCCTTAGAGATTAACCTCCGAGCTCTAAGATAATAGATAAACCTTCCCCTATGAGCTAGGGAACCACCCTCCCATTCTATAATCGATTCACCTAGAAACCTAATAATAACCTTACAGGTCCGGTAGTCTAAGGATACGTAATAGGAATATAACCGATCCATGCCCAAAATTATATAAAAATCCACCATACCCAACTCAAATAGATCTAAAAAAGTTTTCTTACCACCAACAGCTACCACACACCCCTTATAGACTCTTTTAGTAATAATCAAGTCTCCTATCGGGGTAGAAATAGAATAAGGATTCAAAATCACTTCGGGATCAAAACCAAAAGATGCAGCCACATAAGAAGTCACGTTAAAGAGAGTAGACCCTGATCAAGCAAATAATTTATGTCATGAGAGAAAAGCTGTAATGTACTAGTAACGGCATCAGGCGATGTCTCAGATTCCTGTAAGGATGCCAAAACATACAACCTATTTCGACCAACTCTAGAATCAGGAGCTGTAAAAGAAGTAGACACAATAATACCAGGTGGAAGCCATAGGAACCTTATTTTCCCCCATAGCAACCTTATTAATCGAAAAATCCCTGAGCCGATGACCTGACTAGCCACCCCTAAAACATTTTCCCCCTCTTCTTCCTAATAACCCCAATAAGGTTGACCACAAAACTGACAAGGAGGGCATAAAGAAACTGACTGACCTCTACTCACCTGAGATTGGGCACCCTGTGCTCGAAAATTGCCACCACCTTAATGATGCTTGTCTCTCGATTGCTTTGAGTAAGGGGCACTAGCAGTAGAGAAGGAACCCGAGCTCCCCCACTTCTTTTTCTTCCACTTGCCTCCATCCTGATCACCCTAAGACTGAGCACCTTCCTGATCAGAAAACATGTTCTTCTTTCCCTATCTATCTCCAAACTCTACCTGCCTTCGCTTCTCATCTTTTACTTGCTGCATATGGACAGTCAACCAAGAAATATCCATATTTTTAATGAGAAAAGTAGTCTTGCTCTGCAAGATCAAATCTTAATTCAACCCAGAAGCAAACTTCCTCATTATCATGCTCATGCTAGTCACCAAATCAGGACCATACCTTGATAGATTATGGAACTTCAAGGAATATTCCTTAACAGTCATTCCCTATTTCTTGAGATTCACAAATTTCTTCATCTTAGCTTCCCTCAACTCTTGAGGAATGAAACAATCCAAGAAGTCATTAGAAAAGGCCTCTCACAATCGAGACTCTTCCATATCACTCCTATCTCTGTCCCACTCTTCATACCACTGATAAGCAACATCTTTGAGTAGATAAGCTGCAAAGTTTACCCCCTCCATATTAGTAGCCTGTATCATCCAAAATATCTTCTCTATTTTATCCAAGAAGCTTTATGGATCCTTCTTCACCTTCACTTCAATAAAAGTAGGAGGAACTATCTTCATAAATTGATAGACCCTCACAACCTCAGTAGATAACCCACTTAATATATTCCACTAAGCCTGAGCAGCAACTAACTAAGCAATAACATGGATAGATTGACGAAACTCCACATTCATCACATTTCCTTGAGGGACCTGAGGAGAAATAGCGAAAATAGGAGTAACTCCAACATAATTAGGAATAGGACCCTGAAATAAAAAGATGAACCCCTAACATAGGGCGCACCCCTTAAGCATTATCCCCAGATGGGATAGAAGAATTTCCTTGTATTTTAGATCTATGAGGCGTGATCTAAAAGGCGAACAAACAAGGATTAGAGAAAATTCTAGGACTTAGACTCCAAGCTTGAAGATAGAATACCAAGATAGTGAAACATTTCTAAATGTTTTACAGACTCTCTCTTATGAGTATGGCGCGCTACATACCCATAAAAGAGACTCTACTCGACAAGGCTTTGTGGACTTCCTTATTGACTATGAACCTAAAGCTCAGATATAAACTTTTCATGACTCGAACTAGGGCCTAGACATAATGGGCATCCGAAGTCCAACCGAGACCGAGGACTGCCCTCTATTACCCAACCTAACCACCTTATACAACCTTTGATGGGCTAAATTTTGAGCATATAACAAGATAGCATAAATGCTCACATGAAGACTCTGGGATAGGGTCATAATCATGACCGACCCAACCGAGTCCAAATGTACCAAAGCAACCATCCAACTATACCAAACCAAACTAAATGCCATAAATCAGGTAGTAACCAAGATGGATTCCAAAACATATAATGATAATCAATCCTAGAATGTGAAACGATGGAACAGTGAGAAATTATGTCCGATGATGCCAGCCTCCCAGCTTATTCCAATGTCAAGGTCAACTGTCAAACCCCTTTTTTAATCGAAAAGATTACATTTTAAGGGTCAAAAGGGTTTTATTATTAAGTGACAAAAGATAAAAATTTATTTTGAAAAGGATTCATTTCTAAATTAAATTCAGAGTTGCCACTTAGCATTGATCGGGTGTGCCAAGTCACCTTTGAAAATCTTTTTCAAAATCATTTAACTCTAAAAACTGATCCGCGAACAGAGATTTCGGCCAAGGAATTTTATTGTCCGAGGGAAAGGTGTTAGGCCCCCTCGATCTTGTGGTTCGACCATGGTCGCTTGGTGGAGCGTATCGGCTAATTTTGACACTAAAAATGTATAAACCACATAAGATGCATAAACAAGCAACAGACATATCAAACAACATATCAAGGGGAATGACTCGACTAAAAGGTACGTCTTATAGGCATCAAGGGGAATGACTCAACTAAAAGGTATGTCTTATAGGAATCAAGGGTAATGACTTGACTAAAAGGTACGTCTTATAGGAATCAAGGGAAATGAATCGACTAAAAGTTACGTCTTATAGGAGTCAATTGGAATGACTGGACTAAAAGGTCCGTCTTACAAGAATCAAGGGAAATGACTCGACTAAAAGGTACGTCTTATAGAAATCAAGGGGAATGACTCGACTAAAAGGTACGTCTTATAGGAATCAAAGGTTATGACTCGACTAAAAGGTATGTCTTATAGGAATCAAGGGAAATGACTTGACTAAAAGGTACGTCTTATAGGAATCAAGGGAAATGAATCGACTAAAAGGTACATCTTATAGGAATCAAGGGGAATGACTCAACTAAAGGTACGTCTTATAGGAATAAAGGGGAATGACTCGACTAAAAGGTACGTCTTCTAAGAGTCAAGGTTTAATTTAAGAAGTGTATCCCCTAGTAAATGAAAACTGAAATCCTTGGACAAGAAAGTGTGTTTTCGAGGGATATAGGATAATGAATTTTTACCATGATTTAATTATCAAACCTGTGCAGCAACATTGCTTCCTGCATTTGTAAAGTGAGGCATTGCATCCCTTGATATTTATGCTCTAAAGTCCTTTCTTTGAAGGTAACATGTGTTCCTGTTTCATACAAAGAAAAGTTATGAGTTTAAAAATAGGGTGGCTAGTTTATGGCTTTGGCTTTCATGGCAAACGCTCTTGCCGTCGTCACATTTAACCTTGCTTCTAACCATTAGCATATGTCATCGACTTATTGCATCATTGACCCAAACTCAGATTATTAAGAGTGAATCTGAAACAAACACGATATTTTTGCTTTGCCATGCTTTTCAGATAACCCCTTTGAACCTTGGTATTTCATGAGTTCCCAGACTTGCCTGTTGACCAAATTTTCTACATGCCTTATTTCGGCTCACAATCAAGTCTCTTTCATGTACTGACCTTTTGTCTTGCTTTGTAAAATTGAAGAAACCAGTAGCCAGTTTTGCAATCTTTTCTCACTTGTTTTGACATGAACTTGACTCAAAGATAAGAGAAAAATGACAATAATTTTTTTATTTGGATAACTGACTCAAGAAAATAAAATAAAAGTATAAAGAAGAAAGAAAATACAATGACTGTCCCCATTTGAAACAAAGAAATGCAGATTTTATCAAAAAATGACAATCAACTCTAATGATTATGCCATGCATTTTGGATTAAGCTGCCTGATATTTTCATCTAAACTTTCTACCAATTTTTCTTTAGTTAATGACCCTAAAACTGAGTTACTTCCTTGGGCCAATTATATTTGGAGACCTCATTCGGCTAGTGGCACTTTGAAGGGATTTTGCCAACAAACCTCCCTCATTTTCTTTCTCTTAGCTCATAGTCGTCTTACAGTGCCCATGAGAGTTTTTACCAATAAGACTCTCTCATTTTTATCTCTCTCAACTTACCATCACCTTATGGTGCCCGTGAGGGTTTTCACAATAAGACTCTCATTTTTATTTCTCTCCAAATTTTTTATGCCGAGGAAGATGAGTAGTTCCCAAATGCATCATCATATCTATTGCATGCCTAGACTTAACATCCTCAAAGATTGATCTAAAGTTCTTTCTTTGGTTGTAACTCGGTTTTTTGATAAGGTTAGAAAGAAAGGATAACATGGGGCCTAAAAGACACTTGAAGTGGGGTAGGACTTATAACTTTTGGAATTGACTCAAACAATGAGGATTAACTCATGCCCCAGTTTCTTTTGGATGGGTGACTCTAAATTGTTTATTTGTTTGGAATGAGCCCAGAGGAGGGCAGCCTACATATCTCACCCCCAAAAGAGGAGAATCAGGTTACGTGTAGTTTCGACAGCTTGTTCTTTACTTGATTCTGATTTTTGTTTCTTTTTTTGGACTCTTTTCTCTTTGGGATTTTCTTCTGACTCTATTTCTTGACACTTTCTTTCTTTTTTCTTTTTAGACATATTTTTTCTTTCTTATTTTTGAAACTTTTATGACTCTATTCTTTTGCTTGACACTTTTCTTTTGAGCTTTTGCTGACTCTATCTTAACTCCAAAAGAGGTGTGTGAAAGAAAATAGAACTAAAGCTTAAATGAGGTAAGAAAAGGATGAAACAATGTTTGGATAGCAGAGTGAAATGCCTTCGTCATATCAATCCTTAAAAATGCAAGTACATAACATGCAATGTGAAAGTGGGAGATGAGGATCATTTGTGACATATTTTACAACATTAACTTTAACCGAGCCTGTGCGTCGCTACTACTTCTACAAAATCCACCTTTGTTGTACATTCCTTACATCAAATGACTCATGCTTTCATGGAGGTGATTCTTCTGTTCCTTTTGATGTAGGATCACACATCTACTATTTGACCTAATTGAGACATGTCTTTCAATTGATGACTAAGTTTTTATTGCGATTCTCAAAATAATTGTCTTAATTTTCAAAGAAGGCTTGAACTTGTCACCAAATGTCTCAACACTCTACCTATTTTGTTAGATGCTCTATTTTCTAACTTTAACCCTCTGATTCAATGTTCATGCTTAAACTAAATTTTAAGATCTAGCTGAAAATTCCATTAGCATGTCATATCACTAGAGTCAACATAAATGTACTTTGAAAAAAACACATTTAAAAGACAAAGGGAAAAGGGGCACTCCATTTAATTAAATTAAAGATAGAAGGGTTTGAACATAACGACAAAGGGACAAAACAAGATAGATCCTGAACTACAACCCTGAAATAATTCAGATAAAAGAAAATAAAACAAAACAAACTACTAAACCTCTTCCTAAGAGGGAGATGGCGACTTATCAATTGCTCAGCCTGACATTTTATCCACTAGTTTGCATATTAGCATGACTAGAACTTTTCTCACTGTCAATCTTCTGCACCATAATTGATTTATCTTGAATCATCTTTTCTATTTCTCTTTTTAAAGCATGACAATCTTCAATACTGTGATCCGGAACATCAGAATGATATGCACATCATACATTAGGATCAAAATTTCTTAAATGCGGGTCAGGAGTATACCCAAGGAGAGGAGTGATTATGCCTCATTGTACTAACCTCTGAAATAAACTAGCATACAACTTCCCAATTGGTGTGAAGCTGTTTCTCGACTTTGACCTTATTTCATTATTTGGCTTAAATTGAACGTCGGGCCTAGAAGGGCTTTGGTATGTTTGTGGAGTTGGAGGATGACTCCGAAGAGTTGGTGTGCTCCTTTGTGAGTAAGAAGAGAGTAAAAAGTATGGAAGTGAGCAATATTCTAGATATAGAGGTAGGGAAATGAAGCATGATGGATTTTCAGACTGATTATATGGAGCTTGGGTATGATCTTGGGCTTGATACTGAGGGTAAATACGACCTGTTCTTCTTCAACGTGCGCATTGTCCAGATATACTAGCAGTCACATCTTTCTCATTCTTCTCCCATCAAGTTTCCCTTAATTTATTGCTATATTGTCCCAAATGTTTTACGGATTCCTCATGTCCATATTGCTCCTCAAATTTCAACATCTCAAGGATTGGAGGAAGGTTAACACTTGAAGATATTGCCAGTCTTTGTATGAAACATCTTCTTCACCTGTAGGTCCTAGAGAATTTTTCATAATATTTTCTGCACTCCTCGTTTTTCCAACCATTTTCTTTGACTCTTCCGAGACAATGGAATTTTTGTTAAGAAATTTTGATTGTCCAATTAACTTAAATGTTGGATCACGAGTATAACAATGATCACCATGAGTATTGAGCATTAGTCCACTAACAGCATGGGAAAGCATAACCGTTGGGTAGCTAGCCAATGTGGATGTCTCAGCAGAGGATTGAGCAACGAAATCACAGACGACATGTGGTGTTGTGAACGCAGTTGGCTTATGCTGAGGCGCTAGATAAATAGTGGCGGAAGTATTGAGATTCTTTTGGCTTGGAATGAATTCTGAGGCATGTTGTGGTGCATCAACAACATTAGGACGTGGAGCTTGTAATTGTGATAGAAAAAACTTAGGGTATTTGCGGGGTCAATAGTAGGGAATGGAGGAGCATGCAACCTACTAACCCAAGCTCGATGCATTTTTGTCATTTGTTGCCTTAGTCTCAAAATCTCTTGCTTTAAACTCTCATTTTCTAGATTCTTTGTTTGATCCATGATATCACTCTCTATATCCTTGTTGGACACAACTAACTCTTCCTTGAATTTAGTGTGATGTGGAGGACCAGCCAGAATGCCACAAACCAACCACCTTAAACAAACTGAATAAGAGATAACAAAGCCGTTAGGAAGCAACACTCTTTTAAAAACTCTTTTTTCCTTTTTCTTCTTTTGAAAAGATCACCAAACCCAAGAAGGGCGCCTACGTATCTCACTCTCGAGAGAGGAGTGATCTTGGGTGTATTTATATGTCTAAGCACCATAATTTATCAATATTTTATCTATGTTTAGAGAACAAAGTGCCTAGTTTCTTATGTTTTTACTCTACTTCTATGTAATTGAGCTAACCGATATGATTAGCATGATTTCAGGCATTAATGAGGTAGATGAAGACATTATGGAACTATGGAATGCGGATGGAATATGACACAAGAGAGAGTAGGAACCTGGACTAAATGTGGCACCTAGAAACTACAATCTGGACGAAATATGGCGCCTAGAAACTATGTCCAAGACTAGTTTGTCATTTATAATTAATTCAGGGATCTAGAAGGAAATTATGAGAGAAAAGATTATTAAAAGGCTTAATGCTGAATTTTTATTGATTATTCAGTTATTCTATATTATTCAGAGAGAGGAGAATAATGGCTTAGGGTGGCGAGAGAGAAAAACGTTTCTTCTCTCTTACTTTCACCATTCACACACCAAGATCGTCTTCTAGTTTTTGGTATGATGAATATATTTATGATGATTTTCATTTTATTCATGAGTAGCTAAGTTTATTAGTTAGGGTTATGAAAGCCTTGTAGCATACAATCCATTACTTTGGGTTTTGAATTCATTATGCATTGACTTGTTTATATCATACTCTCTTCGCTTATCTTGAATTCTCGTGGTTGCAAACATAAAGAATATGCCTTAAAACGCAACTTGTTCGAAAGAAAGGTTGTTGTTCGGAAAAGAGAGTAGTGACAAGAAAATAGGATTACCAACCCCTATTTCATAAGTTAATGCCTTAGCAGGATTAACTACTTGGAGATTTTGTATTATTTTTGGTAAACACTTTTGATTAGAGAGAACTAAAGTGAATTAGTCCTAGATGGTTGAGAAACACTAGGATTATGTTATTAAATACAATACGTTTCTCTGTAAACACGATGCATAGTTAGAAAGTATTGAAAACTATAAGGTAGACATAACCCTAGCTTGCAATTTCTCTGAATTTGAATACTACTACATATATTTCATCTTGTTAAACTGAAACCATTAATTTGTGAACTGAATCAAATCCCCCTATTTATTTTACGGAATCAAACGATTAAAAGTCAACTAATCTGCATACAACTTAATTAGCACCATATTCCCTTTGGAATTCGACCCCAACCTAGTTGGGTTATATATTTGACAACGATCGCTTACTCTCTCATAAGAGAAGTGTAATTTGAGTGTATCAAGGAGAATCAGGTGTGCGTAGTTCATGAAGTCTTGCCAAAATGGCCAATCAAACTCTTTTCCTTTTCTTTTTTTTTCTTGAAACTTCAAAGAGAAAAGAAAATAACAAATTATCAAAAGAATTGACGAAAATATTTTTTGCATTTTGCAAGTTTAAATTCTTACACAAAATGAAATCTATGATTACCAAAAAAAATCTTTTTGGCTTTTCAATTTTGCATTTCATATGAAAATGAAACTTGAAATTATTAAAGAAAAAATCTTTTTGTGGTTTTTTTTTAGAGATATATATGACACCTACTCTGATAAAGAGTGAAGAATTTTTTTTAAATTTTTTTTTCAGATTCCTATACAAAATGAAACCTATGATTAACAAAGAAAAATCTTTTTGGGTTTTAAATTTTGAATTTCATATGAAAATGAAACTTGAAACTATTAAAGAAAAATCTTTTTGTGAGTGTCTGTTAAAGATGTATATCAAACACCTGCTCTAGGTGAAGAGTGAAGAAAATCTTTTTCTTTTAAATAAGATCTCCGAACCCACAATATGCGGCCTATGTATCTCACTTTCGAGAGAGGAGAATCAGGGGTGTGTAGTTCGTCCAAATAGGACAATTAAGGATTAAATAACCGGCTGAACCCTGACTTTGAGAGATGCGACTACAAACAGAAGATGAAAAACATCAATAAAATCGTTTTGAATTTTCTATTTGACACTTCACATAAAAATGACACCAACAACTATGAAAGAAAAATCATTTTGGTATTTTCATTATATGAAATGTACAAAACTTCTACCATTTTTTTTTGAATTTTCTTTTATAAAAGCTTCTATTGAATTTTTTTTTAATTTTTGAATTATAAATGCTTGCTAAAGAGAACAAAAGAAAACTCTTTTTGACATTTTTTGTATTTTGAGAACATAAGTGCAAAAGGTAAAAAAAAATCTTTTTGAATTTTTGGATTATGAAAAACAAAAGCCATAAAAAAAACTCAAAAACTACAAAAATCGTTTTTTTTTACTCACTTTTTTTCTCTCCTTTTTTTCGATTTTTCCTTGCCTACACACTTTACTTCTAACGCATGCTTTCCCTAAATCAGTCTGTCAAATGACCACGTTACCCTCAGAGACGCAACATGTAGCACATAGGGATGCTTTAGAGGTGGGTCTGCTACAAAGGACAAAGTGGGTCCCGTTAAGTCTCAATATGGTGCTATTAATTATGACCTAAAGGCTGACCTATGCTGTGGTTCACTAACAAGCCTGTTCGAGAGAGCGTATGATCGATAGTGGCTGCTTTGCTTTCCACCTACTCTATACCTGCCGACGGCTCCCCCTCTTAAAATAACGGTGACTCAACTATAGGTCGTGTACACAACGTATACTACAGAACTTGTTACAGAAAGAATTGACTCGTGTTATGCAAATGATGCCAGATATAATGCGGTAACACATAAGAAAAACTGTAAACACGCAGAAAGTAGGCACTCAACAAGGATAAAACAAATACAAATGATAACACAAACAACGTCTATACATCCATAATGCCAAACTAAGCCGATATAACTCCAAAAATAAGCTCGAATTCTCAATATTTCCCCAACAGAGTCGCCAGAGCTGTCACACCCCTTTTTTAACAAAAAAGATTCATTTTAAAGTTTCGAAAGGGCTTTTATTATTAAGTGACAAAAGATAAAAATTTTTTTTGAAAAGGATTCATTTCTAAATTAAATTCAGAGTCGTCACTTGGCATAGATTGGGTGTGCCAAGTCACCTTTAGAAATTCTATTTCAAAACCATTTGACTCTAAAAACTGATCCGCAAATAGAGATTCCGTCCAAGGAATTTTTTTGACCGAGGGGAAGGTGTTAGGAACCCCTCGATCCCGTGGTTCGGACACGGTCGCTTGGTGAAGCGTATCGACTAATTTTGACACTAAAAATATATAAACCACGTAAGACACATATACAAGTAACAAACACATCAAACAACAATCCAAGATCAAAATAATAATGTCCAATCCAATTATTACAACCCGAAATAAAAAGATAGTGAAAAGTACAAAATACCTCAGGGCATTGCCCAGTGAATAAGTACATAAGACATCGGGACATTCTCCGGTAAAATAAATACATTTTCTCAAATTTGTGCATTAAAATAGAAAGAACCATTCAACAAATATTTACACATTCAACAAATCACCATCTTCCATTTCTACAATTTGCCTACCCAACTTAGCATTTGCCTACCCCGCTCGACCTATCATGGCACTATCACAATCAACTACATCAATGAATCAAAACTACAATATTCACTTTATCAACTTTCAATCCCCGTCCCACTTAACTAATTTTAATTCTTAATGTGATATTATTTCATCACACAACCCATAATCAATCCATAATCAAGGAAATGGAACACCGAATGAAGACAACTAATAATTCACATCATCAAAGATCAACCAACACATCGTGTTCAATTCAATGTATCGAATATAAGAAACAACAAAATAAAAGAGAAAAGAAATAGAATTGGACCTCGATTCGAAGATTTTGAAATTTAATAATACTTAAATGAAAGGAAAGAATCCGCGCTGAAGAACCTCAATTCGAAACCTCTATTCGAACCCCAGCTCTGGTATGCATTCTATTTTTCATTTTCTATTGACCCAAAATAGAAATCTCCTAAAATAGACAAACCCGAACCCAATTTTGTGCAAATCGACCCTATTTCACTCTTTTCTAGCAGAATTCACAAGAATCGAAGTAGGGTTCATCGTTCCCAATTCACTGGAGCTCCGGTGAGCTTAAGTGATGGCAGAGAGACTCGAGTTGGTTGGAATTTGATCAAATTTTGGGGTGTTTCTCACTGGTCCCATTATTTCATCTAGAGCAATGAAAGATGAGAGTTAGGGTGTGATTTTTCTGGCCAACATCACATTTTTTGATCAGCTTTCTTTCTCCGATGTTTGCGTTCACTCTCTCCCTTATCTGTTTTTCTCAATTTCGATCAGCTCCCTCCCATTTTTATACTCATTCTCTTATTTTTCCTATCTCTCTTGGTCCCTCACTGTGTCCTTCCCTTTAGCTGTGTGTATATGTGTGTCGATGGGTATGAATGAAAATGAAGGATTATTAGAATGAAAGAAATGGAGAATCTTAGATCTGTGTTGCTGTTATGTGCGTTAATTGTGTGTGTAAAAATGGAGGAGGAGGATCTCCTTTTGGGAATATGTTCCTGTATTGGTGTGTGCCCGTGAAGAAGAAAAAGAAACAATTGGAGTCTGTGTGTTTTGTGTCTATGGATGAATGAAAAATGGAATTTTTGATGTGTGAGTTTTTCTCCCCCCTCTAATGTGTGTGATATTAATGTATATATCTTGTGTGTGTGAATTTGTTAGTGGTGGGCCCCTAGTGTATTATGCTGGTATATGCTGTTAGTGAATGAAAATTGGAAGTATATGGAGAGAGGTGTTGCTGTATGTGTTTTGTGATGTAGGACACATGAGTGGTGTAGGAGTAGGGGTATGGGGTGGTGATTAGTTGTCTAAAATTGATAGAGGAGTGGTTAGGATGATTAAAACAAGATAAAATTTGTCAGGAATTTTGTTAAGGGTTGTTATTTTTGTATTTTTATGGGGTATAATCACATGGGTGAGGGTGTAGGATAACGTGAGGCAAAAATAGATAAATTATGCTTTGGGAGGGACAAAATTAGGTGTCTACACCAACACCAATACTGATCCCGCTCATACCAACCCCCAAAAGTACCACACGCCTCTATCCAAAAGTGTAAAAATATTCGGTTGGGACTTGCCCCCAACCATGGCCAAAACCAATATCCAAAATAAAATATAAATGTCTAAAGATGTCCATAACATGAAATGAAGCCTTCCGAAAGGATGTAAGTTCACTACTTTAGTCTAAATACTGTTTCCTGAGTCAACCGCTATGTAGGAGGAGTAAAACGCCCCTACATAGCGTGGGTATATAGCCGTAATAGATGGGATAACGAGCGATCGCTAGCATGAACTTAGTATAAGGATGAAAACTTTCCATTTATAAAAACCAAGGAAAAATCATCCATAATGCATACAACTATACATATATATATATATAAGTGCCGGGAAAGGGAATCGGGTTTAGCATGTATTTAAAACCTTTACCTAGGCTATGTAGCTTTGCCGTCGTAAACCATCCATGGGCAATATAGGTTCAGCTTCCCCTGATGAAGAGGACCCAGTGCGTGTAGACATACAACTAGGGAAGATATCCCATGGGATGACTAGTATATCCTTAAATATAAGGTGTGACGTTATGCACATAGTCACCAAGACCAAACCTCATATCGGCAAATATGAGTTTCTAGTTTCGGTTCCCTCGGGAGCTCCACCTTCCATGACTTAGCTACACCTCTCCCTTTAATGTCCAATTAAAACCATTTCCCAATAACTAACCAGTCCATTTACCATTTATTAACTGAGGCCATTTAATGTTGGTATCATGATACCGACTATACTTGCAAGTAATTATCCATAGCCAACCATATGTAGGTATAAGGGGACTTTCAAGTGCCCTTCCATTTACCATATTAAACCTCTTAGGGGAATCCGTACCCCACAAGCATAACCATTTAGCCACTTATCTTTCCAAACCATTCTAAATAATGCATAAATCCTTTACCAAGTTTAAAACAAGCAAGAGTTCCATTTAAAAGTAATCAATGCAATGAACATATCTTTATAAGTATTTTGTCATACATATTGGGGGCATAGTATATATCTAAAACTAATTCCAACTACCAATAACCATTCCATGTAATCCAATTATCCAAAACCACCATTAATGCATATAAAAGCATAATTAAAACCATGGAAAATCATAACCAACCATTTATAACAAAACCCTCAAATCATATATGAAAAACCCAAAAGCATACAATAATGAAATAATAAAAACCAATAATAAAAATTATGCCTTTAGTTGGAGCTAACAATGAGGGAAGAGAACATGCCTTAATTGACAAAGTAGACGGAGAGGAATCACCTCCAAGATCCCCAATTTAGCCTTTAAGATGAAACCCTAGCTCTTCTTTACCCTAAAGCTTTTGAGAGAATTTTGGAGTGTTTAGGAATTGTTTCTAAGTGTTAAACAGTAAAATAATAGAGTAAATAACCTCCCAAGTAGGTTAGAAGTCGTGGGGTCCTATTAGGGTAAGTAGAAAAATGTCCAGAATACCCCCACTTAAGTTGCATAAAATCTCATCACAGGGAAATGACTGACCCTAATGAGTCATATCCTCCGATTCGGGTGGTACCCGCCACTCGTATCCTACCTCAACCCTTAGAACCAATATTTTCCAGTATATGGCTCATCCTACCAAGTCATATCCAAAGCATATGATTCGTACCTTCCACCCATACCCCTGGCAGAATAGAATACCAAGAGACTTGAACACTGACCCATATACGAGTACAAGATATGACTCATAAACAACCATATGACTCTTATCCCCTAAGTCGTATTCATTATAGTACCCATCCAATCCCATCAACCAACAATGGTCAGCATACAACAAGACTATACTACTCGTACCCTAACATATGGCTCATACCCATAAGTCGTATCGGGTCCAGAGAACAAAATTCTAGGAAATTTTCTAAGGGCCAAAACCTAGGATGTAACATGTCGATAATCAATACACTTTCGCATAGATCCATTATTTTTCTCCACAAACAAGATAGGCGCATCCCAAGGTGAAACACTAGGTAAGATAAATCCCTTATCCAACAACTCCTGCAACTGGCCCTTCAATTCCTTTTGGGACCATCTTATAAGGAGGAATAGAAATAGACTTGGTGCCCGCTCAACATCAATAGCTAATTAACATCTCGATCTGGAGGCATACCAGGAAAGTCCATAGAGAACACATCTATAAAATCACGAATAACACATACAGAATCCAAAGAAGGAGGCAAAAAAACACTGATGTCATGAATATGAGATAAATAAGATAAACACCACTCTCAACCAATTTATTAGCATGAATTTAAGATATAATCTTCTTAGGATCCGAATAAAGTGCACCCTTCCAAGCTATCCTTGGCACACCAACCAAAGCTAAAGTCACAGTTTTAGCAAAATAATCTAAGACAATATGATAAGGAGCTACCCAATCTTTACCCAAAATAACATCAAAATCGACCATATCTTATACAAGAAAGTCTACCAAAGTCTCATGCACATCAAAAGCCACAATACAAGATTGGTACATCCGATCCACCACTAAAGAATCACTTATTGGTCTATATACACAAATAGGCATGGAAAGAGGCTTGCTAATAGAATCAAAACCCAAAGCAAAATATACAGACATATAGGAAAGTCGATCCTGAATCAAATAACATAGATGCAAGTTTAAAACAAATGGGGATAATGCCGGTAATCATAACATCAGAATCCTCTGCCTCAGGTCTGATTGGTATAGCTTAACACTGACCACAACCACTAGCTTCCTGGGTATCCCCACGACCATCAAATGCTCGAGTGGCCCCACAGCCATCACCATAAGCTCTATTACCTCTGCTCCTCGTACATTTGGTAGCACCCCTACCCCTCACAGATGAAATAAAATTATTTTAAATCAGCCAATGGGGATAGTCCCTGGACACATAGCCAACCTAATCACATATGTAGCAATTTCTACAACCAGTTTCAACATGAGAAGGTACAACTGGGCCAAAACGGCCACATAAACTGCTGAACTAGAAGATCTACCTCCTGAAATCTGTAATGTTGCCTACACTAGCCTACCATGATACCTCTACAATAATAAACCTGACCTCTAAACTCAGTAAAATGGCTCACTTTCATGGCGCCTCCCTGTGATACCTAAAGAATGCCCTCTGACATCTTAGCATGATCCATAATACTCTGAAAAGAAGCCCCAAACACAACCATCTGAGATGTCGCCAATTAAAGAGAGACATCCAAAACCTTCACAAACTTTTGAATCTTCCCAGATTTGGTAGAAATGCTATCATAGGAATATCTGGATAGGGCATGGAAGTGTGCCTCATACTCAGCAACTATCATGGAGCTCTACTCCAAGTGATCAAACTCATCCCGCATACGATCTCTAAAACTGAAAGGCATAAATTGTTACAGAAAGGCATCATCAAATTGATCCCAACTCAGAAGCATCAACAGGAGTACAACCGACAAATAATCTCCACCAATCTTTTGTAGAATCTCTTAACTAATAGCAGTATAAGCGAAACCATCGACTCATAAAGAGTGAAACATAACTTAGAACACAAGGTATGAAAGAACTTTGCACGATAAATAATAAACTAAGGGAAGTTTCCTAAATATGTCTATAGCCTCTCGATGATAGATACGGACGTCTATGTATCAATTCGTGAGACTTTATTAGACATCCTATTCTTACACCATGAAACCAATGAAACCTATATCTGATACCAATTTGTCACGACCCAAAACAAGGGTCATGATGACACTTGTCGCGGCGTACCTTGATAAATAAGACTATCACCCAAACTGATATTAAAAGAGAAAAGGATAAAAATACCCCAAGGTAAGGCTTCTAGAACGAAGCCAAACTATACAAGTAATCATAAGAATGCGGAAAGAACTTATCCAAAAATAAAAATCATACCCAATACCTGGTGCCAATAGTGTAAGAACTACTAATACAATCCAAGAGTCAAATACATCAGAAAAAAACCACAAAGAAATAATATCTGTCTTTGAATACTAATAAAGACATAACTACAATAGAAATATAGAGGTGAACTTTGAATGCATGAATGTCCAACCGCTACCTTGGAAGCCCCAATAATCGCCCAAGTCAAGTAAGTTGAGGCGCACTCAAGCTAGGACGAGCACCGAAAGGGTACAATAGGCATGAGAGTAGTCCACTTATACTCAGTAGGTATCATGGGCCGACCAAGCAAAGTAGTAAATAAAGCATACAAAATAAACACTAAGGGCACATCACTTGCAATCAGAAAATATCCCACAACGGTAGCCCACACGACTTGCACTAATAGTTCTATATCACATCTATTGAAACATTACAACAAGATAGAACACAAGTATGCATTATATCACATAGAAGTAGAACAAGAGGGAACATGCATATACAAGATCATCAAAAACAAGTAAAAAAAGATAAGACAATTGCATAAATGACAAGTTAATATGGCAATACAACACAATATAAAAACAATAAAGTAAGTGCAATGATGATGATGATGATGATGATGCATGAGGCTGTTGCACAACCTCTGGGATCGTCGCACAATCCCCATATACACCTACGGAGGTAATCCTCCCAACGCAGGATCCATGGAGGGTTCGTCAACCCATATACAATCCACATATATCAAATCTTTTTTTCGGCACATCCCTCAAAAAGGTGTTGCCAGGTGTTGCCAGTGTTTCTCAAATGTTGCCACGGTGGTACCAATGTTTCATGAATGAGTATGATATGAAGATGTAATGCTCACAACCAAATCACAATTAGTATTTCCACAACCAACCACATGATATATTTTCAAAATCAATCACATGATATATTTCCACAACCAACCACAATGATACATTTCCACAACCACATGAGCCAATATCCACTCATTATTTTCATTTCATCCATGAATTTTTATATGTCTTATATAACAACAAGTATGAATACATCACAATACACCAATGGTACCATATTAGGCATTTCAACTATGCAATATAATTATTCAAATATATTCAAGGCTATCAACATTACATTGGATCCCACAAGGTCACACATATCTCATAACATCTAAAATTCAACAATTACGTTATATATAGGCCCCCACATGGGCACAACACACAGATAGCCATTTTTCATGATTAGTTCCCATCCTAAACATGTATTTTGTACCATCATTTACTATCCAACTCAGTCTGAAAGAGTTAAGCCATAACCTACCTCAAAAGTCGAAACCAATCCGCTACACTTTGAACCCACGACCTTAATTTTCTCGAACAATCCCAAACTCTACTAAAAAAATCAAATATGAAATCTATACGTCAAAATTAAATCAACGACATCCATATTGACTACTTTTGGTTCGTGGTCAAAACGGACTCCCGGAATAGGATTTCGAAAAAGAAGGTAAAAATTGAAACTTTACTTCAAAAACATGTTCTCCATATTTTTAGGAATCTACAACTGAAAATTCAAGTCAAATAAAGTTAAAAATGAAGTTCAATTTGAAGAAAAATCATTTTTAATCTTTACCAGGTAAAATCTTTCAAATCCTGGTCAAAATCAAGAATCAGAGTTATTTTAAAATTTTAATTGATGAAAAACTAGTAATTATAATATAAAAACATTATTAAAGTAAAAATAAGTGAAATTGAGGTTTGAAATCAAGCCTTAAGATTTTTGAGATTTTGAGAAATTAATTAAGAGATTACTAAGAAAATAGTGAATTCTTGCCTAAAATCCATAGTAGAATTAATAAATAAATGTTAATCTAGCTATCCAAGCTTCACTTTTAAGCTTTCACACTATTTGAGGGTTTAACTCTCAAGAGGAAAGATGAAAAATGAGCCAAATAGGCCAAAATCTGTTGTTTATTATTGCAGATTTTCCTGCAGAGCTTTTGCAAAAAGCTGGATTTTTTAAGTCAATGAGTTAACCTTGGGAAAATCTCATGTTTGTACAACTTAAAACATAACTTGAGAATTTGACATGATATTGACTAAACATGACATGGGGTTTTGAAACTTTAAGCATATAGGATCATGATTCACATGAGATAAAACTATTAGCATGAATTGAACGTAAAACTAATAGGGAAATATGGATGAATTTCATGATTTACATTGAACTTGATCATAAAATAGGTATACTTCATAATTTAACCAAAAAGAGGGTTTTTGGATTCAATGGGTGAAAGGGACACATTGATGAATACCTCACATACATGAAGTAGAAGCTTTGGGAAGATCATTGGAATTGATCTTATTCTTGAGGAACCCTAATTTCTTAAGGAAGAAGAGAAAATCGTCCCTCTTGACTCTCTTTGGTGAAATTGAGGATTATGCATAATTTGGGGCTTAGGGGTATTTTATACCAACCCTTGTGAAGCCAAAATGACATGGGTTTGGCTTTTAAGGGAGTGAGAAAAGACATAAAGGTCTTTGAAAAAACGTGCAGGAAAAATACCCAGTCATTACAACTCAGCTTGCGACTCGTAACGATTGGTTACAACTCGTGGTCTGAGTCGTAGGCTAGGATTTTGGGTACATTCTGGTTTGACTATGACTTGCCACCTAACAACTCATCCTGACTAATTACGAGTCGTAGGGTGGAGTTGTAGTTAGAAGCTGAGGCCTTGGGTCACACATTGGTCAGGCTATGGGTCCATGGACAGACTCATAAGGTATGTTTTTTTGGCCACACAAACTGTTGTGACTATGAGTCCTTCCTTATGACTCGTAGTCACTAATTATGAGTCATCTTGAGGTATCGTAGTCACTGGGCCTAAGGTGCAGGGTTTTACTAAAGTGCTTACAAATCACTCATGATGACTCGTCATGAGTGGTAATGACTTGTTATCCTGAGTCGTAAGTCGTAGACATGACAGTCTTTCTAGGCTCTCAAATAAAAATTTCCACAACTTCTTGCCATGGCTTCGGGCTAAGACGAGGCTTGATGTATTGGAAAGCTAACCTCATGGGCTATTTCTTGGGAGGTTTAGAACATAAAAACTTGGGGTATTATAATATCTCTCCCTTAGGATTATTTTTCCTCGAATAAAACTGGTTAGGATGAGAATATTAAGGAAACTAAGATCGTACACTAACTACTCATAAACTGAAACATGATTAAACAACTGAGTTTGGGACATGATACATGGACTGAACTGAATTTATAAATACATGCAATAATATGAGTATGGTTATAAAGCTGAGATAGAAAACAAGAGAGCCAATTTAATAGAAACCATTACCTCAATCTGGATCTGAGTTCATGGAGAAAAGATGAGGATACTTGGCTCACATATCTACTTCTGCTTCCCAAGTAGCTCCCTCTACGGATTGATTTCTCCATAGATCCTTAACTAAGGGAACTTTTTTATTCCTCATCCTACGAATCTGACGATCAAGGATTTCAACTGGGAATTCTTTATACGCGAGGCTATCTTCCACATCCACTCTCTCTAAGGGCACAAATGAAGCTAGGTCGCCAATACATTTCTTTAGCAACGAAACTTGAAACACCGGATGCACGAATGCCAAATCCGCAGGTAGCTCTAACTCATAAGCTACCTTCCCAAAATGACTTTTAAAATTCTATATAGGCCAATATAATGGGGATTGAGTTTCCCCTTCTATCCATATCTCTTCACCCCTTTCATGGGAAATTTTTTCAAATAAACCGTATCTCCAACCTCAAACTCAAGGTCTTTTTTTCTCACATCAGCATAAGATTGTTAACAACTTTGGGCTGTTTTCAGCCTTTCACGAATCAACTGAACTTTCTCCATCGCCTCAAACCCTGAATCTGGCCCTATTAAAGTAATGTCACCTTCTTCAAACCTACCAATTGAGCATCTACTTCCATAGAGTGCTTTAAATGGGGCCATCTAAATGCTAGTGAGATAGTTGTTGTTATAGGCAAACTCAATCAAAGGTAGGTGGTCATCCCAACTACCTTTTAAGTCAATAACACAAGCCCTCAACATGTCCTTAAGGTCTAAATGGTCCTCTTTTCCTAACCATCTGTCTGAGGATAAAAACTTATAGTAAGATGAACTTGGGTACCAAGACCCTTCTGAAAAGTCTTCCAAAAGTGAGAGGTACACAAATTGAGTACCTCTATCTGAAATGATAGTCAATGAAACCCCATGCAACTTCACTAACTCCATGATATAGATTTTATCATAATCGTCAGTTGAATATGAAGTATGAACTTGCAATAAATAAGATGACTTGGTCATTCTATCTACAATGACCTATGTCGAGTTATGCTAGCGATACGTACGAGGCAATTCCATCAGAAAATCCATGTTCACCACCTCTCACTTCCAAGTGGGGATGCTAAACTCTTGAAGTATACTACTAGGCCTTTGGTGCTTAACCTTAATGTGCTGACAATTTGAACACTTATCCATAAACTTTGCAATATCTATATTCAATCCACTCCACCAATAGATTTCTGCAAGTTACGATACATCTTAGTGCCCCTGGGTGAATAGAATACTGTGAACCCTGTGCTTCTACTGATATTCGCTGCTTCGGACCATTAATATATAGAACACATAGTCTGCCTCGACAACAAAGCACACCATCTCCCCCTTGGGAGAAAAACTCCACCTCCTAATCCTTGACATCCTCCTTTAACTTGACTAAACTATGATCCCTGTCTTGCTTTTCTTTTACTTCTGCAACCAATGAAGATTTGGAACCATTTTTGAACCCATATACTACCTTCGGTTGAATCAACAAATTGAGATCCTAACCTCGTAAACTGATGAATTTCTCAAACTAACTCCTACTTATCACTCAACATGTACAACACTACCCATAGACAATCTACTAAGGGCATCCGCTACTATATTGGCCTTACTCGGATGATACAACACACTTATATCATAATATTTCAACAACTCAAAACATCTTCTTTGACAAAGATATAGATCTTTTTGTGTGAACACATATTGTAATATTTCATGATCTGTGAACACATCAACATAAACTCTATAAAGGTAATGACTTCAAATCTTCAAGGCAAAGACAACTATTGCCAACTCAAGATCATTGGTTGGATAATTCTTTTCATGGGATTTAAGTTGTCTAAAGGCATAGGCTATGTCCTTACTTCTCTACATTAATACTCAACCAAGACCAACTCTAGAGGCATCACAATACACTACAAACTCATTTGTGCCATCTAGCCAAGTCAAGACTATGGCAGAAGTGAGTCAAGTCTTCAACTCCAGAAAAATCTTCTTATAGGAATATGGCCACTGAAATTTGACTTTCTTCTGGGTTAGTCTGGACATTGGAGAATCAATAGAAGAAAACATAGCCAACTAAACTCAAAATACTCTTGATATTTAATAGAGAGATGGGTCTAGGCTAATTTCTTACTGCTTTGGTCTTTTCAGGATCAACTTGAATGCCATCACTAAAAATAAAATGACTAAGGAAAGCTACCGACCTAAACCAAAATTCACACTTACTAAACTTAGCAAATAATTGATAATATCTTAGAGTCTAGAACACAACCCTCAGATGGTCTGCATAATCATTCTAACTACAGGAATAGAAAAGGATGTCATCAATGAATACTATGACAAACATGTCCAAGTACTGCTTGAACATACTATTTATTAATTCCATGAAAGTTTCAGGGGCAATCGTTAGTTCAAAAGATATGACAAGGAATTCGAAGTGACTATATCGAGTTCGGAAGGCTATCTTCGGAATGTCATATTCTCTAACTCTAAGTAGATGATATCCAGATCTGAGGTCTATATTAGAGAAATAACTTGCACCCTGAAGTTGGTCGAACAAGTCATCAATCCTAGGCAGAGAATAATTTTTCTTGATTGTGACTTTGTTCAACTAATGGTAGTCGATACATATTCTTAGAGAACCGTCTTTCTTGAGCACAAATAAAACTAGAGCACCCCACGAAGAAATACTAGGCCTGATGAAACCCTTATCCAAGAGATCTTTTAACTGCTCTTTTAATTCCTTAAGCTTAGCTGTACCCATTTTGTAAGGTGGAATAGAGATAGACTGGGTGTCTGGAAAGAGATCTATTTCAAAGTTGATTTCTCTTTCTAGAGGAACTCCAGAACGATCTTCAAGAAACACATACAAGAATTCATTTACAACTAAAATTGACTTAAGAGTCGGAGTTTCAGAATTTTAGTCCTTGACTCAGATAAAAAGGTAAATACACCCTTTGGATATCATTTTTTCTGCCTTAAGATATGAAACTAACTGACCCTTATGCACTAAAGTACTACCCCTCCATCAATCACTAGTTCATTAGGAAACTAGAATAATACAATTATATTTCTACAATCAACTGAGGCATAGCATAAGTAGAGCCAATCCATGTCGAGAATAACATCAAAATCAGTCATCTCTAACTCAACAAGATTAACTAAAGTAACATTCTGAGGCTCTATGATAGTGCAATTTCTATATACCCATCTTGCTATATTAGACTTACCCACTGGGGTAGATATTGAGAAAGGATCTACTAATGTTTTGGGCTGACACCATAGTCTACGGCTATTTAAGGAGTCACAAAAAAGATAAAGTTCTAGAGTCTAATAATGCATATACGTGAAGATGGAAAACTTGTAACGTACCTATAACCAAATCAGGAGAACTTTCCTGATCATGCCAAGTATGGAGAGCATACCGTCTATTCTGGCGCTACCTACTGGTGGCACTGGAGGTGGCACTTTATTGAGTAGGGCGACCTACTGAAGCTGAAGAATAGTTAGACTTGCCCTGTTGGCATGAATTCTTTCCTTTTTGATCAACCATCAGACATTCCTTGGTCCTGTGGCTTGGCTTGTGTCACTCCTTAAATCCTATTGGGGCAGATAGGCACCTGTAGTCGTGAAGGCCCGGGAGAACCAATCCATAACCTTGTACTTCTTATGCCTGTAACTATGACAACCAAAGGTTCTGAAAAATATGATATAATACATAGATGAGAATAACTACATAGGCAAGCACAAAACTATATATACAAGACTTGGCCATTGGGGCCACAACATCTAAAAGACAAGAAACTACCATATTTAACTTTACATTAGTCTATAAAGCCTCTAGAAGATACATAGACATGGTTAGGGTTGGGATAAACCCCCGCCCTACTCTTGACTACAGCATAATACCAAAATAGATGGAACAGACTCAGAAACCCCCGAATTAACCTGGAGCTCACCAATAGTCACTGAGTAGCCTGTGATCCTACTAGAAAGGTGTATTAGCTGAAGCATATGTGCCTACAACATGAAATACAGGTCCCCTGTGAGGGACGTCAGTACGAAAATATGTACGGAATATGTAAGGCTGAAGGTAACAACACATAGTACAAGAGTTCAATAAAAATTTGATACAAGTGTATAAGTAGTACTAGTAGACCACCTTTATATATACTTGTGGGACTATGTACATTATATTGTTTTCTTTATTTTTACCTTTCTTACTTCAAAAATCTTTGTAAGCCATATAATTAAATGACTAGCTGATCAGTGGTAAATAGATAAATCGGGATTGACCTATGCTAGGCTTACGCCCCTAAGCTGCCACCCACATATGAACATTAGGATTGACCCATGATAGGATTACACCCCTGAGCTGCCACCCACATATAAAGTTATCGAGATCGGACCATGCTAGGCTTATTCCCCTGAGTTGCCACTCGTTTTACAGATTGTGTTACTTAATTTACTTAACCTTTGAGATTGTTACTTTGGTGGTCATAATATTATGGTACCTTGAAACAATAATCTACCAATAAGAGACATGTAAATGGGCACTTAATGCAACAACAACGAAGTAGGGAGCTGTTGGAACACAAATAAAGTATTTAGGAGCTAAACTAGCACATGGGTCTTATTTGAGAAAAAGGAGAACTCCTAAAATTTTCTAGTGAAAATAGACGTACAGGTTTGATAATAAGCATGTATTGAGGTGTTTTAACACGTTAGAGAGTGGGAACAAGGTCATTGGATACATGGCATATAATACGCTGCTATTATGTATCACTTGTTATAGGATAACCTTAGAAGTTTACTTGATGGAACAAATGTCCGATTTCATGCCAAAGAGTGCAAAATAGAGTATGCCTTACATACCTGATTGTACAAATCCGATACTAACCCAACTTCACTTACCGCCTTTTGGATTAATTATCTATAATAAAATATATGGTAAACTAATATTAGAAATCGGCCGACACATTTGGTCTATTTAACTTCACTAAAACAATGGCTGGGCAGTAAGCCCTTAATTTATCAATCAAGGGTGTTATTTTAACCCTTTTCTTCTCCAATTACATCCACATACCATACATATTCTTATAAGATCCCCTGACACAACTTTACGTTCATTACACCCTCCAAATAATACATGAAATAAAATAGGCAGTAGACGTATACAACCATTAGTTCGGTGGTGTACCACCATACCCTTCTTCTATATTTCAATACAAACTAATTACACCTTTTCCTAATATCAACTTGGCAGTGCCCAACATATACACACAAAACAGTCCAAAAAACATCCCAAAATCCTTTTTGTTGTAGCAATCAATTATTGAACTCATCATCTATTGAGTTCTTAATAACAACACATCCATAATTCTTTCTCAAATTCATATGTAAGGAGAACAAAATAAGGAAGTCTCCTTACCTCAATTCTGAAACTTATCCTTTAAATTGAACTCATCAATAACTTCAAATTTTACTTTCCTCCACACTTTAAACTAAGGAAGAAAAGAGATCTCTTAATAACAAAGAAAAAAGTGAGCAAGTATCTTGTTCTATATTCTACCATGAATTAATAATTAAGCACTTATAGCATTTTTTCCTAATCTTCCATGGGATAATTAAGCAAAACCATAAGTGTTTTCAAGCCAAGGTTGGAGTTTCTTCAAGAACCCTAGGAAGAAAAATGGGCTACTCCTTGTTGTTTTAGAGAGAATGGAGAGAATTTGTGAAATATACTTTTTTTATGACATAGAAATGAAGGAAAATGACCACCAAGTTGGCCTATAAATGCCCTATTTTGGCCATCTCGTTAGCTGCATTTTGGACCTTAAAATTGGTCAAATTGGTCTAAGTAGGTGATGCACCTACTTAAGGGTTCAAGCTGCTCAAAATTTTAAAGTAGGTGATGCACCTACTTACTTAATTATTTGTTGGGCTCATTTAAATTGGGCCTTGGCATATTTGACCATTGGGTCTTTTCTCCATTTTCCTTCTTCTTTTACTCAATTTGGTCCCAAATAAGTATACTAATAAAGGCCCAAATCTGATCTATGGACTTGGTCTATTAACTTGGATCATATAACTCAAGTAGGTGACTCACCTACTAGATTAATTAATTCAAGAAAGCACCTCAACAAATTACTCCATTTTCAGTTCTTAATCCCTTTAATCTAATTTAAAACTTGTATACACTTGGTCACTTCAAACTTTAGATTCAAATACTAGCTTACGATCCCAAGTTTAAATAGTTGTGTTGACACTAACTTGGTTGCATCTCGTTAAAATGTACTGGTAGCGTCTATAATTCCGTCTACATCATTAATACTCACATAAGAAATTTCATTCGTTACCTATACCACAAGGCTATACCAAGTTCCATATAATTAGAACAAGTACAAGCAAAATACGAGATGTTACATCTTCCCCTCCTTTGGAACATTCGTACTCGAATGTGAGCATAATTGTCCAACTAAAACAAGTTCAAGCCTAAGTTTAATACTCATGGTATCATGTAGTATCTATATATTACACTTACTTGTTATTACCCCAATTCAGCATATTGAATTTTCTCTTTATATTTGAACAAATAGGGGTACTTGATTTCATCGCTTCTTCATCTTCCCATGTTATATCTTCTACTTGTTGGTTTTCCCAAAGCACTTTTACAGAAGCTATTTCTTTATTCATTAACTTCTTAACTTGTCGATCTAGGGTAGCCATAGGTATTTCTTTATAGGTGAGATCTTCTGTAACTTGTACATCTTCAGTAGAAGTAATATAAGATGGATCTCCAATGCACTTTTGAAGCATTGGGAAGTGGAACACTGGATAGACTGTTGCAACTCTTGGGGTAGTTCTAACTCATAAATGACTTGGCAAAACCTCTGAGTAATCTTATATGGGCCTATATAACGTGAGCTTAGTTTTCCTTTCTTACCAAATCTCATAAACCCCTTCATTGGTGACACCTTCAAGAATACCCAATCACTTATAGCAAATTCTAGCCCCCTTCTTCTAATATCTGCTTATGATTGTGTTGAATTTGGATTGTTTCTAGTTGTCATTGGATTACCTTAAACTTTCCATAGCTTGATGAACAATATTTGGCCCAAAAAAGGCAGTTTCACCCGCTTCAAACCATCCAATTGGCGATCTACACTTTCTTCCATACAAAGCTTTATCCAGTGCCATTTTAATACTTGAATAATAGCTATTGTTTAGGAAAACTCGATGAGAGGTAAATGATCATCTCAACTACCTTTAAAGTTTAATACACAAGCTCGTAGCATATCTTGAAGTGTTTGAATGGTACGTTCCGCTTGTCCATCTGTTTGAGGGTGGAAAGTTGTACTTAAATTAACTTGTGTTCCCAAATTTCTCTAAAAATACGTCCAAAAAGTTGTAGTAAATTGAGCTCCCCTAACTAATATAATAGTATTGGTACTCCTCGGGCTTTTGGTGCTCTACTTTAACTCTTTGACAATTCAGACATTCAGCTACAAATTCTGCATTGTTTTTTTTCATGTCACCCTACCAATATATTCCTTTCAAATCATGATACATTTTAGTTGATCCCGGATGGATTGAATACCTTGAATGATATTCCACTATCATAATCCTCTTTCTTAGCCCATCTACATTCGGCACACACAATCTGTTTTGGCACCGAAGTACTCCCTCTTGTGTAAGATCAAATGCCTTTGTCATACCATATTGTACATTCTTCTTAAGTTATAATAGAATGGAATTTACATATTGCTTCTCCTTCACTTCAGCTATTAATGAAGATTCTGCCGCATTATGCACAATAAGCCCTTCATCCAAAGTTTAAAAAAGGTAAACCCCTAAATTGGCTAGTTGGTATAGATCTTTAGTCATCCCTTGTATTTCTATAGACGGTGCCATAGTCTTACGACTTAACGCATCTGTTACCACATTTGCTTTCCCCGGATGATACAAGATATCAACATCATAGTCTTTTAATAGTTCAAGCCACCTTCGCTGCATCAAGTTTAGATCCTTTTGGATAAAGATATATTTAAAATTCTTGTGGTCAGTATATATAATTCAACATGAATTCCATACAGGTAGTGGCACTATATCTATAAGGCAAATATAACCGCTGCTAGCTTAAGATCATATGTTGGATAATTTTTCTCATGTGGCCGCAATTATCTTGAGGCATATGCTATCACTTTACTATGCTGCATCAACACACATCCTAAGATAATTATTGAAGCATCATAATACATTGCATACCCTTCTGTGCCTTCTGGAAGTACCAATATAGGTGTAGAAGTCAACCTATTCTTCAGATCTTGGAAACTCCTTTCACATGCATCATTCCATTAAAACTTGGATGCTTTGTGTGTTAGCTTTTTTAAAGGTGTATAAATTGAAGAAAACCCTTCAACAAACCTCCTATAATAACCTGCCAACCCAAGGAAACTACGAACCTCCGTAGGCATTATAGGTCTTGGCCAGTTCTTCACAGCTTCTATGTTTTAAGTATCAACCTTTATTCCTTCATCATATACAATATGACCCAAGAATTCCATAGATTTTTAACCAAAATTCACATTTAGAGAACTTTGAATATAGCTTACAATCACGAAGTATCTGTAACACCTGTTTTAAGTGATTGACATGGTCTTTCATTGATCTTAAATAAACCAAAATATCATCTATAAAAACTATCACGAACACATCTAAGAATGGCGTGAACACCCTATTCATTAAATTCATAAAAGTTGTGGGTGCATTAGTTAGCCCAAAGGACATGACTAGAAACTCGTAATGACCATACCGTGTTCAAAAGGTTATCTTGGGTATGTCCTTTGCTTTGAACCTCACTTGGTGGTAACCTGACCTTAAATCAATCTTTTAAAAACACTTGGCACCTTGCAACTGGACGAATAAGTCATTAATTCTCAGAAGGGAATATTTGTTCTTAATAGTCACCTTATTCAGTTGTCAGTAGACAATACACATTCTCAGTGAGCCATCTTTCTTACGCACAAATAACACTAGTGCACCCCAAGGGGACATACTAGGCCTTATGAATCCTTTTTCTAGCAAGTCTTTCAATTGCTCTTTCAACTCTCGTAATTCTGCCGGGGCCATTCTATACAGAGGAATTGAGATTGGTTGAGTACTTGGGATCACATTAATACCAAACTCCACTTCTCGTTCTAGAGAGAAACCTGAAAGATCTTCAGGAAATTCATTTACCACTAGAATAGTTTGAAGAGTTGGTGGCTCCGCATTTGTATCCTTTACTCTAACTAGATGATAAATGTAACCCTTGGAAATCATCCTTTTCTCCTTAAAATAAGTAATAAATTTACCTGTTGGCGCACCAATGTTACCCCTCCATTCAAGGGCTGCCTCTCTTGGAAAATGGAAATACACCCTCTTAGTGCAGCAATCTACTGTGGCATAACAAGAAGCCAACCAATCCATACCAATTATAGCATCAAAATCTACCATTTCTAAGTCAACTAGGTCAGCTATTGTATCACAACCACAAATATTTATTATACAATTTCGATACACTCTCCTAGCTAGAATAGATTCACCAACCGACATAGACGGATTAACTAGCAATTCTGGTGTTCTTTTGAATTTTTCAGCAACCAATAGAGTGACATATGATAATGTAGAACCCGAATCAATTAATGCATATACATTAGGTGAAAATATGGACAATGTACCTGTAACCACATCGGGAGAAGCCTCTAAATTTTGTCGATCCACAAAAACATATGTACGATTCTGAACTCCACTAGAGGTAGCTACTCCTTTATCGCCTCTACCACGACCCATAGGTTGTACACCTCTACCTAAAGAAGTCTCCAATGATGATGATACAACGGCTGATCCAGTAGGTCGTGCCATACCACCCATGCCGCTTTGTGGGCATTCTCTCATTATATGCCCCGATGTACTACACCAAAAGCAAGAATTTGTCCCAAATCGATATACACCTAAATAAAGCTTTCCACATTATCTACATAGTTGTTGGGGAGCTATTAAGTGGCTCATACTCCCTTGCTCTTCATACCCCGCTGCTCGTGAACTCTGACTCTCACTTATCTGCCCAAACTGATTGTCTTTGGACCCTTAAAACTATGATGGAGCACTAGATGTAGGATGCGAAGATAATGGCCTAGATGCTCTATTAGAAATCCAAGGCCTAAACTCACCTTGGGATGCCACAAACTTCCTCATAGATCTAGCCTTCTTGGAATACCCTCTTTCTAATTCTCGTGTTCTTCTTCTTTGCCCTGATCCTTCATTTTTGTGCAAAAGCTTCTATCCATCTATGGTCATATCTTTGTTTAAAGCAGCAATAGTACAATCTCTAACTAGATATGGATCTAATCTATCCACACATCGATGAATCCCATCATCCATAGTAGCTACTACATTAGGAGAACACCTAGCTAAAGAGTTAAATCGGAGGCTGTACTTCCTCACACTCATATTCCCTAGGAGAAGATTCGGGAATTGATCCATACGGGCTTCTCAAATATCAAATAGAAGGTAATGATTAAGAAATACCTCTTTAAACTCTTTCCAAGTAGTTGAAGGTGCATCGATACCCTAGATCGTCTCCAGTCTTCATACCAAAATATAGCCTCTCCTTTGAATATATATGCTGCTAGCTGAACTGTCTCCTTATCGATACATGCGTGACATCTAGAGCCCTTTGGATTTGATCAATAAAGTCCTGTGGGTCTTCATTAATATCTAATCTGGTGAATGTGGGAGGATCTATCTTAAGGAAATTATGTATCTGTAGGCAAGCTGCCCTATCTGCACCACTAGAACCTGGGGTTGGAATAGTTTGTCCTTGAGCTTGTCCAGCAACTATACGAGCCAACAATTACACTGCATTCTTTAGATCTTTCTCAGTAGCATTAATAGGTGGTTTTGAGGATGCAGTTCTTCTTCTCCTTAGCTCTTCTGGAGATGGAGGAGTAAAAGAAGTTTGTGCTACAAACTCAGCTTGAGCCTTACTTTGATTAGCTTGTCTAGGTGGTGACTTCCTGGTCCTTTCTCTGGCAGCCACACCTACTCGATTACCTGTATTCTTACACCGTCTTGTAATTGGCATCTTTACTATAATAAAAGAAAAAAAATAGATTCAATGATTAAATATGACTTCACCTACAACATGGGATCTATTCCACGATCTAAGATATGAAGAACAAGAGACAACCCCTAAATGTCCCATAGTCTCTTGTTTATAGATGTGGTACACAACACACCTATAAGCAAAACTCTATATAGACACAACATTGTAAAGCCCCTAGGACGACCTGCTCTGATACTATTTTTGTCATACCTCAAATTCAATTAGGGAGGATAGGCACCCATAGCCGTGAAGGCCTAGGACAACCAATCCATAACCTTATACTTCTCAAGCCTGTAACTATGACAACCAAAGATTCTGAAAAATATGATATAATGCATTAATGAGAATAACTACGTAGGCAAGCACAAAACTATATATACAAAACTTGGCCGTTGGTGCCACAACATCTAAAAGACAAGACACTACTATATTTAACTTTACATTAGTCTACAAAGTCTTTAAAAGATAGATAGACATAGTTAGGGTCAAGACAAACCCCCGCCTTACTCTTGACTACAACACAATACAAAATTATATGGAACAAACTCGGAAAGCCCCGAATCAACTTGAAGCTTACCAATAGTCACTGAGTAGCATGTGCTCCTACTAGAGAGGTGTATTAGTTGAATCACCTGTGCCTGTAGCATGAAATACAGGTCCCCCGTGAGGGACGTCAGTATGAAAATATGTACTGAATATGTAAGGCTGAAGGTAACAACACATGGTACAAGACTTCAATAAAAATCAGATACATGTGTATAAGTAGTACTAGTAGACCACCTTTATATATACTTGTGGGACTACATACATTACATTCTTTTCTTTATTTTTACCTTTCTTACTTCAAAAATCTTTGTAAGCTATATAATGCAAATGACCAGCTGATTAGTGGTAAATTGATAAATCGGGATCGTCCTATGCTAGGCTTATGCGCCTGAGTTGCCACCTACATATGAACATTAGGATCGGCCCATGCTAGGCTTACACACCTGACTGCTACCTACATATATAAGGTATTGAGATCGGTCCATGCTAGGCTTATGCCCCTGTGCTGCCACTCATTTTACAGATTACGTTACATAATTTACTTAACCTTTGAGATTGTTACTTTGGTGGTCATAAAATTGTGGTACCTTGAAATAATAATTTACCAATAAGAGACATGTAAATGGGCACTTAATGAAACAACAATGAGGTAGGGAGCTGTTGGCACACAAATGAAGTGTTTAGGAGCTAAAAATAACACATGGGTCTTATTTGAGTAAACGGAGAACTCCTAAAATTTCTAGTGAAAATAGACGTGCAGGTTTGATCATAAGCATGTATTGAGGTGTTTTGACATATTAGAGAGTGGGAACAAGGTCATTGGCTACATGGGATATAATACAATGCTATTATGTATCACTTGTTATCGGATAACCTTGGAAGTTTACTTGATGGAACAAATGTCTGATTTCATGCCAAAGAGTGCAAAATAGAGTATGCCTTACATACCTGGTTGTACAACTCCGATACTAACCCAAATTGACTCCCCGCCTTTTAGATTACTTATCTACAATAAAATATATGGTAAACTAATATTAGAAACCAGCCGACACATTTGGTCTATTTAACTTCACTAAAAGAGTGGCCGGGCAGTAAGCCCTTAATTTATCAATCAAGGGTATTATTTTAACCCTTCTCTTCTCCAATTACATCCACATACCATATATATTCTTATAAGATCCCCCAACACAACTTTAGGTTCATTACACCCTCCAAACAATATACAAAACAGAATAGGCAGTAGACGTATACAACCATTAGTTCGATGGTGTACCACCACACCATTCTTCTATATTTCAATACAAACTAATTACACCTTTCCCCAATATCAACCTGGCAACCCCTAACATATACTCACAAAATAGTCAACAAAACAGCCCTAAATCCCTTTTGTTGTAGCAATTAATTATTGAACTAATCATCTATTGAGTTCTCAATAACAACATATTCATAATTCTTTCTCAAATTCATATATAAGGAGAACAAAATGGGGTAGTCACCTTACCTCAATTCTGTAACTTATCCTTTAAATTGAACTCATCAAAAACTTCAACTTTCACTTTCCTTCACACTTTAAACCAAGGAAGAAAACAAATCTCTTAATAACAAAGAAAGTGAGCAAGTAGCTTGTTCTATATTCTCCCATGAATTAATAATTAAGCACTTATATCATGTTTTTCTAATCTTTCATAAGATAATTAAGCTAAACCATTAGTTTTTCACTTACCTTGGCTTGCAAAGGTTGGGGTTTCTTCAAGAACCCTAGAAAGAAAAATGGGTTGCTCCTTCTTGTTTTAGAGAGAGTGGAGAGAATTTGTGAAATATACGTGGAGAGAATTTGTGAAATATACTCTTTTTTGTGACTTAGAAATGAAGAAAAATAAAGGTCCAATTTTTGCCACCTCCTTAGCAGCATTTTAGACCTTAAAATTGGTCAAATTAGTTCAAGTAGGTGATGCACCTACTTAAGGGTTCAAGCTGCTCAAAATTACAAAGTAGGTGATGCACCTACTTACTTAATTCTTAGTTGGGCTCAATTAAATGTGGCCTTGGCAGATTTGACCATTGGGCCTTTTCTCCATTTTTCTTCTTCTTTTACTTAATTTGGTCCCAAATAAGTGTACTTATAAAGGCCCAAATCTGATCCATGGACTTGTTCCATTAACTTGGCTTATATAACTCAAGTAGGTGACTCACCTACTAGCTTAATTAAGTCAAGCAAGCACCTCAACAAATTACTCCATTTCCAGTTCTTAATCCCTTTAATCTAATTTAAAACTTGTAAACACTTAGTCACTTCAAAATTTAGATTCAAATACTAGCTTACGATCCCAAGTTAAGATAGTTGTGTCGATGCTAACTTGGTTGCATCTCATTAAAACGTATGAGCAATGTCTATAATTCAATCTATACCATTAATACTCGCATAACAAATTTCATTAGTTATCTATACCACAAGGCTATACCAAGTTCTATTTCAAAGTTGATTTCTCTTTCGGGAGGGACTCCAGAAAGATCTTCAGGAAACACATACGGAAATTCATTTACAACTAAAACTGACTTAAGACTCGGAGTTTCAAATTTTGAGTCCTTGACTTGGATATGATGGTAAATACACCCCTTGGATATCATTTTTCTTACATCAAGATATGAAACAATCACTGGTTCATTAGGAAACTAGAACTGGACAATTCTATTTCTATAATCAACTGAGGCATAGCATGAGTAGAGCCAATCCATGCTGAGAATAACATCAAAATTAGTCATCTCTAACTCCACAAGATTAACTGAAGTAACTTTCTGAGACATTATGGCAGTGCAATTTCTATATACCCATCTTGCTATATTAGACTTACCCACTAGGGTAGACACTGCGAAAGGATCTACTAATATTTCGGGGCTGACATCGAAGTCTAAGACTATATAAGGAGTCATAAAAAAAGTAAAGTTCTAGGGTCTAATAATGCATATACGTGACGATGGAAAACTTATAACGTACCCATAACCACATCAGGAGAACTTACCTGATCATGACAAGTATGGAGAGCGTACAGTCTATTCTGGCGCTGCCCACTAGTGGTACTGGAGGTGGCACCTTGCTGAATAGGGCAACCGGCTAAAGCTGATGAATAGTTGGACTGGCCCTGTTAGCGCGAATCCTTTCCTTTTTAAGAAACCATCGGACATTTCTTGATCCTGTGGACTGGCTTGCATCACCCTAAACACATATCACTGCCTGCCCTACATTTACCATGATGGTCCTACCATAATTCCTGCAGAGCAGATTGATATGACCACTGTTTATACTTCCCTTGAATTTAGAGCCTGACGCTCTATTCTGATTATCTTGCCCAAACTTAGGCACTGACGCACTAGCTGAAGACGGAGTTGAAGCTGAGAATTTCTGGCGGGATTGAGAACAGTTACTGCCTTCTGACTTAGGTCGTGAGAAGTTGATGCTACTTGTCCCTGCCCCCTTGTTCACTCTTTTTCCCCCTTTTTCCCTCCTTAAGCTTCTCCTTCTCAATCTGCTGAGCATTAACTATAAGTCTAGAAAGGTATATCTCCTAATCAACATGGCGGTCTTACACTCCTTAACCATACTATTAGATTTTTTTTTCTTGGCACCTTAATAAATGTTTTGTTTTACTTATCCATTTTTACCAAATTAATAGAGTTGATATTATTTTCATACAAATCTTCGTATTAAATAAATATATAAAATAACAATAGTCAAATTAGAGTTACAAAACATCACTAATAAGTGGTGCTTTTAGCTTGGGCGTGCCGCTTGAGAAACTACTCCTTGTTAGAAAATAAGAGAGTTTTACCAATGTAATTAATATCTTGAAAAAAATATAACTCTTTAGTAGTTTCTTTGATATGAGATTTTTTCTTCATTTAAAGAATATAAAATTAGAAGAACACCATTAATGTCTCTTGATTATCTAAACCATCATTTATTTAGAAATAAACTCAATAATCTAAAACATCACTTACTTAGGAACATATATAGTAATAATAAACAACCAAATAATTTTTTTAAAGGTGCCTCACTTCAAAAAAAAAAAGTCAAATAATATTGAAAAAATGCATTGTTTTTACCCTAAACTATATACGAAATTGCTGAGACACACCCGAACTTTAGGAGGATCCTATTACCCCCCGGGACTAATTAAAACATATTTTTGGCAACCTTAGTGCCTACGTGGCACATATGTGGACCTTCAGTGTGTTGATTCATTGATGTATCACGTAGGCACTAAGGTTGCCAAAAATATAGCTTTAATTAGTTCGGGGGGGGGGGGGGGGGGACTGTAATAGAACCCTCCTAAAGTTCGAGTGTGTCTCAGCAATTTCGTGTATAGTTCAGGGTGGAAATAGAGCATTTACTCAATAATATTAAACGGCCGGAGTATTAGTTTAAGAAAGAAAAAATATTTTATTTCCACCTTGAGCGATACGAGAAAATGCTGAGACACACCCCAACTTAAAGGGGGTCCTATTACCTCCTGAATTAATTAAAATTGTATGTTTGACAACCTTAGTGTCTATGTGGCACATACGTGCCACATACGTGGACATTCAGTATGTTGGTACACGTATGTGCCACATAGGCTCTAAGATTGTCAAAAATACGATTTTAATTAGTTGAAATGAAAATCAGTCACTCACTCCTACTTCGAATCCTTTGTGGTGGCGATCCATTGTTGAATATACGTCCAACCAATTTGCCAGTCTATCAATTTTAATCAAATTATTACTTTTTTGTGGTATAAAAAAATTAAAATTTAGAGAACTATGAATAAAAACGATAAAGAAAAAGATTGAGTGTGTTATTAAAAATCTTCAAAGACTGGTGAGAAAATTTGATTAAAACCTTCAAAAACTGGTGAGAAAATTTGAATAAACTTCAAAGACTGGTGCGAAAATTAGGGAGAAGTGAAAATAAATGATCATTCTAATAAAGACTTTAAATTAATCATATTCAGTCAAAGTACAAGAAGGGATGGAGAGGAATTTTACTTACTAATAAGAGGGAATAGGGAGAAAAAACAGACAACATGTCTGTTTCCCTCCTGCTTTCTCCATGTTTTATTATATCATATCTAATTAATTATTATAAATTATTTATAAATTAAAAAATTAATTATATTTAATAAAAAAAATAAAATAGATATTTATGACATGTCTGCTTCAGCTGCTTCACCCATATTATATTACTAATAAGAGGGAATGAGGAGGAGAAACAAGCAGCTCTCTGTCAACATGCCTGCTTCTCCTCTTGCTTCCACTGTGTTTTTATTATATCATTTCTAATTAATTATTATAAGTTATTTTTAGATTAGAAAGTTAATTATATTTAATAAAAAAAAGTAAAATAGATATTTATGACATGTCTGTTTCAGCTGCTTCATCCATTATTTGATTATATCACCCATAGTTAATTATTAAGTCATATAAATACGAAAAAATTAATATTAAAAAATTATTATAAAGTCACCAAAGTATTAAGAAATTACTAATTTTTAATGTTAAATTTACTTGACGTTTTATATCAGACCCATTTAATTTTTTTCCGACAAGTAGTTTTTGCAATAATTTGTTATATCTCTTCTAATTAGTTATTATAAGTAATCTAAGACATGTTTGTTTTGCTGTTAAAATCGTTATTTTACTATGTCAATCCTAATTAATTATTATGACCACCAAAGCCTTGGGTCGCTTAAATTGAGACTTGAGTAATTATTTTCTTTAAAAAGAAAAAAATCTTTTTGAAATGAATAAATAAATAAATCTTATCACTTATAATTAGTTATTATAAGTCAATTAAGATATGTCTGTTTCGTTGTTTCAATCATAATTTTACTATGTCACACCTAATTAATTATTATGACCATTTAAGCATTGTGTCGTTTAAATTGAGACTTAAGTAATTATTTTCTTTAAAAAAAATCTTTTAAAATTAATAAATAAATAAATCTTATAATTTAATTATTATAACAATTTTAATTTACTATAAATATTTGGCCCGTGGATTGCACGGGCTACTCGTAACTAGTAATGAGAATCAAAGAGATCTAATAAATCCTAACAATATGGACCAAACACATTTGGATTGAAAAATAGTGGAATGAAAGGTCATTCCTATTCTCCTTGGTGATGATTACACCAACTAAATCATTACTCATTCAATTTCATTTTACTTGATTCTTATATTAAAAAATAGTTATTTTAATTTATTTATTCAATTTATGAAATCAAAAGAATTTAGTGATATTTTTGTATATCTTTAATATTAAATAACTATACAAAGTAATAATAATTAAATATAGAGTTTCATAACATCATTGATAAAGTTAATTTAATAAAACATATTTCTTAATTAAGTTTTCTTAAGGAGTATATCAAATCAACAGAAGGAGTACGTTGTAAAAGTGATATGAAATGGGCTTGAAAATTCAAAGAAATTGAAGATGAATTCTTCAATCCCACATGAACACCAAAAACAACTATAAAACAATAAGAGGATGAGAAGATTATAAGAGGATTGTGGGGTAATACATATCTAAATAATTAATTTCTTAGATATATGAAAATGTAATCAATAATCTCAAATCTAGGATAAAAAGAAGAGAAAATGCATTGTTTCCATCCTAAACTATACATAAAATTGCTGAGACATATGCAAACTTTAGGAGGGTCCTACTACTCACTGGACTAATTAAAATCATATTTTTTTTATAATCTTAGTGTCTACGTGACTTATACATGGCATATGTGTGGGCCTACGTGGACCTTCAGTGTGTTGATTCATCGATGTGCCACGTATTGTCACGTAGGCACTAAGGTTGCCAAATATACGAATTTAATTAGTCTAAAGGGGTAATAGGACCCTCCTAAAGTTCGGGTGTATCTCAACAATTTCGTGTATAATTTAGGGTAAAAACAGAGCATTTACTCTAAAACGAAAGAAATTTAGAATTGAAATGCAACCAATTAATTCAATTAAACAATTAAGAGATCTAGGAACTAATAAATTAGTATTACTAAAATTAAAGATATAATCTAAAAAGTAAAAAAGAGATATCATGCATGAATGATAATTAGTAGTAGTTCAATAGATGTTCAAGAGGAGACATAAGAGAAGTACCTACTCTTCAAAACTATAATTTTGGACTCGTTTGGTCATGAAAATAACATAAGAACATATTTATATTAGGGTTCACTGTTTTATCTCTCTAATTTTGGTCTTCTTACTTTAGGTCCAAAGACAAGGGTTTCTTTTTTTGGCTTCTAATTATCTTGACGCAACAATTCCCCACTCTTTAAATATTCACATAAGTATATTGTGGATCTTAAAATTCAGAAAAAAAATCCTCCAATATCATAATGATCACCTTATATCCGATTGAAAAGTGATTTGATGTTTAATTTTTAAGAGTAAATGTGTTGTTTTCATTCTGAATTATAAAAAAAATGGCTGAGACACATCCCAACTTAAAGGGGGTCCTATTACCCCCCTGAACTAATTAAAACAGTATTTCTGACAACCTTAAAGGCCTACGTGGCAGATAAGTATGCCTACGTGGACCTTCAGTATGTTGATTAACGTAGTGTGCCACGTGAGTCCTTACGTTTTATCTCTTTTTCCTCTAGATTTTCTCTAATTGACTCTTGTGTAGGTTTAGCATCTCTTTTATGTGTCCTTGTAGGGTTAGTTCTTTTTTCCACCAATGGTGTATCAGTGGATTTAGAAGTAGAAACTTTTCTTTTACCTTTCAAATCTTTTAAATCAGTCTCACTTACTTCTACTTCTGAATAATTTTCATGTATGATCATCTTCCTCAGTAGTTTCTTTCGCTTGTTTATGATCATTCATACAAAATCATTCATCATCGTTTTTAAGAAATTGATCAGTTGCAGTCTTGCGATGGTTCCATTCATCACCTTCAAAAAATAAGTCAAGATCATAAAATATATCATGATAATTATTCATCACTTTGTTTTTAGCAAGATCAATATCAAGTGAAAAGGTGAATAAAAAGTAGAGAGTGTGTGAGTACATATGAGAATAGCAAAGAGTATAGTATAGTATATATATATATATATATATATATATATATATATATATATATATATATTATATTTCAATACAAATAGATGAAGATGTATTGTTGAAATCTTAGTACGAACTGATAAAGATGTAAGACTATGCAAATTTTGATACTAACTTAAAAATTGAGAGTGATAAATAGTGAAGTGTTTGAATTGAAATAAGATTTTTTTTTTAAAAGGAGAAAGAGATTTTTGGTATAAACTAGAGATGTGTGTAAATGCTTCAATGAATTATTTGAATAGAGATTGTTTTGGATCGGATTTTACAAATATGTATCCAAAAATATTTTCAGTTCCAAAAATTATTTCAAATAAGTTTCTGGGACTTTTAATTATAAAATTTTAATTCTTTTTACAAAATAAATGCATATCCCATCAACACCTCAAGTTTTAAAAAGGAAAGACACAATGTTTTGAGATTCTTATTACTTGTAGTAGTCCCTCGACCATATCTTATTATACTATTGTGGAAAATGTAAATTTTTAAATTTTAGTTTAAAAGTTATGGTGAAACAGAAATTAGGTAAAGATAGTTACAATTGTTTTTCCATATCTTTTAAGTCAGTCTCACCTTTTTGAACTTGTTAACCATCTTTTTCTGTGTCTATTTTTCGATCATCTTCATTAGTTTCTTTCTCTTCTTCATGTTCATCCATATAAGATCACACATCGTCATCTTTGTAGATTTTATCAGTTGAAGTCTTGCGATGATCCCTTTCATCACTTTTAAAAAGTACATTTAGCTCATAAAATATATCATGATAATCTTCCATCACTTTGTATTTAGTAGAACTACCTCATAAATAGAATTTTAAAAAAATAGAAAAGAGAGAGAGTAAGATAAAAAGGGCAAACATTCTTTAATATAGAGTAAAGATGTTAAAAATGAATAGAAAGTCTGTGTTTACACGTGACAATAGCAAAAAAATTTTTTTGATACAAACATATGAAGAGGTGAAATTGTTAAAATCTCGATACAAACTGATAACGATGTGAGATTGTAAAAATTTTGATACAAACTAAAAAGTGCGTGTTAATTTGTGAAATGCTTGGATTGAAATAATAAAATTAAAAAAAAAAAGAGAAAGAGATTCGATATAAACTAGAGATGTGAGTGAATGTTTATGTGAAATATTTGAACAGAGATTGTTTCTATCGAATTTTATAAATATGTATCCAAAATATTTTGAGTTTCAAAAATTATTTCAAATCAGTTTTGGTACTTTCAATTATAAAATTTTATTTTTTTACAAAAAATAAATGCCTATAAAAACAAAACGTCATGTTTTAAAAGGGATTATAAAAAAAAGAAGTCATGTTTTAAACTTTTTATTACTTATAGTAGTCTCACTACCACTAGCTATTGTAATGTCACGACCCGAGCTGAAGCCCTGGCCGCGACGGGCATCTACCGTGGAGGCTCGAGTGCCCTTCTCTATCTGAAAATCATACATACATTCATTTAATATAAATAAAAAATGTGAAAATATAAAATAATACGAAATTATGGTCAATATCACAATTCAATTGAGCAATCCGGAATGAAATCCATAATCCTCTAACAACGTCTAACATCAGTTTGCAAAATATCTAATACATCAAAATCAACATCTTGTCTAAAACTGGGACAAGGCCTCCAGTCATACCATAAACACGAAATGAGATAACAAAGTATAATAACTACGCCTTCTGGAATAGAGAAGGCTCACCAACTGCAACTTTTGAGACACACAAGCCTACTACTGAATGGGACTCCAGGACTGTGCCTCAGATCCTGAAATATAGGAGGTCAATACATATGTACTGATACGCAGAGCAATCCAAAATAATGTAATTTTATATATAACATAAGTGAGAGCATTTCATAAAACATTAAGCATGAAATAATTTAAAACAGTGGCAGCTTCAAATGATCTTCAAAACAATTCTATAGATGCAATAGCCAGATCTGAGGTCTATATTAGAGAAATAACTTGCACCCTGAATTTGGTCTAATAAGTCATCAATCCTAGGGAGAGAATACTTATTCTTGATTGTGACTTTGTTCAACTAATGGTAGTCGATACACATTATGAGAGAACCGTCTTTCTTGTGCACGAATAAAATTGGAGCACCCCACGGAGAAACACTAGGCCTGATGAAACCCTTATCCAATCTGCTGATCATTAACCATAAGTCTAGAAAGGTCCACCTCCTAATCAACATGGCGGTCCTACACTACTTAACCATACTATTAGATTTCAATTTTTTTCTTGGCACCTTAATAGATGTTTTGTTTTACTTATCCATTTTTAGCAAAATATTATTTTCATACTACTCTTCGTATTAAATAAATATATAAAATAACAATATCAAATTAGAGTTACAAAACATCACTAATAAGTGAAGCTTTTAGTTTGGGCACACCCCTTGAGAAACTACTCATTGTTAGAAAATAAGAAAGTTTTACCAATGTATTTAATATCTTGAAAAAGATATAACTCTTAAGCAGTTTCTTCGTTATGCATATTTTTCTTCATTTAAAGAATATAAAATTAGAAGAACACAATTAATGTCTCTTGATTATCTAAAATACCATTTATTTACAAATAAACTCAATAATCTAAAACATCACTAACTTAGGAACATATATAGTAATAAATAAACAACCAATTAATTTTTTCAACGGTGCCTTAATTATAAAAAAAGTCAAATAAAATTGATAAAATGCATTGTTTCCACCCTAAACTATTCGCAAAATTGTTGAAACACATCCGAACTTTAGGAGGGTCCTATTACACCCTGGACAAATTAAAACTGTATTTTTTGCAACCTTAGTGCCTACGTGGCACATACGTGGACCTTCAGTGTATTGATTCACTAATGTACCACGTAGGTACTAAGGTTGTCAAAAATATGATTTTAATTAGTTTGGGGGGGGGGGGGGGGAGGTGTAATAGGACCCTCTTAAAGTTCGAGTGTGTCTCAGCAATTTCGTGTATAGTTCAGGGTGGAAATAGAACATTTACTCAATAATGTTAAACGAACAGAGTATTAGTTTGAGAAAGGAAAAACGTTCTATTTCCACCTTGAGCGATACGAGAAAATGCTGAGACACACCCCAACTTAAAGGCGGTCTTATTACCCCTGGATTAATTAAAATCGTATTTTTGACAATCTTAGTGTCTATGTGGCACATACGTGAACGTTCAGTATGTTGGTATACGTATATTTCACATAGGCTCTAAGATTGTCAAAAATATGATTTTAATTAGTCCAGAGGGGTAATAAGACCCCCTTTAAGTTTGAGTGTATCTCATCAATTTCGCTTATAGTTTAGGGGGTGAAAGAGTGTATTTTCTCCTAAAGAAATGAAAATCAGTCACTTACTCCTACTTCAAACCCTTTGTGGTGCCGATCCATTGATGAATATACGTCCAAGAAATTTGGAAGTCGTATCGATTTTAATCAAATTATTACTTTTTATGGTATAAAAAAATTAAAATCTAGAGAACGATGAATAAAACGATAAAGAAAAAGATTGAGGGTGTTATTAAAAATTTTCAAAGACTGGTGAGAAGATTTGATTAAAACCTTCAAAGACTGGTGTGAAAATTTGAATAAACTTCAAAGACTGGTCAGAAAATTAGGGAGAAGTGAAAATAAATGATCATTCTAATAAAGACCTTAAATTAATCATATTCAGTCAAAGTAAAAGAAGGGATGGAGAGGGATTTTACTTACTAATAAGAGGGAATGAGAGGAGAAGCAGGCAACTCTCCGTCAATATACCAGCTTCTCCTCCTGCTTCCTCTGTATTTTTATTATATCATCTCTAATTAATTATTTTAAATTATTTATAAATTAGAAAATTAATTATATTTAATAAAAAAAAGTAAAATAGAGATTTATGATATGTCTGCTTCAACTGCTTCACCCATATTATATTACTAATAAGAGGGAATAGGGAGGAGAAGCAAGCAACTCTCCGTCAACATGCCTACTTCTCCTCCTGCTTCTCCCGCGTTTTTATTATATCATCCCTAGTTAATTATTATAAGTTATTAATAGATTCAAAAATTAATTATATTTAATAAAAAAAGTAAAATAGATATCTGTGACATGTCTCCTTCACCTATAATTTAACTATATCACCCATAGTTAATTATTATAAGTCATTTAAGACATGTCTGCTTCACTGTTGGATTCACGATTTTACTATGTCACTCCTAATTAATTATTATGACCATTTAATCATCGTTTCGCTTAAATTGAGACTTAAGTAATTATTTTCTTTAAAAAGAAAAAAAAATCTTTTTGAAATGAATAAATAAATAAATCTTATCACTTCTAATTAGTTATTATAAGTCATTTAAGATATATCTACTTCTCTGTTTTATTCGTGATTTTACAATGTCACACCTAATTAATTATTATGACCACTTAAGCATTGTGTCGCTTAATTGAGACTTGAGTAATTATTTTCTTTAAAAAAAATAAAAACAATTTTTTTAAATAAATAAATAAATAAATCTTATACTTTAATTATTATAATAATTTTAATTTACTATAAATATTGGGCTCATGCATTGCACGGGTTATTCGTAACTAATAATGATAATAAAAGAGATCTAATAAATCCTAACAATATGGACCAAACACATTTGCCTTGAAAAAAAGTGGAATGAAAGGTCATTCCTATTCACCTTGGTGATGATTACACCAACTAAATCATTAATTACTCTATTTTATTTTACTTTGACTCTTATATTAAAAAATAATTATTTTTATTTACTTGTCCAATTTATAAAATCAAGAGAATTTAATTATATTTTTTTATACCTTTAATATTAAATAACCATACAAAGTAATAATAGTTAAATATAAAGTTTCCTAACATCATTGATAAGGTTAATTTCATAAAACACATTTTTTAATTAAAGTTTTCTTAAGGAGTATATCTAATCAACAGAAGAAGTGAGATGTAAAAGTGATATGAAATGGGCTTGAAAAAGGCTATACTTAGTTCTTAGGGATGCAAATGGTATAGTAGCGAGTTCCCTAAAATATAGAGGGAAATACGGGGAAAGAAGGCAAGGAAAGGAAGCAAGTTATTATACGCAATAAATAAACTAGGCGGCAGGGCCGACCATATGTTAATGATGCAACTAATTAAATAAAATAAGGAAAAGACATAAAAATATGAAAATTGAATTTTGATATAAATATAAAAAATAAACTTGAAAATTACAATGGGAGAGAGAGAAAACTCTAACCAAGTATTCTAGAGAAAAAGCTTCTTTCAAAGAAAATAATGTGTCCTTCTCAAAAAGAGGAATGGGCTATTTATAGCCAAAATATGCCGCAGTAAAAGTGCAGCAGTAGCACCTTCAATTATTGCTACAGTGTTGCTACAGTGATCTACAGTAAAATCCACCATAATTGAGCTACAGTAACTTTGACAATAATTTTTCAGCAATTTGGTTGTTGATGTCATTCGTGACATAATGTTTTTATGACTTTTTGAAGATGTAAAGTTGATGTCAAATTGACTGAATATCTTCTTTATCATCCTTGTCTAATTTTGTAGTTGAAAATTGATTGCTAGGAATTCCATCTTTGATTTGTTGGAGAATTTTCTTCATCTGTTGAATGAAATCTCCTCGGCTACCTGACTAAGCCAATTGTGTGGCTGCGATTGATTTTTATTGTAGAATGAGATTTGGGTTGTGTCTGTTGGGGTCAAACATTTAGGATTGCGTAGGAACCACTTCTCTACTTCCAGTACGTAAGCTTCCGCCGGATCCCAATTCTTGTACCATTTGCAATAGCCCTGGAGGGATAACCATGAAAGTCCTTTGTGCCCCCTCGGTTTGTGAAAGGCAAATTTCCATGAATATGGAACCTGTGGAAAAATTATAAAAGCAAAGGAATTTGATGATCATCATGAAATATTTGGGTAAAATATTTGTATCCTTCTCGGACTGGGGGAGGAAGAATCTCAAAGGTGTGGCAAAAAATTGGCCACCGTTGGTGTAGAAACCACTGGGGGAATTTCGAAGGTAGTTTCTTTCCCCAGAGTAAAAACCAAGAATGTTTATTAGTTTTATTTTGTAAGGTGAATGCATTCATCCACGCTCTTTGATAATCAAAATAATTATAATATTGGGGGGTCAAAAGCTTCAGTAAGCTTTCGATATTTTGTAGGGTGCGTACCCCACTCTTTTGGTGAGATGATTTTGTAAATCCATACTGTGGTATGGGTCAAATATGACTGGGTTTGTTTGTCTTTGTGAGGTTTGAACAAATAGGATTTGGTATCTGTTAGTATGAATTCATAAAACTTCTAGGTTTGGGTAGGAGATTTTTGGGTAATATTTGTTGTAGGGCTAAGTATTTGCTTGACTATCTCTTGGGGGTTAGAGTGTTAATACTCAACTTCAATTTGGATTATTGGTAATTGGAGTGCCAATGCTCAACTTCAATTTGGATTATTGGTAAAACATTATCATTTTTTAAATATGTTGGATCATCTGAGGAGGATCCTTTACTTAAAGAAATTGGTTGTGGGGTAGGTGAGAAAATTATTTTAGTTTGTACAGGACAAACATTCGAATTATTTTGTGGAAAGTTAAAAGAAAAATTAATGGGGTTTTCTACCTCCACTAGAGTTTTTATGGTGCCCTTAGCAACCATGAGATGATATGTGGCTTGAGGCCTTCGCTTATGAACACATATTTTGAAAGATCTGAAAATCTCTCAAATAATCCTTTTTGTTGGCACCTGACATGCTGGGTGGATCTTTAAGACCCATAAGTAAGTGCCATTGTTTAAAATTTTCTTTTGTCTAGGGGACAGACATTGTTTGAGCTAATTGAGTTTCTTCGTATTCTTTGTCGACCAATCAACACATTTCTTGGTGTTGGAAATAGAAATTGGATTTGTACTTGATTGCATTATGAGAGATTGTGGTAATTCCGGCATGGCATAATTAGCTGGGGTTTGATATCTTGGCTGAGTTGTGTCAGCTACTACATTTGGAAGTTGCTTTGGTGCAACTGATGTTTTTTGTTGTGGAGTAACATCTTTTTTAGTGGTCTCTTCTGGAGATAGAAGGTCAAGAATTTATGGAGGGGGAGGTTCTTTTTTTTTTTGGGCATCTTATCTTCTTTTCAAGAATTCCCTGGTAAGAAAATCTGGTATAAAGTTTGAGCTCCCTTTGATATATTCTATGTCAAAATTAAAAACAGATAAAATTGCCTACCATCTAGCAAATATATGTTTAGAGGCAACGTTTTGTACATCTTTTTGTAAAACATATTTCGCTGCCTTACAATCAATTCTTAGTAAAAATTTTTGATTTAACAAATCAGCTTGAAATTTAGAAATGCATAACATAATTGCTAAAATTTCTTTTTTGGTAGTAGGATAATTTTGCTGAGCTTTATTCCAATGTTTGGATGCAAATGCAACTATATGTTCTCTCTCATTTTTATTTTATTTTAAAATATCACCATAGCCTATATCTGATGCATCTGTTTCAACTATTTTGAAGCCAGAGGGACCGAGGAGGGATAGGCAAGGGAGGTCTTTTTCCTTTAATTTGATTTCTTTGACTACATTGGTATGGATTTGAGTCCATGGAGGAGGAGGATTTTTCAACCTGTCATGGAGAGGTTTCAATAGATTGTTTAGACTGGGGATGAAATCTGCTATGTAATTAACGCATCCTAAAAATCGTTGAAGTTGAGTTTTATAAAGAATATGATCGGGAAATTTGTCAGCAAATTGGATGGACCTTTGAATAGGGGTAATAGTTCCATAGCAAATTTTTTGGCCGAGGAACCTGATATCGACTTGAAAAAGGCTATACTTAGTTTTGGACAAAACTAAGTCATTTTCTTTGATGATATTAAAGAAGACACGTAAATGTTTAAAATATTGATCAATGCTGCTGAAAAACACAAAAACATCATCAATATAAACGATAATGAATTTTGAAAAAGAATTAAAAATGTCATTCATTAGTTTTTGAAACTCGGAAGGAACATTTTTAGGCCAAAGGGCATTACGTTCCATTCATATTGCCCGAATGGTACTGTAAACGAAGTTTTATAACGATCTCTTGGATCAATTTGGATTTGCCAAAATCCTGATTTTAGGTCAAACTTTGAGAAAATTGTAACAGCATAAAGGCGTTGGAGAAGATCTTTTTTATTAGGAATAGAATATCTAATCCATCGAAGGGCGGAATTGAGGGGTTTGTAGTTGATAACCAAATGAGGGGCTCCTCATTTGATTTTGGAACTTTTATTGACATAAAAGGCAATGCAACTCCAAGGAGATTTACTCGGCGAGATGATCTATTTTTGGAGAAGATCATTGATTTTTGTCTGACAATGGATTGACAGCTCATTATTCATTTGAATTGGAAAACCTTTGGTAGGGATGGTATTTTCATCAAAGTCAGTCTTGTAAGGAAGCCTGACCATATGTCTTTTGTGATTCCAAAATATCATGGGTAGATCAACGCAAAGCTCTTTTTCAATCTTTGTTTCTAAGGCTTTGAGTTTTTATTGAATAGAAGGTTCTTGGAGCTATTGCTCTAGACTCCGGAATGTAATTTCTTCTTTAAGAAAATTGATTTGAGCCTCTTTATTTTTCAGAGAGGATAAAATTTTTTTAGTGGGCGGTTTGTTAAATGGGAGAAACATATTATTAGCTTCAATGGTTATTCCCATATGAGTAACCCTAAAAGGAATTAAAGTTTAAATAAAAGGAGTGCCTAGTATTACAGGACTGGTTCTATCATTTACTAGGACGAAGGAAGTAGAAGATGACAAAACCGAATTTCCTAGGGAATTTTGAATTTTGACAATGGAAAGTTTGTAACTTATTCTTAGTTTACTACCATTTGCAGCCCTAAGGTCCACAACAATTTTTTGAAGAACTTATTAGGTATAAGTCCTTGTTGGACACAATTGAGATCTGCACCTATATCAAACAAGGCAATGATATCTAGGACAAATGATTTGTTGATAACCAAGGTTATTTGAGTGTGCCATCTCCTGATGGTAATACTTGAAATGTAATGAACAAGAAAATCTCCTTCAATATTCTGATCCAATGGGTCAGTGACGTCTACCAGCTGGGACTATTCAGCCTTCATAGAGAATTGTTGGAGGACAAGTTGGTCTAAGTCTTGTCTTGCTTTGATTTGCCTAACTTCCTATTTAAGGAGTACTATGTCAGATTAGAGGTCTTGAATAGTTACTGCCCTAGGTTTACTAAAAAAAACCGCTTCAGGACGTTAGTAATGTTGTAATTATTTGTAATCTGGAGATGAGAAAATATACCAGATGAAGATGTGGAAGGCTTGTCTAGGGTTTTTTTGAATTGGTCTAAATAATACTTCTTCTGATTGAAATCTTGTAAATTTCTAATCATTTCTAAGAGGATATCTTGTTCTTTTGTTAGAACATTGATCTTTGGTTGGTCTTCTTGATCAGACTGGGAAAATTCCAAGTCATCATTTTGGATTTAGTTGAATTCCTGACTAAATTCGTCATTAGCACTATCTGAATCTCCACTTTCTTCTAATAAAAGGTGTTGGATTTGGATAAGGACAAAATCATCAAGGTTGAGGTTTCTAACTTTTTAGACAATTTACAATACTTGGCAATATGACCAGGCTGCCCATACCTATAACATTTGCCACTATTGGGGGCAGAAAGAGTCGGTGTTACCATCTGGCTTCGTTTAGGATAGGATGGTTTTGATGTTTGGGGAAGATTAGGTTTGGTATTTAAAACTTCCCTTTTTGACACTGGTTTTCTATACTTATTCCTACAAGAGGGGAGGCTAAATTGTTCACATAAACTTCCTAAATCTCGATGGGTTTGAGCCCTGTCCTTAGCGAGTTGCCTTAGTGTATTATCTTATCGATAGGTTTTTTAGGGAAACTTGCTGAACTAGGCCCGTGAGCTGACCATAAGTGATTTTATCATATGGGATGATCTCATTGGAGTATTGGTTTTGAAGGTATTTTTTTACTAAGTCTCTAAGGGACTTAGGCAATCCATCTAGGAATTTTTCTTTCCAATATGGGAGGTTCCCATCAGGTTTTTCATAAATCCTCAAAAGAAAAACATCTTTGTACCATCTTAAATAGGAAAGGGTTTTACATTTAAGATTGTTAAGTACTTCAGAGGACCTTTCTCTAAAGATACTTGGACTACCGATGAAGGTTTTGAAAGTAGTATAAATCAACGTATTTGTGGAATCAGGAATAATTTCTCCATCCCTTAGAATTGGTTCTCCTAAGGAGTCTACATAGACACTTTGGAAGATATTTAATTTATCTTTCTCACTAAGATGGGTATCTCACCATCCTTTAAGCTGGCCTGTGCACGCAGAACATGGCTAGTGAGTTGATCGGAGCAATTGTCGGCAGTTCTATAAGTAGTGGCAACAATCATCATCTGCTGAAGTTTGGACAGGATGTTATACTTAGAACAACCATCTATGTTCTATTCATAGATATTATTGGTGTTATAGTTATTCTGCATAACATTGGGTCTCTCTTCTAAAGATACATCTGGAAGAGTAGCTCTAGAGTAATAAAGTTTCTATGGTTTTCGCCAATTAAAAGTTCCAGTTCTGATAGGAGCTATTTCAAGAGAAGGTTCTTCTTCTAGTTGGCTATCATCTAAACCATCTTGTTGGAGGACCCCAACAGTAGTAGATGATCCAGCATCTGGGGTCTCAGGAATGTCTGGGTAGAGAGATTTCTCAATTTGGATAATCCTCCGTTGAAGGTCAAAAAGTGGTGGAAAAGATTTTGAATTATGCATTTGGAGTTCCCTAGTGAAAGTCTTAGGGATCTTGTAAGGCTTAAATAAAGGAGAGGACGAGGTAGTCGCCTCTGACTTGAGAGTTAGAGATGGTTTTGAAGTCAAGTATTCACCAAGTATATGAAGATACTTATTGGTATAGTGATTTTGTTCATAAAGACTTTTAATGTCTTTGCCAGTAACTGGTTCGTTGTCAGCCTTTTTTTTGAAAGGTGAAGTAACATTGAGTTATTGGCATGAGAAATTGTAAAACCTTGTGATAGAGGAAGTTCAGCTGTGACGTCTACACCATTCAAGGTTTTCCATACTTTTTAAACATTAATTGATTTAGAAAAAAGGAAAATCTAATTGATGATATTCAGCATAAGCCTCAAACCATTCAAAGAAATTAATTTGCTTTTGGACAAAATTTAGAAATGTATATAAGTTTCTTGAAAACTTTTTCTTTCATCTTTCATGAAATTATTAAAAGACCAAGTTCATTTTAAAATATTTCTAGATGAATAAAATTTTGATCCAAGAGTTTTCTTATCAATGTGAAAATCCTGGCTTAAAACCCCTAGCTATGCACCTAAGGCTAAGTAAGTTAGAGATTCGGGTGGATTATCGTGGATCTCGGTGAGAGATGTTTCCACAAAATATTTAGCCTGTGGAATTCTAGATTCGAAGTTAATAGTCTCAATTCCAGATGGAAATGAGAAAATTGAATTCCTAGCCGTCTGTATCTCGGGGAGAACAGTTGGGGAGATGGAGACTTGTTGGGTAAGAGATCTCTTGAAAGAAATAGAAACAGTTCCTGTGGAGAACTATTGGATATTAGAAACTGTAGTATTCTTAGGTTTGTCGGGGCTGCATCTTGCAATGTCCAATTCTGGGGCAAAGACGCTTGATTCCAAGAGATCGGCTTGGGAACTGACAAATGAGACCGCTAAAGGTCAGTTTGGAAGAGTACAGTTTCTCCTTTGTATTTACATTTCATAGCTTCGGAGCCAAAGGCAGTATTCAAGGCCTTATACTGAACTCTATAAATGATCACTACTGGGAGAGATCCAGATTTGGTTTTGTAATTGGATGTCTTAACATTGAGTGTTAAAGAATCTAAGATATTTTGATCCTTTAAGGAAACAGTAAAATTTAGAAAACAATCAAAATTAATTGGATCATAACAAAGACTGGTTTCAACCATTCCTAGTAAGGAATCATTAAAGTCTAGGAACCTAGAATCCCTAAGAAAAGGGAGTAGAGATGTATCTAAACCTTCTCGTGAAAGAGGTTTAGCTGCTATTTGGACTAGGCCAAAATGAAGGTAATCGTATTTATGCTTACACCTTTCGATAGTCATGGGGTTGAGAAGCTTGATATCCTCATGATCTGATTCAAGAGGGATAGTTTGTTCAATAGTGGAAATATAGTAGTCACTTATTAGAGACCGTCATCTGGAGGGAGCTTTGTAAATTTGGTCTTGAGGATGCCTGAGAATTTGCCAGTCATCAATTGATTGCTGCAAATCAGAGAAACTAATCTCTTCCTTGAGCTTACAACTTGGAGAATTGTAGGAAGTTGAAGTTGATGAAGGAGATGAGGATTTCTTAGAAGTAGAAGAGAAGGACGATGGAGAGCCATAAAAGAATTTAAGCAATAAACAACTAATAACAACAATAATAACTTAAAAGCTTCCTATCCTTAGATAAAAAACCATTAGGTTCCATAAAGAAAACTATTCAAGTACTTAACTGAATATTATATGGAAGAGTCACATTTGGTAATTAAATTAGTAAAATCTTGTCTCAATACTATATGTTTTAGCTAGATCCATTTTATCTAAGAGGTTTATTAGTCGGATAGTCCAAGGATAAATATTCTATGGAAACATCTCTCACTGAGATCCGCAATAATCCACCCCAATCTCCAACTTACTCAGCCTTAGGTGCAGAGCTAAGAGTTTTAAGCAAGTATTTTCACATTGACAAGAAAACTCTTGGAACAAAATTTTATTCATCTGGAAATATTTTAAAATGAACTTGGTTTTTTAATAATTTCACGAAAGATGAAAGAAAAAAAATTCAAGAAATTTATAATGCATTTCTAAATTCTGTCCAAAAGAAAATTAATTTATTTGAATGGTTTGAGGCTTATGTTGAATATCATCAATTAGATTTTTCTTTTTCTAAATCAATTAATGTTTCAAAAGTATGGAAAACCTTAAATGGCTTAGACGTCACCGCTGAACTTCCTCCATCACAAGGTTTTACAATTTCTCATGCCAATAACTCAATCATTGCTTCACCTTTCAAAAGAAAGGTTGACAACGAATGAGTTACTGGCAAAGACATTAAAAGTCTTTTCAAACAAAATAACTATACCAATAAGTATCTCCATACACTTGGTGAATACTTGGCTTCATAACCATCTCTAACTCTCAAGTCAGAGGTGGCTACCTCGTCCTCTTCTTTATTTAAGCCTTACGAGATCCCCACGACTTTCACTAGGGAACTACAAATGCATAATTCAAAATCTTTTCCACCACTATCTGACCTTCAGCGGAGGATCATCCAAATTGAGAAATCCCTCTACCCATACATTCCTGAGACCCCAGGTGTTGGCTCGTTTGCTACACTTGGGGTTCTCCAATAGGATGGTTCAGATGAAAACCAGCCTGAGGAAAAACCTCCCCCTGAAATAGCTCCTATCAAAACTGAATCTTCCAATTGGAGAAAACCACATAAACTTTATTACCCTAAAGCTACTCCTCCGGATGTATCTTTAGAAGAGAGACCTAATGTTATGTAGAATAACTATAACGCTAATAATATATATTAATGGAATATAGATGGTTGTTCTGAGTATAACATTCTATCCAAACTTCAGTAGATGACGATGTTTGGCACTGCTTATAGAATTGCCCATAATTGTTCTGATCAACTCACTACCCATGTCCTAGTAGCTGGGTTCAAAGGCCAGCTTAAAGGATGGTGGGATACCCATCTTAGTGTCCATATAGACTCCTTAGGAGAATCAATTCTTAGGGATGGAGAAACCATTCCTGACCCACAAATACATTTATTTATACTATTATCAAAACCTTCATCGGTAGTCCAGGTATCTTTAGAGAAAGGTCCTATGAAGTACTTAACAATCTTAAATGTAAAACCCTTTTTGATTTCTGATTGTACAAAGATGCTTTTCTTGTGAGGATTTATGAAAGACCTGATGGGAACCTCCCATATTGGAAAGAAAAATTCCTAGATGGATTGCCTAAGTCCCTTAGAGACTTAATCAATGAAGTCCTTCAAAACAAATATTCCAATGAGATCATCCCATTTTATCAAATCACTTATGATCAGCTCACGAGCTAGTTCAGCAAGTTGCCCTAAAAATCTGTTGACAAGATAAGTTACTAAGGCAACTCGCTAAGGACAGAGCTCAAACCCGTCGAGATTTAGGAAGTTTCTGTGAAAAATTTTGCCTCCCCTCATGTAGGAAGAAGGCTTATAGAAAAACAACCTCAAAAAGGGAATTTTCTACTACCAAACCTAATCTTCTTAAAAAAATCAAAACCATCCCATCCTAAACGAAGCCAGATGGTAACACCGACTCTTCCTGCCCCCAATAGTGGCAAATGGTATAGGTGTGGGCAGCCTGGTCATATTGTCAAGTATTGTAAATTGTCTAATAAAGTTAGAAACCTCAACCTTGATGATTCTGTCCTTATCCAAATCCAACACCGCTTATTAGAAGAAATCGGAGATTCGGATAGTACTAATGACGAAGTTGGTCAGAAATTCAACCAAATCCAAATTGATGACTTGAAATCTTCCCAGTCTGATAGAAAAGACCAACCAAAGATCAATATTCTAACAAAAGAACAAGATCTCCTCTTAGAAATGATTAGCAATTTATAAGATTTTGATCAGAAGAAGTATTATTTAGACCAATTCAAAAAAAATCGTAGACAAGCCTTCCACATCTTCATCTGGTGTATTTTCTCATCCCCAGATTATAAATACTTACAATATCACTGACGTCCTGAAGCGGTTTCCTTCTAGTAAACCTAGGGCAGTAACTATTCAAGACCTCCAATCTGAGATAGTACTCCTTAAAGAGGAAGTTAGGCAAATCAAATCAAGACAAGACTTAGACCGCCTTGTCCTCCAACAATTCTCTACGAAGGTTGAACAGTACCATCCGGTAGACATCACTAACTCATTGGATCAGAATATTGAAGAAAGAGATTTTCTTGTTCAATAGATTTCAAGGATTACCATCAGGAGATGGCACACTCGGAAAACCTTGGTTATCAACAAATCATTTGTCGTAGATATCATTGCCTTGTTTGATACAGGTGCAGATCTCAATTGTGTCCAAAAAGGACTTATCCCTACTAAGTTCTTCGAAAAACTTGTTGAGGACCTTAGGGTTGTAAATGGTAGTAAACTAAGAATAAGTTACAAACTTTCCATTGTCAAAATTCAAAATTCCCTAGGAGATTCGCTCCTGTCATCTTCTACTTCCTTCGTCCTAGTAAATGATATAACCAGTCCTGTAATACTAGGCACTCCTTTTATTTAAGCATTAATTCCTTTCAGGGTTACTCATATGGGAATAACCATTGAAGCTAATAATATGTTTCTCCCATTTGATAAACCGCACATTCAGAAAATTTTATCCTTTCTGAGAAAGAAGAGGCTCAAATCAATTTTCTTAAAGAAGAAATTGCATTCCGAAGACTGGAGCAATAGCTCCAAGAACCTTCTCTTCAATAAAAACTCAAAGCCTTAGAAACAAAGATTGAAAAAGTGCTTTGCACTGATCTACCCACGACATTTTGGAATCACAAGAGACATATGGTCAGGCTTCCTTACGATACTGACTTTGATGAAAAAAGCATCCCTACCAAAGGTAGTCCAATTCAAATGAATCATGAGCTGACAATCTATTGTCAGAAATCAATGATCTTCTCCAAAAATAGATCATCTCGCCAAGTAAATCTCCTTGGAGTTTCACTGCCTTCTATGTCAATAAAAGTTCCAAAATCAAACGAGGAGCCCCTCGTTTGGTTATCAACTACAAACCCCTCAATTCTGCCCTTCGATGGATTAGCTATCCTATTCCTAATTAAAAAGATCTTCTCCAACAGATTTATGCTGCTATAATTTTCTCCAAGTTTGACCTAGAATTAAGATTTTGGAAAATCCAAACTGATCTAAGAGATAGTTATAAAACTGCTTTTACAGTACATTTCGGGCAATATGAATGGAAAGTAATGCCCTTTGTCCTAAAAAATGCTCCTTCTGAGTTTAAAAAAATAACGAATGACATTTTTAATCCTTTTTCAAAATTCATAATCATTTATATTGATGATATTTTAGTGTTTTCCAATAGCATTGATCAACATTTTAAATATTTACATGTCTTCTTAGATATCATCAAAGAAAATGGCTTAGTTTTATCCAAAACTAAGTATAGCCTTTTTCAGGTCAATATCAGGTTCCTCGGACAAAAAATTTGCCATGGTACTGTTTCCCCTATTCAAAGGTCCATCCAATTCGCTGACAAATTTTTCGATCAGATTCTTGATAAAACTCAACTTCAACGATTTTTAGGATGCGTTAATTACATAGAAGATTTTATCTCCGGTCTAAACAATCTGTTGAAACCTATCCATGACAGGTTGAAAAAGCCTCCTCCTCCATGGACTCAAATTCATACCAATGTAGTCAAAGAAATTAAATTAAAGGCAAAAGACCTTCCTTGCCTATCCCTCCTCTATCTCTCTGCCTTCAAAATAGTTGAAACAGATGCATCAGATATAGGCCATGGTGGCATTTTAAAATAAAAGAAAAATGATAAAGAACATATCGTTGCATTTTCATCCAAACATTGGAATAAAGATCAGAAAAATTATCCTACTAACAAAAAAGAAATTTTGTTAATTGTGTCATGCATTTCTAAAATTCAAGATGATTTGTTAAATCAAAATTTTTTACTAAGAATTGATTGTAAGGCGGCGAAATTTGTTTTACAAAAAGATGTACAAAACCTTGCCTCTAAACATATATTTGCTAGATGACAGGCAATTTTATCTGTTTTTGATTTTGATATAGAATATATCAAAGGGAGCTCCAACTCTATACCAGATTTTCTTATCAAGGAATTCTTGCAGGGAAGATAAGATGCCCAGAAAAAAAAAAAAGAACCTTCACCTCCACAAATTTCGGCCCTCCTATCTCCAGTAGAGACCACCAAAAAAGATGTTACGCCACAACAAAAAATATCAGTTGCACCAAAGCAACTTCCAAATGTAGTACCTAACACAACTTATTCAAGATATCAAACCCCAGTTGATTATGCCATGCCGGAATTACCACAATCTTTCATAATGCAATCAAGTATGAATTCAATTTCAATTTCCAACACCAAGAAATGGGTTGATTTGGTCGACGAAGAAGACGAAGAGACTTAATTAGCTCAAACAATGTCTGTCCCCTGGACAGAAGAAAATTTTAAAAAATGGCGCTTACTTATGGGTCTTAAAGATCCACCCAGCATGTCAAGTGCCAATAGAAGGGATTATCTGAGTGATTTTCAGATCTTCCAAAGCATGTGTTCGCTAGCGGAGGCCTCAATCCACGCATCATCTCATTATATGATTGCTAAGGGCACCATAAAAAATTCAGTGGAGGTAGAAAACCCCATTATTTTTTCTTTTAAATTTTCATCAAATAATTCAAATGTTTGTCCTGTACAAACTAAAATAATTTCCTCACCTACCCCACAACTAATTTCTTCAAGTAAAGGATCCTCCTCAGATGATCCAACATATTTCAAAAAGGGCAAAGGTACTAATATACCCTCGAACTTTGATAAATGGTACAAATATACCCTCCGTCATACTTTGGGTACAAATATATCCTTACCGTTAATGAAAAGGTACAAATATACCCTTATCACTAACGGGGGACACGTGTCACGATCGTGTTCCTCCGTTAGTGATAAGGATATATTTGTACTATTTATCAAAGTTCGAGGGTATATTTATACCTTTTCCATTTTTATAATTTACTTTCTCCATTCCATATTTATTGATCATTTTATTAAAAATAATTATTTTATATTAATTATCCATTATACTAAATTAAAAAAGCATTGATTAAATTTAAATTATATTATCCTTGTAGTTAATTCATTCTGAAAGTCTTCACATTTGTTTATAAAGTTTTCAAGAAATTTTTAAGAGGGAAAGGCCACGGAAGCAAGCAACTCTCCATCAGCAAGCCTGCTACTCCTGCCTGCTTCATCAGCTACTTGCTCCATGATTTTACTATATTATCTCTAATTAATTATTATAAGTCATTTATGTATTAAAAAATAATAATATTTAGTTAAAAATAAATTATATATTTTTATGTTTTGATATATATATATATATATATATATAAATAATTTTACAAAGATTAATTAATTCGATAAATTAATAATAGTAATAACTAACTATTCTTTGATGACAATATTTTCACTTCAAACATGAGTCTGTTTTTGTAAAATGAGAGGAATAGAGTACTCTTGTAAGGGCATGAAAAAAATAAATATGATAAATTAATGGATCGAATTGAGTAATCTTTGTGTGGTTTAATTATCATTTAATATCCTTATAGATTAAACCACACAAAGATTACTCAATTCGATCCATTAATATAATTATCTCTCTCTCTCTCTCTCTCTCTATATATATATATATGTATATATGCATATTTATTTATATAGACCCTTATCACTAACGTCGGGACATGTGTCATGATCGTGTTCCTCCATTAGTGATAAGGGTATATTTGTACCATTTATCAAAGTTCGAGGGTATATTTGTACCTTTTCCCTTTAAAAAATGATAGTATTTTACCAATAATCCAAATTGAAGTTGAGTATTGGCACTCCAACCCCCAAGAGGTAGCCTAGCAAATACTTAGCCCTACAACAAATTTTATTCAAAAATCTCTTTCCCATACCTAGAAGTTTTATGAATTCATACTAACAGATACCAATTCTTGTTTGTTCAAGCCTCACAAAGACAATCAAACCTAGTCATATGTCACCCATACCACAATATGGATTACCAAATTCATCTCACCAAAAGAGTGAGGTACGGACCTTGTAAAATATCGAAAGCTTACGGGAGCTTTTGACCCCCATATTATAATTATTTTGATTATTAAAGAGTGTGGATGAATGTTTTCATATTTCAAAATAAAACTAACAAACATTCTTGGTTTTTACTCTGGGAAAGAAACTACCTTCGGAATTTCCCCAGTGGTTTCTACACCAATGGTGGCCAATTTTTGGCCGCACCTTTGAGATCCTTTCTCCCCAGTCTGAGAAGGAAATGAATATTTTACCCAAATATTTCATGATGATCATCAAATTCCTTTGCTTTTACAATTTTCTCACAGGTTCCATATTCCTTATATATTTTCATGGAAATTCGTCTTTCACAAACCAGAGGGGCACAAAGTACTTCCATGGCTAGCCCTCCAGGGCTATTGCAAATGGTACAAGAATTGGGATCCGACGGAAGCTTACGTACCGAAAGTAGAAAAGTGATTCCTACGCAATCATGGATGTTTGACCCCAATAGACGCCGCCCAAATCTCATTTCTATAATAAAAATCATTCGCAGCTTCACAATTGGCTAAGTTGGGTAGCTAAGGAGATTACATTCAACAGATGGAGAAAATTCTCCAACAAATCAAAGCTGAAATTCCTAGTATCAATCAATTTTCAACTACAAAATCAGACACGGATGATGAAGAAGATATTCAATCAATTTGACATCAACTTTACATCATCAAGGAGTCATCAAAACATTGATGTCATGCATAACATCAACAGCCAAATTGCTGAAAAATTGTAGTCAAAGTTTTTGTAGCTCAATTATGATGGATGTTACTGTAGGTCACTGTAGAAATACTGTAGCAATAATTGAAGGTGCTACTGTAGCATATTTGGCTATAAATACGGAGCTGTTTTACAAAAAGATGTACAAAACCTTGCCTCTAAACATATATTTGTTAGATGGCAGGTAATATATATATATGTATATATATATATATAGAGAGAGAGAGATAGAGAGATAGAGAGATAGATAGATAGATGAAGATGTATTGTTGAAATCTCAGTACGAACTGATAAAGATGTGAGACTGCAAATTTTGATGCTAAATTAAAAATTGAGAGAGTTAAATAGTGGAGCGTTTGAATTGAAATAAGACTTTTTTTTTTTAAAAAAAAAGGAGAAAAGGATTTTTGATATAAACTAAAGATGTGAGTAAATGCTTCTATGAATTATTTGAATAGAGATTGTTTGGAAGGGATTTTACAAATATGTATCCAAAAATATTTTCAGTCCCAAAAATTATTTCAAATAAATTTTTGGGACTTTTAATTATAAAATTTTAATTCTTTTCACAAAATAAATGCATATCCCATCAAAACCTCAAGTTTTAAAAAAGATTACAACAAAAAAGGCACAATGTTTTGAGCTTCTTATTACTTGTTGTAGTCCCACGGCCATATCTTATTATACTATTGTGTAAAATGTAAATTTTTAAATTTTAGTTTAAAAGTTATGGTGAAACAGAAATCAAGTAAATATAGTTACAATTATTTTCCATATCTTTTAAGTCACTCTCACCTTTTTGAACTTGTTTACCATCTTTTTCTGTGTCCATTTTTCGATCATGTTTATTTGTTTCTTTCTCTTCTTCATGTTCATCCATATAGGATCACACATCTTCATCTTTGTAGATTTTATAGTTGAAGTCTTGTGATGATTCCATTCATTATCGTCTTTGTACATTTAGATCATAAAATATAACATGATAATCATCCATCACTTTGTATTTAGTGAAACTACCTCATAAATAGAATTTTAAAAAAATAGAAAAGAGAGAGTAAGAAAAAAAGGCCAAACATTCTTTAATATAGAGTAAAGATGTTATAAAATGAGTAGAAAGTGTGTGTTTACACGTGAGAATAGCAAAAAAAAAAATTGATATAAACATATGAAGAGGTAAAATTGTTAAAATTTTGATACAAACTAAAAAGGGTGTGTTAATTTGTGAAATGCTTGGATTGAAATAATAAAAAATAAAATAAAAAAAAGATAAAGAGATTCGATATAAACTAGAGATGTGAGTGAATGTTTATGTGAAATATTTGAATAGAGGTTGTTTGGATCGAATTTTATAAATATGTATCCAAAAATATTTTCAGTTTCAAAAATTATTTCAAATCAGTTTTGGTACTTTCAATTATAAAATTTTAATTTTTTGCACAAAATAAATGCCTATAAAACAAAACATTATGTTTTAAAAGGGATTATGGAAAAAAAGATCACGTTTTAAGCTTCTTATTACTTATAATAGTCTCACTACCGCTAGCTATTGTAATGTCAGATCCGAGTCGAGGCCCTGGCCGCGACGGGCATCCCAAACCATGGAGGTCCGAGCGCTCTTCTCTATCTAGCAATCATATACACCTTCATTTAATATGAAGGAAAAATGCAGAAATATAAAACAATACAGAATCATGGTCAATATCACAATTCAATTGAGCAATCCAAAATAGAATCCATAAACCTTTAACAACGTCTAACATCAGTTTGCGAAATCTCCAATATATCAAAACCAACATCTTGTCCAAAACTAGGACACGGCCCCCAGTCAAACCATAAATACGAAATGAGATAACAAAGTATAATAACTAGGACTTTTGGAATAGAGAAGGCTCACCAATTGCAACTTTTGACACACACAAGCCTACTGCTGAACGGGACCCCGGAACTGTGCTTCAAATCCTCAAGTTAAATGAGCATAATCTTCTACTCCGATATCGGATTAAGGTTAAACTAGTTGCATTATAAATAGGACTCAAACATCTTTCTTTCGGTATATGGTTGGACACGAAACTCATTATAACTAGAAGTAATGGTCGTTGAAAGTTGACCCAAGCTGAAACATTCATTAAAACTTATTCGATAGAAACATTCTCAACTCGTCTTTGAGTTAGGATATATTTGTTACCTCAATTCATAGACAAAGGTATTCCCAAACTATAGAATTGATTATAAAACATATATTAACAAAGAATCATTGGGTTCAAGACTATACGCGTAGGAACGACGGTTTGAAATCTAGACCAAAAAATGTGGGGTGTTACATTATCTCCCCCTGGAATCATTCGTCCTCGAATGATGGGTAGGATTTTGTTGAAGAAATAGAAGTGTGGAATAATGGACATAATCTCACATTAAAAATTTATTTCCCTCAATGAAACATACGTTGACATTTAAGAAGAGCTTTATGGAATCGACAAGTAAATTGTGTAAGCACAAATAATGAGATAACAAAATTTGACATCGATATGATTTTGGAATGTGTTTTATGGAACATGATTAAAACATTGTAAGGCATGAACTTTTCTAAGAATCCCCGACTTGATTAAGATTGGTACAAGACATGAGATGAGATTCCCGCGGAACATAAAAATAGATTTGAAACATTCTCTACCTCAAATGATACGTCTAATAGCCTTTAAAATTTTGCGATGTTTCTCCACTATGATTTAAACTATGAATACCACATGTCAACATCCCAAATCTTATAATTTCTCCGCTAAATAAATAATTGAAAAAGCATGAGTCTAACTGTATCTTACTTCTATGTTGAAGCCTAACCCGACATAAAAGATGCTAGCTTACGATATAGGACCCCATGTTCTAAATTCCTTTAAGAACACTTCTCCATCTTATCACTATAATCGAACAACCTTCTGCCTTAAATCGAGGAGTACTAACCACATAGTGCATAGGTTTGCATTTTCATCAAGCATAACATTTAAGCCTATCTCTACTACACCCATTTTATAGATCTCCCTACTAAAACCACCAACTTCAATCATTCTTACAAATATTTTTGCCACATATCTCCTTCCTAACTATTTCACATAACAAAAGTTTGTCTCTTTCTTTCCCCCTTCACCTATAACCTTAGCTAAAGAAATCACCTCAAAATTTTCACATTCAAAAACATCTATTCTCCTACCTAAAACCTCACTACTCTTCCATAACTACTATCATACTATCATACGGTGGGTCATTAAGGGACCCGAGCATAAGCATCATGAAAAGGGGAGTGACACTATTACTTATTTAACTACTCAAGGTGGGATATGAGATAAAGATACAACACATTAGGAACAAAGTTCTTTATAAATCAAATTTCTAGAACATGAGTAGAGAGTCGTTCTAGCATAAATACAACACAACATAGATTCTAGGACAGACCACAGTGAGAAAACATGAGTGCAAATATCAAGGGTTGTATAACATAAGGCCGGAATTCATGAAGTCAATGATTGAGAAAAGGATTTCTACTTAGAGCCATAGATATTCATTTAAGAACTGAACATTGCCATGAGTTTGCATAAACTTTATCTCATTGGGCTAGACCTAACATAGCATGAATCGGTAACATATAGAAAGCACAGTTTTCATAGAACCAAGCATTATATAAGACATGGATTTTTTTGATGGATCATGAGCATCATAACATAGGGCTTGAATACATAAAAGGATGGATTTACCGAGACATCATTGTTTCTAGTTTGGAGGTCGGATCATGACATGACTTACATAGAGAACTCAAACCATAGACATTGGCAGGACTTGAATACATAAGACAGTGGTAGAATGAACTCTTAAACTGAAGTAGGAGGAATATGCTTAAATAGGAATAGGTTTATCATGACTCTTCCTTGACTTTCCACAATGAGAAAGTTCGGAAACTAGCTTAACTCCTCATCTCCCCCTAAGATCAAAGTCACAATCCTAGACTTGAGAACATAACCTCTCATCAATCTATAACCACAATTCTCAATACCATAGGGGGTATCGGTATACAAATGAACACAAAATTCCCTCAATAATTCAACATAAAGACACCAAATTCTTTCTGGGACATCCCCCATCTAGGATACCAATCATAACTTCTTCCAACCCCCAAAGTCATCAACTTATGACTAACGTTATCATGGGAATGGACATCTATGTTTCTAAATACTTAATACTACATCTTCAACTCTTATGATACTAGCATTATACCTATAATCACATAACTTACAACTTAACAAAATTTGTAAAACCATACCAAAGGCACACATTGCCTACCTATTTTTCCATAATTCAACTCTAAAGAACAGTATACAACAACTTCCCAGACTTATCTATACTACAAGATTCAGGAACACAACTAGGTAAGCAAAACACCTATACAGATAAATTTGTATCTTACAACAGGCTACTTGGGGGGTCTAACTTATTCTTATATACCACACTCTTATATGCTTAACGACTCAACCACGGTTCATCATCCTAACACTAGTCTAATGTACATAAATATCGTAATTAACTACTTATTTTTCCACTAGTTTCCAACCTAGGCTATTGCACACATCAAATCAAGCCTACTACTTACTCCCACAAAACATGCATCATTAATCTTAAGCTACTATTCTTACTACTATAATCCACATCTAAAGTTCAAGCCTATTGTTTAGCACCAATCATGTAACATTGATAAATCATGCTGCATATTATACTAGGCCGTCAAATAGAAATGCCAACCTAAGTCTCTTACTTCACTTAACTATGGCCCATAAGCTCATCCTCTTCACGAAATTACTACTATGCCAAAAAATCTAATACATACCTTTTCACATACCGTACTAGTCTACAACTACTAGAGAAAAGAAAATCAAGGGGGTAAAGTCACATAATAAGAATAGTCGATCTTAATATTATAATATCACCCATTACCATCTATTAACATATCCCACTTTCTTATATCATATTTACTTACCCATGAATACATCACAACCACCATCAAAATTTCATATACAACAATGAGTCTATACCTATAACTTATTGACTAATCTACTCATTTCCCTTCACAGCCTATAAATGATTTCTACAATCACCATAACTATTCATTCTAAGATCCTTCCCTATTTTAAATAAATAATAATCGTAACCTGCCACTTCTTTCACAAACTATCATACAATCTACAATTATTGCTACCATATTAGTCTATCACTATAAAATGGAAAACATCCCTTAATCAACGATTACACAACTAAACTAACTTCTTTACGCATAATCACCCTCATTTTGACTTCTAAGATTGTGACTTCATATCACTAAATTTTGAACCATCTTACAGCTTACAGGTTATGATACTTTATCACATACTATCATTCGGGTGGAAGTAATATTCCAACACTCTGCGACATATCATTACCCTTAAGGATGACATCTGCAATAAGGGTTTTATAAAAGAGGAATGACTACACTCCATACCTCAGGCTCAAACGCATGACTGATGTACATAGGGGTATAGGCTTAAATCAATACACTTTATAACACTCATGGACTCCTCTCAAGTCCTTGTGCAATTTCATAATCGTTTATGACTCAATCAAAAGGGACTATACCATATACTCTAAGCTCATGTGCTTTAATTGACTCGACAATGAGACATAGTTAATGAAATCAGAGTAAAGAACAAATTTGGATAATTTTAAAATAGACAACACAATGGCACGATCTAGAACATCAAGAAAAGTGAAACATTTCTAAACACCTAGTAGATTCCTCCTTATAAGTATGGCGTGCTACACACCCATAAAAAGAACTCTACCAGACATAATTTCGTAGATACCCTGGGGCCATAAATCATGCTCCGATACCAAGCTTGTCACAACCCAAGCCGAGGCCCTGGCCACGACAGGCATCCCGAATCGTGGAGACCCAAACGCCCTTCTCTATCTGGCAATCATACACACATTCATATAATATGAAGGAAAAATTCAGAAATATAAAACAATATGAAAACATGGTCAATATCACAATTCAATTGAGCAATCCAGAATGGAATCCATAAACCTCTAACATCTAACATCAATCTGTGAAATCTCTATACACCAAAACCAATATCTTGTCTAAAACTGGGACAAGTCCGTCAGTCAGACCATAAATAAGAAATAAGATAACAAAGTATAATAACTAGATCTTATGGATAGAGAAGGCTCACCAACTGCAACTTTTGGCATACACAAGCCTATAGCTGAACGAGACCCCAAGACTGTGCCTCAGATCTTGAAATATAGGGGGTCAATACATATGTATTGGTATGCAGAGCAATCCAAAATAATGTACTTTTACATATAATATAAGAGAGAGCATTTCATAAAACAGTATGCATGAAATAATTTAAAACACATGGGCAGCTTCAACTGATCTTCAAAATAATTTTGTAGATACAATACTATTCTTTATATTACTTCTGAGCTAGGTAGTACACTCTACAATTCTACTATCCACGGGCTATATGGAATCCGCCCTTAACTCGGCGGCCAAGATCCCAACCCAAGTTTTCTGCAAAGGTTGGAGTTTCTGTTCTGATACACCACAGGACACTAGGCAAGCGTGTAATCCCTCTTTGGGAACATAATGAAATTGTATCGGCAAAACACCATTTCAGGCAATGAGTTTTTGAACTCTCGCCTTTTTCAGGTAACCACATAACTCTCTTTAAGCCCAATTTTAACCTTTTCTAAACATGCATCATTCTAATCTCAAAATCTAAAAATCTAAATGAAAATCTGCATTTTGTTTTGTGTTACAATGGCACTATCTGTATTGGTATCATCATACCAAGACTTGCAAGTCATATTTCCCAGTCATATATTATCAAATTACATCTCTTTTCAAGCAAAATAATGTTTAGACCGTCAAATAAATCAAACAATACAAGAGAGTCCTTGTTTTCAAAACATATTTCAAACTATGTAGAGATTCTCTCTTTTCAACATTTCATCAAACATGTGGTGGTCAAGTATTTTGTAACAAACCATGCAACTCTTTAAAAGCATCATTTCTCCTTTATTTAAAAAAAGAAACACCCTCTCTTAAATTTATAATCAAAATCAAGTCTTAACCAACAGTAAAGACATTTGTAATGTGTTTCTCAGTATGAAATTGAATAATTCATAACATATAAAAACAAGGGGATTTATAAGAAGAGAGGGATTATAATTATTCTTGCTCTCAATTCAAATTCCAAACATCAAACCACATACATACATATATACATGTATACATATATACATATATACATATATACATATATACATATATACATACATATATACATATATACATATATATATATATACATATATATATATATACATATATATATATATATATATATATATATATATATATATATATATATATATATATATATATATATATATATAAATCGAGTTTAGGGGTTAAGGCCTCAAAATCAAAACATTATTGTCAAGAAGGATTCACAATACATAATTGTAAATGTAAATTCAAGACCCTTTTGTAAATTCATGATTTCTCAACATTTAAACATAATTTAAACAATTTTACCATACCCATTTAGTTTAGGAAAACCCCACTTATCTATGTTCTTTAGTTTGAAGATTGGAACTCTAATCTTGACCCTTTTCTTGAAATCTTGAACTTAGAGAAAAACCATGGGAAAGATTTTTGGAGTGAGGAAAAAACAAAAATACCCCTAAGAAAATCGAAGAAGCCGCACAATTTCATCAGTTGACAACCATGGTTGATGGCCTGTCACTCAAGTGATAGCTCGTCACCTAGGTCGTTATTTTTGGGCTGGATTTTACCACTTATTGCCCTAGGCTGATGACTAGGGCTGATGGGTCATCAATTTGTTGACGGCCCATCAGTTTGATTGTCACCTAGTTGATAAGTCGTCAACTTCATCGTCACATTATGGCAGACAGACACTTCAAAGTAAAATGAGCATAACTTTCTTCTACAATATTGGATTAAGGTGAAACTAGTTTCATTGAAAATAGGACTCAAAAATCTTTCTTTTGGTATATGGTAGGACATGTAACATGTTATATACTAGAAGTAATGGTCATTAAAATTTGACCCAAGCTGAAAAATTGAATAAAACTTAATCGATAGAAACATTCTTAACTCGTGTTTGAGTTAGGAGATATTTGTGACCTTAATTCATATCCAAAGGTCTTCCCAAACTATAGAATTGATCATAACGTATATATTAACAAAGAATAATTGGGTTCGGGTCTATAAACGTAGGAACAACGGTTTGAAATCTAGACCGAAAAAATGTGGGGTGTTACATTATCTCCCCCTTGGAATCATTCATCCTCGAATAATGGGTAGGATTTTGTTGAAGCTATAGAAGTATGGAATAATGGACATAATATCACATTAAAAATTTTATTTCCCTCAATGAAACATATGTTGACATTCCAGAAGAGCTTTATGGCATCAACAAGTAAATTGTGTAAGCACAAATAACGAGATAACAAAATTTGACATCGATATGATTTTGGCATGTGTTTTATGGCACATGATTAAAAAATTGTAAGGCATAAACTTTTCTAAGAATCCCCGGCTTTATTAAGAGTGGTACTAGACATGAGATGAGATTCCCGTAGGACATAAGAACAGATTAGAAACATTCTCAACCTCAAATGATACGTCTAATACGATTTCAACTATGAATATCACGTGTTAATATCCCAAATCTTATAATTCTTCACAATGATTTCAACTATGAATACCACATGTCAACATCCCAAATCTTATAATTTTCCCGCTAAATAAATAACTGTAAGAGCTTAAGTCTAATTGTATCGTACTTCTATGTTGAAGCCTAACCCGGCGTAAAAGATGCTAGCTTACGATACAGGACCCCATGTTCTACATTCCTTTAAGAACACTTCTCCATCTTATTATTATATTCGAACAACCTTCTGCCTTAAATCGAGGAGTACTAACCACATAGTGCATTGGTTTGTATTTTCATCAAGCAACATCCAAGCTTATCTCTACTACACCCATTTTATAGATCTCCCTACTAAACCTAGCAACTTCAATCATTCTCACTAAGATTTTTGCCACATATCTCCTTCCTAAGTATTTCACATAACAAAAGTTTGTCTCCTTCTTTCCCCCTTCACCTTTAACCTTAGTTAAAGAAATCACCTCAAAATTTTCACATTCAAGAACATCTACTCCCCTACCTAAAACATCACTAATCTTCCATAACTACTATCATACTATCATACGGTGGGTCATTGAGGGACCCGAGCATAAGCATCATGAAAAGGGGAGTAACACTATTACTTATTGAACTACTCAAGGTGGGATATGAGATAAAGATACGACACATTAGGAACAAAGTACTTCATATATCAAATGTCTAGATCATGAGTAGAGAGTCGTTCTGGCATAAACACGACACAACATGGATTCTTAGGACAGACCACAATGAGAAAACATGAGTACACATATCAAGGATTGTATAACAAAAGGCCGTAATTCATGAAGTCAATGATTGAGACAATAATTTCTACTTAAAGCCATTGCTCTTCATTTAAGAATAGAACATGGGCATGAGTTTGCATAAACTTTATCTCATTAGGCTAGACCTGACATAGCATGAATCGGTAATATATAGAAAGCACAGTTTTCTTAGAACTAAGCATGTTAATCCCCCCATTTCAAAAAGAATGACCTAATTTGACTTGGCACAAAGTTTAAGAAATTAAGAGACTTTTGAATCTTGTGGCCTTAAATTAAAGTTGTGTCAAATGTACCAAAATTCCCTTTAATATTGTGGTCCTAAACATGCCCTGTGGAAAGTTGAAATTAAAGTATTGTCAAAAAAGAAAAGGGGTCATTCTTTTTTAAACGGACTAAAACGAAAAGTAGGTCATTCTTTTTTAAACAAAAGGAGTATAAGACATGGAGTTTTTTATGGATCATGAGCATCATAACATAGGGCTTGAATACATGAAAGGCTGGATTTACTGAGACATCATTGCTTCTACTTTGGAGGTCGGAGCATGACATGGCTTACATAGAGAACTCAAACCTTAGACATTGGCAGGACTTGAATACATAAGACATTGGTAGAATGAACTCTTAAACTGAAGTACGAGGAATATGCTTAAATAGGAATGTGCTTCCTTAGATCTAAGTTACAATCCTGGACTTGAGAACATAACCTCTCATCAATCTATAACCACAATTCTCAATACAATAGGAGGTATCGGTATACACATGAACACAAACTTCCCTCAATAATTCAACATAAAGACACTAAATTCTTTCTGGGACATCCCCCTTCAGGGATACTAATCATAACTTCCTCTAACCCCCAAAGTCATCAACTTATGACTAACGTTATCATAGGTGTGGACATCCATGATTCTAAATACTTAATACTCCATCCTCAACTCCTTAGGATACTAGCATTATACCTATAATCACATAACTTAAAACTTAAAAAAAATTGTAAAACCATACCAAAGGCGCACATTGCCTACCTATTTTTCCTCAATTCAAATCTAAAGAACACTATACAACAACTTCCCAGACTTCTTCATACTATAGGACTCAAGAACAAAACTAGGTACACAAAACACCTATACACATAAAATTGTATCTAACAACAGGCTACCTGGGGGGGGGGGGCATCCAACTTATTCTTATATACCACACTATTATCTGATTAATGACTCAACCATAATTCATCGTCCAATCACTAGTCTCATGTACATAAATATCGCAATTAACCACTCATTTTTTCACTAGTTTCTAACCTAGGCTATTGCACACATCAAATCCAGCCTACTACTTACTCCAATAAAACATGCACCATAAACCTTAAGCTACTATTCTTACCACTATAATTCACATCTAAAGTTTAAGCATATTGTTCAGCACCAATCATGTAACACCGATGAAGCATGTTGCATATTATACTAGCCCATCAAATAGAAATTCCAACATAAGTCTCTTACTTCACTTAACTATGGCCCATAAGTTCATCCTCTTCACGAAATTACTACTATGCCAAAAAATCTAACATATACCTTTTCACATACCGTACTAATCTACAACTACTAGAGAAAAGCAAATCAAGGGGGCAAAGTCACATAATAAGGATAGTCGATCTTAATATTATAATATCACCCACTACCATCTATTAATATATCCCACTTTCTCATAAAATATTCACTTACCCATGCATACATCACAACCACCTTCAAAATTTCATATACAACAATGAGTCTATACCTATAAATTATTGACTAATCTACCCATTTTCCTTCACAACCTATAAATGATTTCTACAACCACCATAACTATTCATTCTAAGATCCTTCCCTATTTTAAGTAAATAGTAATCGTAGCCTGCCACTTCCTTTACAAACTATCATACAATCTACAATTATTGCTACCACATTAGTCTTTCACTATAAAATGGAAAACCATCCCTCAATCAACGGTTACACAACTAAACTAACTTCTTTACACAAAATCACCCTTGTTCTGACTTCTAAGATTGTGACTTCATATCACTAACTTCTGAACCATCTTATAGCTCACAGGTTAGGACACTTTAACACATACTACCATTCAGGTGGAAGTAATATTCCAACACTCTACCATATATCATTACCCTTAAGCATTACATCTGCAATAAGGGTTTTAAAAAAAAGGACTGAATACACTCCATACCTCAGGTTCAAATGCACGACTGATGTATATAGGGTTATAGGCTTAAATTAATATTCTTTATAGCACTCATGGACTCCTCCCAAGTCCTTGTGCAATTTTATAATTGTTTATGACTCAATCAAAAGGGACTGCATCATTTACTATAAACTCCCGTGCTTTAATCAACTCGACAATGAGACATAGTTAATAAAATTAGAGTAAAGAAAATATTTGGATAATTTCAAAATAGATAATACAATGGAGCGATCTAGACCATCAAGAAAAGTGAAACATTTCTAAACGCCTAGTAGCTTCCTCCTTATAAGTGTGGCACGCTACACACCCATAAAAAGGACTCTACCCAATTCAATTTTGCAGACACCTTGGGACCATGAATCATGCTCTGATACCAAGCTTTCTAGCCGAGGCCCTGGCCGTGACGGACATCCCAAATCGTGGATACCCGAGCGCCCTTCTCTATCTGAAAATCATACACACATTCATATAATATGAAGGAAAATACGGAAATATAAAACAATACAGAATCATGGTCAATATCACAATTCAATTAAGCAATCCAAAATGGAATCCATAAACCTCTAACATCTAACATCAGTGAAATCTCTATACATGAAAATCAATATTTTGTCTAAAACTGGGACAAGTCCCCCTGTCAGACCATAAACACGAAATGAGATAACAAAGTATAATAAGTAGGCCTTCTGGAATAGAGAAGGCTCACCAACTGCAACTTTTGACACACACAGGCCTACTGTTGAATGTGACCCCGATATTGTGCCTTAGATTCTGAAATATAGGGGGTCAATACATATGTAATGCTACGTAGAGCAATCCAAAATAATGTACTTTTATATACAACATCAGTAATAGCATTTCACAAAACCTTATGCATGAAATAATTTAAACACATGGGCAGCTTCAAATGATCTTTAAAACAATTCTGTAGATTCAATACCGTTCTTTATTTTACTTTTGAGTTAGGTGGTACACCCTATAATTCTACTGTCCACGGGCTATATGGAATCCGCCCTTGACTCGACGGCCAAGCTCCCAACCCAAGTTTGTTGCAAAGGTTGGAGTTTCTGTTCTGATACGCCATAGGGCTCTAGGCCAGCGTATAATCCCTCTTTGGGAACATAATAAACCCGTATCGGCAAAACACAATTTTGAGCAATGAGTTTTCTGAACTCGTGCCTTCTTTGGATAATCACCTAACTCTCTTTAAGCCTTATTTTAACCTTTTCTAAACATGCATCGTTCTAAGCTCAAAATCTAAAAATCTAAATGAAAATCTGCATTCTGTTCTGTGTTACCATAGCACTATCTATATTGGTATCATCATACCAAGACTTGTAAGTCTTATTTCTTAGCCATACATTGTCAAATTACAACTTTTTTCATGAAAAACAATGTTTAGACCGCCAAATCAATCAAACAATGCAAGAGAGTCCTTGTTTCCAAAACATATTTCAAACTATGGAGATTCTCTCTTTTCAACATTTCATCAAACATGTGGTGGTCAAGTATTTTGTGAGAAACCATGAAACTCTTTAAAATCATCACTTCTCCTTTATATAAACAAGAAACACCCTCTCTTAAATTCTTAATCAAAATCAAGTGTTAACCAACAGTAAAGACATTTGTAACATGATTCCCAGTATGAAATTGAATAATTCATAACATATAAAAATAAGGGGATTTATAATAAGAGAGGGATTATAATTCTTCTTACTCTTAATTAAAATTCCAAACATCAAACCACATGCATACATACATACATATATACATACATACATATATATATGTATATATATATAAACAAAATCGAGTTTAGGGGTTAAGGCCTCAAGACAAACATTATTGTCAGGAATAATTCACAATGCATAATTGTAAATGTAAATTCAAGACCCTTTTGTAAAGTGAGAGACACTTCGAAGTAAAATGAGCATAACTTTCTACTCCGATATTGGATTAAGGTGAAACTAGTTGCGATGGAAAGAGGACTCAAAGATCTTCCTGTTGCTATATGGTAGGATAGGTAAATCATTATATACTAGGAGTAATGGTCATTGAAAGTTGACCCAAGCTTAAACATTTAATAAAACTTAATCGACAGAAACTTTCTCAACTCATCTTTTAGTTAGGAGATATTTGTGACCTCAATTCATATCCAAAGGTATTCCCACACTATAGAATTGATCATAGCACACATATTAACAAAGAATCATTGAGTTTGTGTCTATACGCGCAGTAACGATGGTTTGAAGTTTAGCCCGAAAAATAGGGGGTGTTACATGTAAGAAATGTAAATTTTTAATTTTAGTTGAAAAGTTATGGTGAAACAGAAACTAGGATGAAGATTGTTATAATTATTTTTCAGATATTTTAAGTCAATATCACCTTTTTGTACTTGTTTATCATCTTCTTCTATGATCATTTTTCGATCATCTTCATTAATTTATGTCTTTTCTTCTTGTTCATCCATGTAAGATCGTGCACCATCGTCTTTGTAGATTTTATCGATTGAAGTCTTGAGATGATCCCAGTTATCACCTTCAAAAAGTGAATCTAGCTTAAAAAATATATCATGATAATCATCTATCACTTTGTATTTAGTGGATCTAGCTCATAAATAGAAGAAAAAAATTAAATTAAAGAAAAAGTTGAAAGAGAAAGTAAGAAAAAAAGTTCAAACACTTTAATATAGAGTAAAGATGTTATAATGAGTTGAAAATGTGTGTTCATACGTGTGAATAGCAAAAAAATAAAAATAAAAGTATTTCAATACAAATAGATAAAGACATGAGATTGTGAAAAATTCGATACTATTAGAAGAACATGTGAGATTGTGAAAATTTCGATACAAACTAAAAAAGTGAAAGCGTTAATTTTTGAAGTTCTTGAATTGGGATAAGAAAAGTCGAAAAGGAGAAAAGGGCTTTCGATATAAACTAAAAATGGGATGGGATGATTTTGTGAAATATTTTGACTAGAGATTACCTAGATCAGATTTTAAAAATTTGTCTCCAAAGATATTTCAAATTCAAAAAAATTTCACATAAGTTTTTGAGACTTCACTCATAAAATTTTAATTTTTTTCACAAATAAATGCATATCTAAACATAATTTCAAATTTCAAAAAAAATTACAAAACAAATGACTTCATTTTTTTAGCTTCTTATCACCTACATAGTCCCACTGCCACTAACACTTTTTTTAATCCTTCTTCAGCTAATATTATTATACTATTATAAAAACGTAATTTTTTAAACTTCACTTCAAAATCTATAATGAAATCAAAGCTAAGATAAAAATTATTATAATTATTTTTCAGATCTTTAAATTTGGTCTCACTTTTTTGTATTTGTGGACCATCTTCTTGTAGGATCATTTTTCGATTATCTTCATTAGTTTCTTTCTCTATTTTTTGTTCATTTACATAAGATTGCACACCATCGTCTTTGTAGATTTTATCAGTTGAAGTGCCACAATGATCCCATTCATCACCTTTAAAAAGTGAATCTAACTTATTAAATATATCATGATAATTGTCCATCACTTTGTATTTTGTCACTAGTTAAATAGAGGAAAAGATTGATTTAAATAAAAAGAGTTCAAAAAAATGAAAAAAAGAGAATAAGAAAAAAAAGAGAAAACACTTTAATATAAACTAAAGATGTTAAAGATGAGTAGAAATTCTTTGTTTATACATGAGAATAGAAAAAAGAAAAAAAGAAAAATATTTTGATACAAATCGATGAAGATGTGAGATTGCAAAATTTTCTATTCAAATAGAAGAGGATGCAAGATTGTGAGAATTTTGATATAAATTGAAAGAGTGTGAGCGTTAGTTTTGAGGTGTTTAAATTGAGATAGAAAAAGTAAAAAAGGCAGAAAAGGGCGTTCAATATAAAATAGAAAAGGGGATATTCTATATCAACTAAGAAAAGGAGTGTTTGATATCAACTAGAAATGTGACAAAATGATTTTTTTATGAAATATTTGACTAGAGATTAGTTGAATCAAATTTTATAAATTTATCTCTAAAAATATTTTAAGTTTCAAAAATTATTTCATATAAGTTTTTGGGAATCCCACTCATAAAATTTTAATTTTTTCATGAATAAATACATATCTAAACACAATTTCAAGTTTCAAAAAAGATTACAAAACAAAGGATTCATTTTTTAAGCATCTAAATACAGAGTCCCGCCGTCACTAGCACTTTTTAAGAACTTCATCAGCTAATATTACTATACTCTTGTAAAAATTTAATTTTTAAAATTTCACTCAAAATCTACAATGAAACTAAAACTAAGATAAAGAATGTTATAATTATTTTCAGATCATTAAATCAGTCTCGCCTTTTTGTATTTGTGTATCATCTTCTTGTATGACCATTTTCAATCATCTTCATTAATTTCTTTGTCTATGTTTTGTTCATCCATATAAGATCGCGCATCATTATTATTGTGGATTTTATCAATTGTAGTCTTGCGATGATCTCATTTATCACCTTCTAAAAGTGATTCTAGCTCATCAAATATATCATGATAATCATCCATCACTTTATGTTTAACTAGATAAATAGAAAAAAGAATGATGGAAGAAAATAAAAAAGAGAGAGTAAGAAAAAAATTGAAAAGAGAGAGTAAGAAAACAATAAAATAGAAAGGAGAGACTAACAAAAAATAGAAAAGAGAGTAAAAAAGAATAGAAAGGAGAAAAATTGAAAAGAGAGAGTACAAAAAAATTGAAAAGAGAGAGTACGAAAAAATTGAAAAGAGAGCAAGAAAAAAAATTGAAAAGAGAGAGTACGGAAAAATTGAAAAGAGAGAGTAAGAAAAAAAAGAGCAAATGCTCTTTGATATAGAGTAAAGGTATTAAATATTAGTAGAAAGTGTGTGTTTATACATGAGACTAAAAAAATATTTTGATACAAATTGACGAAGATGTGAGGTTGTAGAAATTTTGATACAAACTGATAAAGCTAAAATGTGAGATTATGATAATTTCGATACAAACTAAAAGAGTGAGTGTTAATTTTTAAAGTGTTTGAATTGAGATAGAAAAGGTAAAAAATGAGAAGGGATTTTCGATATAAACTATAGATGAGAGGGAATGATTTTGTGAAATATTTGACTAAGTAGAGATTATTTAGATCAGATTATATAAATTTGTCTCCAAAAATATTTCAAGTTTCAACGATCTTTCCAAATCAGTTATTGGACCTTTACCCATTAAATTTTGATTTGTTTACAAATAAATGCATATCCAAATATAATTTCAAGTTTCAAAAGTGATTACAAAAAAAGGCTTCATATTTAAGTTTCTTCGTCGGAGTCTCACTGCCATTAACACGATCTTTTTAGTACTTAACTTCTTGAACTAATATCTTATTGTACTGTTGTAAGAACTTGATTTTTCAAATTGTACTTCAAAATCTATGGTGAAACAGAAACTAAGATAAAGATTGTCGTTGTTGTTGTTGTTGTTGTTGTTGTTATTATTATTATTTTGCAATTTTTAAATTAGTCTCACTTTTTTGTACTTTATGGGCATTCTTAACACCTCCTCGTTATACACCTTTAACAACCTCTATTCAGACGTATTCTGCAGGATAATTTATGCATTTAGTTGGCATCTGAATATAAGTATAGATATAGTAAGAAAAAGTTGTTATAGCTTTAAATTTACATTACTGAATATCAAAACCATAATAAATTAGAGACCAACAAATGTGACACTGTCATGTTCTTTCACTCTCGTCTCTTTGATTTATGTTCGATATGTATGTTGTCACAGGTTTTAAAGGACAACAATTTTATGTTGTTGCAAAAAAAGCTTATAAACATGAAGAAGCAATGGAACCATATTCTTTGTGGGACGACGATTATCTGAGATGGAAGTTTGAAAAAACTATGTTGTCTTTAAATTCACATTGCTTGAAAGTTGATTTGGTAATTAAATGTAGATAAGTACTTCATTAAGTGTTATGTATTTTGATATTAATAGCTATAAATCCAGTATTTAAGTCATTTAATAGTTACTTCATGCATGATGCAATATCGAATTAAGAAATAATTTCTCTACCTCGATGTGGTTGGGGTGAAGGTCGGCATGCATGCGTTTATTAATCCCTCTAGTAGATAACGCAGTCTCATTAATATCTTAACTTCAATGAACTATTCAACAAAGATCCATTCACATTAAGTTTAAAATTAGTGAATGTAGGGGGTGCTAGTTAATGTATATAATGTGAGTTGTTTGGTTTCTAAGTCCAGTGGGCAGTGGCTGACATATAGGCATTGAGACAAGGTTAAGAGTAAGTGCAGCGGTTGTGGGGTCATAAAAATCTATATTGTGGTGTGTTCAATCCTAACTCTAAATTATGTTGACTATATTTTTTGGATTAATATATAATCGATTCTTTAAATTTTTTGCGATATCTCATTTAGACGCTCGAATTAAGTTTGCTTCAATTGAGCACCTCAACTCTTAGTAATGAGTTTCACTTACACTTTTGACTTACAATTTTGAAAACAACTTTTGTGCATATTTTCATTCATCTATTAGATAGTTAAGTTAACCACATAAAATATGTCATCTTCTTTAACTATACTCATCACCTCAAGTGAAAAAAGCTTGTTACTTTTTGTGTTTATTGAGGTGAATGTGTATAACTAAAGGAGATGATATATTTTATGTGGCTGACTTAACTATCTATTAGACGAATGAGAATGCACAAAAAGAAATTCAAAATTTGAACCGAAGTATCTATAGGATATTTTGTTAGGAGTTGAGGTGTTCGATTGAAACAAGTCTTAGGTTTGAGTGTCTATATAAAATATTTCAAAAAAATTTAGAGGTGAGTTATGTATCAAGCCTATTTTTTAAAAAATAAATAAATAAATCAGAGGTGTGTCGCTAGCATTTAGGACTATGCACTTTATTTAAAAAATAATAAATGAAGTGCATATTTTACTCAAATACTCATGACTATGAGCATTTTAATAAAAAAAAATCTTGAAAAATGATTTGACAATTTTGTAGTTAACTTTAAGGGTAAAATTAAAAAAAATTATCCTTCTCTAAAGTTAACAAGTAATAAAAGCAAAAAAATTAGTATAATGGACAAACAAGATAAGTGGAGGAGTAATTACTATTTAATTAAAAGTAAGTTACTAAATCACTTTTTGAAGTTACTAAATCACTTTTTGTTTTCTAGAAGTGAATAAATTTTTTAAGTGATATGTCCAAGATAAAAGCACCGCTTAGTAATAAAAATGGAGGGAGTAGTAATTAGTATGCGTAGTTTATATCTCCCTCATTAATTTTTTTTCACTTATTTTTTATCATTCATACAAAATTAACAATTATGTTTTTATGAATTTGATTAGCTTAAATTTTCTAGATGGTTCCATCTACCACTTTCAAAAAGTGAATTAAACTCATAAAATATATCATCATGGTTATTCATTACTTTGTAATTTACTAGACAGATATCGTATTGTAAGTCGATACTCATATTTTTAGATTTCTCTTCAAAATCTATGGTGAAAAATAAGTTGAGATTAGGATTGCAATTATTATTTTTTAGATCTTTTAAATCAGTCTCAACTTTTAATACTAGACAAGCATCTTCTTGCATGATCATTTTTTAATCATCTTCATCATTATTTTTCTCTCATCTTCTCTTTGTTCATTCATATAAGATCGAGCATCATTGACTTTGTGGATTTTATTAGTTGAAGTCTTATGATAATCTCATTCATCACCTTCAAAAAGTGCGTCAATGTTATAAAATATAACATGATAATTATTGATTATTTTGTAGTTAGCTAGATAGATAAATAAAAGAATTTAACAAGAAAAAAAGAGATTAAGGAAAAAAGAAAAGAACATAGACTCTTTGATATCAAGTGAAAATGTGAAATTAGTGTAGAAAATGTGCGAGTATAATTGAGGATTAAAAGATGTCACGACCCAAAAATGAGGGTCATGATGACACTTTTCGCGGCGTACCTTGACAAGTAAGTCTATCACCCAAACTGATACAAAAAGAGAAAAGAACAAAAATACCCCAAGGTAAGGCATCCAGAACAAAACCGAACTATACAAGTAATCATAACAATGCGGAAAGAACTTATCCAAAATACCAATCAGGTGTCAATAGTGTAAAAACTACTAATACAATCCAAGAGTCAAATACATCAACAAAATAACCACAAAGGAATAATATCTGTCTCCGAATACTAATAAAGATATAACTACTATAGAAAGATAGAGATGAACTTTGGACGCTTGAATGTCCAATCGCTACTTTGGAAGCTCCAACAATCACTCGGTCAAGCAAGTTGAGGCATACTCGAGATAGGACGTGCACCGAAAGGGTGTAGTAGGCATGACTGCAGTCCATTTGTACTCAGTAGGTATCATAGGCCGACCAACCAAAGTAGTAAATAAAGCATAAAAAATATCCACTAAGGGCACGTCACCTGCAATCAGAAAATGTCCCACAATGATAACCTACACCGCTTGCACTAACAGTTCTAATATATCACATATATTGCAACATCACAACACGATTGAACACAAGTATGCATTATATCACATATAAGTAGAACAGTACGGAACATGCATATACAAGATCATCAAGTACAAGTAAAAGAAGATAAGACAATTATAAATTACAAGTTAATATGACAATATAGTACAATAAAGTAAGTTCAATGATGAGGATTTTGATGATGCACGAGGTCATCGCACAACCTCTAGGATTGTCGCACAATCCCTGTATACACCATGGAGGCAAACCTCCCAACGCAGGACCCATAGGAGGTTCGTCAACCCGAATACAGTCCACATATATCATATCTTCTTTCCAGCACATTCATTGGAAAGGTGTTATTAGGTGTTGCTAGTGTTTCTCAGATGTTGCCACGATGTTATCAATGTTCCATGAATGAGTAGGCTATGAATATGTAATTCTCACAACCAATCAAAATGAGTAATTCCACAACCAACCACATGATATATTTCAAAAACCAATCACATGATATATTTCCACAACCAACAACAATGTTACATTTCCAGAACCACAGAAGCCAATATCCACTTATTATTTTCGTTTCATCCATGAATTTTCACATGTCTCATATAAGAACAAGTATGAATATATCAAAATACACCAATGGTACTGTATTAGACATTTTAACAACACAATATAAATATTCACATATATTCAAGGCTATCAACATCACATATATAGGAACCCACACGGTCACACATATCACATAACATCTCAAATTCAACAATTACATTATATATAGGCCCCCACACGGGCACAACACATAGATAGCCATTTTTCATGATTAGTTCTCATCCTTAACATGCATTTTGTACCATCATTTATGTCATGACCCAAAAATGATGATCATAATGACACTTGTCGCGGCGTACCTTAACGAGTAAGTCTATCACCCCTGATATGAAAAAAGAATGAAATAGAAATATCCCAAGGTAACGCTTCTAGAACAAAGCCGAACCATACAAGTAATTATAACAATGCAAAAAAAACTTATACAAAATATCAATCATGCCCAAAACTAGGTGTCAATAGTGTAAGAACTCCTAATACAATCCAAGAGTCAAATACATCAAAAAAATAACTACAAAGGAATAATAACTGTCTCTGAATACTAATAAAGACATAACTACTATAGAAAGATAGAAATGAACTTTGGATGCATGAATGTCCAACCGCTACCTTGGAAGCTCTAACAATTGCCCGAGTCAATCAAGCTGAGGTGCACTTGAGTTAGTACCTGCACTGAGATAGTGCGGTAGGCATGAGTACGGCCTACTTGTACTCAGTAGCTATCATAGGCCGACCAAGCAAAGTAGTAAATAGAGCATACAAAATATACGCTAAGGGCACGTCACCTGCAATCAGAAAATATCCCACAACGGTAGCCCACACTACTTTCACTAACAGTTCTAATATATCTTCCATATATTGCAACATCATACTAAGATAGAATAAAAGTACGTATTATATCACATATAAGAAAAACAACGAGGTACATGTATATACAAGATCACCAAATACAAGTAAAAAAAGATATGATAAATACATAGATGACAAGTCAATATGACAATACAACACAACAAAATAGAATAAAGTAAGTGCAATGTATATGGTGATAATGATGATGATGATGATGATGGTGATGATGCACAAGGTCGTTGTACAACCTCTGGGATCGTCGCACAATCCTCGTATACACCTACGGAGCTAAATCTTTCCGACATAGGATCCATGGGAGGTTCGCCAACCCTTATACAATCCACATATCTCATATCTCCTTTTCGGCACATCCCTTGAAAAGGGTTTTATAAGGTGTTACAATATCTCTTAAAAAGGTGTTGCCAGTGTTTCTCAGATATTGCCATAGTGGTACCAATGTTTCATGAATGAGTATGATATAAAGATGTAATGCTCACAACCAATCACAATGAGTATTTACACAAACAACCATATGATATATTTCCAAAACCAACCACAATGATACATTTCCACAATCATATGAGCCAATATCCATTCATTATTTTTGTATCATCCATGAATTTTCACATGTCTTATTTGTCAATAAAGTATGAATATAATCATAATATATCAATGATACCACATTAGTATTTTAACAACACAATATAATTATTGACATGTATTCAAGGCCATCAATATCACATAGGATCCCACACGGTTACACATATCACATAATATCTCAATTTCGACAATTACATCACATATAAACCCCCACACAGACACAACACATAGATAGATATTTTTCATGATTGGTTCCCATCCTTAACATGCATTTTGTACCATCATTTACTACCCATCCCAGTCTAAATAGTTATGCCATAACCTACCTCGAAAGTCAAAATCGGCCGGCTATACTTGAACCTACGACCTTACTTTTCTTGAACAATCTCGAACTCTACTAAAAACATAAAATATAGAATCTACATGTCAAAACAAAACCAACAACACCCACATTGATTATTTTTGGTTCGGGGTCAAAATGGATCCCAAGAATGGGTTTCCAAAAAAGAAAGGCAAAATCAGAACTTTACTTCAAAAATATGTTCCCCATATTTTTAGGAATCTACAGCTGAAAACCCAAGTCAAATCAAGTCAAAAATGAGGTTCAAATTGAAGAAAAACTATTTTTAAGCTTTACCGGATAAAATCTTAGAAATTCGGGTTAAAATCAAGAAGCGGAGTTGTTTGAAGGTTAAATTAATGAAAAACTAGTAATTATAAGATAAAAACATTATTCAAGTGAAAAGGAGTGAAATTTGGGTTTAAAATCATGCCCTAAGATTTTGAGGTTTTTAGAAATTAATCATGAAATTACTAAGAAAAGAGGTGAATTCTTACTTTAACTCCGTAATAAAATTAAGAAATATGTGTTAATCTAGCTTCCCAAGCTTCCACAAACTTTACTTTTAAGCTTCCACACTATTAAGGGTTTAACTCTCAAGAGGCAAGATGAAAAATGAAAAATGAGCAAAATAAGCCAGAAAAAGTATTTATAGTAAGTATTATGTCACATATAAAAAAGAACAATGGGAACATGCATAAACAAGATCATCAAATACAAGTAAAAGAATCTACGATAAATACTTAGATGACAAGTCAATATGCCAATACAACACAAAATAACACAATAAAGTAAGTGCAATGTATATGATGATGATGATGATGATTATGACGATGATGATGCATGAGGTCGTCGCACAACCTTCGGGATCGTCACACAATCCCCATATACACCTAAGGAGGCAATCCTCCCAACGCAGGACCCATGGGGGGTTCGTCAACCCGTATACAATCCACATATCTTATATCTCCTTTTCATCGCATCCCTTGGAAAAGGCTTTATAAGATGTTATAATAGCTTTTTAAAAAGGTGTAGCAAGTATTTCTCAGATGTTGCCACGGTGGTACCAATGTTTCATGAATGAATATAATATGAAGAAGTAATTCTCACAACCAATCACAATGAGTATTTCCACAAACAACCATATGATATATTTCCACAACCAACCACAATGATACATTTCCACAACCACATGCGTCAATATTCGCTCATTATTTTCGTATCATCCATGAATTTTCACATGTCTCATTTGTCAATAAAGTATGAATATAATCACAATACACCAATAGTACCACATTAGTATTTTAACAACACAATACAAGTATGCGTATGTAGTCAAGGCTATCAATATCACATAGGACCCCCCATGATCACACATATCACATAATATCTCAATTTCGACAATTACATTACATATAAGCCCCCACATGGTCACAACACATAGATAGCCATTTTTCATGATTAGTTCTCACCTTTAACATGCATTTTATACCACCATTTACTACCCAGCCCATTCTGAAAGAGTTAAGCCATAACCTACCTCGAAAGCCGAAGTCGATCCGCTACACTTGAACCCGCGATCTTACTTTTCAAGAATAATCCCGAACTCCGTTAAAAACATCAAATATGAAATCTATGCATCAAAACATAACCAACGACATCCATATTGACTACTTTTAGTTCGGGGTCAAAACGAACCCCTAAAATGGGTTTTCAAAAAAGAAAAGCAAAATCAGAACTTTACTTCAAAAACATGTTCCCTATATTTTTAGGAACTACAACTGAAAACCCAAGTTTAATTGAGTTAAAACAGGGTTCAAATCGAAGAAAAATCATTTTTAAGCTTTATCGGATAAATTTTTTGAAATCCGAGTTAAAATCAAGAATCAAAATTGTTTTGAAGGTTAAATTGATGAAAAACTAGTAATTATAAGATAAAAATATTATTCAAGTAAAAATAAGTGAAATTTGGGTTTAAAATCATGCCCTGAGATTTTTGGGGTTTTGATAAATTAATTAAGAAATTACTAAGAAAAACCTTTAATCCGTAATAAAATTAAGAAAAAGGTGTTAATCTAGTTTTCCAAGCTCTTACAAACTTTACTTTTAAGCTCCCACACTATTTTAGGGTTTAACTCCCAAGAGCCAAGATGAAAAATGAGCAAAATAGATCAAAAAAAGTTATTTATCAGTGCAGATTTTTCTGCATAACTGTTGTAAAAAAAAACTATTTTTTTAAACTCAATCCAGACTTCAACGGGGTGCTCGGGATTCGTTCAGAATTCGATACATGCAATCGAACTATGCAACCATACTAAATTTGACTTTCCAGACGCGTTAGCAATATCAGATCATCATTTTCATAAAGTTGACCCTCGAAATTCGAAATTACAATTTTTCAAATCGAGGGTCGAAATGAGATTTAAAAGCCGTAAAATCATACCAAATGTGCTAACACCCAAAAATCGACATTCTGGAACTGCTGGCTAAGTCGATTTTCCCATCCGAGGTTGTTTCGATTAAATGTGGGTCTCACACCCATATTTCCAATTTTCCAACTTTCTGATAAATAGGTCGAAATGAGCTCGATTGCACCGAGACCCGAACCAAAGGTCTACCTAGCCTAAAATTGATATTTCAGAGTTGTTGCCGCAATCCGTTTGGCCATCCATCGCACAAATATATCCGCATAAGTTCAAAATAAGGCTCTAAAAGCCATCAAAAATCACAATATTGTATAAATGATACCAAAATGCATCAAAAATCATGTCAATCACTTTCACACCCCAGAAATATCATAATGCAACTACGGGAAGGGTTAAAACAGTCAAATCACACAAGATCACAAATTTCACATATTTCATCAAATTATTAGGTGGTTACATCATCCACCACTAAAAATCAAGTTCGTCCTCAAACTAAGGAAAAAGAAATACCTGAATCAACAAAGAGCTAGGGGTAAGAACTACGCATCCTCGACCTCCCAAGTAGCTTCCTCTACAGGTTGATGTCACCACTGGACCTTATCCACAGGGATCACTCTAGAGAGTAATTTCCTAACATCCATAGACAAAATGGAAACCGGCTCCTCAACAAAGGACTACCGCTCATCTAACAGAACTGACTCCCAATGAATGATATGAGTCTTATTAGGAATACAGTGATGAAGCATAGAAATATGAAAAACTGGATGAACAACTGATAGATTACGGGGAAAAGCCAACTCATAGGCCACATCACAAACAGTCTAAAGAATCTCAAATGGACCAATATACCTACGGCTAAGCTTGCCCCTCTTCCCAAACCTCATCACACCCTTCATAGGTGAAAATCGAAGGAAAACACGATCACTAACACTAAATCTCAAGGCACGAAGTCTATGATCAGCATAACACTTTTGACTAGTCTGAGCCGATCTAAGTCTATCCTGAATGACCCAAACTTTATCCAACGACTCATGAAGCAAGTCCGCACCTCGAGGTCTCACTTCTGAAACATCAAACCAACTTTTTGGAGGGCGACAATGCCTACCATACAATGCCTCAAAAGGAGCCATATAAATACTATAATGGTAGTTATTATTATATGCAAACTCTTCTAGAGCCAAATGCTGCTCCCACTGGCCACCAAAATCCATCACACACGCGCAGAGCATATCCTCTAAAACCTGAGTAGTTTGCCCTGACTGGCCATCAGTCTGGGGTGAAATGCTATGCTATGATCAACCCGAGTACCCAACTCATCTTGAAACATCTTCTAAAAGTGAGATATGAACACAGAACCTCGATCTACAATAATGGACACTGGCACACCATGAAGACGCACAATCTCATAAATGACGATAGGGGCTAACCTCTTAGCACTGAATGAGACCTAAATCGGAATAAAATGAGCTGACTTGGTCAATCGATCCATGATGAACCAAACACTATCAGAACTATGAGATGTACGAGGCAAACCAATCACAGAGTCCATGGTGATGCGTCCCCACTTCAACTCAGGAACGAGTAACCTCTAAAGCAAACCACCAGGTCTCATATGATCGGCCTTTACCTGCTGAAAACATAGGCAACGAGCCATAAAATCTGCCATATCTCACCTTATTCCATCCCATCAGTAATGTTGTCTCAAATCACAATTCATCTTAGTCACACCTAGATGGATAGAATACCTGAAACAATGGGCCTCCTCTTAGATCAACCTAATCCAATCACCATTCTCAGTACACAAACTCAGCTCCCAATCCTTAAAACTCCATCTGAATCAAGTGAGGCTTCCTTAACCTCCCTACTCAACATCTTATCTCGAATCAACCTCAATCCAACATCATCAAATTGATGAGCTTGAATTTGATCTATCAAAGAAAATTTAGCCTCTATAAATGCCAAAACACGCCTCGGTGTCAAAATATCAAGCCTATCCATCAGGTTAGCCAAAGACTGAACCTCTAAGGCCAACGACCTCTCCTGAGTCAAAAGATGCACCAAGCTACCCATGCTAGTCGACTTTCGGCTCAAGTCATCTGCAACCACATTAACCTTGCCCTGATGGTAGAGAATAGTCAAGTCATAATCCTTAAGCAACTCAAGCCAACAACACTGCCTCATATGAAGATCTCGCTGGTAAAGAAAAACTAAAGGCTACGATGATCTAAGAAGATCTCACAATGGACTCCATACAAGTAGTGCCTCCACAACTTCAAGGCAAACACAACTGCGCACAGCTCCAAATCATGGGTAGGATAAATTCTCTCATGAGGCTTCAATCTTGATGAGAAGCATACGCAATTACCTTGCCCTCCTACATAAACACACACCTAACCCAATGCCTGAAGCATCACAAAAGAAAACAAAGTGTACGCCCTCATTGGGCAAAGCTAATATCGGAGCTGAAGTCAACAAATCCTTGAGCTTTTGAAAGCTCGCCTCACAAATATCATACCACTGGAAGAAAATCTTCTTATAAGTCAACTTAGTCAATGGAGATACAATGGGTGAAAAACCCTCAACAAAACGCCGATAATAACCCACCAAGTCATCAAAACTCTGAATCTCAATGGGCGAAGTAGGTCTAGCCCAATCTCGAACTATTTCAACCTTAGCTAGATCAACTATAATACCTTCCTTAGTCACCACATATCCCAAGAAAGAAACAGACTCCAACCAAAACTTGCACTTAGAGAACTTAGCATACAACTTCTTGCCCCTCAATCTCTAAGGCACAATCCACAAATGCTTCTAATGGTTAACCTCACTCTTGAAATAAACCAAGATATCATCTATAAATATCTTAAAAAAGAGTCAAGATATGGTCAAAACACCAGATTCATCAACTCCATGAACGAGGAAGGGGAATTGATCAACCCAAAAGACATGACCAAGAACTCTTAATGACTATATCGAGTCCAAAAAGCTATTTTTGGAATATTTGAAGCTCTAATCTTCAACTGGTGACAACCGAACCTCAAATCAATCTTTGAAAACACCGCTGCACCCTGAAGCTGATCAAACAAATTACTCATGCGAGAAAAAAGATACTTACTCTTAACCATCACCTTATTCAACTGCCGATAATTAATACACATTAACATAGACCCATCCTTTTTCTTCACAAACAAGACCTGCGCACCCCAAGGTGAAACACTAGGTCGAATAAATCCCTTATCCAACAACTCCTGCAACTGATCCTTCAGTTTCTTCAACTCTGCAGAGGCCATCCTATAAGGAGGAATAAAAAAGGGATTGGTCCCTGACTCAACATCAATAATAAAATTAATAACTCGATCTGAAGGCATACTAGGCAACTACGTAGGAACACCTCCATAAACTCACGGACAACACGAACAGAATCCAAGGAAGGAGGTGAAACAACACTTGTGTCACGAAAATGGGCCAAGTAAGATAAACATCCCCTCTAAACTAATTTACGATCCTGAATATAAGAAATAATCCTCTTAGGACCCGAATGAAGTGCACCCTTCCAAACTATCCTTGGCACACCCAGCAAAGCTAAAGTCACAGTCTTGGAAAAATAATCTAAGACAACATGATAATGATCCAACCAATCCATACCCAAAATAACATCAAAATCAACCATATCTAACATAAGAAAGTCTACCAAAGTGTCACACCCGATAAAAGTCACAACACAAGATCGATATACCTTATCTACCACTAAAGAATCACCTATTGAGGTAGATACACGAATAGGCATGGCAAGAGGCTCATTAACAGAGTCAAAATCCAAAGAAAAATACATAGACACATAGGAAAAAATTAATCCAGGATAAATTAATACAGATGCAGGTCTAAAATAAATGGAACGATACCTGAGATCACAGCATCTAAAGCCTCCACCTCAGATTTGACTGTTATAGCATAACACTATCCATAACTAACAACTGGCTGTAGCCCCACGACCACCAACACGGGCTCTACCATCTCTATCTCTTGCACCTTTGGTAGAACCCCTATCCCTTACAGATGAAATAAGAGTAGCTCTAAACACATGGAAAAAATAGTCCTTGGCCACATGGCCAATCTCATCACATACATCACAAGCTCTACGACCAGTCTCAAGAAGAGAAAGTACAACTGAGCCCGAACGGCTACCCTAAACTACTAAACTGGAAGATCTACTAGCTAAACTCTATAAAATCACCTGCACTGGCCTACCATGGTATCCATGAAAACCTCTAAAATCTCTACCTCGATAGGTTTGACTCTTGAACTCACCAAAATGATGCACCCACTTGGCGCCTCCCTAAGATGCATAAATAATACCCTCTGTCATCTTAGCATGATCCATAATACTCAAAAGAGTAGCTCCAAGCACAACCATCTGAGACGTAGCAAACTGAAGAGAGACAACCAAATCATTCACAAACTTTTGAATCTTCTCAAACTCGATAGAAATGCTATCATAGAAATATCTAGATTGGGCATGGAATCATGCCTTATACTCAAAAAATGTCATGGAGCCCTGCTGCAAATGATCAAACTCGTCCCACATACGATCTCTCAAACTGAAAGGCACAAATCTCTCCAGAAAGGCATTAACAAACTGATCCCATGACAACTCAGGATCATTAACAATCCTACAAATGACAAATGATATCCACTAATTTCTCAGAGCATCTCTCAACTGATATATAGTATAAGCCACACCATCCACGCAAAAAGAATAAAACACAACTCAGAACACAAGATATGAAAGAATTCGCATGATAAGGAATAAAATGAGAGAGGTTTCCTAAAGACATCCTATAGCCTATCGAAGATAGATATAGACGTCTACATACCGATCTGTGAGACTCTATTAGACATCTTCTTCTTACACCGTTGAGACCAACAAAACCTAACTGCTCTGATACCAATTTATCATAACCCAAAAAGAGAGTCATGATGACACTTGTCGTGGCATACCTTGACAAGTAAGCCTATTACTCAAACTGATACAAAAAGAGGAAGAGATAGAAATATCCCACGGTAAGGGCTCTAGAACGAAATTGGACCATGTAAGTAATCATAACAATGCAGAAAGAACTTATCCAAAATACCAATCATGCCCAAAATCAGGTGTCAATAGTGTAAGAACTACTAATACAATCCAAGAGTCAAATACATCAAAAAAATAACCATAAATGAATAATATTTGTCACCAAACACTAATAAAGACATAACTACTGTGGAAAGATAGAGGTGAAATTCAGATGCATGAATGTCCAATCGCTACCTTGGAAGCTCCAACAATCACCCGAGTCAAGCAAGCTGAGGCGCACTCAAGCTAGGACCTGTACCGAAAGGGTGCAGTAGACTTGAGTACGGTCCACTTGTACTCAGTAAATATCATAGGACAACCAAGCAAAGTAGTAAATAAAGCATACAAAATATACACTAAGGACACGTCACCTACAATCAGAAAATATCCCACAACAGTAGCCTACACCACTTTCTCTAACAGTTCTAATATATCTCACATATATTGCAACATCACACCGAAATAGAACAAAAGTACGTATTATATCACATATAAAAAATAATAGGAACATGCATATACAAGATCATCAAATATAAGTAAAATAAGATACGATAAATACTTAGATGACAAGTCAATATGCCAATACATCACAACATAACACAATAAAGTAAGTGCAATGTATATGATGATGATGATGATGCACGAGGTCGTCGTACAACCCCCAGGATCATTGCAAAAACCCCGTATACACCTACGGAGGCATAAGACTCCCAACACAGGACCCATGAGGGTTCGTCAACCAGCATACAATTCACATATCTCATATCTCCTTTCCAGCACATCCCTTGGAAAGGGTTTTATAAGGTGTTACAATATCTTTTAAAAAGGTATTGCCAGTATTTCTCAGATATCGCCACGGTGGTACCAATGTTTCATGAACGAGTATGATATGAAGAAGTAATGCTCACAACCAATCACAATGAGTATTTTCATAAGAAACTACATAATATATTTCCACAACCAACCACAATGATACATTTCCACAACCACATGCGTCAATATTCGCTCATTATTTTCGTATCATCCATGAATTTTCACGTGTCTCATTTTCCAATAAAGTATGAATATAATCACAACAGTATGAATATAATCACAATACACAAATGGTACCACATTAGCATTTTAACAACACAATACAATTATTCATATGTATTCAATGCTATCAATATCACATAGGACCCCACATGGTCACACATATCGCATAATATCTCAACTTCGATAATTGCATCACATATAAGCCCACACATGGGTATAACACATAGATATCCATGTTTCATGATTAGTTTCCACCCTTAACATGTATTTTGTACCATCATTTACTACCAGCCCAGTCTGAAAGAGTTAAGCCATAACCTACCTCGAAAGCCGAAACCGGTCCGCTATACTTGAACCTGCAACCTTACTTTTCACGAACAATCCCAAACTATAATAAAAACATCAAATATGAAATCTATGTATCAAAACAAAACAAACAACACTCATATTGACTACTTTTGATTCGGGGTCAAAACGGACCCCCCAAAATAGGTTTTCAAAAAAGAAGAGCAAAATCTGAATTTTACTTAAAAACACGCTCCCTATATTTTTAGGAACCTATATCTTAAAACTCAAGTTAAATTGAGTCAAAAACGGGGTTCAAATCGAAGAAAACTCATTTTTGAGCTTTATCGGGTAAAATCTTTAAAATTCGGGTTAAAATCAAGAATCAGAGTTGTTTGAAGGTTAAATGGATGCAAAACTAATAATTATAAGATAAAAAAATTATTCAAGTGAAAAGAAGTGATATTTGGGTTTAAAATCATGCCCTAAATTTTTGGTATTTTGAGAAATTAATTAAGAAATTACTAAGAAAAGGGTGAATTCTTAGCTTTAATCCATAATAAAATCAAGAAAAAGGTGTTAATCTAGCTTTCCAAGCTCTCACAAACTTTACTTTTAAGCTCCCACACTATTTTAGGGTTTAACTCCCAAGAGCCAAGATGAAAAATGAGCAAAATAGGTCAAAAAAGCTATTTATCAGTGCATATTATTTTGCACAACTGTTGTAAACAAAGTTGTTTTTTTAAACTCAATCCAGACTTTAATGGGGTGCTCGGGATTCGTTCGGAGTACGATACATGCAAACGAACTATGCAACCATACTATATTCGACGTTCCGGACGTGTTGAAAATATAAGATTTTAAAAAAAAACATCATTTTCACAAAGTTGACCTCTGAAATCCAAAATTATAATTTTCCAAATCGAGGGTCGAAATGAGATTTAAAAGCCGTAAAATCATACTAAATATGCTAATACCCTAAAGTCGACATTTAGAATCTAAAAACTAAGTCGGATTTTCCATCCGAGGTCATTTTGATCAAATATGGATCCCACATCCATATTTCTAATTTTTCAACTTTCCGACCAATAGGTTGAAATGAACTCGGGTGCACCGGAACCCGAACCAAAGGTCTACCTAGGCTAAAATTGATATTCTGAAGCTGCTGGCACAATCCATTTATTCATCCATTATACGAATTAAAGGATATCCACATAAGTTCAAAATAAGGCTCTAAAAGCCATCAAAAATCACAATATTGTATAAATGATACCAAAATGCATTGAAAATCATGTCAATCACTAAAAGACCCCAAAAATATCATAATGCAACTAAGAGGAGGGTTAAAACAGTCATATCATATAAGATCACAAATTTTTCATATTTCATCAAATTTTTAGGTCGTTACAGCAGTTGAAGCACCTAAAGGAGAATCTAGTGTCTTTATGGTCAGTAATGGAAGCAATCGTCCTTACCGTTGCAAAATAAGTGCACCTGGATTTGACCATTCACAAGGACTTGATTCTATGTCCAAACATCACATGCCAGTAGATTCTTGATAAACCAACGTTTATTTATAACTGTAGGAGGATCTGTTTGAGAAATAAGAAGCCCTTTTGAGATCTTTTCATCTGTAAATAATTCTCGATGTGAAAACACAAAGACGGGGGTGGATTTTTTAATAGGAAAAAGAGTAGAACTGCAGGTTTCCAAATGAATTGGTTTACCTAGTTGAACATAGCGCTAACCCATTCCGCTATCATGCCTTTAATGAATTCTGCTTTCAACAACCATCCTCCCAGATGTGGCTCTTCCTGAAAGTGAGAACACTGCTTCTCGACTAAGGAAATAAGGAAAAGATTGAAAGGGTTACGAATTCATTGAGTTATCCCTACTTGATCGAATCAGCTAGTCTCTTCCGTTCCGCCTGCGACCCCTTTAGAATTCCAATGTTACTGAAAGTGGTATGCTTGAACGTAGATTGAAAAGTGTGAGATATCAACTCCCGTTCTAAAAAAATTTTCTGATTTCTAGTGGGGTTTACTCTGGTATAGGTGTAAACCATATTTACAGAGAAGCAAACTCTTCTGCGAAAAATATTTTGATACAAACTTATGAAAATGTGAGATTATGAAAGTTTCATTACAAACTGATGAAGATATGAGATTGTGAAAATTTTGATACAAACTAATGAAGATGTGAGATTGTAGAAATTTAAAATGAATTTAAGAAGAAAATTGAGAAGAGAGAGTAAGAAAAAAAAAAGAAGTAGAAAAAAAAAGAATTTATCATTTAAAAAAAATTAGAGTGGCAAAATCGAAAAACAGGTGCAACCCTTGTATTCAGAAATTAGTATAATAAAGTCCTTTTCAAAGTTTTTATTTGGAGAGAGATAAGAATTTTTTTAAAAAAAGTTATGTAAAAATTTAGGCCTTTCACTCACAAAATTTCTAATTTTTTTTACAATTAAATGCCTATCAAACATAATTTCAACTTTCAAAATAGATTCAAAATAATGACTTTATCTTTGTAAGCTTCTTATCATTGATAGAAATTCAACTGCTATTAGCACTGTTTTTAGTACTTCTTGAACTAATACTTATTATATTATTGTAAAAACTCAAAATTTTAGATTTTACTTTAAAATCTTTGGTGAAACAAAAGTCAAGATAAAGACAGTTGTAATTATTTATTAGATTTTCTAAATTCGTTTCACCTGTTTTTGTATATGTGCACCATCTTTTTATATGATCCTTTTTTGGTCTTCTTCATCATAAGTTTTGTAAATTTTTTTTGCTCATCCATGTAAGGTCGAGCATTATTGTCTTTTAGATTTTATCAGTTGAAGTCTTACAATAATTCCATTTAGCACCTTTAAAAAGTGAATCTACCTCATAAAATATTTCATGATAATTACCCATCATTTTGTATTTAGCTATATAGATAAGGGATTTAAGAAAAAAGAAAGAGAGAGAGAGAGAGAGAGAGAGAGAGCAGAAAAAGAGAGAAAATACTCGGTAATATTAAGTGAAAATGTGAGAGAAGAGTAGAAGTTTGTGAGTATACATGGGAATAGAAAAACAAATAGAAAAATATTTCGATACAAACGAATAAAAATGTGAGTTTGTAAAAAATTGATATTAATCAATGACGATGTCAGATAGTGAAAGTTTTGATATAAAAAGATAAAAATATGAAATTATAAAAAATTAAGATGAGATTAAAAATAAAATAAAAAAGAGAGAGTAAGAAAATAAAAATAGAATTTAACATTAAAAAATTTATACTGACAGAATTGAGATACATATGCAATACACGTATCCAAAAACTAGTATAATAAAATCATTTTTTAAAACTTTTATTTGGAGTATAGATAAGAAGAAAAAAAAAGAGCAATAAAACTTTGCTTTCACATTTTTTAAAGAATTTAAGAGAAAAAGAGAGAGTAAGAAAAAAAAAAACCAAGAGACGCTGGTTTCACAATTTTTTAGTCACGATGTTTTGAACTTGAAACCGTTGATAATTTCTATTTAATAAAACAACACAACGAAATCAACAAATGAGGTAAAAAATGTGTGCTTCTGAACAAATTTTAAAAAATTTTCCACCAATTAATTTATCTTTTTAAGCAAAACTCACATAATGCATGTAACATATGTGTGACTAATTGCCCAAATATTTTTCATTTGTATGTTTTTTAAAAAAAAATATTTAAGAATTTAAAAATAAAAGATTTAAGAAAAAAAAAAGGAGAAAAGACGTTTACAAACTAAAGATATGAGAGACGAGTAGAAAATATTTGAGTAGAGACGAGAATAGAAAAAATAATAGTCCAGGCCTATTTTTTTATTTTTTTTTTGAAGTTTTTCCTCATAAAATACCTTAAATTCATTTCAAATAAAATGCCTATTTGAACACAACTTCAAATTTTAAATCATTATTTCATAAATTCAAATTGTTATAGTTTACTATAAAATTTATGGTGAAATAGAAGCTAAGATAAAAACTATTATTATAAATTAGTCTCATTTTTTTGTGCTTCTCTTTCATTTTTTAATATAATCATCTTCATCATTAATAATTTCTCTTTCTATGGATCACTCATATAAGAATGAGCATCATGGCCCTTGTGGATGATCAATTTAAATTTTGCAGCAGTTCGATTCATCATCTTTAAAAGTGAATCGACTTCGATATATATACTAAAGATATGAGAGAATAGATACAGAGAAAAATTAAGAAGAAACTAAAAGAGATATAGTAAGAAAAAAGTAGAAATTTTCATTTTAAAAAAAATTATATTAATAGAATTTGGACACATGTGCAATATACGTGTTCAGAAACTAGTAAAATAAAATCTTTTTTAAAACTTTTATTTGAAGTGGAGATAAGAATTACAAAAAAAAAAAAATCTTGATACGAATTGTTATTATTTTTCATAGCCTTCAAATTAGTGTCACTGTTTTCAACTTGTGCTCCATCTTGTTGAACAAATGCTAAGGAAAACAATAACTTATTTTCATGAATTTAAATGTTTATGCACACTGAAAAGTGTGATAAGTTCAATGTGGCAACGTTTACCTATTACCCATGTTATATAGGTTAATTTATGTAGGAAAATGTGAAAAAATAGATCTCATTTTAAAACAAAATAAATGGAAAAATTCATCTTCTATTTTGTTTTGTGTCATTACTACTAATAGTAGTTTCTAAAAGGCAAGTAGAATTTTGTGAGTATGAAATGAGTATTTATCAATTGTATGCGGGTATATTTAATATTTAATCGGATGCTACTCAAGACGATAGTGTTCACAAGAGCAAATTAGACAAATATAACAAAATTTGTTTCTAAATCCTTGTCATATTTTATTTTACACCTTTTAAGAAAAACAATATAAATCATAGGGTAATTCGACTAAATTGTTCTTACTTATTGCACCTTTCACTTTAATAGTTTTTTCTTTGCACCACATTAATATCTCACCATATTTATAACTAAGGAGAAAGATTGAGACAAACAAATAATTACATCTTTAATTTTTCTGAAATGGCAAGTATTATGGATCATTTCTTTTTACTAAAAATGATAAATATTTAAAAACGGAGAAAGTAGCTACTAATATAAAACTCTCTCTTTTTCCTCAAAGATGATGAATGATCAAAGCCAGCTTTTGGTATGTCATTTTGTTCAGTTCTAACAATTCGTTCTTGTTGTTATTATTCTTTTGTATAAAAACTTTAGCTTGTAAGTCTCATGGTTCTACTTTTGTGATATCAAAATCTATTTCAAGTTCACTCAGTAATTTTCAAATCTTTTAACAATTATAAACATTTTATAAAAAGAAAAATGATATGATTCAAACTAATGAAAATGTGAGATTATTTGATTCAAGCTGATGAAGATATGAGATTGTGGAAAGTTAGAATAAATTTAAGAAGAAAATATAAAAAAGAGAGTAAGGAAAATAAAAAAGAATAGTTTATCATTAAAAATTTCTTACAATTGACAGAATCGGGACACACGTGCAACAAATGTGTTCAAAAACTAGTATAAGAAAACCCTTTTCAAAAAATTTATTTGGAGTACAGATAAGAATTAAAAATAAAGAAAAAAATTCTATACAATTTAGGATTTCCACTCATAAAATTTTAATTTTTTTTACAAATAAATGCATATCCAAATAAAATTTTAATTTTCAAAATAGATCACAAAACAAGGGCTTCATTTTTAAGTTTCTTATTGCCTAAAGGAATTCCAATGCCATTGACACTTTTTTTGTACTTCTTGAACCAATATATTTTGTAAAAATTAAAAATTTCAAATCTCGCTATAAAATTTATGGGGAAAAAAATTCTAAGTTAAAGAATGTTATAATTATTTTTCTGATATTTAAATTTGTCTCACTTTTTGTACATGTGCAGCATTTCTTATATGATCATTAATGTTCGAACATCATCATTAGTTTGTTTTTGTTCATTCATATAAGATCGAGCATCATTGTATTTGTAGATTTTATTAATTGAAGTCTTGCAATAGTTTCATTTATCATCTTTAAAAAGTGAATTTAGCTCATAAAATATATCATTATGATTATTCATCACTTTGTATTAAGCTAGATAAATAGAGAGAAGGATTTAAGCAAAAAATGAGAAAGCAATAAAACAAAATGGGGGAAAGACTATAATATCAAGTGAAAATGTGAGAAAAGAGTAAAAGTTTGAGTGTGTACATTAGAATAGAAAAAAAAATCCCATACAAACAAATGAAGATGTGAGATTGATGAAACTTCGATATAAACTGATGAAGATGCAAGATTGTGAAAATTTAAGATGAATTTTAAAAAAAATAGAAAAGAGAGAGTAATATAATAAAATAAGAATTTATCAATAAAAAATTTATACTGACGAAATTGAAAAAACGTGCAACACAAGTGTTCAAAAACTACTATAGTAAAGTCATTTTTAAAAATTTTATTTCTCGTAGAGATAAGAAAAAAAGAGCAATAATAATCTGATTTCATAATTTTTTAAGAATTTAAGAAAAAAGAGAGAGTAAGAAAAAAAGAAAGAGCAAAGACTCTAATTTGACAATTTTTTTAGTCATGCTATGTTTTGAACTTGAAACTGACGATAGTTCCTAGGTAACAAAATACAAAAAAAAAAATAGAATCAAAAGATAAGGTGAAAATACGTGCTTCTAAGAAAAATTTGAATACCTTTCCGCCCAACTGATTTTATATTTTTAAGTAAAACTCACTTAATGCATGCAAAATACGTGTGACTAATTGCACAAATCATTTTTACACTTCTAGTTCTTTTTAAAAAAATTATTAAGAATGTAAGAATAAAAAATTTAAGAAAAAAAGGAGAAATGACTTTTACAAACTAAAGACGTAATGAGTAGAAAATATTTGGGTGTAGATGAGAATAGAAAAAAAAAAATTAGTCCTATTATGAAATATAAAGCAAAGAGGAAGAGTAAAGAGAGAATTGAGAGTAATTCTTATTTCTCTTGAGGATTCTTTTGATATCCTTGATGATGATTTACAATGAAGGATAGGAAAAATTTACTCCTAGTTTTTGACTAAAAGATAGATACTTCAAATCCTGATAGACATCAACTAGATCTTGATAGATTCTATTAGATCTTGATAGATCTTATATATATAGACATTCACTATAATGTAAATACATTTATAACACTCCCCCTTGAATGTCTAATTGATAGATGATGTACCTCGTTAAAACCTTACTAGAAAAAACCCAGTGAAAAAAAATAGAGAAGAAAAAAGAGTAACATCTCTAACAATATGCATTTTAGCTGCCTCATTAAAAACCTTACAAGAAAAACCTAGTGGGACAAAACCTTGAAAGGTAAAAAGAGTACAATGTGTATTTTCTCCTCCTGATGAAAACATCAATGGACTTTTGCATCCTAATCTTGTGCACCATCTTCTTAAAAGTTGTAGTTGAAATAGGCTTGGTGAATAAATTAGTCATATTTCCACTCGAACGAATTTATTACACGTTAATATCATAATTCTTTTGTAGCTCAAAATCTTTGATGAAGTGTGCTTCGTTCTATCTCCTTTTATGAATCCCCCATTAAGATATGTTATGCATATTGCATTATCTCTGTATAAGACTGTGGGTACATTTTCATATTTCGAACCACATTTTTCTCGAATGAGATGTATCATGGATCTCAACCATACACATTCTTAGCTAGCTTCATGAATAGCTATTATCTCATCATGGTTCAATAAAGTGGCTAGATAGACTACTTTGCATATCTCCAAGGTATGTCAATATCCTCACATGTGAACATATTGCATGTTTGAGATCGAGATTTATGTGAGTTAAATAAATACCCAACATCAGCATAATCAACAAGATCGGGACTGCAAGCTTTAGAATAAAATAAACTCATGTATTTTATTCCCTCTTAATGTCTCCTAGTAGGAGCAGAAATATACCTTGCTTAACAAATTGACTGAAAAGACTATATCAGGCCTTGTAATATTTGCAAGATACATTAGTATTGTACACCAATTGTACTAAGATATTGTACTTCATATTTCTCATTTTAACAAATAATATTATTGCTTTTGAAAACACTCAAAGAGTTTCATCAATATTCAGACCATCAATTTATCCCTTATAAGGATAATGAACAAGTTTCTCAGAAACTTTATATGCTTCAGGCATTTTGAATTCTTTAGGAATTTTCATATAGACCTTTGTCAAGTGACAATATCAATATGTGTGACATCTTCAAGTGTATGGAGTGCAAATCAAAAAAGTTTTATGCTTATCAAGATTCATCCTTTCATATCACTTGATAAATGTTTCTACGTCAGCATGCTTAAATAAATGTAGAATTCAGATCTTCGTAATCTATCACAATATTATGCCATTGTATCAAAGATATTGATGATATATCATTTCGTATCGGTTCACAATGTGACACAATATTTTGAGATCTAATCACTTTATTATTTTTAGATACCTGAACCTCTCATAAGATTTCATGAAGTGTTATGACGTATGCTCTTCAAGAGCACATTGCATTCTTATTATGATTATTTGCTCCTTATTTTTCAAGGATTATTTCATTTGGAACCGATTAGTCTACTACGCTTTATGCATGCGTAGACTTTTTCCTTTAAGAACGTAAAATAGGAGCACTTGTAGCTTAAATTTGAGTCGATAGATGCTTCCGACATTTGACTTGATTTATCTTTAGAATGAGGATCTGATGATAATTCCTAACATATTTCATAGTTACTTATAATATCCCCCTTATGTTAGGAAAACTAACATTCATCCTCCATCTTTTCTTTGAGGAATCCATCTTTGTACATCATGATATATTTATTAATCGTATACCACACATCAAAATTATTAGATGGAATAGTTGGTTCCTAAGATTGAACCAATTGAAAGGAAAGACATAATCATAATTTGTTGGTTTGATGCATACAAGTACTTATTTCAAACCAACACATGAAGTTTCATTTTCATTAGTAATGGTTTATCTATTTATCAAAGGCATTCAATGTTAAACAATCATCATCAAGATGAATTATCTTGATTATACAATCTAAAAAATGTGTTCTTAATTCAATTTTATTAAGCAAGCAACTTTATGGATGTCAAAACCCAGGTTGACAATGAATGTACATGTGATCATCTTATTGATGCATCTTTTCAATATATCACATGAGAGGTGAACGGGCTCATATTCACCTTTTATATTTTTCAAATTTTGAGGGATCAAATCCCAACATTAGTTGGTCCAATCAACTTGTCATGAGAATAAGCAACATAAATAATTCTTCAAGAATCTTCTATTTCTTCAACATATGTCTAATACTCAATATGCACATTTTTGGAATGTATCAATCATTCATGTCAACTTATGAACTTTTATACTAGTAAACTCCATGTTTACCATGACATGTATTTTTTTACTTTAGTAAACTTCAGATTTACTATTACATGAATAAATTTTTAAATTTACTACTTCAGAAATAGATTTCAAAATAACTATTCTCAATTATTTTACCTCTTTCGAGGATGAGTTATGATACCACCACAATCAAGTGCACATTTGTATTGAAACAATCGAAATTCTCATTTTCCAGGAATGAAATAGAATCGTTCCTTAAGTCGAAGTAACATATATTCTTAGCAAAATTGGTAAGAAAGTAAATAAAAAAAAGGTACTTTTACCTTGGAAACAATAATTTCATTTATATGTTAGTTATTTCATGGTATCACAACAAAAAACAAGAACGTAACTACATATCAAATAATTTCAGGTACTATAAGGTACTGATCTTACACCAATATTTTTGATTGCTTTTCTCGTAACAAGATTAAGTAAAACATGAGCCGACAAAAAACTAGAACTTAATCTCAGTTGGTTAGAGTGTCGTGTTGATAACGTGTTATAAAATATAATGAAAGAATCACAATAATAAATTGAGAGAAGAAGAGAGGGGGCTTCTTTATTTCTTTTGAGGGTGATAGATCATAAGAATCTTGAGGATACAATGAACAAAAGTCCTCTATTTATTGGGGAAATACTTCAAATCCTGATAGATATCAACTAGATCTTGATAGACCTTATTAGATCTTGATAGATCTTATCTATATAGACATTCATTATAAAGTAAATACATTTATAATAAGTCCATATTTATTTTTGAATTTTAAATTATTCCTCACAAATAAATTCAAATTTCTTTCAACTAAAACACCTATTTAAATATAACTTCAAATTTCAAATCATAATTTCATAAATTTAAATTCTATATTTTATTTTAAAATTTATGGTGAAATAGGAGTTAAGAAAAAAATTATCATTATAAATTAATCTCACTTTTTTCTACTTCTCTTCTATTTTTCGGTAATTTTCATTACTAATTTTCTTTTCTATGGATCATTCATATAAGAATGAGCATCATGGTCCTTGTCCAATTCACCGCCTTTAAAAAGTGAATCAACTTCAGAAAACATATTATCACAATTACCCATCAATTTATATTAACTTGCACAAATAGATGGAAAAATCTAAGAAAATCACGGAAAAGAGATTACAAAAATTTTGATACAAACTGATGAAGATATGAAATTGTAAAAAACTGATGAAGAGTGAAATTTTGAATGTCACCACCAAAATAGCCATGAGTGGCACCCACATTAATCTTTCTGTGGGAGAACCATCTAATCAAACTATTACCCAATCACTTAGTCAGTATTAAGATGATATTATCATAAAATCAACATAATAACAATAATTTAGGACTAATCATTATTAATGAGGAAGTCAACAAACTACTTACTAAAATTTCCAAGATCCGAAAGTCATCATACAAGAATTACTAACAAAGATCATGTCTAAAGAGATATCCAAAAAATAAAGTAAATAAAGAATGTTTCATTGCCCAAAAGATGGACAAGAACAAATAAGATGACCCATGGCAGCCTGGAGACGGAGTGTTCACCCTTGGATCAAGATCTTAGATCAAACTCTACAGGTAAGGTCGTGTCTGAGCCTCTGGAACACTTTGTGCACTCAATAAAAGGAGAGTACGAGGTAGTATCAGTATAAACCACTAAGTACTTGTAGGTATCATAGGCCAACTCAACTTAATAGCATGTACACAACATAAATCAAACAACAAGTAGACAGTCATCATCAGATAATCAGAAATTCAATGAATCAACAATACAACAATAATAGATTAAACAGTTCTCACATCCAAGCCACATAACCATCAAGAGTATCAACCATAGTATAAGCATCCGCAGAATCAACACAAATATGTACACATATGCTATGAGACTTATTTTTTCCTAAATAGTCATGAGCTGCAGGGAACAATCTATGTTCATGTACCGTACCAGCGTGGTACCTGACCCTCAATAACTAGTAATATCAATATCATATTCATACCGGCGTGATATCCGATCCTCTATAATCAAGTAATATCAATATACATATCTGTATTGGCATGGTATACGATCCTACATAAATAAGTAATATCAATATGCATATCCTTACCGGCATGACATTCGATTCTCCATGAACAAGTAATATCAATATACATATTCACACTGGCGTGGCACCCGATCCACCATAAACAAATAATATCAATATCAAATTTACACTACTCACAACATATAATACGATTTACCAAGTTTACAAGTACATTTAAAGTTATAAGACTTTTCCATCAAGTAAATTTTCAATAATTATTTATACAAATCTCAACAATCCAATTATCATCAATTTCAAGCATGTCCGAATATCAATCAACAAGCATTCAATTTAGGAGCATACACACAATTAAATCGAGTCTAAACTCTAATTAGACTGTAACCTACCTTAATTGAAGAATCCAAATGCAAGCTAATTTGTAAGGGCCTTGCCCTTCTGTAAAGCTTCGAACTGATCAAAATTTGGTCAAAAATATAATCTCCATAAAGACATCCATTTTATAAATTCTTACTCTAAATACTCTAGACCTAAAACCAAATACGAAATAGTAGCTCCCGAACTATTCTATACTTAAGAAGAAAAAATCCAGTAACTGCAGTACTTTAATTAGTACATAGAAACTCATTATTATGTAATTATTAGTGCCAGATCACACTATGAAAAGAATTGACCATTAACTTGTTATATTTTTATTGTTCAATGATTATGTCATCATTAGCTTAAAATTACTTTTCAATGTATATCCACACTAATGGCATATTAATTTCTACTTCCACCATACACATTTGTTTCTTGAAATACCACTCCCAACTGTAATAGTTACCTCAACATTAGAAATATCATTGTTCCACTAATCCACCACACTTTCACAAGCATAGGAATTAAATTGACTGTAGTAGTACTGTTTAGCCTAATATTCACCTTCACTTACTATTCCATAATTACCTAATCATCTTTTGTCATCATTCACGCTATTACTTGAAAGTAGCACTACTAGCATTAAGCGGTCAATTACCTGAACAATTTTCCATCGCCTAAATTCAAATACTCCCCCTATAATATTATAACCATGAAATCAAGAACACATCCATTCAAAGGTGCTAACCTTCAAGCCGTCGACTATCCCTTTGGAAACCACTATGTGAACTTGGAATACAACTGTTCTTTGTGTGCCTCTCTCTTGTTTAACAATTTTAAGATCTTATTATTAATAAATCTGGCAAACCCTTCCCATTCAAAATTTTTATTCCTATACATAGGTCGCAAGAGTTAAGAACATATCAATTTAGCCCATTGCTATAAAATAATGTCTAAAAATTACAAAGTGGATTGAAAAAGGACAAGTTTATAAAATAATGTGCAGGCTCGTTACATGAAATATTTGATAAATTAGTCCAGATCTATTTCTTGATTTTTGAAGATTTTTCTCACAAAGAAACTTTAAATTTATTTCAATTAAATGCCTACTCAAATACAGATTCAAATTTCAAATCATTACTTCATAAATTCAAACTGTTATATTTCACTATAAAATTTATGGTGAAAGAGAAGTTAAGATAAAATTATTATTATAAATTTGCCTCGCTTTTTCTACTTTTCTTTTATTTTTTGGTCATCTTCATCATTAATATCTCTTTCTATGGATTACTCATATAAGAATGAGCATCATGGTCCCTGTGGATGATCAATTGAAATTTTGCGATAGTTTGACTTGTAGGTGATCAATTGAAATTTTGTGATAGTTCAATTCATCGCCTTTAAAAAGTGAATCAACTTCATAAGATATATTATCACAACTATTCATTAATTTATATTAAGCTAGACAGATAGAAGGATGAATCTAAGAAGAACGTGAAAATGAGATTGAAAATTTCATTACAAACTCATGAAGATATGAAATTGTGAAAAATTTGATACAAACTGATGAAGAGTGAAATTGTGAAAAATTCTATACAAACTAAAAAGGTAAGAGCGTTAATTTGTAAGGTATTTAAATTGGGATAAGACTAGTAAAAAAATGAGTAAATAATTTTCTATATATATTCTAAAGATGTGAGAGAATAGATAGAGAGAAAATTTACGAAGAAAATAAAAGAGATAAGAATAAGGAAAAAAAGAAGAAATTTTCATTTTTTAAAAAAAATTATAATAGAATTAGGACACATAATAAAGTCTTTTTTAATACTATGATTTGAAGTAGAGATAAGAATTAAAAAAATGAAAAAAAAATCTCACTACAACTTATTATTATTTTTTATATCCTTTAAATTAGTGTCACATTTTTCAACTTGTGCTCCATCTTCTTGAACAAATGCTAGGAAAAATCATAACTCATTGTCATTAATTAAAATGTTTATGCAAAATCAAGAACGTCACAAGGTCAGTTTAGCAACTTTTGCCTATTACCCCTATTATATAGGTTACTTTATGTAGGAAAATAAGAAGAAATAGGTGTTATTTTTTAAAAAAAAAGAAAAAGAAAAAATTCATCTTCTATTTTTTTTGTGTGTGTCATTATTACTAATACAAGATTCCAAAAGATAGGTTGAATTTTGTGAGTGCGAAATGAGTAGTTATCAGTTGCTTGTAAGTATATTTAATATTTAATGGGGTGCTACTCAGTACTCACGACGATATTGTTCATGGGAGCAAATTAGACACATATAGCAAAATTCGTTTTTAAATACTTATCATGTTTTATTTTGCATCTTTTGAGAAAAACACTATAAATTAGAGGGTAATTTAACTAATCATTCTTACTTATTACACCTTTCAATTTAGTACATTTATTATTTTCACCACATTAATATTTGTCCATATTTATAACTAAGGAGAAAGAGAGAAACAAACAACTAATTATATCTTTGATTTTTCTTAAATGAAAAGTATTATGGACCATTTTTTTAATAAAGATGATAAATATTTAGAAACAAAGAAAGTAGCTACTAATATAAAACTCTCTTTTTCTTCAAAAATGATGAATTATCAAAGCCAGTTTTTGGTATGTCTTTTTGTTTAGTTCTAGCAATTCATTCTTATTCTTATTATTCTTTTGTATAGAAACTTTAGCTTGTAAGTCTCATGGTTCTACTTTTGTCATGTCCAAATCTTTTTCAAGTCAACTCGGTAATTTTCAGACCTTTCAGTAATTATAAATATTTTATAAAAAGAAAAAAAATGATGTGATTCAAACAAATAAAAATGTGAGCTGTGAAAATTTCAATACAAGCGAAGATATGAGATTGTGAAATTTTTTATGCAAACTGATGAAGATGTGAGTTTGTGGAAAGTTAGAATAAACTAAGGAAGAAATTATATAAAAGAGAGAGTAAGAAAAAAAAAGAGTTTATCATTTTAAATTTTTTACATTTGATAGAATCGGGACATACGTGCAACATATATGTTCAAAAATCAGTATAAGAAACTTCTTTTCAAAACTTTTATATGGAGTATAGATAAGAAATAAAAATAAAGAAAAGGAATTCTATACAATTTAGGACTTTCACTTATAAATTTTAAATTTCTTAAAAATAAATACATATCCAGATGAAATTTCAATTTTTAAAATAGATTACAAAACAAGGACTTCATTTTCTAAGCTTCTTATTAGCTACAGGAATCCCAATGCAATTAACATTTTTTTTTTTGTACTTTTTGAACCAATACTTATTATATTATTGTAAAAATTTTGAATCTCACTATAAAATTTATGGCGAAACAAATGCTAAAATAAAGATTGTTACAATTATTTTTCTGATTTTTAAACAGCCTCACCGTTTTGTACATGTACATCATCTTCTTATATGATCATTAATATTTTGGACATATTCATCATAAGTTTTTTCTTTTTTTGTCTTTGCTTATCCATATAAGATCGAGCATCATTGTGTTTGTAGATTTTATCAGTTGAAGTATTACAATAATTTTATTTATCATCTTTAAAAAGTGTATCTAGCTCATAAAATATATTATTATGATTATCCATTACTTTGTATTTAGCTAGATAGATAGAGAGAAGAATTTAATGAAAAAATGGGAGAGCAATAAAAAAGGAGAAAAGACTCTAATATCTAGTGAAAATGTGAGAGAAGAGTAAAAGTTTGTGCATGTACATTAGAATAGAAAAAAAAAAAAAGTATTTCGATACAAACGGATAAAGATGTATGAATTTTTTATATAAATTGATGAAGATGTGAGATTGTGAAAATTTAAGACGAATTTAAAAAGAAAATAAAAATGAAAGAGTAAGAAAATAAAATAAGAATGTATCATTAAAAAATTTATGCTGGCAAAATTGAACACGTGCAACACACGTGTTCATAATTTCATAAATTCAAATTTTTATATTTCACTTTAATATTCATGGTGAAATAGGAATGGAGAGGGATTTAATGGGAATAAAAGAGATGTAATAAATCCTAAACAATATGGACCCAACACATTTGCCTAGAAAAATAGTGGAATGAAAGAGCATTCCTGTTCTCTTTGGTGATGATTACACTAACTAAATCATTACTCACTCTTTCGTTTTACTGACCATTATCTTAAAAATAGTTGTTTCAATTTACTTATCCAATTTATGAAATCAAGAAACTTCAGCTATATTATTTTTTATATCTTTAATATTAAATAACTATACAAAGTAATAATAGTCAAATATTTTCATAACTTTATTGATAAGGTTAAGTTAGTAAAACACATTTCTTAATTAAAATTTTCTTGAGGAGTATATCAAATCAACAGAAGGAGTGATGTAAAAGTGATATGAAATGGGCTTGGAAATTCAAAGAAATTGAAGATGGATTCTTCAATCCCACATGAACACCAAAAACAGCTATAAAACAATAAAAGAATGAGGAGATTATAAGAGAATTGTGGGGTAATACATATCTAAATAATTAATTACTTAGATATATGAAAATGTAATCAATAACCTCAAATCTGGGATACAAAGAAAGAAATTTAGAATTGAAATGCAACCAATTAATTCAAAAAAAAAAAAAAAGATTAAGAGATCTAGGTAACTAACAAAATTACTAGTAAAATACAAGATTTAATCCAACGGGGAAAAAGAGATGTCATACATAAATGATTATTTGCAGTAGTTCAATAGATGTTCAAGAGGAGACATAGGAGAAGTACCTACTTCCAAAAATTATAATTTAGGACTCGTTTCATCATGAAAATGACATAAGAACATATTTATATTAGGGTTCACTATTTTATCTATCTAATTTTGGGCTTCTTAATTTAGGTCCAAAGACATGGGTTTATTTCGTGGGATTCTAATTGTCTTGGCGCAACCGTTCTGCACTCTTTAAATATTCACATAAGTATATTGTGGATCTTAAAATTTAGAAAAAAAATCCTCAAATTTCATAATTGATAGAAAAATAAACTGCAACAGCAATGAAAAGAAAGAGACTCTGCAAGTGTGAAAATTTTCTCTGTATTCAAGTTTCGAATACGAAATTACAAGAGTCCTTAAATAAGATAACAACCACTAAACAACACGTTTATTTGCTCCTAATAATTCTAAATCTAATACTGACTCCACTGCTCCTGCAGCCTAAAGACTAGGAAACTACTTATTGACTCCTAAATGAATGCAACAAACTATCTATTGAATGACCCACGAAGTTGGTCACATTGCCAACATTCCCTCCCTTAAACTGAAACATCTTACAGTTTAATTTGCAAATGGCAAGCTGATCACTTAGCTTTAGAAATGACACTAGTTTCAAGGGCTTTGTGAATATGTCTGCAACCTGCTCTTCACTTCTACAATAGATAAGACTAATCTTGCATTTTTAGTTAGATCATGCAAAAAGTGATACTTCACATCTATATGCTTACTTCGTCCATGTTTAACTGGATTCTTTAAAAGATTAATCATTGAAGTATTATCACAATATATTGGCGTTGGTCCTTCTTGCTTAAAATGAAGTTCTTCAAGAATGTTTCTTAGCCAAACAGCTTGACAAGCACATGATGTTGCAACGACATACTCTGCCTCTGTGGTTGACAAAGTAACAAGAGGTTTTCACAACCCTAGTCGAGACCCTAGCTGCGATGAGCATCCCGAACCATAAAGGCCCGAGCGCCTCTTTTCCAACTGGCAGTCATATACACAATTCATATATTCTAAAGAAATGCGGAAAAAATATAGCAAAATGGAAACATGGTCATTATCTTAATCCCAACTAATCATTATGAATATAAGTTCATAAATATTCAAAAATATTTAACACCAGTTCGCGAAATCTCTAATAATACGAGAACGATATCTGTCTGAAAACTGGGACAAGGCCCCCAGTCAAATCATAAACTAAAAATGAAATAACATTATTACATAAACAATTCCTTCCGAACTAAGGGAGTCTCACCAACTGCAAACTTCTGACAAACCAATCTAGTTCTTAGCGAGACCTCAGGACTGAGCCTCAGATCCTGAAATATAGGGGGTTAATACAATTGTACTGGCATGTGAAATAATCCAAAATAGCATTTTTATTACACAACATAGATGAGAGCATTTCGTAAAACATTACACATAAGATAAGTAAGGGTAGGGCTTCAGGCGGCTTTTTTTATGAATAGTTTCAATCAAAATTCCATCGATTGTAGCTAGTGAAAACACATGGGCATAATTTAGAGTTTCAAATACTTTCTTGTAATCATGAATCAACACTTTGTCTTACTCCTGAGATAGATAGTACACCCTACATTTCTAGTGCCTACGGGCTATATGGGTCTTCCATTTACTCATCGGTCAAGCCCCCAAATCCAAGCTTGCCACAAGGATTGGGGTTATAAATATTATTTTAGTATATCAGTGTCTCGAGGACAAGTATACATTGGCTATAGCCAATCATGTCACCCAAATCGGCAAAACTCGATTCCCAACGATGAGCCCTTACACTCAAACGTCTTCTTCGGGTAACCATCTACCTCTTTTTAGGCCCAATTTTAGTTATTTAAACATCATGCTTCATCTACAAAATCATTTGATGCTTAATAGGTTAAGGGCATGTCATCACAGGGTATCGTTATGCTCAGACTTGCAAGTCGTTCATATCGTATCCATTTCACAGCTCATCTCATTCAAAACATACAAATAACGACCAAAGATTTATAACATTACAAAAGAGTCATCATTTTGAAATCTCAAGAAAACTTATTCCATTACCCTTTTTTCGCAAGACTTAAACATGCAGTGTCATGTTAATTATTCAATCACATGCAATTCTTCTCTTTTAATGCAAAGAATATTGTTTTAGCAAGAAAACTCCCTCACGTCATATCATAAACCATGTCAAACACCATGATGTTAAGGATTCTTACTTTCTAACCTTAGTTCATGTATTAAAAATCACTCACAATACAAATAGGCACTATGTTTCGTAACAAGAGAGGGATTTCATTGTGCATGCTCTCAATTAAACTTTTCAAAACTATAAACGTATTTACATAAGGGACTATAATTTGATTTCCACTAAAAAGATTTCAATACAATATATATATATATATATATATATATATATATATATATACTTTCATCAAGATAATTTTATGACATGCTTTTTGAATCAATATTCAAACCCTTAGTTTGCAACATGATTATAAACCCTTACACTTGATAAAATGATAAAATTCATGCCCATGGAGTTTAAGGATAGTTCCACATGCCTTATGTTGTTTAGTTTGAAGATTGGAACCCTAATCTTGACTCTTTTCTTGAAATCTTGAACTTAGAGGTTGAGTTTTTAATCTATGGGAAAGATTCGGGGTTTAGTTCTTGAGAGAAATTGAGTAATTTTGAGCATATCATGCCCTAATGACGTTTTAATCTACTATTATCACAATTTAGGGCTATAGGGAAAAGATTAGACTACCCCTCAAAATTTAAATTCGCAACTGAAACCCACTTTGAAACCCCACTGCGATGCGCTAAGTGTCCCATCGCTATTAGTCACGTGACACGGTGCAATCGCGGTGACCCACTATTTTTGAAATCCAAACACATCCCAAACCTTGTCCGAAAAATTTGAAACTTTCCTAAGACATTCCCTTTACACCCCTGAACATGAATCAACTCAAAAATTTACGTCTCAGGGTCGGAAAGATCAATTTAAAAATCATTAAAGTTAAGGGCTCAAAAATATGACTAAATCTTTTAATACTTAGAAAATTTTCAGGTTATTATCTCTCTATGCATGCTACTAAGAGTGATGTTAAGTCGAGAATGTTACAAGGTATTACATTATCCCCCCTTGGGATCATTCATCCTTGAATAATGACTTGGGATACAGACAAGCATGATTTCAATCACACTAAGGAAAAGAGAGAGAGAAAGAGTATATGGTTTGTACCTTTAATATTGTCGTCCATGGTTTCAAAGAGTGCCGAATATCTTGTACACTTGCCCTCCTACAACTCCCAAGTAGCTTCCTCAGCTTTTTGATTCTTCTACAATACCTTAACTGAAGCTATCTCCTTACTTCTCAACTTTTAAACTTGGCAATCCGAAATGGCAATGGGTTCTTCTTCATATGACAGAGAGTCTCTCACTTTTATCTCCTCTATAGGCAACACCAGGGAATGATCTCCAATACACTTTTCCAATATAGATACATGAAATACTGGATGAACTGAAGTCAGACTCGTGGGAAATTCTAACTCATAAGCAACCCCTCTGATTCTTCTCAAAATACGATATGGTCCTATATCACGAGGACTAAGCTTCCCTTTCTTTCTGAATCGCATGACTCCCTTCATAGGGGAGACCTTTAGAAATACCCAATCATCAACCTCAAACTCCAACACTCTACTCCTAACGTTGGTATAGGACTTTTGGCCACTCTGAGCTGTCATAAGTCACTCCCTAATAATCTTTACTTTCTCCATTGCCTGATGAACAAGGTCAGGCCCAAATAACTGGGTTTCACCCACTTCATACCAACCAATCGGAGACCTGCATCTCCTCCCATAAAGTGCTTCAAAAGGAGCCATCTGTATACTGGAATTGTAGTTATTATTGTAGGCAAATTCTATCAACGAAAAATAATCCACCCAACTACCCTTGAAGTCTATCATGCAGGCCCTCAACATATCTTCTAAGGTCTGAATAGTGCATTTTGCTTTCCTATCTATCTGAAGGTGAAAGGCGGTACCCAGGTTCACTTGGGTGCCTAAATCCCTTTGAAAAGACCGCCAGAACTGCGAAGAGAATTGCATACCTCAGTCGGATATAATAGATACAAGAGCACCATAAAAACAGACTATCTCTCGAATGAACAGCTTAGCATAGTCATCCCCCGAATAATTCTTCTGCATTGGAAGAAAATGAGTGGACTTGCTCATTCGGTTTACAATCACCCAAATAGAGTCATATTGGTTTCGGGACTTTGGGAGCCCCGTAATGAAGTCCATATTAATCATCTCCCACTTCCACATAGGCAAAGCTATGTCTTGGGAAGTGTCACCTGGTCTCAAATTTTCTACCTTGACTTATTGATAATTCAAACACTTAGAAAAAAATTAGCGATATCTTTTTTCATATTATTCCACCAGTAAATAGCCTTAAGGTCATATATATTTTCGTAGAGCCTGGGTGAACAACATACCTCAAAGTGTAAGCTTCGTCAAGAATTGTTTCCTACAATCCGTCCACATTTGGTACATATAACCTACCTTGATACCTTAAAATTCCCTCACATCTAATTTCAAATGCCATAACCTTTTGTTGACCAGCATCCTTCTTAATCTGCGACAAGATGGGGTCCTCGGCCCGTCTCTTCTTAACTTTTGCACACAGAAAGGATTTATCTACCTCATGAACAAACACTCCTCCATCTTTGAAATCCAAAAGTCAAACTCCCAAATTTGCAAGTCGATGAATATCCTTCAACATATTCCTCTTTCCTTCCTCAACATGAGAAAGACTACCCATTGACAACCTGCTAAGGGTATCGGCCACCACATTGGCATTGCTCGGATAATCGTAAAGGCTCATGTCATAATCCTTCAACAACAACTCCAACCACCATCTCTACCTGAGATTCAATTCTTTATGCGAGAAAATATACTATAAACTTTTGTGATCAGTGAATATAGCAACATATACCCTATACAGATAATGATATCATATCTTAAGTGTGCATACTACTGCTGCTAACTCCAAGTCATGGGTGGGATAGTTTTTTTCGTGCACCTTTAATTTCATAGATCCATAAGCCACCACCTTACCATGTTGTATAAGCACACACCAAAGTCCCACCCGGGACGCATCACAATACACAACAAAGCCCTCTGCACCCTCAAGAAGGGTCAAAATTGGCACAGTAGTCAGCTTGTCTTTCAGTTTCTCAAAACTATTCTCACAAGAGTCAAACTACAAAAACTTCACCTTTTTCTAAGTCAATTTAGTAAGTGGAATAGCTATGGAGGAAAAACTCTCTACGAACCTTCTGTAATACCTTGCCAAACCCAACAAGCTCTAGATATCAGTTGGAGTAGAGGGTCTGGGCCATTTTCTCACTGCTTCAACCTTTTAGAGGTAAACCTTAATTCCCTCACTAGAGATAATGTACCCCGGTAAAGAAATAGCACTAAGCCAGAATTCACAAATGGAAAACTTTCCATATAACTCATGATCTTTGAGGGTTTGAAGGATGATTCATAGGTGATTGCCATGCTCTTCCTCACTCTTAGAGTAGGACAAAATATCATCGATGAAGACTATGATGAATAGATCTAGAAACTGATGGAACACCCTATTCATTAGGTCCATAAAAGTTGCAAGCGCATTAGTCAGTCTAAAGGACATAACTAAGAATTCATAGTGGCCATATCGGGTTTAGAAAGTTGTTTTGGGAACATCAGCCTCCCTAACCTTCAACTGATGATGCCCTGAATGAAGGTTTATCTTAGAGAAACATCTGTCACCCTGAAGTTGGTCAAGGAGATCATCAATTCTAGGAAGAGGGTATTTATCTTTAACTGTGAGCTTTGTTTTTCTCCCTTTTTTGGTGATAATTTTTTCCTTTCCATTTGGCTTTCTCTGGATCTATTCGTTTTGAAGACATGCCTGCCTTTCATCCTTGCCTTATTGGTTTATTTTGTTCTCATAAACTAACAAAGAACCTTGCAAATCGACAATAGAAAGAGCATCAACATCTTTGAATTCTTCAATGGAGCAGACAATATAATTGAACTTTGCAGTCATCGAGTGAAGTGTTTTCTCAATGATTGTAACATCCTCTAGTTTTACTCCATGAATTCGCATTTTATTTGCAATAACCAAAACTTTAGAGAAATATTATGCTACCAACTCACCACCTTGCATACGTAGAGCCTCGAACTCACCATGAAGCACTTAAAGCTACACTCTTTTCACCTTCGCCATTCCTTGATACTTCTTATTCTTAGAATCTTATATTTGTTTAGAAGTATCCTTGCAAAGAATTGTTTCCAGTATTGAGATAGCCTGAAAAAGGTAATTCTTCACTTTGAGATCCTTTAACCTTAGACTGTCCAACTCTGTCTTTTGTAGTTCCGACAAGGCAGTACTAGTGGCTGGCTCTTATACGCCAATACTCACAACTGTCCAAAACTCTTTAGACCTAAGAAAGTTCTCCATCAACATACTCCAATGGTCGTAATGACCATCAAAACACGGAATAGTGGGCTAAACAAAATTTGTAGTTGCATTGTTTTGTTGCTGCAATAGTACTCCAAAAAGGAAAAAAATCTTTTTCTAGCTCGGATACCAAATGATAGAAAAATATACTACAACATCAATGAAAAGAAAGAGACTCTACAAGTGTGAAAATTTTCTCTGTATTCAACTTACGAATACAAAATTATAACATTCCTTAAATAAGATAAAAACCACTAAACATCACGTTTATTTGTTTCTAATAATTCTGAATCTAATACATACGTCACTACTCCTACAGCCTAAAGACTAGAAAACTACTTATTGACTCCTAAATAAATGTAACAAACTAACTATTGAATGACCCACAAAGCTGGGCACGTTGCCAACAATAATGATCACCTCATATCCCATTAAAAAGTGATTTGATGTTTAATTTTTAAAAATAACAAAGTAAAAGTTAGTCTACATGGTCAACTTTTTTTAATTATCTTTAATAGTTAGCCATCATTTAAAATATAATTAAGAATTATTTATTTATTATTGTGAAAATAAGACTTGGAGAAAAATACCTAACTAACTAGAGAAAATTGAAGGAAAGGTGTCTTTTAAGTCTTGAATGAAGGATTGGTGACATTGACCAACTTAAAGAGTCAAACATCATTTGAAAACTTGATTAAGTTAATTGTGGAGTTGATTAATATTTTTAAAATTTTCTAATCTTTTCAAAAATACAAATCAACCCAACACACACCCCTCTTTAATCCAAATCAACTAGTCTCTCTCCTCTCTCTATCTTGACAGCTTCTCTCAACTCTCTCCCAACCAACAGTCCTACAAAATTCTCCCTTCAATCTCCAACAAAAAATAGTCAAGAAAGTTTTCTTTTGACTTTCAATCGTCAATCGACGTGAAGACTTCTCTGGCGACAACAACTTCGAGTTCTTCGTCATCCCATTTCCTTTTTTACAAGTAAAAAATTATGAATAAACAAAGAAACTTGAGCCAACTACTCTTCTAGTATTGAAATGTGGACTGAATAAAATCCTAATTTTTGGCATTTCTTCTTCTTGTTGTCATACTATTGATTCGGATTTGTTGGTAATTTTTGTTCATAGTTGATATTCTTAGTGTGTGTGTGTGTGTCATTTGCTGGTGTTGTTGGGTTGATTTTTTGTTTGTCTTGAAAAAAATGATGTTGAAATAGATGAGCATATGATGCAACAGATGAAGACATCTAATGAAACATATGAAAACATCTTAGTAATAGATGAAGATATCTGATGCAGCAGATATTAATATCTTATGCAACAAATTAAAATCTGATACAACTATGAAAATCGATGCAACAGATGAACAATCTAACAGATCATTCATTTGTCGCGATAGACGACTCTTCTATTAGGAAGAAATCTAAACAATATTAATCCAACAGATAACTTATTTTTTAACAGATGATTGATATGTTTCAACAGTTCAGTGATCTGATTTTATTCTCTCCAAAGGTTTACTCGTCATTGCAATAGGTCAGTTATATCTTGCAACAGATAAATACTTGGTACAATAGATCAGTGATCTATTTTTATTATTTCCAATGGATTAGTCATCTGTTGCAACATGTCATTTATATGTTGCAATAGATAACAAATCTGGTGCAACAGATTAGTGATATATTTTTATGGTTCCCAACGGATTACTCATTCATTGCAATAAGTTGGTTATATGTTGCATTAGATAAAATACCTGGTGCAACAGATTAGTGATTTGTGTTATAGTTTCCAACGGTTTACTCATCTGTTGCAATGACTGGTTATATGTTGCATCAGATAACATACCTGGTGCAATAGATTAGTGATCTATTTTTATTATTTTCAACGGATTACTCATCCGTTGCAACAGATAACAAACCTAGTGCAACAGATTAGTGATCTATTTTTATGGTCCTATTTGGAAGAAATCTAAATAATATTGATCCAACAGATAACTTATTTTCCAATAGATGAGTGACATGTTTCAACAGTTCAGTGAACTATTTTTATTCTCTCCAAAGGTTTACTCATCATTGTAACAAGTCAGTTATATGTTGCAACAGATAAAATACCTGGTGCAATAAATCAGTGATCGGTTTTAATTATTTCCAACGGATTACTCATCCGTTGCAACAACTCATTTATATGTTGCAACAGATAAGAAACCCGGTTCAACAGATGAGTGATATATTTTTATGGTTTCCAATGAATTACTCATTCGTTTCAACAGGTTGGTTATATGTTGCATCAGATAAAATACCTAGTACAATAGATTAGTGATCTATTTTATGGTTTCCAATGGTTTACTCATCTGTTGCAATGGTTGGTTATATGTTGCATTAGATAATATACCTGGTGCAACGGATTAGTGATCTGTTTTAATTATTTCCAATGGTTTACTCATCCTTTGCATCCGGGTCAGACAAATTAGAGATTTGTTTTTATTGTTTCCAATGGTTTAGTCATCTGTTACAACAGGTCGGTTATATGTTGCAACATATAACATACCTGCTGCAACAGATGTGTTGTCTATTAGAACTATTTTTTTTACCGTTGTGCATATTGGATTTACTGTTATCCCTTTTTAATGATGCATTAATCAATTATAATCTATTTTATGTTCCTATTAATTTAAGATAATATGGATCCAGAAAGAAAAGAAATCGAATCAAGTACAAGTAAAGGAACATGTGCAGCAGCTCAGCTACATCCACCATTCTATGAGCTTGCTTTACAAGCGTTATCTCAATCAGGAGCAAAATATAATGAACACGGGGAGGAGAAATGTCTCAAAAGAGATGATCCAAATGCTAATAGCCCTTCAGCATTGATAGTTATCCTATAAGAATGCAGTGTGATGGTACCACAGATTTAATGGGTGATTTCGTGGTTAATCCAGCCATGAGAAAATCTTTCGACGCCTTCAAAAAAATACTCTGAGAATAAAAATTGGATGCTTATTTCAGGGAAAGCTGCTTTGGGAAAATCTTGATTTGTTGGAGGACAACAATGCTTGTTTTCAGATGAAAATGGTATACGATCTTCTCAAACATAGGTTTATGTATGAAAATAAAGACAAGAAGGATGAGGTGTGGATAAATTACTGTAGCATGCCTGTTTTTTTGGTTGGAAGGAGTTTGCCATAGTTACCAGACTAAAATGTTATCCTCCTTCTCCTTCTCAAGTTATACCTACTCTAACCCAAAAGAAAGCACCCCACACACCTAAAAAAGGCAAAGGCAAGTCGAGTGATCATGAGAACCTGGTGTCCATTGTTAGTCCAAGCTTCAAAAACAAAAATTTGATAGAAGCATTGAAAGGTAAAGGACTGTCAAAAAAGCACAAACAATCATTGTGTTTGGTTTGGTTTGTACATAATATTCTTTGGGTGAGAGATGTTAACAACAACATAAGCCCCGATTTAATAAATCTATCCGAGGATATTGAGGCATTTAACAGCTATCCTTGGGGTTATGAAAGCTTCAAAATAACTGTCCAATATTTTTTGACTCCGTTAACGCCAAAAACAATCAACTTATATGTCTTTTCATGGGCCTTCATGGTAAATATTTCTTTTATCATGATATGATTTATTATTTTTTTATTCAATAATGCTTTTGATTTATTGGCGTTATATTATAGGCTTGGGCATTTGACGTCATTCCTTATTTGAGATAACAAGTGAACTACCAGGAAGAAGATTCTGTCCAAGAATCCTGAGATGGTTGTCGGCCAAAATCGATAAAAATGCAAAATTTCTTGATCTTTTCAATCCCTCCAAGGAAACAGTGAGTCCAATTCTAATCAAATTTTTATTTTAATTAATGATTATCTTAAATGATTTTATCATCATTCTAATGTATGTACCGATTTATTTTAAATTGTCCATCCGTGGCTTGTTTCGACCAACCGAGAGTTGAAGATGTTATTTTTTCTTACTTTATGATCTATGCAAACTTTATCGGACCCCAAGGTCATTGATGCAATAAAAATAGAATTGTTTGGAGCATCAGCCATCACAATAAAAATAATTTTAGAGGTTGGGCTTGTTGTTGTTAACGATGGTAGTCGTAGTGGTAGTCGTAGTGGTGTTGCTTTTGGGGCTAATGATGCTCCTCTTACCATTTTTGAAATAACAAGCCATTATGATTATGATCATACTAGTTGTACAGATTTTGCCACATCTAGCGAATGTTCTGCATGTAAATATCAAGACTGCAAGGCGAAACATAATGGAGTGATTAATCCTATTAATGCACTAACTGCTATTGTAAAGGAAATGGCATCTAAGAAGGGTGTCATTCCATCAAAGAGGATTTCATATCCATACTCTCCACTAGAGATCAAGGAGGCTTAGAGGAGAAGGAAAGATACTTCCAAAGCATCATCAAGCATCGAAAAAAGAAAAATTTTAATGCCGCTGTCTTTGTCTTGTACCAATGTTCAGTATGCAAGGGCCACAGGAGAGCAGCATGAGCTGAAGAAGGTGAATGTACATTACCTGTCCAACAAACAAACAGGCACATATTTGTTTTAAATAGATGATACATCTGCTGAAAATTATCAAACATATATATACATCTGTTGCAACTATTGTCTAACCTGTTGCATCAGATGCGTTATCTGTTACAACAGATGAGTCTTATGTTACAATAGATGGATCATCTATTCAAAATTATTGTACTGCTCTGATTTACCTATTTGAATTAGTCCCAACAGATGATCCATCTATTGCAACATAAGAATCATCCATTGCTACAGATGGACAATCTGTTGTATATCTGAAATTAGCATTAACAATTCTGGCTTTCCAGGTGGATGTCATGGTAGAATCCACTGCCGAAGAGCATAATATCATAGTTTATAATCCATCAACTGCTTTCAAAGAAGAAGAAAAAGTAGAGCCCGTCAGTTTGGGAGAACAGAAAAATTATTTGTTTAAAGGGTTCAACATCTCGGACGAGGCTCCAAAAAAACTAATGCAATTGATCAATGACTATTCAGAATGAATTACCGATGGATTTTTAAAGCATCATACCGGCAGGTACATAAATTAATTTTAAAAGAAATTGGTTTATACGATTCTTGCTGTAAGAACGTGACATTAACACATATAAATCATCATGTAGAAAAAAAATGACGAACGCTACAAAGTAAACGAATCGAGTCTTGGTTTTGATATGTTCAACTTTGTTGTTGCACATTCCGAAATGAAGAATTGGTTCTATTTGATGTCACAGCCCTAAACTTGCTAGAATGATGAGGTTTCAATGCCATACATATAACTATTAATTAATACTTTATTTAATTGCATCTGCGTATTAATTTTTTTATCACGTAATCCACAATGTTTGATAATATGCGCAGCACATCGATGTTATGTTTTACTACCTCCGAAAGAAGGACAAGTTTCAAACATAAGAACAATGCAGATACATGATAGGCAATTGTTTATACAAAGTTTACATCAATAATGCCTAAGATAGGTATTGTCAACAACAACTGAAAGTTTCCTGAAATGAGGAATGCTTAATCAACATTATCAAAGGTTTTAGCATTTTGGCTGGCTTACCTTGGTAATTGGTCGACGATGTGTACATCCCAATCAATTGTGGTGATGAATTCCATTGGATTTTAGCTTTCGTCGTTCTAAAAGAGAGGGGCATCTGAGTTTATGACTCGATGTCGCGAAGGAGACATTTCGGGCCTTCGTCTGAGATACAAAAGTTGGCCAAAATACTGTCTACTTGCCTTGATATGAGTAGCTTTTTAGACCAAAAGGTTCATACTAATTGGTCAACGATTGAATCATACCTGGATAAAATGGGTAATCCATTGATGTACAATATGTTGAAGGAATTGCTAAACAAACCATTGGTAGCCTGTAAGTAAAAGTGTCATGATTTAGTTTCATTTCATAAATTTCACAATGCTTGCATGAACTGCAAGATATGGATTATCTAATTTTTTTAAATGCAGGAATTGCGGTCCTTTTGTTGCCGCTTGCGCTGAGTATTTGAGCGATGGATTACAAGTACCAAATGATGGACTTGATGCCGAATTACTCCGCAAAAGATATGTTGCTCTTTTATGGAAATAAGGAGAAGCGAAAGCTCAAAAGCCATACGCAAGCAACACTAAAGATCCACAATGACCAAAGCTGAATTCTGTAATACCGAATGAAGAACAACTTGTCCATATTGATTAGATCTTTATAACTTGAGTCCATCAATGTAATAACCTATCCTCCTTGGTTTAACTTGTTAATTTATTTGTAGAGTAGATCATTTGTGCCCATAATAATTTTTTTACATTTTATTTTTTTCATGTAATTTTCGAAGGCTTCGATTTATTTTATGCTATCTATGAATATAATTTAATCCTTAGTTTTGAACATGATAATTGAAATGGAATATTAAATTCAAATATCACAGCAGATAATACATCTGATGCAATAGATGACATATCTTATCAAACTGATTTAGACATATGTTGCAACATGAGATGCAACACGTAGGCCATCTGCTGGAAATTATATAACAGGTCTTCCTATTTTTTTTATTTGCTCCAATAGATTACCGATTAGTTTCAACAGATAGATTATATATTACAACAGATTGTATATCTGTTGCAACAGATAGACAGGGAACATCTGCATAATGCAACAAATGACCAACCTATTCCAACTGTTAATCAATCTGTCACAACAGGTACACAACAAATATACTATCTGTTACAACAGATATATAATCTGTTGCATTATAAAAATTTAACTTTCACCAGACAGAGAAATTATTGCCACTATATGTAAAGTGAGGTGGTTTGAAATAAAAAATTATTATCGTGTTCGTCTCCATCTTTGTACATATTCTTCCTTATATATGGGCTACAACTATTTAGTTAGGTCATCTGCTGGAAATTATATAACAGGTCTTCCTACTTTCTTGATTTATTGCAACAGATTATCTATTAGTTACAACAGATAGATTATATGTTAGAACAGATTGGATATTTGTTGTGACAGACAGATCAAGAAATATCTATTAATGTAATAGATAACCAACCCACTCCAATAGCTAATTAATCTGTCACAACAGGTATTATATATATTACAACAGATATACTATCTATTGCATTATAAAAATTTAACTATCCACAGACATAAAAATTATTTCCACTACATGTAAAGTGAGATGGCTTGAAATAAAAAATTGTTATCGTATTCATCTACATCTTTGTACATTTTCTTCTTTATACACGGGCTCCAACCATTTAGTTATTACCCCATAAGCCTAGACCCATTGCATCTTTCCCACAACGGTGTCGCACAACCCGATCATTTCTGTGTCGGTCAGCAAACACTCGATCTATGCAAGCGACTGCAGCCCGCATGCTGCACCGGTTTTATTTCTATAGAGCTCGATATTCTTATTTAGACCTGCAAAATTCCATGATTCCTTCGTCAAGACTACAACCGTCAAATGATCTATCAGTTTACTCTACGTCAACAACTTTAAGAGTGGCTGCATGTGGGCTAAAAACTTGTCCTCGCTGAAGACAGTTAAGTTGCAGTCATAAACCTTAATATTTCCCTTGTAGAGTAGTATCTCAACAGCGAGAAAAATTTTGAATTCCACGTTCATGGCTGCAAGGATTCTCTTTGCCTTGGTCCAACTCTTGCCGTGTGGGATATCTAACATATTTAATAGCTTCTTCATCCCATTAGAACAAAGAAACTAACTAATCAAGTTCTGGGTCATAAAAATCAGCTGGCTTACGGAGATCAGTGTACCTATCCTTAAAATTATTGTAGAAGTTGAGGTCCATTATCCTATCAGCAGCATCATAAGCATCCGGGTACGCTAATTGCCTGCCCCTTATGAGGCAGAGAATTTTATCAACATATTGTGATATAAGAAGCTAATTAATTTAAATAGGTTAGCAATTGTAAGGAATAAAAACACAGTGGAAAGAATCCGATGCAAAGGGTTCTCTGAATCAGTTCACAGATTATCTAGCCAACACAACAGATGCGTATTATATTGCAACAGAATACCTAGCTATTGCAACAGATTACACATCTTCTACGTAGATTCTTCTTCATGGAGTAGAATGGAAGTCTAGGTTAGCAAAAGTAAAATCACCTCGTTGGATGGTATGACACTACTCCTGGATATCAACTCCTTGGCAGCTTCAGCAATAGCCTCTAGCATTTCAAGGAGTTTATCCTCTCTGTCATTACACACTTTGCATTTGTAATAAGATCATGAGGGTGAGGAGGGGTGAGAGGGACCACTATAAGGATGGGAGGGACTGGTGTAGGGGTGAGAGGGACCTGTGCAAGGGGTGTTTTCAAAAGTATTTATTTTTTGCTGAGCATGCTCATAATCACGACTAGTAGCAGCAGCAGCAAGACGGCTACCACCATCACAAAAAAATCCCCACCAGCAATACCCCTAGAAAAAGCACTCGGATCTGTTGTAGTTTGAGGTTGGTCGTAAAGAGCTTTAACATTAGGCAGACCTTACCTAACTGCTCTTCTTATGGACGTTACTCTAGCTAATTCTTTCTTTATTAACTCCACCGTTGGGTCTTTTTTGGTATCAACAAGACCTAGAGTAAGAAAAGAAGTCATCCCCAGCTCATCATCGGTAGGCACGATCCAAGGATGCACAACCTACAAAAAAAAGTAGGAGGCATTTAAATCATATAACAATAATTTGCAGTCAGTTGGGTTACATTGATGTTAACACAGCCAACTTATGCAATAGCTGATCTGTATGTCGCAATAGATTGATAATATGTTGTATCAGATTATACATCTGTTGTATAATTTACATCAGATGGGTAATCCATTGAGTCAAGTTCAGAGAACCAGAGAAATAAATGGTTAATCTATTGCGAAATATAGATCGTCTGTCGCAACAAATTACCCATCTGTTACACCAGATGTAGTTGATGGGTAATCTGTTGCAACAGATGAACCATTGTCACAACAGATGGAACATCCATTTCAATATCTTTCTTTACAGCTGCCAACCACCTAAGGATCCTTGGATGAAAAACCTCATCCGGGTAATCCTTGAACTACTTTCGGAGGGGAGGAATGGCTTCACATGCCCAAGCATGAAAAATGTAAACATGAAGCAAGCAAAAAAAGTCATAATAAGTATATAGTCACTATAAATTAAAGTATGAGTAAAAATAGTGATCAATTTTACCATGAAAGCCCACAAAAATCCATATAATGTGATCGTCCTTGTGGATAGATTTGTCAGTAAATATTCAACAGTCAAGTAGTAACTGTCATATCCCCAAGGATAGTCGTTGAATTTGTCAAAATCATCAGCAAGCGCCAACAAATCATCTTCTATGACATTCCTAACATCTCTTGTCAATAAAATGGAATGGACAAACCAAACTAAGCATAATTTCTCCCTGCAGTTCTTTGTTATGTCTTTATCCTCGAGATCTACCTTTAAATCCGCTGCTTTGTAGCTACTACGTCCAACAATACTCAACAACCCATCTTTTTATTACCTTGTGTTTGTTGAACCCTTTGTGGGGTGTTTCTTTGATGAGAGGTTCTTCTAGACGATCGCATCTCAAGCCCGTCACTATGGCAAACTCTTTCAATCTAAAACAAACAAGCATTCCACAGTAGTTGATCCAGACTTCATCCATCTTTTTTGTGTCCTCCTTCCCCGCATACTTGATCCTGCGCTTGAGAAGGTCATATACCATGCTCATTGGGAAATAGAGAGTATGGTCCTAAGATAGCTTGAGAAAGTATGCAAAGCAGCTCTTATTAAAAATTCCATCTATGTTTTCATTCTTCATAATACCAATGCCACCAATACCAACACCAAGACCAACACCAATACCAAAAACACAAATATCAACACCAACACCAACATCCACTAACAACACCACTAACACCATCCAATAATACCACGACAGTCAACAAAACACTGAGATAAAAACTAGGCTTTTCTCGGGTGCTTCCTACTTTTTAGCATCAAAACACAAAATTGTTAACCCATTCTCAAAGATAATACAACTAAAAGTCTTCTTTTTCATCATTAACTAAAAATCCCTAATTTTTAAAATAAACAACAAATTTAGAACTCTTCTCAAACTCTATTACCTATGAAAACAAAGAAAATATGGATACAAGCGAGAATGAAGTTGAAAATAACAGTTATGTGGTTGGAAATGGGAAGAAAATAGATCTGTTTTGAAGGGTTGAGCAATATATTGAGTAGTTATTATCTGTATTGTTAAGAGAGGGAGAGAGAAGGAGAGCGAGAACATGAGATTCGAAATAAAGAAAAGTTTTTCTCATAAATGGATGATTTATATGGGTTAATTTGTAATTTTGGAAAAGAATGACAAGTTTTGAAATTATTAATTTGGTCCAAATTGATCTTAATTAATTTTTAAAATATCAAAATATATAGTTTTTAAAATATTAAGTTAATGAGAACTCATTTTCAACTCAGAGTGATCCATCGACGACTCGGGTCGGGATGAACGCAACACCAACACCATGCAAATGTAATGACTTAATTGAAGTTGTTTTTGAACCTGTAAGCTCATTCATTCATCCCTAGTTCCACCTAAATCAATGTAGGTACTATTATTAATCTTAACATTAAGTTAATGAGAACTCATTTCAACTCAGAGTGATCGATCGATGACTCGGGTCGGGATAAACACAATACCAACACCATGCAAATGCAACAACTCAATTAAAGTTGTTGTTGATCCTGTGAGATTATTTGTTCATCCCTAGTTCCACCTAAATCAATGTAGGTACTATTATTAATCTTAATATTAAGTTAATAAGAACTTATTTTAACTCAGAGTGATCGATCGACGACTCGGGTCAAGATGAATGCAATACCAACACTATGCAAATACAACAACTCAATTAAAGTTATTGTTGACCCTGTGAGCTCATTCATTCATCCCTAGTTCCACCTAAATCAATTTCAATGAAATTTGTTGCAACAAATGACTTAGTTGTTGGATATTTTCAAATAAATAATCATATCTGTTGCAACAGATGACATATCTAATTTAATTATCAAATAGACATTTGTATTTGTTGTGACAAATGACTGAGCTATTAAAATTTTCAAACATATATTGATATCTGTTGTGACAGATGACATATCTGATTTAGTTATCAAATGAACATTTGTATCTGTTGTCACAGATGGCTGAGCTGTTGGGATTTTTCAAACAGATATTTATATCTGTTGCAACAGATGACATATCTATTTGAGAATCTTTTTTTTCTTTTAATTTAAAAGCAACCTTCTGTCCGGGTAGATAAAGTAGTACTACTAAAGGCGGTAAAAAATGTTTCTTGGATAACTCAAAAATCATATTGAGTAGTCTTGTCTTGTCTTTTCAATGTCACCCATTTTTTTCTTGTACCCCTCAAACTATTAATGAATAGTATTAATTAATGAATATTGAAACTCCTAATACTTCCTCTGTTTCATATTAGTTGGCCCCTATTAACTTGGCACACCCATTAAGAAAATACTACTATTAATTTGGGATTTATTTTACCAAATTAGCCTTCTTAATTATGCTTTAAAAATATAAATTTGAATAAATACACTTTGTTTAGTCATTTAATATTAAGGGTAGTACATCTAGAAATTAGAATTATCCCATCTCTCCTTCAGCCCTAAATTTATTTTATCTGTCTCTCATCTTTTTCTTTCTTTCTTGTTTAGGGTTATCACAATCTTTTTTCTCTCATATTTCTCATAAAGATCCTTTTAGATCTAAACCGATCCATATCTTAGATTCCTCGACTGAAATTGTTGTTTTAATCCCCTTTTGACATTAAGGTATGGTTCGCTATTGCTCTTTCATTCTCGTCTTCCTTTTTGCAAGTTATTTACAGTTGTTTTTTTATTTAATTCTCATTTACCCTTATCATATTTATTTAAAAAAATTGAAGGAACTTTTAATTGTTGAATAAACGAATAGAGAATTTTTATTACAATATGCAAACAAAGTCATTTGTTGGGAGAAGTTTAAAAGCCTTGTTGGCAGTATCATTTTTTTGTATGTGTTTTATTTGTTTCTTTGTTGTTGATGTTGTTATTGATGTTGTTGGTGAGGTTGGCATTGTTGAAACTTGTGGTGTGGTGTTGTTGATGATGTTGGAACATAGGATATTGCTTTTTTATTGTTGATGATGTTGTTGGAAAAAATATTATTGTTTTCTTTGTTGTTGATGTTTTTTATTTGTTGTTTCTTTGTAGTTTATGCTATTGTTGATGTTGCAACAGACGGAGAAACAATTGGAACAAATCAAACGACCAGCAAGGCTGGTTTGATGTATTCCAACAGACTCCATATCTGTTGCAACAGACTCCACATATGTTGCATCAGACTCTATATTTGTTGCATCAGACTCCACATCTGATGCAACAGACTCCTCATATGATGTAACAAACTCTACATCTGTTGCAACAGATGGATAATGTTCTTTCTATGATATTAATTTTTTCTCTTCTTTGTAGATATAAGGAATTGAAAGTTGATCAACTTTTGCCCGACATCACAAGAGGCTGCAGTAAATATGGGTTCGGAGGAATAAGCTGCATACAGATGGAACAACTTCATATGTGGGAGGTATGTATTACTGATAATGTTATCATAGAAACATACATAGAATACACTGATTTTGTGAATGTTGTTTTTATGGATTAGTCGTAGATCATTCAAACAAGATATCTATAATTTTACAGTTAAGTTTGGTAGGCCCAAACTGATAAGGCTGAGGGACCATGAATATGATTCTGATATCCTGTTAAGATTTAATGTCGGTTGTTGCTCATGTTTATTTGTCAAGCATTGTGAAGGGATCTAGTTTTGGTGTCATTTTAAAGAGATTAAATAGCGATTGGACTAACTTTTACGGTGCATTGGACTTTGAAAAGGCCTTCAAAGCCTAGCACTACATCTAACAAGAACGGAAAACCAATATATTTATTGCCCTAGCCTAAATTTATATGGTTAGGTTGCTCATGGCGATGATTATATGCCAGAAGGTGTGGTAGAAGAATGCCTTCGAGGAAAAATGAGTGGTTAATGAAAGACTATATCATCTGAGAGCTAATTAAAGAGGATACATAGGGTATAAAGTAACTTCTAGTGAATCTGGCCGATAAAATTATTTTAAAACATGAGAAATTTGTATCAAGTGCAAATATGAAAGTGTATCCGGTAATGTAAATTCGTTTGTTGTCTCTCTAAGAGAAAAATAATGCAGATGGTCACTTTGCTAGGGAGCTGCGACTAGGTAGCATGGTCAGGATTATCACCTAGATAGAAAATAACAAAAGAACAAGAAAGCCACCTTAAGGGAATCAAGGGTTGAAATATTGTACAGTAAGTCTAGAAAACTTCCGCCAACAACAGCTATAGTTAAAGTAAGGAATCTAAGTGAAGGTGGTAATTTTTGAATTTTAAATTACATCCCATGCCTTCTTGTTTGTGGTTCCGATTAGGTCCACTGCTGTTGACCTGATCGAAACCACAAACGTGATTGAAAGGCAGATTAAATGTCACTACTTCCTTAGCAATATGGTTATAATTGAATGTGTTTTCTAGCCTTAGCATGCTTTAAATATTCCTTGGAGAATATTAGAGGCTTGCTGTAGTATGAGAATCTCAATAATTTTTAAGCTTGCCTCCAGCTTGCCGATTTGATTTTGAAGTTTGTCGTTGCCGTCTTTGAATTTGGTATAGAGTTCCTGATCTCTTGTGAGCTCGATCAGGAACACTACCTTCAAAGTTGTGGCATTATAGAAGCCCTTCAAAACACCTTCTTCAGAAGTCTTAAAGGATACATGAAGGGTCGTTGTGTATGTTCTTAGGTCAAAATATGTTAATGTACAGTGAATATGTGGTCCCAATAGTTGAATAGCTCACTTTTATCGAGCGTTACTCAATACAGCTTGCTCAACCAACCTTCAAGGGTTTTGATAAATTAATTAGCAAGGAGTTACGTAATGTTTGATCTAAACTGACTCTACTAAGCCTATCAAACGTTACGTAACTACAAGTTCGTTACCCTAATAAAACCTTTGCCCGAGTTAGTGAACATATTAAATGATCTCAATATCTCAGCCTTTTTGCTGATCTCTCTTCTCCCATATAGAGGAAAACATATCCGCCATGCAAAAGTCTACAGTCTTTCCAGAAATGCTTGCCACAGCGAGTCATGCCTTCTACAGATTTTCATTATGGCAAATATTTCTGGCGACGGTGTATACTTTTGCATGATGGATATGTTGTCCTCTATATGGGAGAAAAATAATCAGCAGAAAGGATGATATATTGAGATCGTTTAATCTTTTCACTAACTCGGGCAAAGGTTTGGAGAACTTAACCCTCCATGCTTATCTTGTGTATACAAATGTGAAGAGTGCAAGGTAAAACATGATGGAGTGATTAATACTATTAATGCATTAACTATTGATGTAAAGGAATTGATATCTAACAGTAGTGTCATTCAATCAAAGAGGATTTCAGTTTCATTCCCTCCATTACAGATTAAAGCTAAGAGGAGAAAGAAAGAAATTTCTAAGGCATTATCAAGTATCCAAAAAAGAAAAATTTTGGATCTGAAAAAGGTGAGAATATAAAAAGGGAAGGAATAGGAAGGAAAAACTGAATGCTAGATTTAGTTCATCTTATGTCGTTATGCCGAGTTATTGAGTTACTCCATCTAATTTTGAGATATTTTTCTTTTTAGGATGGTAAGAAAGGAAGAATCTCCCCATCATTAGCTAATATCGGAAGCAATACATCCGATGTTATTGAACCACTTGACTACCCTGTGTAGTTTTATAATCCAGAAGACGTGTTTGCTCGAGTTATTCAACAGATTAAATGATCTCAACCACTTGGTTTTTCTGCTAATCAATCTTCTTTCGTATAGGACAAGATATCAACAGAACTATTTGACACAGCGAAAGCTGATATCGAGAGATTACTGATTATGTCTTCTCAAGACTTGCTTCTACAAAAAAATTGTTCTGCATTGAGTGCTGCACTATCCATATATGTTGCAGCACCGAATTTTCTAACAGATGTGGCGTCTGTTGTAACTTTCTAGTCATCTATTTATTCAATTTCATCGAGAGCATCAGATTTTTCTAAACATTTCCTGGCCTCCAAACTTAATTTTTGCTCCTGGATTGCTTCTCTTTTTTTCGTTGCATCCTTCAAACTAGACAGTTTGAAGGATGCAAAGGAAAAAAGAGAAGCAATCCAAGAGCAAAAATTGAGTTTGGAGGCTAGCTTGAATTTAGAAAAATCTGATGCTCTCGGTGAAATTGAATAAACAGATGACTAGCAAGTTGCAACAGACGCCACATCTGTTGGAAAAGCAAACTGATATATCCATATATTGTAACATATTATCAATATGTTATAAGTTATCTGACAGATGAAATATATTTTGTAACAGATTAGGTTACCCATCTGTTAGATTTATTTTAAAGTAATTTTCTTTTCTTTCCAAAATACAATAAAAAGATAAAATATTGTATTTAGATCCATTTTTTTAATTTACATATTCGAAAAGTCATCAATTTTATTTAATTAAGGGATATGAACAGTCGTGGTTTTTTGTTTGACTTAGTCACCCTTTTCAATTCAATCATTTTATAAATAGGTCCCTCCGACCTCCTCTCACTCATTCAATCTACTACACTTACAATACAAATATGTTTGATCCAGATTCATACAAGAAGATTTATATCGTGTCCTTGTAGGAACTTCAAAGACACTTTGATGAACTCCAAAGGGATTTAACCGACTTCGAAGCAAGGCTGAGGAGGGCCCCTGCTGCTGCTGGATGAAAATTATTCGGTTGACAATACTAATAGTAATAATAATAATAATAATAATAATAATAATAATAATAGCAATGATAATAATAATAATAATAATAGTAGTAGTAATAATAATTAGGTTATGTTTTTTTTTCTTTTAGCGTATGTATGTATTTTCCTCCTTTTGTATATCGAATCTACCCAAGGGATTCAAAAATCTATGTTTGGTGGTTGACTTTGAATTTTTAATTCTTATTTAGTATTTGTCACTCCCCTTTTTTCACCCGAAAAGATTTTGTTTTAAGGTTGAAAGGGTTTTTCATTTTTAAAATGACAAAAGTTATAAAATTTATTTCGAAAAAGGACTATTTACATTTTTTATTCAGAGTCACCACTTGGCATAATCCGTAGTGCCAAGTCACCTTTGAAAAATCATTTTCAAAACTGTTTTGACTTTTTTAAAACTGGTTTGCGAACAGAGATTCCGGCTAAGGAATTCTGTTGACCGAGGGAAAGGTGTTAGGCACCCCTCGATCCTGTGGTTCGACCACGTCACTTGGTGGAGCATATCGGCTAAATTTGAAACTAAAGATGTATAAACCACTTGGAGCATGTCGACGATTGGACATAAGGAGTAATTTTGAATCCAGTAACAATAACAAGATTTAAGATTTATCTGTTGGATTTGTGGCAGGGGTTGATTTATATTGTTCCAAACAGATTACTCATATGTTGCAACAGATAACTAGTTTGTTTCAACAGATAACTCCCTCTGTCTCACAAATTACCCTACCCATCCCAAATTGAGATGACACATTGATTAAGAAAAATAATTAATAACATGCCTAGTTTATCATAATACCCCCTATTAAATGATGTTTACATTTTAATTTGAAGAAAAAATGATTAATGCGAAGGTTAAAACACGAATTTTTTTTATCTCTTCTTCATTAATAAAAACAGACAAGTAAAATGAGAAATCAAATTAAAAAAATTGGGATGGGTAATTTGAGACGGAGGGAGTATTTAATCTTCATTCTGTCTATTATGTTCTCAACAAACATGTCGACGATCGGACGTAAGAAATAATTTTGAATCCAGTAGCAATAGCAAAAACATATTGGTTATTTGTTGGGTTTGTTGCAGAGGCTGATTTGTATTGTTTCAAACAGATTAATCAGTCTGATGTAACAGATAATAAGTCTGATGCAACAGATATATCTTTTGTTGCAACAGATTACTCATCTGATGCACCAGATGAGTGATTTATTTAAATTGCGGGAACTTATGTTGGATTCATGATCAGCTTTTATCCATTGTTGGAAAAAACAGTAGTAACTTTGTAACCCAAATGACAAATTAGACTAAAAAGCATAATTTGACTTACCAATGAAGTAATGTCAAAGTGAAAAGTGGTGATGGTGAAATAAAATTTGACCTAAAAATTGGTAAAATAGCAACAGTAGCGGTAACAACAACAACAATGGTCGACAAGAAGAAGATGAAGATGATAATGAAGTAGAAGATGATAATAATGAAGCAGAAGATGATGAATAAAGCTCCAGCAGCAAGAATGAACAACAATAGTCATGAAGAGAAAGAAAATAACAGCGGATGAGAAAGAGAGAAACGCACCTTTTTTCCCTCTATTTTTTGTTATATTAACTAACATTTGGATCAAGTGTAAATTTAAAAACATGTGGGTTATTTTCAAACTTCTCCAACTTTCTTAATCCATAATAAAGTAATTGTCACCTTCACCTAATAATTAAGACTTTTGTCACCTACACCTCATTTTAAAACTCTTTTGTCATCTATAGCCCAAAGGCCTGGCTCGGATATGAAATGATAGAAAAATAAACTGCAACATCAATAAAAAAAAAGAGACTCTGCAAGTGTAAAAATTTTCTCTGTATTCAAGTTACGAATATGAAATTACAAGAGTCCTTAAATAAGATAAAAAAAACACTAAACATCACGTTTATTTGTTCCTAATAATTCTGAATCTAATACTGACGCCACTACTCCTGCAGCCTAAAGACTAGGAAACTACTTATTGACTCCTAAATAAACGTAACAAACTAACTATTAAATGACCCATAAAGCTGGGCACGTTGCCAGCGATAATGATCACCTCATATCCTATTAAATGTTGGGTCATAGGCCTTTGTCCCTTCCTATGCGGATAAATGAAGCCCAGTTTAGACCAACCCACTTTTGCTCATAAGTCCATTACTATGGGGCATATATATTAACCTTTTTAGGTCTTATTCACCATCACAAAAAAGAGAGTTTTCAGCAGCCAAAGAGAGAAAAATAAAGCTGATTTTTGCACCTAAATTTCAGCCACAGCTGTCAACTTCAAATTACGATTTTCGCTTCGTTTCTTGTCCGATTGAGCTGATTTTTGGACTGCTTGTTCCTCTCATCTCAATATTTGATTAGGAACTGATAGAGCTTGATTTGGTGGCTTGTAGCTCCTGCTATTCATTCTCAAACATTAGCTGCATTTTTTGTGCTTTCATTCCTTTATTTCTCTAGTGTTTAGTGTTATGGTTTATGTATTATTTCTTGTTGTTTGTCACTTTTTTGGTGGCCATTTTGAAGGACAATATTGCAACTCTTTAGTGATTATAGTGGAGGTTTTGGTCCCGTGGTTTTTTACTCTTCACACTGCAGGGTTTTCCACGTAAATCTTGTGTCTCATGTGATTGTCTTTATTCTTGTCTTGTTTCATTTGGTTGAGTTGTTTGTTGTATATTACTCTCTCTTTCTTGGGTTTATTTGTCTCCTCTTGGTTCAAGTTTAAAGGAAAAGTTTAATCTTGGGTGTTTTCCGTTGCTACCTTGTCGGGCTCTTTGATTGTGTGCCCGTCTTTTCTAACATTAAAAAGTGATTTGATGTTTAATTTTTAAAAATAAAAAAGTACAAGTTAGTTTACATGGTCAACTTTTTTTAATTATCTTTAATATTTAGCCATCATTTAAAATATAATTAAAAATTATTTATTTATTATTGTGTAAATAAGACTTGGAGAAAAATACCCTAACTAACTAAAACACAATTCACTCGTAGCCTTAACTATATATATAGAAAACACATTTATTTTATTAAAGACAAGTGATATTATTAAGATAGAGCGATTGTGGAGTTCGTAATCACGTAACGAACAATTCTAACAATTACATATTGTTAGTAGTTAAAATTAAAGGAAACAATAATAATTGGATTTGCTTCCATTTTAAATGCTGAAATCACTATTATAACGACATAAGGATCAATGGGATAACGAACAAGAATTGTATTACCATAATAACGATATGAAATGATCATTGATACTAATGATAATGATATTAAACGATATAAAACGATCATATACATAATGAAACGAGTAATATATATCATTGACATAATAACAACATAAAATGATCGTTGATGTTGTAACGACAAAAGATGATCGTTGACATGATTACTGTGAGTTCTTAGTCGCTATGAACTAATCTATAACAGATAGAAGTTATTAGTAATTAAAAATAAGAATAATTACTAGGTTTTCTTCCGCTTCGAATTCTCAAATTGTTGACAAATGACACGCATACTAGCACAATAACAATAGAAAGATTATTGTTGGCAGTGCAGCGACATAAAATGATTGTTGACTTAACGACACGAATAATCATTGACACAAGTAATTGTTGACATAATAACAATATAAAATGATCGAGATTGACATTGTAATGACATAAAATGATCATTGACATAATTATCACGAGTTCTTAGTCACTTAACGAACTAATTTATCATTGAAAGGTTGTTACTCATTAAAGAAAATGATAATAACTAGATTTTCTTTCATTTCGAATTCTCAAACCATTGACATAACGACATAAAATGATTATTCACTGTCTATTTTTAATTACAAGCATATCATATATACTTACTAAAAGCTAGCTACATACAATATTATACAGCAGACCAATATAATTATAAATTGTACATAATATTGATCATCTTAAATAAAGACAACAATCTATCGTGACACGATATTTACAACAAATTAATATATAAAAAATTATTATAGTAATCAATATGCTTAATCATTCTCTTTTTAAGGATTCCTCTGATTTCACAATTTTGTAGTCAATCGATATTTTAAACGTGAAACCGTCAATAGTTCCTCAGTAATAAAACAACAAAAAAGATTCACCAAATGAGGTAAAAGAATAAGTGCTTCTGAGCAAATTTTTGAAACTTTCTCATCCAATTGATTTTGTCTTTTTATATAAAACTCACTTAATGCATGCAACGTACGTGTAACTAATTGCACAAATTATGTTTATGTTCTTTGTTTTTATTTCTTTTTTAAAAAGTTATTTACCCAATTTCGATACATAATGCGCTACTAATTAACTACTATTATCCAATAAATTTTACATCCTAAAACTAATTTATTGAGAGTTCACTTGAGATGATATTTAAGTGTTGAAACTAATTTCTTGAAAAAAAAAAGCGATGATAAGACAAAAACAAGAAGGAAAATAATAACTTATTATCATTAATTAAAATGTTTATGCACACATAAGCGTGTGACATAGGTCAGTTTAACAATGTTTGCCTGTTATCCTGTGATATAGCTAGGTTAATTTATGTAGGAAAAATGAAAAAATTGATGTTATTTAAAAAAAAAAAAAATCATCTTCTATTTTTGTTTTGTGTGTCATTGTTACTAATGGTAGCTTCCAAAAGACAAGTTGGATTTTGTAAGTGTGAAATGAGTAGTTATCAGCTGTATGTGAGTATGTTTAATATTTAATCGGGTGCTACTCTAGGCGATATTGATCATGAGGAAAAATTAGGCACACATAACAAAATCAGTTTTCGAAATATATACTGGTCATGTTCTATTTTGTGCACCTTTTAAGAAAAACACTATTAATTAGAGGGTAATTTAACTATATTATTCTTATTTATTACACCTTTCAATTTAATACGTTTCTTTTTACACCATATTAATATCTCTTCATATTTATAATTAAGGATAAAAATTAAAATAAACAACTAATTATATCTTGATTTTTCTTAAATGACAAGTATTGTGGATCATTTCTTTTTAATAAGGATGACAAACGTTTAGGAGTTGAGGAAGCAGCTACTAATATAACACTCTTTCTCTTTTACCTAAAAAATGATGAGTGATCAAAGCTAGTTTTTGATGTCTTTTTGTTCAGTTCTAGCAATTCATTCGTGTTGTTATTTTTCTTTTTTATAGAAACTTTAGCCTGTAAGGCTCATGGTTCTTACTTTTGTGATTTCCAAATCTTTTTCATATTCACTTCGTAGTTTTAAGACCTTTCAATAGTTATAAATATTTCATAGAAAGAACAGAATAATATGATAAAGTTAATCTCAAATCTTATCTTTGAACAAGGATGCTTAATGCCAAGTACCAAACAACCCCAATTATTAAGCATTCACAGATATTAAAACCAAGCAACCTCACAAGCTTTGAGGGAGAGATAGAGTTGCTGGCGCCGGTTGCCCGAGTTGCACACTTGGTACTTGGGTCTGTGTAGGATTTTTTCCAAGTTATATATAAATGTTCTTGAAAATAATGTTTTTTGCTTACTTAAAAGGTATCAAATATCAGAAAATGACTTTAAAATTATTTGTTCTTAAACAAAAACATTTTTGTTCCTGCAAAACACAACTCCTATCTCAACTTTACATATCTAGAAGTGTTTTACTATCTCATTTATAGCTATCAATATAGGCAATACATCAAATTTTGAGCTTCCATTCACATTCAACAGTAATTATGAATTCGACGAGAATTTTAAGATAGTACTTAATTAACTAATTTGACATAGAAATTAAAAGACAATATCCTAACAATTTAGAAGGAAAAAGATGTCCAATACTTAAATTAAACAGTCTAACACATGTCAAAGAAAAAAATGAAAAGTTACTCCAACAGATTGTAATCTAAATTATTTGATCTCGATCTCATCCTTGTTGAACTTGTTGATTTAATATATAGTAAAGATGTTAAAATATATAGTAATCAACAAGTATTACTATATAGTAAAGATATATAGTAAAGATCTCGACCTCAATTTAATATATAGTAAAGATGTTAAAATTGAGCAAAAAGTGTGTGTTTACACGTGAGAATAGCAAAAAAAGAAAATATTTTGATACAAACAGCTGAAGAGGTGAAATTGTTAAAATCTCGATACAAACTAATAAAGATGTGAGATTGTGAAAATTTCGATACAAACTAAAAGGTGTGTGTTAATTTGTGAAATGCTTGGATTGAAAAAATAAAAGTTAAAAAAACAAAAAAAAAAAAGAGAGAGAAAGAGATTCGATATAAACTAAAGATGTGAGTGAATGTTTATGTGAAATATTTGAATCGAGATTGTTTGGATCGAATTTTATAAATATGTATCCAAAAATATTTTCAGCTTCAAAAATTATTTCAAATCAGTTTTTGGTACTTTCAACTATAAAATTTTAATTTTTTTACAAAATAAATGCCTAAAAATACAAAACCTCATGTTTTAAAAGGGATTAAAAAAAAAAGTCATGTTTTAAGCTTCTTATTACTTATAGTAGTTTCACTACCACTAGCTATTGTAAGAAATGTAAATTTTTAATTTCAGTTGAAAAGTTATGGTGAAACAGAAACTAAGATGAAGATTGTTACAATTATTTTTCAAATATTTTAAGTCAGTCTCAATTTTTTGTACTTGTTTATCATCTTCTTGTATGACCATTTTGCAATCATCTTCATTAATTTCTTTCTTTTCTTCTTGTTCTTCTATATAAGATTGTGCACCATCGTCTTTGTAGATTTTATCAATTCATGAAGTCTTGTGATGATCTCATTCATCACCTTCAGAAAGTGAATCTAGCTCATAAAATATATCATGATAATCAATTATCACTTTGTATTTAGTGAATTTAGCCCATAAATAGAGGAAAAATTAAATAAAAAAAGTTGAAAAAGAGAATGTAAGAAAAAAGTGCAAACCCTTTAATATAAAGTAAAGATGTTAAAATGAGTATAAAATGTGTGTTTATATGTGAGAATAGCAAAAAAAAAAAAAAGTACTTCGATATAAATAGAAAAGACATGAGATTGTGAAAATTTCGATACCATTAGAAGAACATGTGAGATTGTAATTTCGATACAAACTAAAAAAGTGAGAGCGTTAATTTTTTAAGTGCTTGAATTGGGATAAGAAAAGTCAAAATGGAGAAAAGGGTTTCCATATAAATTAAAAATGTGACGGGGGTGATTTTGTGAAATATTTGACTAGAGATTATTTAAATCAGATTTTATAAATTTGTTTCCAAAGATATTTCAAATTCCAAAAATTATTTCACATAAGTTTTTGAGACTCCACTCATAAATTTTTATTTTTTTTACAAATAAATGCATATCCAAACATAATTTCAAGTTTCAGAAAGAATTGCAAAACAAATGACTTCACTTTTTAAGCTTCTTATCATCTACAGAGTCTCACTACCACTAGCACTTTTTTTTAGTACTACTTCAGCTAATGTTATTATACTATTGTAAAAACTTAATTTTTTAAACTTCACTTCAAAATCTATAATGAACCAAAACTAAGATAAAAATTGTTATAATCATTTTTAAAATTTTTAAATTTGGTCTCACCTTTTTGTATTTGTGCACCATCTTCTTGTATGACCATTTTTCGATCATCTTCATTAGTTTCTTTCTCTTTTTTTTTGTTCATCCACATAAGAACGCGCACTATCGTCTTTGTGGATTTTATCAATTGAAGTGCAGCGATGATCCCATTAATCACCTTTAAAAAGTGGATCTAGCTTATTAAATATATTATGATAACCATCCATCACTTTGTATTTAGTCGCTAGTTAAATAGAGGAAAAGATTGATTTAAAAAAATAAAAAGAGAGTTAAAAAAATGAAAAAGAGAGAGCAAGAAAAAAAGAGCAAACACTTTAATATAAAGTAAGATGTTAAAGATGAGTAGAAATTCTTTGTTTATATGTGAGAATAGCAAAAAAAAAAAAAAAATTGATACAAATTTATGATGATGTGAGATTGAAAAAAATTCAATTCAAATAGAAGAGAATGCAAGATTGTGAGAATTTCGATATAAACTAAAAAAGTGTGAGTGTTAGCTGTGAGGTGTTTAAATTGAGATAGAAAAAGTAAAAAAGCAAAAAGGGGTGTTTGATATAAACTAGAAAGCGGAGATCGATATCAACTAGGAAAAGGGGTGTTCGATATCAACTAGAAATGTGACAGAATGGTTTTGTGAAATATTTGGCTAGAGATTACTTGAATCAAATTTTATAAATTTATCTCCAAAAATATTTCAAGTTTCAAAAATTATTTCATATAAATTTTTGGGACTTTCACTCATAAATTATTATTTTTTTCATGAATAAATACATATCTAAACACAATTTCAAGTTTCAAAAAGGATTACAAAACAAAGAATTCATTTTTTAAGCATTTAAATACAGAGTCCGACTGTCACTAGCACTTTTTTAAGAACTTCTTCAGCTAATATTATTATACTCTTGTAAGAATTTAATTTTTAAAATTTCACTCAAAATCTATGATGAAATGATATCTAGGATAAAGATTGTTATAATTATTTGAGAAAATGCTCTATTACCACCTTGAACTATACGCGAAAAGGTTGAGACACATCCGAACTTTAGGAGGGTCCTATTACCCCCTGGACTAATTAAAATTATATTTTTGACAATCTTAGTGCCTATGTGGCACATAAGTGGCACACACGTGTGCCTATTAGGACCCTTCTGTGTGTTGTGCCACGTATGTACCACGTAGGCACTAAGGTTGCCAAAAATATGATTTTAATTAGTTCAGGGACGTAATAGGACCCTCCTAAAGTTCGGATGTGTCTCATCCTTTTCGCGTATAGTTCAAGGTGGTAATAGAGCATTTTCTCTAATTATTTTCTAATCTTTAAATCAGTCTCACTTTTTTACATTTGTACACCATTTTCTTATATGACCATTTTTCGATCATCTTCATTAGTTTCTTTGTCTATTTTTTGTTCATCCATATAAGATCGCGCGTCATCGTCATTGTGAATTTTATCAATTAAAGTCTTGCGATGATTCCATTCATCACCTTCAAAAAGTAATTCTAGCTCATCAAATATATCAAGATAATCATCCATTACTTTATGTTTAACTAGATAAATAAATAAAAAGGCTGAGGGAAGAAAATTGAAAAGAGAGTAAGAAAAATAGAAAAGAGAGAAAAAATTGAAAAGAGAGAGTAAGAAAAAAATTGAAAAGAGAGAGTAAGATAAAAATAAAATAGAAAGGAGAGAGTAAGAAAAAATAGAAAAGAGAGAATAAAAAAAAGAAATAGAAAAGAGAGTAAGAAAAAATTGAAAGGAGAGAGTAAAAAAGAAATTGAAAAGAGTTGTGCCAAAAAAAAAAGAGTAAGAAAAAAAAAAGAGCAAGCGCTCTTTGATATAGAGTAAAGGTATTAAATATGAGTAGAAAGTGTGTGTTTATAAGTTAGAATAATAAAAACAAAAAATATATTTTGATACAAATTGACGAAGATGTGAGGTTGTAGAAATTTCGATACAAACTGATGAAGCTAAGATGTGAGATTGTGATAATTTCGATAAAAACTAAAAGAGTGAGTGTTAATTTTTGAAGCATTTGAATTGAGATAGAAAAGGTAAAAAATGAGAAGGGATTTTCTATATTATAGAAGTGTGGGTTTCGACATGGCAGCTGCTAGGCATTGAATAAAATGTTTAAGGGTATAATAGACTTAAACCATCTTCCAGTGTAATCTTGGGCAAATATGTATTATTTGTTTGTACTTTATTAGTTGGTCTATAGCAACAATTTTAAAAAAAGTTCACCCTTTTTTAATAAATTACAAACTCATGTCATTCCAATAAATTACCACTCTGTCATGGATGCTACTCCTATTGAATATGATGGGGCCCATAGATGTTTATCTATTCTCATTTCTTTCATATATAAAATGTTTTGGTTTGAATACGTGAAAGGTAAGTCATTTTCTGCTTTTGTTTGCTCCGTAATTTTACTATATAATCTTTATTAATTATTATAAGTTATTTATATATTAAAAAAATAATAATATTTAATTAAAATAAAATAAATATTTATGACATGTCTTCTTCAATCGTAATTATATTATATCATCCCTAATTAATTATCTTAATTAATTATTATATCAGACATAATTAATTATTATAAGTTATTTATGTATTAAAAAATTAATAATATTTAATTAAAAAATAAAATAAATATTTATGACATGTATGCTTCAACCGTAATTGTACTATATCACCCCTAATTAATTATTAAATCACACCTAATTGATTATTAATAATATTTAATTAAAAAGAAATAGATATTTATGTCATGTCTGCTTCAACCACAATTGTACCGTATCACTTCTAATTAATTATTATACTTCTCCTAATTAATTATTATAAGTTATTTATACATTAAAAAATTAATAATATTTAATTAAAAATAAAATAGACATTTATGACATCTCTGCTTCAACCGTAATTTTACTTTATCGCCCCTAATTAATTATTATATATTATTTATTTATTAAAATAATAATAATATATAATTAAAAATATAAAATAAATATTTATAGCATGTCTGCTTCAACTGTGATTTTACTATACCACCCTTAATTAATTATTATAGTCATTTATGTATTAAAAATTTAATAATATTTAATTAAAAATAAAAATAAGCATTTATGACATGTCTACTTCAACTGCTTCTACCATAGTTTTACTAAATATTATCCTAATTAATTATTATAAATTATTGAAATATTAAAAAATTAATAATAATTAATAAAAAAGATAAAATAGATATAAAAATGATAAATTAACTCTTGATATTTTAAATTAACTTGATGTCTTATATGAGGTCTACTTAAATTTTTTCACCAGTATTTTTTATAGTAATTTTGCTATGTCAGTTCTAATTAGTTGTTGTAAGTCATTTAATACATTTATACTTTTTATCTTCAATCATGATTTTATTATATCACCCATAATTAATTATTATAGTCATCTAAGCATTGTTCCATTTAAATTGGAATAGAAAAAAATATTATAAATCACAATAATTAAAAAATTATTTAAAAAACATAATTGACTATCGACAACACAAAACTTTGGACAAGGAGAGTAACATATATTATTCAAAAATTACATAATTTTTTTTATAAATTACATTACTTAACAATTTAAAATATCTAAAAACAATAATACAAACATTACTAATATATTCTATTCAAAAAGAAAATTTACACACTCTAACAAACGAATCCTACGTTTCAATGGAAGGAATATATACAAAAGAAAAGTTTGATAAAAAATTTATAGAAGTATATTTTATAAGTATATTTTATCGTGTTCTCAAAGTCAAATATCTTAAATTAATATGATAGATGGTAACTTATAATTTTCTCTCTCTTTTTTTTTATAATTTTTAAAACATTTTAAATTTAAAATATTAATTTAATTTAACTTTAAAAAATAAGTTGACAAATAAAAGAGGAGGAAAAATAAAAGTAAAGGATGTTTATGTCTGCTTAGTAGGAAAATACAATGCAATTTTGGGTTATTAATTACAACTCACATGTGATATAACATGCAATGACAAGATAACCCTTTATCTTTTCAACAAGTAGTCTCTATTTTATACAAGTGTCAAGTATTATATATCAATTTTAATCTCATATTTTATACTTAATGTGGAAAATCTCAGTCATATGATTAAAGATCTAAACTTTAAAATACATTGAATTTTGTTATTTATAATAATATGAGTAAGTTATATATAATTATCTTGTGAGATAATTTGGCTCCTTAAAAAATACTATTAAGTTGTTAATACATTTCGTGTATTCATGTTTTATAATTCATAATTGAAATCGACATCAATTTAATCTATCATATATAGTCAAATATCTTAATGTTGGGCCCGTGCTGACATGGCCATGTACCTCTAGTTTCAATATAAACTATGGATGTGAGGGAATGATTTTGTGAAATATTTGACCAAGTAGAGATTATTGAGATCAGATTATATAAATTCGTCTCCAAGAATATTTCAAGTTTCAATGATCTTTCCAAATCAGTTATTGGACCTTTACCCACAAAATTTTAATTTCTTTACAAATAAATGCATATCCAAACATAATTTCAAGTTTCAAAAGTGATTAGAAAAAAAGGCTTCATTTTTAAGTTTTTCCGTCGGAGTCTCACTGCCATTAACACGATCTTTTTAGTACTTAGCTTCTTGAGCTAATATCTTATTGTATTGTTGTAAGAACTCGATTTTTCAAATTGTTACTTCAAAATCTATGGTGAAACAGAAGCTAAGATGAATATTGTCGTTGTTGTTGTTGTTGTTGTTGTTGTTGTTGTCGTCGTCGTCGTCGTCGTTGTTGTTGTTTAATTTTTTAATTAGTCTCACCTTTTTGTACTTTATGGGCATTCTTAACACCTCCTGTTATACGCCTTTAACAACCTTTATTCAGACGTGTTCTGCATGATAATTTATACATTTATTGGCATCAGAATATAAGTATAGATATAGTAACAACAAGTTGTTATAACTTTAAATTTACATTATTGAATATCAACAGCATAATGAATTAGAGACCAGCAAATGTGATACTGTCATGTTCTTTCACTTTTGTCTCTTTGATTTATGCTCGATATGTATTTTGCCACAGGTTTTAAAGGACAATCATTTTATGTTGCTTCAAAAAGAGCTTATAAACATGAAGAAGCAATGAAACTATATTCTTTGTGGGACGACGATTACTTGAGATTGAAGTCTGCAAAAATTATGTTGTCTTTAAATTCACATTTCTTGAAAGTTGATTTGGTGATTAAATGTAGATAAGTACTTCATTAAGTGTTATGTATTTTGATATTAAGAGCTATAAATGCAGTGGTTAAGTCATTTAATAGTTATTGCATGCATGATGCAATACCTAAGTAAGAAATAATTTCTCCACCTCCACGTGGTTGGGGTGAAGGTCGGCATGCATACGTTTATTCAACCCTCTAACAGATAATACAGTCTCATTTGTTAGGATTTTTGCCTGATTTTTTTACCAAAGTTAAGTTTTATATTTTTTAGAAGAAAAATAAAAGTAATACCATAATTACTTTTAATTCCTGAAAGGAAAAATATAAAACTTTTTCATATTTGGTAAATCTCTTTGTTGGGGGAAATGTTTCAGAACATCTATGAAGACCCCTTCTCATACCATAACACAATAGCATCCACAATGTAGTGTTTAAAGAGTCTTGTTTATGGGGAGATTTTCTCTCATAGTTATGTTTTTTATTTAGTTTTTAATATGTAGGTTGATTGGTCAAACCATATCAAGAATATTATGTTTTTTTAGTTTAGTTTTATGTCATCTGAATTATTATTATATTAGTTTGCAAACTTTAAGCTTCCGCATGACGCCCTCTAGATTTTGAACCCAACAAGTGGTATCAGAGCCTACAGTTTAAAGATCCAGTGATTTGGTAAAACGAGGTCGAAGACAAGTTCAAAGCAGTTCAAATCAATTTGCAACCAATTTGATGATAATGAAGATCTTTGTCTAGCTACATGTGGAGAAGGAGTTTAGAACATATTTTCAACATTCCTGCTGCTGCAGTTTAAAAGTAAAAATAAGATAATTTTTAAATCAATTTTTAACCCATAATATTTTAAAATTTATTTTTAACCATGACAAGAGTCAGTAATGAAGATTTTGTGAAGAACCAAAATTATACATATGACGTGAAGAAGGCGGATCAAGTCAAGAAAATCAAGTCAAAAAAAGGGAGATTTGTTAGGATTTTTGCCCTGATTTTTTTACCAAATTTAAGTTTTACTTTTTTTAGAAGGAAAATAATTGTAATGTCATAATTACTTTTAATTTCCTGAAAGAAAAATCTAAAACTTTTCTATATTTGGTAAATCTCTTTGTTGGAGAAAAGGTTTTGAAACATCTATGAAGACCCCTTCTCATACCATAACACAATGGCATCCACGATATAGTGCTTAAAGAGTCTTGTTTATGGGGAGATTTTCTCTCATAGTTTTGTTATTTTTTTTATTTAGTTTTTAATACGTAGGCCAATTAGCCAAATCATATCAAAAATATTATGTTATTTTAGTTTAGTTTTGTGTCATCTGAATTATCATCATATTATTTTGCAAACTTTAAGCTTCCGCATGACGCTCTCTCGATTTTGAACCCAACAATTTTTTTTTTAAAAAATAATAATAAAAGGACATATTATTGATATGATTTAGTCAAACATCCTACATATTAAAAATAAAATTAAAAAACTTAAAACTTATTAATATCTTAACTTCAATGAACTGTTCAACACAGATCCATTCACATTAAGTTTAAAATTAGTGTATGATAGAGGGTGCTAGTTACTGTATATAATGTGACTTGTTTGGTTTCTAAGTCCAGTGGGCAGTGGCTGACATATAGGCATTGTGAAAAGGTTAAGAGTAAGTGTAGCGGTTGAGGGGTCATAAAAAATCTATATTATATTGTGGTATGTTCAATTCTATCTCTAAATTATATTGATTATATTTTTTGGCTTAATATATAATCGATCCTTTAAATTTTTTGCGATATTTCATTTAGACGTTCGAATTAAGTCTGCTTCAATTGAACACCTCAACTCTTTTTTTTTTCTTTTTTTTTTTTATTTTTCATCCGATGTTCGGTACCCGCATTGGAGCCCGATTAATTCGGATTCGCGTCGCGTAGGGTCCCATTCGGGGGGAAGCGCTCCCTAACAGAGTTTTCTCCGTACCCAGGATCGAACCCTCGACCTCTGGTTAAGGGTAGAGCAGCCTCATCCACTGCATCACAACCCATGTTGGTGAACACCTCAACTGCTAGTAATGTGTTTTACTTATACTTTTGACTTAAATTTTGAAAAAACTTTTTGTACATAGTTTCATTCATCTATTATTAGATAGTTAAGTTAACCACATAAAATATATCATCTTCTTTATCTATGCTCATCACCTCAAGTAAAAAAAAGCTTGTTACTTTTTGGGTTTACTGAGGAGAATGCGTATAACTAAAGGAAATGACATATTTTATGTGACTGACTTAATCATCTATTAGATGAATGAGAATGCACAAAAAGAAATTCAAAATTTGAACCGAAGTATCTATCATTATACTTTATTAGGAGTTGAGATGTTCAATTGAAACAAGGCTTAGGTTCGAGTGTCTATATAAAATATTTTAAGAAACTTTAGAGGTGAGCTATGTATCAAGCCTACTTTTAAATAAATAAATAAATCAGAGGTGCGAAAATAGCGTTTAGGACTTTGCAGTTTATTTTAAAATAATAAATGAAGTGCATATTTTACTCAAATACTCATGACTATAAGCATTTTAACCAAAAAAATTTGAAAAATGATTTGACAATTTTGTAGTTAACTTCAAGGGTACAATTAAAAAAAATATCCTTCTCTAAAGTAAACAAGTAAAAGCAAAAAAATTTAGTATAGTGGACAAACAAGATAAGTGGAGGAGTAATTACTATTTAATAAAAAGTAAGTTATTAAATCACTTTTTGATTTCTAAAAGTGAATAAATTTTGTAAGTGATATGTCCAAGATAAAAGCACCGCTTAATACTAAAAATGGAGGGAGTAGTAATTAGTATGGAGTAGTTTATATCTTCCTCATTAATTTCTTTCACTTATTTTTTATCATTCATACAAAATTACCAATTATTTCTTTGTGAATTTGATTAGCTTAAATTTTCTAGATGGTTCCATGTACTACTTTCAAAAAGTGAATTAAACTCATAAAATATATTATTATAATTATTCATTAAGGTACTTTGTATTTTACTAGACAGAGGAAAGAATTTAAGATAAAAAATAAAAAAAGAGTTAGAAAAAAAGACTTAAAAAACTGAAGATGTGTGAGATGAGTTGAAATTATTTGAATGGAAATGAGAGTGAAAAAGAAAACTAGTCCATATCCATTTTTAGAACTTATACTCACAATATTTTTTAAATCTTTTTAAAAAATGCATATTCAAACATAATTTTGTGTTTCAAAAGGAAATATCAAAAAATGGGTTTCATTTTTACGATGCCTATTACCTACAGGAGTGCTCCCATTCTCATTAGCATCTTCTCTTTTAATACTTTTTGAGTTAATATCTTATTGTAAGTAAATACACATATTTTTAGATTTCACTTCAAAATCTATGGTGAAAAATAAGCTAAGATTAGGATTGTAATTATTATTTTTTAGATCTTTTAAATCAGTTTTAACTTTTAATACTAGGCAACCATCTTCTTGTACGATCATTTTTTAATCATCTTCATCATTATTTTTTCTCTCTTCTTCTCTTTGTTCATTCATATAAGATCGAGCATCATTAACTTTGTAGATTTTATCAGTTGAAGTCTTATGATCTCATTCATCACCCTCAAAAATTGCATCAACATTATAAAATATATCATGATAATTATCGATTATAAACTATAAAGAAAAGAATTTAAGAAGAAAAAAAAGAGAGTAAGGAAAAAAGAAAAGAACATAGACTCTGTGATATCAAGTGAAAATGTGTAAGGAGAATAGAAAATGTGTGATTATAATTGAGGATTAAAAATACTTTAAAATATTTTGTTACAAACTTATGAAAGTTTCAATACAAACTGATGAAGATATGAGATTATAAAATTTTTTATACAAACTAATGAAGATGTGAGATTGTAGAAATTTAAAATGAATTTAAGAGAAAATTGAGAAGAGAGAGTAAGAAAAAAAAGTAGGAAAAAAGAAGAATTTATCATTTTAAAAAAATTAGAGTGGCAAAATCGAAAAACACATGCAACATTTGTATTCAGAAATTAGTATAATAAAGTCCTTTTAAAAAAATTATTTAAAGTTGAGATAAGAATTTTTAAAAAAAAGTTATATACAATTTAGGACTTTCACTCACAAATTTTAAATTCTTTACAATTAAATGTTTATCCAGACATAATTTCAATGTCACGATCCAAAAACAAGGATCGTGATGGCACTTGTCGCGGAGTATCTTGACAAGTAAGTCTATCACCCAAATTGATACAAAAAGAGAAAAAAGACAGAAATATCCTAAGGTAAGGCTTCTAGAACGAAGCCGAACCATATAATTATAACAATGCGGAAAGAATTTATTCAAAATACCAATCATGCCCAAAATCAGGTGTCAATAGTGTAAGAACTACTAATACAATCCAAGAGTCAAATACATCGAAAAAATAACCATAAAGAAATAATAATTGTTTCTGAATACTAATAAAGATATAACTACTATAGAAATATAGAGGTAAACTTCGGACGCATGAATGTCCAACCGCTACCTTGGAAGCTCCAACAATCGCCTGAGTAAATCAAACTGAGGCGCACTCGAGCTAGAACTTGCACAGAAAGAGCGCAGTAGGCATGAGTACGGTCCACTTGTACTCAGTAGGTATCATAGGCCGACCAAGCAAAGTAGTAAATAAAGCATACAAAATATACACTAAGGGCACGTCATCTAGCACTCAGAAAATATCCCACAATGGTAGTCCACACCGCTTGCACTAACAGTTCTAATATATCTCACATATATTACAACAACACACCAAGATATAGAACACAAGTATACATTATGTCACATATAAATAGAACAAAAGAGAACATGTAGATCCAAGATCATCAAATACAAGTAAAGGAAGGTAAGACAAATACATAGATGACAAGTCAATAAGGCAATACAACACAATATAAATACAATAAAGTAAGTGCAATGTATATGATAATGATGATGATGTACGAGGTCGTCGCATAACCTCCAGGATCGTCGCACAATCCTCGTATACATCTATGGAGCTAAAGCTTCCCGACGTAGGATTCATGGGAGGTTCGTCAACCCGTATACAATCCACATATCTCATATCTCTTTTCCGACACACCCCTTAAAAAGGGTTTTATAAGGTGTTACCATATCTTTTAAAAAGGTATTGCCAGTGTTTCTCAGATGTTTTCACGGTGGTACCAATATTTCATGAATGAGTATGATATGAAGATGTAATGATCACAACTAATCACAATGAGCATTTCCACAACCAACCACATGATATATTTCCACAACCAACCACAATGATACATTTTCACAACCACATGAGCCAATATCCACTCATTATTTTCATTTCATTCATAAATTTCCACATGTATCATATGTCAATAAGGTATGAATATAATCACAATACATCAATGGTACCACATTAATCATTTTAATAACACAATACAATTATTCACATGTATTCAAGGCTATCGATATCACATAGGACTCCACACGGTCACACATATCACATAATAACTCAATTTCCATAATTACATCACATATAGGCCCCCACATGGGCACAACACATAAATAGATATTTTTCATGAATATTTTTCACCCTTAACATGCATTTTGGTATCATCATTTACTACACAGCCCATTCTGAAAGAGTTAATCCATAACCTACCTCGAAAGTCGAAACCGGTCCGCTACACTTGAACCCGCAATCTTACTTTTCACGAACAATTCCAAACTATGCTAAAAATATCAAATATGAAATCTACTCGTCAAGACAAAATCAACGACACTCATATTGACTACTTTTGGTTCGGGGTCAAAACGAACTCCTAAAATGGATTTTCGAAAATGAAAGGAAAAATCGGAACTTTACTTCAAAAATATGTTCTCCATATTTTTAGAAACCTACAGCTAAAAACCCAAGTTAGATCGAATCAAAAACGGGGTTCAAATCGAAGAAAAATCAGTTTTGAACTTTAGCGGGTAAAATCTTTAAAATCCCGATTAAAATCAAGAATCGGAGTTGTTTGAATGTTAAATTGATGAAAAACTAGTAATTATAAGATAAAAATATTCTTCAAGTGAAAAGGAGTGAAATTTGAATTTAAAATCATGCCCTAAGATTTTTAAGGTTTTGAGACATTAATCAAGAAATTACTAAGAAAAGAGTGAATTCTTACCTTTAATCCGTAATAAAACAAAGAAAAGGTGTTAATCTAACTTTCCAAACTCTCACAAACTTTACTTTTACAGGTTGTTTGGATGGTGATTTTCTGTGGTATGGTATGGTATAGTTACAAAGCCAACCATGTTTATTTTGATTGTTTCTAAAAGGCATGGTATGGTATGGTAATCTTTCATAGTTTGAGAATCATGAAATTGTCCAATTTTTAAAACCACCGATTTGGTGGTTTTCCGTGGTTTTCTTATTTATTTTTTCAATTATGCCCTCATATAATATTTTCTAATCCTATTTTATCCTTTACCCCATATTACTTACAACCCTAATATCTTATAATTTTTACGCACAACTCCTCTGTTATTTTACGTTCTCCTCTGAATGCTCATGTTCCTCCTCCGATTGATAACATAACTTTGATTCCTTTGGATTGACAAGATTTTACGTCAGAACTCACGTTAGCACATCCATTTGGAGTGTATGGATTACAATTGCCTGCTAGGTTGAGCATCGCGTTTCGACCACTGCCAAATGTTGAGAGAAATGTTATGTTCATGAAGTCATAGTTTCCTGTAGCACAAGTGTCGGCTAGTGTCCCTTCATTGCCATTTTGTCCTCAATAGAGAACAATTTTCCCTACTTCAGACCTTGTTGCTAGTGCTAAAATCAACAATATTGGGACGTAATACAGAAAAAATGAAGCCTTGATTGCCTTGTTCTAATTGGTTTTCAATATGATCTTTGATTTTGTTCTTGTTGGAATAATGCAGCAAAGCTATATGCTTTTTATAGAGAAAGAGTTGAATCTGAATGGTTGTGAAAAGTTGTCCTTAATACCACTTGTAGACAAAGTTAGAAGCCATGTTACTATTAGTTTGTGCTTCTGCCTGGCGTAGCAGTTGTTAATAATTCAATATTGACTGCTAATACATAGAAAACTTGAAAGCAAATAACCAAATGCTGCCTATGTACCTAATAATTCAATTAGGGGCATTTTAGTAAATTTACATGTTACGATACAGTATCATACCATCAAATCAAACAAAAAAAATGTTATTAAACCGCAGTGAATGATACAATCCATCCAAACATTATATTGTACCATACTGTACTGTACCATACCATACTATATTGTACCATACATTGTGAAACCATGACAAACCACCATCCAAACAAAGGCTAAAGCTCACGCACTATTTAGGTTTAACTCCCAAGATGCAAGATGAAAAATGAACAAAAAGGGCCAAAAAAGAGGTATTTATATGTAGAAAAATTTGATATTGCACCAGATTTTTCACTTCAAATTCACTCCTTATTTCGATGGGGTCGCGAGATTCATTCAGAGTCCGATATACGCAAACGAACTATGCAACCATACTAAATTCGATATTTCAGATGCAATGAAGATATCAAATTTTCAAAAAAATATTATTTTTATAAAGTTGACCCCCGAAACTCGAATCATAATTTTCCAAATCGAGAGTCGAAATGAGATTTAAAAGTCGTAAAGTCATACCAAATGTGTTAACACCCTAAAATCGATATTTTGGATCTGCTAGAGAATTTAAATTTTCCATCCAAGGTCGTTTTAATAAAATATGGGTCCCACACCCATATTCTAATTTTCCAACTTAATTTCCGACCAATAAGTCGAAATGAGATTGGGTGCACCGCAACCCGAACCAAAGGTCTACCTAGCCTAAAATCGATATTCTAAAGTTGTTGGTGTAGTTCGTTCGGCCATCTATAGCACGGATCAAAAGATATCCGCATAAGTCCAAAATAAGGCTCTCAAAGCCATCAAAAACCACAATATTGCATAAATGATACCAAAATGCATCGTAAATCATGCCAATCACTTCCACACCCCAGAAATATCATAATGCAATTACGAAGAGGGTAAGACAATCAAATCACACAAAATCACAAATTTCACATATTTCATCAAATTTTTAGGTCGTTACATTCAACTTTCAAAATAGATTCAAAACAATGACTTTATTTTTGTAAGCTTCTTATTATTGATAGGAATTTCATTGCTATTAGCATTTTTTTAGTACTTCTTGAACTAATACTTATTACACTATTGTAAAAACTCAAAATTTTAGATTTCACTTTAAAATCTATGGTGAAATAAAAGTCAAGATAAAGATCGTTGTAATTATTTATCAGATTTTCTAAATCTGTTTCACCTTTTTTTTTGTATATGTGCACCATCTTTTTATATGATCACTTTTCGGTATTCTTCATCATAAGTTTTCTCTTTTTTGTTGCTCATCCATGTAAGGTCGAGCATTATTGTCTTTTAGATCTTATCAGTTAATGTCTTGCAATAATCCCATTTAGTACCTTTAAAAAAGTGAATCTAGCTGATAAAATATATCATGATGATTACCCATCTTTTTATATTTAGCTATATAGATAAGGGATTTAAGAAAAAGAGAGAGAGAGAGCAGGAAAAGAGAGAAAATACTCTATAATATTAAGTGAAAATGTGAGAGAAGAGCGGAAGAGTGTGAGTATACACGAGAATAGAAAAAAAAAAGAATATTTCGATAGAAACGAATGAAGATGTGAGTTTATAAAAAATTTAATATAAATCAATGAAGATGTTAGATCGTGAAAATTTTGATACAAGATAAAGATGTGAAATTGTAGAAATTTAAGATGAGATTAAAAATAAAATAAAAAAGAGAGAGTAAGAAAATAAAAAAAGAATTTAGCTTTAAAAATTTTATACTGACAAAATTGAGACACACGTGCAACATACGTGTTTAAAAACTAGTATAATAAAATCATTTTTAAAACTTTTATTTGGAGTAGAGATAAGAAAAAATAATAGCAATAAAACTTTGCTTTCACAATTTTTTAAGAATTTAAGAAAAAAAAGAGAGAGTACGAAAAAAAGAAAAGCAAGAGACTCTGGTTTCACAATTTTTTAGTCAGATGATGTTTTGAAATTGAAATCGTCGATAATTCCCACGTAACAAAACAGCAAAACAAAATCAATAAATGAGGTAAAAAATATGTGCTTCTGAACAAATTTTGAAAGTTTTTCCACCCAATTAATTTTATCTTTTTAAGTAAAACTCACATAATGCATGTAACATACGTGTGACTAATTGCACAAATTATTTTTACATTTGTAATTTAAAAAAAAAATTACTTAAGAATTTAAAAATAAAAAATTTAAGGAAAAAAAAGAAGAAAAGATTTTTTTAAACTAAAGATATGAGAGATGAGTAGAAAATATTTGAATATTTTTGAAGCTTTTCCTCACAAAAAACCTTAAATTCATTTCAAATAAAATGCCTATTTAAATACAATCTTAAATTTTAAATCATTATTTTATAAATTCAAATTGTTATATTTCACTATAAAATTTATGGTGAAATAAAAGCTAAGATAAAAATTATTATTATAAATTAGTTTCATTTTTGTTCTACTTCTCTTTCATTTTTCAATCATCATCATTAATTTCTCTTTCTATGGATCACTCATATAAGAATGAGCGTCGTGACCCTTGTGGATGATCAATTTAAATTTGGCAGCAGTTCAATTCATCATCTTTAAAAGTGAATCAATTTCGATATATATACTAAATATGTGAGAGAATAGATATGGAGAAAAATTAAGAAGAAACTAAAAGAGATATAGTAAGAAAAAAATTAGAAATTTTCATTTTAAAAAATTATACGAATAGAATTTGGACACATGTGCAAAGTACGTGTCCAGAAACTAATAAAATAAAGTCTTTTTTAAAACTTTGATTTGACGTAGAGATAAAAATTAAAATAAAATCATGATACAAATTGTTATTATTTTTCATATCCTTCAAATTAGTGACTTTTTTCAACTTGTGCTCCATCTTGTTGAACAAATGCTAAGGAAAACAATAACTTATTGTCATGAATTCAAATGTTTATGCACACTCAAGAGTGTGATAAGGCCAATTTGGCAACGTTTACCTTCTTTTTTTTTTTTTTGTCAGAAAGGCTTTTATTTATGTAACAAAAGTTCTACAGGAACAGTAACTGTGGCATAGCCACTACAGAAGAGCTAGCAGAAGTAGCTCTAGCTAGGCTAGTAGAAATATGTACAACATCAACAACACTTATATTATGTACATCCTGATCTATAGATGAGTATTTCACCCTACGGGCTGTCAAATCTCCACGTTGGTCGGCACGCAAAATATCCATGAGGGATGGCGGAGATTCCCAAAAAAGCATAACTGTAGCTGGGGAGTTATGCATGAAAGCAGCAATAGTAGTAATAGTAGATACTAAAGCATCCGCTAGTCTGTTCTGTTCCCTGTAGATATGGCATATATCAGGACTACCCATTCTTTGAAGGAGGCACCTGCAATCATACAAAAGCGGACTATTGTTAGTGGGCGAACAACCAAGTTGCGCAACAAGCTCTTTAGAGTCAATGTTAATCTGAATGGAGGAGATTGCATGCTCCTGTCCAATGCTAAGTCCTTGAAAGACGGCTTTCGCTTCAGCTTCAAGAGTATTAGCACTATAGCTAGAGCTAGCGAAGCCAAGTATCCAATTCCCATAGTAATCCCAAAACACGCCTCCGGTACGACATATACCAGTAGTGGCGTCAAAGAAAGCATCAGTATTTAACATAACATGAGAGTGAACCGGGGGGTTCCATTTAACATAAAGCATGATAGATCTCGTAGGGACTCTAGTTGATCCTGCCAAAAACCAGAATTCTTGCGCCATATGGGCTATGTTATGAATTGTAAGATTGATGGTTATTTCTTCAAAGATGAGTTTATTGCAAGCAGTCCATATAGACCACAGGCAGAAAGCTAAAAATACTTTTGAAGGTATTCTATAAATGTGCAGTTTAGGAAGGATCCATATGAGATCATGCAGCCAATTCGTAGAGGAAGGGGAAATGTTAGCTAACATGTTAATTTGCTGAGAGATTCCAAGAGATGACCAAAGATCGGCCACACGATCGCATTTAAGGAAGACGTGCAAGGCGCTTTCGATCTCTGCTGAATTGCAAGTCCTATAGAGAGATGAATGTAAGACCCCAATATGTTCCAAATATTTAGTTGTGGGGAGTCTATTATGGGCAAGGATCCAGAGAAATTGATTTATTTTTGGCGGGAGATGGAGTTTCCATATCCAGGCAAGGTTGGTACTGGTTCCCACAGAAGCTTCTTGCTCTGTGTTAGCAAGAAGTGCCATGAAACAAGACTTAACAGTAAATTTGCTGGAGGAAGTTAAGCCCCAAGAAATGCGATCGTGAGATCTATTGTAAACTAGAAAGTGAATGGTGTGTATTAAGGAAATGATACTTTGTGGCAGATTAAAGGATAAGGAGGAGAAGTTCTAATTCTCTTGTTGTCTAAAGTGAGCTAGTGGCAAGGTATATTCATGACGTAGAAGTACCCATGTTATATAGTTAATTTATGTAGGAAAATATGAAAAATTAGATGTCATTTAAAAAAAAAATAAAAAAAAATTCATCTTCTACTTTGTTTTGTGTCATTATTACTAATAGTAGCTTCTAAAAGGCAGGTAGGATTTTGTGAGTGTGAAATGAGTAGTTATCAGCTGTATGCGAGTATGTTTAATATTTAATCAGATGCTACTCAAGGCGATATTATTCATGAGAGCAAATTAGACATATATAACAAAATTTATTTCTAAATTCTTGTCATGTTTTATTTTGCATCTTTTAAGAAAAACAATATATATCAGAGGGTAATTTAACTAATTATTCTAATTTAACTAAATTATTCTTACTTATTACACCTTTCAATTTAATAGTTTTTCTTTGCACCACATTAATATCTCACCATATTTATAATTAAGGAGAAAGATTGAAACAAACAACTAATTACATCTTTGACTTTTCTGAAATGACAAGTATTATGGATCATTTTTTTTTACTAAAAATGATAAATATTTAAAAATAGAGAAAGTAGCTACTAATATAAAACTCTCTCTTTTTCTTCAAAGATGATGAATGATCAAAGCCACTTTTTGATATGTAATTTTGTTCAGTTCTAACAATTCTTGTTGTTATTATTCTTTTGTATAGAAACTTTAGCTTGTAGGTCTCATGGTTCTACTTTTGTGATGTCCAAATCTATTTCAAGTTCACTCAATATTTTTCAAATCTTTTAGCAGTCATAAACATTTTATAAAAAGAAAAACTATATGATTCAAACTAAGGAAGATGTGAGATTGTGAAAATTTAAGATGAATTTAAAAATAAAATAAAAAGAGACAGTAATATAATAAAATAAGAATTTAATTAAAACTTATACTAGCAGAATTGAAAACACGTGCAACATAAGTGTTCAGAAACTAATATAGTAAAGTCCTTTTTAAAAATTTTATTTTGTGTAGTGATAAAAGAGAAAAAGAGCAATAATACTCTGATTTCATAATTTTTTAAGAATTTAAGACAAAAAAGAGAGAGTAAGAAAAAAAAAGAGCAAAGACTCTAATTTGACAATTTTTTAGTCAGGCTATGTTTTGAACTTGAAACCGTTGATTGTTCCTGGATAATAAAACAACAAAAAAGAATAAAAAATAAGGTGAAAATAGGTGCTTCTGCGAAAATTTTGAAAACCTTTTCACCTAATTTATTTTATATTTTAAAGTAAAACTCACTTAATGCATGCAAAATATGTGTGACTAATTGCTCAAATCATTTTTATACTTCTAGTTCTTTTTAAAAAATTTATTAAGAATGTAAGAATAAAAAATTTAAGAAAAAAAAGGAGAAATGACTTTTACAAACTAAAGATGTAAAAGATGAGTAGAAAATATTTGGGTGGAGATGAGAATAGAAAAAAAAAATTACTCCAGCTTTATTTTTGAATTTTAAATTATTCATCACAAAAAATTTTAATTTTTTTCAAGTAAAACACCTATTCAAATATAACTTCAAATTTTAAATCATAATTTCATAAATTCAAATTTTTAAATTTTATTTTAAAATTTATGGTGGAATAAGAGTTAAGGAAAAAATTATTAGTATAAATTAATCTCATCTTTTTCTACTTCTCTTCTATTTTTCGATAATCTTCATCATTAATTTTCTTTTCTATGAATCATTCATATAAGAATGAACATCATGGTTCTTGTCCAATTCATCACCTTTAAAAAGTGAATCAAATTCATAAAACGTATTATCACAATCACCCGTCAAATTATATTAACTTGCACAGATAGACGGAAGAATCTAAGAAAATCATGGAAAAGAGATTATAAAATTTTTGATACAAACTGATAAAGATATAAAATTGCAAAAAATCAATGAAGAGTGAAATTGTGAAAAATTTGATAAATTAGTCCAAATCTATTTTTTCATTTTTGAAGCTTTTTCTCACAAAGAACTTTAAATTTATTTCAATTAAATGCCTATTCAAATAAAGCTTCAAATTTCAAATCATTATTTCATAAATTCAAATTGTTATATTTTACTATACAATTTATAGTGAAAGAGAAGTTAAGATAAAAATTATTATTATAAATTAGCCCCTCGTTTTTCTACTTCTCTTTCATTTTTTTGGTCGTCTTCATCATTAATTTTTCTTTCTATAGATCACTCATATAAGAATGAGCATCATGGTCCTTGTGGATGATCTATCGAAAATTTGTGATAGTTTGACTTGTGGGTGATCAATTGAAATTTTGCGATAGTTCGATTCATCGCCTTTAAAAAGTGAATTAACTTCAAAAAATATATTATCATAATTATTCATTAATTTATATTAACATAGACAGATAGAACAATAAATCTAAGAAGAACATGAAAATGAGATTGAAAATTTCGATACAAACTCATGAAGATATAAAATTGTGAAAAATTCGATACAAACTGATAAAGAGTAAAATTCGGAAAAATTCTATACAAACTAAAAAAGTAAAGAGTGTTAATTTGTAAGGTATTTAAATTGAGAGAAGAGTAGTAAAAGAATGAGAAAATAATTTTTGATATATATACTAAAGATGTGAGAGAATAGATAGAGAGAAAATTTACGAAGAAAATAAAAGAGATAGAGTAAGAAAAAAAAGACGAAATTGTCATTTTAAAAAAATTATAATAGAATTAGGACAGGTGCAACATACGTGTCTAGAAACTAATAAAATAAAGTCTTTTTTAATACTTTGATTTGAAGTAGAGATAAGAATTAAAAAAACGAAAAAAAAAATCTCAATACAACTTATTATTATTTTTTATATCCTTTAAATTAGTGTCACATTTTTCAACTTGTACTCCATCTTCTTGAACAAATGCTAGGGAAAATCATAACTTATTGTCATTAATTAAAGGAAAAAGGTATGTTTACCTTTCTAAACTTGTAACGAAAACGTACTTTAGCTATTAAACTTAATTTCTAATTATTTATCCCCTTATGAACTTTAAAGTGTATTATTTTGCTCTCTTAATGGTTGACGTGACAAAATAAAAAATCAAAAAAATCAAAGCACGTTTTTATTAAAAAAAAGTATAAAAAAAATTAAATGAGGCCCACCTTAGAATTTTCAGTCATTATTTTTTTCTCCCTTCTTCCTCAAATCCTACCAGCCCCATGAATTCTTCTTCTTCTTCTTCATACCCCACCACCCTATGTCTTTTCCTTCTTCTGTTTCTTTTCTTTTTTTACTCGTATCCGTCAAAAATCTTCAATCAAATACACAATCATAGGAAGAATAAAATACACAAATTGTACAACAAATAAACTTTCCTATAAAGATCAAGAATCAACAAATTAATTTTATATTCGCACATCAAAATCAAAATTTAAAAAATCAAACTTATTAATTAGCCACATAATTACTTCTAAACCAAAAGTACTGCTTATATGAATATTTTAATGAAAAATTTAACTTAAGAAAAATTCAAGAACCGTAAAAATAACCTATAGAACCTTGTTTGCCTTTTTGTTTTCCTCCAGTTTTGTAGAATAAGTATAACTTTATCTTGAACTTTGTTTGCTTGAAACCAAGTCTTTGGTTTACTTACGTTAGGCAATTGATAGCTTTTATGTTTCCTTGTTGCTTGTTTGGAGCTTAAAGTCCAGGATTTTAACCGATTCAAGGAATAGATTCATATCGTTTGATTTTTTGCCCTTGTGAAGGGGAAAATGATCAAGCGGCGGGGGAGGGGGGAGTTTTTTTTTTAGCATATATATATATATATAAGAAAAATTATTTTAAAAAAAATAATTTATTTATATGGATTTAACGTGACTCCAACGTGGTGCGTGAGTGATGCACTCTCCACAGTGAGAGTGCTATAGTTTTTTTAGGGTGGTAAAAACTTCATGTAAAAGTTGTTTAGGGGTAAATAATTACAGATTTAGTTTAATGTTAAAGTAGGTTTTCATAATAAGTTTGGGGGGTGGGGGTGGGGGGGGGTGGGGGGGGGGAATAGATGTTATTTTCTTTTATTTTTGTATGTGACATTATTACTAGGGGTGTACACAGGTCGGGTTGGTTCGATTTTTATTAAAATAAAAAAAAATCAATCATGTCGGCTGATTAAAACTATAAACCAAATCAAACCAACATAAAATTAGTTTTTTCGGTTTAGGTTTTAGTCGGTTATTTCAGTTTTTTTAATTTTTTTAGTTTTTTTAATTATTTTTTTATAATCTTTAGTTTTTACAATTATATTGTGATCGAACACTAAATCAAATATGTTTTCACCCATGTGCTAATGAAAAACCACAATTATGAAAAATTGAGGAGTGGAAAACTCTCTTGAAACTAAAAAGTGAGATGAAGAGTGAAAAGTTTAGACTTTAAGTTTATATTGGGTTTTGGATCATTTAATTAACAATTAATTGACAAATATTACAACTTAAAGGCCCAAATCTAAATATATATCTACATCTACTTTCAAATTATTGAAAATTACTAAAACTAGTTGAAAAAGTATTTAAAAAGTATACTATAATTAATATTTTATGTGTAAAATTTTTTGAATATTATATGTATATATATATATATATAATGTCGGTTTGATTCGGGTTCGGTTTGACTTTTTTTTGGTCAACACCAAATCAAATCAAGAATGGTCATATTTTTTTCTAACGTCAAACCAAACCATAAGTCATGTTTTTTTGGTTTGATTTGGTTCGTCGGTTCGATTTGACTTGACGGTTTGGTCTCTACACCCCTAATTATTACTAATAGTAGCTTCCAAAAGACAAATTGAATTTTGTGAGTGTGAAATGAGTAGTTATCAGCTGTCTGTGAGTATCTTTATTATTTAATCGGGTGCTACTCAAGGAGATATTGTTCATGAGAGCAAATTAGACACATATAACAAAATCCGTTCAAAATTCGTTTTTAAATACTTATCATGTTTTATTTTGCACCTTTTAAGAAAAACACTATAAATTAGAGGGTAATTTAACAAATTATTCTTACTTATTACACCTTTCAATTTAGTACATTTGTTTTTTTTGCACCACATTAATATCTGTCCATATTTATAACTAAGGAGAAAGATGAAACAAACAACTAATTATATCTTTGATTTTTCTTAAATGACAAGTATAATGGATCATTATTTTAATAAAGATGATAAATATTTAGAAAAAGAGAAAATAGCTACTAATATAAAACTCTCTCTTTTTCTTCAAAAATGATGAATTATCAAAGCTAGTTTTTGGTATGTCATTTTGTTTAATTCTAGCAATTCATTCTTCTTATTATTATTCTTTTGTAGAGAAACATTAGCTTGAAAGTCTCATGATTCTGCTTTTGTGATGTCCAAATCTTTTTCAAGTCAACTCGGTAATTTTTGAACCTTTCAACATCCATAAACATTTTATAAAAAGAAAAAAACGATATGATTCAAACAAATGAAAATGTGAGTTGTAAAAATTTTGATACAAGCTGATGAAGATATGAGATTGTGAAATTTTTTATGCAAACTGATAAAGATGGAAGATTGTGGAAAGTTGGAATAAATTTAAGAAGAAATTATATAAAAGGGAGAGTAAGGAAAAAAGGAAGAGTTTATCATTTTAAATTTTTTACAGTTGACAGAATCAGGACACACATGCAACATATGTGTTCAGAAATTAGTATAAGAAAGCTCTTTTCAAAACTTGTACTTGGAGTACAAATAAGAATTAAAAATAAAGAAAAGGAATTCTATACAATTTAGGACTTTCACTTATAAATTTTAAATTTCTTACAAATAAATACGTATCCAAATATAATATTAATTTTTAAAATAGATTGCAAAACAAGGTTTTCATTTTCTAAGCTTCTTATTACCTTCAGGAAACCCGATGCCAGTACCACTTTTTTTTTGTACTTCTTGAACCAATACTTATTATATTTTTATAAAAAATTAAAATTTCAAATCTCACTATAAAATTTATGGTGAAACAAATGCTAAGATAAAGATTGTTACAATTATTTTTCTGATTTTAAAATTGTCTCACCTTTTTGTACATGTACATCATCTTCTTATATGATCATTAATTTTTCGGACATATTCATCATAAGTTCTTACTTCTTTTTTTATTTCTGTCCATCCATATAAAATCGAGCATCATTGTGTTTGTAGATTTTATCAGTTGAAGTCTAGCAATAATTTTACTTATCACCTTTAAAAAGTGAATCTAGCTCATAAAATATATCATTATGATTATTCTTCACTTTGTATTTAGCTAGATAGAGAGTGAGAGAAGAATTTAATGAAAAATGGGAGAGCAATAAAAAAAGAGAAAAGACTCTCTAATAGCGAGTGAAAACGTGAGAGAAGAATAGAAGTTTGTGCGTGTACATTAGAATAGAACAAAAAAAAATTTCGATACAAACGAATGAAGATGTGGGATTGTTGAAATTTTAATATAAATTGATGAAGATGTGAGATTGCGAAAATTTAAGTTGAATTTAAAAAGAAAATAGAAATGAGAGAGTAAGACAATAAAATAAGAATTTACCATTAAAAAATTTATACTGACAAAATTGAAAACACGTGCAACACACGTGCTCAGAAACTAATATAATAAAGTCCTTTTTAAAAAATTTATTTGGTGTAGAGATAAGAAAAGAAAAGAGCAATAAAACTCTAGTTTCACAATTTTTTAAGAACGTAAGAAAAAAGGAGCAAAGACTTTGATTTGACAATTTTTTAGTTAGGTCATGTTTTGAACTTGAAGCTGTGGATAGTTCCTAGGTAATAAAACAACAAAAAGAAATCAACAAATGAAGTGAAAATGTATGCTTCTGAGAAAATTTTGAGAGCTTTTCCACCCAACTAATTTTGTCTTTTTTAGTAGAACTCACTTAATGCATGAAAAAAATGTGTGACTAATTGCACATATCATTTTTACACTTTTAATTTTTCTAAGAAAATTATTAAGAATTTAAGAATAAAAAAATTAAGGAAAAAAGGGGAAAAGACTTTTACAAATTGAAAATGTGAGAAATGAGTAAAAAATAATTGGTTAGAGATGAGAATAGAAAAAAAAATTTAGTCCAAATCTACTTTTGGATTTTCAAAATTATTTCTCACAAAAATCTTTAAATTTCCTTCAAGTAAAACACCTATTCAAATATAACTTCAAATTTCAAATCATAATTTCATAAATTCAAATTTTTATATTTCACTTTATAATTTATGGTGAAATAGGAGCTAAAATAAAAAAAATTATTATTATAAATTAATCTCACCTTTTTCTACTTCTCTTCTATTTTTCAGTAATCTTCATCATTAATTTCTTTTTCTATGGATCATTCATATAAGAATGAGCATCCTGATCCTTGTCCAATTAATCGTCTTAACAAAGTGAATCAAGTTTCTAAAATAAATTATCACAATTATACATCAATTTATATTAACTTAAACAGATTGATGGAAGAATCTAAGAAGATCATGGAAAAGAGATTGTGAAAATTTTAATACAAACTGATGAAGATATGAAATTGTGAAAATGTTGATACCAACTGGTGAAGAGTGAAATTCTGGAAATTCCGATACAAACTAAAAAGTGAGAGCATTAATTCGTGAAGTGTTTGATTGAGATAAGAATAGCAAAAATTGAGAAAATTGTAACGACCAGTTTTTTTAGATGAAATATGTGAATTATGTGTTTCTGTATGATTTAACTATTTTATCCCTCTCCATAGTTGCATTATGGTATTTGTGGGGTGTGGGATTGATTGACATGATTCTCGATGTATTTTGATACCATTTATGCGATATTATGGTTTTTTATGGCTTCGAGAGCCTTATTTTGGACTTATGTGGATGTCTTTTGATTCATGCGACGGATTGTGCTAGCATCTTTGGAATATTGATTTTAGGTTAGGTAGACCTTTGATTCAGGTCCCGACGCACCCGAGCTCATTTCAACCTATTGATCGAAAAGTTAAAAAATTGATATGAGTGTGGGATCCACATTTGATCAAAATGATCTCAGATGAAAAATCCGACTTCATTAATAGATTCACAATGACGATTTTAGAGTGGTAACATATTTGGTGTGATTTTACGGCTTTTAAATCTCATTTGGACCCTCGGTTTGGAAAGTTGTGATTTTGAGTTTCGAGGGTCAACTTTGTGAAAACACTATTTTTTAAAAAATTTGACTTCGCCAGCGCATTTAAAACATCTAATTAGTATGGTTCCATAGTTCCTTTGTATATATCAGACTCCAAACGAATCCCGGACACCCCGTCGAAGTTTGGGTTGGACTTTAAAAAAAATAGCAACTTTTTTTTTGCTAGTGCAAATTTTCTACACTAATAAAATAATTTTTTTAGCTCATTTTGCTCATTTTTCATCTTGCCTCTTGAGAGTTAAACCCTAAAATAATGTAAGGGCTTAAAAGTGAAACTTGTTCCATACGGACTTGCTTAGTATGCCTACAGATCGAGATATTGATTTGCTATTGATATTGAGCGGGCACCAAGCCCATTTGTATTCCTCCTTATAGGATAGCCCCAACAGAGTAGAAGGAACTGAAGGATCAATTGCAGGGGTTGTTGGATAAGGAATTTATTCGACCTAGTGTTTCACCTTGGGGTGCACCTTTCTTGTTTGTGAAGAAAAGAATGGGTTTATGCAGAAGTTTATTGATTATCGGCAGTTGAATAAGGTAACGGTTAAGAATAAGTATCCTCTTTCATGCATTGATGATTTGTTTGATCAGTTTCAGGATGCTGCGGTATTTTTGAGGATTGATTTAAGGTCCGGTTATCACCAATTGAGGATTAGATCTTCATTTATTCTGAAGATAACTTTTCAGACTCGATATGGTCATTATGAGTTCTTGATCATGTCCTTTGGGTTGACCAATGCCTCTGCCACGTTCATGGAGTTGATGAATCGAGTGTTCCAACCGTATCTCGACTCTTTTGTTATTGTATTTATAGATGATATCTTGGTATATTCCTAGAGTGAGATTGAGCATGAAGAGCATTTGTGGATTGTGCTTCAGAGATTAAGGGATGAGAAGTTCTCTAAGTGTGAGTTTTGGTTGGAGTTTCTTTTTTTCTTGGGTCATGTGGTGACTAAGAAAGGTATTATGGTTGATCCATCCAAGGTTGCAGCGGTTTTTGATTGGGCTAGACCTACTTCACCCATCGAGATTCGGCGTTTTGTTGGCTTGCAGGTTTATCAATATTTTGTTGAGGGTTTCTCTTATATTGCAGCTTCTTTGACTAAGTTCACTCAAAAAAAGATTTCTTTCAGTGCTCTGATATTTGTGAGGTAAACTTCCAAAAGTTCAAGGATTTATTGACTTCATCTCCTATCTTGACTTTGCCCAGGTAGGGTATGGGTTTCACCATCTTTTGTGATGCTTCGGGTGTTGGATTGGACATTGCGTTGATATAGGAGGGCAAAGTGATTGCTTATGTGTCTCGTCACTTAAAGCCTCATCAGAGAAATCATCCTACCCAAGATTTGGAGTTGTGCGCGGTTGTGTTTGCTTTAAATTTGTGGAGGCAATACTTGTATGGAGTTCGTTGTGAGATTTTCTCAGATTATCATACCCTTCAGTATTTCTCCACCCAGCGAGATCTTAATGTGAGGCAGCACCGTTGGTTTGAGCTTCTTATAGATTATGACTTGACCATTCTCTATTATCCGGGCAAGGCTAATGTGGTTGCGGATGCCTTGAGCCAAAAGTTGACTAGCATGGTTATCTTGGCATATTTTATGACCTAGGAGAAGCCTTTAGACTTAGAGGTTCAGTCTTTAGCTAACTAGAAGGTTAGGCTTGATATTTCGACACCTAGGCATATTTTGGCATTTATGTTGGCTAGATTTTCTTTGGTGGAGAAGATTTAAGCTCACTAGTTTGATGATGTTGGATTGAGGTTGATTCGATATAAGGTGTAAGTAAGATATATCGTGATTTGAGACACCACTACTGGTGGGTCTGTATATCTTACTTACACCTAGATGGATGGTATATCAGGAAGACACCATTACTGGTGGGGTTGCATGAGGCGATATATAGAAAATTTTGTGGATTGTTGCCTATGTTGTCAGCAGGTGAAGGCCGAGTATATGAGACTTGGTAGATTACTTCAGAGGTTGCCCATTCCCTAGTAGAAGTGGGAACAGATCACCATGAACTTTGTGACTGGTTTGCCTCGTACATCTCATGGTTCTGACAGTGTCTGGGCCATCTTGGATTGATTGACCAAGTCATCTTATTTTATTCTGGTCCAAGTCTTATTCAGTACTAAGAGGTTGACCCATATCTACATTTGTGAGATTGTGCGTCATGGTGTGCCGGTGTCCATTATTTCAGATCGAGGTCCTGTATTCACATCTTATTTTTGGAAGACTTTTCAGGATGAGTTGGGTGCTCGGGTTGATTTTAGCGAGGCGTTTCACCCCCAAGATTGATGGTCAATCAGGGCCGACTATTCAGGTTTTAGAGGATATACTTCGCGCTTGTGTGATGGATTTTGATGGCCATTGGGGGTAGCATTTGGCTTTAGCAGAGTTTGCATATAACAATAGCTACCATTCCAGTATCGACATGGCTCCTTTTGAGGCATTGTATGATAGGCATTGTCGCTTCCCGGTGGGTTAGTTTGATGTTTCAAAGGTGAGACTTCGAGGTACGGGCTTGATTCATGAGTCTTTGGATAGAGTCTGGGTCTTTCAGGATAGACTTAGAGCAGATCAGAGTAGACGAAGTGCTACGTTGATCGTAGACTTTGTGCCTTAATATTTGGTGTTGGTGATCATGTTTTGCCTTGAGTTTCACCCATGAAGGGTGTGATAAGGTTTGGGAAGAGAGGCAAGCTTATCCCCAGGTATATTGTTCATTTGAGATTCTTTGAACTGTTGGTGATGTGGCTTATGAGTTGGCGTTACCCCCTGATGTATCAGTTGTTCATCCAATTTTTTATATTTTTATTCTTCGTTGTTACATTCCGGATGAGTCTCATGTTATTCATTAGGACTCGGTTTAGTTAGATTAGCAGTTGTTTTTTGTTAAGGAGCCGACCTTCATATTGGCTAAGGATGTTAAGCGGTTGCACTCAAGAGTGATCCCATTGGTTAAACTCCAGTGGCCACATCGACCTATAGATGAGGCAACTTGGGAGGTCGAGTTTGATATGCATAGTTTTTATCCCCAACTCATTGTTGATTCAGGTATTTCTTTGCATTATTTCGAGGACGAACTAAATTTTTAGTATTGGATGATGTGACGACCAGCTTTTTTGGTGAAATATGTGAATTGTGTGTTTTGTGTAATTTGACTGTTATACCCCTCTCCACAGTTGCATTATGGTATTGCATGGGTGTGGGGGTAATTGTCATGATTCCTGATGTATTTTGATACCATTTATGCGATATTGTGGTTTTTTATGACTTCGAGAGCCTTATTTTAAACTTATATAGATATCTTTTAATCCGTTCGATGAATGACTAAACGGACTATGCCAACAACACCGAAATATTGATTTTAGGTTAGGAAGACCTTTGGTTCGGGTCCCGACGTACCCGAGCTCTTTTCGACCTATTGGTCGAAAAATTAGAAATATGGGTGTAGGGCCCACATTTGATCGAAACGACTTAGGATGAAAAATTTGACTTCTCCAGCAGATCCAAAATGTTGATTTAGGGTGGTAACATATTTGGTGTGGTTTTACGGCTAATAAATCTCATTTCGACCCTCGGTTTAAAAAATTGTGATTTCGAGTTTCGGAGGACAACTTTATTAAAACGATATTTATTCAAAAATATGACTTCACCAACACATTTGGAACGTCGAATTTAGTATAGTAACATAGTTCGTTTGCATATATCAGAATCTGAACGATTCCCGGCCACCTCGTCGAAGTCTGGATTGGACTTTAAAAGAACAACAGCTTTTTCTTTGCTAATGCAGATTTTCTGCACTATTAAAATAATATTTTTTGGCCCATTTTGCACATTTTTTATTTTGTCTCTTGAGAATTAAACACTAAAATAGTGTGAGAGCTTAAAAGTGAAGCTTGTGGGAGCTTGAGAAACTAGTTAACATCTATTTTTTTATTCTATTACGGGTTTAAGGTAAGAATTCACCATTTTCTTAGTAATTTCTTGATTAATTTCTCGTAGCTCCAAAAATCATAGGCTTGATTTTAAACTCAAATTTCACTTCTTTTCACTTGAATAATATCTTTATCTTATAATTATTATTTTTTCATCAATTTAACTTTCAAAACAACTCTGATTCTTGATTTTAACCCGAATTTTAAAGTTTTTACCCGGTAAAGCTTTAAAATAGTTTTTCTTTGATTTGAGCCTCATTTTTTATATGATTTTACTTGAATTTTGAGTTGTAGGTTCCTAAAAATGTGGATAACGCATTTTTGAAGTAAAGTTGTGATTCTGCCCTTTTTTTCCGAAAATCCATTTCAGGGGTCCATTTTGACCTCGAACCAAAAGTAATCAATATAAGTGTCGTTGGTTTTATTTTGATGTGTAAATTTCATATTTGGTGTTTTTAGAGGAGTTCGAAAACGTTAATGAAAAGTAAGGTCGTGGGTTCAAAGTGTAGCGAACCAATTTCGACTTTTAAGTTAGGTTACATCTGATAACGCTCAATCTACAGCTCTTGTAAGAGTGTAAAGCGGTCGTTGTCAAATATATAACCCAACTGGGTTGGGTATCGATCCCACAGGGAATAGCCGGTCAACAAGTAAGTAATGATTATTAGACTTTTGGTGGAAGTCTCGTAGAAAGGGGGGATTGTAACGTGTAACCAAAATAATAGAGTAAAAACGGAAATTAGCAAAGTAAAAAGAAAGAATGTTTTGGTAAGATGTTAAATCAATGAGAATTGAGAGTTGGGGTTATGTCCACCTTCTGAGTTTACGTCTCTATTGGCTATGAGTTATGCAGAATTCAGACATGCATGTGCTTATAGAGAATTGTAGTCTATGGTAAATCCAAGCGTCTTTCGACCTAACAAGGATTATTTCACTTTAACTCTTTCGAGCTTAAAGCGTATCTAACGGTACAAATTCTCCAAGAGGTTAATCCAGTTACGGCACTAACTTTTTAACAGGGGTTGGTGCCCTATTACCTTGACATTATCTCTTTTTCAGACATATAACTTTTCTTTCGAACAAGTTAATGCTATACTGGCGTATTCTATGCGTCTGCAGCCACAAAGAATTTAGATTAAGATGAAGAGAATAACGATATACGCAGCACACGTGTCACGAATTCACAAACTCATAGCCTTAGATAGTATCTCATAAGGCTTCCATAACCCCAACAGAGAAGTTTAGCTACTCATGAGTGCAAAGGAAATCACAATAGACATTATTATTGTACCACAATAAAGATCTCACGTTAGGTATAGGGGTAAGAATGGCGTGAATCCCTTGTTTGAGTAACGTTTCTCTTGTAGCGGAAATTAAGAATTGAAAGTAGAAGAATTGTTAGAAGTAGAATGTATTAGAAAGAGAATTTGGAACTAGAATAATAGAGGAATGAATAAAAATCTCTAGCAGAATAGGGTATTTATAATACCCATATCCTATTCCTACTAAGCTAATGCATTACTTAACCCAATCCTACTAGGTTAATGTATCATTATCCTAATCCTACTAAATTACTGCTAGTCCCCAAAGTCTTCAGAATTGCTGTTTTTGCCCGAGACAGATTTTCCATGCGCCACTTTTGGTCCTTGGCGCCCAAGCTTTGTTTTCCTCCTTTCGTGAAGCTTTCTTTGGCGTCAAGTAATCCATAAAATGCTGAATTCTGCATCATTTATACCTGAAAATTTGCTAATCATGTTCGTTAGCTCACTTATAGGAAAAAGGACTAAAAGTGCATGAAATATATAATTTGTTCTCAAAACTTGGCTAAAATATGGGTAAAATCTAGTGCTATAGGCGTGTAAATTCGCCTATCATCAACACCCCATACTTGAAGCTTTGTTCGTCCTCGAACAAAATATCATGTCCGTCTAAACATCAACTTAGGGTTTCACAGTATCAACACAAAATATTCGTCAAGACAAGCACAACAATTATCAACAAAGAGTAGTTTTCCGATCATTAGTAAAAACAATTTAACCTCTAGCATAGACTCGTGATGGTGGTCAAGTCATATTCAAAAGTTAAGGCACAAAGAATCATACACAACTACCCAAAACTCATCAACCATGTGTGTCTCACAATATATTACCCATAATCACTCTCAAGCATAGTATATTTATCAAACATGGGTATAGAAATATCCTTGCTCTCGCTCTCACAAAGAATTCATATGCAGCAACTGATGACCATAGGTTTGCCCTTAGTGTAATGCTCCACTAAATGTGAGAATACTAAGCTTAGGATCAAATAAGTCTTTTGATGGTTGTAATGTAGGCTAAGGGACGGGTAGGACTGTTTTGGCCAGAAATAGTGACTATGTTCCTACGCGCTTTAATACATTACATTGTATCATTAACACTTTTTCTTTCAAACAACCTTTCTACATTCTTTTATTCTACCACCCTTTTTCTCCTCTTTTGTTTTTTTCAATTTTGAACATAACTAACTTTTTAGTTTTCCTTTCCTTTTTCTTTTCATAACATACCTCTTATGATAGCACTTTCTTTTTCATAACAAATTCAAGCACCAATACATTCTAAAGCATCATACTCACCTAATTTCCTCTTATTTTGTCACATGACTTTATACTTTAAAGCACTTAGGAATTTGGATCAAATTATGGTCTTGAAAAAAAATGGATTAGGCTTACATATGAGGTTGTCAAAGAAAATAGGCTAAAGGATCAAAAGGGTTTAACTAGGATAATGTCCACGGGTAGGTAAAAAGAAGGTAAACAAGTATAGGTTGCCAAAGAAATGTCTAAATCATCTCCTAAACTTACACTCTTTATTTTCGCTTTACATATATACCAGGCAAGTTCTAGCATCAGCCACAAGCACAGAATATACTATTATCTCACACACACAAGGCACATGGTCGACTTTATTGGGAGTAGTATAGACTCTCGACCCAACAGATGAAGGAATTGAACCACACAATATCACATAGTGAGTCACAATTAGAGCCTAAATATCTCAATAGTCATGCTTTTAACACAAACTCTTGTTATAATCTCATGCCTCCTATTAGAATAATTTCATGCAAAGCTAAGTAAAAAAAATTTAACTAAAAAAATTAACTAAAAAAAACAAACATAGATAGATGCACATGCGGATAGAGAAGTAGAGCATACAAATACCAGCACCCCATACTTAGACGGGACACACTGTCCTCAGTGGAAATAAATAAGGAAAACCTGATTCCAAGAGTATGTCAAGGTATTTGCAGCGAGGAGGATTCTCCTTGCTCTTTTCGTCCTCTTTTCTTGGCTTTTTGGGAAATGGTTGCCTTATCTTTGCCTTGTCTTGCTTTGGGTGCCATTGTACCTGATACTAAAACAATGTTCATGTTAGCATCATCTCGATGGATACAATCTATAAACAAGCAGTAGGGGCACCACCCCACACTTTGTTTGTTGGTACAGACTAGTGAAGTGAAAGTGGTCGATTACTCAGACTTCATCGATATACGTTTTAGGTGCTCTATTCCAACAATAAAATCAGTACAGTCATACTTCTTGTATTCTTAGCAATACTTTCATGTTTGATATATCAAGACTACTACATAGGGATTGAATTAAGGTATACCATCTAGAAATAATCACAACCTCCTATGTTGGTAGTCAACCATAATTCTCATCTTGATGAACAAGTTATTCCAACATGTAAGCTTTCTATTGACAAGATTATGCAATTTGTGTGACCATGTCAATTCCGCAAAAGTATGACAGTGCATCAAAATCAAATTCAAGTTGGAAACAAGTTAAGATCATCCTTACGTATTCTTTCACTCACTTAGTTGTATCACAATAATTCAATCACATTCAAATCATCAATACTACTTTCAAGATTCAACAATTCATAATGGGCGTAGTAGTGTAGTACTTACGGAATATAAATGAAGAACAAAGTAGTACTTACTTGATTGATGCCTTTGGATGATGTTCTTGTGAAGAAAAAGAGTAAAAGGAAAATTTTTGAGAGGATTTGGAGGCTATAGGCGGCGCATAAGCTAGGTTTCCAATGTGTTTTTGGTTCAAGACTAAGTCTCATATTTATAGGAAAATCTTGGGTCGGGTTTTGACCCATTAAAAATCGGATTTGGAGACCAAAAGTGACCATAGGCGGCGCCTTTTGCTTTGCCTATGCTTGGCATAGGCGGCGCCTTTTGCAAAGCATTGTCTTAGCATAGGCGGCGCCTATGCCATGGCATTCCTAGGCATAGGCGGCGCCTTTCACTTTGCATATGAGATTCAGAGACAAAAGGCATTAGCATAGGCGGCGCCTATGCGATGACATACTTGAGCATGGGCGGCGCCTATGCTATGGCATACTAGATTCCGAGACCTTAGGCCATAGTATAGGCCTTGCCTTGTTCGTGGCCTAGTTTTACCTAGGCCTAGCCTTGTTCGATGCCTATATTTTCATGAGCAATGCTCAATCCATAGCCTTTTGCTTCTTCATTCCTAACTTACCACCTTTAACATGCAATACGTCCAAATCAAAATTTGAAACCAACCTTCTCGTTTTACACCTCTTTGCACCTACATTTACTCAAAAACAACAAAGACGATTAGAACGATGGGTTGCCTCCCATCAAGCGCCTTAGTTTTGGTCGTGGCTCGACAAAATCCTAAGAAAACAAAAACAATTAAAAACGATGGGTTGCCTCCCACCAAGCGCTTGATTTATTATCGCGGCACGACATAGCTATCTCGATTACTTAGACTTCATCGAGATAGATGAGGCATCATTTTCTGAATAGATTCAGACGACGCTGGTACTTACTTATAGGCATGCAATCTTCTTCAATATAACTCTTGTGCATACATTTACCAAGAGGGATACCAATTATATCATCAATCTTTCTACCCATAGCTCTCTTTTACCTCATCAGAGCAAAGATGAGAGCCTCTACGTGCTGTTCACTTAAATCATCCGCAACACTTTCCGGAAGTGTATTTCCATATCCCAAGAACGTATACCTTAGGTGACTTGGTAGCTCTTTCGATTCTAGCATTGGTGGTTTTTTAATGAAAGTCTTCGCTGTTTGTGAAGGTTGATTCGTAAGATCAAGGTTCGACTGCTTAGGAGTATGAGAATAGGACCCTATTTCTGTTAGAGCACACGTAGTTTCTTCACAATCTTCATCATCCTCATGCTCAACATTCAGTGGCGCAGCAGACAATGGCTCAACAGTAAGCTGTTTCTCTACAGATAATGCTTTCTTATCCTCATGATAACCATCAGCTACAGAGAACACATTCATATCGCTGGGCTGCTTCATTGCTTTGCATATATCAAAACGGACCACTTCGTCATTCAACCGAAATAAAAGCTCATTAGCTCTCATGTCAATAAGCGCACTTCCTATTGCAAGGAAAGGACGTCCCAAGATTATGGGAACTTCAGAATCCACCTCACAATCCAGAATGACGAAGTCTGCAGGAAAGATGAATGAAGAAACCTTTACCAACACATCATTCAAGATACCCAAAGGTCATTTTACCGACCTATCAGCCATCACGAGCCTCATATTGGTTGGTGTCGGATCGCCTAACCCCAACTTCCTGTAGACGGATAGTGGCATCAAATTGATGCTTGCTCCCAAATCGCACAATGCCTTAGCAAAATTCATAGATCCAACAGTGCAAGGAATAGTGAAGGCACCAGGGTCGGCCTTTTTCTGAACTAGCGATCTTGTAGCGATTGCGCTGCAGTACTCATAGCTTGCTGCTCGCTTCTTTGTCAAAATATCCTTCATAAATTTCGCATACCTAGGCATTTGTTCTAGTGCCTCTACCAACGGAACATTAATGGTCAGCTGATTTAACATATTCATGAATTTGCTGAACTTTGTATTATCCGCAATCTTCTTCAATCTTTGAGGAAAAGGTGGTGGTGGATAAGGAATTGTTTTCTCCAAGGCTTTCTTCTCCTCTTGCTTCCGTTTCTCAGCCTTTTCAGGCTGCAACATACTCGGTGTGACGTCATAGACGTCGTGGGTGGTTTCTGTGGCAGCTTCTCCTTTTGCCTTATCATCGATGTCTGCTGCCTCGTCAACTACTTGCTTGCCTTTGGATGAAGTTTCCAGCACCTTACCACTTCGGGTAGTAGCAGCCATGCATCACCCATCATTCCTTGGGTTTTGCACAGTGTCGCTAGGTAAAGTGCCAGCCTTTCTTTGATTGAGTGCTGCTGAAAGTTGGCTCAATTGCTGCTCTATTTGCTTGATTGAAGTGGAATGTGAATCAACTAATTGCTTCATAGAGGAAAAATCATTTATTACCTCCGTTACTCCAGCGCTCGTTGCTTCCACTCCTTTCAATAGTTTAGCCATCATCTCTTCCATATTTCCAGAACTAGATGTGGTGGTGTCACGTCTTCCTGGGGGAACATACAAGCCACTCTTGTCATTCTTGTTCCTCCAACTACCTTGGTCCTTGTTTCCAGATTTATCATAATAGTTCCGACCTTGGTTTCCTTGGGTATTACCTCGGAAACCCCCCTGATTGTTCAAGTAGTTGGCTTCTTCTTCCGAATCAGATTCGTCTCTTCCTTTTAACGCAACAGCTTTGACTTTTTCGGTCTTTCCTGATAATAGATGCTTTGTAAGAAGATCCACTTGTGTTTTCATGTGCGCCATATCTTGATCACGTTCTTCTTCTCTTCTCCTTTGTTCAGCAGTCATGCCAATAGGTATAGTAGGGCTTGCGACCTCAGAATAGAATCAGGAGTCAGCCCATTCAACCATAGAGTTGCCTCGCCGGACAGAGACAATGGAAATAGACGTAATCGAATTGCATTCTGACCAACGCCAGGATTGTCAAACGACTTGCATGTAGAAATAAAGTTGATGAGATGCATATTCGGATCATCGCCTGCTAGTCCACCAAATAATCCCTTGAGTTGCAAAAGCTGAATCATGGTGCTAGTGATATTGAACTTGGCTCCAGGTGCCAGGGTGGCAGAATAATGGCTCCTGTGGCACCAGCTTCATCCAAATCGTCATCATCGTCATCAAAAGGAATCTGCACAGCTCGGCGATCAGGCCTCAATCGTGCTTGACGATCTCTCCTCTGAATGGGTGCCGCCACCTCAGTAGTATGCCGTGGGTTTAGTAGCTCCTCATCGCCAAGGTCCTCATCATCAGGATTTGTTGCACGACCTAGGTTATCAATATTCTGTTGATGCACTTGAGCAGCTGCCAATGCAGCTAACCTAGCCTGCTCCTGTTGAGCAGCCATTCTTTCTATGTCACGTTGTGCATCCATTCTGTCAACAGAACCTGAATAGAACAAAAACAACAACTAAAAGTAAAAGTACGAGAATCTTTGACCAAAGGGTCTAATAACCATCACAAACTTAGTTAACAACCGTATTCCCCGGCAACGGCGCCAATTTTTGATAACGCTCAATCTACAGCTCTTGTAAGAGTGTAAAGCGGTCGTTGTCAAATATATAACCCAACTGGGTTGGGTATCGATCCCACAGGGAATAGACGGTCAACAAGTAAGTAATGATTATTAGACTTTTGGTGGAAGTCTCGTAGAAAGGGGGGATTGTAACGTGTAACCAAAATAATAGAGTAAAAACGTAAATTAGCAAAGTAAAAAGAAAGAATGTTTTGTTAAGATGTTAAATCAATGAGAATTGAGAATTGGGGTTATGTCCACCTTCTGAGTTTACGTCTCTATTGGCTATGAGTTATGCAGAATTCAGACATGCATGTGCTTATAGAGAATTGTAATCTATGGTAAATCCAAGCGTCTTTCGACCTAACAAGGATTATTTCACTTTAACTCTTTCGAGCTTAAAGCGTATCTAACGGTACAAATTCTCCAAGAGGTTAATCCAGTTACGGCACTAACTTTTTAACAGGGGTTGGTGCCCTAATACCTTGACATTATCTCTTTTCCGGACATATAACTTTTCTTTCGAACAAGTTAATGCTATACTGGCGTATTCTATGCGTCTGCAGCCACAAAGAATTTAGATTAAGATGAAGAGAATAACGATATAAGCAGCACACGTGTCACGAATTCACAAACTCATAGCCTTAGATAGTATCTCATAAAGCTTCCATAACCCCAACGGAGAAGTTTAGCTACTCATGAGTGCAAAGGAAATCACAATAGACATTATTATTGTACCACAATAAAGATCTCACGTTAGGTATAGGGGTAAGAATGGCGTGAATCCCTTGTTTGAGTAACGTTTCTCTTGTAGCGGAAATTAAGAATTGAAAATAGAAGAATTGTTAGAAGTAGAATGTATTAGAAAGAGAATTTGGAACTAGAATAATAGAGGAATGAATAAAAATCTCTAGCAGAATAGGGTATTTATAATACCCATATCCTATTCCTACTAAGCTAATGCATTACTTAACCCAATCCTACTAAGTTAATGTATCATTATCCTAATCCTACTAAATTACTGCTAGTCCCCAAAGTCTTCAGAATTGTTGTTTTTGCCCGGGACAGATTTTCCATGCGCCACTTTTGGTCCTTGGCGCCCAAGCTTTGTTTTCCTCCTTTCGTGAAGCTTTCTTTGGCGTCAAGTAATCCATAAAATGCTGAATTCTGCATCATTTATACCTGAAAACTTGCTAATCATGTTCGTTAGTTCACTTACAGGAAAAAGGACTAAAAGTGCATGAAATATATAATTTGTTCTCAAAACTTGGCTAAAATATGGGCAAAATCTAGTGCTATAGGCGTGTAAATTCGCCTATCATCAATAGCTTAACTCTTTCAGACTGGGTTAGGTAGTAAATGATGATACAAAGTGCATGTTAAGGGTGGGAACTAATCATGAAATATGACTATTTTTGAGTTGTGCTCGTGTGGGGGCCTAAATGTGATGTAATTGTCAAAATTGAGTTATTATGTGATATGTATGACCATGTGGAGTCCTATGTGAAAATTGACAGCCTTGAATATATGTGAATAATTGTATTGTGTTGTTAAGATACTTAATATGGTACCATTGGTGTATTGTGATTATAGTCATACTTTATTGACATATGAGATATGTGGAAATTCGTGGATGAAACTGAAATAATGAGTGAGTATTGGCTCACGTGATTCTGAAAATATATCATTGTGGTTGGTTGTGGAAATATATCATGTGTCTAGTTGTGGAAATATAGCATGTGGTAGATTGTGAAAATACTCATTGTGATTGGTTGTGAGCATTACATCCTCATATCATACTCATTCATAAAATATTTGTGTCACTGTGGCAACATCTAAGAAACACTAGCAACACCTTTTTAAGATCCTCCCCAAGAGATGTGCCGAGAAGGAGATATTATAGCACCTTATAGAACTCTTTTCGAGGAATGTGCCAGAAAGAAGATAGGAGAAATCTTGATTGTATACGGGTTAATGAACCCCCCCATGGATCCTGCATTGGGAGGATTACCTCTGTAGGTATATACGGGGATTGTGCGACAATCCCGGAAGTTGTGTGACGTCCTCATGCATCATCATATATATATATATATATATATATATATATATTGTGTTGTATTGCCATATTGACTTGCCATCTATGTAATTGTTTTGTCTTCTTTTACTTGTATTTGATGATCTTGTATATGCATGTTCCCCCTTGTTCTACTTACATGTAATATAATGCATACTTGTAGTCACGGCCTAAAAATGAGGGCCATGATGGCACTTGTCGTGGCATACCTTGACAAGTAAGTCTATCACCCAAAATGATACAAAAAGAGGAAAAGACAAAAATATCCCAAGGTAAGGCTTATTGAACGAAGCCGAATGATACAAGTAATCATAACAATGCTGAAAAGACTATCCAAAATACCGATAATGCCTAAAGCCTGGTGTTAATAGTGTAAGAACTACTAATACAATCCAAGTGTCAAATACATAAAAAAAATACCCACAAAGGAATAATATATGTCTCCGAATACTAATAAATACATAACTACTATAGAAAGATAGAGGTGAACTTCGGACGCATAAATGTCCAACCTCTACCTTGGAAGCTCCAACAATCACCCGAGTCATACAAGCTGAGGCGCACTCGATCTAGGACCTACATTGAAAGGGCGCAGTAGGCATGAGTACGGTCCACTTGTACTCAGTAAGTATCATATGCCGACTAAGCAAAGTAGTAAATAAAGAATACAAAATATATATTAAGGGCACGTTACCTGCAATTAGAAAATGTCCTACAATGGTAGCCCACACCACTTGCACTAACAGTTCTAATATATCACATATATTTCAACATCATAACAAGATAGAACACAAGTATGCATTATATCACATATAAGTACAACAAGAGGGAACATGCATATACGAGATCATCAAATACAAGTGAAATAATATAAGACAATTATATAAATGGCAAGTTAATATGGTAATACAACACAATATAAACACAATAAAGTAAGTGCAATGTATATGATGATGATGATGATGCAAGAGGTTATCATACAACCTCTGGGATCGTTGCACAATCCCTGTATACACCTACGGAGGCAAGCCTCCCAACGCAGGACCCATGGAGGTTCGTCAACCAGTATACAATCCACTTATATCATATCTTTTTTCCGACACATCCCTCAAAAATGTGTTATCAGGTGTTTCCAGTGTTTCTCAGATGTGTCCACGGTAGTACCAATGATTCATGAATGAGTATGATATGAAGATGTAATGCTCACAACCAATCACAATGAGTATTTCCACAACCAACCACATGATATATTTCTACAACCAACCATATGATATATTTTTGCATCAAACCACAATGATACATTTCCACAACCACATTAACCAATATCCACTCATTATTTTCATTTCATCCATGAATTTTTACATGTTTCATATGTCAATAAAGTATGAATATAATCACAATACACCAATGGTATCACATTAAGCATTTTAATGACACAAGACAATTATTCACATGTATTCAAGGCTATCAATATGACCTCGGACCCCACACGATCACACATATCATATAATATCTCAATTTTAATAATTATGTCACATATAGGCCCCCACATGGGACAACACATAGATATCCATTTTTCATGATTAGTTCCCACCCTTAATATGTATTTTGTATCACCATTTACTACCCAGCCCAATCTGAAAGAGTTAAGTTATAACCTACCTCAAAAGCCGAAATCAATCTACTACACTTCGAATCCACGATCTTACTTTTCATGAACAATCTCAAACTCCACTAAAACATCAAATATGAAATCTATGTGTCAAAATAAAACCAACGACACTCATATTGACTACTTTTGGTTTGGGGTCAAAATGGACCCCCGAAATGAATTTCCAAAAAGAGAAAGGCAAAATCAAAACTTTTCTTTAAAAACATGTTCTCCATATCTTTAGGAACCTACAGCTAAAAATTCAAGTTAAATTGAGTAAAAAAAACTAGGTTCAAATCGAAGAAAAATTATATTTGAGTTTTACCAGGTAAATTCCTTAAAATTCGGGTTAAAATCAAGAATCGAAGTTGTTTTGAAGGTTGAATTGATAAAAAAAAACTAGTAATTATAGGATACAAATATTATTCAAGTGAAATTAGAGTTTAAAATCAAGCCTAAGATTTTTAAGGTTTTGAAAAATTTATCAAAAAATTACAGAGAAAATGGTGAATTCTTAACTTAAATCTGTAATAAAATAAAAAATTAGGTGTTAATCTAGCTTTTCAAGCTTTCACAAGCTTCACTTTTAAGCTCCCATTCTGCTTTAGGGTTTAAGTCTCAAGAGGCAAGATGAAAATTGAGCAAAATGGACCCAAAAACTATTTTAATAATGCAGAAAATCTGCACGGGTAAGGAAAAAGATGTTTTTTCTTATTTTGAGTCCAATCTGGACTTCGATGGGGTTCCCAAGATTCTTTCGGAGTTCGATATATGCAAACGAACTATGTAACCACACTAAATTTTACATTCCAAACACGTTGGCGAAGTTGAATTTTTGAAAAAACATCATTTTCAAAAAAGTTGACCCCCGAAATCCGAAATTACAACTTTCCAAATCGAGGATCGAAATGAGATTAAAAAGCCGTAAAATTACACCAATTATGCTACCACCCTAGAATGAACATTTCGGATCTGCTGGCGAATTCAGATTTTGCATCTGAGGTTGCTTCAATCAAATTTGGGTCCCCCACCCATATTTCAAATTTTTCAACTTTTCGGTCAATAGATTGAAATGAGCTCGGGTTCATCGAAACCCGAGCCAAAGGTTTGCCTAGCCTAAAATTGATATTTCAAAGCTGGTGGCATAGTCCGTTCGGCCATCTATTGTATGAATCAAAAGATATCCATATAAGTCCAAAATAAGGCTCTTGAAACCATCAAAAATCACAATATCGCATAAATGATACCAAAATACATCAAAAATTATGTCAATCACTCCAACACCCCAGAAATACTATTATACAACTACGAAGTGGGATAAAACAGTCAAATCACACAAAATCATAAATTTTACATATTTTATCAAATTTTTAGGTTGTTATACTTGTGTTCTATCTTGGTGTGATGTCGCAATATATGTGATATATTAGAACTATTAGTGCAAGCGGTGTAGGCAACCGTTGTGGGATATTTTCTGATTACAGATGGCGTGTCCTTAGTATATATTTTGTATGCTTTATCTACTACTTTGCTTGGTCGACCTATGATACCTACTGAGCACAAGTGGACCGTACTCATGACTACTGTGGCCTTTCAGTGCAGATCCTAGCTCGAGTGTGTCTCATCTTGCTTGAATCGAGTGATTGTTGGAGCTTCCAAGGTAGCAGTTGGACATTCATGCGTACGAAGTTTACCTCTATCTTTCTATAGTAATTATGTCTTTATTAGTATTCAGAGACAGATACTATTTCTTTGTGGTTATTTTTTTGATGTATTTGACTCCTAAATTATATTAGTAGTTCTTACACTGTTGACACCAGGTTTTGAAAGTTGTGGTTGCATGTGTTGATTTTATTCTTTCCGCTTTTATTATATCTACGTGGTTCGGCTTCATTCTATAAGCCATACCATGGGGGCATTTCTATCTTTTTCCCGTGTGTATCAGTTTGGGTGAGAGGCTAACTTGTCAAGATTTGCCGCGACAAATACCATCATGACCTATCAATTTTTTGATCGTGACAAAAATAATTTTTGTTATACACTAAAGATGTATGAGAATAGATAGAGGGGAGAATTTAAGAAGAAAATAAAAGAGAGAGACAGAGAGTAAGAAAAATAGAACAAATTATTGTTTTAAATAAAATTATTCTAATAGAATTAAGACATATGTGCAACACACGTGTTCAGAAACCAGTGTAATAAAATTATTTTTAAAACTTTGATTTGAAATAGAGATAAGAATAAAAAAGAAGAAAAAAATCTTGATAAAAATTGAAGAAGTGAAAGAATAGTTTTGTATAGAGTAAATAGAGATAATAATATTAAAAAATGAGAAAATTATTTTCGATATACGTTAAAGATGTGAGTGAAGGATTTGAGAAGAAAATGAAAAAAAAAAGTAAGAAAAAAAAAAGAGAAGAAATACGTTGAATTTTAAATCAACTTTTAAATTGTTATAGTTATTTTTCAGATCTTTTAAACTAGTATCACATTTTTGCCCTTGTGCATAACCTTTTTGTATGACTATTTTTCGATCATCTTCATTAGTTTCTTTCTCTTCTTTTTGTTCTTTCATATAAGATCGTGCACCATCGTCTTTATAGTTACAACTTGAAGTCTTGTGATGATCTCATTCATCACCTTCAAAAAGTGAATCTAGCTTATTAAATATATCATGATAATCATCCATCACTTTGTATAGAGGGAAAAAATGATCAAAGAATAGAAAAAGGTGAGTAAGAAAAAACTACAAAAGAGAGAGTAAGGAAAAAAAAAGCACACACTCTTTAATATAGAGTAAAGATGTCAAAGATAAGTAGAAAATGTGTGTTTACACGTGCGAATAGCAAAAAAAAAAATACTTCAATTCAAAAAAATGAAGATGTGAGATTGTGAAATTTACGATATATATAGAGGATGTGAGATTGTGAGAATTTCGATACAAACTAAAAGAATGAGAGTGTTAATTTTTTAAGTATTTAAATTGAGATAAGATAAATAAAAAAGGAGAAAGAGATTTTCAATATAAACTAGAAATGTGACGAAATGATTTTGTGAACTATTTAACTAGAGATTATTTAAATCAGATTTCATCGTTTTTGTAGATTTTATTAGTTAAAGTCTTGCAACGATTTCATTCATCACTTTCAAAAAAGTGAGTCGAGCTCATAAAATATATCATGATAATTTTTCATCACTTTGTATTTAGCTAGATAGATAGAGAAAAGAATTTAAGAAAAAAGAAAAGAAGTGTCAAAACTCCTTGAAATCAATTGAAGACGTGAAAGAAGAGTAGAGTGTGTGAGAGTATAAATGTGAATATCAAAAAAAAAAAAGGAAGGACAATGTTTTGATATAAATTGATGAAGATACGGGATTATAAGAATTTAGATACAAGCTGATAAAGATGTGAGATTGTGAAATTTTTATACAAACTAAAAAGGTGAAAACGTTTATTAATGAAGTGTTTGAATTAAGATAAGAATAGTAAAAAATGAGAAAATAATTTTTGATATACACTAAAAATGTGAAATAATAGATAGAGGAAAGAATTTAAGAAGAAAATAAAAGAGAGTGAGTAAGTAAAAAAGAAGAAATTATCATTTAAAAAAAACTGTCCTAATAGAATCAAAACACACATGCAACAAATATATCCAGAGACTAGTGTAATAAAGTTATTTTTAAAACTTTGATTTGAAATATAGATAAGAAGAAAAAAAATCTCAATACAAATTGAAGAAGTGAAATAATTATTTTGTATAGAGTGAATAGAGATGATAATATTAAAAAATGAGAATTTTTTTTTGATATACTTTCAATATGTGAGAGAATAGATAGGGAAGAAATTGAGAAGAAAATTTAAAAAAAAAAAAAATAGTAAGAAAAAAAAAAGAAATACTCTAAATTTTAAATCAGATTTTAAAAATTGTTATAGTTATTTTTTAGATCTTTTAAACTAGTCTCACATTTTTGTACTTGTGCACAATCTTCTTGTATGACTATTTCTCAATCATCTTCATTAATTTCTTTCTCTTCTTTTTGTTCTTCTATATAAGATCGTGCATCATCATTTTTGTAGTTACCAGTTGAAGTCTTGCGATGATCTCATTCATCACCTTCAAAAAATGGATCTATCTCATTAAATATATCATGATAATCATCCATCACTTTGTATTTAGCTAGATGTGGAGGAAAAAATTAATAAAAGAATAGAAAAAAGAGTAAGAAAAAACTAAAAAAGAGAGAATAAGAAAAAAGAAGAGCAGATACTCTTTAATATAGAGTAAAGATGTTAAATATGAGTAGAAAGTGTGTGTGTTTATATGTGAGAATAGAAAAAAAATTCAATTCAAAACAGATGAAAATGCAAGATTGTGGAAATTACGATACAAATAAAAGAAGATGTAAGATTGTGAGAATTTAGATACAAACTAAAGAGTGAGAGCGTTAATTTTTGATGTATTTGAATTGGGATAGAAAAAAAAAAGGGTTTTCGATATAAACTAGAAACGAGACGAAATGATTTTGTGAAATATTTTACTAGAGATTATTTGAATCAGATTTCATCATCTTTGTAAATTTTATTAGTTAAAGTCTTGCGATGATCTCATTCATCACATTCAAAAAGTGAGTCAAGCTCATAAAATAAATAATGATAATTATCATTTTATATTTGGCTATATAGATAAAGGGAAGAATTTAAGAAACAACAATATAAAAAGTAAGAAAAGAAGTGTCAAAAGATGTGAGAGAATAGATAGAGAAAAGAATTAAAGAAGAAAATAAAAGAGAGAGAGAGAGAGAGAGTAAGCAAAAAAAAAAGAATAAATTATGATTTTAAAAAAATACTAATAGAATTGAGATATACGTGCAATACACGTGTTCAAAAACTAGTATAATAAAGTTATTTTAATACTTTGATTTGAAATATAGATTATAAGAAAAAAAGAAGAAAAAATATCTTGATACAAATTGAAGAAGTGAAGGAATTGTTTTGTATAGAATGAATAGAGATGATAATATTAAAAATGAGAAAATTATTTTCGATATACGTTAAATATATGAGAGAATAGATAGAGGGAAGAATTTGAGAAGAAGATTTAAAAAAAGTAAGAAAAAAAGAAGAAATAGTTTGAATTTTAAATATTGTTATAGTTATTTTTCAAATCTTTTAAATTAGATTCAAATTTTGTACTTGTGCACAATCTTTTTGTATGACTATTTTTCGATCATCTTCATTAGTTTCTTTCTCTTTTTTTGTTTATCCATATAAGGTCGTGCATCCTCGTCTTTGTAGTTATCAGTTGAAGTCTTGAGATAATCTTATTCATCACCTTCAAAAAGTGAATCTAGGTCATTAAATATATCATTATAATTATTCATCACTTTGTGTTTGGCTAGATACGGAGGAAAAACTTAATTAAAAAAAACTGAGTAAGAAAAAAAATAGAAAAGAGAAAGTAAGAAGAAGAGCAAACACTCTTCAATATAGAGTAAAGAGAGAGAGAAAGTAAGAAAAAAAGAATAAAATAACTTTATGAAAAATATATATGTCAATAGAATTTGAGAAACACGTGCAACATACATGTTAAAAAAATTGTATAATAAAGTTATTTTTAATACTTTGATTTAAAGTATATATAAGAATAACAACAACATACTCACTGAGTTTCCACCAAGTGGGGTAAGTATATATAAGAATAACAAAGAAAAAAAATCTCGACACAAATTGAAGAAGTGAAAAAAATATTTTGTATAATGTAGATATAAAAATAATAAAAATTGAGAAAAGAGGTTTCGATAAAAATCAGATGTGTGCGAGATTGTTTGAGTATAAGAGAGAATTGAAATGATGACATTGTTGGTTTTTTTCTTCTCTCCAAATAGTCATTTCATTGACTCAATTTAAACGTGCCGGTGATCCCTCACTATTTTCTTTGTATAATAATGTTTTCTTAAAACTTCTCTCTAAGATTAAAATAAACAATTAAGGTAACATTTGACTCTAAATTAAGATAACAGACTTTAAATAATGTTTTAAGATATATTTCTTAATTAAATTGGCAATGCAAATTGCAATTTCTAGTACTTTTCATATAATTTTGGAATATTCAAAATTTAATATGAAAAAAATTAAATTAATACAATTTAATTTAACTTTGAAATTTAGTTAAGTTGACTCACGAAAAATAACGGACGCATATAAAAAAAACAAGGGAATAATTAATTATATCAATAATCAAAGTTTTCCAATTTTACATACTTTACTTGGATTGTGAATATCTATGGACTTCTATACTTGACTGGGAATTATGTCCTATAGTAATGGAACAAATCCCTTATAATTGATAAATTACAGATAAAATTCGATTATAATAATCTAAGGAGTTGTTTGGTGTGAGGTATAAAGCATGGGTAGTTTCGGGATAAAATAAAGGATTATTTTATCTTATATTTGGTTGGAGGTATTAGTTAATACTGGGATAACTTATCCCACTATTTACACCATAGTGATGCGATAAGTTATCCCATAGGCATGGTGGAATGAGTTTAACTCGGGATAATTAATTCCGAAATTAATTAACCCGTGATAACTATTTCCCAACCAAACGACGCCTAATAGTCATGCATGCAAGGTGTACCTAACTTTTTGTTCAAATCTAAAATCAAACCCTTCACTGTCACGAAAGTAGAGGAAATTAAGAGGATACAAATTATTAATTTACCATAATGGCTAGAAGTGCTTCCATTTTTGCTAACACGAATTTCAATTATCCAATAATTAGGTAAAGTGAAATCTTAGTATCAATCTTTACATCTTTTTCTTTAATATTTCTCTAATTTATTCTCGTGGAGGATTAGTAGCATTTCCATAAGCTCTCTTAGGGTTAGTTCTTTTTTTTTCACCAATGGTTCATTGCACGACCTTCGCCTTTTCCCTTCATAACCTCATTACCTTTCAACAGCAACAATAATAACATACTCTGTAAATTTTTACAAAGTAGAGTATTTAGAAAGAGTAAAGTGTACGCAGTTCATACCACCATCTCAGAGATAAGGTAGAGATGTTGTTTCTGATAGTCCCCGACTCAAGATAAAAAAACAAACTAGAAAAATAATAGAAAAACAAGAAACAATAGGTAACACAACAATAGATAATAATAGAAACAAGATTACCACAAAGTAATACTGCAAAGGAGCGATTCAAAACAACAAACATCACCAAAACTCCAAGAATAAGATAATACAAGCATAGTACTATGATTATTAGCATGGATAACAAAACAATGCACTCCTTCCTATTAGCAAGTACGCAATTCTACCTACTATCCTCTATTCTAATTCTCATCCTCCACATCATCCTATTTAAGGTGATGTAATCGATAAAGTGTAATTATAGTATGTCATGTCTAACTTCTACACCATCACCTTTCAAAGCTTGTAAATCAGTTCCATTGTTTTGTACTACATGATTGTTTTGCATGGCCATATTTTTAATGATCATTATCTCAAGCTCCTTTCTCTTTTTTTCGATCATTCATATGAAATTAATCAACATCCTCTTTCAAATCTTGCAAATTTGTCTCTTTTTTTTTTTAGTTCTATATCATTTTCTTATATGATCATTTTTTTTAGCATAATAACCACCTCTTTTTTTTTCTTGTTTCTGATCATTCATAAAAAACTGATCATCATAAACTTTCAAATTTTGCAAATTTGTGTCTACTTTTTGTTCTTCTACACATTTTCTTGTTCTTGGTGCTTTTAAATTTGTGGTCCCTGGTGCATTATTTTCTATTTTATTATACATAAACTCATCTCAAGGTAACTTTTGATTTTAGTTGCACCAAACTAGCGCAAGATAAGTATGTTTTATTTTCATAGATTTTCTGTGTGATTTTCTTTTGCTAATATTGAATTTAATTTATTGAGTTGTTTACAATTTTGGAAGGAAGGTATGTTGATATTGTCTAGAGTCAGCCACCATAGTAGGAGCATACCTTGTCAACTGAGTGAACTTGAGCAAGTACTCCTTCACACTCATGTGATCCTGTTTCAAATTTATGAACTCCTGAATCTTAGCCGCCCTTAGCTCTAGAGGAAAGAACCTGTCTAAGAAGGTTGTGGTAAACTCTTTCCACTCAATAGGTCCTGCATCAACATCCCTGTCTTCTTTCCACTGCTTGAACCAGGTGTGAGCTACTCCCTGCAACTAATACATAGCTAAATTTGCACTCTCACTCGAAGTGACACCCATGATATCTGTCACTTTCTGCACAGCATCCGAAAACTCTTGCAGATTCTCTTCAGACTTTGAAACCAGAAAATAAAGGGGGATACATCTGAGTGAAATTCTGAATTCTAGCTGCAGTTGCAATCAACAATAGATTGGTTGCAGCAACAGCCTGCTGACTGTTCTAAGCAGCTACAAAATGGTTCAAGGCCGTGAAAGTGGCCTTGAACTCAGCATGAGAAACATGATCATTCAGGAGATCTTCCTAAACAGGTGGTGGTGCGGGCTGATCCCCATTCCTTCTTCCATTATTTCTTCTGGGAGGCATTTTTTGTAAACAAAATGAAGGATGAGTTAGAAAGAAAGGAATTCAATAGAGCTCATGCTCTTTCACACAACATGAACACTTAAAGAAGGGAATCTTTCATAAAATGTCTCATAGCCTTTTGACCATAAGTGTGGCGCGCTTTACACCCATACACAAGACTTTATTTAACGCAACTTTCAGACTCCATATGACACTCTGAAACCTTAGGCTCTGATACCAAGCTTTATCACGACCTAAGGCTATCCCCTGGTCACAACACGGTGCTTAAGGCCACAAGTGACCCCAAGTAAACCCATGAACGGGTACCTACCGTGTGCACTAAATAAAGAAATACTGAAATAATGTATGTGAAAGATAAACTATTAACGATGTGGTAAGATAGAATACTGCAATATAACACAAATGTCTGAAACAACTAAAAAGTTGAAAGATAAACTGACTGTCTGACATCTAGCATGAAAGCCCCTAAAACATATAGAGTTGATGGGACAAACCCATAACTAACTCCGACTGACTAAATATAAGGAAATATTGAAATGTCGAAATAACATGTCACGTCCTCGAAGGATGAAGACTCACCACTACCATTGCTGGAATATGCTGAGTTGTCTAAGGATGTTCGGCGAACTATGAGCCCACACCTATGTTATAAGATAACATAGCTGTAACGCCCTAATTTTATACCCTGGATGCTACACGGTGCTAGTGACCCCGAAGTACCACAAGCTAACCCATGACTGGTGCCTGCTGTAATAACTGAATAATAATACTGTAAATAAGCAAAAATTAGGCAAAAAACTGCCATAAGGTTCAAATCTGAAATAAATACTAAATATCAATGCTGAAACTGAACATCAGTCGAAATACTCTAGTCTAAAAACCTCTAACTGTCTGAAATAAGGAGATGATGGGAAAAGTCCCCAACTAACTCCGGTTACTGAAGTAAACTGAGTACTGGTATCACTGAAATGATAAATCTATCCTCGAACTATGAGGACTCACCATTAACTCTGTTGCTGATAGGTTGGGCTGCTAAGTGCAATCAGGAGCCCGTGCGTTTGAACCTATGATATAAGACATCATAGCACAAGAGAAAAGTATGCGTTAGTACTTTGAATGTAGTAGTATGTTAAGTGAGGTAGGCTGATATGCATGGGTTCATATGCATGAACAATACAGTCTGAATGACACGAGTATAACTGAATGTCAGTACATACATGAATACATAAACTGTAACTGAGATCATGATAACACTGAATACTGAGTTCTGAATACTGATTCACTGATATATGAGTTTACTGATACTATACTACTGATAACTGAGTGACTGTACCTGACAGTCCTGATTTTGTAGAACTGAACTGAGTTCCGTACTAATATGAGTAACTGCGTCTAACCATCCTAATTTAGTAGAACTGAACTAAATTCTACACTAAAACTGAAACTAAAACTGAGAATGTGTGAGGTAATCATCTAACCGATATGCCCCTTTCTGAACTGATTCGGGTCCAACCTGTAACCCCAGTTGAAAGGGTGTCAGTACTGTGCTATGGGTAAAAATAAATGTTAAGTCACCCTCATCTGGTAGGTGCTCTGAAGGAGAACGGTGGTACCCTCAATCTGAAAGTTAAGACACCTCATCAACCCTTAACTGGCAGGTTGATATCTCAACCAACGCTGGCTACGTAGTTCTGGAATGCAAGGATTGCTTCTAAGGATCACACCCTCTACTGGCAGGTGAGTCCCCATCCTTGGGTTCACTCGGTGTTAAATCTGACTCCCAACTGAAAGACACTGAACTGATGTACTGAACTGAACGAGACTGATACTGAGTTTTCCTGAATTTTGTAACTGACTGAGTTCTACTGAGCTTTGTAACTGATTGAGAATACTATTGATCGTGACCTGACTAATACTATTCTATAACTAACACTGGCTCTAGGTAAACAACTAAATTATCGGGTATTAAATATCCCCAAGACTCGATAGCGTAGATAATACTAAGACATGGCAATTCTTAAAAACATGACAACAATCAACTATTCACAATGCAATCACTGAGATATTTTACCATACATTTGGACTTATACATGAATGGAAACGTATGCTAGCACATCATAAATTCGTTATTCAATCCTCATGGACATTCCATCAAACATTTACAAAGTCTAGATTTAACATGGAAGCAAATTTGGAACATGTAATTCTAACATGAACTCATCATAAGGTCACCAATAGATCACAATGCACAATTTATTCACTTAGACATTTTGTCAAACACATGGGAGGGATAACCATATACTTGGGTATGTACAACATGCTAATGCACCATGACTATTATAATAAATTTCTAATTCAAAGATTTCAACATGAGAGAATCATAATTCAACACACATGCTAACATACTTTCATGAAATTCATTAAAAATCTCAACTTGGAAACCATACAACAACATCCACATAAGCACAATCAAATTCACATCATAATTCAAGTTTTAAAAAGGTTTCTTGAACTCCAAGGGTGGAAGAAAACCCTTGGATGAACACTTCATATACCTTATTTGTTAACTTTGTGGAAATTGGGGTGAATTCTTGAGGTTTATTTCTCGAACTTGATGAAGCTAGGGCTTGTTCTTAAGAGGATTTTGTGAAAAGAATGAGTGATTTTGCTATTTGGGGCTTTAATCCCGTGTTATGGAGAAATTGGGTGAAGGGAAAATGACCCATTTGCCCTTAAAAATACAGAGCCTGACTGCAGAAAATTACCTGAACTATACTGGACAGGGTGCCGCGGGCTCTGGAGCGCCACTCCGGCGAAGGGGCCACGGTCTCCATTGCGAACTTCCCTTAGCACCGGACTGGGCGAGGCACCACGGGCTAATCTCCTTGAGCTAGTATTTTGGAGTTTCAAACACGCCTTTACGCTTGTCCAAAAATTCCAAAACTCACCCGAGATGTACTATTGACTCCCTCGATCATGAATCAACTTAAAAACTAACTTTCAGAGGTCAGAAAGGTCGTAAATAAATTCCTCTAAGTTTGAGGGCTTTAGAAAAGACTAAGTTCCAACACTTCGCTGAAATTTTCTAAGTCTGGGACCCCTTATCAAGTTCTAGGGACTGAGTTATGGTTAGGACTTTTGTGGGGTCTTACAATAGCTAGGGTTGTTCACGATTTATTTTTTAAACAAACCATACCGTGATCCAAATCAAACCGATTAAAAATTGATATTTTATTAGATTTGATTTGGTTTGATTTTGAATTTTAAAAAATCGATACTAATTTTGTTTGATTTTACTCTAAAATAACCAACAAAATAATCAAACCAAATTGATATATATATTAATTATTTATATATTATTCAAAAATACAATGTAAATATTTGTTACATTTTATATTTTAATCATGATTTATCTTTAATCATAACATATTCAGTCATATGCCTTCATCTAGTTGACAGTACCTTATGAAATTCTAAATAAATTTCTCATTTTGAATGACAAATGATATTAATTGTGAAAATAATACCTTGTTGTATATTCAAATTTACAGGTGAGATTCATTAGACTATAGACAATCACTAATTTTAACTTTCTTTTTGAACCTTGTTGAGCAAAAAGTTTATGTGTTCACCTTTTGGGGGGTTTATCATATCATTCAGTTAAATGTAGTTTTTAAATATTTTTTTAAAAGCGTTCATATGGAGTTGTTCATGGATTTTTTAAAGTATAACACTCAGCAAACATCGTAGTTTCAAGGTTGAGATACAACACTCGGTTGACATATCATATGTTAGATTGAATTTATTTTTTAAAATTTTCAACCTTTATCATTAGCTAAAGTTATAAACCAAAAAAAATGAACCAAACCAAACTAAACCAACAAGAACCAAACCGACGGTATTGACCAATAACCGACCCATGAACACCTCTAAATACAGCGCAGAGAAAAGTATGCGATCAGTACTTTGAATGTACTGGTAAGTGAGGCAAAGAGTACTGAAATACATGTGAAATCTAATCATGGATTCATGAACATGTAAAACTGAGAATGCATGACCAAATATAATATGTATTGACATGATCTAAATAACTGATATCTGAATAACTGAAATAATATGTAAAACTGACTGAATCAATACTGAAATCTGACTACTTGGTCAAGAAAACCTGAACTAAAATAGACTGAATACTGACTAAAACTGTGGAAACTATCATGTAACCGATATAAACTGTGTAAGCTGTCATGGAGTCCAACATCTGACCCACGTTAAGGAGGGTTGTTCTATCCTTGCCATCAGAGTAGAACCTAAACTAAACTAGATTGATCACTAAACTGAGCCCATATTGGGTAAGGGGAAACACTTATGGAGAGGTCCCTAAACCTACGGTAGAACGTAGTTTCCGGAAAGTATGATGCGTTGAACCCACACTTCCCTTTCGGTGTTATATCCTACTCCCAACTGAAAGACACTGAAATAATAGCTAATGCATACACTGATAACTGATTTGCTCACACAAGGTATTTTAAAACTAACAGTGCATGCCTAATATAAAGAAATCATGAACATGTTAAACTGACAATTTAACATGAAATAATACTAGGCATAACAATAAAATCATGAGTTGACTGACTCATTACTTGAAAAGTCTAAAATATAAGTAAACATGTAGGTATCGAGTTTTCATAACCCGCCAGTACTGAATGACTACAAAATTTGATAATAACACTTAAAACAGTGACATAAAGTCATAATTCAAAGACCCAAATCATGAGACATTTCAATAGCCTGATAAACTACATGAATTTGAACATGGAAAAGAGTTAACCTTGGGAAAATCTTATGTTTTTACAGTTTAAAGCATAATTTGAGAATTTGACATGATATTCACTAAACATGACATGGGGTGTTGAAACTTCAAGCATATAGGATCATGATTTACATGGGATAAAGCTATTAGCATGGCTTGAATGTAAAACTAATAGGAAAACATGGATGAATTTCATGATTTACATTGAAATTGATCATAAGTTAGAGTATAATTCATAATTTAACCAAAAAGAGAGTTTTTGGGCTCAATAGGTGAAAGGGGACCATTGATGAATACACAACATACCTAAAGTAGAATCTTTGGGAAGATTCTTAGAATAGATCTTGTTCTTGAGGAACCCTAATTTCTTGAGGAAGAAGAGAAAACCATCACTCTTGACTTTCTTAGGTGAAATTAAGAATTATTTCATGATTTAGGGCTTTAGGGCTTTTATACCACCCCTTGTAAATCTAAAACAACATGGGTTTTGCTTTTAAGGAAGTAGGAAAAGACACAAAGGCCCTTAAAAAATGTGCAGGAAAAATGCCCCCAGTCATTACGACTCAACTTGCAACTCGTAACAACTGGTTATGACTCATGGTCTGAGTCGTAGCCTGGGATTCTAGGTACATTCTGGTTTGACTATGTAATGCCCCACACTTTCCTAAGCTAGAAAACGAACCATTGTTCGTTTATGTGAAAACCCCAATTTTTGTAAGCCATATTTGGGCACCTAAATTACCAAGAGTACCCTAGGTATAAGAGAGCTTATGATGTGTTAAGTGTGGTTATATGAGTCACTTAAGGTAGTACAAGCTAAGATTTTTGAAATCCATCAAGTTTTACTGTTTGAATTCTCAAGGGTCATCTTTGAATGAGCATAACTTGATAAATATATGGTATTTCTACATATTTCTACCCACAAAATTATAGAGAATCAAATTATCTTTCCAACGATAACAATTTCACCAAAATCCAACACCCGAGCTAGGAGTTATGGCTTTGCGAAGTAGAGTGCGTCGCCTAATCAATCACATATGGCCACTGGAAAGCATATGCGATAGCATATGCGGCGCCTATGTAAATATAGGCGATATCATATGTGGAGCCTATGTAAATATAGGCGATATCATATGCGGCGCCTATGTAAATATATGCGATATCATATGCGGCGCATATCTTATGGTTTTAAGTGACTTAAACACTCCGTTTTTGGGTTATTTTGAGGGAAATTAAGTCTTTTGGCACTCCTTATATACCCCTAAACTTAACCTTATGAATTTAATAGATTCTAAACACATCATAACCCTATTATCAATCTAAGTTCATCATCCAAGAGCACTAAAGGAGAAAAACAATTAGGGTTACACAATCAACATTGAGGGTCTAATCTTTCAATGAATTCGTTACCATAAAGGTATGTGGGGTTATGAACAAGAACACTCTTTCGTTCTTGTGCCCAAAGTTTGCATTATTTTATAAAGATACATGATTTTTACATGTTTTACCATGAATTTGAAGTGATAAATATTATCCTATGTTGTTGTTCAAGATACTATGATTATTTTGAATGTTTAGAAAATAAACTCCATGAGTTTGAGATTATTGTTATGATTAAAGGCTGAAATTTTTCAGATTTCCTTATAAATTATGCATGCTTGTGATATAAAGCATAAATGTTGTAATGTTTTGATTAAGTATCGCTATAAGGGTCATTAACCCATATTGAGATTGCTGTTTTGAGAATTTATGTACTACATGCACCCATGTTTAGACTATTTTTGATGAAGTATAGAAAGATTTGATCTTTTGGTCACAACAGAGTTAAAATCCCCTTTATAAAACCAGTTACGGATTTTATCATTTATTTAACTTAAGAAATATGAGATTACCCTTAAAGTGGATTTTTCTTGAGATTTTTTAGCATAGTATTGGGACTAGTATTTAGCACCGAGTTGGGTATGTTACTACAGTTTCATACGCCAGAACTACGTGCCACGTAGGTTGAGACATTGACTTCCACTATATGTAGAAAATTGAGATAGTGATCACTGAGATGAGATTGTTCTACACCAATGGCAAGGGTAGGACATCCCTAACCTTACAGGGGAAAGTCGTGGGACATCATGGGTGCTCACATGGTGTACATGTCGGTTAGAAGAATCTCCCAAAGAGTCGTCCCTCATTCTTAGATTGGTTTTTACTGATTTAAAAGAGATTTGAAATACAGATTTATGATGTATTCAATATTCTAGATTTCACTAACATTGCTTGATGAGAGAGTAAGAAAAGAATCTTGATATTTGGATTAAGTGTAACGGCTCATGATATCCAGATTGGCATGTTTTACTATTCATTGTGTATGATTTCAGATTTTAGATTTCTTTCAAGCTTTATGAGCCATTTACAAATGTCCTGCATGATTTGGAAAGAAAACTTATGAAATGATCGTTAAATATATATATATATATATATATATATATATATATATTTATATATATGCATATAAATATGTTTATTTCATGCACCCCCATGTACTCGGTACATATTCCATGGTACTGACCGACATGTTTGCATGTGGGCTACATTTTCCCTATAATGGAGGTTCAGGTGCTCATTCCCAGGTTTGACCGTGATTATCTGAGCACGTTGATCTACATCGTCTACAGTGGTGAGTCCTCATGGTCCGAGGACTAGTCATTCAGATTTCCTCATTTACTTTGAGTCGTTCAGTTTATTTCCTGAGTTCGGGTCAGTTGGGGTTTATCCCAATGGCTCATGGATATACAGTTTAGTAGAGGCTTGTCTGACTAAATGGATAGATTGATCAGATTTGTCAGAGATGTCACATTTTGTTACTTTTCGTATTTCATTCGTATTGTAGTATGATATTATGGAGGATGTTTAGATGTTTTGATTATGATGACTTTAATTATAAGTGTTGAATGGTAGAAAAACGGCTAAAAGGGTTAGCTTGGGACTACTTGTAGCCTTAATCACCGTGTGATGCCTCGAGGCCCATTTTTGAGGCGTTACAGACTATGACTTACCACCTAACGACTCATCATGACTGATTACGAGTTGTAGGGCAGAGTCATAGTTAGAAGTTGAGGCCTTAGATCACATACTGGTCATACTACGGGTCCATGCACAGACTCATAAGGTCTGGTTACGAGTCATATACTGGACTCGTAACCACTGGAGAGGGTTCTTGGACACAAACACTATTGTGACTACGATCCCCTCCTTATGACTCATAGTCATTAATTACGAGTCATCTTGAGGTATTGTAGTCACTGGGCCTAAGGCAAAGGGTTTTACTAGAGTGGTTATGACTCACTCGTGATGACTCGTCACGAGTGGTAACGACTCATTTCCCTGAGTCGTAACCATGACAGTTTTTGAGGCTCTCAAGTAAGAATTTCCACAACTTCTTGCCATGGCCTCGGACTGAGATGAGGCTTGATGCATTGGAAAGCTAACCTCATGGGCTATTTCTTGGGAGGTTTAGAACATGAAAACTTAGGGTATTATAGTTTGTTTGTGAATGAGGCTTTTCAAGTAGCGGATCTTCGTGGCAGAAATTCAAAACTACTTGAAGCATAAAAAAAAGGAGGTGTCAGTTGAAAACTGCATTGTGTTATTACGTATTGAAAAAGATAACAAAGCAGTCAAGAAGAGGTCAAAAGGGAATTCTGCAATTAGTGGAGCAAATATTGTGTAGAATGACCCTAACAACTCAAAGAAATGCAAGAAAGCATCTGGACAACAAAGCAATCCTCCAAATAAGAAATTCAAACAAATTTACTTTAGCTGTGGCAAGGTGTCATGACCTTATTTCTCAGGTCATAATGGCACCTACTATAATCCACCAGTAGGCAAGCCCAACCCATAGTCTGGAACGACTAGTAATGGACTACTCAATAATATAAAGAAAAGAATGCAGAATAAATGAAATAAAGATTAGAGGCATAAGTGAATCCCAAAACCTATGGTATCAGTATAAGAGCTTCTAATATAATAAGAGTACAAAATTGAAATATCAATGGAATTACACTGATACAACTTATCTCTGAATATAATATAGAGACTAGTCTAATATATAAGAGGGAGTTAAATAATACTCTAAACATCAGAAGCTCACTCTCAGTCTCTGAACCATGGCTGCTCCGCACGACACACACATCAATGGTGATAACCCATACTATGATCTGTAGGCTGCAAAAGTTTAGTATGATTACCAAACGAGTGGTACTCAGTAGGCAAATGCCAATTGAGCTCCAAAGATAAAGCATATATGTAATATATATGGTACTCAGTAGGTAACTGCTAATTAAGCTCCATAGATAAAGCATATATGTAATATATAAACAAAATGAAAATTACACCAAAGAGTCTATAAATCATATAGAAGGTCAATGAGACAATAAGGATACCCTATTCTATTCATGTCTAAGAGACTAACATAATAAGGCTAAGGAAGTATCAAGGATGAACTATCCTATTCATGTCTAAATTCGTAAATCTCAATACTATATCGTATATCCCAAGCTAATATGTGAATAAAGGGTGAAAGAAGGGTAGATAATAATATACAAGGCCAAGGAATAAATATATAATATGAACAAATGAAGGAGGGGTATACGGTAGTACCATAGCTACTATAGCCAGATATATATTTATATATATGTATAGTTATGAGGTCAACTCAAAGCATAACCTAAATCATCATGTCCTCATTTTAAGACATCATTATAATCTGATCAGGATTTAATACTCTCATAATTAGCGTTTCTAACCCATATGGCTAGACATGAATTAATCATGTATAATAATGTAATCGTAAGATAAAAGAGGACAGGAACATACCTCAAATCTCGATACCGAATCAATGACCAATCTGTCATAAACTAGCCATAATAATGATCATAACAATGATAATAATAATATCAATAACAGTGCGAGCAATCGGTTATTCTGGACAACCAAACACCTAGCTGAGCCTATGCCTACCCCCCACCCCGGGCTTGAAAGGTTCAATCAACATACAATAACACAAGGCATATTTATCACCCATATCCATGCAACCATTCCACACTGGTTGATAGACATAAGCGCATACTAGTGATAGGCGATGCGCATGCAAGAAGGAATGCAAGGTACATAATCAACATCATAATCTCATCATTGTAACCACCATCATCATCTTAATAAACCTCCGGCCTTTATGGGTATCAACATATCATCACAATATCCTCCGAACTCGAATCGGGTATATATATATCATCACAACAGTATCCTCTAGACTCGATCCAGGTATAAATATCATCACAACAGTATCCTCCGAACTCAAACCGAGTATTATATATCATCATAATAGTATCCTCCAGACTCGAACAGGGTATATATATCATCATAATCATTAATACATATAGATAGATAGATATAATAGATGCACGGACTCAAGCCATGGCTAAAAGCATGTAAATTCATAAGTCTGTTGCCCAGAATGATCTTCAAGACTAAATCATTTTATAAGTGTAGAAAGAGTCAAAATATCTTACGATCGAAATAAATAATAGTGTTAAGTCATGGACCAAAATTTGTCTCGATCAAATCTTTAAAATAATATTTTAACCTCTTTTATACGTATAAATATTCCATTTAGTTAAGGCAATTGTTATAGTAAAGAAATCCATTGTTAAGGTGAAAAGTGGGTTTTAACCCTTATTTAAAAATTAGTGATAAAGTCGTATTTCAGCTAGGATCACATTAATACCGGTATAATAATCATGAGTGTACCAAATCTATGAAGGCCATCACCAATATTCAGTCAATGAAATCATAGGCAACATAAACATATATGTGTCCATATTATACAACTGTATCTTTTACAAGGATAAATACTTTTTGGATATTCAACCAATATCATAACACGATCCTCGGCCCAATAATATATCTAGAATAATCACGACATCATAATCACGGCCTTAGGCCCATACACATATCTAAAACTCATATCAACAATCACATTTATAAGTCGTACCATATCTATAGTCACCTCACATGTTGGAGGCATAATTTTAATAAGCATATCACATCTATTAGATACCTTATATCTATAGGTCATACATCCTGACCAAGAGGAAAATCATCTCTATAAGCCCAATAATCATAACTAAAAGGAAAATCATCTCTATAGATCAAATATCATAACTAAGAGGAAATGGATCTCTATGAGACAAATATCATAACTAAGAGAAAAATGCATCTCTATGGGCCAAATATCATAACTAAAAGGAAAATCCATCTCTATGGGTCAAATATCATAACTAAGAGGAAAATACATCTTTATGGGTCAAATATCATAACTAAGAGAAAAATGCATCTCTATGGGCCAAATATCATAACTAAAAGGAAAATCCATCTCTATGGGCCAAATATCATAACTAAGAGGAAAATCCATCTCTATGGGCCAAATATCATAACTAAGAGAAAAATGCATTTTTATGGACCAAATATCATAACTAAGAGGAAAATGCAACACTATGGGCCAAATATCATAACTAAGAGAAAAATGTATCTCTATGGACCAAATATCATAACTATGAGAAAAATGCATCTCTATGGGCCAAATATCATAACTAAGAGGAAAATGCATCTTTATGGGCCAAATATCATAATTAAGATGAAAATGCATTTCTATGGGCCAACTATCACAACTAAGAGGAAAATGCATCTTTATGGGTCAAATATCATAATTAAGAGGAAATAACATCTCTAAAGGCCCGATATCACATCTAAGGGAAATTAACATCTTTATAGTCCATTAACCACAATCCGGCAAAAATCATCACAATTTATCAATTCACCAAGTAAATCTCATAAATAAGGCTCATTAGTCTTAATAGGCCTACTATCCGCAACTAAGCACACAAGGGCTAACACAAGTCTTGGCCTAAGTGGGTCGGATGATCCCACTTCTAATCCTCAATCTCCATATATAGGAGAACTATGCCCAAAACTAGACTAAGGTATCTAGTTCAACTTCTAGATGTCAAGTAAGCCATAACCAATCCTAAAATAGAAAATTCGTCTAGGAACATGGGCAATTATGTCAATTTTACTCCAAGATACAGTTTCAAGATCACTAGACTAGTCCAACTAAGGTCAATCACACTAATCATGACTCCAACACTTGGACCACATCCCAAACCTAGCATCAAAATATTTTCATACTACAAACTAATTCAATCTAGGGAGAAGGCAATAGTTATAAACATACTACCTTACTAGTCCAAAATCCTCATCCAATTTTCCAAACATCAATAATAAATACTAGATTATTTATTTATAATCAAGCCTAACATCCATATTCACATGACATATATAACACACATCATCTTCGAAGAAGAGTAGGTAGAAGTCTAACTCAAGGCCAAACTGCAAAACCTCACATCATGCACTACATGCTCGTCTTCACTTCATAATCTCCAAAATGTCATCGTGCTATCAAAAAAATAATCTACTCATCAATATGAGTCTAACGATACCCATATTGCACTATTGTTCTTTGGGTCCAAAAACGACATAAAAAACCCCAAGTGGATCCCACGTTCAGAAATCGCATTTTTGAGATCAACTCAATGCTCATACATCACCTAGGAATCATATCCCCAATTAATAGGTGCAAACAAACCAAATTTAGGGATAAATCAAGCCCTAAGCTAAATTGGGGTTTTGGGTCAAGAACTAAGAAATTCACCAATAAAGTGATGAAATCTTACCGTAATTCGGATGATAATCATGATAAAAAATGTTTACCAAGATCCCTAGACATCCACAAGACTCAATTTTGAGTTATTATACCCATTTAGGGTTTTAGACTCTCAAAGATGAAGGGAAAATGCCCAAATTTGTGACCTTGGGTCTATTTATAGCCCTCCTCGACGAAGAGATGCAGTATCCCCATGACAACAAAGTCAAAAACTTATTTTTGACCCTCAAAACTCATTCAGAACCTAAATAATATTATAAAGTAGTAAAATTTGAGTGTAAACAACATTTCAAATCCATTAAAATCATCAAAACATTCATCCAAGATCGTTTTGACAAAACGTTAGGCCCACACCTAAAGTATTATTTTCCATAAAATTCGCTCCATATCCCAAAATAAGTTTGGAAGCCTTGGGACCTGAACCAAGAGTCTCCCTAGTCTAAAATCAACGTTTCGAATGTGATAAAAAAGTCAAATTTTCAATTCGAGGTTGTTTCGACAAAATATGGGTCCTACAACCATATTTCAATTTTTTAACTTTCCGACTAATAGGTCAAAATGTGATCGGGTGCATTGGAACCCGAAACAAAGGTCTACCTAGACTAAAATCGATATTTTGGATCTGGTGTCATAGTGAAAATTTGCATCCTAGATCATTTCACTGAAGTTTTCATCCGATGGTCATTTGGAAACAATGAAGACTTCAAAATAGAGAATTGACTCTAAAGATCAAATGAACCGTCGGTCCCAGCAAGTCATAAATGACTTGGGGCAGCTATGGAGAAGCCCTAATAGTGAAGATAAGCGAAAATATGAAAAATAACCGAAAGGGTCATTACACAAGGCTGGCCATAAGTTTGTCGATTGTCGGGCCCATAAGAAAGGAAAGAAGAAGGATCAAGCCAACATGGCTGAATCCAAAAATAAAGTGGATGATCTTTACGACATGCATTCAGAATGCAACTTGGTGGGTAATCCTAGAGATTAGTGGTTCGATTTTGGTGTCGCCCATCATGTATGTGCCAATAAGGAGTTATTTACTTCATAGCTCTGGCTCAAGAAAAGGATAAGATTTATATGGCTAACTCCACAATAGTAAAGGTTGAATGAACAAAAAAAATTGCTTGAAGATGACATTAGACAAGGTTTTGACACTCAACAACATCCGTTATATACCTGAGTTGAGAAAGAACTTGGTGTCTATATCACTTCTGACCAAAAATAGATTCAAATGTGTATTTGTTTTTTATAAGATTGTAATTAGCAAAAAAGAAGTGTATGTAGGAAAAGGTTACCTCATCGAGAGCCTAATTAAGATCAATGTAATAACTGTTGAGATCAATAAAAGTTCTATTTCTTGTTACTTACTTGAGTCAAATAAATTATGGCATGAACATTTAGGACATGTCAATTACAAAATTTTTCGAAAACTGATTAACTTAGAAGTTTTATCTAACTTTGAGTGTAATAAATCAAAGTATCAAACGTGTGTAGAATCAAAGTATGCAAATCATCTGTATATTGAATTAGATAATGTTGAGTTCTTTGAATAAATTTATTCGTATAAAGATGGACATGAATAGTCTAGTGGATGATCGATACGACGTCGAGATAAACCAAACGAGAATATACTTAATGATGAGAATCCACGGTGTAATACACATCAAAGAACGTCAACGTCCTTTGGATAAGATTTTATAATATTTTTTCTTAAAAATGAGCCTCAAACATTTAAAAAAGCGATGTCAACTTCGAATGCTTTCTTTTAAAATGAGGCTGTCAATAGTGAGATTGATTCAATCTTGAGCAATCATACTTGGGAGTTGGTTGATTCTCCTCCAAAAAATAAACCTTTAGGTTCTAAATGGATCTTCGAAAGAAAAATGAAAGTTGATGGTATTATTGATAAATACAAGGCAAGACTTGTAGTGAAAGACGTTAAAGAGAGAAAAGACCTTGATTATTTTGATACATATTCGCCTATAACAAGGACAACGTTTATTCGGATGTTGGTTGCCTTAGCAGCGGTATATGATCTTGAAATTCATCAAATGAATGTGAAAAAATATTTCTAAATGGAGAATTGGAGGAAGAAATTTACATGGAACATCCTGAAGATTTTGTGGTTCTTGTTAAAGAAAAAAAGTGTGCAAACTTGTTAAGTCATTTTATTGACTAAAACAAGCATCCAAACAGTGGCATGCAAAGTTTGACCAAACCATGTTAGCAAAAGGCTTCAAGATAAGTGAATATGATAAATGTGTTTACATTAAAGACCCTCCAAATCACAAAGTCATTATTTGTTTGTATGTGAATGATATGTTGATCATCAATAGAGACATTTCTGACATAAATGATACAAAATGAATACTTGAGAGTAAGTTTTATATGAAAAACCTTGGAGTTGTGGATGTGATTAGGGATAAGAATCCATAAAACTCCATAAAGGTTGTCATTGTCACGGTCTCATTACATTGAAAAGGTACTTGACAAGTTTAAATATTTGGATTTTGGTATTCCCAAGACCCCATTAGACGTAAGCTTTGCACTTCAATAACGAAGTTGAAAGTGACTCACAGTTAGACTAGCAAGAGTGTTGGTAAGTTTGATGTATACCATTAATTGTACGCAACCAAATATAGCATATGCTATTAGTAAATTGAGTTGTTACACGAGTAATCTCAATCAAACTCATTAGATGACAATGAAAAGAGTTATGGGGTATCTAAAACATACTCAAGATTATGCTTTGCATTATAACAAATATCCAGTGGTGATTGAAGGATATAGTGACGTAAATTGGATCATCGAATTGAATGAAGTAAAACCCATAAGTAAATATGTATTTACTTAGGTGGAGGAACAGTCTCTTGAAAATTGTCCAAACAGACATGTATTGCTCGCTCTACAATGGAATCTAAATTTATCTGATTAGATAAATCCAGTAAAGATGTTGAATAGCTCCAAAATTTCTTGAAAGATATTTCTTATTGGCTTAAACCTTTGGCACCAGTATGTATACACTGTGATAGTCAAATGGCGATGAAGACATAATACCGTTAGAGAACTACTTTCTAGTGCAATTATCACTGTTGAGTATGTGAAGTCAAAGAAAAATATGTTGGATCCACTTACAAAAGGCCTATCTAGAGAGGGAGTTGAGATATCATCGAACGAAATGGATTTACGGCCTAGGACAAGTCAACATATGACACGACCCAAACCAAGGCCTAGTTGTATTGGGTATCTCGAGTCCAACCAAGATCGGAGACCACCCCCAATACCCAATTGCTTACCACCCTGCACCCTATGTCAGATAAATTTTGAACATATAACAAGATAAGACAATATTAGTTTAAAGACATTGAATTAAGTCCATAACCATGACCAAACAGTCACCACCAAATATCCAACCAATACCAATTCTAATGTTAATACTAATACCAAGGCTGGCACCCATACCGACACCGCCCATGCTTATAATTGTCTGACAAAGCCTCTAACCAGAATAAAAGAACATTCGGTCGGGATATGACACCGACCATAGCCAAAATTAAATAAAAAAAATAACAATGATGAAAGAAAATCCATAGCATGAAATGGAGTCTTCTAGAGTATGGAATCTCACCACTTCAATCTGATGCAAAGATGTCCTTCGAATCCAAGTCACTGAGTAGAGAAATAGTAATATGGTCGGTTTTTGCATCGCATGGGGATAAAATGCTCGAAGATGGTTAACAGAGTGAATGCTAGCATGTAACTTAGGGATAAAGATAAAATAATGTCATTATTCAAAACCAAGTCAAATAATAACATGCAATCACATATATACATATATATCGTGTCAGGGTAGAGAATAAGGTTTAGCATGCATTTGAAATCTTAACCTGGAATGCGTAGATTTGTCATCCTAAAAGTCTACCCACGGGCTATATGGGTTCAACTCCCATGCTGAAAGGGCCCCGGTGTGTGTTAGACGCACAAACCAGAGAAAAACTCTAGATAACTAGTACACATCCCAAAATATAAAGTGTGACATCATGCACACATTTATCATGACCAAATCTCACATCGGCAAACATGAGTTTCCAATATTGGTTCCCCCGAGACCTCCACCTTCCATAACTTTACTACACACACCCTTTTAAGACCATATTAAAAACCATTTACACATTACCAACCAGTTACCAGGGAGTCTTTTAGTTAGGTACTAACCGCTGGTATCGTCATGCCAAAATTAGAGCTTGCATGTCTATTCCAACCATGCCATATAAAACCTTTAAATCAAAGTTAGACTCTACTGTTTCCATTTAAACTAAGATCATGGCCACCAAGGCATTTTCAAATTATATAAAATCAACCAGACCAATTCAGGTTCCATTACCATTTATGAAATACAGAGATTTCAAAAATAGTCAAACTATGTGACAAAATCATACTCATTGGCATTTTCACAAATAGGTTGAGGGCACATAAGTTTTACAACCATAACCAAGTAATTTGGGGAATCTATAGTACCCTAAAATCCATTTACCATTACCATGCACCCCACAGTGTCAAAATCATACTAAAAGCATGGAAAAAAAACATAATTAAACCATGAGAAACATTATTCAACCATGAACATCCAAAAACCTCAACCTTTATTTCAAACCATAACAATATCATGTAAACCATACATTAAAACATATTTTTTTTTGTAAAATAATAATGAGGGAGAAGTAACATGCGTTAGACACCAACGAATATGGAGAGAATCACTCTTGAAAGCCCCTAATTGATTGTCTTGAAGAAACTCTAGCCTTTTGCTTGAACAAAGAGTTTGAGAGATATTTTAAGATTTTTTAATTAGGAATAATAGGTTGATGAAGTCCCAAAAGGTGTTTTAAGTCATGGTATCAAAGAGAGTTAAAAGGAAAAATATCCAGAATGCCCCCAACTTAAAATTGTAAAAAGACCACAGGTGGTTATGAGTCGACCCCGTGACTCATGACCACAACATACGACTCGTACCATTGAGTCATCACCAAGACAGTGAGTTGGACACTCATACACTGTCTGCCATACGACTTCCTGATCCCACTCGTGACCTAACTATATGACTCGCATGGTCTAGTTGTATCCAAGATAGAACCCAAAGGATTAGACACTGGACAATCTACAACTCAATCCTGCCACCCGTACCTATCCTCATGGATCTTAGTGAGCCACTTGTACTTAGAGCCAAGTCAAGTTACTAAGTTTCTGATTTGATGAAGAATCTTCCTAACAACTTGTCACATCACCTAACGACTCGTATCACCCAACTTGTAACCACAACAGAAACCCTACCACCATTCACTAGATAACTTATGAGTTGGGTCATCTGACCCATACCCACACCAAATGACTCGTATGGTGAGTCCTTACTATAACAGTGAGCTCAAAGATCAGAAAATTTTCAAGGGTCAAAAACCCAGGGTGTTTCAACATGGTGGTAACTCTACCCAGCAGACTGGAGATCCCAAGATCTAGGTTCAAGGAGATCAAACAAAGTTGTAACTAACGGTTCAACATTGTCATATACTCAATCCATTCTCATGATGAAGATAATTTTCAGAGAACAAGGATAAGGCTATGGATTGAAGCTTTTTAATAGTTTCTAAGTTTGGCAGGTTTGACCAAATAGTTTAATATATAGGATTAAACGTTTATGAATCACCTATGTGAGGAAAAAATAGAAGCCGCTTCAAGGAGAATATTAGTAAATGCCTATTCTCTATGCTCTCATGAAACTTGGACGTGTTCATGGATGAAATGAATAGAACCGTGAGAACCATAAATGGTAAAAGATTGGTTGTGTTACTTGTATTGTCTAGGTGTACATTAAATTTTGACGGTTCAAAAATATCACATCTATTAGTTGAGCGAGTGCATCCGATGTATGTTCACTACGAAAAGTTTAAAGGAAAACCTACTTATCCAGATGCAATTAGTCTTTGTTTGTTGTTCACACACGTGTCCATATATATTTTTTATAATATAGTCATTCCCCATTCATGTGGGGGATTGTTAGGTTTGTAAGAGTTGTGAATGGAAACTGAATAGGTGTTTTTTTCTGAAAAGACACCAAGAGAGAGAATGCAATTTGAATAGGCACCTTTTTACTTTGGTTATAACCTTTCTAATGGGTGTGACTTTTCCGAAGAGTCATACCTTTTTCAAAAAGTTGCACCTTTATGGAGAAGTGCACCTTTCTGGACCATTGTTTCTCTTCATGAAGCAACATTTTGATGGCTATATCTGAATTTTTTCTCGGGTAAAGATATAATTTTGAGTTGAAAAACAGTCTTCTTCTTCTTCTAAAAACTCTTATGTGATCATCAAATCGTTGAGTGAGTTCGAAGTTTCAGAAAATTTGAGGTACCGCTATTTTCTGAAAGAGAATCATTTTATCCTGGTATGAAAGATTCCATAACCTAGGATACTTGAGGGAAATAAATTCCTTGAGGATACACCATGAAGTCGTGGACTTGATTCTACATTTTCTATTTCATCTTTATTTCTTAAAGTTGGATAAGCACTTGATTTTGATAGTTCATTTGATTATTCATTTAAACTCGTGTTTGAAATGTTTGGAACTTCATTGTAGTTCTTGAAATAATTCTTGAACTTAATGTTAAAGTTCGTATTAAAATATACAGATTTAGTACCCTTAATAACACTTATATATTATATATAGTGTTAATTTTATTTGAAGTAGTACTTACTAATAGAGGGTCTCTTTCGATATTGAAATTAACATAATCGAGAGTTATTTTGTTTCTGATCACATGTATAATGTCGCGTCGAGCTTTCTTACCCTTCGACTAATATATCCCAATTCACTAACATTATAGATATTAATTAATTCTATTTATTGATGATTTATATTTATTATTAGTTAGAAGTACGAGGATGTCATTTTGAATTTTCTTGACTTTTTCGTAAGTCTGTCAACGGGGTCGGGTCAAGCCGAATCCGGCCCATTTTATTTTACCAGTTCGTGGGCCGATCCGGATCCAGGCCTGTGTTAACGGGCCGATCCGGATCCAGGCCTGTGTTAACGGTCCGATCCGATTTCTGGTCCAACAGTATTTTTTCAAAAAACAAACCGGGACCGTCCCATTAAGGGTTTACCGGTCCAACCCGGTCAAAACCGATCAAATATAAACGAAATGAAATTAAAAGTTTTTTCTCTAATATACACTATAGGTACCCACCTATATACATTTTAAATACGTTAAACAATATACATACAACATATATACACTATATATACTACATTAGAAAATATATACACATGTATATGACTATAAGTTAATTATATATACTATTTTAGAGTGTATACAAATATGTACTCATATATACGTATGATATAATATATGTACAACTTTAAATAATATACATACAACATACATACACTATATATATATACTACTTTTGAAAATTTAAATACATAATTACATATACACATGTATACGTTAAATATATATACTACTTTAGAGTCTATTGAAAATATATAGACACATATACGTAGAAATACAATACAATATATGTACTACTTTAAATAATATACATACAATATATATATACACTATATACATACTACTATAGAAAACATGTACACATGTATACGTTAAATATATACTACTTTCGAGTCTATTGAAAATATATACACATATATACGTACCATACAATATATGTACTACTTTAAATAATATACATACAACATATATACGCTATATAAATACTACTTTAGAAAATATATACACATGTATACGTTAAATTTCAGAGTCTATTGTAACTATATACACATATATATGTACCGCACAATATATGTAATACTTTAAATAATATATATACAACATATATACACTATATACATACTACTACAGAAAACATATACACATGTATAAGTTAAATATATACTACTTTAGAGTCTATTGAAAATATATACACATATATAAGTACCATACAATATATGTACTACTTTAAATAATATACATGCAACATATATACACTAGATACATTGTACTTTAGAAAACATATACACATGTATACGTTAAATATATTCTACTTAGAGTCTGTTAAAAATATATACACATATATATGTATCATACAATATATGTACTACTTTAAATAATATACATACAACATATATACACTATATACATACTACTATTGAAAACATATACACATGTATACATTAAATATATACTACTTTAGAGTCTATTGAAAATATATACATATATATACGTACCATACAATATATGTACTACTTTAAATAGTATACATACAATTTATATACGTTATATACATACTACTTTAGAAAATATATACACATATACGTTAAATATATACTACTTTAGAGTCTATTGAAAAAAATATGCATATATATACTTACAATACGATATATGTACTACTTTAAATAATATACATACAACATATATACACTATATACATACTATTTTAGAAAACATATACACATGTATACGTTAAATATATACTACTTTAGAGTCTATTAAAAATATATACACATATATATGTATCATACAATATATGTAATACTTTAAATAATATACATACAACATATATACACTATATACATACTACTTTAGAAAACATATACACATGTATACGTTAAATATATACTACTTTAGAGTCTATTGAAAATATATACACATATATGCGTACCATACAATATATGTACTACTTTAAATAATATACATACAACATATACACACTATATACATACTACTATAGAAAACATATACACATATAACATATAGTCATATATACACTAGATATTATACTACTTTAAAAACATATACACATTAAATATATACTATTTTAATAGAAAAAAAATATGTACACATATATGTAGAATATATACTACTTAAAATATCACTTGAAAGTTGAAACGATATACATACAACCTATATACACTATATGTATATGTTAAAATATTAAATATATATAATTTAGATAGAGACTATAGAAAATATGCTACTTAATATAATAGTACTTGAGATTTTGAACTTAAAAGAAATTTATTTTTTCATTATGTGTATATATGTTTGTTATGTTTAATTGTCTATTACTTAGTATAAAGTTTGATAGTAAATTAGTAATATATTAAAACTAAGTATTTAATTCAAACTAGAAATTTAATTTAAATGGAAAAAATTATAAATTAAGAAGTGAATGAATTTTGTATTTTATTGATTGCAAAATAATCCAAAATTTATAATTTACATGAATGAAAAATCTTCAAATTTTGCATCTTTTTTTTCAACTCATTCATTTTTATATTAATGGGAACTGGCATAGGATAGTCAAAATCAATAGGGGCAAAACTATGCATTGGACTTGATTGTGCTGAGTTATCCCTTGAAGTCATAATTTCTTCAAGATTTTGTTCGTCTTTCGGTTCCACCTCCATTCGATGATTTCTTCATTTTGCTCTAATCCAATCTCTGAGGCAAACTAGAACATTCATAGCATTGCTCCCCAATGAGTGTCGGTTGTTCCAAGCTGTTGTTGTCCCTGACAAAAAACGTTCTCCGATGCAACGGTTGACATTGGAACATTCAATATATCTCTAGCTAATCTTGAAAGCACATGATATTGTCTTTCATTATTCTTCCACCAATCCAACGCGTTGATCCATCATCTACGATCCTCTACCGGCGTTCAAAAATAATACTTAAGCTCTTTCCAAGAAGTTGTTGTGTGAGTTCTCGTCTCAACGTTGTTCCAAACATTTAAATCACAAAAGTAATCAGGAAAACCACTATGTGCTGCTTTTTTAGAAGATGATGGCTCTTCAGGAGCATGAGGAGCGACAGTTGGAGTGATATTTTTCGGTATAGCTAAATCAAGTAAATCGGCATAATGATTATATAATTTTTCTAAGTAAATGTTCGCATCACTCATAGCCGTAAACAAATCTGGTTGTTCTTGTTCTTCATCTTCAGAATCATTGTTAGCATTTATTTCTAAGTTAGAATAAATAAGAGAACTAAAGTGGCACGTACTATTAAATTTCATACATGGATTTAGTATAGCACCAATCAAGTAAATAGGGGGAATCAGAAAAAAATATTTTTTAAATTTAGTAAACATAGCACTAACAACTTCTTTGTAACCTTCTTTATTCTTAAATTCTTTGAGCAAAGCAGAAATATCGGCTAAATATACTAAAATATGACAAACAGTAAGATAATAAGCACTGAAAAATTCAACCGTAGTTGTATAAAAAAAAATTCAAAAACTTAACAAGATCACCAATTGCAGCCAAATCAGAATCATTTAGCATATATTTAGCCGAATTAGCAAATAAACCACAAAATTGGTTAAAAGTCAATGTAATAGTAACTTTATAAGCAAGACAAGTTTTTAAATAATCACACGTAGCATTTCATCTAGTATCACATTCTTCAGGCATAAATATCGGCGTAATTCTATTTTGTTCACATTTAATTTTAATTGTCGTCACTCTTTTTTTTTTCGATTATTTCCTTGAATAAAGCCAACAGCAAGTCGGATCTTTTCAATATAAAACTCAAAAAATTCAAGACCATCTCTTACAATTAAATTATATATATGACAAGCACACCTAACATGAAATATTTCAGGTAACGGCGGAGAGAGGTTATTTTTAACTTTTCAATAGCAGTGTTGTTGTTAGAAGCATTATCAAAAGCAATACATATAATTCTTCTTTCAATACCATAAAATTCTGCAACTTTACTAATAGATTCAGCAATAAATTCTCCAGTATGTCTACGATTTTCATCATACAAAAAAACTAGAATACATTTTTGCATAACAAAATTATTATCTATCCAGTGACAAGTAATGGTTAAATAATCATTTCTATTAATAGCACGACCAAGATCAGAAGTTAGAGTTATTCTACATTGAATATTTTTTAACAATGTAGATAAATTTATATAATATATTAAAAGTGTGAAGACCCTTAGAAAAGTGATTTGAAATTTTTACCTTTCATTAAAATAATCCGCAATTAATAAAATTATCTTTTCACCTATTTTCATGATTATTAATTAATTATTAAAATTAAGAAATCCTAAAAACCATATACATGTAATAAGAATAAAACATAGGCTATCTTTTCTTGCCTACATGAAAAAGGACATTGGCTTTTGTAACGTATTTAAGGCAAACAACTAGGATATATTAATTTCTATAACTTATTTAAGACGAGAAAATTGAGAATAAAGAAAAATAGGTTTGTTGATTTTTTCGTTGAGTCTCTAACAAATCCTATAAGAAGGCATGCACTTTTGTTTTTGTTTTTTCTTTTCTGCATAAATGTTGTTAAAAATTTGAACTTAATTTTAGTTCTTCATCTTTTTGATAATTTCATGTTGAGCGAAGCTATAATGCGGTTACGACCTACCCCTTTGGGGGCCATAAAGACAAATTTAAATTTAGCAAATTGATTCTCTATTTATTCTTGAGTTTTTCTTTTGAATTATGGATATAGTGAAAATAAAAGGGATTGTGGAGGGTTGTATATGCATAACCTTAGTCGTATCTTGATCTTCTTACTTTTAGTACTAGAATGAGATGAAGATTTTCATCCACGAGATTATCGACTTCAAAGAAGGAAAATCTTTCTAATCAAGGTGGACCAATTAATACAACAATACAAGGTTTGTTATTTTCAATTATTTTACTATAAAATTCTAATTCTTCAAAAAATTGAGTTAGATTTGAATCGTTAAACTTTGTGATTCCCTAATTGTATATATTTCGTATTCTATGTAATGTATTAGTTATATTTGTTGTCGTATAGTTGTAGTATATAATATCTTATACGTTTTGATTTTCAATTGCTATACTTCTCGTGTTTCAAGTGTCGTTCTATAGCCATAGTAATTTCTTTTAATATAGTTTAAAGTTGTTTTTAATATTTTTATATGTCTATTAATATTTTGTTTAAGTATTTTTTATATTTAATAAGATCATCAATTCATTTATTAGTCCAGACATTCTTTTATAATATCGAAGTGAATTCATTGAAGCGAGATACACGCGCGAGGCGCGTTTTACTAAACTAGTAATAAACATATTGTGAATGAAGTCTAAATATTGGTCCAACAAGTACTTCTAGGAATACCATTAAATATAGGATTATAAATTGCTTGAATATAATGAATAAAAGCATCCGAAGAAGGAAAAGTGAAAGACAAACAACCCACACATTTTTACCATTTCTTCCCGGTCCCTCAATTTATTATAATTCTTAATTACCTGACCGATTGTTGGGTCCATTCTAGTTTGTGTTGGCCCACCAACAGCCTCACTACCTTGTGCAATAAATAACTCTCTTTGGTGATTCTCTATTATATGTCTCATTAACGTACCCGTACCCCCTTGATTGCCTCCTCTTTAATGCTCATATACTTGTTGACAAATATTACATTGCACCTTAGTTTTTTCTTCTATATGTGTAAAAAATTTCCATGCAATACTAGTTTTTCTACAAGCTCTAGAGGTACGGGGAGGACCGGGTGGTCGATTAACCGATTCAAATCAAACATTAACATTTCCTACTACGAGTGTCTCACCAATATTTTTATCACCTTAATCTAAATTAACCGCATCTACTTCATTTTCTTCTTCTATACCGTAATTTTTTTGAGCTTCTAAATAATCGATATCATGAGCACCTACACCTACTTCTTCCTCAAAAGGTTGACTAAGCGGTACCTGAGGCACACGAGTATATCTACTACTTGAATTACCTCTACCGCCAGTAATTCATTTTTTACTACCACTACCACTTTCGGGATAAAATATTTTGACACTTTTACTTCTTAATTTATCCATAATATAAATCAAACTAAGAAAAAAAAAATACACAAAAATAATAAGAATAGATATTCAACAATTAATACACTAATTAAAAAATAAAAGTAAGAGATAGAACGATAACACCAAATTTTGAAAGTATCCGGAAGTTGAGACTTTAGAAAACTTCCACTCGTATTTGTAATTGCAAAATTAAAAAATAAAATTGAGTACTTTAGGAGATATATACAATATTTGAGAGAGAATGAGATTTGAGAGGATGAAAATTGTGTGGAAAATGATTTGAAAGTGTAAGGTATTTATAGAAAAATTTTGGATTTAAAAAGATTTTTTAAATCATTTAAAAAAAAAAATCGCCAAATAGTCGTTGGGCCCAACGGTTACTTTGGCCCAAAATGGCTAAATTCTAATTTTTTAAAAAAAATTAAAATAAAATTGGGTCAGTTAATTGGCGGGCCTAGTTCGGATTGACTCCGGGCTATGTCAACCGGGCCCAAAAAATTTTGGCACATCCCAGGACCATGTAGCCCGGGAGATGACTGGGTCGGGCTTTTTAGTGGGCCGAGTCGGGCTGAGTCAAACTGACCCGTTTGACAGACTTACTTTTTCGTGTGTTTAGTTTCTCTTATATTTTAAATCCTCTCAATGAAACTTTGTCTCGTCACACTAATTATAATAAAACTATACAAAAAGTCTCTATAACTGATACATACATTAGACAACTTTTCAAATATAATGTCACTAGCTAACTTTAGAGCAAGTCAAAAAATATCATGGAAGCCGATAGTGACCAAAATGGAGCTTTAATTATTTATGTGTTTTCTAGTATAAATATTTCAGTACCAAAATTCACTTCTCAATCAAATAACTAATTAGTCATCTATTCTTTCATTTCTTGATATCATTATTATACATTTCATATTCCAAAATGAGTTTTTCAAACAATTTTTTTGTAGCCATTAGTGCTACATTTTCTTTACTTCTCTTGTTCTATAGCATGCATTGCCATGCACAACTTTCATCGACATTCTATGATCGAACTTGCCCTAATCCTCTCAACACAATTCGTACAAGTGCTACACAAGCAGCGGGTCACACGAACGCCGTATGGATGCATCCCTCATTCGTCTTCATTTCCACGATTGCTTTGTTCAGGTTGGTTATTAGATTGTGTTGCTTTATGAGCACAAAATCTATATTAGTCAACAAGAACTTCAAACACAAGTTCAAACAACTTATTATCAAAATGACCAACAGATTGATCGATACATGTTTTTGTGTTTCATCTCTACGTAAACTTGCATAAAAGGTTGAATGGTCTGGATATATGCATACAACAACAACAACAACAACAAACCCAGCGTATTCCCACAAAGTGGGGTCTAGGCCCTGGGGAGGGTAAGATGTACGCAGTCCATACCGCTACCTCCGAAGAAGTAGAGAGGCTTTTTCCGATAGACCTCCGGCTCAAGATTTGGATATATGCATGCTAATATATATGTAACCGCGTTACCAAATCTTGGGTCTCATCTAAAGGTTATGGTGTTTTAGAATATGCGAAAAGATAGCTTGAGAAAACATGTCCTGGAGTTGTATCGTGTGCAGACATACTTACTATCGCTGCTAGGAATGCATCAACTCACGTAAATATCCATAGATTGGATTTTCCTCCCTTTTTGTTCACACTATATAACTAAAACTTACATGATATACTTAATTATACAAGGTGCTTATTGTATGCTAACTCAACGTTATGATGATAATATGCAGGCTGGCGGTCCATTATGGACAGTGAAACTCGGAAGAAGATATATATTCAACCACTGCGAATCGTGATCTTGCAAATACTGACCTACCTGGTCATTCTGAGCTATTCAGAGACTGATTTCGAGCTTTGCAAACAAGGGTCTTAGCACAAGAGATGTGGTTGCATTGTCAGGTAATAAAAAGGCAAAATACATGGATAGATTCCTGAATTTTTTGAGTTTTTTCGTATTGACAGCTCAACTAGGTTATATACCTATTGAACACCTCAACTATATTTAAAATATGTCAATTGAGCTCAAATTGCACAGTTTTAGATTTGATTCAGAGCGTGAAATGCACTTGCTATGACGTGGAAACTGATATAATTTAATAATAATTGATCTTATTGATATTGAAGGGGTTACAGCTGTATATATAGAGAACTGAAGAATAACTAATTACAGAATAACCCAGATGTATTTAATAATTATATAGGTAGTCTATTATCCCCCCGCAAGCTAATCAGCGGTAACGAGGGGCAGCTTGGAGCAGAGATACTGAAAAGGCTGTAACGGAAGGGGCTTGGTGAGAATATCAGCAAGCTGGTCAGTAGATGGGACATAGTGCGTGGCCATCGTTCCTGCAAGTACCTCATCGCGAACAAAGTGACAGTCGGACCCAACATGCTTCATACGATCATGAAGGACTGGATTTTTGGTAACACAAATAGTGGACTGATTGTCACAATAGATCTGTGGTTTCGTCGGGGGAATGCCAAGTGCATCCGTAAGGTGTCGTAACCACATGGCTTCAGCAACACCCGCAGCCATGGCACGATATTCTGCTTCTGTGGAGGAACGGGACACTCGCGTTTGCTTCTTGGTGCACCAGGAAATCAGATTCGGTCCCATCATAACAATATATCCAGTAGTGGATTTCCGATCATCTTTGTCGTTAGCCCAATCCGAATCAGAAAAAACAGATATATCAAACGAGCCCTTTTGAAATAAAATTCCACAGTGAAGAGTACCTTGAAGATAGCGCAGAATGCGTTTCAAGGCCTGAAAGTGTTGTTCTGTGGGAGCATGCATTGATTGGGAGACTCGATTGACTGCATATTGGATGTCCGAACGAGTAACAGCAAGATAATGAAGTCCACCGACGAGGCTCCGATATAGTGTAGGATCGACAAAGGGAGTATTCGGCCCTGGGGATTGGCGGACTGCCATGGGAGTGACCGCGGGTTTGCAGTCTGTCATGCCAGCTCGATTTAGAAGTTCAAGGGTATATTTTGTCTGATGCATCAATATGGTTCCCGATTTGCGGATGAGTTCGAGGCCAAGAAAGACCCAGAGGACCGAGGTCCTTAAGTTTGAAGTCACGATGCATAGCCTCAGTAATTTCAGTGATGAGTGATGACGAGCTGCCTGTAATAACAATATCTTCCACATAGATAAGAATGATGACAGTACCTCGAGAACAGTGAAGGGTGAAGAGGCTGTTGTCATGATGGTAGGTGCGAAAACCAAGACCCTGCAGAAAAGTAGAGAGGCGTGTGTACCAGGCACGTGGGGCCTGTTTCAGGCCATACAGTGATTTGCGAAGCTTGCAAACATAGTGAGGACAGTTGGGATTAACATATCCCGGTGGCTGAACCATATAGATTTTTTCCTCAAGATGACCATGAAGAAAGGCATTGCTGACGTCTAACTGATGAAGCGGCCAATCATAGTGAAGAGCAAGAGACAAGACCAGACGAATAGTCTGTTGCTTAACAACAGGGCTGAAGGTCTCCTTATAATCCACACCATACTCCTGATGATACCCTTTAGCCACCAGACGTGCTTTATAGCGAGAAAGAGATCCATCGGAATTTCGTTTGATGCGAAACACCCATTTGCACCCAATAGACTTTCGGTTACTAGGCAGAGGTACCAAATCCCATGTTCGTTGTTCAGTCAGAGCCTGAAATTCCTCATCCATAGCTTGGCACCAGAAACTATTTTTGGAGGCTTGGTTGTAGGTAGTAGGCTCAGTGATGGGATGTGCATCAAAGGGTATTTGAGTGTGGTAGGCATTGGGTTTGAAGGTACCGGCCTTGGCTCGGGTCGTCATAGAGTGAGTGTTGATTGGAGGGTGATTAGGAAGGAGTGGTGGAGTTGTATGATGTGTGGACGGGGGTTGGGTGGGGCTGCCGTGGGAGCTGGGATGAGCAGCGGTGGATGGGGTGGTTGTAGGTGTGTTAGGAGTATGATGTAGGGAAGTAGTGGGTTGTGTGGCAGTCGGCTGGGTGTTCGGGTGGGATGTTTGGGGGTTTGGGTGGGTGGGTGGTTGGTTCGAGTGGCTAGGTGGTTGGTACGGGTGGGTAGTGGTGTAGTGGGGTACCGGGTTAGGTGCCGAGTGAGCCGGAGCATGAGCAGGTGAAAAGTACGGGAATAATGGCACAATGCCAAGTGGATTGGGGGAGTATGGAGTAGAGGAAAGACTGGTGTAAGGAAATTGTTCCTCCACAAAACGAACATGACGGGAAACATATGTTTTCTGAGATACAGGATCGAAACATTTGTAACCTTTGATAGTGGGATGATAGCCTAGAAAGACACAAGAGGTGGACCGAGGTTGAAGTTTATGTTGAGTGTGTGGACGCAACCAGGGATAAACTAGACACCCAAACGGGCGGAGATGGATGTAGTCGGGTGGATGATTGTAGAGACGGGCATATGGAGTGGAGTTGGAGAGAGTGTGAGTGGGCATGCGATTTATGAGGTAGTTGGCAGTAGCAAGGGCATCAACCCAAAAGGAAACAGGTAAGGTGGAATCATGGAGGAGCGCAACAACTGTTTCTATTAGGTGACGGTGTTTGCGCTCAGCGACGCCATTTTGTTCAGGGGTATATGGACATGAAGTGTGATGAAGAGCCCCTAGATTTTGAAGAAAAACACCAAATGCATTGTTGACAAATTCTTTGCCATTGTCACTTCGAAAAATTTTGATGTTGGCATTAAATTAATTTTGAACCATTCGATTAAAGTTGACAAAAACAGTATAAGCTTCGGATTTAAATTTCAGAGGATAAAGCCAAGTGAATTTACTGTAATCATCAACAAAACAGATATAATAACGAAAACCTTGAACAGAAGGAACTGAGGTTGGACCCCAAACATCAGAATGAATTAATTGAAATGGCGCAGTGGCCTTGTGTTCAGACAGTGAAAAAGGTAAACGACAAGATTTAGACACTGAACAGGACTCGCAATGTAATTTTTCTGAAAAATTAAAACCTAAGGAAGATAAAATGGATTTGGTGATGGCGGATGATGGGTGCCCAAGCCGGCGATGCCAGGTGGACGAGAGAATGGCTTGACTCACAACAGACGGAGACCTGGATGGAAGAGTGTATAGCCCATGCTCACAGCGGCCCGTGTACCGCACCCGGTTCGTGGTATTGTCCACTATCTGGAAATTGGTGTCATTAAAAATGAGGGTGCAGTTATTTTCTTTTGTAAAGCGATAAACAGATAAAAGATTGGATGTGAGGGAAGGGACGTGGTGAAGGGTTGAGAGATGAAATTTACCATTTGGGGTATAGACAGACCCAGAGCCGGTGTTTGTGATGGGAAGGGATTGACCATTGCCTACTGTAATAGTTTCTGAGCCATGATACGGATGAGGAGCTTGAAGTTGTGAATAATCAGACGTCACATGGGTGTTAGCACCTGTGTCTAGATACCAATCGCCAGATTGAGCGTTTGTGGACGGATGCATCGCCCTTGATCCTCCGGACTGGCTATATACATTCTGCGAGTCATCATAACGATACCAGCAATTAGCCGCAGAATGGCCCCGCTTAGCACAAATTTGGCACGTCGGAAGATCACGTGTGGGTCCCCGCTGGTTTCCTCGTCCCTGTCCGCGGCCTGACTGGAAGCCGTCCCTCGGTGGAGGCCCGCCTCTGCCTTGCCGCCCAGCGTTCCGACGGTCACCACCGCCGCTGCCTCGCCAAAGATAAAATATCATGTCATCAAAGAAGAAAAAAAGAAAAAATAAATTATCTTTTTGTGTCTTCTTCTTTCTCTAAACTTTCTCTTTCCACCATTGAACAACACTAGCTAATAACATATACTCAATTTCTTCTTACTACTAAAAAAAATTGAAAAAACGACCACAAAAAAACGATCCCACAAAATGTGATCGGAAGAAACCGACCACAATTTCTTTTTTAACTTTTTTCTATTTAAAAAAGCGACCACATGTGGTCGCTTTTTTATTTTTAAATATCAAAATAAATATTCCAATAATTTCTATATTAATTAGTGTATATTTTTAAAATTAAAATTTTAAAAAAAAAATAACAAAAATGACCACTTGTGGTCGGTTTTAGTGAAAAAAATTAATTAAAAATATCTTTAAAAATCGACCACTTGTGGTCGATTTTAAATTAAAATAAAAAGAAAATAATTATTAAAAAGCGACCACATGTGGTCGTTTTTAATTTAAATAATATTAATAAATATTTAAAAAAAAACACATGTGATTGATTTTGTAATTAAATAATATTAAAAAAATTAAAAACCAACCACATGTGGTTGGTTTTGGAATTAAAAAAAAAAAAAGAAAAAAGTAAATAATTATTTTTAAAAAATAATTATATAATCTTATATTAACTTTATGTAATCTAATTATTGTTATTAGTAAAAATAATATATTAGATTACATATATAATATAATATAATTTAATATCATATATTTACTGGATTAAATGATAATCTAATATATTATTTTTTAAAATTATACTAATTACACGTAGTCAATAACCAATATAATAATAATAATAATCAATCAATCCACTGTGAAAAAACTTACACTAAAAAATATATCAAATATAATATACAAATTACGTACAACATAATTTTTATCTTTTACTTATGTTTCAATATATAAAATAAATATTTTCCTTTATACATACGTTAAATGACGTTAAACATACATAATCTTTATATAATGAATATGTGTATATATATATAGACATATATCATACTGTTGGGATAGACCATTGAAAACTGTTGTATACGTATTTGAAAGCTGAAAACAGATGTTTATAGTACGTATTTGAAAGGTAATGTTTATAGTACGTATCTGCAGTCATAATAATGTAATATATAACCGATAACTCATTAGAATATAATGAACGTGTTCTATTATAAGGTAATTATACTTGTGGATGTGATATATATAGTACGAATTGAAGAGTTTATATATATATATATATATATATATATATATATATATATATATATATGATGTAGTGATCCATTCATGAACGATGTAGTCAAAACCTAGTTTATTTAGCTAATCAAATATAATTAATCTATCACTCATCTGAGTATGTATAAGAAACACATCGCATTATTTTATTAGATAATAATATACTTGTGTACTTATGTGTGAGATATATATAGTACGTATTTAGAACTTGATATAGTCGATAGTGTGTATATATGTGTGTATGTATAGATATATAGATATAGTATATACATATTATACAGTGAAGGTATATTAATGACATAAGATAATGTAATCTATAATTCATTCGAGTATTTGTGAAATACGTTGTATATTATTATGGGATAGTAAAATTGTGTATGTGATGTTTATAGTACGTATTTTAAAGCTGATAGACAATTGAATATACATATATATCGTGTAGTGACGTATGTAGTAATTGAAATCTAGATAACTGAATGTATATATCAAAATAGTTTGAATGATACATTGATATATATATCAAACTATTGAGAAAGTAGATATATTATTTTGGGTCAATGTAGACACGCATATGTTTTTGAAGTTGTAAATAACGTAAGACTTGTACTACGAGGTATATGAGAGGGGGAGGAAGGAAGTAGGGGAGTGGGAGACAGAAAGTTGAATGACCGCAAATTAACGTAACACAAATAATCAATAATTTATTTGATTAACACGTTGTTTTACGAGCGAGGTATATATATATATATATATATATATATATATATATATATATATATATATATATATATATATATATATATATATATATATATATATATATATATATATATATATATATATATATATATATATATATATATCAATGAATTTTGCAAATTCCGATAAATTTTTGGTTAATTATCTTTTAATTACGATATTATATATATATATAATACCGTAATTCGCAAAATTCATTGATATTATTATATTATTAAGGAAATGTACTATTCATGTCAATGTGTTGATAAAATAACCAACTATCTTATTTGTACATATACGCATTGCGTTAATATGATGATAACATAACCAATTATATGATTTAATCTTTTTATTAAAATTGAGCACATGTGATTGTTTTTCGATAATAACTATTATAAAACTAAATCGAACACTTATATTTTACTTTGTGATCATTTTTGTAACATTTTAATTAACTTAATTAATTAATTAATATTTTTTTAACTAATTTATAAAAAATTATATTTTAGGTAATTAGAATATTTATTTTTAATATTTTATGAAAATCGACCACAAAAAATTCCAAAGTGGTCGATTTTTTGATTTTTTTTGGAAAACCGGCCACAAGTGTCGATTTTCATAAAATATTAAAAAAAAATTAATTAGTTAAAAGCCCAACCCGACCCATGCATTTTTTACTCCCCACACTAAAATCTCCAAATCAGACCCTCCCCCCCCCCACTTTGAAAACACGATACACACCCACACTAATTCTCCAAATCAAAGCCACACTCTAAATCCTCAAATCTACCGCCGTCTGCCGCCGTTTTCCGCCGCCCCCAGCTCCGATAAGTTCCAAAAACTTCAACTCTATGTTTTTCTTGTTAGATACTAGCTAAAGGTTCAAGAATATAATGCTTTGGTACTAATTTTAGTTAGCTCAAAGTAAAAAAATTATTTGTTCTAAAGCATTTGTTCTAGTTATTATGCTTCATTACATAAATTTAGTTAGTTCAAAGTAAAAAAAAGTAATGGAAATTTCCATTTCGTTAGTTCAAGATTCAATTTTAGTTAGTTCAAAGTAAAGATTCAATTTTAGTTAGTTCAATTTTAGGAAATCTCCATTTAGTTAGTTCAAGATTCCATTTAGTTACATAATTTTAGTTTGTTCTATGTGTGTATTTTGTCAAGTGAAGCATATCAAAATCCCCTCTTTGTGTGTTTACCAAGTAAATTAGGATTTACTTTTATTGATACTCCATTATAGTTTTAGTATGTTGGTGGTTTGTTTATGGATGGCAAGATATTTGTTATTTTGCATAATGATCAAGATTTTTTAATTCTACTTGCCTAATGGGTTGCTTGGAATTTGATGTTATCGTTTGACAGAATTCGAATTTAGGAAAAGGATTGCTTTGCTATTTTTTCGGTGATCTCTTGTCTATTTCACTTTAATTTAGGCCAAGCAAGGGTAAGTTGACTTCTCTCTAATTTGTTATAATGAAGTCTTGTTATTTTTCATATTGAAGTCTAGTGAAGCGGTGTGTGGCCTTATTTGATTCACTAGCATTATTGTTATCTTCTTGTTATTGTTCATATTGAAGTCTAGTGAAGCCGTGTGTGGCCTTGTGCGATTCACTAGCGTTGTTGTTGACATCTTGTTGGTCTTGTTGTTGCTTGTTTCTTGTATTGTGAACTTGCCCTCATATCATTTGGTATGCAAATTTGGTGACTTAGTTACTTGAAAATGGTTAAATGTAGAAACTTTAAAGGTGATTTTTTGTGTAGAATGTTACTTGGTTGGTGACTTTGTTAGTTGAAAATGGTTAAGTATAGGGAATTTAAAGGTGATTTTTTGTTTAGAATGTGGTTTAGTTGGTGACTTTGTTAGTTGGAAATGGTTAAGTGTAGGAACTTTAAAGATGATTTTTTTGTTTAGAATGTGACTTGGTTGGTGACTTTGTTAGTTGAAAATGGTTTAGTGTAGGAAATTTAAAGATGATTTTTTTGTTTAGAATGTGACTTGGTTGGTGACTTAGTTACTTGAAAATGGTTAAGTGTAGGGAATTTAAAGATGATTTTTTGTTTAGAATGTGACTTGGTTGGTGACTTAGTTGTTTGAAAATGGTTAAGTGTAGGGAATTTAAAGATGATTTTTTTGTTTAGAATGTGCCTTGGTTGGTGACTTTGTTAGTTGAAAATGGTTTAGTGTAGGGAATTTAAAGATGATTTTTTTAAGTGTAGAGAATTTAAAGATGATTTTTTTGTTTAGAATGTGACTTGGTTGGTGACTTAGCTGGTTGAAAATTGTTAAGTGTAGGGAATTTAAAGATGATTTTTTTGTTTAGAATGTGACTTGGTTGGTGACTTTGTTAGTTGAAAATGGTTTAGTGTAGGGAATTTAAAGATGATTTTTTTGTTTAGAATGTGACTTGGTTGGTGACTTAGTTACTTGAAAATGGTTAAGTGTAGGAAATTTAAAGATGATTTTTTTGTTTAGAATGTGACTTGGTTGGTGACTTAGTTGGTTGAAAATGGTTAAGTGTAGGGACTTTAAAGGGGATTTTTTCGTTTAAAATGTGACTTGGTTGGTGACTTAGTTACTTGAAAATGATTAAGTGTAGGGACTTTAAAGGTGATTTTTTGTGTAGAATGTTACATGGTTGGTGACTTTGTTAGTTGAAAATGGTCAAGTGTAGGAAATTTGAAGGTGAATTTTTGTTTAGAATGTGATTTGATTGGTGACTTTGTTAGTTGAAAATGGTTAAGTGTAGGAACTTTAAAGATGATTTTTTTTGTTTAGAATGTGACTTGTTGGTGATTTTGTTAGTTGACAATGGTTAAGTGTAGGGAATGTAAAGGTGATTTTTTGTTTAGAATGCAACTTGGTTGGTGACTTTGTTAGTTGAAAATGGTAAAGTGTAAGAACGTTAAAGATGATTTTTTCGTTTAGAATGTGACTTGGTTTGTGACTTTGTTACTTGAAAATGGTTTAGTGTAGGAAATTTAAAGATGATTTTTTGGTTTAGAATGTGACTAGGTTGGTGACTTAGTTGGTTGAAAATGGTTAAGTCTAGGGACTTGAAAAGAGATTTTTTTGTTTTGAATGTGACTTGGTTGGTGACTTAGTTGGTTGAAAATGGTTAAGTGTAGGAACTTTAAAGGGGATTTTTTTGTTTTGAATACGGTTTGGTTGGTGACTTAGTTGGTTGAAAATAGTTAAGTGTAGGGACTTTAAAGGGAGTTTTTTTTGTTTTGAATGTTGTTTGGTTGGTTACTTAGTTGGTTGAAAATGGTTAAGTGTAGGGACTTTAAAGGGGATTTTTTTATTTTGAATATGGCTATGTTTGGTAATAATTGAATTTTTGTGACTTGATCTAATTAGTTGAATCTGATTGATTGCGTAGATGGAACCTGATTATAGCTGGATATATCAACGGAACAATGATAATAGAATGGGTATTAGGGAGGAATTGTTGAAGATGTCAAATGATTTGTTGAACATGCTAAGACACTTGATGTTTGGATACGTTTTTGGGCTATTCGTTGTCCTTGTGTTAGATGTGATGGTATAAATCTTGTAAGTGAAGAAGATGTAAAGGAACATCTTTATAGAAAGGGGTTTCACGAGGATTTTTTAAGAATGCACGGTATTCATGGTGATGTTGCGCAAAATAACTTTGTTGTTGGAGAAAGTAGTAGGTCTGCAGGGCATAATGAATATCAAGATACTAGGATGACAGAAATGGTGCACGATGCTTTTGGGATGCAATACGGGGTCGACTTTAGGGAAAATATCGAATATGTTCCTAATAGCGAAGCAGGCAATTTCTATGAAGAATTGGATGGTGTTGGTCATCCTTTGTTTGATAGGTGTTCGCACTCTCGTTTGTCTATTGTTGTTAGATTATTAAGTATTAAATATGACTAGAATATTGCTGAAGGAGGAATGAATTCAATGATAGACCTTATTAAAGAGTTAGTTAACCCCGACATGGAGGTTCCTGATTCTTTCTATAAGGCAAAAAGATTGGTATCAAAGTTAGGTCTCTTCTCGGTTAGAATTGATTGTTGTGAAAATGGTTGCATGTTATACTTTAAGGAAGATGCTAACCTAGAGTTCTGTAAGTTTTGTCAGCACTCTCGATATAACTGTGGTTCTACTGGAAATCAAATTGTTATTAAGGTGATGCATTATTTACCTCTAATACCAAGGTTGAACAGGTTGTATGCTTCAAATAGCTCAGCTCCTCATAAGAGATGGAACAAGGAAAATGGAAGGTCCACTGGTGTTATGTGTCATCCATCTGATGGAGAGGCTTGGAAGCATTTCGATGCAACTTATCCAGATTTTGCAGCTGAGCCACGAAATATTCGATTGGGATTATGTGCGATGATTTTTCTCCTTTTTCAGTTGGTGCTGCGCCATATTCATGTTGGCCTATATTTATCATTCCTTATAATCTTTCTCCTAAAATATTGATGACTAGTCTCTATATATTTCTGAATTGTGTTATTCCCGACCTGCGTAATCCAAAAAGCAGAATAGATGTCTACTTGCAACCTTTGATCGATGAACTTTAAATTTTATGGCATGAGGGGGTTAAAACTTGGGGCATCTCTCTTAAACAAAATTTCAATCTGCATGCATATCTAATGTGGACTGTTAATGATTCTCCTGCTTATGGAATGTTGTGTGGGTGGATGACAGTTGGAAAGCTGGCTTGTCCATACTGCATGGAAAAAATAAAATCTTTCACATTGAGATATGGCAGGAAAAATTCATGGTTTGATTGTCATCATTGTTTCTTGCCATTTGATCATGAATTTAGGAGACTCAAGAATGCATTCAGAAGGAATAAAAGGGAATATGATGGTCCACCTCCAAGGATGTCTGGTCATGACATCGGGGAGATAGTTCAGGATTTGCCTAAAACCGGCAAGGAACGATTGTACAGGCTTGATGGATATGGTGCTTTGCATAACTGGACTAAGCAAAGTATATTTTTGGAGTTAGACTATTGGCCAGATAACTTACTTACACATAATGTTGATGTCATGCATACTGAGAAGAACTATTTTGACAACTTGTTCAACACAGTTATAGATGTCACGGCAAAACAACGGATAACCCTAAGGACAGAATTGACTTACCAGAATATTACAAACACAGCGAATTACATTTACAGGAGGGGCACAATGGCAATGTTCTTAAGTCAAAGGCTAGTTTTACGTTCAAGTTGGACCAAAAGCTTCAAATATGTGAGTGGGTCCAAAGTTGGAAGATGTCTGATGGATATGCCTCAAATTTGGAAAAGAGGGTTGATATGGCATAAGGAATCTTGCATGGAATGAAAAGTCATGATTGTCATGTTTTCATGAAACAATTACTTCCAATTGCTTTTATTGGTTTACCTAAAAACATATGAAAACCAATAGCAGAGATCAGTTTATTCTTCAAAGACTTATGTGCCACCACATTAAAAGAAGAAAATCTAGCGTGAATGGAAAGTAATATTATTGTTATCACCAACAAGCTGGAGAAGATTTTTTTGCCAGTGTTATTCGATGTGATGGAACATCTTCCCATTCACCTTGTGGACGAAGCTCGACTAGGCGGTCTAGTCCAAACAAGGTAGATGTATCCATTCGAATGGTAATCAATTGCAACATATTTAAATTCACACATATCTTTTTTTAATATAGTAAACATCTAACCTTATGATTGTACAGAGCAATTGGAAAATTGAAAAGGGGCCCCAAAACAAACATAGGGTGGAAGGCTCTAGAGTTTAGGCATATCTTGCAAGAGAAACTTCTCAATTTTGTTCATACTACTTTCGTGATGAAGTTGCTTGTTCAAGAAACCGACCGAATTGTCATCAAGATGATGTGAATTTGTAATCGATATCAATTTTCAATCAATCTGGTTGTAGGGCTAAAAAGATCATACCTCGTTGGCTCACTCCCACGGAGTACAAATCAACAATTTTGTATGTCTTGCTGAATTGCCCGAAAGTTGATCCCTTTATGAAGTAAGGAGATTAAAATTTTAATATATCTTATTTTTTTACTCATTCCCTTAAATAAACTAATTGTGTTTCGCATTTTGCATCTTCAGTTTATTTAAGACTCAATTCCACGAAAATCAAGTGTATGAATTTCTTGCAACATGGTTTAAAAATGAGGTTCCTAATTTTATTAATATTTCTACAAAATTTAAACATTTACATATTCCTCAATTAACATGTATATATGTATATGTATAATATTTTTTTAGGTACACCACTCACTAAATGCAGCCGCATACGATTAGCTCTTAAGAGATATTTTTTTGGGTCCAGTTGAATCTCATCCAATGTCCCATTACACAGTAAATAGGTTAAAATTTTTCATTGAACAAAACTCCAGAACAAGGAAAACAAACAATAGTGGTGTTTGGGTTAAGGGTGATGATAATGTCGATTACTTTGGCAGCATACACGAGATCTTAGAATTGGAGTATACTGGTTTCCTAATAAAAAAATTATGCTCTTTTGATGTAAGTGGTTTGATCCAAGCACAAGAGGCACAAGAGTACATAAGGAGCATAACATCATTAAAGTGAAGCACAATAGGTGGTATCCAATTCACAATCTATTTGTTTTAGCGTAAAATGCTAAATAAGTGTATTATGCTCCTTATCTGTTGCGCAATAACAAGTCTGATTGGTGGACTGTAATCAAAACAAAGCCTATAGGACGAGTGGAAGTTGAGAATGTGCTGGAGACTGCGTATCAAAATGAAATGCAGATTGATCACTAGCTAGTGGACGTTGACTTAGTGGATAGCTTGAATCACCCGAAAAATATATTTGAAGAAGTTAATATTGAGGAAGAAAAGGATAAGTGGGTAGGAGATGAGGAAACCTCCGAAAAGAGTGAATGGTTTAGTGGAGAGTCTTCAGAAGAGGAGAATTAGTTGTGTACTCCCTCCGTTTCAAAAAGAATGATCTACTTTCCTTTTTAGTCCGTTTCAAAAAGAATGATCCCTTTTCTTTTTTTGACAATACTTTAATTTCAACTTTCCACATGGCATGTTTAGGGACACAAGATTAAAGGGCATTTTGGTACATTTGACACAACTTTAATTTAAGACCACAAATTCAAAAGTCTTCTTTATTTTCTTAAACTTTATGCCAAGTCAAAGTAGGTCACTCTTTTTGAAACAGAGGGAGTAAGTTGTATTTATTATGTATTGATGTCTTTATGCTTTGTACTATATATTTACACTTTATGTTTTTTTGTTTAAGATTGATATGTAATATACTATTTAAGATTGTTGTTTTCACCTTTCCATGATTTATATAGTAATAAAAATATTCTTGTCTATATCTCATGTTGTTGGAGCGATTTGAAATGTGAATTAGTAACTTGAAATTAGTTACTTTGAATGTTTTCTTATATATTCATTTTGTAGAAACTAACTACTTGTTAACTTAACATAATTTAGATGTCAGAAAGAGGTGACAAAGATAACGCAAAAGTTGATACTACGAAACCAAAAAAGAAAACATAACCTCCGCCTTATTGATAACCGACAGATATTCATATATCTGAGGGTTGATTTGCTGACGCGACAGCACGACCCTCATATTCTAGGTCGTCTGAGCATTCGATACCTACTCCTACGTATGTGGGGCCACTTTATGGGTTTATACCGACTCATTCTGCTCCTATGACCGTGCCACCGCCAGCATAGTACTATCAGACGGACGCTAGCACATCCAGCTATCAATTATCATCGATACCCTCCTGCGGCAGTCACGCAGCTTCGCACAGTGATTCTGCTAGATCTGTTGGGTTGTCGGATCTTCAGCTTGGAGGCACTCCATCTGGTGCTTCAGATCCACCCACGCCAGTGCATCCACCATCACTTACTCGGCAGCCAAGAGACAGAGATAATTCAGGGAGGATTTATCTAGTTTCATTTGCGATAGGGTAAGATTTCTAACTATAATAACGTTATTCATTTTTCATTACTATATTATTACGCTCTATGAAATTACTGTTTAATCTTGTGTTGTAGGTTTAGGACAGATGCTGGAGTTGGACAAAAGGCGCGAATATGCAGTACTCGGCACTTCAACGGCTACTAGACCAGCTGGCAAAAGATTCCAGAAATTGATAGGGATAGAATGTTTGAAGAATTTAAGGTAAGGATTTAACTTATAGACTACTTATTAACACTTTGTTAGAACAAAAAATTGAATATTATATTTTTGTTGAAGAAATTTTTCTGATGGAATGATGAAAATGCATTTCTTATAAAGAGAAACTTTTCATAAGATGTAGAGTCAGCTTTAACGATCTCTTGGATTATGCCCGAAACAAATTGGTAAAACCTAAGTGGATTCTTGAACCCGCATGGCAACAGTATCTTCGCCATTGGAGTAGCAAAGATTACCAATTGTTAAGGGAAAAAGGAAAGAAAGCCTGGGCATCGTCCAAGGGTGGCTCCCTACATATTGCGGGTGCCAAAAGTGCTTTTGCTGTGCTGAAAAAAATGGTATGTAACTTTTACAGTTTTAATTGTTTGTTTATATTTTAATTTTTTTATTATTTGAACACTGATAATTTTTTCATATGCAGGAAAAAGAAAAAGATAGGGAAATACCAGCTGATGAGCTTGTTGGACAATAAAATTTCTGAGGCCGAAAATAAATAATTCGAGACAAGAAAATATACTACAACAATCAATTTATTGATTTCAATATGTGAGTGTTACAATCTCTATGAATCCTCTGATTCGCCTTTTCAAATATAAATTCAAGGGCTTGAAGCTTGATCTTGAATTTGAACTTGATTTGTTGATTTGAGAGATTTGATCTTGACTTGTGCTTGAATTCAAGGACTTTTGAGCTTGTTCTTGAATATTGCGGTCTTGATCTTGAATCTTAATGAACTTGATTTGAATGCTTGAGCTTTTTTAGAGAAATTGTGGCGTTTGATCCACGAGCTTTCTCTTGCTACTTATTAGAGATCTGGGGGGTGGGTCCTTTTCTGAATCATGAGACCCCTATTTATACTTGTGGAAAAGGAAGAGTCATGATGAATATGAACTTCCTTTGACCAATCAGATTTAAGTGATGTGACGCTTTTTATGGGCTTTTATTTCATAGGCCTGTTGCATCATTTTGACATGTGCCACGGTCCTATCGGCTCCTTCACTTGACTAGGCATGCCACGTCACTTGACACGTGACACTTATTTGGGCCTCTAGAATATGACCATATCTTGGGCTTAGTAAATTGGGTTCATCATTTGTAGCCCAAATTAATGGAATAGCCCAATAAAGATTGGACTTTATTTAAATCCATACATGTTAGAACTTAAATAATTAATTCAATTGTATTAATCCGCAATATTTATTTGGGAATAAGATATTTTGAATTTAATATAATCCAAATTTCGTATGAATTTAAATTTAATAAAATTACATCACCCACAAATGCCCCTACTTTAAGACTTGTCGAGATCTTTTGAAGACCAGACTCGAAATATGAATTTAATATTTTAATTACACAAAATTGTGTGCAAACAGAATTATGACGGACCAATTTTGTACATAAAATACATCATAACCACATTGGCTATGCAAAATTGTAATATACATATAGTATATTTAAATCCTTGGAACACGTGAAAGTGGGAAACAAATATATTAACTTTCTTCTTTTGGCATTTAATGTCATTAACGTGTACCCCGTTCTTCTTCTTTTTTGGGTCCAACAGACTTTCTTTTTTCCAAAATCAAAGGTGAACCAATGACCTAATTTAATTTTCTTAAGGATTTGCCGCAGCCTTCAACCGTGTGTTGTTCTCCTTTTCCCAATTAAATTCTTACAAATTCTTTCCAACTTTTCAAGGATTACAACATGTTACAGCACTTATAAGTAGTCATGAATTTCATAATTATTTCAGCGCATATTCGTGAGGTTTTTTTCCACCAGCAGTTTTGTGTCTTGTTGGAGTCAACAAGGTAAAAAAAATTTTCTTTCTTTGTGATTTCCACCAATTTCTTTTATTCTCTTTGTTTTTTTTTTTTTAGTATTGAAACAGATAGCAATACACAACAATTGGCTTAAGTAGGGAGAGTTTAACTTTGCCTCCGTACACTCTAAGACCGACCAATTTGACTTTAAGATGGTGACTTTGCAACAATCGGCTTAGGGTGCGAGAGTTTAACTTCACCTCCGTACACTCTAAGACCGATCAATTTGACTTAAAGATGGTGGCTTTGCAACAATTGGCTTAGGGCGCGAGAGTTTAACGTCACCTCCGTACACTCTAAGACCGACCAATTTATCTTCAAGATGGCGGCTTTGCAACAATCGGATTAGGGTGCGAAAGTTTAACTTCGCCTCCGTACTCTCTAAGATTGACCAATTTGACTTCAAGATGCTGACTTTGTAACAATCGACTTAGGGTACGAGAGTTTAACTTCGCCTCCGTACACTCTAAGACCGACCCATTTATCTTTAAGATGGAGACTTTGTAACAATCGGCTTAGGGTGCGAGAGTTTAACTTCGCCTCCGTACACTCTAAGACCGACCAATTTGACTTAAAGATGGTGGTTTTGCAACAATTGGCTTAGGGCGCGAGAGTTTAACGTCACCTCCGTACACTCTAAGACCGACCAATTTATCTTCAAGATGGCGGCTTTGCAACAATCGGATTAGGGTGCGAGAGTTTAACTTCGCCTCCGTACTCTCTAAGATCGACCAACTTGACTTCAAGATGCTGACTTTGTAACAATCGGCTTAGGGTACGAGAGTTTAACTTCGCCTCCGTACACTCTAAGACCGACCCATTTATCTTTAAGATGGAGACTTTGTAACAATCGGCTTAGGGTAAGAGAGTTTAACTTACCCTCCGTACACTCTAAGACCGACTAATTTGACTTCAAGATGGCGGCTTTGCAACAATTGGCTTAGGGTGTGAGAGTTTAACTTCGCCTCTGTACACTCTAAGACCGACCAATTTAACTTCAAGATGGTGGCTTTGCCGATTAGGGTGCGAGAGTTTAACTTCGCCTCCGTACACTCTAAGACCGACCAATTTGACTTCAAGATGCTGACTTTGCAACAATCGACTTAGGGTGTGAGAGTTTAACTTTGCCTCCGTACACTCTAAGCCCGACAATTTATCTTCAAGATAGCGACTTTGCAATAATCGGCTTAGGGTGCGAGAGTTTAACTTCGCCTCCGTACACTCTAAGACCGACTAATTTGACTTCAAGATGGTGGCTTTGCAACAATCAGCTTAGGGTGTGAGAGTTTAACTTCACCTCCGTACACTTTAAGACCGACTAATTTGACTCCAAGATGCTGACTTTGCAACAATCGTCTTAGGGTGTGAGAGTTTAACTTCGCCTCCGTACACTCTAAGACCGACCAATTTAACTTCAAGATGGTCCTTTTACATAACAAATCCATCAGAATGTCAGCTTAAGGTGCAAAGGGACAAATCTTGTCCACCTTAAGGCATGAAAATTTTTATATCCTTGTAAGGATAAACACATAATAGGCCAACTTAAGGTGCAAAGGGACAAATTTTGTCCACCTTAAGGCATGAAAATTTTGATATTCTTTTAAACATAAACCCGTGATATGCCAGCTTAAGGTGCAAAGGGACAAATTTTGTCCACCTTAAGGCATGGAAGTTTTGAGATCCTTTTAAGGATAAACCCGCGAGGGGCCAGCTTAAGGTGCAAAGGGACAAATTTTGTCCACCTTAAGGCATGGAACTTTTGAGATCCTTTTAAGGATGAACCCGCGAGAGGCCAACTTAAGGTGCCAAGGGACAAATTTTGTCCACCTTAAGGTATGAAACTTTTAAGATCCTTTTAAGGATAAACCTGTGAGAGGCCAGCTTAAGGTACAAAAGGACAAATTTTATCCACCTTAAGGCATGGAAATTTCAATATCCTTTAAGGATAAACTTGTTAGAGGCCCGATTAAGGTGAAAACGAACAAATCTTATCCACCTTAAGGCATATAAATTTTGAGATTCTTCTAGTTGTAGGCTTGGAGAACTTTGACATTCCAAATCCTATTGAAGGAACTCTCTTTCTTTTCGACAGGTTACCCCCATTGAGTCACAAATATTTAGAGTAAGTCCAAAATTTAATTAGAATAGTTTCATACTTGGTATCCATATGGTAGATACTGCAGGAATATTTTTTTTTTGGTCACTCATGCAACTGAACTCAGAATGAAATTCCAAGTGCCTACGTACCTCAGTAAAGAGAATCAAGTCACAATGTAGTTCTGGGTAAGTGTTTTTTTTTCTTTTTTTTGTCCTAACTTTTGCCTAAGCCACCTTTTTCGAGGTTTTCAACCTAGAGGACTTTCATTTTTTTGTAGCCGTACACAATTTATGCTCTTGTGGGCCAGGAGTGGATATGCAGTTTATACTCTTGCCTTAAGGAGTGTACATGCAGTTTATACTCATGTCTTAAGGAGTATACATGCAGTTTATATTCGTGCCTTAAGGAGTGTACATGCAGTTTATATTCGTGCCTTAAGGAGTGTACATGCAGTTTATACTCGTGCCTTAAGGAGTGTACATGCAGTTTATACTCGAGCCTTAAGGAGTGTCATCTTCCTTCAAGGATAGTACTTCTTCAAGAACATGGCATTGATGGGGCCAACCATCACATCATCTGTATCGACAAGCTTGTAATCATCACTTGAATATGCCTCTTGTACGACATAGGGTCCATCCCACTTCGAGGTGAATTTTCCCCCAGACTTATAAGAAGTGATAATGGGCCTTCTTACTACAAGGACTTGATCTCCAACTTGGAAGCACCTTAAGCAAATCCTTTTATTGAAAGAACGAGATAGCCGAGCTTGATAGCATTCAAGATTTTGTTGAGCCTTCAGCCTCTTCTTATCAAGAGCTTCTAACTCTGCAAGATGCAACTTAGCATTTTCTTCATCGGTGAGCCCTTCTTGAATAGCCAGTCTTAAAGAAGGTATTTGACGCTCAAGTGAAAGGACTGCTTCAATTCCAAAAGCAAGTGAGTATAGGGTTGCTTGCGTCGGTGTATGGTAAGTTGTCCTATACGCCCATAAAGCTTCTTCCATTCGCTCATGCCAGTCTCTTTTGGATTTGGGGAAAACTTTCTTCAATAAGCTTCATAAAGTTTTATTGAAGGCTTCAGCTAGACCGTTGGCGGTAGCATGGTACATAGAAGACTTGCGCTGCTTGAAGCCAAAGAGATCACAGATTTTGTTCATCAACTTGTTATCAATTGGCTTTCCATTATCAGTTATTATGTACTGTGGAATTCCAACGCGGTAGATGATATTCACGCGGATGAAGTTTGCAACATTTTCTTTCTTTACATCCTTGAGAGCAACAGCTTCGGTCCACTTTGAGAAGTAATCTATCGCGACCAAGATGTATAAGTGTCCACCAGAAGATTTTGGTAGTGGACCAATAACATCCATTCCTCAAGCATTAAATGGCCAAGATACTACAGTTGGGTGTAGTACTTCTTGAGGTTGATGTATGAAGTTTGCATGGAATTGGTAAGCTTTGCATCTTCTAGAAAAATCCAAGCAATCCTTCACCATCGTTGGCTAATAATATCCCATCCTTTTAATATGTAAATGGAGCTTCGGTCCAGACTGATATGATCCACAAACTCCTGAGTACGCTTGTTGCAAAGCTTGAATGGTTTTTTCCTCTCCCAAACACCGTAAGAGTACTCCTTCAAATGATCTTTGGTAGAGTATGTCTTTGTAATAAAGGAAGCGAGGTGCACGACGATGGATGTCAGTCTTTCTCCTTGGATCTTCTGGAAGTATCCCATAACACAAATTGTCAATAATAGGTTATTTCCAATCCTCCTTCACAGCTTCGGACACAACGATGAGGTATTCAACCTTGCCTTTTATGTCCTCATCCTCATTTGACGGCGGTACTATCCATTCTTGGCAGATAGTAACTCGTGTCTGATTCAGAAGAGTTAGAGTTGAAGCCAAAGTTAGAGTTGAAGCCAAAGTAGCTAGAGCATCAGCTTGCTTATTTTCCTTCCTTGGCACATGCAGGAGGGTTACATCTCCAAGCCATCCCATCAACTTCTGTGCATAATCATGATATGGTCTTAACTCAGGCTTTCGGACATCATAGATTCCCAAAAGCAACTTGATCACCAATTGGGAGTGACCAAAAACTTGTAACTGTAGTTGTTTCATGTCGACAGCCATCTCAAGTCTGACTATGAGCACTTGATATTCAGCAATAATTATAAAGGTAAACGAGTAGAGGATGACCTCTTCTTGTGGAGTGACAAACACTACGCCAGCACCAGCTCCATCTCGATGTGCAGCACCGTCAAAGTACATCTTCCAAGGGGATCTAACTTCAATAGCCATCGCATTTTCATCAGAAAGTTCATTGCTCAATTCCCAGTCATCAGGTATTGGGTGATCTGCCAAAAAGTCAGCCAATGCTTGTCCTTTTGCAGCTTTTTGGGGGATGTACACGATCTTAAACTGCTGAAATTGGAGGTACCACCTTGCAAGTCGGTCACTGAGGACTAGTTTCGACATTACAAACTTGATGGGATTTGCCTTAGACACAAGACGAACAACATGAGCTTGAAAGTAGTGTTTCATCTTTTGGATTGAGAAAGCCAATTCCAAACATAACTTTTCAATTGGAGAATACTTCAGCTCATTTGGCGTCATCATTCTGCTCAAATAGTAAAGAGAGTTTTCTTTACCTTCACTATTTTCTTGAGCCAGTAGTGCTCCAATTGACCTCTTTTGTGCCGCGATGTAGAGTATCAATGGTTTCCCAGGTATGGGTGCCTCAAGAACTAGTGGCTTCATTAAGTATGATTTGATACGCTCAAAAGCATTACTACAAGCTTGGTCCCATTCGAAGAAAGTATCCTTCTTCATGAGACGACTAAATAGTTGACATTTCTCGGCCAGGTTTGAGATGAACCTCTTTAAATATGCTAGCCTTCCTTGAAGGCTTTTTAACTCATGAATATTTCGAGGCCCGGGCATCTTCAAAATCGCATCAACCTTGTCTTGATCAATTTCAATTCCTCGGTGTCGCACAATAAAGTCAAGAAACTTTCCAGAAGTAACTCCAAAGGCACATTTCAATGGATTCATCCTAATTTGATATCTTTGAAGTAACTCGAATACCATTCTTAGGTTTTTTAAGTGGTCGTCTCTCTTTCTTGACTTCACCACTAGATTATCCACATAGCATTCAATATTTTTATGGAGCAGGCCAACAAAGATGCTCGGCATAGCCCTTTGATAAGTGGCACCAGCGTTCTTCAAACCAAAAGGCACCACCTTGTAGCAATAAATACCTTTGGGCGTACGAAATGCAGTGAGTTCTTCATTCTTTGGCACCATATGGATTTGGTTATAGCCGGATAAAACATCCATGAAGGACATTGCCTCATAACCAGTGGTGACATCAATCATCAACTCTAGTATGGGGATTGGAAAGTCATCCTAAGGGCAGGCATAGTTGAGATCCCAAAAGTCGACACAAACTCGAATTTGGCCATTCTTCTTCCGTACTGGAACAATACTTGAAATCCATATGGGATATTTGGCTTCATCAATAAAGCCTGCTTCAATGAGTTTGTTAACTTTATTTTCAATCAAAGGAACCAACTCCAGCCTAAAGCGTCTTTGGGCTTACTTAACAGGATGGGCACCATTCTTGATCGCCAACTGATGGACTGCTACTTTGGGATCTAAACTAGGCATTTCCTTATAGCTCCAAGCGAAGACATCCATATATTATTTGAGTATGTCCATATAAGCGATTTCCTCCTCCATTTCTAGAAACGTGCTCAGGTAAGTTTGTTTTGGGTCTTCATCTGTTCCAAGATTAACTTCCTTCAAGGGATCTATTATGGTGTTTACTCCTTAAAGTTGCTAAGAAGCATCTCCAGCATCTTCTTCCTCTTGAGGATTATTATCATTGACGAATATATGATAACACCAAAAGGCATCTTCTATCTCTTCATCAACTTTCATTTGAGACGAGACATCTTTCTTGTTTTGGGTCGTAATATGATATGAGGAGCCAACACACTCTTCATATTCTTTGCATTTCTTGGTATAAAACCATAATATGTGCCTTTTATTTTAGCACTTCATTGCATAAAACTATCAGTTACGTTTGTCACATCATTCTAGAAGGAATCAAACTTTGGAAATCTTTTTGTATTTTAAGTAAAGTGTGTATCATCGTGCCTTGATGACTCCTCTTACACTTGTTGCCTTTCTCCTTATTTAGAGGTCCTAACCTTTCGAACACAGAAGTTCCTGCAGTTGATTCTCCAAGTCGTTCAAAGGCAGAAACCCTTTTATTGGATGCAGTAGACTCTTCTTCTACAGTGATGTAGTTGCTAACCGCCCTTATTACGGAGATACAAATTGGAGGTGGTTGCATATATCCTAGGCCTTCACGTGCTTGCTTGGTCGTACCTTCCGACGAAAGTTTTCCCAACCTTGATGGCTCATTTGGATTATATCCAGCCTGCCTTTACAAATAGCTTGTATGCATTTGCATTGAAGCCATCACTTGTACGTTTCATAGGGAGTGTCATATCTTATGGCAGATTTTGAGCCAAAGACTCTTCAAGAAGTCTTGAGGATGGATTTATTTCATCAATTTTCCTGATAGGTAAAGTTATCCCCTTTTGCACATTATCTTGGGAATCTGTTGGGTGATCTTTCTCTTTCCTTACTTTTGGTACGTAACAAAGAATGGGAGTTGCCTAATTTTTTATAGAAGCGACACTTTCTTTATTTGAAGTGGATAGAGGCTTCTTGGTGGCAACTTTTTCGACAGTCACCACGACCATCTTAGACGCAAGATCAGCACACTTGGTCTTGGTGACATCTTTAACCTTTTTCTCATCCACAATATGTTTTTTTAAATAGAATTTTGCATCGGCAAAATGTGACTCAGCTTCAGTGAATGGCTTATCATCGGCAACTATCTCTCTTTCCACTTTGCCTTTGAGTTAATTCAAGCACTGATAGTAAGAGGACGAGATAATTTTGTTCCCGTGCAACCACGGCCTACCAAGCAATATATTGTATGAAGTTTTGGCATCGATCACATGCATCAATGGGTTTTATTGAAAATCATCTATACGAATCCCCAACTTGATACATCTCATTGTCCTCTAGCCCCCTTGATTGAAGCATTGGATCATTATAATACTTTCGTTCAGTTCGTTAGTAGTGATGCCAAGTTCCTTCATCGTGCGGATAGGTAGGATGTTGACTCTAGATCCCTCATCTATCAAAATTCTATGATCTTCTTTCCTAGAATTTGACCTACCATGTATAAGATACGGTTATGTAGGGCCTCACCAAGCAGAAGATCGTTATTTGTGAATGTGATTTTTGTATCACACACATGTGCCTCTTCGCCAAGAGCTTCACAAAGCTTTTCGAAAGGTGAAGGAACTTCCATCGGATGATTCTCACCCTTTTCCCCCTCTTTGGCGGTATTAAAACAATACACCTCAAGGTTGACTTGGGTAGTCTTTACATGAAACCAACTCGGTAAGAATTCCTTTAAAGTCACCGGACGCCGAGGTTTTTAGGGTGGAAGCTCCGTCACCCTTGTCTTCTTTAGGAATTCAACCAACTTCTATTTTCTTGGTTTCTATACCATTTTCCTCCTAGTTGGTTGCTCGACTGACTGTTTTCGTGGACTCGTCTTCTTGCGTCTGTGTCTGGTTACTAGAGTCCTACCTTCGTCATTGCCTTTGGCAACTGAAGACCTATCAGGCTCTAATATTTTCTCATTATGCTCTTTGACACATATTTGAACAGGATCGAGCAAGCCAAATATCATGGAGATTTGATGAGAATTGGTTGTCTCATCGTTGAAGAAGATCTTCTTCTCTTTGCCAGTTGCATGACTTTATCTTTAAAGACAAAGCATTTCTCCAGAGAGTGACTTACGAGCCTATGATATTTGTAATAATTAGGGTCATTAGTCCTTCCATCTTCGTTGGAATGCTTCATCTCTGGGAGTTCAATGAGCTTATACTCAAGGAGTTCATCAAAAATCTCAGCAACATCAGAATCAAGGAAAGGATATTCCTTTTCTTGCATCTCCTTTAAAGTTTTCTGATTTGGACGTGCTCCAGAAGTTGTCTTCACACTTTGCTTCTTAATCACCTTTGTGGTGACTTTCACAGGAGACACGTTAACTTTCATGGACTCCTTTTTGTCATTTTTGGGGACAAACTTGCCCCATCTTTTGGGTTCTTGCTAATCGTTTCCCTTCGAGGGTCATGGATAGGCGTTGATCCTTTTCCAGCAGAAGACATGCTCAACTCCATATCGTGAGCATGGGTAGCTATCTCTTCAAAGGATTTAGGCTTAATGTCTTCCAAGATGTAAAAAAGTTCCCAGTGCATTCCTTGGACGGACATCTCTATTCTAGAAGCTTCACTGAGCCTATCTTTGCAGTTTAGGCTAGTATTTCTCCATCGATTGATGAAGTCAATAACTGGTTCATCCTTTATTTTTCGAGTATTCATGAGATCAACTATGCTCACTGTACGCCTTGTGCTATAAAAGCGATTTAGGAACTCATGCTCCAATCGCTCCCAGCTATCGATGGAATTAGGCTCAAGGTCCGTATACCACTCAAAGGCATTTCCCTTTAGGGAACGAACAAACTATTTGACAAGATAGTCACCGTAAGTTCCAGCATTGTTACATGTCTCAACAAAGTGTCCAACATGTTGTTTTGGGTTCCCTTTGCCATAAATTGTTGAAATTTGAGGGGTTAATAGACGACAGGCATTTTGAGGCTATCAATTCGTGTCGTGTAAGGCTTGGAATAAGTAAGGTAAGACTTAGCAACAACATCATACTTGTATTTGAGGATCCCTTCAATGAATTCCCTTAATTCTCCAATCGGGATCATTCCCTCTGAAGAAACTTACACCTCTTTAATCGATGGTGTTTGTTTCACAGGATTTTCTATCTCATGAACCTCTGAAGATTTTCCAGGTGCATGGCTAGACTCTCTGTTTATCAGACCTTCCACCCTATCCACTATCTTATCGATTCTAGCATCTTGATTTTGAACATATTTGGTTAGGCTATTAATTGCCTTTGCCAGATTCGTAAGCTGCTCCTCCATAGACGAGGCATCAGTTACCATCGCTTGCATAATCACTGGAGATGTTGAAGAGTAGCACGGATTATCTCACAAGTTGATTTTTAAAGTGATCAACTTATGCGGTGTGGTCGGAGATGATGAGTTGCTTGAACGATCATCGCTTTTTGCACCAGAGTATTTGGAACCAAAATGCTCTAGTAGAACTAAAGTCTTCTTAAACGATTCAGCCACACTAATTCCTCCTTCCGAAGCACTTGCATTGGACTTTGTTCCTTTTGGGGTTGAAGATAAAAAAACTAGAGTTGGCGCGGACGACAATGGAAGTGTTTGTCGTCCTAGCAAGCCTGCCTTGCTCCTCGTGACAACTCCTAAGCTTCCGAAAGTAACACCAAGGATGCTTTCTACTTCAGCAGAGAACTTTGAATCAGCAGCCTTGGAAGCAGTTGATTGAGAGTTGACCTTGTTGGAAATCATTTCAATGTTGTTGAACTTTGCAATTAAAAAAGTTGAGATGAAAGGTAGAGATCGTCCCACTGGGCGTGCCAGAATTTGTTAGACAATAAAATTTCCAGGGCCGAAAATAAATAATTTGAGACAAGAAAATATAATGCAACAATCAATTTATTGATTTCAATATGTGAGTGTTACAATCTCTATGAATCCTCTGATTCGTCTTTTCAAATATAAATTAAACGGCTTGAATCTTGACCTTGAGTTTGAACTTGATTTGTTGATTTGAGGGATTTGATCTTGACTTAGGCTTGAATCCAAGGGATTTTGAGATTATTCTTCAATATTGTGGTCTTGATCTTGAATCTTGCTTTGAATGCTTGAGCTCTTTTAGATAAATTACGGCGTTTGATCCACGAGCTTTCTCTTGCAATTTGTTAGAGATCTGGGGGGGGTCCTTTTTGTAATTATGAGACCCCTATTTATACTTGTGTAAAAGGAAGAGTCATGATGTATATAGAATTCCTTTGACCAATCAAATTTAAGTGATGTGGCGCTTTTTTATGGGATTTTATTTGTTAGACCTAAAATAGGATCATGACCGGTGCTAAGGAGTTTAGGACTCCAAAGCAAGCCTCGACAGAATTCTACAGAAAATCGGGCAGAGTTTCCTTTGTTTTTAGGCTTATCAAGAAAATTTCCTATCTTAATTCAATAGCACCACAACCAACACATAAATCACACCAACACAATCCATCACAAACCATCAACAAGGCACCAACACCACTAATATCAATACGAAATCCATCTCCAAAAATAAAAGGAAGTCAATTACTCCACAAATTCAAAATAATGAAAGAATACTTAAAACTCTAAAGACATGACTATGGAGCAAACTAAGAGTTTTCAATAAAAATAAACATAACGAATAAATAAACTATAGACCACGCGAACAAATGCGGGGCTCACCAGGAATATGCTACTCGAATCCTCTAGCCAACGAAATCCTCACCGTCACTTGCGTTCTCTGAAAAATGATAGCAAGGAGTGAGACGCTAGCTCAGTGAGTAATAACACTTAACCATAACCGTTTTAATACGGATAAGTCAAAAAACATTATGAAATAAATGCTCTTTCAAAAAATATTAACAATAAACAGTATCATTGTTTCATGTAAGAGAAGTGAACCAATGGTTCAGTAATAAACTCATAAATCATCGTATCATATCAAATATTATATATTTGGAAGGTTTCCAAGAATGAATCATGTAATCAGTGTGGCGTTCTTCTTTATTAAGAATAACCCATACAGTGGATCCCTCATAAAGGAGTCCCATATCATATCAGTAATAGTATGTTAGTTCTACTTTCCCATTAGCGAGGGCTATAACATTCATCAGTAAATACAAGGTGCACCAAGTCTAACGATCCCGCCGTTAGCTACGAGATTCAATCAAGGTCTACTCTCATTCATAAATTCTTTGAAAACAATAGGATATTCGTATGAAAACATCTTTCAGAATAGAACATAACTTTAAAATTCATATCAATAATAATACAGGTGAACTTGAATAAAACATATATAAAAAATACTTAATAGCATGTAAGTAAAGAATATTCATCGCAATAATGTCATATCTCAAATAAACATTTCAATATCATATTAAGTAACAGACTTGCCCCACATGCAATTCCAAAGCATTTCGTAACTCATTATTTCATCAAAATCAACAATAAAATATGCAAGTTAACAAATACAGATTATGATAAGATTACTACTCACAGTACAATTTTTGGAATACCAACTTATCACCTCGAACAATTTATAGGACTCCCTTCGATCGAATCTAAAATCATATCATATCAAATCTCAAGCTAATTCTCTTGTTTAGGGTAATTCCATGATAAAATTAGACTACTCAACCCTCATGTTTTCATGGTAACCTTCAATTTCTCAAATTTCAAGTCCAAAATCACACCTTAAAATTCTTAAACCCATCTTTGATAATTAAATTTTACTACCCAAAATAAATTATCAAAGCTAAAAATCACAATAAAGATATAAGAACGAATTTACCTTAAATCCGGAAGAATTTTCCAATCAACCTTAAACCTTTCTTTTCTTTTAACCGAAGGAACAGTTGATTTTTTTCCCTCTTCAGTGTGATTGGCAGATTAGTTACTACCTTAGTTGCTCCTAACCTTTGCCTTCTTAATCCTTTGATGGCAAAAGCCCTTTTTGCCAATATATAATATATTGTTTTTCCCAATTCAATTTGAATTGGATATGGGCCACGACCCTAACTCTTCTAAATTCTTTTTTTTTTCTTATTAATATGAGCTTTAGCCCATATCTCTTATAAAATATTTTTTTTTCAATTATAATTACTCACTAATTATAAGTTGGGGTATTACATTCTCCCCACCTTAAGAAATTCGGTCCTCGAATTTAGAGTAAGTGCATACCTGAAGACTGAAACAAGTGAGGGTACTTAAGTCTTATATCTTTTTCTGACTCCCACGTAGCTTCTTCAAAGGTATGATTTTTCCATAAGACTTTCACGGACACCAACTCTTTTGAACGTAACCTTCTTACTTGTCGATCAATGATAGCTATAGGTTCCTCCTCATAGGTTAAGTTTTCATCAAGTTGCAAGGTTGGTGCTTCGAGTACGCGCGAAGAATCTGATATACACTTTCTTAGAATAGAGACATGAAACACTGGATGGATGAAAGACATCTCGGGAGGGAGTGCCACTCGATACACCACTCCTCCTAGTAGGGTTGTGCAAATTTCGGTTCAAATCGTTAACCCGAACCGATAATATGTTTATCGGGTTAACGGTTTAGTTTTTTTCTCTATTGGGTCGGATTTCGGGGCAAAGAATTTTGAAATCGGGTTATCGGTTCAGGCCTCGGTTTATTTACCCTTTTTATTGGGTGGCCCGATAACTCGATATCCCGATATAACAACACAATATACATGACTACTGAGCCCATTTATTCATTTCCCATTAGTGTCATTACCGTCTGGCCTAAAGGCCCAATAGCCCAAAACCCACTTTAATTCTATCAGTGAAATAAGTCAATAAGTGAATTAGCCAGAAGCCACTTAGGGTTTTTTCACAATTCACATTTCACAAACACATAAACACTCCTGCGGCTTCTCTTGCTCAGTTTCTCTCTTAGTGGCGCCTCTCCTCGTCAGCACTTAGTCGTCTCTCACTCTCAAGTTTCAATATTCACATGAAGAAGAGGTGTTCAAGCTCACACCAAAGAGGAAAAGACGGTTTGCTGTGCTCAACAGGTAAAGACGATTCACACCATCTCATTCTTACTGCTCAATGCCTCAATCTTATGTTAAAGTTCAAAATTGTTTTGCTTTATCTTAATTTATGTTCAATATTTGATATAGTATGCTAAGGACTGTCTTTAATAATCATAATTGCAAAAATTCTTACTAAGACTTGAGTAATAATTAGTATTATTAATATGTTTGTAATTTGAACTTAATTTTCAAATTGAGTGACTGTTGCTTTGGATTTTCCTATTCTGTTTATGCTAGACCTGTAGACTGTTTTTAAATTATGACTTTAGTTAATTAGTTTGAATGTTTTATTTTCTAATTTATATTTGTGGCTTTGTGCATAAAAAGAGCACTAGGCAGTCCGCAGTAGGCAGTTTGCAGTAGCTTACTAGTTTTGGACTTTAAATTATATATGTTTAATGTTAACGGTTAACCCGATAACCGAATCGATAACAATTAAAAATTGATTAACCGATAACTGATTAACCGATATCTTAATGGTTCTTTAACGGTTTAGCATATATACAAACCGATACTGAATAAGTAAAATTGATAATTTTCAAAACCGAATCGAACCGACCGATATGTAGCCCAACCTCCTATACGCTCAAGTATCTCATAAGGTCCTACATACCTTGGATTTAATTGGCCTCTTTTTCCGAATCGCATCTCACCTTTCATAGGAGAGACTAGTAGAAAAACCTTATCCCCAAATGCGAACACCAAATCTCTTTTTCTCCTGTCAACATACGACTTTTGTCTTCTTTGAGCTGTGAGAAACCTCTGTCTAATCAATTGGACCTTTTCCATAGAATCTTGTACCAAGTCTGGTCCTAAAACCTTAGCCTTTCTAATTTTAAACCACCCAATAGGAGAATGACATCGTCTACCATACAAGGCTTCATATGGAGCCATCTAAATGCTTGACTGAAAACTATTATTATAAGCAAATTCAGCTAAGGGTAAGTAAGTATCCCAACTACCTCCAAAGTAAAGAATGTAGGATCTCAACATATCCTCCAAAATTTGTATAGTATGCTCAGACTGTCCGTCTGTTTGCGGATGAAATGCAGTACTAAGATCTACTCGGGTACCCAATGCTTCTTGGAAAGATCTCCAAAAGCGTGAAGTGAATAGTGATCCTCTATAAAAAATGATGGATAATGGAACTCCATGAAGTCGGATAATTTTATTCATAAATAACTGAGCATATTTCACTCCACTATATGTAGTATTTACTGGCAGGAAGTGAGCAGACTTAGTAAGCCGATCTACAATTACCCATACAGATTCATGGCCTTTAATGGTTCGCGGAAGCCAGATTACAAAATCCATGGTAACTCTTTCCCATTTCCAATCTAGAATCCTGATCTCTTGCAATAATCCTATTGGTCGTTGATGCTCCGTTTTAACCTGTTGACAAATGAAGTAACTAGAAACAAAGTTAGCAACATCTTTCTTTATACCTTCCCACCAGTACAACTGTTTCAGGTCATGATACATCATAGTAGAACAGGGTGAATGGTATATCTGGAGTTGTGATCTTCCTCAAGAATAGCTCGTATTAACCCATCTACAGCTGGTATACATAATCGATTACCCACTCGAAGGATACCATCACAATCAACACTCATTGTCTTACTTTGACCAGCTAGGACCTCATCTCGATATTTACACAACAACATATCCTCAAATTGAATGGTCTTTATGCGCTCTAGCAAAGAAGATTTAGCTTGAACACAAGCCAATAATACCTCTGACCTTCTAACACCAAAACTGATACCTTTGCCTTTAAGTTTCTGCACATCTTTCACTAGCTGCCTCTTTTCAGGAGCTATATGCTCCAAACTACCCATATATTTCCCGCTCAAAGCATCATCCACTACATTATCTTTTCCTAGATGATACAAGATGGCACAATCATAATCTTTGAGTAATTCCATCCACCGATGCTGCCAAAGATTTAGATCTCGCTCTGAAAAATGTACTTCAAACTCTTATGATCGATATAAATCTCACAAGTTTCGCCGTATAAGTAATGCCTCCAAATCTTAAGTGCAAAAAACAAACGGCCATCTCCAAATCATGTGTAGGATAGTTCAGCTCGTGCTTCTTCAACTGCCTCAAAGCATAAGCAATAACATGATCATGTTGCATGAGAACACATCTTATCCAACCCTCGAAGCATCACAAAATACCTTGAATCCTCCAGATCCTGATGGTAAGGCTAATACCGGTGCAGTGGTCAAACATGTTTTGAGTTTCTGGAAGCTCTGCTCACATTTTTTTGTCCACTGGAACTTCACATCTTTCTGTGTTAACCTAGTCAATAGAGCTGCAATTTTAGAGAAATCCTGCACAAAACGCCTATAGTAATTAGCCAAACCTATAAAACTGGCCATTTCTGCACTGCTTCTGCCTTTTTAGAATCCACTGTGATAACTTCGTTGGAGACAACATGCCCCAAAAAGAATACTGAGTCGAGCCAAAATTCGCATTTTGGGAACTTAGCATAAAGCTTATATTCCCGCAATGTCTGCAACACAGTCACCAGATGATTCTCATGTTCTTCTTGGCTACGAGAATATATCAAAATATCATCAATTGTCCAAATACAGCCTGAACACCCTATTCATCAAGTCCATGAATGCAGCAGGAGCATTGGTTAACCCAAAAGTCATCACAGGGAACTCATAATGCCCATATCGAGTTCTGAATGTTGTCTTGGATATATCTTCCTCCTTGATTCTAAGTTGATGATAACCAGACCGAAGATCAAGTCAGCAAGGGTATCCCTACCTCCAACTATAATCTCCCAATCATGGTACATATATTCAACTAACAAGGAATCTCTCATGGGAGTGACAATAAGAAAAGGACAATCTAACATCTTAGGTTATCTATCAAATCTCTCCGCAAAATATGAGGACACATAAGAGTAGGTAGAACCAGAATCAATCAAAGCATATGCATCAAAAGAACAAACGGAAAGAATACCTGTAACCACTGCATTCGAGTCCTGAACATCCTGTCTAGTAAGTGCAAAGACTCTCGGTTGGCCTCTACTAGCATTTCCTTATACCTGGTTTCCAACAACCCATTCACCATTACCTCGACCTCTATTTTCCATACCTATAGGATTACGAGTAGCCTGAATCGGTGCAGCTACCTGACCAGAACCCTGACTAGCATTTCTCTGAAACTGAGGGCAATCCCTGATGCGATAACCTAACTGTCCACATTAAAAAACTCTCCAGTCAAAAAATAACATTGATCCATATGCGATTTGCCACAAGTCTGGCAGGATGGAGTAGTGGCATAGATCTAGCCCGGACTACGATATCCCTAAGATGCTGAAGACACCGGGGTACCCTATATAGAAGGTGGCTTATACGCAGACTGTGAAACCAAATCTGCCCATGTCTGATGGCCCTGATGTTTTTCCTTATTTTCCGCTCTCTGATTTGCACTTAAGTCACCACTGAAAGATCCACTCAGTTTAGCCTTCTTACGAACCTCATAAGTTGCTCGCTCTGCACGAACCTTCTCCTCAATCATTCTAGCAAGATCTACTATCTCATAATAGGTCATGACTTTCATCTGGGGGGCCACTGCATTATAAAGATGAGTAACCAGCCCATTTACAAACCTCTGGACTTGAGTTGCTTCCATGGACACCAAGTATGGAGCATATCTAACCAGCTTGCAAAACATAGTATTATAGGCCGACACATCCATATCTGGAGTCTAAACCAATCTCTCAAACTGAGCTGCATATTTTTGTTTCTGACTTTCAGGAAGAAAGGTATCCATGAAGAACTTAGTAAACTCATCCCAGGTCAGAGGTGTTGCTCCTGTAGGCCTTCCTAGCAATAAAGTTTCATACCAAGTGTTAGCCGTGTCCTCCAACTTGTACGATGCAAGCTCCATAGCCATCTCACTAGAACACCCTAACGTACGTAGCGCCTTGAGTGTACCATCCAATAAGCTCTGAGGATCAGCTGAACTGTTTAAACCTGTGAATTTTGGTGACTTTAACTTTAGAAACTCCTGCAAAGAAACCTCCTAGTTTCCAAAGTTATAAGTCTAAACAGGTGCCTGGAACTGTGCAAAATTGCATTAACCACCTCTCTCCTGTCTATCCAATCGATCGGCTAAACCCTCTATGGCTCTTTGCATGGAAGCAAGTACCTCAATAGTACTACCCTCATGAGATGGTGGAGGTGGAATATCCTTCCTTTCAGGAGTAGGATCTCTTGAACTTCTTAGAGTGGTAGTGCTATTCCCTACGGTATCACGACTACCCCTACCTCAGCCCTTTCGATGGGCTCCACCCCTTTCCCTACCAGTAACTGCTCTACGAACTATCTGATTAACAAAATAAGATAGTTAGATTCACCTAATTGATCCTAAACGTCACACACATACGAAAGAATAAGAAAGAAAATCAAAGACACATTTTATCACGCTCTCGCAAAATCACGATTATAGAAATGGCCAGCAACATAACCATAATTGAGATTCTACTACTATCGTGTGCCCCATAGTCACCAAATTAACCTAACCTGGCTTTGATAACAACTTTGTCACGACCCAAAATAGGATCATGACCGGCGCTAAGGAGTTTAGGACTCCAAAGCAAGCCTCGTCAGAATTCTACAAAAAATCGTACAGAGTTTTCTTTGTTTTTGTGCTTATCAAGAAAATTTCCTGTCTCAATTCAATAGCACCACAACCAACACATCAATCACACCAACATAATCCATCACAAACCATCAACAAGGCACCAACACCACCAATATCAATACGAAATCCATCTCCAAAAATAAAATGACGTCAATTACTCTACAAATTCAAAATAATGAAAGAATACTCAAAACTCTAAAGACATGACTATGGAGCAAACTAAGAGTTTTCAAGAAAAAGAAACATAACGAATAAATAAACTATAGCCCACGTGAATAAATGTGGGGCTCACCAGGAATATGCTACTCGAATCCTCTAGCCAACGAGATCCTCACTGTCACCTGCGTTCTCTGAAAAAAATAGCGAGGAGTAAGACGTTATCTCAGTGAGTAATAACACTTACCATAACCGTTTTAATAGGGATAGGTCAGAAAACATTATGAAATAAATGCTCTTTCAGAAAATAGTAACAATAAACAGTATTATTATTTCATATAAGAGAAGTGAACCAATGGTTCAGTAATAAACTCATAAAGCATCGTATCATATCAAACATTAAATATTTGGAAGGTTTCCAAGAATTAATCATGTAATCAGTGTGTCATTCTTCTTTATTAAGAATAACCCATAACAGTGGATCCCTCATAAATGAGTCTCATATCATATCAGTAACAGTATGCTAGTTCTACCTTCCCACTAGCGAGGGCTATACATTCATCAGTAAATATAAGGTGCACCAAGTCTAACAATCCTGCCGTTAGCTACGGGATTCAATCAAGGTCTACTCCCATTCATAAATTCTTTGAAAACAATAGGATATTCGTATGAAAACATCTTTCAGAATAGAACATAACTTTAAAATTCATATCAATAATAATACATGTGAACTTGAATAAAACATATATAAAAAATACTTAATCTCATGTAAGTAAAGAATATTCATCGTAATAATATCATATCTCAAATAACCATTTCAATATCATATCAAGTAAAGGACTTGCCCCACATGCAATTCCAAAGCATTTCGGAACTCATTACTTCATCAAAATCAAGAATAAAATATGCAAGTTAACAAACACAGATTATGATAAGATTACTATTCACAGTACAATTTTTGAAATACCAACTTGTCACCTCAAAAAATTGATAGAACTCCCTTCGATCGAATCTAAAATCATATCATATCAAATCTCAAGTTAATTCTCTTGTTTAGGGTAATTCCATGATAAAATTAGACTACTCAACCCTCAGGTTTTTATGGTAACCTTCAATTTCTCAAATTTCATGTTCAAAATCACACCTTAAAATGCTTAAACCCATTTTTGATAATTAAATTTTACTACCCAAAATGAATTATCAAAGCTAAAAATCACTATAAAGATATAAGAACGAATTTACCTTAAACCCGGAAGAATTTTCTAATTAACCTTAAACCTTTCTGTTCTTTTAACTGAAGGAACAATTGATTTTTTCCCCTTCAGCGTGATTGGCAGATTAGTTACTGCCTTAGTTGCTCCTAACCTTTGGCTTCTTAATCCTTTGATGGCAAAACCCCTTTTTGTCAATATATAATATATTGTTTTTCCCAATTCAATTTGAATTGGATATGGCCACGGCCCTAACTCTTCTAAACTCTTTTCCTTTTTCTTATTAATATGGGCTTTAGCCCATATCTCTTATAAAATATTTTTTTTTAATTATAATTACTCACTAATTATAATTTGGGGTATTACATTATTTCATGGGGCTGCTGCATCATTTTGACATGTGCCACAGTCCTATTGGCTCCTTCACTTGACTAGGCATGCCACGTCACTTGACACGTGACACTTATTTAGGCCTCTAGAATATGACCATACCTTGGGCTTAGTAAAGTGGGCTCATCATTTGTAGCCCAAATTAATGGACTAGCCCAATAAAGATTGGACTTTATTTAAATTCATGCATGTTTGGACTTAAATAATCAATTTAATTATATTAATTTGCAATATTTATTTGAGAATAATATATTTTAAATTTAATATAATCTGAATTTCGTACGAATTGAAATTTAATAAAATTGCATCGCCCACGGAGCTATTTGAGGAGACTCGTCTGAAAATGAAAAAAAACCCGACTGGTGAAGATGTCTGGGTTGAAGCTCGTGCAAAAACTGCCCACGTAAGAAATAAATTTTGAATTTATGAATCTTTTTCTCATAGTTGATATTATTCAATTATAACTACTTTAATATTTTTTTTACTTTTAGTATTAACTTTACTTTGAATATAGGACGAATATACGCGTCTTGTTGGTGAGTATCGTAGTAGTCAGCCTCCTGAAAGTCAGGGTGACCCAATACCACAACATGTAAAGGAGAAGTTATGGGGAAAAATTGTGAGTCCTGCAAATAGAGGTCATTTCTACGGATACCATAAAAATTATTTTGGCAATAATATTAGGTGTTCATCCGGCGCTGCATACTCTAGCTCTTCAGTAGTTGATAGAGAAACCATTGAAAGACTAGAAAATACGATTTCTAAACTCACTGAAGAGGTTGCTGCACAGAGAGAGAGGTTTTCTGAACAGAGAGAGAGGCAGAAGAAGATGGAGAAGGCAACAATATCACAAATCAGGATGTTGCAACAGCAGTCCAGCTCTTTCATTCAGACTAAGAGGGTTATTCCTCCATGTCCTGGTGATGCAGTTCGGGTTACAAAAGGTCTAGGCCCCCTGGATGATTTTAGCACGAATGACGATATGGAAGACGAGGATAAATTTGATGATGATGACTTAGTTTTTTTATTTTTGTATGTGTTGTACTTTGAATTTAGACATTTTGTTGTTTGAAATTATTTCTGTAGTTTTTTAATACTCACTTTTGTTGGACATTTTGTATATGTTGTACACTTTTGAAAGTATTTACATTTATTTTTTTTTGTTGTTGCTGCTGTATTTACATTTCATTACTGCTATATTGCATTGTTGTTGCATGCTGTATTTGGTTTTTTATTTTTATTTAAAAAAATTCAGAAAAATCGACTATAAGTGGTCGGTTTTTAATTATTTTTTTTTTTTGCAGAAATCAACCACTATTAATTTATTAGAAATTCAACCACATTTGGTTGGTTTTCTATTAATTTAATTTATTAAAAAATCGACCACTTGTGGTTGGTTTTATATTAAATAAATAAATTAATTAATTTATTAAAAAATCGACCACAAGTGATCGATTTTTTTCCTAACATTATTTTTTTTAATTTTAATAAAATAATAATAAATTTTAAAAATACATATATGTTTTTGATAAAACCGACCACAAATGGTCGGTTTTTAAAAAACCACCACTATTTAACGACCACACACTTTTGGTCGATTTTGTGGTCGAAAATTGGGTAAAACCGACCACTTGTGGGCGATTTTTGTGGTTGGTTTTTCACTTTTTTTTTAGTAGTGTCTTTTCCCCTCTTCTTCCATTATCATCCGGCTTTTTTCCTTACATCCATTCTATTTCTTTTTGCCTCTTTTAATTTTTCTTTCACTTCTCAAACACAATTTTTAGTGAGAAAAAAAAAAGAGGACCTCACCTTCACTCCTCCATTTTTCCACCAAAACAACACCCAACAATCATTAGAGGAAAATCAAAGCTATACAGTGTATTTTACAACTGTTGGATATTTTTCGATGGAGTTCATTGTTATTTATGAAATTCAAATTTAAATTTATTTTGAAGAAGTAATTGTTGAAAAACTTCAAGTGGAGCTAATTTTGAATCTGAAATTTGATTGGATTTTGTTGTAATACAAAAAACACTATTGATTCCAGATGCAATTTGAAGGTGTAAATGTTATGTTTATGGAAGAAGAAGACGGTGGAGGCCATGACAGGGAGAAAGCTTCAATCTCATCTTTTTATTTATTTTTTAATTCCTTCTATGTGTCTTTTTTTGATTGGTTATCTTTTTTTTTTTTTTTTGGTTACTTATGGCTTCTCACTCTCCTACTGGAGAGTGTATTGCACATGATATGTCACGACAGTAATTGTGTTTAATTGACACATTTTATGAAGGATTTAGGAGTTTAATAAGTACATGACCTAATTGAGTGTCAATACGGATAAATTCAAAAAGTTCAGGATGTATTTTGCCTCATAAAAAACAACCAAGTTACTCAACATGTAAATTTTATCCTACATTTTAATAGATAGCTGAAGTTCCAACAATTCAAATTCTATTTATTCCAGGAGCACATACAATAGGGCAAGCACAATGTTTTCTTTTTCGCAATAAGTTTTATAGCAATGAAACAAACATCAATGCTGGATTTGCTAGAACTAGACAGGGTTAGTGTCCTCAAGAAATTCAAAATGAAAACCTAGCTCCACCCGATTTGGTTACACCTAATGCTTTAGATAATAATTACTTTAAGAAATTGATGCAAGGAGAAGGTCTTCTTCAATCAGATCAAGTCCTTTTCAATGGAAGATCTACTGATACTATTGCTTCAGAATATAGCAATTCTTCGCGGGCATTTGACTCTGATTTTGCCGTAACCGGTCAAAATGGGATCATAAGAACTACTTGTGGCTCTATAAATTGATCTTTCAATCAAGCCTAGCTATTTACTTGTATAATTGTGAAGGATATTTGTATTGGTTTGATTCTTTCCCTATATATATAATGTCTTTGAAGATGAAATGAATTATTTGTTATGTTTTAAGCTGGAAGTTAAAATTCTAACAAATATTTCTCTAGTAAGTTCAGCAAGTTTATCTCTACTCAAAAGTTAAGAAACTTCTTGATACCAAAATCAAGATCACATTGGGGTCAACGGAAGTTACTATTTTGTTTTATGGTTCAACTATTTGGAGTTAGAATTCACTGGCCTTACTAATTTAAAAATTTGCAAACATATATAAGATCCATTAAAAGGAAAAGAAGTAAGAACGCTCCAGTAGAAAGCTTTAGTCCAAAATTTCAATTATGGATGGAGAGATTCCATTCTTCTGATCACCACATCTCGCTCTTCTTAAGGAGATACAAGTTCAATGCATCAAAATCTTCACATAATATGATAGTAATTCTCTTGACTTGCATCTTCCATAATACAATAGTTCAATGACAACGTTGTATGACTCGAATAAACTCTCAACAACCTGTCATCTTTCTTCAATAAATAAATATTCTTTTCACAATACTAACCTCACTTTTTTCCAAGCACTATACAATATTTTTCACTTACCATCACATGGTAAAAGCGACTCTTATTTATAGGTGATGAAATTCTTCCATGAAAGAAATAAAAGATAATGGGGTGATAAATTATAAGAACATGGAAGAATATTAGTTAGTGGATGATTTAGTGCATAAGTAATGGTAGAACATGGTGATTATAAAGAAGGCTAAATACACTTATGTAAAGTTTTAGTTAGACACTTCTGATTTATTTTTTTAAAGAAAAATACATTAATGACAAATATTCATTACGTAGATAAGTTAACTGTTGCGGCCTACCGCACACGTAAGTGTACGTGGTCGGACACGTAATATAGTGACTCTATAAAGCTGGATGTCGAACCCACAGGGACTACTTGTTTAGCAATTCACTTAATTTAGTTACTGATAATATTTCAATCAAGTGTTGTTGTAAGGTACCAAAGTTATTTGTAAAACTTTAGTAACTACTGAAAAAAAAGAGTAATAAAATGTAACCGTCGCAACATAAGCAAAGATGTAATCAATACGAGAATAGATTCTAGGGCTAAGGCACTCTCAGCAATGATGTAAATCGGTATCCTTCTTGTTGGTCAGGTTGGTTATCGGGTTGTTGATTCACAGGCTTAATAATAGATTATGGTCTTTCAAACCTCCAATTATCTATCTAAAAGGAAATCGCAATTACATCATTGAACGGAGATGCAACAATCTACTTTAGATGTCTTATGTTATCTTCCTGTAACTGAACCAAACAAGGCGTTCTACGTATATTCCTATCCTAGACGCGAATTCAAATGAAGTACAACAGATAAGAACTTGTCCCTTAAACCCTTCGATCTATCCTAATAATTCACCTTTTGAGTTCACAAAAAGATTAAATATGTATTTTGATGGTGGCCAGTCATCAAAATAGTAAGAACAAGGGATTAAAAAAAACTCATATGATAAACCAACATTTAACCAACCTTAAGAATAACGAAGTACAATCATGCGTTCGGACTCAATTCTATAATACGGAAAATTAGCCACTCATGTTCATAAGCAACATCCACGAAATAGAAATAATCATACCAAATTAAAAGTAAGAGAGTTGAATGAAAATAACCCTAAAACAAAGCCCTCATAATTTTTTTCTCTTTTCCTAGACGTAGCAAAAGATAAGCTAAAATATTACAAGTGTTTCTTTTATACTTGGCTGCTTTTTAGGATTTAAACACACCAGCGTGCCACGCCTTTATCGCGGAGGCTAAGTGGCATGGCACACTAATATCACGGAAGCTTATTGGAATGTGGCATCCGCTTTGACGTAGACTTTGTGCCATGCCCTTATCGCAGAGACTAAGTGGCGTGGCATGCCACTATCGCGCATGCTCACTGAAATTTGCCATTCACTAAGAAACCACCAACGTGCCACACCCTTATCGTGGAGACTACACAGCGTAGCACGCTGCTATGTTACAACTGCATTTCCAGTTTCATTTGTATTCTTCTTTCTTTGGCTGCTTGTCCCACACTTTGTAAGTCGTGTTCCATTCTCTGTGTTCCCCATGTTGCTCCTAAGGCTTTTCATGATCGATAGCTTGACGTTCATGCCCAATCACATTTATTTTCACCAAAGTCAAGTCCCGCAACCCTAATTATATCCATTAGCTTGAGAGTACAATTTTAGCTCAAACATAAGACATTTTACAAGATTTAGCTCAAAGAATAAGTACACTTATGGGTAATAATTGACACGTATAAATACACCCAAGATCACTAACCACTTAAAAGATGTTACTTTCTTTAGTTGTATGTGCCATCCTTAATGAGAAAGCATGCACCAGGGTTTTTACGAATTATTGAGATGAATTCGTATAATTAAAAAATAAGTGACATATTTTAAGTGGTTAACTTATATGTGTAATGATATTTGAGATCATGCACAAAAAAAGTTCAAAATTTATATTGGAAATGTTTAATAGAAATATTTATCATGTATTCAGATACTTAATTAAAATAAATCATAATTTAAATGTATAAATGAAATTTGTTGCACCAATTTGAGGGAATATTGATAAATTATTTAGCCTTCTTTGTAATTTTAAGTTGTGCACATCTATAGTTGATGGGCACTTTTGGTGTGTCGCCATTGACTTGATCAATTCCAAATCAATTCATTTTTTTTAATAATTGTGGTGGTAACAATTAAACCTGAGATCTCATGGTGCCCAACTCAACTTCATTGAATCACTACGGCACATCATTGGGTGTCAATTCCAAGTCAATCCATGGATTTAATTGTCCATTAATCTAATAGTAGAACTTTATTTTCTCTTACTCCCTCAGTTAATTTTTACTTGTTACCTTTCACTTTTCGAGAGTCAAATTGCATGAACTTTAACCAATATTTTATGATATATATTTTCAACATATTAATATAAGAAGGATTGCAATTTATAATAACATTTTTTTTATATAGTTTACGAATATCTAGATTTTAAATTTTAATTATTAAATTAATCCACTTCAATTTAGCTCTGAAGTTTAATCAAATTGACTTTCATAAAGTGAAATGTAACAAGTAAAAATAAATAGAGAAAGTACTAAAAAGAATTTGACGTTGAAAAGTTTAAAATCTTGTTTAAACTGACATGTTTTAAGTATTTTTATGATGTTTGAGTAAAATAACATTAAAAATAAAACATCCTACCTCAATGTTAGAAAAGGGATGTAGACGTGATTTTCTGGATAGAAAGTAGCGCTGCGTAAAAAGCAAATCGATCAATTAATTAAATCGATAAAAATGTTATTAGTTTATTGTTATTGGATTAATGAGGTAAAGGTTTTTAATGATTTTATAATTCTTATATTGAATTATTGGTTCGATTTCAATTTTTTTAATATTGGATAAACCGATAATCCAATAAGAACTTACTAAATGACGACTTTACCCCTACTTATATACATATATATTACTTACTTTTACTTAATTTCTCTTTAATTTTTACAAACTTATTCAATTTTCTAAAACCTATGACCCGATATAGTTAACACTTTTCAATTTTCTCTGTGCATAGTTTGTGAACTTATTTGTGGAATTTAACACTGCAAGACATATGCCATGTTAGCAATTACTATTTTTACTCTGTGAGCAATCTTATTAATATCATGTTAGTTGCTATTTTACACAAAATTGAAAATCATTGCGCCATATTAATATTTATTTTATGAGCATTTTTTTATCTGTTAAAATAAAAATTGAACTATTAATGGCCAAAAATTGATAAAAATATATATTTAACATATTTAAAAATGAGAAAATCAATTAACCAAAGATAATACATAAAATTGAATGACCAATGCACACCCCTAATAGAAAGGATCTAGAAGGACATTTTACAAGCTTACTGTCCGTAAAGTGTAATTCATTCTACTTATTAAAAACTTGGGAATTTGTTTGAAGTAATTACTACTTCCAAAAGCAAATCAAAATCAATCTGATCATATTGGTACTTCTCCACCAGCAGTTGCTACTTCTCCGAGGTAAGAAATTGTTTTCTTAACCAAGTAGTCCCCCAACTGTTCGATCAAATGTCTGTATGAAAGTTGCTGTACAAACACTCCTTGTTTGGGTTTATTCTTGAGATCTTTATTGTCGCCCAACTGTTTGATGAAATGTCTGTATGAAAGTTGCTGTACAAACACTCCTTTTTTGGTTTATTGTTGAGATCTTTATTGTCGCCCAACTGTTCGACCAAATGTCTGTAAGAAAGTTGCTGTACAACGACTCCTTTTTGTTTGTTTGTTTGTTTGTTTGTTGTTGAGATCCTTATTGTCGCTCACTGATTGATGAAATGTCTGTGTGAAAGTTGCGGCACAAAAAAGACTCCTTTTTTGTGGCACCCAGATCTGAATTTTTCTCTCGTAATTCATGATATTACTAGTATGAGGTATGAATTTATTTATCGGCAAGTGACAACAGGTTTTTTTTTGATAACCGTGGTGTCTGGGCCAGCTTGTGCGCACCTCGATTAATTCAACGGGATAACTGCCACCTCACCTCCCACTAGCAATAGATACCAGGTAAACTCTATCCACTAAAGGGTAGGACAAATGGGAAGAAATCACTTAGTGTTTTTAGTCTCTGCTGGGATGACAACAACCTTTACTTAGGCTTCCTATATGGGTGTTGAGTTTGACTTGATTTACTTCAGAATTTATAGCCTGTTTGGTCGATCTTTTGGGAGGCTAAAAGTGCTTGCTTTTCTCCCTGCAAGTGCTTTTTTTAAAAGAAGTGTGTTTGGCCGAGCTTTTAGGAGAAAAATAAGTGCTTTTGGTGAGTAGCATCAAAAATTATTTTCAGCTACTTAAAAAATGTAGCTTTTCACTTCAAAACTACTTTGAAAAAAATATACTTACAAGCACTTTTTAGAAGTTTGGCCAAACACTAATTGTGACTCAAAGTCTTTTTTTTAAAATGACTACCCAAATGTAAATGGCTTCTCGCCAAAAATACTTTTTTGAAATGCACCTTTCAAAATAAGCTGTCAGTGCGGTTCAAAATGACTATACATATTTTGTTGCAAAAGCAATTTTCGCTTTCGTTTAGCCACATAACTCTTTATGTCACTCATGAATTTTTCTGTGTATTTTTCGAAGCAAAGTTCAAGATTGTTCCTCCGTGTGATAGGATTAAATTTTGTAGTGGTCAGTTTATATACAGGGACCAGGATACACTGTATCTTGAATCATAAGTCTTACTACAGTACTATAATGGTAGGTTTCCACTTACTAGTTTGAGGAATGAAAATAAGAAAAGAAATTTAGAGGTATGATTGGTATGATAGAAATTAGCTACCTTAAGATATGGAAGACACTTTCTATTTTCTCACTAAAAGGGGAAGAAAAGCTTCCTTATTTGTGGATGGATGTTATTTTTTCTTGATAAGTATCCAAATTCCACCTCTATGACACTCATTTATGTTAAAACTTTGACATTTTTACCAGTCTTTGGTACCCAATAGTATCATCAAAACATGAACTTTTTTTCTACTTTATCCTACAATTTGTGCAATGCAATCTCTCGATCAAAGTAACTAATTATTTGTTTGATTTTAGAATGACATGATTTCACGTTACAGGGTTTTCATGAAGATATAGCTACCTGAGAAGCTACATTGCTCAGAATCTGCCAAGTCGAAGTTGGTTCCATTGGAATCCATATGGTAACTGCCGGAATCATCTCTCTTCATTTTGGAATCATCAGTAATAGAATTGTGACTGCACAACCAGTTTCTTTTCCCTCATTTTTCTTCAATTCTTATTTGTTTACCTTTTTTCAATAAACAGAAACAGTTGTAAAGTAGTGGAAGAAGGGAGGATATCGATAAACCCCACTCAATGGCGACGGCGACAAGGCCTGGTGTTCCAAAGTCGGAAGCTATTTCCAAAGGCTACAATTTCGCTTCTACTTGGGAACAGGTTATGGTTCAATCTCTATCTACCCTTACTTGTTTTCTACATTTCTCTGATTTCCTCCAGATCTTATTAGATTTGTGTAAAAGCATAATCAAAATTATTTAGATCTCTTCTTCTATGAAAAATTTGATGACCGCATTTGCCCAAATAAATGAATAGTATAGTGATGTTTCTAAGGAGATTAAAATATTTGCTACTGAATTTGATGTATTCGTACTTAGTCCTCTCATTTGATTTTAGTGTGTCGTTGCAAATTGAGGAAAATAATTGGAATGATTTTTGAAACGCTCTGACAGCAAATTGCCGTAATTTATATTTTTAACCTACGCAATTTGACACTTTTTAAGGCTGCAAAATTGCAAGTAAACTTTAAATAATATAGTAATTAATCAAAATAAACTATATGAAGTGGGCCAAAAAATGGCTGAGGAGGAAATAATATAAGAATGACCGATAATTGATAATTGAGGGAGGTTATCCCTGTCTGTCACAATGTGCATTGTTTACTTATTCAGAGACTTCTTTTATTTCCTTGTCTGACTTTGTGTAGTCATAAAAGAAATTTGGGCACATGTCATGGAGCTCCACTTGCATTATTCATTTGTTGAATTAGACGTGGTTTGGCTAAGATCTCTTCCATTTCCCTGTCAGATGTTAACTTAATGTTCATAATTAACTGACAAATTAACGATTCAAAGTTTTATCATGCATGGTACTGTCTTGAACTAATTGATTAATAAAGGTTTCGTTGATCGAGTGTTCGGATCTCCGGATCTCCGATTAACCGATTAATGTGATTTCTAAGAAAAGGAGAGAGAAAATTATTTCTTTATGTGATAAAGTCCTCTCATTTGATTTCAATACCTGTGTTTGTTGCTTCTTTTCAATGGAAAGTTTTAGCATCTGGCAATTATGTCGCATATTCTCAATTAAACTATCTTTTCATGTTTTATTCTCATTGTAATGGGACACTGTCACGACCCAAGGCTACCCCCTAGTTGTAACACGGTGCACGGTGCTTAAGGCCACAAGTGACCCCAAGCTAACCCCTGGTACCTGCTGTGAGCACTGAATAAAGTAATAATAAAACATCATGTGCGGAAGTTAAACTGATAAACTTCTGTTAACCTGTAATACTGAAACAAATACCAACGTGTTTGAACTACTGATAAAAACTGAAAACAAGTTTGAATATCTGAACATATGAAAGCCTCTAAGACATGAGGAGTTGATGGGACAAACCCCCAACTAACTTCGACTGACTGAAATAAAGAAAGTATTGAAAATAACTGCAGATAACTTGTCCTCGATGGATGAGGACTCACCACAACTGCTGCTAAGTGGCACTGGACTGACTAAGGGTGATCGGGGAATTGAGCGTCCGAACCTATATTGTGAAATCATATAGCGCAAAAGAGAGTATGCAGTCAGTACTTGGAATGTACTGGTATGTGAGATAGAGACAACTAAGATACATTTAAGTACTGGGCATAAATGCATGGACATGTAGGAAGAATGCAAAACCAAGTAAAACATGAACTAAGATAATCTGTAAAATGAATTACTGATAAACTGAACACTTGGTCACACAAACCTGAGCTGATATGGTCTGAATACTGAACTGAGATTGTGGGAGCTAACTACAACTGACATGCCCCAATCTGAGTTATCCGGGTCCAACCTGTAACCCCTGTTGGAAGGGTGATGGTACCTTGCCAGGGGTACCAACACATGACCGACGATGTGGATTCACAAGGCTGATGTCTTGAAGTACGAGGGTGTTATGCCTGTACTGACAGGGGGCCCCTCATAATCTACGGTGGCGCCATAGGTCTGGAACTAAGGGACTGCTACTAACGACTCATGCCTAACTGACGGGGGAGCTTCCATCCCTGCGTTCACTCGGTGCTAAGTGTTACTCCCAACTGGATGGCATTGGTATTATTATTCATTTAACATGATGTGGTACTGTTAAGTGCTCAGCATGAACATGATACTTTGAATATGAAAATAAAATCATGATTTGACTGACTTATTACTTGAAAATAAAAACACCTAAACATATAGGTATCAGGTGTTCATAACCCTCTAGCATTGAATAATACTTTGAATACAATGACATCAATTAAGAACACTATAAAGGAATTCATAATTCAGAGATCCAAAACATAGAATGTATCCTTAACTGATGGAATCTATGAGTATGGGTATGGGAATATGCTAAACTTGTAAGGACAACATGCTCATATGGTTTTATTCATGAATTGGTAAGTTAACATGGTATCAACTGAACATGATATGGGTGATTGAAATTTAAAGCAGATAACAATGAAATACACATGAGGAAACATATTGGCATTGCTTGAATTCAAAGCTACTATGAGAACATCGAGTAAATTTGTAAACATTGAAATTTTATAAAAAGAGGGAAAAAGGTATTTATACATGAAATTCAAAGGGTTCTTGGGACTCAATGGGTGGAAGTCTAACTTGCTCGGACTTGGCTGTTTTGCCGCCGAACCTGTCTCGACATGAGACTGAGGCAGGGACGGGTGCTTCCGCCGTCTCCGATTCGGTCAACCAATTTCGGAGACATCGACCAAACTAAAGAAGAAATTTGAGTGGAAAAATTGAATAATTAATCGGCAACTTATGTGAAAAAATCCCGACCAACGACCACCGGAATAGAGACGGCGTTGTCGATGTGCCGTCGTTGGAAATCATCGTCAACGTCGTCGGAAATCATCGGTGCAGTCGTCGTACCACCTCAGGGTACCAGAAATCGTCATACCAAAAATCGGCGCAGTCGGCGTTTACACAGTGACAGTTTTTTTTTTCAAGTCAGTGACTGTTTTGAAATCTTTGTCGTACTGTTTTTTTTTTTACTATTTTTAATTAATAATTAGTTACTTTACTATTAATAATTAATGAATCTATTGCTAGCAGTCCAGCACTGTGTTGGTCCCTCAACAAAGATGATTCATGTCGGTTAGTGTATATTACTTTGACAACATTAATTTAAGTTCTTAATTATATTTATATTTAGTAAATAAATGTGAGATAATTTTGGAAAAAGTTTTAAATACAAATACTATTCCTAATTGAAAAGTAAAATCAAAAGACAAAAATAACTAAAAATAGTAAATTAACTAAAATATATAAATCCTAATCCCTATGTGTCAAGGAAACATTAACTTGATTTAAATTGGGAAAAGTCAAAAAGTATCTTCATCCATAACATTATAAATAGAACGTCTTATAAAAGAAATTTTAACTTAAAAATTTGATTATTCTTTATCAAATAATATGGCATCATCCGCATCGGGTAGTCAAAAGGGAAAAGGTCCTATGAGACCAACAGAAAGTATAGGAGTAGATTTTGATGACAAACCACTATGGAATCATGTTAAAGTGATTTCAACTGCTCCCAATGGTGGTGGAAATAGAACATGGTCATGTAACTATTGTAATAAACAAGTTACTGGATCATATAATAGAGTTAAAGCACATCTGTTAAGAATATCGGGTCAAAGAGTTCAAATATGTAGTGAAGTTCAAGGTGATACATTGAGAATTTTGAAGATGGAGCACGAACAAGCTGAAAAGAAAAAATCTTCAGTTCAAGTTGATACAAGAAAAAAAGCTGATTATGTATCTCTTCCGGAGGGCACTGATTTATTCCAACATAAAAAAAGAAAGTTCAGAAAGTGGAGCTATAGGAAAATCTTTCGGAAAGTTCAGAAAGTGGAGCTATAGGAAAATCTTTCGGCATCCATGGGAGGAATACTGCTGACAAATTAGCGGCTAGAATGTTCTACGCATTAGGTTTATCGTTCAATCTTGCCAATTCTCCATACTTCAAAAAATATTCGAAGTTTTTAGCTGAAAATTCCATCCCCGGTTTTATTCCCCCCATCCTATGTTGCTCGGACTCGGCTGTTTTGCTGCTGAACCCGTCTCGACACGAGACTGAGGCGAGGACGGGTGCTTCCACCGTCTCTGATTCGGTCAAACGATTTCGGAGATGTTGACCAAACTAAAGAATAAATTTGAGGGGAAACATCGAATAATTAACCGGCGACTTACCTAAAAAATCCCGATCAACGACCATCGAAACAGAGACGGTGTTGTCGATATGCTGTCGCCGTCGACGGAAATCATCGTCGCAGTCGCAGTCATCGTACCTCCTCAGTCGTCATCAGTCATCCGTTTCTCTCACCTCAGTCGACGGCAGCGTTGGACACAGTGATGGTTTTTAATTTTTTTGGGGGGGTCAAGGTGACGAGTTTTATTTATGTGTTGTTAATAACATATATTAATAATATTTATTTATTATTATTGCGTGTGTCCAAGAGACCAGGTGGGTAGGGTCTAAGGCTAGGGAGGTGGATGGTTACAAGCTGTGGTACTCTGGGAGCGAGAGGCGTAGGAATGGAGTTGGCATCTTAGTAGATGAAGAGCTTAGAGGTCAGGTCGTAGAGGTGAAGAAGATCAACGATAGGTTGATGACTATTAAATTGGTCATTCGGGGGTTTACTCTGAACGTGTGTAGTGCTTATGCACCCCAAGTGGGTTCGGAGGGGGAGGAGAAGATGCGGTTTTGGGAGGCTTTGGAGGAGGTGGTGAGAGGCGTGCCTAGCTCGGAGAAGATTGTTATAGCAGGAGATTTCAACGGGCACATCGGGGCGTTACCGGGAGGCTTTGGTGATGTGCATGGTGGTTTTGGTTTTGGGGACAGAAATGAAGAGGGGACTACCCTATTGGAATTTGCGAGGTCCTTTGGACTGGTGGTGGTGAACTCGGGCTTCCCGAAGAAGGACAATCACCTGATCACCTTTCGAAGCGCGATAGCCAGGACCCAGATTGACTTTCTGTTGCTCCGGAAAGAGGATAGAGTGTTGTGTAAGGACTGTAAGGTTATCCCGAGCGAGAATCTTTCGACCCAGCATAGGCTCTTGGTCATGGACTTGGGTATTAAGAATAGAACGAGGAGAAGTAAGGAGGGTAGACCTAGAATTAAGTGGGGCGGCTTGACGCCAGTGAAGGCGTGGGAGATAGGGGAGAAGTTGGCGGGAATGGGGGTGTGGGAGTGTAGGGGGGACGTGGATAGTATGTGGGATAGGGCGGCGAGGTGCATTAGGGAGAATGCCAGTGAGGTGTTGGGTGTTTCTAGGGGCCGAGCCGGGCACCATCGGGGGGATTGGTGGTGGAATGAGGAGGTGGAGAAGAAAGTGGGGACCAAGAAAGGGGCGTATGCTAAGTTGGTTGAGAGTAAGGACGAAGAAGAGAAGCGAGTAAACAGGAAGGAGTACAAGCTAGCTAGGAAGGAAGCTAAGGCAGCTGTCTCGGCAGCTAAGACGGCCGCTTTCGAGAGCTTGTATGCAGTGTTACAGGGGAAAGGAGGGGAGAAAAAGTTGTTTAGACTCGCTAAGGCTAGGGAGAGGAAGGGGCGTGACCTCGATCAGGTGAGGTGCATTAAGGGGGAGGACGGTAGAGTGTTGGTGGAAGACGGTCACATTAAGGATAGATGGCAGTCGTACTTTCATAGGCTCTTGAATGACGAAGGGGATAGAGCTATTGAGTTAGGGGAACTGGAGCACTCAGAGGAGTGTCGGGATTTTAGTTATTGTAGACGTTTTAGGGTGGAAGAGGTCAGAGAGGCGGTTCGCAGGATGCGAAGGGGTAGGGCGACGGGGTCGGATGAGATACCGGTGGAGTTTTGGAAGTTCGTTGGAGAGGCTGGTATAAGGTGGTTGATTGGATTGTTCAACGAAATCTTCAAGACGGCAAAGATGCCCGAGGCTTGGAGGTGGAGTACCATGATCCCTCTCTATAAGAATAAGGGGGACATTCAGAGCTGCAATAACTATAGGGGGATTAAGTTATTGAGTCACTCTATGAAGATTTGGGAGAGGGTGGTCGAGGTGAGGCTGAGACGGATATTGTCTATTTCGGAGAACCAGTTTGGGTTTATGCCTGGCCGCTCGACGACGGAGGCAATTCATCTGGTACGGAGGCTGGTGGAACAGTATAGGGAAAGGAAGGACCTGCACATGGTGTTTATTGACCTGGAGAAGGCATACGACAAAGTCCCCAGGGAGGTGTTTTGGAGGTGCTTGGAGGTGAGTGGAGTCCCGCAGGCATATATCAGAGCAATTAAGGACATGTATGAGGGAGCGAAAACTCAGGTGAGGACGGCGGGAGGAGACTCAGATCATTTCACCGTCTTGACAGGATTGCATCAGGGATCTACTCTTAGTCCCTTTTTGTTTGCCTTGGTGATGGATGTGTTGACGCGACGTATTCAAGGGGAGGTGCCGTGGTGTATGCTTTTCGCGGACGATATAATTTTGATTGATGAGACTCGAGGGGGTATGAATGATAAATTAGAGGTGTGGAGACAAACTCTTGAGTCTAAAGGGTTCAGGTTGAGTAGAAGCAAGACAGAGTATTTGGAATGCAAGTTTACTGACGTGAGGCTGGAGGATGAGGTGGTAGTGAAGCTGGATTCACAGGTGGTTTGTAAGAGGGATAGTTACAAGTATCTCGGGTCCGTGATCCAGGGTAACGGTGACATTGACGAGGATGTCTCGCACCGTATTGGGGCGGGATGGATGAAGTGGAAGCTCGCGTCGGGGGTGTTGTTTGATAAGAAGGTGCCGCCTAAGCTTAAAGGCAAATTCTACAGGGTGGTAGTCCGTCCGACCATGTTGTATGGAGCGAAGTGTTGGCCAGTTAAGAATTCCCACATCCAAAAAATGAAGGTGGCAGAGATGCGGATGTTGCGCTGGATGTGTGGACTAACTAGAGGGGATAGAGTTCGGAACGAGACTATCAGGGAGAAAGATGGTGTGACCCCAGTGGAGTGCAAGATGCGGGAAGTCCGATTGAGCTGGTTCGGACACGTGAAGAGGAGGGGCATGGATGCCCCGGTTCGTAGGTGTGAGAGACTAGCGTTGGATGGTTTTAGGAGGGGTAGGGGTAGGCCGAAGAAGTACTGGGGTGAGGTGATTAGGCGGGACATGAAGCAGTTACAGCTCACCGAGGACATGACCCTAGATAGGAAGGTCTGGAGGACGCGAATTAGGGCTGAGGACTAGGGTCAGTTTGGGCCGCTAGTGTAGGGAATTACTGGCTGGGGCTAGTATCCTGGTTATGATTCCGTGTTCCTTGCTTTAGTACGAATCTGGGTGCTTTCATCTGTTTTCTTTTACTTATGGCTGCCGTATTTATGTTATGTATTCTTGTTATGTGTTTTACATGGTATTTGTGTATTTATGTTATGTATTCTTGTTATGGCTGCCGTATTTATGTTATGTGTTTTACATGGTATTTGTGTGGTATCTGGTGCCTTGAGCCGGGGGTCTATCGGAAACAACCTTTCTACTTCTTTAGAGGTAGAGGTATGGACTGCGTACATCTTACCCCCCCTAGACCCCACCAGGTGGGAATACACTGGGTTTGTTGTTGTTGTTGTTGTTGTTGTTGTAATATTTAATATTTATATTAACAACAGATACTAGTATTATTTCTAATAAAAAAGTAAAATATGTATACTTATTTAGTATACTTACTTTGACAACATTAGTTTAAATTTTTAATTATACTTATTTTTAATTTTTTGGTAAATAAGCGTGAATTATAATTTTGAAAAAAGTTTCTAATACAAATACTATTCCTATTATTTAATTTTTTTTAACCGAATCCCCGCACCCGTATCCACACTCAGATTCGCACCCCCGAATCTTAAAATTTATATTTTGACGAATCCGACTCTCGGATCCGCACCCGTCTCGAATACCCGCACCCGAGTCCGAGCAACTTAGCCCCCCCATCATATAATAGGTTGAGAACAACTCTTTTAGATCAAGAAAAGACTCACATTAATAGGAAGTTGCAACCAATTAAAGATACATGGAAAAAGAAAGGGTTGTCGATTTGTTCGGACGGATGGTCTGACACTAAAAGACGACCTTTGATCAATATATTAGCATCATTTAGTGGGGGTCCAATGTTTTTAAATTCAATAAATTCTAGTGGGTGCACGAAGGGTGGAGAATATATTGCTAATTTGTTTATTGAAGCAATAGAGAAAGTAGGTCCAAATAATGTTGTTCAAGTTATTACAGATAACGCAAGTAATATGAAACTTGCCGGTACTATGGTGGAAGAAAAATATCCTCATATATTTTGGACTCCTTGTATTGTTCATTGTTTGAATCTAGCTTTGAAAAGTATGTGCCAACCATCTGATAAATCATCTCACTTTGCTAATTGCCAATGGATCTCAGAGTTATTTAGTGAAGTGAGTAATTTGAAAAACTTTGTTGTGAATCATGGAGCAGTTACAGGTGGGGTAGGGGTAGGTCGAAGAAGTACTGGGGAGAGGTGATTAGGCGGGACATGGAGCAGTTACAGCTCACCGAGGACATGACCCTAGATAGGAAGATCTGGAGGATGCGAATTAGGGCAGAAGGCTAGGGCCAGTTTGGGTCGCTAGTGTAGGGAATTACTTGGTGGGGGTATTATCCTTGTTATGATACCTCGTTCCATGTCTTATTACGAATTTGTTTGCTTTTCTCTGTTTTTATCACTTATGGGTTTCGTATCTATGTTATGACACCTTTGTCCTATGCTTTACTATGTATCTGTGTAGTATATCGTGTCTCGAGCCGGGGGTCTATCGGAAACAACCTTTCTACTTCTTTAGAGGTAGAGGTATGGACTGCGTACATCTTACCCCCCCAAACCCCACTATGTGGGAATACACTGGGTTTGTTGTTGTTGTTGTTGTGAATCATGACATGACACATGCGATTTTTCAAAAACATTCAGATTTATATTTATTGAAAGTTGGTGAAACAAGATTTGCTTCATATGTTATTATGACGACTCGTATTTGCAAAGTGAAATCTTCTTTAGAGAAGATGGTCATGGACGATGAATGAAAGAATTATAAGGGGATAAGGGAATTGAAGCCAAAACTCGTGAAATAAAATCCTTTATAATGAATGATGAGAAGTGGGATAATATTGACTATTTTTTTTTGTTTGTGGAACCTATTGTAGATATGCTTAGAGATACCGATCTAGATGGTCCAAAATTACATCTCATTTATGATATGTGGGACTTAATGATTGAGAAGGTTAAAAAAATAATCTTTGAGCATGAGAGGAAAGATCTCATTTTTGGCCAATCAATTTTTTTTTATTCCATTCATTGTGTTCTAGTGGCTAGGTGGAACAAAAGCAACACCCCTTTACATTGTATGGCACATTCTTTGGTTCCCAAATATTCCCAAATACTATCATCAATCATGGCTTCAAGGAGAGAATGGAATTCTACGGGTAGCTCCTAATGAAGATTTAGAAATTGCATCGAATAGAATAAAGTGCTTTCAAAGTTACTTTGATTCTAATCAAATGAAACAAGTTTCATTGGAGTATGGAAAATTTTGTAGCATGAGTGGTTTTTTTGGTGAGCCTCATGTGATTGATGCTATGGAGTATGAAGATCCCCTTTCTTGGTGGGGAAATCATGGTGTCTCGACTCCACTTTTGTAACAGTTAGCTTACAAGTTGCTTATTCAACCGGCTTCTTCCTCCTGTTGTGAAAGAAATTGGAGCACATATTCTATGATTCACAACATCAAGAGAAATAAGTTAGCAACTTCAAGAGCCGAAGATTTAGTGTTTGTACATTATAATCTACGATTGCTATCCCGTAAGAAAGAGAAATATATAAATGGGCCAAGCAAGTATTGGGATGTAGGTATGTCTACATTTTCTTTATTACTTTCTCAATTATTTATTTTGAATGATAATTTTTTCTTTGTATAAAAACCTTTTAATGTGTACATTCTTTTTAACTTATTTAGGTGGAGATCAATTTGAAGTTGAGGATACAATTAATAATTTAACTGAGCTATCAATAGATGAACGTCAATTGGAAGGAGTAGTTTTTGACGAAGAATTTGAAGATTTGGAAGAAGTTGAAGAAGATGCGGAAGAGTAGTTAACTTAAGTAACTTGATAATGGACATTTTTTTTTGTTCTATTATTTTTGAATTGATGTCTTAAGTTGGGATGTTTTCTTGTGTTTGTTTAGTAAAGTATTTTTAGAATATCTTTATAACTCTATATTTATAATATTTAATTTTCTTTAGCTGAATTCCCGAACCCCCAAACCCGTATCCACACTCGGATTTGCACTCCCGAATCTTAAAATTTATATTTTGACAAATTCGACTCTCAGATTCGCACCCGTCTCGGATATCCGCACCTGAGTTCGAGCAACTTAGGTGGAAGGAACCCATTGATAAATGCGCCACATACCTGAGTTGCTTGAATTCTTGAAGAAGACCTGGAATTGGGACCTTGAATGATTGAATTCTTGAGAAAAGGTTTGATTTTTGTGTTCTTGGGGATGGGGATGATTTCTACGTTGTTAATTGATGAGGAATGGGGCAAATAATGCCCCGCTTGAGTTTTAAATCGTGATTTGGATGATTAGGGAGGGGGGGGGGGGGGGGGGGGGGGGAAGACCTAAATGCCCCCTTGAAATTTAAATAAAATTGAAGGAAAAACACAGCCTCCGTGGCAAGGAGGCTATCGCGGAGACTAGCTTCCATGACATGGCGTGTATCGCGGAGACTAACCTCTGTGACATGCTGTGTATCGCGGAGGTCTAGCCTCCGTGACATGCCCAAATCGCGGAGGCATTCTGCCTCTGGGGTTCAAAAACACCCCGAACCCTTTTCGAAAATTCCGAAACTCTTCCGGATGACCCTTTAACATCCCCCATCATATTTCAACTCATAAATCAACGTTTCGAACTCGGGAAGGTCAAAAATAAAATGTTCAAAACCTTAGGGTCTTAAAATGGCTAAGTCTCTTGTACTTAGTGTGAAATAAATGCTTTTGGGGCTTCTAAACATGTGATGTATAGCTGAAAACTTGTCTAGGATCTGGCGGGGTATTACGGACACTGCCTCTCTTTTTCCTCACAGAACCTTCGGCCAACTGGTTGTTTCCTTATCTGTTGGTGATTTTTGTATTAGCTTATTCTTGCAATTGCAATTGGATAATCACCATATCAATAATCACCTCCATCCTGGATTTGATTTTTTTTTTTTCATTTGTGGCCCTCACCATGTCAAACGATATTGTTTGTATTGATAGAAAAGAAATGTTTTTATGTAGGTGTAGCACATGTGTGTCTTTCATGTCTATTGAAAGTTTTTCCTTTTGATCAACTTAATCAGCGTTAGTGGCTATCTTGATGTTTATATCTTTAACGACTTTACCTAGTTTTCTTCTTACAGAATGCTCCATTAACAGAGCAACAGCAGACAGCCATACAAGCACTTTCCCATGCAGTTGCTGAGAGACCTTTCCCGTCTAATTTGGTGAAGTTTTCCTTCTTGGTTGGTTTCAGAATACCATCTATCTCAAATCCAAGTACCTGAAATGTGTTTTTATTTCAAATCCCAGGATCAAATTTCTGGACACGATAATAGTCTGTGTGTCTCTACAAAGCTCAGTTCTCTGGAGGATTCATGGGCCATTGAAGCAGTCCTAGTGAATACAAATCAGGTGAAACTCTACAATGCATAGTTGGCACACCCTCTATCTTTTATATTTCCAGGTTGCACATCTTATTTCATAGTTCAAATAAGGGATCGTGAATAATTTATTCCCTTATCAGAAAGGTTGCATGATCAGCTAAATGTTGGACAAGGGATCAAAACTAATAAAATCTTGTAACCATGATAAGCTATTTATATTTGCGTTTAGAGTTATCAATGCTAAAATATAGAGTTATATTTCTGCAAGACTAGAAGTTGTAGTGTGTTGTACCGGTGACTCCTCAGCCATACGTAACTGCTAAGTGAATAGTTTTTTTCATAAGGTAACTGCTAAATCGATGAGTTGAACATAAGGCCTGATAATTGCTTGCTAAAAGCCCCATCCATTTTTTTGCTTACTAGAGAATAGGCCTCTCATTTTGGTCCTTATGGCTAATTAACTGGAGAGGAAACGCCTTATGTCGAGCAAAGAATGACTGTAACTTACATTTAGTGAGATACAATACTGATACTCAATGTCTTCTGACAGAGAAATACTTAGATTGCATGTGATGTGTTCAGGTTGATGACCATAGTGGCTGTTTATGGCCTTTACTCTACCTGCTTGAGTGGAGCAGTATTTATGTCTATATATCAGAAAGACATGCTAAGCAACTTGTTCTAGAACTCTCCTCCATATTTGAACTTTAGTTGGTCTTCTACTTTCCATGCCATGGAGTATGTTTTCGTTTCTTAATTTGTATGCATGTGAAATGATAGAGATAGCTCTAGAAGTTCTTTTCTTTTTCTCCTTTTGTTTTATTCTGTCTTTGGTAAACAGATTTTCTGAATCATTATAAAATTATTTACCTTATCACCAAAAAGAAGTTCTCTTTCAAAGGCATCCAATAATTTATCCTCACAAGAACCTTGTCGGTGCACAAAAAAGTAACTATAGGAGGTTATTTCTCAACTGTGCGCACTCATTATCCACCCCCTTCAAAAGGCCTCTTACTTCTCTCTTTCCAAAGAACCACATGGAGCTACATCTCATGTGGAGGCCCTCCGCACCCACCCACCACACACACACAAAACACACACACATCACACATCACACAAAGCTAGTCACACGATGAAGGTATGGTTTTCCATATGTGTCTCTTTCCTTTCCCCACGCCTTTTCCTGTTCAGCAAAGTTAAATTCCTTCATGGATCTTGGCAATTGGCATGATTCTCTTTACTTCAAAAATGTTAAAAGTAACTGTCACAACTGCCAGGCTATTGGACAGTGTAATAGGAGTTAGTTAACATACTCGGCCTCCATTTCACACATGTTGCACTTTCTGCATATAGTCAGGCCTCTTTGTTGAAAGAATTGCTCTGTTAGTATTGCTCCATGTGTCATTGTCCAGCAGAATCAAGCCACTTAATAAGGAGCTTTAGTTAATTTGTTTGCATGGAAACCTTTGTGTTGCATTTTATATACGCTTGAATACTGAACTTGCTCAGTTGTCTTTGTAAATGTTGATAGTAATAGCTTCTTAAGTTGTCCTTTTCTCTATTGCTGCTTGAACTTGATATGATTTTCCTCTTCCCCTATGTGCTGTTTTGTTGATACAGTTTTACAAGTGGTTTGCTGATCTTGAAGCAGCCATGAAATCAGAGGTTGGTCTTATATTGTTCATATGTCTTCTGTTTCTTCCAAAAGTTACAAGTTGATGCATTTACAAAATTACATATGCTTCTTCTTTTATCCTTGCTGATAAAAAAATTACATATGCTTTCTTTCTGTGCATAGACTGAAGAAAAATATCAGCATTATGTCAACACCTTAACAGAGCAGATTCAGACCTGTGATAGTATACTTCAGCAGGTATTGAGAAGAAAAAGAATGCTCTTATACTCTTCTCTTAAGCCTTTTCTGCTCATTTATTCTATGTTTGCTTTTGAGTTGACATGCTCTTGCCCTTAAAAATGTCTCTCTTGCAGGTGGATGAAACACTTGACTTATTCAATGAGCTGCAATTGCAGCATCAAGCAGTGGCAACAAAGACTAAAACTCTTCATGATGCGTGTGATAGACTGGTGTGTCAACCCATTTTTCTTAGCATCTGTGGTTACTTTAGCTATAGATTGTACTTATCTGCTTTGTTCTGTTTAAAATTTTGAGGAACAGAGGAACAATTAATTGTATGATAAGTGGATAGGCTTGTAATAAAGGAGTTCAAATTTTTAATAGACATAGTTTTTCCTTAATCTATGATGTTGAAAGTCTTCATTTCCAATCTACGATATTGATGGATTAAAGTCTATGATATCTTCAATAGTTGCCAAACATCTTCAATTGCCACCTAGTTCCAAGTAAATGCATTTCTTCATTTTGTGTTTTCTTGGGTTTTTTTTGGCTAACCGAAGTTGTTTAGATTAAAGCATTGTGTAGTTACAATTCATGTCAATATTGCATATTTCAGATTTCCGTTGAAAAAAAAAAATAATGTCCAGGAGGTGACATTTGAAATTAGGAAGTTCCTTATCAGTGTGTAATATATGCATATGCGATGTACAGGTAAAGATACAATTATTAACAACAGGAAGCATCATTGAACTTCTTGTGCAATCTCTTGTTTATGTGCAGCTTTTGGAGAAGCAGAAATTAATTGAGTTTGCAGAATCACTTCACAATAAGCTCAATTACTTTGATGAATTGGAGAATGTAAGGTCCAACTGCCATTTATGTTGATAATAATTTTTTTGAAAATTGGTACTGTATGTTGATAATAATATTCCATTGTTGATTCATTGCCTTTTGCACTAGGATCCACAGTGATCTATCTATGCATATCCTGAGTTGGGTATTTTTCTGCATCAACTTTATTTTGAGTGCTGAAAATTAATGCTATCTGTATTTTTTATGCTTTGATACATTAATAGAATTATACCTAACTGTGAGCTTGAACTGTGGAAAAATAGCTTTAAGAATTGAGAGCTTTCTGCTTCATGAGATTCATTTCCACACCTGCACACCGGAGCGTGCAGTGCTTTATCCTTTGTTAATTAAGCTTTGAATCTAGATCGTTTTCTTCCTCCTGTTAAAAATGAGTCATATTGAGGATGAGAGTTCCCCGTTTTAAATTCCCTCTAGAGGAAGAACTTTTTCATTCTCCACTGTAGATATTCTTGATTTAATCACGGCCATTTGCCTAAATATTTTCTAATTTTTTTTTTGTTTAATTACATCTAATTGGGGCATTGCATCAGTTTGAGTTATCTTGTGTTTAGTTTTCTCTTCAAGTCCTTGTCTTCTTCTTCTTGTGGAGCTTCCCTAATTTTCAAAATACCCAGTTTTCTGTTTTTTGTTTTAATTTAACTCCTCATGGGTGTCTCACTCTCCTATTTGCAGGTTGCGACGACTTTTTATTCTCCTAGCATGAGCGTTGGGAGTACAAATTTTCTTCCATTGCTTAAAAGACTTGATGAGTGCATATCGTAAGTGACATTACATCTCATATTACTGCATTGAAATCCATGAATATTAGAACCACTGCAATGATGTATTATCCATACTTTTCCTTGGTTCTGTGAAGTTTACCATGTGGACATGTCTAGAGTAACAGGTTTCTTCTAGGGATGTTAATTCTTTTATCAAGATTAAGTCCTGTTAAATTAAACTTGTATATCTATGCATAAGAGCTAAAATAACCATTGTGTTTTTCCTCTGCTTCACTGAAGATATGTCGAGAGTAACCCACAATATGCAGAGTGCAGCATTTATTTGGTCAAGTTTCGACAACTTCAGGTACTTTAAAGAATTGACATCAACATTATGTAATCATATGTGATGTCACATTTTCTTTATACAGTTGGCATGGTTTTATGAAATATTTGGACATAAGAATTCTAATCCCATTGCCCACTCTCTTTCTGTTTTTCCTTTGTCCCCTTGTAACCAGTCTCGAGCTCTGGGAATGATTCGCTCTCATGTTCTTTCCGTTCTTAGAAGTACTTCTTCTCAGGTAAATCTGCTTTATGTTTCGTTGCTATATGCACAAAAATATTTGACTTGCAGATGAATGGTTGCATCACCTGAGATAAATATACCCGTTTCATCAGGTTCAGGCTGCAATACGAAGCAGTGGCGGTAGCAAAACATCTTTTGCCGAGGGTATAGAGTCATCTATAATATATGTACGCTTCAAGGCTGCAGCAAATGAGGTAACATTGGAACATTTCCTTGCTTTTTTAGTTTTTATTTATAAAAACTGTATTAATTTGTTGTATGAGAGTGATATTTCTAATCTCAAAAAAAAAAAAAAAAAAACTAGGACTAGCTTTAACGTGTAATCCATGAACCAAATGATCTTAGTTACCTGCAGCTTAAGCCTATATTGGAGGAAATTGAAAGCAGAGCACCTAGAAAAGAGTATATTCAACTTCTTGAAGAATGCCACAAACTCTATTGTGAACAGCGGCTTTCCTTGGTGAGTAGTAAAACTGCTCCTTTTAGTTCTATAGCTGCTCTTTTTTTTTTTTTTTTTGTATTTTATTAGTACTCACTCTGTTTCATTTAATGCAGATAAGAGGTATAGTGCAACAGCGGATCTCTGAATTTTCCAGGAAAGAAGCATTGTCATCTTTAACTAGATCTGGATGTGCATATTTAATGCAGGTACATTTAAATGACATCAGTAATATTTACAACACTTTTTACTCGAGAATGGTATGATTATTGCATCCTGCCTTATTTTCTTCTAGTACGAAAAGAGAAGAGGAGATTCAAGGACAAAAATTGATGACTGTTCTTTTTATGGCGATGGCGGTGTTTTCTTTTTTTGGGTGTTGGTGGGGGTGGGGGTGGGGGTGAGGGGTATCAGAAGAAGAAAAAGAAGAAAAGACACAATTCAAAGTTGACCTCCTAGTCTTGATAGTCATAGGAGCAATCCAAATACATTTCTCTTTTTTCTTTGATAGGATGAGTTCAAAGTAATTAGTTCTCATTCTCAAAAAAGTGAATGTAATTAGTTGTAAATAAGAGAACCACATCTTACCTTTTCTTTTAATGGTTAGCTCATCTTAGTGTAGATGTATATTTCCTCTAATTGGATTTAGGATTAATGAGCTAAAACTATAACAGCCTTGGTTTCTTTAAGGAGGGAATCAGAACTTCTATATGTTTTCTGTGAATCACTATTGCCAAAGTTAGTATTAGAAGTTGCTTCTAACAAAGTCTTGCTAAAGGCCTATTAGAGTAAAATTGCGATATATGTCTCTTCATACTTTACCTTTGACATCTTAAATGCAGGTGTGTCAGCTAGAGCATCAACTCTTCAATCACTTCTTCCCATCATCTTCAGAGGACATATCGAGTTTGACTCCTCTTGTAGATCCCCTGTGAGTTGCCTAACTTCTCTTGTGGGGTCCTTTCTGCATTTGAACCATTTTTGCTTCTTAATCATTTCCTTTCCCACTTTTGCTTTTCTTTCTTGTCTTGGTTTGTTTGGGTGGGGGTGGGGGTGGGGGGTGTTGGATTATCTGAATCTGAAACCTCCCTAGGCCCGAGTTGCTATCAGTGGTAAGTGAGTGTAAACGTTTTCAGTCATTATTTCTGTGCTAATAAAAATCAGTGTGAACTATGAGGCTGCCCAATAGCTTAGTGATTGTCACTTTAGATCTTAGTGCTAGCACAGTATTAGCTCCTAGTTTGGAATTTGAAGTCGTCCTGTGGGATCTACGCCTATCCATTCCTTTGAAAGAGCTGCTCAGATCCCATCTGGTTTAGATTTGCAGGTTGCTCCAGCCATCATTTATGAATATGTGCTGTATTTATATATCAAGTTAGTGGTTGGCATTTGCTCCTGTGAAGCTTCAGCTGCTTTTTTATGACCTTATATCTTTGAGATACAAATGTGGAGGTTACATGTGGAAGTTGTAGTTACTTCAAGGTAAACCAGGTCCTTTAAGCATACGCCTTGAGCCCTAACTTATTCTCCAAAACAAAAGTATAAGCTTTAACTCAAAAGGTGGAAAACCATTACTTTTTAATAAAGAAGGTGGAAGAACAATTATTTAAGTGAAAGGTAAAGGGTTGGCTCATTATTTACCAAGTTTTGAATCGTGTGACAGCTGGCCCTTGAGATTTCTGGGTTAGTTGGGAAAGCAACCCTTTATGCCCAAAAAGGTAAAATCAGATAGGGCTGGTAAAGCCTCATTTGTTTTCCTTAAGATTAAGATGTTTGAATCTTAATACCTATTTGAATATTAAGACTTAGATGTATGAACTATACAAATCTGAATAATATAGTTGTTGTATTAAGATTTGAATACTAATTGATTTAGATGGTTGGTTTTTTCAAAATCTGAATATATAAATGTTTTTATTTAAAAATTAATAACAACAAACAACAACAACAAACCCAGTGTATTCCCACATAGTGGGGTCTGGGGGGGTAAGATGTATTCAGTCCATACCTCTACCTCTAAAGAAGTAGAAAGGTTGTTTCCGATAGACCCCCGGCTCGAGACACGATATACTACACAGATACATAGTAAAGCATAGGACAAAGGTGTCATAACATAGATACGAAACCCATAAGTGATAAAAACAGAGAAAAGCAAACAGATTCGTAATAAGACATGGAACGAGGTATCATAACAAGGATAATACCCCCACCAAGTAATTCCCTACACTAGCGACCCAAACTGGCCCTAGCCTTCTGCCCTAATTCGCATCCTCCAGATCTTCCTATCTAGGGTCATGTCCTCGGTGAACTGTAACTGCTCCATGTCCCGCCTAATCACCTCTCCCCAGTACTTCTTCGGCCTACCCCTTCCCCGCCTAAAACCATCCAAAGCTAGCCTCTCACACCTACGAACCGGGGCATCCATGCCCCTCCTCATCACGTGCCCGAACCATCTCAATCGGACTTCCCGCATCTTGCACTCCACTGGAGTCACACCAACCTTCTCCCTGATAGTCTCATTCCGAACTCTATCCCCTCTAGTCAGCCCACACATCCAACGCAACATCCGCATTTCTGCCACCTTCATTTTTTGAATGTGGGAGTTCTTAACTGGCCAACACTCTGCTCCATACAACATGGCCGGACGGACTACCACCCTGTAGAATTTGCCTTTAAGCTTGGGCGGCACCTTCTTATCACACAACACCCCCGACGCGAGCTTCCACTTCATCCATCCCACCCCAATACGGTGCGAGACATTCTCGTCAATCTCACCGTTACCCTGAATCACGGACCCGAGATACTTGAAATTAATAAATATAAAATTCATGAAATACTTAATTAATCTAATACCATATTTTAAAAGATTATATGGGGTTGGTGGTGATAGCTAGCGGTGGTGGTTGTGAGTGTCAATTGGGAATGGCGGTGTTGTGAGTTGATACAAGAATAATCACGTATATGGACCTATGAGAGTGCGTGTTGGACCCGAGACTTGGTGTGTGCAATTGAAGTGTAAAAGATGGTCAACACACACCAAAATCAGTCCACTTATTATACTTGATAGGAGCCTCATCCTTGAGGGGTATTGTGGACATTTTAGTCTTCCATGTTGTAATAGCTATATAAGGAACATGTTAGGGCTTCTCTAATTAGTTTTTGAGAATGTTGTAAGTCATAAGATACAAAAGAACACAAGTCCTCTCTCCTTTGAGCCACCAAACCGAAACTAGGTCAAGAACTAGTGTGGAGTCACTAGTGATTGAGTTTTACTTGGAAATGTCGATGCTTGAGAGGTGGAATCCGATCTTGTGTCATGTAAGAGATAGGTGAATCGTTGTGTGTAGTGTTAAGGGTCCAAGAGTGGAATAAGTTCTTGGGTTCTTAAGATTATACCTTCGTGTAGTCTATCTATCTATCTCTTTACTTTTATTGTAATCTTGTATTGTTCCTCTTGTTTAGTGTAAGCCGTGTGGGGCGTTTAATGTTGTTGTTCGTCTCATTGTTGTTTCATCTTGTTATTCACCTTGTTGGTTTGCTGTTTTGGTGTTAAAACACCTTGATATTGTGCCATTCTTCTTGTTGTTGAAGTTGGCCAAGACTAGATCTCCAAAAGGGTTCTCGGGTTTGGCTCTTTATTGGACTGTTTTTGTGCCTTTCTTGTGTTTCCAAGTTTTTTAGTATATCATTAATGATACACTAAAAACCACGGAAGGCTCAAAAACTACTCAAACAGTCCACAAATTGAGAGCAACCCGAGGACCCCTTTAAGAACAACTTTTGGTCAACAATAACGACACAAGGATTACAAGATACAAGGTGTATTTTAACACCAAAACAACAACAACACAACGAGAACAAGATGATAACAACAATAAAGAACAACAACACACGGTTTGAATAACAAGAACTCAAACTACAAGATTACAACAAAAACAAAGGATAGATAGATAGACCAATGGTTGGTATAATCTTAAGAACCCAAGAGCTTATTCCACTCTTGGACCCTTAACACCACACACAACGATTCGCCTATCTCTTACATGACACAAGATCGGATTCCACCTCTCAAGCACCGACTTTTCCAAGCGAAACTCAATCACTAGTGATTCCACACCCGTTCTTGACCTAGTTTCGGTTTGGTGCCTCAAAGGAGAGAGGACTTTTGTTCTTTTGTGTCTTATGACTTACAACATTCTCAAAAACTAATTAGAGAAGCTTTAACATGTTCCTTATATAGCTATTACAAAATGGAAGACTAAAATGTCCACAATACCCCTCAAGGGTGAGGCTCCTATCAAGTGTAATAAGTGGACTGATTTTGGGGTGTGTTGGCCATCTTTTACACTTCAATTGCACACACCAAGTCTCGGGTCCAACACGCACTCTCATAGGTCCATATCCTTGATTATTCTTATATCATGAGTAATAGCAAGTGGTGATGGTGGGTGATAGTAGCAGTGTTATCAATGGCCAGCGCCAGAAATCCATCCTGATTGTGGGGCAGAGAGACAAAAATCCTTGTGCTTTTATCAATCAAAATTCGTCCTAGTATATAAGCTTCATCATTTTTATAGTTTTTCTTGTCAATGTGATTAGATAATATCAATGGAGAGAGTTATGGTTATTGATAGTTAATCTAACGGCACATTTTCGATATTGGTAAGTTTAGTCAATAGTGGAATATGTAACTCCCTTTTATATATAAAAAATGGTGGAACGTGTTATTTGGTTCACTTGATACCATTACTTTTTTCTTTGCTCCATTTTATTAACTAGAGATATGCAATCAGATATCTTTGCCTTGTGCATTCTCAAGCTATATTTTTACTTTGCCTCCTTTACTTTTAAATCATCTTATTTACGTAGTCCTTGGGAAGTCATGTTTTTGGGCTTACATCCCAACTCAATTACATTTATTTGTTATCTCTGCATAACATGATATGAATATTCTGTGCATAGCATCTAAATTCATGTGCTCTTGACACATCTCACGGCTGCTCCAGTTACAGATGTTTGAATGAAGCGTTGACACGTTATACTCCCTCCTTCCCATTTTAGAGGTTAAAAAAGAGAGACTTTTGAAATTTGTGGTCTATAAGATTAAGTATGACAGGCAGTAGATATTTCTATGACTATAAAGCATATCATCAGGGGTAGAGTGTAAGTCTACAATTAAATAGTTTTCAAAAAGAAATTGAAAAACCTTACTTTGTATCTTAAACTACATATGTTCGCAAAGACAGTGCACACTTGAAACAATTTTCCAATAACAGTTGAAGCAAAAAAATTAAAACTAATTTAAATAGATTCAGAGAACCATGGAATAAATTACTATCTTTCTAAATAGATTACTAAATAATTAGGAGATGTTAAAAATCTATTAAGAGAGTTGTGGGATAATAGGTGGGTGGGGGAAGAACATTTGGAGGCTAGGGGCAACAGAGGAGGGACTATGATTATGTGGGATAAAAGGAATGGGAGGGGGAGCTGGTTGAGGTAGTTGGTCAATTGATCACATGTAAATTCACAGATCTTAAGTGGGATTTAACATGGTTCCTGAGTGCTGTATATGCAAATTGTAACAGGGTGACTAAAAGAGAATTGTGGAGTGAGTTAGCTGGCAGTAGGAACATCTGTGAGGGACCATGGGTGGTGTGTGGTGACTTCAATGTCGCAAGATTTGTCACAGAAAGAACAAATTGTCACAGAATCTCTAGAGCAATGGTCGAATTCTCCAAGAGCATTAATGATCTTGAATTGGTAGATCCTCTTTTCTTTGGAGGATCTTTTACTTAGAGGAGGGGGGATAATCACAACAGTGCATCCAGGGTAGATAGGTTCTTCTATTCAGCTGATTGGGAGGATATTTTTCTACAGGTAAAGCAAACATCACTTCCAAGAATAGGGTCTGATCACAATCCTATTCTTCTCACTTGTGGGGATTGGAATTTCAAGAAGTCTTATTTTAAATTCGAAAACTGGTGGTTAGAAGTAGAGGGATTTAAAGACAAGGTCAAACAGTGGTGGAGTTCTTTCCTAGAAGCGCCAGGTCTGCTTTCATTCTAGCCAGCAAGTTAAAACTCCTCAAAAAGGAGTTGATGCAATGGAGCAGAAACAATAAGGAAAATTGGAAGCAAAGAAAAGAAGAGGTGCTAGAACTACTAAGGACATGGAAATTGTACAAGATCAAAGAAATCTCACTGATGATGAGTCAGTTCAAAAGACCCACGTAGCCATGGAGTTTGAAGAGGTGGGGCAAAGAGGGAGGAAATAGCATGGAGGCAAAGGTCAAGAGTGCAATGGTTGAAGAACGGAGACCTGAACACCAAGTTTTTCCACAGGATGGCCAGTGCCCACAAGAGGTATAATTCTATAGATTCATTTGAGGTGGAAGGACAAACCATCGCTGAACCAGAAGCAATTAAAAGTGCCATTCAATGCTACTATCAGGATCTTTACAAAGTAACAGAAGAGTGGAGACCTGATTTTATACTCCATGGAGCAGCAGTTGTGTCAAATGATGAACAAAGTTGGTTTCAAAGAATCTTTGAGAGGGAAGAGGTATGAGAAAGCATCAAATCTTGTGCAATTGACAAGGCACCAGGTCCAGATGGATTCACAATGAACTTTTTCCAGATTTTTGGGGGTTAGTTAAAAAGATATCATGGAGACAATGCAATACTTTCATGATCACCAAGTGTTTGAAAAGAGCTTGAATGCCACTTATGTAGCTCTTATTCCTAAAAAGGCAGGAGCAGTTGAGTTGAGGGACTTCAAACCTATTAGTTTGATATCTAGAGTATACAAGATAATTGCTAAAGTGCTAGCCAAAAGATTGAAGAAAGTGATAGATAGCTTGGTCAACAAGCACCAAATGGCTTTTGTAAAACAGAGAAATTATAGATGTTGTTTTAATTGCTAGGGAATGTATAGACACAAGGACTAGAGGTGAGGAAGCCGGCTTGATATGCAAATTAAATATTGAAAAAACGTATGACCATGTCAATTGGGATTTTCTTCTGAGGGTGCTGAAACAAATGGGATTTGGGGATAAATGGTTAAAGTAGATTAGTTCTTGTGTTAAAACTGTCAGGTTCTCTATTCTGGTGAATGGTGAATGGAGAACCTGTTGTTTTTTTTCCATTGGAAAAAGGACTCAGACAAGGAGATCCGCTTTCCCCTTTTTTGTTCTTACTAGCTATGGAGGGTTTTAGCAGCATGGTGAGAATTGCGCTCCAAAACAACTGGTTGAGAGGCTTCAAGATCGGGGAACGTAATTTAGAAATTTGTCGTCTGTTGTACGCAGATGACACCACTATTATTGTCTGTGAAGCCAAAGTGGAGCAGGTCAAGTAAATCAGAGCCATGTTGGTGATGTTTGAAGTTGTATCTGGTTTGAAGGTGAATTGGAGAAAAAGTAGTATCTTTCCCATCAAAGAGGCGGCTAACATACAAAATTTTGTTAGTGTGCTTGGGTGTGGAGTGGCTAACATACCTAGGTATGCCTTTAGGCGAATGGGAGGTGGCACAATTGAACAAAAGCTAGGGAGGACTTGGAATCAAAAACCTGAAGGTTCAGAATAGTTGATAGTTGCCTTCTGATGAAATGGTCATGGAGGTTTAGTGAAGATGAAACAACTCTCTGAAAGAAAGCCATTATTCACAAGTTTGGTCAGACTAGTCCAGGGTGTTCTAATGAGGTTAACTGTACTTATGGAATGGGTGTTTGGAGAGCAATCAGAGCTCTATGGGAAAAGCTGCAGGAAAATTCCAGTATCAAGGTGGGTAATGGCATTAAAACTAAGTTTTCGAAGGACAATTGGATAGGTTAAACACCACTGCAGGTGGTGTATCCGAATCTTATCATGATGTGTAGTAATCCTGATGTAACTATTTCTGATTGTTGATCTAATCAAAGATGGGACCTCAACTTCAGAAGACACATTAATGACTTGGAAGTGGAGAGGGTGGTCAATTTACTAATGAAGTGGAATCATTTTCCTGTACCACTATGGAACCAAATATTCTGAGATGGAGACACTCAGTGGATGGTAGATTCTCAGTGAACAAAACATATAAAAGGGAAATCACTATTATTCAAGAGGATGGCTCAAAGATATGGAAGAATGTATGGAAAAACATAATTCCTACTAAGGTGAAATGTTTCACCTGGCTGGTAGTAAATAAGGCATGCCACTCATGAAGTTTTGCAAAAGAAGGGAAGAGTATTGGTGACTAGATATTTTTTTGTGCAATGAGACTGGGAGACAAATAATTATTTATTTCTGCATTGCAAGTTTACTTCACAGCTATGGAATCTGTTTTTCAGTCTCACAAAGATTGAATGGACAATGCCCGAGGACACAACTGATATGATGAGCTGCTGGATTAGAAGAGGGGGAGGCAAGAGTTAGAAAAAATGGTGGAGGATAATACCCTTATGTATATAGCGGACAGTGTGGAAGGAGAGGAACGACAAATGCTTTGAAGATGAGACTAATCAGTTCATGATGTGAAATGGAACTGCTTAGTGACTTTTTTTTTTGGTGTAAACAGTACTGTATAGAAGAAGTAGATGAGTTAATTGACGTCTTAGGAGCCTTGTAAAACTAGAATATAGTGCCTTGTAACTTTGTTTTGGTGGCGGTCAGCATTCCCTAAATGCTGATGAATTAAATTCTGATGAAGACAACAGTACTAATTGTTAGGAAAAAAAATAGTTTCCAAAAAGGAAAAGTTGTCATTCTATTTTGGATAGACTTAAAGGAAAACATGTCACGTAAAACGGGGCAGAGGAAGTGTTATCTATATCTATGTTGCACGTCTTCATTTTTGATGCCGAACCCGTCTCGACGCGACACTGATGCGGGTTACGGGTTGCGTGTCGGATTCGGTCAATCCCATCCGAATACTTTGACCAAAGTCAAGAACAAATTTGGGGGAAAATTTGAGAATTTACAACAACAAACCTAGTAAATTCCCACATCGTGGGGTGTGGGGAGGGTAGAGTGTATGCAGTCCATACCACTACCTCGAAAGAGGTAGAGAGGCTGTTTCCGATAGACCCCCGGCTCAAGACAAAGGACAGTATATAAAACATCAAAAGCATGGAACACGATAAAAATAACATAGGTATCCACACAAAATTGTACATTGCCAAACAAAGGACACCAAGGCCTTCCTACCTACTGACTACGACTCATCCACCCACCTTAGCCCTCTACCCTAATATTTTTCCTCCATACCTTCCTATCCAGGGTCATGTTCTCAGCCAGTTGTAATCGCTCCAAGTCACGTTTAATCACTTCCCTCCAGTATCTCTTCGGTCTACCCCTACCCCGCTTGAAACCATCCAAGGCCAACCTCTCACACCTACAAACCGGGGCATCCGTGCCCCTCCTCATCACATGACCAAACCATCTCAACCTCACTTCCCGCATTTTATCCTCCACCGACACCACTCCCACCTTCTCCCGAATAATCTCATTCCTAACCCTGTCAGCCCTAGTAAATCCGCACATCCAACGCAACATCCTCATTTCTGCCACCTTCAACTTTTGAATATGAGAATTCTTAACCGGCCAACACTCCGCTTCATAAAGCATAGCTGGCCGGACTGCAACTCTATAGAATTTTCCTTTCAGCTTATGGGACACCTTCTTATCGCATAAGATTCTCGAAGCGAGCCTCCATTTCATCCAACCTGCCCCAATACGATGAGATACATCCTCATCTATCTCTCCGTTCCCCTGAATCGTAGACCCAAGGTACTTAAAACTATCCCTCTTGCAAACCGCCTGGGAATCCAACTTCACTATCACCTCCTCCTTTTGCCTCGAGTCACTAAACTTGCACTCCAAGTACTCCGTCTTGGTCCTACTCAGCCAGAACCCTTTAGACTCCAGGGTTTTGTCTCCAAACATCCAGCTTACCATTAACACCTTGACGCGACTCATCAATCAAAACTACATCATCCGCAAAAAGCATAAACCAAGGCACCTCGCCTTGTATACTCCGCGTCAACACATCCATCACCAAGGCGAATAAAAGAAAATTTGAGAATTTGATTTCTTAAAATACAAAAAAAAAATTCCTCGATGTATATATTTGATCTTCCTTTTCCTCTTGATGTGCATATTTGTTGCTTGTAAAGAGAGTTGTAAATTCCGATAGACATTAGCAACGATCTATAACGACAGTTGGAAGGCCGAATGAGGCGATCTTGCCATCTTGGGGAAGATGACCGGCAATTCTTAAGGGGACTGAAGAAAAGAGAACTCGGAAGAAGAGAGACTGAAGAAAAGAGAACTCGGAAGAAGAGACGTGAACATACTAGAGAGAAGAGAGAACAACTTCAATTATAAATTAACCTCTTTAATTCTGTACTTTTAACTTGTGACACTTAGCCCATAACTTGTGAGAGAAAGGCAGTTCTACTTTTACATAATATAAATTGACCCCATAACTTTTACTTAATTAATTTATATATATTGCAAGTTGCAAATAAGCACTACTTTGAATAAATGCATGCAAGTTTAATTACCTAATAAATTGACCCTGTAACTTTTGCTTACTTAAATTTTATGTATTGCATTTTGCAAATAAGTACATACTTTATTTTAGAATATCTTTATAACTCTATTTTTATGATGTTAAAATTTTTTAAGCTGAATCCCCGCACCCATATCCATGCTCGGATTCGTACTCCCGCATCTTAAAATTTCGATTTTGCCGAATCCGACTCTTGTATCTGTACCCGAGTCCGAGCTACTTAGATATATATGCCCTTGAAGCTTCTAGGACTTAAGATTTGTCTTTTTGTTGATAAGTGAACTTGATCTTTATGTGTCTTAAGGTTACAATTACCTCCAATGCGAAATTTGACTCCTGCCAACTGCAGGTGTACTTTCCTATATGATACATTACGTCCTAAACTTATTCACGAAACAAACCTGGATGTTCTTTGTGAACTGGTTGATATCCTTAAAGTTGAGGTTCTAGGAGAACAACTGAGCAGACGGGGGGAGTCATTGGCTGGGCTACGTCCAACGCTGGACAGGATTCTAGCAGATGTTCATGAGCGATTAACTTTTCGTGCTCGCACCTATATCCGTGATGAGGTAACATCCCAAGTATTTCTCGGGCATTTTATTTAAATGCTGTTTGGTGGCTTATTTATTACTCGCGTATGAGATAATATTATGCGAAACTTTGCTCATATAATTGTGCCACTCACTTAATATCTTTATTTTTCCTTTCTGCTTGCCTTAAATTTACCACTTAATCAACACCCTCATGGATAGATGAATAGTGCCAAAACTGTTTACAGGATAAATTAGGCCTTTTTTACCCTGGTGCATAGATTTTGGTTAAACTTAAAAGTGGAACATTCATTTATACTCAACATAAGCGTGTCGTATCTCAGGGTATATATGAGCTTAACTTTTTCTCTTTATTGTTCTCTTAGCTGCACTATCTTCCATTGTTGTGAAATGTAGCACCAAAGCATTTTTTTATTGGATTTTGAAGCACTTCTCTTTTCCATTCTTTCTTATTATTGGCTTTTCATGATAATTCTGACGATTGGACTTATCCAAGAGGCTCTTGAGTGAAGTATTCCAGTTTATGTGATGTTGAGTAACCTTTTGAAATTTGAAACTAGTATGTACTCGATCCCTTTCTGAAATACCTGGTTTCATTTGGGTGTTGGAGATACTAAGGAAAAATGGAAGTTTTAAAAGGTTGTACGTTATAGCTTTTCTCTTTTTGATAGCTAAGATAATTTTATAAAAAGGCACCAAGGTTGTGCTACCGAGTTACAAACATAGCACAGAACATCTGGTCTAAACTGAAGTAAGCAAAACCAAAGCTCCAAAAAGGAAGAAGATTGCAGAAAAAACCCTCACAACTCTGTGTCACTACTTATTTACAAGTTTATGGAATGGTAGAGGCCTATTTATCATTATGAGGAAACCTTTTTGTGTTTTACCTTATTTTGGCTACTGTTGATTTGATATTTGTTCAATGCTCATTCAGTTCCCGAGCTAATCTTTTCTCCTTCCTGCCATACTTTCGTTTCTACTCCGTGCATCGTTTGGTTGGATTAATAACGCAAAGTGGTATGAGATTCAATGTTGTATAACATTCGCTTGAGATGAGTTTAAATGGGAAACCTGGTCAGTGGTGATTCATATAGCTGGCCCAACTAGTTGTAGGTAGAAGTTTCAATGGATTTGTATGGAGATGGGAAATGTTGTCTATTAGGGAATATGATAAGTTGGGTTTGATAACAGAAGGATATTAGACCCTATAAGTTGGGATAACTGGAGTAAGAAGTGCACATGTATGTTTGGTTTCTATGCTAGAAATTACTCACAAGTTGCAGTGCTCTGCAAATAATGCGGTCTGCCTTCTTTCCCTGCTTTGTTTTCAGATTGCAAATTACCTTCCTTCAGATGAGGATCTGGATTATCCTAAAAAGTTGGAGCAATCTGTTTCAGCAGAACTGGGGTCACCATCTGTAAGTGCCGACTCTTTGTCTCGTGACGGATCTTCAGTTGAATTTTTTAACATATATCTTTAGAGGAAATAAGAGCTAAGATGGCTTTTATCTTTATCTTCTTTTTTGTTCCTGGTCTTTGTAATTTTTGATGGAGAAGTTTGCATCCTCTTATGGAGGTTGCAGTTTGATATATGGAGGTTCTATAATCAGTATCTTGCTTAAGGTTGGGAACTGAATTTTCTTAACCTGTGATTCTAGTTGGATGACATTTGTTGTACAGTGTGAAGCAAGCTATATTAAAGTTTCAAGGTGTAAAATTTGAAAATTAGAGGTCTGATGGAGTTTGTATTTTATAGTTCTTATTTCTTTTAAGATGGAGTTTTAGGATTTCTGTTAGTATAGACTATAGATCTTTTTATTGGTTATTTATTATCAATAGGTCAAGTGTGTTGCCTTAGCAACCTTCTCAAAGACTTAGTGTATGTCAATAAATTGTTTCAGAAGAAAATAAGTTAATTTGTGCTGATTTATGTAACTTGAATTTGTTTTTTGCAGATATTTTTCCCTGCCTCTTTGCTGTAAACATGATTCTCTGCGATTTTGCACTATATTCTATGTCCCGTTGTTTGATTTTTTTTAATTTTTTTTTGGTTATTTTGCACCATATTCTCTGCTTCCTTATTTTAAATTTGGTGCAGACTGAGCAAAACCAAGATGTTTCCGGAACCTGGTATCCTCCCCTGGAGAAAACCATATCATGTCTATCAAAACTGTACTGTTCTCTAGAATCAGCAGTTTTTACTGGATTAGCTCAGGTAAGCAGTTACTTTTGCTATCAGTGCCCCTTCTAATCGCAGCCAAATATTTCTGGATCCTAATTTCCTGTTTTTCTTTCTCAGGAAGTTGTAGAATTCTGCTCGTTATCCATTCAAGTAAGTTTCTTCAGTTGAAGTTCATGTATTTGACTGTTCTGCTGATAATGCTGTGAAATTTGTAATGTTGTCTCATTCATATTTCTTGTTCAATCTGCTGTTTGTTTATTGCTGAACATTTAATTCCTTCAGAAAGCTAGCAAACTTATTGGCAAAAGATCGTCATCAATGGATGCACAACTTTTCCTAATAAAGCATCTTCTCATTCTGAGGGAGCAGGTGGTTTCTCTTGCTTGCTTTTGAAATTCCTAGTTCTTGTCATAACTGCAGGATTCTAACTTAAGATGCCTTCCAGATTGCCCCATTCGACATAGAATTTTCAGTCACACACAAGGAGCTTGATTTTTCGCATTTGCTGGTGAGTTTTGAGTATCTACTATTTACATTGGTATTCATTTCTTCATTGTACACCACTTCTCTGCTGCAGATGTATTTTGCTTTGATAAATGACATTATTTGATTTGGAGAAGAAGCTCTTTTTAGATATTTTTCTGGTTTGTTTTAAAGGCAGAGTTTACTCTTTCAACTATGCAATAGTACTATATTAGACTGAAATCATCTCGTATGGAATTAGACGAATTGGAAAGTTGACTTCAGTGAATTCACACCAACCCCTTTGATCTCTGTTGTCAAGTTTGAAACCATCGTCATTTTCCGTCACAATTTCGCTGATTTAATCCTAATGGTAACTCTGGCTGACACTGCTCATGGATGAATGCACAGTTATGTGTTAAGAGTTAATTTTTCCCTTGATCGTCAGTAATATTGTAGCACAAGTCATTTCCAATCAAAATCTTAAGTCAATTCGAGTCGAACTTACAAATTGCTTCCATCCCAAATTTTGGTTCCGAGTCAGATGGTGCGAATGCTCAAATGAGAGACTATCCCATGTATAATATTCTGATCCTATCCAGGACTGTGAAGACTATGGTCTGCTTGTATGCATACCATGTCAGAGCTGTAGAGGTATGGTTCTCAGTTGCCAAATGCAGGGAAGATTAGGTGGTAGTAGATAAGGCCAGTACAAACAGAGGTGCCTCTCAATCTCCCCGAAGATCCTGTCACCGTTAAGCTCTGAAGTCCAAATGATCCTAGCTGGAGTAAAGATCTTTCTCTGGTATGCCAAAAGAATTGTCTATCCTACACATAGGCTGGATACACATTCTTGTCCAATAATATTCGCGTGTTTCCTTCAAGCCAAATGCATCATAAGATTCCAAACATTGCTCCTCCATAAACTTTTGCTTTTGCTAGACTATTCGAAAACCCAAAATTTGATGCAAAGAACAAGCTTAGATGACAGCAACGTACATGCTGCACCCAAGATGCTGAATGATCTCTGCCACAATTCCCAGCAAAAGGTCATCATATAACCCCCATTATTGTGGAACTCATTAAAGGCTTCCATGAGCCCATGTTAAAGTATCCCAGTACGTCTGAGAAAAGGTCATCGTAGCCTATTGACAAAAAAGATTTTCTAAAATCCTCGCTTCCAAGGCTTTGGTCTAATGGTATGATGCATAGTCCGTGATATATGGGTTAGGTGCCCGCTATGGGTTCGAATCTTGTTGCATATGAGAGCCGTCTGGTATTTAAGTGGAGAAAGGTAGAAGAGTAGGCCCGTTATGTACGGAGCTTCAAACCGTGCATACCTGACCTTCGGGTATTTCTTGTTTATTAAAAAAATAGACTGTCTAATGGAACATCAGTTTAAGCCTTCAACGCTGAGCTTTAGACCGTGCATAACTGTCCCTCGGGTATTTCTCAGGTATAATCAAAAGATTGTCTAATATCATCTCAAAGACACTGACGTCTCCTATTCTGTAGTAGAATGGATCATCAGTTTAACCTTTCAAATCTCATGCTACATGTGTCAATTTCTTAGCTTTAGATTAATGTTTGATTGACTGTTACATTGTAAATCTTTCTTTTATAAATTTCCAGGAGCATCTGAGGCGGATTCTAAGGGGTCAGGCATCAATCTTTGACTGGTCGAGATCAACTTCATTAGCTAGAACTTTATCTCCACGAGTTTTGGAAAGTCAAATTGACGCCAAGAAGGTATCTGCTCCGCTTAGTTTACAGTAGTTTTCACTTGAGTAGCTTTTAGTATCAATGGGTTGTAGTTATTTTTATTTACCGCTCTCATCTCATTAAAAAGATTATCTTCATGCATTTTGGTTGACTCTTTTGTATAAACAATTAAAGTATCACTTAATTAATCAATCTACACCTAAATTCCAAAGTTGTTAGTATTGACAGTCGTCATAATTTGACAACTTTTATCCTGGACACCAATCTGCATCACACTCCTGGTTTTTCCCTACTTGGGACCGTATATGCTTTCTCAAAAGGTTATTTCACATAAGTGAATTTCAGTATAGAAAAGGTTTCACAGAAATTCATATAATCAATATAATAGTCAACTTGTTGCAAAGTCATTTGACTTTTTGGTTGTCCAATCTGTTCCACAGTTCTTTGCTTAGTACTACCATAGATTGGAGAGCAGTTGGAGCATATTGCATAACTTACTAAATGTCGAATTCCATAGTTCATTCACAAGATGTGATAAAAAGTTGCAAGGTGGAAAACACAATATTTGTCCTTAGGAGGAAGACTACGTTTATCAACTCAGTGTTGGATGCTCTTCCCACTTATTTGATGTCTGTTTTTTCCAATTCTTAAAGGAGTTAAAAAAAAGTTCGACAGGTTGAGGAGTGGTTTTCTTTGGCAAGGCAACAAAGTGAACAGAAGCATCAACATGGTGAAATCGGAAGTACTAACTTTAAGCAAGAAGTAGGGTGGTATGTGCATTAAGAATCCGTGTCTGCACAATAAGTCTTCTATAAAAATGGCTATGGAGGTTCAATATGGAGGATTTAGCACTATGGGGAAATTTCATCTTAGAGAAATATGGAATGGAAAATCAATGGATTACAAAAGAAGTCAAAGGCCCCTACTGTTGTACTGCCTGGAGAACCATTAGCAATCAGTGGCAAATTTTCTGGGAAAAAGTAGAGGTCACAATGGGTAATGGAAGCAAGACTGAATTTTGGGAGAATCAATGGATTGGTGGTCCCAGTTTGAAGTCCACTTTACCTGTTCTATGTATTGTTTCCAAAAACATGCTAAGATGATCAAGACTCGAGTGATTAAGGTTGGAAAATTGAGAGTCTTACCCCAATGCTTCAGCTCCTGGGTACTTTTAGAGGAACTACTGAGAACTTAGACAAACTCAAATGGAGGTTGGACAGGAAAGGAAAATTTTCAGTCAAGTCTGTCTACTACAACATGGACCACATAAGTCATCAAAATGTGTCTTGGCCTTGGAAGCTTATTTGGAAAGTCATAGTTCCACCAAAGGTATCATGTTTTGCTCGGTTGGTGGTAAGGAAAGAATGCCTAACAAAAGATAAATTACAATGAATAGGTCTTCCAATTTGTTTAAGACGTCTATTATGTGGACAGGAAGTTGAAAGTAATGAACACGTTTTCGTTCATTGCAAGACAACCATAAATCTGTTTCACATGTTCTTTAGTGTATTGAGGATAAAATAGGTCATGCCCAAATCTATGTTGGAGCTTCTCAGCAACCGGAAGAATGCGGGGAAGAAGCAGTAAAGAGGACTGGTGGCTGGTAATGCCTGCTTGCGTTTGGTGGACAGTTTGGAAGGAGAGTAACTCAAGACCTTTTGAAGACACTAGCAATCCCATCTAGATAATTTGGTTGAATTGTCTTAGTTTTTTGCTTTTTTGGGTGTAAACAAAATATTTGGGGGGAAATAGGAGAATTAGTAGATTTAGTTGGCAATAAGGATTGTTATCCCTCCAGTTTTGCTTGATGATTTGTTATCCTTCCTTTCATATTTCACCTTCTTCTTGCCCTCTTCCTTTCCTCTGAAACAAGGATATCAACATTTACATGGAAAGATGCAACTTTATCAACCATCATCTCTGGAAAAATTTGGGCAGGGTGAACTAGATGGCTATATAAATGATGAATAGAAACTTTTCCAAGTTTAATTTATGGTAAAAAGCTTCTTTGAATGCAGGAATTGGAGAAAAACCTGAAAACTACTTGTGAGGAATTCATTATGTCAGTGACTAAGTTAGTTGTGGAACCATTGCTTTCTTTTGTGACAAAGGTTAGTTCTGTTTTCCATTTTTGTCTTTTGATCTTTCTTTATTTGTAGGAGCAATCTTTCAACATTTTCAACTTTGTTCTTTAAATAATTAACGATTGCTGTTGGGGTACCTTATCTTCTACCAATGAAGAACATTTTCTCCATCCCATGTATCTCATTCATTAGAAGTGTCACTTTGCACTATTTAGTATTTATAAATAATTAACTGAATTATCACTGACTTTTAGGCAAAAGCTGCCGTTTTCTTGTATACTTTCAACTTCTTTCATACATTCCTATATGATTTATTTACTGCCATATTTTTCTCATCTAATTTTGATATTGACTCTTACCAGTTGTCTATACCTTTGACATCAGAGTTTGGGACATATTCCCTATGTCTCTTTTTTGTTTTATAACTGCCATTTGAAACAGTTGTAGCTTTGTAGTTCTTTTAATAAATTAGGTAAACAATTTCATTAATCACAAGGCCAAAACGGCCATATACAAGTGGTATACCAAAAGGTAAAGAACCTACAAAAAGATATGGTTCTCTACAAAAGACACCCAATCCTCTATACATTTCGGATTTGCGAAGGATAATCAGGCGGCCAAATTTCTTCAAGGAGGAAGGTGTCTAGGTGGGAGTTTTCTTAAAGCTAGAAGGGTGGGTGGAGCATGATATGTGTATAAATCCACGATATGCCGGTGACTCTATCGTTGTAAACTTGGTGGATTTCTCGACACACTTTTGGTGAAAAGATCCAGTCAACAAGGTTGGAGAGCTGTGTGGGGGATTTATTGAAGTTGTTTATCATTTGCATGATATGACCAATGTAAGAGTTGTAATGAGGAAGGTGGGAAGGGGCCTGTTTTATGGTGGTTGATGATGGCATGTCCTTATTTGAACATAAGGAAATAGGCGTATTACTTTCTGGAAGAAAAACTAGGACCTTTTGACGATCCATGACAGGCTTTGTGACGGGATTTAGAATTTAGATATGATCTGAATGTTGTCCAGTGCTGCTATTGTTGGAGGAGGGGGGGGGGGGGGGGGGCGTAGGGGGGAGTGGCAGGGAATGTGGAGGGGGGAAGTAGGGAAGGATCTATGGTGGTCTTACTTCTGATGGGTAATAGGAAAGGAATCAACAAGGAGATTGAATTGGAGAGGATGAGAAACTATTTAAGTGGGTTGAGCTGAGCACCGTGAAGTTTCAGGTTCAAGTCCCAATAGAGACAAAACACTAGGTGATTTCTTCCCTTCTGTTTCAGCCTTGGTGGATGGCTAGAGTCTAAGTTGCTCGGACTTGGGTGCGGATCTAGAGGTCGGATCCTTCATGATCTTTATTTTTAAGAGTCAGGGATATAGATCTAGGTATATATACGGGTATGAGGGCTCGGATAAAAATCATTCAAATATCTAATAATAAAGTTATAAAACTTAAATTATGAGATATTATGTGGAAAACTTGAGGAGAATGGTGCTAATGTAGCCAATGGTTATGTGAAGGATGTCTGACCAATTGGAGAGGGGGAAAACAAGGAGGGGGCTCTTCGGGTTCACATAAACAATCAAAAGAGGGATCCTCTGAAATTTTATAATCATCACTATATTATATATAACACAAGAACACACCAACGTTAAATCTGTTTAGGTAACTAGCTACAAATACCACCGGTTTTCTATAATTTAGGTCACTAGCTTCAAATACTATCAGCTATTTTTAATTAGACGATGTTGATTCGTTACTAGACATCATAAAATCCTTTTAAAATGAAATAGGACATACTTTTGCTTTTTTGGAATCTGTAAATGTGGCTACCGTCAATAGCCTTTTTGCTGATTTTATCCAATGCAACCCTCTTTTTTTAAAAAAAAAAAACATCAGTAATTTAATTAGCACAATTGCACTCAACATTGTCGGTTTTTGCATTTTTTGGTTTGTGCGTGGGGGGTTGATATGATACGAGCACGGTTAGCTTGGAGCACATTAGGAGGGGCTTCCACATAAGGATGATAGCTTGGATCCCGAAGGAAGCTATGGAGCAACAAATACACAACATGGGCGATCAAGATGTCATTTGGGCAATCAAGAAGGCCCTTGTGGGTTCCTAAATAGTCACTTTTGAGCTATTTTGTAATAGGCTATTTTTTGTAAAGACAATAACTATTGATAGTTGTCTTAGCCATTTTCATTCTTAATTTTTGATGAATTGAGAGCTTTGAAGCTTGTAGTAGAATTCTCTAGGTGAAACCTAGCATTAGTATAGTTCGTAGTTGATAATCGTACATTGAGTGTTTAAGGTGGATTCTCTAACTTGCCCGTGTTGACTTCTTCTAGCTTAATCAATCATCGAGTTTCCCAGTTTGTGGATTCAATTTGGTTTTCTCGTCTTTGATTGAGTCGGATTTATTGTTGTTTGATTGGATTCAATTAAGAGGTGAAGGTATAGAGCCCTTTGTTGCTCATAAATCCGATCGAATTTCAAATTCCATATATCCTTTTGTTTATTTCAATTTTCCGTTTTGATTCTAGTTTCTGATTTTGGATCATTATCATGATGGCCCCTCACTATCTCTATTGTGAATCAATTTCATTGGTATATGACCTGAGACGTATTACTGATGGACATGGGAAACAGTAATGGTACTTATAATCTGAGGTTTGAATGCGGGGCCGTGAGCCAAATTTTTAGAGTCAAGATTGATGTTTTATGACCTTGTAGATCTGTTCATTTCCTTAGGAATCTTTTTTTTAAGGTTTTAACTATTTGTATGAAATGTCTAAAAGGTTACGGCTGTTAAAGTTGCATTATCTGGTAATCAAAATCAAAAAGTGGAGTCTGGGATTGCAAAGCCGCTCAAGGATCATGCTTTTGCTTCACCAGAAAAGATTGCGGAGCTTCTTCAGAAGGTAAACAGATAGATAGATAAGCTTATCTTTTGTTTAATTAAACAAAAAAACCTTTGTGCAACTTTGATTTTGTTTTACACAAATGGCTGCATGACTCAAAATAACCAAACCATTCAACTTATTAGTTTTTAATCAACAAACAGCATGCCTGCTGATCTTTTGTTATTCAATCAGTGTTTCCCTTTCTTTCGATTTACATGCTGATCCATTTATTTGGCACAGGCCAGCACCGCAATAGATGAAGATTTGCCTAGGGTACTGGCAAAAATGAGGCTCTATCTGCAGAATTCATCGACACGTGCAATACTTTTCAAACCCATTAAGTAAGATCTTTTATGCAGTTATATCGTAATAAAACTTGTTTGTCTTTTAATTCCTTATACTTGTGTGAAGTAAAGGAAAACATATACTGTTTCTTACTGTCCAAGTACACCAAAATATACTTACAAGGAACATATACTCTCTCTCTCTAACGTTCACTAAACCCACGACCACTGCCTCTTGACCGGCTGACGCCGACGACGGCGTCGGAGCGCCAGTAACAGGCAAGGATAATTCTCTCTACCCTCTTCTCTCTCCCCAATTCTCTCTACCCTCTTCTCTCTCCCGTTTGCTGTCCCCCTCCGTCGTTCGAACCACTCGTGCTTTCGCCGACGGTCAAGGTCGCCGTTGGCTCGACTCCGGCGACACAGGTAGCGCGCAGCTCCAGGCACAAGCGACCGATCCGGCGAGTCCATCTGACGGTACTTCTGGTTCCGACCAGCTCTGGTTCCCACAACTTCGGATTTCGGAGGCACTCCGGTGAAGCTCCGGCCAATTATCCCGGCGACCAGTTTCGGCATCAGTTTGCTGGGACCCAACATAGCATGTAGGAAAAGAGGATTTGGTCTACAAGCGTAACCCGGTGACTTCTAACCTTTGCTATTTCATTCTTCGTATAATTTCTAGTATTATCTCCTGTTTCTTGACTTGCGCTTAATTTGTTGGGATTGTCTGTTGTCGAATATTTTCGGTTTATTTCATTGCTCGACTTAGTTATAATTGCTGGGTTTGACTTTTTCTTTATTATTACATATTATATACTGTGCTTGTGCTTTTTATTTCCTGTTGTTGCTTGATTACCGTCGTTGTGTGTTTTTCTGGGAGTTGTGGCTGTGGGCATTGATGGTAGGATAGGGTCATGTCCGGGGAGGTTGGGGCGGGGGCCTGTGTTGGGAGTGGGGGGGGAGGGAAGGGCAGGTGGGGGAGAGGGGGCTAGGCCCAACGTTAGGGGAGGTAGAGGAAGACGGGTTGCTAGAGTTGATAGGTTACGGGTTGGGTCTTGGAATATAGGTACTCTGCAGGATAAGTCTATAAAGCTAGTGAAGATTCTTAGAAAGAGGAGGATCAATATTGCGTGGGTGCAGGAGACTAAGTGGGTAGGGTCTAAAGCTAGGGATGTGGATGGTTACAAGCTGTGGTACTCTGGTAGCGAGAGACGGAGGAATGGAGTTGACATCTTAGTTGATGAAGAGCTTAGAGGGCAGGTAGTGGAGGTTAAGAGGATCAGCGATAGGTTGATGACTGTTAAGTTGATCATTGGGGGGTTTACTCTGATCGTGTGTAGTGTTTATGCACCACAAGTGGGCTTGGATGGGGAGGAGAAGATGCGGTTTTGGGAGGCGTTGGATGAGCTGGTGAGAGGAGTGCCTAGTTCTGAGAAGATTGTTGTAGCAGGGGATTTCAATGGGCATATTGGGGTGTTACTGGGAGGCTTTGGCGATGTGCATGGAGGTTTTGGTTTTGGGGATAGAAATGAGGAGGGAACTGCTCTGTTGGATTTTGCGAGGTCCTTTGGGTTGGTAGTGGTGAATTTGAGCTTCCTGAAGAAGGACGAGCACCTGATCACCTTTCGAAGCGCGATAGCCAAGACGCAAATTGACTTTTTGTTGCTTAGGAAAGGGGATAGGGTGTTGTGTAAGGACTGTAAAGTCATCCCGAGTGAGAATCTTTCAACCCAGCATAGGCTCTTGGTGATGGACTTAAGTATTAAGAAAGATAAGAAGAGAAGTGGTGAAGAGGGTAGACCTAGAATTAAGTGTGGCGGCCTTACGCCGGCGAATGTGAGGGAGATAGGGGAGAAGGTAGCGGGAATGGGGGTGTGGGAGTGCAGGGGGGACGTGGATGGTATGTGGGATAGGGCGGCTAGGTGCATCAAGGAGACTGCTAGTGAGGTGTTGGGTATTTCCAGGGGCTGTGCTGGCCATCGTCGGGGTGATAGGTGGTGGAATGAAGAAGTTAGGAAGAAAGTGGAGACTAAGGAGGCGTATGCTAAGTTGGGTGAGAGTGGGGATGAAGTATCTGGGGTCCATGATTCAGGGGAATGGTGAGACTGACGAGGATGTCTCCCATCGTATTGGAGCGGGATGGATGAAGTGGAAGCTCGCCTCGGGGGTGTTGTGTGATAGGAAGGTACCGCCCAAGCTTAAAGGCAAATTCTACAGAGTGGCAGTCCGGCCGACCATGTTGTATGGAGCGGAATGTTGGCTAGTCAAGAACTCTCACATTCAAAAATTGAAGGTGGCGGAAATGCGGATGTTGCGTTGGATGTGTGGGCTTAATAGGGGTGATAGAGTTCGAAATGAGACTATTCGGGAAAAGGTTGAAGTGGCTTCGGTGGAGGACAAGATGCGGGAAGTTCGATTGAGATGGTTCGGGCATGTGATGAGGAGGGGCACGGATGCCCCAGTTCGTAGGAGTGAGAAGCTTTGTTTGGATGGTTTCAGGCAGGGTAGGGGTAGGTCGAAGAAATACTGGAGAGAGGTGATCAGGCGGGACATGGAGCAGTTACAGCTCATTGAGGACATGACCCTAGATAGGAAGATCTGGAGGGCGCGGATTAGGATAGAAGGCTAGTGCCACTTTGAGTTGTTGGGGTAGGACATTACTTGGTAGATGTATTATTCTTGCTAGGACACTTTGTTGTATGCTTTATTACAAATGTGTTTACTATTCTTTGTTTATTATCCCTTGTGGGTGGCATATTTTTGTCTTGACATCTTGTTCCATGCTTTGTTAAGTATTTGTCTATTATTTCTTGTCTTGAGCCGGGGGTCTATCGGAAACAACCTTTCTACTTCTCTTGAAGTAGTGGTATGGACTGCGTACATCTTACCCCCCAGATCCCACTATGTGGGAATACACTGGGTTTGTTGTTGTTGTTGTTGTTGTGTGAAGTAAAGACACAGGAAAATATTATTCTATTGTGTAAACTACATTAATACAATGGGCCTTTACATCACAATCCTTTTACATGTAAGACATTACATACCGAGCTTGTTACAAATATAACTAATACAAGGACCAGTGAGGGCCTAGATGAAAATATGTGCAAGCTGATCATTTGATTTCACAAACTTTGTAACAATACCTCCTAAGAGCTAAGTTGCTCGGACTTGGGTGCGAGTGTCTGATCTAGAGGTCAGATCTTCATGATTTAAATTTTAAGCGTCGGGGGTATGGATCCACTTATGGATATGGGTGCAGGGATTCGGTATCTAAAATTAGAGTTACAAGTTCTCCTTTCTGCGTTCATTCCCAGCATAATTTTGTTGCTGAAATGTCTTCCCTAATGAGAGACAACTTGTTGAAATGTTTGCCCCAGTTTCCTTCCTCTATGTATTTATATAGTCACAATAAGCCACAGCCTATGCATAGGTGGCGTGCCAGAAAATTTAACTGATACGAGTGACCTAATTATTAAGGAAATATACAAACAACACACATTTATTTAGATTATGTGGGTTAAGGTGATAAGGTCATTTGTATTGTTGCAAATTCTGTATTTTGTACTTGTTATCATTTAAAAGGATTCACAGCCACCAAATCCTTTTTCATATTTGTGCAGGACTAATATATTGGAAGCACACGTGCAAGTGCTATCCCTTCTGAAAAAAGAATATACACCTGAGGATAGACAAAACTTTGTCAACATGATTTCAGTGCAGGATTTGGAAGCTAAACTAGATAAGTTTCTATAAATGAGCTTCTGTTATAGAAACTCATCATGTAGTGCTTATGTAAGGCTTCTATGATGAGCTCGCAAAGTATTGCTTTCTTCAACTCCCGACTTCTGTGATACCAAATTTATTGTGGAGGTTCCAGGAACTTTTTGGCATGGTGGAAGGGTTTAATGCTAGTGCAATTTATACAGCGATCCTACGGTGATTATAGATCATACATGTAAAGCCTTACTGAAGGTACAACTTAAAGAGTTGGCTTGGGATTTGTCATCGTCAGAAGAATTTCCCATAGATTCCCTCAGGCTGTGAACAGAACTCCGGTGCACGGCTCTTTTTGCTGTGGTAAAATTGAATTAACAGTAGGAGCTAGTAAGTAAATTTGAAGTTTATGATATGTGCGATTGGTGTCCGATTTGGGGCTTTCATCGCTTTATTCCTCTCGTACTTCATGTAATCGTTGCTGTTGATGCAGATCCAAGATGTTACCGCCACTTGGTTAATTTTATTACTCCCTCCATTGTACTTTACCTTTGAGACATGTCATTAGCATTTGTGTAGCTATAAAATAAGCTTTGGAGAGTTGGGACATGGAAGTAAAAACCCTAAATATTAAACCCTGCACTTTTTTTTCAATGGAATAAAAGCATTTTGTGATGTTGGATAATCACTGATGATACGCGATCCAATTTCTCTCTTCAGCGGTACGATCTCATTGACGGATTTCAGGGCATTTACTAAGTCTATATCTTTCTGCTCTACCAAAAAGCTCCAGTAGCAATAGTAGCCCTTGTGTAATAGTAAGTGGTAGTGAGAACAGAAAAGATGTAATTGTGATGTAATTACACTAAGCGATCTAATCAAGCAATCAAGCAATTATAGCCATCAAAGCAATATTTGTCTTGATCGAAGAAATAAGGGGCCCTACCACAAGCTATGTGTAGTCATTTGGAGCTAAAAGGCAGGACATGTGTCACAAGCATAAGAGTTCATTAGTTGATTAGATAGAAGATCACGATTAAAGCCAGAGACAATTATTAGATCATATGATAGAGAATAATTCAACTTACTATAACAACCTTCGGGGGAGGAGTGGAGGGGGAGGAAGAGTGAGAGGATCAGCTTGCGATTTGGTAACTCTATTACTCCTCCATCTCTTATCCTTTTCCTTCTAGTATCCCTTCATTTTCTTACCCTAGTTCTCCATCATAGGTGGCGGATTGTTAGTTTAATTGTAATCATTCAGTTGAATTAATCAGATTGGAAATCAATTCACACTTCATTTCTCAATTACAACATTATTCCTTTCATTTTCAAATAATAACAGTTGTTATTAGAGCTCATTTTCGACAAAATGATAATATCATAGAAGCACAATTTAAAGCAATTGAAGACTTTAGCTAAGAAACTGGATAGCCAATTACAGAATTACATTTGAGGCCAATGACTCGAGGATGAATGAATTGAACAAGAAGTCAGACACCCTGATGGAGTAGTTAATTTCCGCTAGCTCAAGATGGAATCCTTGGAAGCACACCAAGAGATTGCAATTATCTAGAGATTTCAGGCAACTGATCATTAAGAAGTGAACATGGTGAATTCGACAACTCTAGTTGAATCATCATTTCAGATTTGAGTTTTTCAATTTTCAAGGCACTGATCCATGGACTTGATTGAGGAAGGCAAATAGACAATTCTAGTTAATCACATTCTCAACTCATATCAAAATTTGAAGATTGCAGTTATGAAATCTTGATTTTTCTCGAATCATATTGACAAATAGTACAATTAGATGAAATGAATTAACTAATGAGATATGCCAGAGATTTGAAGGATCCATCAATGATAAAATCAATCTAATTAGGGAATTAAAAAATTGAGAAGAAAGGCATTTGATGACTACCTTGAAAGTTTTGAGAATTCAACTATTTCAAAAGAGGTTTCTTTAAATTTCTTTGTAGAAGGGCTTAAGGACGAGATAAGGCAAACTCTAAGAATGCTCAGAGAAGAGTTGGGCTATGGATAATGCTAGGCATCAGGAGAACATACTCATGATTTTAAGTGAAAAGGAAAGGAATTAAAGGACTAGAGTTTAGATCATCAGAAACAACTAAATAAATCCTAAAGCTCCTAGAGGTGTTGGTACTTATCACTGGAAGCCAAAAGCAATAAATTGATTAAATATAAAAGGGCACATGAGTTATGTTACTAGTGTCGGGAAAAATCTCACTTTGACCAGACCATCAGTGTAAATTCAAACACTTGATTGTTTTGCTTGATTCTTTTGATTAAGGTTTAAAAGAACAGGTGAATGATGAGTTAAAATAGAGGAAACTGTTGACATGCAGATGGTTGAAATTATGAATGAAGCTATCAGCTTAAATGCAAATATTATTAGGCTGAGGATAGAGTACGAAAAAATAAGATAGCCATTTTGTTGGATTGGAGAAGTGCCCATTACTTCCTGGATATTGATACTGCTAATAAAACAGGATGCACAATCAATGAGTCTTTGCCTATGAGAGATATTGTGACCGATGAAAATCATATAATCAGTCTATATTTCAAACCTAAATTTAAGTAGAAGATACATGGCATTGAATTTGAAGACTTAGTCATGTTGGCCATTTTAGGAGGCAATGAAATGATATTGAGTGGTGATTGAATGAAGATATATAATCCTATATTGCTGGAATTAATTGAATATAAAGTCTAGGTAATTCATAAGAATAAGATATTGTGACTCAGGAGTATCTATAGTCAAGGAGAACTAGAGTATGTCAACCCAAAAGGTAAAATAGTTTATAAAAAAAGTGGCAAGCCATCTAAGATCATTTGTGTTATAGAATATCCTATAGGGGAGAATATACTTGAAGTAATTCAGGGGTGAATGTTGATGTTCGTGATGTTTTTGCAGAGCCTAAAAGTCTAGCTTACCTTCTAGAAGGAATAATGACCATCTAAATTCCTTCAAAAAGAAAGCATCACCAGTAGTATCATGTCTTAGAGGTACAATTACTTTCAGAAGCATGAGAAATAAAATCAAGTAAATGACATACTTAATAATATAATCATTTAGCCTAATCAGTCTCTAGTTTCTTCCTCATTATTACTAGTAAAAAAGAAGGATGACACTTGGAGGTTTTGAATTGATTATAGAGTTTGAGTAAGATGATGATTAAGGAAAAATATCCTATTTCATTAGGTGATGAATGAATGAATTAGTTATGTGCGTTTTACATCTAGTTTAAGATTAATCTTAGGGCAGGACATCACCAAATCAGAATGAGTGAGAAGGAAATACACAATATATGAATTTTACATTTAGGTCCTTACTGATTAATTTTGGATTAATGAAATTCAAATATCTTATGTTAATTCAAATTTCAAAGTTGAGAAAATTAATAACAACATATAACTTTTATTAACTTATTTTTTTTTCCTTTTGTATATATTTTTCCACATTTGTATTAATTTTACAATTTGATTTTTTGGGCTTTGAATCAAGAAAAACACTATAAAGTTGGGGCTTCAAACATAATTTTTATTTTATCTACAACTATAAATTGCTTTATAAATGAAATTTGATTATATTCTTATTTCTTTTGTTTTTGCATTCCAAGGATAAGAAATGCATTAAAGTAACTTGAATGAATTCAAAATCTCCTTACATCTCTATAATTTTCGTTCTATAAATACATAGGTTTCTCACATTGTACTATCACATTTTGCCTTAATATTTTCTTTATATCTCATCTTAGTGCCACGATTCAAAATTTAGAATAATGATGACACTTATCTCACCCAACTTCATAGGTACGCGAATTCAATTCAACTATAAAACATAGAAAGTAACTAAATGAAATCAAATAAATGAAAACATGATAAGTCACAAAACTTTTCCTTTCATCATAAGGAAGAATGAAAATAGATACAACTCTCCAAAATTTGGCATTACTAGTACAAGCTTCTAAAGAATTTGATACATCCTCATTATGTCAACAATCTCAAAAGAAGCAAAAAAAAATAGAAAACAAGGGATAGACGGATCCATCAATCGGTAGTTCAGGCAAAGGACTATCTTAGGATTCTGGAGAGAAGCCTCAAACATAGATATTGGATCAACATCCAAAGATACTAGGTTTGCTACCTGCACAAAAGGTGCAAAAAATTAACGAGCATGAATAATATCCACATGTACTAAGCAACATCATCGTCTGATGCTAAATCAAAGCGACGGTGAGAAAACAACTCAAATTATTTAAATATTATAAGTTCTACATCAAATAAACTAGTTTGGTCCAAATAATTCAATCTCTATCATCAAACTAAAGATGATTGAATATATTAATCACCTTTCATGTCAAATTCAAGACGACTAGGTAGACTAGGTTTTATTCAGTAGTAGATTATAGTTAGAAGACATATTCATGAAATAGATTAATGAGATAAATCATGTTTAGACATGCGAACATACTGGTTAACTGGATAAAACATGAATAATTAAGTAAAGATAAACTAATCTTGTATGGATTGGATTGATGATATGAATCCAATGTTGGTTGTTATCTATTGAGATGATCTCTATATTAAACTGTATGAAAATATATGATTGTGTTCATCATAATAGAATAAATAAAAATGTGTAACTTAAAAAAAGATTGACCACGTTGAAGTATTGAAATAAGTTGAAAGTTGAGGACTAAATTGTCTGATAGTTAGAGATGAGCGATAAATGCGTGAAAGCACACACATATTCATGTATTTATGTAATTAGAAGATTGGGTTGTAAGAGTTGAAAGAGACTGAGTATTCAAATAAATTGGGAGTAAGGTGTTGGTTGAATACTAATGAGGATCAGCATAGGGGAGTATAATTCATCGGTCATGACAAGAGTTAGGATAGTGTCTTGAAAAGGCGTGTAAATTATGGTTTGAATTGTGCTTATAGATTTTGAATTTCATGCTTAATCATGAGTTGAATAATTACGAATTGATCTTTGGGTATATTTGTGATTGGTGAATTGACTTGATAGTTGATCGTATACATGAAATGATGAATCTTAAATTTGACTAAGTGTCTAGATAAATTATGTAATTTCATAGTTGGTGTACTTCATCATATTTTTGTTGATATTGATTGAGATATTCATATGTTATGATGTTCGATGGGTTGGGTTTCGCGCTAGTACATGTTGCTTATAGATTGATATTTGGAAGATCGAATACCACACTGGTATAGAATATAAATAAAGATGGGCCCCGTGTAGATCATGACTATTGGACAGATATGTCCCTTTAATGATATGTATGTACAAATTGAGATGAGAATGTGATGGTCATGATTGCATTGTTCCATAGTTCTCATTGCAAATCATGAAGTGCTACATTGTAATTGAAATAACATTAGACTACTCTTGTCTAATGATTAAGTGATGAATGGTTGGGTGTAGTTTACACTTGTTATATTTAGAGGATTCATCGTGTCATAGTTCAAGACTACACCCTGGACGTAACACGGTGCTTAGAGTCACAAATGACCCTAAGTCAATTCATGACATGGCTTAAACTAAACATTTTAAAATAATGAAGACTGAGTGAACGCTAAAATAATTTAAACATAACGTCTGAAATAATTTGAATAATCTCTAAAATTAAACTAAGTGTGAAAAGAAATACTAATACTGAAATAACTGAAAAGCTGATAAGTCTGACTTTATGTCTGAAAAGCCTCTACTACTGGCGAGCTGCTGGGACAAGTTCCCTGCTAATACTAAATACTATAAATAAAAATAATTAATGAGAAAAAAACAATAATGAAGTTCTGTCTTCAGATGATGAGGACTCACAACTAATAGCTGTTGAAGTAGTATTGGGATGTACTAAATGCGATGTTGAGACTGAATGCTCGAATCTATATAATAAGATGATACAATGCGAAAAAAAAATATGTGATCAATAATTTGAATGTACTAAGCATGTGAGATGTGCAATCTATAAAAATAAACTGAGCATGCTAAAAAATTGATATATAATATACTGAGTGCAAAAACTAAACTGTAGTACAATGACCATATAATAATATGCATAAATACTAATATGCAAAGATATTCTGAAAAATCATAGTATAATGCAAGTAAAATCGAATTAAAGATCATGTACAAATAAACTGAATGTAAATTTATAGGAGATTCTACTAATCAACATAAATCACGTGAGCTAATGTGGGTCTGATGTATAAACTCCATCAAGAGGATTTTCACTAAACTAATGTCCAACTAGGAGGGCTAAATAAACTTACATTGGCACGTAGTCTTGAAACTATTGGTGAAAATGGGGCCCTTTCTCCAACTTAGTGCTGAGTACTACTCCCAAGCTGTTATTCTGAGAACTGATTCAAAACCTCTTTGATCTAAAAGTATTCTAACTGTCTATGTACTAAAAACTGATCATGCTTGTTTATACTAAGATTCCAATAGTCTAAAACATGATTTGAAAATATAATTGAGATATGTGAAGTTCACTTGAAATCTTGCTAATATTCAATTCATGTAGAATAATATCATACATGACGTTTATTAGCTAAGTTTATATGACAGCAACTTATACCTCTAGCATTAATAACACATACCCTAACATTAATATCAACAATGTTGCGTTAACTCCACTTGACATGAAATAGATATCACCGAATATAAATTTTTAACAGGAGTAGCACTAATAATATAATAACCGGCACATTAATTAATATCATACTAGACTCGAGAATTACACATTTAAGAAACTCTACATAAAAAAGAAAGAAATAGACTTTATATTCGCTTTTCGAAGTTACCATGAACTCCGCCTACCCGCTTTACTTGGCCAACACTCAACATTTATTTTGATTTGAAATTCATACGAAAGAAAAGCCTTGAAACTATCAAAACATATATAGCTTTGAGAAAAAAATAGAATTTTTGATTCATAAAGAGGCACATATATGTACATATATAACGTATATGATGCCGAAAAGTTTTAAGCTGAACGATTTTTTAATCATTATATTTCAAAAACGAGAAAAATATCAAAGTAAGAAAGTACTATATGTAAGTATAAACTGTGAAATGGCTATGGAAAATAAGTCACTTGGTGCCCCTAATTATGTCCACAAAGAAACAAATATATCTGATGATATAAATAGTCCACATTTGTCCACCTTACTACCACTAAAAGTATCCCATAAACATATATAAGCTGCCTAGTAAATGAATAAATTTGATGATATAACCTAAATTATGAAATATTATATAAAAGTGTATCCAACAATGTTATATTATAAATATAACTCATCATATATTACATTATCAAAATTGGTCCAATTATATATGTCAAAATATTACTTTACAGTTTACAATATAGATTAATGCTTATTTAATGCATAATTCTTGAAATGTTTCATGATTGTTCATTATTGCTACAACTAATAAACATCTAAGGGAATACAAATCTATAAAATTTGTAGATCAAGCATATAACAAATTTACATTACAATTTGACAGCTGTAGCACAAACTTTTCGGATGTATAACCATTATTGAAGCTCCAAGTTTTAAAATTTAAAAATTAAATTTTCATAAATAAGCTTTGTTTCGAGCTGGTGTGATTGCAAAAGATCGATTATGTATTGAGGAGTCTAAATCTGAAGTTTTGGATGATTTGATGTAGTTTTAAAGTGTTTTTGAATGAATTTGATGCTTGGATTCGTAAAAAATAACGAAGTTTGTTTTTTTGTATACATTTGTATATAGTATCATATATTGTTGTATATACAATAGAATCTCTTTATTTGGATGGTTTTTTTATTCCTCTTCATTTTATACACACTTATATAATGTAGATACATTGTTTAAATATTTTATATACGTATGTATATATTTATATAATTATGTATATTATTAAATAATTATGTATAAAATATTATGCAAGATAATAAAAAGATCATATTATATATACAACAATATACCATACAATTTACAAATGTATAAAAAGAATTACTTTTTATTCCATGGCCAAATTCTGATTTTGTGCTATAAAAATGTAATGTACTTTGGTAGACGCGAAATTACAATGTATATTTACTATGTATATTTTTTTTGTTATTATTCTATTTAATTATTCTTTATTATTAAACCATATATATATATATATATATATATATATTCTAAAATCAAGACATGCACTAATATTTTATAAATAACATTTTATACATATCAAGAAATTTAAGAAGTAAAAAATATATTTTATCAAATTCTAATTCAATTGAATGTCCCTAAATGTGCAGGGTGTTACATGACTAGGGCGGAAGGTACAGATCTTATTCTTTTTAAAAAATAAATCAATTAGGTTGATTCCTACCTTATGAAAATATACTGAGTATGTTGTTGTTGATTATTTAAGTTGATTTGTTTTTTATTTTTTTGGTTAAATAAAGGATATAAATGAATTTTTGGGGAAAACTACAGGAATAATCCTAAAAAAGATGGCTTTTAAATTTTAGCCCCAAATAAAAAATCTCCATTAAAATAACCTTTAGCTATTAATTGATATATTTTTTAACAAAATTTCTCCTGACCAATTCACTTTTTTCTAGTCCTTTTTCAAAGCAAAGCAGTTTAAAACAAAGCAATCGCAAGTTTTTTTTTCAGTCAGCCATGGAAGCGTGATAAAATTCTCAATCGCACGTAACAAGGTAACACCTTCATCATCGAAATTCTCTAGCTGATCTCATTTTGTCCTTAATTTTTTGGGTGGTTGGGTGAATTATAGCTAATTTTGTGTTAACAAAATTAAGATCTAATTTGCAGCAAATTGATGTATTGTTGAAGCACACATCTTAATTTCTAGCCTCATAATCAGTAAATGGTAGAAAATAATTACTTATTAAAAATATATGTTGTAAACTGAACAATTAGTAAGTTTTTATTCTTTCATTTTTTATTAGGTACACATGTTGCATTGTTAAAACTAAAAAGTTTTGCCCAAGAGGCAAAAGGTTATTCTTTAACTGCAGTGCTTAGATTATTAAAATACATGCATTTCTTTGTCGCATGGGCAAGACCTATTAAAAAACTAAAATACACTATTAGAACTTGCAACATGTCTTAAAATTGAAGGTCAAAGTTATTCTTTTATACTTTAAAATTTGCCTTAAAGACAACATGCAGAACAAGTTATGCCCCATGGATAAGAGTTGAATCTAGCTTACTCTGTAATGATTTATCAGATAATCTATAACTTTTGCCCTAGAGGCAAGACTTAGCCCCCAAAAAAACAAGTTATGCCCCATGGGCAAGAGTTGATACTAGCTTAGTCTATAATGATTTGGTAGATGCTCTACAAATTTTACCCTAGAGGCAAAAATTAATCCATCAAACAAACAGGTTATGCCCCATGGACAAGAGTTGACACTAGTTTAGTCTGTAATGATTTGACAGATGATTTATAATTCTTGCCCAAGAGGCAAGATTTTTAGACCCAAAGAAACAAGTTATGCCCATGGGCAAGAGTTGACACTAGCTCAGTCTGTAATGATTTGACAGTTGATCTATAACTCTTTCTTTAGAGGCAAGACTTAGACCTCAAAGGAACAATATTTTTAGGCCCCCAAGGAACAAGTTATGCCCCATGGGTAAGAGTTGACACTAGTTTAGTCTATAATGATTTGGAAGATGATCTATAACTCTTACCCTAGAGACAAGACTTACATCCCAAAGAAATAACATGAACCATGAGCAAGAATTGACACTGCCTTAGTCTTTAATTATTTGATTGATGATCTATAACTCTTGCCGTAGAAACTATTAACTTCACTGCAAAGATGAGAATGCTTAATCAGTTCAAGATTTCCTTGAAGGAAACTTAAGGATGAAAATTGAATGAATTAGTTGGTCTTTTAAAGTTTCAACTAACTAAAAGCTAAATGTTAATGATGTTGTGCTATAATAAAAAATTTCTGCTATAGACAATGCGTGGTAAAGATATCTTAATTTATCAACTCATAAAACTTTCTAAATAGATCAGAATCAAAGTGAAAAAATGAAAGAACTATAAAAAGCTACAGCAAGAACAATAAAGAGTCTCAATATTGGTACCATTTTGAGAAACATCGGGTAGATTGCATGATTCTAACCTTTCTATAAATTGTTCAATTTTGGTTCAGAGGGAAGCATTATAGTGGTTCAACTCACAATTTTTCAAAGAACATTCTTCCCCTCTCATACAAAATATGTTTACTGGAATATTACAATCTTACAACCATATTGAATCAATCTTCTAGACAAAGAATTAAAATAGTAAAACCCAAGAATGAAAGCAATAAAGATAAAAAAAATTACCAAAATAAAAGTGTGGTAAAGTATCGAATTGCAAGTATAAAAAAAATATGATACAATCAACAAATCAAGCATCTAACCAAATTAATAAAAGTGAAGAACCAACTACAGGGGAAGATTAGATGACCTTAGATTACAAGATCTAAACTGTTTCTTATTTTATGTCACTTAGTCGAAGACACATATTTGATTGGAAAGTTCACAATGATCAAAAGACTCATGTAGCAGTTACACATAAGTAATGATAAGACAGTCTCGATAGGAACAAGTTATACCTCATGGAAAAGAATTAGCCTGCCACATTGTCTACTAATTTAGCAGATACTCAATAACTCTTGCTCAGGGGCAAGACTTGGTACAAGAAGAAGCAAAAAATAATTTTCGATTAATCAAACATAAATATATAAGATTGTAAGCAATAAAATTTTATTTGGATTATATTAAATTCAAAATATATTAGTCCCAAATAAATATTGTGGATTAATATAATTGGATTAATTATTTGTGTCCAAACATATATGGATTTAAATAAAGTCTAATCTTTATTGGGCTAGTCCATTAATTTGGGCTACAAATGATGAACCCACTTTACTAAGCCCAAGATATTGTCATATTCTAGAGGCCCAAATAAGCATCATGTGTCAAATAATGTGGCATGTCAATTCAAGGGAAGGATCCAATAGGATCATGCCACATGTCAACATGATGCAGCAGGCCCATGAAATCAAAGCCCATAAAAGGCGCCACATCACTCAAATCTGATTGGTCAAAGGAAATCCATCTTCATCATGACGCTTTTCTTTTCCACAACTATAAATAGGGGTCTTCTAATTCAGAAAAGGAGGCCAGAACTCTAACAAGTATCAAGAGAAAGTTCGTGGATTAAACACCGCAATTTCTTTAAAAAAGCTCAAGCATTCAAATCAAGTTCATCAAGATTCAAGATTAAGACCGCAATATTCAAGAATAAGCTCAAAAGCCCTTGAATTCAAGCACAAGTCAAGATCAAGTCCCTCAAATCATTCAAATCAAGTTCATATTCAAGATCAAGCTTCAAGCTCTTGAATTTATATTTGAAAAAGTGAATCAGAGGATTCATAAAGATTGTAACACTCACATATTGAAATCAATAAATTGATTGTTGCAATATTTTTCTTGTCTCGAATTATTTATTTTTTGATCTCAAGAATTTTATTGTCCAACAAATTCTGACACGCCCAGTGGGATGATCTCTACCTCTCATCTCAACTTTTTCAACTGCAAAGTTCAACAACACTGAAATGACTTCTAAGAAGGCCAACTCTCAATCAACTATTGATTCAAAGTTCTCTGCTGAAGTGGAAAGCATCCTTAGTGTTACTTTCGAAAGCTTAGGAGTTGTCACAAGGAGCAAGGCAGGCTTGCTAGGACAACAAACACATCTAGTGTCGTCCAAACCAACTCTAATTTTTGGATCTTCAACCACAAAATGAAAGAAGTCCAATAGAAGTGCTCAGAAGGAGGAAGCAGTATAGCAAAATTGTTTAAGAAAACTCTAGCTCTACTTGAGCATTCTAGTTCCAAATAATCTAGCTCAAAGAGTGATGGTTGTTCAAGCAACTCATCATCTCAAACTACACAGCATAAGTTGAGCACTTCAAAGATCAACTTGTGCGATAATCCGTGCTACTCTCCAATATCACCAATGATTATGCAAGTGATGGTGACTGATGCCTCGTTTATGGAGGAGCAGCTTGCGAATTTAGCAAAGGCAATTGAGGGCCTGACTAAATATGTTTAGAATCAAGATGCTCAAATTGATAAGATAGTAGATAGGGCGGATGGCCTAATAGACGGAGAGTCTAGCCATGCACCTAGAAAATCTCTAAAGATTCATGAGACAAAAAATCCTGTGAAACAAACACCACCAACTAAAGAGGTACAAGTTTCTTCTGAGGGAATGATACCGATAGAGAAATTGTGGGAATTCATTGAAGAAACCCTTAAAGACAAGTCTGATGTTGTCACCAAATCTTCCCTAGCGTATGCCAAGCCCTACACTGCAAGGATAGATAGCCTCAAAATGTCTGTCGGCTATCAAACCCACAAATTTCAATAATTTGAGGGCAAAGGAAACCCAAAATAGCATGTCGTACACTTTGTTGAGACATGTAATAATGCTAGAACTTACGGTGACAATCTTGTCAAACTGTTTGTTCGTTCCCTAAAGGAAAACGTCTTTGATTGGTATACGGACCTTAAGCCCAATTCTATCAATAGTTGGGAGCAATTGGAGCATGAAATCCTAAATTACTTTTATAGAACAAGACGTACAGTGATCATGGTAAAGCTAAAAAATACTTGGCAAATAAAGGACGAACCAGTTATTGACTTTATCAATCGATGGAGAATTGCTAGCCTAAACTGCGAAGATAGGCTCAGCGAAGCTTCTGCAATAGAGATGTGTGTCCAAGGAATGCACTGGGAGATTCTCTACATTTTGCAAGGCATTAAACCAAAACCGTTTGAAGAGTTAGCTACCCATGCTAACAACATGGATTTAAGCATGTCTTCTGCTGGAAAGGGAGCAGCGCCTATCCATGACCCTTGAAGGGGAAAGGATAAGCAGGAACCCAAAAAATGGGGTAAGTTTGTCCACAAAAATGACAACAAGGAGTCCATGAATATTGATGTGTCTCATACGAAGGTTACCACAAAGGTAAGCAAGAAGCAAAGTGTGAAGACAACTTTTGGAACACGTCCAAATCAGAAAACTTTGAAGGAGATGCAAGAAAAAGAATATTCCTCCTTGGTTCTAATGTTGCTGAGATTTTTAATAAGCTCTTTGCGCATAGGCTCATTGAACTCCCAGAGATGAAGCGACCCAACGAAGTCGGAAGGACCAATGACCCTAATTATTACAAATATCATAGGCTCGTGAGTCACCCTCTCGAAAAGTACTTTGTCTTTAAACACAAAGTCATACAACTGGCAAATGAGAAGAAGATCTTCTTCGATGATGAGACGGCCAGTTCTCATCAAATCTCTATCACTTTTGGCTCGCTCAACCCAGTCCAAATATGTGTTAGAGAGCATAATGAGAAAATATTAGAGCCTGACAGGCCTTTAATTGATGAAGGTTGGACTCTGGTAATCAGCCGTAGACGCAAAAAGATGAGTCTGAAAAGGAGATGTACGAGCAGCCAACCAGAAGGAGAATGGTGAAGAAACCAAGAAAATAGAAGTTGGTTGAACTTCCAAAGAAGAAGAGGGTGACGGAGTTTCACCACCAGAAATCTCGGCGTTCGATGACTTTAGAGGAGTTTTTACCGAGTTGGTTTCGTGGAAAGACTGCCCAAGTCAACCTTGAGGCATCTTATTTTAATACTACCAAAGAACGGGCAAAGGGTGAAAATATACCCATAAAAGTTCCTTCATCCTCTGAACCGCTTACTGAACCTCTTGGCCAAGAGGCACATGTATGTGATACAAAAATCACATTCACAAATAACGATCTTTTACTTGGTGAGTCCCTACATTACCATCTCTTATACATGGTGGGTCAAATTCTAGGAAAGAAGATCAATAGAATTTTAATAGATGAGGGATCCGGAGTCAACATCCTGACTATCCGTATGATGAAAGAACTTGGCATCACTATTGACGAACTGAGCGAAAGTCGTATAATGATCTAAGGCTTCAACCAAAGGGGATATAGGGCCATGGGATCTATCGAGTTGGGGATTCGTATGGATGATTTTTAATCAAATGCATTAATGCATTTGATCGATGCCAAAACTTCATACAATATATTGCTTGGTAGGCTTTAGGTTCACGGGAACAAAATTATCTCGTCCTCCTACTATCAATGCTTGAAGTACCACAAAGGCGGAGTGGAAAGAAAGATAGTTGTCGATGACAAGTCATTCGCTGAAGTTGAGTCACGCTTTGCCAATGCAAAATTCTACTTAAAGAATTATGTTGTGAATGAGAAAAGGGTTGAACATGTCATCAAGACCAAGTGTGATGATCTTGCATCTAAGAAGGTCGCGATGACTGTCGAAAAAGTTGCCACCAAGAAGCCCTTCTTTACTTCGAATAAAGAAAGCGTCGCACCTACGAAAAAGGAGGAAACTCTTATTCTTTGATACGTACCAAAGGTAAAGAAAGAGGAAGGTCACCCATCTGATGCCCAAGATAGTGTTCTAAAGGGGCTAACTTTACCTATCAGAAGGATTGACACAATAAGTCCATCATCAAGAATACTTGGAGAGTTTGTGTCTCAAAATCTACCACAAGATATGACACTCTCTATGAAATGTATGAAGAAGGGCTTCGACCCAAATGCATACAATCAATTTGAAAAGGCTGGATATAATCCTAATGAGCTATCAAGGTTGGGTAAACTTCCATCGGAATGTATAACCAGGCAGGCACGTGAAGGCCTAAGATACACACAACCACCTCCAATTCCCATCTCCATAAGAAGGGAAGTTAGTAACTATATCACTGTAGAAGAAGAGTCTATTGCATCTAACAAAAGGCCTTCTATCTTTGACTGGCTTGAAGAATCAACTACAAGAACTTCTGTGTTCGAAAGGTTGGGACCTCTAAATAAGAAGAAAAGTAACAAGTGTAAGAGGAGTCGTCGAAGCACAATGATGCACTCTTTACTTAAAATACAGAAGGATTTCCAAAGTTTGATTCCTTCTAGAATGAGACGACAGATAGAACTGGTGGTTTCATGCAATGAGGTGTTAAAAGCAAAGGCTCATACTGTAGTTTATACCAAGAAGCATGAGGAAGATAAAGAAAGTATTGGCTCCTCATATCATGTTACGACCCAAAATTGAAACAAGGTCTCATCCCAATAAAGGTTGATGAAGTGATGAAAGATACTTTTTAGTGATACCACATTCCATCAATGACGATGATCCTCAAGAGGAGGGAGATGTTGGAGATTCTATGGCGCAACTTGAAGAAGGAGTAAAGGCCACAATAGATCCCTTGAAGGAAGTTAATCTTGGAATCGATAAAGACCCAAGACCAACTTACCTGAGTGCATTTCTAGAAGTGGAAAAGGAAATCGCTTATATGGACATACTCAAAGAATAAATGGATGTCTTCGCTTGGAGTTACCAAGAAATGCCCAGCTTAGATCCAAAAGTAGCAATCCATCATTTGGCGGTCAGGAACGGGCTCATCCTATTAAGCAAGATAAAAGGCGTTTTAGGCCAGAGTTGGTTCCATTAATTGAGAATGAAGTTAAAAAACTCATTGAAGCTGTTTTTATTCACGAAGTCAAATATCCTACATAGATTTCAAGTATTGTTCCAATACGAAAAAAGAATGACCAAATTTGAGTTTGTGTCGACTTTCGAGATCTCAACAATGTTTTCCTTAAGAATGACTTTCCAATCCCCATACCAAAATTGATGATTGATGCCACCACTGGTTATGAGGCAATGTCCTTCATAGATGATTCATCCAACTACAATCAAATTTGCATGGCACCAAATGATGAAGAACACACTGCATTTCGTACAGCCAAAGGTATTTATTATTACAAGGTGATGTATTTTGGTTTAAGAACGTTGGCGCCACTTATCAAAGGGCTATGTAGAATATCTTTGACGGCCTGCTCCATAAAAATATTGAATGCTATATGGATGATCTAGTGGTGAAGTAAAAAAAAAGAGACGACCACTTAAAAGACCTAAGAATGATGTTCAAGTTACTTCAAAGATATCAACTAGGATGAATCCATTGAAGTGTGCCTTTGGAGTTACTTCCGGAAAGTTTCTTGGCTTCATTGTGCGATACCGAAGAATTAAAATTGACCAATCCAAGATCGATGCAATTTTGAAGATGTCCGAGCCTCGAAACATTCATGAGTGTAAAAGCCTTCAAGGAAGGCTAGCATATTTAAGGAGTTTCATCTCAAACCTGGCTAGAAAATGTCAACCATTTAGTCATCTCATGAAGAAGGATACTCCCTTCGAATGGAACCAAGCTTATAGTAATGTCTTTGAGAGTATCAAATCATACTTAATAAAACCTCCTGTCCTTGCAGCACCCATACCTGGAAAACCATTGATACTCTATATCGCGACACAAATAAGGTCAGTTGGAGCACTGTTGGTTCAAGAAAATAGTGAAGGCAAAGAAAACTCTCTTTACTATCTGAGAAGAATGATGACACCAAATAAGCTAAAGTATTCTCCAATTGAAAAGTTATGTTTGGCATTGGCCTTCTCAATTCAAAAGATGAAGCATTATTTTTAGGCTCATGTGGTCCATCTTGTGTCTAGGGCAAATCCCATAAAGTTTGTAATGTCTAAACCAATTCTTAGTGACTGACTTGCAAGATGGTACCTTCAATTTCAACAGTTTGAGATTGTGTACATTACCCAAAAGGATGTAAAGGGACAAGCATTGGCTGACTTTTTGGCAGACCACCCAATACCTAATGATTGGGAACTAAACGATGAACTTCCTGATAAAGATGCAATGGCATTTGAAGTTAGATACCCCTAGAAGATATACTTTGACGGTGCTTCATATCGAGATGGAGTTGGTGTTGGCGTAGTATTTATCACTCCACAAGAAGAGGTCATCCCCTATTCTTTTACCTTGATGAATCGTTGCTCCAATAATGTTGATGAATATCAAGCGTTAATACTTAGACTTGAAATGGCAGTTGACATGAAACAACTACAATTACAAGTCTTTGGTGACTCCCAATTAGTGATCAAGTAGCTTTTGGGAAGCTATGAAGTCAGAAAGCCTGAGATAAGACCATATCATGATTATGCACAGAAGTTGATAGGGTGGCTTGGAGAGGTAACCCTCCAACATATGCCAAGGAGAGAAAATAAGCAAGTTGATGCCCTAGCTACTTTGGCCTCAACCCTGACTCTTCCAAATCAGACGCGAGTTACTATCCATCAAGAATGAGTGGTACCGCCGTCATATGAGGATGTAGAAAATAAAGTTGAATACCTCGTTGCCGTGTCTGAATCTATAAAAGAAGATTGGCGACAACTTATTATTGATTACTTATGTTATGGGATACATCCTGAAGATCCAAGTAAAAAGACTGGCATTCGTCGTCATGTACCTTGCTTCCTTTACTACAAAGACATACTATATCAAAGATCATTTGAAGGAGTACTCTTACGGTGTTTGGGAGAGAAAGAATTAGTTCAAGCTTTGCAAGAAGTGCACTCGAGAGTTTGTGGATCATATCAGTCTGGACCGAAGCTCTATTTTCATATTTAAAAGATAGGATATTATTGGCCAACGATGGACAAAGATTGCTTGGACTATGATCGAAGATGCAAAGCTTGTCAAATCCATGCAAATTTCATACATCAACCTCCTGAAGTACTACACCCAAATGTAGCATCTCGGCCATTTAATGTTTTGGGGAATGGATGTTGTTGGTCCACTATCAAAATTTTCTGGTGGACACTTATACATCTTGGCCGCAATAGATTACTTCTCAAAATGGGCCAAAATTATTGCTCTCAAGGAAGTAAAGAAAGAAAATATTGCAAACTTGATCTGAGTGAACATCATCTATAGCTTTGGAATTCCTCAGTACATAATTACTGACAATGGAAAGCCATTTGATAACAAGCTGATGAACAAAATTTATGATCTCTTTGGTTTCAAGCAACGCAAGTCTTCTATGTACTACGCTGCCGCTAATGGTTTAACCGAAGCATTTAATACAACTTATTGAAGAAAGTCCTCTCCAAATTCAAACGAGACTGGCATAATTGAATGGAAGAAGCTTTATGGGCGTATAGGACGACTTACCGCACACCGATGAAAGCAACCCCATACTCACTTGCTTTTGGAGTTGAAGCAGTCCTGCCACTTGAGCGTCATATACCTTCTTTAAAACTGTCTATTCAAGAAGGTCTTACCGATGAAGAAAATGCTAAATTGCGTCTTGCAAAATTAGAAGCTCTTAATGAAAAAAGGCTGGAGACTCAGTAAAATCTTGAATGTTATCAAGCCCGTCTATCTCATTTTTTTCAATAAAAGGATTCGCTTGAGGTGCTTTCAATTTGAAGATCAAGTCCTCGCAATAAGAAGGCTCATTATTACTTCTCGTAAGTCTGGGGGCAAATTCACCCTAAAGTTGGATGGACCATATGTTGTACAAGAGGCATATTCAAATGATGCTTACAAGCTTGTCGATACAGATGGCGTGAAAATTGGTCCTATTAATGCCAAGTTCTTAAAGAAGTACACTCCTTAAGGCACGAGTATAAACTGCATTTACACTCCTGGCCCGCAAGAGTATAAACTGTGTATGGCTAAAAAAAAAAAAGAAGTCCACTAGGTTGAAAACCTCGGAAGAGGCAGCCTAGGCAAAAGTTAGGACAAAAAAAAAACACTCACCCAAAAATACATTGTGACTTGATCCTTTTTATTGAGGTACGTAAGCGCTTGGAATTTCACTCTGAGTTCAGTTACATGAGTGTCAAGAAAATACATGTCCCTGCTCGATCCATATGAAAGTTAAGTCTGCATACATCTCAATTAAGTTTCATACTTATGCCAAATACTTGTGGCTCAATATGGGGCAATCCATCAAAAGGAGAAGCTCTTTCAATAGTATTTAGAATACCCAAAGCCTACAGTTGAGGCATAGATTTGCCACACATGCAATTATCAAGTTTTCAAAGTCAAAAGCTTTAATTATTAAGGCTTTCAAATTGGAGTTTCAAGTCCAAATTGGTTGTGAGACGAAGACGTGAAGCCAATGAGCAACAAGTTTGGGAGAGAAAAGCCAAAATTTAATACTACAACATCAACACATCAAAATAAGAAAGTAATTCCTAGAGTTGAAATTCAAAAAAAAAAGTGCAATATAAAGAAAAGAGTTTCTATTGCAACTAATAGATCCAACTACTCAATAAAAGGGTAGAACAAAGCAACAAGAAGGTTTGAAGAAAGACATCTCCTAAGGCTAATCTAAGTATAACTTATAATTGACTAAATCTTGTAAAGCAGCCTCCAAGACTTTCTTCTTATTCTCCACGATCTTTGAGGCATTTATCGTTTCAAGGGAGACATCAGAACACTTGGAAAAAATTTCAGCAGCTGAAACTTTGGATTCCATCTCTGTAGTTTCTTGCTTGGCAGCATCCCAGCGAGCTTTCAACTTCTTCACCTTCTTTCTCGCCTTCTCAAGAGATTTGTAGGTGGCAGAAACTTTCTCAGATTTCTCATCCTCTCTCTCGATACAAGCTCAAGATGTTCTTTGACTTTTAAATATGGCTCTGACTCTTTTATTGCTGTGGTTTTATCAATAAGGGCGAATCGTGCTTGATCATAGGAAGTTGACATCCCAAAGAAAGACCCCAATAAATCCTGCAAAGGGGAAATATTTTCCCCTATTCCACTCATGTCATTGAGTATGACTTCGATGTCATCTTAGATAGAAGAAACACGATTAGGAGTAAGACCTGGAAGTTTGGTACGGATACTAGTCCATGCCTTCATGATAAATTCCTTTTTAAGATCTGAAACGACCTTCTTGCCATAAAAAATAGACATGGTTACTGCTGGTTGTCGGCAAAAGTTTGACTCTACATTTGCTTTGACTTTATCGGAAGAGTTAGAAGCAACCTCTTTGGATGAGAAAAGTAACTCTCTTGAGTCAGGACCTACTACAGACTCGCTACTATCTTGTGGCTTACTTTGGTGGGGATGTTCTAAAATTTAGACATTGTCTGGCTGCACATACAAAGGAAAACATTATATGAGAGGTATATAAAGACAATGCATATACTATTAAATAGTAGAAGAGTTAAGTCATTACCTTCCCGATGGCTGGAAGAGTCTTCGATGAACTTGCAAGAATCTCCACATGGGTGTTAGAATCACCTTGCTTTGTCAAGGGTGGTTTTAACTTCTTCCAACAACAATCTCTATGACTATTATCGCTCTTGTCTTGAGATGGTCGTTTGTTGAGAGTCTGTTGAGTCCGAACAGGCAGCTCCTCTTTCTAAGTTCTGCATGTAAGGGTCCCTTGACTTTATATGGATTGACTACCTTAGATTTTAAAATAGGAGGCTTAACCACAGTTGGAACCTCCTCACCATATCCTTGAGAAGTGTCGATAATAGGATCTGCGGTGTTCACCAAAGATTGCAAGTTAACTTAGATAAAGTTCTCATGAACTTTGTCCCACCAAGATTTATTCGGCGTGGATAAATATTTTCGCACATTGGGTGTGGCTTTAGGGAAAGTTATTTTCGACATAGAGTTATGCAACACACAAATTTGATAAAATTTAAGGCCTTCATCTAGTGAAGCACTGCAGATATCATCTTCCAAGATTCCAGAAAGGCCTTGATAAAACCCAAACTGACGGCTAAACCGGTGTGGACTGTATGGCTCAAGTATGAATGAACCTCCATATCTGAAAGGGAGTAAGTTAAAATGGAGGCTCATGAAGTAGCTTACCTCTGACTCGGCATCCTCATCATCATCCATGAAATGACAAGGAACGACCTTGCTTGGCAAAGTGGAAGCCCAAGTAATAATGTCTCCTTGATGGATGCATTTTCTGGAAAGATCTCCATCAAAGTACCTTGCCCCACCTTCGTCGGAATATGTCGTCATCAATGGAATAGATGGTCTATTAGAAAGTGGAAAATGTGTCTTAAAATAGTAATTAAACCAACCATACACATAATGGATAGGAAAGAATACTCTGAACTGCTCAACTTATGAAGATTTATAGACTGTGTTGAGACCATTATAAATGTTTGATAGGACTGGAACAGCAAGAATGAAAGTTTGCTTATCAGTCATCATCGCTGCAACTCTAAAAGTTTTTGGACAAATGAAAGATCCATCCCTAGAGGGAAATACAAAGGTACACAACCAACATGATAGAAATACTGCCAAATATGTGTCAGTCCTAGGTTCATATTTCACCCCAAGTTTAGAAAAGTGGCATCACCTGCACTTGACCACTTCGCTGCTTTGGGAATAGTCCCGATTGGATTATGGGTTGACTTCAAGCGAGCAGATTTTTTCTCCTTCCTCAGTGGTGCTGACTCATATCTTAATACCCTTTTGTACCAAAACTTTATCCACTTGCTTAGAGGAACTCTCGGATTAGAAGCCTCTCCTTCTTGAAGATGTTGGAAAGCCACAAACAAGAACTCACAAGTACGAGGGATAAATCTCTCATTCTTTTCATCAATACTTGTAAGCTCCTTCGCTACAGGCACTACTTCTTCATAAGGAAGACCTCCGATGGGCAAACCTCCAATTTTGTATAAGTTCCAAGGGGATATGGATAGCTCTCCAACTGAAGTAAGCAATGTGTTGGTAATTGGGACCCAAACCTCAAAGAATGCCTGTAATATGTTCGAGTTTCGATCATAGGTAAACAGTGAAGCATAAACAGCATCATATATTTTTGTTGCCTTCAAGGTTTGTGCATTTCCAGCCAATATGTCCTCAGCCTATTCCCAATATCCTTGGGTATGACGATATTCACCAATTATCTCCATGGTTCTCCCCCAACGTATTTATTCTTTGAGTACCAAACGTCCTAAGAAAGGGAGGGTGCTCGCAATGTTCAATTGACATTGGTTGAGAGTCCAAAGAAGTTATACTTTAACCGATCGATTAGCACCAATGTTATGTTCTGAAGTTCAATCTGACATGTGGAGAGAATTTTGCAAGGGTGACCACTGATCTGCATACCTGCCTACTATTAGAGTTTTAGTCAATAGCCTAGTTAAAACAGTACCATCATCGGCCTCAATTAGGAGATACTTGCTTTTAGAGGATGAAGATGTGTAGTCTCTAAAGTGAATCATCTCTGCAAGCTGCATAAACAAAAGAATCTTGGTCAAACATAAAGTCAAGATTCGGAAAAAAATACCGGCAAAGAAAAAAGCCAAAGAATAAAAAAGTTCTTCATGTGTTTGACTTTGGTGAAATATAGTCATGTATATTTGAACCTGACTAAGGTAACGGAGGCGAAGTTAGACTTTCGCGCCTTAAGCTGAACATTGAAAAGGGCCCATACTTAGAGAAGATCATCGCATAAATACACCGGTGAAAGGGACCATACTTAAAGAAAAGCGTTGCATCGTCTTCAAGTAAAATTGTTCGGACTTAAGGTGATGGAGGCGAAGTTAAACTCTCACACCTTAAGTCGATGTCCACCATCTTCAAGTAAAATTATTCGGACTTAAAGTGACGAAGGTGAAGTTAAACTCTCGCACCTTAAGCTGATGTCCATCGTCTTCAAGTAAAATTTTTCAGACTTAAAGTGACGGAGGTGAAATTAAACTCTCGCACCTTAAGCCGATGTCCACCATTTTCAAGTAAAAATTTTCGAACTTAAAGTGACAGAGGCGAAGTTAAACTCTCGCACCTTAAGCCGATGTCCACCATCTTCAAGTAAAATTATTCAGACTTAAAGTGATGGAGGCGAAGTTAAACTCTCGCACCTTAAGCCGACCAATTATTGTATATTGTTATTTGTTTTAATCCTACAAAAAAAAAAATATTTTAATATTAATTTTTGAAGCTCGAAAAAAAGACTTCTCTAAAGAGTTTTACAAGTTGATGCTTTACATGAAAAAATATATGGGATATTTATAGGAGCAAAAGGGCGGTGTACATTATCTAATCCTTAAAAAATTGGGAAGAAACTCGTTAGAATTTCACTGGGAGAAGGAAAATGGCTTGAGGCAGCAGACTTTATTAATCCAAAAGGAAGGCAAATTAGGTCATATTCATTGGAAAAAGGAGATTCTATAGGGCCCACATTAATAAAAAAAGAAAGAAAAACAAAAGGGTGACATAAGCAATTAAATGCCAAAAGTCAACCATTTTGATTTCTATACACGTGAATTGATTTCACAAATAAAAAATATATATATATTTAATTCAGGTCCAATATTTTTCTTTTTGGATATATATTGGTTCATGATAGTCAAACATATTTCGATAAGTCTTGAAGTAGGGGCACTTTGTAAGCAATAAAATTTTATTTGAATTATATTAAATTTAAAATATATTAGTCTCAAATAAATATTACAGATTAATATAATTAGATTAATTATTTAAATCCAAACATGCATGGATTTAAATAAAGTTCAATCTTTATTGGGCTAATCCATTAATTTGGGCTACAAATGATGAGCCAAGTTTACTAAATTCAAGATATTGTCATATTCTAGAGGCCCAAATAAGCGTTACGTGTCAAATAACGTGGCATGCCAAGTCAAGGGAAGGATCCAATAGGATCATGCCACATGTCAAAATGATGCAGCAGGCCCATGAAATCAAAGCCCATAAAAGGCGTCACGTCAGTCAAATCTGATTGGTCAAAGGAAGTCCATCTTCATCGTGACTCTTCCTTTTTCCACAACTATAAATAGGGATCTCATAATTCAGAAAAGGAGGTCAGAACTCTAACAAGTATCAAGAGAAAGTTCGTGGATTAAACACCGCTATTTCTCTAAGAAATCTCAAGCATTCAAATCAAGTTCATCAAGATTCAAGATCAAGACCGCAATATTCAAGAATAAGCTCAAAAGCCCTTGAATTCAAGCACAAATCAAGATCAAGTCCCTCAAATCATTCAAATCAAGTTCATATTCAAGATCAAGCTCCAAACTCTTGAATTTATATTTGAAAAGACGAATCAGAGGATTCATAGAGATTGTAACACTCACATATTAAAATCAATAAATTGATTGTTTCAATATTTTTCTTGTCTCGAATTATTTATTTTTCGGTCTTGGGAATTTTATTGTCCAACAAATGAATAAGCAATTATTATACATTGTATACTTTACATTATCGTATCAAGAACAACCGGTTCAATTTCAAAAAATTATTTAAACTTTACATAATTGCATAAAAATAGATAAGTCCATCAAAATCCCTTGATGTGAAATGATTTTCAATAAAACAAAACAAACTAATTCTCCTGATGTGTCCTCTTTCTCTTTTCCTTTCCAAATATCTGCTAATTTTTTTTGTAGTGTTGCTCTTTATATCAGATTGTAGTTTTCTCCTTCCATAATTTCATAACTGAGCTTCTTACCTCATGCAAACATAATCAATGTCAATCTCTTTTGAAATATCTCTACCATGAATGAAATATTCGGCAAAGGTACAAATAAATGATCCACAATCACTATAAAAGAAAAGAAAATATATTACAAGAATATATGAAAAATATTTTTAAAAAAAAGTGAAATGAAAATTTAAAAAATGAATGAAAGAAGATACTATTGAGTTTGTTGTGGCAGCTCATCCATTATTTTTATTCGCGAAGTGTAACTTTTAGATTTATCAATACCCTTCTCAAAATAAAAATTAACTTTTTACAGAAAATATAGTATCAGTGTTTGGTAAGGTAACATCACTTTATGATGAAAAAGAGAGTGACAGAGAGTCCACCACCAGATAAAAATATCCATAGTAAAGTTGTAATAAATTTTTTTCATGGACAATATTGTTCTATGGGTAAGAGGTGACACTACCTTAGTTTGTATTGATTTGACAGATGCTTAATTACTCTTGCTCTAGAGGCAAGACATAGGCAAAGGATGAAGTTATGACCTATGAGCAATAGTTGACACTACCTTGTTCTGTAATGATTTCGCAAATGCTCTATAACTCTTGCCCTAAAGGCAAAATTTAGCCCCCAGGAAACAAGTTATGTTTCATGGGTAAGAGTTAATAGTGCCTTAGTGTGTAATAATTTGATAGGTGATTTATAACTCTTGATAAAGATGCAAGACTTTAAACCTCAAAATAATAATTCATGCCCCGTGGGAAAGAGTTAACATGGCCTTAGTCAATAATAATTTGACAGATGATCTATAACTCTTGACCTAGAGGCAAGACTTAGACACCAAAGGAATAAGTATTCTCCATGGGTAAGATTTGACACTGCCTTAGTTTTAATGATTTGATAGATGATCTATAACTATTTCACGAGAGACAAGACTTTTAGAGCCCAAAAGAACAAGTTATGTCCAATGGACAAGAGTTGACACTAGCTTAGTCTATAATGATTTGACAGATGATCTATAACTCTTTTCCTAGAGTAAGACTTAGACACCAAAGGAACAAGTCCATGGACAAGAGTTGAAAATGTCTTAGTCTTTAATGACTTGGTAGATAATCTATAACTCTTTTGCAAGAGACAAGACTTTCAGACCCTCAAAAAAATAAGTTATGTCCAATGGGTAAGAGTTGACACTAGCTTTGTCTGTAATAATTTAGCAGATGATTTATAAGTGTTTTCTAAGAGTCAAAACTTTTAGGGATCCAAAAGAACAAGTTATGCCCCATGAAAAAGTGTTGACACTAGCTTAGTCTTTAATGAATTAATAGATGATCTATAACTTTTGTCCTAGAGGCAAGACTTTTATCCCCAAAAGAATAAATTATGTGCCACGAGCAAGAGTTGACACTAGCTTAGTCTGTATTAATTTAACAAATTATTAAAAATTTAAGACTTGGAGATTACTATTTCAAGCTTGAAAAAGAAATGATAATGTTTTGAAAACTATATTATATCATATATGACTTTTTTATATATAGGTTTACATGATTTACTATAATTAGGATACAAGTTACACACAATCTCTAAATTTTGAAAATTGTTTTCTTGATGTTGATATCTTGAAAACATTCATCACTTGTAATAAACATGAATAAGTTAGTAGATGATTTATAAATCTTGACATAGAGGCAAATACTTAGCTTTCATAGGAACAAGTTATGCCTCATGGCAAGAATTGGCCTTGCCACATCGTCTATTAATTAAATAGATGCTCATTAACTCTTGTCCTAGAAGCAGGACTTAGCCCACAAAGGAACAAGTACCCTATGAGTAAGAGTTGACACTACTTTGGTATGTAATAATTTGACAGATGCTCTATAACTCTTACTCTAGAGTCAAGAATTAATTCTCAATGGACATATTTAAAGGAAGAGGGGGTGACGAAGAATCCTTCCTCGATAAAATATATATATAAAAAGTGAAGTTACACTTATTTAGTATACTGATGGACATTGATGTAAAAAATATGTAAATGATAAATTATATTTAGTAGAAACTTACATCAATAATGACGTCAATTAAACTGGACGGCAAAAGTTCTGAAGAATTAGAAGCAACATCCACTGAGGGATGTTTTATTTCTTCATCAATAGCAACACGTGTCTACACAAGAAAAAGTATAGAACAACTTTTGATTTTTAAATATACATATATACTAACAAGAACACTCTGGACATTTACAAATAATTGAATTATCAAAAAATTTTAAATTGAAAATCTTGTACAATGTAAGACGGTTTAATGCAAAGTTTAGGAGCTTTTGTTACACTTTTTTCATAGGAAGACAATATGTAGAGAAATTATAATTTTTTTAAAAAAAATATTGAGTTAACGCTGCTAATGGGCAGGCATGCGTTATAGTAGATTTAGAATGTGGTGTCTAAATTGATAGCAACTATTATTACGAAAATACAATGACAGCTATACAAAGAGAAGTTGAAGCTACCGTTCATGCGATCAATAAGTAATTCTATAAAGAGGAAAATCGAATGGAATAGGTAGATAAAACAAGAAAAATTAAAAATATGATATACACATTTTGAACAAATCTACTAGCTAGTTGATAAGTACATTTTTAGCAACTATTTTGAACATGATATGCACTATAAAATAGACTTGATAAAATACTAGTTATTTTCAATCTTCAATATTTGTTATCCTTGGTCAAGCTTGATAAGATTGGGAGGTCACAAAATCAACTAATAGGCAAACATGAATATTGCCTTAGAGGCAAGACTTTGATCGAAGAAAGTCAAAAAAAAAAAATACAATCCCATAGGCAAAAGCTGTCAATAATGTTGGGTTCGAAATCGATAGGGTATCATGCGGAAGGTTATAGTTTGCAAACTATATAGACGATAAATCAGATGACAACGAAAAATATAATACTAAAAAATATTATTGATATGGTTTGGCTAAATGGCCTACATATTAAAAATAAAATTGAAAAACCTAAAACCTATTGGGAGAAATCTCACCCTAAATAAAGACTCTTTAAAGACTACATTGTGGATGCTATTGTGTTCTGATATGAGAAGAGACGTCTTCTATTTATAGAGTTTCAAAACCTTTCCTCCCAGAAAGAGGTTTGCCAAATATGGAAAAGTTTAATATTTTTCTTTTAGGAAAAATAAAAATAATTATGGTATTACTTTTATTTTCCTTCAATAGAAAATAAAAACTCAAGTTTGGTAAGAAAATCAGGGCAAAAACCCTAACAAATCTCCCCTTGTTGGCTTGATTTTCTGACAAAATATTCTTGATCTTCTTCTTCACATAATCTTCATATATCATTGTTACTTACCATGATTAAAAATTGATATGGGTTAAAATTGGAGCCCTATGCTTTAAAAATAAAAGCACGAGTTGATAAGATTGAAAGTGGAGCCTTGTGCATTGAAAGTAAGCACAGGTTAAGAGTGTAGCTCATGCATTAAAAATAAATGCACGAGTTGAAAGAAACCCAAGTGCTAAAGCAAGTATAGGTTGGAAATTGAAGCCCATAAACATGGGTTGAAAATTAATTTTGGTTTTAAAGATGGATTAACAGCAGGATTGTTGAACATTTGTTTGAAATTTTTCTCCACATGTAGCTTTTTTGGGCATATCTTCATTATCATCAAATTGGTTGCAACTTTGATCTTAAACTATCCTCAATCGAACCATCGGATCTTTGAACCATAAGCTCTGATACCACTTGTTGGATTCGAAATCGAGAGGGCGTCATGCGGAAGCTATTGTTGCAAACTATGAGACGATAAAGAAAAATATAATACTAAAAACATATTATTGAAAAAGGTTGGTCAAACGACCTACATATTAAAATACTAGAATTGAAAAACATAAAACCTATTGGGAGAAATCTCCTCCTAAACAAAGACTCTTTAAAGACTACATTGTGGATGCTATTGTGTTCTAGAAGAGGGGTCTTCTATTTATAGAGTTGCAAAACCTTTCCTCCAAGAAAGAGGTTTGTCAAATATAAAAAAGTTTTATATTTTCCTTTTAGGAAAAAAAAATTAATTATGGTATTACTTTTATTTTCCTTCAATAGAAAATAAAAACTCAAATTGGTAAGAAAATCAGGGCAAATACCCTAACAAATAACTCATTCTGTATTAAATTACAAGATACTTTATAACATGTGCCTAAGAGGCAAAACGTAGCTTCAAAAATTTCAAAGAATAAAATCAACCCCAAGAGGCAATAATTGTCACAAAATCATGCATACTAATTTATAAAATCATCTTTAATTCATGCCTTAGAGGCAAGAATCGATCAAAGAAATAAAAAAATTGCAAAAGCAGCATCAGGAAAGTTAATCGTACAAACCATTTATATAGTATGCTATGTAGGTATGGGATTCTCCCATTTTCAAACCCAACAATTACTTCAATTCAAAATTAATTATAAACCCTAAAACTTCTGTTTAAGTAAAATTTATCAAAAATATACAAAATCACAAATTATAATATTTGGAAGATGAAGAAATTACCACAAAATTTTCTGTATATAGATTTAAAAGAGAGAGCAATGAAAGAGAGAGAACCACGAAAGAGAGAAGTCTGATGGAGAGAAGAGTGAGGCGTTAGAGAGTAGAGAGGTGCGGTCAGGGGCAAAAGAGTTTTTTTGCATATGGCAGTAAACTACTAAAGGCTATTTACTTAAGAAATTTTTATTTAGGGTCAAAAATACAAAGTCATTTATTATTGGGGTCATCTTATGTAATTTCCTGAAATTTTTAAGGTCAAAAATACAAAGTCATTTATTATTGGGATCATCTTATGTAATTTCCTGAAATTTCTTTTAACAACATAATTATATCTGATAACATAGTATGTTGAAAGTTAAAGTTAGCCACTTTATAAAAGTAAAGCGATATTTTTTACCCTTTATATTTAAAAATCAGAAAAGTATAACTCGTGTCACTACTGGCCAAACATGTATCAAATAAAAGTTGGATTGTGAGTATGTATCAGAAGATGCAAAATATAAATATACTATATTGAGAAGATAAATTTTTCACATTAATTTTTTAATGATATTTGCTAAGGAACTAAGTTTTATAAGTTAGATATGTTCATTTTATTTACATGATAACAAAATAAGATGTATCGTACTGAAGTGGGTTGAAGTTCAGCTGAAGTATAAGTCCAAATATGGGCGGACCTACACATAAATTTTGAGTGTTTCGGCACCCACTAAACTCAACGCGGAATAGGTATAATTATATAAAAAATATATGAAAATGGGTATAAATTATATAAAAGCACCTACTAAACAAGAAATTGATTAGGTACACTGTCTTAAGGCTCTCCATTGGTAGGTGTGATCGGGTTCAAACCTAATTGAGGTAATTTTTTATTTTTTTGCAGTAGTAAGCACCCACTCTACTTAAATCCTGGTCCGTCACAGAGTCCAAATTATTGTTAAACCTGTTACATAATATAAGGTGGACAAGGTGAGAGATTAGTATTCATGAAAGTATCATATTAGACGGTGGATTGAATCACAAATACATAAGTGAAGATTCTCACTTCTATTCTTACGTTTATAAAGAATACAGATAACCACCATATTCTCAATGACGTAACAAAAGATGACTTCATCCAATCCCAAAAGCAGAAATAAAAGATTTTTTATTTGTGATAGAATTGAAATATAACAATCAGTGGTTCATGAAAAAAATAGCTAGAAGCCAAAGCTTTAAGTGTTTTAATTCCATTCAGAAAAACTGCACACCGTTTTTCAGCTTTTAAAAGCATTGTACTACCTGAACTTCATTTTTGTATGATCAAGTGGTATTTTGTTGCAGTAATGGCTGGCTAAGGCACAATCACAAGTAAACAATTAAGGAATTGACTTTAAATTGTAAATCTCCATTACAATTCAAAAAAAAAAAGATTTATCAAAATTTAATAAGCAATTACATATTGCTCTATAGGTAATAAAATTTATAAATTAAGATAGAAATATAGAATAAGAGATGAGTCAGTCATATATACATTTCAAGTGGTTTATCTAACAAATTATTAGTATAAGTTGCATGTCTTCCACATCTATGCGAGAGTATCTTGTTGCAGAAATAAACTAAAAAAGTTAAAGCTACTTCCTTTGTTACAAATTATCCGTCACAAATTAAGATGACACATTGATTAAGAAAAATAATTAATAATATGTCTAATTTATCATAGTACCCCTATTAAATAATGTTTATATTTTAATTTGAAGAAAAAATAATTAATGCAAAGGGTAAAACATGGGAAAAAAAATTGTCTCTTCTTGATTAATGAAAAAAAATAAGTAAAATGAGAAATCAAATTAGGAAATTTAAAACGGAGGGAGTATTTATAAACATTAACAAAACGGAGGAACGTGAGAAACAGAGTAAAAATAAAAATAGAAAGATGTCTTAAAAATTGATATTAGGGCATTTTATACTGTAACATATTTTACAGCACCTCAACAGTTTCGAGGATAAACAAAATCATATTCCCTCAGTTCCATTTCATGTGTTATCATTTCTTTTTAAGTCCCAAAAACAATGTTAATCTTTTTTCATTTGGTAACTATTTAAAAACACAATTTCATTTTTACCCTTGTTGGTCCTACTTAATTAAAAAAAAAAAAAGATAGCACGTTTTTTGATAAAAGGACAATTTGGTAAACATAACCAAGTCTTCCCTTATTTTTTAAACTTCGTCCCCGATCAAATGACGACATATAAAATGAAACGGAGAGAGTATATAGTCCCTTAAACGTGAAAAACTACAACTTTGACATGTCCTGAGGTGAATATTGAAAACAGAAAGCAAAATTTAAAGAGCAATTAATAATGTAAACTGATACCCATACACATTTCAAATTGGTACAATTTTCAAACTCCACATTTCACTTGCATAAGTTTGAACTCTAGGACACACACCATTAAAGTTTTACTTATAAAATGTGAATTTCAAAACATGATCTGAAATTTCACTTGCACAAATTTGATTTCTACGAGTTCAAGCAACTACTACACCACAAAAATGACTACCTAATATTATTTTCACTAAGAAATTCAACTTCAGTGAGAATGGAAAGGAGAATTCATAAAAAATCATTGTCTATGTAATTTTTCTTTTAAGAAACAACAGGAATCAATTCAGGGTAAATTGAAGTTGAAAACCAATTCAATGGGCTCAAAATTTTGTTTAGCCCAAGATATTTGGATAGGTATCTATTAGCTAAACTTTGTTACTAAGTATTTGTTCTGGAATCTAAGGTATAACAAAAAATTGCTGGTCAAGAATAGATATATATTAAATGTGTATTACTTGTTTGTAGTTATAAATAATAAACAATTCAAAGTTTTTCTATATATTAGAAAAAGAAGGTTTTGACATGTCAGCCGAGAAAGAGCTTAACCTGGCTTTGATACCATATTAAGCAAGCTCGTCTAGCTTTGATACCATGTTAAGGAAGCTCGTCTATGGAGGAAATTAGCTGAATGAAGAAGATGAACTAAATATGAATGTATACTTGTATTAAGCTCCAATGGAACAGGGAAGCTAAGTGAGAGGATTGAAAAAAACTGTACAAGTTCTCTAGCCTACTCATATATATACACAATTGTGTCACACCTCTATTTTTTACCGCATCCAACCCCGCTAGCGAGTTGATTTTGAGAAAATGAGTTTTTCCAATTAAAATGATGTTTTGAATACGGATTGTTTTATTTACAGAGTTGCCACTTAAAATTGAATTTGGGTGTTCCAAGTCACTTTATTGAATCTCTATTAAAAAAGAAATGACTCTTTATTTTTGGTCTGCAAACTAAAAATTCGGATAAGGAATTCTGTTGACCGAGGGGAAGGTGTTAGACACCCCTCGAGTCCCGTGGTTCTAGCACGGTCGTTTTAATGACTTACTTTTGGCTTAAATTAATCTTTTAGATATATAAAACATTTGTTAGCCTAAAAATTACTTACATCCTGCTTTTATTTATTGAGAATTTATTAAAAACTGCCTTGATGCGTGACTTACCGATAGTAGTACTTTTCGACCTTACCACGAGTTTTGGTATATTTCTCGCGCCTTTGTGGTATTTATGAATCGTTCCCATTTTCCCCAAGTCTAAGCAAGATTTTAAAATGTAAAAAAAATTATCCATCCTGATTAGATCGGCTTTAAAATGATATTTTAATTTAATTATGACGATGGTTGGTAGCAGGGCTTTCCAACTTCATCGTTAATTTTCCCCTTTATGGTAAACTTTTAAATTTTCTAAAGATTAAGAACCTATTTCGCTCAAATTTCACACAAATTAATTGATTAGGCCTTAATTTAAATTTAGGCCCAATATTCTGAAACATAAACAAATATTTCAAAAAAAAAAAAATTAAACAAAAGTGTGCATTCTAACTTGATCAAGATGAGTAAAAAGAACAAAAATTAACATCATATCAGTTAGAACTTCATCATACCAATTAGAACTTCACGTAAACAATGGTTGATTAAATAAATCTAATCAAAACATTATATTCGTTAAAACTAGACGTGAATTTTCTCTTGACAATATTAATACCCAAATACAATCAAAAGATTATCACTTTGTCCCCAAACCCTTTTCAATTAAAACAAAACTTTTACCTATGGAAACTTAAGCAAACAAATTATAAAATAAATGGCCTCATACAAGTAGAAAACATCACTATAAACTACATGAACTAAAATTTGTTCTCGTGTTCTTAAAAGTGGGAACAAAATGTATTCCATCTCTTACTAATTTTCTTTTTACATCATCTTTTTTATACTAGATTTCGTCGAAGATGCCTTATGATTCCTTTGTTAGCAAACTGACAACTACTAAATGGAATAACACTCCAATGAAAAATACGTAAATTTACTACTACGTTTCACTTCTAAAAATATGCTTCCAGTACCCTCTCGTAAAATCAAATTTCTTTTCTTTAAATTAATATAACGAAAATCTGTTTATCCTTATCAACTTAAGCAAAATAGGCAAACCACAAGCATATAAGAACTTGAATAAAACAATGGAAGATTGGTTTTTCATATTGGTATGTCATACTATAGAAAACATGGAAATTATTAAGATAACTTTATTCGTGCTTGAATTTTCATGAAAATTTACATTAAAAAAAAAAGTTAAACAAGAACCTGAGTAGCAACTTAAACCAAGTAATGTAGCAAGAAAGCTTTCACCGAAAACATCGAACGAAACTCCAAACTCTAAACCCAACTTTTCCTCTCTTCTACCTTTTATTTTTATTTTTTTTCTACGTTTTCCTACTGTTTTTTTTATTTTGCTTTTGGATTTTTACTTTGGTTTTATTTTCTAAGTGATTCTTATTTTTTTCTTTCTTCTGTTTCTTGTTTTTCTATGGTTTTATTCGTGTGTGTGTTTATATAATTGGGGAGTGCATGTGTGTGTTGTGCGCATGGGGAGTTGAGGGAGCTGTGCGTAACATAAGGAAAAAGTGGAAGGCATGGAGAGAATATGAGGATAATTTAGTTATTTTTTTTTTATAAAAAAATAAATTAATGTTTTAAATAAAAATAGAAATGATAAAATTAATTTCAAACTAACAAAATACAAGTAAGTTAAATAATTAATCTTAAAAACGTGATTACGAAGTATTAATATTACTAGATTATTTATTAAAAGTTAAAAGAAGAAAACAAATATAATTTTAAAAAAATTTCTTTTTTTTTCTAAAAATAAATAAATAAATAAACAATAAAATAAAACTTATTTAAAAATGTGACTCTATTTTTTGTAGTTTTCAAAATTTTTAAAACAAATTTAGCAAAAATAAGATAAACTTAAAATATCTAATTTAGACCCTAAAAAAATAAAAAAAATAAAAAAAAATTGAGCACTAAAATAATATAAAAATGTTAGATTTGATAAAAAAATTAAGTGTTTACAAATTGTATCTAGCTAATATATTATTCTTTATCATACACTCCACTATAATTAATTACAATTGCCTCTAACTAACTAGTACAACTGGCATCAACTGTAGCTTCTTATTTATTCTTTTAACTTCCATCATCAGCATATCAAAACTAGGAGTTCGTTACAAAAGCGTTACATAAGGTTGGAGGGATACAAACGAGTGCATCTATGTGGAGAAAGATCGATAAAGGATCTCAAGATAAAGGCATTTTTTGGTATAAAAACCAACTCTGAAAGGTAAATACCAAAAATTACTTTCTTGGAATAGATTAAATTTTCAGCCCGAAGCGTGGTAAGTATTTTGAATTGAAGTTTGAACCTTAAACCTTATAAATATTCAAACTTTAACTGAAAATACTTACCACGACTCATGCTAAAACATTTTAACATATCCCAAGTAAATAGTTTTTCGTATTCACCTTTGAGAGCTTGTTTTTATATCAAAAAACACCTTTGTCTTAAGATCCTTCATCGATCTTGCTCCTCACAGATGCACTCGTTTGAATCCCTCCAACTTGCCTTATGAACTAGATCACCAACAAATTGGTAGTATTGATCTCCTAGTAATGGCTTGATCGATTTTGATGGCCTCCATTGTGTAGTTTATATTTGCAGTAGCTTGAGCTCCTCTTAGCCAACCTCAATCGATCGGATGAATCATAATGTATCAATGAAGAGTGAGCATAGTGCAACGAAGTCATTGACATTATGATTCGATCACAATTAGGAGGGGCACACCATAGATGCATACAAGCCAAGTTAGCTAGAGCAAAGTGACACATCGCACAAGTAGCTGCAATAACACCTGCATGTAAAATAATGTAGATTATTTGAATAAGAAAACTATATTGATTGATGAGAGGTGAAAATTTGTTTATTTCCTGTTTAGAATTGAAAAAGAACTGATTATTGCAGGTGTGCTTTTGTCAATTACCGAAATGAAAATAGCAAGGAATTCATTGTGCAGTTTCAGTTTTTACACATCTTGCTTTTCAGCAGCAAATGTTAAAGACCAATTCATATGGTAATTTGAAACATTATACAATATTTAAAAGTTCTCCTTCTTACCTCCTTAAATTACATCTCCAATCTATTTAATAAACACTCTCTTGCTTTCTCGTTATTAATTTGGTTCATATTGATTTGACACGACTTCCTTACAAAAAATAATTATTAAGGATTATTTTTCTAAAAACTTTGTTAATTATGCTTTGAGAGTCTAAGTTTAACAATAGTATCTTATGTAATTACTTAAGCATCTCAATTGCTTCACACTTCTCCTTGAAAGCCTCTATACAACGCTCCTTATTTTCTTCTAGCTGCTAATCATTTACGGTGAAGGTAATATTAAAAGAAAATAACACATCTCTACTGATTTGTGAAACTAAACAAGTAAAAAAAAAGAAAATCTATTTTTAGTATCAGAAATGAGTAAAAAAAATAATATACGTATTAAATATAAAAGTTTTCAACAAGAGATTTCGTCTGATTTATTTTTTTTTTGATTAAAACAACAAATGCACTTTCTTTTTTTCATAACAAACTCATCAAAAGATCACCAAATCAACACCACCATTAGTAAATAGGTGGTAAATAATAGATTTTTATTTTATAAGAAATACCTTAAAATTCGAAAGAGACCATCTGTTAAGCCTTAGGAAAGCTGAATGTTTCCTCTTGAGAGTATTTTTCACTTCTTGGTTCTTGCTTTCAGAAAATGGCACATATATATACCCTAACGTGTGGGACCCAGTGCCCTTCTCTATCCACTTTATTCCTAATTTATATATTATATCCCTATCAAAATAATTACTACTACTATTTTATAAAATTTAGAAGACATTTAACCTTTTTTAAAAATTAAAAAAATATATATTTCCAAAGATATACAGTTTAAGAAAACTGATTGCATTTATATGGTCCATAAAAAATAATTACAACCGCATAACCTATTTATATTTATATTATATACAATGTTATATACTGTACATAAACGTATTAATGTATATGATAGTATATAAAATGTGTTTATACACAATTTGCATTATTATACGCCTTATATAATTATATACATTTCAATATATGAATTTTTTTTTCTGAAAAAAGTTCAAACTGCAAACATAAAAATGGGTCGATTGGTTCTATCATGCAAAGTCAAATGCTCAGAACTACATGGTCAAAGTAAGAATAATTAAAGGGATACACAATTTTTTTATTCTTTGGAGGAGACCAATCCACGTCATGTAGAAATTAGTTTTATTGGATTAGGAAAATTCTCAACTCATTAGAATCGTCCACTCATATCATATCGCCTTAATTTACCGCTTTACATTTTTTAATTAATCTTTCTAGATCATTAGACATATGTCTATGTGTTTCCCTTCTTTGCCTCATAATTAATTACATTTCTTTTGCGCAATCTGTGGTCTAAAAATCTTCAGTGCATGACGCCCTTGATGATGTCAATGAGTTCAATTAGTCTCCAAAATATAATAAGGGTTCGTTTGGTATGATGTATAAGAATACTATAAATATGACGTAGTAGTATTGCATTAGTAATGTTAGTATTAGTTATGTTTGCACTGTTTATGCTGAGATTATATTTATATTTGTGTTTGAATTTGTGTGTTAAAAATAACTTGCATTGCATATTTCTAATTAAAATAAATTATTTATAAAAATACCCTCCGTAAATATAATGAATGATGAGAAAAATATTTTGAGGAGATATTACATATTTACTCATGCTAAAACATGCATTAAAGTCCCCTGCTAATACATTATTTTTTTATAATATATCCTACCAAATCACCCTTAATTTTATTTTTATTTTTTTAGTTCTTGTGACTAAGCCTAAATATCAACAACTACTTTAAATCAGAAGCTCGGAGAGAAAGCTAAGCAATTTATTCATTTATGGCAGATTGAATCTTACCGCCACGTGCTTCAAGATTTCAACACCAACAAAATAAACAATACAAATCAGGGGCGGCTCAAACACGTACAACAACAACAAAAATATACCTAATGTATTTTGGGGTCTGGAGAGCTCAAACACATACACACCTTAAAATTAGTAAAATTTTAACAGAAAGTTTTGAACTTATGTGTAGAGTGACGGATTCGAAACTTTTATTGATGGATGTAAAAGTGTACATACAAATTAACTGAAGGGAGTTTAATATATATTATATATACATAAAAAAAATTAAATTATATTCAAATAATATAATTTCGAACTCTCTCACAGTATGCTAGCTCCGTCCCTATGTGTATATAGATAGACACATACACATAAGTTCAAAACTTTCTATCAAAATTTTACCCCACATATATATAAGCCCCTGCCAATACGTCAGTATTTGTTTGAAAGTTTCATGATTATTATAATGAGATATTGTTATTATAAATAAAATAATAATATCAAATTGGAAAGAGTATGAATATAAGAAAATAAACATCATTAATCTTTCCTCATAAAGTTATGACATAAATGATGGGCATCATTTAAATATAATTTTTTTCTTTTAATTAGATATTCATACTTAAATTTACTATGTATAAACATTAATGATAATTACGATAAATATTTTAGTATACTATTAGAGACATATTTCTTATGAAATATTATTATATAATATTTAAAGATAAATGGTATAGAGGATAATTTTACAAAGAGTATAATATTGTTATGAATGCCACCAGTGGCGGATCCAGGATTTAAGGAGAGTAGGTGCTTACTACAGAAAAAAATAAAAAATCACGTGTACCTAACCAATTTCTTGTTTAGTGGGTGCTTTTATATAATTTATACCCATTTTCGTATATTTTTTATGTAATTATACCTATTTTGCGTCGAGTTTAGTGGGTGTCGAAGCACCCAAAGTTGATGTGTAGGTCCGCATTTGAATGTCACCATTATTATAAATATTGTTGTACAGAAGTAAAATATAATATTTCAAAGAGAAAAGACATAAACACACCTCTAAAGTTGTCCTAAATTTTGAAAAAGACACTCAAAGTTTGTGGACGTTCTATTACCCCATAAAATTAATTAAAATCATTACAAATATTTTTCTTTGACGTATTTTTTCACCAACTTTACTTTCAAAGTCAGCAAGTGTAATACACTTTCATTTATATTTTATTATATTTATTTATATAAATTTAACCCGTTTAATAAAAAATTTTTTTTTCTCTTTCCTCTTTCCCTCAACTTCTCCGCCATAACCATCCTATTTCTCCTTCACTAAAAAAGTCATCAATTCTATTGTAGGGTGAAAAAATAGTTATCAAACTATCACTAATTAATTTATGAAAATCAAACTCATTGAATAATCAAAATGTGAATACTCAAATTATCATCAATTAATCAAAATCAAAATACTCAAGTTACCATCAAACTAAACTTGACATTGAAATCACCATCTTTTCCAGCTTACCTACAAATCGAGATATTTCCACCACCTTATTATTTTCAATCTCCATTTTGCAGGAGAAAAAAAAAAGCACTGAAATATTTTTTTTTTAAATTTTTAAAAAATAAGAAATATGAGAAATTAACATTATTTTTTCAAAACAAATCCGCAACAATCTATTTAATAGGGCCAAATAAAATTTGAAGATTGACCTTTTCAATTTTGATCGGATAATTATAAAATCGTAATTTCTTTTACTAAAATCAGCTATAATAACCAAATAGGAAAGAGAAATAGAAAAAGAGAATCTGCTTGAATTTTTTTCCTCAAAATTAAATCAGAAAATAAAATTTGATTTTCAAAAATTTTAAGCAAACTAAAACAAAATTAAAGTTCCAAAGACTGAAAAGTGAGAAAATTTAAAAATATAAATGAAATAATCGTATCTTTGAAGGTTAATTTTGTTAAGATTAGATTAAGAAGGAAGTAATATTTTTTTTGAAATCAAGCTCCAGACTATAACAATGTAGATTGGGGGAAATTGAATTTTTAAATAGAAGAAGAAGTGTTTTTAAAAATTATCAAATTTAATTACACGAGACATTTTCTAATTATTGATTGCTGAAATTTTTTTTCATTCACGCGTTTCATATACATGACCACACACATAGGCTCAAAATGATCTATTTACAAAGGTTTGTATAAATTTTATGATGTAAAAGGTCGTCCGCAAAATTTAAACATCTTTTTTATAAATTCAAGACAATTTTAATGATCAGATTGTTATTAGGAAAACATTATGGAGAGGTTTGAATATGTTTTTTCTTTGAAATGTTTGCATAACTTTTAATTTAGTGATCTTTTTTTTTTTTTTCTTACTCAATAACATGGCGATTAAGCAAATTATGAATGTTAATTAATGGTAAACAACTCCAACAAGTGGAGATGGAAAATGGAGATTTGACATGTCATTTTCAAAAGGAGAAAATAATGGGGATTGGACATGTCATTTTCAAAAGGAGAAAATCAAACATTTCTGGATATTCCACGTTACATGATTATGTTTATTTCTATGCAAGTTTTCCATCTGAATATAATAATGTAAAATTACTACTTTTCAAATGTCCCACATTTCTAGATATTCCACATTACATCATACATCATAGAAATATAATTTAAATTACTCATTTTCATATGGAGAACTTGCAAATAAATAAACATAATAACGTAATGTGGAATATCTAGAAATATTTGATTTTCTCCTTATTAAAATGACATGTCAAATTAAGTTTGTGGATTCCTAACGTTGGTGCAGTGCAGTTTATTGGGTGATTTGATTAAATGTTTATTCTTAATTATTTGACTTATTAATTATTGATATTTAATTATGTTAAACCTGAATATATTGAATATGTTAAATCCCCCTAATAATAAGAATAATGCAGAGTACAAGCAGCGCAATCTAAAATAACGATGAATTATCATCTTCTGAAAAGAAGTCTGCTAATATTTTTCTTATTCAAAGTACTATTCGATTTAACTTCATTTGATTTACACGCTCGCTAAGGAAATCTCTTTCTTATCAACTTTCAGTTTACCATGTCTAGCTATTTTTATTCTCATATGTTTTTTTAAAGCTTTGATCAATTTTTTTGCTTTTGTTGTGACATATTTTAACATTACTTTTTCACTGATTAAAAAATTGGCACATATTTAACATATTTGTTAGTAAGACACACCTAAATGATATAAAACTATAAACATATCATACTTGCACAAATTTAATTTCGACAACAAAAACGCTACCTGTTAATTGAAATATCATGCAACCACACAAACATTTAGAAAGAAAAACAATCATAAAAAAAAATATCAATAATCAACATCATAAGTAAATTGATGAACTTTATCTCATTAATCCAAAATTAACAATATAAATTAGTTTTCGGAGCGAATAAAACCTACTTAGAAAGAAAAATTGTCAAGAGATGTAAATAATAAAGTTAGTCAAATCCTATTTTTTGGCTATAAAGAAAAAGAAAAATAATTGCTGGATTTTATCTTTTTTGTTAAATTTAATGTTTGATGTTAGAAAATGAAAGCGGCAAGTCTTTGGACAATCAAATATGTAATTAGCCACATATTTTTTTATTTTTCGCCTCAAATTTATGGTTTCAACTATGGAAGTCAAATAGGTGGATTGAGTTGAGATTGAAAATATTAAATGAGTTAAATTGAATATCGGATTGGGTCATGACCTGCCTAAATTCACTTTGAGTTGAAATGGATAAAAATCGAATTGGATCTTGACCCATCCAATTTAACCCGCTTAATCTAAGAATATTAAAATAATGATATTTATTCCTTAAACCCAACTCAAGAAAATAAATTTGAATAGGGTTGGAAAGTTGGATGGTGGATAGTGAGTTGGGCTGGGGTAAGATTTTTTTAAAAAAATAATTTTTTAAAAATAAAAATTTATTTTTTGGAGGAGGGGTGTGGGGTAGGGGGTCGAGGGTTAGGATGGAGTTGAGGTAAGATTTTTTTTAAAAAAAATTAATTTTTTTAAAATAAAAATTTATTTTTTGGAGGAGGGGTGTGGGGTAGGGGGTCGAGGGTTAGGATGGAGTTGAGGTAAGATTTTTTTTTTAAAAATAACTTTTTGGAAAAGGTGCATACCATTGGGGTGGGGTGGGGTGGGGTGGGGTGGGGGTTACGCGGTGATGGGGTGGGGTAAGAATATTTTTTTTTTTAAATAATTTTTTTCTAAAATAAATTGAGTATGGGATATTGTCGTATAAGGGGTGCAGGGGTAGGGAGATGGGGTTGGGATAAGATCTTTTTTTATAAGAAAAATTATTTATCTATTTTTAAAAAATATTTCTAAAAATAAAATAAAATTGGGAGGAGTAGGGGATGCGGTGAAGGGTAGAATTTTGATCGTGTTGTAAGAAAAGATTTTAATTTTTTTTTAAGCATTAAAAGAATTAATTTTTTGGGGTGGTTGGGGGTGGGGGTTTGGGGTAGGGAGGGGGACGGGGATGAGGTGGGGTGGAAACAATTTTTTTTTTTATAAAAAGCTTTTTAAGAAATAAAAATAATATATTTAATGGTGGCGGGGTGGGTAGGGTAAGTTGGAGGTGTAGTGGGTTGGGGTGAGGTGGGGGTGAGGTGAGTCATTTTGAGGGTGGAAGTACACATTGTCGCTTGTTTTTCCTAATTTCATTAAGAAAGTCCTTTTTTTTATTAAACGGATTGAAGTGGAGATTGAATTAGACTCATTTAAATCCAATTTGAAAATGAATTGAGATTTACCCAATAATAAATTATCTTGAACCCAACCCATTAAATATTGGACGGATTGGACGAGTCAACTCAATTTGAGTTCATTTTGACACCTCTAGTTTCAACAAAGATTCAAAATCAAAAGATTTGTCATAGTCTAAAAGAAAATCCTATAAATCTTAAAACTCAATCCAAATTAGTTAAAGGCATAAAATTGAATTGGATCTTCTTTCTTAAAAAAATCATTGAGGATGGAAAGAAACTTCAAATCAGATATATATATTATAAATCTTAAAACTCAATCCAAATTAGTTAAAGGCGTAAAATCGAATTGGATTTTCTTTTCTAAAAAAACATTGAGGATGGAGAGAAACTTCAAATCATACATACATACATACACACACACACAAATATATATATATATATATATATATATATATATATATATATATATATATATATATATATATATTGAATGATCCAATGTATACTGAATGAATTGAATTGATTTGAATAATGTGAATGATTGAATAACATGAATAAGTTGAATTGAACGAAAACTGGATATTCTGAATTGAATAACTGAATAAATGGTTTGAATTGAATAGATTGTATGAAATAAATACTTGGACTGATGAATATTGGATGAATACAAATGATGTACAATGTCCAATTTCTACAAGTGATGAAATAAAATAAACATAATTAAAACCTAACATTAAACCGACTTCAAATCATTTAAATAAGGTAGAAGTCTAAATAAAGTATAAAATAATATCTAAATAAGGTACAAAATAATAAAGAGTTACACTCCTAAATGAGGTAGAAATGTATACTAAAGATTTACGTAGGGTGTATAAAAGGAATAAAATAATATATAAGGATTTTTTAAATATGGGCCGAAATCAACATATTGAGGCAGCTGAAATCAAGATTAACCCAAATACAGTAAGATGAAATATGTGGATCGACCCAATCCAATAAACAGATACAACAATATTCAATATTCTTGATACCAAAATCAAGATCACATTTGGGTCAATGGAAGTTAATATTTTGTTTTATGGTTCAACTATTTGGCTTTAGAATTCACTCGCCTTACTAATTTAAAAATTGACAACATATATAAGCTCTATTAAAAGGGAAAGAACTCTCTAACAGAAAGTTAACTCCTAATTTTCAAAGCTCTAATCCAAAATTTCAATTATGGATGGAGAGATTCCAATTCTTCTGATCGCCACATCTCACTCTTCTTAAGGAGATATAAGTCTATTGCATATCAAAATCTTCACATAATCAGATAGTAATTCTCCTGACTTGTTTCCTTCATAATATAATAGTTGAATGACAACGTTGTATGACTCGAACATACTCTCAATAACTTGTAAACTTTCTTTAACAAATAAATTTCTTTCACAATACTAACCTTTTTTCTAAGCACTCTACAATATTTTTCACACGTACCGTTAGGTGGTGGAATTCTTCCTTGAAAAAAATAAAACATAATGGGGTGATGAATTATTAGAACATGGGTTTTGGGCGTATTGGAGCTTAATACTGACGAAGCCTGCAAGGGTAACTCTGGTAAGGGAGGTATTAGAGTAGTAGTTAGGACTTCTAGGGGAACTGAATTTTGGGCTACTTTCAAAGCTTCATCCATGCCACCAATACCCTTATGAAACTATTAGCATTGCATTGGGCCTTGCTATTGTCCTGGAGCATAATCTGCACCTCATTGAGATTAACATTAACTCTGAGGAGTTTATACACCTCATCTCTTTTAATTATACATACATCTTCATTCAGAAACCATGTATGAGATCTTTTTACGAATTATTGAGACACCTAATTCGTATAATTAAAAAAGTGACATATTATAAGTGATTAACTTATTTGTGTAATGATATTTGAGATCATGCACAAAGAAAGTTCAAAATTTATATCGAAAGTGTTTAATAAAAATATTTATCATGTATTCAAATACTTAATTTAATAAATTGTAATTTAAATGTCTAAATGAAATTTATTGAATAAATTATTAAGCCTTCTTTGTAATTTTCTTAAGTTGTGCCCACCGATAGTTAGCACTTTTGGTGTATTTGTTCAAGCTAATTTAGGTGCACCTGAAATAATTTCATGAAATTAGTACTAATAACTTTGTCCATCAATATTAGAACATATGAGAAAAAATTATCTAGTATTTGTTGGAATTTAATCATCCATCAATCTAATAGCAAATTTTTTTTTTTTTTTTTTTTTAGTTTTCCAAAGCATCCCACCGCCGACATCAATCTAATAGTAGAACTTTTTTTTTTTTAGTTTTTCAAGGTCCTACGATCGGCAGCCACGAGACCAGTTCTTCATTCCACTGTCAGCGCACTAAGCGAACCATCACTTTATTTGGTCTTACTTCATTCATTAATTTTTACTTGGTATCTTTATCTTCAACATTTTAATTATATTTTCATAATATGAGAAAGTTTGCAAACTAATAGCATTTTGATATACTAATAATTTACGAATATCTAGATTTTATATTTTTAAATATTAAATTAACTACTACTGCGAAAAGCAAATGTGAATCAATATGATCATATTAGTACTTCTCCACCAGCAGTAGCTGCTTCTCCGAGGTAAGAAAGTGTTTTGTTATCCAAATACTTGTTGTCTCCCAACTGTTCGATAAAATGTCTGTATGAAAGTTGCTGTACAAACACTCCTTTTTGTTTGTTTGTTTGTTGTTGGGATCCTTATTGTCGCCCAACTATTCGATAAAATGTCTGTGTGGAAGTTGCTGTACAAAGACTTTTTTTTTTTGTGTGTGCGCCCAACTGTTCGATAAAATGTGTGTGTGGAAGTTGCTGACAAGGACTCCTTTTTTGTGTTGTTGTGATCCTTATTGTCGCCCAACTGTTCGATAAAATGTCTGTTTGGAAGTTACTGTACAAAAACTCCTTTTTTTGTGTTGTTGTTGCGATACTTATTGTCACCCAACTGTTCGATAAAATGTCTGTATGAAAGTTGCCGTACAAGAACTCCTTTTTTTTGTTTGTTTGTTTGCTGTTGGTATCCTTATTGTCGCCCAACTGTTTGATGAAATGTCCGGGTGAAAGTTTTGGCACAATGACTCTTTTTTTATGCACCCAGGTCGGAGTTTATCGGCACTATCTAGATGCTGGTTTTGACTTGATCTTATTTCAGAATTTATATAGTCTTTGTCAATCTTTTGGGAGGCAAATTGTGCTTACTTTTACCCCCCCAAAAGTACAACAACAACAACAACATACCCAGTGTATTCCCACAAAGTGGGGTCTGGGGAGGGTAAGATGTACGCAGTCCATACCGCTACCTTCGAAGAAGTAGAGAGGCTGTTTCCAATAGACCCTCGGCTCAAGATAAGGAATAATAAACAAGTGGATGGATGACGTAACAAAATAAGGCGTAAGCAATATTGAAATAGAAATCAGAGAAATACAAAATACGAGAAATAAGGCAACACGAAAAAGAAATTAGGAACTAAGAAATAAGGAATAGGTCACCTACGTAGTAGTATCGCACACTCACAAACCAAAGACACCTGTGTACACATTTCTAAGAATACTAACCCGGCTACAGCAGATCCCTCCTGATTGCTTACTACAACCCACACACTCTCACTAGCCTTCTACCCTTATCCGCAACCTCCACACCTTTCTATCTAGGGTCATGTCCTCAGTAAGCTGAAGCTGCTCCATGTCATGTCTAATCACCTCCCTCTAGTACTTCTTCGGCCTACCTCTACTCCTCCTGAAGCCATCCAACGCTAGCTTCTCGCACCTACGGACTGGGGCACCTGCGTCCCTCTTTATCACATGCCCAAACCATTTCAACCTTCGTTCCCGCATTTTGTTCTCCATCGAAGCCACTTCCATCTTCTCCCGAATAATCTCATTCCTAAACCTGTCCCCTCTAGTAAGCCCACACATCCAACGCAACATTCTCATTTCCGCCACCTTTAATTTTTGGATGTGGGAGTGCTTGACTGCCAACACTCCGCTCCATACAACATGGCCGGACGGACTGCCACTTTATAGAATTTGCCTTTAAGGTTAAGTGACACCTTCTTATCACACAACACTCCCGAGGTAAGCCTCCACTTCATCCAGCCCGCTCCAATAGTTTAGCGACATCTTCATCAATCTCACCATTCCCCTGAATCATAGGCCCAAGATACTTAAAACTATCCCTTTTACAAACATCCTAGGAATCCAACCTCACCACCACATCATCCTCCTACCTCAAGTCACTAAACTTGCATTCCAAATACTCCGTCTTGGACCTACTCAACCTGAAACCCTTAGACTCAAGGGTTTGCCTCCAAATCCCCAATTTGTCATTCACACCCCCTCCACGTCTCGTCTATTAGCACTACATCATCCGCAAATAGCATACATCAAGGCACTTCGCCTTGAATACTCCGCATCAACACGTCCATCACCAACGCAAAAAGGAACGGACTAAGAGTCGAACCCTGATGCAGCCCCGTCTCAACCGAAAAATGCTCTGAGTCTCCTCCTGCAATCCTTACCCTGGTCTTTCCTCCATCGTAGATGTCCTTAATAGCTCTGATGTATGCCACTGGAACCCTCTCACCTACAAGCATCTCCAAAGAACCTCTCTCGGGACTTTATCATACGCCTTTTCCAGGTCTATGAACACCAAGTGTAAGTGCCTCTTCCCTTCTCTGTACTGCTCTACCAATCTTCTCACCAAGTGGATTGTCTCTGTTGTCGAGCGACCAGGTATAAATCCAAACTGATTCTCCGAAACGGACATGATCCTTCTCAATCTCCGCTTAACCACTTTCTCCCAAATCTTCATAGTGTGACTCAACAGCTTGATACCCCTATAATTCAACAGCTTGATACCCCTATAATTGTTACAACTTTGAATGTTACCCTTGTTTTTATATAACGGAATCATCGTACTCCATCTCCAAGCTCAGGCATTTTTGCAGTCTTGAAAATGACGTTAAACAAATCAGTCAACCACCGTACGCCTGCCCTACCAGCAAACTTCCAAAAATCCACCGGAATTTCGTTAGGCCCAGTCGCCTTACCTTTCCGCATCCTACGAATAACCTCTCTAACCTTCTCAACCTTAAAACGCCTACAGTAATAGAAATCACGACGCTCCGCTGAGTGCTCCAGCCCCCTTAACTCAAAACCTCTGTCCCCCTCCTCGTTCAGAAGTCTATGAAAGTATTCTTACCATCTTCTTAATGTGAACATCCTCCACCAGAACACAACCATCCTCCCCCTTAATGCACTTTACCTGATCGAGGTCACGACCCTTCAGCTCCCTAGCCTTAGCAAGCCTAAACAACCTCTTTTCTCCGCCTTTCTCCTTCAACCCCGCATACAAGCTCTCGAACGCTGCTGACTTAGCAGCAGTAACTGCTAACTTAGCCTCCTTCCTAGCTACTTTGTAAGCCTCCTTATTCACCCGCTTCTCTTCGTCATCTTTACTCTCAATCAACTTAACATACGCCCCCTTCTTAATCTCCACTTTCTTCTTCACTTCTACATTCCACCACCAGTCCCCCTTATGCCGATCTACCCGACCCCTCGAAACACCCAACACTTCTCTAGCAGTCTCCGTGATGCAGCTGGCAGCCCTATCCCATATAACATCCACGTCCCCATTACCGCCACCTTTTCCCCTATCTCCAGTGCACTAACTTGCGTCAAGCTACCCCACTTAATTCTAGGCCGACCCTCCTCGTCCCTTCTTTTCTTGCTCTTCCTGATGGACAAGTCCGTCACTAGAAGCCTGTGCTGGGTCGAAAGGTGCTCACTTGGAATGACCTTACTATCCTTACATAACACCCTATCCCCCTTCCTAAGCAGCAGAAAGTCAATCTGAGTCTTGGCTATCGCGCTTCGGAAGGTAATCAGGTGCTCCTCCTTCTTCGGGAAGCTCGACTTCACTACCACCAGCCAAAGGCTCTCGCAAACTCCAACAGGGCAGCTCCCTCATCATTTCTAACACTGAAGCCAAAACCACCATGCACATCGTCATAGCCTCCCGGTAAGACCCCAATGTGCCCATTGAAGTCCCCTGCTATGACAATCTTCTTCGAGCTAGGCACGCTTCTCACCACCTTTTCTAAGTCCTCCCAAAATCTCGCCTTCACCTCCTCTTCCAAGCCCAGAGGTGCTTATATTAAAAAAGCAAGGGTCATTTGGTAGCTCGTTAGAGTTATGTCGGTATTAGTAATACATGGATTAATTATGAGGAAATCTATATACTCCATTATTTGATGGGACGATTTAATAGTTATGCAGGGTTTACATATTCATGTATTACTTGTTCCATCCTCTATCCTGCATAAAATAAGACACGGCTTCTCTCATAATTTGTACTATATGCATTAGTTATGTCGATTTCTAGATTGTGAATCAAAAGTTGTATTAATTTTATATATGAATAATTTATATCCTAACCAGCTACCTAACATAGTATAACTTATACAGAAGCATAACTCATTTCCAAACTAGCTATCAAACGACCCTAAGGTGTTTGGCCAAACTTTTAGGAGAAAATAAGTATTTTTAGAGAGCAGCGGGAACAGGTGTTTATCAACAGCTAAGTACGTAGTTTTTTCACTTTAAAACACTTTTGAGAAAAGTATACTTGAAGCACTCTAGAAAGTTTGGCCAAACTCTAGTTGAGACTCTTAAGTGTTTTTCTTAATTGATTACCCAAGCGCAAACAACTTCTCACTAAAAGTATTTTTTCAAAAAGAGCTTTCCAAAATAAGTTGATTTTTAAAGCTTGGTCAAACAGGCTATTAGAGTCGATGTGATTCAACATGAGTATAATATGTTTAGTTATATGCTCATTTTTGTAGCAAAATCAATTTGGCTTTTGTTTGGCATAACTCTTTGTCACTCATGAATCTTTTTGTATGTTTTATTTTGTGAAGCAAAGTTCAAGGTTGTTCCTACTTGTGATAGGATTAGTTTTTTGCAATACTCAATTTATATCTAGGATATGGTCAATTTGTATCCAGGATACATTGTATCTTGAATCTAAAGTTTTTTTAAATTTTTTTCTTATATTGATTTTAGGATCAAGATTCTCAGAGCAAAACCTTGCAAACACTTCCCGTGGTTCAGTAATATAATGGCATGTTTCCACTAACTACTTTGAGGAATGAGAGTAAGAAAAGAAATTTAAAGGTGTGATTGGTATGACAGAAATTAGCTACCTTAAATTATGGAAGACACTTCATCAAAGAAAAATAATTTCTCACTAAAAGGGGAAGAAAAGCTTCCTTATTTATGGGCAGGTGTCATTTTTCCTTGATAAGTATCCAAACTCCAGTTCTGTGGCACTCACTTGTGTTAACACTTAGACATTGTTACCAGCCTTTGTTACCCAGTAGTATCGTCAAAACATGATTTGTGTGATGCAGTCACTTGATCAATGTAACTAATTGTTAGCTTGATTTTAGAATGAAATGATTTCACTTTACAGGGTTTTCATGAAAATATAGCTACCTGAGAAGTGAGGGTCGGGACGATAAATTCAGCCAAGGAATTTTGAACAAAAGAGAAAATGGGATTTCAGAGATTTGTCAAATCCATTCCAAAACCAACCGGTTCTGATCGGACTTCACTGCTACCTCTTGCTGTGAGAACGATAGATTCCCCATTGTGCACCACTAACAACCTCACTCCTGTTGTCCAAAACCAACTGAACCAACTCATGGAAACTCACCTCACGCCCTCTTTCACAGCCAAAGATTTTCTTTCTTTTCTCAAGAACCGCATTCGTTACCACCCTATCCTCACTAACCTTGACTTCTACCTCTTCAACTATGCTGCTTCTGTTGATTCATTCCGCCATGATCACGCCACTTTTGAGTGGATGGTTCGCACTCTTGCCACCACCCACCGCCTCCAATTTCTTACTGCTCTCCTCCAATTCATTTCTTCTAACCCCTGCCCGTGTGCTGATGGTATTTTCTCTTGCCCCAAAACTGAACCTATTTTCCGTTTCGCAATTAATGCTTATTGCAAAGCTGGTAGGTTTGATGATGCATTGTTGGCTTTTGACACAATGAGAAGATTGATTGATGGGAAGCCTGATGTTGCTGTTTGCAATATAATAATTCATGGATTTGTGAAGTTTAAGCATTTTGATAAGGCTTTGGAGTTTTACCATAGGATGATTGGAGTACGGGTAAAGCCTGATGTAATTACATTTAATACTTTGATTGCTGGATACTGTAAGAACTCACAAATGAGCTTGGCTTTACAAATGTTAAAGGAGATGAAAACTCATGGATGTGCTCCGAATGTAGTTAGTTTTAATACTTTAATTAAATGGTTCCTTTTGGATGGAAAGATTGAGGAGGGAATTGGGATGGCCTATGAGATGACTGAGATGGGATGGGACATTTCAGCAGTGACATGTGAGATTTTGGTTGATGAGCTTTGCAGGAAGGGAATGGTGTTGAAAGCATGTGATTTATTGGTCGACTTTTCCAGAAAAAGTGTGCTGCCAAGAACATTTGATTATTTTGGGTTAGTTGAGAGGCTTTGTGGGGAAAGGAATGTGGCCAAAGCAATGGAATTGGTGCATGAGTTATGGAGGAATGGGAATTCCCCAAGCTTGATCGCTTGTACTACCTTGATTGAAGGTTTAAGGAGAACAAGAAAGATTGTCGAAGCATATGAAATTATGGAGAAAATGCTGCAGGAATGTATGCTTCCCGATAGTGTCACGTTTAATTGTCTACTTAGTGACATGTGTGATGTGGGAAGAGCGAAGGAAGCGAATAAGATGAGGTTATTGGGTTTAAACAAGGGCTTGGATCCTGATAGTGTGACGTATAATATATTGATATCAGGATTTAAGAGGGAGGGTAAAAAGATGGAATCGGAAGCTCTGGTGGATGAGATGTTGGATTTGGGATTTATTCCTGATATTGCTACTTATAACAGGTTGATGGATGGACAAGCTAAATCAAAAAGTTAATTTTCTTTGCCCTTACTCTCTTCAAGTTGAGACTACTCAATTTATTGATCCATGTGTGGACATGATGACATGCATATTAGAAGCACTGATGGAGAAAATCAATGATTCTTTTCCTCGTTCTTTCAATCATCACCAAAGAAGATTGGTGAGTTATGCATCGTCGAGTTCTTTTTTGAGAGAGTCAACTGACGCAACAGCTTGAAGCTCTCATGGCTTAAAATGGTATAAAAACTGTGATCATCTTTTGCACCGCAACAGATCATAGCAGATATGCTGCATGTTTCTTAACTAACATGGAGTACAATGGACTCCACCACACAGATCAAGAAGGAAGTTCTGCTATGCAGGGGAGGACAAAGAAGAAACTCAAGGAAATGTGAAGAATAGTATTTATGTGTACCCCATGGGCAGTTTGTCCGCTTAGAAACACACAAGTTTTGAGATATGTTTCTCAGGTCCTTCAAAAATATCGCTGGGTGTATATCGGATCTCCAAAAGTTATTCGTTCTTGAAGGTTCTGACATGGGTGTGGTAATATTTTTGGTCCACATGCACTAGAATCATGGGTTCTTCATACCTGACGTCTAGTATCTGATGGATCCTAAAGGCTTCCTCGCTTATCTCGGTCTCAAGGTAGATACTATAGGTTCCTTTTTTCTTGTTTGCTCTTCAAGTCTACTTAGAAATTTATGTGTGTTTGATGATAATAAAAAGTACAAATGTCTCTTTATGTCCTCAGGATATGCCTGTATTGCAACAATGGATGCCATCCTTTCGGCAGTTTAGAAGCAGTTCAGAAGCATATGGAAGCAAAAATCTTTGCTAAGTGCATTATGGTGACAGTGGTCATGATGAAGAGGTGGAATTAGAAGAGTTTATGACCATATCAGCAGGTATGTGTAGTGATGAGATAGTTTCTAATGTACATTCGAGCAGAGGCAGGTGCAGCCTATATTTAATGAATTCAATTGGACACAATAGTCTCTCTACAGAAATTAGATGTGTAAAAATCCACTTAGATTTCAATAAATATTAAATTCTGAATGCATAATTTCAACTAGAAAATGGGTTCAGTCTAACAACTTTAAAGGTTGAACTGATCAAATTTAAATCCTGAATCTGCAGATGCGTTAAGAGTATCATGCATCTAATTTTGAATCTCCTTGTGTTTTCTCTTTACTAAGATTCGTTTCTTTTATTTACCATATTCAAGCTATGTGAACGCAACTGGAAATCCGAGAATTCTTTTTCTGGAATAACATATTATCTATGATGCATCTAGTAGGCTCCGTACCTGCTAATATTTACAAGCTGTTTTTTGTTAGAGAAGGGGGAAACGTAACTTGAAATATTGTTTCATTCACTTGAAGGGAGAACACAAGAACAATAGTCTACCAATAATACTCTTCTGACATCCCTGTTTTACCCATTTTATCCCTTACCTCGTGACTCACATGGAAGAGTCGCATTAGATATAGCTTTCAAGTGCCCACTTTCACTTTTAAATCAGAATGTAATTCTTCAAAATGTTACGGGTTACTGGCATCTTACGCCTCCCTTGCAAAAATAAAAGAACTACCCCATTGTATGTCATCCTACATGCTTATCATGGATGGTTTTCTGAATATGGATTGGTGGGGGTGTTGTATCCAGAAACACACTCAACTGCTATCACTACTTGGATATTCATGCTTTGGTTCAGGCTCAACAGCTGGCTCTGCAGCATGGGTTTACACCTTTTCAAATCAATATCGATGCTAAGGAGATAATTACCATTGATATATGCTCCTAATGATCTTCATTCATCTGTTCTTAACAACTGCAGGTACCTCATCTGGCTTTTGGGTGATCCACCACTGCATCATATCTACAAGGAGCAAGATATCTTAGCATGTATGGTTTCAGCGACAAATTTGGGTAGTGAAAATACAACATTTTGGAATCCTCCTCAATTTTACTAGATGTTTTGTTGGACAACCAAGTGGGAAGGATGCACACAAGACAAATAGCTTCGACAATACACCCTTGTGGTGGGCCCTTCCCTGAACCCTACGCATCGCGGGAACTTTACTGCACAGGCAACTGGAGAAGCAACCACAAATGACCAGGAGATGTTAATGGGATCAAATTTTGCAACACATGCTCCCGCTACCTCTACTATAGCAAGTACTACTAATAGTTGTGTGGTACCAACTGTTAGGCCACCCTTATCTTTAAGCTACTATTATAGGGTCATGGTTAATCATTAACACAGTTATCACTTGTTACGATTATAGGTTTTTTATTATGTCAAAAGCTATTAGTTGATAACATATATGTAACTTTATTTCTTAATCAAATTCATCAAGCAAGTACCGCATTCGATTATGGCTTAGATTGGAGCCATCCCTTGAAGAGTTGAGTTTGGAGCTGAAAGGCACATTTTTTTAAGCAAATAAATCATAAGAGCACTCAAAATTTGGGACAAACCAAAAGGGAGAGTTTGCAGTACTATTTGCGAACTAAAAGAAAATTGGTGCATTCAATTGTTGTGCCGCAATGCTTTTATAGATTCTCTCTACCAAATCACTGCCTATGAGTTGCTGACTCATTCTTCAATATACACACGATCAGAACCCTAACTTCTTCCACTACTTGATAGCCTACGCTTTCATGTTCTATTTCATTTCGCATCGAATTTAAAGACCTCAATGAACCAAAAGGATATAAAGTATAAAAATGAATTTTGGATTAAAGTATGGCCTAAAATGTCATTTAACTAACCTAGTGTCTAAAGTATAATTCATTGTTACTTTTTTTTTTTTTTTTCTATTAAAACTTGGGAATTTGTTGAGTAATTTTCAAAAGTCACAAGCTGAAGAACGTTGAAAATCTTATTATTGTTACGATAAAGCGATTTAGTTGTTATCCTGCAGGATTTCTGCTATAAGCAAATTGCTGCTCCTCCGAGGTACGAGCTTTTAGTTTTATGTTTTTTGGTTATTGACGCCCAACTGTTTGATAAAATGTCTGTGTGAAAGTTGTGGAAGAAATGCTATGTTTTGTTATCTGTGTACTTGATGAGATCCTTACTGTCACCCAACAACAACATACCTAGTGAAATCCCGTAAGTGGTGTCTGGAGAGGGTAGAGTATATATGGACCTTACCAAGGGGCGAACCTATGACCATGATACAACCCACACCAAATTAGAAAGAGAATTGAGGTTTCCCTAAAGGGCGGGGGGGACGACCCGGTTCATACCTACTCCGTAGGTGTCGGGGAGGGGGATCACTCCGGGCCTGACCTACGCGCCCTCACCCCAGCTTTGCTGGAGGGGCGTTTCGAACCCCCGACCCTGGCACCCACGGTAAGCAAGCTTACCGCTGAGCCAAGGCCATCCCTCTAGTTTCCCTAAAGGACAAAATGCAGAATTGCCCTTGATAGTTAAGCCCGGAGAAGAACAAATGAGATTTTGAGAGAGAGAGAAAATGATTTCTATTGATTACAACTGAATGTTTACAATTGGGAAAGATGAATCCATATAAAGGAAAACCAATTCAGTTAATGAAGCAGAGACGAAACCTTCTAGAAGTTAAACTAACTCACTAACAACTCTAACTGATTTCCGGAACTCGTGCAAGTCACGTGCCACTTAACTAACTACAGTACACCATTTATCTGCTAATGAAATGTTTAAAACTAAAATAGGAAATCATAGAAGAATCATTCCCAAAAGGCTTGTAACAATGCCTCCCCCATCAGACAACCCTTGTCCTCAAGGGTTGAAATGTGGAAATTGCTGACAAAAAGAGAGGTAATCCTCCCAAGTGCTATCTTCCTCAGCTGCATTAAACCATTTGATAAGCAATTGAGTGACAGGTCGACCATGCTTCTTGACCAAACGCCTGTCGAGGATGTACTCGGGGGTCAGTAAGACACGTCCAACATCTGAATGCACCACTGACAGAGTAGGTGAAGCAGTATATGGTCCCAACTTCTGTTTCAGCTGTGAGAAATGAAAAGTTGGGTGAATTTTGGAATCAGGAGGCAAAGCTAAGGCGTAAGCAACAACACCAAATCTGGCAGTGATCTAAAAAGGGCCAAAAAACTTTGCAGAATGCTTTTGGAAGGCATGTGATTGAGAGACAATTGCTTGCATGGTTGAAGTTTGATGTGAACTCAATCACCTACTGAAAATGACCTGTCAATCCTTCTCTTTCTCCTTCTCCTGTCTGCCTGATACTTCATTCTATCTTGAGCTCTTTGCAACTGAAATTTCAAGCTCCTCAAGGTAGCTTCTCTAGCTTGAAGGCTTTTATCCACCAAATCCAACTGAGAGTCAAATGCCATATAAGGTAGAAGGGGGAGGCTTCTACCCATACACAACTTCATAAGGGGTTCTGTTAATAGATGAGTGAAAAGTGGTATTGTACGACCACTCAGCTAAAGGTAACCACTAAGGTCATTCCTTCGGTTTCTCAAAGGTCATACACCTTAAGTAACATTCCAAGCACCTGTTAACCACTTCAATCTGACCATCAGTTTGAGGATGGTAGGCTGTGGAGGTTAATAAAGACACCTTTTGCAATTTGAGAAGTTCTTTCCAAAAATTGCTAGTGAAAACTACATCCCTATCAGAAACAATTGTTTTAGGTATCCCATGCAACTTAAACACTTCAGACATGAATAACTGAGCAACATCAAGGGCTGCATATGGATGTTTACGGGCCATGAAATGAGCAACCTTGCTCAATCTGTTAACAACCACAAAAATAACTTCTTTACTCGCTGCTTTAGGTAGGCCCTCTATGAAGTCCATTGATACATCCTGCCATACTCTTTTAGGGATGGGAAGAGGCTGCAACAGCCCAGGGTAAGCCACATTGTCATTCTTACACCTTTGACAAATATCACAGTGTCTCACATAAGTATAAACATCCTCTTTCATCTTTTTCCAATAAAATTCTTGCCTCAGCCTGTGTACTATAGTCGTGATGCCAGAGTGTCCACCATTAGGACAACAACAACAACAACAACAACAAACCCAGTGTATTCCCACCTGGTGGGGTCTGGGGGGGGTAAGATGTACGCAGTCCATACCTCTACCTCTAAAGAAGTAGAAAGGCTGTTTCCGATAGACCCCCGGCTCAAGACACAAGATACCACACAAATACAAATACAAATACAAAGTAAAGCACCGAACAAGGTTACAAGATTACATAACATAACATGCATAACATAGATACGGCACCCATAAGTAAAAGAAAAAGAAAAGAAGGAAAACGGGGGAAAACACCCAGATTCGTACTAAAACAAGGAACAAGTAAGACGAAAACATAACCAGGATACTACCCCCAGCAAGAATTCCCTACACTAGCGACCCAAACTGGTCCTAGTCCTTTGCCCTAATTCGCGCCCTCCAGACCTTCCTATCTAGGGTCATGTCCTCGGTGAGCTGTAACTGCTCCAAGTCCCGCCTGATCACCTCACCCCAGTACTTCTTCGGCCTACCCCTACCCCGCCTAAAACCATCCAACGCTAGCCTCTCACACCTACGAACCGAGGCATCCATGCCCCTCCTCTTGACGTGTCCGAACCAGCTCAATCGGACTTCCCGCATCTTGCTCTCCACTGGGGTAACACCAACCTTCTCCCTGATAATCTCATTCCGAACTCTATCCCCTCTAGTCAGCCCACACATCCAGCGCAACATCCGTATCTCTGCCACCTTCATTTTTTGGATGTGGGAATTCTTAACTGGCCAATATTCTGCTCCATACAACATGGCCGGACGGACTACCACCCTGTAGAATTCGCCTTTAAGCTTGGGCGGCACCTTCTTATCACATCACACCCCTGATGCGAGCTTCCACTTCATCCAGCCCGCCCCAATACGGTGCGAGACATCCTCGTCAATCTCCCCGTTACCCTGGATCACGGACCCGAGATACTTGAAACTATCCCTCTTACATACCACCTGTGATTCCAGCTTCACTACCACCTCATCCTCCATTCTTACGTCATTAAACTTGCATTCCAAATACTCTATCTTGCTTCTGCTCAACCTGAACCCTTTAGACTCAAGGGTTTGTCTCCACTCCTCTAATTTAGCATTCACACCCCCTCGAGTCTCATCAATCAGAACTATATCGTTCGCAAAAAGCATACACCACGGCACCTCCCCTTGAATACGCCGCGTCAACACATCCATCACCAAAGCAAACAAAAAGGGACTAAGAGTAGATCCCTGATGCAATCCTGTCAAGACGGTGAAACGCTCCGAGTCTCCTCCCGCCGTCCTCACCTGAGTATTTGCTCCCTCATACATGTCCTTAATTGCTCTGATATAAGCCTGCGGGACTCCACTCACCTCCAAGCACTTCCAAAGCACCTCCCTGGGGACTTTGTCGTATGCCTTCTCCAGGTCGATAAACACCATGTGCAGGTCCTTCTTCCTTTCCCGATACTGTTCCACCAGCCTCCGTACCAGGTGAATTGCCTCCGTCGTCGAGCGGCCAGGCATAAACCCAAACTGGTTTTCCGAAATAGACAATATCCGTCTCATCCTCGCCTCGACCACTCTCTCCCAAATCTTCATAGAGTGACTCAATAACTTAATCCCCCTATAGTTATTGCAACTCTGGACGTCCCCCTTATTCTTATAGAGAGGGATCATGGTACTCCACCTCCAAGCCTCGGGCATCTTTGCCGTCTTGAAGATTTCGTTGAACAATCCAGTCAACCACCTTACACCAGCCTCTCCAACGAACTTCCAAAACTCCACCGGTATCTCATCCGGCCCCGTCGCCCTACCCCTTCGCATCCTGCGAACAGCCTCTCTAACCTCTTCAACCCTAAAACGTCTACAATAACTAAAATCCCGGCACTCCTCCGAGTGCTCCAGTTCCCCTAACTCAATAGCTCTATCCCCTTCGTCATTCAAGAGCCTATGAAAGTACGACTGCCATCTATCCTTAATGTGGCCGTCCTCCACCAAGACTCTACCGTCCTCCCCCTTAATGCACCTCACCTGGTCGAGGTCACGCCCCTTCCTCTCCCTAGCCTTAGCGAGTCTAAACAACTTTTTCTCCCCTCCTTTCCCCTGTAACCCCGCATACAAGCTCTCAAAAGCGGCCGTCTTAGCTGCCGTGATAGCTGACTTAGCCTCCTTCCTAGCTAGCTTGTACTCCTTCCTGTTTACCCACTTCTCTTCTTCGTCCTTACTCTCAACCAACTTAGCATACGCCCCTTTCTTGGTCCTCACTTTCTTCTCCACCTCTTCATTCCACCACCAATCCCCCCGATGGTGCCCGGCGTGGCCCCTAGAAACACCCAACACCTCAGTTGCATTCTCCCTGATGCACCTCGCCGCCCTATCCCACATACTATCCACGTTCCCCCTACACTCCCACACCCCCAATCTCGCCAACTTCTCCCCTATCTCCCACGCCTTCACTGGCGTCAAGCCGCCCCACTTAATTCTAGGTCTACCCTCCTTACTTCTCCCCTTTCTAGTCTTCTTTATACCCAAATCCATAACCAAGAGCCTATGCTGGGTCGAAAGATTCTCACTCGGGATAACCTTACAGTCCTTACACAGCACCCTATCCCCTTTCCGAAGCAACATAAAGTCAATCTGGGTCTTGGCTATCGCGCTTCGAAAGGTGATCAAGTGATCGTCCTTCTTCGGGAAACCCGAGTTCACCACCACCATCCCAAAGGACCTCGCAAACTCCAATAGAGTAGTCCCCTCTTCATTTCTGTCCCCAAAACCAAAACCACCATGCACATCACCAAAGCCTCCCGGTACTGCCCCGATGTGCCCGTTGAAATCTCCTGCTACAACAATCTTCTCCGAGCTAGGCACGCCTCTCACCACCTCCTCCAAAGCCTCCCAAAACCGCATCTTCTCCTCCCCGTCCGAGCCCACATGGGGCGCATAGGCACTACACACGTTCAGGGTAAACCCACGGATGACCAACTTAATAGTCATCAACCTATCGTTGATCCTCTTCACCTCTACGACCTGACCTCTAAGCTCTTCATCTACTAAGATGCCAACTCCATTCCTACGCCTCTCGCTCCCAGAGTACCATAACTTGTAACCATCCACATCTCTAGCCTTAGACCCTACCCATTTGGTCTCCTGGACACACGCAATATTGATTCTCCTCTTCCTAAGGATCTTCACAAGTTCTATGGACTTACCCTGAAGGGTCCCTATATTCCAAGACCCAACCCTCAGCCTACCATCACTATCCGCACGCCATCCTGTACCACCCCCGCGGCCAAACCTTGGCCTCCCTCCCACTCCCGCCCTTTCCTCATCCCCCGCCCCCACAACAAACCCACGCCTCAACCCCCTCGAACATGACCCTATCCTACCATTACCGCCCACAGCCACTACTACGAGAAAATATGAGAAAATATAAAAATATAAACGATGGTAGAAATAGAGCAGCAGCAATAAATACAAGCACACAGATCACACGCAAGTCAAGGTACAGGGAATACTACTAGCATAATATAAAGAATAAAATAACAAAGGTTAGAAGTCACCGGGTGGCTGATCAGCGGCTGGAGACTGAGCTGCGGTTGCTGGGGACCGGGAGGTGGCTGCTGGATCTGCGGGTGGGGGTCTCGCCGAAGCTGGAGACCGAAGGGGGGACTGCTGGATCTCGCCGGATCCAGCGGGTGGGTGGGAGACTCGCCGGCGGTGGGGACCGACGAAAATGGGGGGCTGGGGTCGGCTTGTGGGTGCGCCGGATCTGGAGTTCGGGGCCGGCTGGTGGGTGCGCCGGAGCCGGAGCTGGGGCCGGCTGGTGAGTGCGCCGGAGCTGGGGGGGGGGGGTCTGCTAGAGGTCGGCGACGGTGACGGCGGCGGCGATTGGGGAGTCTGCCGGAGGTCGGCGGCGGCGGCGACGGCGACTGGGTGGGGGGGGGGGTCTGCCGGAGGTCGGCGACGGGGCTGGGGGGGAGGGGGGGTAGGGACAGAGAGGGGGGGGAGGGAGAGAGCCGTTAGAATGATAAAAAGAAATGAGATCCTTTCTAACCTATGGTACAACTCCCACCATCATCTTTCCTTTTCTGCTCAAGATACCACTATGGAGCTGGTAGTAGTGTTTAGGTGGACCTGTAGTTTGAATGGTAGTGACTAGTTGCTTCAAGTGAGGATCTAAGTTCCATGAATCCTTCACAGCATCTAGTAATGCTGACTGCCCCCCTGAAATGCTGTTAAGTTGAATGGAACCTTCCATTCTGGATGATGCATCTGCTACAATGTTGTCTTTTCCCTTTTTATAGGAGATAGTATAGTCATAACCAAGGAATTTAATCAGCCATTTCTATTGACTCGGTGTAGATATTCTCTGCTCTAACAAGTATTTGAGGCTTTGATGATCCGTTTTGATTATGAACTTCCTTCTCAACAAGTAGGGCCTCCACTTTTGCTCTGCGGTAACAACAACTAGGAGCTCTTTCTCATATACTGAGAGAGCTTGATTCTTTTCAGATAGACCTTGACTAAAGAAGACTATTGGCCTGTTGAATTGAGTCAGCACAGCTCCAATCCACTACCAGAGGCATCAGTTTCAACAACAAACTCAGCTGAGAAGTTAGGAAGGGACAAAACTGAAGCTGAAGTGATGGCATGCTTAAGTTGTTCAAAGGCATGTGATGCTGCTTCAGACCAGTGGGAGTTTCCTTTCTTTAGGAGATCATTTAAGGGCCTAGCTATGGCATCAAAACCTTAAATAAATCTTTTGTATTAGCCAGCCAAGCCTAAAAACCCTATCAACCCCTTTAGTGTAGTAGGTTGAGGCCAGTTAACCACTGAATCCGCCTTATGTCCATCCATAGCTACTCCATCTTCAGAGATAACATGACCTAGGTAATCAATTTGCTTACTCCAAAAGCACACTTGCTTTTCTTCACATACAAAGCATGAGCTCTCAACACCTTGAAGGCTACTTCTAGGTGTGCTAGATGATCCAACCAGCTGGAGCTATAAATGAGTATGTCATCGAAGAATACTAGTATAAGTTTTCTAAGATAAGAGTGGAAAATCCTATTCATGAGGCTTTAGAAAGTGGAGGGGGCATTAATGAGGCCAAAAGGCATGACCAAGAATTCAAAGTTGCCATGATGAGTTCTGAAAGCTGTTTTGGTGACATCAGGATCATGTATTTTGATTTGATGGTACCCTGATCTAAGATCCAGCTTAGAAAAATACTTAGCTCCATGTAATTCATCTAGCAACTCCTCAATCACAGGAATTGGAAATTTATCCTTTATAGTGTGGTTATTCAATTTTCTATAATCCACACACATCCTCCATGACCCATCCTTTTTCTTTACCATGACAATTGGTGAATAAAAAGGGCTAGTACTGTGCCTAATCACTCCCGACTCAAGCATCTCATCAACCATTTGTTCAATTTTATCTTTCTGTATTGTAGGATACCTGTATGGTCTGATATTGATAGGAGAAGTCCCTTCTTGCAATGTAATCTTGTGGTCTTGTTCTCTTGCTGGAGGTATCCCCTTGGGTACTTCAAAAAGATCCTTGTATTGATCTGAAAGAGGGGGCAAATCCTCTTGGTGATTACACTCATCAGTAGTAGGCTCCATGGACAACAAACTGCCACTGGTTCTATCCAGATTATGCTCCTTAAATACTCCTACACATATCATGCAAAGTTCAGCTGGCTTTGTTAGCAATTTTCCATGCTGTTCTATTGTATTATCTTCATAGTAGCCGGTTGGATTCCCCTCAATGACACCTTGTGGCCAGCAACAGTAAATTCCATCTTGAGATTTCTAAAATTCCACATAATATCACCAAAGAGATTAACCATTGGATGCCTAATAGGCAACACCAACATATCAGAATTATGTTACCCCTTGCATTTTCCACATATTACACCCTCCAATAGGTAACACCAACATATCAGCATTAAAAGCTACCCTTTGCATTTTCCAATCCACCTTTTTGCTAATAAATTGACTCTGCACCTTTTTTCCATCAGCTACTGACACACCAAAAGGAGTGATAGGAGTTAGTGCACACCCCAGTCTCTTGGCAGTGTTCAGATCCAAGAAATTATGGGTGCTGCTAGTGTCTATCAGCACATGTAAGGACTTTCCCTTGACACTCACAGTGACTCTCATGGTCCTAAAATCACTTACACCATTCATAGCATGGACAGACACATGTGGAAAGATTGCTCCCTCTTCATCGTTTCCCACTTATGCCCAGTCATTGTTAAAAATTCAGCAGAGTCTAGTACCATTTCATCCCCTATTTCTGTGATTTCTTCACCTCCTTCTATTTCCATGGAGAACAACTATCTTTTTTCTTTACAAACATGACCATAAGAGCATTTCTCATCACAATTGAAACACAATCCCTTGTTCATTTTTTCCTCCATCTCAGCTGGGGTCAGTAATTTTGCTCTTCTGGGATTTGATTTAGGGTTGGAACTAGTAGGAAAAGTGGGTGGTATTTTGGAATGAGTAGTGTTTGGTTTAGTGTTTTGAGAGGTTCCATATGAAAAAGAGGGATAAAGGGAGGTATGTCTGACATTGTTTTTAGAAAGAAAAGTGGAGCTGGTAAAATGTTGCTTCTGTACTTCCAAAATCTATTCCTGAATTCTGGCCAAGCTGACAGCCTTGGCGAAAGACCTCGGAGCTAAAATTTTCACTGGTAAGCCAACTAATCTCCTGCTTCAATCCTCTCACAAAGAAACTAACCACATAATCTTTAAAAAGTTCTACCCTAGTGAGTAGTTCATCAAAAACATCAACATAATCCTGTATAGAGTTTACCTGACGAAGATATTTGAAATCTCCCATTGGGTCATTGAACATTTCTGCCCCAAATCTTGCGTACAAGCATTGAACATACTCGCCCCATTTTGGCCATTGCTTTATTAACCTATGCTTCATAAAATATTGATGCCACTGGAGTTCCCTGCCATCCAATTTGCAAGAAGCAAGTTTTACCCTTAGATCTTTCGGGGTTTTGTACACGTCGAAGAATTGCTCGCAACTATAGCGCCAATCCTTCAATCCCTGACCATCGAACCTGGGCATATCTATCTGAAATTTCTGACTATAACCCTGACAATTTCCCATTCCATTATCAGCTCAAACCCAACTACCTCTGGGGTCTCATTTCCCCCAACATTGCCATGAGGAGGAGGAGCTCCTGGTGGGTTCAAATTCCCTGCGAGCAACCTCCTAATATCTTCCATAGCTTGCGCGACCTTCGCGTCAATGGCATGCTGAATCTCTGTGACAGATTTCATAACTCTTTCCATGGAATTCTTCACACATCCACTTTTCTTCGTAATTCTTGCATGCGAGTATTGTGATCACCCATGGCAGCAGGTCAGAGGAAACCTGGCTCTGATACCAATGATACAACCCACACCAAATTAGAAAGAGAATTGAGGTTTCCATAAAGGGTAAAATGCAGAATTGCCCTTGACAGTTAAGCCCGGCAAAGAACAAGTGAGATTTTGAGAGAGAGAGAAAAGGATTTCTATTGATTACAACTGAATGTTTACAATTGGGAAAGATGAATCCATATAAAGGAAAACCAATTCAGTTAATGAAGCAGAGACGGAACCTTCTAGAAGTTAGTTATTGAACTAACTCACTAACAACTCTAACTGATTTTCGGAACGCATGCAAATCACGTGCCACTTAACTAACTACAGTACACCATTTATCTGCTAATGAAATGTTTAAAACTAAAATAGGAAATCATAGAGGAATCATTCCCAAAAGGCTTGTAACAGACCATCTTTTTGGTGCTCCGACAACCGTTAAATTTGCGGGTTAGGTATGGTTAAATAAAAAATGGTATAAGACTTAGAAAAGCACCCAATAAAACCTGAAGATAGTTGGGTGTTTTAATTTTCCAGCAGAACCTTAAAGCTTTGGGCATCAATATACGAGTTCGAACCTCTCGAACACCCACGACCCCTAATTCCTGGGTCCTTCACTGAATCGTTACCACTATCTTGGAGAGGTAAAGAGGTTGTTTCTAAAAGACCCTTGGTTTGAGTGTAGCAAATTATAGATAGTAGGTATGAAAAGAAAATGATAGTAAAGAAAATATAGCAACTAATTATGAAATATTACAATAATAATAACAGAGCAAGACACTACGGGGTCGTTTGGTTTGAAGACAAGTTATGCTGGGATAAGTTATGATGAAATTAGTTATGTTGTGATTAGTTGTCCTGGGATTAGTTATCCCGATACTATTTTTTAGTAGATGTTTGGTTTCTGGTACTAAAAATAATATGCATTGCATCTTTCTAAGAATATATTGTTTGTTTACAAAAATACTCTTCACCTTATTTAGCTTTATTATTTTTATGTGTGCATTCCTATGATTTTTCTGCTGTTTCAATTATGTGCCAATATATCAAAGTCATGCGTATTTGTCCAATTATGTGCCAATGTCCTTGATAAGTTGAAGGAATTTCTGACTATGCAGACTCAACCCTTAACCACCACCTAGATGTTGAAAGTTTCAATGGTAACACAGAGGTTAAAAATTTCACACACATTTGAAGATACCCAACTCTGCTTCTACCATTGAAAAACAACATTGAGTATCGAAGTGCTATAAATAGAAATGATACGAACAAAGAAGCAGATTAGCCAGTGACTGCTTGTCACGTGAAATTGAACTCAACAAAGAGGCAGAAAAGATCAAATTAGTCTTGTTAATATTTATAGTTCTGCACTAGAAGCACAACAATATTCCAAGTATCCTCTATAACAGAATTGAAGAAACAACTTAGTCGAAAGACCATGACAGTCTTGGTAAATGAAAATTTGATGCCCTTCAGATAAGTTGGCTATTTGACCTCAACTCCAGGGGTGCGGTCCTTCTCCGAACCATGCTAACCAGGGATTCTTTGTGCACAGGGTTGCCTTTTTTTTAATTGTAGATAAATAGATAGACATATGCAAGACACAGAGAGCTCCAATATATTCAGTTGGTGGTATCACAAGGAAAACTTTGTTTTAAATTGAGGAAAATTCGCAACAGCTTCAATTGGTTCTGACTGAAGTCAAATATCTATCCTCATTCAAATGAAATTTAAGACATACAGAAAGATAGAGATTGTGAACCTTATGAACAAGAATAGTTTATGTTGGAGCATTAAGAAATAAAGTACCAACAAGTATAGTTTTCCATCCTACAAGTATACTTGATACAACATATTTAGTTTCTCTAATTTCAACTAGGATATGTGGTCAAACATCAGGGACAATTGATGTTGGAGCATTAAGAAAAAAAAGCTCTTTGTTCTTACACAAAAAAAGAATTTTCCTATACCAAAAAAAAAAAAGTTTCCTACACAACACAACTCCTTTTCCTATACAAAAAAAAAAAGAATTCATCCAACAAGGGTTTGGTGGGTAATTTTGTCATTTTATTATTTTATTCCAAAGATAAATTATGATGAGATTATTATACCACCAAAAGGATGGGATAACTTATCCCGGTACTATTTGTTAATCCCAGGATAAGTTGTCCCGAACTTGGCATCCAAACAAGACATCAAAATTTTTATCTCGAGACTATTATTTTATTTCGGGATTATTTGTGTTAGTACCTTACACCAAACGACCCCTACAAGAATAAGCCTAGTACCATGACAAGCACCGTCAATCCTAAACCCGTTGAGAAGCAAGACAATACTTTACTACAATACTACCTACTAACCTTCTACCTTTATAGACGATCTTCACACCCTCTTACGTAAGGGTCATGTTCTAGGTAAGTTGAAGTTGTGGTATGTTCTGTAAGTTGAAGTTGTGGTATGTTCTATCTAATCACCTATTTCCAATACCTTTTAGGCCTACCTTTATCTCTACTCGTACCCACTATATCCAACCTCTCATTTTTTTATTGGTCATCTGCTCATCACCTCTTCACATGCTCAAATAATGTCAGCCTCGCTTTCCTCATCTTATCCACCACGGAGGCCACTCCTACCTTGTCCCGTTATCCGCCTTCCTAATCTTATCGCTCTTAGTATGCCCACACATCCATATTAGTATCCTCATTTTGCAACATGTATCTTCTGAACATGGGAGTTCTTGACTGGTCTCCATCCCATACAACAAACTCGGTCTAACCACCACTCCGTAGAAATTATATTTAAGGGGTTGTGATACCAAACACCCCAAGAACACAACAAATCACACACCAAAACAGTCCCCTAGTTCAAGAGAACCGAGAACTCCTTTGGCGACCTCACTCGGATTCGAAGACGAGAGTTAGAAAGAGATGATATCAAGGTGTTCTTTACACCAAACAACCAGCCAAACTATGTTATCAACAAGAATAAGAAGAACACGAACAATAACAACACAACTCACGGGTTCTACCAAACAAGATGAATACGGAAACAAGATTACAATAATGAAAGGATAGGTAATGTGACATAAAATACTACACGTTCTAAGCACTAAGGTGTATATTAAATACTAAAACACAAACAACAATTAGTATTAAACACCTACACTCTTACGGGACCTCAAGGGAATTGGATTCCCAACCAACCACCATTTCTATGGTTGTTATCAACACAAGTGATGTCCACACTTGCCACAAGGATTCTACCTTGCAATACACTCTCAAAGAGTTTACAAAATATATCATCAAAGTCTAAGAGAAATGACCTAATAAGGTTCTATTTATAATCTAGGTTAACTTATTACAAAATGACCAAAAGGCCCTTAATGAGCCCCTCACATTGGGCGGCCTTGTAGGGTGCCTATGGACGGCTTTGGAGTGTTAATGTTGGGATTCTTGACACTTCAAGGCTTATTCCCTTGGTTGGGCAGCCCCTACAAGCTCGGGTCTTCTCGTCTTGGCTTCCGTCATTTCCTCAAGTGTTAATATGCCTCTTTGACCCGTATCATCCTCCCCTCCTTGGAAAGGATTTGTCCTCGAATCTGAATCTTGAAAAATAATAGGGGACACAAGACAACACATATTTCTCATAGAAATAGGGTTAATGTTAGCACAATCAATAATAACATCTTTCCAAGGTTGCACATACTTCACATATAACCAAACATCCTTCAAAATATTGGACGAAGAGTCAACATTCAAAGTGCAAGGGAGTAGGCTATGAAGAGCATCAAGAATTTCCCCTAAGTTATTCCCATTTACAAAATTATCAAGCAAATCATCACATATTGGAACGACTAAGGGTAAAAACAAGGAGTTCGTAGAGGGTAAGTTACCCTTCCAAACACGGGAAACCAAATGTACACACAAAACATGCTTAGCATCAAAATAATCATGCTCACACAACTTACACAAGTTATTCCCAACCACGGTTTGAAATACATCAACATCACCTGGATCAAATGGGTGGAGTGTCCATGGGTACGGGTTTAGGACACACTTTTTTTCCCTAATACTACCACAAATACGATCATATGTCCCCTCTATACTAGCATGGTTAACACCAAAAATAATTAGAGGTCATCCGTAGTCATTCAACCAACATTTTCAATATCACCATTTTCACACATAAGTTGGTTTTCATGACTTCCACAAGACAGTGTACTATCACTTGTCACAATAGCTTCAACACTAGGTGGACACAAATCAATCTTGTAAGAAGAATCAATTTTATCATCATTAGAATCAACTAGTGTATCCACAATCTCAAGTTGTACATTATCATCACAAAATAAAGGAACATTCGGCTCACCTAAAGACAAACTATCATTCACACTTAGTTGGCTACTAGCCTCATTCACTATAGTGCAAGAGTTAGTTTGATTACTTTGTAGCTCATGTGGAGCATGTCCACTCGCGGGAACTTGATTAGGAAAGCTCGGATGCTCTATCAAGTTATCCAACGCCTTGCAAAGAGAGCTTTTTGTCCTTTTCATTCTTCCTTACATTAGGCCCATTATTCTTTCCATTCTCTCCATTATCCTTTCCATTCTATCCAACCTGATACAAGAATAATGGCCGCCTTAGCTTTCGACGATATCATTCAAAGTCACTATGTGAAGAATCAAGCTTTGGTCACATGGAGGGCACGGGATCATACTTGGAGGGGGCGTTTTGAGCCTACCATTGATCAAACCCGAGTGTGAAAGATTGCTTGGAGCCTTGAAAACTTAAGGACTTTCGGGTTTGGACCACCTTTGTTGGTTCACGGTTTTGGTGACCTTTATTAAGGGCATTTTGTTCACTTAGCCTTAAGGGAATTTTTGACAATTCATATTGTTTTCCAACACACCAAGGCCACCCTTGGTCATTAAGGGTAGTGTAGTCTTTTTTGCCTTCTTTTGTAATATACTATAAGTAGGATTTTTTAGGTCTTCTCTCATTAGTTTATGAAAGATTGAAACATTAAAATTCTCTCTCTTGAGAGTAGAACACTTAGTCTTAGTTAGGGCTTAGAAAAGCTAGTATTGATCTTTGCTTGGAAATGATGGATCTTAAGGTGAGTTGATTCCCTTGGCGGTCACTGTAAGAGTGTGGTTTGATTATTACATTCATTAGGGCTTTTTGAGTTTAATACACTCTTTAGTTCTTAATCTTGCAATAATCTTGGTCTCAGTATCTATTCTTTACTTTTGTTGTTGTTATCTTGTGTAGTGGACTGTTTTGGGTCATTTATTGAATCCGAAACTTGTGTTATTGTTGTTGATATTGTTCATCACGTTTTATAGCTGTTTTGGTATTGAAATACACCCTTGTATCTTGTATTCTTGTTGTTGGTAGTGAATCCAAGTGTGGTCTCCATCTTGGTCCTCAAATCCTTAAGATTAATGGACTGATTTGGAGTGTGTTTTGTGCCTTCCATTGTATTTCTCGTATCATTTGGTATTATAGAACGGATAGATCTTGTTCCTACAAGATCAATCTTGGGTTTTCTTGTTAGAAAATTCAAAAAAAAAAAGTTAAAATCTGAAAATTCCAAAAATAAGCAAATCTGTCCATTTTTGTGTCTTGGCTGAAATTATTTCTTGTTATGTCTTGGGCGAGATTTTTCTTATTTTGAGTATAGATCTAGGAGTCATTTTATTTGTTTTGTTGTTTATAGTGTTAGCTTCTTCACCTCTAACACTAAAGAAGTCTAGATTTAGATTTGAGCTTTAATTGTTGATGTTGTTGTTGTGAACCTAAACTTTGACCGTGTGATTGTTGTTGGTATTGTTGTTGCGGATTCAAAACTTGGACGTGTGGTGTGTTGTTGGTTCAAGGTTTGAATGTGTATGGTGGTTATTGTGTTGTATTTTTAAGCTTGGAAAGGTATTGTAGATGTTTGGGGTCCAACTTGAACCGTAAAACTTCAAGATTCAAAAAAATGTGTTCTTGGTGTTCTTCACATCTTCATCTATAGTTGAAGAAAAAAATGGATTTTTGATCTTGGAATTTGAATAAAGAGAGTGTGTATTTTGTTAGTCTTGAAAGACATATTTTCAAAATTTAAGACCTCTCAAGACTTTTACTACCAATTCCAACCACTCAAGGACTTTAACAACCACTTTTCCAACAACCTTCCATGATTTAAGGACCATGTCTTGAGGAGAAAAGTCAAGTCTTGCTTTTTGAATTTGAAAGAGGATTTCAAGACTTGTTTTCTCTCCTTAGCCAATTCCCACCAATTCCAAATTACAATTGGACCAAGACTTGAATTAGAAAATAAAATTTGATAACAACCACAACCAATACGTGGCTGCCACATCACGTTTTTTTACTGTTTACCGACAATTTTTAAGCTCAAAATTTTAGATTTATTAGTTTTATTTCATTGTTTCCTAGTTCTGTTTGTTGGTTCAAATACTAATTAACAAACTAGTAATCTCCTACTAGATTGTAAGTTAGTTGTAGAGTCCGTTTGTTTCGTGTCTTCGTTATTTGTGTGCTTTTTCTTGTTTTTAACTTGTAGTAACTTCTTTGTTTCAAGTTCGTTAGTAAATTTTATTTTTGTGTCTTGAGTCGATCAAACAAGAATCTATTCCGGCCGCTAAATAGAATTGACATCCTATTGACTGCCGGAGTATAAGCAACTTTCAATATTCGCCGCTCCAATGGTGAGAATCACAAAGGTGAGTGTATAAGAGTGTTAGTGAGAAGCTTTTACTACTAATCTTGTTTGTTAATTGTGTAGGTACAAAGGTGATATAAGGGGAACATGTCTTCAATAGCCGGGGATTATTATGACTACAACATGGGAGACTATGATTGTAGTGAGGGGTTTTATGGCTATGAAGTTGAGAGAGATTGCGGAGGCTATGAAAATAGCCATGAACAAAACTTGGGCAGATTTGGGAGTTGCGGTTTTGAGGGAGAAAATGAGGTGAATGAAGTGCCTAGTACTTATGGTGAGTTTGGAGATGATGTAGGACCTCGTGAATGTTCTTATGATGACGTTGGGTCATGTGAGGAGTCTTACACTTCTCACTCCGAACCTAGATTTGGTGTTAGGTATAACCCTTTCATTCGCAAAACATATGAGAGCTATGGTGAGAGTGCATGTGAGGAGTGTGAAGATTCATATTCTTCACCTTGTAGTTCTTCTTATCAAGGTCAATATAGTGTGAATGGTTATACTAGTTCAAGTGGAGGTTGTCTAACGAGAAGAAGAGGGTGTGCATCTCCAAAATCGAGGGGTACTTGTGTGCATTATAATGTTGATCCGAGAAGGAGTATACACTCCGAAAAGGTGACTATTTGTGGGATACCGGGATGCCTTATTGTGTTGAATGATAGGTACTATAAAAACTACATCCTTCCGTCCATGGTCAACTACTTGGGGTTGTTTCGAGAGCCTTTACTTGTTCCATACTTATTAAACGAGTTCAAGGTTACCGAGAGGGTATAAGTTGTCTTCTCCCAATATGAATACCATGAGGAGGTGTGGTGCAATGTTCTTCCCTTGCCCTACGGTCATGTATACTTAGGTGCCGATTGGTTTGCACGACATCAAGTTCCTAACGTGCCCAAGCCACAAAGAGAAGTGCCTACCTACTCCAATCCGAATTATTATAAGAGACAAAAGATTGAGAGGAGTAAGGAAGTGCAAGGTGGTAATTCGAGAGTGAAAAAAAGAGAGGTTGTGTGGAGCGAAGTGAGGGGATTATCACCAAAACGTGGTAACATTGGTTGTCCTTCTATTTCTAAGGACATTTGTGTAGGTACCAACATGGCAAGCGAAGGTGAACAATGCCGAAAGGAAGTTGCTGCCCAAGCTTATGGAGGACCTTCACACCACGACAAAGAAGAATCTACTCAAGAAATTCAAGGTAAAATAGCTAACTCTTACACTTTGGTGCATGAGAATGATATTCGTGTGGTTGGTAGCCCATTGAGCGTGCGTCGTAGCTTACTTACTTGTGAGTCAATTGATTCTTCGTCTCTTGTTGATGATGTACATGTTGTGAGTGTGGATACACTAGTTGATCCTATTGATGACCAAATTGACTCTTCTTGTAAGGTTAATTTATGTCCATCTAGTGTTGAAACCTATATGTTGAACGGAAGTACATCATCTTGTGTAATTGGTGTTGATCAACTTACTTGTGAAAATTGTCCACCACTTGAGTGTATGTGTGATGTAATTAATAGAACTCGAGTGAGTGAAGTACTTGAAAATATTGGTCACCAAAACGGGAGTGAACCCGAGAGATATTCTTGTGACAATCTTATGCTTGAAATCTCTTTGAAACATGATATTGATATTTTAGAGAGTGATGAACGTGTTTGTTCCGAATCTTCCTGGGAAATAGGTCATTCTCTCTTTAAGTATAATGCCCTGTTTGAAGAAGATTTAAACACTCCTAATGAACCTAGTGGTGAGAATGGTGGTAAAGCTTGCCTTGAAGGCTATAGCCGATATGCTAACCCACTATGGTGTGACAACATTCCTCCTAAAGATGGAAATCTCTTTTTGAAAGATGAGAGTACTCTTAAGGGTAGGAAATGTGTAGTCCTTAAAAACCCAAGGGCAAAAGTGTCATTGACTCCTTGGGGTAATGTTCCTAAATGTGCATCCTTGTTTGACACACTTGTGCCTAAATTGCATGAATTCCAACTTGTGGATGCCAAGTTGTCTAGTTATTTAAAGGAAATAATGTTTATGTTTTTAAATGCTTATTCTTCACCCGTGAATGCCTTTGCACGTGATTCTTTTCTATACTACCTCTTTGCCTATGATGACGTCCATGCTAGTTTTGAATTTATTTTATGTCGAGATAGGAAGTTTGTTGGTTTGTCCATGTGTGTGCGTGATAATGCTATATGGATTTTATGGGCTTTAGAACCAATCGACCACCCCCTTGGTGTGGTCTTTTGATAAGATAAAGAAGTAATGGTGTCTTAAAGCTCATAAGATGAAGGAAGTTCTACCTTGTGGATTATTTGATGCCATTAGGACCTATGTAGTTTCTTTATCTCTTGGTGATTCCAGTAACCAAATCCTTTGTGAACCTTTTATTGAGCTTTTAATGTTTAATTCAAAGGATCCTTGGTTATATTGCAAATATGTGCAACCTTGGCATGTTGAGATGATTTGTTATGCTAACCCTAACCCTCATGCCATGAGGAGTTTGTATTTGTTTGCCCTCTCTTCGGTTTTGCAAGGTTTGGATTTGAGGTCAAATCCTTTTCAAGAAGGGAAGGATGATACAAGAATAATGACCGCCTTAGCTTTCGACGACATCATTCAAAGTCACTATGTGAAGAATCAAGCTTTGGTCACATGGAGGGCACGGGATCATACTTGGAGGGGACGTTTTGAGCCTACCATTGATCAAACCCGAGTGTGGAAGATTGCTTGGAGCCTTAAAAAATTAAGGACTCTCGGGTTTAGACCACCTTTGTTGGTTCACGGTTTTGGTGCCCTTTAGTAAGGGCATTTTGGTCACTTAGTCTTAAGGGCATTTTGGACAATTCATATTATTTTCCAACACACCAAGTCCACCCTTGGTCATTAAGGGTAGTGTAATCTTTTTTGCCTTCTTTTATAATATACTATAAGTAGGATTTTTTTAGGTCTTCTCTCATTAGTTTATGAAAGATGAAAGATTGAAACATTAAAAATTCTCTCTCTTAAGAGTAGAACACTTAGTCTTAGTTACGGCTTGGAAAAGGTAGTATTAATCTTTGCTTGGAAACGATGGATCTTGAGGTGAGTTGATTCCCTTGACGATCACTGTAAGAGTGTGGTTTTGATTATTACATTCATTAGGGGTTTTTGAGTTTAATACACTCTTTAGTTCTTAATCTTGTAATAATCTTGGTCTCACTATCTATCCTTTACTTTTGTTGTTGTTATCTTGTGTAGTGGACTGTTTTAGGTCATTTATTGAATCCGAAACTTGTGTTATTGTTGTTGATATTGTTCACAACGTTTTATAGCTGTTTTGGTATTGAAATACACCCTTGTATCTTGTATTCTTGTTGTTGGTAGCGAATCCAAGTGTGGTCTCCATTTTGGTCCTTGAATCTTTAAGATTAGTGGACTGATTTAGGGTGTGTTTTGTGCCTTCCGTTGTCTTTCTTGTATCACAACCTCCCTTCAAATGAGCCCAATCAGTTATCCATGGAAATGACAAGCTTTTCCATGAAAGAACTAGCCCAAGTAGGCATTTCCCCTTCACCCGCTATTGTGCCTATCAAAAACTATTAAACAAACATCATAAAAACAGAAAACATGTTAAAGGTTAGTAAAAATCAGTCCACAAAACATCTCAAAACAGTCCGCAAACTCTCAAGCTCACACTTTTGAAGTTTTCATTCTATTGGCCTCACAAGTGTTGATAACCCGCTTATACTCCAATGAGGTCATTTGTTTCCAATTGTGGCTCGAGGTCGGAGTAGATTCTTGTTTGAAACGACGCACAAAAAAAAGTAATGTATGAACTTGAACCAAAAAGGATACTACAATTCAAAAACGAGAAAAGGACAAAAATAACGCTAACACAAAGAACTTACTAAAAAAAACTAATCTTCAACTTAGTAGGTATTTACTAGTTGTCAATTAGTATAAGGGTCAACAAAATTTAGAAACCAATAGAACAAGAAAGTGAAACTAGGAAATCCAATGTTCTTGAGCTCTTTGATGATGTGGCAGTTAACTATTGGACGTTGTAGTGTTGTTGAAGTTGAAAAATTTTGTTTCAAGAAACTATTTGTTCATTTTAATGTGTGGAAAAAGAGATTTTCATCTAAGGTATGGGGCAAACTGTAATACCTCGTATGTTTCTAAGCTAGGAGACGAACCATTTTTCCTACATATGAAATCTCCTATCCTGTGATTCATACTTGAGTACATAACTTACAATAAGTATCCTAGCGATAAGATAGCTTATGATGCGTTAATCATGTTCATATGAGTCACTTAAGGTAATACAAGCTAAGAGTTTTTGAATCCATCAAGTTTTAGTGTTCGATTTCGTAAGGGTCATATTTGAACGAGTATAACTCGATGTTAATGTGGTATTTCTGCATATTTCTACCCACCAAATTATAGAGAATCGAATTAGCTTTCCAACGATACCAATTTCATCAAAATCCGACACCCGAGCTAGGAGTTATGGCTTTGCGAAGTAGAGTGCGTCGCCTAACCAATCGCACATGGCCACTGGAAAGCATATGCAGCGCCTATGTATATATAGGCGATAGCATATGCGGCGCCTATGTAGATATAGGCGATATCATATGCGGTGCCTATGTAAATTTAGGCGATATCATATGCGGCGCCTATGTAAATATATGCGATATCATATGCAGCGCATATCTTATGGTTTCAAGTGACTTAAACACTTCGTTTTGAGTTATTTTCAGGGTAATTAAGTCTTTTAACACTCCTTACACGTCCCTAAACTTAACCCTATGAAATATATAGCTCCTAATTACATTACAACCCTACTAACATCTTAAGTTCATCATCCAAGAGCATTCAAAGAGAAAAACAACTAGGGTTGCATAATTAAGCTTGAAGATCCAATTTCAAGGAAATTCCTCTATCAATCATCAAGAATCTTCCTTCTAAGGTATGCGTGAGTTGATTCATGGACTCCTTTCGTCCATAAAGCTCAAGAACCATCTTCTAAATTATGTATTATGATGTTTATGTTGTTGGTGGTTGATGTTCATGTGGTTGGAGTTTGATGATGCCTAAGATAGGATCTTTGTATGTTTTGTGTGAGGATACTAAGACATGCATGTAAGGTGTTTGTGAAAATACCTAAGGGAATAGAAATCATGCTTTTATGACATAATAAGTCCTAAATGACTATTCCATGTCCTAAGTTTATATTCAACGTAATCCCCATGCTATTGTCTTGAATTGAAGATGTTGTATGAGATGCTCATGATATTGTTGTGATATGGAATGACCATGTTATTAAAGCCATGCAAGTATATACATGTTGTGTGCATTCCCGATCATGTGATAGTTTGTTGAGAATCATTCTTATTATGAAATCCTTACTTATGATATTGTGAATTGTGGACTCTACTCTTATGATCAAGTCAGTCATGTGTGTCAGTTTCCTTCCATCGAGTCCTGGGGGTACTTGTACCCGAAAACTATAGCTGTGTGCCTAGAGCTAGTGTCATGTTTCAAGACATCCTCAGTTAAGCTATGCTCCATAGATTTTAGTTAGTCACGTGACTCAGAAAAACTCAGAAATCTCAGTAGTTCAGTAGTCCCAGTAGTTTCAGTACTCTCAGTCAAACCTCAGATCTCAAGTAGCTTTTCCGTCAGTCAACGGAACTCAGTGAATTCAGCTTAGTTCAGCTAAGAAAATATTATCAGCTCAGTTAATCAATTTATAAATTAGTTCAGTTCAGTTAGTCAGTTCAGTGCAGTTAAATCTTTTTAGAGTCTTTCTGTTGGGAGTAGGGACTAGCACCGAGTGAGTACAGGGATGGCGGTTTTTCCCGTTATAAAGGCAGAGCCGTTAGCAGCAATCCCTGTACTCCAGAACTGCGTAGCCAGCGCAGGATAGGAGTCACCTATTAGATTAAGGGTATACTTGACTATTGTATTGCCTTAGGCTTGATTTCCTGTTCAGGGTCACCCGTCAGAGAGGCTTGACCATAGTAGAGGTCTCTACCCGTGGCACGGTATTGACACCCTTCCAATCAGGGCAAAGATTGGACCCTACAAGTACAGTATTGGGGCATGTCGGTTAGGTTACTACCTCCCACAGTCATAGTTACAGTTACAGTTTCAGTATCAGTCTTCAGAGTAGAAATTAGGAATCAGGACTATCAGATACAATCATCGATCTCAGTAAGGAACTCAGATAGTTCCATTGATTCCTGGACCATCCTGTCAGATAGGCTTGGTCCCATATTCAGATGCTTATTATTAGATCTAGAGGTCACCCGGCAGACAGGCTTGATCTCAATCTCAGATTCAGTCGAGTATTCTCATTATCATTTTCAGAGATCACTCGTTAGCTAGGACTGATCTCAGACTTAGATGTTCAGATACAATTTGGAACTCAGATAGTTTTCCCCAGAATTAGGACTGTTAGATACAGTCATCCATGTTATCAGTCATTCAGTATCTCAGTATCACGAAACTCATGTTGTCAGAGTTCAAACTCAAGTAATCAGTATCTCCACGAGTTCAGTAGCAGTTACGTGTGTATGTATGTATGTATGCATTCTCACGTTCATATTAGTCAGCATGTTCATGCATATAAACCCCATGCATTTAGCCTACGCCCCCCGTATACTCAGTACTTTAGTTGTATTGACGCATTTGCGCTATGGTGCTTTCTTTTTATGTTACACCATAGGTTCTGAGGTGCAGATTCCAGATCAACAGTAGCAGTTCAGTAAGCAGTGAGTCCTCATCTTTCGAGGACACGATCATTACATTTATTATTCCAGTATTTCAATTTATTTTCAGTTTAGGGAGTTAGTTGGAGACATATTCCTTCAACTCCTTATTCAGACAGTTTAGAGGCTTTCAGACAATTATAGAGTTTTCAGATTTAGACTTTAGTATTTTCAGTTTTATTTTGATACTGTGATACCACCTTATTTTAGATATTTTATTATTCAAGATTGAACCTGCAACACCCCGTAAATTTTTTTCGTACACTTATCGCGATTATATGGAGTCCTAAAGGCTTGTGTATGGGTTAAATTAAGTTTATGGTGTTCGGAAGTATCCCGTCAATAGTTGTATGTGTAGGTATTGGAATAAGCTTTCCAACGATATAAAGTTTGCCCAAAATAGAGGAGTATTTCATATAAGCGAGCACATTCGAAATTTCAAAACGGTGGCCGGGAAGCCTGTGAACAGTAAATCTGCAGGAAAATTACTGCAGCTAGGCAATTATTTTTTTGGATCAACTTTAGACGATCATAACTCCTTTCACAAAAAGAACTGTGTGAGCTGCTATATATCGACGAAAAGCTCCGAGAGTCTTCTTTCCGATGAAATTGGTTTCATCCAAATCCAATGTCTGAGTAAGGAGCTATACCCGTTTTACTACAGCCTATAAAAAAAAAATAGAATTGTGGGACAGATTTTTGGGTTAACTTTAAACGACCATAACTCCTTGTACAGGAAGAACTGGGTGGTATACTTTATATGAAAATGAAAGCCCTTTGAATTATCTTTCCAATGCAATTGGTTTCACCCAAATCCGATACCGGAGCAAAGAGTTATGATCGATTTACTTCAGCCTGTCAAAACTGTCCACTGGGGACAGATTCGGATTTATTTAAATTTTTAGGGCAAAATGGTCATTTTCTATTACCTCTTGGACGAAAATGGGTCTTTATAAACCTACACTTAGCCTCATATATATCATATATCATCCAATTATTAAGATAAGGTGAAACCCTAGCCTAATTTCAACTTCAAATATTTTGTGATTCAACCGTAGAAAATTCGAATTGGTTCCGTAGTTGTGTTCACCATCTCGAAAGCTTCGAGAAGCACCCCATGGTTATGTAAGGAGGATTCTAAATACAAGAGTTCATTGTTAAGGTATGAATATTGTTTATTCTTGATTCTTATCCATGAATAAGTATTGATAAAGGATTATGAGTATTGTCTTGATGTTGGAAGATAACTAGAAACATAGTTATGAATTGTTTTGTATAAATTGTTAGTAGTAAATTATGGAAGTTGTTGTATTGGATTATGGAGGATGAATTGTGGTGATATATCATTATATTGGTGGTTATGTATGCCTAGTGATCATGTTGGTATTGGATGGTGATTAAGAAGGGAAATAAAGGCTAAGAGTGATGTTGAGGGATATTTCATGAAAATGCATGATATGTGAATGTAATAAGAGTATAAAAGGATGTATGTAGCACTCTTATTGATGAGTTAAAGGATTACTTCCTGGACATTATTTGGTGAAGTTAATACCTAAATGGTAAGGTTTGGTTGCTAATACTAGTTTGCCACAAATGACTTATTGTAGATAAGTGTTCGAAGAGTACGGGAAGTCAAGTTGGACTTGTATTGAAGTGGTTATATCAAGGTATGTAAGACATACTCTATCTAATCTTTGGCATGAATAATGACCCTTGACACTCTCAAGTAAGCTTCCAACATTGTCCTACGACACATGACACATAATAACATCATATGATCTTCGACACTACCAATTGAACTTGTTTTCACTTTTAAGATGTCCGGCTAGTCAAAAAAATGTCCATATACTATTGTTGACTCGGAAATGGTTTAATGAGGTATCCATGATTCTCTACTTCATTTTCATAATATTGATTACCTATTTACATGTTTTTCCTATTGAGGTATCATGGTTTCAAGTTCCATAAGGTGTGACCACAAAGTAACCAATCTCAAAGATTAATTGAATTAAGAAATGGAATGTTTGTATTTTAAATTGATGATATGATGTATTGTATTAGTACCACTGATCAGTTGGCCATTGTATTATAAAGTTTATGTATATATGCTATTCCAGGGGTGGTCCCTGATGTATTGTATTAGTACCACTGATCAGTTGGCCATTGTATGACATATGTTATGCATTGATAAGGATTACGGAAGTAATGATATGAAAGTAATGTGCAGGTATCCCATCAGCTCTTTTAAGTGTGGTCTACTCATACTGTTTACTCACTGGTATCTGGGTTCTGTTGATCTTTTGTATCTCATCTTGATACTCACTGCCTTACATACTCAGTACATATTTCCGTACTGACGTCCCTCACGGGGGACCCGTATTCATGCCTGCAGGAACAGGCACTTCAGGTCGTACACCTCCGCAGTAAGAGCCAGGACATTCTGTTGTTAGTGGTGAGCTCCAGTTGTTTCGGGGCATCCCAAGTCGTGTCTATATGTATTTTTGGTATTTGTATAAAAGTCTTTTATGGGCGGGAGTTTGTCCCGACCCTAACTCAATTGTGTATCTATGTAGAGGCTTTTGTAGACATATTGTACAACCATAGGAGTGTTTGGTTGATAGACGTGATGGCTCTGACGGCCAATTACTGTTTATATATATATTTATGCGTGTCTGCTGGGCTGATACAGGTACTGTTTTCTTCTATTTACAACGAAATGCTGCCCAAATTTCTAATTTTCATAAGTGTGAAAGTATAGGTTATGAATGGGTTCTCTCGGGCCTCCTCGGCTACGGGTGCCAGTCCGCTCCAATGGGATTTGGGGTATGATAGAACCTTACGCCCTCTTTGTTCATGTTTCCGTATTTTATATGTATATTATGCAGTTACAGGTACAGATATCAGTCATGGGTTAGCTTGTGGTCCTTCGGGGTCATGAGCACCGTGTAGTGTTCCGGTTCAGAAAATCGAGGCGTTACACAAACAAGGTCTAGACTCTACTTTCAAGATTCATAAAGTCTTTCACCTACTTGCACCAAATTGGTAAGACAACCTTTTTGGATGTCTTGTCCCCTTTCCCTTTTGGACAACCTTGAAAAGTGTTTTACTTCTTTTTGGTAGCTACACTTTTTGGAAGTCTTTGGTCTTCTTACTACTTTGGTGTTTTTTTGAAAATGGTTTCAAGACAAACAAAAGTCCCACTCTTCCTTTTCTCTATCCAAGATCAACAACAACCTTTTTACAATATATCACAAGAACACAAGATGAACACTAACAACAACAACAACAAAACCGTTCACTTAACACCACCACAGAACTTGAAATTAGCTCAAGAAATTAGATCTTAGACTCAATATGTGTTGAGGATAAAGAAAACCAACACAAGAAACAAGCTAATAGAACAAAACACACCTAGATCTAGATAACAATTTCAGCGAAACACAACAAAACGTACAACACACCCTTTTTTTTCTTTTTTTTTTTCGACCAAGGGAGCCCAAGATTGGTATTGTAAGAATAAAATCAAAGATGGCTCTGATACCAAATGATACCAAACACACCAAGAACACAACAAATCACACACCAAAACAGTCCCTTGGTTCAAGAGAACCGAGAACTCCTTTGGCGACCTCACTCGGATTCGAAGACGAGAGTAAGAAGTAGACAATATCAAGGTATTCTTGACACCAAACAGCTAGACAAACTACGTTATCAACAACATTAAGAAGAACATGAAAAATAACAACACAACAACTCAGGAGTTCTACCAAACGAGATGAATACGGAAACAAGATTACAATAACGAAAGGATAGGTAGTGTGGCATAAAATACTACACATTCTAAGCACTAAGGTGTATATTAAACACCAAAACACAAACAACAAATAATATTAAACACCTACATTCTTACGGGACCTCAAGGGAATTGGATTCCCAAACAACCATCATTTCTAAGGTTGTTATCAACACAAGTGATGTCCATACTTGCCACAAGGATTCCACCTTGAAATACACTCTCAAAGAGTTTACAAAATCTATCATCAAATACTAAAAGAAATGACCTAATAAGGTTCTATTTATAAGCTAGGTTAACTTATTACAAAATGACCAAAAGGCCCTTAATGAGCCCCTCACATGGGGCAGCCTTGTATGGTGCCTATGGACGGCCTTGGAGTGTTAATGTTGGGATTCTTGACACTTCAAGGCTTGTTCCCTTGGTTGGGCATCCCCTACAAGCTCGGGTATTCACGTCTTGGCTTTCGTCATTTCCTCGAGTGCTAAGATTCCTCTTTGACCCGTATCAGGTTGTTTGGTAGGTAGACTAAATTATCAGATTATAATCCTAAGATTATAATTCTTAGACTATTTTATACCATATGGGAAATGGTATAAAATAGTCCCATAGTTGATGGGATAAAGTGGGAAGTACCACCTGGCCTCATATGCTCTACTTTCACTTGTTGACAATTCAAACACTTGGCAACAAAATTAGCCATATCACGCTTCATATTATTCCACTAGTAAATAACTTTCAGATCATGATACATCTTAGTAGCGCCTGGATGAACAACATACCTCAAAGTGTGAGCTTCATCAAGGATTTTCTTTTGTAACCCATCTACATATGGCACACATAGTCTGCCCTGATATCTCAAAACTCCATCACCACCAATTTCAAAAGACATCACTTTCTGTTGACCCACATCTTTCTTGATCTGCATCAAGATGGGATCTTCAACCTGCTTCTCTTTAACTTCAGCACAAATGGAAGATTTAGCTACCTCATGAACAACCACTCCCTCATCTTCGAAATCCAAGAGTTGCACTCCTAGATTTGCAAGTCGGTGAATATCCTTCACCATCTCCCTCTTTCCCTTTTCAACATACGAAAGACTGCCTATAGATAACCTGCTGAGGGCGTCGGCTACCACATTTTCCTTGCTCGGATGGTAGTGCAGGATCATGTCATAATCCTTCAAAAGCTCCAACCAACGTATTTGCCTGAGGTTCAATTCTTTCTGCGAGAAAACATACTGTAAACTCTTGTGGTTAGTAAATATATCAACATGTACCCTATAGAGATAATGCCGCCAGATTTTAAGTGCAAACACCACAGCTGCTAATTCCAAGTCATGGGTGGGGTAATTTCGCTCATGCACCTTTAACTTCCTAGATGTATAGGCCACCACCTTACCGTGCTGCATAAGTACACACCCAAGTCCCACTTGGGATGTATCACAGTATACAACAAAACCCTCTGTACCTTCCAAAAGAGTTAGAACAGGTGTAGTGGTTAACTTGTCTTTCAATTTCTCAAAACTATTCTCACATGAGTCAAACCACACAAACTTCACCTTTTTCTGCATCAACTTAGTGAGTGGTGCAGCTATAGAAGAAAAACTCTCTACGAATCTTCTGTAGTACCTCGCCAAACCCAAGAAACTTCGAATATCGATTGGAGTCGTGGGTCTGGGCCATTTTCTCACTGCCTCAACCTTTTGGGGATCAACCTTAATCCTGTCACTAGACACAATATGCCCCAAGAAAGCAATAGCATTAATCCAGAATTCACAGTTGGAAAACTTTGCATACAACTTGTGATCTTTAAGAGTCTGAAGGATGATTCGGAGGTGGTTGGCATGGTCCTCCTCACTCTTGGAATAGATCAGAATATCATCAATAAAAACTATAACAAACAGATCTAGAAACTGATGGAACACCCTATTCATAAGGTCCATGAAAGCTGCAGGGGCGTTAGTCAACCCAAAGGACATGACTAAGAATTCATAATGACCGTATCGGGTTTGAAAAGCTGTTTTGGGAGTATCTGACTCTCTAACCTTCAACTGATGGTATCCCAAACGAAGGTCTGTCTTTGCAAAAACAATTAGCACCTTGAAGCTGGTAAAAAAGATCATCAATTCTAGGAAGAGGATATTTACTTTTAACAGTGACCTTATTCAGCTGGCGGTAATCTATACACATACGCAGGGAACCATCTTTCTATCATACGAAGAGTACAGGTGCACCCAGGGATAAATACTAGGACGAATAAAACCTTTATCTAGAGGATCTGCTAGCTGCTCTTTTAACTCTTTCAACTTTGCAGGAGCCATTCTATATGGTATAATAGAGATGGGACGGGTATCTGGCAATAAATTAATACCAAAATCTATCTCTCTTTCAGGTGGTATTCTTGGGAGATCATCTGAAAAAACTTCTGCGAACTCATTCACCACAGGGACGGACTGAAGAGAAGGGCTTTCGGTATTCGAATCTTTAACCCAAATAAGATGATACAAACAGCTCTTATAAATGAGTTTATGGGCTCTGAGGCAAGAGATGAACTTTCTTCTAGGTGCTAAAGAATGTCCCTCCCATTCTATTGCTGGTTCATTCGGGAAAGAGAAAGTAACCTTTCCAGTTCCACAATTTAGTGTGGTATAGCACGAATGAAACCAATCCATCCCTAGGATAGCATCAAAATCAACCATGTCTAAGTTTACGAGGTCTGCCACAGTATCCCACCCACAAATAATCACCACACAATCTCTATACACCCTCCTAGCCACAACAGAGTCTCCCACCAGAGTGGAAATAGAAAAAGGTTCAGAAATTACATCGGGCTCAAACCCAAAGCCAACATCCACATAAGGGGTCATGTAAGACAGGGTAGACCCGGGGTCAAGTAACACATATACATCACAGGAAAATATTTGCAACGTACCCGTAACTACATCCGGTGAGGCCTCTGCCTTTTGGCTATTGGTCAAGGCGTACAACCGGTTGTAGCTATTTTCGGCGGCTGAGGTGGCACCCTTCTGAGGCAGTGGTGGTGCAGAAGAATTAGCCTGTGACTTGGATCCACTAACATTACCCTTTACTGCCGGACAGTCTCTCTGGATATGGCCTGGCTGGCCACACGAATAACACACCATAGCGCCAAACTGACATCTCCTTGGATGATTCCTCTCACATCTCTCACAGTGCGGGTATCCCCGAGAGGTCTGAGCTACACTTTATTGAGACTGCAAACCCTGCATCTTCGGCCCTTGCCTGGACTGAAAATCCTGGTTGCACTGTCCGGTTAGGGGTCTGGTCACCGGAGCACTGGCCGCAGACTGCGCATTACCCCAAAACTTCTTTTTCTACCATTTTTTACCCCAATTCCCACTCTGCTGTTGACTATAGATTTGGTCTGCTGTTTTAGCTCTCTTTTCGTGCCTGTCCTTCTCTCTAGATTCAACAATTTTCTTTTTCTTTTCCTCAACTTGCTGCATGTGGACTGATAGTTTGGCAAAATCCATGTCCCGGTTTAACATTGCTCCCTGACATTCAAGCACTAAGTCATCTGAAAGGCCGGAAGTAAATTTCCTCATTCGGGCTCTCATGTTACTAGTCATCTCTGGAGCATAACGGGCTAGCTGGTTGAACCTGTACTCCTGGATACTCATCTTTCCCTGCTTTAGATTCATAAACTCTTCGGCTTTGGACTCCCTCCGCTTGAGAGGAAAGAACAGATCAAGGAAGGCTTCCACGAACTCGGCCCAAACTGTGGGCTCAGTACTTTCACCCTTTGAATCTTCCTGCTCGATATACCATTGGTTCGCTACATCCTTAAGCTGGTAAGCTGCTAACTCAACCCCCTCTACCTCATCTACATGCATCACCTTAAAGATCTTCTCCATCTTGTCCACAAACTCCTATGGATCCTCTTCTACCTTGGTACTAGTAAACTTGGGCGGGTTCATTCTCATGAACTGGCCCACTATTATAGCTTCAGACGTAACAGATATAGACCCAATATCTTCCAACCGTTGAGTCTGTGTGACTACCAACCGTGCGAGCATATAAATGGACTGTCTGAATTCTGCATTAGATGCCTCTCTCTCGCGAGACTGAGTGCGGTTATTCCCTGTCCAGGGAGCTCTGGGTGCCCTGGGTGGGCTGGTGTGAATAGGTGGGACTTTCAGAGTAGCATCAATCTCCAGAGTCTAAGCTCTGTTTTGGGTCCTCATCCCATGAGTGGGACGAACCTCATCTGTCTGCGCATTCTGATCGATAGTACGATGGGGAGGCATAATTATTTTTCTAAAACACAAGAGGCCATTGATTAGGGGACAATTCAGACTAAAGCACGAACTAAACTACAAAGAAAAGAAACATTCCTAAATGCCTAGTATCCTCCTACTTATAAGTGTGGCGCGCTACACACTCATAAATAAGATTCTACCCGACGCGATTTTGCAGACATCTTGGGACCATGAACCGTGCTCTGATACCAAGTTTGTCACGACCCAAACTAGGGGCTGGCCGTGACGGACATCCCAAACCATGAAGGCTCAGACATCCTACTCTATCTGGTAGTCATGCACAACATTCATGTAATAAGAGAAGATGTAGAAATACAATCTGATACAGAACATGGTCATTAACTCTGAGTTTCAAGACATAACAATGAAAGTTGCAATTCAAAACATCTGACTAAGATCTGACTCAGTCTGCGAAATCTCTACTACATCTCAAAACTATTCTGAAAACTTGAACAAGGCCCCCAGTAGACCAAAATAAAAGAAATAACATAATTTGAAAAAACAGGCCTTCTGGAACAAAGAAGGCTCACCCCTGCATAGATCACTTCTCTCTGGATACTCTATTGATTAGCTGGACCCCTATACTGAGCCTCCGAACCTGGGAGGTAGGGGTCAATACAATTGTACTGGTACGCAGAGCAAATTCAAAATAATAATTTATATTCAACATATATGAGAGTAATTTAAAACATTTCATAAACATATTATATAGTAAGAAATCTCATGGGCATTTTTGAAAGACTGAAAAATTATCGAAACTTTGTGACACTCTTTCTTTTACTTTTGCGCTAGGTGGTATACCCTACAACTCTAAAATTTCATAGGATATATGGAATCCGCCATTGACTCGGCGGGGAAGCCTCCTACCCAAGTGTGCTGCAAGGGTTGGAGTCTCTGACTCTGCTACGCCACACGACCGTCGTCAGCGGAAAAAATAATAGACCCGGATCGGCAAATCACTGTTTTAGGCTAAGAGTTACTTGAACTCAAGCCTTCTTCGGGTAACCACCTAGCCCTCTTTAAGCCCGTTTTTAACTCTTTAAAACATGCATTCTCTGAAAACTTACTCTGTTATGGCATACGTACTTATGGTATCGTCATACCATTGACTTGCAAGTCACATCTCTGGGCCATTATTAGCATAATACAATCTCTATTTTCAAATCATGAGATTCAGGACCACCATATCAACAATTCTTTCGAGAAACTCATTCTTAAAAATTCATGTAAAACCATGCAAGGAATTCTCTTTATCAACAATTCAACAAACAATGGTGGTCATGTCAAAAGTCTCTATCTCACGCAATTCTTCTCTTTAACACAAAACATAGTTATATCAAGAAACACCCTCTCAACAATTCTACATCAATGTTCAAATACTATGACATTGAGAAAACATCTTTCAATTCACAAAACATGCATTTCAACATTTTTTTTCAACAAAACCAAAATCTTTAATTTATCACAAGAGAGTGAGTCCATAATTTATGCCCTCTAACATTCTTAAATCTCAATTCCATACATATATGTATACATGTAAATCAGTTTAGGGGGAAAAGATCACAAGGCCAAAGCAATAATAACATTGAAACATTCGGAATACATAATCAAAAATATAGTTTTCAAAACCCCATTAAAATACATGCATCAAAACCTTTAAATCATGCTTTAATATTTTCAAGCCCATGTAGTTTTTAGGATAAACCCCACGTACCTCAATTTAGAAATTTGATGGATGATTCTTGAAGCCTACGGTATGGGGATTCCAAATCTTCAATCAGTTTCAAAAACCCATGGTTGAATCTTGAGTTATTTGAGTTATTAGTTTGAAACCCTAGAGAGTGTTCTTATAAATTTTTGAAGAAAAATATGAATAATGTGGTTACTTGGGAGAAAAATCCCGTGTTTAAGCTGATAAAAGGGTGGAAATTACCCAATATACCTTTAATGAGACGGAATAAAATAAAATATAACAGAGAGCCCGATTTTATAGGCCACCGCAATGCGCCACAATCACGGTGGCTCACTGGAAATTGACGAATGGGATTCTTAGGGTCACCGCGACGCGGAGCCATCGCGTTGTCCCACTGGTTGGGACCTAGAACTTCAGCGCGACGCGCCACAATCGCGATAGGCTACTGGAATTTGACAATTGTTAAATAGACCACCTCCGCGACTCACCAAGCACCAAAATGACGGTGTTTTACGACTAGAACTTAAATTAGCCATAACTTCTTGCCCGGGTATCGGATTTGGGCGAATCTTATATCGATGGAAAGTTCATTCAATTTCCCACATGATAAAAAGTCAAAATTAGAAAAATTATATATTGTGTAAACTTTACTCACTTTGGAAGTAAAAAATGAGACTAAATTTCTTTGACACTATTCTAGTCATTTAACTCTAAGAGCATATTACCACGAGCTAACGCATGGATGATTTTTTTGCGGGGTGTTACAGTGTCGCTTAGCACCTTGATACCTTTGTAGTTGTTGCGGCAACTTGATATTCCTGTAGTAGTTGCGATTTTTGATGCCACCCTTGTTCTTTTACATAGGAGCCATTGTACTGCACCTCTTTGGGCATTTTTGCTGTCTTAAAAATGACATTAAACAACTCAGTTAGCCACTCCATACCTGCCTTGTCTAAGCTCTGCTAGAACTTCATCGGAATCTCATCTGGTCCGGTCGCTCTTCCCAATAGTGTGGTTCACCTACTCAACCTTAATACACCTAGTCTCAGAGTGCTCCAAATCACCTAGCGCAATGTCTCTGCGCCCTTCTTCATTCAAGAGTTTATGGAAGTATGCTTTCCATCTTCACCTAATGAGGGTCTGTGTTAAACTATCGCAGAAAGACTTTTTTGTTGCACCCATATCAACATTTATCTCTCGCAACTCACAAGATCAGTAGTATGAGCCTATGAGGCAAGCTTTTGTTTCAGGGCAAGTGATAACAACCTAGACTTAGGCTTCTAAGGTTGGTGCGAGTGTGACTTGATGTTAGTACAGAATTAGAGCAAGTGAGGTTCAGAATGAGAATATATCTATTTGTACACACATATATACATATCTTTGGTGCGAAATCAATTTTTGTATCGTTTAGCCACACAATTCTTTATATTGCTCATGAATTTTTCTGAAAGTATTTTATGAAGGAAAGTTCAAGGTTGTTCCTACTTGTGAAAGGATTAGAATTTGTAATGGTCACTTTTGTCTCTTTAATTTGTTGTATCTTGGGTCTATGTCTCTTATTTATTTATTTATTTATTTATTTCAGAATCTCAAGATTCTCAGAGCAAATCCTTGCCAACTCTTTCGGAGGTTCAGTACTGAAATGGTAAGGTTTCCACTTAATAGGACAATGACTTTAAGGGTGTTTTTGGTATGGTGGAAATTAGTTACTAAAGTTACGCAAAGCAGTGTCTTTCTTTTATCAGTGTCCAAATTCCAACACCATATCACTTAGTTCATCATTATCAACCTTTGGTACTTAATACTATCGTCAAAAACACAGCATTTATACTTTATCCTACAATGTTGTTTGATTACTGGATGTTACTTGTCTCTTCGGGGAGATCCGATGAAACTAGAAATTAGCAACTTTCTATATCCATCCAAACACTTGAAAATGATTCTCTTAAAAAAAATTCTTCCAAGGTAAAACGTCTTCGAGGATAAGTTTCTTAAACGTTTTCCTCCATAGCGGCACGCCAATAGTTTTGACATTCCAATAAGGGAATGGAACTAGACTGGTATATCGGGGTGCACAGTTGATCATCTTGCATATCACTAATATTTTAATAAGATGTGTAGTATCTCATTCGTTGATTGAGATTTTAAAAATTATAGAGTTCTCTTTGCTATAGTTTTTATTTCTTTGTTTTTCCAGTCGACAACAGATTGGTCAAAATTGCCAGTGGAACTTTTGGGGTTAATTTCTAGTCGGCTGCATTTTGCTGAAGACTGTGTGCGGTTTGGTGCAGTCTGTAAGTCATGGAGAATCAATATACTACAAAATGGCAATTGTTCATGCTCGTTCCTTCCTTGGCTAATGCGTCCTCAGACGAAACATGAAAGCTTACGCAGATTTTATAGTCCTTTCAACTGTAAGAGTTATGATATATGTTTGCCAGATGTTCTAGATAAACGCTGTTGGGGTTCTTCTCATGGTTGGTTGGTCACTCTAGGTGCCAATTTTGAGATGCACTTGCTGAATCCATTATCGGGGGGTCAAATTTCACTCCCGTCGCTGCATAAATGTCCTAATATGAATCTGGTTTGTTCAGGAAAGGGCTTTCGCGACTCGTTTGTTCGTAAAGTTATCTTGTCTGCTAGTCGTGCTCATCATATTGTGTTATTTTTGCTATCTATTCTGGTAATTGGAAGATGGCATTTGTAAAGCCAGGTGATGTTTCTTGGACTCCCTTGAGTTGCATCCGTAGCCATGTTGATGATGCCACATGTCATGGTGGGAAGTTTTATGCCATCGACACTTTTGGGGAAATTCTGATTTGGGACTTAGCTGGCTCTTTCTTGAAGAGAATAGCTTTCATGCCATCCCGCGGAATGGATAATTTGGTGTATGTTACTACATATCTTGTCGAGTTAGAGGGCCAAATTATGCCATAATGAGGCTTTTGATTGATACAAGAATCACCGATACTCCTTGTCTAAGCATTTGGTGTTTCAAAATTTCCAAGTTGGATGTCTGCAACAAGAAGTGGGAAGAAGTGAAATCTTTGGGCGACTGGTCTATTTTCGTAGGAAGCAATTGTTCCTTCTCAATTTCGCGCGCTGCTTACCCAGAATGTAAGAGTAATTGCATATACTTCACAGATGACTTCTCCGGAGTTTATTACAATGCAGCGTTTAGCTATGATATGGGTATTTACAATGTTCAGAATGGCAGGGGACAACCTCTTCCTCAGGAAGATGTATCTGATTTTGCATTCTCGCTGTCACTTTGGATAATACCAAGTTTATTGTAAGGATCTTTTGTTGATTTAGACGATAATGTACATGAAGGGGAGCCTTGATGTGACTGGTAAAGTTGCTGTCAGGTCATGAGTTCAAGCCGAGGAAATAGTCTCTTGCAGAAATGCACGTTAAGGCTGCATACAATGGACCCTTGTGGTTCGACCCTTCCCTGACTCCAAGCATATCGGGCTGCCCTAGATTTGACTACAAGGCTCATGTACCCAATTTTCTGTTAAACCTGACATTTGATTAGCTATGCTGCTAAATTATTTTTTGTCCTGCTAAAGCGATGTGTCGTGTGAGCAAATGTTTGTTATGCTCTTAAACTGTTGTTGCCATGTGACCTAAAGGTCGCTGGTTCAAATTGTGGAAACAACCTCTTGCAGAAATGCAGGTTAAAGTTGCGTACAATAGACCCTTGTGGTCAGATCCTCCCCTTCCCTGGGCATATCGGGAGCTTTAGTGTACTGAGCTGTCCTAGACGATAATATACGTCATGTATCTGATTTTCTGTTAAACCATATATTTGACTAGCTATGCTGCTAAATTATTTCTTGTGCTGCTAAAGCAATTTGTGTGAGCAAATGTTTGTTAGCCTTTTATGCCATTCTACCAATTTAGCTTACAAATGTTATCAATGATATACAATATTCAATAAGTCTAGGAGCAAAAGGTTCTTTTTTTTTTTCTTGAATGAGTATTCATTGAGAACACATAGACGAGACAATATATACAAAATTTGAGAAAAATTGGATGTGATTTGGAATCAAAATTCATAGTTAAACTCGAGTTGAAACATCTCTCTACGACGCATGCATTCATTCACAAATATACAGGGGGGATATACAGCTCGTCTTCTCCATGTTCGTTTCTACATCAAATTTTCAATTAAAACCACCTCATATTTATTGAATTTTCAATTAAAACCACCTCAAATTTATCATAATGTATCTAATTTATTCCAATAGCACGCAGTTGAAATAAATTTTAATTTTTAAAATTCGATTTTCAAACTAAAAATGTATAAATCAAATCCAAATAAATTAGGTTAAATTTGATTTGACATTTTAAGAAATCAAAAATTGAAAATATCGAACCATTTTTTTTTTCTTTTAAAAGTTGCACTTAACCAACGGATGAATACCTACTCATCTACGACCCCCACACCCTTGTATCTAGGGATAAAGTACTAAAAATCTTAGTCAATCAACAAGGATATTTATTAGTTGAAAAATCTTGAATGGGTAATTTATACTTATAATTTTAAATTGGGAAAAGTGTCAAATATTTCTCTAGACTTTACGAAAATATCCAGATATATCCTTTGTTACAAGTTTAGCTCACCAATGCCCTTATCGTCTAAGTTTTCGTCTATATATACCCTTGCTGTCAAGTTTTGGCCTATGTATACCCCGTTAATTATTTTGTTGGAATTTCCCAACTCCATTTTTCCTTTTTTTCTGAAGAAATTATATTTGTCACATCACTTTTTAATTGCCACCTCACATATAATTAAACACACCTCTTTTTCTGCACATTAAACATCTATCAAATGCTCTCATCTACCTCGCAATTTCTTTGATTTTTTTCTAATTTACTAAAACCTCTTTGTTCTATTAGTCAAGAATACCTCATAAATGCTCAATGCACAGTCACGATAAAATCAAGAATTGAAGTACTTATCAACTACAAATTATTCTGTGTATCATCGATCGACTATTTTTCACATCACCATCAATTCCAACAACAAGAATAAGAGAATAAGAAAAATTCAAGTGAAAATTGGGATATAGAAGTGTAAAAGAGGCAGTTCATATAAAGACAACAAAAGCAAGTTGTCAATTAAGAGGATATCTTTTATATATATGTATGTCTGTATATATGTATGTATGAGAGGAGCGGTTACGCAAGAATTTGAAAATACAACAAAGGATTTTTGACAAATTAGAAAAAATCCAAAGAAATTGTGAGGTAGATGAGAGTATTTGATGGATGTTTAATGTGTAGAAAAAGAGATGGATTTAATTATATGTGATGTGACAAATATAATTTCTTATAAAAAAAAAGGAAAAAGTAGGTTGAAAAATTCCAACAAAGCAATTAACGGCAACAAAGGTATATATGGGCCAAAATTTGGCATCAAGGTATATATGAACCAAAACTTGAATGTCAAGGACATTAGTGAACTAAACTTGTAATGAAAGATATATTTGGACATTTTCGTAAAGTTTTAAAAACATATTTGACCCAATTTCCTTTTAAATTTATCTAACTTAATCTTAGAAACACACTTTTTATTTTTTATTATCAGTAAAGTAAAAAACAAGACTTACTTTAAATTATTTATAATTTATTAGAAAGACAAACGTATAAATTTCTTGTAATTAACTACCGCACGAACCCAAAAAGAAAGAAAAACACAGAAAAAGCGGCATGAAAATTGCTCCAAATAAACCTCACTTCTTTAAACCTATTTTGCCAAATTTCAAGCATGGAATTGTGAGTTCTTCCATTTATTTTCATTGTTTTTTTCTCCACGTTTTACATTTTTTTAAGAATACATCTCTTATAGTGTTATGCTTGTAGTGTTGGTGGTGTTTGTTGTTTCGGATAGATCAATTCATCAATTATAGTGTTACTTTATAGTAGTCTTGTTTCTATTATTATATGTTATTTTATGACTACTAATTATTATCTCTATCTTTTTTCTAGACTTTTTTTTTATAATACATCTCTTATAGTCCTATGCTTGTAGTGTCGTGTTCTTGGAGTTTTTGACGGTGTTTGTTATTTCGGATAGATCAATTATAGTGTTACTTTGTGGTAGTCTTATTTCTATTATTATCTGTTATTTTGTTTCTACCTCATTATTTCTCGTTCTTTTATCATGTATTTTTTTCTAGACTATTTTTTATAATACATCTCTTATAGTGTCATGCTCAGGGGCGGACCCACGTGCATTTTTCGGGTGCTCGAGTACCCACTAAACTCGACATAGAAGAGGTATAATTATATAAGAAACAGTAAAAAAATGGTAAAATATATAAAAATGCACCCAAAGAACATACTGGGTCCGCCACTGCCCATGCTTGTAGTATCTTGTTCTTGGAGTTTTTGGTAGTGTTTGTTGTTTTAGATAAATCAATTACAGTGTTACTTTATGGTAGTTTTGTTTTTGTTATTATCTGTTATTTTGTGACTACTAATTATTTTCTCTATCTTTTTTCTAGACTTTTTTTTTATAATACATCTCTTATAGTCCTATGCCTGTAGTGTCGTGTCCTTGGAGCTTTGGGTAGTGTTTGTGGTTTCGGATAGATTGGTTGTAGTGTTACTTTATGGTAGTCTTGTTTCTATTGTTATTATTATCTGTTATTTTGTTACTACCTATTGTTTCTTGTTCTTATATTATGTATTTTTTCTAGACTATTTTTTTATAATACATCTCTTATAGTGTTATGCCTGTAGTGCCATGTTCTTGGAGTTTTGGGTAGTGTTTGTTGTTTCGGATAGATAGATTGTAGTGTTACTCTATGGTAGTCTTGTTTCCGTTGTTGTCTATTAATTTGCTACTATTTATTATTGCTTGTTCTTATATTATATTTTTATCTAGATTATTTTTGTCATTAGGGGGGGAGGGGGGATTCTATCAGAAACCGCTCGTCTACCTCTTCTGAGGTAGTGGTACTAACTGTTACATTTTTTTTATAATACATCTCTTATAGTGCTATGCTTTAATGTTGTGTTCTCGAAGTTTTTGGTGGTATTTCTTGTTTCGAATAGATAGATTGTAGTATTCTGTGATTATCTATTGTACTGTTTTTTCCTAGAATATAGGGTTAACTATTTCCACCATTACCAAGAAAAGTCCTTTCTTTCAGTAAGATTTGGGAATTAATTTCTCATATAAGTAGAGTTAAAACTCACTTTACCTTTCTCAAGAAAAAATTAAGTAGAATGAAAGTCACTTTCTTTGTTGAAAAAATTAAAATCGAGAAAAAAGGTGTTTTTTTGAGATAATATCAGATCATATGAGAATTCAAATCCAAGATATTGATGAAAAAGTAAATACAAGTAGTAACTTTTGTTTCTCTTTTGGGGTTAGTATTGTTACTATTAGTTGTTATCTTATATAACTAGGAATTATGATTTTTTTTTTTCTGAAAAAACAGAGGAAGATTGGTCAAATCTAGTTGCTTTGCTCAAACAGTATATTTGTATACTAAATTTAGTATCCAATTATTAGTACTTGAACTCGTTGTTTCAAAATTCAGAGCCCATAAGTTGAAATCTTGACTCGTCCTGATTTGAACCCTTAGAAATTACTGGCAAAGTTGTTGTCATTTGATCGGAGGTTACGGGGTCAACCTGTGAAAACAGTCTTTTGCAGAAATGTAGGGTAAGGTTATATACACTAAACCCTTGTTGTAAAGCCTTTCCTGGACTCCATGCATAACGAGAGCTTAGTGCACCTGATTGCCTTTTATTTTTCAGAAGTTCCTCGTATAATGGGCGTTACACGATGCAAATCTCTTTAGGCCATCAGTGGGCAAATGGCTGAATAAGAAAATATACAAGGTGAAGTTTAAACAGTGATTTGTGAAAGTTCTTTGAATCTGTTGGGGATTTGAACGATTATTGATGACTTCAATTGCAATAGTCTTTATATTTTGTCTATTGGAATGTTTTAAGCTATGTTGCTCGGACTCTTCAAAAATGTCGTCGGATGCGTGTTTGATGTCCCAAAAGTAATGTATGTTTTAAGAATCCAACACTGGTGCGGCTACATAGGCTTTTAAGTACTTATAAATGCTATACTGCAGAAAATCCCAATAGCTTTCTCCAAGTACCTGAAGGGAATTAATCAAGAACATGCAATATTGAGAAGGGCTGGTAAGAAGTGGCGTGTGAAAGTGAACAGACGACTATTAGGAGAGGGTTGGGCAAAGTTTGTAGAGGAACATGATTTACAGTTGGGAGATTTATTGATTTTCAGACATGAAGGAGCAATGGAGTTTGAAGTTTCCGTCTTTGATTCAAATCAATTTGAGAGAAAATACAAACAGATTCCGAAAGGAGTCAATGAAGCAGGAGAGGAAATCGATCATAATTGCAAGTTCACATCACAAGGTTTGGAAGTTGCTCTCTACTTCAGCTCTCTTTTATTTTTATTTCGATTGTACATTGGATAATGTTAAACTACTTAAAGTCGTGCATAACCTGCGTGGCTTGAATTGGCTAGGAGCAAAAACTTCATTCCATTGATTGCATCTTTTGTGATTATCAATTTATTTTTTTTCATGTATGTGACTTTCATTCGCCAGAAAATCCGCACATTTGTTTGCATCCCTCTAGATATGAATAATATTCACCTTGTTGACTTCTAGAGAGTATTTGAGATCTTTAATAATATCCCTAAGAGGGTGAAACTGCATGTCCTCTTCCTGTATGAGCTTGAGAACAAGTAGGTAGTTTGTTTGAGCCCTTGTTTCATGTTCCATAGTTTCGTAGTAAGGCTTGAGGTATATGGGTTTTATTTTTAAAATAAATTCCTTTTTTGATTGGCTTCATCCTGAACATTCCGTTAGTGATGGGGAAATCAGTTCGGAAAGAGATAATTTTTGTTAAGAATTAAAAGAAGGTTAATAGTATTCTCGCTTAATTCCTATTTCCTTTTTTATTTACTTCTGATGGTGGTGTCCGAGCCCGCCTATCACCTATCGCCTATCGTGCACCTCAACTATTTCTCTTGTATCAAGTAACTTTGCCCATCAAGACTTAAGCAAATGGGACAAAATCATGACTAGTGTTTTCTTGGCCTTCTTCGGGATTTGAATCTTCATTGGCCACTAAGCTATACCTTTGGTACATAGACTCGGATAGTGGTATAGACGCTAATACAATCTTTTCGAGGTTTCCTGTAGATTTGATTGATATACTAAGATGATTACATGATTAAAAATATTGTGCTAAGATATACTACTAAGCTGAAACAAAATAATTAATGGAGAGAATTAAAAGAAAAATTTATTCCTTTATGAAAAATCTGTTACATTATGCTAGCTTGATTAAACAAAATGTGGAGATTACTTGATTTATTCACAATACGATATTTGACTAAAATATGATCATGTAGTACAATTAATAGAGTTTTAAACTAGTAGATTAATCAACCTTATACGTCGAAAAGTAGTTTTACTATGCTGTACATAGTAGGAAAGATTGCCTTCGACGCAGGTTCAATCATGATGACCTATTCTTAAGTCTTCTTTTCCGTATCTTTTATATGAACTTTTTTGTTACTACCAAAAACAACAGAAAAGTCAAAGCTCGACATCAAGTCACCACACAAGGTTTTCCCCAAAGTAGAAGCTGAAGAGAACATGCCTCTCGGTCGCCCTCATTTCATTTATACTATCACACCTTATTGCCTTTCAAGGGATCATTTGGTAAGTTCAAAACTAAAGGGAAAATGGAAAAAGCCGAAGTCATTTTGTTATGAATTATTTTTTCCTTGATAATTTGAAAGTATGAAGCATAAATAAACGTGAACTGTTTTTGTGCCATTGGGTTGAAAACTGTTTCAGCAACTTCCAGCCCCATTTGCACGAGATAGTGGTCTCGCGAACAGGAAATGTATGATAACAATAAGGGATGAGCTAAGGTCTTGGAAACTTGTACTATATTCGTCTGGCGCACACACCTACATTAGCAGCACATGGCGTAAATTCTGCATAGCAAATTGCTTAAAGGAGGGAGATCAGATAATGCTTGAGATTGTTGCAAACGGAAAGAATCCTATATTGAGATTTTACGGCAAGTTTCTCATCTGAGACCTTCTCTTCTTTAAACCATAATATGATGAAATGACAGTATTATTTTTCTTTAAACAATTCGTCTAGATATTGAAGTCCTTATAACTATCCTAAAAAGTTTCGAGGTTTATGTTGCCTTATATTTGATTATTCAGTGTAAATACACAGTTGTTAACGAGGTTCTGTAAAACAATCTCAAGATTTTTAAGTGGAGAAGGGTAGAGGGCCGGACCATTATCCATCTAGTTTCAAACTGTGAACCACTAGCCCTCTCAGATTTCTCGGTCATACGAAGAAAAAAAAATCTCAAGATTGTTGGGACTCTTACTACTGTCAACAGTGAATTATTTTCTGTTGAACTTTATTTTCTTTACTCTGGATTGTGACGATAACAACTCTTTTCTACTTCAACTTAATGTTCTGCCTGTGGTTTTAGATTCATCTTTAGTTCTACTTCAGTTCTGACATTGTTGTTTCAATTAAAAACTAGATTTGAGAGAAAATTCATCACTTCAGTCCGAAGAAAAGAAGCCTAATTTGGATGCTAAAAGAATTTCATCCGGAAGGAAAGAAGCAAATGTACTAGCTTCAACATCTGCGAATGCTGACAGTCAATTTTTTACTATTATTATGCCTTATGCCGTAATCTGAGCTCTTCTTGTAAGTAATTCAAAATTAACTTTGATTTTTCTTTCTGATTTAAGCCGTTAATATTTAATATCATAAGCAGTACATCCTCCTTTTTTTTTTTGGTTATAACGCGGCATTGATCTACATATTTGGATAAACTCGAGTAGTATCTTCCATCCGCTTTTGCAAGACCAAATGGCTTGATGAGACGTTGCAAAATGATTCTCAGTGATTAGAAAGGAAGATCATGGTCAGTGCAACTAGGACCAGTGGGACCTCGTTTTGGAATTACCAGGGATGGTGACAGTTCAGAGAAGCAAATGCTGTCCAAGTAGGAGATACAAGTTTGAACACATCGAACAATGGAACGATACCTGTAGCGTATTTTCGTTGTGAGTATATGTTTACTTCCCTTTCATTCCATTACATTCCTCCAACTTATACACGTTTCATGTTCTTGTTGTTTTCCACTAAGGCTATTAGAAAATGGTCAATGTTGTGGAATAGTGATGGTATCATACTACCATGCCACATGGGGTATCACCACTCCAATCCTGGCGGCTACTTGGATTGGAGGCTTGGCCGCCGAGTCAAGGGCGGGTTCTACATAGCCCGTAGAATTTTAAATTTGAAGGGTGTACTGACTAGCTCAAAAGAATAACAAAGAGTAAATCAAGGTTGTCAAGAATTGAATTTAAATTTATTAAATACGCCCATGTATTTTACTTATATAATGTTAGATGCTATTATGAACTGCTCTCACATATTTTGTATAAACGCATGATATTTTGGGTTGTTTCACATACCAGTATATTTGTATTGACCCCCCTCTATTTCAGGATCTGAGGCACAGTCTCGGAATCCTGTTTAGCAGTAAACTTGTGTGTCAGAAGTTACATTTGGTCCTTTCTCTATTCCAGAAGGCCTGGCTATTAGACTATAGTATTTCATTATGGTTTATGGTCCGATTTAGAAAAGATATTGGTTTGATGCGTTAAAGATTTCACAGACTGATGTTAAGTGTTGTTTAGAGATTATGAACTTTTTTTCGAACTGTTCAGTTGAATTATAGCGTTGACCATGATTCCATAGTGTTGTATATTTCTGTATTTTCCTTTTATAGTATATGAATGTTATGCATGATTGCCAGATGTGAAGGGCGCCCGGGTCTTCATGGTTCGAGATGCTCGTAGCGGTCAGGGCCCCGGCTCGTATCATGACAAACTTGGTATCAGAGCATGATTCATGGTCCCAAGGTGTCTGCAAAATCAAGTCGAGTAGAGTCCTATTTATGGGTGTGTAGAGCACCACACTTATATGCGGGAGGCTACAAGGCGTTTAGGAATGTCTCCCTTCTTATATGATTTAGTTCGTGCTATAGAGTCGGTATGCCCTCTAATCAGTGATTTCTTTTGTTACAGAAAGTTACCATGCCTCCCCGTAGAATCAATGAACAAAATGCTTAGGCTGAGTATGTCTGTCCCACTCATGGGATGCGGACCCGAAATAGAGCTCGCACCTTAGAGTTTGTCCCTACTCCAAGAGTTTCTCCAGTTCTGACCAGTCCATCTCGGACTCCAAGGACCAATGTTAATCGTCACCAGCCCTCTCAGAGGGATATTTCAAATGCCGAGTTTAGATAATCCATATATATGATTGCACATCTAGTAGTCTCTCAGACCCGAGATGTGGGTTCTGTATCAAGTTATCTGAAATTACCTGGGTTGGTCAATTCATGAGACTGAACCCACCTATGTTCACTGGCACGAGGGTTGAGGAGGACCCTCAAGGGTTCATTGATGAGTTGGAGAAGATTTTCAGAGTCATGTATATGAATGAGGTGGAAGGGTGGAGTTGACTGCGTATCAACTGAAGGATGTGGCAAATCAATGGTATAACGAGTGTGAGGAATTGAAGGGCAATGATGCTGAGCCTTCTGTGTGGGGTAATTTTGTGGAACCTTTTTGGGACCGATTTTTTCCCCAAGAATTGAGGGAAATTCAAAGCTGAAGAGTTTATGAATTTAAAATAAGGCACACTGAAGTTCAACCAGTTAGCTCATTATGCCCAGAACTGGTAGGTAACATGAGAGCACGTATTAGAAAGTTTGCATCTGCTCTTTCGGATGATTTGGTATTGGAGTACAAAGGAGCAATGTTTAATAGGGACATGGATTTCTCAATACTGTCCATTCATATGCAATAAGTGGAGGAGCAGAAGAAAAAGGTAGCGAAGGCAAGGGAGAAAGACCAACAGGACAAGAGGGTCAGATCTACAAACCAGAACAACAGACAACAATAGGGTGGTAATTGGGGTGACAGGTGGTTGAAGAAAAAGTTTTATGGTGATGCTTAATTATCAGCCAGCACCCCAGTGCCCAGACCTCCAGTTGATCGACGGTTTCAGAGTTTTTAGCCTACCAAAGGACCAAGGGTGCAAGGTACTCAGCCGCAGGAGAGTGTAACTCATAACCCTCATCCATACCCTCACTGAGGTAATTTTGGAAAGAATCATCCAGGTAGATGCTTTTTTAATGATAAAGTATGTTATGCATGTGGTCGGCCTAGGCACCTTCAGAAGGACAGTTCCTCGGGAAAGAATATTACGGGCGCTAATTCCCAAGATAATCCCGCAGCAGCACCACCACCACCTAAGGGTGCTATTTTAGCTACCAGGGGTAGTCATAACTAGTTATATGCTTTTTCCAAATGTCAGGATGTAAAGGCTTTGCCAGATGTTGTCATGGGTATGTTGCAATTTTTTTTCGAAATGTGTATATGTTGCTGGATCCAGGGTCTACCTTGTTTTATGTGACCCCGTATGTGGCAGCCAGTTTTGGGTTTGAGCTTGAAAATATTCTGAAACCCTTATCTCTTTCTACTCCTGTTGGTGACTCTATTATGGCTACAAGGGTATACAAAAATTATGTGGTATCTGTCTGTAATCGTGATACTGTAGCAGACTTGATAGAGCTTAACATGATTGACTTTGATGCAATCTTAGGGATGGATTGGATCTATTTGTGTTATGCCATATTAGACTGTAGAACCTGAAATGTTACCTTTTCTTTTCAGAATGAACCAGTGATAAAATGGGAGGGGTATTCTTTAGCACCTAAAGGGAACTCCATATCTTATCTTAGAGCCCGTATGCTTATTTACAAGGGTTGTTTGGATCATCTTATTCGGGTCAAAGATTCTAGTGCTGAAAGTCCTTCTCTTCAGTCTATTCCTGTAGTTAATGAATTCCTAGAAGTCTTTTTGAATGATCTCCCAGGGATACCACCTGATAGGGAGATAGATTTTGGCATTGACTTGTTGCCGGACACTCGTCCTATTTCTATGTTGCCATACAGAATGGCTCCTGCTGAACTGAAAGAGTTAAAAGAACAGCTGAAAGATCTTCTGGATAAAGGCTTTATCCCTCTGAGTATTTCTCCCTAGGGTGCACCTGTACTCTTTGTGCGTAAGAAAAATGGTTCCCTCCATGTGTATAGATTACCGTCAGCTAAATAAGGTCACAGTTAAGAATAAATACCCTCTTCCCAGAATCGATGATTTATTTGATCAACTCCAAGGTGCTAAATATTTCTCCTAGATAGACCTTCGTTCAGGGCATTATCAGTTGAAGGTTGGAGATGATGACATCCCCAATATAGCTTTTTGAACCCATTATGGTCATTATGAATTCTTAGTTATGTCCTCCGGATTGACTAATGCCCTCGCAACCTTCATGGATCTGATGAATAGGGTGTTCCACCAATATCTAAGCTTGTTCGTTATAGTTTTCATTGATGACATTCTGGTTTACTCTAAAAATGAGGAAGATCATGCTAGTCACCTCCAAATTATCCTGCAAACCCTCAAGGATCATGAGTTGTATGCAAAATTTTCTAAATGTGAATTCTAGCTTAATTCTATTGCTTTCTTGGGGCATATTATGTCTACTCAGGGAATTAAGGTTGACCTCCAAAAGATTGAGGCAGTGATAAAGTGTCCTAGACCCTTGACTCCAACTAATATCCAGAGCTTCTTGGGTTTGGCAGGGTATTACAAAAGGTTTGTAGAGAATTTTTCCTCCATAGTTGCTCCCTTACTAAACTGACTCAAAAAAGGCAAATTTTTTGTGGTCCGATTCATGTGAAGGTAGTTTTGAAAAGCTAAAAGATAAGTTGACCACCGCCCCAGTTTTGACTCTTCTGGAGGGTACGGAGGGGGGGAGGGGTTGTTGTGTATTATGATACATCCCGAATAGGTCTTGGGTATGTGCTTATACAACATGGCAAAGTGGTGGCTTATGCATCTAGGAAATTAAAGGTGCATGAGAAGAATTATCCCACTTGTTACTTGAGTTAGTAGCAGTGGTGTTTGCACTTAAGATATGGCGCCATTATTTGTATGGTGTACACGTTGATATTTTCACTGACCACAAAAGTTTACAGTATTATTTTACGCAGAAGGAATTGAACCTTAGGCAAAGGCTATGGTTGGAACTGTTGAAAGATTATGACATAAGCCTGCACTATCATCCGGGCAGGGAAAATGTGGTGGTCGATACCCTTAGTAGGCTGTCTATGGGCAGTTTTACTGATGTTAAGGAAGGACAAAGAGAGATGGGGAAAGATATTCACCGGCTTGCAAACCTAGGGGTTCGACTTCTGGATTCTGAAGATGGAGGAGTAATTGTTCATAAGATAGCTAAATCTTCCCTATATTCTAAAGTTAAGGAGAAGTAGGCTGAAGACCCCATCTTGATGCAGATTAAAAATAATATGGGTCAACAGAAGGTGATGGCATTTGAAATTAGTAGTAATGGTATTTTGAAATATCAAGGTAGTTTATCTGTACCAAATGTGGATAGGTTGCGAGAGAAGATCCTCGAGGAAGCTCATACTTCGAGGTATGTTGTTCACCCAGGCTCCACTAAAATGTATCATGACCTTAAGGCAATATATTAGTGGAACAATATGAAACATGATGTTGTTGATTTTGTTTCCAAGTGTTTGAATTATCAACCAGTCAAAGTGGAACATTTGAGGCCTGGTGATACTGCCCAGGAGATAGCCTTGCCTATGTGGATATGGGAGATGATCAATATAAATTTCATCATGGGACTTCTGAGGTCCCAAAACCAGTATGACTCCATTTGGGTGATTGTAGATCGGATGACTAAGTTAGCTCACTTTCTGTCGGTGAGAACTAACTATACAGGGGATGATTATGCCAAGCTGTATGTATATTGAGGAAATAGTTTGCTTGCATGGGGCACCAGTATCCATTATATCCGATTGAGGTACGTAATTCTCTTTACAGTTTTGGAGGTCTTTCTAGAGGGGTTTAGGTACCCAAGTAAACTTGAATACGACCTTCCACCCTTAGACTGATAAGTAGGTCGAGTATACTATTCAGACCTTTGAAGACATGTTGAGGGCCAGCGTAATTGACTTCAAAGGTGATTGGGTGGATCATTTTCCGTTGATATAATTCATTTACAACAATAGCTACCATGCCAGTATTTAGATGGATTCTTTTAAAGAAATTTATGGTAGGAGATATAGATTTCCAATTGGGTGGTATGAAGTGGGTGAAACCTGGTTGTTTGGGCCTGACATTGTTTATCTGGCAATGGAGAAGGTGAAAACCATTAGGGAACGACTTAAAATAGCTCAGAGTCGCCAGAAATCCTACACCGATGTTAGGAGAAGAGAGTTGGAATTTAGGTTGGTGATTGGGTGTTCCTAAAAGTCTCCCCTATGAAGGGAGTCATGCGATTCGGCAAGAAAGGTAAATTGAGTCCTCGCTATATAGGACCATACCAGATTGTGAGGAGGATAGGTAGGGTTGCTTATGAGTTGGAATTGCCCGCAAGTTTGGCTTCTGTCCATCCGGTGTTCCACGTATCTATATTGAAGAAATGCATTGGAGACCATTCCTTAGTATTTCTTGTAGTGAAGGATTCCCTGTCATATAAAGAAGAACCCATTGCTATCGTGGACCTCCAAGTTCGGAAGCTGAGGAGTAAAGAAATAGTTTCAGTTAAGGTATTATGGAAGAATAAAAAAGTGGAGGAAGCTACTTGGGAGTCAGAAGATAATATGCGGACTAGATACCCAAACCTCTTCGAGGCCGTGGATGATGACAGAGAATGTATAAATCATATGCTAATCTCTCTATCTTTTCCCTTAGTGTGCTTGAAATCGTGCTTTTCTGTGTTTCGAGCCATCATTGGGGAATGAATGATCCCAAGGGGGGATAATATAACGCCCCGTAGTTTTCTTGACTTAATATCCCACTTCGTAGCATGCTTAAAGAGTTAGTCAGCTTAAAATTTCCCAAGTGTCAAAAGGACATCCATATTTTAAGCTCCAAAATTTTATGATTTCTAAATTGATATTTTCAACCTTGAGATATGGATTTTTAAGTTAATTCATGTTTGGGGGAGTGAAGGAGATGTCTCGGGGAAGTTTCAGATTTTTCAGACAACTTATGAGACATATTTGGGTGAGCAAAACAGTGGTTTTGTCACGACCCGAACCGAAGCCCTGGCGGTGATGAGCATTCCGAACCATGAAGGCCCGAAACACCCCTATCTATCTGGTAATCATGCACATAATTCATGTGATAATAAGATATGCGGAAGATATATAATATTATGGAAAACATGGTCATAAATCAAATGAAATCAACAAAGGGGAAATAATGTCTCACATCTATTGACATCTGAACAACCGTTTGCGAAATCTCTAATACATGACAGAAACAAATCACTGTCTGAAAAATGGGACAAGGCCCCCAGTAGAACCAAAACTACTAAATGATAAATGAACTGACAGACATCAGGCCTTCCGAAATATAGAAGGCTCACCACTTGATTCTGCAAATCTGTCGGAAGAGATCTACTGGTTATCTGGACCCCTAAACTGTGCCTCCAAACCTGGGAGGGAAGTGGGTCAATACAAAATACTGGTACACAGAGAAATCAAAAACAAAATATAATATTTTTTTTCCAAATATAGGTGAGAGCCATTATAAAGCAGTTTCATATCAAATCATTTAAAAACACATGGGCATAATGTAATAGTTTTCAACAATAATGTAATGTAGCTGAGCTAGGTGGAATACTCTACATATAACATTTACACCAACTTTCAAATCTTGGTTACCGCCGAGATTAGAGTATAAGTGAGGGGAAGACACACAAGATCACATAGCAGGGTGTCTCAACCCAATAAAGTATAGTAGTGCCCAAGATCACTTAGCCTGGGCTCCTAACCATAGTCCCAATTTGGGAATGACATAAAGTCAAGTAGACAAGATCACTTAGCCTGGTACCAAATCCCCATGTCGGCAAACACGGTTTCCAGCGATGAGCCCTTACACTCAAACGCCTTCTTCGGGCATCCACCTATCTCATGTAAAATCAATGCATCAAACTCCATTTAATTAAATCACATATCTTATTCTGTAGGGTATCCTCATACCCGACTTGCAAGCCATCAATATCACATCATTCTTTCTTGCAACCATTATATTCATCATATTTCAACATAACAACCCTCTCATTGCAAGTCAAAACCATGACCATTTTCAAAATATTTCATGTCAAGCTTGTCAAAATGATTTCAAACATTTCACATCATATGAGAACTTAAAAAGAGATCATATAAAGAGAGGGATTTCATATAATTCATGCTCTCAAGTTAACATCTTTTGGGAATACATGCATATACATATATCATATATCAAACCACTTCGGAATAGGCCTAAAGACCAAATCAACATCATAAAACGTTTAAAAGGGGATTATATTCATAATTTCAAAACCCCCATTTTTAAAACATGAATTTTTAAGTCCATGAGATTTTTGAGATAACCCCACGTACCTCTATATGCGAAGATGATAGGTGCTTCTTGAAGCCTATGTTCTGGGGATTCCAAATATGCAATTAGTTTCAAAAACCCACAGTTGAATCTTGAGTTGCTTAGGTTTTTATTTTGAAATCCTAAGGAGAGTTCTTGAGCAATTTTGATGAATGAAGGTGTATTTTGGGGTATTTGGGAACTGAATTTCGTGTTTATGGCTAGATAAGGGTGGGAAAAGGACTATTTTGCCACAAAAATGGAGTGTTTAAGTCACTTGAGTAATAATATATGCGGTGACACTTTATTGCATAATATAGGAGTAACGCCCCAAAAAACGGGTCCCGGAGCGTCATGCGGTGCTTGAGGCTACGAGTAGCCCCAAGCTAACCCTTTGAGCCATTTTCATTCAGTTCAACACAAATCAACGGGGTTTCCATAAATAACCCTCAAATATCAACAGAGTAATCATCATCCAAGAATAAAAGAATTTTAGAAAGATAACAAAATACGACTTATTAGTCAACTCCCAACATCTATACTAGTCTGAAAAACCTCTAAAAGAATCAATAAAACCAGCGAGCCATTGAGACATGCCCCAACTGACTCATACTCAGTTATCAAATGTAAATAATTCCGTGAAACCAACATCAGACATCACGTCCTCGGAACATGAGGACTCACCACGACAGAGGATGTAGAACAACGTGCCCGAAGAATCACTGTCAAACCTGGAACTGAGCACCTGAACCTACATTCCGAGAAAATACAGCCCACATACGAAGATGTGGGTCAATACCATGGAAAGAAACCGAGTATATGGGGGTGTATGCAGTTTTATAAATATCATCATCATAAATATTTATAAGAAATATGCAGGATGTATGAAAGACTCACATAGCCTAAAGAAAATCATCATAATCATGAGAGGATGAAAAAAGTACAATAACACATATGAGTCATTATATAATTTGTCAATCACTTTCAGTTCACCAAGAATATCAATTCTTATAATGTAAATATTAGTTAAATATTTCAAAAGAATAACTTTCACAATTCCACTTTCGAATCACTTCACCATTCACCATAGACACAAGGAAACACACACACACTAGGAGATCCTATAACCGACATAAACCATGTGAGCTACATAGAGTCCAACGTACAACCCACGTTGGGGAAAGCCATCCTATCCTTTCCATCGGAGTAGGACTATCGATATCAAATCCACACCAACTAGTGATCACTATATAAATCAGCCTCAGGCTCACTCCTACGGGGGCACATAGTTCTAGGGAAGTAAGGTCGCTTTATACCTCCCACTCGGTGCTAAAGATTTATCCTGGACTTAGCTCAGATCATTTCAAAGACAATCCACAACAAAACAATTTCAGTAATATATAAATACACATCGGGAGCCATCATGCTTCCCATCTATCAAAATCAACCACGTTGTGGATTTCTTTCACACTCGAGTTCAAAACAACTCCATTAAGACCAAAAGGTCAAATCATTCAAAATATCTCAAATATTTAACATCAACGTGCATATAACACACACTTTCTCAAAAAACACAATTTCCAATGGGGATTCACGACCTAAATATTAAAATCATGATAAATATCGTTCAAGATTAATATTTTATATCTCCACACATGTAAATTCATCTTTCAAAATCATAAACATCAAGATTTCATAATAATAATCATAATATATGGGTTCATGCTTCAAATTCATAAAAATCAAATAAAAATCAGGCCTTTGCAAAGAAAATTACTTTTGGGCACAAGAAAGAAAGCGAGTTGTTGTTGAAAACCCCCACATACCTTGAATGATGAACTTTAGATCGATACTCATTTTTGAGATGTTAATCGTGCCTTTGAATGATGGTTCTTGGAGTTCTTGAACTAGGAACTAGGAATCTTGAATAAATTTGCAGAATTAATGCTGAACTTTGGAGGTTCTTGAAGTTGGATGTAGGAGCTTAGGGTTTTCTTTTTGAGAGAGTTTGATGAAACATAACTTATAATGCTTCTAATAGGCTTTAATATAGGGTTTGGACGGATTTTGGGTGAGGGAGGATGACCAAAATGCCCCTAAAAATCAAATAATTCTCGAATCTGTCCTTTGGTGGACTATTTTGATAGTCTGAAGTAGATCAACCATAAGTTTTACTCCAATATCCAAATTGAATGAAACTAATTTCATTAGAAAGAGGACTCTCATATCTTTCTGTTGATATATAGTATCTCACTCAGATCATTGTGTACGAGGAGTTATGATCGTTTGAAGTTGACCCAAAATTTCACTTTTGATAGGCTAAAGTAGATCGACCATAACGTTTTTCTCCGATAGACAAATTGGATGAAACCAATTTCATTAGAAAGAGAACTCACAGAGCTTTCTGTTGATATATAGTTGATCACCCAGATCATTATGTACAAGGAGTTATGATCATTTAAATTTGGAGAAAAATACGTCAGGCCTTAGTACTTTTTCTTGCACGTTTTACTGTTCACTGCTATTGACGGTTCGATTGGAATGTTCATAACTTGTCGTTTGGGTGTCCGTTTTGGATGATCAACATATCGTTGGAAAGCTTATTCGATACTCTACGCAATGGTGGGTCATAATCTAAGACATTGCGCATGAAAAATTTATAATTTATTTTAGAAGATAGAACCCAACACGTTTATGCACAAAATTTCAACGAAAAATTTCCTGGGGTAGTACATCATCACCCCTTGGAAACATTCATCCTCGAATGACTATAGACATGCCAAGATTAGATTGGGAATAGAGAATACAGCTGAAACCATTTGTTAGACTCATCGCCACATCGTTTCTCACTCCAAATGCAACATAGAATGCATAAATTCAAGAAACTACAGCTGAACACATAATAAATGACAGCTGAACTGCTGCAACTTTTATCAAAAGTGCATGATTTAGGAAAGAACGGTACCTTCGTCTTGATAGGAGTTCACGGAAAATAGGTTCGGGTACTTGGATCGCATATCCACCTCAGCTTCCCAAGTTGCACTCTCAACAACGCCACAACACCTTGACCAAGGGAACTTCTTTGTTCTTTAGTCTTCGGACACTGAAATCAAGAATCTCAACAGGAATTTCATCAAAAGAAAGATTTTCTTGAATGTCAGCACTCACAGAGGAATCCACTACCACAACATCGCTAATATGCTTTCTAATCATGGAGACATGGAATATTGGATGAACAGAGGACAACTCGGAAGACAACTCGACCTCATAAGCTACCTTACCAACACGGCTAAGAATTTTGTAAGGTCCAACATAACGGGGAATAAGCTTCCCCTTCTTTCCGAATCTCTTCACCCCCCTCATGATTGAAATTTTTAGATACACTAGGTCACCAACTTCAAACTCAAGGTCTCTCCTTCTAACACCCGCGTATGACTTCTGACGACTCTGTGCAGTTTTCAACCTTTCCCTAATCAACTTAACTTTTTCCATAGCCACAAATACCGAATTAGGACCACTCACAGCCGCTTCACCCACCTTGAACCAACTTATGGGTGATCTACACTTCCTCTCTTATAAGGTTTCAAACGGAGCCATGCCAATACTAGAGTGGAAACTATTATTGTAAGCAAACTCTATCAACGGTAAGTGATCATCCTAACTTCCCTTAAAGTCAAGTGCACAAGCTCTCAGCATATCCTCTATGGTCTGGATGGTCCTCTTAGCCTGACCATCAGTCTGCGGATGAAAAGTAGAACTCAAAAGCACTTGGGTACCAAGACCCTTCTGAAAAGCTTTCCAAAATTGCGAAGTGAACTGAGTACCCCTATCCAAAATGATAGACAAGGGAACTCCATGCAGTCTGACTAGCTCTCGGATATACAATCTAGCGTAATCCGCAGCAGTATATGAAGTATGAACATGCATGAAATGAGCATACTTAGTCAACCTATCAACCACAACCCAAATGGAATCATGATGGCGTCAGGAAGGAGGTAAACCAATCACGAAGTCCATATTTATCTCTTCCCACTTCCAGGTGGGAATACTAAACTCATGCATCATACCACCAGGTCTTTGGTGTTCAACCTTAACCTGTTGGCATGTTGCACACTTAGCTACAAACGCTGCTATATCTTTCTTCATGCCACTCCACCAATAAATTTCCCGTAAGTATCGGTACATTTCGGTGGCACCAGGATGAATAGACTATCACGCCCCATGCGCTTCAGCCATAATCCTCTGTCTCAGATCATCAACATTCGGGACACACAATCTACCCTGAAATCTCAACACACCATCTCCCCCTTAGGAGAAAACCTCTACTTTTTGGTCCTTGACTGACTCCTTCAGTCTGACCAAACTAGCATCTAAGTATTGCTTTTCCTTCAGTTCCGAAACCAATGAGGATTCGGAACTACTCTGAACCCCTATACTACCTTCAGCAGAGTCAAACAACCTAACCCCTAATCTAGCCAAATGATGTACATCACGAGCCAACTCTTTCTTACCTTCTACCACATGCGAAAAACTACCCATGGACACTCTACTTAGGCCATTTGCCACAACATTGGCCTTGCCTGGATGGTACAACACACTTATATCATAGTCCTTTAACAATTCTAACCATCGTCTCTGCCTAAGATTCAATTCTCTCTGGGTAAACACATACTGCATACTCTTATGATCAGTGAAAACATCAAGATAGACACCATACAAATAGTGTCTCCAGATTTTCAAAGCAAACACAACAACAGCCAACTCAAGGTCATGGGTGGGGTAATTTTTCTCATGGGGTTTCAACTGTCTAGAAGCATAAGCTATCACCTTACCCTTCTGCATCAATACGCAACCCAACCCAACTCTCAGCATCACAGTACACAAAAAAACCATCAACACCGTCAGGCAAAGTCAAAACAAGGGCTGAAGTGAGTCGAGTCTTCAACTCCTGAAAAATCTTCTCTCAAGATTCGGACCACAAGAAATTCACTTTCTTTTGGGTCAACTGAGTCATAGGAGACGCTATAGAGAAGAAACCCTCAACAAAACGGCGGTAATAGCCAGCTAAACCCAAGAAACTTCAGATATCAGTCGGAGAAATAGGTCTAGGCCAATTTTTAATAGCTTTGGTCTTTTGGGGATCAACTCTAATACCCTCCAAAGAAATGATATGACCCAGAATAGCAATTGACCTTAGCCAAAACTTACACTTACTGAACTTGGCAAACAACTTATGATCTCTAAGGGTTTGCAAGACTGTTCGGAGATGACATAATGTTCATCCTTACTACGAGAGTACACCAGTATATCATCGATGAACACTATAATAAACATATCCAGATATGGTCTGAACACTCGATTTCTGAGGTCCATGAAAGCTACTGGGGCATTAAGTTAACCCAAAAGACATAACAAGAAACTCAAAATGGCCATAACGAGTTCGGAAAGCAGTTTTCAGGATGTCACACTCCCTAACTTTGAGTTGATGATAGCCGAAACCAAGGTCTATCTTTGAGAAATAACTTGCACCTTGCAATTGGTCAAACAAATCATGTATTCTCGGAAGGGGGTACTTATTTTTTATGATGACTTTATTTAGTTGGTGGTAATCAATGCACATACACAAGGAGCCATCTTTCTTTCTTACAAACAACACAGGAGCACCCCAAGGAGAAACACTGGCCTTATGAAACCCTTATCTAGTAGATCTTTGAGTTGATCTTTCAACTCCTTAAGTTCTGCAGGGGCCATACAGTAAGGAGGAATAGAAATGGGCTGAGTATCGAGAAGAATATCAATCCTGAACTCTATCTCTCTATCAGGAGGTATCCCTGGGAGATCATCTAAAAAGACATCAGAAAACTCATTGACGACGTTCATAGACTGGAGAGTTGGAGTCTCAGACTTAGTGTCTTTGACTCTAACCAAATGGTAAATACACCCCTTAGAAATAAGCTTCTAGCTTTGAGGTAAGAGATAAAATTACTCTTGGGTGACACAGAATTCCCAGACCACTCAAACACGGATGCACTCAAAAACTAAAACTTGACCACTCGGGTCCGACAATCAATAGAGGCATAAGAAGAATACAGCCAGTCCATACCCAGAATCATATCAAAATCTACCATGTCTAACTCAATCAGATCAGCCAACAAGACTATGAAAAAAGGTAATAGGACACTTTTTATACACTTTCTGGGCAACAATCGAATCACCCACTGGGGTAGAAACTAGGATAGGCTCAGGAATAATCTCAAGACTCATTTCAAAATTCACAGCAATCAAAGGTGTAACATATGAGAAACTGGATCCAGGATCCAACAAAGCATACACATCAAACTTAAATATACGAAGCATACCAGTAACAACATCAAGAGAGTCCTCCTATTCCTGGCGGGATGATAAAGCATAGAATTTATTCTGGCGCTACCTGCCAGCATTGCTAGAAGAGGCGCCCTGAGCTGGGGCTGGGCGAGTTGCTGGAACTGGAGCACTAACAGTCTGAGTCTGGGTCTGAGGGCGATAGTCACGACGCCCTTTTCCATCATGTGGACAATCTCTAACTCTATGACCCATGTCACCACACCGGAAACAACCCCTCTTCTCACCCCAACACTCACCTGAATGAGCCCTACCACACTTAGGACACAGGGGACGATTTGTCTTACTACTAGCACTATACTGGGACCTCGATACATATGACCTGCTACCTTGCTCCTGCCTACCTCTAGGTACGGGAGCACTAGCAGATGACGGTGCTGGCATAGATAAAATATCCTGATACTGAGGGCGACTCCCTTCCTGTGATCTAGTCTGACCCTGTCCATACTGCTCGAACCTAGCTCTCTTATTCCTTTTCATTCTATCTCTCTCCTTAATCTTGTCTGCCTCAATATGTTGGGCATGAGTCATCAGCCTAGAAATATACATCTCACTATTCAGCATAGCAGACCTACACTCCTTAACCACATAACTAGACACTCCAGTCACAAACTTACTCATACTAGCCCGATTATCAGCCACTAAGTCAGGATCATACTTGGCCAACTGATTGAACTTCAGACAGTACTCCCTAACAGTCATAGAGCCCTGTCGCATGTTCATAAACTCTTCCACCATCACCCTCTCATCTCCAAAGGGAAAAACTTATCCAGGAATGCATCCTGGAACTCTTGCCAAGTTGTAGGGACAACTCCCTCACCTCTACCTTTCCTCCAAGAAACAACCCAGTCATAAGCAAGGTCTTTCAACCTATACGCAGCCAACTCCACACTATGTTCCTCAGATACATGCATTACCTGAGTAATCTTCCACACATCCTCTAAAAACAATCGTGGATCCTCATCAGACTTGGACCCATATAATTCTGGCGGATTCATCCGCATGAAGTCATGGATCCTGGCAGAAGATAAATCACCTCCCTGCTGCTGTGGAACCGAGGCTGGGTTGGCCTGAACATTTGCAGAAACAGCTTGGGCCAGCGCCTGAAAGGCTGCCCGAAATTCAGCATGAGATAAGTTTTCATTCAATAGGTCAGTGGGTTGAGGTTTTTGACCATTATTATTTCTTCTTGCTCGATGTGGAGGCATATTTCTGAAAGAGGAGAGCACGAATCAATAGCAGAGAGAGACACTTTAAGCACAATAGAATTCTGAAAGAAAGAATCACACTTTTTCCTAAAACGCCTTGTAGCCTCTTGCTCATAGATGTGGCGAGCTACACACCAATGATCAAGACTCTACTTAACTCGGCTTGTCAGACTCCCTAGGACACCTTAAAACCTTAGTCTCTGATACCAAGTTTGTAACGCCCCAAAAAATAGGTCTCGGAGCGTCACACGGTGCTTGAGGCTACGAGTAGCCCCAAGGTAACCCTTTGTGCCATTTTCATTCAGTTTAACACAAATCAATGGAGTTTCCATAAATAACCCTCAAATATCAACAGAGTAATCATCATCCAAGAATAATAGAATTTTAGAAAGATAACAAAATACGACTTATTAGTCAACTCCCAACATCTATACTAGTCTGAAAAGCCTCTAAGAGAATCAATGAAACCAGCGAGCCATTAAGACATGCCCCAACTGACTCATACTCAGTTATCAAATGTAAACAATTCCGTGAAACCAATATCAGACATCACATCCTCGGAACATGAGGACTCACCACGATAGAGGATGTAGAACAGCGTGCTTGAAGAATCACTATCGAACCTAGAACTGAGCTCCTGAACCTACATTCCGAGAAAATGCAGCCCACATTCAAAGATGTGGGTCAGTACCATGGAAAGGAACCAAGTATATGGGGGTGTATGCAGTTTTATAAACATCATCATCATAAATATTTATAAGAAATATGCAGGATGTATGAAAGACTCACATAGCCCAAAGAAAATCATCATAATCATGAGAGGATGAAAAAATTACAATAACACATGTGAGTCATCATATAATTTGTCAATCACTTTCAGTTCATCTAGAATATCAATTCTAATAATGTAAATATCATTTAAATCTTTCAAAAAAATAACTTTCACAATTCCACTTTCGAATCACTTCACCATTCACCATAGACATAAGGAAACACACACACACTAGGAGATCCTATAACCGATATAAACTATGTGAGCTACATGGAGTCCAACGCACAACCCACGTTGGGGAGAGCCGTCCTATCCTTGCCATCGGAGTAGGACTATCAATATCAAATCTATATAAACTATTGATCACTATATAAATCAGCCTTAGGCTCACTCCTACGGGGGCATGTAGTTCTAGGGAAGTAAGGTCGCTTTATACCTCCCACTCGGTGCTAAAGATTTCTCCCGGACTTAGATCAGATCATTTCAAAGACAATCCACAACAACACAATTTCAGTACTATATAAATACACATCAGGAGCCATTATGCTTCTCATCTATCAAAATCAACCACGTTGTGGATTTCTTTCACACTCGAGTTCAAAACAACTTCATTAAGACCAAAAGAACAAATCATTCAAAATATCTCAAATATTCAACATCAACGTGCTTATAACACACACTTTCTCAAAAAACATAATTTTCAATGGGGATTCACGACCGAAATATCAAAATCATGATAAATATCGTTCAAGATTCATGCTTTATATCTCCACACATGTAAATTCATCTTTCAAAATCATAAACATCAAGATTTTATAATAATCATCATAAGATATGGGTTCATGCTTCAAATTCGTAAAAATCAAATAAAAATCAGGCCTTTGTAAAGAAAATTACTTTTGGGCACAAGAACGAAAGCGAGTTCTTGTTGAAAAACCCCACATATCTTGAATGATGAACTTTAGATCGATACTCATTTTTGAGATGTTAATCGTGCCTTTGAATGATGGTTCTTGGAGTTTTGAACTAGGAACTTGGAATCTTGAATAAATTTGCAGAATTAATGCTGAACTTTGGAGGTTCTTGAAGTTGGATGTAGGAGCTTAGGGTTTTCTTTTTGAGAGAGTTTGATGAAACATAACGTATAATGCTTCTAATAGGCTTTAATATAGGGTTTGGACGGATTTTGGGTGAGGGGGAATGACCAAAACGACCCTAAAAATCAAATAATTCTCGAATCTATCCTTTGGTGGACTATTTTGATAGTCTGAAGTAGATCAACCATAACGTTTTACTCCAATATCCAAATTGAATGAAACTAATTTCATTAGAAAGAGGACTCATATATTTCTGTTGATATATAGTATCTCACTCATATCATTGTGTACGAGGAGTTATGATTGTTTGAAGTTGACCCAAAATTTCACTTTTGATAGGCTGGAGTAGATCGACCATAACTGTTTTCTCCGATAAACAAATTGGATGAAACCAATTTCATTAGAAAGAGAACTCACAGATCTTTCTGTTGATATATAGTCGATCACCCAGATCATTATGTACAAGGAGTTATGATCATTTAAAGTTGGAGAAAATACGCCAGGCCTCAGTACTTTTTCTTGCACGTTTTACTATTTACTGCTATTGACGGTTCGATCGAAATGTTCATAAATCATCGCTCGGGTGTCCGTTTTGGATGATACACATATCGTTGGAAAGATTATTTGATACTCTACGCAATGGTGGGTCCTGATCTAAGACATTGCGCATGAAAAATTTATAATTTATTTTAGAAGATAGAACCCAACACGTTTACGCACAAAATTTCAACAAAAAATTTCCCAGGGTATTACAATAGGTTGTGCGGCGCACTCTTTATCGTACACATTAGGTTGTGCGCCGTTCACCTTATGGCATAAGTTAGGGTATGCGTCGCACACCTTATGCTGCACGACACACTCCACTTTACAAAGCCATATCTTCTTTCTCGGGTGTCGGATTTTTGTGAAATTGGTATCATTGGAAAGATAATCCGAATACCTTTCATTTGATATATAGTAGGCACTATAATTCAATATATATAAATAGTAATGGTTTATTGAAGTTGACCTAAGTTTCAATGCTCACTAAAATTCGAACGATAGGAAAACTTTCAACTTGTCCCTGAGCTTGGGGACCTCTATGATCTCAATTCATGCTCAAATAGGTTTCCACACTACATAATTTATTAACACACTAAACTTGCATTGGATTAATGGCTTTTGGAACCTTTACTTGAAGGAAATGATGATTTTCGTTCTCGTCCGAAATGCGGGGTGTTACATTATCTCCTCCTTGGGATCATTCGTCCCCGAATGATGGGTAGGAACTGTTGAAGCTTAAAGGTATGGAATAACGCGGACATGATGTGCCTTCTAAGAAAGGACATAACTGATCTGAAATATTTAAACTTCTATAATGAAACTGAATTCTGAGCTGACTTGACTTTTCTTGCTTCAAGAAGCTGATTCGTGCTGAAAATTTAGGATTCCCTTGAAATATTCATGATCCAATCATACATATTGAAATTAGGAAGTTATAACTTAGAAAAGTACGAATCATAAGACAACAATATTTAGATCGTACAAGGGTATTACACTATCTGAGATGAAATACTTTAAAAATTTTGAGATTATACGCTAAACTCTTATGAACTGAGTCATAAATAGATAGCTGAATCTGAAACATGATGCTTGGAATGAATTGAACTCACAATTTATGTGGATGGAATAGATTATCTCTTGGGAATGGCCATACGCATGAGACTTTGGATAGTAGGACTGGGTGAAAAGGTGGAAAAACCATAGTAACTTTTCTATCTGACTGTTAAACTAAATTACAGACTGAATTATACCAGACACTTATACTCAACTGGAGTATCTTCAACACTCTCTCTAAAGAAGTTCTAGCAGTTATAGGAAGCCACGAATCTTGGGTATGGATTACATATGACATCCAAATGAGGGAAATCACAACATTTACACTACTCTGCAGTCTGAAATATAGACATATAACTCATAAATTAAGATAGAATTTCCAAGCCTTAGTTAATACGACTTCTTACTTTAAAGAATAGCACACTCCTCGAATACTCCCTTAACTGTACTATTACCTGTAGATACCACATTCATTCGATCCAACTTATTTTTTCTCGTATTTGCATTTATAAATCTTTCTACTAATGTCTATAGTAACTTAAATCCTCTTCACCGTGATCAGGCCTAACTCTAACTCGCAAAATACTACATTCCACTCCACGATACAAGTCTAAACCATAAGATTCCACCTCCTATATGTCTTAAAAGATCACACCCTAAGCCTATCACGCCTTACCACTTCAATGGCTAACTCTGAACTATTTCTACGAAGTCGCTAGCACATATAGCGTTCCTTAACAAAAATTCCAACATGTCATTCAAGTCTATCTCTATAACCACATATGAACTTCAAAGTAAACACTCATAAAGGCACACTTAATGTATTCTACTAACCATCTATCGATATAGCTCTCACACTCTACCCCAAGAACATACACACACACACATCTTTCAGCTAACCATCACATGCATCAAAGACTTGGCCCCAAACTTACTTCGCACTTATGGCCTTATCTAAAATAAGCATACTATGATCTTCCACCAACAAGAAACATTTACTCATCACTACTACCATCACATAAAGAGGAGTCACTAAAGATTAGAACATAAGATCTTGAAGCATGGAAGGTTGTTGTATGAAACTTAACACTTAACTGGGGCCTGGGGAATAACAAATCAACATTCAGGATTTATCAAAGAAAAAAAATCTGAACTGGGGCATACATGGCTATGAACTATATTCCACCTATCGTAAAGAGTATAGCATGAATTATGGGAACTGAGCACACTATAAAGTGTGAATATATGAGTCATGAGCTACATGACCTTAATTTAGAGTTCATAACATATGGAATGTGATTCCGACTGCTGAATGAATTGAAGTTCTTCATTTAGGAATCTGGAAGAGCACGTGAACATGAACTATGATCATGGAATTGAAATGTGAGGTATGAGTAGGTATTAGGATAACTGAAAAATACTGAGACCGTAATGGGTTGAGCCTCACTCTTCCCTTCTGACGTTCTATGTCATACTGACATCCCTACTAGAATCTGAAAGCCTGGCTTGGTTATTCGCTCTATCATCTCCCCCTTAGCTTCAAGCCATCATATTAAGTTTGGGAGATCCCTTACAAGACTCTAAACTGAAGTACACTCACTGCACTCTGGGGTCTGGAAAACTACTATACACGCATATCATGGCACTTAACCCAAATGACTACACCTGAAAGTGGAAAACCCACTGTTATTACTACCTTCTGAGATACGCTTTATCATTCTATAGACCCAGTAGTCATCATATAATACTTGCACGCTTACTAACTTCAGGTCTTCATGGGTATCCCCATAGTCGGAGTGCACACCCTCTAGTGCTTTAACTCTTATTTCTATTTGTTCAACCTTCAAAAACTCAAACTTAAAATCTAGCACTCAACATGGATATCACCAAGCCTTCAATGAATCATACTACTTCCGATATAGCCTACCAATATCGCGACTCCAAACTTACATCTCTCTACTATGAGAATCAAGATCATATAAAAAGGCTCAACACTATCAATCAAAACTCCTTAACTTGGCTATTTAAAACACCATATACCATATAACTAGTCTTTCTCCACCAACTCAACGGTACCACTCGTCACACAAAACGTGTAATAGTCTTAGAAAATACCGCAACCTCAGATAACCTTGGGCATACTTCTACATTATATATGCAAAATCATACTTCACTACGAATCAAATAAACTTAAGCTCTTGCATATACTGTTCAAGCCTATTAGATTACTTCCATAAAACTAGTATCATCAACCAAGAAATCATCACACCCACCTTCATGGACATCAATTGTTCAACACTTAATGTCTAGTGCTAAGCATAATTTTACAACCCAACCTTACGCATGATTCTCACTTGGATACCATGAAATAGACATCAAGAAACACTAGTACACTAGAACTTCCAAACAACAGATAATTGATCTTGACCTTACGGTCTTCCTTATCATAACTCATTACCACGTACTATTTTAACATATCAAGCCTACTATTTTTTTTCCCACAAAACATACATCATTAATCTCATGCCACTATTTTTACCACCATATTCTACATTAAATTCAAGCATATAGTCCTGTACCTATCATCTATCACTACTGAAAAATGCAACATAATATGCTAGTCCATAAAATTTAGGACATACTATACAAACGCTTCAAAAATCACTACATACCTTCTCACAAGTAGTACTAGTTTACAATTACCAACGAAAAGAAGGTCAAGGGGTAAAGTTACATAATAGACATGATCAACCTTAATCTTATATTATAACCTCATACAATCTTTTCTACTTATACGGATTTCTCACCTCATACTTACTTACCCAAACATACATTTAGACTACCTTCAAATTCCACAAACAACCATGAGTCTATACTTACAACTTACTGGCTAATATAGCCATTTTCATACTTCAAGCAAGCAAAAAATCACCCTAACTAACAACTCCTTCTCTACCTTCTACTAAACTAACAAACAAGGATGAATCACCTCTTTACCAACTCAATCTCATGCAAACAGATTCAGCTATATATATATTAAACCAACACAAGAACAACAAGTTGCTAGTGAATCAAAATAGGCCTCACACGGCTTCAATAGACTTTGATTTTGTATTTTGAACAAGAAAATGAGATGAATGACTATTCAACTATGCTAGTGAATTGAAAGAGCCCCACACGGCTTCACTAGACTTTATTTTTTTAAACAACACCTTGATGACAAGATTACATGAGATAGAAATTTAATATGCAATATCCAATGAACTAAGAATTCACATCTTACTTTGTATAAATAAAATCAGAGTCAAACACTTCCTCCACGGACTACCATACCATCCACACATGCTACTAGTTACCACATTAGTCTATCATCATAAGGGGTAAATCATTCTCGAACATCGGTTATTCAACTAAAATATTCATTTACACAAAAGTCACCCTTGCTCTGACTTCTAACTTTGTGACTTTACATCACCAACTTCTTTTTCTAATTTCACTACCAATAGGTCATGACAACAACACTTTAACGCATACTACTATTCGGGTGGAAATACAGTTCCAACATTCTACTACATATCATCCCCCCTTAAGCAAGACATTTGTAACATAAATTTGAAGGGGACTAAATGCATTTAATACCTTAAGCTGAAAAGCATGATTCCATCAGGATCAATGTTTACATCGGAATCAATACACATTGAAGCACTAACGGACTCTTCCCAAGTCCTTGCACAAACTTTAACTCTTATATGGTTCAATCAGAAAGGACCATACCATTTACATTCTAAACTTCTGCACTTGAATCACCTCAATAATGATACATATCTGAGGACATTAGAGTAAGGAAAGAATTTGGGATGACTTTTTTTACTTTTGTATGGGCGACACAATAGAATGAATTAGAGTATGAAAGAGGAATATTCTGACTCTATTGTATAAATTAGAACATGAAAAAAGAGAGACATTCCTAAATGCCTAGTAGCCTCCTGCTTATAAGTGTGGCGCGCTACACACCCATAAACAAAACTCTACCCGACGCAATTTCGCAGACACCCTGGGACCATGAACCTGGCTTTGATACAAAGTTTGTCACGATCCAAATCGGGGCCCTATCGTGACGAGCATTCCAAATCATGAAGGCCCGAAACACCTCTATCTATCTGGTAAACATGCACATAATTCATATGATAATAAGATATGCGAAAGATACACAATATTACGGAAAACATGGTCATAAATCAAATGAAATCAACAAATGGGAAATAATGTCCCACAACATCTATCGGCATCTGAACAACCGTCTACGAAATCTCTAATACATGACTGAAATAAATTACTGTCTGAAAACTAGGAAAAGGCCCCAGTAGACCCAAAACCACTAAATGATAAATGAACTGACAGACATCAGGCCTTCTGAAATATAGAAGGCTCACCATTTGATTCTGTAAATCTGTAGAAAGAGATCTACTCGTTGTCTGAAACCCTAAACTGTGCCTCCAAACCTGGGAGGGAAGGGGGTCAATACAAAAGTACTGGTACGCAGAGAAATCAAAAACAAAATATAATATTTTTTTTCAAATATATGTGAGAGCCATTATAAAGCAGTTTCATATCAAATCATTTGAAAACACATGGACATAATGTAATAGTTTTCAACAACAATGTAATGCAGCTGAGCTAGGTAGAATACCCTACATATAATATTTACACCAACTGTCAAATCTTGGTTTCCGTCGAGATTAGAGTGTAAGTGAGAAGAAGACACACAAGATCATACAGCAGGGTGTCTCAACCCAATAAAGTATAGCAGTGCCCAAGATCACTTGCTCTGGGCTCCTAACCATAGTCCCAATTTGGGAATGACATAAATTCAAGTACACAAGATCACTTAGCCTGGTAATAAATCCCCATGTCGGCAAACACAGTTTCTAGCGATGAGCCCTTACACTCAAATGCCTTCTTCGAGCATCCACCTATCTCATGTAAAATCAATGCATCAAACTTTATTTAATTCAATCACATATCTTATTCTGTAGGGTATCATCATACCCGACTTGGAAGCCATCAATATCACATTATTCTTTCATGCAACCATTATATTCATCATATTTCAACATAACAACCCTCTCATTATAAGTCAAAACCATGACCATTTTCAAAATATTTCATGTCACACTTGTCAAGATGATTTCAAATATTTCCCATAATATGAGAATTTAAAACGAGATCATATAAAGAGAGGGATTTCATATAATTCATGCTCTCAAGTTAACATCTTTTTGGAATACATGCATATACATATATCATATATCAAACCACTTCGGGAATAGGCCTAAAGGCCAAATCAATATCATAAAACATTTAAAACGGGATTATATTCATAATTTCAAAACCTCATTTTTAAAACATGAATTTTTAAGAAAATGAGATTTTTGAGATAACCCCACGTACCTCTATATGCGAAGATGATAGGTTCTTCTTGAAGCCTACGTTCTGGGGATTCCAAATATGCAACTAGTTTCAAAAACCCACGGTTGAATCTTGAGTTTCTTGGGCTTTTATTTTGAAACCCTAAGGAGAGTTCTTGAGCAATTTTGATGAATGAAGGTGTATTTTGGGGTATTTGGGAACTGAATTTCGTGTTTATGGCTAAATAAGGGTGGGAAAAGGACCATTTTTCCCTAAAAATGGAGTGTTTAAGTCACTTGAGTAATAATATATGCGGCGCACACCTTATCTCATAATATAGGTTGTGCAGCGCACTCTTTATCGCAATGGCAGAAGTTAGGGTGTGCGTCGCACACCTTATGCTGTACGACACACTCTACTTTGCAAAGCCATAACTTCTTCATCGGGATTCGTATTTTCGCAAAATTGGAATCGTTGAAAAGATAATTTGAATACCTTTCATTTGATATATAGTAGGAACTCTAACTCAGTATATACAAAGAGTAATGATCGATTTAAGTTGACCTAAGTTTCAACGCTCACTAAAATTTGAACGACAGGAAAACTTTTAACTTATTCTTGAGCTTGGGGACCTCTATGATCTCAATTCATGCTCAAATAGGTTTACACACTACATAATTTATTTACACATTAAACTTGCATTGGATTTATGGATTTTGGAAGTTATAACTATATACATATGATTTCGAGTATTTCATAAGATTGATTGAGAGCATGAGTATGAATCCCCTCTCTTGTTGTGAACTAAAGTTTATATTTTCATTGTGAATGGTTTGAAATGCACACATTAAGATTTGAAAGTGATCTTCTCAATATCATGATGTTTGATATGATTTATATATAATGAGTTGGAGTTTCTTGTTATGATTACATTCTTGATTTAAAGGAAAGAATTGCATGTGACTGAATAAATTGATATGACCATCACATGTTTTGAACTTTGCAAAGAGAGGATAAATGTTTTAAGTGTTCTTGAGTTTTCAAAGTGATGACTCTATGATGATGTTATAAATCTTGGGTGGTCATGTGTATGTTTTGAATATGATGGGCTGTGAATTTCATATGATATTAACTTGCAAGTCAGGGTATGAGATACCCAGTGATAACATGCCCTTAATAAAAAAGGTATTGATTGTTTTGAAAGTATGAACATGTTTACTTTAAAAAACTAAAAGTTGGGCTTAAGAGAGCTAGTAGGTTACCCAAAGAAGACGTTTGAGTGCAAAGGCTCATCGCTAGAAACCATAGTTGTCGATACAGGAATTATGATATATGATCCTACATGAAAGGATATTTTTTTAGGACATCTTATATGGGGGGATTTCCTGTGGTTTTCTCATATGGGGGTATCCCCACTCTAATCCTGACAACTACTTGGATTAGAGGCTTGGCCGTCGAGTCAAGGGCGGGTTCCACATAGTTGTAGAATTTTAAATTTGTAGGGTGTACCGACTAGCTCAGAAGAATAACAAAGAGTTAGTCAAGGTTGTCAAGAATTGAATTGAAATTTATTAAATGCGCCCATGTATTTTACTTATATAATGTTTGATATTATTATGAAATTCTCTCACATATTTTATATAAACGCATGATATTTTGGGTTGTTTCACATATCAGTACATTTGTATTGACCCCTCTCTATTTCAGGATCTGAGGCAAAGTCCCGGAATCCCATTCAATAGTAAACTTGTATGTCAGAAGTTGCAATTGGTGAGCCTTCTCTATTCCGAAAGGCCTGGCTATTGGACTATACTGTTTCATTATGGTTTATGATCCGATTGGGGGCCTTGTCCCAATTTTGCTTTTAGACAAGATATTGGTTTGATGTATTAGAGATTTCACAGACTAATGTTAAGTGTCGTTTAGAGGTTATGAACTTCTTTTCGAACTGTTCAGTTGAATTATAGTATTGACCATGATTCCGTAATGTTGTATATTTCTGTATTTTTCCTTCATATAATATGAATGTTGTGCATGTGAAGGGTGCCCATGACTCATGGTTCGGGATGCTCATCGCGGCCAGGCCCCAACTCGATTCGTGACAAACATTCCTGTTGGTTTAAATCATTTTCATTTTTAGGATCTGAATTTGTTATTTCATTCTGCTTTTAACAACCTTATTACATTTGCACGTCTGTTTTGGAAACTAGTAGTTCGAATTAATTTTAGTTAAGATCTTAACTAATAGTACATGAGAACTTGAAATCGGTAGATTTATAAACTTCTAGGCGTAGAAGTAGTTTTACTATACAAAGGTTGCATATAGTAGGAAAGACAACCTTCAAGATAGGTTCTATCATATTGAATTATTGATATGTTCTTTTGTTCGTGACGTATTCCTTTAAAATATTTGTGCCTTATCTTTTGATTGATCAGGGTATATACCTAGGTATAACGTCTCAATTATTTTTTGTTATTGTTGTGGAGAAAGGTAGAGAGACGGATCATTATCCACCTAGTTTCAAACCGTGCACCTCTGACCCTCGGAAATTTCTTTGTCATTAAAAAGAAACAATCTCAAGAGTGAATTAGCTTTTCCAAAATTCCGTCATCTCTTGTCCACTCAAACTTTATTTTCTTTATGAACTGTGACACCAACTCTTTTCTACTAAAACATTTCAACTTACTACTTTGGTTTTAAATTTCTTCTTTGGTTTCGGTTCTGACATATTGTTTTTTCAATTTTAAAACAAGATCTGAGAGAAAATGCATCATTTCAGCTCAAAGGAAGAAGTCTAAGTCGGATGCTAATGCTAACTGTCAATTCGTTTCTACTATTAATCCCTTTTCCATCTGCAGTTCTTACCTCATAAGTAATTTGGATTAGCTTTAGTTAAGCCCTTATTATCTATGATCTTCAGTAGTAGTTTCCCTTTTATTGTGATAATGAGACATTGATTGGGATAAAACTTGAGCAGTATCTTCCATTGGCTTTTGCAAAATCAAATGGCTTGGTGAATAGACGTTTTAAGATGATTCTTCGAGATGATAAACAGAGATCATGGTCAATGCTGCTAGCACCAATGGGACATCACGTTGTAATTACCAAGGGATGGCTATTGTTCAGACAAGCAAACAATGTCCAAATCGGAGATCCTTATAAGTTTGAACTCATCGAGAATGGCATGATACCTATAGCAGTTTTCCATTGTGAGTATATGTTGTAGACAATAGAAGAAGAAAGGTGTAGTTGGAGAGACCTTATGCTAGCCCAAGATCATTAACTAAGATCGGAAGATTCAACTAAGAAGAGAAAGCTATAAGGGTGAAGGAAGGTATTAAAAGAGAGAACTTGGATTTAGAAGAAGACTACTTGAATATTCTTTGTATTGTATTTGTTTTTGGATGGTTACAAATGTTCAAGATATCCCTTTTTATACTTGTGTATAGATGATTCTAGAAAATCTTCTAGAACCTACGTTTCACTAGCTAGAATATTCTAGAAATTTAATTAGAAAACTATGGTACTTATTCTTCCAAAAAAATTCACTTTAGATATTTTTCACACACACCCTTAAAATGATTATTTGGAAGCTATCCTAAACCCATTGCAGAAGAACTCAAACGAAGCTTTGAACCATGCTGGGTGAAACAGTTTTTTCCAACTCCCTTTTCTCCTTCCAATGATGAAGATTTTTCGTCATCGATTTGTCCTTGCTGTGCTTTATGATGTTGAGTTCTCGAGCTCCCCCTTTCTCCGAACTCCTTTACAACTTCATTGTATGGAGACACACATGTGATGGAAAAGTTTGGAGCTCTAGCATTCAAGATTTAGAACTTACTCTTTCTGAAGCAACTCTATAGCACAAGGAAATTTCATCTGTATAAGCCTCCTTATTTGATTCGATGACAATATGATCATCAATTTTCTATGAATCCTTAGCACCATAATTGGATTCACCACTAGATTTCGTCTCTAGCTCTTCAATCATATTGGATGTCTCTCTATCTAAAATTGGGACTTCTCTTTCAACTTCATCATTCATTGGATTGTTGTCTTCTTCATCAACTTTCAATATTTCCTCTGAGCCATTGATTGAACTTGACGTAATGAATGATTGACCAGAACCTTCAACTTCTACTACATCTCCCTTATTAGTTTCTCCGATAATGTCATCACTAGCATATTGATTTTCAGACACTGTCTCCTCAGATTCTACTTCAACATCTTTCATGTTCAGACTTTTATGGACAATTTCAGGATTTTCTTCTTTGATTTCCTCGATAGCAGCTACCACGTCTCCAGTCTGAACAACTTCAGTATCCTCTTGCTTCTTATCCGTGTCTTTCTTCTCCACATGATAGATTGTATTACATCTGATACAATCTCTTTCCAAATTTATGAAAGCCAAGGCATTTATTACTCGACTCTCAGTTTCTAAACATCTTTTCCAACCTTCTTCTTCTTCAACAACTTTTTCAGTATGAGTTATGTTGCTCTCCCTGACACGACAATATCTTTTTATATGTCCTACTTTGCCACACCGATAATATCTGAGAGCCTTCTTACTATAATTGTTAAGAGACTCTTCCTTTTTTTAAGGAGAACTTAAACCACCTAAGAATCAAGAGTGAGACATATCTCTTATTTTCCCTTCAACGTTCCTCTAATCAGCTACAAGAGCATTTCCTTCCCTTTCTTTGACAAATTCACCAACCAATTATTTGGCTAGTAACTCCTGTGATGATAACAAATTCTCAAATTCCTCTAAGGATGGTTGTTGAGCCCATCCTTGAATTGATGTCAGAAATGGAATATATTCTGGCTTCGAACAACGAATGATAATTCTTCTCATTCATGCTTCAGAGATAGCCTCGTCCGTATTCAATAAAGAAATCTCAGAACATAAGTTCTTAATCTTTAAAAAGTACTCGGCAATAGAAAAATTACCTTGAGTGGTGTTCACCTCCAACATTTATAGCCGGACTTCATTCTTCTTATTAAACAACTGATCAAGAGACCTCTAAATTTCATGAGCTGAATTACACCTTATAATATGGCCAAATAAATTGAAGGAGATATACCTCTTTATAATGAAGACCTCTTCAGAATGAACTCCACTTTCGCATTAATCTTCTTCCACTTCTTGTATGTACTACTATTCTCCAATCCGTTGTTTGGAGGACTTGTGTTACTCCCGTTAACAATGTCCCACAAATCCTCTCCCACAAGGTATGATTCCATGCAAGTCTTCCATTTCTTGTAATTGGACTGATTCAACAACTCCATTTCTAGTCCATTAACGCAACCGCTAAAATTCATAGAGAGAAACAAGTCGAATCTATCACTAACCCGATCTTGAAATAAAATTTAGAAGACAACATGTGGCTATGACTTTGATACCATGTAGACAATAGCAGGAGAAAGGAGTAGTTTGAGAGACCTTCTGCTAGCCCTAGATCATTAACTAAGATTGGAAGATTCAAGTAAGAAGAGAAAGCTAAAAGGGTGAAAGAAGGTATTAAAAGAGAGAACTTGGATTTGGAAGAAGACTACTTGAATATGCTTTGTATTTGATTTGTTTTTGGATGGTTATAAATGTTCAAGACATTCCTATTTATACTTGTGTATCGATCATTCTAGAAAATCTTCTATATATTTCTACTAGAAAAATCTAGAGATCTTTATCTTCTACTTCTACTCTAGATATTTTCTTATCCAAGTGACTACACTAGATTATCCTAGAAACTTATCTAAAACCTATGTTTCACTAGCTAGACTATTCTAGAAATTTAACTAGAAAACTATGATACTTATTCTTCCAAAAAATTCACTTTAGATATTTTTCACATATGTTTACTTGATTACTTCCCTTTCTTTTCATACCTTTAACTTATACATGTTTCAATTTCTTCTTATTTTCCATATTGTAGATCATGTTGTGGAACCATAAACAAATTCATCTATAAATAGTGTGATAGTATCATCATACTACAAGTGCTTAGTGAGATTCTTGAAAATGTTATCCTACTCTATGTTGAAAGGTTTTAACTCTATGTTATGCATAGAATAACACGCGTCAAGTTTAGGGGGTCGCGAGGTATTCTTCTTTCTTTAAAATGTTATTGATTAAAAGGTTCTAAATAGTCAAGATGTATTGCTTTAGGAAATTTTCTGAATGAAAGAATGTACCGTAGATTTCAATGACTTAGTATGCATTGAATAAAACATGTCAAGTTTAGGAGGGTCGTAAGGTATTCTTCCTTTTAGGAAATTTTCAGAAAGAAAAAAATTAGGGAAAATAACATAAATCTCGTTTGGAGCTTAATTATAGAAAATTGTGATATTTTGCATAATTACTGAAAATCTTGAGTTTGGGTATGTTGAGATATATAATTAGCTCCCGATACATCGGACGAAGAGGCAATTTTCCTTTGTAAAAATACATAATTAGCTCCCGATATTTTTTTTTCAATTTTGGATCTACCGAGATGCATAATGCATCCAACAATGATACATATTTTTCCTTTGTAAATATACATAATTAGATCCCGATACGTTTTTTGTTTTCGATTTTGGATCTATCGATGATACGGGAATTCCTAGCTCGAGACCTTTCACACGAAGCCAAGCAAGTGAGTTGCAATGACTCCAAGCCTTGTTCACATTCTTGGTCATATGTGAGACCCTTGTGAGCCCATCTAAGGGCCTATATTTAATAAAATGTAACAAGGCCAACCAAGACACCCCAAACCCACCCACTTAAATGCCAAGGGTAATTTGGTCTTTGTCCCTCCTTTCTAAGTGACTATATAAGCCATGTAATAGGGCTAGTCTTGCTTTAGTTCATTCGTATTATTCAAGAAATAAAGACTTGTAAATTTTTGACTTCTCTTTCTCATCATTTGGAGAGGCCAAAACCAAATTCTCACTAGTAGAGTGATACTAGTGTTGTATCTTGGCTAGAAACTAGTTTCTTGAGGTTCTTTGAGTTCCTCTTGGTCCAAGTAAGAACTTGGTATTGATATTTATTAGTCTTAGGGTCTTTTCTCTTGTTAGGGTTCTTAGATTAATGAATATTGTGTGTCAAGTTTCTATCTCTTTCTTTGTAAATCTTGTTAACATTGTGTTGTTGAATATAAAAGTCTAGTGAAGCCGTGTGGGCTCTTTCGATTCTTTAGCAATATTGTCTTTGTTGTTCTTGTTGTTAAACTAACTTTTCTAGTTCAAACAAGTGTTGCAAGCCTAGTGAAGCCGTGTGTGGCCATTTTCGATTCACTAGCACTTTGTTGTTCATCTTGTTGTTCTTGTGTTGGAATCTCTTGATACACACTTAGCATTGTATAATTTGAAACCTTAAGAGTGAACCGCTAACCAACTGCACTAAAAGCTATAGCTGATAGAGAGAGGTGCAACCCACCCTTTATAGGCCCTGAGCCATACGGGGCACGAACCCGACCCACACCCCCAACCAAGGCCAACCCGAGATAGGTGGCCACCCTTTGGGTGCCATCATTCCCCCTTTATTTGGGAAAGGCTTTTCCTCGAACCTGCGCATGGTGTAAGCGGGATTCGAACCCGTGACCTCCGCTCTGATACCAAACCTTAAGAGTGAACCGCTAACCAACTGCACTAAAAGCTATAGTTGATAGAGAGAGGCGCAACCCACCCTTTATAGGCCCTGAACCATATGGGGCACGAACCCGACCCACAACCCCAACCAAGGCCAACCCGAGATAGGTGGCCACCCTTTGGGTGCCATCAATCGAGATACCTAATTAGTTCCCGATACATCCTACGAAGATACATAATTAGTTGAGATTTTTGTAGTTACTTTGTTAGGGTGGAAATTTGTGCAAATATAATAAGTTGAGGTGTATATTTGTGTTATTTTTCCAAAAAACTACCTTAGATTTCGATGGTTATTTAGTTGTTTTGTACATCAAGTCTGGAAGATTAAAATTTACAGCAAAGATGTTTGATTTGTGTAAAATTTTCTCTGGTAAATATTCTGGCAAAGAAAAATCAGCAGTTGGTGATGTGCAAGGAAAACAAGTATAGAAGAATATAATTTTCTTTCTTTTATACAAATAGTTTTTCGATCCATTATTAAACTTTTTCTAGTAAGTATACATAGATTATACATATTATACATTCGTTGCTCTTTTTGATTTTGATAGTTTAGTGTACGGCTATTTTGGTTAATTTTTCATGTTTTTTTTGGATTTAGTAAAATATTCTTTAATAGGCTATTTAGGCTAATTTTTTATGTTCTTTCTTGGATTTAATAAAATACTCTTTAATCCTATAGTATTAAAGAGTTGAAATTAAAGAGTTCGAAAAAAGAAAAAAATATTTTCTGAAAAAGGGAAGTGACACAAAGAAATTACTTTCTCTGTAAGTTAAATTATCTTTAATTATTCTTAAGTAATATTTTTTGGGAACGAACTAAATAGAAATAGGTATCTTATAAAATGTGATGAAAGAGTAAATTAGAATGAATATGTCATTTATTGGAAAAAAAATTAAAATCTAGATGAGTAAAAGTGGATGGAAGGAATAAATTTTACTCTCGTCATCTCAAAATAATTGACATTATACACTTTGTTAGGAGCACTATTTGACGGTGGTATTTCTTATTAATTCTTTAAACTTTATTCATTTATGTGGCTCTTAGTTCTAGAATAAAAATAATTATTGTTATTTCATCCGTCTCATATATGTTGGTCGTCTTACTAAAAATAGTTCTCATATTAGTTGGTCATTTTACTAAATCATCAAGAAAACATTAATTAATTTTTTTTCATATTACTCATGCAATTAATTTTGTTTTGAAAGCATTAGTACTTGTTTGTAAAGTTTCTAAGAAGATTCTTAAAGGATGAATTAATAAAATTATCTTTTTATTTAAAATTTATTAATTATTCAGTAAAGAAAATGTATCTAATTAATATGGGACAAATGAAATACAATTAGAGTTAAAAAAAATGTTAATTATTTCTTCTTTTCTTAAAAAATATATCAATATTTTAAGATAATTCTTTTTAATATGTAGGAACTGCGCAGAATTAATTGCATGATTTGAAGTGCACTAATTTAATGTCAGTATTGGACAGATGAATTTTCCGTCGTTTAGAATTTAGCTTCTTTTAGTTTGAAAGTAATTTATTTTTAAATATAAAAAATCATATCATTATTAATTTTATACTGATTAAAAAATAATCTAATTTACTAAAGTTTCTTCTATGCACAAATGAAGATAAATCAAATCACAAGAGATTATTATTCGTAATCTTATCTTATATCTCCATCAAAAACTATTTTCACTATTTGAACTCATAACCTGATACGGAAATAATCACGGATATGGAATTATGGGAGTGCATGTTGGGTCCGAGACTTGGTGTGTGCAATTGAAGTGCAAAAGGGGACCTAAATGCACTAAAAATCAGTCAACATATTACACTTGATGGACACCTAAGTCTTTAAGGGGTCTTTTGGTCCTTTTTGCCTTTTATTTGTAATAGGATATAAATAGAACCATGTAGGGTTTCTTTGATTAGTTTTTAATGATATTTGTGAGTCTTGAAAGACCAAAAAATACAAGTCCTCTCTCCCTGAGGCACCAAAAAAGAAACTAGGATACAACAATAGGGTGAATTTTCTTTTGTTGTTGCTTACTTGGAAACGTTGATGCTAGAGAGGTCCAATCCGATCTTGTGTCGCGTAAGAGATAGATTTATTGTTGTATGTAGTGTTAAGGGTCCAAGAGTGTCCATTCTTGGGTTCTTAAGATTATACCCTCATGTGGTCTATCTATCTATCCCTTTACTTTATTGTAATCTTATTTTGTTCCTTTTGTTTTAGTGTAAGCTGTGTGGGTATTTTTTTTTTTGTTGTTCAACTTATTGTTGTTTTCATCTTCTAATTTTCTTGTTAGTTTGTTGTTTGCTGAAAAATAGGTGTCAATCCACCTCAATATAGTGTTGTTATTGTGTCATTCTTGTGTTGTTGTGGTTGGCCGAGACTAGGCCTCAAAAGGGGCTCTTGGTTTTAGCCATTTTGTGGACTGTTTTGGACTGATTTTGTATCTTCCATTGTTGTATTGTATCATTTGGTATCAAAGCATGGCTTGATCTTGTTCCCAAAAGATCAATCTTGGGCTTGTTAGTGAAAAATAATAAAAATAAGTGTTCAAAACTGAAAATTCCAAAAAGGAGCAAATCTGTCCATTTTGTATCTTGGCCAAAAATGCGTTCTTGTTGTATCTTGGCCGAGATTTTTCTTGTTTTCTTGTCTAGATCTTGGTGTCTTTTTTTTTTCATTTTTTTAAGCTGTTTCTAAGTGTTGGTTTTCTTGTTCACTAGCACTTTGAATTTAGATCCAAAACTTGAGCTTGAACTTGTTGAAAGTTGTTGTTGTGAACAAGGTGTGGGCCGTGCCTTGTTGTTGTTGCTCTTGGCCGTGTGGACTTATTGTTGTGGCTTTGGTTGGACGTTTTTGGTGTTGTTGTTGTTCTTAGAGATTGTTGTTGTTCTTGGTGAATGTTGTTATTGTTCTTGTGTTCTTCACCCCCTTCATAAATTATAAAACATAAAGTGAAGTGTTAGATCCTAAAGGTGAAGGAACAAGGTGTAAGACTTGTTGGTCTTGAAGACTTTACAACCACCAAAGACATATCATTCACTTCTCAACCACTTCCCATGAAACAAGGGCCCACGTTTTAAGGAGAAAAGTCAAGTCTTGCTTTTTGAATTTGAAAGAGGATATCAAGACTTGTTTTCCCTCCTTAACCAATTCTCACCAATTCCAAATTACAATTGGACCAAGACTTGAATTGAAAAATAAAATTTGATAACAATCGCAATCAATACGTGGCTGCCACATCATGTTTTTACTGTTCACCAATAATTTTTAAGCTCAAATTTTGATCTTCTAATTTCAATTTGTTGTTATTTAGTCTCGTTTGTTGATTCCATTACTAACTTACAAGCTGGCACTAGATTATAAGTTAGTTTTGAAACCATTCTTCGTATTAACTTTTTTTTATGTGTCTTAATCCTTTGATTTATTGTAACATCCTTGTGTTTTTTTTCCTTACTCTTTGGAGTCATTGTCAACGTTGGATTCACCTCTCAACACCTCTCGGAGTACAATCAAGCTTACAATACTTGTGAGGTTGAGTGTGAGGGATCTGAGAGACACAAAATAAAAGAGAGAGTGAGGATGTTTTGTATAACTAACGTGTTTTCTATTTTGTAGGTAACTCCTTTGCCACAATGGATACCATTTTGGCCCACCTTGATGCTATTGCCCGAGAAATAGCTAAGGCAAATGCGGGTCTTGACAAATTGGGCTCGGATATGTCTACTATACTTGAGAGGTTGGATCGAGTGGAGAGTCAAAGGAATTCTCATGATTCTACTTCAGAAGTTTTACCTCAAACAATCAATCCTTCAAGACCATCACCAAATGACATAGACATAAGTCAAGCCACCAAATATCCTCCAACCCGAGACCTACATAGGTTAATCCCTCCTCCATTTGATCAAGTCCAACAAAAAGGACTTGGAGGCCAAATCCTTCCCGTCCAAGATCCACAATCGAAACTCTACTTTACCAAATCAATCCTCTCAACCGAAACTCCACTTCACCAAAGACTACATGTTTATGTAGAGGAGAATGGTAGAAAGGAACATGACGGATATGGAGTTTACGACAATGCTTGTATAATAGTAGGAGACTTGTTTTGGATGAGATTGAAGACAAGGATCAAGATGGAGAGGAAGCCGAGATTCAAAATGAAGATGTTGGCCGAGACTTGTGTTAATGTACTCTCGGGTTCCTAATGATTTTGCGGGCTGTTTTTGTTCCATCTCATGATTTTTGTGGACTATTTTTGTGCCATCTCATGTTTGTAGGCTGTTTTGAGTGGTTTCTTTTGAAGTGGCCAATTGAACGAGCTGAAGCCGTGAATTTGTGGGCAAACTTCTCTCAAAATGGAGAGGATGATATGAAAATAATCACGAATATAGACTTATGAGAGTGCATGTTGGGTTTGAGACTTAGTGTGTTCAATTGAAGTACAAAAGGGGACCTAAATGTACTAAAAATCAGCCAACTTATTACACTTGATGGGAACCTAAGTCTTTAAGGGGCCTTTTGGTCTTTTTTTTCTTTTATTTGTAATAGGATATAAATAGAACCATGTAGGATTTCTTTGATTAGTTTTTAATGATATTTGTGAGTCTTGAAAGACCAAAGAACACAAGTCCTCTCTCCTTGAGGCACCAAAAAAAAAACTAGGATACAACAATAGGGTGAATTTTCTTTTGTTGTTGCTTACTTGGAAACGTTGATGCTAGAGAGGTGAAATCCGATCTTGTGTCACGTAAGAGATAGGTTTATTGTTGTATGTAGTGTTAAGGGTCCAAGAGTGTCCATTCTTGGGTTCTTAAGATTATACCCTCATGTGGTCTGTCTATCTATCTATCCCTTTACTTTATTGTAATCTTATTTTATTCCTTTTGTTTTAGTGTAAGCTGTGTGGGTATTTTTGTTGTTGTTGTTCAACTAATTATTGTTTTCATTTTGTAATTTTCTTGTTAGTTTGTTGTTTGATGAAAAATAGGTGTCAATCCACCTCAATATAGTATTGTTATTGTGCCATTCTTGTGTTGTTGTGGTTGGCCGAGACTAGGCCTCAAAAGGGGCTCTTGATTTTAGCCATTTTGTGGACTGTTTTTGGATGATTTTGTATCTTCCATTGTTGTATTGTATCATAACCTCCTATTCACTCGATAACAATTTTATCATTACTTCACCAATTTTTTATACTGATTGAAAAAGAAATAATGTCCTTTCGTCATTGACTTGGAAGTCTTTCTGATGCTACGCCTTATTTAACACACAAAACTTTTTCTGCTTTGCAATATAAATAGTGTATCCTATACCAATTTCATCCATCAATAATTAAAATAATCAATTCAAAATCTTTAGCAGTATATGATAAGGTTTCAAAAGTATTCACTCTACTTGAGTTTTTCATTCTCTTGTACCTTTTTACAGTTACTTTTGCTTTTACCGAGGAAGCAACTGCTCTCCTAAAATTAAAATCAACTTTCAAGAACTAAAATAATTCCTTGTTGGTTTCATGAAAATCAAGTTCTAATTCATGCAAAGACTGGTACGAAGTTATTTGCTTTAATGGTAGGTAAACAAGTCGAATAATACAAATTCTAGAGTCATTGGTATCCTCTATGTTTTTTATTTACTTGCACAATTGAGACATGATTGATGTATATATTAAGTGGTGATTGTTGAATTGGAGTCTTGTTGGTGGTATTGACTAGATTTGTTTTGTTATCTATGTTGACTCATATTGACTAAACTTCATGATGTTATTGAATATGTGTAAGCTCTATGAACTTAGGGATTGTTGGTTTTAAAAAAAAGCTATTATAGAATTAATCATTCCGGAATAGCTTATTCCACCCTCAAAGACGAATAAGAAAAACACTACAACCTCAGGATAACTAATTTCGGGATGAATTATCCCATGCATTTTGTCCCAATCAAGCATGGGATAAGTTGGCCTCTTCTAAATTAATCTCAGGATCAGTTATCCTTATTCCTCCTACCAAACGACACCTTAAAGTAAGGTTTCATGGTTATCCGTGTTGCTTTATGGAATTTATATTATTACTATTGTTATTATTACAGGATGTACTGGTGTTTGGCCATATTCACGGGATGGGTTGGTATAAGGTTGACGGCTATTCGATGCCTGAGATTTGGTACATGGACAAGAGATCATTCCTTGTAGGTCATGGTGTCATGATCCAAACTATCCGGAGTGACACCCACACTAATCCTTCAGTGGCAGAATCAACTATATAATAATCCATCAAACACTTAAAATCAATATATAATTTCTTATTGAAAGTAACAAGATTATAATGCACAATAAATCATCCCCTAAATCCTAAAGGTTATCGTACCAAAACTCTAATAAATGTCAGAAGAAGGGATGTAACCCCCAAAACCAAAATAATATCTTATTCTGAAATAAATGGACTAGAAAACAATAAAACAACCTATGGTAACCCGAATAATACGACTCACCCTTGAGTTTGAGTACGGTCTTAATCACACTTGAGATCTGGAAACAGTCACCAGAATATGCTCTATACTCAACAAAAAGAAGAACCCGTATAGTATTCGGTCAACCCAAAATTGAGAAATAAACACATATCCATAACATAGTAAGACAGGAAAATCATGAACGCCTACCATGCAACTTTACCTTAAGTTCATAGAGCTTAACCTTATTCACTAACATCATGAAGTTTAGTCAATATGAGTCAATACGAATAATAAAACAAGTCAAGTTAATACCACCAACAAGACTCAAAGTCAACAACAACCACTTAATATATACATCAATCATGTCACAATTATGCAAGTAAAAGAAAACATAGAGGATACCAATAACTCTAGAATTTGTAATATTCACCCCGTTTACCTTACTATTAAAGCATATAACTTTGTACCAGTCGTTGCATGCATCAGAACTTGATTTTCATGAAGCCAACAAGGAATTATTCAGGTTCTTAAAAATTAATTTTCATTTTAGGAGAGGAGTTGCTTCCTCAGTGAAAGCAAGAGTAACTATATAGAGGTGCAAGAGAGTGAAAAACTGAAATAGAGTGAATATTTTGGGAATCATCATCTTATACTGATAAAAGATTTTGAGTTGATTATTTTGATTGTTGATGAATGAAATTGACGCAGGGTACATTATTTATATGGCAGAAAATCAGAACAAGTCTTTTCCTTTTTTGATTTCCCATTCGGTATCCAGTACCCGCATTGGAGTCCGACAAATCCAGATTCTCGCCACGTAGGATCCCATTCGGGGGGAAGCGCTCCCTAACAGAAAACCAGAACAAGTTTTGTGTGTCAAATAAGGTGTAGGATCAGAAAGACTTTCAAGTCAATGTTTTTAGTTTCACTATTAGTAGTCCTTTCGTCTCAAATTACTCAACATATTTATTAGTAAAAAAAATTATCTTAAAATAATTAGCATATTTAAGAATTTAAGAGATAATTAAATATTTTTTCTATTATATTTATATTAATTGGTGAAGACCCATCTAATCAAAATTAAATAGAATCATATTAGTCAATTTACACTCCTTATTAAAAATTAATATCTCAAAAGATCATTGAACTATTAGAAATCATCTTGCAACGTCACTAAACTTTGCTTTCTATCAAATGTCTCTCAACTTAAAATTTTTATTTTCTAAAGTCACAATTGTATTTATCATTTAAAAGAAAATACATGACAAAATAAATTATGTCAAATGATTTTTCAAGATAAAACTACTCATCAATTAATAAGTATAGTAAGGTAAATAATCATGTCAATTATTATTTTTAATGAATATGTCAAGTCAAAATGTAACAAATAAAAACAAATAAAAGAACTTTAATCTATATCTATATCTATAATATATTAAAAGTGTAAACGGCCTTAGAAATATTATTTGAACTTTTTTCCCTTCATTAAAAGTCTTTGCTTTAGATAAAATAGTCTTTTGACTATTTTTTTTTTAATATTTAAGAGTTGAAAGTTGATTAAATATATTTGTGGTAAAATATTTCCTTATAAGAAGTTCTCAGAATTTCATTATTTTTTGCTAATTTAATAGTTGAAAAATTAATTAACTATATTTATGGTAAAACATTTCCTTATTAGAATCATCAAAATTAATGACAACTAAAACTTTTTCCATTAGTTTAAGAATTCTAAATCAATTAAATTTGATTTCAAGAAGATTTGAAAAATCTAGAAATAAATATGAAACCGTTAGAATAAGAAAAATTTAAAAAGTACCAGATTTTAAAAAGTTTTAAGTACGTAATAAGAATGTAATCAGTGATTTTGTAAAGATTGAATTTTAAAAATAAGGAAAGATTTTACATATAAAAAAGAAAAAGAAAAATAATCGTAACACAAATATGATTCAAATTGATGCATTTTTCTTAGCCTGTGGCAACAAGAGAAAGAGATGCTCTATGATAAATGCAAAAGTGATTATCCATCAACCATTTGGAATTTCTGATGGTAAAATATATATGTGTATACGTTTATATTTACATAATTATATTAAAGTGTGAAATTTTTTTGAAAAATGATTTGAACTTTTACACTTTATTAAAAATCTTCGTAATAAGTAAAATCATTTAATTTTAAATAATTAAATGTTATACATATGAGGCACATGTTATTAAACTAGTTGATATAAATAATCGATATGTAGCTATTTTTTCCCGCGCTAGAGCTTAAACATAAATAAAACCAAGGAAAAAGAATAAGAAAAATGGCAACAGCTTAAGTCTCGTCTTTATTACATTTGGTTCCATCAGATATTTTCAGAAAGAGAGATTTTATAAGCAAAATATTAAAATTTATGAAATTGAACAAAAAGATAACATCAATATGAATCGTTTTGTGATGTTAATTTTTTTTAATATTCTTAATTAGAGGTTCAAATTTCTTATCAAAGACATTGCTCTCATCAATAAGCTCCATATTATGTGAATATAGTGAATTCAAATATAATTAAATTTTTAATACGGGATCGACATCATGTGGAAAAAAGAAGAAGAAATAATAATGAGAAAGCTTGGGAATAGAAATGAAAAGGAGTAGATTTTTTTAATGAGGGGTTTAAATATACATGACATAAATAAATAATTTATTTTCCAAGTTATCTTTTTTTTTTTTTAAAATGATAAATATAGTTTAGTGACTTAAGAAAATAAAAATTTTAAATTGAGTGAGATACTTTTGATAGAGAGCGAAGTTCAATGACTTTGCAAGATAATTTTCCATAATTCAATTATTTTTTGAGATATTAACTTCTTTATTAATTTACCCTTAAAAATTATGCAAAAAATAAACATGTCAAATAATTTGAGACGGAAGAAATAATTACTCCCTCCATTTCTTTTTACATTCTTCTTTTGGGTTGTGCTTTTTTTCTTAAATAAGTGTATGGTTAATACTCCTATAATAGTTTGATCAAAATCTTTGTATTATGCCCTTATTCAAATTATCCAAATTATTAATTTAATTTTTTCTTAATGTATTTAATAAAAGGTATATTAATAAAATTACTTTTAAATTTTAGAAATAAGAAACTAATTAAAGTATGTGCCCAATCCATAAGGAACATGTAAAAAGGGATGGAGGGAGTATCTAAATTTTTCCCTTGCAAGCACTCTCTCGAGAAAATTAAAGGAAGGAGTCTTTTAAAGCTTGAATGATGGATTGGCGACATTGACCAACTTAAAGAGTCAAACACAATTAAGAAACTTGATTAATTTAATTACAGACTTAATTAATATTTTCAAAGCTTTCTAATATTTTCAAAAATACGAATAACCCACATCCTTCTCCTTTCCAAACCCATCTCTCTCTCCCCTCTCTCTCTCCGGCAGTTTCTCTCAAACTTCTCCCAACCAACAGTTCTGCAAATTTATCCCTTCAATTTTCGGTGACTTCAACCTCAGATGATAAATAGTTTCAAGCTCTTTTTTGACTTTCAACCGTTAATCGACGTAACAACATTCTCTGCCGACAACAACTTCGAGTTCTTTATTGTCCCTTTTTGACTTTTATAGGGAAAAAATTAGTGCTTTTTAGTTATGAAGAAAAATAGGAACTTGAGTCAACTTCTCTTCTCGTATTGGTTAACAATTTAAATATTTATGGCTAAATTTGAAATAGGGACTCAAGAAAATCCTAATTTGTGGTATTTTTTCTCTTCTCTTTTCAGAGAGAAATGTTATATTTTGTTCTTACTATAGTTCTTGTTTTCAAATGACTGATTTGATCTATTGGTGTTTGTTGTATTTTTTTAAGTTTGCTTTTCGCTGTTTGTGTTTGTAGAAACAAACAACAATGATGGTGTTGTTGGTCAATGTTGATGTGTTGTTGGGTTAATTTGTTGTTTGTGGGCTATTGTTGTTCTTGGTAAAATGGTGTATTGATATTAAATGGTGATATTGTTGTTGTCCTATGGAATAAAATCTTTCTATTGATTTTTTTTTTTTTACAAAAAATGGTTCATCTGTTGCATCAGATGAACCATTCATTTTATCAGATGAACCATCTTTTGCAACAGATGAACCATCTGTTGGATAAAATCCTAACAACTATTTCAATAGATGACATGTCCAAGACTTTGATTTCTTCTAATAGATCATTTGTCCGTTGCAATTGATTACACATCTATTGAAAAAATCTAAGCAATTTGATAACAATTTCGACAGATCAGTAATAGTAGATTGAGTTTTTAGATCATGTGTTGTGGCTCTTAGAGATATTGATACTTATGTTGATCTTAATATTTTGGATATGGTGGATTTTGATATGATTTTGGACATGGACTAGTTATCTCACTATTATGCGATCGTAGATTGTTTTTCTAAGATCGTTACCTTACCATACTCGGCGTACCCCAATTGTGTGGAAGGGAGTGGTTAGCCGCGAGCCGATGGAGATTATTTCTTATGTTTATGTTAAGAGGCTTATTTCGAGGGGTTACTAGTCTTATCTCACTTATATCTGTGATTATAGTGTGGAGAGTCCATCGCTTGACTCTGTTCCTATAGTTTGTGAGTTTCCTGATGTGTTTCCTACCGAACTGCCTGGTATTCCCCTTGTCTATGAGATTAAGTTTTCTATAGAGCTCGAGCCTGGCACTCGACCTATTTCTATGGCACTTTACCATATGGCTTCTAACGAGCTTAAGAAGATGAATTCTCAGCTTCACGATTATAATACCCCGAGAATCCCAACCAATATTAGAACCATGCTTTGAGCTCATGAGAAATGAATTATAGTTCTTTTTTGTTTTATGAACGAGTTTGATGTGTATTAAGGCCTCAAATAACTCCTAGCTATTAGACGAATCAAAATATCCTTTCTCGATTGAATTCTTGAGAAGGATATTGCCATAGTCAACTTCAAACGAGCATATCTTTCATTCTACTAAGAATTTTTGAGCTCATGACCCACCAACAGATAGATAATCTCCTTAATTAGATATTGGGGTAAAAAGTTATGCCCATTTTACCAGAGGGCTGTCCGACTGCCGAGGTGCGATAGGAAAGCTGACGGGCTGTCAAGCCAGTGACAAACCATCATAACTCAGTAAGTAAGCCTATTTCCTAGCCATAAAATGACAGTTTGAATGATGGTCCGTCACCCAAACCGTCAACCACATCTGTTCAAGCGATTTAAAGACGTTTTAATGAGATTTTTGGGTCTTTTTCCACCCTTTTAACCCCTAATTCTATCAAATTAAAGAACATAACTCCTCATTCATCCTTAACATAAAAATTAGGGTGTCTTTCAAGATCATTCCCCAAGAACAAGATTCAAACCCTTCTTCAAGAAAACTCAAGAATCAAAGTGTCACCATTCAGGAACCTTCAGGAAAAGTTATTCTCTTTCAAGATTCAAGATTTTGAGGTATGTTAGATATTCATCCATAAGTTTTTTTCACCCATGTATTCCAAGAACCCAATTTCAAATTCAAATTAATAATTTTTACATGATTTTTATGATTTTAACCATGAATTCCCATGAATTTCGATTCTATACCATGTTTACACGTAATTGTTATTGTTATTAAACCCCACATGTTTGAATGGTGTTGTTCATTGATTTAAGCCTTAATTGGTGATTTTATTATTGAAATCATGCTATTACTACAAGCTTTAAAACTAATCCCATGCTTAGCTTAAACCATGCATTGTAAGTATTTGATGAAATGCCTACAAGAATAAGTTTTGAATAAATGCTTGCATATCATATCCTCAAAGTTTTAGTATGTTCTTACTATTACTGCTATCTAGTCCCGGGGATTTGAATACCTAAAATTTAGCTGCTTACCTAGTTTTCAGTATCTACAGAATGGTTTCAGAATAGTTATGAGCATTATCTGTTCGACCATTTATTACATTCCGTTAAACTCAGTTCAGTCTAATAATCAGTGCTATTCAGTTGGGAGTAACACTTAGCACCGAGTGAGCGTAGGGATGGTGTCTCCCCCATAAGTTAGGCATGAGGCACTAGTAGCAGTTCCTCCTCCCCAGTTAGGCATGACACCCTCATCCTTTGGGACTTCAGATTAGAGGATCCACATAACCAGTGTTAGTACCTATGGCACGGTACTGACACCTTTTCAACTGGGTTATAGGTTAGACCCTAATAGTATATTAGGGCATGTCGATTTTAGCTAGCTCCCACGATCTTAATCCAGTATTCAGCTCAATAATTCAGTTTCAGGTTTGCTTGACCATAACATATAGATATCAGTTACTCACTTATCAGTACTCACTATTTCAGTTTTCAGACTATATTCAGAACATGTTTTATGCTTGGTCATACATCCTCAGTACATACATATTTTTATGTATCCACAGTACTTACAGATTTCATGCATCCGCAGTACTTATAGATTTTATGCATTCTCAGTACTTACAGATTTCATGCATCCTTAGTACTTACAAATTTCATGCATCTTCAGTATTTATAGATTTCATGTATCCTTAGTATCTACAGATTTTATGCACTCTATTTAGTAGTTCATGTTATATATATATTCAGACAGTTATTATTCATGTTCATGAAATCATGCATATCGTCCTACCTCATTTAGCATACTAGTACATTCAAAGTATTGATCGCATACTCTTTTCTTATGTTATGATGTATCATATCATAGGTTCGGATGTACAGTTCTTGGATCGTGCATAGACTTTCCAAACTATCAACCATACTAGATGTGAGTTCTCATATTTTAAGGATAGACTATTTCATCGTCATGATTTTAGTTCAGTAGCTAGACGGAGTTAGTTGGGTCTTTTGCCATCAAATCCTAGTCAGTCAATTAAGAGGCTTTTGGATATCTCAGATAGTTAGTCGGTTCTGATATTTTAGTTGTCATTGTCAAATGTTTTAATAGTATTATCAGTTTAGTTTATAGATCCTATCATATTTATTACTAAAGACCTTATGGCATTCCTCAATAAATTCCATATATAACCTTTTGCTATCAGTTTTACTTAGTGCTCATAGCAGGTACTAGCTCATAGGTTAGCTTGTAGTCCCTCGAGACTGTAAGCACTGTGTGGCACCCAGGGTGTATTCTTGGGGTGTTACAAGGATCTTCTTGGTACGGATTTTATTAGTCTAAGTGTGTCCCATTGGGGATATCCTGCATTGTTTATGAAGAAGAAAGATGGCTCCATACGTATATGTATTGATTATAGACATCTTAATAAGGTGACGGTAAAGAACCATTATCCTATGCCTCACATTGATGATTCTCTTGACCAGTTTCAGAGTGCTACAGTGTTTTTTAAGATTGATTTGAGATCTGGTTACTATTATTTGAGGATTTGGGTCGACGATATCCGAAGACAACCTTTAGGACCCACTATGATCATTATGAGTTCTTAGTAATGTCATTTGGGTTGACTAATACCCCAGTGGCGTTTATGGATTTGATGAATTGAGTATTCGGGACTTATTTGGACCCCTTTGTGATTGTGTTTATCGATGACATCCTTGTGTATTCTAGGAGTAGTGAGGAGCATGCACAATATTTGAGGATTGTGCAAAAATATTTGAGGGATCATGTGTTTTTTTCCAAGTTCTCTAAGTATGAGTTTTGTCTTGAGACGATATGTGGTATCGAAAGATGGTATTATGGTAGACCCAACAAAGATTGTAGTGACTCGTGATTGAAGTAGACCTATATCTCCGACTGAGGTTCATAGCTTTATTAGTTTGGCCGATTATTATAGATGCTTTGTCGAGGTTTTTGATACTATTTCAACCCCTATGGCCAGATTTACTTGGAAAGAGGTTTCTTTCCGATGATTCGAGGAGTGTGAGTCGAGCTTTGGAAAGCTCAAGGATTTTCTTATTTCAGCTCTTGGTTTAGCTTTTCCTGTTGAAGGTGAGGGATTTACTGTGTTTTGTGATGCTTCTAGTGTCGGTTTGGGTTGTATATTAATGCAACAGGGTTGTATTAATGCTTATCCTTCTAGATAGGTGCGTTAGCGCAACTACCCTACTCATGATTTGGAGTTGGCGGCGGTAGTTTTTGGGCTTATGATCTGTAGCCTTTATCTTTATGGTGTGCATTGTGAGATTTTCACCGATCATCACAATTTTCAACATCTTATATCCTCGAGGGAGCTTAGTACTAAATAGTGTAGATGGATGGGGTTGCTTAAGGATTATGATATTTTGATCTTGTATCATTTGTGCAAGGAAAATGTAGTAGCAGATGCCTTGAGTTGAAAGGCAATCAGTATGGGTATCTTGGCTTGTATTTCAATTTCTCAAAGGCCGTTGGCATGAGATATTTATTCCTTATCCAACTTGATGGTTTGAATTGATATTTTAGACTTTAGGAGGGTTATTGCTAGTGTTGAGAAAAGGACATCGCTATTTGAGCAGATTCAAGATCGTCAGTTCGAGGATAGCAAGCTTTACTTTAATAGTGATCAGGTATTGAGTGGTGAGTCCAAGAGGAATACCATAGATTTCAAAGGGTATTTTGAGATTTGATGGCTGCATTTGTGTTCCACAGATAGATGATTTGATTCAGTTGATTTTGCATGAGGCTCACAACTATAGATATTTCATTCATCCCATCACAACTAAGATGTATAGAGATTTGAGACAAAATTATTGGTGGAGTGGTATAAAGAGAGATATGGTGGACTTTGTAACTTATTTCCTAGGTTGTTATAAGGTAAAGGTCGAGCATCGCCGATCAGGTGGTTTGACTCAGAGGTACCATTCTCGAGTAGAAATGGGAATAGATTACCATAGATTTTATTAGTGGTTTGCCTACCACTCTCTGTAGTTCTGATGGTATTTTGGTCATTATAGATCATTTTACCAAGTCAAGACATTTCATTCCTATTTAGATGTCCTTCAGTTCTGAAAGATTAGCCCATATCTATCTTTGAGAAATAGTTCATTTGCATGGTATGCCCATTTTTAGTATATATTGAAATTAATACTTGTAGGTGATTTGAGAGCTTATTTAGCATCTATTTTTGTGTTATCTTCCGATTGGAGGTAAGAATTAACCCTTTCTTAGAGGATTTTAGTAATTTCTTGCTCAACACCCCAAAACCTTTAGACTTGATTTTCACCTATTTTTTGGGTAATGATTCTTTGAGCATGTAAGAATGTTGGGTTGGTTCTGAAAACTCAATTTTTGTAAGTGGGACCCACATGAGGGTTTTGATGTGACTTTTAAATTCGAAACACAATGATGCAATATGGGTATCATTATTCTCGTATTGATGAGTTGGATGTGCTTATGATATCTTGGAATCCTGAGGAGGCTTCTCGGAAGGGAAATGTGGTGGTTTAGCGGTTCATTGAGCATTCTTCGATGTCGAGGTAGGCTAGGTTTATTCCTTGTCAGATTGAGCTATTTCATACTATTCTTATGATATTGTGCTGGATTTGGGATAGGTTTTAGGTGTTGGATTGATAAAATGCAAGACTTGGGACGAATTTTTTAGGCCATCTTGAAGCTATAGAGTTGAACAATTAGCCTGTTCCCTTATACCTTAGGTGAATTAGACTTCATTCCTCATGTTTAGCATGAGAATGCCTTAGATTACTCAAATTAGGCATAATTGACCTAGTTGCTCATATTTAGGTGAATTTTCTATCTTAGAACTAATTGTGGTTGGTTAACATCTAAAATTGAATATTAGATACCTTAAGCCTAGTCCAGGTAGAAATTTATCTAAAATGAAACTTGTGGATTGGAAATGGACTCTTAACCCACTTTACTCTGACACAAACTGTCATTAGTAAAACCTTGTACGCTTATTAGACTCTTGGGAATGTGTTTTGAGGTAATATTGAGAAATTCTGATGCATGATGGTTATGTTGGTTAAGTGGGGGTTGATGTTTGTTTATTATGCTATTATTTATGCTATTGATGATACTACCCATCATATTGATTACATATATATACCCTATCGAGTCTGAAAGATGATTATGGTGTTGATTATATATATATATATGGTTCGACTTCGGCTATTGATTATATTTCTCAATTCGAGTCTGGCTATTAATTATATTTACAGGTAAGAGTTCGACTATTGATTATATTTATCAGTTCGAGTTCAGCTATTGATTATTTATCAGTTCAAGTTTGGCTATTAATTATATTTATCAATTCGAGATCGAATACACTTATTATGCTATAATGATATAATTCTTATGATTAACGATATCAGGGTGTGATATTGGAAGTGACAATTTGGCTAAGTTGGTAAAATTAGGAAATGATTATAATGTGGCATGACATAAATGGACTCTAGGGGTAAAATGACTAGTTGATAAATGTTGGTTACCTAATAAATGAAGATTAGTGGATATGTGGTGAATAGTTGATAAATGATGATAGCATTATAGAAAGTGGGTAACATTATGGAATGTTGGTAAATGGTGGAATGATGGTTAAATGGCGTTAAAGATTGGTTATAATGTTGGTTGATTTCCTTATTCTATCCTTGAGTGCACCCTCCAAGCGTATGGGAGTCTGTGATGAGTTTTTTTACTTTCCTGCACCTATTGGCATATGGGAGTCAATTTTGTAGTTTTTGATTGCTTTTGTGATATTATGTTACGTTATGTCATTATTCTATTTTATCTACTTATTAAGTACAGAATTATTGGAGATGATTCAGGTTCGTTTCTGTACCTTGACTTAGTTATGTTATCTTGCATTTTATCATACTTATATCATTATTTAGCTCAGTTGGCCGATGATGCCTACTGAGTACCTGTTGTTTTGATACTCATATTATACTTCTGTACCCTTTTGGTGTAGATTCGAGTACTAGTTGCCATCGTTGATTCGTGTTCGTGTAGTGTTGATTTCCCGAGATAGGGTGATCTCTTAGAGTCCGATTTTCCCATTTCCCTCTATCTTTTATATTTAGTTTTTTAATTTGAGACAGATGTATTGACTACTCTAGATAATTGGGTTTTATTTGCTCTTGTACTGGCTCTACCAGGTCGTGGGATGGTATCTTGTATTAACTATTTTTATTTGTTTAGAACAACTTTCTTATTTATATATTATGTTCTTGAATTTTGCATATGTTGGGCATTGCCTACTGAATTAACCCATTGGTTTAGATCCGGGTTAGGTTTTGTGTACCTACTGGCGGAATTTAGTCGATGTCATCATGACTCATAAATCGGGTTGTGACACCCCACCCCTAACTTAAAGTTGATGCATTGTCCATGATGCATACTAGAAAATAACAAACAAAAAGGTGTAGAGACATACCTGGGATGCTCTAAGCGTCAGAAATGGGCTCGCCCCCACTTGGGGCGTCCTGTGGCTCATCGTCAGGAGGCGGTGGTGGTGCTCAACTAGAAGAGGCACCCATTACCATTTTAGGACGGCTCTGCTTGTTGATGTCCCACTATAGCACAGACTCCATGGTGGCCTTCTTCAAAGCCCGCCTAAACTTATTGGAGTCACCCTACTCCTTCTACTCACATTCTCTCTTAGACCCAATAGTATGGGCCTCATTTTTCTCATCAAATAAATCAAAAAGTAGTGGTGGTGGTCTAGGCAGCGACTGCGTGCAAGAAGGAATCACTAGAGGGACGACTGGAACTTGGCTCTCAGCTAAAAAGCACACCTTTGATCTCAACGTAGCCACCTCCTCACGAAATTCTAATGAATAGGGAACCTAAGCCTCGCAAAGTCTTGCTCCCATCGGGGCCTCAAAACTATCAATACGCCTGTGCAACTCTCTCATGAACTGCTCTATGGCGGCCATCATCCTAGCCTCAACTCTCACCTCGGATGCCTCTAATATGGTGCAGACCCATGGCTTGATCTGACCAAATAATATGGCCAATTGGGTTTGGGGGTGGAGGTACTATCCATCCTGCCACAACTCATGATAGTAGGACGATTATATATTTGGTGTCCAGTACCTGCTTTGGGCCCAGACTAATCTAAGATTAGCACCACGTAATCCCACTAAAGGGGAAGCGCTCCTTGCGATAAATTTTTTCTTAAGTTAATATGACTCGTACTCAAGACTTCTGGTTAAGGGTAGAGCCGTGAAGAGATCCCATCCATTCTGCCACAACTTTTGGTAGTGAACGATTATCTTACACTTTATACAATTGAATTCGAAAAATAAATTCAGAACTGAGGCTAAGTTTTGTTTATACAAATTATAGTTAAATATGAAGCAGTTGGTCATGGGCAGCATTGATGCAAGTGGTGCAATGTTTTATTACTACTTTCAGTTGTATGATATGTTGTACTTCTGTTTTGAAAATATCCCTTCATGTATGTATAGATTATAGTAATTAGATTGTGGTACCTTTTTGGATTCTTGCCTATTGTAATTAAACCAGAAAAAGGAAAAGAAATAGGTTTTTCGGAAATAACCTCTCTGTCTCCTTGAGGTAGTGGTAAGATTTGCCGGTAAGAATGCAACACGTAGGTTAGATGTATGTCCACAAAGGTAAATGACAAGCTTACTATCCATCGAGTTTTGAATTGTATGTTAACATATTCATAAAAATTAAAAATTGTTACAATTACATATAAAATACTAATAAAAATGTTTGGGATCAGTTGGCCTTGTTGCCTATATGCTACATCCTCCACTACTACTATTTTTTTAATGTAAATATTTGATTTAATTATATAGATTTTTACGTTGAATAAAGGTGAATAGCAATTCCAATGGTGTACACTTGAATGGCTTTTAAAATGTTAAATCAAACAAATAGAGTGCATAAATTAAAATCCTCCTAAATTATTATTTTATTTATGATTTTCATACTTAAATTATTAGATGCTCACAAAACAGTTTAAACTATTACGAAATCATATTAAATACCCTCAGAGGAGTATGATCTGCTACGTGAATATCACGCTCTAAAACCTCCGATTGATATTATCCATGGAATAAATATCTAAGAGAATGGATTAAAACTCTCAAAATTATTATTTTATGAGTTTCTTACTTAAATTGTTGAATGTTCCTAAAACTTGCTTGATCCATCATAAATTTATATTAAAATATTCCTTAATAAAATACGACGTGTTATGACTTACCAAAATCTAAATCTTAATGTTTATTTCTTCTCGATAAATGAAACCAAGTTCCATTCCAGTCTCCATCTTCTCTTGCAATAATTCACCCACAGACATGTAGGGTAAGATGGGAAATTTCATCGTTGAACTTTTATTAATATATTATATCTTGGGGTTAATTTTCTGTGATATCATATTGGTTAATTTAGGAGTTTTTTTTTTTCAAGGGGTGCTTGGTAGGATATATATGAGAATTTAACATATGTATTAATTAGTCATGATATTATTCAATTCTTTTTTTATACAATTTTTACCTTATTCAATATTATAGAATGTATAAATAATATATAACAAATCATGATATTAGTAATGTGTAATATACATGGATAAGCATGGGTCAAGACAAAATTGTCTTTGAAACTCCAAACCAAGCACCAAGTACTGAACGGGAAATCATCTAACTAGAGTTCAGTATAATAAGTATCAACACTAATAATTGTAATATTATTAATACGTCATATTCAGTATTTTTTTATACATCCCATCAAACCATATTAAGTATTACTTATGCGTTTCAACAAATAATCCTGAGATAAAATTTGACTATTTTATCTAATCCTTGAGCATTTTATCTCATTATTTGTACTAAAAATGATAAAAGTTTATTTTATGAGTTGTATAACCAACACTATTTATGTGGGTGGAGCTATTTTATTTCTTGAAAAGTGGACATTTACTTATTTTATGCATAAAACAAAAAAAAACAATAATGTCAAATTCAATATTTTTCTTCCCTAATTAAAATGCTCATCTAGAAATCGCAAGAAATTTTCTTAAAGAAACCTACAAATATATCCAAATTCGGCGATTAAGAGAATGGTAACGTGACTTTTTATATTATTCTTTTTTTACTTTTTCATATCTAATCATTATTCTCTGCTATACCATGAAGGAATAAAGTTTTCTTTCACTAATAGTAATTATCAATTTTTCAAAAATTAGGTCTTACGTGTTAATGATTTTGGAAATTTATTAACGGAAAAGGGCTAGATATATCCCTCTACATTCAATTATTATTGAACTCTATCCTCTGTTATACTATTTGACTAAATTATTCATGATCGTTTGTCCAAGTTTGATATATATTTTTCCTTAATGGACTTGACACAGGGCCAACCTTCAGTGCCTAACCCAACTTAAATTTATTTGACTCAATTTAACTCACGATCCACCATAAAAAGTAGGAAAAAAATACATAGAGTAGCATACCTAAGTCTTAAATTACAAAAAATAGCAACAGTTACATCAAATTACACTATGTAGCATCAATAGCATTATTTTAATAGTGGTCCCTATTTTTGTTGCCTAAGAGAAGTTACCATGAATAGGTTTCCCTTTTCACGCTTTCTTCTTCTCTTTCCTTTATTTCAAAATTTCTTTTTCGTTTTTTAACGCCATTAACACATGATTCCCTCTTTCAATTTTTTTCCTTTCGCAAGATCTTAGCACGATCTAATAAGGATTGTGTTCCTCTATTTCAGGTAACTATTTAATTTCGTTATTGCATGTTTTATGTTTCTCCATTTTTTTAGTACTGTAATCCATTAGCAAATTCGATTTTAAGGTTTTTATGCTCTAATGACTAAACACACACCAAAATTACGTACAAATAGTGGTATACCAACTATTAATGGAGATTAGTGGAGCAGTGTTGGGAGAGGAAGAAGGACTTGCACATGGTGTTTATTGATCTAGAGAAGGCGTATGATAGAGTACCGAGGGAGATTTTGTGGAGGTGCTTGGAGGCTAGAGGGGTGCCCGTGGCGCACACCAGGTCGATCCAGGAGATGTATGATGGGGTGAAGACTCGTGTGAGAATGGTAGGCGGGGATTCGTAGCACTTTCCTGTTCTGATACGGTTGCACCAGGGATCAACTCTTAGCCCATTTTTATTTGCCTTGGTGATGGATGTTTTGACGCGACATATCCAAGGGTAGGCGCCTTGGTGTATGTTATTTATGAATGATGTGGTTCTGATTGATGAGATTCGGGTAGGAGTTAATGATAAGTTGGAGATTTGGAGAAAAACACTTGATTCTAAAGGATTTAGGTTGAGCAGAACCAAGACCAAGGACTTGGAGTGTAATTTTAGTGAGGTATCATAGGAGGATAGAGTGGAGGTGAATGTAGACTCACAGGTCATTAAGAAGAGGGAGAGTTTCAAGTATCTGTGGTCTATGATTCAGGACAATGGCCAGATTGATGAGGATGTGATGCATGTATTGGGGCTAGGTAGTTAAAATGGAGGCTCGCTTCGGGAGTTCTATGTGATAAGAAGGTGCTCCCGAAGCTTAAAGGTAAGTTCTATAGAGTAGCAGTCCGACCGGCTATGTTGTATGGAGTAGAATATTAGCCAGTCAAGAACTCCCACATCCAAAAGTTGAAGGTGGTGGAGATGTGAATGTTGCGATGGATGTATGGAAATATCAGGAAAGATAGGGTGAGGAATGAAATTATTCAGGAGAATGTGGGAGTCGCGTCGGTGGAGGATAAGATGCGAGAAGTGAGGTTACGTTGTTTTGGGCACATGATGAGGAGGGGATCGAATGCTCTAGTGCGGAGGTGTGAGACACTAGCTATTGGTGGTTTTAGGTGGGGTAGAGGTAGACCGAAAAAATATTGAAGGGAGGTGATTAGGCATGATATGGAGTAGTTACAACTTACTGAGGACATGACCCTTGATAAGAAGGTATGGAGGACGCGGATTAGGGTAGAGGGTTGGGGGCGGGAGTGCGTCGGTAATAATTAGGGAGTATTCTTTTGTATCTGTAGTTTTTATGTGTGGTGCTGTGTGATATCTATGATTTAGGTGAGATAGTCCTTATTTTTATCTTGTGGTGGCAGTATTACCTTTTTACTAGCGGCCTTAGTTTAATTTTCTCTTATCTTTGTGATTGTTATAATATTATCGATTCTAAGCCTGGGGTCTATCGAATACAACCTCTCTACTTCACTTGAGGTAGTGGTATGGTCTGCGTACACTTTACTCTCCCTAGACCCACTATGCAGTAATATACTGGGTATATTGTTGTTGTATATATGATTTTGTGCATGTTTTAAGATTAATTGAGAGCATGAGTATGAATTTCCTCTCTTGTTGTGAACTAAAGTTTATATTATTCAGTGTGAATGATTTGAAATGCATGTTTTAAGATTTGAAAGTGATATTCTCAAATATCATAGTGTTTGACATGGTTTATATATGATGAGAGGGAGTTTCTCACTATAACTATATTCTTGTTTTCAAAGGGAAAGAATTGCATATGATTGATTAAATTGACATGACCACCACATTGTTTTGAATCTTGCAAAGAGAGGGTAAATGCCCAAATGTTCTCGAGATTTCAAAGTGATGATTCTATTTTAATGTTATGAAATTTTGAGTGGTCATGTGCATATTTTAAATATGATGGGAGGTGAATTTGATATGATATGGACTTGCAAGTCAGGGTATGACGATACCCGGTGATACTATGCCCTTAACAGAATAAATGATGAATGTTTTGAATGCATGATGAATGGTTTTAAAGAACTAAAATTGGTCTTAAAGAGAGGTAGATGGTTACTCGAAGAAGGCGTTTGAGTGTAAGGGCTCATAGCCAAAATAACTTAATTTATCGATTCTGGTTACATGATTGGCTAAAGCCAATGTATACTTGTCCTTGAGAAACTGGTATACTAGAATAAAAATTAGGACTCTAATCCTTGCGGAATACTTGGATTGGGGGATTGGCCACCAAGTTAAGGGCGGATTCCGTATAGCCTGTGGGATCATAGAAATGTAGGGTGGACCATCTATCTCAGGGTTAAGATAAACAGTGAGTCTTATTTTTCAAAGAAGTGCCTTGGAGTCACTTAAGTATGCCCATGTATTTTACTTATGTATTATGATCCTTGACTTTATGAAATGCTCTCATCTATTTTATATTAAAAACATGTTATTTTGAGTTGTTTCACATACCAGTACATCTGTATTAACTCACTATATTTCAGGATTCTGAAACATAGTCCTGGGGTTTTGTTAAGCAGTAGATCGACATGCTATTTATTTTTCTTTAGGCCCATTGGGGGCCTTGTCCCGGTTTTAGATAGTTTTGTTAATTTTTGTATGTATTAGAGATTTTGCAAACATAAATAGATGTTGTCTAGATGTTGATGGATCTTCTTTCGTATTGATATGCTTAACTTAGAACATGACCATGATTCCATATTGCATCGTATTTCCGCATTTCCTTTTATATATGAATGGTGTATGTGATTGCAAGTTAGAAGGGCTCTTGGGCCTTCATGGTTTGGGTTGTCCATCATGGCCAAGGCCCCGGTTTGGATCGTGACAAACTTGGTATCAAAACACGGTTCATGGTCCCAGGGTATCTGCCGAAATTGTGTCTAGTAGAGTCTTGCTTATGGGTGTGTTGTGCACCACACTTATAATCCCACGCTACCGAGCATTTAGGAGTTGTTTGCTATTCTTTGATACTCTTGTTTTTGCTATAGAGTCATCCATAAGAAAGTTATCCAAATTTATTCCTTGTTCTAATTTCATGGGCCATGCCTCACTGTCGAGGCGGTACAAGTCTAAGAGTCTAGCTCCTCCAACGATGTGGTTCTCTCTGATTGAGTTATCCATAAAGTTATGAGATAGCACAAGGACTTGAGAGGAGTCCATTAGTGCTTCAAGGTGTATTGATTTGAGTGTATGCCTTTATTCTAATGAAATTATGCTTTTCAGCCTAAGGTACAAAGTCTATTCAGTCCTCTTTAATAAAAATTCTTCTTGGGGATATGATGTTTAAGGATAATGTTGTATAGCAGAATATTGGAACTGTATTTTCACCCAAATAGTAGTTTATGTTAAAGTGTCATGACCTATTGGTAATGAGATGATTTAGAAGTTGGTGACATGAAGTCACAATGTTAGAAGTCAAAGTGAGGGTGACTTTTGTGTAAATAAATAGTTTTAGTTGTATAATCGTGGATTTAGGAGTAGGTTTCCATTGTATAGTGATAGAATAATGTGATATAGTGATAGGCTAATGTGCAATAATATTTGTAGATTGTATGGTAGTTTGTGAAGAAATATACATGATATGATTATTATTTATTCAGAATAGGGAAGTATCTTAGAATGGATAGTTATGGTGGTTATAGAAATCATTTATAGGCTATGAATGAAAAGGGGTAGATTAGTGAATAAGTTGCAGGTAAAGGCTCATTAGTGTTTGTTGAATTGTGAAGATCATTGTGATGTATGATTAGGTAAGTAAGTATGATGTGAAAAAAATATAGAATATATTGATAAGATTGAAATGGGTTATATTATAAGACTAAGATCGACTAATCCTATCATGTGGCTTTACCCCTTTGATGGTCTTTTCTTTATTAGTGGTAAACTAGTACTTCATGTGAGAAGGAATGTAGTAGATTTTGAATTGTAATAATGAGGTTATAGTAGGGTTGTGATTGTGGGTAGTAGCTAAGTGAAGTGAAGTATTTGGGCTTATTTCCCAATTTGATGGACTAGTATAGTATGTGGCATGCGTTACCAGTAGTATATAATTGAGAATAGACAACAGGCCTTAGAGACATTTTTGCAAGGATATTTTGGTCATTTCCCACCTTTTGTGAGTCTCTATAAATATGAGAACCCTCATTCAAACCCTAAATTCATCATTTTTCTCTTCGAATTCTCTCAAGAATATCTATCTAGGGTTTTATCAAGAACCTTAATCCTCCAAAAAATCATCCATAAATTCTTCAAGGTTTCTTCAAGAATCAAGTTCTTCATAGTGTGGGCTACAAGGATTATTTATTACAAGTACAGATAGCGTCTCAAGTATTTGAATTCATCCAATTTCAAAGGTTAAGGTATGTAGACGTTGATTCTTGGGTCCCTTTCATCCAAGAAGCTCAAGAACCCTTTTTAAAACTAAAATATTTTTATGTTTATGAGTTGTTAATGATTTGTATGAGTTGAAATTGGTGCTTAATGTGTTGTTGAGTTTTGATTTATGTGTGCCTACAAAATTTATGAGCTTTGGCCCTAGTATGTGGAATTCATGTGATGCTTGTGATAGACCCTCTTGAAGTTGTTTTTCCATGTGATGTGTTCATGACTTTTGGGTGTAGAAATGGTTGAATAAGTAAAGAATGTTCCCCATAGATTTGATAAAGATCTTAGGTGAAACATAAGAGCCATTATAGTATGTTGAATGTGAAACTCCAAATTGTGAGCTCGTCCATGCATGCCTAGTGTTTGATAAAATACCTTAGTGAGTGAAATGTGACAAGATAGCATAAAATCCCCAAGTAGGTGTAAAATCAGTCATGTCTAGTGGTTGTTGAAAGACCCTAGTGAACAAGTCGAGATATGATGGTAGTAAATTCCCCGATTATGTGCTCTTTGATATATGCTAAGTTTTTAATACATGTCAAGTGGTTAGTAAGTAAGTTGTGACATGATAGTATGAAGTTTCCCCAAGCCATGTGATACCCAAACTGGTGTCAAGACTGATATAGGTATGAAGTACTTGATGTAAGACCTGCTTGAATGGGGTATAATCTAATAGCATGTTTTCTCTACGCTAGTATATGTTGATGATTTCTACATCCTTGAAGTGACTCTGTAGTAATTGTGGTGATGAATAGAGGTTTGCGATCCTTAAATGCTTGAGATGATGTCTTAATGAACGTTTGTGATGATGCATGAATGATTGTGATAATACACTGATGATTGTGATGATGAATGAATGATTATATTTTACTTTTACGCTATTGAGTTCTGGGGGTATTTATACCTAACAATAGAGTTGTTGTCTAGAGCCCGTGTCAGTTTCTTGATAACTCCAATCGAGCTATGATTCTCAGAACTCAATGAACTGTAGAACTCTGTATCTTCAGACAAGTGCAGAATTTAAGAAAGCTCAGTAATCTCAGTTATCTCCGTAATCTCTATATCACTAGTAATCTAGACTCAGTTCTATAATCAGCTCAGATCTAATAGTATTTAAGTGATTCAATTCTAATCTCAAAAGTGATTCGAGTAATCTATTCAAGCTCTGTATCATCAGTTAGATTTTTTGAGAAACATGATCAGTATCTGATTCAGTTCAGTTGTGTTCAGTCAAGATTTCAGTTCAGACTCTTTCAGTTGGGAGTAGAAGTGAGCATCGAGCTAGGGAAGGGATGACGGCTCTCCCATTAAAGAGGATGAGTCGTTAGGAGCAATCCCCGAACTCCAGAACTGTGTGGCCAGCGCAGGATGCAGGAGTCTCCCATCAGTAGAGGCTGTCACCGTCAGAGAGGTTTGACTATTATATTGCCTCAGGCCGACTTTCTGCGAGGGTTATCCCGTCAGAAAGGCTTGACCAGAAAATTCTTTACCCGTGGCACAGTATTGACACTCTTCCATCTATGATCATAGGTTGGACCCCACCTGTGGTAGGTTAGGGCATGTCGGTTAAGTAACTACTTCCCACAGTTGCAGTTTTAGTATCTATCTTCAGAAATCAGGACTATCAAATACATTTATCCATCTCTATAAAGAGCTCAGATAGTTCCATTGATTCATGGACCATCCCATCAGATAGGCTTGGTCTCATATACAGATACTTATTATCATATCTAGATATCTCCCATCAGATAGGTTTGATCTCAGTCTCAGACCATGTTAAGTATTCTTATTATCATATCTAGAGATCTCCCATTAGATAGGCTTGATCTTCATCTCAAATACTTTATTCTATTGAGTATTATTTTTGTCAGATTCAGACATAATCATAATTCTTATCATTGATAATCGCTTTCGGAATAATTTGTTAGCAAAGTTGATCTCTAATTCTGTAAGTCAAAAGCAGTAAGCTCAGAGTTCAGTCCTTGATGTAAGCACATCTAGATCCTCAGTTATTAGTATTAGATGAGTTAGTAATTCAGTATCTCAGTGTCAGTAGTAAGTTCAGTCTCCAGTAAAGTGGTATCCAAGTTTCAGTAGCTAGAGTTGCGACGATTGTGTTCATGTTCTATGCATTCATGTATGTGCTCTCATGCGGCATTTTCATGATTATTTAGTTTAGATATTGTGCATGCATGAACCCTTGCATTAGCCTACCCCGTTTACATACTCAGTACATTCCTGTACTAACGCATTTGCACTATGGTATTTTATTTAACACCATACGTTCAGAGACACAGGATCCAGCGTATCCTCAGCAGTTCAGTCCCAGTCTGCAGCAGTAGCAGTGAGTACTTTTCTTTCGAGGATGAGTCTCAGTTTACTATTATTGTTTCAGAATTTGTTTATTTTCAGTTGACGGAGTTAGTTGGGGACATGTCCCATCAACTCTACAGTTCAGACAGTTTAGAGGCTTTTCAAACGGACGTATTAGTATTCAGTTTTCTGTATTATGAGTATTCATAGATGTATTGAACCTTATGGCTAGTTTCCGCATTTATTTTCGATATTACGTAGTATACAGGTATAGATATCAGTAAAGGGTTAGTTGTGGTCCTTCGGAATTATAGGCACTATGTGACATCTCGGGATGGGATCTCGGGGCGTTACACAATCCCTGATGAGCTGCTACCTAGTCTGAATGTCTACCAGAGAAAAATCATCATCTTTCATCCCTCCGCAAATCTTGAACATCAAACTCCCCAACAAAAGTTAAGGATTAGGCAACTGTCCAAATTCAAAGATTTACCATACACGGTTAAGTTTGGTTCAGCAGCGGGTTATTTTACTAATTTATATATATATTTTAATGTAATATGTTTTTCAAATAAGTTTTTTTAATTTAAATTTTTGTGTTTTGTATTTATATAGGCAGCTCAGTAGGGTAAATACATATATTCTCTCAGAAACATTCATTTGTTTCTCACTCGATTGATGGGATAGTGGATGCTAAGGCTGTCAACAAGTTCATGGATTAGATTTCTGTCGACCTTCTTAAAGGTCATGCTAAAAGGTATTTCTTTAGAATTGTTTAAAATTATTTTTTTTGATTTCTATAAGTTTTCATGATTTACAATGTGTTGAATAAAAAAATAGAAAGGGAAAAGTGGAACATTACAAGAGGAGCAAATCATCCATTCCAATGATGTATTTTGGAGTTGAAACTGTTGAAGATAAAAACTGATTCTACACTATGGGAATTGTTGATCAGTCATGGACAGACCCGGTTAGTATCATTGTAATATATTTCCATTTTAGAGTTGTAACACTACTTAAAATACATATAATGTTACCTGCAAATACATATGGTGGTATACATATGTATTTTTATGATTTTCTTATTTATTTACATATCCCGGGTTTAAAATACATATATAATTTATTAACATACATATGATGTTTTATACCAAATCACATTATGTTGAATATCTTGTTTTCTTACATTGTCTGTATATAAGTAGTCTACAAATGAAATTATACATACGTAGTTGTTAGAATTTAAACTAAAAATGCATATGTATTTTACCTTACATGGACATGCAATTTTAGTACACAATTTGTGTGAATGTTTAAATGTTTGTGGTATTAATTATTGCAACAAATAGATGTTTGCTTCTGCTACTTGCGTAAGAAGTCGAATTATGAACCCCACAGCTCTTACAAATACAGCACAGTAGATTGCAACTTCATGGATATAATTAGGTCTGTGATGAAAATTTATTCGGTAGATGATCCAAACCTTAACGCAGGAGGATAGGAGTCCCATCTTGATGAATACATTGATGGATTTTGTATGCATGCTACAGTGCCATGACATACAGTGGACAATATTTTCATTCCAATCAATATAAAGGACAAACATCATTGGATTTTGGCGATTTTATCATTCTCAGAGAGGTGTATTTTCTTATATGATTCATATGAATCGTCTGATCATTATACGGTTGTTCTTGCTGAGATTGAGAAATTAGCCGAGATTATTCATTTGTATATTCAAGCTTGTAATTTCTACGAGAAGAAAGGTATTGATCTTCATAACCATGCAAGATACAAAGATAAAAGAGTCCACATATCTTTTTGCTGTGTTATTTCTAGATGAATTGCCTCAACAACCAAGTGGAAGCTTGTAAGTTATTTAATATACATATACCAAATTTGTAAGTTTGTACAAAATATATTTTACTTATTATTTTTTGTTGTTTTGTAGGGGTTGTGGTCTGTATATGGTTACATATGCAGAGTGCCTATCTTATGGTAAAAGAGTTCCTTCAATTGAGTTCAACCCCAACACACTTCATACAAGATATGCTACACTATTGTGGGACTATGGCATGAGAAAACAAGAAGAAAATACTCATAGTGCCGTCGAAGCACCCTTGAGGCCTGTTAGGTAAAGCAGAATAATTAGTGCCACAAAAGTTGTAGAAGTATTGTGATTGATGATTTATTACACTGTATGGTTGACAAACTGGTGTTTGGATGTTGGATCTAGTTGTAAAAATTTATTTTTATGTTTTTAAGTAGTAATTACTAAAAAATTCATCTGTAGTAATTTTATGTTGAATATGCATCCCAAGAGTTTTGTACTACTTGTTTTATTCTAGTTTTCTGGTTATGCAAAAAAAATACGTATGGAGAATACTTCATATGTATTTTGAATCAAAATACATATGATGTGTTCATATATTGCAATACAAAAAATACATATGCAGTATACATCATATATATTTTAATATTTGTTCATTTACTTTCAATGAGGAGTTCAGATGTTGCAATAAAAATACATACGAAATATACCTCAAATGTATTTTATGAGGTGAATCAAACCTACTAATTTTGAGATGAATGAAAGTAATCCTTTATATTATTGTATGCCGTATGTGTTTTCAATAATTGTGTACTCATTTTTTTTATTTCAGTGTTCATGTTTTATTTCGTACAGTGAGATTCAACTTAAACATGCATATGCAATGTGCAGATTTTGCAATTAAAATACATATATAGTATACAACAAATAGATTTTAATATTTGTTCATTTACATTCAAAATACATATGAGGTTAATCAAATTTACTAATTTTGTACTCAAAATATATATTCAGTGTTTAAAATACTTATGATATTTTAGATGCAAAATATATATGCAGTGTTTAGAGTTTGCAATACATTTATATGCAATATTTCAGATTTACCTTTGTTCATTTACTTTCAAATACTCTAAAATACTTATAGGTTAATATAATTTTAAAACATGTTAGTTTTCAAATACATATACCATAAAATATATGTATTTTTCAAATAAAAATCATTTGTTCACTAACAATCATTTATAGAGCATAATGGAAAATGATACATAAATGTCTTAAACCAAAAACTGATTTCATTATTATCAAAACTGCAAAAGAAACTTTTAAGAAAGAATACATAAGAAAAAATGTATCATTTACGATATTTCTTACACAAACGCCTATTGTGACCCCTAGCCCCACAATCACTGCATGAGTTGATGTTCTTCTTTCCAAACATATCCCGGCCTGATTTCTCATGATCTTCTTTGCAGGTCTTCCAGGAGGGCGTTTGTACCTCAGAGGCAGTACTATTTCACCAAGTAAGCTAACTGGAATTATCCAGTCATCATGGTGTGGTAAAGGATAGATTGGTACATAATATATTTTTAACACTGCTTTCTGCTTATACAAATTACAACAATATGGACCCTTGCTAAAAAATTTTCTATTCAAAACTGCACAGGCATATGCACATGGTGTCTCATCCAGTTGAAATGCGTTACATGAGCATGTTTTATCCTTGAGGCAAACGATGAAATGCTTTTGTTTGTCGTGAACCATGTACACATATTTTGTAGTTAGTACAACCTGATATCAAAAAGATTAAAAAAAAATATATAAATGCACTGCTGCAAAAAGATGCAAACTGTATATTTTGATATGTTGTACCCATGCCAGCAAAATACAAATATACATATTCGGCTAACTGCATATGCATTTTTGCGACACAAATATACATTTACATATGTATTTAATACCAACACATTCAAAAAATATTTTTATTTCTTAATGCATATGATTTTTTGCTTAGTTATAGACATTAATGTATATGCAGTGTTCAGATTTTGCAATAAAACGACATATGCAGAATACATCATATATTTAGCTTAAAAATTTATATGCAGTGTTAAGATTTTTCAATACAAAAATACATATGCAATATACATAATATGTATTTTAATGTTTTTTTATTTTTATGTTGTATATGTTTTCATTAATTTAGAACTGAATGTAAGTAATTCTTTTACTTATGTTTTCACAAGTAAAAATGCCACAAATTTAAAAGATCATACTGTTATACGAGTACACAAAGCCTCGTTCTCTTTGAGTATGTCATTAAATTTTTCAATGAGAGTCGTGAATGTATATGAAGCCTCCTGTCTATTTTCACAATTCTATTTTCCAAACAACAATCGAACTTCTCCTAGAAAATCATAAATTGACAGCTCTCTAGCTAATACAAGTACTTCATTTACTGACTCAACAATGTTTGAAGTCAAAGTCCATTCTCGGTGTACTATTGCATATAATCTAGCCCACTTTTCATAACCAGCCAATTCCAAATATTTCTTCACCCTAATATCAACTACCTCAACTTTTTTCATTAACATATGGAATTCTAAATTTGAATATGCTTTATCCATTGTATAAAAGATCTCTGATAATGCATAGTGTGACTTTCTGTAAAAAATTTCACGTTTTCCCATAGATGCCACATACATGCATAGTGTGAAACATCTTTGTACACATCACCAACAACCTTTATGATGATTGGATTTCGATCAGATACAACACACGTGTTTTGTCTTTCCCCGTACGCTTCCTTTAGCTTCTCAAAGAACCAAGTCCAAGATGCATCATTTTCAGAATAAAACACACCGTATGCCAAAAGGAATATATGACCTGCATTTATAAACACATTTTGAGCAGTCAGATATAAATACATATAGTAACTGTATATGTATTTATTAAAACTATAGATCCAAAAAATTATATATTTTATAGTTTCAATTACATATACTAAAATGTAAATTTACATCACAAACATACATCATCAATTATACATGTTTCATTCATGAAACTTTGGAAATATATATTTTATATAGATATGTATATATTTGATAGAGATTTGCATTTTCAAGTGATATGCAGAAATATATATAAACATAAAAAGAAGGTCTCCAATGTAAATGTAAAGTGATACTAACCCGCTCCATCCATCGTACATGTAGTTACAAATGTTACAGTATCTACTCCTCTCAGATGAATACCATCAACAACTACGATAGGTCTACAATGATCGAATCCGTTAATGAATGAACGAAGAGCTATAAATACATACAAGAACTCATTCTCATCCATCTTCTTCATTCTTATATGTGACTCAGGATAGGTATTGTTCAAAACATATAAGTTGGATGATAATTTGCCATAAGATGTTGATGGTTTACCCCTCAACTGTTCTAATGCTCTTTCCTTGGCCCTCCAACATAAAGTGTATGTCAAATCCATACCAAACTCTTCCTTCATGTCATTTTTTATTTCGATCACACTGTATTTTCATTTGTGGTTTTTGATTTATTTTTTAATCATCCCACCTATCAACATACTAGTAGCATGCACCTTTGGATAGACTTTGTCCTTCACCGAGAAAGCATATTGAGGTATGAATTTTTTTATTCTAAACATTCCAGAATCTTCCATACCGGATGTACGACATAAAAAATCACTTTTCCAAAATCTTCCATACCGGATGCATGACATAAAATCACATTTACAAATCAATGTCTAACTGCATCCAACAAATTTTAATACAATCAAAATACATATCCAAACTCATTTTAAACATGAATAAATTAATATAGAATGTATGTACCATTTCTTACTTGACCTTTCACTTCGCGTTAGAAATTTCTCCCTAATTATATAATCCTTCATGACCAACTTTAAAAAAAAAATCGTCAAGTAAACCTGGTCTTTCTCAATATGCTTGTGATGTGGGTCTGAGATAATCACCTGAATCATATCCATCTCAAATACATCTAATGTTGTTGTATTTTCAAAAACCACCAAAGCTCCTTCATTAGATATATTTAACACCGTTTGCAAATTATTACAGACAACTCTTCTTTCAACAACACATACAGATGAACTTGCAAAGCTATTTCCAACAACTTTCTCCAAAATACTTACATATAAAGAAAGACAATTCATGTCTTGTACCTATTTTTCTGCAGAATAAACACCTTTAAACCCATATCATTATGTATTTGTATTTGTCCTGCATTACCAGTGATTTAATATTCCACTAGAATACATTTGCTGGTCAAATCCACATTTAAGTGAGATTACAAAACATTATGCAGCTCATTGAATGATGTTGTTGTGCTCAACAGTATAGCATCAGTGACACACTCTTCATATTTTTTTTTCATACGTCCACCTTCCAAAATGCTTCACGAGAACCGATACGCTTTCCCATTTCTAACTACAAAATGCACAAATATACATACTTGTAAGATGTCAATTATATAAACATACATTTTACTAAAAATAATTAAAACAGAATATTTCAGTTATAAACGTAAACTAACTTACACAGCCAACAACTACAATCGAAAATACATTTCCACAATATTTGTTAAACTTAATATACAAACACAACAAAATTTTTTAGCCAAAATAAAATTTCTAATTATCCGTTCGACGTTAAATCCAATACCACCAGAATCGAACGCAACCAAAACATATATAAAAAAACTTTTCAAATATAAAGTTATACTCTCAAATTTCGACAAGCAAAACTTCAAGAAATAGAATTTCATCAGCTAAAAAAACTAAATTCTATCAGTTTTTTGTTCTACCAGTTCAAATCAGTCAACAACAACAATAAAAAATTACATTTACACAATATTTGTTACACTTAACGTAAAAACAAAGTAAATCTTTTCAGGCTAAATACAATGACAAAGTATCTGTTCAATGTTAAATACTATAAAATCTAGAAATTTCAAAATCGAATACAACTAAAACATATATAAAAGATCTTTTCATACATACATATATACTCTCAAGTTTCGACAAGCAAAACTACAAAAAAATAGAATTTGATCTGCTTGAAAACTGAATTCAATCAGTTTTTTTTTCTATCAGTTCATATTACTATTGCATTAACTTTAACTCAAAATTTGTCGAGAAAATATTCATAAACAATTTTTGATGAAGTGAAAAATTTCAACAAAGCAGCACAGATAGATTAATAGAAAAATCAAACAAAACAACAAAAAAGGCTTGAAAAAAAATTTATAATAAAAAAAATACGATTTCATACCTTCAACAACAGTTAAGGACGAATTTACAAACGATAGTTGAATTCAAAAAAATTATTCAGAAGAAGGTAATGTTGATCATTGAATTAAAAAAAACTGATTGTTCAATCTGATATTGAACAACAAAAAAAACACTTGAATTTGATTGTTCAAATAGGAGAAATTGAAGATTCAACTTAATTTGAATTTGTTTTTTTATTTTTTGCAGGAGCACGTTTCTGAAACTTATTTTTGAATTTGAATAGGGTTGTTAGAAAATAACGGAAATCGCACGATTAATGAGGTTTTAATGGGAATGTAATCTGCACAATTAATTTAAGATAATTTTACCATATTTAAATCAGTTAATTATGGGCAGTAAAAATCATTTCTATTTGCATTTTTATAGCAACATTTTGCAAAAGTATAAAATACAAGTTGCTATATTATGTAATTATGAAAGTGCTTCTATGAATCTCATAATTAAGGTGCTAAGTATGCTATTTCTAAATTTTTCCCTATTGAAAATAATGGATCATGAGTTATGGGCCTTTTTTCATTTTTGCATAAATGGGCCAGATATTTTGTAGTGACACAAATTCATTTTCATTTTTCACAGATAATAAAATCTATCTTCCTTCTATCTATAAACTTCGACCGACATGGTTTCATTTCATTGTTTTCGTCTTAAACCTTGAATGTTAACAAAACAAGACTATTCATTAATTATTCGAAGCAAAAAGGATATAAACAAATGTGTAAAGCCTCTTCAAATCGATGTCAAAATAAATACTTTTGAAGAATTGAAGCTCAGAAAGGTAAGAATCTTTCTAAAACTAGTTATTAATTTATTTCTTGTTTTAGATTGTCAGGACATCAATTTAATGAGAACTTCGAGTAGTCATTTATATGTTTTTGTTTTGAATAATGAAGAGTCTTGTTTAGGTTTAAAGGGTTTTCATAGAGGTGGATATTTTTGGTATGTTAGTTAAATTCGATATGGATTTAAGTTGGTTCAGATGCAGGAACTGGCCATCTGTCAAATCTATTAAGGAAGGAGTATATATCAAACTTGAACTAATTAACGGTCTTGCTAATTTAGCCAAATAATATAATAGGGGATAACATTAAATAATAGTCAAAAGCAAAGGATATATTTCGCCCTTTTCCATCTTTCGAACAATGAAATGGTGATTTTAGACACTAAGTTATTGCATTATTTCATTTTCATACACTGGGATATCCGATTAAGCTCTTTTAACCTTTAGTTAAGCAATCGTGCTATTTTGATCCCTGGAAAATAGATCTCATCAAATTAAATGAAATGACAACTATTAATAAGACACATTTAGCCTTGAATTAACAATTAGCATAATACATAAATAGGATCTTTAACTTGACATCAAATTGTAACTATGACCTTTAAAATTTGCTAGAGCATAAGTAGACCTTTTAACTATACAAAAGCTGAACAAAAAAAATACTCCAGTCCTACCTAGCCAAATGCGTTAATACACTCAAAATGACGCGAGCTAGAGTTAAAATTTGAGACCCCAACCGTAAAGAAATACTAAAATGACTATTATGCCCTTAATGAATCCTTTTAGTATATGTAACGCCCTGAAATCTTATCCCGATACGTCACACGATACTCGGGACTACGAGTAGCCCCAATCTAACCCTTGAAGCCTACTACTAGGTCTGTATCTGTAACGCCCCAAAAATGGGTCCCGGACCGTAACATGGTGCTTGAGGCTACGAGTAGCCCCAAGCGAACCCTTTGAGCCATTTTCATTCAGTTCAACACGAATCAACGGGGTTTCCATAAATAACCCTCAAATATTAACAAATTAATCATCATCCAAGAGTAAAAGAATTTCAGAAAGATAACAAAATATGACTTATTAGTCAACTCTAAACATTTATACTAGTCTGACAAGCCTCTAAGAGAATCAATAAAACCAGCGAGCCATTGAGACATTCCCTAACTGACTCATACTTAGTTATCAAATGTAAATAATTCCATGAAACCAACATCAGACATGAAGTCCTCGGAACATGAGGACTCACCACAACAGAGGATGTAGAATAGCGTGCCCGAAGAATCATTGTCGAACCTGAAACTGAGCACCTGAACCTACATTCTGAGAAAATGCTGCCCACATCTGAAGATGTGGGTCAGTACCATGGAAAGGAACCGAGTTTATGGGGGTGTATGTAGTTGTATAAACATCATCCTCATAAATAATTATAAGAAATATGCAGGATGTATGAAAGACTCACATAGCCCAAAAAAAATCATCATAATCATGATAGGATGAAATAAGTATAAAAACACATGTGAGTCATCATATAATTTCTCAATCACTTTCAATTCATCAAGAATATCAATTCTCATAATGTAAATATCATTTAAATCTTTCGAAAGAATCGATTTCACAATTCCACTTTCAAATTACTTCACCATTCACCATTCACCATAAATTTGCAGAATTAATGGTGAACTTTGGAGGTTCTTGAAGTTGGATGTAGGAGCTTAGGGTTTTCTTTTTGAGGGAATTTGATTAAATATAACATATAATGCTTCTAATAGGCTTTAATATAGGGTTTGGATGGATTTTGGGTGAGGGGGAATGACCAAAACGCCCCTAAAAATCAAATAATTCTTGAATCTGTCCTTTGGTGGACTATTTTGATAGTCTGAAGTAGATCAACCATAACGTTTTACTCCGATATCCAAATTAGATAAAACTAATTTCATTAGAAAGAATACTCTCATATCTTTCCGTTGATATATAGTATCTCACCTAGATCATCGTGTACGAGTAGTTATAATCATTTGAAGTTGACCCAAAAAATCGCTTTTGATAGGCTGAAGTAGATCAACCATAACTTTTTGCTCCGCTAGACAAATTGGATGAAACCAATTTCATTAGAAAGAGGACTCGCGTAGCTTTTTGTTGATATATAGTATATCACCCAGATCATTATGTACAAGGAGTTATGATCATTTAAAGTTGGAACAAAAATACGCCAGGCCTCATAACTTTTTCCTGCACGTTTTACTGTTCATTACTATTCATGGTTCGATCGAAATGTTCATAACTCGGCGCTCGGGTGTCCATTTTGGATGATCCACATATCATTCGAAAGCTTATTCGATACTCTACAGAATGGTGGGTCATAATCTAAGACATTCCGCACGAAAAAAATTATAATTCATTCTAAAAGATAGAACCCAACATGTTTACGCACAAAATTTCAATGAAAAATTTCCCGGGGTATTACATCATCCCCTCCTTGGAAACATTCATCCTCGAATGATGCTAGACATGCCAAGATTAGATAAGGAGTAGAGCATACAGCTGAAACCATTCGTTAGACTCATCACCACATCGTTTCTCACTCCGAATGCAACATAGAATGCATAAATTCAAGAAACTACAGCTGAACACATAATAAATGACAGCTGAACTACCGCAACTTTTATCAAAAGTGCATGATTTAGGAAAGAACGGTACCTTCGGCTTGATCGGAGTTCGCAGAAAATAGGTGCGGGTACTTGAATCGCATATCCGCCTTAGCTTTCCAAGTTTCACCCTCAACAGATTGGTTTCGCCACAACACCTTGACCAAGGGAACTTCTTTGTTCCTTAGTCTTCGTACATTGAAATCAAGAATATCAACAGGAATCTCATCAAAAGAAAGATTTTCTTGAATGTCAGCACTCACAGAGAAATCCACTACCACAACATCGCTAATATGCTTTCTAAGCATGGAGACATGGAATATTGGATGAATAGAGGACAACTCAGAAGGCAACTCGACCTCATAAGCTACCTTACTAACACGGCTAAGAATTTTGTAAGGACCAACATAATGGAGACTAAGCTTCCCCTTCTTTTCGAATCTCTTCACCCTCCTCATGGGTGAAATTTTCAGATACACTAGGTCACCAACTTCAAACTCAAGGTCTCTCCTTCTAACATCCGCATATGACTTCTGACGACTCTGCGCAGTGTACAACCTTTTCCTAATCAACTTAACTTTTTTCATAGCCTCAAATACCGAATCAGGACCACTCACAGCCGCTTCACCCACCTCGAACCAACCTATGGGTGATCTACACTTCCTTCCATATAATGCTTTAAATGGAGCCATGCCAATACAAGAGTGGAAACTGTTATTGTAAGCAAACTCTATCAACGGTAAGTGATCATCCTAACTTCCCTTAAAGTCAAGTGCACAAGCTCTCAACATATCCTCTAAGGTCTGGATGGTCCGCTCAGCCTAACTATCGGTCTGTGGATGAAAAGCAGAACTCAAAAGCACTTGGGTACCAAGACCCTTCTGAAAAGCTTTCCGAAATTGCGAATTGAACTGAGTACCCATATCCAAAATGATAGACAAGGGAACTCCATGCAGTCTGACTAGCTCTCGGATATACAATCTAGTGTAATCCTCAGCAGTATATGAAGTATGAACAAGCAAGAAATGAGCAGATTTAGTCAACCTATCAACCACAACCCAAATGGAATCATGATGGCGTCTGGAAGGAGGTAAACTAATCACGAAGTCCATATTTATATCTTCCCACTTCCAGTTGGGAATACTAAACTCTTACATAATACCACCAGGTCTTTGGTGTTCAACCTTAACATATTGGCATGTTGCACACTTAGCTACAAACGCTGCTATATCTTTCTTCATGCCATTCCACCAATAGATTACCCGCAAGTCTCGGTACATCTTGGTGGCACCAGGATGAATAGAATATCACGCCCTGTGTGCTTCAGCCATAATCCTCTATCTCAGATCATCAACATTCGGGACACATAATCTACCCTGCAATCTCAACACATCATCTCCCCCTTGGCAGAAAACCTCTACTTTTTGGCCCTTGACTGACTCCTTTAGTCTGACCAAACTAGCACCTAAGTATTGCTTTTCCTTCACTTCCAAAACCAAGGAGGATTCGGAACTACTCTGAACCCCTATACTACCTTCAGCAGAGTCAATCAACCTAACCCCCAATCTAGCCAAACAATGTACATCACGAGCCAACTCTTTCTTACCTTCTACCATATGCGAAACACTACTCATGGACACTCTACTTAGGGTGACCTCCACAACGTTGGCCTTGCCCGGATGGTACAACACACTCATATCATAGTCCTTTAACAATTCTAACCATCGTCTCTGCCTAAGATTCAATTCTCTCTAGGTAAACACATACTGTACACTCGTATGATCAGTGAAAACATCAACATGGACACCATACAAATAGTGTCTCCCGATTTTCAAAGCAAACACAACAGCAGCCAACTCAAGGTCATGGGTGGGGTAATTTTTCTCATGGGGTTTCAATTGTCTAGAAGCATAAGCTATCACCTTACCTTTCTGCATCAATATGCAACCCAACCCAACTCTCGAAGAATCACAGTACACCACAAAACCATTAACACCATCAGGCAAAGTTAAAACAGGGGCTGAAGTGAGTCGAGTCTTCAACTCCTGAAATCTTTTCTCACAAGATTCAGACCATAAGAACTTCACTTTCTTTTGGATCAATCGAGTCATAGGAGACGCTATAGAGGAGAAACCCTCAACAAAACAGCGGTAATAGCTAGCTAAACCCAAGAAACTTCGAATATCAATCGGAGAAATAGGTCTAGGCTAATTTCTAACAGCTTCGGTCTTTTGGGGATTAACTCTAATACCCTCGGAAGAAATGATATGACCTAGAAAAGCAACTGACCTTATCCAAAACTCACACTTACTGAACTTGGCAAACAACTTATGATATCTAAGGGTTTGTAAGACAGTTCAGAGATGATCAGAATATTCATCCTCACTACGAGAGTACACCAGTATATCATTGATGAATACTATGATAAACATATCCAGATATGGTCTGAACACTCGATTCATGAGGTCCATGAAAGCTGCTGGGGCATTAGTTAACCTGAAAGACATAACAAGAAACTCAAAATGGCCATAACGAGTTCGGAAAGTGGTTTTTGGGATTTTACACTCCCTAAATTTGAGTTGATGATAGTCAGAACGAAGGTCTATCTTTGGGAAATAACTTGCACCTTGCAATTGGTCAAACAAATCATCTATTCTCGGAAGGGGGTACTTATTTTTTATGGTGACTTTATTCAGTTGGCGGTAATCAATGCACATACGCAAAGAGCCATCTTTCATTCTCTCAAACAACACAGGAGCACCCCAAGGAGAAATACTGAGCCTTATGAAACCCTTATCTAGTAGATCTTTGAGTTGCTCTTTAAACTCCTTAAGTTCAGAAGTCTATCAGGAGGTATCCCTGGGAGATCGTCTAGAAAGACATCAGAAAACTCATTGATGACGTTAACAGACTGGAGAGTTGGAGTCTCAGACTTAGTGTCTTTGACTCTAACCAAATGGTAAATACATTCCTTGGAAATAAGTTTTCTAGCTTTGAGGTAAGAGATAAAATGACTCTTGGTGACACAGAATTCCCAGACCACTCAAACATGGATGCACCCGGAAACTGAAACTTGACCATTCGGGTCCGACAATCAATAAAGGCATAAGAAGAATACAGTCAGTCCATACCCAGAATCACATCAAAATCTACCATGTCTAACTCAATCAGATCAGCCAACAAGACTCTATGAAGAACGGTAACAGGACACTTTTTATACACTTTCTGGGCAACAATTGAATCACCCACTGGGGTAGAAACTAGGATAGGATCAGGAATAATCTTAGGACTCATTTCAAAATTCACAGCAATCAAAGGTGTAACATATGAGAAACTGGATCCAGGATCCAATCAAAGCATATATATCAAACTGAAATATACGAAGCATACTAGTAACAACATCGGGAGAGTCCTCCTGTTCTTGGAGGGACGATAAAGCATAGAATCTATTCTGGCACTACCCACCAGCACTGCTAGAAGAGGCGCCCGGAGCTGGGGTTGGGCGAGTCACTGGAACTGGAGCACTAACAGTTTGAGTCTGGGTCTGAGGGCAATCGTCACGATGCCCTTGTCTATCCTGTGGACAATCTCTAAATCTATGACTCATGTCACCACATCGGAAACAATCCCTCTTCTCACCCCAACACTCACCCGAATGAGCCCTACCACACTTAGGACACAGGGGATGATTTGGCTTACTGCTAGCACTGTACTGGAACCTGGATGCATATGACCTGCTACCTTTCTCCTGCCTACCTCTAGGCATGGGAGCACTAGTAGATAATGGTGCTGGCATAGATGAACGATCCTGATACTGAGGGAGACTCCCTCCCTAGAATCTAGTCTCACCCTGTCCATACTGCTCGGACCTAACTCTCTTATTCCCTCTCATTCTATCTCTCTCCTTAATCTTGTCTGCCTCAATCTATTGGGCATGAGTCATCATCCTAGAAAGATTTATCTCACTGTTCAGCATAGTAAACCTACACTCCTTAACCACATAACTAGACACTCCAGTCACAAACTTACTCATACTAGCTCGATTATCAGCCACTAAGTCAGGAGCATACTTGGCCAACTGATTGAACTTTAAACAGTACTCCCTAACAGTCATAGAGCCCTGTTGCAGGTTTATAAACTCTTCCACCTTTGCCTCCCTCATCTCCAAAGGGAAAAACTTATCCAAGAATGCATCTTGGAACTCTTGCCAAGTTGTAGGGACAGCTCCCTCACCTCTACCTTTCCTCCAAGCAATAACCCAGTCATAAGCAAGGTCTTTCAACCTATACGCAGCCAACTCCATACTATGTTCCTCAGATACATGCATCACCTAAGTAATCTTCCGCACCTTCTCCAAAAACAACCGTGGATCCTCATCAGACTTAGACCCATAGAATTTCGGCGGATTCATCCACATGAAGTCATGGATCCTGGCAGAAGTTGAATGGAGTTTAGGACCGAGTTGACCTAAACATTTGCAGTAACAGATTGGGCCAGCGCCTGAAAGGCTGCCCGAAATTCAGCATGAGACACGTTTTTATTCAATGGGTCAGCGGGTTGAGGTTGCTGACCATCATTATTTCTTCTCGCTTGATGTGGAGTCATATTTCTAAAAGAGGAGAGCACGAATCAATAGCAGAGAGAGACACTTTAAGCACGATAGACTTCTGAAAGAAAGAATCATACTTTTTCCTAAAACGTCTTTTAGCCTCTTGCTCATAGATGAGGTGCGATACACACCGATGATCAGGACTCTACTTAACGTGGCTTGTCAAACTCCCTAGGACACCTTAAAATCATAGGCTCTGATACCAAGTTTGTAACACCCCAAAAATGGGTCCCGGAGCGTCACACGGTTCTTGAGGCTACGAGTAGCCCCAAGCTAACCCTTTGAGCCATTTTCATTCAGTTCAACACGAATCAATGGGGTTTCCATAAATAACCCTCAAATATCAACAGAGTAATCATCATTCAAGAATAAAAGAATTTCAGAAAGATAACAAAATATGACTTATTAGTCAACTCCCAACATCTATACTAGTCTGACAAGCCTCAAAGAGAATCAATAAAACCAGCGAGCCATTGAGACATGCCCCAACTGACTCATACTCAGTTATCAAATGTAAATAATTTCGTGAAACCAATACCAGACATCACGTCCTCAGAACATGAGGACTCACGACAATAGAAGATGTAGAACAGCGTGCCCAAAGAATCACTATCGAACCTGGAACTAAGCACCTGAACCTACATTCCGAGAAAATGCAGCCCACATCTGAAGATGTGGGTCAGTACCATGGAAAGGAACCGAGTATATGGGGCTGTATGCAGTTGAATAAACATCATCCTCATAAATATTTATAAGAAATATGCAGGATGTATAAAAGACTCACATAGCCCGAAGAAAATCATCATAATCATAAGAGGATGAAATAAGTATAATAACAAATGTGAGTCATCATATAATTTGTCAATCACTTTCAGTTCATCAAGAATATCAATTCTCATAATGTAAATATCATTTAAATCTTTCGAAAGAATAACTTTCATAATTCTACTTTCAAATCACTTCACAATCCACCATAGACACAAGGAAACACACACTGGGAGATCCTATAACCGATATAAATCATGTGAGCTACATGGAGTCCAATGTACAACCCACATTGGGGAGAGTCCTCCTATCCTTGCTATCGGAGTAGGACTATCGATATCAAATCCACACAAACTAGTGATCACTATATAAATCAGCCTCAGGCTCACTCCTACGGGGGCATGTAGTTCTAGGGAATTAAGATCTCTTTATACCTCCCACTCGGTGCTAAAGATTTCTCTCGGACTTAGGTCAGATCATTTCAAAGACAATCCACAACAAAAAAATTTCAGTAATATATAAATATACATCAGGAGCCATCATGCTTCCCATCTATCAAAATCAACCACATTGTGGATTTCTTTCACACTCGAGTTCAAAACAACTCCATTAAGACCAAAAGGTCAAATCATTCAAAATATCTCAAATATTCAACATCAACGTGCTTATAACACACACTTTCTCAAAAAAACACAATTTCCAATGGGGATTCATGACCCAAATATCAAAATCATGATAAATATCGTTCAAGATTCATGCTTTATATCTCCATACATGTAAATTCATCTTTCAAAATCATAAACATCAAGATTTCATAATAATCATCATAAGATATGGGTTCATGCTTCAAATTCGTAAAAATCAAATAAAAATCATGCCTTTGTAAAGAAAATTACTTTTGGGTACAAGAACGAAAGAGAGTTCTTGTTGAAAAACCTCACATACCTTGAATGATGAACTTGAAATCGATACTCGTTTTTGAGATGTTAATCGTGCCTTTGAATAATGGTTCTTGGAGTTCTTGAACTAGGAACTTGGAATCTTGAATAAATTTGTAGAATTAATGGTGAACTTTGGAGGTTCTTGAAGTTGGATGTAGGAGCTTAGGGTTTTCTTTTTGAGGAAATTTGATGAAATATAATATATAATACTTCTAATAGGCTTTAATATAGGGTTTGGATGGATTTTGGGTGAGGGGGAATGACCAAAACGCCCCTAAAAATCAAATAATTCTCGAATCTATCCTTTGGTGGACTGTTTTGATAGTCTGAAGTAGATCAACCATAACGTTTTATTTCGATATCCAAATTGTATGAAACCAATTTCATTATAAAGAGGACTCTCATATCTTTCCGTTGATATATAGTATCCACCCAGATCATTGTGTACGAGGAGTTATGATCATTTGAACTTGACCCAAAAATTCTCTTTTGATAGGCTGAAGTAGATCGACCATAACTTTTTGCTCCGATAGATAAATTGGATGAAACCAATTTCATTGGAAAGAGGACTCACAGAGATTTCCGTTAATATATAGTACATCACCAAGATCATTATTTACAAGGAGTTATGATCGATTAAATTTGGAGGAAAAATATGCCAGGCCTCAGTACTTTTTCCTGCACGTTTTACTATTTATGGTTCGATCGGAATGTTTATAACTCATCGCTTGGGTGTCCGTTTTGGATGATCCACATATCATTGGAAAGATTATTTGATACTCTACACAATGGTGTGTCATAATCTAAGACATTCCACATGAAAAAATTTATAATTCATTCTAGAATATAGAACCCAACACGTTTACGCATAAAATTTTAATGAAAAATTTCCCGGGGTATTACAATATCTTGTTTCATGATAAAATAGTCAAGTAAATATGTTGCATCATGTCAAAACTGAACTGGAATAAACTGAAGACTCTGTCTGATTAAAAATACTAAAAGTCTGGAAATCAACTGATAGTCCGACAAGCTTCTATTACTAAAGAACTAGAGAGTCATTGGAATAGACCCCCAACTGACTCGAACTAAGCTGAAAATGATAAATCAAATACTATGAAGACTGAAAATCTAGAGAAGTAGGTCCTCAAACCATGAGGACTCACCAACTATAAGACTGTAAATAGAGATTCTCAAAAATCACTCTCGCTGCTGAGACTGAGCACCTAAACCTACATTATGATACAATGTAGCACATAGACATATATATGGATCAGTACTTTGAGGATGTACTGAGTATATGGGGGTGAATGCAATAAGTAAACATAATATCATCATAGTTTATAAAATTATGCATGCTAAATGTAAATGAAACATATAGACTTGAGTAATCTGAAATTTGAAGATCATAAATCATGAATAGTAAAGCATATAATGTAAATCTTGTGAGTCATAACACTTAGTTCTGAAATCTGTATTCTGTTCTCATTCTCAAATCATATAGGCTGAGTGAAAAGGGGCTCACCTTTTTATGTCTGAAAACTAAAGGTTGTTATTCTGTAACTGAAATCTGAAGTAAAATATTATCTGAATAAGTTTGTGAGTGCCTTTACACTTAGTTTCTAAAATCTGGAAAATACTTCATCTTAGGGAATTCTTTAAAAGCTTTTCTTTACTAGTAGGGAGGTTCTCTTAACCGACATAAATCATGTGAGCTACATCGAGTCCAACGTCTTGTCCTCCTAAGGAAGAAACCTCACATTGGGGAGAGGTGTCATACTCTAGCCAGGGAGTATAACTTAATCCATGGGATCGATCACATGCTAAATATTTCATCCATATAAATGGAAATAATCTCAATCAGTACTTATGTTGGCTCGAAGTTCGGTGGAAGATAGGGCACGCTAATCCCATACTTCCCGCTGCTAAATACTAATCCCTCTTAAATTTGTATGCTCAAACCATTGGAAATCCACTTTTTAAAACTAGCATAAGGATTTATATGAAAAAATAGTTATGCATTTATCTGAGTAAATCTGTAAATAAAGTTGTTCTGAGTTTTGTAAGCTCTAATAATCTATAGTGGATTCCAAAGCTAAATCAATGATCAAAAGATCAAAGCTTCTTCTAAAAAGATGTAAATAATCTGCTCTTAAGATGCTTAATGCATCATCTTTCTTAAAATAATAACATTCAAACTTAGAATAATAATCCATGGTTCAATCTCATGTTAAAACATCAAATTATTCATGCTTGATGATGTAAACATTGAGGAATTAATTCAAAATCTGAAAATTTCTGCAAAATGCATGGAAATATGAACATAATCATGTGATTCAACTTCTAAATAATTGAAAATATCAAAAGCTTGTAAGTAACAATAATGGGTATAAACCCTAACTTGAATTTCATGAGAAATCATATAAAATTCATAATATTTAAATTTAAAATAAGTTTTGGGCACAAGGATGAAAGAATTACCCTTGTTCATACCCCACATACCTTAGATGATGAAATAGATGAAGAAGCTTGCTCTTGAGATTCTATTTGTGCTTTTGAATAATGATTCTTGAAATTCTTGGTCTAGGACTTTGAATCTTGAACTAATTTGGAAGAAGAATGGTGAACTTTTGAGGATTCTTGAAGTTGAATATTGAAGCTTAGGATTTCTAATTGAGAAAGATTGATGAAGAATGAGCATATTTTGCTCAATAATACACTTAATCTTCTATTTTCACGACTAGGGAAAGTGAGCAAAAGACTAGACTACCCTTGGAATTTAAAATTTGTAACTGGAACGCCGTTTAACGCTTCACCGCGACGCGGTGAGTGTGTCATCGTGATACCCACCGCGACACAGTGGAATCGCGGTGACTTACTGGATTTGACCAATGCTGATTTGGGGTTCACCGCGACGCGGTCCAATCGCGGTAACCCACTGAAATTGGACAATCGTCGATTTGGCCTCTACCGCGACGCAGTGGCCTTCTCATCGCTATTCTCACCACGACGCAGCCCAATCGCGGTGAGCTACTGTTTTACCAATGTACATGCGATCTAATCCTCATCTAAAAATTCCAAAACTTACCAGAGACATGCTATTTTCATCCCTAAATATAATTTAACTCAAAAATCAATGTTTCGGAGCTCAGAGGGTCAACTTAAAAATCTTTGAAGTTATAACGGAGTTAAAAAATGACTAAGTCCCTCAACCCTTAACGTTATTTTCAGATTCTAAATGCTAAAAGTACGTACTAAGGGCTGGACTTAGCTAGAATTATTCGGGGTATTACAGTATATATCCCCCTTTACAAGTCAAATTCTCATTTTGTTTTTTCCTTTTAATTTCACCCACAACTCTCCCCTTTTTTTTTCTATCTTCAGCTCATTGCTAAATAAAAATGACAACTAATTTATTTTGTCATTATAAAAAGACAAGCAATAGAAAGACAGTGATGTTTTAGATAATGGTGTAGCAAAGTCCATTGTCACTGCTTTGATACGACCAAGCTTTGAAAAGTTCTTGGTTCAAAAAGCAAATCTTCAATTTCTTTTTCCTTTCAATTGAGTCCCTAAAGTTGGTGCTTTCACATGGACATTGCTATTGTAAATGACATGTTCCTAGTATTGTAGTTTTTAATTTTAATTTTAATTTAAAATATTAAATAATTTGAATTTAAAATAAATTAAATATAGTCTTAAAAAATAAAATATGCAGAAAAAAGAAAAGAAGATGATGAAAATCACGATATAAATTTCTGTTTTTTACATATTATTTTCATTTTTGTAACATTGCAGAGTAAATTTGTATTTAAATTGAAAAAATATGAAAAAGCAGAATCTGAGTTGATAATGAAAAGAGATAATACATAAATATGACACTAAACTTGACACCAAATTATAACTTTGACCTGAAACTTTGACAATGCACAAATATGACCTTTAACTATTCGAAAATGCACAAATATGAACTTCGATCCTACGTGGAAAAATGTGTGTTCAACACGCAAAACTGGTCGCTTCCAGATTAAAATCTAAGGGCATAATACATAAATTTGACCTTAAAATTTGACAGTGCACAAATATGACCTTTAACTATTCAAAACTACACAAATATGACTTTTAAATGACTTTTCACTATTATTTTTTTGTTCGGGAAAAGGCATCGTTTCCACCCTAAACTATACCCGAAAAGTCGAAGCCACACCTAAAATATACTAGTGACCTATTACACAGCTAAACTATAAAAAAATGAATATATTTACACCCTGTCAGGCTACCACTACTTGCATGTGGTGTAGTGTTTTATACGCGCTGCCACGTCAGCACTACGTCAGTAAAAAGTATCACTTTTTTATAGTTAAGGTGTGTAATAGGTCACTTATATAGTTTAGGTGTGGATTCAAATTTTCAACTATAGTTTGGGGTGAAAACGATGTCTTTTCCCTTAATGTTTTTAGACGTTTACTTTTGTTATTTAATAGGTTGGACGCGCTTAAAATAAGTGTAACACACGCGCCTTAGAATGGGGGTCGCGGGGAGGTAACAATATCACTTTTATATAGTTAAGGTGTGTAATAGGTCACTTATATAATTTAGGAGTGGCTTAGACTTTTCTTGTATAGTATGGGGTGGAAATGATGTCTTTTTCCTTTTTATTATTTTCGGCTCAAAGATTAAAATGGCATCTAATTTCTTTTGTCATTGTGGAAAAAGAGCAATATTGAAGATTTATTAATTAGGTGGGTCAGCCTCATACGAAAATTCGTGCGGGTATGGATATATGTATAAAGTAGAGGGTGAATTTAAGTTATATAATATATCTAAATATAATTTATTTAAATATTAAATTAAAGATGAAACTATACTAATAATAAAAAAATTATAGTTTTAATAAAATGTTATTAAATTAACGTTATTAACGATAGTAGTAGTAGTCTATTAAATTAACGTTATTAAAATGTTATTAAATTAGCGTTATTAAAACGTTATTAAATTAACGCAGGGGTGGACCTACGTGGTTTCCATGGGGTTCACCCGAACCCGCTCGGTAAAAAAATTACGTTGTATATATAAGGTAGAAAATCTATATTTATGTACGTATATTAATGTTGAACCACATGAAACAAGGGACTTAGATAGCCCAGTGGTGTTATTTGCTCTTCTTGGGCGCTTCCTTCAGCCTACTGCGGGGGTTCGATCCCTAAATAAATAAATAAAAAATAAATAAATAAATAATAATAATAATAATAATAATAATAAAAGTGATGCCGTTTTAACATAAAAAATAAAACTTTGACAGTGCACAAATATAACCTTTAACTATTCAAAACTGCACAAATATGACCTCCCTCCAAGTCAGCACTTTTAACGACGTGGAACCATGTGATTGGATTACCTTTCCACATAGGCGCGAGTGAAACTCACACACGGGGTTGCAAAATCGGAGGTCATATTTTTTCAGGTTTTGAATAGTTAAAGGTCCTATTTGTGCATTATCAAAGTTTAAGGACAAAATTATAATTTGGTGTCAAGTTTAGGGTCATATTTATGTATTATCACTAATGAAAAAATATGAATCTTTTCATTTATCATCAGACTTCAATGTCATTTTAATGGATTATTTTTTTTTAAGAAAAAGATCTTAAAGTACGTGTATTTGTGATTAGGTGGTATAGTTATTATTTTTTAAAATATAAAAAAATATATGTGTGTATTTTTAATTAGGTGGTAGCATTTGGATGGATTACTAATTTAAGTAGGAGTAATTGAGTTTCACGAATATGAGTTGCAGGATTGGAATGTCTTTTTGTTCAACTTTTATATGGTTAAATGGTCTATTTGTGCAGTAAAGTTAAATTTTGTAGTTATAATTTGAAGTCAAGTTTGTTCATTATGTTTTTTATTGTGAGACGGGAGTCTATCGAAAACAACCTCTCTATCTCATGTTTGAGGTAGTGATATGAAATGCGCACATTGTACCCTTCCTGAACCCCATTTTATGTGAATATACTAGATATATTATTGTTGTCATCTCTCATATAAAGTTTTGAGACAAAGTCTATACTATTTTTCCCTAGGATATCTGATGAAAAGTGGGGGGTACACCACTGCTATAGGACTAGGTCCCAAAAGTGAATTATATGACAATAAAGCAACAAACACACAGAGATGCAGTAAAAAAAACATAATAATTTATGTGGAAACCTACTTGCTCAAGAAAGAAAAAACCACAACCTGCACTCACAGGTTCTCAAACTCTACTATAATAAAAAAAAACATCTTGATCACAGAATCTATTTGAACTTAACTTTAAGTTCCTCTTATTTGTAATAAATCTATTATAATCACCTCTTAACAAATTTGTCACTCTCAATATTGGTTAATCTAACCAACACAAAATCAGGTAACTCTACCTAAGAAACTCAACAGCAAAAGGAAAACTTTACGCTTAATCTTTGAGTAAATAAATTACAAGACTCGAATCAAGAACACCTACACTATAAGCATGAAGAGATTAAGAACTTGAGCTTAGAGTGTTTTCGCCACCACCATGAGAGTATTCAATTTGCAAAACTATGGAGGAAAGAGCATCCTTATGTATTTATAGTAGTGTAGAATTGAGAGATAGAATTTTGATTGGACCAGGTATCCATTCTAGTACGTTGTGCACCTGCACAGTTGTTGCACTAGCAGACAAAACTGTGCAGAGTGTGACAGTGTACCTAGAAAAAGTAGGCAAGGGACCTGGTCCACCGTTGTCATTTAGTCATCATCAAAACATGAGACAATAATTTCCCCCGCCCCCTTTTGATGATGACAAATCATGTCTACAAAGCATCAAAATTCATTCAGATTTTAGAGCAACTGCATCCATAGATACACCAATATTTCCCCTATCAGTAGCATCTCTTCATTCTCTCTTATAACACATATCACAACAGTATTAGTGTGTGTTCTTCTTTTGATATTCCCTCTATCATCAGTACATCCTTCTTCATTACTTATGATACCTGGTCCCTACCATAGTAAAGTTAAATTTCTCCCTTTTGGCATCATAAGAAGTATAAATAGTAAACCAATATAGTAATAAGCACAAATTGATTGACTCATGGCCACACTAACATGAATGAACAACTTAAGAAAGATAAATAGTTGATAGACACAAAGTATGATTCCATTTATTAAAGATAAGCAAGTACCATACAGTGCAATTAGAATTAACATAAAATTCTTAAACTTAAAAAGCCACTGGTGACCGTAAAGGAAACTGACACAAGGTCTTAGGTAGATGGAGGTTTGGGAGTGTAATGACTCGAAATCTGATTTTCGAAATGCCACACGGTGCTTCGAACTACAAGTAGTCCGGAGCTAACCCTAGTTGTATTATATTAAATCTAAATCTCAAAATAGAGGAATGTAAATATAAAATCATAGTAAATGCAGAAAAATCTATTTGAAACAACTGGTTATGTTTGAAACATAATAATCTCAAAAGTCTTGGTGAAATAATACTAAAAAAATCTGAATACTGAAACAAAATCTGAATACTAAATCTGGTAATCTGATAAGCCTCTACTGACTGAATCTAGAGAGTCACTGGGACAGGCCCCAGCTGACTCAAATTGTCTAAAATAAATGCTAAGTCATCTAATAATAAATTGAAAATCTGAATAGCTAGGTCCCCGAACTATGAGGACTCACCAACTGCAGAGATGTAAGTGGGATGCTCAAAAAATCACTCACGCTGCTGATACTGAGCACTTGAACCTACATTATGAGACAATGTAGCAGATAGACATATATGTGGATCAGCACTTTGAAGATGTACTAAGTATATGGGGGTACAATGCATAAGTAAAACACCATCTCATAATCATCATTTATAAAACAATGCATGCTAAATATAAATAACTCACACATGTTGAAACATCTAAAATGCTGAAATATGTTGCAATGAGAAGCAAAACATACTTTATAAATCTCGTGAGCCATAACATTTAGTTCTAAAACTCTACTTGTATTCTCTGTTTAAATCATACTATCTAAGTGTAGAAAGGACTCACTCTTAAATCTGAAATTTGTAGCTATTAACTTTTCTGTAAAACATAATCTGAATAAGACTGTGAGCCTTTATACTTAGTTTTCTAAAAGCCTTTCTATTCTTCTTTTACTACTAAGGAGAATACTTTATATTTTATCTGAAAGGTTTAGAAATTTGAAAACTTATTCTGCTTGGGATATTCTTCTAACCAACATAAACCATGTGATCATTCATGGAGTCCAACATTTTTGTCCCCCTAAGGAGGAATCCTCACGTTGGAGAGAGGAGTCATACTCTTGCCAGGAAGTATAACTTATCTAAGTGATCACATATCTATCATCCACGTAGAAGTAGGAACAATCTGAACCCTACGTTGGTGCATAGTTCTGGGGTATAAGACCGTAGTAACTACCCATCTTGGTGCTAAATACTACTCTCATTAGATCTGTATGCTCATTCTAAGGTAAATCCACTTTTAATATCTGCGAAGCTAAATCTGTAATCTGAATCTGTAAAGTGGATTTCATATTTATTCTGAGACCAAAAGGTCAAATCTTTAACAACAATCTGAAAGGAATCTAGTCATAGGGTGCTATAGCACAACAAATCTTGAAATAGCAATCTTTGATTAGGTATTAATGACCCATGCATCAAACTTATGTTAAAATATCATAATGTTCATGCTTGATAATATAAACATTGATAAATTAATTCAAAATATGGAAATTACTGCAATATGCATGAAAATATGAACATAATCTTGTAATTCAACTTCTAAATCACTGAAAATCTCATAAGCTTGTAAATAACAATAACGGGTATAAACCCTAACTTCAATTTCATGAAAATCACATAAAATTTAGTAATTTGTAATTAAAATAAGTTTTGGGCAGAAGAATGAAAGGATTATCCTTGTTCATAACCCCACATGCCTCAATTGATGAACAAGCTTGGTTTGAGATGCTATTTGTGCCTTTGAAGGTCGATTCTTGGAATTCTTGGATTGAAAATCTTGAATCTAAAACTAACTAGGAAAAAGGGTGGTGGAATCTTGGAGATTCTTGGAGATGAATGTTGAAGCTTATGGTTTTAAATTGAGAGAATTTGATGAAAAGTGAGCATATTTTGCTCACTATTACCATTAATCATCCGTTTTCATGATTTGTGGGAGTAGACAAAAGACCAAACTTCCCTTGGGATTTAAAATCCGTAACTGGAACGCTATTTAAGGATTTACCGCGACGCGGTGAGTGTGTCATCGCAATACAAACCTTGACGCGGTGTAATTGCGGTGACTTACTGGATATTGATAATTGCTATTTTGAGGTTTGTCGCGACACAGTGCAATTGCGGTGACCTACTGGAATTTGACAAACGTCGATTTGGCCTCTACTGTGTCACGGTGGCCTTCTCATCACTATTCTCACCGTGATGCAGTGGAATTGTGGTGAGCTACTAGAAATTGGAGAATGCATATTTGGCCTCTATCGCGATGCGGTGACTGTCCAATTGGCATACTCCTTACTAAAAACACCTGAACTTCTTCACCGAGTGTCGATTTTGGGCGAATCTTATATCGATGGAAAGCTTATTCAATTTTCCACACAATGGGAAGTCAAATCAGGAAAATTCCACATAGAATATATATTATTAATTTTTTAAGTTATCTCTTAATATTCTAGGAACGAATTTAAGCTAAGAAAGTTTGGGGTATTACAAGGGGAGGGGGAGAGGGAATTAAGCAACATTTTTATCCTAACACTATCTGCAACATGAGAACTTGACATTTTCTTAGTAAGGTCCTTTACTTATGCATTCAACCCTTGAACCTCCTCTGTGAATGCTGAGATATTAGTCTTGAGCTATGCATTTTATACTCTAAGAAATTCAGCAGCACCTGGTACCTTAGTAGAATGTTGTTGGTTCCTCATCCTTAATTGTAGAATCTCTGTATCATTTGTAGCCAAATGGATCCTCATCTCCTCCACCTCTTTGCTCAACTTCTCATGGGCTGATAGCAATTCCGACACCTAGGACATGGTCCCCACTTTCCCTTCTACACATTCATTTTCAATCAATGCTGTTAGATAGAACATCTGTTTTGCAATTTTAGAAGTATCCCTTTCACCAACAACCCCAAAGTGATAAAATACCCTGTTAGTAAATATCTATAAGGTGTTCCATGTTTTCCATTCTTGACATGGATAACCTTATATATGTGTTTTATCATCAGAGTAGGTAGACTGATAAGTTCAAACTTTCTCAGATACTCAATCATATATAGATCCATAACAAAAGTTATTACCAAGAAGATCTAGGGAAAACTACTTTGTTGACACTCAAAAACCAGTTGAAACTCACTTTTGAGAAATTTCTTTCTCACACCAGCCACAGATGTTCCTACTGTTTTTGAGGCATTAACCATGAATTTTGTTAAGGGTTGGTGTTTAACCATAGTCCTCACTCTAATTATGGGTACTTCTAGAATTTTTCCAAGAATTTCTTCATCCAATTTCAGTTTCGTCTAGAACTTTCCCAAGAATCTCTTAATCTAATTTCATTTTCTTCGCTTGAACTAAAGTATTCAAACTCAACCCATTATCTAAGAACTTTATTGTATAGTAGAATTGACTGACTTCACCTGCAAATACTGAGGGTAATGGTTCCTCTAGAATGTGCAACCATCCCTAATACCTAACATACTCAACTAACTCTGTCATACTAGGTTTCTCAAAAATCCTAGAGTCAAAGACTCTCCCAGTCAACACTTTCTCAGTTCTCAAAGTTTCATTTCTTTCTTTCCTATTCACACTCTTTTCTACTTCATCCATTTTTCTTCTCTTAGAACAACTGTCAATTTTTTCTTCAGCCAGTTTTCTCATTTTGGGACAAGGTCCCACAGTTGCTTTCTTTTTCTTCACAGCCATGTGTTTTTATTTTATACTGGTTAAACTCCTTGATTTTATTGGGGAGTACCTAGTTCTTCCTTCATCTTGAACTTCTTCCTTTTTTATGTTGCAACAACAACATTAGCATCAATCTCTTCCTCTCTTTACCAACTTTAACCACTTTTATATTTTCTTCCTCAATCATAGTCCCCCTCTTCAACCTTCTTATTTTTAAGAATTGCAGACTTTTTGCCTTTATAGAATCCCCTATAATCTTCTTTTCAACATTTCTTGTTGTGTAAGTCTTTTTTACTTCATCAGTCTCTTATATCTCCTTTTTTCCTTTGCTACCTCTTTATTTTATTACTGAGCACCTTAAAGGTAAGTCATCCACATCAATATCTTCATCTTCATTAGGGGATGGAATAAACGAACCAATAGGTTCATCAGCTTTAGGAGATATATCACCTGCGGGGAGAACATTTTCATCGCCAATAACCTATTTCTACAGACCTATTAAACTCTCTTTGAGGTCATTTGACAACAAAATTAGGTTATCAGCAACCCAATCCTAATTCACCAACTCACTACTAGAGGAGTTCAATTTCTTCATTGGTAGATCTTCGTTGAAGATTTAGGCAAAGATAGGGTTTGAATCATAAGGGCTGGGAGAACCAAGTTTGTTTAGAGTTTTCGAGTGATCATTCTTTTCTAGGTTTACGAAGGAATGGGGTTTAGAGGGAACTTCACTTTTATGGGTGACCCAAAGGATTCACTTTGGTCAACCATAACATCCGTCTTAGAGGTAGGTGTTATTGTTTTTGGGGATTCTTCCATGGTAGATTCTTAGGCTTCACTTTGATCAACCATAACATCCGTCTCAGAGGTAGGTTCTACGATTTTTGTGGATTCTTCCATGGTAGATTCTTCCTTAGTGACAGGTAAGGAAGACAACTCAACAATTGGAGTTTCATAGAAAGGAGAAGAAGTTTGGACAGACTCAGGTTCTTTTGAGGGGCTTGAGGACGAGTTTTTTCAGCCATTTGAAATTTCAAAATGTTATTTAAAATAAAGAAAGATGATTTTTTTAGAGGAGAGAAAAGATTTTCTTTTGAGAAACAAAGGTTTAAAGCTAATTCTGGAAAAGTGAGTGGATAGGGGAATTTGATTTTGTATTTAAAGGAAGATACGGTTGCAACCTTTGAGATTAAAGGGTATAGGATGTGTCTGGTCCCAATAGGCTCCTTATGTGCTATAGTTACAAGCTGTTTTTTGTTAGAAAAGGGGGAAAACACAACATCTAATGTCATGTCATCGGTAAGTTGAATTTATGTCATGTCTTATCTAATCACCTCTTTTCAATACTCTTTTGGCCTACTCTACCTCTCTTCTTTATATGATCAAACCATCTCAGCCCTTCTTTCCTCATCTGGTTCACTACGGAGGCCACCCCTATTATCATCCCTAGTCTTATCGCTCTTAATATGACCATACATCAATTATATCATCCTTATTTCCATAACATACATCTTTAGAATGTAAATTTTTTTTCTGACCAACACTCTGCTCCATACAACAAAGTCGGTCTGACACCACTCTATGGAACTTACCTTCAAGTTTAGGTTGTGCATTTTTATCACACAAGTCTCAAAAGGCATGTCTTTACTTCATCCACGTCGTACTTATATGATGTGTGACATCATTATCGATGTCCCCACTACCTTGGATAAGGGATAAGATACTTGAAACCATATTTCTAAGGATAGCCTAAGTTTCAAGCCTCACTTTCACACTTGCCTTAAATATTGAATTTTCACACCAAATATGTTGTTTTGGTCCTACTCAACCTAAACCCTTTAGATTGCAGAGCTTGTCTCCATAACTCCAATCTAACGTTAACACGATTGCGTGTCTCATCAATCAATACTATATCATCCATAAAAAGCATACATCATGGCACTCCATTTTTAATATTCTGTGTCAATGTACCCTTTAATGGGGACAATAGAAATAGGCTAAGTACTGATCCCTGATGCAACCCCATCTCAATTTAGAAGTGCTTTGAGTCTCCTCCCACCTTTCTAACCTAAATCTTGGCTTTATCATACATATCCTTCATCGCCTTAATGTAAGCCATGGGTACACCGCGAACCTCCATACATTTCCTCCTCTGAACTTTGTCGTAGGACTTTTCATGGCCAATGAACACTATATGTAAGTCCCTTTTTTCCCTTATATTTTTTCCACCAGTCTCCTCACAAGATGGATAACTTCTATAGTGGATCTCCCTAACATGAATTCGGTTTTCAAAAATGGACACACCCCTCCACACCTTATTTCCACCACCTTCTCCCATACTGTCATAGTGTGGCGTAGCAACTTGATACCCCTATAGTTGTTACAATTTTGGATATTACCCTTCTTATTATACACCAAAACCATTGTACTCCACCCCTACTTTTCAGGCATTTTTGCCCTCTTAAAAATGACCTTAAGCAACTCAGTTAACCACTCCATATCTACGTTGTCTGAGCTCTTTCAGTACTCTACCAAAATCTCATCTGATTAGGCCACTCTTCGTCTTCTTATCCCACTAATAGCATGGTTGATCTCCTCAACCTTAATACACCTATAGTACCCAAAATCCCAATGTCTCTCTGGGTGCTCCATATCACCTAACACAAAATGTCTATCCCCTTTTCGTTCAAGAGTTTATGGAAGTATGCTTGTCATCTTCGTTTTATGAAGGTCTGCGTTAAACTATTGCAGAAATACTCCTTTTGTAGCACCCACATCAACATTTATTTCTCGCAACTCATAAGATCAGTGGTATGAGCCATGAGGTGAGCTTTGTTTCAGGGCAAGTGATAACAGCCTCTTCTTAGGTGTCTAATAGAGTTTGGGTGAGAGTGTGACTTGATGTTAGTTCAGAATTTAGAGTCAGTGATTCAGAATGAGAATATATCTACGTGTACACCCCAACCTCTATATTGCTTCATTTCTGATTCAAAATCAATTACTGTTTTGTTTAGCCACCCCAACCTCTATATTGCTTATGAATTTTTCTGTATGTATATCTTGAAGGGAAGTTCAAGGTTGTATCTACTTGTGAAAGAATTAGAAGTTATATGATTAATTTTGTCTCTCTAATATGCTGTATCTTGGGTCTAAGTCTCTTATTTATTTATTTCAGAATTTCAAGATTCTCAGAGCAAATCCTTGCCAACTATTTTGGAGGTTTAGTACTGTAATGGTAAGATTTCCACTTAATAAGACAATAATATTAGTTACTTTAAGTTACGCAAAGCGATTTCTCGAAAATAAGGTCGAAAATCTTTTTTCCTTTATCAGTGTCCAAATTCCAACACGTATCACTCCGTTCATTATTATCAACCTTTGGTACTTAATATTATCGTCAAAACACAATACTTTATCCTACAATTTTGTATGATTACTGGATGTTACTTGTCCATTCGGGGACATCCGATAAAACTGGAAATTACCAACTTTTAATATCCATCTGAACACTTGTAAATGAATCTTTTTTTAAAAAAAATCTTCCAAAGTAAAAAGTCTTCGAGGATAATTGTCTTAAACATTTTCCTCCATAGCGGCACACCAGTAGTTTTGACATTCCAGTAAGGGAATGTAACTATACTGTTATATCAGGGTGCACAGTTGATCATCTTGCATATCACTGATATTTTAATAAGATGTGTAGTATCTCATTGGTTTGATTGAGATTTTAAAAATTATAGTTCTCCTTTCTGTAATTTTTATTTCTTTATTTCTTTGTTTTTCCAGTCAAAAACAGATTGGTCAAAATTGCCGGTGGAACTTTTGGGGTTAATTTCTAGTCGGCTGCATTTTGCTGAAGACTGTGTGCGGTTTGGCGCAGTCTGTAAGTCATGGAGAATCAGTATATTACAAAATGGCAATTATTCATGCTCGTTCCTTCCTTGGCTAATGCGTCCTCAGATGAAACATGAAAGCGCAGATTTTATAGTCCTTTCAACTGTAAGACTTATGATATAAGTTTGCCAGATGTTCTAGATAAACGCTGTTGGGGTTCTTCTCATGGTTGGTTGGTCACTCTAGGTGCCAATTTTGAGATGCACTTGCTGAATCCGTTATCGGGGGTCAAGTTTCACTCCCACCGTTACATAAATGTCCTAATTTGAATCTGGTTTGTTCAGGAAAGGGCTTTCGCGACTCTTTTGTTTACAAAGTTATCTTGTCTGCTAGTCCATGCTCATCAGATTGTGTTATTTTTGCTATCTATGCTGATAATTGGAAGATGGCATTTGTAAAGCTAGGTGATGTTTCGTGGACTCCCTTGAGTTGCATCCGTGGCAACGTTGATGATGCCATGTGTCACGATGGGAAGTTTTATGCCATCGACACTTTTGGGGAAATTCTGATTTGGGACTTAGCTGGCTCTTTCTTGAAGAGAATAGCTTTCACACCATCCCGCGAAATGGATAATTTGGTGTATGTTACTACATATCTTGTCGAGCTAGAGGGCCAGTGATATGCCATAATGAGGCTTTTGGTTGATACAAGAATAACTTATACTCCTTGTCTAAGCACTTGGTGTTTCAAAATTTACAAGTTGGATGTCTGCAACGAGAAGTTGGAAGAAGTGAAATCTTTGGGTGATTGGTCTATTTTCGTAGGAAACAATCATTCCTTCTCAATTTCGTTATTCAGAATGTAAGAGTAATTGCATTTACTTCACAGATGACTTATCCGGAGTTCAGTACAATGCAGCGTTTAGCTATGATATGGGTATTTACAACGTTCAGAGTGGCAGGGTACAACCTCTTCATCAGGAAGATGTATCTGACTTTGGATTCTCTCTGCCCCTTTGGATAATACCAAGTTTATCGTAATGATTTTTTGCTGAGTATAGTGTACATGAAGGGGAGCTCTGACGTAGCTATGTATGTCATGTACCCGATTTTCTGTTACACCAGATATTTGACTAGCTAAGCTGCTAAATTATTTCTTGTTCTGCTAAAGTATTGTGTGTAAGCAAATGTTAGCCTTTTATGCCATTCGACCATTTTTAGCCTACAAAATGTTATCAATGATATACAATATTCAGAAAGTCCAGGGAAAAGAAGTTTTTTTTTTTTTTTTTGAATGGGTGCTGAAAGGGACAATTTTTCAATCCTACGAGTCAATGGACAGTTCACCCCAAAAAGGGATAATTATAACCTAGCACCGTTTAACTTCGTCGGCAAACATTTGCTGCAATTAAAAAAAACGGTCAAATCACATTTTGATAAAAAAAAAAATTTATAGTTTGCCCGTAGGCAAACTACTTTTATTTTAATTAAAAAAAGGTCTGTCCGTTTTGACTTCTAGACTTGAAAAACTGTCCCTTTCAGCTTCAAAATTTGTTGAGAACGCATAGACTAGACAAAATATACACAGCTCATCTTCTCCATGTTCATGTCTATATGAAACTTTCAATTAAAACCATCTAAAAGCTTCTCCAATGCATTCCAATATAATGATTCAAATTTATCATAATGTATATGATTATTCCAATAGCACCCACTTGAAATAAATTTTAATTTCAAAAATTCGATTTACAAACTCAAAACGTCTAAATCAAATCAAAATTAATTAGGTTAGATTTGATTTAACATTTTAAGAAATCAAAAACTGAAAGTATCGAAACACTTTTTTAAAAAAAATACCTACTAACATGAGAAAATTGAAGGAAAGGTGTCTTTTAAGTCTTGAATGAAGGATTGGTGACATTGACCAACTTAAAGGGTCAAACATAATTAGAAGACTTGATTAAGTTAATTGTGGACTTGATTAATATTTTAAAAATTTTCTAATCCTTTCAAAAATACAAATCAACCCAACTTACACCCCTCTTCAATCCAAATCATCGACCGTCTCTCTCCTCTCTCTCGACAGCTTCTCTGAACCAACAGTTCTACAAATTTTTCCTTTCAATCCCAAGCGACTTCAACCTCCGACGACAAACAGTTGGGCTTTGAGTTTCTTTTCGACTTCAACCGTCAATCGACGCGACAGCCTTGCTCTCCGGCCACAACAGCTTCGAATTCTTCATCGTTCCTTTTCTTTTTTCATAGGTAAAATATTATGGCCTTTTTAGTTTTGAAGAAAACGAGGAACTTGAGACAACTTCTCTTATAGTATTGATTAACAATTTCAATATTTGTTGCTTTAATTTGAAATGCGGTCTGAAGAAATCCCTAATTTCTGGTATTTCTTCTCTTCTGTTTTCTTGTTTGATTTCAAAGTTTAATTTGTTGCACCCATTGCTGGGTTGATTTGTTCTTGTTCTTGGAAAAAATGGTGATATTGTTGTAGTTCTGTTGAACAAAATCATGCTACTATTTTTTTCCTCCAGCAAATTAATCATCTGGTGCAAGATGCAACAAATAAACCATTTGATGCAATATAGGAACCATGAGAATAAAATTCTGATCCAACAGATTAATCTTCGGACGCAATAAATTAATTATCTGATGCAATAGAGGAACCATCTGATGCAACAAATTAATCATCTGATGCAACAGAGGAACCATCGGATAAAAATCTGATGTAACAAATTTAGCATCTGATCTAACAGTTTAACCATCTAATCCAACAGTTTAATCATCTGATGCAGTAGTTTAACCATTTGATGCAATGGAGGAACCATCGAATTAAATATCTGATGTAATAGGTGAACCTCCTGTTGGATAAGATCATATCAACTCTTCCAGTAGGACATGTCCAAGACTTGATTTTTCCAACTGATCATTCATTTGTCCACTACAAACCACCCTTCTGTTGGAAAAAATCTAAATAATATTGACCGTTGATAATTGTTTCAATAGATCAATCATATGTTGCAACAGATGTGCGACCTGTTGCACAAACCATTCAGCTTCTCAAATATATTTTGTTTTGTGGAAACAAATTACTCAACCATTGCTACAAGTTAGTTAATTATTCTAATAGACCACTCATATGTTGCAATCGATGTGTGATCTGTTGCACAGATCATTCATCTTTCTCAACAGATGAGTGATATATTTTGTATTGTCATAATAGATTACTCATCCATTGTAATAGGTTATTTAACTATTCCAAAGGATCACCCATATGTTGCAATAGATGTGTGATCTATTGCACAGACCATTTATCTTTCTCAACAAATGAGTAATTTATTTTGTATTATCGCAATTGATTACTCATCTGTTGCAACAGGTTATTTAACTGTTCCAACAGATCACTCATATGTTGCACAGACCATTCATTTGTCTTAAAAGATGTTTGATATATTTTGTATTATTGCAAAAGATTACTCACCCGTTGCAATAAGTTAGTTATTTGGTGCAACAGATAACCTGCCTGGTGCAACAGATGTGTGATTTATTGCAGTTATTATTTTACTAGTTTGCAAGTTAGATTTACTGTTATCCTTTTTTAATGATGCATTAATCAACTATAATATATTTTTTTATGTTCCTATAAAATTTAGATAATATGGCTCCCAAAAGAACAGTTTGAATCAAGTCCAAGTAAAGGAACAAGTGAAGCATCTAGGCTACATTCACCACTCTATGAGCTTGCTTTACAAGCTTTATCTCAATCGGGAGCAGGATATGATAAACACGCGGAGGAGGAATGTTTCAAAAGAGATGATCCAAATGCTAATTGCCCTTCCACCGAAGGGTTAGTCAAAACCTTCAGCATTGATTGTTGTCCTGTGAGAATACAGTGAGATGATGCCACAGATTTAATAGATGATTTAATGATTAAGTCAATCATGAAAAAATCTTTCGACGCCTTTAAAAAATACTTTGAGAACAAAAATTGGATGCTTATTTCAAGGATAGATGCTTTAAGAAATATCTTGATTTGCTGGAGGATAACAATGCTCGTTTCCAAATGAAAATCCTATATGAACTTCTCAAGCGTAGGTTTATATATGAAAACAAAGATAAGATGGATGAGGTGCGGATAAATTAATGTGGCATGCCTGTTTGTTTCGGTTGGAAGGTGTTTGCCATAGTTACTGGACTAAAATATTATCCTCCTTCTCCTTCTTATGTTATACCTATTCTAACCCAAAAAAAGCACCCCGCACACCCAAAAAGGCAAAGGCAAGTCGTGTGATCGTGATGACTTGGTATTCATTATTGGTCCAAGCTTGAAAAACAAAAATTTGATAGAAGCGTTGAAAGGTAAAAGAATTTCAAAGAACCACAAGCAGTCATTGTGCTTTGTTTGGTTTGTACATAATATTCTTTGGGCGAGAGACGTTAACAACAACATAAGTGTTGGTTTAATAAAGCTCTCCAAGGATCTTGAGGCATTTAACAGCTATCCTTGGGATTATGAAAGCTTCAAAATGACTGTCAAATATTTGATAACTCCATTAGCGCCAAAGACAGTCAACTTATATGGCTTTCCATGGGCTTTCATGGTAAATGTTTCTTTATTTTTATTATGATAAAAAGCAATGTTGCTCGGACTCTTCCAAAATATTATCGGATGCGTGTCTGATGCCCCAAAAGTAATGTATTTTTTACGAATCCAACATTGGTGCAGTAACATAGGTTATCTTAAGTACTATATTTTTTAAGATTGATCTTAAACTTTGGTACATAGACTCGGATAGTGGTATAGACTCTAATACAATCTTTTCGAGGTTTCGTGTAGATTTGATTGATATACTACGATGATTACATGATTAAAAATATTGTGCTAAGATATGCTATTAAGCTGAAACAAAATAATTAATGGAGAGAATTGAAAGCAAAATTTATTCCTTTATGAAAAATCTGTTACATTATGCTAGCTTAATTAAACAAATTGTGGAGATTACTTGATTTATTCACAATACGATAATTGACTAAAACATGATCATGTAGTACAATTAATAGAGTTTTAAACTAGTAGATTGTTACAGTAGGAGCCCTACTAATTGCCTATCAATGGAACAGGTAAGTAAACGTGATTCACAGAAGTAAAAGTTGAACACAGTATTTTTACGTAGAAAACACCCGGCTCTAGAAAGGTGTAAAAAATCACGATTTGTACCTCTACGGGATCTAACCCTAACTTCATTATAATACTTAAGCCTCAACAATCAACAAAGTTACAAGACTTCTTGTAAACTAGGAATTAAAACTTCTAACTCCTATCACTACAAAAACATAAATCTTCCCAAGATAAGTGTTCTCAAATCTTCGAGTTTCCTAACTTGAAGACATAACTCCTAACTCAGTTTAGAGATCACTGAGAATAGAACAATGACTCATTACAACACAAAGAACCTACCTACTACACATAGTCCACGACTTAAGTAAGGAACCAGGTTTTTCTTCAAGTGTGAGAACTGTTTTACTGATTGTTGATTTTCTTTTCAGTGCATTGAGTGAGTTACTTGATCGTGCTTTGTTGTATATATGCACACTTGTAATTCACCTGTGATGGAGTCCTACTTGATTTATGCTTCTTTCTTCTTTCAACTCTATCAAGTAACTTCACTCCTTGTTGTAGCTTTTTCTCCTACCCTGGTTGAATAGGACTCTTTTGCTTTATCCTTTATCCTTGCAGAACTCTTCTCACTGTTGGACTTCTAGATCAACTTAACTTCTAAGTATTGCATTTTTCTTCCACTTTACTGAAGTGATAAGTGTTTGAGAAGGTTCCCGAATATTCTTGCTTATCCACTCCTGTCTATGCGCAATATATCTTATCAACAGTCTTGCCTGTAGCTTTTCTTAGTACACTTAATGGACCAGCTTTCACAACATGTTTCACTCACATGTCTTATCATCAAAACTCCACATGCCTTAACATAGATTAATCAACCTCATACGTCAAAAAGTACTTTTACTATGTTGTACATAGTAGGAAAGATTGCCTTCGACACAGGTTCAATCATGATGAACTATTCTTAAGCCTTCTTTTCCATATCTTTTATATGAACTTTTTCGTTACTAGAAAAAACAACAGAAAGGTCAAATCTCGACATCAAGTCACCACACGAGGTTTTCCCCAAAGTAGAAGCTGAAGAGAACATGCCTCTCGGTCGCCCTCATTTCATTTATATTATCACACCTTATTGCCTTTCAAGGGATCATGTGGTAAGTTCAAAACTAAAGGTAAAAGAGAAAAAGACGAAGTCATTTTGTTATGAATTATTTTTTCCTTGATAATTTGAAAGTATGAAGCATAAACGTGAACTGTTTTTGTGCCATTAGGTTGAAAACTGTTTCAGCAACTTCCAGCCCCATTTGCACGGGATAATGGTCTCGCGGACAGGAAATGTATGATAACAATAAGGGATGAGCTAAGGTCTTGGAAGCTTATACTATATTCTTCTGGCGCACAAGCCTACATTAGCGGCACATGGCGTAAATTCCTTGGATGTGGCCCTTCCCGGGACCCTGCTAACATGGGGTGCTTTGTACACCAGGAGGTCATCTCTTGTCCGCTCGAACTTTATTTTCTTACTGAATTGTGACAACAACTCTTTTCAACTAAAACATTTCAACTTACTACTTTGGTTTTAAATTTCTTCTTTGGTTTCGGTTCTGACACATTCTTTTTTCAGTTATAAAACAAGATTTGAGAGAAAAAGCATCATTTCAGCCCGAAGAAAAGAAGTCTAAGTCGAAGGCTAATGCTAACCGTCAATTTGTTTCTACTATTGATCCCTATTCCATCCGCAAGCCTTACCTCGTAAGTAATTTGGATTATCTTTAGTTAAGCCCTTATATGTATGATCTTCAGTGATAGTTTCTCTTTTCTTGTGACAACGAGACATTGATTGGGATAAAACTTGAGCAGTATCTTCCATTGGCTTTTGCAAAATCAAATGGCTTGGTAAATAGACGTTGTAAGATGATTCTCCGAGATGAGAAACGGAGATCATGGTCAGTGCTGCTAGCACCAATGGGACATCACGTTGCCATTACCAAGGGATGGCGACTGTTCAGACAGGCAAACAATGTCCAAATCGGAGATCCTTATAAGTTTGAACTCATCGAGAATGGCACGATACCTATATCAGTTTTCCATTGTGAGTATATGTTTACTTGATTACTTCCCTTTCTTTTCATACCTTCCTTTTAACTTATACATGTTTCAATTTCTTCTTATTTGTCATATGGTAGATCATGTTGTGGAACCATAAACAAATTCATCTATAAATAGTGTGATAGTATCATCATATACTGCAAGTGCTTAGTGAGATTCTTGAAAATGTTATCCAACTCTACACTGAAACTGAATAAAATGTGTCAAGTGAATAAAATGTGTCAAGTTATGGGAGGTGTCAAGGTATTCTGGAGTTAATAACTCAAATGGTCACTCAACTTACGATTTTTTTCTCAGAAAGTCGCTCAACTTTGATTTACTCCAAAAGTCACTCAACTATGAGTTTTTTTCCTCAGAAAGTCACTCAACTTTAGTTTTTACTTCAAGATGCACTCAACTATGAGTGTCTTACTTACAAAATCACTCCTATTTAATTGATTTTTTCGTTAAAATTTGCAAACATGTAATTTATATGTAAAATAGTATTTTTAAGAAATAAAAATAATTTTTATTTAAACAATCAATTTAATGACCCGCTCATATCCAAAATTCATTTAAATGATTTAAATGTATATCTTTTTTATTTCTTAGAATTATAGTTTTACGACTATTTTTCGCAATTTTCTTGTCCAATGATTACTCTATACTCTAAAGTATATATAATCATATAGATCATCAATTAATTATGCAAGTGGTGATACAAAAAGTTGCGTTATGATCGAAAAATCAATTCCGTAAATAATTTTACGTTGAAAGTTAATTAATCTAATTATCTAAATGAATATGATTCTGAAAAAAATAAAAAATACTATTAATATTATAAGTGAATTGATATAAACTTTTAAGAATATTTTTAAATTTCATAGGGTTAAATATAAAGTAAACATGAAAATATGTAATAATATGATTCAAATGATTTTTTTTTTTCTTTTAGAATTTTGGTTTTTAATAAAATTTCATGTTAGCAAATTTTAATTTTAAAAAATTAATTAAATAGGTTGAGTGACTTTGTAAGTAAACTACTAATAGTTAAGTGACTTCTGAAGTAAAAATCAAAGTTGGGTGACTTTTTAAGAAAAGAACCCTAAGTTGAGTGACTTTTGAAGTAAAAAATAAAGTTGAGTGACTTTCTGAAAGAAAAATTATAAGTTGAGTGACGATTTAAGTTATTAACTCAAGGTATTCTGTTGTCTTGAAAATACTATTCAACTCTATTGAAAATGTTTTAGTAGTTGGGATGTATCGCTTTAGAAAATTCTCTCAATGAAAGTATCTACCTTAGATTTCAATGACTTAGTATGCACTGAATAAAAAGTGTCAAGTTTAGGAGTGTTGCAAGTTATTCTCCCTTTTAAGAAATTTTCGGGTTGAAAAAAATTAGGACAAACAACATAAATCTCGACATTTTAGAGCTTAATTACATAAAAAATTCCAATATTTTGCATAATTACTGAAAAACTCAATTTTGGGTATGTCGATATACATAATTGGCTCCCGATACATCCAACAAAGATACATTTTTTCCTTTGTAAAGATACATAATTAGCTCCCGATATTTTTTTTCGATTTTGGGCATGTTGAGATACATAATACATCCAACGAAGATACATTTTTTCCTTTGTAAAGATACATAATTAGCTCCCGATACATTTTTTCTAATTTTGGGTCGTTCAAGATACCTAATTAGCTCCTGATACATCCAACGAAGGTACATAATTAGTTGAGATTATTGTAATTACTTTGTAAGGGTGGAAATTTGTGTAAATATGGTAAGTTAAAGTATAGATTTATGTTATTTTTCCAAGAAGTTACCTTAGATTTCAATGATTATTTAGTTGTTTTGTACATCTAAGTCTGCAAGATTAAAAATTTACAGCAAAGCGGTTTGATTTGTATAAATTTTTCTCAGGCAAAAATACTCTGCTAAAGAAAAATCAGCAGCTGGTGATGTGCAAGGGAAACAAGTATAGAAGAATATAATTTTCTTTCGTTATACAAATAATTTTTCGAATTCATTATTAACTTTTTCTAGTCATTATACATAATTTAGGTTAATTTTTCATGTTCTTTTTTGTATTTAATAAAATATTCTTTAATAGGCTATTTAGGTTAATTTCTCATGTTATTTCTTGGATTTAATAAAATATTCTTTAATCTGTGGTATTAAAGAGTTCAAAAAAAGAAAAAGATATTTTCTAAAAATGGAAAGTGACACAAAGAAATTATTCTCTCCGTTTCATTGACATTATTTGACTTGATACAGTATTTAAGAAAGAAAAGAAGATTTCATAAAATTTATGATTTAAAATAATTTTTAGATATTTGTGGTTATAAATCATTTTATTAAGTGTAAAAGAAAATATAAAATTAAATTATCTCTAATTATTGTTCAGTAAGATTTTTTTTGGAACGAACTAAAAAGAAACAGGTATCATATAAAATGAGGTCCGTTGCAATCTGCACCCTAATGTGTGCTCTTTTTTAACTTACACCCTATTCTATTTTTTCTTATAATTTACACCTTAATTTCTTTATTTTCTTACATAGCAGTAAAACCAGCCTTTTAATAACTTTTTCATGAGGGTAAAATAGAAATAACATATACGATTTTTTAAAATAAACTTATTTTCTTCCAATGTAAGTATAGAATTATAAATACTTGTGATTTAATGCAGCGAGAGGCTAAGTTACACGGGGGTTTGGGCCATAGGTGACAAAAGAGTTTTAAAATGAGGTGTAGGTGATACAAGTCTTAATTATTAAGTGGAGGTGACAATTACTTTATTATGGATTAAGAAAGTTGGAAAAATTTGAAAATAACCCATAAGCTTTTAAATTTACACTTAGATCCAAATGTTAGCCTATATAACGGAAAACGGAGGGAAAAAAGCATCTTTCTCTCTCTTCTCACCCTTTGTTGATTTCTCTCTCTTAGCGATTTTTGTTGTTCATTGTTGCTGCTGCTTTATACATCATCTTCTACTTCATTATCATCTTCATCTTGTTCTTGTTGACCATTTGTTGTTGTTGTTGTTACAGCTACTATTTCTATTTGACCAATTTCTTAGGTCAAATTTTATTTCTAACATCACTTTCCACTTTGGCATTACTTCATAGGAGACGTTGGTAAGTCAAATTATGATTTTTAGTTGAATTTATCATCTAGATAATTGTTATTGTGTTGTTATTTTCCAACAATGGATAGAACCCAATCATGAATCCAACATAAAATCCATCTGTTTAAACAGATAAATCAGCTATTGCGACAGATGAGACATCTATTTCAAAGGAAAACTGATATGTTGAATTTATGTTTAAACAGATGGCTCATCTGTTGCAACATTTGACATATATGTTGCAGCAGATTAGTTACTTGTTGCAATAGAACCTGAATACAATTTTAACATAGGTTACAACAGATTAATAACCTGTTGCATCAGGTAAGTCATCTGTCGCAACAGGTTAATTATCTGTTACAACTGTCACTCATCTGTTGGAATCAGCTTCAAAGGTGATTTAGTTATAACATCAATTCCAACAGGTGATTTATCTGTTTCAACAGATATTCAGACCCGTAACATGAATCCCAATAGGTAAGAATCTATTGCGACTCATCACTTACCTATTGCAATAGATAACACATCTGTTGGAATTCATTCACGGCACTATGAAATCACTATCAACTTTTTTTAACAAATAACTTTATTTAGGTACCACTAATGGAGGAATTAATAACAATAGGGGTGGATTGTCATGATCATTGGGTCGAGAAGAGCAATCGATATGTATGGCGTTGGAAGGAGGGTGAAATGCTAGAGACGATAGCTATGACAATCCAAAGTAATGTTTTGTATGATGATTTTGTGAACTTAATCATCATCTTTTGTGGACTGAATTGTCAACCAGAAGAATTCGCCATCAGCTACATGCACAGCTTCTTTGAAAATCAGAGGGTACTGCCTTTCAAGATAATCGATTAGGTTTGATTGCGTTCTTATCTAAGTGATTCAACCAGGCTGGTGTTAAGGGTGTACATGGTTGAAAAGATGAGAGAACGTAGAAGAAGAAGAAGAAGAAGAAACAGAAGACCTCTTTGATGATAGGTTGTATGATCTAGACATGAATATTCCAGATGATGATCAAACACATACGCCCATTGATGCGACCAATACGATGTGCAGTTCTTCTCAATCGACATAATCTGGTCATCTTCAAGACGACGGGACCGACTTTTTTATTGGAATGTCATTCAAGGACAAGAATGAACTATCTAACACTTTGTTTATTTCTTGCGTGAAAAAAGATTTTAGAACAAAGAAGGTGATTAATTCGAGCAGTATCTTTTGCTTCAAATGTGCTAATTCAAACTGCAAGTAATGGTTGAGAGTGGTGAAGTACACAAGTTCTGATAGATTCTTCTCCATAAACATGAAAAGCATCACATATGTGGTTCGGAGCACATCTCGGGCCAAAATTCTCACGCTACGGCAAAGGTCCTTGATGAATATTTCAGGAGTAGTTTCCCCGATGGTAAAGGCCCTTCAACAAGGCTTATGGCCAATCAACTCCTTAAGGATTTGGGTGTTCTGGTCAGTTATTGGAAGGTATATACGGTCATGGGGATTGCCAAGGACCTGGTTCTGGGGACACTCGAGAATGGGTATGAAGTCTTGGATGCTTACCGTAATCCCGGAAGTAAGACGGCATTGCATCTGGATGGAAACGGAAGGTTCAAGTACTTTTTTGTATCCTATGGTGTTTGGATTCAATGTTTTTGAAATTTGAGAAAAGGCATAGCCTTCGAAGGTACCTTCTTGAGAAGCAGGTATAATGGAGTTCTGCTAGCGGCGGTGGTGCAGGATGCGGAGAATCACATCTTTCCTATTGATTTTTGTGTAGCAGACAAGGAATGTGATGCCTCTTAAGAATTTTTTTTGAACAACTGCGACGCTATGTCAAAGATATCGAAGAGTTGTGTTTTGTATCGGATAGGCATCCAAGTATTCCAAAGATGGGTTCACTTTTCTTCACTTCAGCTTACTTTGGTTGTTGCATCAGGCATCTTGGAGAGAACATTCAAAACAACTATCACAACGAAAGGGTCGCCTCCCTTTTTTATAGAGCAGTTAAAGCATATAGTAGAGAGGAGTTTTTAGACCATTTCAATCAAATAGCGGATGTGAATCCCAAGGTAGTAGAATTTCTTGCACGTGTCGGTTTTGAGAGATGGAGCCGGGCATTCTGTCCAACAAATAGGTACATTCTTATGAATTTAATGTCTTGTTTGATTTACAAGTTTAGTTTGATGTCGTACGAAGTGCTTCTTTTCTATAGGTACAATATTATTACATCAAACATAGCTGAATCGGTGAATTCATTGTTTGGCGATGAAAGAGAATTTCCCATCAAGGCTATGTTTAAAAAAATAAGCGAGAAATATAGCGATTCTTTTAACGAAAGGCGTGTGCAGATCAAGTGCCCAGAAAAAAGAACCCGATTTGGTTTCAAAATCGAAAAGAAAATATCAACGAACATCAGTTTGGGGAATAGGTTATTCTCTCATAAAATAGCAGATTACAAATTTCGTATCACCGGTCATGGTGATGCTACCACGGTCGATCTTCAAATAAGATCTTGTACGTGTAGAGTTTTTGACTTGGACAAAATACCTTGTCCACATGCTAGGGCAGCCCTTCGATCTCAATACGTCCATAAATATGGACCTGAAGTTTATGAGCACTCCTCTCAATATTATTCGGTGGAAAATATGAAATGGCATATAGTGGGCATATTACTCCGGTGCCTCCCGAAGAATCTTGGGTTGTTCCAATAGATCTTATGGGAAGATTAATACCTCCTCTATATATTGACCCGAGCACTATCAAACCAGGAAGAAAGCCATATAAAAGAAGGCGTGGAGTTGGAGAATCATTTTCATCAAGAAGAAAGAAGTGCTCTATATGTAAGTGCGCTAGACACAAAAGAACTACATGCCCGAATCATAATCCACCATGATCGTTGTAATTGCAGAAACTTGTGTTGTTGTTTGTTTGTTTGTTTGTTGTGGACTTTTATATATTTAACTCATTGTTGTGAACCTAATATTATCATTTATTATATATAAAATGTCTTGTTTTTAAATAACTTGTGCATCAATAAAATGAGGCAAAACATGAACTTAAATAATACAGAAGACCACAATTATTCTCAACAGTTGCAGAAACAACTGGAATGCTTTCCTCCAACAAATGCAAATCAGTCGAAATAGATGGATAATATGTTGAAAACCAACAGATGATCAATCGGTTCCAACTCTCAAAAGCCAATATTGAAAGAACTCAAAAGCCAAAATTGCTAGTGCTACTGGATTCAACATTGCCTCCAACCATCGACATGTTAACATGTATTAGATTAGAAGAAAACTAAATGAAAATTGAATAATTATTAAAACGCCAAAGTCTGACTAAAATTAAATTTTTTATTAAATGAAAAATAAAATACATTAGGTATAGATCCAATATAGAAAAATTAAAATACATACGCTAAAAGAAAAAATATATTCTAATTATTATTATCATCATCATCATTAATGACAGCAGGCCAATCAATTCGCAGCAGCAGGGCTCTCATCAGCCTCTGCATCTCTCTAAACATTGTCGCTCTCACAGCGACCAACTCGCTCTGTAGGTCATTAACCTGCCTTTGAAGTTTCCGCATTGTGTTGCATAGAATAGCAATGTCCGAAAAAGGATCAGCCATATCTAGAACACGCATGAATTGACAAATATAAAAAAAATGTTCACAATATAATACAATGTATACGACCAAATGGTAAATTTACGCCAGAAAAAAAACTTACCTCAATGAGAAAGGAATATGCTCTTTGAAGAGAAGTGGTTGAAGATGTTACACGGAAGGAAAAAATGCAAGAAATAAATAGAGTTGAATGAAGATTGAGGGACCTATAATATAATCTGGACGTGTCAGGACAAAAGGCAGGACTGTTCAGCTCCATTGTATTAATTATATTCAAACTGGTGGCATTTTATTTTCTGTGAAAAGTTGCGCGACTTTTTCTTTTACACTAATTACTTCTTACTTTTTCATAGCGGTTTGAGACTCGATAAAAGTCGTTATTATTGAGTTGTTGCAACAGATCATCCAGTATTTTTAATAGATTTAGCATCTATTGCAATAGATGGATGGATTGAATGTGCAACAGACGGCTGTCAAAATAGATTTACCATCTGTTACAATAGATGGTTTGTATATGCAACAAATAAGACATCTGATGTAACTTATGTATTATCTGTTGCAACAGATGGACAGTATGTATAAGTTGGAGGAGATATTTCGATATCTTCTGACAGCTGATTCATTAGTTTTAGTTTCAATAGATGGAGTATTCGATTCATTAGCTGTTTTGAATGTATGAGATAAAAAGTCTTCACCTCTTTTTAATAGTCCCTCCGTTATGTATTAGTTGGGCCCCATGGGCTTGGCACACCAATTAATAAAAATATTAGCTAATTGTTTTACCAAATTGGCCTTATTAATTATGATTAGAAAGTATAAATGTGAATAATATACTTCATGTAGTCATTTAATAATAGGGGTAATCTTGAAAGAATATAATAAAATTCTCCTGATTTTATAAATAGGAAAACTAAATTGAAACAAGCATATTTAGAAAGAAGTAATCACATGCGTGCAGATTAATTAAACAAAAAAAGCCAGGTCTATCGCAACAAATTTACCATCTGTTGCAACATATAGATTATCTGTTGTGACAGATGGACAGATGAACCATATATTTGGAGGAGATGTTTTGATTTCTTCCAACAGCTGATTCGTCAGTTGCAGCAGATGGAGATTTCGATTCATCAGCTGTTTTGAATGTGTTAAGATAAAAAGTCACGACTCTTCACACCTCCATTTCAATAGTCATCACATTAATTCAGATGAATAAACAACACTGACATATCCTGATAGGGTAGGAAGAATAAGATGCGTGCAATGAATCCCATTTTCATGCATGCGAGTGTTGTATATTATTGATCAGGCTACCGTGAAGACACATAAAGTGCAATGATTTTGTGAATGCAGTTTTTTACCGATGATTAGACACTGATCCTTCAAACAAGATCCTGAATTGTATATTTTAGCTTGATAGGTGCGAACTGATAAGGCCAAAGAGTTCCAAGACGGTGGTGTCGATACCCCGTTACAATCTAATGACACGATTCATGCATATGTTTTTGTGTTTGGGGAAGGGTTCAAATTTTTGGCGGCAGTATAAATATCCAATAGTGATTGGACAGATTTTAATGGCACAATGGACTTCTTGAAAGGCCTCCAATGCCTCGCAATGCAGCAAACAACGATAGAACCAATAGAAATTCCCCTGGTCCAAATTTGTATGGATGGATTGGTGGAGGAGACTATTATACAGCAGAAGGTGTTTGGGAGAAAACCTGTGCAGGAAGAGAGAGGTTGAGAAGGCCGTATATCATCTTAGTACTTGTTTAAGAGGATACACAGGGTCAATTCCTCTTGACCATTCTTCTTTTTCTTCAACGACTGATGGATTTTCATTTTTGGATACACTTTCACATTCGCATCTCATCCAGTTTTTTCATTTTTCATGTCAATTTCATAAGCTAATTTTGCTACACTTTCCTTCCGACCTTGTGTATCCTCTTAAACAAGTACTAAGATGATATATGGCCTTCTCAACCTCTCACTTCCCGCATAGGTTTTCTCCATAACACCTTCTGTTGTATAATAGTCTTCTCCAATAACCCATCTATATAAATTTTGACCAGGGGAATTTCTATTGGTTCTATCGTTGTTTGATGCATTGCGAGGCTTCGGAGTCCTTTCAAGAAGTCCATTGTGCCCTTAAAACCGGTCCAATTACTACTGGATATTTACACTGCCGCCAAAAACTTGAACCCTTCCCCAAACTTGACACAAAAACATGAGCATGAACCGTCATTAAATTGTAACGGGATATCGGCACCACCGTCTTGGTCCCTCAGCCTTACCAGTTCGAACCTAACAATCTTAACTATAAAATTCCATATCTTGGTTGAAGAATTAATGCCTAATAGGTAAAGAACAAACATTCACAAAATCATTGTACTGGATGTGTGTTTTCATGATAGGTTGATTAGTAATACATACCTCCCACATATGAAATGGTTCCATCTGCAAGCATCTTATTCCTCTTAACCCATCTTTACCCTAGCCTTTAATGATGGCCGGGCAAAAGTGGATCCAATTTCACTTCCTTTTGTCTGCAAACAAGAGAAATACATTTGAATTCAAACAAGAGAAGAACAAAAAGAACATTACAAAAGGGTAACACAAAATTGAGTGAATCGACAGATGACCAATATGATGCAATAGATTACCCATATATTCAACCGATGAGGTATCGTTTGTAAGGGATGGATGACATGTTGCAATAGATGGGTCATCTGTTGGAATAAATCAAATCAGCCTTGCTACTAGTTTGATTTCTTCAAAAAGTTGTTCTGTCTGTTCCAACAGCTGATTCATCAGTTGCAACAGTTGAGGAAACTGTTGCAATACCACTAACAACAGCATCAACAACAAAGAAACAAACAAAATAACACCATATGTTCCAACACCATCCACAACACAAACATCACATGTTCCAACACAACCACCACCCCCAACAACAGCACCACCAAAGTACCAAACAAAAGAAATAAAAAAAAACTATACTAATAACAAGGCTTTTTAAATTCTCCCAGCAGAATACTTTTTTCACATATTTTAATAAAAATAATGGTTCATTCATTCAAGACTTAAAAGTCACCTTTCGTTTAATTTTCTCAATAAATAGCAAACTGGTAATGGGTAAATCATTGATAGCAACATATGTAAATAACTAATTTAAATGACATACAAAGAAGAAGACGAGATGAAAAGAGCAACTTTGAACCATACTTGCACTGTCAAAAAAGTAAATGAATCAGAACATCCAGTTCAGTCGAGAAAAGATATTGATTGGTTGAGATCCCAAAGGATCCTCATCCGAAAGAAGAGAGAAAATAGAGAAAAAAAGAAAAAAACAAAGATAATTGAGAATAAAGAATAAAAAATGTTATGAGTTGAGTCTAGTCTAGACTACTTTATGGATGAAGGAGAAGAGTTCTAGCTATGGGAGGTTTTAAATATTCATTAATAACTTTTGAGGGGCACGAGGAGACGGTGACATTGAAAAGACCAGATAAGACTACTCACTCAGGAGATTTTTGAGTTATCAAAGTTGTACCGAGTAATATTTTTTACCGCCTTAGTATTTTAACTATTTTATCTCGGACAGGAAATACCTAAATTGCTTTATAAAAAAAGGATCAAAAAATATTTAAGTGCAACAGATGACTTAATCTGTTTGATAGTTTACAACAGATTCGTGATCTGTCACAACAAATGACGTAATTTGTTTGATAGTTTACAACAGATGCGTAATATGTTGCAACATATTACCTAATCTGTTTGATTTCATCCAACATAAAAGACATGTGTTGCAATAGGTTGAACATTTGTTTATATATAATTTCAATTGAGTCCATATGTTAGACTAAAACCTTAATTGAATGTGAGTTCTCATAGGGTCAAATACAACTTTAATTGAGTCTTTTGGCAATTTCATGATGAGACAGTATTGCGTTCCTCCGACCAGAGTCGTCGATCGATCACTCTGAGCCGAGCTAATTCTTACTACCTCATATGTTAGACTAATACCTTAATTGATTAATCTAGTAATAGGGTACTAATACCTTCATTGAATAATCTGGGACTAGGGGTGAGTTATCATAAGGTCAACTACAACTTCAATTGAGTCTTTTGGCAATTGTATGATGACATAATACTGTGTTCCTCCTGACTAGAGTCGTCGATCGATAACTCTGAGTCGAACCAATTCTTACTACCTCATATGTTAGACTAATACCTTAATTGATTAATCTAGAACTAGGGTACTAATACCCTAATTGAATATAGGGTCAACTAAAACTTCAATTGAATCTTTTGTCAATAGCATGATGAGACGGTACTGCATTCCTCCCGACCAGAGTCGACGATCGATCACTCTGAGCCGAACCGATTCTTACTACCTCATATGTTAGACTAATACCTTAATTGATTGATCTAGGACTAGGGGTAAGTTCTCATAATGTCAACTACAATAAATGACAGTGCCTATTTGATAATTTACAACAGATGGGTAATCTATTACAACATATGACTCAATCCATTTGATAATTTATAATAGATGGGTAATCTGTTGCAACAGATGATTTAATATGTTTGATAGTTTATAATAGATTCATGATCTGTTGTAACAAATATCTTAATCTGTATGATAGTTTCCAACAGATGTGTAATATGTTGCAACAGATTACATAATCTGTTTCATTTGATCCAACAAAAAAGACATCTGTTGCAACAGGTTGAACATTTGTTTATATATAATTCAATTGAGTTCACATGTTAGACTAATACCTTAATTGAATGTTAGTTCTCATAGGGTCAACTACAACTTCAATTGAGTTTTTTGTCAATTGTATGATGAAACGGTACTTCGTTCCTCCCGACCAGAGTCGGTGATCGATCACTCTGAGCCAAACCAATTCTTACTACCTCATATGTTAGACTAATACCTTAATTGATTAATCTAGGACTAGAGTACTAATACCTTGATTGAATAATCTGGGACTAGGGGTAAGTTCTCATAAGGTCAACTATTGATTAATCTACTAGGGGTGAGTTCTCATAGGGTCAGCCACAACAGATGACAGCGCCTATTTGATAATTTATAATATATGGGTAATCTGTTACGACATATGACAATCCATTTGATAATTTACAACAGATGGGTAATCTGTCGCAATAGATGACTTAATCTATTTGATAATTTACATTAGATTCGTAATCTGTTGTTACCTAATCTGATTGATAATTTACAACAGATGAGAAATCTGACGCAATATGCTGAATATTGTTTTTTTACAATTTCAATTGAGTTCATATGTTAGACTCCTAAATTGATTAATCTAGGACCAGGGGTGAGTTTTCACAGGTCACCTCCTAGAGTACTCGGTCAACTACAACTTTAATTGTTTTTATATGATTTTAAAAATTACGCATATATTTTATGATTTTAAAAATCATTAAGATCATTTCAGACCAAATTAACATTTTCAAAACTACTTGTCATTATTTTCCAAAATACAAATCAACCCATAAAAAATGTTTCATCATTTCAAATCTCGAGGTCTGGCTCTTTCTCTCTCATTCTCACTGAACAATACAGTACAAAAAATAACTACTCAATAAATTTGCTCAAACCGCCATAACAGATTGCCTTTCTTCTCATTTCCAACCACATAGGTGTTATTTTTGACATCATTCTTGCTTATATCAGTTATTTTATTTGTCTTCGTAGGCAACAGAGTTCGAGAAGAGCTCTATATTTGTTTCTTTTTTTTCTAAAAAATAAGGACTTTTAAGTTAATGATGAAAAATAAAACTTTTAGTTTTATTATCTTCTAGAATGGGTTTACAATTTTGAGTCTTGATGGTAAAATCATAGGAAGAACTCAAGAAATCCCTAGTTTCTATCGTAGTATTTTGTTGACTATCGTGGTATAGTTGGATGGTGTTGGTGGTGGTGGTGTTTGTGGTCGTCGTGGTGGCACCGGTGGTGGCATTGGTTGGTGGTGTCTGTATTCGTGGTGTTTGTTTGTTTGTTGGCATTGGTTGGTGGTATTTGTGGTGGTGGCTGTTGGTGTGTTGGTATTCGTGGTGTTTGTAATGTATTTTTTAAAATCTATGCATATATCAACTGTAATGTAATTTTTGTTTTTCTGTATCTGTAGGTAAAACATGTCTCCCAAAAGAAAAGAAAGTGAAAGTGGATCAACGTCTAACCACTCAAAAAAAGGCTACAGTATAGAGGGATTTAGAGGAGCTTCCTGAACAATCTCAGTCAGGAAAAGGTGAAGCTGAGGAGAGATATGAAAACAACATTGAGGGAGGTGGACAAGGGTCCATAGATGGTGATGAAGAAAATAAAAGTTAGAAAGAGGAGGAATTGGAGAGTCAGAAAGAGAAAGAGGATGATCATCAACATGATGATAATGGATCACTTACGGGGCGTGAGTTAATATCGACACCCCAGCATGATCCTGTCAAAACTTTTAGTATTGACAGGTTTGAAGTTGCGATGCCGATAAATGACCCAGAAGGAAAATAACTAACTGGTCAAATTGTACTTAAATGTCAAATGGGGAAAATTTTTGATCATTTTATGAAAATTATGAAGAACGAAAACATAGGCAGAATTTTTAAGAAGAGCTACTTTGAACGCTTTCTTGAGTTGCCTAAGGACCCCTCTGCCTGTATCCGTTTCCGTATGACGATGGTATATGGTCTTCTCAAGCGCAGGATCAAGTACACGAGGGATGATAGAGATCCGGAGGAGGGGGCAAAAAGAAGATGGATGAAATCTGGATCAACTACTATGGCATGCCTGTTTGTTTTGGCTTGCAAGAGTTTGCCATAGTGACAGGACTAAGATGCCATCATCCAGAAGGACCACCACCCCGCAAAAGATCCAAGGGAAGAAAATGCAAGGTAAAAATAGATGGGTTGTTTGACATTGCTCGACGTGGCTACAAAGCATCGGATTTGTTGACAGATCTCGAGGATAAAACCATACCAGACTAGTACAGGGAGCAATTGTGCTTAGTTTGGTTTGCCCATTCAGTTATATTTGCAAGAGACGTCAACAAGGTACTAGAAGATGATTTGTTGGCGCGTGCTGAGGATTTTGATAAATTCAACAATTATCCCTGGGGATATGACAGCTTCTACTTGACTGTTCAATATTTACTGACAAAGCTATCGTCAGGGATGACCACATTATACGGTTTTCCTTGGGCTTTCATGGTAAAATTAATCACTAATTTTACTCATCCATTAATTTATATTGAATATAGTTATTATGATTTTTTTTGCTTGCTTCCTGTTTACACTTTTTAGGCTTGGGCATTTGAAGTCATTCCTCCCCTCCGAAAGTAGTTAATGGATTACCCGGATGAGGTTTCTCATCCAAGGATGTTTAGGTGGTTGGCTGCAAAGAGCAATACCAATATTAAGGAGGCTAATCTCTTTAACCCTCCGGATGATGCAGTACGTCTTCTTCAAGTAAAATAATTTTACTCAAAGATAAGAAAGATATTGAACAGATGTTATATCTGGTTCGTGAGATGTTATAGCTGATGCACCAGATGGGACATCTATTGCGACGGGGTATATCTTGCATCAGATTACCCATCTGTGGCTTTGGTTCTCTGAACCCGACTCCTAAAAGATTAACCATCTAGGGCAAATTATGCAACATATGTTTAATTTAATAACATATCGTTCATTTGTTGCGACGTACAGATCATCCATTGCATAACAGATTACCCGTCTTATGTAGATGTTGCAACAGATGATTGATATTTTGCATCATATTATCCATGTATTGCTCTGTTTCTCTGAACTAGACTCAAATGGATTTTAACCATATACTGCAAACTATGCAATAGATGGGTCTTTTTTTAAAAATGTAGCCCAACTATGAAAATTATTATATTATATGGTTTAAATGCATCTGTCTTTTTTTCTTTTTTATAGGTTGTGCATCTATGGATCGTGCCTACTGAGGAGGAGTCAGTGATGACTTCTTATATTACTCTAGGTCATGTTGATACTATTGTAGACCTAATGGTGGAATTAATAAAGAAGGAATTGGCTGGAGCAACAGCCATAAGAAGAGTAGTTAGGTAAGGTCGGCCTAATATTGAGGCTCTTCATGACCAACCTTTTACTAAGGCAGATCCAGGTGCTTCTTTTGGTAGAATTGTTGGTGTTAGTGGAAGGCATGCTGATGCTGCTACCACTCGTAATGATGAGCATGTTGATTCTGAAGAAAGAATAAATATGTTTGAAAACACCCCTTTTCGCCCTTACACAGGTCCCTCTCACCCCTCTTCACCATCATGTTCTCGTTGCGAATGTGATAAGTGTAAGGACAGATAGCATAAACTCTTTGAAAAAGTAGAGGCTATCTCTAAAGCTATCGAGGAATTCAAATCCAAGAGGTGTGTCATACCATCCAAGAAGGTGAGGGAGCTACACACTCCTATAGTGTTGGTTAGGAGAAAGAAAAAAGCAATTAGAGACATACTCTTCACTCGGAAATCAAAAGAAATTGCAATTCCTCCCTCTCCAAAAGCTGTTGAAGTTCAGGGGTCAGTCAAGAAGGTGGACATATACGCGGAACTTGGTGCCGAAGAGAAGAGGGACCTGCGACAGGCCAAGAATGCCAAGCCAGGTGCACCATATTAACCCAGGCCTCCCTTTTCCCCCCAAGACTTCCAGATGACTGATATGTGTATGCCGTACGAGGACAAGGCAAGTTTACTTTTCCTAATCTAGCCCTTCTAATCTACCCCATGAAGAAGAAGCTACGCAACAGATTTCACATCTGTTGCAACAGCTGGGTATACTGGTGCAACTGGTTGTGGTTCTGTTGCAACTTATTATCCATCTGTTGCATAAGTTGCATTGGATTATTGATTCAGAGAACCCTATGCAATAGATGGACCATCCATTTTATCTTTACAATTACTAACCTATTTAAAAATTGACTTCTTTAAAAATTGACTTCTTATCTCACAGCATGTTGATATAATTCTCTACCTCATGAGGAAAATGCAATTAATGTACCGGGAAGCTTATGACGCTGCCGATAGGATAATGAACCTCGACTTTTGCAAAAAGCTCAAGGATAGGTACGATCAACTCAATGAAGAGGCGTCAGCCCTTGGTGTGGGACTTGATTTCCTAGTTCCTATATTGGTCTTGAATGAAGAAGAAACGTTAAGATATATTAGAAGGGTCAGGCCAAATCCACACGGCAAGAGCTGGACTGAGACAAAAAGGATTCTTACAGTCATTAGTGTGAACGACATGCATTATCGGGCTGTTGAGATACTACTCGAGGAGGGAAAGATCAATGTTTATGACTCTAACGTACCTCTCATCGACTATTTCGATCTTTTTCTCCTCGTGAAGCCACTGATGGTGCTGTTGCCAATCTTGTTGAGGGAAAGTAAACTGATGAATCATTTTCCAAAGAAAGTATTGATGAAGAAATCATGGGATTTTAAAGGTCAAAACAGGGGAATGATCTTTCCAAAAGATGATGCCGCTAAAGAGAGCGGCTCGCACGCTCTTGCACACATCGAATGTTTCCTGACCGGCATAAAAATGGCCGAGCCAACAACTTTTCTGTGTGATAACATTGTGGCAAACATACAAGAGGTCTGGTCTTATGGGGTACTAACTGGATGCTTGAAGCTTGTGTATATAGAAGATCCTATGAAATAGAAATTTTTAATTTCAAGTCACCCTTCACTTTATTACATGTACATGTAGTGGCAATAATTTTTTCTGATGAAAGTTGAGTTTTTTATAATGCAATAGATTAGATTGTCAATCTGTTGCAACAGTAGGAAGACCTGTTTGAATAATCTAATAATCTAAGTCTAATCTGTTGCAACAGTGGGAAGACCTGTTTGATAGTTTCTATGAATAATCTAATAATCTAAGTCTAATCTGTTGCAACAGTGGGAAGACCTGTTTGATAATTTCCACAGATGACCTAAATTTTACAACATATGCCTAAATCTTTTTGATATTTTCCAACAGTTATGCTTGAATATCCATGTGCTTGTCGACAACAAACTAGTAGCAAATACACACACCACCGTAAAAATTTCAGCAATTAGACTTCAATATCCATGTGCCTAACAACACCAAACCAGTAGTAATAACGGCAACAATGTAGTATCTTCTTGCTCAATTTTGTTTCTCTTCAGAAGCCTTAACTTTTTTCAACAAACCCCAGATTACACGATTTTCTTATGAAGGGTGTCATTCTTCATACCAATAAAATTAATCGCATCCACCCAATTTCTATGAAAAAAAGAACACAATTACAAAATAATTACAAGTCAATAATTAATCAATTAATTAAATAAAAAAAATATTACCTTTGAAATCTTACAAGTAAACAACCTACGACCCAGACTTTTTTGAGTCCAAGAAGTCTTTAACATAGCTTCATGACCACACTTACAATATCAAAAATCTTTATCACAAAAAATAGTGAAAGATGTGCTCGACATTGTCAAGGTCAGTTGGGAAAAATGAAATTAATAATTTGAAGAATTTGGATAGATAAAATAAGATGACGATGAAGAAGAAGATTTGGAAATTTAGGATTAAATTTTAGGAGGAAGATGAATATATAAGACAATGGGGGGGGGGGGGGGGGAATGACCGTTGGGGGCCAAGCGACAGCAAGTCAACAAAATGTGCCAGGACTGACACTAACACATTTGATGCCTATTTTATTTTACGTGTTTAAAATGAACATGTCTACTTGATGCCTATTTTATTTTAGGTGTTTGAACTGAACATCGTCGATGGACTGCGCCTTTTTTATTTTAATTCACTTTAACCTTTTTACATGTAGTGACAATTTTTTATGTCCAACAAAAGTTGAATTTTTATAATGCAATAGATTCACCATTCGTTGTAACAATTATTCTACCTGTTTTGACATATAGTTTATCTGTTGCAATAGGTGGGTCATCTATTGCATTATCTAGATGTTTTTATCTAAAGTCCATCTGTTGCAGCAATGGGAAGACCTGTTTGAAAAATTCCAACTGATAACCTACCTGTTGCAACATATGTATAAATCTGTTCAATTATTCCAATAGATGTGTTGTCTGTTGCAACAGCTAAAGTCCATATGTTGTAACATATGTCTAAATCTGTTCTTTCTTTTTTAATAGATGTGTTATCTGTTGCATTATCTTGATGTTTATATCTAAAGTTCATCTGTTGCAACTGTGGGAAGACCTGTTTGATAAATTCCAATAGATCACCTACCTGTTGTAACATATGTCAAAATTTGTTTGAATTTTCCAATAGATGTGTCGTCTGTTGCAAAAGATACATTATCTATTGCAATATTTAAATCTAGTATTCCTTTTTAATTAATAAGTTCAAATCTAAGGAATAAATAAAATTTGTAGACAAAATAAAATAAATCGAAGCCTTCATAAATTAGCTGAAATAAGTCAATGAATAAATAAAATATAAAAAAATTATTATGGGTACAGATCTCAACAAATACATCAACAATAATTTAAGTATACTGCCAAGGATTACTTTGACAGGCTCAAGCTACAAAGATCTAATCAGTATGGACAAGTTATTCTTCATTTGGTGCTATGGAATTCGGCTTTGCTCGTCGTGGATCTTCATTGTCGCTTGCGTACAGTTTCTGTGCTTACTGTTCTCCATATTTCCATAAAAAGAGTAACATATTATCAATGTTATTCAGCTCGTGCTGCTCTCTTTTGGACATTGTACGTTGCTCAGTGCAACACTCAGACAGAGGAGTTGTAATTTCGCTTTTTTGGATACCTGATAATGCCCTGGAAATCACTCTTCTTCTCTTCTTACCCCTAATATCTAATGGAGCGGATGGAAATAAAATCCTCTTTGATGGAATGGGACCCCTCTTAGATGTCAATTCCATTACAGAAGCAGTTAATGAATTAATAGCATTAATCACCACATCATGTTTCACTCTGCAGTCTTGACATTTACATGTAAAACATTCGCTGGGAGAGGCAAAATCTGTATAACCAGTATGATCATACTCATAATGGTTTTCTTTAAATACTGTAAGAGGATCATCATTAGCACCAACAGCAGCACCACTACCACCACCAACAGCTCCATCAACAACAACAAGCTCACCCTCCAAAATTATTTTTCTTGTAATGGCTGTTGCTCCAAACAATTCCATTTTTATTCTGTCGATGACCTTAGGGTCCGATAAAGTTTACACAGACAGTAAAGTAAGAAAAAATGGTATCTTCAACTCTCGATTGGTCGGAACTATCGACGGATGCACATTCTAACATAAATCATTACATATATTAGAATGATGATTAGATCGTTCAAAAAAAACATTAATTAAAAGAAAAAATTAATTATAATTATACTTACTGCATCCTTCGGGGGGTTGAAGAGATCAAGAAATTTGCATTTTTATCAGTTTTGTCCGACAACCATCTCAAGATTCTTGGATAGAAAACTCATTCCTGGTAGTTCATTTGTTATCTCAAATAAGGAATGACTTCAAATGCCCAAGCCTATAAAATAACGCCAATAAATCAAAACCATTATTGACCAAAAAAATGAATGATATCATAATAGAAGAAAGAAATATTTACCATGAAAGCCCATGGGAAGCCATATAAGTTGACTGTCTTTGGTGCTAACGGGGTCAATAAATATTTGATAGTCATTTTGAAGCTTTCATACCCCCATGGATAGCTGTTAAACGCCTAAAGATCCTCTGAGAGCTTTATTAAACCGAGGCTTATGTTGTTGTTAACGTCTCTCGCCCAAAGAATATTATGTACAAACCAAACCAAGCACAATGACTGCTTGTGCTTCTTTAAAAGTCCTTTACCTTTCAACGCTTCTATCAAATTTTTGTCTTTGAAGCTTGGACCAACAATGGACACCAGGTCATCACGATCACACGACTTGCCTTTGTCTTTTTTGGGTGTGCGGAGTGCTTTTTTTGGGTTAGAATAGGTATAACTTGAGAAGGAGAATAATATTTTAGTCCAGTAACTATGGCAAACTCCTTCCAACTAAAACAAACAGGTATGCCACAGTAATTTATCCGCACCTCATCCATCTTATCTTTATTTTCATACATAAACCTACGCTTGAGAAGTTCATATACCATTTTCATTTGGAAACGAGCATTGTTGTCCTCCGGCAAATCAGGATATTTCCCAAAGCAGCTGTCCCTGAAATAAGCATCCAATTTTTGTTCTCAAAGTATTTTTCTGAAGGCGTCAAAAGATTTTCCCATGGCTGACTTAACCACGAAATCACCCGTTAAATCTGCGGCACCATCGCACTGCATTCTCACAGGATAATGATTAATGCTGAAGGCTTTGACCAGCTCTTCGGTGGAAGGGCTATTAGCATCTGCATCATCTCTTTTGAAATATTCCTCCTCCCCGTGTTCATCATATTCTGCTCCCGATTGAGATAACTCTTGTAAAGCAAGCTCATAGAGTGGTGGATGTAGCCTAGTTACTTCACTTGTTCCTTTACTTGGACTTGATTCGATTTTTGTTCTTTTGGGAACCATATTATCTAAAATTAACAGAAACATAAAATAATATATTATTGTTGATTAATGCATCGTTAAAAAAGGATAACAATAAATCAAACAAGCAAAATAGTAAAATAATAGTAAAATAATATTGCTGTATATAATCAAACTATTGCAGCAGATGAGTAATCTTTTGCAATAATACAAAACATACCACTCTTCTTTTAAGACAGATGAATGGTCTGTTCAACAGATCACACAACTGTTGTGACATCATCTGTTGTAACATATGAGTGATCTGTTGGAACAGTTAAATAATCCGTATCAATGGCTGAATAATCTATTGCGACAATACAAAACATATCATTCATCTGTTGAGAAAGATAAATGGTTTGTGCAACAGGTCAAACATCTGTTGCAACCCATGAGTGATCTGTTGGAACAATTATCGACGGTCAATATTGTTTAGATTTCTTCCAACATAGGGTTGTCTATCGCGGCATATGAATGATCAGTTGAAAAAATCAAGTCTTGGACTTTTCCTGTAGGAAGAGTTGGTATGGTTTTATTCAACAGGAGGTTCATCTGTTGCATCAGATCATTATCTGATGGTTCTTTCATTGCACCAGATGGTTAATTAGTTGCATCGGATTTTTTATTCGAAGTTTAATCTGTTGCAACATATGGTAAAGTTGTTGCATCAGATTATTAATTTGTTGCATCAGAATTGTAATCTGATGGTTCCTCCGGTGCATCAGATGGTTGATTTGTTGTATCGTATGATAAATTTATTGCATCAGATGGTTAATATATTGCACCAGATGGGTAATCTGTCGGAGGAAACAGTAGCACGATTTTGTTAAACAAAAAATAGCAATTTCACCATTTTTACCAAGAACAAGACCAGAACAAATCAAACCAAATTGTTCTTTTGTTTTTATAAACACAAACAATAAAAATCAAACTTCAAAAAAATGCAAAAAACAATAAAATATCATAATTCACTTCGAAAAGAGAAGAGAAGAAATACCAGAAATTAGGGTTTTATTCAGACCGCATTTTAAATTAGTGCAACAAATATTGAAATTGTTAACCAATACTATAAGAGAAGTTGGCTCAAGTTCCTCGTTTTCTTCAAAACTAAAAAGGCCATAAATTTTTACCTGTGAAGGAAGAAAAGGACCGATGAACAATTCAAAGCTGTTGTGGCCGGAGAGCAAGGCTATCACGTCGATTGAAGTCGAAAAGGAACTCGAAGCCCAACTATTTGTAGTCGGATGTTGAAGTCGCCGAGGATAGAAATGAAAAATTTGCAAAACAGTTGGTTGGGAGAGAGTTGAGAGAAGCTGTCGAGAGGGGGATGAGAGACAGGTTGATTGAATTGAAGAGGGGAACTCGAAGCCCAACTATTTTTCGTCGGGGGGTGAAGGGAGAAATTTTGCAAAATTATTGGTTGGGAGAGAGTTGAGAGAAGTTGTTGAGAGAGAGGAGAGAGTGGTTGATTTGGATTGAAGAGGGTGTGGGTTGGGTTGATTTGTATTTTTGAAAAGATTAGAAAGTTTTGAAAATATTAATCAAGTCCACAATTAATTTGATCAAGTTTCGTAATAATGTTTGACCCTATCTGTTGGTCAATGTCATCAATCCTTCATTCAAGACTTAAAAGACACCTATTCTTCAATTTTCTCAAGTTACACGGATTCTTCACTTTCGATGTCACATCCATATCGAATTCTTCAAAGATATACTAGCTTTGATGAATTCAACACACACCCATTGATATTTTTAAAGAGTCTCGCAAACCTGCACAAGCTCATATTGGCAACACCACGATAAATGATGAGAAATATAAGTGGAATGAAAAAGTTGTATCACTTTACAAAGCCTCCAAAATATGAGTGCTATAATGAAGTTCAAGGAAAAGAGACTTGGCGTGAAGGAAAATAAAAGCAACTAGCAAGTGAAGGATTACAAGAAAATTTAATTGTGGTAGCTACTTGTTTTTTGTTTAAAGATCTTTCTCTAATATTTGTCAGTTAAAATTTGATTTATTATTTTCAGTTGGCCTTGAGCATATTTTTATCTTGTATACCAATCAGTACTACCATTGAAATGTTGTGCATCAAAATCAGTCCAAAAATAAGAAAGAAGTATAAAGTTGCATTATTTTTTAAGAGGGCTAGTAATTTTATAATTATAAGCAGTTGTGGTTGGGTTGTTGACGATCAAATCACAACTCCTTAGAGTGCTTATTCAATTAAAATTATAGAGAAAACTGTAGTTAGACAATACTGTCAAATTACACTTACCGATCTATTATTTTATACCAAAACAGAGGAGAACCCAATGAATTGGGAGAAAATGAGGTCTTATATAGTATTTATTATAATAAAAATGCAGCAACCTATATTTTTGCATTTTGAACTTTTGCTACACTTCAGTTACCCTTCTTTAATATGCAATTAATGCATTATTTTTATTGTTTCATTTGTTAATATTTAAATTGACGAGAGATATGTTCAACTCTCTTTTAAGTATAAAATCATTATTATTTTGTTATTCCTATTTTATCTTCATAAAAAAATTATGATAGGGATGATTTTATTGTTTTGTAAAGAAATAAAGAGATTGGGGTGTAAATCAATTTAAAAAAAATATAAAATAGAGTGATATTTACAAAAACAAACACACATCAGGATGCAAAATGCAAACAGACTCAATTATGTCTCTTTGTTTCGAATAATTAATGAAGGGTCTTGTTTGTTAGCATTCAAGATCCAAGACCAAAACAATGAAATGAAACCATGTCGGAAGTTTGTAGAGAGAAGAAAGAGAGATTTTATTATATGAGACAAATGAAAATTGAAAAGGAATCTATGTCATTACCAAATATATGGCCCATCTCTTTATAACCGTGTAGGCCCTAACTATTCTACTACTAAAGAAAAACATAAATATTAATTGGACTAACTCCAGTACAATTATGCAGAAATTAGAAAAGGCCCATAACTATTATCTCCAACACCCCCCCCCCCCCCCCCCCCGCAAGTTGAAAGATGAGGGAACCCCAAAATTGTGAAGATGTACATGGTGTTGAGCATCAGATAGACAGTGTCAGCCATCTGTAAAGCACCAGAAGTGTGAGAGAGACTGATCAAATCCTCAGCCAGCTTAGTATGCATAAAGTGACAACCCAACTCAATGTATTTTATATGTTCGTGAAAAAACAAGATTCTTGGCTATATAAATGGTTGTCTGGTTATCACAATACAAAAGAATTTTGATAGATGAGTCAGTTGTTGCAACAAATGACTCATCTATTAAATTCAGCTTTGTATCCTGTTGCAACTGATAACTTGTGATCCCAACAGATAACTTATTGTTGAAGAGAACACAAATTGTGATTTTACTAAATCTAGTGAAAATTTAAGACATTTACAAGTTATTTGCATTATAGGTGAAAAGTGTATTCAAAGTTGCACCTCAATTGATAAATAAATTGATCCGCAACTACTTTACAGTTGGGGAAGAATTTTTGTAAAACTCTTTGAAAATCGAAAGTTAAACTGGGTTGCAATGAGAGTGTATACATTGACACTCCACTATTTTTGTTATGATATAAAAAGACTTATTGTTATCAAAGTTTAGTCAATCATGACATGGTCAAAATTGACTTTTCAATAAACAGCCATGACATTATTAGCCGATTTTCAATAAACAGTCACGACATCATTAGCCGATTAATATTGAGTATTATGTTGCCAAAAACTCATAAAGAAGATATCGTGTATATGCAAAGTCATTCCAATTTCTTTCGATGAAACCAACAATGTTCCCAAAGAATATTTGGGTCGTTTTCATAACCAGAACACCTACAAATAGAATCATATTTGCTCAACTTTGAGTAATTTTTTTTTTCACATGCAATCCAGCATCATATTTTCTCAAATTTGAGTAATTTTTCTCCACATGCAATCCATATTCATGAACATAGTTAGATTTGTAACTGACCCCTCCATATTTGATCGGAGGCAATCAATATCTCTCTAGTCCTATTTAACTGACCCCTCCATATTTGATTGGAGGCAATCAATATCTCTCTAGTCTTATTAAAGCACTAAGTGTTGTTCGAAAAGTAAAGGATATCCCTCCATATTTGATCGGAGGCAATCATTATATCTCTAGTCCTATTAAAGCACTAGGTGTTGTTCTAAAAGTAAAGGATATTCTAATAAGTGTTTCTCTCGTCCTCACTAGGTGTTGTTCTAAAAGTAAAGGATATGTAAGATCTTCTAATACGATAAAGGATACATTGGATCTACGTCAATTTGATCACTTGACAATGTCATGTACTTACTATTGCAGAATCTAAAGAATTATTGTATGTCCACATTCTTGGACCTCATACATCATATAGATTCAGATTAATTAGGAATAATAAATGTATCGTTTTATTTAGAGTAGTGAAATATTAATATAATGTATTTTTATTTGCATAATACTTCATTTGTTGTTGTTGTCAATTATTAATAGAGGATTTATTATTATTATTTAAAGCGTGTGTACGAATATTCACCGGTCCCATGAATCAATAACACCAGTAATTAGATACTTTCAAGTGAATTTCAATAAAATAAATGGTCTTAAGCAAAATTTTATCAAGATATAAAAATACACACACAAACAAAATTAAAGTTTTCTTTTTGTATACAAACTTCTTGTTTTTTAAAGGTAGCTATCTTGAATGGCATAAAACCACTAGGTCACCTCACATAATAATATAAAATTAAAAATTAATCTTAGTTAATGAGATATTCGTCACTTGTTTGCAATACATTACCCTGGATCTTATTGTAAAAATTTATTTATTAATATGTTTGAGTTATTTTATTCAAAGTTCAAAATATTTTTTTATTTGTAAAAGGTAAATAGTTTTTATTTATTTATATAAATTTTGAATTATTTTTTTACAATTTTCAATATTGTTTTAAGTGAAAACAAAATCATAAAATTCATCATTAAAAAATTTTGCAACCTCAATAATTTGGAGGACTAAAACTAATATTTTACTAGCTTCATCTTTGAGTCACTCTAACTATTTTTAATATAATCCACTCACACGAAACATGCAATCTTTTCACATCATTTCTTTTTTTTTTTTTTTTGTAAAATTTAAAGTCATGAGTTTTTTTTTTACAAAATATAAACTTATGAATTAAGCTTAAATTTTTAAAAAGATAAAATCACAACATTAGATAAATCCAAACTTATAGTAAAATTTGAGATTTAAAATTAAATATTAAATTGATTATGAATTTTTATTCAAAGTTCAAAAACAACGTTCATTTAAACTTTAGAATTAATCACTAAATTGCATGGGAAAATGTCTACTGAGACAAATCATGATTTTCTTAATTTTTTCCATGCCGGCTTTGGCGTAAAGCCTCTAAAGCCGGCTTTAGGCGCTAACTTTTAGGGGTGCATTTTAAATATTTGTGTGGTTGTAAATTATTTTATTAGGGGTTGTTTGGTAGAGTGTATAAGAATAATATAAAATATGATATATTAGTAATGTTTGTATTAGCAATGCTTGTGTTAGTTATGCTTGCATTAGTTATGCTTATATGTTTCTTTTGCAGTGTTTGGTTCGATATATTAAAAATAACATGAATTACATAATTTCTAAAAAAAAAAAAAATTACATAATACCCTCAATATATATGTTGGAAAGAATGTGAAATTTTTTTGAGTGATAATAGTGTCTTTAAGCATGTTAATGCATGCATTAGATCCATTGCATTAATAATGCCATGGATTTTGAGATATTAGTAATACACTTCTCAATACACAATAGAGTATATAACTAATGCAAACATTAATTATACACATGGTAAAAAAGTATATCAAACAAGGTACTACTAATACACATTAAACTAATGTATGTATTCACTGTTTAATACACTCTACCAAATGACCACTAAGTGCAAAAAAAAAAAAATTTAAAGTTAAATTATCTTTAATTATTTTCTTTTTTGGTGAATATCTTTAATTATTATTAAGTAAATATTTTTTTTGGAACAAACTAAAAAAATAGTAGGTATCATATAAAATAAGATAAAAGAGTAAATTAGAATGAATATGTCATTTACTAAAAAAAAAATCAAAATCTATTATAGATGAGTAAAAGTGGATGGAAGGAATAAATTTTACTCTCACCGTGTCAAAATAATTGACATTATACACTTTGTTAGGAGTGCTATTTGACTAATGTATTCTTTATTAATTCTTTAATCGTTATTCATTTATGTGGCTGTGGGCGATGCAATTTTATTTAATTTAGATCCGTACAAAATTTGAATTATATTAAATTCAAATTATATTAGTCCTAAATAAATATTGTGGATTAATATAATTAGATTAATTATTTAAGTCCAAACATGTATGGATTTAGTTAAGGAAAAAATTTAAAAATAGCAACAATAGAGCCTTAATTGTAACTTTTATAGCGATAATTTTATAATTACGAAAACTAAAAAATTGTATTTTGTATTTAAGTAAACTGTTGTTATACAAATACATATACAACAAGATTTACTGTCCTTGTTTTACTCAAATTAGTTGAGTTAAATAAGGAATAATTATTCCATCTAATTGAATTCCCATAAATTACTCTTATTTAAATTAGTAGATACTTTTTTCAAATCAAACTCAAATATGAAGATTATTATTTTCATGATCTTCAAAATTTCAAAATATCATTTCTCTTATATCTCTAACTATTTTTTCTTGTTAGTTTTTTCAATTTTTTTTATCTTTTTTATTTTAATTTTTTCTTTTCCATTTTTTCTTTCCACTTTATTTTCTCTCTTCTACTTCTCTTCTTTTTTTCATTTTTAATTTTTTAATTTATTTTTTCTTTTTTTGTTTTCTTCTTCTTCTTCTTCTTTTTTTTAAAAAAAATTTTGCTTTTGTTTTTACACTTCTATTTCTAGTTTCTATTTCTCTTTCTTTTTTTTCTTCCTTTTTCACTTCTTTTTTTTTTTTGAATTTTTTTTTTGGTTTTCTTTTTTCTTTTTTTTTTACTCTTCTATCTCTATCTTTTATTTTTAAAATACAAATATATATATATATATATATATATATATATATATATAGACATATGTATTTACGGTAAAAAACATACATATATATCTGCATATGTATTTACAAAAATACATATCTGAATCACATGTATATATAAACATATAAGACACAAAATGTCTATAACAAAAATTACAATTGTATACATATACATATAGGTAATAAAAAAATACATGATATATATCTTAAATAGTAAAAGAAAACAAATAAGTACATATGTTACCCTCTAAAATGACATAGTATGTACAGTTCAAAGATAAATTCAACACCGTATAAAATACATATACCTCTGCATATGTATTTACAGAATACATACCTGATCCATTTGTATATTCTTATTTTATATAAGTCACTTTTGTATTTCGCAAATACATATGAAGATATATAGTATAGTGATGTTTGTTACTATTTAATATGAATATGATATGTATTTCGTAAATACATATATATGTTTTGTACTGCAAATACATATTCAGATCTGTATGGCTATGTATTTTATATATATATATTTTTTGAATATGTGTATGTGATATAAATATTTATCTTTTAAAAATAAAAGTTAGAGATAGAAGAGTAAAAAAATAAAAAAACAAAAGAAAAAAAAAAGTGACAAAGAAAAAAAAATGAAAGAAAGAGAAATAGAAGTGTAAAAATAAAATAAAATAGAAAAAATAAGAAGAAAACAAAAATAGAACAAGAAAAAAAAGATATGAGAAAGAAAAAAAGAGAAAAATAGAAGAGAGAAACTAAAGTGGAAAGAAAAAAAAAGAAAAAGAAAAAGAAATCAAAATAAAAGAATAAAATGATAAAATGATAAAAAAAATAAAATGGAAAAAAACTAACAAGAAAAAAAAAGGTAGAGATATTAAAGAGTGAAAGATAGTAATGATGTTTTATTTTGAAATCTTGAAAATAATGGAGATAATTATCTTCAAATATGAAAAAGAAAAAAAAGAAAACAAAAAATAAAAAAATAAAAAAATGTAAAAGGAAAAAAAGAAGAGAAATAGAAGAGAGAAAATAAAGTGGAAATAAAAAATGAAAATAAAATAAAATAAAAAATAAAAATATAAAAAAAAAATATGAAAAAAAAGGATAAAAGATATGGTTATATTTGGGGGAGGTGAAATAGTGGAGTGAAAATAGGAAAATGTAAAGTAGTGAGAGTAAAACATACACTTGCCTAGTTAATGACTAAAATAATGTTACTCTTGCTATAAACTGTAATTTTACAAAAGTATTGCTATTTATTGTAATTATATTCTTAAATATGCTACTTTCTGTAATTTTTCCTTTACTTAAAGTCCAATTTTATTGGGCTAGCCCATTAATTTGGGCTATAAATAATGAGCCCACTTTGCTAAGCCCAAGAATATTGTCATATTCTAGAGGCCCAAATAAGTGTCACGTGTCAAATAACGTGGCATGCCAAGTCAAGTGAAGCAACCAATAGGACCGTGCCACATGTCAAATTGATGCAGCATGCCCATGAAATAAAAGCCCATAAAAGGCGCCACATCACTTAAATCTGATTGGTCAAAGGAAGTCCATATTCATCATGACTCTTCCTTTGCTACAACTATAAATAGGGGTCTCATAATTCAGAAGAGACACCCCAGAACTCTAACAAGTATCAAGAGAAAGCTCGTGGATTAAACGCCGCAATTTCTCTAAAAAGTTCAAACATTCAAATCAAGTTCATCAAAGTTCAAGATCAAGACCGCAATATTCAAGAACAAGCTTAAAAGCTCTTGAATTCAAGCACAAGTCAAGATCAAGTCTCTCAAATCCATCAAATCAAATTCAAATTCAAGACTAAGCTTTAAACCCTTGAATTTATATTCGAAAAGGGGAATCAGAGGATTCATAGAGATTGTAATACTCACTTATTGAAATCAATAAAATTGATTGTTGCAATATTTTCTTGTCTCAAATTATTTATTTTTCGGTCTCGAAATTTTATTGTCCAACAGTGGCTCTTGGTTTTATAATAAAACAATTATTGTTATTCCACCAGTCTCATATATGTTGATCGTCTTACTAAAAATAATTCTCATATTAGTTGGTCACTTTACTAAATCATCAAGAAGGCATTAATTAAATTTTTTTCATATTACTCATGCAATTAATTTTGTTTTGAAAGCGTTCGTACTTGTTTGTAAAGTTTCTTAGAAGATTTTTAAAAGGTGAATTAATAAAATTATCTTTTTATTTAAAATTTCTTAATTATTCTATAAAATAAAATGTATCCAATTAATATGGGATGAATAATTTATTTTTCGGTCTCGAAATTTTATTGTCCAACAAATTCTGGCACGCCCAGTGGGACGATCTCTACCTCTTATCTCAACTTTTCATACTTCAAAGTTTAAGAATAACGAAATGACTTCCAAGAAGATCAATTCTCAATCATTAGCTTCCAAGGCTGCTGATTCAAGGTTCTCTACCAAAGTGGAAAGCATCCCTGGTGTTACTTTTGGAAGTTTAGGAGCTGTCACAAGGAGCAAGGCAGGCTTGCTAGGATAACAAACACATCTAGTGTCGTCCGCGCCAACTCCAGTTTTTGGATCTTCAACCCCAAAAGGAATGAAGTCCCAAACAAGTGCTTCGAAAGGAGGAAGCAGTGTTGCGGAATCTCTTAAGAAGACTTTTGCTTTACTTAAGCATTCTGGTTCCAAATACTCTGGCGCAAAGAGCAATGGTCGTTCAATAAATGCGTCATCTCCACTTACACCACATAAGATAAGTACTTCAAATATCAACTTATCTGATAATCCGTGTTACTCTCCAACATCTCCGATGATCATGCAAGCAATGGTAACTGATGCCTCGTCTATGAAGGAGCAACTTGTGAATCTGACAAAGGCAATTGAAGGCCTACCAACTATGTTCAGAATCAAGAGGCTAGCATTGATGAGATAGTGGATAAGGTGGAAGTCTTGATAGATGGATAATCTAGCCATGCATCGGAAAAAGCTCCAGAGGTTCATGAGATGGAAAATCCTGTGAAACAAACACCATCGACTAAAAAGGTGTAAGTTTCTGCTGAGGGAATGATCCCGATTGGGTAATTGAGGGAATTTATTGAAGGGACCCTCAAAGACAAGTATGATGTTGTCACTAAGTCTTCCCTTGCATATGCCAAGCCTTACACTACAAGAATAGATAGCCTCAAAATGCCTGCTTGCTATCAACCCCCCAAATTTCAACAATTTGAGGGCAAAGGTAACCCAAAATAATATGTCGCACACTCTGTCGAGACATGTAATAATGCTAAAACTTACGGTGACTATCTTGTCAAATAGTTTGTTCGTTCCCTATAGGGAAACGCTTTTGATTGGTATACAGATCTCGAGCCTAACTCCATCAATAGTTGGGAGCAATTGGAACATGAGTTCCTGAATCGCTTTTATAGCACAAGGCGTACAGTGAGCATGGTAGAGCTCACAAATACTCGACAAAGAAAGGACGAACCAGTCATTAACTTCATCAATCGATAAAGACATGCTAGCCTAAACTGTAAAGATAGGCTCAGCAAAGCTTCTGCGATAGAGATATGCATCCAAGGAATGCACTGGAGGCTTCTCTATATCTTGCAAGACATTAAGACAAAATCCTTTAAAGAGTTAGCTACTTGTGCTCACGACATGGAGTTGAGCATGTCTTCTGCTAGAAAGGAAGGAGCGCCTATCTATAACCCTCAAAGGGGAAAGGATATGCAAGAACCCAAGAGATGGGGTAAGTTTGTCCCCAAAAATGATAACAAAGAATCCATGAATGTTGATGTGTCTCCTATGAAAGTCACCACAAAGGTGAGCAAGAAGCAAAGTGTAAAGGCGACTTCTGGAGAACGTCCAAATCAGAAAACGTTAAAGGAGATACAAGAAAAGAAATATCCCTTCCTTATTCTGATGTTATTGAGATTTTCGATGAACTCCTTCAGCATAAGCTCATCGAACTCCCAGAGATGAAGCATCCCAATGAATCCGGAAGGACCAATGGCCCTAATTATTGCAAATATCATAGGCTCATAAGTCACCCTCTGGAGAAATGCTTTGTCTTTAAATAAAGTTATGCAACTGGCAAAAGAAAAGAAAATCTTCTTCGACGATGATACATCCAGTTCTCATTAAATTTCTATCACTTTCGGCTCGCTCGACCCGGTTAAAATTTATGTCAAGGAGAATAATGAAGAGATATTAGAGCCTGACAGGTCTTCGGTTGATGAAGATGATGATGAAGGTTGGACTCTAGTGGCTAGATGCAAACATAAGAAGATGAGTCTGCAAAAGGAGACGTACGAGCAGCCAACCGAAATGAAAGTGGTGAAGAAACTAAGGAAACAGAAATTGGTTGCACTTCCAAAAAGGACAAGGGTAACGGAGCTTCACCGTTACAAACCTCGGCGTCCGATAACTTTAGAGGAATTCTTACCGAGTTGGTTCCACAATAAAACTGCCCAAGTCTACCTTGAAGCATCTTATTTTAATACCGTCAAAGAGGAATCAAAGGGTATGAATCTACACATGGAAGTTCCTTCATCTTTCGAAAGGTTGGCTGAAACTCTTGGCGAAGAGGCACATGTGTGTGATACAAAAATCACATTCACAAATAACAATCTTCTTCTTTGTGAGACCCCACATATCCATCCCTTATATATGGTGGGTCAAATTCTAGGAAAGAAGATTAATAGAATCTTGATAGATGAAGGATCTGGAGTCAATATCCTGCCTATCCGTATGATAAAGGATCTTGGCATCGCTACTAGTAAACTGGATGAAAGTAGTATAGTGATCCAAGGCTTCAACCAAGGGGGCAAAAGTGCCATGGGATGTATCAAGTTGGGGATTAATATGGATGATTTTCAATCAAACCCATTTGATGCATGTGATCGATGCCAAAACTTCATACAATGTATTGCTTGGTAGGCCTTGGGTGCATGGGAACAAAATTATCTCGTCCTCTTATTATCAATGCTTAAAGTATCTCAAAAATGGAGTGAAAAGAACGATAGTCGGCGATGACAAGCCATTCACTGAAGCTGAGTCACATTTTGCTGATGTAAAATTTTACTTAAAGAATCATATTATAGATGAGAAAAAGATTGAAGATGCCACCAAGACCAAGTGTGACGATCTTGCATCTAAGAAGGTCGTGGTGACTATCAAAAAATTCATCAACAGGAAGCCTTTCTTCACTTTAAATAAAGAAAGCATCACTTCTACGAAGAAGAAGGCAGCTCTTGTTCTTCGCTACGTGCCAAAGGTAAAAAAAAGAGGAAGATCACTCACCTGATGCCCAAGATAATGTGCTAAAGGGGCTAACTTTACCTGTCAGGAAGATTGACGCAATAAATCCATCCTCAAGGCCACTTGGGGAATCTATGGCTCAAAATCCGCCACCAGATATGGCACTCCCTACGAAGCATACAAAAGAGGGCTTTGATCCAAATGCATACAAGCTATTTGTAAAGGCTGGATACAATCCTAATGAGCCATCAAGGTTGGGCAAACTTTTATCGAAGGGTAACACCAAGAAAGCACGTGAAGGACTAGGATACATGTAGCCATCTCTAATTCGCATCTCCATAAGAAGAGCAGTCAGTAATTACATCACCATGGAAGAAGAATCCGTTGCCGCTAACAAAAAGCCCTCCGTATTTGATCGACTTGGAGAATCAACCGCAAGAACTTCTGTGTTTGAAAGGTTGGGTCCTATAAATAAGAAGAAAAACAATAAACGTTAAAGAAGTCGTCAAAGCACGATGATGCACTCCTCATTTAAAATCTAGAAGGATTTTCAAAGTTTGATTCATTCTAGAATGAAGCGACAGACGGAACTGGTAGTTTTATGCAACGAGGTGTTAAAAACAAAGACGTATATTGTGGTTTATACTAAGAAACGCGAAGAAGATGAAGAGAGTGTTAGCTCCTCATATCATGTTACGAACCAGAATGAGAAAGATGTCTCATCTCAAATAAAGAATAAAAAGATAGAAGATATCTTCTGGTGTTATCATATATCCGTCAATGACGATGATCCTCAAGAGGAGGAAGATGCTGGAGATGCTCCATCGCAACTTGAAAAAGGAGTAAAGGCCACAATAGATCCCTTGAAGGAAGTTAATCTTGGAACCGATGAAGAACCAAGACCAAATTACTTGAGTGTGTTTCTAGAAGTAGAGGAGAAAATCGCTTATATGGACATACTCAAAGAATATATGGATGTCTTCACCTGGAGCTATAAGGAAATATCTGGATTAGATCCAAAAGTAGCAGTCCATCAGTTGGCGGTCAAGAATGGTGCTCGTCCTATTAAGTAAGCCCAAAGATGTTTTAGGCCAGAGTTGGTTCCATTAATTAAAAATAAAGTTAACAAACTCATTGAAGCTGGCTTTATTCACGAAGTCAAATATCCCACGTGGATTTCAAGTATTATTCCAGTAAGAAAGAAGAATGGACAAATTCGAGTTTGTGTCAACTTTCGAGGCCTCAACAACGCCTGCCCTAAGAATGACTTTCCAATTCCCATAACAGAGTTGATGATTGATGCCACCACTGGTTATGAGGCAATGTCCTTTATGGATGGTTCATCCGGCTATAATCAAATCCGCATGGCACCAAAGGATGAAGAACTCACTGCAGTTCGTACACCCAAAGGTATTTATTGCTATAAGATGATGCCTTTTGGTTTGAAGAACGCTAGCGCTACTTATCAAACGGCTATGCAGAACATCTTTGATGGCCTGCTCCATAAAAATGTTGAATGCTATGTAGATGATCTAGTGCTGAAGTCAAGAAAGAGATGTGGCCACTTAAAAGACCTAAGAATGGTATTCGAGTTGCTTCAAAGATATCAACTTAGGATGAATCCTCTGAAGTGTGCCTTTGGAGTTACTTTAGGAAAATTTGTTGGCTTCATTGTGCGACACTGAGGAATTGAAATTGATCAAGATAAGGTTGATATAATTTTGAAGATTCCCGAGCCTTGAGATATTCATGAGTTAAAAAGCCTTTAAGAAAGGCTAGCACATTTAAGGAGGTTCATCTTAAACCTAGTCGGAAAATGTCAACCATTTAGTCATCTCATGAAGAAGGACACTCCCTTCGAATAGGACCAAGCTTATAGTAATGCCTTTGAGAGTATCAAATCATACTTAATGAAGCCACCAGTTCTTGCACCCATACCTGGAAAACCATTGATACTCTACATCGTATCACAAGAGAGGTCAGTTGGAGCACTACTGGCTCAAGAAAATAGTAAAGACAAGGAAAACTCTCTTTACTATTTGAGCAGAATAATAACGCCGAATGATCTAAAGTATTCTCCAATTGAAAAGTTATGTTTGGCATTAGCCTTCTCGATTCAAAAGATGAAGCACTACTTTCAGGCTCATGTTGTTTGGCTTATCTTGAGGGCAAATCCCATCAAGTTTGCAATGTCGAAACTAGTCCTTAGTGACCGACTTGCAAGATGGTACCTTCAATTTCAATAGTTTGAGATTGTGTATGTTCCCCAAAAGGCTGTAAAGGGACAAGTATTGGCTGATTTTTTGGCAGACCACCCAATACCTGATGATTGGGAACTGAGCGATGAACTTCCTGATGAAGATGCAATGGTTATTGAAGCTAAACCCCTATGGAAGATGTACTTTGATGGTGCCGCACATCGAGATGGAGCTGGTGCCGGTGTGGTGTTCGTCACTCCATAAGAAAAGGTCATCCCATACTCTTTTACCCTAACAAATTGTTGCTCTAATAATGTTGCTGAATATCAAGCTTTAATACCTAGACTTGAGATGGAAGTTGACATAAAACAACTACAATTACGAGTCTTTGGTAACTCCCAATTGGTGATCAAGCAGTTTTTGGGAAGCTATGAAGTCAGAAAGCCTGAGCTACGACCATATCATGATTATGCAAAAAAGTTGATGGGGTGACTTAGAGGAGTAACCCTCCAACATATGCCAAGGAGAGAAAATAAGCAAGTTAATTCCCTAGCTGCTCTGGCCTCAACCCTGACTCTTCCAAATCAGACCCAAGTTATTATCCGCCAAGAATGGGTAGTACCACCGTCAGATAAGAATGTGGAAAACAAAGTTGAATACCTCGTTTCCATGTCTGAAGTTGTAAAAAAGGATTGGCGACAACCTATCATTGATTACTTATGTTATGGGATAATTCCAGAAGATCCAAAGAGAAAGAATGACATTCGTCGTCGTTCACCTCTCTTCCTTTACTACAAAGACACACTGTATAGAACATCATTTAAAGGAGTACTCTTACGGTGTTTGGGAGAGGAAGAAGCAATTCAAGCTTTGCAAGAAGCGCACTCGGAAGTATGTGGATCATATCAGTCTGGACCGAAGCTCCATTTTTATATTAAAAGGATGGGATATTATTAGCCAACGATGGTGAAAGATTACTTGGACTATGATAGAATATGCAAAGCTTGCCAATTCCATGCAAATTTCATACATCAACCTCCAGAGGTATTACATCCAACTGTAGCGTCTTGGTCATTCAATGCTTGGGTAATGGATGTTGTTGGTCCACTACCAAAATTTTCTGGTGGACACTTATACATCTTGACCGCAAAAGATTACTTCTCAAAATAGGCCAAAGTTGTTGCTCTCAAGGAAGTAAAGAAAGAAAATGTTGTGAACTTCATCCGAGTGAATATCGTGTACCACTTTGGAATCCCTCAATATATAATAACTGACAATGTCAAGTCGTTTGATAACAAACTGATGAATAAGATTTGTGATCTCTTTGGCTTCAAGCAGCACAAGTATTCTATGTACCATGCTGCCACCAACGGTCTAGCTGAAGCCTTTAATAAGACTTTATGCAACTTGCTGAAGAAAGTCATCTCCAAATCCAAACGAGACTGGCATGAGCGAATGGAAGAAGCTTTGTGGACGTATAAGACAACTTACCGTACACCGACGCAAAAAACTCCATACTCATTTACTTTTGGAGTTGAAGAAGTCCTGCCACTTGAGCGTCAAATACCTTCTTTGAGATTGGCTATTCAAGAAGGGCTCACCGATGAACAAAATACTAAGTTGCGTCTTGCGGAGTTAAAAGCTCTTGATGAGAAGAGGCTGGAGGCTCAATAAAATCTTGAATGCTATCAAGCCCGGCTATCTTGTCCTTTCAACAAAAGGTTCGCTTGAGGTGCTTCCAAGTTGGAGATCAAGTCCTTGCAGTAAGAAGGCCCATTATCACTTCTCATAAATCTGGGGGCAAATTTACCTCAAAGTGGGATGGATCATATGTCGTACAAGAGGCATATTAAAATGGTGCTTACAACCTTATTGATGTAGATGGCGTGATGGTTGGCCCCATCAACGCCAAGTTCTTGAAGAAGTACTATCCTTGAAGGAAGATGACACTCCTTAAGGCAAGAGTATAAACTGTATGTAAACTCCTTAAGGCACGAGTATAAACTGCATGTACACTCCTTAAGGCATGAGTATAAACTGCACGTACACTCTCTAAGGCACGAGTATAAACTGCATGTCTACTCCTGGCCCGCAAGAGTATAAATTGTGAACGGCTCAAAAAAAATCATCAAATAAATATCCTCTAGGTTGAAAACCTCGAAAGAGGCGGCCTAGGAAAAACTTAAGACACAATAAAAAAATATATTAAAAAAATAAAAAAAATACTCACCCAGAATTACGTTGTGACTTGATCCTCTTAATTGAGGTACGTAGGCACTTGAAATTTCATTCGGAGTTCAGTTGCATGAGTGTAAAAAAAAAATATGTTCATGCAGTATCTACCATATGGATACCAAGTATGAGAACATTCTAATTCAATTTTGGATTCACTCCACATATTGGTGGCTCAATGGGGGCAAACTCTAATGAAATATGAGCTTCATTTACATAAGATGAAGTTTCTAAAATCCCCAAATTTTGAAGTTGAACCACTCAAAATGCCAAATTTGGGAGTGAAAGTTGACAAAATTTCCAAGTCTTCAAAGCAAGCCCTCTAACAGGTTTATCCTTAAAAGGATCTCAAAATTTCCATGCCTTAAGGTGGACAAAATTTGTCGCTTTGCACCTTAAGCTAGCCTCTCGTGGGTTTATCCTTAAAAGAATCTCAAAAGTTACATGCCTTAAGGTGGACAAAATTTGTCCCTTTGCACCTTAAGTTGGCCTCTTGTGGGTTTATCCTTAAAAGGATCTCAAAAGTCCCATTCCTTAAGGTGGATAAAATTTGTCCCTTTGCACCTTAAGCTGGCCTCTCGCGGGTTTATCCTTAAAATGATCTCAAAATTTCCAGGCCTTAAGGTGGACAAAATTTGTCCCTTTGCACCTTAAGCTGGCCTCTTGCAGATTTATCCTTAAAAGGATCTCAAAATTTCCATGCATTAAGGTGGACAAAATTTGTCCCTTTGCACCTTAAGTTGGCCTCTAACAGGTTTATCCTTAAAAAGATCTCAAAATTTTCATGTCTTAAGGTGGACAAAATTTATCCCTTTGCACCTTAAGCTGACCTCTCATAGATTTATCCTTAAAAGGATATCGCAATTTTTATGCCTTAAGGTGGACAAGATTTGTCCCTTTGCACCTTAAGTTGGACATTGAAAAGAGCCCATACTTAAAGAAAATCACTGCACCATCTTCAAGTAAAATTGGTCGGACTTAAGGTGACGGAGGCAAAGTTAAACTCTCGCACCTTAAGCCGATGTCCACCATCTTCAAGTAAAATTGGTCAGACTTAAGGTGACAAAGGCGAAGTTAAACTATCGCACCTTAAGCCGATTTCCACCGTCTTCAAGTAAAATTGGTCGGACTTAAGGTGACGGAGGCGAAGTTAAACTCTCGCACTTAAGTCGATGTCCACCGTCTTTAAGTAAAATTGGTTGGACTTAAGGTGACGGAGGCAAAGTTAAACTCTCGCACCTTAAGCCGATGTCCACCGTCTTTAAGTAAAATTGATCGGACTTAAGGTGACGGAGGCGAAGTTAAACTCTCGCACCTTAAGCCGATGTCCATCGTCTTCAAGTAAAATTGGTCGGACTTAAGGTGACGGAGGCAAAGTTAAACTCTCACACCCTAAGACGATTGTTGCATATTGCTATCTGTTTTAATTCTCCAAAAAAAATAAAGAGAAGAAACAAGAAAGAAAGCAAAAACACAAATAGAAAGGACGTTACCTATCAAAGCGTTGTGATCTTAAAAGTTGTATATCACCAATTTGGATTAAGACAAGATGCCTTGATGAGAATAAACCCCTCAAAATCTGATTTGAGGAAATAAAAACTCCCTTTGGTGGTGATGGTCCCACATCAAGAAATAAATTATTTGGTGAGGCAATGCAAATCTGGAATTCTCTGTCAAGATGAACTTCAAAAAAAAATCATCTAGAACAATAAAAAAGGTGTTAAAATTCAAATTTTTGATATGTTATACGTGCATGTTTTCGGCATCTATAGGATTAAGCGGATCATAATTTCAATACTCTCACATTAAGATATAATTGTTTTGGTGATGTCGCGTAAATCTGAAATTGTTGATGCATCAAAACTCAATGTTGATTTCGGGATAACACCTGAAAATATCTCAATTGTATTAAATTATGAATTTTGGATATGTTATATATATATATTTGTATCTAGTTTCACAAGAATCAAGCGGCTTGTGATTTCATCCTTCCTACTTCAAGATATGAAAAGGTTTAGTAAAGACGCTCAGATCTAAAATTTTCAGCATGATAAAATTCAGGGCTAACTTCAAAAAATTATCGAGAATTATATTGAAGGAATTTGCGGCTGAATTTTGGATATCTTATATATCTCGAAGTTTATTTTCTGGAATATCAAACGGTTTATGATTCTGATATTCCTACAATTAGATATGAATTTTCTACCACTAACATACTGTGCTGAAAAAAGTGACGAAAATAAGAGAAAAGTAGGAGGAAAAGAAATTACCTCCATATTTTTTATGGCTTGAAAATCCCAAAATTGATATTGAAAAAGTGGAGAAACTACCTCCTTTTATAGAGTTGTAGGATGGATGTTTCCTTCTCTAATATAAATTCAGATTGGAATAATTTTCATCTCCAAATTCAAATTGGAGATTGTTTCCTTCTCCAATATAAATTCATATTGAAATAATTTCTATCTTTAAATTCAAATTGGAGATTGTTTTCTTTTTTCATACAAATTCAAATTGGGGTTGATTTCCTTTTCCCATATAAATTCAAATTGGAGGTTAATTTCCTTCTTCCATACAAATTCAAATCGGAGGTTGTTTCCTTCTCCCATACAAAGTCAAATTGGAGGTTGTTTCCTTCTCCAATCTAAGTTCAAATCGGAAGATTTTTATTCCTGATTAAGTAAGGCGACAGAAAAGTCTTCCAAAATCTATTTGAAATTGAATATCATGCCTCACCAATGGGTCTTAAGTGTAGAGATTCAAGGAAAAAATGAGAGAGTTTTGAGAGGCAATATCAATATGGTTCGGCTTTAAATTTTTGAATGTGGTATTCATAGATATGAGGATCGTTGAAACATGAAGGAAAAATGCTTAAATAATCATACTTCAAGGCTAGTCTCCAAAATATTAAATGTCTCGACAAGTCTTGAAGTAGGGGAATTTGTGGGCGATGCAATTTTATTAAATTTAAATCCGTACAAAATTCGGATTATATTAAATTCAAAATATATTAGTCCTAAATAAATATTGTGGATTAATATAATTAGATTAATTATTTAAGTCCAAGCATATATGGGTTTAATTAAAGTCCAATTTTATTGGGCTAGCCCACTAAATTTGGGCTATAAATAATGAGCCCACTTTGCTAAGCCCAAGAATATTGTCATATTCTAGAGGCCCAAATAAGCACCACGTGTCAAATGACGTGGCATGCCAAGTCAAGTGAAGCAGCCAATAGGACCGTGCCACATGTCAAACTGATGCAGCAGGCCCATGAAATAAAAGCCCATAAAAGGCGTCACATCACTTAAATCTGATTGGTCAAAAGAAGTCCATATTCATCATGACTCTTCCTTTCCTATAACTATAAATAGGGGTCTCATAATTCAGAAGAGACACCCCAGAACTCTAACAAATAGCAAGAGAAAGCTCGTGGATCAAAGGCCGCAGTTTCTCTAAAAAGCTCAAACATTCAAATCAAGTTCATCAAAGTTCAAGATCAAGATCGTAATATTCAAGAACAAGCACAAAAGCTCTTGAATTCAAGCACAAGTCAAGATCAAGTCCATCAAATCAAATTCAAATTCAAGACTAAGCTTTAAGCCCTTGAATTTATATTCGAAAAGGCGAATCAGAGGATTCATAGAGATTGTAACACACTTATTGAAATCAATAAAATTGATTGTTGCAATATTTTCTTGTCTCGAATTATTTATTTTTCGATCTCGAAATTTTATTATCCAACAGTGGCTCTTAGTTTTATAATAAAATAATTATTGTTATTCCATCAGTCTCATATATGTTGATCGTCTTACTAAAAATAATTCTCATATTAGTTGGTCACTTTACTAAATCGTCAAGAAGGCATTAATTAAATTTTTTTTCATATTACTCATGCAATTAATTTTGTTTTGAAAGCGTTAGTACTTGTTTGTAAAGTTTCTTAGAAGATTTTTAAAGGGTGAATTCATAAAATTATCTTTTTATTTAAAATTTCTTAATTATTCTATAAAATAAAATGTATCCAATTAATATGGGACAAATAAAATACCAAGATTAGATTTAAAAAAACTGTTGATTATTTCCTTTTAAAAAAAAACTATATCCATATTTTAAGATAAATTTTTTTAATAAATATATCAATTATTCTGTAATGGAGGAACTGTGCATGTTTTAGGTAAACATATTATTGATACTAAGGTAGAATTAATTGCATGATTTGAAGTGCACCAATTTAATGTCAGTATTGGACACATGAATCAGCCGTCAATAAGAATTTAGCGTCTTTAAGTTTGAAAGTAATTTATTTTTAAATATAAAAAATCGTATCATTATTACTTTTATACTGATTAAAAAAAATAATCTAATTTATTAAAGTTTCTTCTACGCACAAAATTGAAGATAAATCACATCACAAGAAATTATTGTTCGAAATTTTATCTTATACGTCCACCAAAAATTTATTTCACAATTTAAATTCATAGCCTTTTATTCACTTGATAACAATTTTATCATTTTCACCAATTTTTTATACTCATTGAAAAGGAAATAATGACCTTTCGCCATTGACTCGGAAGTCTTTTTGTGGCTATGCCTTATTTGACACACAAGACTTGTTCTGATTTACTATAATATAAATAATATATCCTGCACTAATTTCATTCATCAACAATCAAAATAATCAACTCAAAATTTTTTAGCAATATATGATGAAGGTTTCCAAAATATTCACTCTACTTCAATTTTTCACTCTCTTGTACCATTTTACAGTTACTTTTGCTTCCGGTGAGGAAGCAACTGCTCTCCTAAAATGAAAATCAATTTTCAAGAATCAGAATAATTCCTTGTTGGATTCATGGAAACCAAGTTTTGATGCATGCAACGACTCAGAGTTATTTACTTTATTTAATGATACGGTAAATAAGTTGATTATTACAAATTCTAGAGTCATTGATACCATGTATGTTTCCTGTTTATGTACATAATTAGGACATGATATATATATATATATATTAAGTTCATAGAGCTTAACCATATTCGATAACATCATGAAGAGTAGTTAATATGAGTCAACACGGATAACAAAACAAGTCAAGTTAATACCATTAACAAGATTCCATGTCAACCACCATCACTTCATATATACATCAATCATGTCCCAATGCAAGTAAACAAAAAACATATAGGATACCAATGACTTTAGAATTTGTAATATTTAACCTGTTTATTTTATCATTAAAGCAAATAATTTCGTACTAGTCGTTGCATGCATCAGAACTTGATTTTCATAAAGCCAACAAGGAATTATTCTAGTTCTTGAAAGGTGATTTCCATTTTAGGAGAGCAATTACTTCCTCAATGGAAGTAAAAGTAACTGTAAAGTGGTACAAGGGAGTGAAAAACTGAAGTAGAGGGAATATTTTGGGAACCATCATCTAAAAGATTTTGAGTTGATTATTTTAATTTTTGATGGAAGAAACTGATGCAGATACACTATTTTGCAGTAAACCAAATCAAGTCTTGTGTATCAAATACGCATAGTATCAGAAAGTTTTTTTTTTTCTTTTTCTTTCAAGGAAAACTTCTTCCAATCAAAAGTAGCCAAACTTGGCAATTCAGGATTATGTTTAGCCCAAGCATAGGGGAGAGTTTCACACAGAGAGAAGCTTAAATCACACCCAAAATAGCAAAGATGAAATTGATTAGGAGTGCCATTTTATACTACAATCCTTCCCCGTACGTAATGGTTTATTTCCCCTCCAATTGATGATTGATGTTTAGGTTCATATTTCCACCATTTTATTCAACTTGAAACACGCAATGACTAGACAGAAAATTAACAGGGATCACAATTGACCGCCCATAAGCCGCAGTACATGGTTCCACGCCTTAGATACCAGTCATCAGCATTCATCTCTGCGGCGGATCAATTGTCCGGACATTTGCACCTGTAATTCCTTCGAGGCGATCTTTGCTTATCTCTACAAAAATACCCACCATTTCATAAAATTGTTTCAGGCCAGAAAGGGGAAGAATTATTGAAGAGCGATCAGAACCTGCTACCTCAGATATTCGTAAGAAATGGCCCCGGTTATTATTCCCAAGATCAAAGAAGAACCTCTTCTGGTCAACCCTAATTACTTTGGAGATCCCCAGGTTACTAACTTCGTCAGCTGCTGGCAAATCAACGGTCCGTTCTACACTCAAATCAGCTGCGGGGGCAGATTGAGAAGAGTGACCGGAAATGAAACCAGCTCCTACATCATCAGAAAGCCCAAGACGCTCTGAGGTTTCTGAAGTCTCCTGATTGGGCGAAATAAATAGCCTAGAGGCTTCGCTAATTTCTGCCAAAATATTCCTAAATGCTGCCCATCCCTCATCCCGGCCACTTCCTGCTGGAACAATAATGGTACTACGGTTCCTGCTAACGGATGTTTCAGAGACCTTAAGAAAGCGCCCTCGCCTATTCTCCCCTACATCAAAGTAAAAAACCTTGGTATCAAGTTGTAGTTCTTTGCTATAGACGTCCTCATCATCTGAATTGACATAGTAATTGAAGAGATCCAGAAACCATGAGATGCGGTTGAATGGTACAATTATAGTAGACCTTGTTGCCGACGTTTTCTCCGAGATTTTCAAGTATCGTCCGCGTGGATTCTCCTTCAGGTCGAAGTAGAAAAGCTTGTGTTCTACCTGTAGCGTCTTGCACAGCAACTCCACGTCATTTCCACCACTGCCACCAGAATTTCCCTCCATCAATACTCACTCTTCAATTTAAATTGGAAAAAGAATAAATCAGTGAGAAATGAATTGCATAGCTGTCATTATGGAGAAAAATTGGGGATTCGATTGCAAATGAAACAACTGGGTGTGAATTAGGGTTCGATGGAGAAGAGATATTTCAGTGGATGTAACGCTTGACCAGTTCCACTCGTTAATCCAAAATGAAGTATCAGAAAGACTTCCAAGTCAATGAGTCTGTGTCTTAAATTTTACTCTTCTATGTCTTTCTTTTTTTAACTTTATGTCCTATTCTATTTATTTTTATAATTTACACTTTAAGGTGTCCTCTTTTTTTAATTTACATTTTATTCTATTTTTTTTTATATAATTTACACCCTAACTTTTGTATTTTCTTACAAAATAGTAAAATTATTTTTTTAATAATTTTTTCATGAGAGCAAAATAGGAATAATAATATACTCCCTCGATTTTATTTTACTCGTTTCAATTTGACATTGCACATTGATTAAGAAAAATAATTAATAATATAATTATTTTATCATAGTACCTTTATTAAATAATATTTACATTTTAATTCAGAGATAAAATAATTAATACTAAAGGTCAAAAAAAAAATTATCTTGTCTTGATTAATGAAAAATAACAAGTAAAATCAAAAATCAAATTAGAAAATTTGAAACGGGTAAAATGAAACGGAGAAAGTTATTTTTAAAATAAATTTATTTAATTTTTAGTGTAGGAAGTTAGATGAAAAATTTGCAAACTCAAATTTTTAGAAAATTCCAAACGAATGCCATCTGAGTTAAGAGAAGATTGATATTGCAGAACTAGTGATACATGAAGACATTGTTAAAGACAAAATTCCATCAATTCATGTGTTATATTTTTTGCTTTATCCTTAACTACTGCTATTCTATTCATTTTTCCTCAATATTTTGGTCCTTTCTTTATGTTATTATTTTCTTTCTGACATGTAGTATAGGTGATTATGATTGCATTAATATAGATATGTCTCCCGAAATTTCACTGCACCATACTTTCACCATTCAAAAGCAACGCCACTACGAAATTTTAGCAGTTAAAAATTAAAGTGAGAATACTTATCACATGACAATAGTTAGATGATAAATGTGAATGCAAGAACATATCTTGAAAGTTTGTTACACTAAAAATTAAATAAATTTATTTTACAAAATAATACTTTCTCCGTTCCATTTTACTCGTTCCAAATTTCCTAATTCAATTTTTTATTTTATTTATTATTTTTCATTAATCAAGACAAGACAATTTTTTTTCCTTTTTACCCTTAGAATTAATTGTTTTATCTCCAAATTAAAATGTAAACATTATTTAATAAAGGTACTATGGTAAAATAGTCATTTTATTAATTATTTTTCTTAATCAATGTGCAATGTCAAATTGAAACGAGTAAATAGATCGGAGGGAGTATATTATTATTCATATTTTGCCCTCGTTAAAAAATAATTTTACTATTTTGTAAGGAAATAAAGAGGTTAGGGTGTAAATTATATAAAAAAAATAGAATAGGATGTAAGTTAAAAAAAGAAAGACACCTTTGGGTGTAAAATACAAGAAACCCAAGAGGTTATGATGTAAATTGTAAAAATAAATAGGATAAGGTACAATTTAAAGAAAGGAAAACACTTTGAGGCCGTAAAATGTAAGGCCCTAAATTATACTCCAAGTAGATTACAGAGCCCTGATTTGACAAGCCACTTGCATTTTTAGTTTTATTATTAGTAGGTCTTTCGTCTCAAATTACTTAACATATTTATTAGTAAAAAAATAATATTTTAAATAATTAGTATGTTTAAAAATTTAAGAGATAATTAATTTTTTTTTTAACTATATTTATATTAATTGGTGAAGATCCATCTAATCAAAATTAAATAGGAAGAAAAGACGAAAATAGCCACTCGACCGAAAAAAAGGACACAAAATGGATAAGGAATTTCAAAACTCATTTCAAGCCATTTGTCTATTGGCTGAGACCTTTTCTCCTTTTTTTTTTTTGTGGCGGCAGTTTTTTCTTTTTAAAAATAAATCGTTATAATTTTTTACGGAGGCTGCTTCATTCTTTTCTTGATTATAAAATTTAATTATTTTTTTTTCTTTTTAACCATTAAATATAAATTGATAATATTGTAATTGCTACTTTTTAATTAGATACAAAACAATGTATTTATTTGTTATATAAAAATTCATTCCTTTACTTTTTTCGATACTCCAATTTATCTTTCTCCTTTCACAAATTTTATATAAAATCTCCAAAAATCTGCATTTAATTTGCCCCCTATGATATTTTTTAATTGTAAATTTGTTCAAAATTAATACAAAATAATGGTTTCAACTTCAATTTTAGTTCCAACAATGGTAAAATACAGAGTTGTATGAATGTGCTATATGTACAAAAAAACATGCACAAATTTCTCTCTATCCATTTGAAAAGGTGTTTGAATGTGCTATATGTACTGTATTAATTTGGTATAACTACTATATATGCCTGCACAAATTTTCTCCGTAAAAGGTGTATTTATGTGGTATATATATTATATCAACGTGGTATAAAAGTGTATCAATCTAGTATAAAAGTGTATCAATGTGGTATAAAGGTGTATCAATCTAGTATAAAAGTGTATCAATATGATATAAAAGTGTATTAATTGGATATAGAGATTGCATGCGACCGACAAGCCAAATGGATAAGAAAAAAATATTGGGCCGACTAACTCCAATTGTCCACATTTTAAAATAGTGAGCCATTTCTTTTCAAAATAGTCAGCCCATTTCTTTTCCCCATTAAATAGTCATATTAGTCAATTTACATCCTTTATTAAAAATTACTAAAAATTAATATCTCAAAGATTATTGAACTATTAGAAATTATCTTGCAAAGTCACTAAACTTTGCTTTCTATCAAAAGTCACTCAACTTAAAATCTTTATTTTCTAAAGTCACAATTGCATTTATCATTTAAAAGAAAATATATGATAAAATAAATTATGTCAAATGATTTTTTCAAGATAATACTAATCATCAATTAATAAGAATATTAAGGTAAATAATCACGTCAATTATTATTTTAATGAATATGTCAAGTCAAAAAGTAATAAATAAAAATAAGAAAGAATTTTTATTGATATAAATAATTGATATGTAGCTATTTTTTCCCGCGTTAGAGCTTAAACGTAAATAAAACCAAGGAAAAAAAATCAAAAAAATGGCAACGGCTTAAGTCTTGTTCATATTACATTTGGTTCCATCAGAAATTTTCAGAAAGAGAGATTTTATAAGCAGTAAAGTTTATGAAATTGAACAAAAAGATAACATCAATATGAATCGTTTTGCGATGTTAAATTTTTTATATTCTTAGTAAAGGTTCAAATTTTTTATCAAAGACATTGCTCTCATCAATAAGCTCCATATATAATGAGAACTAGATACCGAGGCCGTGCTAGTATAAATTATTTTTTATCTCAATTTATATAGCACAAATATAATTTAGATAATCAATCATATTTTTAATAGATCTGTAGTTGTTAACTATTGTAATTTATTATAATTTTTATGTAATTTTCAAATAATATATGTTACTCTCCTTGTCCAAACTTTTGTGGCATTAATAGTCAATTATATTTTTTTTTAAATAATTTAAGTTTTAATTATTGGGATTTATAATACTTTTTCTTCTATTCCAATTTAAGTGATTTATAGTATTTTTCTTACATTTATTTTTGAAATATATAACAAATTAATTTTTTTTAGACATTTTAAGCTGTAACTATTATCATTTATAATGATTTTTATGTAATTTTTAATTAATATATGTTACTCTCCTTATCCAAATTTTTGTGGCATTGATAGTCAATTATATTTTAAAAATAATTTAGTTTTTAAATTGTTGTGATTTATAATACTTTTTCTTCTATTCCAATTTAAGTGGTACTGATATAATTTCAAGAGTTCGATAAATATTTTATATATTTTAAATTTTTTATGTTATTAATTATTATGATTTATAGTATATTTTACGTATTTTTATCTCAATTTATGGGACACAAATAAAATTTAAATAATTAATTATTTTTAATATGTTTTTAGATATTTTAAGTTGTTATCTATTGTAATTTATAATACCTTTTTGGCACTGTAATTTACTTATTTAAGCTGTTAGCTATTGTAATTTATTCTTTTCTTGTCGAAACTTTTGTAACATTGATTGTTATTTATATTTTAAAAATAATTTAAGTTTTTAATTATTGTGATTTATAATATTTTTTATTTTATTTCAATTTAAGTGACAATACTTGACGAAAAAATTTAAATTGACATCATATAAGACGTCAAGTTAATTTAAAACATCAAAAGTTAATTTATATCTTATGTCTATTTTATATTTTCTTAAAATATTATTATTTTTAATAGTTAAACGACTTTTATTAATTAATTAGGAGTAACATAGTAAAAATATGGTTGAAGCAGCTGAAACAGATATGTCATAATAACTATTTTATTTTTTAATTAAATATTATTAATTTTCTAATACATAAATGTCATATAATAATTAATTAGAAGTGATATAGTAAAATTACAGAGCAAGCAGGTCAATGTTTGTGAGGAGGACGATGGGATATTTTAAAAATAATTTAGGTTTTTAATTATTGTGATTTATAATACTTTTTCTTCTATTTCAATTTAAGTATCACTGATATAATTTCGAGAGTCAATCAAATATCTAGATTGAAGTAACAAAGTAGACATGTCTTAAGTGACTCATAATATAATTTATTAGGAGTGATATAACAAAATTGCTATGAACAATACTTGTGAAAAAAATTTAAGTAGGTATCATATAAGAAGTCAAGATAATTTAAAACATCAAGAGTTAATTTATCATTTTATGTTTATTTTACGTTTTTATTAAATATTATTAATTTTTAATAGTTAAACGACTTATAATAATTAATTAAGGGTGACGTAGTAAAATTATGATTGAAGAAGCTAAAACAAACATGTCGTAAATATTTATTTAACTTTTTTAATTAAATATTATTATTTTTTTAATACAGAAATAATATATAATAATTAATTAGGGATGATATAGTATCGGCAAGGAGGACGATGGAAAGCTCGTGGCAGCTGCTTCAACTGCCTCTTATAATATAAGAGAATATAACGAATTCATATATAATTAAAAATTTTAATACTGGATCGACATCAAGTGAAAAAAAGAAGAAGAAATAATAATGAGAAAGCTTGGGAAATAGAAAAGAAAAGGAGTAGATTTTTTTAATGAGGGATTTATATATACATGACAACAACAACATATCCAGTATATTCCCACATAGTGGGATCTGGGGAGGATAGAGTGTACGAAGACCATACCACTACCTCCGAAAGTAGATAGGCTCTTACCGATAGATCCCCGGCTTAGGAACGATAACAATATAGCAAATCACGAAATATAAATGCGTATAGACTAATACATTATGCAAAATAAACTAATACCGGTATCCGCAGGGTAATATAACAGCCACCAGATACTACTAAAAACCTATCTAACCGAAAACATAGACAACACAAATAAAGAAATGCTCCCACCCCTAACCCTCTACCCTAATCCGCATCCTCTACACCTTCCTATCAAGGGTTATGTCCTCTGTCAGCTGTAACTGCTTCATATCATGCCTAATCACCTTCCTCCAATATTTTTTTGGCCTACCTCTACCCCGTCTAAAACCATCCATAGACAGTAACTCACACCTCCGCACGGGAGCATCAGATCCCCTCCTCATCACGTGTCTGAACCAATGTAACCATGCTTCTCGCATCTTGTCCTCCACAGAAGCTAATCCCACCTTCTCCCGAATAATCTCACTCCTCACCCTATTTTTTCTAGTATGGCCATACATCCATCGCAATCCTCATCTCCGCCACCTTTAACTTCTGGATGTGGGAGTTCTTAACTGACCAACACTTTGCTCCATACAACATAACCGATCGGACCGCCACATAAATAAATAATTTATTTTGCCATGTTATCTCTTTTAAAATGATAAATATAGTTTAGTGACTTTAGAAAATAAAAATTTTAAATTGAGTGAGATACTTTTGATAGAGAGCGAAGTTTAATGACTTTGCAAGATAATTTTCAATAATTCAATGACCTTTTGAGATATTAACTTCTCGATTTATTTATCCTTAAGAATTATGCAAAAAATAAACATGTCAAGTAATTTGAGATCGAAGAAATAATTACACCCTCCGTTTCTTTTGACATGCTTCTTTTGGGTTGTGCTTTTATTCTTAAATAAGTATATGGTTAATACTTCAACAATAGTTTGATCGAAATATCTCTATTATGTCTTGGTTAATACTTCAACAATAGTTTGATCAAAATCTCTCTATTATGTCCTTATTCAAATTATCAAAATTATTAATTTAATTTTTTCTTAATGTATTTAATTAAGAATATATTAATAAAATTAACTTTAATTTTTTAGAAGTAAGAAATTTATTAAAGGGTGTATCAAATCCAAAAGGAATATGTAAAAAAGGGATGAAGGGAGTATCTAAGTTTTCCTTGCAACCACTCTCTCTGTCCTTTATTAATTGATCGCCGTGTTAAAAATACTAAAAATTACACAAATCCGCAACTTAAGTTTCACTTATTACAAAAAATCCCTCTCTCCAAACATATCACAAAAATTCCATTTTTCTCTAAAAATGCATATACATAGCTTCTATGTATATGTCGACCCTGTTATGTATATAAATTGACTTTGTTATGTATATGTCGGCCTTGTCATACTTGTTATGTGTATGAATCGGTCTTGTTATGTATATGTCGGTCTTGTCATATATAAAGGTTTCTACGTATATGTCGGCCTTGTTATGTATATGAATAGGGAGAGAGGTAAAGTAATTAAGAAAGTGGGAGAGAGTGTAAATAATTCTAATAAGGTTGGGATTTATGTTAGTTTTACTTAAAAATATATATCTCAATTTGTTTGTCAACTTACTAAAATAAGATAAAATTAATTTATATTTTTTCATTTTACTTTTTACAATTAATACTCTTTATCAGTGTAAAAAATAAGTTTCTAAAGTTTTTAAAAGTATTTTCAAGGATCATTTCATTTATAATTTTTAGAAAGCGTGGAAAAGTAAAAGTAATTAACTAATATGTTACAAAGGGGTTAAATAATTCTTCTCAAATAAAAAAAAAAGAGATGACAAATTCTACAGTAAAATAATTCTCATTGGATTTCCACGGAAATACCTCCAAAGTGTTGGATAAACGTGAAATAATAACAAAAGTATTTGTGGCAAAATAATAGAGAAAAAATAAAAAATAACGGTACCAAAAATTTTACGTAAAAACCATTTTAAATAAAGAAAAAATCACGGCTCAAAAGGAGCAACTAATATTATTCTAGTAAGGAATTTTACAATGTAGTCACAAGTACAATACTCAGAGTGACTATTACACACTTACAAGTAATAACCCTCTTTTGACTCCCACCTTACTAAAACATCGTTCACTCTAATTTTTTCTTCACAAACTACTTTTTATAAAAGTTTGTGGAATACCTCATTGCTCTCTTTATATTATTTTTCTCTTTTTATGGTGTGTTAAAATGAGCTAAAGTTTCCTCTATTATAGTAGCTAGGGGCTTTGGGCCACAGGTGACCAAAAAGTTTTAAAATGAGGTGGAGGTGACACAAGTCTTAATAATTGAGTGGAGGTGACAATTACTTTATTATGAATTAAGAAAGTTTGGTAAGTTTGAGAATAGCCCACAATTTTTTAAATTTATACTTTGATCCAAATGTTTACCTAATAAAATGAGAAACAGAGGAAAAAAAACGCCTTTCTCTCTCTTCTCATCCATTGTTGTTTTATCTCTCTTAGCGATTTTTGTTGTTTATTGTTGCTGGTCCTTTATTCATCATCTTCTGCTTCATTATCATCATCTTCTACTTCATTATCATTTTCATCTTCTTCTTGTTGACCATTATCATCGTTGTTGTTCTTGTTGTTACCGCTACTGTTGCTATTTGACCAATTTATTTAGGTCAAATCTTATTTCGTACATCACTTTCCACTTAGGCATTACTTCATAGGAGACTTTGGTAAGTCAAATTATGATTTTTAGTTGAATTTTTCATCAGCGTAGCTTCTATTGAGCTATTTTTCCAACAATGGATGGAACCCAATCATGAATCCAACATAAAATCCATCTGTTTAAATAGATAAATCATCTGTTATGACAGATGAGACATCTGTTCCAATGGAAGGCTGATATGTTTGATTCATATTTATGGTTCTATAGGCCATAACATGAATTGAACAGATGGGTCACCTGTTGCAACAGATGATTATCTATTTAAACAGATTAGTAATCTGGTGCAACGTGATTAATATCTGTTGCAATAGATTATTAACTTGTTGCAAAAGAACCTGAACTCAATTCTAACAGACGTGTTGTCTGTTACAATAGGGTAAATATCTGTTCCAACAGATTATTTTCCTATTGCAACAGAACTCGAACTCGATTCCAACAGATGATAAATATCTGTTGTAATATATTAGTAACCTGTTGGGATATAACCTGACCTTGATTTCAACAGATCGTAGTCTGTTGCAACAGGTAAGTCATCTGTCGCAACAGGTTAATTATCTGTTGGAATATGTCACTCATCTGTTGGAATCAACTTCAAAGGTGCCTCAGTACTGTAACATCAATCCCAACAGATATATAATCTGTTACAGCATATGATTCACCTGTTACAACAAATGACTAGTCTGTTGAAATCAGCTTCAGGAGCGTAATTATCTATGGAACATGTCATTTATCTGTTGGAATCAGCTTTAAAGGTACCTTAGTACTGTAACATCAATCTCAACAAATATATAGTCTGTTGCAATATATGATTCACCTATTACAATAGATGACTAGTCTGTTGAAATTAGCTTCAAGAGAATAGCATGGATCCCAACAGGTAAGTAATCTGTTGCGACTGATTACACATCTATTGGGATTCATTTACGACACTATGAAATCACTATTATCTTTTCTTAACAAATGACTTTATTTAGGTACCACTAATGGATGGATCAATAACAATAGGGGTGGATTGTCATGGTCAATGGATCGAGAAGAACAATCGATATGTATGGCGTTGGAACGAGGGTAAAATGCTAGAGATGATAGCTATAACAGTCTAAAGTGATGTTTTGTATTATGATTTTTTAAACTTAATCATCAGTTATTATGGACTGAATCGTCAATTGGAAGAACTCATCATCAGCTACATGCACAACTCCTTTGAAAATCAGAGGGTACTGCCTTTTAAGATAGTCGATCAGGTTCAGTTGCGTGCTTATCTTAGTGATTCATCCTGGCCAGTTTTAAGGGTGTACGTGGTTAAAAACACGAGAGATAATGAGAACCAAAACGTAGAAGAAGAACAACAACAGGATATATTGGATGATAGGTTGGATGATCTAGACATGAATAGTCCAGATGATGATCAAACACCTACGCTCGTTGATGCGACCAATACGATGTGCAGTTCTTCTCAATCGACACAGTCTGGAAATCTTCAAGACGATGGGACCGGTTTTTTATTGGAATGTCATTCAAGGACAAGAATGAACTATCTAACACTTTATTTATTTCTTGCTTGAAAAAGATTTCAGAATAAAGAAGGTGATTAATTCGAGTAGTGTCTTTTGCTTTAAATGTGCTAATTCGAACTGCAAGTGGTGGTTGAGAGCGGTGAAGTATACAAGTTCTGATAGATTCGTCATTCATAAACATAAAAAACATCACACATATGGTTCGGAGCACATCTCAGGCCAAAATCCTCACGCCACGGCAAAGGTCCTCGGTGAATATTTCATGAGTAGTTTCCTCGATAGCAAAGGCCCTTCAAGAAGGGTTATGTCCAATCAAATCCTTATGGAATTGGGTTTCCTGGTCAGTTATTGGAAGATATATATGGATATGAGGGTCTCCAAGGACTTGGTTAGGGGGACACTCGAGCATGGATATGCAGTCTTGGATGCCTACCGTTACATGATTGAGTCCACAAATCTCGAAAGTAAGATGGTATTGCATCTTGATGAAAATGAAAGGTTCAAGTACTATTTTTTAGCCTATGATGCTTGGATTCAAGGTTTTCGACATTTGAAAAAAGACATAGTTGTCGATAGTACCTTCTTGAGGAGCAAGTATAATGGAGTTCTGCTAGTGGTGGTGGCGCAGGATGCGGAGAATCACATCTTTCTTGTCACTTTTTGTGTAGCGGATAAGGAATGTGATGCCTCTTATGGATTTTTTTAACAACTGTGAAGCTGTGTCGAAGATACCGAAGAGTTGTGTTTTGTATCAGATAGGCATCCAAGTATTCCAAAGATGGGTTCACGTTTCTTCCCTTCAACTTCCTTTAGTTGTTGCATTAGACATCTTGGAAAGAACATTCGGACCAGCTATCACAACGAAAGGGTCGTGACCCTTTTTTATAGAGTAGCTAAAGCATATAGTAGAGAGGAATTTTTAGACCATTTCAATCAAATAACGGATGTGAATCCCAAGGTAGCAGAATTTCTCGTACATGTTATTTTTGAGAGATGAATCGGGGCATTTTGTCCGGCAAATAGGTACATAAATTTTAATGTCTTGTTTGAGTAACAAGTTTAGTATGATGTCGTACTAAGTGACTATTTTGTATAGGTACAATATTATGACATCAAACATTGTTAAATCGGTGAATTCATTGTTTGACGATGAAAGAGAATTTTCCATCAAGGCTATGTTTGAAAAAATAAGTCGGAAGTATGGCAAATTTTTTAACGAAAGGCGTGAGTAGTTCAAGTGCCCAAAAATAAGAACCCGATTTGTTCTCAAAATCAAAAAAATAATATAAACGAATGTCAGTTTGGGAAATAGGTTATTACCTCATAAAATAGCAGATTACAAATTCAGTATCACCGGTCATGGTGATGTTGCCACGTCCAATCTTCAAGCAGGATCTTGTACATGCAGAGTTTTTGACTTGGGACAAAATACCCTGTCCACATGCTATAGCAGCGGTTCGAGCTTAATACGGTCATAAATATGAAACTGAAGTTTATGAGCACTCCTCTAAATATTATTTGGTGGAAAAATATGAAATGACATATAGTGGGTATATTACTTCGGTACCTCTTGAAGAATCTTGGGTTGTTCCTGCAGAGCTTATGGGGAGATTAATACAACAACAACAACAACAACAAACCCAGTGTATTCCCACCTGGTGGGGTCTGGGGGGGGGTAAGATGTACGCAGTCCATTCCTCTACCTCTAAAGAAGTAGAAAGGCTGTTTCCGAAAGACCCCTGGCACAAGACACAAGATACCACACAATTACAAAGCAAAACACCAAATGAGGTTACAAAAATATATAACATAAATACGGCATCCAAAAGTGAAAGTGAAAGTGAAAGTGAAAGTGAAAGTAAAAGTAAAAGAAAACAAAGGAGAGCACCCAGGTTCGTACTAAAACAAGGGACGCGGAAACATAACCAGGATACTACCCCCAGCAAGTAATTCCCTACACAAGTGACCCATACTGGCCCTAGTCCTCTAGTCCTCTGCCCTAATTCGCATCCTCCAGACTTTCCTATCTAGGGTCATGTCCTCGGTGAGCTGTAACTGCTCCATATCCCGCCTAATCACCTCACCCCAGTACTTCTTCGGCCTACCCCTACCCCGCCTAAAACCATCCATCGCCAGCCTCTCACACCTACGAACCGGGGCATCCATGCCCCTCCTCTTCACGTGACCGAACCAGCTCAATCGGACTTCCCGCATCTTGCACTCCACCGGGGTCACACCAGCCTTCTCCCTGATAGTCTCGTTCCGGACTCTATCCCCTCTAGTCAGCCCACACATCCAGCGCAACATCCGCATCTCTGCCACCTTCATTTTTTGGATGTGGGACTTCTTAACTGGCCAACACTCCGCTCCATACAACATGGCCGGACGGACTACCACCCTGTAGAATTTGCCTTTAAGCTTGGGCGACACCTTCTTATCGCACAACACCCCCGACGCGAGCTTCCACTTCATCCATCCCGCCCCAATACGGTGCGAGACATCCTCGTCAATGTCCCCGTTTCCCTGGATCACGGACCCGAGATACTTGAAACTATCCCTCTTACATACCACCTGTGATTCCAACTTCACTACCACCTCATCCTCCAGCCTCACGTCATTAAACTTGCATTCCAAATACTCTGTCTTGCTTCTGCTCAACCTGAACCCTTTAGACTCAAGAGTTTGTCTCCACACCTCTAATTTATCATTCACACCCCCTCGAGTCTCATCAATCAGAACTATATCGTCTGCGAATAGCATACACCACGGCACCTCCCCTTAAATCCGCCGCGTCAACACATCCATTACCAAGGCAAACAAAAAGGGGCTAAGAGTAGATCCCTGATGCAATCCTGTCAAGACGGTGAAATGCTCTGAGTCTCCTCCCGCCGTCCTCACCTGAGTTTTTGCACCCTCATACATGTCCTTAATTGCTCTGATATAAGCTTGCAGAACTCCACTCACCTCCAAGAACCTCCAAAGCACCTCCCTGGGGACTTTATCATATGCCTTCTCCAGGTCGATAAACACCATGTGCAGGTCCTTCTTCCTTTCCCTATACTGCTCCACCAGCCTCTGCACCAGGTGGATTGCCTCCGTCGTCGAGCGGCCAGGCATAAACCCAAACTGGTTTTCCGAGATAGACAATATCCATCTCAGCCTCACCTCGACCACTCTCTCCCAAGTCTTCATAGAGTGACTCAATAACTTAATCCCTCTATAGTTATAGCAACTCTGGATGTCCCCCTTATTCTTATCGAGAGGGATCATGGTGCTCCACCTCCAAGCCTCGGGAATCTTTGCCGTCTTGAAGATTTCGTTGAACAATCCAGTCAACCACCTTACACCAGCCTCTCCAACGAACTTCTAAAACTCCACTGGTATCTCGTCCGGCCCCGTCGCCCTACCCCTTCGCATCCTGCGAACAGCCTCTCTAACCTCTTCTACCCTAAAACGTCTACAATAACTAAAATCCCGACACTCCTCTGAGTGTTCCAGTTCCCCTAACTCAATAGCTCTATCCCCTTCGTCATTCAAGAGCCTATGGAAGTACGACTGCCATCTATCCTTAATGTGGCCGTCCTCCACCAATACTCTACCGTCCTCTCCCTTAATGTACCTCACCTGGTCGAGGTCACGCCCCTTCCTCTCCCTAGCCTTAGCAAGTCTAAACAACATTTTCTCCCCTCCTTTCCCCTGTAACCCTGCATACAAGCGCTCGAAAGCGACCGTCTTAGCTGTCGTGACAACTGACTTAGCCTCTTTCCTAGCAAGCTTGTACTCCTTTCTATTTACCCGCTTCTCTTCTTCGTCCTTACTCTCAACCAACTTAGAATACGCCCCTTTCTTGATCCTCACTTTCTTCTCCACCTCTTCATTCCACCACCAATCCCCCCGATGGTGCCCAGCTCGGCCCCTAGAAACACCCAACACCTCACTTGCATTCTCCCTGATGCACCTCGCCGCCCTACCCCCCATACTATCCACGTCCCCCCTACACTCCCAGACCCCCATACCCGCCAACTTCTCCCCTATCTCCCACACCTTCACTGGCGTCAAGCCGCCCCACTTAATTCTAGGTCTACCCTCCTTACTCCTCCTCTTTCCAATCTTCTTAATACCCAAGTCCATAACCAAGAGCCTATGTTGGGTCGAAAGATTCTCACTCGGGATAACCTTACAGTCCCTACACAACACCCTATCCCCTTTCCGAAGCAACAGAAAGTCAATCTGGGTCCTGGCTACCGCGCTTCGAAAGGTGATCAGGTGATCGTCCTTCTTCGGGAAGCTATGGGGAGATTAATACCTCATCCATATTTTGACCCAAGCACTATCAAATCGGAAAGAAATCCATATAAAAGGAGGCGTGGAGTTGGAGAATCATTTTCATCAAGAAGAAAAAAGTGCTCCATATGTAAGCGCGCTGGCCACAAAAGAACTACATGCCCGGATCGTAATCCACCATGATCATTGTAATTACAGGAACTTGTATAGTTGTTTGTTGTGGACTTTTATATATTTAACTCATTGTTGTGAACATAATGTTATCATTTATTAGATATAAGATATCTTTTTAATAACTTGTACATCAATAAAAAGAGGCAAAACATGAACTAAACAATACAACAGATCACAAGTATTTTCAACAGATTACCCATCTGTGGCAACAGATGGACATTAGCTGAAAGAACCTAACACAGTTAGTTCCATAAAACTGAAATACTTTCCTTCAACAGATGATAAATCTATCGCAAAAGATGGTTAATCTATTGACAGAAACACAACAGATGACCAATCTATTCCAATATATGGTCCATCTGTTGAAAGAACTCAAAAGCCAAAATTGCTATTGCTACTAAATTCAAAATTGCTCCTTACCTCAAACCATCTACATGTTAACATGTAAAATATTTAGAAGAAGAAATAGATATAATGAAAACTGTATAAGAATTAAAAAGCCAAAATCGGCTAAAAATAAATTTTTCATTAAACAAAAAATAAAATACATTAGGTATAGATACGTTATAGAAAAATTAAAATACATACACTAAAAGAAAAAACACATTCTAATTATTATTATATCATTATTATAATCATTATTAATGACAGCCGGTCAATCAACTCACAGCAGTAGGGCCCTCATCAGCCTCTGCATCTCTCTGAACATCGTCGCTCTCACGATGACCAACTCCCTCTGCAGATCATTAACCTGCCTTTAAAGTTCCGCACTGTATCACGCAAAATATTATTGTTCAAACTGGTGGCATTTTATTTTCTGTGAAAAGTCATGACTTTTTCATTTATATTAATACTTCTCACCTCTTCAAAATGATTTTGAGAAGACTTGATAACAACCATTATTATAGAGCTGTTGCAGTAGATCGTCCATCTGCCGTAGTAGATTTACCATTATTGCAACATATAGATTATCTGGTGCGATAGATGGAACATATATTGGGGATGTCTTAATTTTTTCTAATAGCTGATTCATCAGTTGCAACAGATGGAGAATTTAATTCATCAGTTATTTTGAATATGTTAGATAAAAAGTCACAACTCTTCACCTCTTTTTTAATAGTCATCACATGCGTGCAGATGAATAAACAATGTATGGTCTGTCGCAACAGATTAACAGTCTATTGCAATATATAGATTATCTGTTGCGACAGATGGACCATATGTTGGAGGAGATGTTTTGATTTCTTCCAACAGCTGATTCATCAATTGCAACAGATGAAGATTTTGATTCATCATCTATTTTGAATATGTTATAAAAAGTCACGACTCTTCACACCTCTCTTTTAATAGTCATCACATGCGTGCAGATGAATAAACAACACTGTAGTGTCTTTGATGGGGTAGAAAAAAAGGTGTGTGCAATGGATCTACTTTCATGAGTGGGATTTATGTATTATTGATCAGTATACCGCGACAGACACACATAAAGTGAAATGATTTTGTGAATGTAGTTTTTTACTAATTAGACACTGATCCTTCAAACAAGATCCTGCATTGTACAGTTTAGTTTGATAGGTGCAAACTGATAAGGCCGAAGGGTTCCAAGACCATGGTGTCGATACCCTATTACAATTTAATAACGGTCTATGCTCATATTTTTCTGTCAAGATTGGGGAAGGGTTCAAGTTTTTGGCGGCAGTGTAAATATCCAATAGTGATTGGACCGATTTTAATGACTCAATGGACTTCTTAAAAGGCCTCTGAAACCTTGGACTGCAGCAAAAAATGATGGAACCAATAGAAATTCCCATGTTCCAAATTTATATGGATGGATTCTAGAGGAGACTTTTATACAACAGAAGGTGCTTGGGAGAATATCTGTGCGGGAATGGGGAGGTGGAGAATGCCATATATCATCTCAGACCTTGTTTAAGAGGAAACACAAAGGAGCAAGCAAGGAAATTCTAGCGAATCTGGCCAATGAAATTGACATGAGAAACAGAAAAACTGGATGAGCTTCAAATGTGGAAGTGTATCCAAAAATAAAATCCATCAGTCATTGAAAAAAAAGAAGAATGGTCAGTAGGAATGGATCTGGAAACTTTGCTCGAGAATGTAACTCGTGAGCATGGCCCCAATGAAGACTCTCACAAAGTGTAGGACCAGAGCTCTAAGGAAGAAGTTTTGCAAGCACACGAAATTGATACGATTGTCGGTCAGAGTTGAAATTTGAACCAACTACTCCTAAATTAAAAATATGGGATCAAGCCAAGGTGGCAATTTCTTAGGTTAAACTTGTATGGCATGCCTTCTATTTGTGGCTATGATCATGTTGACGGCAGTAGAAACAAAAAGGTCTAAAGTTGGGCAGAAATCCCATGCCTTGTTGTTTCCACTGCCTTTGACCTGAACAGAGCCATAAACAAGAGGCATGGGATGGAAGTTTAACTTGAGAAATTGCCACCTTGGCTTGATCCCCGTATTTTTAATTCAGGAGTAGTTGGTTCAGGTTTCAATTCTGACCTACAATCATATCAATTTTGTGTTCTCACAAAACTTCTTCCTTAGAGTTCTGGTCCTGCACTTTATGGGCCTTCATTGAGACCATGCTCGCTAGCTGCTATCTCTAGCAAAGTGACCAGCTCCAGTCCTCTTGACCATTGTTCTTTTACTTCAACGACTGATGGATTTTCATTTTTGGATACGCTTTCACATTCGTAGCTGATCCAGTTTTTTCATTTTTCATGTCAATTTCATCAGCCAATTTCGCTTCACTTTCCTTCTTACCCTGTGTTTTCTCTTAGACAAGGTATGAGATGATATATGACCTTCTCAACCTCCCCTTCCCGTACAAGTATTCTCCCATACACCTACGTCTGTATAATAGTCTCATCCAGCAACTCATCCATATAAATTTGGACCAGAGGAATTTCTATTAGTTGCATGGGTGTTTGTTGTAGTGCGAGTCTTTAGAGGCCTTTCAAGAAGTCTATTAAGCCTTTAAAAGTGGTCCAATCACTATTGGATATTTACACTACCGCTAAAAACTTGAAACCTTTCCCAAACTTGACACAAAAATATGATCATAAATGGTCATTAAATTATAACAGGGTATCGACACCACCTACTTGGTCCCTCAGCCTTACCAGTTCTAACCTAACAGTCTTAACTGTAAAATGCCATATCTTGTTTGAAGAATTAGCGCCTAATAGGTAAAGAACAAATAGTCACAAAATTATTGTACTGGATGTGTGTTTTCAAGATAGGTTGATCAGTAATACATACCTCCCACATATAAAGTGGTTCCATCTGCAAGCAGCTTATTCCTCCGAACCCATCTTTACTCTAGCCTTTAATGCTGGTCGGGCAAAATGGATCCATTTTCACTTTTTTTGATCTACAAACAAGAGAAATACATTTGATGTCAAACAAGATAATAAGAAAAATAACATTACAAAAGGTTAACACAAAATTGAGCGAATCAACAGATGACCAATCTGATGCAACAGATTGCCTGTCTGCTCAACCGGAGGTATCTGTTGCAACAGATGGATGACATGTTGCAACTGATGAGTTATATATCAGAATAAATCAAACCAACCTTACTACTAGTTTGATTTCTTCAAACAGTTGCTCCGTCTGTACAAAAGGGTAACACAAAATTGAGTGAATCAGCAGATACCAATCTGATGTAACAAATTACCCATTTGTTCAATTGATGAGATATTTTGGAACAGATTAGAAAATAATGGTTCATTCATTCAAGGCTTAAAAGTCACCTTTCTTTCAATTTTCTCAATAAATAGTCAAACTGGTAAATGGGTAAATCATCAATAGCAACAAATATAAATATCTAATTTAAATAACATACAAAAAAAAGGCAAGATGAAAAGAGCAATAGTGAACCATACCTGCAATGTGCAAAAAGCAAGGGATCAAAACATCCATTTCAGTCAAGAAAAGATATTGATCAGTTGAGATTCGAAAGGATCCTCATCCGAAAGAAGAGAGAAAAAAAAGGCAAAAAGGAAAGAAAGAGATAAAGAAGAAAGAGTGATAGATGAGTTGAGTTGAGTCTTGAGTATTACTTATGTTATGGATGAAGGAGAGAGTATTCTTCTAGATATGGGTTTTAAATATTCATTAATAACATTTGACTTTTGAGGGCACGAGGAGACGGTGACATTGAAAATACCAGATAAGACTACTCACTCAGGAGATTTCTGGTTATCCAAGTATATTTTTTACCTCCTTAGTATTTTAAATTTTTTCATATCTGACAGGAAAAACCTAAATTTCTTTTTAAAAAAAGGGTCTTAAAACATCTAAGTGCAACAAATAACAATTTCTGTTTGAAAATATCTAAAGCTCGGTACACAATAGTGTAGTGTGTATTAGTAATATAGTAATACACTCTATTTCCTATGTATTAGTAATACAAAGACTTTAAACACAAGAATTAACTTATTAAATGACCTTAATACCCCTCAATTTTCCTCTCAAAATATTTCACCATTGTTTTTCCTGCAATTTTAATTTGCACTAGTGAATCTTTTCAAAATATTTCACAATTTATTTTCCCACTATTTGAATAAAAAACAATGAATGGTTGATTTAAATAACTATAACATAACATATTTTTGCTTTGCTTCGAGAGTCTTTAAAAAGATTTTAAAAAACAATTGAGACTATTTTTTAATTTTACGTCTTGTATTTTCTTTTTGTTTCAACTATGTTAATCCATCGGTGTAACATTTTTGCGCAAAAAAGAAGGTCTTGCAATTAATCGTAAACCTCTATAGTCTATCTAATAGTTCAACAATATTAATTATGTTTGAAATAACAGAAGAACTCTGTTGCAAAAAAGTGTACAAAATCAAAGAAGGGTATTTTTGCAAACAAAAATTTTACATCAAACCAAATACTGTATAAGAAGAAATAATACATGCATAACTAATACAAACATAAATAATACAAGTATTACTAACGCAATCATTACTAATACGGTATATTTTATATTATTCTTATGCACTCTACCAAACGACCCTTGATTGATTAATCTAGGACCAGGGGTGAGTTCTCATAGGGTCAACTACAACTTTAATTAAGTCTTTGGGCAATTGAAATAATGAGATGGTATGGCGTTCCTCCCGACTAGAGTCGTTGATCGAACTGATTCTTACTACCTCATATGTTAGACCAATACCTCAATTGATTAATCTAGGACTAGGGATGAGTTCTCATAGGGTCAACTACAACTTAAATTGAGTCTTTAGGCAATTAAAATGATGAGACGGTATTGCGTTCCTCTCGACAAGAGTCATCGATCGAACTGATTTTTACTACCTCATATGTTAGACCAATACCTCAATTGATTAATCTAGGACTAGGGGTGAGTTCTAACAATAGATGGGTAATCTATTGCGACATGTGATAATCTATTTGATAATTTACAACAGATGGGTAATATGTCATAACAGATTACTTAATTTATTTGATAATTCACAACAGATTAGTATCTGATGCAACAAGTTGAACATTTATTTTTATACAATTTCAATTGAGTTCATATACCTAAATTTATCAAACTAGGACCAGGGGTGGGTGAGTTCATAGGGTCAACTACAACTTCAATTGAGTCTTTTGGCAATTACATGATCAGAGGGTTAAAAATTATGCATACCTTTTATAATTTTTAAAAATAATTGAGATCAATTCGGACCAAATTAGCATTTTTAAAACTTGTCATTCTTTTTCAAAATACAAATCAACCCATACAAATCATCCATTTGCGAAAAAAATGTTTCATCATTTCAAATCTCGAGTTCTCGCTCTTTTCTCTTTCTCACTCAATTATACAGTACAACAACAACCACTCCACAAATTTATCTACCCTTCACAATAGATCGATTTTCTTCTTATTTCTGACCACATAGGTGTTATTTTTAGCTTCATTCTTGCTTCTCAGTCGTTTTCTCTATCTTCATAGGTAATCAAGTTCGAGAAGAGTTCTATATTTGTTATTTTTTTCTAAAAAATAAGGGCTTTTAAGTTAATGATGAAAAAGAAATCTTTTATTTGTATCATCTTCGAGAATGGATTTATAATTTTTACTTTTGATGGTAAAATCGTAGGAAGAACTCGAGAAAATCCTAGTTTTTGTTGCAGTATTCCATTGACTATCGTGGTATTGTTGGATGGTGTGTGTGGTGGTGGTAGTGGTGGTGGTCATTGTCGTCATTGCCGTGGCACTGGTGGTGGCTATTGGTGGCATTGGTTGGTGGTGTTTGTGGTGGCTGTCTTCGGTGTCGGTATTTGTGGTATTTGTGGCTTTGGTTGGTGGTGTTTGTGGTGGTGATGGCTGTTGGTGTGGCGTTATTGGTGGTATTTGTAATGTATTTTTTAAAATTTATGCACACATCAATTGTAATGTATTTTTTGTTTTTCTATTGTTTGTAGGTAAAACATGTCTTCCAAAAGAAAAGAAAATGAAAGTGGATCAACGTCTGACCACCCAAGAAAAAGGATACAGTACAGAGAGATTCAGAGGAGCTTCCTGAACAATCTCAAGAAACAAAGTGAAGCTGAGGAGAGATATGAAAACATTGAGAGAGGTAGAGAAGGTTCTGTAGACGGTGATGAAGAAAATAAAAGTGAGAAAGAAGAGGAATTAGAGAGTGAGAAAGAGAAAGAGAAAGAGGATGATCATCAACATGATGATAATGGATCACCAATGGGGCCTGAATTAATATCGACATCCCATCATGATCCTGTCAAAACTTTTAGTATCGACAAGTTTCAAGTTGTGATGCTGATAAATGACAAAAAAGCAGAAGAAGAACTACTTAAATGTCAGATGGGGAGTAAATTTATTGATTTCAGAAAAATTATGTAGGACGAAACATAGACAGACTTTTTAAGAAGAGCTATTTTTGACACTTTCTTGAGTTGGCTGAGAACGCCCCTGCCCGTTTCCCAATAAGGATGGTATATGGTCTTCTCAAGCGTAGGATCAAGTACGTAGGGGCAACAAAAAAATGGATGAAATCTGGATCAACTACTGTGGCATGCCGGTTTGTTCTGGCTTGCAAGAGTTTGCCATAGTGATGGGCTTGAGATTCCATCGTCCAGAAGAACCACCTATAGCTAAGGGAACACCCCGCAAAAGATCCAAACCAAGAAAATGCAAGGAAAAAATAGATGTTTTTTTTACATTGCTCGACGTGGCTACAAAGCATCGGATTCGTTGTTAGATCTCATGGATAAAGCCATACCTACGTAGTACAGAGAGCAATTGTGCTTAGTTTGGTTTGCCCATTCGGTTATATTGGTAAGAAACGTCAACAAGGTCATAGAAGATTATTTTTGGCGCGTGCTGAGGATTTTAATAAATTCAACAATTATCCCTAGGGATATGACAACTTCTACTTGACTATCCAATATTTATTGACAAAGCTAACCTTAGGGAAGATCACATTATATGGTTTCCTTGGGCTTTCACGGTAAAATTAATCACTATTTCAACTCATCCATAAGTTATTTTGAATATATTATTATGAATTTTTTTTGCTTGCTTCCTGTTTATATTTTTTAGGCTTGGGCGTTTGAAGCCATTCCTCCCATCTGAAAGCAGATAATGGATTAGCCGAATGGATTAGCAGATAATGAATATAGTTATTATGACTTTTTCTCACCCTTACACAGGTCTCTCTCACCCCTCTTCACCCTCATGTTCTCATTATGAATGCGAAGAGTGCAAGGATAGCCAGGATAAACTCATTGAAAAAGTAGAGGCTATCTCTAAAGCTTTCAAGGAATTCAAATCCAAGAGGGATGTCATACCATCTAAGAAGTTGAGGGAGCGTTACACTACTACATTGTTGGTTAGGAGGAAGAAAAGAGCAATAACCGACGTACTCTCCTATCGGAAATAAAAAATAATTGCAACTCCTCCCTCTCAAAAAGCTGTTAAAGTTCAGGGGCCATTCAAGAAGAAGATGGACATATACGGAACTTGGCGCCAAATAAAAGAGGGATCTGTGACAGGACAAGAATGCCAAGCCAGGCGCACCAAATTACCCAAGTCCTCCCTTTTCCTCCCAAGACTTCCAGACTATGACAGATATACGTATGCAGTACGAGGACAAGGAAAGTTTACTTTTCATAACCTAGCCTTATAATCTAATCTACCCCATGAAGAAGAAGATATGGAACAGATGTGAAATCTGTTGCAACAACTTGGTATTCTGGTGCAACTGGTAGTGGTTCTATTACAACTTACTATCCATCTATTGCATAAGTTGTGTTGGATTATTGATCCAGAGAATCCTATGCAGCAGATAGACCATGTTTACAATTACTAACCTATTTAAAAATTGTCTTCTTATATCACAACATGTTGACAAAATTCTTTGCCTCATGAGGGAAAGACAATTAATGTACCTGAAAGCTTATGACACTGCCGATAGGATAATGGACCTCGACTTTTGCAAGAATCTCAAGGATAAGTACGATCAACTCAATAATGCCGCATTAGACCGTGGCATGAGATTTGATTTCTTAGCTTCTATGTTGGATTGGTATGAAGAAGAAAAGATAAAATATGTTAGAGAGAGAGGCCAAATCCACATGGCAAGAGCTGTACAGAGGCAAAGAGGTTATTGCGGTCATTAGCGTGAAGGTCATACATTATTGGGATATTGAGATACTACTCAAGGAGGGAAAGATCAATGTTTATGACTGCAACGAGCCTCTCATTGATGATGTCAATCTTTTTCTTCTCTTGGAGCCACTGATGGAGCTGTTGCCCATCTTGTTGAGGGAGAGTAAAATGATGAATCATTTTCCAAAGAAAGTGTTGATAAATAAATCATGGGATTATGGCGGTCAAAACAATGGCATGATCCTTCCAAAAAATAATGCCGGTTAGCGAGCGGGTCGCACGCTCTTGCACACATCGAAAGTTTGCTGATCGACACAAAAATGGCCGACCCAACAACCTTTCTGTCCAGCAATGCTGTGGAAAACCTGAAAGAAGTCTGGGCTTATAGGGTACTAACTGGACGCTTGGAGCCTGTGTATACAGAAGAGCCTGTGAAATAATAATTTTTTATTTCAAGTCACACTCCACTTTACTTTTAATTACATGTACATGTAGTGTCAATAGTTTTTTCCTGATAGAATGAAAGTTGAGTTTTATTTTATAATGAAATAGATTGACAATCTATTGTAAAATATATTTTATCTGTTCTGACAGATAGTTTAACTGTTGCAATAGGTTGGTCAGCTGCTGCATTATACTGATGTTATTTTTATCTGATCTAAGTCTAATCTGTTGCAACAGAGGGAAGACCTGTTTGATAATTTCCAACAGATGGCCTAAATTTTACAACATGTGCCTAAATCTATTTGATATTTTGTAGCAATTACACGCTTGATATCTGTGTGTTCGACAACACCAAACCAGTAGCAAATACAACGCCATAAAAATTTCAGTAATTAGACTTGAAAATTCATGTGCCCAACACAACCAAACCAGTAGCAATAATGACAACTATGTAGTATCTTCTTGCTCAATTTTGTTTCTCTTCAGAAGCCTTGACTTTCTTTAACAAACCCCAGATTATACAATTTTTTTGTAAAGGGTGTCGTTCTTCATGCCAATCAAAGTAATCGCATTCACCCAATTTTTACAAAAACAAGAACACAATTATAAAATAATTACAAGTCAATAATTAATCAACTAATTAAATAAAAAAATATTACCTTTGAAATCTTACAAGTAAAAAACCTACGATCTGGATTTTGTTGAGTCCAAGAAGTCTTCAATAGAGCTTCATGACCGCACTTACAATATTAAAAATTGTTATCACAAAAAACAGTGGAAGATGCGCTCGACATTGTCAAGCTCAGTTGGAAAAAATGAAAAAAAAATGAAGAAAAGAAAGACCAAATGCAAATAATTTGAAGAATTTAGATAGATATAAAATGATGAAGACGAAGAAGATTTAGAAATTTAGGGTTAAATTTTAGGAAGAAGATGAATATATAAGACATTGGGGGGAAAAAATTACCGTTGGGGGCAAAATCGGACGCCAAGTCAGCAAAAAGTGCCAACCCGACACATTTGTGCCTATTTTATTTTATGTGTTTAAAATGATCACTGTCTACTTGATGCCTATTTTATTTTAGGTGTTTGAACTGAACACTGTCGATGGTTTCCACCCTTTTTATTTCAATTCACTTTCACTTTTTCACATGTAGTGGCAATTTTTTTATGTCTAATAAAAGTTGAATTCTTATAATGCAACAAATTCTCCATCTATTATAACAAATATTCTATCTGTTCTGATATATAGTTTATATGTTGTAATAGGTTGGTCATTTGTTGCATTATGTCGGTGTTTCTATCTAAGTCTATCTGTTGCAGCAATGGTAAGACCCGTTGATAAATTCCAATAGTTACCTACCTATTGCAACATATGTCAAACATGTTCGATATTTTCCAACAGATGTGACTTCTGTTGCAACACATACATTATCAGTTGCAATATTTGAATCTAGTATTCCATTTCAATTAATAAGTATAAATCAAAGAAAAAAATAAAATTCATGGACAAAATAAAATAAATCGAAGCCTTAAGAAATTAGCTGAAATAAAATCAACAAATAAATGAAATGTAAAAAAATTATTATGGGTACAGATCTCAACAAATACATCAACAATTTAAGTATTGATGTCAAGGAGTCCTAAGGAGGGGTGAGTTTATTACTTTGACAGACTCAAGCTATAAATATCTACTCAATATGGACAAGTTGTTCTTCATCCGGTGCTATAAAATTCAGCTTTGCTCGTCGTGGATCTTTATTATCGCTTACGTACGGTTTCTGCGCTTTCTGTTCTCTGTATTTCCATAAAAAGAGTAGAGTAGCATATTATCAATGTTGTTCAGCAGTAGCTTCTACATCTACCTGGAAAGCTAAAATTGGTCAATGCTAATCATAGAGATACAAAAAAATAAAAAAGGATAACTTAGCTGTTCTAATCAAACAGGTCTTCCTCCCATTTTAAATTGTCCCAAATAGATTATATTTCTGTTGCAACAATGAATCAACTGATGGGTCAAATTTCTACCTGAGGAAGACCTGTATGATAATTTCCAACGGATGAACCATCTTTTGTAACATATGACTCATCTATTGCAGTAGATAGGTCATCTATTGGTACAAATAAAAGTAGTACGAAGAGCTGTTTGATTTGCTAAAACAGACGACACATATGTCGCAATAGGTACTTTATCTGGTGCAATAAGTTAGAAAACTATTGCAACAAATGCATATATCTATTTGATAATTTTCAGAAGATGTGTCATGCGTTGAAACATAAATATGTCTATTTGTTAGTTGGAAGACATATATATCCACCTTATTTAGCTCGTGCTACTCTCCTTTGGACATTGTACATTGCTCAGTCCAACACACAGACAGAGGAGTTGCAATTTTGCTTTTTTGGATGCTTCATAATGCCTTGGAAATCACTTCAGTTCTCCTCTTAGCTTTAATCTCTAATGGAGTGGATGAAAATAAAATCCTCTTTAATGGAATGACACCCCTCTTAGATGTCAATTCCTTTACAAAAGAAGTTAATGCATTAATAGCATTAATCACTATATCATGTTTCGCCCTACAGTCTTGACATTTGCATTCAGAACATTCGCTAGGAGAGGCAAAATCTGTATAACTAGTATGATCATACTCATACTGATTTGGTTTAAATACTGTAAGAGGAGCATCATTAGCACCCACAAAAGCACCACTACCACCACCTATAGCTCCATCACCACTAAAACCATCAACAACAACAAGCCCACCCTCCAAAATTATTTTTCTTGTATTGGTTGTTGCTCCAAACAATTCCATTTTTATTCGGTCGATGACCTTAGGGTCCGATAAAGTTTGCACAAGCTGTAAAGTAAGAAAACATGGCATCTTCAACTCTCAATTGGTCGGAACTAGCGATTGATGCACAATCTAACATACATTATTACATATATTAGAATGATGATTAGATCATTCAAAAAAAACAATTAATTAAAAAAACTTAATTATAATTATACTTACTGCATCCTTCGAGGGGTTGAAGAGATCAAGAAATTTTGCATTTTTATCAGTTTCGGCAGAAACCCATCTCAAGATTCTTGGATAGAAAACTTCTTCCTGGTAGTTCACATGTTGTCTCAAATGAGGAATGGCTTCAAATGACCAAGCCTATAAAATAACACCAATAAATCAAAACTATTATTGAGTGAAAAAATGAATGATATCGTAAGAAATGAAAGAAACAAAATATTTACCATGAAAGACCATGGAAAGCCATATAAGTTGACTGTCTTTGGTGCTAACGGAGTCAACAAATATTGGACAATCATTTTGAAGCTTTCATATCCCCAAGGATAGTTGTTAAATACCTCAAGATCCTCGGAGAGCTTTATTAAACCAACACTTATGTTTTTGTTACCGTCTCTCGCCCAAAGAATATTATGTACAAACCAAACCAAGCACAACTACTTCTTGTGCTTCTTTGAAAGTTCTTTACCTTTCAATGCTTTTATCAAATTTTATTTTAAAAGCTTGGACCAATAATGGACACCAGGTCAACAAGATCACACGACTTTCCTTTGCCTTTTTGGGTGTGCGGGGTACTTTTTTTGGGTTAGAATAGGTATGACTTGAGAAGGAGGATAACATTTTAGTCCACTAACTATGGCAAACTCCTTCCGACCAAAATAAACAGGCATGCCACAGTAATTTATCCACACCTCATCCATCTTATCTTTGCTTTCATATATAAACCTATGCTTGAGAAGTTCATATACTATTTTCATTTGGAAACGAGCATTTTTGTCCTCCGATAAATCAAGATATTTCCTAAAGTAGCTGTCATAGAAATAAGCATCCAATTTTCATTCTCGAAGTATTTTTCTGAAGGCGTCGAAAGATTTTCCCATGGCTGACTTACCCACGAAATCACCCATTAAATCTGTGGCACCATCGCACTACATTCTCACTGGATAATGATCAATGATGAAGGTTTTGACCAAATTTTCATTGGAAGGGCAATTAGCATTTGGATCATCTCTTTTGAAATATTCCTCCTCTCTATGTTCATCATATTCTGCTCCTGATTAAGATAACGCTTGTAAAGCAAGATCATAGAGTGGTGGATGTAGCCTAGCTGCTTCACTTGTTCCTTTACTTGGACTAGATTCGGATTCTGTTATTTTGGGAGCCATATTATCTAAAATTAACAGGAACATAAAAAAATATATTATAGTTGATTAATACATCGTTAAAAAAGTATAACAGTAAATCTAACAAGCAAAACAGTAAAATAACAGTTCCAACGTTGCACCAAGTAGTATATCTGTTGCCGCATATAACAAACCTATTGCAGCGGATGAGCAATCTTTTGCAATAATACAAAACATATCATTCATCTTTTAAGACAGATGAATGGTCTATGTAACAGATCACATATTGTTGCAATATGAGTGATCTTTTGGAATAGTTAAATAACCTATTACAGCGGATGAGTAATCTGTTGCAATAATACAAAACATATCACTCACCTGTTGAGAAAAATAAATAGTCTGTGTAGCAGATCACATATCTGTTGCAACATCATCTGTTGCAATATATGAGTGATCTATTAGAATAGTTAAATAACCCGTAGCAATGGCTGAGTAATCTATTACGATAATACAAAACATATCATTCATCTGTTGAGAAAGATGAATGGTCTGTGCAATAGATTACACATCTGTTGCAACATATGAGTGATCTGTCAGAATAGTTAACTAACCTATAGCAACGGCTGAGTAATTTATTGCGACAATACAAAACATATCACTCTCCCGTTGAGAAACATGAATGGTCTATATGATAGGTCACACATCTGTTGCAACACATGAGTGATTTATTAGAACAGTTATCAACGGTCAATATTGTTTAGATTTCTTCCAACATTGGGTCGTCTATCATGGCAGATGAATGATCAATTGGAAAAATCATGTCTTTGACATGTCCTGTTGTAAGAGTTTATATGATTTTATCTAACAGAAGCTTTATCTGTTGTATAATTAATCCGATGGTTCTTTCGTTGCATCATATGGTTAATCAGTTATATCAAATTTTTTATCCGATGCTTAATCTGTTGCAACATGTGGTTAATATGTTGCATCAGATAGTTAAACTGTTGCATTGTATGATAAATATATTCAGGGGTGGATCTATATAGTAGCTTGAGGGTGCCACGACAACCGGTCATCTCGGTAGAAACTCTCTATTTATAGGTATATATATGTCAGATATAGTATAAATTTAAAGCATGGCACCCACATTAACATGTTTGATATAGTGCAGATGGCAAAGGGCACGGGAGTTGTTACCGAAGTCCCAAGTTCGAATCCGTCATTGGACGATACTTTGCACAATTGTTTTAGAAGACATTTCAAAATGTTTCAAAATACATTGTGTCTCCTTGGATTTGAACCCTAGACATCTTCTTTATAAGCATTAAAATATACCAATGAGCTAGTACTAGTACTTTGACCAATAATCAATATGTGATTACTTAATCCACTTATTTTTCAACTTTTTTTTGGCGAATGCACATTTAAATTTTTTTTATGAGAAATATGTTTCTAATTAATAAATATTAAAACACTTTTGAGCAATAATTAGGGTTAATCAAGTATTTTTAAGTGTATTTTTCTAAAAAATATTTTTTTAAAAGTAATTTTCCAGGGAATAAACTATATTTTTAATCCCCGAAAACTGTATTTATTACTCTCCAAAACACTTATTTTTTCTAAAAAACTTGGTCAAACATCTCTTTTTTTTAGAAATAAGAATTTTTAGGAGTAACGATTATTCGTCTTTTATCCTACGTAAATACGGTGCTACTATTCATAGGACGTGGCACTCGGAACCTCAGAATCCTGGATCCGCCTCTGAATATATTGTATCAGATGATTAATCTGTTACATCAGAATTGTAATCTAATGGTTCCTCTGGTGCATCTGATCGTTTATCTGTTGCATTATCTGACAAATTTGTTTCATCATATGGTTAATATGTTGCAGCAGATCGATAATCTATTGTATAAAATAAAAAATAGTAGCACAATTTTATTCAACAGAAAAATAGCAATACCACCATTTTTACCAAGAACAAGAACAGAACAAATCAACCCAAATCGTTGTTTTGTTTTTATAAACACAAACAACAAAAATCAAACTTCAAAAAAGGCAACAAACAACAAAAAATCATAATTCACTTCGAAAAGAGAAGAGAACAAATACCAGAAATTAGAATTTTGTTCAGACCATATTTCAAATTAAAGCAACAAGTATTAAAATTGTTAACCAATACTATAAGAGAGGTTGGCTCAAGTTCCTCATTTTCTTCAAAACTAAAAAGGCCATAAATTTTACTTGTAAAAGAAGAAAAGGAACGATGATGAATTCAAAGCTGTTGTGACCAGAGAGCAAGGCTGTCATATCGATTGAAGGTTGAAGAATTCAAAGCTGTTGTGGCCAGAGAGCAAGGCTGTTACGTCAATTGAAGGTTGAAGTCGGAAAGAAACTTTTATCCCAACTATTTTTCGTCGGATGTTGAAGTCAACGAGGATTGAAAGAAAATTTATAGATCTGTTGGTTGGGAGAGAGTTGAGAGGAGGTGTTGAAAGAGAGAGAGAGAAGCGAGACTGGTCGATTTGGATTGAAGAAAGGTATGAGTTGGGTTGATTTATATTTTTAAAAAGATTAGAAAGTTTTGAAAATATTAATCAAGTCCACGATTAACTTAATCAAGTTTCCTAATGATGTTTGACCCTTTAAGTTTGTTAATGTCACCAATCCTTCATTCAAGACTTAAAAGACACCTTTCCTTCAATTTTCTCTAGTAGCTAATCCTGCTACTGATGTCATTGATGACATCACCACTAGAGAAACAAAAGTTCAATTTTGCTATATGAAAGATTTACTTGGACGGTGGTCATATATCACTCCTACCACCCTTGAATTTTTGCCTAAGAAAAAAATACATCATCTTAGATTTATGGGCAAATTTCAATGACATTTATTGGCTGGAACTCACAAATATACCCCTTAAGTCCCATGCATATGAAAGAGGTATCTCCGTCTTCTTAGAGAGAGCTTATACCAACAAGTTCTTTGCACAATTTGAACTTGTGTTTTGACACCACCTTTGTCAGCATATCTGTAGGATTTTCACTCGTGTGAATCTTCTTAACATGTAACAATTCGTTGTCCACTTGTTCACGAATTCAATGGTACGTCACATCAATGTGTTTTATTCTTGCATGATACATGGAGTTCTTGCTCAAGTCTATTGAACTTCGACTGTCAAAATAGACAACATACTCCATTTGGTGCAATCTAAGCTTTTGAAAGAACCGCTTGAGCCATATACAAATACAAGTACAAATGCGAACTATAACATACAAATACAAGTGCAAACTATAAAATACAAATACAAATGCGAACTATACCATACTAATACACGTGTGAACTATCATTTCTATTTTTTAGTTATTGAAAAGAAACGATTGATTTTCTTTCTACGAATACTTGTTGGTATTTATTCATACGAATTGTATTTATTGATACAAATAAATACAATTCAAATTTTTATACAAATACAATATATACAAATACATATTATATTTGTATTTGTAAAATGATTTATTTTATTTGTTTGTAATTGTATTTGTATCAACTGATATTTTTTTATTTACAAATATGAATGATAATTTTGATATACAAATATAAAATGATATATTTGTATCAAATGATACATTACATATTTATATATTTTAGAATCAAGAAAATATAATTAATGCATTTACTTATTTGTATACAAATACAAATGATAAATTATACATAGTCATGGCTAAATACAATATGCAATCAAGTTACAAATACAAAATAATTCTTTAAAAATAAAAAAGTATCGACGAAAATAGAATACAAATACAAGTATAATCCAAATATAATCTAAATAAACAAACACAATAAAACCATAATATAAATATAATCCAATATAATATGCAGTCAATTATGAAATACAAATACAAACAGTTCTTTGAAATACAAGTGTGAATTATATAGAATATAAATGATGGTGCAAACTAACAAATACAAATACAAGTGCGAACTATAAAATATAAATACAAATGTGTACTATTAAATACTAATACAAGCGCGGACTTAAAAATACAAATACAAACATAGTTGTATCAATGAATACAAAAATATAAATTATGGTGTGACTACAAATACGATAAACAATTATGGTATTTACGTTATCATCCATGACTTGTGCTCGACTAGTCCTATTTTTCAAAAATAAAAAATATAAAATAGAATAGAAAAAAATGATAAAGAAAATAAGTACAAAAAAGAAAACAAAAAAAATCAAAGAAGAAAGAGAAATAGAAGTTAGAGATTAAAGAGAGAGAGAGAGAGAAAAACAAAAAGAAAGAAATAAAAAAAATAGGAAAAAATAGAAAAAAGAAGAAGAAAAAATGGGAAAAATACGAAAAAGAAGAAAATATAAAAAATAAAAACAATAATGGTAGTGTTTTTGACGAGACTAAATATGTAGTGTATTTATTTTTTTATGAATACAAATCACTTAGTAAAAGTGAATACAATGGCTGGGAATCGAATACAATGACTATAAATGATAATTATGTAAACTGTGGTTATTGAAGAGGAATTTTATAGCAAAGTACCGCTATTTCTGAAAGATCCCCTATTAAAAATGCATGCATGACATTTTCTTGCCACTTGGCCTACACTTATCTTAATTATGTTAAGAGTGACTCTTCTCAAATTAGTTAAAAGACAAGTGTTAATACACTTGTCATATTGTCATAGGAAGAAGCTTTTATCTTTAGCCTATAAATAGGCTACCTTCTTTGCCAACAAATGCAGTAGTCAACTTTCAAATTTCCTTTAATTTCTTACTTCTCCATTTTCTCCTTTCTTTCACCCCTTCTTTATGTTATTTTATATTTAATTAAAGGGCTCTATTAGTTATATCATTTTCTAAATTAACTTGTTGGTATTTGTATTAATAATTTTGTTGATTCCTGTATCCTCTGATTAATTAGGAAAGTACTTGTTTAATCATGGAGAAATATTTCACACTGCTGAAATAGTTTCTTAGGACAGTACCTAGCACGACTCAAGTATAATTAATATATAACTTAAGATAATATTTCAGTAATATTTATTTAATATTCAGTATCATTAATTCGTTAATAAGAAATTATATTACCATTATATCGATTATAATATTATTATTTTAGTATTATTATTAGTATACACTGTTATGTCATTGTACTGCTAATATTATTATTTTGTTAACAGTTAAATAATATTGCTATTATTATTTAGCATTGTTCCCCAACAATCTAAGAAACTCAGGAAAATAATTCTACTTCTGGTACTTCTACTACCGACACAACTCCTAATACTCCTGTTCCGGTTATTCTACCATATGCTAAGTCATTTCCTGATGTTTGAAATATTGAAATATTTGCTAATGAAAACTTTAAAAGGTGGCAAGAAAATGTTTTTAACTACTTGATGTTCGTGGTGTTGCATATGCTTTGCCACAAACACGTGGTGCAGACGTTGATAGCCAACTTTTAAAATCATGGTAATACGCCAATAAGGTATGTCGTCATACTATTTTACAAATAATTTCTAATGAACTATTTGATGTGTATTGCCGTTGCAAAGAAGCAAAACTCATTTGGAAAACTCTAATCAAAAAGTTCATTGCCAAAAATACAATAAAACAAAAGTTTGTGGTTGAAAAATTTTACAACTGGGAAATGAGTGATGTGAAAGAAATGAAAATTCAAATAAATGAATATAAAAAATTGCTAGAAGATTTGAAGACAGAGGAGATCACTTTACCAGAAAAAATTGTTGCTGGAGTATTGATTGAAAAATTGCTTGAATCATGGAATGACTATAAAAATAACTTGAAACATAAGCAGGAAAACTTTACTAATGTGGAAATAATAACTCATATTCTAATTGAAGATACCAACAGAAAGAAGTCATTTAAAGCTAAATAGGTTGCGCTTAAATTAAATTTAGTAAAAGGTCAACACATCAACAAAAGGTATGGTAATAAGTCTTAAGGTTAAAAGCCTAATAATCCAATCTTAAGAAAAGAAAATGCACTTGTTTTGCTTGTGGAAAATCAGGTCATTATGCTGCTCAATGTAGGCACATAATGAGAAATAACAAATCCTCCCAAAGCTAATTTAGCTGAAGGAGTTTAAAGAATTGCAATTGTTATTTCTCAAGTGAATATGGTGGCACATATAAAAAAAATGAGTAGTAGACTCTGGGCTACTCGACACATTTGTGCAAATCGAGAAGTATTTGCCTCCTATACATCAATAGGAGATGATAATGAAGTGGTCTACCTTGGAGACTCGAGAACTGCCAAAGTCTTAGGCAAGGGTAAATTGGTCCTAAAACTTACTTCGAAAAAAACTTTAGCCCTCATGGATGTGCTACATGTTCCTACAATGCGAGCAAACCTGATTTTGTGGCTTTGCTGGATAAAGCTGGAATGAAAATTTCTATTGAATGTAATAAGATTATTTTAACAAAAAATAATGTATTTATGGGAAAAGGCTATTGTAACCGTGGAATTTATGTACTTAATATTATCAAAGATAATGCATCAACTTTTGCTTATATAATTGAGTCTATTTCTGTATGGCATGCTAGATTAGGACATATTAATATTAAATATATAAAGAATATGCAATCATTTGGTTTAATATCTGGTTTAGATTCAAGTAATTTCGATAAATGTGAAATATGTACTGAAGCTAAAATTACTAAAATGTCATGTTTTTCAGTTAATAGAGAAACTGGAATGTTATCTTTGATTCACACTAATTTGGTGATTTAAAACAAACTATGACTAGAGGTGGTAAAAGATATTATGTAACTTTTAATGATGATTTCTCTAGATTTACTAAGTTGTATTTTCTTAGAAATAAAGATGATGAATTTGATGCTTTTGTGTCTTGTAAATCTGAAGTTGAAAATCAACTTAGTTGAAAAATCAAGAAAATTAGATCTGATAGAGGTGGAGAATATGTATCCTTAAATGTTTTTTCTGAAAAAAAAGGTATTGTTCATAAAGTAACTCGGCCTTATTCTCCTGAGTCTAATGGTGTAGCTGAGAGAAAAAATAGGACATTGAAAGAAATGATGAACTCTATGTTAATTAGCTCTAATGCACCTGATAATATGTGGTGTGAAGCTATTTTATCTGCATGTCATTTACAAAATAGAATTCCTCATAAAAGAACTTGTAAAACTCCTTATGAATTATTGAAAGGTTATAAACTTAATTTGAAATATTTAAAAGTGTGGAGTTGTCTTGCTAAAGTTCTTCTTCCTGAACCTAAAAAGAGGAAAATAGGTTCTAAAACTGTTGATTGCATGCTTATTGCATATGCTAAACATAGTGTTTCATATAGATTTCTTGTATTGAAACGTGATGTACTTGATAGTAATACTATAATTGAGACAATGTTGAATTCCTTAAACATATTTTTCTATTATGTGATAAAATCTCTCATACATCCGTTGAAAGAGAAAATGAATCTGCCTCTAATACCGAGGAATTGAAAAGGAGCAAAAGGCCTAGAAAAGAATATTTTTCTTATGGAAATAATTTTTAAACTTTTCTTGTTGATGATGAACCATTAAATTATTTTGAAGCTGTATCTTCTTCAGATGCTAAATTTTGGAAACACGCAATAAAAATTGAACTTGATTCAATTATGAAAAATAGTACATGAGTTTAACTGATTTACCTCTTGGTACAAAACAGATTGGTTGTAAATGGATTTTTGAAAACGAAACTTAATACGGATTGATCTATAGATAAATATAAAGCCCGGTTAGTAGCTAAAAGATTTTCTCAAAAGTAAAATATTGATTATTTTGATACATTTTCTCCAGTAACAAGAATTTCTTCTATTCGAATATTAATTGATATGACATCAATTCATAAGTTTTTTATCTATCAAATAGATGTAAAAATAGCTTTCTTAAATAGCGATTTAAAAGAAAAAAATTATATGGTTCAACCTAAAGAATGTGTAATTTCTGGACAAGAAAATAAAGTTTGTAAATTAATTAAATCTATTTATGACCTTAAACAAACTCCTAAATAGTGGCATGAGAAATTTGATCAAGTTTTAATAAAAGACGGCTTTTCTTCTGTAGAGGTGGATAAATGTGTTTATACAAATGTGGTAGACAGTGATTATGTGATAATTTGCTTATATGTTGATGATATGCTTATATTTTGTACATGTTTAAATATTATAGAACATACCAAATTATTTTTGTCTACTAACTTTGATATGAAAGATCAGGTGAAGTGAATATAATATTGGGAATTAAAGTTATAAGGAGTGAAGATGGTATAATGTTGTCACAGGAACATTATATGGAAAAACTTCTTAAGAAGTTTGAATGTTGGGAGGTAACTCCTGTAGCCACTCCTTATGATACTAATTCTAAATTAAAAAAGAATAATGGTGAACCAGTTGCTCAGTCTAAGTATGCACAGATCATTGGGAGTGTAATGCATTTAATGAATTTTATTAGGCCTGATAAAGCTATGCTGTGTGTAGACTGAGTAGATATACTCATAATCCCAATAATGAGCATTGGTCTGCATTAATGCGACTGATGAAATATTTAAGAGGAAGCATGAATTATAATATCTCGTATAGTGGATTTCATTCAACTTTTGAATGGTATTGTGATGCAAATTAGATCACTGATTCAGATGAAGCAAAATCCCCTAGTGGTTATATGTTAACCTTTGGTGGTGGTGTAGTATCATAGAGATCAACTAAGCAGACAATCATTGCTAGATCAACTATGGAATCAGAGTTTATAGCTCTAGAGTTAGCCAGTACCGAGGTTGAATGACTAAGAAATTTCTTAGTGAATATCCCTTTTAAAAGGGATAATCTGTTGTCTAATATCCTTTTAAAAAAATGATCTAGTGCCTCATGTGTATATACACTGTGATTGTTAAGACGCGATTGCTATTGCAAAGAATAAATCTTATAATTGTAAGAGCAGGCATATGAAATTGAGGCATGATGTTATTAAGCAATTGCTGAGAGATGAAATAATTTCCATTAATTATGTGAAGTCAGAATTGAATTCGGCTGATTCACTGACTAAACCTGTAGAAAGAAAATTAATTCTTCAAACCTCAAAAGAGATGGGGTTAAGGCTAATATGATTGTTTATAGAGATGGTAACCCAACCTATGTGATTGGAGATCCCATAAAATAGGTTCATATGGGTAACAACAAGTCGATATTGACACTGTGCACTTACTGAGAGTGCTTGAACTGCTACTAAAATTGAGGGATGGGCTATTAACTCTTAATGAATTCATACTCCTTGTGGATGGTGTATTTAAAATAGTGTACACTTGATGAATTCACTTATATGAGAAGTGGAATAAGGCCGTTCCTATGAGACTTTTGGCCTTAGTATTAAGAGCTCTCATGAATACCAGGCACGTGCATGGCTTATTGGCACAAAACTGCATTGAACAACAAAATTATGGTCAAAATGTGATTGATAAGGTCTCTATCTTACAATAAGAGTTATTCAGTTCGTAGAAATATTATATTTCACCGATAATTCTGTAAGTTAAATTTTATTGATCTAAGTTTGGTTCATAGTCCAGAAGACACTGATACTAATGAAAATACAAAAGCGGAAAATGACCCAAAAACAAAGAAAAATACTAAATTCAAAAACACAAAATAAGGAAACAAAGAAATGAAACGATAAAGTAAAAGATATATAGATTGACATAAACCAATAATGAGAGGAAAACCAAAGGGTATGTCAAATTCTAAGACCTTCCTATCAATCACCGACAACACCAACCTCTTACGAGGACACAAACGGGAATGGTTTACCAAGCACCCACGTTTCTAAAAAAATAAAGAAACTCACAAGAAGTTTCAACAAAACACTCACAAGTGTATCTCAATTAATCATTCCTCAACTATCCTAAAATGAAGGAAAACCTAGCTATTTATAGGCCAAAAAGTCTTTATTACAACTTAGGCTCAAAAGTGACCTTCAATACAACTTGGGCCCAAAAGTAGGCCAAGAGCCCAAAAATAATGCAATTGGTGCATATGCTCTCTCGAAGCCCAAGCGATCATCCAAACACGTTGTAGCTCAATGCTTCCGTGGATGACATCATCAAATGTAGCTTTTCCCGCTTTCTAGGATATCCTCCAATCACGTATTTTCTTTCTAAGGATGATCAAGTAATGGATCCTTAGGTTTGGTCCTTGAATCACAGATCCCAAAAGAGTGAGACTAATTTGTCTTGTATCATCCTCCCTTTCTTGAAGAGGATTCGTCCTCGAATCCAACTCTTTTGTCAACTTTTCATCATACTCTCCAAGCTTGGAATCTTTTGGTAAGAACTCCATTAGGTATTTAAGCTCATTTTCATAAGGAATTTTCCTTGCATCCTCTTTTGATATTGTTTGTTTATGAACCCGCGCTAATGAAAGAGTGATGCTAGGTAAAATGCTAGCATCATAGTTAGTGGGTAACAAAGGCTCCATGTTGGAATTGTCTTTCTCAATGTGGATTTGGATTGATAGAACAATACCTTGGGATGTTTTGTTTATAGTGGGTTGGATAGAGGGAATATATTCTTGAGGTGGATTCGAATGTGGGTTTTGGTAGTGGGATATTTGGTAGTGGGGCATTTGGGTTTATGGATATCCTTGATAATGGTTTTGGGGCATTTGTTGATAGAATTGTGGTGGTTGGGGTACATTTGATGGGGTTTGGGGAGTAATACATGTCACCTTTTCCATGTTCCCTTTCAAGCGTGATCGATCCTCCTTCCAACTATTCAATTCATGTCGCAAATCCATGAGGGCTTTCAATATGGTTTCATCAGTTGCTCCACCCATACCTCTTTTACACAATGGAGAAAAGAGAGGAAACAACTATTGATGATGCGTTTGAAGGTTAAACGACTTGACTCGCGAAGAAAGACACAATAAAACGCACAAAGAAAGAACAAAATAAAAATGGCCTCAAGAATCAATTAATCAACTAATAGATCAATTAATAGTTGTTAATTAGTGTTTACGATTCGAAGAAAGACTTTAAGAACTAAGAAAAGAAACTTGAAATCAAAGAATTGAGCTTACGATAATTTGTCTAGTTGAATTGATGTTTCTTCCTCAAAGTGACGACTAAGGTTGATGGGTCGTCACTTAACTGACTACTAAGGTTGACGACAAGGGCTAGTCGTCACCCTTAACCAGTGGGAGTTGAAGTCAATCTTGACAACTTGTCAGTGAATCGCCGACTTGTGTTGATGACTTAGGCTAGTCGTCACCCTTAACCAGTAGGGGTTGACGACTATTGTTGGCAACTTGTCACTGAGTTGACGATTAAGAGTGATAGGTCGTCACCTAGTTGATGACTAGAGTGATAACTTGCCACCTAGTTGACAACTAGAGTAATAACTTGTCGCCAAGTTGATAGCTCTCCAACCTCAATCAGATCCGATGCAATTTGGGTTTCACATCCCAAGGCTGATTTCTTCGATTCCGTGACTTTTTGGGATTCTCTTCACCTCTTATTTACCATTTATGGATCGAAAAATATTTTTTACAAAGTTTTCACCAAGGGTTTTGGATCAAAGTGTACTTTCGGGCTTCTTCTTCACCAAGAACATCAAGAACAAAGATGAAGATTTCAAAAAACCCAACTCACTCATTTAAACTCGAAATCACGCCAAATTTGAAATCTAAGCTCCTTTTTGTATGTGTAACAAACCCCAATACTTTTCAATCCAAAATTCTCAGATCTGAAAACCCATTTCAATATTTTTTTCAAACTTAACTCATCAATGGTAGAACCTTCAAATCAACTCTGATTAAGCTCAAATTTGAGATTTAGACTCAAATAGTGTTAGAGAACAAGAATCTAATATCAAAAACACAAAAATATAAAATTCAAAATTTTGACCTAGGAGTAAAACAAAAATAAAAAAAATTGTTGCGATTTTTGATTTTCAACACAAATTGACCCAAGACTAACTTTGCGGGAACGAAATCAAGCTCAGCTATGGTACCAAATGATACAAGAAAAAATACGAAAGCATACAATGACCCCAAAACAAAGGAAAATATTACATACGAAAGCACAAAATAAGAAAACAAAGAAATGGAATGATAAAGTAAAAGATAGATAGATTGACATGAACCGATAACGAGAGGACAACCAAAGGGTATGTCAAATCCTAAGACCTTCCTATCAATCACCGACAATACTAACCTCTTACGAGGACACAAACGAAAATGGTTTTCCGATCACCCACGTTTCTAAACAAATGAAGAAACTCACAACAAGTTTCAACAAAACACTCGCAATTGTATCTCAATTCATCATTTATCGACTATCCTAAAATGAAGTAAAACCTAACTATTTATAGGCCAAAAAGATTTTATTACAATTTGGGCCCAAAAGTGACTTTAAATGCAACTTGAGAACAAAAGTGACCAAGAGCCCAAAAATAATGCAATTGGCGCATATGCGCTCTCGAAGCCCAAACGATCATCCAAACACGTCGTGGCTCACTGCTTCCATGGATGACATCATCAAATGTAGATTTTCCCGTGCTCTAAGCTATCCTCCAATCACGTATTTTCTTCCTAAGGATCAAGTCATGGATCCTTAAGTTTGGTCCTTGAAGAATAGATCCTAAAAGAGTGGGGCTAATTTGTGTTGTATCAAACACCAAACCCACTGCATCTTAACTATGCAAATCCAATAAGTTAATTTTTTTTTCCTATAAATTCTTTTGAAATAATGTAGGGATCGTAGGTAAAATAATTATTCATTTCAAAATAATTTATTATAGTAGTGTATTTGAAAAGTCTTTATTTTACTTGGAAAGAAGGGTTAACAATTTATGCATGGCATTTTCTTGCCACTTGTCTTAATTATGTTAAGAGTGACTCTTCTCAAATTAGTTAAAAGATAAGTGTTAATACACTTCTCTTATTATCATAGGGTGAAGCTTTTATCTTTAGCCTATAAATAGGCTATCTTCTTTGCCAACAGAATGCGAACTTTCAAATTTTCTTTAATTTCTTACTCCTCCATTTTCTCCTTTATTTCACCCCTTCTTTATATTATTATATATTTAATTAAATAATTCTATTAGTTATATCATTTTCTAAATTAACTTGTTGGTATTTGTATTAATAATTTTGTTGATTCTTGTATCCTCTAATTAATTAGGGAAGTATTTATTTAATTCTAGAAAAATATTTCACACTGCTGAAATAATTTCTTAGGATAGTGCCTAGCATGACTCAAGTATAATTACTATATCACTTAAGATAATATTTTAGTAATATTTATTTAATATTCAATATCATTAATTTCTCAATAAGAAATTATATTACCATTCTATTGGTTATATTATTATTATTATTATTATTATTATTATTATTATTATTATTATGTCATTGTACAACTAATATTATTATTGTCATATTATTATTTTGTTAACAGTTAAATAATATTGTTATTATTATTTACCATTGAATGATTAAGAAGATCATTTTTAGCAGGGTGTTTCATTCCTTATTTTCTTATGGTATTTTGGGTTCTTGGATTCTCAAGTCATCATCTGGGAAGGTGATTTCTTGACCCAAAATCATCATGGTTTCTCTGTCTATGTTCTTTACATTGAATTACATTTTTGGGGGACTATTTATGGGTTTCATCGACTTTCTTTCTGGCAGCTATGGCATCTTTTCTTTCTCAAGAGAGCTTAGTAATATCAATCTCTTATTCCTCCAGAAACATTGGAGAGAAAGCCATAGGTCATCCCACAGTTAAGTTGGAATTGAAAAAGGAGGTTCAATTGAGTATAACCAAATTAAGATTTGCATCGAAATTGGCGGTTCAAAGATAAATGGAGGAAGAAGAAATGAAAAAGGGGAGAATCTAAGAAAAATAGGGGAGCCCAATTACAGGAATTTCCAAGGAGGAAGAAAGGGAATTGGGGATAGGTGGGTTGGAGGGGGGAGATGGGTTTGGAGTGGGTATAAAAAGATATTTTGTTAATCTATAATCTATATCTATAATATATTCTATAATCTATATCTATAATATATATATATATATATTAAAACTTAAAAGTGTGAAGCATCGTAGAAATGTTGTTTGAACTTTTTGCCCTTCATTAAAAGTGTTTGTTTTAGACAAAATCGTTTTGTTGAAAATTAGTTAAATATACTTATGATAAAACTTTTCCTTTTTAGAAGTTATCAGAATTAATGAAAACTAATATTTTTTTCATTAGTAAAAGAATTCTAATCAACTAAATTTGATACTAAGAAGATTTTTAAAATCTAGAAATCAATATAAAAATGTTAGAATAAGAAAATTTTAAGAAGTATCAACTTTTAAAAAGTTTTAAGTTAAAAGAAAAAATTATACCACAAATATGACTCAAATTGATGTGGCTATGACAAACACAAAAGTGTTGATATATCAACCACTTGAAACTTTTGATGGTAATATATATATGTGCTTATACTAAAATATATGTTGTAGGTTTACATTATTATATAAAAGTGTGAAGAATCTTTGAAAAGTGATTTAAATCTTGTTAAAAATCTTATATATGTGCTTATATTTCATTAAAAATTTTCGCAATAGATAAAATTATTTTATTTTAAATAATCAGACATTACACGTGCGAGACACATGCGGTTAAACTAGTTAAAATTAAGTATATATATTTCAAAGATTTTTTATTTTTAAAAAGTTTATAATTACTCTTTAATAATTGGTTGGGCGCTCAATATCACATGACATTTTTTAATTAGTCATTTTTCCCATGTCACCCCAAGTGTGTTACACACTTCATAATTTTTGTTGAATATCTAAAAGTGCCTAATAGAAACAATTTTCTATGTAGTATAGATGTTCAATAGGTACCCATCTTAGTTGAGGGGTCTAAGTGGAATTTCAAAATAAGTTTAGGGTCCTATCGATAACTTAAGTCTTTTTGGATCTATATGTTATATGTAGTACATATATGATCCTGTCTTGTTATAAAGCTTCTGTTTGTTATTGTTGTTTTCGTTTTCATATGCAGTTTCTGTTGTCTGAATTTCTAAATACTAGACATGAATTTTGTTTTGTTTTATTAGTAGTATATATCTTTGTACTTCAAAGTGAAAAATTCGCACAACTTAGCTGGTAACAAGTAAGTTTTTGTCAACCTCTGCTATCACATTTTGAACGTCATGTGTCTCCTATAGAACAAGTCCAAATTGTATTGCATTTGCTCTCTGCCTGCTCAGTTATTTGCTATGTTACTCAGACTCCTCAAATATGTCGCGGTACGTGTCCAATTCTTAAAAGATAATGTATTTTTAAAGGATTCAACAAGAGGCGACAATATTTTTTAAGAATTCAAGCAACTTATGTTATTTGTGCCTGCTCCTAGGTGGAGCCACCTTAGGAAAAGGGTGGTGGTTCGTTGCTTATTCTTCACGAGACAAAAAGAGTAGTCAAATTACAAACGTACGAATGTTACTATATCAATAGAATTTTTTTAAGGGAAAAAAAGAAAAAATAAAAAGTTAGAAAAGGAAAAAAAAATAAAGAAAATAAAAAACAAATATTTAATTATTCTTTCTATATAAGAAGTGGGAGTGGAGCACTCCACTCTGTCGACATGCCTGCTTAGAACATGGGTCCACTTCATGAAATTTTGTATTTCTCTTTGTTTTAATTTATTTATCTTAACTAAATTATATTAAAATATTATAAATAAAAATAATTAATAACTTAAAATATTTTTCTAAATATTTGACAATTCCTATGGTAAAAATAATATAAATCATAGTAATTAACAACTCCAAACATTGATTGACTCTCGAAATTCTACGGGTCTCATATTAACTATTGATGAAATTACAAAAAATATTACAACTGCAAAATTACAAGTGAAGAAAAATCAAAAGTTATCTTCTTCTTCTTCGGATGAGGCGCGGATATCTCACTCTCTTTAAGGAGATTCAAGCCCACTGCAGCAAATTATTTCACCGATCCAGTAGTAATCTTCTTGACTTGTCTCCTCCAGGATACAACAATCTTCTTATAAAGAATAACTCAATAACTCTAGACAAGAGTTGAGTTCAATACTCCACAAAAAGAACACCTCTCTTCAACTAATGAACTCTCTTTTTTACTAACTTTTGTGAACTCTATTTTATCTTCTGTATGAAAAATATGCGAGACCACCTCTATTTACAGGTGAAGAAATCTCCATGCAATAAATAGGAAGAATAAATGGGAAGATAAATAGAATAGAGGTTACAAAGGTTACAAGAATTACAACACATAAAGAGTAGGACAATGAAGAAATAAAGAGTCGAAGTTACATAAAATTTATATCCACATTTAACCACCACTAACTATTGTTTAAAGGCACAAATGAATGGGAGTTAAAGGCTGTAAAGTAACAGCCATGCAACGTGAGATGATGCCAAATTATGGCATTAAAGTTGAGGTAAAATCCTGCCAAAATGGCTTATTGCATAACTAAAGTGTTACATTTTGCTGACTAAATTCGAAGAAGTAAAAGGCATATAATGTCACTAACTTACACAAAATGTAACAACATACATGCATGCAACAAATGAGAGTAATGACATTAAAGTATTGCACATCTTAAAGGCAAACTAATGTATAATAATATTAACTAATAATAATATAAAATGCAATATCAATCCCCCACTCATTTTAATGTTAATAAGAGTCTACTAGTTGAAGAAAGACTACTATGCATAATGAAAGTGTGCCTTGCGTTGAACCTCCACTTAGTAAAATAGTAATTTCTATTCCAGAGTCGTAGTGTCTCAGACTTGAACTATGACTACTTAGGGGAAATAAAAAGTTACTTCTTACACATAATAGTCAAGGTGTTGACATGAGCTTTATAGACAGCACATTACGGCCTTGTGCTATCCCAGTTCTAATGAGTGTCTTTGAGAATGAGCCCAATTCTCATAGGAAGTGGCTTACCTCCACACTCAAATAGGTGAGATTCGTCGAGAGTGCTTCTCTAATTTTAGTACCCCACTCATACGAGCTATAGAATTTCATTAAAAGCTTTTAAAACTCAACCTCACAATCAGTATAGATAAATGCAGTCACACTATAGGAAGGGATAAAAAAGATAGTGTATTTCTCACAACAAGTCATCATGTGATTCATTTTTTCCATTGAACCTAGTTATATGATCTCTAGTCCCCAGCTTTTATCTTGCTAAGGCCTTAGACAATCGATCTATAAGATTATCACACGATTTGACATAATTAATATTAATGATACTATTTGTCAAATATCATCTCACATTACTGTGTTTTCTCCTTATAGGTCTGAATTTTTCGTTGTAATAATGATTTTAAACTCTATCCATTGCAATGGTGCTATCACAATGAATTAAAGTGAGAGGAATTGGTTTTTCAAAATAATGTATTTGAAATAACAAATATCTCAACCAATTCGCTTCCTCACTAGCTGAAACTAAAGCAATTAGTTTAGCTTCCATGGTAGAGTTAACAATTATAGTTCGATTTTTAGATTTTCAACAAATAGCACCACCACCCAAAGTAAAAATATATCAAGCAATAGATAAGGAATCACCTGATAAAGTATTTCAATCCGCAACACAAAAGCCTTCAAGTACAACAAGATATTTTTTTTATAGAACAAACCATATTTTTTTTATTCCAGTTAAATATCCCATAACTCTTGTTATAGAATTCCAATGCTCATTACTAGGCTTGCTAGTGAACCTGCTAAGTACTCCTACTGCATATGCAATATCAAGCCTAGTGCAATCAGTCACATATCTCAAACTTTCAATTATGTTAGCGTATTCCTTTTGTTTTATAACATAATTTTAACTTTCAACAAGAAATAAGTGAACACTAGAATCAAAAGGAGTAACAACATGCTTGCAATCAAGGAAATTATAATTTTTCAAAATTTTCTCAACATAATGTGACTGGTAAAGGAAAATTCCATCACATGTACAAGTAATTTTCATTCCTAAAATAAAATTTGCTTCACCAAGATCTTTCGTATCAAAATGACTTCTAAGAATATTTTTAGTTTCATCAATAACATTCATGTTAGAGCCAAAGATCAATAAATGATCAATATATACGCAAATAATAACATGCGAATTATTCCAAGACTTATGATATATGCACTTGTCACACTCATTTGTTTTAAAGCCATTATCAATTGTGCAGGAATCAAATTTTTCATGCCATTGCTTTGGTGTCTATTCTAAGCCATATAGGGATTTGTAAGTTTACACACTTTGCTTTCTTGTCCAGCCTCAACAAAATATTTGGGTTGTTCCATGTAAATCTCCTCATTTAGATTTTCATTGAAAGAAGCAGTTTTCACACTCATTTGATGAATTTGTAAATAAAAAATTACCGCAATAGCAACTAAAAGTCTAATGGATGTAATTCTAGTAACTGGAGAAAAAGTATCAAAAAATTCTAAGGCTTCTAGTTGTTTAAAGCCTTTATCCACTAGCATAGCTTTGTATTTATCAACATGTCCATCTCATTTTAACTTTTTACTTAAGACCCATTTATCCAAGGTACTGATCTGATCTGATTACTGGGCTAAGACTGTTACTGAGATTGTAACTAAGATGGTAACTGAGACTGTACTGAAACTGAATGTTGAGTTTACTGGAACTCCTTATACTGGGAACTATAAGCATGCATGGTTTTCGATAATGTGCACTAATATGATCTATGATCATAGATATGACATTTAGGGCACGATTACATACTTTGATAGTTGAAGTACAAAACTTTTCACTGAGGTAAAAATGGGTTGGGCATCATCTCCCTTCTACTGCTTTTCTTACACATGTTGACCTTACTACTAAATCTAAAAGTCTAACTTGGTTACTTGTTCTACCATCTCCCTCTTAGCTTAAAGTCATTATTCTAAAGCTGTGAACTACTTAATCAATGACTCTAAAATAAACTGTCACCACCGTACTCTAAAGTCTGTGGTAGACACTAAAGAGGGCTCTACTAATAATCCAGGTCTGACACCGAGTTGAAGGCTATATAGGGGTTACAAAAGAAGAGATGTCTCGAAATCTAACTAAGCATAAACATAAAGATGAAAGAATCATAACATACCCATAACTATATTAGGAGAACTTCCCTAATCATGGTGAGACTAGAGTGCATAAAATCTATTCTGGAGTTGACCGCTAGTAGTACTGGAAGTGGCGCCCTGCTTATTCGAGCGATCAGACTGAGTTGAGAGATGCTTATATTGACCCTGCTGACGCAAATGTTTTCCCCTATGAGACATTACTCTACAATCTCGCATTCTATAGCCCAGCTTACCACATCCAAAACACACATTGATGTCTGCTCTACACATTCCTAGGTGATGTCTACCACACTCTTCGCAAAGCAGATGGGTACGACTACTGCTCATACTAACCCGGGTTTTAGAGCTTGGCGCCCCATTATGACTATCATCCTTGAACCTTGGTACTGGTGCACTAGCTGAGGATAGAGCTGGAACTAAAGATTTTGAATGAAACTGGGAACGATTTCCGCCCTCTGACTTAGGCTGATTAAAATTGAAGCTACCTATTCTGGCTCTCTTATTTTTCCTATCCTTCTTCCTAATCTTTTGCTCTTCAATCTATTGAGCATGGACCATAAGCCTAGATATGTCTATCTCCTTAATTAACATCGTAGTCCTACGCTCCTTGACCACACTATCCGATACCCCAGACACAAACTTGCTTATTCTGGACCTATTGCCTGCTACTACATGAGGGACATATCTAGCTAACTAAGTAAACTTAAGGGAATATTCTTTCACGCTCATATTCCCTTGCCTGATATTGATAAATTCCAACACCTTGGCTTCTCTCAGCTCTAAGGGAAAGAATTTGTCTAGAAAAGCAGTAGCAAACTCTTCCCATTCTATGGGCTCTGCATCTGTGCCCCTGTCTACCTTCCACTACTTAAACCACTTATGGACTGTATCTTGTAGCTGAAAGGCGGATAACTCAGCACTCTCACTAAAAGTCACTCTTATGATATTTATGACTTTCTGAACATGAAGAAACTCCTATGGATCCTCTTATTACTTAGAACCTGAGAATAGGGGAGGATTTATTCGAGTGAAGTCCCGAATCCTAGTTTTAGTAATATTGGCCACTGGGTTAGCCTGAACAGTAGCTGGCTATTCATTTTGAGCTGATATTGAATTGTTTAGGGTAGTGAATACAACTCTGAACTCTGCATGAGAGACATGTTCGTCCAAGGGATCTGCCTGAATGGATTGAGGGGCAAACTGGTTTCCTATTCTTCTTTTGTTAGTACTTTTGGGAGGTATGTTTTGTAAATGAAAGGAAGAAATGGATTAGACTGAAATTTTAACTTGATCTAATTCTCACCCGCACGAGAAAAATACTTAAAGAAGGGAAACTGTTCCTAAAACATCTCATAGCCTTCTGTCCATAAGCGTGGTGCGCTACACACCTATGCACAAGACTCTACCAGATGCAGATTTTAGATTTCCTAGGACTCTATTAAATATTAGGCTCTGATACTAAGTTTGTAACTCCCCTATTCTATACCCTAGATGCTACATGGTGCATACGACCCTAAAGGACCACAATCTAACCCATGACTGATATCTGCTGTGAGCACTGAATAATAATACTAAAAATTTTGGAAAATAGGCTGAAATGCCATAAGGTTCAAAATCTAAAATACTGATAATTAACAACACCTGATAAAATATATGAATCTAAAATCCTATCTGAACTAGTCTAATCTGAAAAGCCTCTAACTGAAACTGTCTGAAAGTGAAGTTGATGGGCCATTTTCCCAACTAACTCCATCTACTGAAATACTGAGTTTACTGAAATAAAAAAATAAAAAAATATCCTCAAAAGATGAGGACACACTTCTAAATCTACTGTTGCCTGAATTAGAATTTGACTATGTGCGATCAGGACCTGAGCGTCCAAACCTATGATATGAGACATCATAGCACAAGAGAAAGATACATCAATATGGGTAATGTACTAGTATGCTAGATGAGGTAAGGCTGAATGCAAGGGTTAATATGCATGAGGATATAACTGACTGAATGAGATAGAGTAACTGAACATGAGAGTAAATGGATAATTGTAACGCACCAAATATGGTACCCGAAATGCTACATGGTGCCTATGACCCCGAAGGACCACAAGCTAACCTATGACTGATATTTGTAAATTGAGTGCTGAATAATAGTAATAATATTGTGCGGAAACATGAACTGAAATGCCAAAAGGTTCAATACTAGTACATAACTGAAAATATGGTATAACAATAACAAAACAACTGAGATAGTTGTCTGAACACATTGTTGTCTGAAAGCCTCTAAACTGTCTGAATAAGGAGTTAATGGGATATGTCCCTAATTAACTCCAACTATTAAAATAGACTGAAAACTAAAATAGTAATGTGATCATCATGTCCTCGAAGGATGAGGACTCACTGCTAACTCTGATTGCTGAACTGGGATGCTACTGGTTCTTTGGAGCTCGTGCTTCTAAACCTATGGTATAAGACACCATAACGCAAATGCATCAATACTTTGAATATACTGGTATGCAAGTGAGGTAGGCTAAATAGAATAGGTTCATATGCATGAACAATACTAAATGACTGACTAACATGAATGTAAGAATACATGCATGCATACGTAACAGTAACTGACATCGTGATAAGACTGAATGTTAAGTTTTGAATACCGAGTTTACTAATAACACAAAATTACTGATATCTGAGGGACTGATACTATGTTACTGATACATGAATAACTATTTTTGACAGTTCTGATTGTGAAGAACTGGTCTGGTTGACTGTGTCTAACAATTCTGAAGCTAAATATTGATAACATGAGTTCTAATAACTTATATAACTGATAACATGAGTGACAGTACCTGACAATCCTGAATCTGATGGAACTAGCTGAGTTTTGTACTATATATGAGTAATTGAACCTGAGATCAGTCCTATCCGGCGAGCGATCTCTAAATCTAATGATGCAGTTACTGATTGACCATAGTTGAGAACAATCCTGTCTAATTGGTGATCTCGAAGTCTATTTATAATAATAAAGAGTGACTCTATCAGACAGTCCTAAATATTTTCTACTGAGCTGAATAGACTGTATATGACAGTCCTAATTCTGTGACTAAAACTGTGGGATGTATTCATTTAACCGACATGCCCCATACTAAGCTAATTGGGATCCAACCTATAACCCCAGCTAGAAGGGTGTCAGTACCACGCCACTAGTAAAGAAAACTGTTGTAGAGTCAGTCCTAATCTAGCGGGTGACCCCTGGGATCAGTCCTATACATTTAAATATGCTAACAAGTGATCCCTCAGTATGTCAGTCCTATCTAACGGGTGACATCTCATACCTATGCTGGCTACATAGTTCTAGAACTTAGGGATTGCTTCTAGAGATCTCAGTCCTATCTAGTGGGTGAGTCCCCATCCCTAGGCTCGCTCGGTGCTGAATCCTACTCCCATCTAAAAGATGCTGAACTGATTAACTGAACTGACCTAATTAACTGAACTGAACTGATACTAGTGGTATTGGCTAGCAGAGCTAAACTAAATTTACTAAGTTTCATTTACTGACGAAATGTACTGAGTTTTGAGGACTGACTGAGAGTACTGAAGTTACTGAGATTAACTGGGAATACTGAGGGTGCTGAGATTACTGAGTACTAAGATCACTGAGATTACTGAACTGCTGAGATTACTTAGATTTCTGAGATTTCCTGAGTTACATGACTGACTGAGTTCTATGGATCATAGCTTGACTGAGTAGATCGTGAAAACATGACATGGCTCTAGGCACACAGCTAAATGTTCGAGTACAAGTACCCCCAGGACTCGATGAGAAGAAACTGACATGGCATGGCTTACTTAAACACATGTCCTACAACATAATTCATAATTCATATATTGAAGAACTTCATCAAACATGTGATATGCATAAACTTGTACATACATGGGGATTTCATGATATCATACTAGTGGGGAATTGTGCCTTCATCTAGGCATTTAATCATACACATGATAGGAATGACACATGTAGATAACATTATACAACAATCAAACATCATGATTCATATCTAATTTCAGCATCCTAGGGTTTATTTATAGGTTCACATGAATATACATCTATACAAATCAATTCCATATAAAATTGATCACCCAATATGGATTTGAATTCAATTGATCATTCTCAATATAAACAAAACAAACCCAATATGAAATTCATAAAGAAATCCGTAAACTTAAACTTAGAAAAGAGATTCTTGGGCTTCATGGACGAAAGGAGCCCATGAATGAACACTACGCATACCTTAGCTTGTGATTCTATGAAGATTGATGGAGAGATTCTTGAAATTTGACGGTGAATTCCCTTGGAATTGAACCTTCTATGAAAACCCTAGGGCTTGTTCTTGAGAGGGTTTTAGAGTAATTGAGTATAAGTTGCTGAGTTATGGTCAAATCTCGTGTTATAAGGCTTATATAGGGGGAAATTAACCGATTTAACCCTAGGACACGTATTTAATTTTTGAGAAAATTTCTCGATTTTCATCTTTGGTACGACGTGCCACTATCGCACCAAGTCACTGAAAAGTGACAAATGGGAAATTGCACGGTGGCGCAACGCGGAGCTATCGCATTGCCACCTTGTCTATGACTTGAAAGTTTGGCGCGATGTGCCACTATCGCGGAGCAACACTGGAAATTGTCAATTTCCATATGAGCTATCTCCTTGATGCGCTGAAGGCTTAGGTGATACACTGTATCACTAAAAAGGCTCTAAATCTTTGTCTGTGTGTTAGATTTGGGCGAATTTGATATTGATGGAAAGCTTATTGAACTTCCCACATGAAAAAATTGAAAATATTGAAAATACCACGTGTAAAAAAAGCGGATCCATCTTTCAAAGAAAGATTCCAATATTCTTAGGAAACTTTTCAAGCTAGGAAAAGTACAGGGTATTACAATATCTCCCCCTTGAGAACATTCATCCTCGAATGAGACTGAGTGAGACAAAAATAATACAAACTGACGTACATACTAAACATGACTGGCTGGAACATGATTTCATGATAGACATGACTGATGACTGAATATAACATACCGAACATGCATATCTGATACATGACTAATAAGTTGAATTTATGCATATCTGATGCATGATTGATAATTGAATCATGAATACATGACTGAATATTCTGATGAATTGAATTTCCCACAGGCAGAATATATGTCTAATGTATAATTACTTGACTGAACTGATATATGAATGCTTGACTGAATACGCAAGGGTACTTAGTAACAAGTTTGAAATGGGGATCTGCGCATAAACTGAATACCAAGTTTGTAATTGTAGTTTGAATAGGGAATTGAGTAATTTTAAGAAAAATGTTACGTGACTAAAAAGCACCGATGACCCCATGATTATGCTAGAAGTATGCATGAATTGGAACCTGAGAACATGACTAAGGTTGAAACATGACATATAAACTGAATTTCGTGAACTGAACTGAACCTCTGAATACTTGGCCCATAGCTGAGGTTGGGACTTTGAGGGTCAACTTATGATTGCCCTCTATTCCAAACTGGATTCCTTATGTGAAGAGAAACTTAATTTAAGATATGAGAGCATTGGGGAAAATGGGGTATCTCCTCCTTGGGAAACTATGTCCCTCTAAGAACGTCACCTTACTAAGATACTGGGGTGATGCATAGGTCAACAACGGACTGATTCATGACTGAACAACTCATGCTGAAAATCTTAAGCTAAAATGAGAGAAAAAGGTCTAACAATGCATATCATGAGTATAAAGGACCTATAACGTACCCGAATCTATGCCAAGGGAATTTTCTTGATCAGGACAAGTCTAAAGAGTGTAAAACCTGTTCTGACGCTGACCACTAGAGGTACTAGAAGTGACGCCTTGCTGGTGCAAATCTTTTCCCTTCTGAGCCCTTACTCTATATTCCCGTAGTTTGTGGACTGGATTATTACATCCATAACATACCTCACTGCCTGATCTACATATACCTAGGTAATTCTTACCACACTTCGCAAAGCGGATAGGTCAGTCTCCTGTTCTTACTACCCTAGGCGTCGAAGCCTGGCAACCTATCACGACTGTCATTCCTGAACTTGGGTACTGGTATACTAGCTGAAGATGGAGCTGGTAATGAAAGCTTATGACTATACTAAGTACGGATACCACCTCCTGACTTAGGCTGAACAAAGCTAAAACTACCTATCCTTGCCCTTTTATTCTACTTTTCCTTCATCTTAATATTTTGCTCCTCTATCTCCTGAGCATGGGTCATAAGTTTGGCTAAAGTTATGTCACTATTCAGCATGGCGGATCTACACTCATTAACCATGCTATCATTAACCCCTGACCCAAACTTACTCATCTTGGCCTTACTGTCTCAACCACATGAGGAGCATATCTGGCTAATTGAGTAAACTTAAGAGAATACTCTTTCACCATCATGGTGCCCTGCCTGAGTTTAATGAATTCTAACACCTTAGCTTCTCTCAGAACTAGGGTAAAGAACCTATCTAAGAATATAGTGAAAATATCATCCCATTCTATAGGTCCTGCATTATCTGCCCTTTCTGACTTCCACTACTTGAACCAAGTATGAGCCACATCCTGCAATTGATATACAAATAGCTCAGCACTCTTAACAGTAGTCACCCCCATGATGTCAGTCACCATCTGAATCTAATTTAGGAATTCTTAAGGGTCCTCATCTGACTTAGACCTAAGAAAGGATGGAGGGTTCATTCGGGTGAAGTCCCGAATCCTAGCTGTAGCTGAATTAGCCACTAGGTTGGCCAAAATAACAACTGGTCATTCATTATGAGTAGCGACTGACTGAGCAAGAGTAGTGAATACGACCTTGAAATTCACATGAGAAACATGATCGTCCAAAGGTTCTTCGGGCTGAGGGGCTGACTGATTCTCGTTTCTTCTTTTAGGAGACATATTCTGTAGAAAAAAGGGAGAAATAGATTAGATTGACAGATTGACTTGATATTATGCTCACTGGCATATCATGAATAATGAAAGAAGGGAAACTATTTCTAAAATATCTCATAGCCTCCTGCACATAAGTGTGGCGCACAACACATGCATGAACATGACTCTACTAGATGCGGCTTTTTAGACTTCCAAGGACACTATTGAACCTTAGGTTTTGATACCAAGTTTGTAATGCCCTGAATCTAGTACCCGAAATGCTACACGGTGCCCATGACTCTGAAGGACCACAAGTTAACCCATGACTGATATCTGTAAACTGAGCACTAAAAAATAGAAATAATATTGTAAATGCAAAAATATGAACTGACAGTCCGTAAGGTTCAATACTAGTACATAACTAAAAAATATGGTATAACAATACCTAAACAACTAAGGTAATTGTCTGAAAACACAGTAGTTTGAAAGCCTCTAAACTATCTAAATAAGGAGTTGATGGGACATGTCCCCAACTAACTCCATCTACTGAATTAAACTAAAAACTGAAATAGTAATGTGATCATCATGTCCTCGAAGGATGAGGATTCACTGCTAACTCTGATCACTGAACTGGGATGCTACTGGTTCTCTGGAGCTTGTGCTTCTAAACCTATGGTATAAGACACCATAGCACAAATGCATCAGTACTTTGAATGTACTGGTATGCAAGTGAGGTAGGCTAAATGCCTATGCATGAACAATACTAATTGACTGACTAACATGAATGTGAGAATACATGCATACATACATAACTATAACTGACATCGTGATAGGATTGAATTCTAAGTTATGAATACTGAGTTTACTAATAACATGGAATTACTGATATCTGAGGGACTGATACTATGTTACTGATACATGAATAACTATTTTTAACAGTTCTGGTTATGAAGAACTAGTCTAGTTGACTGTGTCTAATAGTCCTGAAGCTGAATATTAATAACATGAGTGACTGTACCTGACAGTCCTGAATCTGATGGAACTAGATGAGTTCCATACTGTATCTGAGTAACTAAACTTGAGATTAGTCCTATCTTGTGGGTGATCTCTAAATCTGATGATACTATTAGTGATTGACCATAGTTGAGATTAAACCTGTCTAATGGGTGATCTCAGAGTCTATTTATAATGATAAGGAGTAACTATATCTGACAACCATAAATCTATACTACTGAGCTGAATTGACTGTATCAGACAGTCCTGATTTTGTAACTTAAACTGTGGGATGTATTAATCGAACCGACATACCCCATCCTAAGCTAACTGGGGTCCAACCTGTAACCCTAGTTGGAAGGATGTCAGTACTGCGCCACTGGTAAAGACAACTTCTATGGAGTTAGTCCCAATATAGCGGGTGACCCCTGGGATCAGTCCTATATTTTAAATGTGCTAACCGGTGATCCCTGAGTATGTCAGTCTTATCTAACGGATGACATCTCATACCTACGCTGGCTATGTAGTTCTAGAACTTAGGGATTGTATCTAGGGATCTCAGTCCTATCTAGCGGGTGAGTTCCTATCCCTAGGGTCGCTCGATCCTGAATCCTACTCCCATCTGAAAGACACTGAATTGATTAACTGAACTAAGCTGATTAACTAATTGAACTGATACTAGTGGTATTATCTAGCGGAGCTAAACTGAATTTTCTAAGTTTCTTTGACTGACAGAATGTACTGAGTTCTGAGGACTGACTAAGAGTACTGAAGTTACTGAGATTAACTGGGAATACTGAGTTTCCTAAGATTACTGAGTACTGAGATCATTGAGATTACTGAACTATTGAGATTACTGAGATTTCTAATATTTCCTGAGTCACATGACTAACTGAGTTCTATGGATCATAGCTTGACTGAGGAGATCGTGAAAACATGACATGGCTCTAGCCACATGGCTAAATATTTGGGTACAAGTATCCCTAGGACTAGTTGAGAAGAAACTGACATGCCATGGCTTACTTGAACACATGACCAATAACATAATTCATAATTCATATATTGAAGCACTTCATCAAACATGTGATATGCATAAACTTGTACATACATGGGGATTTCATGAAATCATACTAGTGGGGCATTATTTCTTCATCTAGGCATTTAATCATACATATGATAGGCATGGAACATGTAGTCAACATTATACAATAATCATACATCATGATTCATATCTAATTTCAGCATCCTAGGGTTTATTTATAGGTTCACATGAATATACATCTATACAAATCAATTCCATATAAAATTGATCACCCAACATGGATTTGAATTCAAGTGATGATTCTCAACATAAACAAAACAAACCCAATATGAAATTCATAAAGAAATCCATAAACTTAAACTTAGAAAAGAGATTCTTGGGCTTCATGGATGAAAGGAGTCCATGAATGAACACTATGAATACCTTAGCTTGTGATTCTACGAAGATTGACAGAGATGTTCTTGAAATTTGACAGTGAATTCCCTTGGAATTGATCCTTCTATGAAAACCCTAGGGTTTATTCTTGGGAGTTTTTGAGTGTAATTGATTATAAGTTGCTGAATTATGATCAAATCTCGTGTTATAAGGCTTATATAGGGGGGAATTGACCCATTTAACCCTAGGACACGTATTTTATTTTGGAGAAAATTTCTCAATGTTCATCTTTGGCGCGACATGCCACTATTGCGCCAAGTCACTGGAAAGTGACAAATGGCAAATTGCACGGTGGCGCGATGCAGAGCTATCGCGTTGTCACCTTGCCAACGACCTGGAAGTTTGGTGCGACACACCACTGTCACAGAGCAACACTGGAAATTGACAATTTTCATTTGAGCTATCTCCGCTACGCGCTGAAGTCTCAGGTGATACACTGTATCACTAAGAAGGCTCTAACTCTTTTACGGGTGTCAGATTTGGGCGAATTTGGTATCGATGGAAAGATTATTGAATTTCCACATGACTAGAAGTAAAAATATTAAAAATACCACATGTAAATAAAAATTAGATTCATCTTTCAAAGAAAGCTTCTAACATTCTTGGGAAACTTTTCAAGCTAGGAAAAAGTTCGGGGTATTACAATATTTTGCCTTGAGAACATTCATCCTTGAATGAGACTGAGTGAGAGGGAAAGAATACAAACTGATGTATATAATGAACATGGCTGGATGGAACATGATTTCATGACAGATATGACTGATGGGTGAATATAACATACTGAATATGCATATCTGATGCATGACTAATGAGCTGAATTCATGCATATCTGATGCATGACTGATAATTGACTCATGAATACATGATTGAATATTCTGATGGACTAAATTTCCTACAGGAATAATGCATGTCTGATGCATAATTACATGACTGAACTGATATATGAATGCATGACTGAATATGCAAGGGTACTTAGTAACAAGTTTGAAATGGGGATCTGAGCATGAACTGAATACCAAGTTTTAATGGTAATTTTAATAGGGAACTGAGTAATTTTAAGAAAACTATTACGTGATTGAAAAGCACTGATAACCCCATGATTATGCTAGAAGTATACATGAACTGGAACCTGAGAACATGACTGAGGCTGAAACATGACATATAAATTAAATTTCGTGAACTGAACTGAGCCTCTGAATACTTGTCCCAGAGCTGAGGTTGGGACTTTGAGGGTCAACTTATGATTACCCTCTATTTTAAAATGGATTCCTTATGCAAAAAGAAACTTAATTTAAGATATGAGAGTGTTGAGGAAAAATAGGGTATCTCCCCCTTGGGATACTATGTCCTTCTAAGAACGCTCACCTTATTGAGATACTGGGGAGATGCATGGGCATCTACAGACTGATTCATGAATGAAAAACTCATGCTGAAAATCTTCAACTAAAATGAGAGAAAAAGGTCCAATAATGCATATCATGAGTTTGGAGGACCTATAACGCACCCGAATCTATACCAAGGGAATTTCGTTTATCAGGGCGAGTTTGAAGAGTGTAAAACTTGTTCTGACGCTGACCACTAGTGGTACTGGAAGTGACGCCCTGCTGGTGCAAATTTTTTCCCTTCTGAGCCCTTTCTCTATATTCCCGCAGGTTATGGCTTGGATTACCGCATCCATAACATACCTCGTTGCCTGCTCTACTCATGCCTAGGTTATTCTTACCATACTCTTCTCAAAGCGGATAGGTAAGACTCCTGTTCTCACTACCCTGGGCCTCGGAGCCTGGTAACCCATCATGGCTGTCATTCCTGAACTTGGGTACTGGTGCACTAGATGAAGATAGAGCTGGGACTGAAAGCTTATGACTATACTGTGTAAGTCTACCACCTCCTGACTTAGGCTGAGCAAAGATGAAACTACCTATCCTTGCCCTTTTATTCTGCTTTTCCTTCATCTTAATCTTTTGCTCCTCTATCTGTTGAACATTGGTCATAAGTATGGCTAATGTCATATCACTATTCAGCATGGTGAATCTACAATCATTAACCATGCTATCATTCACCCTTGACACAAACTTACTAATATTAGCCCTACTGTCTGCAACCACATGAGGAGCATATCTGACTAATTGAGTAAACTTAAGAGAATACTCTTTCACCATCATGATGCCCTGCCTGAGGTTGAGGCATTCTAACACCTTAGCTTCTCTTAGATCTAGGGTAAATAAATTCTCTAAGAATGCAATGACAAAATCATCCCATTCTATAGGTCCTGCATCATCTGCCCTTTCTGACTTCAACTGCTTGAACAAAGTATGGGCCACATCCACTGATATGAAACTAGCTCAGCACTCTCAATATTAGTCACCCCCCATGATGTCAGTCACCTTCTGAATCTAATCTAGGAATTCCTGAGGGTCCTTATCTAACTTAGACCCAAGAAAGGATGGACGGTTCATTCGAGTGAAGTCCCGAATCTTGGCTGTAGCTTAATTGGCCACTGGGTTGGCCGAAAAAACAGCTGGTCATTCATTATAAGTAGCAACTTACTGAGCAAGAGTAGTGAATGCGGCCCTGAACTCCGCATGAGAAACATAATCGCCCAAAGTTTCTTTGGGTTGAGGGGTTGACTGATTTCCGTTTCTATTTTTATGAGGCATGTTCTGTAGAAGAAAGGGAGAAATGGATTAGACTGATCGATTGACTTAAGCTTATGCTTACTAGCACGACATGAATACTGAAAAAAGGGAAACTATTCCTAAAATATCTCATAGCCTCCTGCACATAAGTGTTGTTCACAACACACGCATGAACAAGACTCTACTAAATAAGGCTTTTCAGACTTCCTAGAACACTATTGAGCCTTAGGCTCTGATACCAAGTTTGTAACACCCCAAATCTAGTACTCGAAACGCTACACGGTGCCCATGACCCCAAAGGACCAGTAGGTAACCCATGACTGATATCTTTAAACTGAGTACTGAATAATAGTAATAATATCGTAAATGTGTAAACATGAACTACAAGTCCATAAGGTTCATTACTAGTACATAACTGAAAAATATGGTATAACAATACAAAAACAACTGAGCTAATTATCTGAACACACTATTGTCTGAAAGCCTCTAAACTGTCTGAATAAGGAGTTAATGGGATATGTCCCTAATTAACTCCAACTATTAAAATAGACTGAAAACTAAAATAGTAATGTGATCATTATGTCCTCGAAGGATGAGGACTCACTGCTAACTCTGATTGCTGAACTGGGATGCTACTGGTTCTTTGGAGCTCGTGCTTCTAAACATATGGTATAAGACACCATAACGCAAATGCATCAGTACTTTGAATATACTGGTATGCAAGTGAGGTAGGCTAAATAGAATAGGTTCATATGCATGAACAATACTAACTGACTGACTAACATGAATATAAGAATACATGCATGCATACGTAACAGTAACTGACATCGTGATAAGACTGAATGTTAAGTTTTGAATACCGAGTTTACTAATAACACAAAATTACTGATATCTGAGGGACTAATACTATGTTACTGATACATGAATAACTATTTTTGACAGTTCTGATTGTGAAGAACTGGTCTGGTTGACTGTGTCTAACAATTCTAAAGCTAAATATTGATAACATGAGTTCTAATAACTTATATAACTGATAACATGAGTGACTGTACCTGATAGTCCTAAATCTGATGGAACTAGCTGAGTTCTGTACTGTATCTGAGTAACTGAATCTGAGATCAGTCTTATCTGGTGGGTGATCTCTAAATTTGATGATACCATTACTGATTGACCATAGTTGAGATTAGTCTTGTCTAATGGGTGATCCCAGAGTCTATTTATAATGATAAGGAGTTACTGTATCTGACAGTCCTAAATCTATACTACTGAGCTGAATTGACTGTATCTAACAGTCTTGATTTGGTAACTAAAACTGTGGAATGTATTCATCTAACTAACATTCCCCATACTAAGCTAACTGGGTTCTAACCTATAAACCTAGCTAGAAGGGTGTCAGTACCGCACCACTGGTAAAGAAAACTATTGTAGACTCAGTCCTATACAATTAAATGTGCTAACGGGTGATCCTTGAGTATGTCAGTCCTATCTAATGGGTGACATCTCATTCCTACACTGGCTACGTATTTCTAGAACTTAGGGATTGCTTCTAGGGATCTCAGTCCAATCTAGCAGGTGAGTCCCCATCCCTAGGCTCGTTCGGTACTGAATCCTACTCCCATCTGTAAAACACTAAACTGATTAACTGAACTGAACTGATACTAGTGGTATTGTCTAGAGAAACTAAACTAAATTTACTAAGTTCCATTGACTGACAAAATGTACTAAGTTCTGAGGACTGACTGAGAGTACTGAGATTAACTGGGAATACTGAAGTTGCTGAGATTATTAAGTACGGAGATCACTGAGATTACTGAACTACTGAGATTTCCTGAGTCACATGACTGACTGAGTTCTATGGATCATAGCTTGACTGAGGAGATCATGAAAACATGACATTGCTCTAGGCACACAGCTAAATGTGCGGGTCCAAGTACCCTCGGGACTCGATGAGAAAAAACTGACATGGCATGGCTTACTTGAACACATGACCAATAACATAATTCATAATTCATATATTGAAGCACTTCATCAAACATGTGATATGCATAAACTTGTACATACATGGGGATTTCATGAAATCATACTAGTGGGGCATTATTTCTTCATCTAGGCATTTAATCATACATATGATAGGCATGGAACATGTAGTCAACATTATACAATAATCATACATCATGATTCATATCTAATTTCAGCATCCTAGGGTTTATTTATAGGTTCACATGAATATACATCTATACAAATCAATTCCATATAAAATTGATCACCCAACATGGATTTGAATTCAAGTGATGATTCTCAACATAAACAAAACAAACCCAATATGAAATTCATAAAGAAATCCATAAACTTAAACTTAGAAAAGAGATTCTTGGGCTTCATGGATGAAAGGAGTCCATGAATGAACACTACACATACCTTAGCTTGTGATTCTATGAAGATCGATGAAGAGATTCTTGAAATTTGACGGTGAATTCCCTTGGAATTGAACCTTCTATGAAAACCCTAGTGCTTGTTCTTCAGAGTTTCTTAGAGTAATTGAGTATAAGTTGTTGAATTATGGCCAAATCTCATGTTATAAGGCTTATATAGGGTGGGTAATTGAACCTTTTAACCCTAGGACACGTATTTAATTTCTGATTTTTTTTTATTTTCATCTTTGGCATGACGCGCCACTATCGCACCAAGTCACTGGAAAGTGACAAATGGGAAATTGCACGGTGGCGCGACACGGAGCTTTCGCGTTGCCACCTTGTCTATGACCTGGAAGTTTGGCGCGATGTGCCACTATCGCGGAGCGACACTAAAAATTGACAATTGCCATTTGAGCTATCTCCGTGACGCACTGAAGGCTCAGGTGATACACTGTATTACTAAAAAGGCTCTAACTCTTCCCCCGGGTGTCGAATTTGGGCGAATTTTGTATTGATGGAAAACTTATTGAATTTACCACATGAAAAAAGTGAAAATATTTAAAATACCACGTGTAGAAAAAAGGTGGATTCATCTTTCAAAGAAATCTTCTAACATTCTTGGGAAATTTTTCAAGCTAGAAAAAGTATGGGGTATTACAATAACTGAAACTACTGTAAGTACTGAGAATGCAACTTGTGCATATATATATATATATATATATAAATTGTAACTGGATTTTTCTGAAGCTAATTATTGAATTTTGATAATTGATTAACTGTATCTGACAATCCTAATTTTTTAGAACAGAACTGAGTTCTATACTGAAGACTAAAATTGAAAATGTGGGAGGTGATCATCTAACTGACATACCCCAAATAAGATAAGATAACTGAGTTGGGGTATAATTTGTAACCCCAATTAGAAGAGTGTCAGTACTGTGCCACGGGTAAAGATAACTGCTATGAAGTCATTCCTAATTAACGGGTGACCCCTAAGATCAGTCCTAATCTAACGGGTGATCCCTGATTATGTTAGTCCTATTTAATGGGTGAAATCTTATAACCTACGCTGGCTACGTAGTTCTAGAGCTTAGTCATTGCATTTAGGGACCCAGTCCTAACTAACGGGTAAGACCCCATCCCTAGGCTCACTCGGTGCTGAATGCTACACCCAACTAAAAGACACTAAATTGAGTATACTAAATTGGACTGGACTGATACAGAGTTTACTGAGATTTCCTGATTACTGTAACTGACCAAATTCTAATGAGTTTTGTAACTGACTGGCAGTACTACTGATCATGACATGTCTTATACTATTCTATCACTAACACTAGATCTAAGTAAACACCTAAATTATCGGGTATTAAATACAACAGGACTCGATAGCATACAAAGTAAAGTAAAGCATAATATTGAGTAATATAACAATGTTCACTTGGTCATAATTCATCTATAGAGATATTTTATCAAACACTTGTAATGCATTAACTTGTACATGAATGGGAAATACATGTTAGCATGCTATAATGGCATTATTTCATACTCATAAACAATTTGTCAAACACATGGGAAGCATTCTTGTTTTACTAAATTATAAACACTCAGGGTAAACATGGTTATAACAATCAACTTGCAAATTGAAGGGCTTATCATGAATATCATGTAAATCAACACATATTAGGAGCAATTCCTGGAAGTTGGAATCTAAATCATGGATAACACATAAACATGGCAATTACAATGCCCAAGCTTGCAAAATTCATAGATTATAACATAGGGATTACTCAATTCAATACACATGCTATTCAATTTCATGGAATCTACCATTAATCATGGATAGAAACTTAATAAATGTCAAAACATAAATATAATCCAATTTCATACTTGTTAATCATGAATCATAAATTTTGAAGTTTTAAAAATGGATTCTTGAACTCTATGGGTGAAAGGGACCCATAGATGAACAACTAACATACTTTAGAAGATTAATCTTTAAAGGTTCTTGGTGAAATTTTTTAGGATTGACCTTGATTCTTGAATCTAGAGTTTGTGCCTCTTGAGAGAGAATGGTTTTAATTTAGGGAATAATGAGATAATAGGGTATTTAGGAGCTTGATTTCATGTTTAAGGCTGATTAGAGTCATGGAAAAATACCCATTTACCCTTGGGAATAGCTTAAAAATTTGTACTCAAAAACCCAATTTTGGACCCTGGTGCGATGCAGCACTATCGCGTCGTGTCTCTTGAAAATAACAACTGGGAAATTGCATGGCGGCGTGACGCGGTGGTATTGTGTTGCCACTTTGGTTAAGACCTGGAAGCTCTCCGCGACGCGGTGACATCGCGTCAGAACACTAGAAATTGACAATTGTGAATTGGGTATATGGCGCAATACCCCAATATTATAGAGCAATACTGGAATTGAGGATTGTCATTTGGTCATGCTCCGCGATACGTTGATGGATCAGGTGGCACACTGTCTTACTAAAATGGCTCTAACTCATCACCTGAGTGTGTAATTTGGGCGAACTTTATATCGTTGGAAAGCTAATTGAATTTCCTACGTAATGGTAGGATCTAAATCGAAATATACTTAGCATTTTAAAATTTTTATATTGGATAACTCATATACTAAGATTTAATTTTAGCTAGGGAAATATGAGGTATTACAATAGGCTAAGCAACCCTAAAATCTTAGATATCCCAAATTCGGCTTATGACCTTTTCACAACTCAAAAGGTGTTAGTTTCGTCTTTTTATAAGACATACGATTCAACACATAACAAGCAGTCAAAAGAGCTTCACCCCAAAAATTTAAAGGTGCACTAGACTCAATTAATATGTCATTAGTTAACTTGACCAAGTTCTTATTTTTCTTTCTGCTACACCAGTAGATGCTGGCAAATATGGAGGAGTAGTTTCATGAATTATACCCAATGATCTAAAAAAAAATTAACTCATGTGACTCATATTATCTATCACTTCTTATTCTTTTTATTTTTCTACCAAACTGATTTTCAACTTCATGGAGAAAAGCTTTAAAATTTTTTAAAAAAACACTTTTATTTTTCATTAAGTAAACATATGTAAACTTACAAAAATCATCAATGAATGTGATAAAATATCTATTTTCTCCATGAGTTAAAATTTTTTCAAGTTCACAAATATCGGTATGAACTAATTCTAATGAATTAGTTTTTCTTTCAACCTGAAAAAAAGGCCTTTTTGTGATTTTGGCTTTACTACAAGCCTCAGATTTTTTAAAATTCTTTTTAATTACTGGAATTAATCCTAAACTACTCATGATTCCCACATAACAATCATTTATATGACATAAATGAGCATGTCAAAAATTAGTAGAAGAAAACATGTCAACAGAAGCAGATGTTTTATTCATTTCAACATTCAACTTGAACATACCATCACATGCATTCCCCTTCCTTCCCACAAAACTATTATTTTTCATAATTACATAGTGACCAGATTCAATAATCTGTTTGAAGTCTGCTTTATTAAGAAAAAATTAGATATCATATTTTTTCTCATGGAAGAAGTATAAAGTACATTTATTAGAATTAATACCCTTCTAGATGTAAATTTCAACTCGACATCTCTCATTCCAAGAACTTGAGTTATGTGTGAATCTCCAAGCACAATGATTTTGGGCTCCTCAAGGTGTATATTTTTTAAACTGGTCATTGTCATAACAGAAATGACGGTTTGTACAAGAGTCATCCCGCCATCCATCACATTCTCCACCATGTTTATATCTGTTATCACTGCCACAAATGGTTCTTCGGTAAAGTTTACCTGAGGTGTAGGCCCACGTTTTTTAAATTTACAAAATTGAGTAATATGTCCTCTCTTTCCACAAAGAAATCACGGTCTTTTTTCTTATACATGTTAATTTTTTTCTTGGTTGTTTCCACCATTATTGTCTTTGGGATGTCTACCATTATTTTTTTGGAATTTTTTCTTCTTAGGCTTCAAAGTAGTATTTTTGTTAGTTTCAGGGGCAACATTATTTGAAGAAATTAAATTTACCTTTGATGTGATGTTGTTCTCTTCTGTTTGCAAAAGTGAATCTTGGCCCCTTGCCTCTTCTTTCATGTGGATTCTCATTATTAAAGTCTCAAGAGAATTTTTCTTTTGCTTGTGGTGCATAGTTTTTTTGAAATTCCTTCCATGAAAGAGGAAGTTTATCGATTATGCCACAAATAATAAGGTTATCTCTAATTTTGACTTCCTCGGACCTGAGCTCGCTAACAATCACTGTTAAGTCTTGATCTTGGTCTACCACTGATTTGTTGTCCACCATTTGAAAATGAAAAAAATCTGCTAGCCGCATATTTTTTTGCTCCTGCCTCCCCACTGTCATACTTACTCTACAAGGCTTTTCAAATTTTCTTTACACTAGAGTAAGTTCTATCATAATAATCATAAAAATTATTAGATAGACAATTAAGTAAAAATTACCAACACTTATAGAAATCACCATCATATTTTTCAACTTTCTCTTGAAGAGAAATGTGTTCTTCATCACTCATGAAAGATTTATCTACGTTATTTGGATTCTTCTCAGTTAACACATAAGAAACATTGAGAAGACTTAAGTAGAAAAACACTTTACCCTTCCACCTCTTGAAGTGAGTACCGTTGAACCAAAATGGCTTGTTAAGATCTCTCATCTCGACATCTGTAGATTTTTTAGTTGTTTCCATTGAATCTCCTTAAAATTGTTGGTGAAATTACAAAAAATATTACAACTGAAAAATTACTAGTGAAGAATAATCAAAAGTTATCTTCTTCTTCTTCGGCTGAGGTGCAGATATCTCGCTCTCTTTAAGGAGATTCAAGCCCACTGCGACAAATTGTTTCACCGGTCCAGTAGTAATCTTCTTGACTTGACCCCTTCAGGATACAATAGCCTTCTCACAAAGAACAACTCAACAACTCTGAACAAGAGTTGTGTTCAATGCTCCACAAAAAGAACACCTTCCTTCCCCTTCAACTAATGAACTCTTTTTTTACTAACTTTTGTGAACTCTATATTATCTTGTGTATGAAAAACATGCAAGACCACCTCTATTTATAGGTGAAGAAATTTTCATGCAATGAATAGGAAGACTAGAGGTTACAAGAGTTACAACACATAAAGAGTAGGATAATGGAGGAATAAAGAGTGAAAATTACATGAAACTTATATTCACATTTTACCACCACTAACTATGATTTAAAGGCACAAACGAATGGGATTTAGAGGCTGAAAAGTAACAGCCATGCAACGTGGGGATGCCAAATTATGGCATTCAAGTTGAGGTAAAATGCTGCCAAAACAGCTTGCTGCATAGATAAAGTGTTACATTTTGCTCACTAAATTCCAAGAAGAAAAAGGTATATAACGTCATTAACTTACACGAAATGTAACAGCACACATGCATGAAATAAATAATGACATTAAAATACTACACATCTTATAGGCAAACTAATGCATAATAATATTAAATAATAATAATAATATTAAAATGCAACATCATTAACCACTTAAAATATTCATATATAAATTTCATTGATCTAAATAAAATAAAATAATATATGCATAATGCATATCTAGAATTTATCAATTAAACAAATGAAGGTTCTAATTAATACTTTGTTTGGATGGTTGTGGTATAGTGTTGTATTGAATGCTAAGGTATTATTTTAGTTAATAGGATTAACTTATTAACAAAGTAGGATACGGAGTAAATCTACTATAAAAAGGTAGAATAAAGGATAAAAAAGAATTATTAAATAAGAAATAAAGACAAAATGAGAAAAAAAATTAAGGTAATGATGTGATACCACCAAATCGGTGGTTACATAAAGTGAGCTTCTTCATAGTTACCTAACCATGAAATCAAACTATATCATACCATATATTCTAAGAAACATTAAACAAACATATTACCATACTATACCATGGTTAGCCACCATCAAAACAAAGTGTAAATGATAATTTATACATATTTTAAAATTTTTGAGTATCAATATTGGACTGTGCGTAGCACGAAAATAGCCAACTAGTTATCTTATAAGAGGGAGTTTATTGATGAAGAATGCACGAGGTGAATATGTATGCTTCAAGTACTTTCAAGTTTCAAGTTTGAGTGAGGTCAATTTGGTTATTTTATATATTATTTGGTGTTGTGTGTATTTTGTGGAAACTGCATTACTACCTTTTGCGAACAAATAAAATGACAAAACAAGCTCAATAAACTTGGGACATTTTGTTAAAAGTGGTAAAAGAGTTTCAAAATTTAGGTGACTCAAGTCTTAATAATTGAGTGTAGGTGACAATTACTTTATTATGGATTAAGAAAGTTGGAAAAGTTTGAGAATAACCCACAAGTTTTTAAATTTACATTTTGATTCAAATGTTAACCTAATATAATAGGAAATGGAGGGAAAAAGGAATGTTTCTCTCCCTTCCCATCCATTATTGTTTTCTCTCTCTTAGCAATTTTTTGTTGTTCATTGATGCTGCTGTTTTATTCATCTTCTCCTGCTTCATTATCATCATCATCTACTTCATTATCATCATCTTCTTCTTGTTGACCATTGTTGTTGTTATTACCAATACTGCTGCTACTTGACCAATTTCTTAGGTTAATTTTTTTTCCGTACATCACTTTCCACTTTGGCATTACTTCATAGGAGACTTTGGTAAGTCAAATTATGATTTTTAGTTGAATTTGTCATCTGGGTAACTGTTATTGTGCTATTTTTTCAACAATAGATAGCACGTGAATATGAACGCAACATAAGAGCCATATGTATAAGAAGATCACTCATCTATTGCGATAGATGAGCCATCTGTTGAAATAAAAGACTCATATAATGGATTCATATTTATGATTCTATAGTTTCGTAACATGAATTGAATAAATGGGTCATTTATTGCAATATATGACCCCTCTATTATAGCAGACTAGTTATCTCTTGTAATAAATATCTGTTACAACAGATTAGTAACCTATTGCAACAGAACCTGAACTCAATTCCAACAGATGCTTCGTCTATTGCAACAGGTAAGTCATCTATTGCAACAAGTTAGTTATCAGTTGCAACATAACTTAAACTTGATTCCAACAGACGCATTGTCTGTTGCAACTGGTAAGTCATCTATAACAACAAGTTAGTTATCTATTACAACATGAAATCAACTTCAAAGGTTCTTTAGTACTTTAACATCTATCCCAATAGGCGTTTTATCTGTTGCAATAGATGTATAGTGTGTTGCAACATATGATTCACCTATTACAATAGATGTCTCATCATCTGAAATCAGCTTCAGAAGTATTAAATGAATTCCAACAGGTAGGTAATCTGTTGCAACTGAACACTTACCTATTACGATATATTTTTACCTGTTGCAATAGATTACACATCTGTTGGGGTTCATGTTACGATGCTATAAAATGACTATTAATTTTATTATAATATCATTATTAACTTTTTTTAACAAATGACTTTATTTAGGTACCATTAATGGAGGGATCAATAACAATGGGGTGGATTGTCATGGTCAATGGATCGAGAAGAGCAATCGATATGTATGGTGTTGGAAGGAGGGTGAAATGCTAGAGACGATAGATATGATAGTCCAAAGTGATGTTTTGTATAATGATTTTATGAACTTAATCATCAGCTATTGTAGATTGAATTTTCAACTGGAAGAACTCATCATCAGCTATATGCACAGCTCCTTTGAAAATCAGAGGGTACTACCTTTCAAGATAACCGATCAGATTTGGTTGCATGCTTATCTTAGTTATTCAACCAGGCTAGTGTTAAGGGTCTATGTGGTTGAAAATACGAGAGAGAATAACAACCATAATGTAGAAGAAGAAGAACAACAAGACATATTTGATGATAGGTTGGATGATCAGGACATGAATATTCCAGATGATAATCAAACACCAACGCCCGTTGCTGTGAGCAATACGGTGGGTAGTTCTTCTTAATCGACACAGTCTGGAAATCGTCAAAGCGACGAGACTGGCTTTTACAAGGGAATGTCATTCAAGGATAAGAAAAAAAATTCTACTTATTTGTTTATTGCTTGCTTGAGAAAAGATTTCTGAATAATGAAGGTGATCAATTCGAGCAAAGTCTTTTGCTTCAGATATACTAATCCAAACTGTAAGTGTTAGTTGAGAGCGGTGAAGTACTTAAGTTCTGAATGATTTGTTATTCATAAATATGAAAAATATCACACATGTGGTTTGGAGCATATTTCAAGCCAAAATCCTCACGCCACGTCAAAGGTCCTCAGTGAATATTTCAGGAATAGGTTCCCCAATGGCAAAGGCCCTTCTACAAGGGATATGACCAATCAACTCCTTACAAAATTAGGTGTCACGGTCAGTTATTGTAAGATATATACGACCATGGGGATCGCTAAGGACTTGGTTAGTGATACATAAAACAAAGTTAGAAACCAAAACTATAACTAAAGAAAGGATATGAAGATGATAACAATGACACAAGTGAAATAAGACACGGATTCAACACAATCACAAGAGAAATTTCATAGAAAATAATGATAGATAGTGAGACCAAAATTATTACAAGATTAAGAACCAAGTGTATTTCAAAACTAACCCCTAATAAATGTAATAATCAAAACCACACTCTTACGATGACCGCCAAGGGAATCAACTCACCTCAAGATGCACTATTTCCAACCAAAGGTCAATATTGGCTTTTTCAAGCCCTATACTAAGGATGGATTTTTCAAGCCCTAACTAAGACTACACTAAGGTGGTCTACTCTTAAGATAGAGGATTTTCAAGTGTTTCATACATTCATCATTCAAAACTAATGAGAAAAGACCTAAAAGAGACTATATATAGTATATTACAAAAGAAAGACAAAATGACTCCAATGCCCTTAATGAGGTGAGGTGGCCATGGAGTGTCATTTAGACAAGTCTAAATAACCAAAATGCCCTCAAGTCTAAGTGACCAAAATGCCCTTAATAAAGGAAACCAAAACCGAGAACCACCAAGTATGGCCCAAACCCGAGAGTCCTTTAGTCATCAAGGCTCCAAGCAATCTTCCACACTCTGATTTGTTTAATGGAATGCTCAAGATGACCCCTCCAAGTATGATCCCATTCCCTCCATGCGACCAAAGCTTGATTCTTCACGTAGTGACTTTGAATGATGTCATCGAAAGCTAAGACAACCATTTGTGTAGTATCATCCTCTCCTTCTTGAAAAGTATTCGCCTCGAATCAGTACCTTGCAAAACTAAAGAAAGGATAAACAAGTACAACATCCTCATGGAATGAGGGTTATGGTTAGCACAATAATAAAAATCATCACGCCAAGGCGACACATACTTGAAGTATAACCAAGAATCCTTTGAATGAAATATTGAAAACTCAATGAAAGATGTACAAAGGATTTAGTTATAGGTTCACCAAGAGTGACACTTTGCTTGTTATGTAGGCCAAGCAACAAGTTGGATGTACCAACATCACCATTTCTACATTTGGCACTGGGTTCAAACGGGAAGAGTGGACAAAGACACGGGTCTAGACAACACTCTCTTTCCCCGTGGTCTCCACCCATACTAAATGGCATACTCTCTACAATAGCATACATATCATCCAAATAAAATAGAGAGTAGAGAAAAGTATCACTCAAGTCGACTTCTACTAAGGTGACCTCATGTGTGTACTCACTACTAGTTTCCCATGAGTATCCTCAACAATAAAGTCACACAAAGTAGAAGGAGAAGTAGTTTCCAAGACTACACATCCCTTACCCTTAAGAGTACTCTCATCTCTAGAGAAGAGATTTCCATCTTTAGGAGGAATGTTATCACACCATAGTGGGTTAGCATATCGGTTGTAGCTTCCAAGGCAAGCTATACCATCATTTTCACCACTAGGTATATTAAGAGTGTTTATATCATCTTCAAATAGGACATTATACCTAAAGAGAGCATGATCTATTTCACGAGCAGATTCGGAAAAAACACGTTCATCACTCTCTAAAAGATCAATATCAAGTTTCAAAGAGATTTCAAGTACAAGATTATCCCAAGAATAGCTCTTGGGTTCACTCCTATTTTGTTGACCAACATTTTTAAATACTTCACTCACTTGAGTTCTATTAAGCACATCACACATAAACTCTAGTGGAGGGCAAGTTTCACACATAAGTTGATCAACACCAATTACACAAGATGATGTACCTTCGTTTAACATGTTGGCTTCAACACTAGGTGGACATAAATTGATCTTACAAGAAAAGTCAATTTCGTCATCAATAGGATCAACTAGTGTATCCATACTCACAACATGCACATCATCAACAAGAGGCAAAGAATTATTAGACTCACAAGTAAGTAAGCTACAACTCATACTCAATAGGCTACTAGCCACACAATTATCATTCACACGCACCAAAGTGTAAGAGTTAGCTATTTTAACTTGTAGCTCACATGAGGTATAGTCTTCATCTTGACGTGTGTCCAGGCAGCCCACTTGCTCTCTTGGACCTATCATACGATCCAATCTTTCATTCACTATAGCCATGTCTTGGGAAATAGTGTCAAGGTAGGCCAAAATGACATTAGTGACATTGTTATCCATGGTTTTAGAGGTGAAAGCCTCGGGTTCCATTGCAATTACACCTAAAACAAACAAAGAAACAAACCACAAAAAAGTAAACCTACAAAATGAACAAACAAGATTAGTAGTAAAAGCTCCTCACCAATACTCTAGACACTCATTTTTGTGATCTTCACAATTGGAGCGACGAATATTGAAAGTTTCTTATACTCCAGTAGTAAATAAGATATCAATTCTACTTGGCAGCCAGAATGGATTCTTGTTTGATTGACTCAAGACACAAAAATAAAATTTACTTAAGAACTTGAAACAAAAAAACTACTACGAGTTAAAAATGAGAAAAACACATAATAGCGAAGACACGAATTAGAAATGGTGATGTGGCAGTGTGCAATTAGTCTTGGTCCCACTCGAATTTTAGTCACAGATTTGAAATTTCAATATTCACACAACTTGGAATGGATGACAGTTGGTTTTGGAGGAAAAGTAAAAGTCTTATAGTCTTTCTCAACTTTTCATACTCAAAAAGGTGAGATTTGACTTTACTAGTCCCATAAGACAAGGTCCCTTGATTTAAGTAAAAGTGGTTGTCAAGTCTAGGAAGTGATGTGTGCAAGTCTTCTCACAAACAACTTTACAACTTTTGTCTTAGAAATTTTGGATCTATTTTACACTTTTTGTTGTCTTAAGTTGTAAGAATAGATGAAGAACAAGATGAACACCATAACAACCTTCAAGAAAACAATAACAACTTCTTCAAGAACACAACACAACACAACAAATTGTCAACGACAAGGTACAACATACTGCTATCTTCAAGTCACCACAACAATGGTCAATTTTATAAGCTCAACTTTAGATCTAGACACTCTTAGTGTTGGTGAGAAAGAAACCAACACTAGAAACGCACTAAAAAAGTAAAAGACTAATAGATCTAGTACAAATCTTGGATAAGACAACTTCACAAGAACAATAATTTTCCTCAGCCAAGAACAAGATCTTTAAGAATACTTTTTTTTTTTGAATTTTCTAACAAGCAAGCCCAAGATTTGATTTTGTAGGAACAAGATCAAGACACGCTTTGTCAAATGATATGGAAAACAAAGCTAGAAACCAAAACTATAACTAAAGAAAGGAGATGAATATGATAATAATTACACAAGATGAAACAACACACGGATTTCACACAACCACAAGAGAAATTGCATAGAAAATAAAGATAGATAGTGAGACCAAGATTACTACAAGATTAAGAACCAAGTGTATTTCAACACTAACCCCTAATGAATGTAATAATCAAAATCACACTCTTACGGTGATCGCCAAGGGAATCAACTCACCTCAAGATCCACCGTTTTCAAGCAAAGGTCGATATTGGATTTTCCAAGCCCTAACTAAGACTATACTAAGGTGGTCTAATCTCAAGAGAGAGGATTTTCAAGTGTTTCATACATTCATCAGTCAAAACTAATAAGAAAAGACCTAAAAGAGACTATATATAGTATATTACAAAAGAAAGACAAAATAACTCCAATGCCCTTAATGAGGTGGGGTAGCCATGGAGTGTCATTTAGACAAGTCTAAATGACCAAAATACCCTCAATCCTAAGTGACCAAAATGCCCTTAATAAAGGGAACCAAAATCGTGAACCACCAAGTATGGACCAAACCCGAGAGTCCTCAAGTCATCAAGGCTCAAAGAAATCTTCCACACTCGAATTTATTTAATGGCATACGCAAGACGACCCCTCTAAATATGGTCCTGTGTCCTCCATGAGACCAAAGCTTAATTCTTCATGTAGTGACTTTGAATGATGTCATCGAAAGCTAAGGTATCTATTTGTCTTGTATCGGTTAGGGGGACACACAAGCATGGTTATGCTGGCCTAGATGCCTACCATTATATGCTTGAGTCCACAAAGCTCGGAAGTAAGACGACATTGTGTGTTGATGAAAATGGAAGGTTCAAGTAATTTTTTATATCCTATGGTGCTTGGATTCAAGATTTTTAATATTTGAGAAAATTCATAGCCGTCGATGGGACCTTCATGAGGAGCAGGTATAATGGAATTTTGCTAGCTACGGTGGCACAGGATGCGGAGAATCACATCTTTCCTGTCACTTTTTGTGTAGCGGACAAGGAATGTGATGCCTCTTATGGATAATTTTTTTAAAACAAATGAGAAGTTGCGTTGAAGATATCGAAGAGTTATGTTTTATTTCGGATAGGTATCCAAGTATTTCAAAGATGAGTTCAATTTTCTACACTTAAACTCACTTTGGTTGTTGCATGAAGCATCTTGGAGAAAACTTTAACAAATTTCATAATGAAGGGTTGGGACCCCTTTTTATAGAACAGCTAAAACATATAGTGGAGAGGAGTTTTTAGATCATTTCAATCAAATAATGGATATGTATACCAAGGCAGCAAAACGTCTTGTATTTGTCTATTTCGAAAGATGGAGCGGGCATTCTATCCGACAAATAGGTACATTCTTATGAACTTAATGTCTTTCTTGAGTTACAAGTTTAGTATGATGTCGTACTAAGTAATTCTTTTGTATAGGTGCTATATTATGATGTCAAACATAGCTGAATCGGTGAATTCATTGTTTGGTGATGAAAGAAAATTTCCCATCGTGTCTCTGTTTGATAAAAAAAAGAAGTATGGTAAATTTTTTCACGAAAGGTGTGTGAAGTTCGAGAACGCAGGAACCAAATTTGTTCTAGAAGCAAAAAAAAATATCAATGAACATCAGTCTGGAGAATAGGTTATTTTCTCATCAAATAATAGATTACAAGTTCGGTATCGACAGTCATGGTGATGTTGCCACGATCAATCTTCAAACAAGATCTAGTACGTGCAAAGTTTTTGACTTAGACAAAATCCCCTGTCCAAATGCTATGGCAGTGCTTCAAACTCAATATGGTGCAAAATATGAAACAAAAATTTATGAGTACTCCTCTCCATATTATTCGATGAAAAAATATATAATGGTATATAGTAAGCATATTCTCTGGTGCCTCCGGAAGAATCTTGGATTGATCGTGCAGAGCTTTTCGGGAGATTAATACCTCTTTCATATATTGACTCAAGCACTATCAAACTGGGAAGAAAGCCATATAAGATGAGGTATGGAGTCGGAGAATCATTTACATCAAGAAAAAATAAGTGCTCTATATGTAAGAATGCTGGCCATAAAAGAACTATATGTTCGAATCATAATTCACCATGATTGTTGTAATAGCAAAAATGTATATTGTTGTTCGTTATGGAATTTTATATATTTAACGCATTGTTGTGAACGTAAATGTTATCATTTATTATACAAAATAATTTTTTAATAACTTTCGCATCAATAAAAAGAGCCAAAACAGGAACTACATATAACAAACCACAAAATTAACCAAATTTCCCATCTGTTGCAATATATGGACATTAGATAGAAGAACACAATATAGTTCATCAAACCGGAATGCTTTCCTCTAATAGATGATAAATTTGTTGCAACAGATGGATAATCTAATGACAAAAACCCAACCAATGACCAATCTGTTTTAACAGATGGTCCATTTATTAAAAGAACTCAAAACTCTTGCTATTTCTACTAGATTTAACATTGCTCCTTACATCCAATAGTCGACATGTTTGTTAAGAAGAAGAAATAGACAGAATAAAAAATAAATAAGAATTAAATCCAAAGTCGACCAAAAATATATTTTTCATTAAACAAAAATAAAATACACTAGGTATAGGTTGAAGATGTATTACGAAAAGACAACATATAAGAAATAGATAAAATGGAGTAGAATGAAGATTAAGGAGGGACCTAGTTATAGAGGATTGAATTTGAATGTCTTAGGCAAAAAGGTACGACTGTTCAGTTCCATTGTATTAATTACATTCAAATAGCGGACTATTTATTTTCTATGAAAAGTCATGTCTTTTTCTTTTACATTCAAACTTCTCACCTTTTTAAAATGGTTTCTCTCTTAAAAACAAGTGTTATTATTGAGCTATTGCAATAGATCATCCATCTGTCGCAACAGGTGACCCATCTATCGCAGCAGATTTACCATCTGTTGTAATAGATGGTCTATGTATACAACAGATGAGACATCTGTTGTAACATATGGATTATTTGTTGCGATATATGGACCATCTGTTGGAGGATATCTTTTTATTGCTTCTAATAGTTGATTCATCAGATGCAACAAATGGGGAATTTGATTCATCAAAAGTCACGAATGTTCACCTTTTCTTAATAGTCATCACATACCTTAATTAATCCAAATTGGTGACTATTTTATTATATAAAATAAAAAATATACTTAAAAATAAAAAAGGTGAAAAGTCACGACTTGTAGCACTTGTTTTTTCTTGACGGGCATGTAGATGGTTATCCTTTGAGCCTGCATAGTCTTATACACTACTTAACGATAGTAAGTAAATAATAAACATTGTCTGACATTGATGGGGTAGGAAGAATAAGGTTCGTGAAGATGGTTGGATCCATTTTCATGTGTGAGAGTTATCTATTATTAATCAGGCTTTCGTGACAGACACACATAAACTATAATGATTGTGAAAGTAATTTTTTATCGATTATACATTGATCCTTCAAACAAGATCCTGCATTTTACAGCTTCGTTTGATGGGTGTGAACTGATAAGGCCAAAGGATTTCAAGAAGGTGGTGTCGATACCTTTTTACAATTTAATGATGGTTTTGCTCATGTTTATGCGTCAAGTTCTAACAAGGGATTAATATTTGATGGCATTGTAGACATTAAATAGTGATTGGACTAATTTTAATGGTGCAATGGACTTTGAGATAGACTTCAAATTCTTCCACTGCAGCAAATTAGAATGGAAAACCAATAGAAATTCCCCTAGTCCAAATTTATGTGGATGGGCTACTCGAGGAGACTATTATACAGTAGAAGGTACTTGGGAGAATACCTATGTGGGAAAGGGGAGGTGGAGAAGACCATATATCATCTAGCCAATCTGGCTAATGAAATTGACTGGAAATATGAAAAAACTGAATGAGCTGCAAATGTGAAAGTGTATCCAAATATTAAAATCCGTCAGTCATTCTTGAAAAATAAAAATGCTAAAGAGGACTAGAGTTGGACACTTTTCTAGGGACTGTAACTAGCTAGCGTGTACTGAATGAAGACCCACAAAATACAGGACTAGAACTCAAAAAAAAATAGCTTGGCGAGCACAAAGGATTGGTAAGATTTTCAATCATGAATGAAACCTAAACTAGTAAAAATAAGGGAAGCAAAGGCGTCAATTTCTGAAGTATGACTTGCACCCCATGCCTTCTATTTGTGGTTCTAATCAGTCAATGATAGTAGAAATAAGAAGGTTTGAAGTTGGGCAGAAATCCCATGCGTTGTTGTTTCCACTGCCTTTGACCAGACCACAAACGGAAGGCTTGGGATGCAAGTTTAACTTCAAAAATTGCCACCTTGGTTTGATCCCTTATTTTTACTTCAGGAGTTATTGGTTTAGGTTTCATTCCTGACCGAGAATTTTACCACCATTGGTGCTCATAAAGCTGCAACCTTAGAGATCTAGTCCTACATTTTTTGGATCTTTATTCAGGTCACGCTAGATAGTTACAATACCCTAACAAAGTGCATAGCTCCAGACCACTTCAGCATTTTTTTTTCAAAATGGACTGATGGATTTTCATTTTTGGATACACTTTCACATTTGCAGCTCATTCAATTTTTTTCATTTCTCATGTCAATTTCATCAGCCAGATTTGCTACACGTTCCTTCCTACCTTATTTTTGCTCTTTAATAAGGTCTGAGTTGATATATAGTCTTCTCTACCTCTACCTTCCCGCACAGGTATTCTCCCAAGCACCTTCTACTGTATAATATTCTCCTCGAGTAACCCATTTATATAAATTTAGACCTAGGCAATAGCTATATTCATTTCCATTCTTGGTTGCAGCAGTGCAAGGCTTAGGAGCCCTTTCAAAAGTCCATTGAACCCTTAAAATCAGTCCAATCAATATTGAATATTTACACTGCCACCAAAAATTGAACCCTTCTCAAAACATGACACACAAACATTAGCAAAATCTTTATTAAACCATAACAGGGTATCGACACCACCACTTGGTTCCTCAGCCTTACCAGTTCAAACCTAATAATCTTAACTGCAAAATACAATATCTTTTTTGAATGATTAATGCCTAATATAGGTAAAAAAAACCAACATTCACAAAATCAATGAATTGTATGTGTGTTTTTATGATAGATTGTCAGTAATACATACCTCCCACATATGAAGTGGTTTTATCCGCAAGCAGCTTATTCCTCTGAACCCATCTTTACTCTAGTCTTTAATGCTGGTAGGTAAAAAGTTGATCCACTTTCACTTCTTTTTATCTGCAAACAAGTGAAAAACATTTGATATCAAACAAGATAAGAACAAAAAAGAACATTACAAAAGGGTAACACAAAATTGAATGAATACAACACATTACAATAAGAGTTCCAACAAATGACCCATCTATTGGAGCAAGCGACGCATCTATGGAAACAGATAGCTGACATGTTGCAACAGATGGGTTATCTATTGGAATAAATCAAACCAGTATTTCTATTAGTTTGATTTCTTCCAAAAGTTACTTCGTATGTTCCAACAACTGATTCAATAATTTAAATAGTTGAGAAAACTGTTGCAATACGACCAACAACATCAGCAATAGTGGCAACAACAAAGAAACAACACCATATGTTCCAACATCATCAACAACACAAACGCCATATGTTCCAACAACACCAACACCCCCAACAATATTACCACCAACAAAGAAACAAACAAAAGACATAAAAATGATACTGATAACAAGGCTTTTAAAGTTCTCCCAACGGATGACTTTTTTTGTATATTATAATAAAAAAATGTTTATTCATTCAAGACTTAAAAGTCACATTTCCTTTAAATTTTGCAATAAATAAGATACTGATAATGGGTAAATCAATAAAAACAACAGATGTAAATATCTAATTTAAATAACATACAAATAAGAAGATGAGAAGAAAGGAGAAATAGTGAACCATACCTGCAATATCAAAAAAGCAAATGGGTCAGAACACTGTAACATCTCACACTCATTACACACATTAAAAACTCCAAAGTTACAATCTCCCTCATTACACAAATTAAAACCTCCATTAGTTACAATCTCCCTCATTACACATATTAAAAACTCCATCATCAGTTACAATCTCTCTTTCTTCCTCAGTTATACACATTATAAAATGCCACTTTCTCAAGTAATTCAACAACTATTCATCATCCAGCAATTTTAGTTCTCCTCTCAAACTTAATTCTCAAAAAATTAATGGAATTGATTCTAGAAAGAAAGTCAAAACCCCTTCTTCTGGTCTCATGTTCTTTTAACGTTTAGAGGTATGTAGAACTCTTTCTTTACATCTGCAAGTTTTATTATTTCTCTCAATTCAAATTACTCTTAACATGTCCGAGTTCTTTGATAAATTTTTTGGGAAATCTGGAATTTCTTTGTCTTCATCCATTATGTTAATTCTATTAATAAATTTTTAGGAAATCTGAAAATCACCTTAGATCACTAATACTTATTCATTTTTTTTGTGAAATCCTATTCCGATAGAAGCATAGTTCCATTTAGTCTCTTAAGCTAATATCTGTGCCAGATTATATGTTGACATTCTAAATCTTCTTAACTTTAACGGTATGTGTAATTGCTAATTGAAGGTAATTTCGGTTGGTTCTATTTCTTATAATCAATAACAAAAATTAATGGAACTTATAACGACAAAAACTTGCCGAAAAATATGAAGATTGCATAAACACTTGCAGATAGAAGAGACCATTTTCTTAAGCCTATTTCAGTTTCTTTAATAATGTAGACTTATTGAACAACCTTCTCCTGTGACTTACATCCTCTTATTTACATGTTTTCCTTGTTAGCTGATTCTCCTATCTTTCACTATCCTTTTATTGTGCTCCCCAAATCCAAGATTTTCTAGTATATCATGTTCTTGTTATGTTCCAGTAGGTAAATTACAACATCTTATAAAGATGATTAAGCTGTTTGACAGAACATGTTAGCTAATAAAAATTCAATGTTATGAATCTTAACTGGAACGCTCATAATTACACCTTAATTTATTAAGTTCTTTAAAATTCATGATCTAAGAACTTGATGGACTGTTTTTGGTAGCTTAAGTACAGTCTCTGAGGTTTTAGTTTTTTAGTTCTTTTCTTACAGAAAAGGTGTGAATCCTTAATTTTATTATTTCATTATAACAAGTCAATTGAAGTTAAGTCCACAGTTGAATAAGAATTATGACTTCTAGCTGTAAGGTTTTAAGTTGCTCTGTAATGTTTGGAAATGCTATGAAATCGTGCTAAATAAAAATATTATGAACCCAAAGTGGTTGAATTCCCAATATAAGCCTAAGTGGCTAAATTATGTAGATAAGCCTAAAACGGCTAAACTATGAACATTAGCCTAAAATGGCTAAACTATGAATATGAGTCTGAAATGGCTAAACCATGTACCATGAACATGAGCCTAAAACGGCTAAACTATGAACATGATCCTAGTGAGGGTAACACTTTGAATATAAATAATTAAGATAATGTCATGAGCTTAAGGGAGTTAGTTAGCTAATCATGAAGGCATAGGTTTAAACAACAAATGTCTGAAACTATGTTTGACGACATAGGATAGAGATTATTCCGATAGTCGGATGACTCTTTTTATCATGTGTCCCAAAAAGGAGCTAATTATGGATGCTAGCAAATTATGTCATGTCATGTCCTATACCCGGCAAGTTATAGGATGGCCTAGCTGATCGGGCGTAGATCAGACTCTATGCTCTCACATGGTGGTTTATGACAGTTCACTACTTTATCCCACAAATAATCAAAGGAATTAAATCTACCTTACTTGGTTAATCATAAATTTAACTTATATTCTTGTTCCTTTCTAGTTTTATTCTTTTACGTTTGAATTTTATTGTCATTTCTAATCTCTTGATTTATGATGATAGGAGAATTTACACGCCTATATCACTATATTTTACCCATATTTTAGCAATGTTTTGAGAACAAATTATATATTTCATGCACTTTTAGTTCTTTTTCCTATAAGTGAGCTAACGAACATGATTTGCAAAGTTTCAGGTATAAATGATGCAGAATTCAACATTTTTTGGATAACTTGACACCAAAGAAAGCTTCACGAAATGAGAAAAGGAAGCTTGGACGCCTAAGGACAAAAAGTGATATATGGAAAATCTGTCCCAGTCTAAAACAACAATTCTGAAGACTTTGGGGACTAGCAGTAATTTATTAGGGTTAGGATAATGATATATTAACCTAGTACAATTGGGTTAAGTATTTCATTAGCTTAGTAGGATTTGGTTAATTATTTCATTAGCTTAGTAGGAATAGGAGATGGGTATTATAAATACCCTATCATGCTAGAGATTTTGGAGAATTAATCCCTCATTAAGACATTCTATCATTCACCATTCACTACTACTTTTAACTCCGAATCTTTCCATTAATTCTATTTTTCTTCTTTTATTCATCTATTCTTAATTTCCGCAACAAGAGAAACGTTACTTTGCAAGAAATCACGCCTAACGCCTACCACTCTTGTGCTACACGAAAATCTTCAATTGTGGTATAATAACAATGTCACTTGTGATTTCCTTCGCACTCATGGGTAAATAAACCTCTCTGTTGGGGTTATGGAAGCCGAATGAGATACTATCTATTGCTGTGAGTTTGTGAGTCCGTGACACGTATGCTGCTTATATCATTACTCTCTTCATCTTAATCTAAATTCTTTGTAGTTGCAAATGCAAGAATACGCCAGTATAACATTTAACTTGTTCGAAAGAAAGGTTATCTGTCTGGAAAAAAGATAATGTCAAGGTAGTAGGGTCCCATCCCCTATTAAAAAGTTAGTGTCGTAACTGGATTAACCTCTTGGAGAATTCGTACCGTTAGACACGCTTTAAGATCGAAAGAGTTAAAGTGAAATAATCCTCGAATAGGTCGAAATACGCCTGGATAACCATCGAATACAATTCTCTATAAGCACATGCATATCTGGATTCAATACATTCATAGCCAATAAAGACGTATAACTCAGAAGGTGGACATAACCCCAACACCTCAATTCTCATTGTTTACAACTTACTAAATATTCTTTCTTTTTATTTTGCTATTTTCAGCTTTTACTTTAATACTTTGTTTACATTACTTGCACGACAAGACTTCCCCCTTTTTTTACGAGACTTGCACTAAAAGTATAGTAATAGTTGCTTACTTGTTGACCAAGATATTCCCTGAGGGATCGATACCCAACCCAGGTTGGGTTCTATATTTGCTAACGACCGCTTTACACTCCCACGAGAGCTATAGATTGAGCGTTATAAAAAATTGGCGCCGTTGCCGGGGAATACAAGTGTCAATTAATTTCGTGATAATTACTAGACCCTTTGGTCAAAGATTCTTGTACTTTTACTTTTAGTTGTTGTTTTTGTTTACTGCAGGTTTTTATTCAGTGCATGCCCCATACTCGAAGTTCTGGTCAACCGTTATTACCTATCAATCCTGAACCACAACGAATTGGCAGAATGGAGGCACAAACGGAAATTGGAAGAATGGTTGCTCAACAGGAGCAAGCGAGATTAGCTGCTCTTGCCGCCGCCCAAGTACACCAACAAAACATTGATAACCCTGGGCGAGCAACAAATCCTGACGATGAGGATTTAGGTAATGACGAGTTACTAAACCCTAGGGGTGATGCTGAAATCATAACACCTGCCAATAGAAGAGGTCGATAAGCTCGGTTTAGGTATGATCGCCAACCCATACAACCAGCTTTCGACGACGATGATGATGATCTTGATGGAGCCGGAGCCACAGGAGCCATTATTCCTCTTCCATTAGCGCCCGAAGCCAAGTTCAACAACACAAGGACTATGATTCAGTTATTGCAACTCAAGGGATTATTTGGTAGACTAGCAGGCGATGATCCAAATATGCATCTCATCAACTTTATTTCTACATGCAAGTCATTTGACAATCCTGGTGTTGGTTAGAATGCAATTCGATTACGTCTATTTCCATTGTCTCTGTCTGGGGAGGCAACTCTATGGTGGAATGGTCTGACTCCTGATTCTATTATAAATTGTAGGCAATTGAGAGACGCTTTCCTAGAAAGATTCTTTCCGCCATCCAAAAGAGCACAATTGAGAGATGAAATCAGCAACTTTCGTCAACTTCCCACTGAAGCTCTTCATGAAACATGGCAGAGGTTCAAGACAAAGCTAGCGAGATGCCCAAAACATCACATGACTAATGTTCACCTAATGGAGATATTATACAGAGCCTTGAATTCAATAACTAAACCAGTGGTGGATAATGCGGCTGGAGGATCTTTTATGGACCTCACTTTTGGTCAAGCAACTAATATGTTAGATCGCATGACAAAACAAAGTAGAGCTTGGCATACCAGGGATTCTGAGGTAGCAAGCCCCACTTTATCTATTGGCATGACTGCAGACCAAAGGAGAAGAGAAGAAGAACGTGATCAAGATATGACACACATGAAAACACAAATGGATCTTCTTAGCATTTATTATCAGGGAAGACCGAAAAAATCAAAGCTATTGCATCAAAAGGAAGAGACGAATCTGATTCGGAAGAGGAGGCCAACTACTTGAACAATCAGGGGGGTTTCCGCGGGAATACCCAAGGAAACCAAGGTCGGAACTATTATGATAAATCTGGAAACAAGGACCAAGGTAGTTGGAATAACAAGAATGAAAAGAGTGGTTTGTACGTTTCCCCTGGTAGACGTGACGCCACCACATCTAGTTCTGGAAGTATGGAAGACATGATGGCTAAAATCTTGAAAGGAGTGGAAGCAACGAGCGCGGGAGTAATGGAGGTAGTTAACGATTTGTCCTCTATGAAAAAATTAGTTGATTCTCATTCCACTTCAATCAAGCAAATAGAGCAGCAATTGAGCCAACTTTCAGCAGCACTCAATCAAAGAAAGGCTGGCACCTTACCTAGTGATACTGTGCAAAACCCAAGAAATGATGGGTCATGCATGGCCATTACTACCCGGAGTGGTAAGGTGCTGGAAACTTTAGAAAAAAGCAAGCAAGTGGTTGACGAAGTAGTGGACATTGATGATAAGGCGACAGAAGCAGAATCCGCAGAAAAAGGGCACAACGTCCATGATGTCAATCCCAATGGATTGCAACCTGAAAAATCTGAAAAACGGAAGCAAGAGGAGAAGAAAGCCGTGGAGAGAACAATTCCATACCCACCACCACCTTTCCCTCAAAGATTGAAGAAGGTGGCGGATGATACAAAGTTCAGCAAATTCATAACTATGTTGAAGCAGCTGACCATTAATGTTCCATTGGTGGAGGCACTTGAACAAATGCCTGGATATGCAAAATTTATAAAGGATCTTTTGACAAAGAAGCGGGCAGCAAGTTATGAGTTGAAAGATGATGTTCATCACTGCAGCGCAATTGCTACCCGATCAATTTTGCCAAAGCATTATGTGATTTAGGAGCTAGCATCAATTTGATGCCATTATCTATCTATAAGAAGTTGGGGTTGGGTGATCCTACTCCAACTAATATGAGGCTCTTCATGGAGGATAGATCGGTAAAACGACCTGTTGGTATTTTATGTGATGTATTGGTAAAGGTTTCTTCATTCATATTTCCGACAGACTTTGTTATTTTGGATTGTGAGGCATACTCAGAAGTTGCCATAATCGTGGGGCGCCCTTTTCTTGCTACAGGAAGTGTGCTCATTGATTTGAGAGCTAATGAGCTTTCATTCTGAATAAATGACGAGGTAGTTCGCTTTGATGTGTGCAAATCAATGAAGCAACCCAAAGATCTGAGTGTATTTTCGGTGGCCGATGTTTACTTTGATGATGAGAAAGAATTACTTGAAGAAGAGCAAATTATTGATGATCCATTGGCGATTGTGCTCATGAATGGAGAGAGTAAGGATGCTGAAAATTGCGAAGAAGCTATTTGTGCTCTATCAGGATTAGGGACATATCGTTATGCTCCCAAGAAACTGGACCTTGATCTTAAAAATCGACCCACACTACCAGCTAAGCCATCTATTGAAGAGCCACCCACGTTAGAATTGAAAGAGCTGCCAAGTCATTTAAAGTATGCATTCTTAGGAAGTGGAAACACACTTCCAGTCATTGTGGTAGCAGATTTGGGTGAGCAACAAGTTGCAGCTCTCATTGCTATTTTACGGAAGTACATTAGAGACATTAGATGGACCATTGCGGATATTATTGGTATTCCACCTGGAATTTGTACACATAAGATTCAGCTTGAACAAAATTTCACACCCACCATTGAGCATCAAAGGCGTCTAAACCCATCTATGCAAGAAGTGGTAAAGAAAGAAATCATCAAGTGGTTGGACGCAGGAGTTGTGTATCCAATCTCTGACAGTACATGGGTAAGCCCGGTACAATGTGTTCCCAAGAAAGGAGGCATGACGGTGGTCGCGAATGCGAAGAACGAGCTTATTCCACTCAGACCCATCACTGGAAGGAGAGTTTGCATGGACTACCGAAAGCTGAATTCTTGGACAATCAAAGATCACTTCCCAATGCCATTTATGGACCAAATGCTAGATTGATTAGCGGGGAAAGGATGGTTTTGTTTCTTAGATGGATATTCAGGCTATAACCAGATTTGCATTGGCACCGAATACCAAGAGAAGACGACGTTTACATGCCCATATGGTACGTTTGCTTTCAAATGTATGCCATTCGGGTTATGTAACGCACCAGCCACCTTTCAACGATGTATGATGTCTATTTTTTCTGATATGGTTTAAGACACTTTAAAGGTATTTATGGATGACTTTTTAGTTGTTGGTGAGTCTTTTGAAGTGTGCTTGGCAAACCTCAGCATGGCATTGCAAAGATGTGTAGAATTCAACCTAGTGCTGAATTGGGAGAAGTGCCACTTCATGGTAAAAGAAGGAATCGTTCTTGGGCACAAAATCTCTGAAAGAGGGATTGAGGTTGATCGAGCAAAAAGTAAAGTTATTGAGAAGCTACCACCTCCAATTTCGGTGAAGGGTGTTCGTAGTTTCCTTGGTCATGTAGGTTTCTATCGACGGTTTATCAAAGACTTCTCCAAAATTTCTAGTCCATTGTGCAAACTCTTGGAGAAAGATGCAAAGTTTGACTTCAATGAAGATTGCTTGAAGGCATTCGAATGCCTCAAAGGAAAACTCATTGAAGCCCTTATCATGGTAGCACCATATTGGTCTCTCCCATTCGAAGTCATGTGTGATGCTAGTGGTGTAGCCGTTGGTGCTGTGTTTGGTCAGAGAAAGGAGAAGCTATTTCATCCTATCTATTATGCGAGTAAGGTCCTAAATGAAGCCCAAAGAAACTACACTATTACTGAACAAGAGATCCTAGGGGTTGTGTATGTGTTTGAGAAGTTTCGTGCCTATATATTGGGTACTAAGGCGACCATTCGTACAAACCATGCAGCTCTTAGGTACCTAATGACAAAAAAGGATGCAAAACCAAGACTAATTCGATGGGTTTTGCTGCTGCAAGAATTTGATTTCAAGGTTAAAGATAGAAGAGGTTGCGAGAACCAAGTGGTTTATCATCTATCTAGACTCGATAATGAGCTTGTAGCGCAACCTGAAATCGAGATTGACAATGCATTCCATGACGAGGAGATATTAGCGACAACAATGGAAAACTTACCATGGTATGCCGACTTTGCAAATTTTATGGTGAGTAATGTGATACCTGCAAACTTATCTTACCATCAAAAGAGCAAGTTTATGCATGATGTACAACACTACTATTGGGATGAGCCATATTTGTTCCGACGATGCGCGGATGGTGTTATCCGTCGATGTATATCCCATGTAGAGGTGCTGACTATTTTTGGAAGCATGCCACACTTCCCAAGTTGGAGGACATCATGCAGGTAACCGAACAGCAAGGAAAGTATTGCAAAGTGGATATTATTGGCCTTTGATATTTAGAGATGCTTACGACTTTGTTAGAAGGTGCGACCAATGCCAGCGTAAAGGAGATATTTCATAACACCATGAGATGCCCATGTCGAAAATTCTTGAAGTAGAGCTCTTTGATGTATGGGGTATTGATTTCATGGGTACATTCGTTAATTCATTTGGAATGAAGTACATCCTAGTTGCTGTAGATTATGTCTCGAAATGGGTTGAAGCTGTAGTATTGGCCGACAATGAGGGAAAGCGTGTTGTAGCATTCTTGAAAAGAAATATCTTCTCTCTCTTTGGAGTACCACGTACTATCATAAGCGATGGAGGATCTCACTTTTGCAACAAGCTATTCAAATCCGTATTGGCCAAATATGGTGTCAAGCAACATAAAGTACCCACGCCTTATCACCCACAAACTAATGGACGGGTAGAGGTTTCCAACAGAGAGATAAAGCAATTCCTTGCTAAGACGGTAAATGCTAATAGGAAAGATTGGTCTCGAAAGCTGGACGACGCGCTATGGGCGTACAGGACTGCATTCAAAACACCCATTGGCATGTCCCCTTATCAACTAGTTTATAGGAAGGCTTGTCACTTACCCATTGAGCTCGAGCATAAGGCATTATAGGCATTGAAGTAATTGACTTTGAATTGGGATGATACAATGAATCTGAGATTGGAGCAGCTGAACGAGTTGGATGAATTTCGTCTTCATGCTTATGAGAGATCGGACCTATACAAGGAACGGATGAAGAAGTATCATGATCAGCGGATTGTTCGATGAAATTTTCAAAAGGATGATATGGTACTTCTCTTCAATTCCATATTGAAGTTATTCCCAGGTAAGTTAAAATCCAAGTGGTCTAGTCCATACAAAGTTATCCAAGTCTACTCGTCTGGAGTAGTTGAGTTGGAAGACAATAATGGTGTTGTCTTCAAGGTGAATGGACAACGTGTTAAACCTTATATCAGTCCTCTTGATTCGATAAGTTATATGGACATCACCTATCTCGACGAAGTCTAAGTACTCTAGGTAACCATGTCGTACCACGACAATAAATAAGGCGCTAGATGGGAGGCAACCCATCATTTATAGTTTATCGTATTTGTGTTTTGCTTTTGATAAATGAAAATCCAAAAATAAGAGTCGTGGCACGACCAAAACTAAGGCGCTTGATGGGAGGCAACCCATCGTACTAATTGTTTTCATTGGTTTTGAGCAAATGTAGGTGCAAGAGGTATTCAATGAGGAGATTGGTTTCAAATGACGATTTGGACGTATTGCATGGTAAAGGTGGTAAGTTAGGAATAAACATGCATAAGGCTATGTATTGAACATTGCTTATGACAAAATAGGCATCGAGCCAGGCTAGGCCTAGGTAAAACTAGGCCACGAATAAGGTAAAGCCTATACTATAGCCTAAGGTCTCGGAGTCTAGTGTGCAAAGGCATAGGCCCGCCCATGCTCAAGTATGTTATAGCATAGGCGCCGCCTATGCTAAAGCATTTGGTCTCAGAATCTCATATGCCATGCTAAAGGCGCCGCCTATGGTCACTAAAGGCATTGCACTAGGCGCCGCCTATGCTAGCAAATGCTTTGCATTAGCCGCCGCCTATACCATGCATAGGGAAAGCTAAAGGTGCCGCCTATGGTCATTTTTTGTATCCAATACCAATTTTAAATGGGTCAAAACCCGAACCATTCTTTTCCTATATAAAGAGTACTTAGTCTTGAAACATAAACACATTGGAAACTTGACCTAGGCGTCGCACATACTCTCCAAAACATCTCAAAATTTTTCTTTGCTCTCCGACTTCACAAGAACATCTCCAAAGGCTTCAATCACGTAAGTACTCTCTTGTTCTTCATCTATTTTTTGTAAGTACTACTTTGCTATGTTTATTATGAATTGCTACATCTTGAAGAAAAATTGGTGATGTTAATGTGTTTGAATTGTTGATACAAAACCAAGTGAGTGAACATGTACGTTAAGATGATCTTAACTTATTTCCGACTTGAATTTGATTTTGGCGCATTGTCATACTACTTGCGGAATTGCTATATTCATGAACACTGCATAATCTTGTCACTTGAATACTTACATGTTAGAATATCCCGTTCATCGGAGTAAGACTTATAGTTGCCTACCGACATAGGAGGTTGTCATTATTGATAGAAACTATACCATGATGTAACCCCTATGTAGTAGTATTGTTATACCTAACATGAAAAGTACTTCAAAGGTTGCAAGAAGTGATACATCTCTGATTTTCTTATCGGAATATAGCTCCTAAAGCGTATGTCGACAAAGTCTAAGTAATCGACCACTTTCACTTCACTAATTTGTATCAACAAAACTAAGTGTGGGGTGGTACCCCTATGCCTTGTTTATATATTGTATCTATTGAGTTGATGCTAACATGAATATTGTTTAAGTCTCAGGTACAATGGCTCCTAAAGCAAGACAAGACAAGGCTACCACTTCCCAAAAGGGCAAGAAAAGAGGTCGCAAGGACCAAGGAGAATTAACCTCAATGCAATTACCACGCCGCATGTTTGGAATAAAATGGTTTCTTAAGGAGAAAGCAAAGGAATGGTATAGGAACAACAAGAAAAGAAAATGTGTCCATGTCGACTTGATCAACAAGGACAGCCTAGCGAAGAAGGATCACGCATGTTGGCGAAAATCATGGCATTAAATCTGAATTTCATCTTTCGCGACATGGGAAAATGTAATCTTGATTTAACAAGGGAATTTTATGCCAATTGGTCGCCGAAAACCATAGGCAGCGAAGTTAAGATTCGGGGCCAAGTTTTACAACTCAATGCGGATTTTATCAACTCCTTTCTTGGTTTGCCTTCAGTCGATCCAGCACCATTCAAAGAGCTGTACAGCAGACCTCCTTATAGATCAATTCGACATACACTTTTTGGAAGTAGATCCATGGCAAGGTGGAGCAGACATAAAGACACCGGACGACACAACACCTTCCCCTATGCTCCTTTGAATAGGCAAGCAAGGATATGGTTGCGTATTGTCAACTCTTGCCTTATTCCAGGGACCCAGTATGCCAAGATAACAAGAGATAGAGTGTGCCTGGTTTACGACTTGATGATGAATGTCCCTATCAACATTGGGGAAATCATTCGTTCTACAATGCGGAAAGATAGACTACACAAGCAGTCCCACTTCACTTTTGGCAATCTGTTGACTGCAATCTTGCGGAAGGAGAACATCAAAAAGGAACCAGCTGATCACAAACTCCCACATAACCCGAAGAAGGTTGACCTCACAAAGGTCAAAGATGCTGAAACAACACATGGCGTCAACCTTACTACTGTGGAGAGACATGTTCGATATGAGAGTTTCTTCCGTCATCTTTATGGCATGAGACGGTTCACAATGATGAGCGGTGGTCGTGTTCCAACTGTTGCAGAGCTCCAACAGCTGGACCATGACTATCCAATGAATATGCATGCAAGGGAGATGTGTGGAGTCGGTACATACTTTGAGGAACATCTAGATGATGATGTGCCGACCGATGATGATCGACGCATGCCAGACTCGGATGTGGAGGAGAATTCTGATGATGATGACTCCTATGATGATTTTGATGAAGGGGGTATGACCCCCGACATTGAGGAGGAGTCCGACTGACCAGGTTCTTCTCATTTATTTTCCACTGAGGGCAGTGTCCCGTTTAAGTGTGGGGTGGTAGTATTGCATGGCTATACTTCTCTATTCACATCTATGTTTGTTTACTTTGTTTGTTTATTTTGTTTTATTTTTGTCTACTTTGTTTTTCGTTTTTTTTAGTTAATTTTTTTTAGTAGTGAATTTTTTTTACTTAGCTTCGCATGAAATCATTCTAATAGGCAGCATGAGATTACAACAAGAGTCTGTGCTAAAATCATGACTATTGAGACGTTTAGGCTCTACTTGTGACTCGCTATGTGATATTGTGTGGTTCAATTCCTTCAACTGTTGGGTCAAGAGTCTATATTACTCCCAATAAAGTCGACCATGTGCCTTGTGTGTGTGAGATAATAGTATATTCTATTCTTGTGGATGATGCTAGAACTTGCAAAGCGAAAATAAAGAATGCAAGTTTAGGAGATGATGTAGGCATTTCTTTGGCAACCTATGATTATTTACCTTCATTTTATCTACCCATGGACATTATCCTAGTTAACCCCTTTTGAGCCTTTAGCCTATTTTCTTTGACAACCTCATATGTAAGCCTAATCTATTTTTTCAAGACCATAATTTGATCCAAATTCCTAAGTGCTTTAAAGTATAAAGTCATGTGACAAAATAAGAGGAAATTGGGTGAGTATGATGCTTTAGAATGCATTGGTGCTTGAAATTGCTATGAAAAAGAAGTGCTATCATAAGAGGTATGTTATGAAAAGAAAAAGGAAAAGAAAACTAAAAAGTGAGTTATGCTTAAAAATTGAAAAACAAAAAAGGAGAAGAAGGGTGGTGGAATAAAAGAACGTAGAAAGGTTGTTTGAAAGAAAAAGTGTTAATGACTTAATGTGATGTATTAAAGTGCTTAGGAACTTAGTCACTGTTTCTGGTCAAAATAGTCCTACCCGTCCCTTAGCCTACATTACAACCATCAAAAGACCTATTTGATCCTAAGCTTAACATTCTGACATTTAGTGGAGCATTACACTAAGGGCAAGCCTATGGTCATCAGTTGCTACATATGAATTCTTTGTGAGAGTGAGAGCAAGGATATTTTGATACCCATGTTTGAAAAATATGTTATACTTGTGAGTGATTATGGGTAAGATATTGTGAGACACATATGGTTGATGAGTTTTGGGTAGTTGTGTATGATTCTTGGTGATCTAACTTTTGAATATGAGTTGACCGCCATCACGAGTCTATGTTGGAGGATAAATGGTTTCTACTAATGATCGGAAAGCTACTCTTTGTTGATAATGGTTGTGCTTGTCTTGACGAATATTTTGTGTTGTTGCTGTGAAACCTTAAGTTAATGTTTAGAGGGACATGATATTTTGTTTCAGGACGAACAAAGCTTTAAGTGTGGGGTGTTGATGATAGGCGAATTTACACGCCTATATCACTATATTTTACCCATATTTTAGCAATGTTTTGAGAACAAATTATATATTTCATGCACTTTTAGTTCTTTTTCCTATAAGTGAGCTAACGAATATGATTAGCAAAGTTTCAGGTATAAATGATGCAGAATTCAACATTTTTTGGATAACTTGACACCAAAGAAAGCTTCACGAAAGAAGAAAAGGAAGCTTGGATGCCTAAGGACCAAAAGTGATGCATGGAAAATCTGTCCCAGGCTAAAACAGCAATTCTGAAGACTTTGGGGACTAGCAGTAATTTATTAGGGTTAGGATAATGATACATTAACCTAGTACAATTGGATTAAGTATTTCATTAGCTTAGTAGGATTTGGTTAATTATTTCATTAGCTTAGTAGGAATAGGAGATGGGTATTATAAATACCCTATCATGCTAGAGATTTTGGAGAATTAATCCCTCATTAAGACATTCTATCATTCACCATTCACTACTACTTTTAACTCCGAATCTTTCCATTAATTCTATTTTTCTTCTTCTATTCATCTATTCTTAATTTCCGCAACAAGAGAAACGTTACTTTGCAAGAAATCACGCCTAACGCCTACCACTCTTGTGCTACACGAAAATCTTCAATTGTGGTATAATAACAATGTCGCTTGTGATTTCCTTCGCACTCATGGGTAACTAAACCTCTCCGTTGGGGTTATGGAAGCCGAATGAGATACTATCTATTGCTGTGAGTTTGTGAGTCTGTGACACGTATGTTGCTTATATCATTATTCTCTTCATCTTAATCTAAATTCTTTGTGGTTGCAAACGCAAGAATACGCCAGTATAACGTTTAACTTGTTTGAAAGAAAGGTTATCTATCTGGAAAAAAGATAATGTCAAGGTAGTAGGGTCCCATCCCCTATTAAAAAGTTAGTACCATAACTGGATTAACCTCTTGGAGAATTCGTACCGTTAGACACACTTTAAGCTCGAAAGAGTTAAAGTGAAATAATCCTCGAATAGGTCGAAAGATGCCTGGATTTACCATCTAATACAATTCTCTATAAGCACATGCATGTCTGGATTCAACACACTCATAGCCAATACAGACGTATAACTCAGAAGGTGGGCATAACCCCAACGCCTCAATTCTTATTGCTTACAACTTACTAAATATTCTTTCTTTTTATTTTGCTATTTTCAGCTTTTACTTTAATACTTTGTTTACATTACTTGCACGACAAGACTTCCCCCTTTTTTATGAGACTTGCACTAAAAGTCTAGTAATAGTTGCTTACTTGTTGACCAAGCTATTCCCTGAGGGATCGATACCCAACCCAGGTTGGGTTCTATATTTGCTAACGACTGCTTTACACTCCCACGAGAGCTATAGATTGAGCGTTATCAATTGACTACTCTCCTAAAATGGTTTTGCATACCAATACATTCCATGTACTGACTGTCTTTCGCACTACATCATTTTATGATGTAGGTTCTGTCTCTTATGTCCGCGGTCAGGTGCCTTATTAGAATCTCTATCTTTTGCTATTGGTGAGCCTTTTTCCTATCAGGAGGTTGGATGGGATATTATGACTTTATTATATTTTCTTTTTTTTTAGTATTGGTATTTATTAGAGGCTTCACAGACTAATTTAATTGCTAGACAAGTCTTGTAATTTTTAGTATTATTTGTCATGATTATTGTATCTTCAGACGCTAAGTCGTATTAATGAACATTGATGAAAGACTTTATCCTTTGAGAAATCTTATCCTATTCTGTTTTCTCTCTATTCATTATGTTAGTTGTATACTCATGTGATATGCCAAAATGTTCGTTCGTACTAGCAATAGTATTGGGTGTGTGCCGCGTGTAGGGCCTCGACTTGGGGTGTGACAAACTTGGTATCAGAGCACAGAGTTCAAGTGTCCTAGGGTGTCTATGAATCCGTATCTAGTAGAGTTATTTTATGAGTGTGAAGCATGCCACACTAATAATAAGAAGGATATGGGACATTTAGGAGATGTTTTTGTTCTTTCACACTCTAGATCGTGCAATATAGCAGTGCCAAAGCAAAAAAAAATTACTCAAATTCATGTGTTTCTCACATTTTGCTATCTACTTCTCATTTTTAAGGTAGTAGGAGTTATGAAACTCATATCCTTATCAACTGACCACACAAGGGTTTTTTAGTAGCCCATTAGTCTATTCGAGTCTATAAATCCAAAAAAAAAAACTTACACTCTTGTTCATATAAATTGTGCGTTTGAGCTATAGTAAGATTGTTCTCCTAGGCCTTCTGCAAAAACTTATTCCAGATGATACCCTTAACGGGGGGAAAAGTGTGTCTAGACTCTTGGATAGTGCTGCCACCCAAGAGATATTTCTATTTGGGATGTTTTGTGGTAAGTCATAAGTAGTAGAATAATCTCAAGTTCAGAAATATAAAGTCATTAGAGTAAAAGACAAAAAGTAGGGATAGTGATTTATTGGAGTATGTAACAAGATTTGTATTCATTAAGTGAGAAATGGAAAGGAATGTCCTTTGGTGTTGGCTAGGGTGTATTAAGACTTGCAAAATTTTATGATAGTTAATAGAGAAGAATGGTTGGTTAAGCCGACTTGGAGTATACTCTATTTAAGAAAGAAGTTTATTATTGCTTAAGTTTATGTTAGTAAGGAATGATAGTAATGTTGTGAAGGAGAATGTGCTTGTAGGCTATGAGATAAATGGTGTGATTTAGATTGGATATGTTGTCATGAAACCTGAATAAACTAGTGGTTATTGATTTTTCTTATAAGATACAGTTCGATTAAGTATTATCATACAGTGTTTCCCTCCATGTTTAGTAGACACTAAGCTTGATCTTTTAGACATCCACAATGATGAATGAATGATGGTATAAGGGTGATAGAACTAGTTTCGAAAAATAGATTAGGCTTGATTTTTTGTGTGGAATAGCTTAAGTTTTATAATTTAGGAATAGTGTGAATCTGCAAAAATAATACACATGTGGAATAGAATTGAAGCAGTGAATTGTAGCTAAGTCCTTAGATAAAGAAGGGTCTTTAGTTATATGAAAATAAAGATGCACCCAAGGTAGTATGTTATTATATAAGATTATAAGTTATTTAGTGCTATGTGATCCTAGTTAGTACCCTTGAATTTCTAAGTGTGGAGAAGCCTAGTTATGTAGTATATGGTGTTCTTGAGAGCTGAATTGAGAGTATTATAAATAGATGGTGTTGAGCCTCTTCGTTCAATTTTAATTTCTATTGGAGTGGGTGGCTAAGAATTTAGAGATGTGATGTTAGTAGATTAAGAATGGAAGATCAGGAATAGAGGAAGTGGTTATGTATACCAATGAGAGCATGAATTATAAAATGATGTTTGCAAAGTTTAGAGAATGTTAAAGAAGTATCTCAGGATGAAGTACTAGTAAGGGTTGTGTACCTAAAGATATAGTATTCAGGGGAGTAAGGTGATGATAGCTTAGATTTGAGAATAGGTCCGCATACTTTAAATATCGACTTCGACCTAAGGGGGAGATGATAGGGTAAAGAGAAAAAAATGGATCTTGAGATGTAGACAGTAAATGTTTTTAGAAAATAGAGATGACGAGTTTCGCTATGATTCAATCTTATTCTAGCATATTTCATGACTTTAGCCAAGATGACACTCTACCCATGAGTTATGAATTCGTGTTGTGCCTATGTCTAAGATCTAAATTTTATGTGCAACGCTATGTCCATGTTCTAACGCTTGAATAGGAAATAATAACTTCGCACTATGATCCTAATATTACTCTAAAGTTCTAGAAGTCCAGGTTCTACGCTACGTTGTTCCTAAGCCAAAAACACATGCTTTACATTAGGTTCAGTCCTAAGAAACCATACTTTATGATATGTTCTTAGCTTGTTCTATGCTATCACTATGCCCAGAATGACTCTCTATTCACACCTTATGTGTTTTGGTACATGAAGTATTCATGCCTATTTATTCCCAGGCCTCATCTGGAGTGGAAAGGTCACAATGAGTATTAGTACTGACTGAATAGTATCCCTTTTATTTTTCATGCTCATACTCTACTCCTTTGGTGATATTCTTTATGACATGATAGTTGTGTGATATAAGCTGAGTAATTGTTTGGAAGGAAGTGAATAGATGGCCCTTGTTATGATGATTGTGGTGTACTAGTTCCATCTAAGATCATATGTATGGATGAAGTATGAGATGACGATTAGTTGTTTGTGATAGTAAGATGAGGTCATATAGTGCGCCTCCCGATAGGAGTTCATGAAATTATGGGTCAAGAGGTTCTAAGAGAGACGGGGAAGGTTTTTCTTTTTATATAGTGTTAACTTTAAAGATACCATGAAGTGGTTAAAGTGATAGACATGGATATCATGTTGATACCTATATGGGTAAATACATGATGAAATTTGTGTGTTCTTAATTAGAGCACGGATGGTAGTTTTTGCAATGAGAAAAATTAGTATTCTTAGGGATAACTATAGTTGCAAGAGAGACCTTGCTGAGTCTTAGAGCAAACATAAGTGCAAGTAAGAAATCAAGATGAAGGTTCCTAAAGAAAAATAGATTATAGGATCTTAAAATTAAGACTGACACGATTGTTTTAGGCGTGGAATCTTGTATCTCCGAGTTAGGCTTGAATTGGTAGGAATGTACAATTAGAGCCAGACTTTAGTATCTGTATGTGCCCATGTATGTTGAAAATAATGAAGTATGGTATTTAGAGGAAAATGGGGGTAGCTACTAAAGGTGTTGCTAAGATCTAAGGCTACCAGTATTAGAGGTGAAAATACTCCTACTCATAAGTCTAATACACCGATGTTTCATGTCATATAACTTCATTTCGAATGGGAATATGTCTAAGTATTCATCATATCATTCATGCCCTATGAACCCAATTTAGATAACTAAGATACCCTTATGGTTTATGCCTATGATTTCCATGAATTCACATATTAAGTTTTTATTTTCATGTCCCTCAAACCCATGTCCTATGTCATATCTGCATTAAGTCTCATTCCCTAATTTTTGTGCATAGATTTTGTTTTTCATGAGTCTATAACCTTCATTTTAGGACAAATGATTCCAAGGGGTAGATATTGTAACATCTTACACTTATTACACACATTAAAAACTCCATCAATTACAATCTCCCCCATTACACAAATTAAAAACTCCATCAGTTACAATCTCCCTTATTACACATATTAGAAACTCCATCACCAGTTACAACCTCTCTTTCTTCCTCAGTTATACACATTATAAAACTCCATTTTCTTAAGCAATTCAACAATTATTCATAATCCAATAATTCCAGTTCTCCTCTCAAACTCGGTTCTCAAAAATTTAAGGGAATTGATTCTAGAAAGCAAGTCGAAATCCCTTCTTCTGGTCTCATGTTCTTTCAACGTTTAGAGGTATGTAGAACTCTTTCTTTATATCTGTAAGTTTTATTGTTTATCTCAATTCAAATTACTCTTACCATGTCCGGGTTCTTTAATAAATTTTCTGGGAAATCTAGAATTTCTTTGTCTTCATCCATTATGTTAATTCTATTAATAAGTTTTCAGGAAATCTGAAAATCACCTTAGATCATGAATACTTATTCATTTTTTTTGTGAAATCCTATTCCAACAGAATCATAGTTCCATTTGGTGTGCCAGATTAACATGTTGGCATTATATGTACCAGATTAACATGGTTCCATTTATTCTTAAGCTAATATCTATGCCATATTATATGTTGACATTCTAAATCTCCTTAAGTTTAACGAGTATGTGTAATTGCTAATTGAAGGTGCTTTTGGTTGGTTCTATTTCTTATAATCAATAACAAAAATTAATGGAACTTATAATGACAAAAACTTACCGAAAAACGTGAAGATTGCATAAACACTTGCAGATAGAAGAGACCATTTCCTTAAGTCTATTTCAGTTGCTTTATTAATGTAGACTTATTGAATAAACTTCTCCTGCGACTTACATCCTCTTATTTACATGTTTTCCTTGTTACTTTCATTCTCCCATCTTTTACTACCCTTTTATTGTGTTCTCCTAATCCAAGATTTTCCAGCATATCACATTTTTGTTATGTTCCAGTAGGTAAATTACAACATCTTATAAAGATGATTAAGTTGTTTGACAGAATATGTTTGCCAATAAAAATTCAAAGTTATAAATCATAACTGGAACGCTCATAATTATACCTTAATTCATTAAGTTCTATAAAATTCATGATCTAAGAACTTGATGGACTGTTTTCGGTAGCTTAAGTACGGTCTTTGAGGCTTTAGTTTTTTTCTTCTTTTTTTACAGAAAAGGTGTGAATCCTTAATTGAATTATTTCATTATAACAAGTCAATTGAAGTTAAGTCCACAATTGAATAAGAATTATGACATCAAGCTGTAAGGTTTCAATTTGCTCCATAATGCTTGGAAATGCTATGAAATGGTGCTAAATCAAAATATTATGAACCCAAAGCAGTTGAATTCCCAATATAAGCCTAAGTGGCTAAATTATGTAGATGAGCCTAAAATGGCTAAACTATGAACATGAGCCTAAAATGGCTAAATTATGAATATGAACCTGAAACGGATATACAATGAACATGAGCCTAAAATAACTAAAGCATGTACCATGAACATGAGCCTAAAATGGCTAAACTATGAATATTAGCCTAAAATGGCTAAACTATGAACATGAGCCTAAAATGGTTAAACTATGAACATGAGTCTAATGAGGGTAACATTTTGAATAAAAATAAGTAAGATAATGTCATGAGTTTATGGGAGTTAGTTAGTTGACCGTGAAGGCCTAGGTTTAAACAACAATTATCCGAAACTATATTTGCCAACATAGGATATAGATTATTCTGCAAGTCGGATGACTCTTTTATCATGTGTCCTGAAAAGGGGCTAACCATCGATGCTAGCAAACTATGTCATATCATGTCCTATGCTCGACAAGGTATAGGATGGCTTAGCTGATCGGGCCGAGATCAAACTCCATGATTTCACATGGTGGTTTATGATGGTTCACTACTTTCTCCCACAAATAATCAAAGGAATTAAATCTACCTTACTTGTTTAATCATAAATTTAACTTATATTCTTGTTCCTTTCCAGTTGTCTTCTTTTACGTATGAATTTTATTGTCATTTCTAATCTCTTGATGTACTACTCTCCTGAAATGGTTTTGCATGCCAATACATTCCATGTATTGACCACCTTTGGCACTGCATCGTTTTATGATATAGGTTATGGCTCTCATATCTGCAGTCAGGGGCCTCATTAGGATCTCTATCTTCTGCTATTGGTGAGCCTCTTTCCTATTAGGAGGTTGGACGGGATATCATGACTTCATTATATTTTATTTATTTTTTGTATTGGTACTTATTAGAGGCTTCACAGACTGATTTAGTTGCCAAACAGGTCTTGTAATTTTTAGTATTATTTGTCATGATTATTGTATCTTCAAACGTTAAGTGATATTAATGAACATTGATGAAAGACTTTATCCTTTAAGAAATCTTATTCTATTCTGTTTTCTCTCTATTCAATTTGTTAGTTGTATGCTCATGTGATATGCCAAAATGTTTGCTTATACTAGTAATAGTATTGGGTGTGTTCCACGTCTAGGGCCTTAGCTCGGGGCATAACAAACACCCATTTCAGTTGAGAAAAGATATAGATCGATTCTAAAAGAAAGGGGAGAGATAAGTTTATTTATGGCTGAAGGAGAGAGAATTTTAGAGATGGGAAGTATTTTATCTTTTTTATCTCGGACAGGAAATTTCTTTAAAATAAAAAAAAAAGATCTTAAAACATATAAGTCATCTATTACAACAGATGTTAATTTCTGTTTGAAAATTTCCAACAGCTCAGTCATCTATCACAACAGATGGCAATGTCTATTTGATAATTAACAATAGATAGGTAATCCATTGCAATAGATTCATTAATTTGTTTGATAAATTCTAATAGATATTTCATCTGTTTCAATGGGTTAAATGTCTATTTTTATACAATTTCAATTTAGTTTATATGTTCAACTACAACTTCAATTGATTTAGCTACAACTAGGGATGAGTTGATAGGATCAACTATATTTCATGATATTGGTATTGCGCTCCTCCTGGCCTGAATTGTCAATCGATCAATCTGAGTTAAAATGATTTATATTAGCTTATTATTTGAAATACCTAAATTTATTTAGCTACAACTAGAGATGAGTTGATAGAGTTAACTATATTGCATGATGTTGGTATTGGGCTTCCCCTGACGTGAGTCGTCAGTTGATCAATCTGAGTTGAAATAATTCATATTAGATTATTATTTGAAATACCTAAATTGATTTAGCTATAACTAAGAATGAGTTGATAGGGTCGATTATATTGGATGATGTTGGTAGTGTGCTCCTCCTGACCCGAGTCATCAATCGACCAATCTGAGTTGAAATAATTCATATTAGGTTATTATTTGAAATACCTAAATTGATTTAGCTACAACTAGAGATAATTTTATAGGGTCTACTATATTACATGAGATTGGTATTGCGCTTCTCCTAACCCTAGTCGTCAATCAATTAATTTGAGTTGAAATGATTCATATTAGCTTATTTTTAAAATACCTAAATTGGTTTAGCTACAACTAGGGATGAGTTGATAGGGTCAACTATATTGTAAGATGTTGGTAGTGCGCTCCTCTTGACCTAAGTCGTCAATCGATCAATCTGAGTTGAAATGATTCATATTATCTTATTTGAAATACTTCAATTGATTTAGCTACAACTAGGGATGAGTTGATAGGGTCAACTATATTGCGTGATGTTGGTATTATGCTCCTCTTGGCCCGAGTCGTCAATCGACCAATCTGAGTTGAAACGATTCATATTAGCTTATTATTTGAAATACCTAAGTTAATTTAGCTACAACTAGGGATGAGTTGGTAGGGTCAACTATATTGTGTGAGGTTGGTATTGCACTCCTCCTGACCTGAGTTGTTAATCGACAAATCTGAGTTGAAATGAAACATATTAGATTATTTTTTAAATACCTAAATTGATTTAGCCACAACTAGCGATGAACAAATTATTCAAACCAAAATAACATTTTCAAAACTTGTTATTCTTTTTCAATATACAAATCAATCCATACAAATCAGCTATTTTCAAGAAAAATATCTTATTATTTTAAATCTCGTGTTCTTGCTCTTTTCTTGGTCTCTCAATAATACAAACAACAATTACTCAACATATTGCTCAACCCTTCACAACAGATCAATTTTCTTCTCATTTTAGATCACATAGTTGCTATTTTGGATATCATTCTCTCTTGTATATATCATTTTCTCTATAATCGTAGGTAACAGAGTTCGAGAAGAGTTCTACATTTATTTTTTATCCTGAAAATTAGGGATTTTTAGTTAATGAAGAAAAAGAAGACTTTTAGTTGTATTATCTTCGAGAATGGATTAACAATTTTGAGTTTTGATGCTAAAATCATAGGAAGAACCTAATAAAACCCTAGTTTTTATTGCAGTGTTCCGTTGACTATCATGTTATTATTGGATGGTGTTTGTTGTCGTCGTAGTGTCACTGGTGGTGTTTGTGGTGGCTATTGGTGGCATTGGTTGGTGGTGTTGGTAGTGTCGGCATTGGTGATGCTTTTGGTGGATGTTGGTGGTATTTATAGTGTATTTTTAAAAATCTATGCATACATCAATTGTGATGTATTTTTTATTTTTCTGTTGTTTGTAGGTAAAACATGTCTCCCAAAAGAAAAGAAAGTGAAAGTGGATCAACTTCTGACCACCTAACAAAAAAGGTTACAGTACAGATAGATTCAGATGAGCTTCCTGAACAATCTCAATCAGGAAAAGTGAAGCAGAGCAAATATATAAAAATAACATTGAGAAAGGTGGACAAAGGTTTGTAGATAGTGATGAGGAAAATGAAAGTGAAGTGGAAGAAAAAAAAGATAAACAAGAAAAGGAGGAAGAAAAAAGTGAGAAAGAGGATGATGATCAGCATGATGATAATGCATCACCAATGGGGCGTGAATTAATATCGAAATCCCAGCATAAGGCTGTCAAAACTATTAGTATTGATAGGTTTCAAGATGCGATGCCGATAGATAACCCTGCAAAACTAACTAGTGATTTTTTACTTAAATGTTAGTTGGGGAAACCTTTTGTGACTTTAGGAAAACTATGAAGATGAAAACATAGATGAGCTTTTTAATAAGAGCTACTTTGGACACTTTCTTAAGCTGCCTAAGGACCACACTGCCCGTTTCTAAATGAGCATGGTATATGGTCTTCTCAAGCACAAGATCAAGTACGTGGGGGATGATAAAGATTTGAAGGAGGGGGAAAGATGGATGGAATCCTGATCAACTACTGTGGGATGTCGGTTTGTTTTGGCTTGAAAGAGTTTGCCATAGTGAAGGATTGATATGTGATTGTCTAGAAGAACCTATCATCAAGGAAATATCCCGTAAAATGTCCAAGGCAAGTAGGACAGCCAAACCACCACCATCCAATAGAGGGAAGGCATTGTCCCAGCGACCACCCACAAAAACCAACAAATGCAAGAAAAAAATAGATAGGTTGTTCGACATTGCTGGACGTGGGTACAAAGCCGATAACTTGTTAAAACATCTCAAGGATGAAACCATATCAAAGAAGTACAAGGATTAATTGTGTTTAGTTTGGTTTGCCCATTTCGTTCTATTGGCAATAGACGTCAACAAAGTCATAGAAGATGATTTATTGAACTTTCCTAAGGATTTTGAGATATTCAATAATTATCTCTGGGGATATGATATCTACAACTTCTCTGTCAAATATTTACTAACAAAGCTATCCCCAAATACCATTATATTATAAGGCTTTCCTTAGCCTTTCATGGTAAATTTAATCACTATTTATTGACTCATTCATTAATTTATATTGAATAATTATTATGACTTTTTTTTGCTTTTTTTCTGTTTACAATTTTTAGGCTTGGGTATTTGGATTCATTCCTCCCCTCTAAAAGCAGGTCAAGGATTATCTGGATGAGGTTTCTCATCCAAGTATCCTTAGGTTGTTGGCTGCAAAGACAACACAAGAATTAAGAAGGATGATCTGTTTAACGCTTCAGATGATGCAGTACATCTTCTTTCAAGTAAGATAATTTGACTCAAAGATAAATATTGAAATAGATGTGCCATTTGTTACAACAGGAGGGTCATTTATTGCAACATATTACCCGTCTACTGCAACTGGTGCAACATATTGCCATCTGTTGCTATAGACGATTCTTATTTTACAACAGATTACCCATTTATTGCTTTGGTTCTCTAAACCCGACTTAATAGATTACCAATCTACTGCAAATTATGTAACAAATGGATATCTGATAAAACATATTATTTATTTGTTACGACAAATAGATCAGTTGTTATGAAAGAAAGATCATATGTTTCATATGTTGTCTGTGTTAACATGTAATCCAACTGACTGTAAATTATTTGATTTAAATGTATTTGTCTTTTTTATAGGTTGTGCATCTATGAATCGTGTCTACTGAGTAAGAATTGGGGATGACTTATTTTATTACTCTAGGTCTTGTTGATACAATAGCATACCCAATGATGGAGTTAATAAAGAGGGAATTGGCTGGAGCAACAACCATAAGAAGAACGGTTAGGCAAGGTCAGCCTAATGTTGAGGCTCTTCATGACCAACCTACTGCAACAAATCTGGGTTCTTCTTCTGAAGTGTTATTGGTGGAGTTGTTGATGTTGGTGGCAAGCATGTTGATGCCAGTCGTGCTGATGAGCATGTTGATGCTCAAGGAAAAATAAATATATTTGAAAACACCCCTTTCACAGGTCCCTTTCACCCTTACACCAGTCCCTCCTACCCTTACAATGGTCCATTTCACCCCTCTTCACACTCATGTTCTCGTTGAAAATATGAGAGTGTAAGGACAGACAGGATAAATACACAAGTTATTCTACCAATTCAAGAACAAGAATCGAGAACTAGGAGTTTTGATTTCTGAAGTGTTGTTGTTGATTGAGAAGCCACTTTTTTACAGATTTAAGTAAGAAACAAATGCGTCTATCGATACCATTTAATCAAGTGCTTAATGATGAGAAATTCTTGACTAGACAAGATAAGGAGATACTGAACACGAAAGACAGTCGCGAAAGATGGTCACAAATAAAGTTCAATTTGATTGAGCCATCACTTGAAGAACATAGCATACATTTGGATAAGTGGACGATGAATTCAAGTTTTAACTGTGTGTTTTTGAATGAATGAAAGTCAGTGTACTCAAGAAATAAACTGAAGGTTAACATGATGATCCAGTTATGGTATTTTTGGAAGGACTCAGATCGATGCTTGGCACTTGTTGTGGTTCCTCCTGCATTTGAAGCTTCTGACGATGTGATTCAAATTAACTATTTAGTTAGCTAGTCTCAAGTTTGGACTTGTCTAATTATAACAATTTTTAGTGTAAGGTATAATTAAACTTGCAGCTTTCTTTTTGACACTAGTATAGATGTTCACTTGCACAATTTTATGTGACGTTTATGTAAGTGATAATTTTATGATAAACTTTTATTGTTTGACATGTTTTGCAGTCTTTAATCTTCTCCATTTCTGTAGTATCTCCAAAAACAATGCATTTCTTTCTCTAGTTCTCTATCGGTAAAGGAATACCATGAAGTGCAAGTGTAAACAGAAAAATGTCTTCCATTGTGCCCCTCTTGTATTAGGAAGTGTCTATTTCTTATTTTACATTTGAGTTTATACAGTGTCCAACTTTCTAGGAGTTTTGTCTTGATATCCACTACTATATTACCAGCAGATAGACAAATTCACCCTTGTGCTAGAAAGAGTAAGTTGTCCAGTCATTTGGTTTGTGCCTTTCTCAGTGCTAGGGGTTTTACCTTTGCGGGATGCCATTTTATTCCCTTTAAAAGAACAAGGCTCATCCATCAATTCAAGTTGTTGAAAGGATTTCATTGTGGTAACCGGATGACTAGTCAAGTTTGGTAAGAAATATATCTGGTGCACTACTGTAACGCCCCGAGTCTATACCCTGGATGTCATACGGTGCTCATAATCCCAAAGGACCACAAGCTAACCCATGACTGGTACCTACTATAATGACTGGATATTAATACTGTATAATACAAAAATTAGGTAGAAATTGCCATAAGGTTCAAAACTGAAATCAAAATACTAAATACCAAAAATAAATACTGAAAAATGAACATCTGTCTGACATACTCTAGTCCAAAAGCCTCTAACTGTCTGGAGGTGGAGTTGATGGGACAAGCCCCCAACTAACTCTGACTACTGAAATAAACTGAATACTGAAATAAGAAAATGATAACTTTGTCCTCAAACTATGAGGACTCGCCATAATATATGTTGCTGATAGTTTGGGCTGCTAAGTGTAGTCAGGAGCCCATGCATCTAAACCTATGATATAATACATCATAAGAAAGGTATGCGTCAGTACTTTAAATATACTGGTATGCTAAGTGAGGTAGGATGATATGTATGGGTACATAAGCATGAACAATAACTGACTAAATAACCTGAATATAACTAAATGAGAGTACATGTATATCTAAAACTGTTCTAAATACTAATTATGCAATGATATGCACATAACTATGAATATTGTAACTAAGGTCATTTTAACACTGGGTACTGAGTTCTGATAACTGAATGTCTGATATCTAAGTTTACCGATACTATATTACTATTACTAAGTGACTATTTCTGATTGTCCTGATTCTGTAGAACTGAACTGAGCTTTATACTGAGCTGGGTAACTATATCTGATAGTCCTGATTCTGAAACTAAACTGAGATTTTATACTAGGTCAGAAGCTGAAACTAAAACTATAGGAGTGTTTATCTAACCAACATATCCCGATTATAAATTGAGTTGGGGTCCAACTTGTGGCCCCAGTTGGAAGGGTGTTAGCACCTTGACAAGGGATACTAACAACGGATATGAGATAACCCTCTTTGGCAGGAAGCTCTTTCATCAACCCTCGCTGACAGAAAAACTCATATGAGATATATTAACCCTAGACTGGCAGGAAGATATCTCAACCTACACTGGCAACGTAATTGTGTAACATAGAGATTGCTACTATGGGTCAAACCCTTTATTGACAGAAATGTCCCCATCTTGGGTTAGCTCGGTGTTGATTCCTACTCCCAACTGAATAGACACTAAATTGATTTCTAGACTGTACAAGGATTGACTGAATTGTTACTGATCGTGTTGTCTAACTAAACTAGACTGAGTTCATTGATTTCTATTAACTGACTTAGTTTACTGAGTTTTGTTATCTTCCTTAATACACTGAGTTCTGTTATCTGACTGAATACACTAAGTTTTGTAACTGACTGAGTACTACTGTACATGACATCACTGAGACTATTCTGAAGCTACTATAAATCTAGGTAAATAGCTAGATTAGCGGGTATTAGATACCCCCAAGACTCGATAGCATAAATTGTAAAATATAGCACAATCTTGAAAATATGATAACTAGTTACTTTGTCAACATTAATTCATTGAGGCATTTTAGCAAACACTTGCATGGCATGAACTTGTATATATTCTAACATGATATGATTTCATTACTCAACTTACATGAAAAATTCATCAAAAACCTAGGGAGCACAGTCTATGCACATAATAATGAACAACATGTAGGCATCATGATTACCAATCTCAACTTACAAATTCATGGGGATTTTACATGAATCCACATATCATTGCATGAGTTAATTAATTTACATGAAACTTGAATCAAATCATAGATTAGAAACCCCAAAGAACATTATAATCATGAATACAATCAAATTCAACATGAAACTCATGAAAGAAATCAACTTCTAATTTAAAAGAGGTTCTTGAACTCCAAGGGTGGAAGGAAACCCTTGGATGAACACCTAACATACCTTGATGCTTGAATTCTTGAAGATTGATGGTGAATTTCTTGAATTTTGATCTTGATGAAACCCTTGAATGAACACCTAACATACCTTGATGCTTGAATTCGTGAAGATTGATGGTGAATTTCTTGAATCTTGGTCTTGACTTGATAGACTAGGGTTTGTTCTTGAGGGGATTTTAGTGAATAATGAGTGTTTTTATCCTAAGAATGACTTAATATAGTATTTTTGGGGATGAATATGGGTGAAAAATGATCCAATTATCCCTCTGGATGCGGGCTTTTAATGACTGAAAATGTGTCCAGTGACGCGTAAATCAACGTGCTGCGTTGATGGCATTAATGTGATTACCAACGCGTCGCGTCGAGTTTGGGTTGGTTCACTGAAATTGCACTAAAAGTTGGGGAAAAATTATCCGTCGATGCGATGGGAAACACGACGCGTCGACCCACTATTTTATCACCCAAACATGGTTCAAATGTGGTCCAAAAAATCTGAAACTCACCCGATGTGACCTACTAACATTCCTGATCATGAATCAAACTAAAAATCAATATTTTAAGGTCATAAAGGTCATGAAATAGGATGTCCAACTTACGAAGGCTAAAATACTTCTAAGTATGAGCACTTAGCTGAAATTTCTAAGTTTGGGACCTCTTTTCAAGCTTTAACGGACTAAGTTAAGCTTAATATTTTGCGGGGTCTTACAACATCTCCCCGTTAGGAACATTTGTCCTCAAATGAAACTGACTAAGCTAAGAATACTAATAGACTAAATTTATATACTGAATACGCACAACTGAAATTTGATTACATGACTGAAAGTACTGTTATAATGAGATTTTATACTGAACATGCATAACTGAAGCATGACTGAGTTCTAAGAACATGACACAGGACTGAGTTGTTTCATGAAGGTATGCATGATATGAGAATGCTATGCAACTGAATCAATACAAAGTTGTAAAGGTAATTTGAGTATGGAACTGGGTAAATTCAAGGAAAACGGTTACCTTGAACTGAGTCTGAGTTTGCGGAGAAGAGGTAAGGATACTTGGTCCGCATATCTTCTTCTTCTTCCCAAGTATCCCCCTCGATGGACTGATTCTACCAAAGAACGTTGACTAGAGGGACTTCTTTGTTCCTCAGCCTGCAAACCTGAAAATCGAGAATTTTGACAGGAATTTCCTCATAAGAGAGGCTATTCTGGACTTCAATCCCCTTTATCGGGACTACTGCTACTGGGTCACCTATGCACTTCTTTAGCAAAGACACATGGAACACTGGATGCACTGAAGCTAAATCTGAAGGCAACTTAAGCTCATAAGCTAGCTTTTCGAAATGACTGAGAATTCGGTAAGGATCGACATATCGGGGACTAAGCTTCCCCTTCTTGCCAAACCTCTTCACCCCTTTCATAGGAGAGATTTTCAAAAACACATAATCCCTTATCTCAAACTCGAGATCCTTTCTTCGCACATCTGCATATGATTTTTGTTGGCTTTGAGCTGTCTTAAGCCTTTCCCTGATCAATTGAACTTTTTCTAAGGTATTGAATACCAAGTCAGTTCCTACCACTACAGCCTCACCCACTTCAAACCAACCAATGAGAGATCTACATCTCCTCCTATAAAGTGACTCAAATAAAGCCATTTGAATGTTGGAATGATAATTGTTTTTATATGAAACTCAATCAAAGGTTAGTGGTCATCCCAACTAACTTTAAAGTCAATGGCACACGCTCTTAACATATCTTCTAGAGTCTAGATGGTCCTTTCTTCTTAACCATATATCTGAGGGTGAAAGGTTGTACTGAGGTGAACTTGGGTACCAAGACCCTTTTGGAAGTCTTTCCAGAAATAAAAGGTAAACTAGGTATATTTATCTGAGATAATGAACAATGGGACTCCGTGTAATCTGACCAACTCTCTGACATAGAGCATGGCATAATTCTCTACTGAATAATAGGTATAAATTGGTAAAAAGTAAGATGATTTGGTCATCCTATCTACAATGACCCAAATGGAATTGTGTTGACAACGAGCACGAGTCAAACCCGTCACAAAGTCTATGTTCATTTCCTCCCACTTCCAAGTGGGAATACTGAAATCTTGCAAAGACCCACTAGGCTTCTGATGCTCAATCTTGACCTGCTGACATGTTGAGCACTTAGCTACAAACTCTACAATGTCTCTTTTTATCCCACTCTACCAATAGACTTCCCGTAAGTCACGATACATCTTAGTGGCCCCTAGATGAATAGAGTAACACGCACTACGTGCTTCTGTAAGAATTCATTGCCTCATTTCATCTACACCTGGCATGTATAACCGACCCTGGAAATGCAATACACCATATCCCCCTTGGGAGAAAACCTTTACTTTTTAATCTCTGACTGACTCCTTCAACTTGACTAAACTGGGATCTCTGTCCTGCTTTTCCTTCACTTCAGAAACCAGAGATGATTCTAAACTATTCTGCACCAACACACTACATTCTGCTGAATTAATTAAGCGGATACCTAGTCGGGTAAGCTGATGAACTTCCTAAACTAACTTTCTCTTATTATCCTCCACATAAGCAAAAATACCTATAGACATCCTATTGAGAACATCAGCCACTACATTGGCCTTAGCCGAATGATACATAACACTCATGTCATAGTCTTTCAACAGCTCTAACCACTTTCTATAGCGTAGGTTTAGGTCTTTCTGAGAAAACACATACTGTAGGCTTTTATGGTCTGTGAACATATCAACATGCACCCCATAGAAATAATGCCTCCGAATCTGTAAGGCGAATACAACAGTTGCTAACTCAAGATCATGAGTAGGTTAATTCTTTTCATAGGGCTTAAGTTGTCTAGAGGCATAGGATATGACCTTAGATACATAAAAACACACCCCAAACCAACTCTGGAAGCACCACAATATACTACAAACCCATATGAGTCATCTAGTAGAGTCAAAATTGGGGTTGTAGTGAGTCGAGTCTTTAAACCTGTAAGCTCTTCTCACAAGAATCTGACCACTGGAATTTGACTTTTTTCTGAGTTAATCTGGACATGGGGGGCGCAATAGACGAAAATCCCTCAACAAACCATCGGTAATAACCAGCTAAACCCCAGAAACTCCTGATATATGATGGAGAGATGGGTCTAGGAAAGTTTCTTACTGCTTCTATCTTTCAAGGATCCACTCTAATGCCATCGCTGGAAATTATATGGATAAGGAAACCTACTGACCTTAGCCAAAATTCTCACTTACTGAATTTGGTGAACAAATGATAGGCTCTGAGAGTTTCTAAGACTATTCTGAGATGGTTTGCATAATCATGTTCACTGCGGGAGTAGACAAGAATATCATCAATGAAGCATGTCCAAGTAATGCTTGAACAAGTGGTTCATCAAGTCCATGAAGGTTGTTGTAGCATTGGTAAGACCAAATAACATGACTAAGAATTCGAAATGATCATACTGAGTTCTGAAAGCTGTTTTCAGAATGTCACATTCTCTAACTTTGAGCTAATGATAGCCTGATCTGAGGTCTATCTTATAAAAGTAATTGGCACCCTAAAATTGGTCAAACAAGTCATCGATTCTGGGAAGTGGATACTTTTTCTTGATCGTGACTCTATTCAGCTGACGGTAGTTAATACACATTCTGAGAGAACCGTCTTTCTTACACATAAATAAAACTAGTGCACCCCAAGGGTATATGCTGGGCCTAATAAATCCCTTATCTAGGAGATCTTTCAACTATTCTTTTAACTCTTTGAGTTCTGCTGGAGCCATTCTATATGGCGGAATAAAAATATGCTGAGTATCTGAGAAAAAGTTTATCTCGAAGTCAATTTCCCGTTCGAGAGGGACTCTAGGAAGATCTTTCAGAAATACATCTGGAAATTCACATGCTACTGATACTAACTCAATATTAGGGGTTTCTGAACTAGAGTCATGAACTCGAACGAGATGATAGACACATCCCTTAGATATCACTTTTCTTACCCTATGGTAAGAAATAAGTTGATCCCTAAGTATTGAAGTACTACCCCTTCATTCAAGGACAGGTTCATTCAGAACTATTTCTGCATTCAACAGAAGCATAGCATGAATGAAGCCAATTCATGCCGAGAATGACATCAAAATCTGTCATCTCTAATTCTACTAAGTCTGCTGATGTGACTTTCTGAGATACCATAACTGAACAGTTCCTGTATACCCATCGTGCTATGATAGATTTACCCACAGGGGTAGAGACTAGGAAGGGCTCTGCTAGAATTTCGGGACTGACTCCGAAGTCAATAGCTATATAGGGAGTTACAAAGGATAAAAAAGCTCCTGGATATAGCAAAGCATAAACATGTAAATGATAAACTTATAACGTACCAATGACCATATCAAGAGAAATTTCCTGATCCTGTCGGGACTGGAGTGCATAGAGCCTGTTTGGTTGTTGCCCATTGGCGATACTGGAAGCGACACCGTGCTGATTCAGGCGGACTGAGCTGAAGGACGATTATACTGACTCTACGAACCCACCTGAGGACACTCTTTGAACCTGTGGCGTGGCTTGCCACATCTGAAATATACATCACTGCCAGCTCTACAGATAACCTAGTAGTTTCTGCCATACTTCTGGCAAAGAGGATTTGTTCGAGCACTTCTAACACTACCTTGGGGTTTAGGGCATAGTGCCCTATTCTTATAGTCATCTCTGAATTTCAACACTGGAGCACTGACTGAGGACAGAGCTGGAACTGAGGATTTTGGGCAAAACTGAGAACGATTACCACTCTCTGACTTAGGCTAAGTGAATTTGAAGCTACCTATTTTAGCTCTCTTACTTTCCCTCTCCTTCTCTTTATTCTTAGCCTTTTCTATCTGTTTAGCATGGACCATAAGCCTGGATATTTACAACTCCTTAATAAGCATTGTGGTTCTGCACTTCTTGACTACACTGTTAGACACACCATACATAAACTTACTCATCTTACATCTGCGATCTGCTACCACATGAGGAGCGTATCTGGCCAACTGAGTAAACTTGAAAGAATACTCTTTCACTGTTATGTTTCCCTGCTTCAGATTAATAAACTCCAAAACCTTAGCTTCCGTCAACTATAGTGGGAAGATCCTATCCAGAAAATCAGTGGACAACTCCTTCCATTCTACGAGCCCTTCATCTGCGGGCCTCTCTGCCTTCCACTGCTTGAACCATGAGTGAGCCATATCCTGTAACTGATATGCGTCCAACTCAGCACTCTCACTAGTAGTCACTCCCATAATATATGTGACTTTTTGAACCTGATCAAGGAATTACTGTAGGTCTTCATATGACTTACACCTGGTAAAGTCTGGAGGGTTCATTCGGGTGAAGTCCCAAATCCTAACTGTAGCAGTATTGGCCACTGGGTTGGCCGAAATGGCAGCTGGGTATTCATTTTGGGCTGCCACAAAATGAGTTAGAGTGGTAAAAGCGGCTCTAAATTCTACATGAGAGACATGCTCGTCCAGGGGATTTACCTGAACGGGTTGAGGTATTGGTTGATTTCTTATTCTTCTTCTGTTGTTCCTTTTGGGAGGCATGTTCTATAAACAGAAGTAAGAAAAGGATTAGACTGAGACTGTAACTTGATCTCAAATTCATTCTCACGATATGAATACTGAAAGAAGGAAAACTTATCCTAAAACGCCTCATCGTCTATTAGTCATAAGTGTAGTGCGCTACACACCCATAGACAAGACTCTACTAGACGTAGCTTTCAGACTTCCTAAGACTCAATTGAACCTTAGGTTCTAATACCAAGTTTGTAACTCCCCGAGTCTGTACCCCGGACATCACACGGTGCTCATAATCCCAAAGGACCACAAGCTAACCCATAAATGGTACCTGCTGTAATCACTAAATAATAATACTGTATAATGCAAAAATTAGGCAAAAATTGCCATAAGGTTCAAAACTGAAATCAAAATACTAAATCCTGAAAATCAATACTAAAAACTGAACATTTGTCTGAAATAATCCAGTTTGAAAGCCTCTAAGTGTCAGAAGGTGGAGTTGATGGGACAAGCCCCCAACTAACTCCAACTACTGAAATAAACTGAATATTGAAATATGAAAATGATAACTTTGTCTCGAACTATAAGGACTCGCCACTATACTTGTTACAGATAGTTTGGGCTGCTAATTATGGTCAGGAGCCCGTGCATCTAAACCTATGATATAAGATATCATAGTGCAAAAGAAAGGTATGAGTTAGTACTTTGAATGTACTGCCACTACAAAAAAAAGGCAAAAACCAACCACTAGTGGTCAGATTTTAATTTATTTATTTTTTTAAAAGCGACCACAAGTGATAGCTTTTTCATTTTAAAAATTCAAAATAATTATTAAATTAATTTTAGTATTAATTATTATTTATTTTGCAAATGAAAAAAAAATCCGACCACTAGTGGTCGGTTTTTTTGAAAAAAAAAATTAAAAAAATATTTAAAAAATCGACCACTTGTGGTCAGTTTGATTATTTTTTAATTATTTATTTTTCAAAAAAAACGACCACTTGTGGTCAGTTTTTTTGTTTTTTTTTTTAAAAGAGACCACTTTTATATTTTAAAAAATTAAAATAATTAATTAAATAATTTTATTATTAATTATTATTTATTTTTCAAATAAAAATTAAAAAATAATACAAAACCGACCACTTGTGGTAGGTTTTTAAAAAAAATGTTTGTTTTTAAAAAGCAACGACAAATGGTCGATTTTATATTTTAAACTAGTGAGAAGAAGCTCGTGCAAAGCACAGGCCCAACATCTATTCTAAATTAATATTATAATAATAATCATATCAATTAATGTGACATTTTTTGAATTTTAAAAATAAAATAAATTTATTTTTTATTAAAAATTAAATAAATTATGACAAGAAAATTCAAGTCTCTGCATCAGAATTTATGATAAATATATATTTTTTTAATTTATTTTAAAAAAAATTGACTACTTATCTTTGGTTTTTGAACTAAAAAAAAATAAAAAGTAAATAATTTTTAGTAACACCTAATTATATATATGTAATAAAATATATATATTATTTTTATTAAAAATAATTATATATATAATATAATATATATATAATTTTTTAAAATTACACTGATCACACGTAGTCGATAGCCAGTATAATAATAATAATAAAATTCAATAATTCTTAAATTTTGTGACAAAATTACACTAAAAAATAATTCAAATATAATAAATAAATTACGTTAAATATAATCTTTATCTTTTACTTATGTTTAAATATATAAAATAAATATTTTTCTTTGTATATACGTTAAATGACGTTAAGCATGCATAATCTTTGTATAATGAATATGTGTATATATAGGTCATACCGTTGAGATAATGATATTATATTACTCTTCCAGTCATAATTAATAATGTAATGTATAAATAATAATTCATCAAAATATAATGAACGTGTTCTATTATAAGGTAATGTACTTGTGGATGTGATATATATAGTATGCGTTCAAGAGTTTGTATATAGTGATCGCTTGATGAACAATATAGTCAAAACCTAGTATATTAAGCTAATCAAATATAATTAATCGATCAATCATCTGAGTATGTATAAGAAACACATCGCATTAATACAACAACAACAACACAGTGTATTCCACCAAGTAGGGTCTGTGGAGGGTACAATGTACGTAGTCCATACCGCTACCTCCGAAGAGTAGAGAGGTTGTTTTCGATAGACCCCCGGCTCAAGATAATAAATAGTAAACAGGATCATAGTAATGCACGAAATAGAATGGGTGGCATAGCCGAAATAAGAAATGAGATGTACTAAAAATAGAGCTAAGCTAGACACCAAAATAAGAGCAGTACCAAAATAATAAACAGGAAATAAGAAATAAGAGAAGGACACCCCCTAGTAGTAGCATACAATAGCGGCTCCTACCAATGGACGCAGTCGTAGGCTTACTAACCCGGCTGCACCAGAGCCCCCTAACCACTAGCTACGACCCACACACACACTAACCTTCTACCCTTATCCGCGACTTCCACACCTTCCTATCTAGGTATTTAATTTTAATTATCAATATTTTTACACATCATTTTTATATTAAGTACATTCTGACGTATCGCATTCGCAATTTTAAAAAATTCATAAATTGTTTTATTATCTTTTAGCATCATTTTTATAATTTTAAAATCAAATATGACATTTCATTAATTAAATTATTTTTCACGTAATTGTGCACTCATATTTTTTACAAATATATTGTCTAGTTTTTCGTTATCTAGCATTACTTATTTTTGTTGTTATCATCTCTATTATTATCTATCTATTGTTTATTATTTAATTATTATTATTATTTATTATTATTTATTAATTTATTTATTATTTAATTATTATTGTTATCATGATTTACTACCACTAGAATTTAAATAGCGGCCTAAATTAGTATCACTTTGCCAATTAATTTACCTTGTAGTCCAATTTTTGTTCTAAGTCATTACAATTTTAACTCATTCTATTTAATTCATTATAATTATAGCCCTCAATTTTAACCCAATCCACAGCCTTTAGATCTCAGCCATTCATCGAATTAATTCAACGACTGAGTTTAAAGGATCTTCTCCTTTCCTTTTACAACCTAAAATCAACCCCCCTAACCCTAATTCCCCAAAACTCTCGCCTCCCTTAAGCTCTCTCTAACTTTTCTCTTTCCCTCCCTCTATTCCTATCCTCTCTCCATTAGCAAACCACCCATTGTCAACAGCCAGCCCTTACCCTTCGTCTTTTTTTTGGACGAACCAAGGGCATCAACGGCATCATCACCAGCAAAGCAGGTGTGTCACCGCCTCCCGCTCAGTCTCCGCCCACTAGAGAATGCCTACGCTTATTCTGCACCAGCCATGGACTCCGACGCCATCCATGGCGCCAAGCCCTTCCTCCATCGACGCCAGATCTGCCTTCCTCCGTTCAACCCCTCGCGCCGCCAGTGACAGTATCAATGACACCATCCCGTCCTCCAATGATACATGCCTCCACACCGTCATCAATAGCCTTCTCTACCCACTTTAGAAAATACATGTTCTTGATGGATTCTTTTATTTGCATGTTATTATCTTTCGATCTATTCTTTTACGTTCGAAATTTTACAAATTTGTGGACTGATTCTAGTAATTTCTTAAACCTAGATGCGTGAAAGCCTTTGGCAAACTGTTTAAATCCCAATTGTGGCTAGACTTACAGTAAATTTCTCCTCCTAGGTTCACTACCCTATTTACTTGATTGTTTGTAGTGGAAATCATCTCTGTGAATGACTCTCTTTTTTGTAGACTATAGAATGATTTATAAGTCTACTTGATATGGTTTTAGGACTGATCTACTTGATATGGTTTTAGGACTGACTTTGATATGATTTTAAGGCCACTTTCCACACCCTGTAATTAGGGTAGGATTTACGTGTCTCATTGGTAATTTCTGTGGCTGATTTCCTTTTCATCCTGAAGTTATGGTATAAATCATTTGCTTGATTTGAATGAACCTGATATGACGGGATTGATATCTTCTGCTATGGGAAATATCGACGTTGATGCATGCTTTGTTATTTGTTCTCTTAAAATCCGTACCTTCCTTTTACTCATTTATTTATGGTAACCAGAAATAATTGATTGAGTCAATTTGCTAATTTTCTTTATTAAATATACGTTTACCATATTTTAAACTCCCTCTATTATGGTGAACATATTACTCAATTGATTTTTTTCCTCTTTCTTGTTTTACTTTAATTGATTCGGTATAATATCAATTCTGTTATTTATGGGAAAGACTTCAGTTATTAGAGGGGTGGAATATTTTTTTCCTGTTTTGTCTCGAATGACTGATTTCTTTAACACTATATAAACTCATTCCTTCATTCACAAAAAGGGACAGTGAAAAGTCCTCAAGTCTCATAATTACAATTACTACTACTACTCTTAACAAAAATCATTGGCTAATTTTTAAAAAGGCAATTAAATATTTTTGTTTCTCTGTAGAGGTTGCTATTAACATCTTGCACATCTCGCTATTATGTATACTTGGCTTTTGGATTCTATTATTATTTATCTCTCTTACTGCTAATCACCGGTTTAAGTAGACAACTATGGGTTTTGAAGAGTCGCCAGATTAGTTATATAATTAGATTACATTAGCTTGAGTATACTTTCTTATTATTTAATTTGTAATATCGTGTAAAGAAATTATTATTTATGTAATAATATAATTTGGGGACTGCTTTGGGAGCGGGGATTATGTGCTCTATGAACGGCGTAGTAAGCACAATTTAGGATTTTTACATGTATTATGTGCTATACGAAACACTTAGGTAAAACGCGACTTAAAATCTATTAATCTACTTACTTGGCCGCCTAGAAATCCTGCTTTAGGAATTTTAATTAATTTTGACATATTAAGTTTCGGCTCTTGGGTCGGATGATGATTAACAAGTTGGGTTTCTGATCTGAATAAAGCCAAACCATTCATTTGACTTGGATGATTTCTTTCTAGTCTTTTTGTTTACTTTATATATTTATTTGGGGTAGTTAGTTTATTACATGAGCAGTACCCTTTATCATAAATTGTCTTTCCATCTTTCTCCTCGCTTGTCTTATTTACATGTTTTGTGATTCCGTTTTATCTAGTTCACTTATATGTCTTTATCACCTAGATAATTGACAATTAGAATTAACAAAATGAAATGTGTTTGCTTATTAATTATTTTATCGTTCAGCTAAACATTAAATTAATGATAAAATAAGAGACTTTATTTGATCACATAGAATCCCCATGTAAAGCATGGCTGGGAACCACCTTTGTGGACCTCGAAAGGTGCCTAACACCTTTCTTTTGAGGTAATTTGAACCCTTACCCGAGCTCTGGTGAATTAAGACTAAATAACAAAAAATAGGTTCGTAGTATCCTAGACCGGCGCCCTAACGCACTTTAATACGTTAGGTGGCGACTCTTCACACTCTTTTAAACGCATCCAAAAAAGAGTCTGTCACGTCGAATCCTGCCTTCCGCAAGGAAAACGGGGCGCGACAGTGGTCACTTTAGAAGTGAATTAGTGACTTCAAAATGTTTAAGTGTAGGTACTGGAAATGTGAACTTTTCATTTGAATTTAGTTTAGTTTGGTAACTTGTTAATTGAACTAGTGACTTGAAAATGTTTAGGTGTAAGTATTTGAAATGTGAGCTTTTGTGACTTGAACTAATTACTTGAATGTGATTGATTGTGTAGATGGAACCTGATTATAACCGGATATATCAACCAAATATTGATAATAGAATGGGTGATGCTGAGATTGAAGATGCGGATGATAAGTTGTAGTTTTTGAATTTTCTATGTTTTATAGTTTGGATTTGGAACCTCGATAAATTTTGTAAATAATTTAATTTTTAATGTTTGTATTCTTATGGTGGTTGGTTGATTGTATATTAAATGTTTGGTGGGTTGTATTATAAATAATTTGATTTGATTTTTAATGATTGTATATGATTGGTGGGCTGTATTGTAAATAATTTGATTTTTAATATTTGTATTTTGAAAATTTTCACTATTTTTTTACAACATTATCAAAAAAACCGACCACATGTGGTCGGTTTTTCTAATTTTTTTCTTTTTGTGAAAAACCGACCACAAGTGGTCGGTTTTGTCTATATTTTTTTTGCAAAAAATCGACCACTTGTGGTCGGTTTATTTTTCCCTAAAATTAATTTTTCATTTAAAAAAAAATAATAATAAATTTTAAAAATGAATATATATATTTTTAAAAAATCTACCACTCGTGGTCGGTTTTTAAAAGGCTACCACTACTCTTTCGACCAAAAGTTTTGGTCGATTTTGTGGTCGAAAAATGAGAAAAACTGACCACTTGTGGTCGATTTTTGTGGTCTGTTTTTCTCTCTTTTTTAGTAGTGTGGTATGCTAAGTGAGGTAGGCTGATATGCATGGGTTCATAAGCATGAACAATAACTAACTAAAAAACCTGAATATAACTGAATGAGAGTACATGTATATCTGAAACTGCTGTAAATACTGATTATACAATGTTATGCACAAAACTGCGTATGTTGTAACTGAGGTTATGATAACACTGGGTACTGAGTTATGATAACTGAATGACTAATATCTGGGTTTACTGATACTGTATTACTGTTAACTGAGTGACTATTTCTGACAGTCCTGATTTTGTAGAACTGAATTGAGTTCTATACTGAGTTGGGTGACTGTATCTGACAGTCCTGATTTTGAAATAGAACTAAGATTTTATACTGAGTTTGAAGCTGAAACTAAAACTGTGGGAGTGTTCATCTAACCGATATACCCCAATTATGAATTGAGTTGGGGTCTAGCCTGTGGCCCCAATTGGAAGGGTATTAGCATCTTTCCAAGGGATACTAACAATAGATATGAGATAACCTCTCTGGCAGGAAGCTTTTTCGTCAACCCTTGCTAATAGAAAAACTCGTACGAGATATATCAACCCTATACTGGTAGGAAGATATCTCAACCTATGATGGCTACGTAGTTGTGTAACGCAAGGATTGCTACTAACGGTCAAACCCTTTACTAACAGAATGCCCCCATCCCTGGGTTAGCTCGGTGCTGATTCTTACTCCCAACTGAATAGACACTGAACTGATTTCTAGATTGTACAAAGCTTGACTAAAATGTTACTGATAGTTCTGTCTAACTGAACTAGATTGAGTTCACTAAGTTCTATTAACTGACTGAGTACACTTAGTTCTATTATCTACCTGAATATACTGCTATTATCTGCCTGAATACACTGAGTTCTGTTATCTAACTGAATACACTGAGTTCTGTTATTGACTGAATACTACTGTACGTGACATCATTGAGACTATTCTGAATCTACTGTAAATCTAGGTAAACAGCTAGATTGTTGAGTATTAGATACCCCCAGGACTCGATAGCTAAATTGCAAAACATAGCACAATATTGAAAACATGATAACTAGTTACTTTGTCGCCATTCATTCATTGAGGCATTTTAGCAAACACTTCCGTGGCATGAACTTGTATACATGCTAACATGATATGATTTCATTACTCAACTCATATGAATAATTCATCAAACACCTGGGGAGCACAATCTATGCACATAATAATGAACAACATGTAGGCATCATTATTACCAATCTCAACTTACAAATTCATAGGGTTTTTGACATGAATCCACATACCATTGCATGTGTTAATTAATTTACATTAAACTTGAATCAAATCATGGATTAGAAACCCCAAAGAACATTATAATCATGAATACAATCAAATTCAACATGAAACTCATGAAAGAAATCAACTTCTAATTTAAAAAAGGTTCTTGAACTCCAAGGGTGGAAGGAAACCCTTGGATGAACACCTAACATACCTTGATGCTTGAATTCGTGAAGATTGATGGTGAATTTCTTGAATCTTGATCTTGACTTGATGGACTAGGGTTTGTTCTTGAGAGGATTTTAGTGAATAATGAGTGTTTTTGCCTTAAGAATAACTTGATCTCGTGTTTTTGGGGCTGAATACGGGTGAAAAATAACCCAATTACCCCTTTGGATGCGGGCTTTTAATGACTGAAAACGTGTCTAGTGATGCGCAGACCGATGCGCCGCGTCGATGGCATCAACGCGATGACCAATGCATCGCGTCGAGTTCGAGTCGGTTCACTGGAATTGCCCTGAAATCTGGAAAAAAATTATCTGTCGACGCGATGAGCGACGCTCCGCATCGAGATCGCGTCAACCCACTATTTTGGTCACCTAAACATGGTTCAAACGAGGTCCAAAAAATTCAAAACTCACCCGAAGTGACCTACTGACATTCCAGATCATGAATCAACCTAAAAATTGATATTTTAAGGTCATAAGGGTCATGAAATAGGATCTCCAACTTACGAAGGCTAAAATACTTCTAAGTATAAGCACTTAGCTGAAATTTCTAAGTCTGGGACCTCTTTTCAAGTTTTAGCGGACTGAGTTAAGCTTAAGATTTTGCGGGGTCTTACAACTACATGTTCCACTGTTGTTTCCCTTTGTTGATCGTTGTTTCTAGTCCAGCTTGAGATTTGGACCTTTGTTGATCGTTGTTTCTAGTCCAGCTTGAGATTTGGACAAAAAATGCTTTTGCACCTCCTCGTTGTCTTGAACTAGAGGATTCATATCGGTGGGTGGCTAGACTAGCCACCCAATTCATGTTGGTTTCCAACTCAAGTTAGCTCTTGCACCGTTTTGGATTCTTCGACTATTCACTGTAGAGTGTCTTTGCTTTCTTGCTACCTGATTTCCAAAGCGTTTGGTTTTGTGGTTGACGGAAAGATTCATATCCATCTTCTCCTTCATCAGTAAGTTCGCATTATTGCTGTTCCCTTTGTGATGTTCTATAGTGTTCAGCGTACTACTGTCACTAGTAGATGCTATATTAGAAGACCCCAAAGCAAACTGGTTAGCTCTATTGTCATTGACATTTCTTTTCTTTCAATCAAGCACTCGTCTTCAATACGCCTCTGACGTTTACAAACAAAACAACAATCTGGAGAAAAATCATATTATATGTCGTGCATAATTCCCCAGCTTCATTACTCTAGCGAAGTTAGGCTGATACCTGACATTAGTCGCTTTATCAATACTCAATAATGTACCGATAGGAGAGGTGATCCGAAGGAGAGCATGAGGTGATCCAAATTGGGATTAAAGGGGTCTCTACCTCTGAGTTAAAATCAGTAGTCCAGGTGACAATACGCTTAACCAAAATCCACAGTATCCTTCGAAAATATATGTTCTGATAATCCTCTTCGACAGTAAAATCTATAAAAAAATATGTTTCGTGTTATAATGACCAATTCTTACCTTACCAATCATAGGAAATCTAGCTGCGAAATCTTTTCTAATATCCTCTATAGCGACTTGAAATTGAGTTTTGTTCTCTGCATTTTGTTGGCTAGTGATGCTACATAAGAACTTTTGGGATCAATTGATGCGCTCGCAACATTAGGAGGATTGGAAAAATGCTCACCGCCGGCCAGGAGGTGTTGCGTTCATTGTAGACATAGATTCTTAGAAAAAAAAAATTGATGCGTGAAGCGTGTACCATTTAGCTATAACAACTCCTTTTCCTCAACAACATAAGTAAATGTGGGTAACTCTATCCAAGTATTTTCTATTAAGAACTATAATTTAATCACATTTCATTTCAGTATTACAGGTAACTTCAGGCATTTAGAAAGGTAAAGATAACAAAAACCTTAGAAACACATTAGCAAACATGCCGCCTCAGCTAATTAAACAGCTAAAGAAATTTAATTTGCACCATATCATGAGAAGCTTTACCATTAGGTGTAGGAGGAACCACAACAAGTGTCAACCATCGATCTGAGTCCTTCCGAAAAGACCAAAACTGGACCATCAAAGTAACCTTTAGATAATTTCTCGTGTACACTGACATCCAGTCTTTCAACATCACATAACTAAAACTTGAATTCATAGGACACTTGGACTCATTTGTTTGCACTTAATAGAGATCTGAATCTGAATTATTCAGATTGTAGCCCATTAAGTGCGTTTGTTTTTTAAAATTTTAGCCCTGAGATGAGGTCTTAAAAGGCATTCAGATGTTGGCGCTCTTCGTTACCAGTTACCACTTATTGGCACTCTTCTTCACTAACCTCGTAAATGCTTCACAAAGCACACTTTCTATTTTCTACAAACACGCTGCTCTTTAATCCATTTGACACAATATCTCATATTACAAATCAAATATATATATTGTTAATAGTTTTTGATACATTAAGTTATTGTCAGCTAAATTATTCTTTATGGATTTTAATTTATTTGTTTGGTTTTGACTAAATACAAAGTTAAAAAAAAAATAAAGAATATTTTTAAATCTTGAGATCTTAAATTGAAGATATGTGACATATATCAAAAGGTCATTTAATTTTGTGGTATTAACATATAAAAACTTGGAATTAAAGTGTAGTTAAAAAAAATAGATATTTTTTTGACAGAATCGTATTTTCGCCTTTTTCCCCAAATCAAATTTCTCAAAAAGAAATTTTTTATGCTGAAAAATTTTAGGTGACTTTTACTTTTTTCAAATTCGTGTCCTATGGTTGTTTCATGCATGAAACAATTTCTAGGTGACTTTTTGTGCATGAAACAACTTAGTTAAGACATTCCATTTACTCGATTAAAGTAGGTATGATCGTAAATTTTTTGGAGGTTTTTATCAATTAATTATAAGTGGCGGAGTAATAAACGTGATTTTAACAGAGAAGTAGAAAGGAGACTTGCTCCAAAAATTCTATCTGAAGACGATGTTTTACGTCAACTGCTTACTCTGGAGACATGAAATTTGGTAAGGCCCAGGAAAAAAAAAGTACGAAAAAAGTAAAGACACTCATAATTGGAGAAAGAAAAACATCTTTTTCACGCTTTCTTACTGGAAAATAATTTACTATCCCGCAATTTAGATGTGATGCGTGTTGAAAAGAATGTGTGTGATAATGTTATTGGGATATTTTTAGATATTGAACGAAAAACAAAAGATAATTTGAAGGTTCGTCGTGATTTGATGGAAATGGGTATAAGAAAGGAATTACATCCCACTCAAAGAGATGGAAGATGGCATTATCCAGCAGCATGTTATTCTTTATCATCAGCGGAGAAGTCTAAAGTATTCAAGTTCTTGAAAATGGTTAAGGTTCTAAATGATTATTCTTCCAATATATCACGGTGAGTGAAGTCAGAGGATCATAAAATTTATGGATTAAAGAGTCATGACTCTCCTATTTTATTGGAACATCTGCTTTCTTTTGCAATTCGTGGAGTTGTGCCCAACAATGTCTATGATGCTATCACTGAGTTAAGTATTTTCTTCAAAGAATTGTATTCAAAAACACTAAGAATTGATGTGCTGGATCAGCTTGAAGCTCAAATTTCAATAATATTGATTAAATTGAAAAATACCAGCATTTTTGACATTATGGTACATTTAGCCATTCATCTTCCAAGAGATGCTAAGGCCGGTGAACCTGTACAAAATAGGTGGATGTATCTAATTGAGAGATATGTTTTTAATTTATAGTCGAATTAATTTTATGTTGCTTGTTAATTTATCATGCTAAGAAAGAATTTGAGTGATATCATTTTATATCATGCTGATTTTTATGCATATTGAAGTGTTATGTTCGTAATAAAAATCAACCTGAAGGGTCTATTGCAGTAGGATATATTGTGAAAGAAAGCCTATTATTTTGCTCAAGATATTTATATGGAACTGCAAAAGGACATAATCGAATGGATAAGAATTATGAAGTTGATTATGTTGAGATATATAGTGGATTATTGATTTTTGAAGAAAAAAAAAGGTTCTTCTTTATTAAGAGATACATCGAGAGATCTTGAAGAGTTTGAGAGAAAACAAGCTCATCTTTATGTCCCGAGAAATTGTGAAGAAGTTCAACCATTTCTACGGTATGTTTTGTTAGCTTTGTTTCAACTCTTATAATTATTTGTTAACTATTGAACTAGTAATTCATTAATGATCTTTCTTTTTCTGTCCAACATATTCTAAGTGTGCATGTTATGCATTTACAGTAATAGGGTTCTTCTTTGCCTCGGCCTCTTTGCCAAATACGTTTACATGAGATTTGGAAATCTTCTTTTTTTCAATGAAAATAGTTGAATACAAATCAAGAAATTGATAGCATCTCAATTGAAAATATCAAAGAAAATCATAAAAGCTATCAAGATTATACAACTTTTTTCCCTCCTCCCCTATTAAATGTACATAAAAGTCAGGAATGGAAGTTCTTTTAGAGTATACAAACAACAATATATAGTTAAGAAGATAATCATGTCAAAGGTCTAAACTGGTTAGAAGCTAGTCACTTGCTGATGTTGTCATTGTGCCAATCACGCCCATCTATAAGAACAAGACAAATAAGAATATACCCCAACAAGACGTCCAAAATTTGTTGGTAGTTTGTTTCAGCCAAGAAATGCAGCAAAATTAGTAGATAGGGATTCAGAGCTATTAGTTTGAGTTAGGGTTGGATACAACGAACTTGGATACAACTTGATAAAGATTATAGTTTACTACCTCAGAAGTAATTTCGCTCTCTAGCCAAAGCACTTTCCTAGAAGTAATGACTCTATAAGTTTCAAACTAGATCAATTCATCATTTGAATTTTGTCTTAATTTTGAGATTGTTTCTCCTTTATATCTAATTAACACTCATTTGTATAATGTTAAGGCATGTGGAGTTTTGATGATAGACATGTGAATGAATGTTAGTCCATTCAAGTGTACAAAGAAAAGTTGCAGGCAAGACTGTTGATAAGATGATATTGTGCATAGACAGGAGTGGATAAGCAAGAATATTCAGGAACCTTCTCAAACACTTATCACTTCAGTAAAGTAGAAGAAAAATGCAATACTCAGAAGTTGAGTTGATCTAGAAGTTCAACAATGAGAAGATTTTTGCAAGGATAAAGGATAAAGCAAAAGAGTCTTATTCAACCAGGGGAGGAGAAACGGCTACACCAAGGAGTGAAGTTACTTGATAGAGTTGAAAGAAGAAAGAAGCATCAATCAACTAGGACTCCATCACAAGTGTATTACAAGTGTGCATATATACAACAAAGCATGATCAAGTAACTCACTTAATGCACTGAAAAGAAAATCAACAATCAGCAAAACAGTTCTCATTCTTGAAGAAGAACCTGGTTCCTTACTTAAGTAGTAGACTGTGTGTAGTAGGTAGGTTCTTTGAGTTGTAATGAGTCATTGTTCTAGTCCCAGTGATCTATAAACTGAGTTAGGAGTTGTGTCTTTAAGTTAGGGAACTCGAAGACTTGGGAACACTTATCTTAGGAAGATTTGTGTTTTTGTAGTGATAGCAGTTAGAAGTTTTAATTCCTAGTTTACAAGAAGTCTTGTAACTTTGTTGATTGTTGAAGATCAAGTATTTTAGTGAAAATGGGGTTAAATCTTATAGGGGTACAGGTCGTGGTTTTTTACACCTTTCTTGAGCCGGGTGTTTTTCACGTAAAAATACTGTGTTCAGCTTTTATTTTTGTGAACCACGTTTACTTACCTGTTTCACTGATAGAAAATTAGTAGGGCTCGTACTCTAACAAGTGGTATCAGAGCAGGGTTGTCTTGAATAAGGCTAGTACCTAAGAAAAGATCAACATAATGAATTCCGCACCTCCTACTAGTCACAGTGAAGGCCAGTCAACTACTAGACCTCCACTTTTTGATAGCTCTTATTTTATCTGGTGGAAAGCAAGGATGGAGATGTTCATTCAAGGTGAAGACTATGAATTGTGGGACAGGATTACTGATGGTCCTACTATTCCAATGAAGATGGTAGATGGTGAATAAGTTAAGAAGGTAAGGAGTGAGTTTACTCCTGATGACTTGTTGTCGTTGAAGAAAAATGCAAAGGCCAAGAACATATTGGTCTATAGATTAGGACCTACTGAAGATAATAGGGTATCCATCTGCACTACTACTAAGCAAATCTGGGATGCACTGGTGAATGCCCATGAAGGCACCTCTCAAGTAAGAAAATTTAGGACTTCTCTTCTATTTACTGAGTATAAGGCACTCAAAATAAAAGAAAATGAAACCCTACATGAAATGATGACAAGGCTTACCACCTTGACAAATGAGTTGACTTTCCTGGGAAAGATCAACTTTGAGAAGGAACAAGTTGAAAAAGTATTAAGGGTATTGCCTAGATCAAAATGGAATGTTAAGGTAACTGCAATCAGGGAAGCAAATAAGGAGCTTGAAGGCATGAACCTGGATGAACTAGTAGGGAACCTAAGGACTTATGAAATGGAACGTGATGGAACCAAATAACAAGTTGCTTCTGAGAAAATTTTAGCATTGAAAGTTTCTGATAGTGATGAGAATTTTGAACTTGATAAGGAGCAAGTTGCCTTCATAATCAAAAACTTTAGCAATTTTTTTAAAAAGAAGAAGGGAACAGGTACTAAGAAACATTCCAATGACAATCCAAATGGATGCTACAAATGTGGCAAAACTGATCATCAGATAATAGATTGTCCAGCCTAGGAAATAGAATAGAAGAAGGAAAGGACTAAAAAGGAACTAAAGGCAAAAAAAAAAAGGAAGAGCATGCAATGATAGCAGCCTAGGGATCTGATTCAGATGAAGATGAAGTTGATGAAACAACATTCATGGCTTTTGGAGATTCAGATATATATGAAGAAGATGAAGATACTGAGGTAAGCATGCTTGAACTCAAAGAAAAACTTCAATTGTTTTCAAAACCAAAACTTGCTTCCTTAACGAGTGCATTGATTGATAATTTCCAAGAGTTATCCTCTGATAGGGATGAATTGTTCAACAGTCTTATAAGTCTCAAATTTGATCTCATTGATTTAAAGGCTTGCTCAGATACAGTTGAAAAGGAAAAATGCACTCTCAAGAAATAGGTTACAAAACTTGAGATGTCAAACAATAATCTTAAGTATGAAGTTCTCAAACTAACTCTCTCTAAAAATGGCAAAAAGGCCATGAGTAAAGAATAAGAAAATACTAAACTTGAGTTGGTTAGATACAAACAAGAGTGCTGTAATTTAACTGAAAAAATAAATAATTTGATTCATGAAGTTTCTAAACTAAAACTTGATCTAGAAAGGGCAAATAGGTGGACAAACTCCTCAAGAATTATTTACAATTTGAGTGAAAGAAATTTCAATAAAAAGGAAGGATTAGGATTCCACAAAAGTTTTGGTGATCTTAAGGATTTATGTTATATCTGTGGAAACCTTAGACATCCCACCACTGAATGTCCAGTGGCTGCAAAAAACAGATCAAACAGTCTAAACCTGGCTAACAGATCTTCTAGAATAAAAAGAACAATACCAGTTCTGGTCAGAGAAACAGGTTGAACTACATGTTGCCTGCATGGACTAGGAGGAACTTAATTCATCCTTTCACTCATAAAATAGGACCCAAGCTTGTCTGGCTTCCTAAGCCTAACTATTGATTTTTTGTGCAGGAAAAGGTGAAAGAAAGCAAAAGAAACTGGTACTTAGACAGTTCTTGCTCAAGACACATGACTGGTGATAAGAAAATATTCCTTTCACTCTCCAAAATATATGGAGGAGGAGTTTCTTTTGGTGATGGAAAAAAGGGAATCATCACTGGAGTTAAAAAGATTGGTTCAACTGAGTCAAAAGCATTGGACAATGTCTATCTTGTAGAAGGACTAAAGCATAACCTTCTGAGCATCTCTCAACTGTGTGACAAAGGGAATAAAGTTATTTTCACTGCTGCAGGTGTTAAAGTCAAAAGAATGGACACCAAAAAAATTGTGCTCACTGCAAGGAGATATAGAAATGTATACAAAGCTGACATTTGGCACTACCAGGATCTGATCTGACTTGTCTGAGTGATATAGAAAACGATCCCCTCCTTTGGTACCGAAGACTTGGTCATGCAAGTTTGAAACAACTAAACATAGTTTTATCCAAAGATATGGTATTCGGATTACACAAGACCAAGTTTAAGGAATAAAAGTTATGTAGTGCATGTGTAAGGGGAAAGTAGGTAAGATCTTTTTTTAAGTCAAAGAACCATGTTAGCACTACCAAGTGTCTCGACCTGGTTCGTATGAACTTATATGGACCTATGAGACTTCAAAGCAGAGGTTGAAAAAGGTATGTTTTTTTTATTGTTGATGATTATTCCAGATTCACATGGACTTTGTTTCTAGCCTCTAAGGAAGATGCCTTTGATGTCTTTGAAATCTTCATTGAGAAAGTTGAAAAGAAACTAGGCACTTCTTTAGTTTCCATAAGGTCTGACCATGGTACAGAATTTGATAATGCAAAGTTCTTAGGATTCTGTTCAGCAAATGGTATAGATCACAATTTCTCAGCTCCTAGAACACCACAACAAAATGGAGTGGTGGAAAGGAAAAACAGAACCTTGGAAGATATGGCTAGAACAATGATGCTTGCAGCAAATACTGCTAAAAACCTTTGGGCTGAGGCAATAAGTACTGTAGCATATATCATAAATAGATGCATGATCAGACCAATGTTAGAGAAGACTCCCTATGAATTACTAAAAGAAAAAAAGCCTAACATTTCTCATTTTAGAACCTTTGGTTGTAAATGTTTCATACACAATAATGGAAAGGATAATCTGGGAATACTAAAAGTGATGAGGGAATCTTCTTAGGGTATTTACTTCATAGTAAGGCTTATAGGGTTTTAAATAATAAAACTAACTGTGTTGAAGAAAGCATGCATGTAATCTTTAATAAATCCTGTGTTAAGACTAACCTGCAGGAAGGAAGTGACACTGAGGAACAAGTTATACAAGCTACAAAACATGGAGACACTTTGATAGGGGGAACCGAAGCTGAGGGCACAGTGATAGGAGGAACTGAGCCTCAACATACCCCAGCTCAGAATATCAGTAGTGATCCTGGTAGCTCACTAGGCTTAATTCCAAAAGGATATAAGTATCAAGGATCACATCCTATTGAGAATGTTCTTACTGATCTTATATCTGGGATCACCACAAGGTCTGGATTGAGAAGTATGTGTGCCTTCAAGGCATTCCTGTTAGAGATTAAGCCAAAGAAGATAATTGAAGCATTGCTTGTTGCTGATTGGATCATAGCCATGCATGAAGAGTTGAATCAGTTTTAGAGAAGCAAAGTATGGCACTTAGTTCCTCTCCCTAAAGATAGATCAGTAATTGGGACTAAATGGGTGTATAGAAATAAAGTTGATGAGCATGGAACAGTTACAAGGAACAAGGCAAGATTGGTAGTCCAAGGATACAACCAAGAAGAAGGAATTGACTTTGATGAAACTTTTGCTCCTGTAGTAAGACTTGAAGCTATAATATTACTTCTTGTTTTTGCTGCTTACATGGAGTTTATCCTTTATCAGATGGATGTGAAGAGTGCATTCCTAAATGTCATTCTCAAAGAGAAGGTGTATGTTAAACAACCTCTAGGATTTGAAAGCAATGAGTTTACGGATCATGTGTACAAATTGGACAAAGCTTTGTATGGGTTGAAACAAGCTCCAAGAGCTTGGTATGAGAGACTGTCAAAGTTTATATTAGAACATGGACATACCATAGGTAAAATTGACAATACTCTTTTCTTGAAAACTAATGGAAAGGATTTGTTAATTGTGCAGGTGTATGTGGATGATATTATTTTTGGCTCAACAAATATGAGTATGACTCATGAGTTTGCCAAACTCATAAGTTATAAATTTGAGATGAGCATGATGGAAGAGTTGAATTACTTTTTAGGCTTGCATATAAAGCAGTCAACTTCAGGGACAGTGATTTACCGACAGAAGTATGCCAAAGAGCTTCTCAAGAGATTTTTCATGAAAGAGGCAAAAGAGATAAGTACTCCTATTGCCACTACCACAAAGCTGGAATTGGATGAAACAGGTGCAGATGTAGAACAAAAGATGTATAGAGGTATGATAAGGTCATTATTGTACCTCACAGCAAGCAGGCCTGATATTGTGTTTAGTGTAGGGCTATGTGCCAGGTTTCAAGCAAAACCCAAAGAATTATATCTAAAATATGTGAAGAGAATCTTCAGATACTTGAACGAAACCAGTGATCTTGGCTTATGGTACCCCCAAAGGTAGTAACTTTAATCTGATAGGTTACTCCGATGCTGATTATACAGGATATCTGGTGGACAGGAAAAGCACTACAGGAATGGCACACTTCCTTGGATCATGTTTGATTACCTGGTCCACTAAGAAGCAAAATTCAGTTGCCTTATCTACTACTGAAGCTGAATATATTGCTGCAGGTTCCTGTTGTGCTCAATTGCTATAGATTAAGCAACAACTCATGGACTTTGGTATACATATTGGTTGTGTTCCTATTTTTTGTCATAATACAAGTTCTATTAACATAGCTAAAAATCTTGTTCAACATAAGAGAACCAAACATATTGATATTAGGCATCACTTTCTTAGAGATAATGTTGAAAAAGGTCATATATCCAATATGTTTTATTCTATTGAGGAACAGATTGCTGACATTTTCACTAAGGCCTTGAGTAGAGGACACTTTTAAAAAAATAGGTTAGCCTTGGGGATGATTAAAATTGCATAAGTCTCCCTCAATGCTTGACTAGAATAAGTTGATTTTACAAGTGATTGTTGGTTAATTCAACCTCACACATTAAATTGTGTATCCTAAATCCAAGATTTTAGAGTATGTTGACTCATGTGTGTGTTGATTTTGCAGAAAGCCTTGATTACAGAAGCAATTTTGTCTATTTTGTCATTCAGGTATGATTATTATTACTTCAAAGTAGCTTAGAGAGAAATAAGTTGTTTTCCTGGTTCCTTCTTGGTCCACTTAAACTACCAAAATACAAATAGTCCCTTCCCTTTTATAAAGTTGTCACTTCCTTTCCCATCAGGACTGAAACACTCATCATTATGCCTCTGCCAAATACAGTCCCTCACCCTTTCAACTTCCTCGCCCTTCCCTCTTAAATACTCTTTATTTTGTTTTGATTCTACACTAAAAATTCTCTTCAACCTTCTCACACTCAAGAACACTTTCCTGGTTTAAAAATGACATCACTCTCATCATCTTCCTTTTCTTCTTCTTCTTCTTCCACTGACTCCGTTCCAAATCTCCTCACCGCACTTATCCTTCATCCAAACATCACCTTACCTCCCTTAATTCCTGCTCAAATCTCCCATAAATTCACAAATTTCTCAGCCTTCAAAAATTTCCCAAACCCTTTTGCCCAAATTCCCTCTTCCTTTTCCTATCACGCTCAGAACTGTTGATGAGGATGATCTTTCTAATGATAGATACGATATTTCTATTGCAGACTTAATCTCAAGAAGGTCGAGATCTCATTTCAATAAAAAACCCTCTATCCATGTCGAATACACTGTGCCTTTAAAACCCTCTACAGTTGTCTCTATTTCTCAAACCCCACATACTCGAGGAAAAAAGCAACGTGAAGATGCTACGTTGGCTGAAGCTCTTAGAGCCAACAAGAGGAAACATGTAGTAATTTTTGATCCCACTCCTCCTCTTGTCTCTTCTCCTGCATCCTCTCCTAATCTTCTTCTTTGATCAGTTAGGAAAAATAATACTGTCAGGGCATAAACTTCCAAATATTTTGTGTCTCAAAAGACTTCCTATAAACCTACTTCAAAGGCTTCCACCTCTTCAAAACCCTTCCCCACTGTCAAAGCTTCCCCATCCAGAGTTTCTCCCAGATCGTCTATCCATTCAAAGAAACAGGTCAGCAAACCTGTTCCTTCTAACTCATCTGACTCTGACTTCCATCTATACACCACTACTGAAGTGGATCCCGATTTTGAGGCTCCTGCACCATTCTCTCATCAAGATACCACTGAGGCTCATCGTCTTCACTTTCAGAATAGCAAATTAGCTAGAGGGAGATTAGTTAGTGGATCTGGGGGTGGTTCTATGTAGACTTCACTGGAAAAATTAGAGTTTCAGGGATGGTCTCATCCCTTTCTACAGGGAGACCTTTAGCGAAGATTTGCTTGACCTAAAGTGTATGCGTTCTATATGAATGGGGTGGGCATTGTGAGTTGTTTTCTACAACAATTAGAAAGGTTACACTAAACCTTTACATTGCTGATATTACTAGGATTCTGCATATTCCTTCTGGGGATGGGGTCACTATGTCAAAGGCAGTTATCCACCTTTTGATAATCTTGCCTCAGCTCTTGACATATGTAGAAAGCTCTCTGGGAATCCCCACTTGGTCAATCATAGAAGAGTATTTAAGATAAAGATGTCTTCTCTTCACCAACTATACTTTGATGTAGTGCATAAGATGATTCTTACTAGGAAGGAAAGGAGGATTGTGGCTAGCTTTCTTGATCTCACTCTCATGGAATTATTGGATACTGGAGTAAGAATTAATCTGCCTCGACTCATACTAAAGCATATGCAAAGGGTTCTACTCAAGGAAGTAAATGGACATATTTTACCTAATCAATTCTGGCTCACCCCCATATTTGAGGACTTTGGTATTTCTGTTCAAGTGTGGTCTTCACAGACTACCAAGGATATCATAGGGCATGTGAACCACATGATGAGGAGTGCTGATAATCCGATGCAAAGATTGAAAAATTCACTGGATGAAAAATAAATTGAGGTGGAAGTTGCTCAGGCAGCTTTGGAGGCTGCACAGGCTACTCATGAAAAAGAAAAAAGGGATCCTCCATGCTCAAATTAGGGTTTAGGATCCTTAATTCCTTGTTGGAAAAAGAGAGTGCTGAAAATGCAGATGTTATTAGGAAACTCACCTCTCTTATTCCCTCATCTTCTTCTACTTAGCTTCTTGACTGATATCTTAAGCCTATCTCCTTTTATTTTTTTCACTGATAGCTTGTTCTCTCTTAGTTTACTTTTTGGTAAATGTAGTCATCTCTGCTAATGAATGAAATGGGCTTAGTTGTTTTACTATTTTCTGCTCTTGTTTTCTCATATTGCATTCATGTTCTCTTAGTGTAAATTTTGATTATCTTAGTGATAGCCTTAATGGCCAGGAATTATTAGACGTTTTTCACTTGTTGAGCCAGTTTTTCGATGATGTCAAAAAAGAGAAGAGTAGGCTATGCAATGCTTATAACTCAATTGGACTAACCTGTTTCATTTTGTGCTATTCTTTTATTCAAATTCCTTATTGAGTATCTCAGGGGTCTATGATGTTGTGCTGCTATGTTTGTCATCATCAAAAAGGGGGAATTTATTAAGGCATGTGGAGTTTTGATGATAGACATATGAATGAAACATGTTGTGAAAGCTGGTCCATTCAAGTGTACAACAAAAAGCTGCAAGCAAGACTGTTGATAAGATGATATTGTGCATAGACAAGAGTGGATAAGCAAGAATATTCAGGAACCTTCTCAAACACTTATCACTTCAGTAAAGTGGAAGAAAAATGCAATACTCAAAAGTTGAGTTGATCTAGAAGTCTAACAATGAGAAGAGTTCTGCAAGGATAAGGGATAAAGCAAAAGAGTCCTATTCAATCAAGAGAGGAGAAACGGCTACACCAAGGAGTGAAGTTACTTGATCGAGTTGAAAGAAAAAAGAAGTATAAATCAACTAGGAATCCATCACAGGTGTATTACAAGTGTGCATATATACAACAAAGCATGATCAAGTAACTCACTCAATGCACTGAAAAGAAAATCAACAATCAGCAAAACAATTCTCATACTTGAAGAAGAATCTGGTTCCTTATTTAAGTCGTAGACTGTGTGTTGTAGGTAGGTTTTTTGAGTTGTAATGAGTCACTGTTCTAGTCTCAGTGATCTATAAACTGAGTTAGGAGTTGTGTCTTCAAGTTAGAGAACTCGAAGACTTAGGAACACTTATCTTGGGAAGATTTATTTTTTTGTAGTGATAGAAGTTAGATGTTTTAATTTCTAGTTTACAAGAAGTCTTGTAACTTTGTTGACTGTTGAGGCTCAAGTATTATAGTGAAAATGGGGTTAAATCCTGTAGAGGTACAGGTCGTGGTTTTTACACCTTTCTTGAACCGGGTGTTTTCCACATAAAAATACTGTGTTCAACTTTTACTTCTGTGAACCACGTTTACTTACCTATTCCACTAATATGCAATTAGTGGGGCTCGTACTCTAACATATAACAATGAGTATGAGCAGAACGATGAAAATGAGAACTTGAACTTTGATGATTGATTTTTCTATCGAGTAAGTTTTTGTTGTATTTTATATTAAATTTGATACTTATTCATTAGTTTTTATTGTAATTTATATTAAACTTTTGTTGTACTAATTGTTATCATTAACTAATTTATTTTTTATATTGATAGTACAAATATGCAGAGAAGGAAATCCTCTAGCAAGCTGTGAATTGTATTCTTTGGCTAGAGGTCATTTTAATGGGGTCCAAAGATTCAAGGAATTTGGAATAAATAGTCTTAGATTTCATACTAAACAAATCGAGGAAAAAGGAGGCAAAATAGTGGTGTTCTTGTAGGAGGAGTAGTGAATGGCCAAAATATCAATTACTATTGTGTTTTAGTTGAAAGAGTTGAACTTCAATATTTCAATGCTAAACGTATTATTTTGTTTAAATGTGATTGGTGGACTGTTGATCACATAAAAAAAAGAGTGAAAATAAAAAAAAATGATTGTGTTAATGTTATTAACACTAAGAGAAAATTAACAACAAATGGATTATTTGTGCTTGCTGCTCAGGCGGAATAAGTTTTTTATGTTAAGAATAATCTTCATGCCAATTGGTCAATTATTCTGAATGGCCATTCTACTTATTTTACTAGAGGTGTTATTGGCGAAGAGACTTTTCAACAAGATGTTTGTAGTGATTCTTTGCGTACATTTGTGGATGATGAAGAATTCATAAATTGGAGGAGAAATGATCTTGATGTTATTAGCACTGAAGTTACTTTATCTGATGATACCATTTAAGGCATTGAATCAGAACTATCTACTGATGAAGAAGATTTATTAGTGTAAATATTTTAATGTCTTATTTACTTATTGTTTATACTCTATTGGTCTTTTCAGGATGGTTTCTTTTATAAGATTAAGTTTTTGTGTGATAGTTGAACATGTGCTTTGTTTTATTTTATAAATTCTACATAGGTCCTGTCATGTTCTACTTTTCAGTGGTTGAGAGGTATAAGGTGTGCAATACAGTTTGAGAAGAAAATTATTTCATTGAATTGGTGTAGTGTTGCTTGACTTTAGAGTTTGAAAAACTTTTGTTTCTTTGTAATATTTTTATATTGACATTCAATCACATGTTTCAGTTGATTATGTTATGAGCTTTTTCTATAATCTTTTGGTTGATGTAGGTTGACAGGCTACTTCTTTTACTTTTATTGTTTGCTACTTCTCTTAAACTTACTCTTTTCTCCTTTCCACTGATTGTTATTATATGATTAGCATAATCTTTAAAATGACAAATCAATTTGGATTGGTCTATTATTGAAAAAATAGATAAAAATGTTATACACATTTGTTGAAAAATCCACATATAATACTCAACTATTGATACATAGGAATTATTGAATAGTAAGTATCTATAAAGCTATTAACTTTACTTTAATAAAAAAAAAAGTATCTATAAAGTTATTTCTCTTTTTATTTTTTGTTTATAAGGTTATCTTTCCTTTTATTTATGGATTATGCTAATTAAGTTTGAAAAGTTTCTCATGAATCTCAAAAATATATTCTCATACACATGTTATCATGGATCTCGACTTTAATTAGAGACAACTGATTAAATAGGTTAGGTATTAAAGCTTTTTGATGGTTAATATTGATTATGTACTGATGTGATAAATAGACATATGATCTTAAAAATTTGACTTTTTTTTTTTTTGCCTAATAATGAAGAATTTTAAAAGGTTAGTATTGTTACAACAAATTTCAACCCATGATACAAAATAATTCTTAACTACCATATCGTATCACAAGAATAATTTTATGGTTATATCATTTAGCCACTGACAAATAATTATAACTATTAAGTTACAACTTTATAATTTAAAAAAATATTTATTTATCTTCAAATAATTTATTGTGGCTAAAAGGTTATTCAACTATGACAAATTTTAACTCATGACAAAAATTAATAATTAGCTATAAAAAATTTTATAGCGAAAAATCTATGATTATTTCATTTAACTATTGTTACAGTTTTATAACTTGAAGCAAAATTATTTATTTAGCTACAATATTTTCAAATAACTTCTTGTGGCTAAAGAATTACTATGATTACAATTACTTTTATCGTGTGACAAAATTTTATAATTAGCTACCGTATTTTACTGTATCAGAAAAATTATAGCTATTTAGATAATTATTGGCACGAATATTAGCAATTATAGAAAAAATTAAAATTTAGATTTGTTAAATTAGCTTTCGCGACTAAGAAATTTGATGAAATTTTAGATAGTCATGAAATTCGAATTTGTGTGGCTATTAATAGGTAATAGCTACGATGTTTAAATTCGTAACTTAGATTTCGTAGCTATAAGTACATATTCTTGTAGTGAACACGTATTAATAGTCCCCCCCCCCCCTTAATAAGAATATCCTTGAATCTTTACATCCGATCATGTGCACCATCTTCTTAAAGTTATAGTTGGAAGAGACTTGGTGAATAAATCAGCCACATTGGCACTTGAGCGAATTTGTTGCATGTTAATATCACCATTCTTTTGGAGCTCACATGTATAGAAAAGTTTTAACGAAATATACTTTGTTTTATCTCCTTTTATGAATCCTCCCATAAGTTGTGCTATGAATGTTGCATTATCTTCAAATAAAATTGTGGGTACTTTATCACATTTTAAATGATATTTTTCTTGAAGGAGATACATCATGCACTTCAACGACATAAACTCTTGGATTTCATCAATAGCTATTATCTCAACATGGTTCGATGAGTTAGCTATGATAGACTGCTTTGTAGATCTCCAAAATAAGACAGTATCCCCACAAATAAACACATAGCCTGTTTGAGATCGAGCTTTATGCGGTTCAGATAAGTACCCAGCATCAATATAACCAATAAAATTAGGACTACAATATTTAGAATAAAATAAGCTCATGTGTTTAATCTCATTTTAATGTCTTCTAGTAGGAACAGAACTATACCTTGCTAACAAATTGATTGAAAATATTATATCAAACCTTGTCGTATTTCCAAGGTATATTAGTACACCCATTGCACTAAGATATGATACTTCATAACCAATCCAATTCGGTATAATTCTCACTTAAGCAAATAATTTATTACTTTTGAAAACTCTCCAAGAGTTATAATGATTTTCAAGTTATAAATTTATGAAATATAAGAATAATAAATAAGTTTTTTAGAAACTTTTATATGCTTCAAACATTTTGAATCCTTAAAAAGGTTTTCATATAAATTTTGTCTAGTGACAATATTCATTATTGCATGTGTGACATCTTCAAGTGTTAGGACTGTAAATCAAATAAGATTATGCTTACCAAGATGCATCCTTTCATGTCACTTGATAAATATTTCTACGTAAGCATGCTTAGGGAAACGTAGAATTCAGATCCTCGTAATCTTTACAATATTGCGTCAACATTGTATCAAAGATATTACTAATGATATATCATTTTGTATTGGTTCACAATGTGACATAATATTTTGAGATCTCATCAGTTCATTATTTTCAGGCACTTGAACCTTTCATAAGGTTTCATGAAGTATTATGTCACAGGCTCTTTAAAAGCGTATCACCTTCTTATCAAGATTATTTGTTCCTTATCCTTTTCAAGAATTATTGCTTTTAGAATTGATTGATCTACTATGCTTCATACATGTAGTAGACTTTGTCCTTTAGGTACATTTAATTGGAGCATTTACAACTAAATATAATATCAATTTTCGAGTCAGCAAATGCTCCTAGCATTTAACTTGAATTATCTTTTGAATAAGGATCATATTAATGATAATTCACAACATATTTCTTAGTTGTTTATTATCTCTCCTTCATGTTAGGAAAACTAACATACATCTCAATTTATTTTAGAGAATTTATCTTTGTGCACCATGGTATATTCATTAATCAAATACCACATATCAAAACTACTAGATGGAATAATTGGTTTCTGACCTTGAACCAATTGAGAAGGAGGAATTAATCATAATTTTAGATCTAATGTAAACAAGTTCTATGGTATGAAATATATCATATTTCAGACCAACACATGAACCTCTGTTCTCTTAAGCAATAGTTCAACTATTTATCAGAGACATTCAATGTCAAACCAACATTATCAAGACGAATTGTCTTGATTGCACAATCTAAAAACCATGCTCTTAACTCAATTTTACTGAGCAAATAATTTTATAAATGTCAAACTGTAGGTTGAAAAGAACCGCACATGTGATCATCTTATAGCGATGCACATTCTCTTTTAAGATATTGTAACTTTAGAAGCAAATCGAGGTATACCTCTGGTTGTAGAGAATTTTTTTTCTCTAACATATCTTACAATCATAATAAGCGTATGAAAATATCATCACTTTTTCATGATTATTACCATATTGTCCCTCTACACTTAGATTTGTACATTCAATCACTTGTATTCTTTCAGACATATTATGCACTGCATCCGTATTCACATAAAGAATGGAGCATATTCAATAGGACATGTCTCATGAATTTTCACCAAAAGTACATTATTTTACCTTAGCTGTCATTACATTATCAATATCGTGTATTGAGATCCAAACTCAATATCTTATCCATACAAAGATGTCTTAGACATAAATTCATGGAACTTGAACTCAATATCTTATCATCATGGTGCATCGAAACTCTAACCCGATATCTTATCCATATCAAAACGTGTTATGCCATAGTATGATGAGACTAAATATACAATATTATTATATAGTTAGTAACAAAAGAAAAATAATATAAAAGAACTAACATTTTTTATATGAATTTTCATAGTTTCTGTATTAACATGCTTTGCAGTGGTCAAAGTGCAACAAGACTTTCCTCTGTAGTCTGCATTATCATCTAATTATTGTTTTTCTCATGAACAAGAATTTCTAGGTTAGAAACTTGTGATGATAACATGTTATGAAATATTAAAGTAAGAATACAAAGAATAGAGAGAAGAGAGAGTAAATCTTTATTTCTTTCTCTTGGGCAATTTTTGAGGGGTTTCATAAGGAATTAATTTTAATGAAGAAATTTTTTTTTTATTTATTCAGAAAAATTAACTTTATCTATAAGTTAGAATTCTCAACTTTTTCATAAATAGATATTCATTATATATGATAATATATTTATAACAAAATTACTTTTTTGTTGCTTTAGTTGTATTATTATTATTAGTGTTTCGATGACTTAATTATTTAATGAATAAAGGAAAGCTACCCCTTTTTTCCTTAAAAAAATTCTCATTAAAAAAGATTTTTATAGATTTAAAATCAGAAAGAGCAATAGACCTCTTTGCTATTAAGAGTGCGTAAACAACATCATTACTATCCATATCCATATTCCTACCAATTTGTGCTATTATAGAGAAAGGATTCACCCTTTTTTTCTCTTGTTCCTTCCGTACTAATGTTATAAGTAGTGAAATCGCAAATTGTTTTGGATCCCTTTCACTTTTTGGATAAAAAGTTAGATCTCCAACTACGTCTGTTTGTCATTGGATTGGAGTCACTTGTAGCTCTCGTCACTAAAGAGTGAGATTCTTGAATCTTTCCAATATGGATCTTACGGGAATAATGCCCCGTGAACTTCGAAACCTCACATATCTTGCCGTGAACATCCTGGCATTGGCGGAGTTGAACAAATCATCGAAGGTATTATCGGTTGTGGTGGTGGAGGAGGAGGAGGAGGTGAGAATGGTGGATCTGGGATTAGGTCCTGATGGAGGAGGAGGTGAAAATGGTGGATCGGGTTGGGGATTAGAGGTGGCTTTTGCAGTAGAGATAGCGATGGAGGAGGAGAAGGTGGTGGCGGCGGTGGAGGAGGTGGATCTGGTGAGGGATTAAGAGGTGGCTTTGGTAGTGGAGGAAGCGAAGAAGGAGGTGGTGGTGGCGGCGGCGGAGATGAAAATGGTGGATGTGGTTGGGGAATAGGAGGTGGCTATGGCGGTGGATCTGGTGAAAGTGGAGGCGGCGGTGGTGGAGGAGCTGGGAATGGTGGATTTGGATAGGGAATGGGAGGTAGCTTTGGTCATGGATTAGGTAGCACTGGAGGAAAGGGCAGTCCAGTGTACTAAGGCTACCGCTATCCGCAGTGTTCGCGGAAGGGCTCCACCACAAGGGTGTATTTTACGCAGCCTTACCTCACATTTCTACCCGAGTCTGTTTCCAAAGCTGGAACCTGTGATCTCTTTGTAACATAGAAACTTTACCAGTTACTCTCCAAGGCTCCCCTTCAAAAGGAGGAGGCGACAGTGTAGGAGGTGAAAATGGCGGCAGTGATTTTGATGCAAGAGCAGGTGAAGGCGATGGAGATATGGTGCCAATTAATCTAATTGAAGTTTAAATGAAGGCCTCTTTATAGGCTTTAGGTTTAATACCATTTTCACCAAATTGTAAGATTCACTACTGTTAGAAAATGAAGAAGGGATGAAACCAGTGAAACTATTATTTCCAAGATTTAGAACTTGAAGTTGGTGTAAGAATCCAAACCAAGAGCGAACCTCCCCACTGAAGTTGTTGAAACTTAAGTCGGCACAACTGTGCCATTTCTTGAGGCAAATTTCCCTGGAAATTATTGCTTTTCAAGTCAAGAAAAACAAGAAATGTGAGGTTTCCAACATCACGTGGAATTCTGCCCCGTAAGAGCCATGTTGGAAAGATTCAAGGATTTCACTCTTTGGTGGCGAGAGCCACAAGTGACTCCAACCCAATGGCAAACAGAAGTAGCGGGAGACCAACTTTCATTCAAGAAGTGAAAAGGATCCAAAATGATTTAAGATTTTAAAGAACGAAGAGCTAATTGATCAGTCGTAGCGTTGGTTTGGGTCATGTCTGAACCAGCCATGAGGGCCCTGGGATTTACTGTCCACTGTTTAACACTTAGTACAAATATTTAAACTCATATTAACTGAGAATCATGATAATGTATCCCTAATTGGATAGCTTACACGTGCTTCTGTTTTGCAGGCAACAATCACAAGGAGAGGTGAACACAGGTGAGTTGCTGTCTTATGTCTCCATCAGATTATTTATTTAGTATGTTTAGCTGATCATACTTTTTTGTGCTGTGGTGAGGTCATAGAAAGGTAACTCATGCTTTGATGAATCCTGAACATTCTGGAGTAAATGGCCATCTTTGTCATGCTTGTTTGAGCAAGGTGGGTTTAGACTTGCTCCAATCCCTCTTATGAATGGTTTTACTTGCAGTCAAGGAGTTGTTTTGACTACAATTACATTTGTTTTAACAGAAAAAAGGTTAAATAAATTATAAGTGTGTGTGCAAGGTTAGTCTAGAGGATAAAGCATCACAATTACATATTTACATGTATTTTGAATTCTCTGACTAATTTAACTTTTGAATCCTGATAAATGTTGCAACACATGTTCCATACATACTGGAATGTGTCCTTTGTAAGAAGCTTAACATGATTCTCAGTTAATAGGAGTTTTACAAGTTCCAGCTTGCTTAGGTGTTTTAGTTTTGATAGCCACTGCTATATTACTAGTAGATAGACAAAGTTCACCCATTAGTTGTTGACAAGAACTCCTTGTGCTAGGAAGAGTAAGTTGTCCAGTCAGTTGGTTTGTGCCTCTCTTAGTGCTAGGGGTTTTATCTTTGCGGGCCACTGTTCCATTCCCATTGGATGAACAAGGCTCATCCATCAATTCAAGTTGTTGAAAGGAGTTCATAGTAGTAATCGGATGACTAGTCAAGTTTGGTAAGAAAGATATCTGGCGCACTACATGTTCCACTGTTGTTTCCCTTCTGTTGATCATTGTTTCTTGACCAGCTTGCGATTTGGACAAAAACTTCTTTTGCACTTCCTCGTTGGCTTGATCTAGAGGATCCATATCTGTGGGTGTCTATCTAGCAACTTCATCTTAGTTTTCCAGCTCAAGTTAGCTCTTACACCCTTTTGGATTCTTTGCCTATTCACTGTAGAGTGTCTTTGCTTCCTCGCGACCTGATTTCTATAGCATTTGGTGTTATGGGTGAGGGAAAGATTCAGATCGCTCTTCTCCTTCATCGGTAAGTTGGCGTAATTGTTGTTCCCTTTGTGATGTTCTATAATGTTCAGCTTACTATTATCACTAGCAGATGCTATACTAGAAGACCCCAAAGCCAACTGGTTAGCTCTATTGTCATCGACATTTCTGTTCTTTCCAATCAAAGCACTTGTCTTCAATATGCCCCTGCTGTTTGCAAACAAAACAATAATCCGGAACAAAATCATATTCTATGTCCTGCATAATCCCCCAGCTTCATTTCTCTGGCAAAGTTAAGCTGAGACCTGACATTACTCGCTTTATCAATCCTCAATAATGTACCGATAAGGGAGGTGATCCGAAGGAGAGCATCCCAATTGAAATAATGCCATTTAAGGCCAGTCAAGGTGATCCAAATTGGGGTTAAAGGGGCCTCTACCTCCGGGTTAATATCCACAGTATCCTTCGAATATATGTCCTGATAATCCTCTTTGACAGTAAAATCCATAAAAAAAATATGTTTAATTTGCACCATATCATCAGAAGCTTTACCATTAGGTGTAGGAGGACCTACAACAAGTGCCAACCATCGATCTGAGTCCTTCCGAAAAGACCATAAAGGACTGAAAAGACCATAACTGGACCATCATATTAACCTTTATGTCTTGTGTACACTGACATCCAGTCATTCAACATCACATAACTAAAACTTGAATTCATTGGCCACTTAGCCAAATGTATTCTACGTTCTTCAAGTGATGGCTCAATCAAATTGAACTTTATTTTTAACCATTTTTCGCTACTACATTCAAAGAATGAGCTAATTATTGATCATGAAATACCAATATCTCCAAAAGATTGTGTGCTTACTTGGTATTAGTATTGCTTATGGGCATGACTTGGCTCTAAAAGGGCAGCCCGGTGAACTAACACACTGATATGGGTCTAAGGAAGGGCCTGATCACAAGGGTCTACCAATACCTCCAGGTGGTGGGATATTGTTACACAAGAGAGTTTGATCTCTCCAAAAGATTGTGTATCTTGATATGAAACACATTGTATCGTATCAAGATAAAATATGTATACATCTCGTTCGGTTTTGTCCCACATATCATTGATTAGATTTAATTGTAATATAAATAAAAAGAAAACTCAATTCACTTATATAATTAATGACATAACTTCAAGAACAATGCACAACTCAAAATTCTTAAAATTATGAATCACGATTTAGTTATTAGTGAAAAGGGGTTGATAGAAGAAGAATATGATTTGATGACAATTGTCTGTATTTCTTTATTCTAATTTCTATACTATTAAAAAGAATCCGGTGAAAATGGTATTAAACCCAAAGCTTATAAAGAGGCCTTTCATTTAAACTTCAATTAGATTTATCGGCACCATATCTCCATCGCCTTCACCTGCTCCTGCATCAAAATCACTGCCACCATCTTCACCTACCACATTGTCGTGTCCTCCAGTGCTACCTAATCCACTACCGTAGCCACCTCCCATTCCCCCTCCAGATCCACCATTCACACCTCCTCCACCGCCGCCACCACCACCACTGCCTCCATTTTGGCCAGATCCACCACCATAGCCACCTCCTATTCCCCAGCCAGATCCACCATTTTCACCTCCTCCTCCACCTCCTCCGCCACCGCCACCGCCACCTCCTCCTCCTTCGCTTCCTCCACTACCAAAGCCACCTCCTAATCCCCCACCATATCCTCCATTCTCACCTCCTCCTCCACCACCGCCGCCACCTCCTCCACCTCCATCGCTATCTCCATTGCCAAAGCCACCTCCTAATCCCCCACCCGATCCTCCATTCTCACCTCCTCCACCACCACCACCTTTTCCTCCTCCATCAGGACCTGATCCTTTACCAAATCCAGCTCCTAATCCCCCACCATATCCACCATTCTCACCTCCTCCTCCACCACCACCACCACCATCAATAATACCTCCGATGATTTGTTCAACTCCACCAATGCCAGGGATGTTCACAGCTGGAAGCTGAAGAAGCTTCCTTGCATATGTCGCTTGCCCGAAAACACACACAACAAACAAAAGAATCAACTTGATACTCATCTTCCTATAAGCACTTGGATGAATAATCTGAGATGTTTATGAGGATATAAATACTATTCATTAGTGGTAAGAGTAACATACATTGTTAATGAAGGTAATTAACATCACAAATACAAAATGGAAACGCCATAAGCATTTAGTTTAATGACATTAAGGAGACTTACCTTGTGATAATAAATTGAGAGAGGAAAACGTACATGATCTGTTAAGAGGATTAATTAGCTATTGGGAACTAGTACTAGACATATTATTCCAGCTAAAATATTCCACAAAATTGTTGTGTAAGTTAATAGAAGAGAACCTTTGCATGACAATTAGAGTTGCTTACAAGAAGATCATGAGTTTAAGCGGTGAAAAAAAAAATTTGTAAAAAATAATATGGAACACATGGAGTATTTGTTTGTCTTATTTTTTATTTTTAATCTTTTTAAAAGAGAATGTTTCTTTCTTTTTTCTTTTTAAGTACTCTTTAATTTTAATTATCCACATTACATGTTTAAAACTACAAAATAAAAGGATATTTTGATATATTTTATATAAGACTACAAGATTTGGAAGTTATTCTTTACTTTTTTTAAACTTTGTTCCAACTAAAAATCAGACAAATAAATTTAAAAGGAGGAAATATCAAATAGTGGCCACATCATTGAGTGCTTTTAGTTATGTAAATTATTCCGAATATAACCTTATAATCTTTGAACAAACACTACTATTGTAGCGATTTAAAAGATAGTTGTAGAGTTAAATATGTTGTTCAGTCACGATATTCATTCTTTTTATTACAACATCAAATTTCTTTAATTACACTTTTATAATATTCACTATTTATTCATGATCTTTGAGTTATCCATCATGCTACCCCCACCCCCCACCCCTTCTTAAATTTATTTTTTATGGATCAAGAAGCATCAATTTGCCCACTAGAAATTGATAGTGTTGCCATGCCATCAATTTTGTAAACGCAACAGCTATTTGAAGATCACTTAACACGTGGAAGAATAATGACCCCTTTAAAATGATGATAGCCCCGTGCTTCTTGATGTTTGCATATATATCTGATGAATTTCTTTCTTATATTGCGTTAAGAAGCAAATTGTTGCCACTTTTGGATTTTGTTTTCATGTGCTTCCTACCTGTACACATTTCTTTATTTCTTTTTGAGAAAATGGTCTATTATCCCACCCACCCCCAACCTATAGTCGAAATTCTAACTATACACTCAATCTTCACGGGAGTCCCATTAGCCCCTAAACATTTTTTTTACTGTATTTAGTACCCCCTCTCCCAATTGCTGACCTGTCATGAGAGATGAGAACAACCTCAGTACGTGCGTCAATTGAGGCCTTAACACTTCAAATTCATTATTTTAAGTGCCACGTCATTATTTTTAATTTTATAGTAATGTTATCTTCTCCAATTAATAAAGAGAAATCCCAACTGTAATTTTACAACTCCAAACGCCATCTTCCTCATGCAAGCCTTCATCTGCTCCATTTTTTTTCAATTTCTCTCAAAAGAACTTAGTTAATCCCAATTTCTTGTTCAACTCTTGAAGTTGTGATTTGTAATCATGTCCAATTTTAGGGTTCGTAATTTGTTGATTGATTTTGTCGGAATTCTTCAAATGGCAAATGCAGAATTGAATAAGCTTTGTATGGATGAATCAAACCTACTGCTCAATGTTGTAGTGAGATGCAAAAATGAAATTTTGCTGAACTTGCAAACTTCATGGTCAAAATCAAATCTGGGAAGAAGATTTTGGTCCTGTTCCTACTATGGTGTATGTATTTATTTTCATTGTATTTTGCTCCACTTTAGATTCATTTGTTGCTAATGTACTGATTTTTAAATATTTTTATAGGTTCAAATTGTAATCTTTTTCTATGGAGGATAAAGAAAAAGTCGATCCAAGATCAAATTTTATCCTTTCAAGATTAGTGAACAAAATCAAAGAGTTAGAATAAGATTTGTGGCTTAAACAGGTCCAAATTGACAAGTTGTCTTTGGAGAGGAGACTCAATGGAAGATGAAAATGGTGTAGGTTCAATAGGAAGACATTTTTTTGTATTTTGATTTGTATTGTTGCCATGTTTATCGGCAATAAATCTGTTGAAAGTAGTTAATTGATTGTTTATGGTGTAAATTTTGTATATCTACCTATATATATCGGATTATGGTATGTTATGGTGTTTTAGTTAATTGTTCAATTGTTTCTTGTGTAATTCAATTGTGTCTTCTTTAAATTGTTTACTCTAACATCTTGTAATTACAATGTTGTGTCAACACAACTATAACCAACATTCCCCATCATTTTGTAAAGAAAACTATTGTGACAACGCAACTTTACAACAACACCATCATTTGAACACAACAAAATACGATCATTCATTACAACTTCAATGCCTAACATAAGGCAAAATTTCATCAACAAACTATTTATACCAACTAACAAAAGACAACATTCATAATGCCTAACATAAGACAACATTCATCAACCTAAGTCACAATCATAATGCCTAATATAAGGCAATATTCAATAACATACAAAACCAAAAATATCAACCCTTAAGTAGTTCACCATCACCATTTTCAAATACAAAACAATGTCAACTAGACTAACTTAAAGTAGTGCTTAAAATAATCAACATCACTACAGTTTTCAAGGCATCTTTGACTTTGAAGAAGTGTTATTCTGACTTGAATTATTTGAACTGCTTCTCATCGTCTTCTTTCTTTTCTTCTCTTTAAGCTCTTATAGTTTTTTTGTTGATATTACTGCTTTGCCATTCCATTTCAGCTTACTGGTAGTACTTGATGTATAACCAATATTATCAGTTATATCAGTTGATCTTATCACCTTTGCTTAATCAATAAAGTAGATCTTACTGCTAGGAATGCCAGGTTGCAATAAAGGATAAAAATATTCATTTTCTCAAACATTAAAGACTCATAAGTTACACAAGATATAATAAAGTAAGAGACTTACATTTAGGTCTTTGAAGCCATTTTCAGCTTGAAATACACCCATTTTCATTACTTTTGGCCTTTTCAATGGAGCTATTTTTTTATCACTATCCATTCCTTTTTTAGTAGTACTAGCCATTAAAAATGATGCACAATAATCAGAAGGTGCAGAACAGGATGCTGGAAAAATAGTAGGTGCAGAAGGTGCTTTAGGTAGAGGAGGTGCACAAGATGCTACTGATGTTATCTTTTTTGGTCTCCCTTTTTCTTTTTCTTTCTTGAGGAGATGCACTAATGACTTCTGATGGAGTTTTCTATACATATAAAAAGAAGAGAGTTATAAAAATTATTGAGCTAATTAGTACTAAGTTCAAGTGTAATATTACCTTTAATCTGCCTCTTTCCCTGCCTAAATCAACACTTTTTCCTTGAGGAGGTACATTTAGTGTTTTTGGTGGAGTTTTATACATATAAAAAGAATGTTAAGAAATTTGAGAATTAATAAAATAATATACTAAATTAAGTATACATATTACCTTTGGTTTGCCTCTTCCCTACCTGAACTAGTAGGTGTTGCCGATGGTGCACTTGGTTTTGCTGAATGTGCATTTTGAGGGCACCTGCTTTTGTTGTGGCCTCTAACATGACACAAACTACATGTAATTGCTAGTCCAGTTCTAGGCAATTTTTCTGATTTCTTTATTTCTCCAGCTTCCTTCCTCCTATCCGTAGATGGTCTGCCATGCAAGGTTGCGATTTCAAGTGGTGCAACAGTAATATTTGATGAAACAAGCCACATTTCCATGTTTGTTAATGGTTTAAGAACATTGGCATAAGTCCTCAAGCATGTTTCCTTACTGTAGCAACTGTCAATATTGTCATACAAGGGGTATTTCTTGAACAACAGTGCAGCCACAACATGTGCACATAATATGCCCTTTAACTGTCACACCCTACCCTCTTGACAATATCCACTTTGTGTTGATAAAGCCCTTCTTTCTCTTCAAAATCAGCCACTCCATTAAATTCAATGGTACAATCCATAGATTTGTTGATATTTCCCTCTAAAATCTTCAAACATATTGGAGAGTAATTACTGCACCAAGTACTTGGAAACTCCCTTAGAGTGTCTGTTCTTGTCATTATCTTTACTCTGATTTCTTCAAGCATGGTAATGATGGTCTTGTGCCTAGCTTCCAAGATCCATGCATTAAAACACTCACTCATGTTTTTATCCACAAAATCACACTTGACTTCAATGTTGAAGTAAAGCTTGTACTATAATTAATGTTGTAGTACATTAACTCATCCATCATTTTTTCAAGACCAAGCAACTTCATTTTTTGTAAGTTCTTCCTCAATTGAGACTCAAATGTACTTTTGGCTATCTTCCAAAATTGTTGTCTTCTTTAAAGACCTCTCTAGTCCTTATCCCAATTAGCTAAGATGTGCCTTGCACATCTTTTATGTTCAGATTGAGGTAACACCTCCTCAATTGCTGCAAATAGTCCCTAAAATACACATACATACCAAAAAGGTGAAATTAGGACATAACTACATATATTAAGTTAAATTAAAAAGAAATGAGATTAAACATAAAATATTATACATACCTTCTGCATATCTGTAATCAAGGTGAGACCTTCATCTTCTCCAAGTCTTAGGTCATCCCTTATACACCTAACAAATCAAGTCCAGGTGTTTGTGCTCTCCTTTATAGCTACTACCCAAGCAAGTGGCAGCATCTAGTTATTTCCATTCTTGGCCACAACAACTAACAATTGGCCTTTACAAACACCCTTATATGCACTTTCTACAATATACCCATGTCTTTTCTAAATAATCAAAGCAGGTGTAAAAACTTTGGAATTTTGGTTTACCTGTTGCATCAGCCTCACCAAGTTTAACAACACAACTGGTCCCTAGGTTTATCCTCATCAGTTCATCCTTGTAATCAAGAATTCTTCTAAATTCTACAACATGATCACCCATTATATTTTTCAACACTTTAGCTCTTGCTATTCTCCCAGTGGTCTTACCAACACAAAGCTTGAACTTTTTTCTAATTAACTCTTACAACTTGAATACTCCTATGTTTGATTACTCAACTATTCTTTTTCTAAAGGTTTCAGCTAAAAACTTTGCATTGCACAAGTAATTTCTAGTTGTTTTATTAAAAGTATGCTTTTGAATGTAAGTTTTTATCATGAAATTATTTGTTGTCTTGTTAAGACCTACATATAAAAGCCATGGACAGTCATCCTTGCACCCAACTCTAACTTTTTTTGACTCATTTATCCACTTCCCCACAGGAACCTTTTTTTACTGAATATTTTGTCACTGCTCTTCTCAATTCATTCACATCTTTAAACACCATACCCAGCTGCCAAACAACTTTCTTTGCAGTTCGGTCATGAATGATTTTTTGAGTTGTCCTTCTCTTTCTTGATAACTTCATAGTTCTTGCTCTACCACATTCAACCACATCATGTTCATCATCACCACAACAATCATATTCATCTAATTCAAACTATCCTCATCAGAACTGACAAAGTAAGTCTCATTACCTCCAAGCCTTCCTTCATGACTTACTCTACCTATTTCAGTTTTATCAAAACCTAGATTTGGTCCTGTTTCACTTACTGGTACCTCTGTATTGTCAACTTATACTCTCTCATTTCTATTCCTCCTTTGAAACTTCCTCTTTTCTACTCTCAACTTCCTAACCTCCCCATGTACATCACTACTGTACTCCTTTTCATCATCATCTCCAATTAATTCTCCTTCTGACTAAACACTATCCTCAGTAGATTAATCAGAATCCTCTACTTCTTATTCTAAAAAATCAAATCCAGCAGGATTAACATCTATATCATCAACTAGAGCAGTACTAGGTGTAGTAACACTTGATACAGCAGCACTTGGTGAACAGCCCTAGGTACAACAGCACTTGATGCAACAGCATTGTCTGCAGTAATAAAAAGAGGTGTGGTATTGAAAGGAGGTGTGGTTGGAAAAAAATAGGGTCCACCACATTTAAATGGTCTCCATCAACCCTAAAGTTAGGCCTAGTATTAAAAGATGCACCATATTCCTCCATATCCCCATGACTAACATTTTCTAATAACATAGGGCCCACAATTGGCTCATCAACTAAATGGTTGACAAATACCTCCACTTCATCCCCCTCTTCCAAGGAAAACATCATGTCTACAATATTCATATCAATATTAACATCTACCAAAATGCCACTGTTAGGTGGTTTAATACTAAAAGTGCAATTTGTGCTATATCCCAATTTTCTAATATAGTCCCTCAACTCAAAATATGACATCTTATCTACATCAACATCCAAAAATTTTATAATTTTTCCACCATTATAAACTGGTTCCCCACTACTTAAACCTAATACCCCATCATGATACCATCTTAAAATAATCAAAGTAAAATTATTCATGTCTTACCTGATGACAATAAAGAATTAAATAAGACATAGTAGCATAGAAGAAATATTATGGAAAAAGAAAAAAATGATTTCATGAAAAATAGTTGTAATATGGTACAAATTGAACACCTACACAACAAGATATTAAAATGTACATGCTATTATACACAATTGATTTCTTAATTTTCAGATTAACAGTAAATTGTAGAAAAGACCTAATTTTTAATCACCCAACTTTAACAATCAACAAAAATCCTAATTAGATGTAATTATGAATGTAATATGGTGTTAATCGAATACTTAGACAACATACTATCAAAACACACAACTTAATTTCACTCAATCAATTTCAAATTTTGGGGGTTAGCAGTAAACCCTAATTAACATTAAATCAGTTTAGGAAAAAAAACACTCACCTCAACAAGATATTAACATGCACATGCTATTAAACACAATTAATTTCTTAATTTTTAAATTAACAATAAATCATAGAAAAGTCCTAATTTTAATCACCCGACTTTAACAATCAACAAAAATCCTAATTAGATGTAATTACGAATGTAATATGATGTTAATCTAACACTTAGACAACATAATAGCAAGACGCACAACTTAATTTCACTCAATTAATTTCTTAATTTTGGGGGTTAGCAGTAAACCCTAATTAAAATTAAATCAGTTTAGAAAAGAAAAAAAAGACTCACCTTACTAAATTAAAACAACAACAAGATGATTTATGTTTGAAAATCCACAACCAAAATATTAGATTACCACAAAAAGGAGGAAATCGCGAAGTGAGGAGAGAGGAGAGAGGAAGATGAAAAGATTTTTCAAAAGTTTTTTTTTCCTGAGAAAATGAACTATTTCATTTAGGAGGGAACTGAAAAAGTAGGAGTGGGCCCAAGCGCATGTATACACGGATGTCTTATTATTTGATTTATGTTGACAGATCAGCAATTGGGGGGGAGGGGGGGAGGGGTTACTAATTACAGTAAAAAAATATTTAGGGGGGTAATAGGACTCCCCTGAAGATTGAGTGTGTAATTGGAATTTCGACTAAAGGTTGGGGGTGGGGGTAATAGACCATTTTCTCTTTCTTTTTTTAAGTTAAACACTGTGGTTGATTGGGATAATTAAGGTGGTTCACAGTGGGGCGATATAACAGAAATGGTTACTTCAGTGGCCCTATAAGGGTAAAAAACGAGATAACTAGCTACTTGTTATCTTCAATGCCCCTTCTCGACTAGGTTGTTCCTACCCCCTCCTTTACTTTTACCTTTATTGGACAAACAAAAGCATTTTTGTATGTGTGTACTATCATGCCAGAGTGTATGTCTTTGCTGGTTCATATCGTCATTATGTGCTTGTTTGTGATCTTGAAAATTGAGTACTAATTTGGTTGGAACGAAAAGCAACTCTATATTCACGAGTTGTCAACATTTTTAATTGAAATTTATAGCTTTTTCTTTTTTCGCCTTTGCTCAATAAAAGACGTAGTATGACTGTTGACACGATATGCAAGTTAGTTAGCACGACTGGTGACCAATGCAAGTATTTGGTTATATTAGGGAATCATTTGGACAAGGTACTTATCCAGAATAAAACCTTGTGATTTTGATTTTAGGTGAAGGGCGTGTATTACTGATACTTCATTTTAGGGAAAGATAAGCATCTATTATCCTCCCAAACTATGGCCAAAGTTGTTACGACACACTCTAACTTCACAGGAGTCTTATTACCTCCTGAATTCAATTTTAGCGTATTTTTGTCACCCTTTTGTGCTGACATGGCATCATTATTACATTAAATGGAGCACGCATCAAAGGTGCCATGTTAGCTAAAATAATTGACAAAAGGTGACCCGCCAGCTAAAAAGGTTGACAAAATACGCTAAAATTGAGTTCAGGAGCAATAGAACCCTAGTGAAATTGGAGTGTGTCGTAGCAAATTTGGTCGTAGTTCAAGGAGGTACTAGATGCTTTACTCTTTTAGGGCCAGACAGTGGATTTTCCAACTTACCACTTAGGTGGGGACTTGATCTGAGGTAGATTTATGCTATTTCACCTTATCTTAAAAGAGAGTATAGTGAAGCGAATATGCCATCCTCATGTGTTTCTCTGTGGCCATAGGATTAAATATTATATAGCACTATTATCATGGTTATTTTTTTCTCTATGAAAGGTTTTTTTCTCAACTCATGTTTTGCTTATTTAGCTTTCATGTGTATGATGTTAATATTGAAAACTTACCATGGTGTTATGTACGGGTAGGCTTTATGGAGAGTTTCAAGAAAAAGAACAACATATATGTAAAATCCTGTTAAAATACTAATTAGTGTTCTTTTTTATTTATGAATCTTTATTATAAAAAGCCTTCTAATTTCGGATTCTTCTTTAGAAAGGTCATATGGTATCACAGATAGGAGGTATTATCTTTCTTCATTATCAAATGTTTGAGGTTATAATTTGATTTTAGTGAACGTGCTTACCTGATAATCATTGAATATATTTGAATTTTCTCTAGTTTTAAATTTACTTCTATATTTTGTTAACGAGCCATGTCTACCCACTCAAGCTTGGATGATTTAAGTCCTTTCTCTAATTTTGTTTATAGTTCTTGAAATTTTGAAATGTGATGCTTTTTACAAAGGGTTGGTGTTGAAAGATGATATAGAGTAGTACATACTTATCTTTAGTTCTCCTTTGTATCTTATTGTACCTGCTTAATAACATAGATATAAAGCATCCGGTATCTCCTCAAACTATGGCCAAAGTTACCCTCTGAACTTAATTTTAGCATATTTTTATCACCCTTTTATACTGACGTGACACCTTTATTCCATAACATAGGGCACATGACAAAGGTTCCACATCAGCTAAAAACGCTGACAAAAGGTGTCACGTCAGCTAAAAAGGATGACAAAAATATGCTAAAACTTAATTCAAGGGTCGAGGTTAATAAGATCCACGTGAAGTTGGAGTGTGTCGTAGCAAATTTGGTCATAGTTCAAGAAGGTACTAGATGCTTTACTCAAGAACATGTGATTTTTTATGATCCTTGAATTTTTTTTTTATTTTGTGACGAGAATAATAGTAGAAACTAGAAAATGAAAGTTTAGACTTAAGAAAAGGCATAATACATAAACATGCACTTTAACTTGACCTCAAATTATATTTATGACCTCCATCTTTGGGTGTGCACAAATAGACCCTTAAACTTGTATAAAGTTGAACAAGTAGACATACACGTCCATAATACGCCTAGGATGTTATGTAGGACAAGAATTGACCATGTAGGATGCCACATAGGACATATATGTCTACTTGTTCAACTTTATACAAATTTAAGGGCCTACTTGTGCACACCCAAAGTTGAAAGTTATAGATGTGATATAAAATTAAATTAAAAGGCATGTTTATGTATTGTGCCGCTACGGGGAAGATGGATGAAATTTTTTGAAGTGGACATGTGAAGCCAAGAATTTATCATATAATAGCATATCGTATCTAGGTTTTTTCAAAATCCAAGATATATTTTTATTTTTTGAGAGGATAGAAAATCAATATGCTGCAAGGAATTGTCATGATATTTGTCTCACTTTCTTAGGAAAATCACATTATTTGACCCTTACATTGAGTGTTTATGTTTCTCCACATGTGAATACATTATATTAACATGCTTTTTACCATAATTTTTTGCGGCCTTTATGTTGTATGGTTGAATTACATGAAAATTAGCATAACATAACCATGTGATTTCATTCATAAATTCTACGAGATATTTTTTCAATTGGTATAAAAGGGGCAGCCTTATACCAGTGAGTATTTGGCCATTGATTACCGTAAATGACCACAAAAATAGAGAAAATACCCTATTACCTCTCTGAACTATACCCAAAATGGTTAAAACACACTTCAACTTAAAGGGGTCCTATTACCCCTGAACTAATTAAAAGTATTATTTTGACACCCTTAGTGCCTACGTGGCACATACGTGACACACACGTATGCCTACGTGGACCCTTCAGCGTGTTGTGCCACGTATGTACCACGTAGGCACTAAGGGTGTCAAAATTACACTTTAAATTAGTTCAGGAGGGGTAATAGAACACCCTTTTAAGTTAAGGTGTGTCTCTGCCGTTTTGAATATAGTTCAGGGTAATAGGGTATTATCTTACAAAAATATTTAAAAAAAACTTTGTCCACTATAGACCATTTTATTGGAAAGTTTCATCAGTTGATGAAAAGTAGTTTAGAAGAAATAAACATAAGATGTTGGGGATAGTTATTAAGTGTATATCAATTGAACTTACAACATTTTTGTGGCATCTGAAGATTTGATCATTTTTGTATGATTTCTCTTGCATTGCCTTTTTCTTTCCTACTTACATATATAAGTGTATTCTCATCTAGAGGTGCACAATCAATGTCGATTGATTTTTTATTAAGCCTGTTTAAAGAGAATTGTTTTCAACATAATTTAATTCATGGAAATTAAACTTCAACTACAAATAAAAATATGAAGAAATAAGAATTTCATTGATAAACGATAGTGGGTACAAATCTGTTTCTCCCTTAATTCTTCTCTCTTGATTTTCTCCATAATTTGAGGGTTGTCAATATCATATTTCTCGAACGTAGGATTTGATATGGATTTCTCCATAATTCAAGGGCCGTTAGGGACGTATTTCTTGAACGTAGGAACATTTGGATTTGATCTTCATGAAGGGAGGGTTTGTCTTCTTGATGTATTTGATTATCAAGAAGGAAGGGTTTTGATCTGTAAATATACCATAAATTTATTGGGACTTTGAAGATCGTTGATCTCTTTGTGAATATCCCGTGAATTTATGGGATACTAGAGATGCCTCCTTAAGGGAATATTTGCCCCTTTATATAGGCATAATTCAGGGTTTAGGGTAAATGAGACTCTAAGAACTCTAATAGAATTTGGATTCTTTTTGTACAGTCCCACAAATTTTATTAGATGTCTACAAAGGCTCCCTACTTCAAGGCTTGTCGAAGTGTATACTTGATGACGATTGTTGAAGTGTAGACTTGATGACGAGTCTTGAAGTACCCATAGAGCTTCCATCTTGATGCGGCTACAGATTTGCAAATATGATTTATGAGAGAAGAGATAAAGGGTAGATTTGGTCCCACTGGGCGTGCCAATTTGTTTATAACATAATTTAATTCATGGAAATTAAACTTCAACCACAAATAAAAATATGAAGAAACAAGAATTTTATTGATAAACGATTGTGGGTACAAATCTGTTCCTCCCTAAATTCTTCTCTCTTGATTTTCTCCTTAATTTAAGGGTTGTCAATAACGTATTTCTCGAACATTGTCACACCCCCTTTTTTCGACTCCAAAAAAATGGTTATAATTTAATGTTCGAAAGGATTTTATTATTTAAGTGACAAGAAATGAAAATTTATTTTGAAAAAGGATTATTAACATTTTTTATTCAGAGTCGTCACTTGGCATAATCTGATGTGCCAAGTCACCATTGGAAAATCCTCTTCAAAATGATTTTTGACTCTCAAACTGATCCGTGAACAGAGATTCCGGCTAAGGAATTCTGTTGACCAAGGGGAAGGTGTTAGGCAACCCTCGATCCCGTGGTTTGACCACGGTTGCGTGGTGGAGTGAATCGGCTATTTTGGCATTACTAATGTATAAACCACACAAAACACATAAAAGAATCAATCAAAACAAACAAACAAAACAAATCAAGATTTAGTATTCAGTCCAACTATACAGTCCAAAAATAGAAAAATACGAAAATATAAATCCTATGCTAACCTACACTAATCCTAAACTACTCTCCAATGTTTTATCCGATGCCTCGGGCCTTCATCACGAACGTCCTTCTGAATACAAGATCTTGCAGGGCATTCCCCGATGACAAATACAAATTTCCTCGGGGCATTCCCCGCCAAATGAATACAATTGATCCAAAAGTGGTAAAACAAAACTATTCAACATACATTTCAGGCATTCACCAATCCAAAATTTTTAAATTTGCCTACCCCTATCGTTTGCCTAACAATTATCGACCTAAAACGTGAGACTATTGAATTTAACAAAGTCGATGCTTATCCCGAATCAAGCGACTATCAATGAATCAACATAAACTAATATTCACTTTTATCAATGTTTTAATTCCCACCCCCAAATTCAACTCAAGATTCCAGCATAACATTCACGTCTACTATTTTTAACAATCCACAACCACTATTAATAAAATCAAATGACAAATCAAAATCACCAAATATTCACATCATATCATGCTTCACACCCATCAATCACATATAATGAAATAAAAATGAGAAGGGACGGAGTTGGACCTTAATTGACAATTTTATTTTGATCAAATTGAATTACTCAAATGTGAGCACCACAGAACCTCAACGGCAAACCCATCAACTCGAATGCAATCCACTTCGACCAAAACCAAGATTCTAGAATAAAGAAAGACCAAAATTCAAGTTGACTGTTGTTATTGAACTCCGGCAGTGGTAAAAACCAACGAGTTGGGTCGATTTGATATATTTATGATGGTTTACGAAGGAAGGAGATGGTGATATGGGTTTTCCAATGGGTTTTGGATACGGTGTTCCGGCAAGATTTTGCCGGAACAAACAAAAACAGAGAGGTTTTGGGGATTTTCCAATGTGGTTTTGACCGGAGCAGTCAAAGAGACGGTTGTGGTTGCCTAGACGGAGCTCCAGCGAGATCTGGTCATCGAAACGGAGCTCTCCGCGCCGTTTCTCTTAATCGCCGACCCCTCTTCCCTCTCAAACTTCTCTCAATTTCTCTCAACTTCACTGTGTGTGCGTGATGTGTGTTCGTCGGTTATGATGCGTGACGATGGAGGATTCTGTGAGAGTGTGTTCCTGTATTTATCCCGGAGAAAGAGATAAATTTTGTGTAGTGTGTGTATTGTTGATGATGAATTTCAGTAAATTGTGAATTGATGGTTTTTTTTATTGTTCTGTGAAGAAGGTATATATATTTGGTATTATTGTGTGTGTAGGTGTATAGGTGGAGTGACGTGAGTAGTGGGGTAGTGAGGTAGGGTTAGGGTAGTGGTGAGGTGGGGGTGGGGTATGGTGTGGTGTGGTTTATTTTGATTGGATGGGTTGTTAGGATAAGATGTAGGGGTTAGGATAAGATAGAATTTATTAGGGAGTTTGTTATTTTTTTGTATTTTGTGAGGGTATAATAACATGGATGAGGGTACACGGTAGGATAAAATAAAAATGGGTAAAAGTTAATAAAAATTGAACTTTAAGAGGACGAAATCACGTGTTTACATCATGCCCCCTTTGGATGTAAACACATGGTGTTTTCATACAAAGCAGTAGACAACGAGGCAGAATTTTGTCCTGACCTTTATTTAAAAGCACGGAGCAAGAGGAAGGAGGAAAACCAGGTCTTGACTTAGGACATCCTACCCACCCAAGTTATGAGGGGATCAAGTGACAAGTATCTCAAAGGATTGGAAGGAGATGGACTATACCGAGTTGGAGAGTCGAGTGAGGTTCCATCGAGGTTCCGGTCCGCGGCTTGAGTTGGAGAGTCGAGTGAGGTTCCATCGAGGTTCCGGTCCGCGGCTCTGTCATTACATCAAAAAATGAAAATTACAAGTTAAAACATAAATGAAATTACAAAATACTATTTATACAACTTCTGTTGGCTCATGACTCGACTTTCATCACCCTATTCTTCAAGTGGGCTCCTGACTTGCAATTTCTTTCAACTTGTTGCTTGGCTTTCAATTGCTTCACTTATGCTTGACTTTTCGCTTCTTTACCCTATTCTCCAGGCGGGCTCCTGACTTGCTATTCCATCACTTTGTTGCTTGACTTTTTATTTCTTCACTCTGTTCTCCAGGCGGGCTCCTGACTTGCTATTTCATCACCCTATTCTTCAGGCGGGCTCCTAAAACCCAAAATTAAAACTAGAACGAAAATTATCCCAAACAAGAACTATAATAAAGTAGTATTTCATTTTTGAAAGTGTTGTCCCATTTTCCAGGAGGATCCTGAACAGAAAGTAAAGTCCTATTTTTCAGGAGGGTCCTGAATTGAAAGTAAATTTCCATTTTTCAGGAGGGTCCTGAACAGAAAGTAAAATCCCATTTTTCAGGAGGGTCCTGAACATAAAGTAAAATTCCATTTTTCAGGAGGGTCCCGAACATAAAGAAAAATCCCATTTTTCAGGAGCGTCCTGAACATAAAGTAAAATCCCATTTTTCAGGAGGGTCCTGAACATAAAGTAAAATCCTATTTTTCAGGAGGGTCCTGAACATAAAGTAAAATCCCACGGATGTGCATTTCCAATGGTAGCTGAATTAAGTGACGCGAATTTGCCCCTATTTCAACAAAGAAAATTTATCAGTTAAAAACTTAGTGGTGGCTTGAAGATCTTGGCTTCTAAGGTATCTGCCCAGCACTCGTTCCTTTTATATTTATTCTAAATCGCTAACACTTGCCCTGTCTTGCCGCATCATCGACCCGGATCGATATTGAGGGAAGTGAGTTCTGACTCGAACAATGGGCTTCCATTTTACCATGCCTCTGAGGTGCACCCTTTTCCCAAATATAAATGCTTCCACGAATCCAACAGCCTGTCGGTTGATAGACTTCCTCTGTTTCGTGTTGAATTACGATCATATTTCTTTCCTGTGCTGTTCCTTGGCTTTTCCTCGTATAATTGGAAAGACTGGTTGTAAATTTTGAAATCCTTTCTCGCTTGTTTTGACACAAACTTGACTTAAAATGTAAAAAAAAATGATGGTGACTTTTATTTTGATAAATGACATAAAAAGACAAAAAGCATGAATATGTAAATGAAAGAAAAGGGCAATGTCCCATATTCAAAAAGAAAACTTATCTGAATACGACAACCAACTCCAATGAGTATGACATGCATTTTGGATTGAGCTGTCTGATCTTCCTATCCAAACTCCCCATTTGTTGTTGAGTTCGTGCCTTTGCCGCTGAGCCGCTTCTTCAAATCCATTGGACTCATACATCACATTCGATTAACGACATCTTGAAAAACTTTCACCAACCAATCTCTTTCTTTTCACTTTTCACTTTTCTCTTGAACTCTCCATCTCCTTACGGTGCCCGTGAGGGTTTTCACCAGTAAGACTCTCTCATTTTCATTTCTCTCTACTCACCATCGTCTTATGGTGCCTGCAAGGCTTTTCACCAATAAGACTCTCTCATTTTCATTTCTCTCAACTCACCATCGTCTTATGATGCCCACGGGGGTTTTCACCAATAAGACTCTCTCCTTTTTGTATTTCTCTCCACTCACCATCGCCTTATGATGCCCACGGGGGTTTTCACCAATAAGACTCTCTCATTTTTGTATTTCTTTCCTGATTTCTCATGCTGAGGGAGACAAGTGGTACCTCACAATGTATCATTATATACATTGCATGCTTAGCCTTAACATTATCAAAAATTGATCTGAAGGACTTTCTTTGGTTGTAACTTGGCTTTTGGTTAAGGTTAGAAAAGGATAGTAAGGGGTTCAAACGATACTTGAAGTGGGGTGGGACTTACAACTTTTGGAATTGACTCAAACAACACATTAACTCATGCCTCATTTTTGTTGACTGGGTGAATCTTAAATATTTATTTGGTTGGACCGAGCCCAAAATAGGGCAGCCTACGTATCTCACTCCCAAGATAGGAGAATCAGGTCAGACGTAGTTCCATCAGCTTGTTCTTTGTTTTGATTTGATTTTTTTTTCAAACTCTTTCTTTTATTCTTATTTCCTCGACATTTATCTTTGACTCCATTTTGATTCCAAAAGAGGAATATGAAAGAAAATTAAAACGAAGCTCAAATGGGTAAACAAAGGATGACACAATGTTTGGATAGAAGAATAAAATGCCTTCATCATATCAATCTTCAAAAATGCAAGTACTAAACATGCAATAAAATCAACAAAGGATCAAATATCATACGTAATATCTTTTGACCGCATCAGCATTGATAGCCATTTCTGCCATTTTGCCTTCAGTATCTGTCAAATATAAGGCTCCATTGGGCAACACTATCTTCACAACAAAGGGACCTTGCCAGTTAAGGGAGAACTTGCCTTTCGCTTCAGCCTGGTGAGGAAGGATACGTCTCAATACCAACTGACCAACTTCAAAATTCCTGGGACGGACCTTTTTGTTATACGCTCGAGCCATCCTCCTCTGATACAACTGGCCATGACAAACAGATGTTAGCCTTTTTCCCTCAATCAAGCTCAAATATTCCAGTCGGGTTTTTACCCATTCATCATCATCAATCTCTGCTTCTACAATGACTCGAAGAGAGGGAATTTCAACTTCTGCAGGGATGACTGCTTCTGTCCCATACACTAATAAATATGGAGTTGCCCCTGTTGAAGTACGAACAGTGGTGCGATAACCTAGCAATGCAAATGGCAACTTTTCATGCCACTATCTAGACCCTTGTACCATTTTTTGCAGTATCTTTTTTATATTCTTATTGGCGGCTTCTACAGCACCATTGGCCTTTGGGCGATATGGAGTAGAATTTCGATGTGCGATCTTAAACTGTTGACATACTTCTTGCATCAAATGACTATTGAGATTGGCAGCATTGTCTGTAATGATCATCTTAGGAATTCCAAATCTACAAATGATATTGGCATGAACAAAATCTACCACAGCCTTCTTTGTCACTGACTTGAAAGTTACTGTTTCTACCCACTTTGTGAAGTAGTCAATGGCTACCAAAATGAATCTATGTCCATTTGATACCTTTGGCTCAATCGGTCCAATCACATCCATTCCCCAAGCCACGAACGGCCATGGAGCGACCATTACATGCAACTCCACAGGAGGAGAACGTATCAGATCACCGTGTACCTGACATTGATGACACTTTCGAACAAATTAAATAGAATCTTTTTCTATAGTAAGCCAGTAATAACCTGCTCGAAGAATCTTCTTTGACAAGACATGACCATTCATATGCGACCCGCATATTCCAGAGTGTATTTTAACCATGATTGTCGAGGCTTCTCTTACATCTACACACCTCAAAAGTCCCAGATCTGGGGTTCTCTTATACAAGATTCCCCCACTTAAGAAAAATCCACTAGTCAAACGCCTAATAGTCCTCTTTTGATCATTGATGGCATATGCTGGGTATTCTCCTGACTAAATGTACCACTCGATATCCAAGAACCAGGGTTCTCCATCTAGCGCTTCTTCAACTGCATTACAGTAAGCATGCTGATCACGACTCTGTATATGCACTGGATTGATGTAGGTTTTATCAGGATGTTGGAGCATTGAAGACAGAGTGGCTAAAGCATCAGCAATTTCATTAGGAATCCTTGGAATATGCCTAAATTTTACTAACACAAACCGTTGACATAGCTCCTGCAAGCATTGTCGATAAGGGATGAGCTTCAAATCTCGCGTCTCCCAATTGCCTTGAATTTGATGGACGAGCAAATCTGAATCTCCCAACATCAATAACTCTCGGACTCCCATATCAACAGCTAACCTCAAACCAAGAATGTAGGCTTCATACTCTGCCATATTGTTAGTACAGTAGAATCAAAGTTGTGCTGTTATCGGGAAATGTTGTCCTGATTCAGAGATAAGAACCGCACCTATTTTGACTCATTTCATATTGACAGCTCCATCAAAAAATAACCTCCAACCTGGATTAGCATCTATAACGACTTCATCGACACACGACACTTCTTCATCAGGAAAATATGTCTTTAATGGGTCATACTCTTCATCGATGGGATTCTCAGCAAGATGATCTGCCAAGGCTTGGGCTTTTATGGTGGTCCGAGTCACATATACAATGTCGAACTCAGTAAGAAATATTTGTCACTTTGCCAATCGACCTGTCGGCATAGGCTTCTGAAAGATATACTTCAAAGGATCCATGCGGAAGAAGAGATAAGTAGTATAGGATAAGAGATAGTGCTTCAATTTCTGTGCTACCCAAGTTAGGGCACAACACGTCCTTTCAAGAAGAGTATACCTGGCCTCATATGCGGTGAACTTCTTGCTAAGATAATAAATAGCCTGCTCCTTTTTGCCTGTGACATCATGTTGACCCAGGACACAATCGAAAGAATTATCCATGACTGATAAATATAAGATCAAAGCCTACCAGGCTCTGGGGGTACCAGCACGGGCGGATTTGACAAATATCATTTAATTCGATCGAACGCTTCCTGACATTCTTCAGTTCAGTTTACCGCAGCACTCTTTTTCAGCAACTTGAATATGGGCTCACAAGTGGTTGTGAGTTGAGAAATAAACCTGCTAATATAGTTCATTCTACCAAGAAAACTCATTACCTCCGTCCTATTCTTGGGTGGGGGCAAATCCTGAATGGCTTTGATTTTTGAGGGATCCAATTCAATCCCCCGACGGTTGACTACAAACCCCAACAGCTTTCCAGACGGAACTCCAAATACATATTTTGTCGGGTTGAGCTTGAGATTATACCTGCGAAGTATTTCAAAGAACTTTCTTAAATCTTTAACATGGTCGGCCCAATTTTTTGACTTAATAATCACATCATCCACGTAGACCTCAATCTCCTTATGTATCATATCATGAAACATAGTAGTCATGGCTCTCATGTATGTTGCTCCAGCATTCTTCAAACCGAACGGCATCACTCGATAACAATAAGTTCCCCATGGTGTGATAAAAGATGTCTTCTCCGCATCTTCTTCATCCATAATGATCTGGTGATATCCGACATAGCAATCCACAAAAGAGGCAACCTCGTGTTTAGCATAGTTGTCTAACAAACTATGGATGTTGGGCAGTGGAAAATCATCTTTCGAACTTGCTCTGTTCAAATCACGATAATTAACACACACTCGAATTTTGCCATCTTTCTTTGGTACGGGAACAACATTGGGACTTGCTCTATTCAAATCACGATAATCAACACACACTCGAATTTTGCCATCTTTCTTTGGTACGGGAACAACATTGGATAACCACATGGGATAGCGAGCTACTCGAATTACTTTGGCTTCAAGTTGTTTCATGATTTCCTCTTTAATTTTAATACTTATATTCATTTTAAACTTCCTCAACTTCTGCTTGACAGGAGGGAACGCGGGATCAGTTGGCAATTTGTGAGCCACTAATTCAGTGCTTAAACCAGGCATATCATCATAAGACCATGCAAAGACATCCTTATAATCAATTAATGTTTGAATCATTCCATCTTTTGGCTGTGGCAAAGCATGTACACTGATTTTAGTTTCCCTAACATCTTCTTGATCCCCTAGATTTATTGGCTCAGTCTCATTCAAATTAGGATTCGGTTTGTCTTCAAACTGTTCCCACTCTTTGCTTATTTCTTCTAGTGATTCTTCTTCATCATATTCCCCATCCTACTTCATTACATCTTGATTAGTTTGGACTTTAAGGTCAGGCTGAAAATTTCGCATGCATGTCATGTCATTAGAATTAGCATAAAGAGAACTGTATATAAAAAAAAAGAAAAACAAAATATATTAGACCCGAATCAAAAGGGACATTGCATTTAATTAAATAAAGAGATAGAATGGTTTAAACATAGATGCCAACATAACAAAAACAAACTAAAATTCAAACTACAACCCTGAAATAACTCGGATAAATAGAAAGAAAAACAAAATAAACTACCAAAACTCCCTCCTGATGGGAAGAGGAGTGACTTCCCAATTATTGAGTCGGACAGCTGGACCTATGAATTGCACGTCTGCCATACTGGTACCTTCCCCTGCTTCGACCATATCAACATCAATGAAAAGGTTCTGGCAGTCATTAATCAATTCAACTTCAAATTCCATATGCTTCGTGACACCGCTCTTAACAAACGATTCACTGAGTAGTGGCATTGGGCGAGGGAGTGACCATGTTTCCTTTTTCCTTCCCTTGGCTTTCTTCAGATCTTCAGCCGTAGACTTAAATCCTAGACCAAACGTGCCCACGTTCTCACTCGGACATATGGGACAAACTATGCCGTGCAGAGACGCTCCCAAACCCTTTCCTGGCTCAAATTCGTATTTCCAAAGTTCACTCACCATCATGATAGAAGCAGAAGACAATTGTGGTCCCGGTATAACCTTCCATTCAAGGATACGATTCACTGGCACTGTATCAAAAATTTGATAGACGAATGTCTTCTCTACGTTATTTTCTTCAATAAGAGACAAGGGAAAATTTTCGCAGGCAAATCTCCTTCACCGTGAATAACCACTTCTTGCCTGTCATGCTCAAACCTAATCATTTGGTGCAGTGTAGATGCAACCGCCTTGGCCTTGTGGATCCACGGCTTTCCCAACAACAGATTGTAAGAGGAGTCTACATTCAATACTTGTAACTCTATGGCGAACTCAACAGGCCCTATGGTCAACATTAGTTTTATTTCGCCAATGGAATTCGATTTTGCACCATCGAAAGCCCTAACACATACATTGTTGGGCCTGATCCTGTCAGCACCAATATTTAACTTTTGCAAAGTAGAAATAGGGAAAATATTTCCACCTGAACCTCCATCAATCATAACATGAGTGACGTAGAAATCTTCATACTTTACTGTAATGTAAAGGCCCCGATTATGCCCTGTACCTTCAACAGGAAATTCATCATCAGAAAAGCTAATCCGATTGACCTCAAAGATTGTTCCGACCATTTTATCAAGCTGGTTTACTGTAATCTCCCTAGGAACATATGCATCATTTAATACCTTCAGTAAAACATCACGGTGCTCCTTGGAGTGTAATAGTAAAGATAAAAGGGAAATTTGAGCAGGGGTTTTCTTCAACTGGTCTATTATTGAATACTCTGGCAATTTCATCTTTTTCAAAAATTCTTCGGCTTCTTCTTCGGTGATAGGCTTTTTGATAGATGACGATCCACTCACCATTGGCATGGACTCTCTTAAGTTTTCAGTCACAAAGCATCTTCCTGACCTAGTCAAACCCCTTACCTCATCTACATCTTCCACTACTTCTTTCCTGTGATAGGTCATCACAGTCCACCCATAATTCTAGGGAACCCTTTTTGTATCAACTATCGGAGGTTGGGTCACCGGTTTGAGGACAATAGGCGCTGTTAGTGCTCCTTTCACCGTCAAGATGGGCTGACTCAGAGCTCCCACCACTGTCAACTTAGGTTTATCCTGACTTAAATCAACATACCTTTTGGCGTCTTGTACTGTGACCAGGGGTTTCTTTGTGCTTTCTTGGGCTTTATCTTCTCTCATTCCTTCCCGATTCAATGACATTGCTTTCAAAGACTCGCTACATTCACCGATTTCTCCCCAATGGTCTATATCTTGACAATAGGCTTATAACCCCTCGAAGACTCTTTCCCATCATATATCAATTCTAACATATTGGCTTCAGCATGGGTTGGCAGTGGATTCTGGTTAATGTTTAGACCCTCCGGGGCTTGGACCAGTATCTGATTTGTGTCAATTAAATCTTGGACAGCTCTCTTTAAATGCCAGCATTTCTCGATATCATGGCCTGGCATATCAGAACAGTACGCACACCTTAAAGAATAATTGAGATTCCTCAGCGGTGGATTTCAAAGCCTTCCTTGAATTGGGCTTAAAACCTTAACTTTCTCAACCTATCAAACAAGCTAGCATATGACTACCCAAGAGGTGTGAATTGATTTTTGACCGTCTTCTCTTTCTTATACTCAGGCCTAGGCTAAAAACTGGGTCTGGAGGGGTTTTAGTAATTTGGTGGAGTGAATGGACGATTTTGTGGAGCTTGCGCACGCCACTGCGGGTAAGAAGGGATTTGGGCATATGGTTGTGTGCTATATACTGGGTACGAGGGTGGTGGAATAGAATATAAAGGGTTTTGTGAAGGGTAGTAATGGTGGGGAGGAATATATGGAGCTTGGGTATAAACTTGGGCTTGGGATTGGGGATAGGGGCGAGGTGGTCTTTTGGGATAGGAATGGGTTCCAGACATGACAGTCGCCACATCCTCTTTCTTCTTTTTACCTCCAAATGCACCAGATACACCTTGAATCGCTTGTGTGGTGGCTTTTAGTGCGGCAAAATTCACTATTCATCCGGTCTTAATTCCGTCCTCTATCATATCCCCCATTTTGAGGACTTCCATAAAAGATTTTCCCATTTTCAAAAGTAAATGTTGAAAATAGGTCTCATCCTGTGCCTGAATGAAAACTTCTACCAACTTACTTTCTTTCATTGGAGGCTTTACCCTGGCGGCCTGTTCACGCCACCTTATCGCGTATTCCCTAAAACCTTCAGTGCTTTTTTTTTCATGTTGACCAAGGATTTTTCGTCTGGAATCAGGTCGATTTTATACTGAAAATATTGAAAAAATTCAGAAGCTAAGTCATCCCAGCTGTTCCATTTATCGATATCTCGATCGATAAACCATTCTGAGACCAGATCAGAAAGACTCTCGCCAAAGAAGGCCATGAGCAGCTCTTTCCTTCCTCCTGCAGACCTCAACTGGTTGCAATAACGTCTCAAGTGTGCCACGGGATCACCGTGTCCTGCATACTTCTCGAACTTAGGCATCTTAAAACCGAGGGGAAGGTTGATGTCTGGGAACATGCAAAGATCTTTATAGGAAACACTCCTATAATCTCTGATTCCTTGCAAATTCCTCATAGCCTGTTCTAAGCTTTTCAATTTTTGGGCTATTATATCCTGTTCCTCCGTTGCGACAGGTTTCTCCGTATCAAATGGAAATGCAGGCGGCCGAGTGTACCCATACGGTTCATTCATTGGCAAAGTAGGCTCCGGGGCATAATACTGACTATCTAAAACCTTTAGTACTGGCTCACTGGCAGACCTAAGAAGCCTCATTGTGGGACGTGTAGCATATATGGGAGTTTCATGTGGTGGCGGAGCCACGAATACCGGTGTGATCGGTGGCTCTGGTTGAGCAGCTGGTCTAGATTGGGGAGATGCCAAGGGCACACCAGAACTGCCAGGATAATAATGTCGCAAAGTGAATCCTGGCGCGTGCTCAGGTGACTCAGTAGGAGCAGAGAATTATGCCTAAGAGAGCGGTGGGTAGTTAGAGATATTCCCAAGACCTTCAGGGAGCGGAGGAGGAGGCATTTCACTGGCCCATGCCCGGTGTAAATCTATTAATTGTTGCCTGAGCCTTACTACCTCATCATTATGTTCAGAACTTTCTTTCCTGTGATCCTGATCTGGGTCAATGAGCGAATTTTCAATCGCCCTGCTAGCCATGGCGAGCTTTGCTTTGGATCTAGTGAAGTATGGGTGACTAGCCAGAGTGCTGCAAACCTACCACTGTTATCTGTAAGAACATGTTCATCAAAGACGACATCCGTTGGGACTGAGGCACACAACAAGCATGGGAATCACATTGGTAAAATTGTCCTAAATCCATGTTCATTTCTACCAGCTTTTGAGGGTAGCGAGGTCATTTTAACATCATCCTGATTTTTGTCTACACTTATTATTATTTTATTCTTTTTTTCTCCCTCCTTTCCCTCTCTATTTTTTTCGTATCAGTCTCTGTTCTTTTCTTTTCTCTCGTTATCTACCTTTATTTTATCATTCTTTATGGCTTTTGTTCTTTTTAAGAAGAGGAAAAATAATGAAAAACAACAAAACAAAATGATTAGATCGAACCCAAAAGTAGGATGCCTACGTATCATGTTGTATATGAATCAGATCTTGCGTAGTTCGAGCAGCATGTGCATAAACATCACCCATTTTGTTTTTTGTTTTTTTTGCGAAAAAGAAAATAAACAAACAAAGGAAAGACGTAACATCATAACATTTCGATGAAAGAAAACAACAAAACGTACAAAAAGTTTGGGACCACTTTACAACTAAACAACAAATACGAAACAATATTCTAGACCCCTAAGACGACATAGGTGAAATTACTAATAAAGACCCTAATACCAAAAACAACTTGACTTCGACTTAAAGCAGACACCACCCTACAATGACAGACACATAAAAGACTCAAACTGAATAAATATAAGAAACGCTCTTTCCGACTGGTGCTCTGCGTAATGACCCTGGCTGAGATGGACCTGCCTGTGAAGTTCTCTTTCTCCCATTTAAACTTTATAGCATATCCTGTAAAGACACCCTGATATTGGGGAAGAAGCTTCAGGCCCGTATTCCTGCCTCATGAGGAGTGCACTTGGAAAGATTATTCGGACACCTTTCTACTGTCTTGAACAAATTTGCTAATTGAACTCTCAATGTTTCCACTTTGGACCCTACACTTTCATCCTGATGGTCGTCTACTATGCATTCTTCCTATATTCTTCCTCTAAGCTGCGCTGGTAAGGGTTGCCTGATACCCCGAGGGATAGATTGAAGCCAGACCTCATATCCCTGAGTGTACCCCAGATTATCCAAACTTTCTTTGAGTGTGTCCACACCTAGCTTTGTCGCATGCTTCCAAAACTGCTCGTACTTGCTCTCACCTAAGGCTTGGTCCTTGAATTACTCAACATCCTTCAGAAGATCCATTGCTGGTGGCACGTCCTGCAGCCTACCCAACTGCCGCATTACCCTAGAAGGACTGTATGGTCTAGTGCAATTGAGCCCTAACATAACTAAAGGGAGCTGCGTCTGACAACCCAACAAGATTATCTTTGGTCGAAGCCACAGATAAGTCCACAAAATGTTATCCCTAGTTCTTGACTCAAGAAATTCAATCCAAACGTCGACTCCCATGGGTAGCGAGAATTTATCCAAACGCAACCTAGAGTCCATAGCTTTCACTCGATTGGGAATACAACGATCTACCACGTCTGGTCTAACTAAAGAAGGCACATCCAAATGCTCCATCATCCATAACTGCAATATCAGGTTACTGCCCTCAAAAAATCTCATCCCCCTCTTCACTTCGGTTAAAGCCTTATATACTTCTGTTAAGAGCATGGGTATGAGAGTGAACCTGCCCTTTTGATTAATGCCCTTGTCATTTTGATCCTTATGAAATAAGGCCATCACCACCATCACCACAGATTGCAAACGGGTATTAATACATCTTTCTTCTAGTGGAAACACTAAAATGTCTAACAAAGCGAGGGTGAAGACTTCAAGACACTTTCTCTCCCACCTCTCCTTGGTCATATGAAATTCATCCCAAAAGCAATCAAAACCTTCCGAGGGCCCGAATCTAGCGAACAAAAAATCGAAGGAAACCCACGAATCATTTAAACAACCCAAACGCATATCCTTACTTTTTAAACCACAAGACTGTAAAAATATCACGCCAGTATGATTTCGTGCTCGGATCATATCCTTCTCGATATAGGGCAAATGCAACAAACCGGATATTTATGCCAAAGTAGGAGTCATTTCACATTCCCCAAACCTGAACACCAAACTACTTGCATCCCAAAAGGTCAACAAAGCCTCTATTAAATCTGGACGAGGGGTAACATGCAGAAGTTCTGTAATATCACCTAATATTTTAATCAGTTTCTGCTGATCAACATAGTTAAACATTTCCCACCACTTGATCAAATTTTTTGGCACCTTGACAACCATCAGAACTCTAGACTTGGTGGACAAATCCATCCTGTAATAACACATAAGGCGTTATCTCAAAAATTCGACAGGAGTAGAAGATTCCCAACCCTTGGGATTTTTGACGCAAGCGTATGTCGATGGGACAGACCACATTCATGACTCCAATTTGCCGAACAGAAGTACTGAGCGAAATCAGTCTACTTGGCTAACAACTCTAGATTACAGGGCGAGAGACCTAGGCTAATAATAAGACAAAGGCCAATACAAAGATTACCGAACCCACCGAGGGTTGCCTACGTATCCCAACCCGAGGGAAGGAAATTAGGTATGCGTAGTTCATCCAGATTGGATAATTAACGATTAACTAATAAATTGACCCTAACTTAAGAGACACAACCAAAAACAAACGAATAAAAACTTTTTGGATTTTCAACTAGACATTTCAACTAAGATTGACACCACCAATTATGAAAAAAATCTTTTTGATATTTTATTTAAGTAGAAAAAACAAACAAAACCCCTTTTTTTTGTTGAACTTACGGTACCTTGAGAAGATAAATGCAAAACGTAAAAAAAAATCTTTTTAAGTTTTTGGATCGTGAAGAACAAAAGCCCTAAAGAACACTAAAATAAACTACGACACTCCTTTTGATTCATTCTTTTCGACTCACTCTTTTTTTTTCTATATTTTCTTCTTTTCTTTTTTTCTTTTTCGTTTTTGCCTACGCACCTTACTCCTAACAATTTTTTTTTCCAAATCAGTTCGTCAAATGACCACGTTACCCTTAAAGATGCAACAGTTAGCACGTAGAGATGCTTTAGAGGTGAGTCTCCTACAAAGGGCCATGTGGGTCCCGCTAGGTCTCAGTATGATGCATATAAGCATGACCTAAAGGCTGACCTACGTTGTGGTTCACTAAAAAGGCTGTTCGGGGGAGCGTATGGTCGATAGTGGCTGCTTTGCTTTCCACCTACTCCATAACACCGACGGCTCCCCTCTAAAATAAGGGTAACTTAACTAGAGGTCGTGTACAACACGTGTACTATGGACTTGTTGCATAAAGAAGGCCGGGGGGTGGACTCATGATGACAGATATAAAGCGATAACACATAGGATAAATACTATAAACAAAGAGCACAAAAATGCACAAAAGTGAAAAAATAACACAAACAATAATCACAAACAATGCTTATACACTCGTAATGCCAAACAAAGCCGATACGACTCAAAAATAAGCTCGAATTCTCATACTCATCCCCAGCAGAGTTGCCAGAGCTGTCACACCCCTTTTTTCGGCTCCAAAAAAATGGTTATAATTTAATGTTTGAAAGGGTTTTATTATTTAAGTGGCAAGAAATGAAAATTTATTTTGGAAAAGGATTATTAACATTTTTTTTCAGAGTCGCCACTTGGCATAATCTGATGTGTCAAGTCATCATTGGACAATCCTTTTCAAAATGATTTTTGACTCTCAAATTGATCCGCGAACAGAGATTCCAGCTAAGGAATTCTGTTGACCAAGGGGAAGGTGTTAGGTACCCCTCAATCCCGTGGCTTGACCACGGTCGCGTGGTGGAGTGTATTGACTATTTTGGCATTACGAATGTATAAACCACACAAAACACATAAAACAATCAATCAAAACAAACAAACAAAACAAATCAAGATTTAGTATTCAGTCCAATTATACAGTCCAAAAATAGAAAAATACGAAAATATAAATCCTACGCTAACCTATACTAATCCTAAACTACGCTCCAATATTTTACCCGATGTCTCGGGCCTTCATCACGAATGTCCTTTCGAATACAAGGTCTTGCGGGGCATTCCCCGATGACAAATATAAATTTCCTCGGGGCATTCCCTGCCAAATGAATACAATTGACCCAAAAGTGGTAAAACAAAACCATTCAACATACATTTCAGGCATTCACCAATCCAAAATTTTTAAATTTGCCTACCCCTATCATTTGCTTAACAATTATCGACCTAAAACGTGAGACTATTGGATTTAACAAAGTCGATGCTCATCCCGAATCAAGCGACTATCAATGAATCAACATAAACTAATATGCACTTTTATCAATGTTTTAATTCCCACCCCCAAATTCAACTCAAGATTCCAGCATAACATTCACGTTTACTATTTTTAACAATCCACAACCATTATCAATAAAATCAAACGACAAATTAAAATCACCAAATATTCACATCATATCATGCTTCACACCCATCAATCACATATAATGAAATAAAAATGAGAAGGGACGGAGTTAGACCTTAATTGATGATTTTATTTTGATCAAATTGAATTACTCAGATGTGAGCACCACAGAACCTCAACGGCAAACCCATCAACTCGAATGCAATCCACTTCGACCAAAACCAAGATTCTAGAATAAAGAAAGACCAAAATTCAAGTTGACTGTTGTTATTGAACTCCGGCAGTGGTAAAAACGAACCAGTTAGGTCGATTTGATATATTTATGATGGTTTACGGAGGAAGGAGATGGTGATATGGGTTTTCCAATGGGTTTCGGATACGGTGTTCTGGCAAGATTTTTCCAGAATGAACAGAAACAGAGAGGTTTTGGGGATTTTCCAAAGTGGGTTTGACCGGAGCAGTCAAAGAGACGGTTGTGGTTGCCTAGCCAGAGCTCCAGCGAGATCTGGTCACTGGAACGAAGCTCTCCACGCTATTTCTCTCAATCGCCGACCCCTCTCCCCTCTCAAACTTCTCTCAATTTCTCTCAACTTTACTGTGTGTGTGCGTGATGTGTGTTCTTCAGTTATAATGAGTGACGATAGAGGATTCTGTGAGAGTGTGTGTCCTGTATTTATCCCGGAGAAAGAGATAAATTTTGTGTAGTGTGTGTATTGTTGATGATGAATTTTAGTGAATTGTGAATTGATGGTCTTTTTTTTTATTGTTCTGTGAAGAAGGTATATATATTTGGTATTGTTGTATGTGTAGGTGTATAGGTGGAGTGACGTGAGTAGTGGGGTAGTAAGGTAGGGTTAGGGTAGTGGTGAGGTGGGGGTAGGGTATGGTGTGGTGTGGTTTATTTTGATTGGATGGGTTGTTAGGATAAGATGTAGGGGTTAGGATAGGATAGAATTTGTTAGGGAGTTTGTTATTTTTTTGTATATTGTGAGGGTATAATAACATGGATGAGGGTACACGGTAGGATAAAATAAAAATGGATAAAAGTGAATAAAAATTGAACTTTAAGAGGACGAAATACGTGTCTACAAACGTAGGATTTGATATGGATTTCTCCATAATTCAAGGGCCGTTAGTGGCATATTTCTTGAACGTAGGAACATTTGGATTTGATTTCCATGAAAGGAGGGTTTGTCTTGTTGATGTAACCGTTAGTGGCGTATTTCTTAAACATAGGAACATTTGGATTTGATATCCATGAAAGGAGGGTTTGTCTTCTTGATGTATTTGATTATCAAGAAGGAAGGATTTTGATCTATAAATATCCCATGAATTTATTGAGACCTTGAAGATCGTTGATCTCTTTGTGAATATCCCGTAAGTTTGTGGGATACTGGAGATGCCTCTTTAAAGGGATATTTGCCCCTTTATATAGACGTAATCAAGGGTTTAGGTTGAGTTACCATCAAGATAGATTTAGGGTAAAGTAGCCCCCAAGAACTCAAACCAAAATTAAACTCTTTTTGTAGAGTCCACAAAATTTCAATGTCTACAAATGCCCCCTGCTTCAAGGTTTGTCGGAGTGTAGACTTGATGAAACTCAAAGACGAGTCTTAAAGTACCGCTTCCATCTTTACGATCCTGCTACAGATTTGCAAATATGATTTATGAGAGAAGAGATGAAGGGCAGATTTGGTCCCACTGGGCGTGCCAACTTGTTTTCAACATAATTTAATTCATGAAAATTAAACTTCAACCACAAATAAAAATATGAAGAAACAAGAATTTTATTGATAAACGATTATGGGTACAAATCTGTTCCTCCCTTAATTCTTCTCTCTTGATTTTCTCCATAATTTGAGGGTTTTCAAGAACGTATTTCTCGAACGTAGGATTTGATATGGATTTCTCCATAATTCAAGGGCCGTTAGTAATGTATTTCTTGAACGTAGAATATTTGGATTTGATCTTCATGAAAGGAGGGTTTGTCTTGTTGATGTATTTGATTATCAAGAAGGAAGGGTTTTGATCTGTAAATATCCCATTAATTTATTGGGAATTCAAAGATCGTTGATATCTTTGTGAATATCCCGTGAATTTATGGGATACTGGAGATGCCTCCTTAAGGGAATATTTGTCCCATTAAATAGGCATAATTCAGGGTTTAGGGTAAAACTAGACTCTAAGAACTCTAATAGAATTTGGATTCTTTTTGTACAGTCCCACAATTTTTTTTTAGATGTCTACAAGAACACTTCAAAATTTTTTTTGTTTTTCACTTAGGTGCGGGGGGAGAAAAACTAGAGAGTACTTAGCTATGACGATGCACAAAAATTTAGATGATCTTGTTATCTTTAAATGTTGAATAGTTATCTAAAAGTTACTTTCTAGGAGAGAAGAAGAAGAAGAAGAAGAAGAAGAAGGGGGGGGAGGAGGAGGAGGAGGAGGAAGAAGAGGAAGAGGAGGAGGAGAAGGAGAAGGGGGAGAAGGAAAAGGAGAAGGAGTAGAAGTAGAAGAAGAAGAAGAAGAAGAAGAAGAATGAGTAGAAGTAGAAGAAGAAAAAAGAAGAAGAAGAATGAGTAGAAGTAGAAGAAGAAAAAAGAAGAAGAAGAAGAACAAGAAGAACAAGAAGAAGAATGAGTAGAAGTAGAAGAAGAAGAAGAAGAAGAAGAAGAAGAAGAAGAAGAAAAAAGGAGAAGGAGGAGGAGGGGGGAGAAGAAGAAGAAGAAAAAGAAAAAGAAAAAGAAAAAGAAGAAGGAGGAGGAGAAGGGGGAGAAGGAGAAGGAGAAGAAGAAGAAGGAGCGGAATAAGAAGAAGAAGAAGAAGAAGAAGAAGAAGGAGAAGAAGGAGAAAAAGAAGAAGAAGAAAAAAAAAAGAAGAAGGAGGAGGAGGGAGAGGAGGAAGAGGAGGAAGAGAAGAAGAAGAAGAAGAAGGAGAAGGAGGAGAAGAAGAAAAAAGGAAGAAGGAGAGGAAGAAGAAGAAGGAAAAAGAGAAGAATTAGAAGAAAAAGAAGAAGGACAATGAGAAGAAGGAGTATAAAGAGTAGAAGGAGAAGAAGGAGAAGAAGAAGGAGAAAAAAAAAGAGTAGAAGGAGAAGAAGAAGAAAGAGAAGGAGGAGAAGGAGTAGAAGAAGGAGTAGGAGAAGAAAGAGTAGGAGAAAAAAAAGTAGAAGAAGAAGAATAAGAAGAAGAAGAGGAGGAGGAGGAGGAGGAGGAGGAAGAGGAAGAGGAAGAGGAAGAGAAAGAGGAAGAAGAAGAAGAAAACCGGTATCATTAAGGAAAGAGAAAACCGTTTCAGAGAAAAAATGGGATAATTGATATTCTAATCTTAACTAGACTTTGAATTTGGAAAGATCCAGCGGACCTTCTTACATGAACTTGGTGTTGCTTACTGGTTTGGAGGATGGAATTTTCTACCCGATGAGTCTGGCTAGCTTATTATTATGGCTTCTTCATAACAAAGAGATTCCTGATCTTTGACAATTAGGGGTTTTATAGGGTCTTCTTGTTCTAGGTATTCAAACTACATTGAACAAACTAAAATACTTTCAATTGCTTTCTTTATTCAAACTACATTGAACAAACTAAAATACTTTCAATTGCTTTCTTTAATCGCTAGTTCGACATTCTCGATCTTTTTTCCTGAAGGCATGAAAATCAAATTGGAATGAGACTTTCCTTTCTGTCAACATTCTTTTTTATTCAATCTCTCTTTCCTTCCTAGGGAAAGAAGAATAAGAATAATAATAATAAGAAGAAGAAGAAGAAGAAAACCGGTATGATTAAGGAAAGAGAAAACTATTTCAGCTAAAAAATGGGATAATTGATATTCTAATCTTAACTGGACTTTTAATTTGGAAAGATCCAGCGGACCTTCTTACATGAACTTGGTCTTGCTTACTGGTTTCGCGGAGGATGGAATTTTCTACCCGATGAGTCTGGCTAGTTTATTATTATGGCTTCTTCATAACAAAGAGATTCCTGATCTTTGAAAATTAGGGGTTTTATAGGGTCTTCTTGTTCTAGGTACTCAAACTACATTGAACAAACTAAAATACTTTCAATTGCTTTCTTTAATCGCTGGTTCGACATTCTCGATCTTCTTTCCTAAAGGCATGAAAATCAAATTGGAATGAGACTTTCCTTTCTGTCAACATTCTTTTTCATTCAATCTTGTTATACCTGAGAGCATTTTTTTAGTTGTAGTACGGATATTGGAGAAACTCCTCTATGTTGTGGGTATGAGGGAGAGGAGGGAGGGCTATCAAACTCTAAAACATATATCAATAATTTGATTCTTTGAAATATTTCTGAGAAATGAAAGATGTGTTAGAGAAAAAATTACCTTGAGAAATATGGAGAGGGGTTGATCTTTATCAGCAATTGATGTATCATCCTCTTATCTCTATATCAATTTCAGAGCTTCTGTTTCTGAAGTAAGCTTGAGACATGAACTCTATGTTATGGCCAAAGTCATTGCTTCTAGCAATTTGTATGGAGCCAACAGCTGGAGGAGACAGTGACAATCCTCTATTTTATGGGTGTGAACTCTTTTTTTCCTTATTAGTAATATATATTCTAAATTTTTATAAAAAAATATTTTTTTATTCATCTTTTTATTAAAAAAAAAATTGCTATAAGTTGCAATCTAAAAAGTTTGTTATATCTTGAATTAAATCATTTAAGGATGTTTTTTTGGATTTTTTTTTCTTTTATGGAACTGTTGAATTGTTGTGTAGAATATCTATCTGTATAATTGTTGTATAATTATTATATAGAAATTGTATCAGTTTGTATAATTGTTGTATAGAAACTGCATAATTATTGCATAAAATATATATCTCTATATGATTCATATAAAAATTATATCATTATTGTATAAAATATATACTTATACACTATAATTATTTAGTGTGATATTTGTTTGTTACATCAACAAGATTTACATAACAAGGCCTATTCCTTTCGACTACTTCGGCACACTGCTTGGGCATAATGTCGCTTCTATTTTCTTACGTTTGTTTACTTCTAATTAGCATCAATAAGAATTATGAATAACATGAGTTATTTGCAGGAAAAATTACACAGTATAAATAAAAAGGGTCCTTAATTATCTATTGTAGTTAATATTTAAAATAATTACTTAAGTGGATCCTCAAATACAAATATAGTAACTTCTCTATGTTGAGTGTTGTGAATCTTACAGAAAATACTCATCAGAATTACTTGTAGGAAATCATTTATAGCCTGAGGCGTGTCAAACATTGTTCTTAAGGATATTTCACTCGAAGTGAATGTATCCCACATAATTCAACAAGCTCATCTAACATAAACTAGGAGCCAGAATCTAACAAAGATTAACAAAAAGAAAACTCGGCATTCTATATTATGACAAGGAAATGTTTGTCTAGGTCATTTCTCAAAGATGAAGATCGAGTTGATTTATATAATGAGAAAATTCATAGGTTGTCAATATTGACGAAAAAAAAATCATAACTGTGATATAATATTAATGGGTCATGACTCAAAATGATTATGGTCATTAAGAGAAAAAATATGGCTCATCAATGGTACGTTATAAAGAGGTTAAAAAGAGAATAAAGGTCCACTAATGACTATTCAAGAAGATAATAAAAGTCATTAAAGTAGAAATTAATGTCTTGCAATTATAGTTGTAGACATAGTAATGTCGTTTTGATATATCGTACAATCCACTATATGTCTCAAAAACTATTAAGAAATAGAATGAAATAAGTTTTGTTGGATTTTTAAATACAAGTACGACGTGTTGAATTTGGTGTCCATTATGAACCAGACCTAAATAAAATAAGATATAAGTTTACAGAATAAAATTGGTGAAGTTTATAACTTCTATGAACCAAGAATTTTGTTTGTAAGCTCAGTCTTATTCTATTACATCATACTCGCACAATCTTTATCGTTATCGTGATTTTGTGCTAAGAGGCTATGCGTGTGTCCGGGTATTCATGGGTATTCTAAAAATTTGTCACGATTTCATAGGAGCAGCACCACTCCACATTTCATATGTCCAATCATTAAGTGTATTTTGCAGAGTAATATACTGTCTATAAAAAATATGAACTAGATTAAGAGTATAACTCAATCCTCACTTTGCCTTACAACACAACACTATATTCACACATCATAGGAGGATATTTGTCTTGTCTATTTCTCAAAGAAGAAGATTGAGTTGTTTTATGTAATAAGAAATTCATCAAATGGATTGTCAATGTTAACAAAAAAAAGTCATAATTGTTATCAAATATTAATGGGTCATGACTCAAAATGATTATGGTCATTAAAAGAAGGAAAAATTAAGAAACTAGCATCCTTAAGATTATAATTACAATAAATAGCAACACTTTTTAAAAATTACAGCTTATAACAATAGTAGCAATATTTTACCCATTTCATAGTAATGGAAGAATATGTATTTTTCAGTTGTGCATATGTATTTATGAGTAATACATATATATTTGTATATGTATTTATATAGCAACATTTTACTTAAATACAAAATACAATTTGCTACTTTTCGTAATTATGAAACTGTTGTTATAAAAGTTATAATTAAGATTAAAGAGTTGCTATTTCTGAAATTTTCCCGTAAAAGAAATAATATGGCTCATCAATGGTAAGTTATAAAGAGATTGAAACATTAGAGGAGTTAGAGAAATTGAAAAAGAATAAGGGTCAAATAATAACTATTCAAGAAGACAATAAAAGTCATTAAAGTAAAAATCAATGTCTTACAATTATAATTGTAGATATAGTAAAAAAAAAATTGATATATTCAACACTGAATTTGTCTATGCAATGTGGCTAGAGAGGAATCAGAGAATCTTTGAGCACAATAATAGAAGATGGGAAGTATTAGCTTGTGAGGTTGCTTTTATTTGCAATGTGTTAGCTTGTCATAGCATGGTGACTCTTCATTGGTAGCAGTTACTACTAAAATATTAATACTATTATTTTTTGAGGCCATTTTTATAAATTTCAACTGTTTAGCACCTAATTATACTTCATCCCTATTCTTTTTAAAATTACATAAAATTTTAAATTTTAAATTGGCCGAATACATTACTTAGGATCATGATACATTATTTAGCATGTGTCGCGATACATTACTTATGATCGCAATAACCTTAAAGATATGATAGGTTCAATTCAATAAAAATTATCTTAAATATTAAACTCATAAAATTTAATTTCTGAATCGACCACTATATTTTAGATCATTTGGAATGTTAGAATTTAGAAGAGAAAAAAAAGGAAAGTTAAGACGACTTTAGACTTTCATTTTAAGCCTTTTGTTTGTCAAACTGATAATACTGTGGAATTCTTTGCATCTTCTAGGCAGTTTCCAACTTGATGTTAACATTTAATACTTCCTCCTCCATAAATGATACTCCCTTTACTCTTTTTTATGTTCTCTATTTATTTTTCATGAATTAATTGACTAAATTTCAAAGATAAATTAAATAAAATTAATTTATTTTTAAATTAAAATTCAGATATTCAAATACTATATGCAAAAGTACTATAAATTACAATTTTTCTTTTTTTAATTTGATTAAGAAATACATCTTAAAATGTTGGTCAAAATTTATATCGTTGACTCTAAAAAAACATATAAAAAGGAATGAGGGTGTAGCGAATGTCTATCAAGTTATAGTGAATATCGTATGGGGTAAAATTGGCTTCGATAAGGATTGGATCAACGGGGGCAATTCGGGTCAGGTCTGAGAGGAATCGCCCGCAACGGCACCATCTCGAGAAGTAGTATCGATACCTGAGAGTGTCTACTCGGGCAAGAGAAAAGTCGTTTGAGGCCAGCTGGAGATGATGACCGCGCACTAACAAACAAATGAAAGGACACTGTATCATGGATTTTACAGAGCACTAGCAGTCCTCAGCAAACACAAGAATGAGTGACAGTCTCCTATTGACCACAGACAATGATGGCGCCCTATAATTAGATACTCCTTCCCCTATTGTAAAGGATTTATTTTTGCTTATCTCTATCTAACAACAATAAAATATCTTTTAGCTGGGTTCTTAATTTTTCTCTATTTTCCTTTATCTGTTCTACTTAGGGGTGTCAAGTGGGCCGGCCCAACCCGGCCCGACTACCTAACCCGGTCCGGTTTGACCCGACCCGGTAAGCCCTAGGGCTTTAGGGTTCCGGGTCCCGGGCCGGTTATTTTGTTAAAATGGGCCCGGTTAAACCGGCCCTGATCAAGCCCGGTCCAGGCCCGCCGGTTAACCGGCCCGGCCCGAAAAAATAAAAAAAATAAAAAAAGAAGATATTTTGTATTAAATTAAAAACTTACTTCTAATATATTATTAATTTACTACCAAATATTATTAATTTATTATATTAAGTAGCATATGTTTTGTATATTTGTGCATATATCTTCTATAGAAATGTATATTTAATGTATACATGTGTATATGTTTTATAAATTAGTATATAAGTATATCTATATACATTGTAATGTATATATAATGTAGTATATTTTATAAGTAGTAGTATATATACATTGAATGGTGGTATACATAGAATAGAGTGTATATATGTGAATAGATCTTCTATAGACGTGTATATTTAACGTATACATGTGTATATGTTTTATAAATTAGTATATAACTATACAAATATATATTGTAATGTATATATATTATAGTATATTTCATTTAAAGTATTACATATACATAGAATAGAGTGTATATATGTGAATGGATCTTCTATAGACGTGTATATTTAATGTATACATGTGTATATATTTTATAAATTAGTATATAACTCTACAAATATATATTGTAATGTATATATATTATAGTATATTTCATTTAAAGTATTACATATACATAGAATAGAGTGTATATATGTGAATGGATCTTCTATAGACGTGTATATTTAACATATACATGTGTATATGTTTCATAAATTAGCATATAACTATACAAATATATATTGTAATGTATATATATATTATAGTATATTTGATTTAAAGTATTACATATACATAGAATAGAGTGTATATATGTGAATAGATCTTCTATAGACGTGTATATTTAACGTATACATTACTTTATGTTTTATAAATTAGTATATAACTATACAAATATATATTGTAATGTATATATATATTATAGTATATTTGATTTAAAGTATTACATATACATAGAATAGAGTGTATATATGTGAATAGATCTTCTATAGACGTGTATATTTAACGTATACATGTGTATATGTTTCATAAATTAGTATATAACTATACAAATATATATTGTAATGTATATATATATTATAGTATATTTGATTTAAAGTATTACATATACATAGAATAGAGTGTATATATGTGAATAGATCTTCTATAGACGTGTATATTTAACGTATACATGTGTATATATTTCATAAATTAGTATATAACTATACAAATATATATTGTAATGTATATATATTATAGTATATTTCATTTAAAGTATTACATATACATAGAATAGAGTGTATATATGTGAATAGATCTTCTATAGACGTGTATATTAAACGTATACATGTGTATATATTTTATAAATTAGTATATAACTATATATTGTAATGTATATATATTGTATTATATCTCATTTAAAGTATTACATATACAATTATACATAGAATAGAGTGTATATATGTGAATAGATCTTCTATAGACATGTATATTTAACGTATACATGTGTATATATTTCATAAATTAGTATACAACTATACAAATATATATTGTAATGTATATATATTATAGTATATTTGATTTAAAGTATTACATAAATAGAGTGTATATATGTGAATAGATCTTCTATAGACGTGTATATTTAACGTATACATTACTTTATGTTTTATAAATTAGTATATATATTGTAGTATATACTTTTTTAAAAGTAGTACATATATATTGAATGGTGCGTATATATGTGTATATATCTTCTATAGACGTATATCTTTAAAGTATACAAGTGTATATGTTTTATAAATTAGTATGTAACTATATATATATACATATTGTTGTATATATATATATGTATATTGTAGCATATATTTTATTTAAAGTAGTACATATATATTGAATGGTGCATATATATGTGTATATATCTTCTAAAGTAGTATATATTTAACGTATACATGTGTATATGTTTTATAAATTAGTGTGTGTGTATATATATATATATATATATATTGTAGTGTATATATATATTATACTATTATAGCATATGTTTTATTTAAAGTAGTACGTATAGTCATATATAATTATATATTGAATGGTACGTATATATGTGTAATTATTTATATATTTTTTTAAAAATATATATTGTATATTGGAGTGTATATAGTGTATATTGGAGTGTATATAGTGTATATTGGATTTTTTATTTATTTTTTAAACGGGTTTGACCGGTTTTTAACCGGGTTTGATCGGGTTTTGGTGGGTTTGACCGGATTGGGTTAAGTGGGCCGGGTTAGGGTGGGTTTTAATTTTTTACTGTTTGGCCCGGCCCGATTAACGTCAAACCCGGCCCTTAACCGGCCCGCAAACCGGTTAAAATGGAAGGGCAGGTTCCGAGTTGGCCCGGCCCGATCCGTTTGACACCTCTAGTTCTACTATTCTCTTGCTATTATGCTTGAGCTCAGTCTCATCCCAACAATAAGAAGAAGGATTGTGCTCTCCGGTGTCATTACTGATTTGTTCCTAATTGTCATATCATTCTGTTAAATATAGTTTTTAACTATTTTTTTAAGCGTTCATATGGTGTTGTTTATGGCTTTGCCGAAGTATAACACTCAGTTGATATTTTAGTTTCAAGGTTGAGATACAACACTCGGTTGACATCTCATATGTTAGATTGGATTTGTTTTTTGTTTTTTTTTTAATTTTCAACTTTATATTAGCTAAAGTTATAAACCGAAAAAATCAAATCAAACAGAACTAAACCGACAAGAACCTAACCGATAGTTATTTTTTTGTTTGATTTGGTTTGATTTTAGAAATTTAAAAATCGATCAAGTTGGTTTGGTTATAATTTTGACCAATAATCAATCCAAAACGACCCATGAACACCCCTCCATGCAGCATGGCTAGAGAGGAATCAGAGAATCTTTGAGCATAACAATAGAAGATGGGAAGTATTAGCTTAGGAGGTGGCTTATATTTGCAATGTGTTAGCTTGTCTTAGCAATGTAACTCTTCATTGGTGGCAATTACCACTAAAATATTAATACCTATTATTTTTGTAGATAATTTTTATAAATTTCAACTATTTAGCGCCTAATTATACTATATCCCCATTCTTTCAAAATTACATAAAATTTTAAATTTTGTATTGACCGGATACATTAGTGCGCGGTCATCATGGGTCGGGTCTGAGAGGAATCGGCCCATGCCGGCACCATCTCGAGAAGTAGTATCGATACCAGGGAATGTCTACTCGAGCAAGAGAAAAGTCGCTTGAGGCCAGCTGGAGATGATTACTGCGCACAAACAAACAAATGGAAGGATACTTTACCATGGATTCTAGAGAGCACTAGCAGCCCTCAGCAAACACAAGGATAAGTGACAATCTTCTATTGGCCATAGAAAATGATGGCCCCCTATAATTAGATACTCCTTTCCCCCATTGTAAAAGATTTATTTTTGTTCATCTCTATCTAACAACAATAAAATATCTTTTTGCTAGGTTCTTAAGTTTTCTTTATATATTTTCCTTTATCTGTTCTACTATTCTCTTGCTATTATGCTCAAATTCGATCTCATCCCAACAATAAGAAGGATTGTGCTCTCCAGTGTTCCTAATTGTTGTTTGGTTCAATTTGTTCTGACTTTTGCTTACATTATTTATTTTTTTAAAATATTTACTGCTAATTCAAAATTTAAGTCGTAATGCGTGCTTTTCACCCACAAACAAATCTAACTATCCCAAATCGATCCTATCAAGTAATATGATTGTCTATCTTTTTGAGAGAGAAAAAATTAGTAGCATTTTTTCATATATATAGAGGGGTTTTCTTCATTGTAATTAATCCCTCAAGAGATTAAAGAAACATTTTCTCTTTTCTTCTCTCTCTACCTTATTCTTCTGTTCTTGTTATATTATTTCTTAATGCATTATCAGCACAAGTACAATTCTACCAAATTTATAGTTGTTATGTCAAATAACACCCAGTAAAACATTATCTCACGAGTTGTGTGTTTTATGGGATTCTTTGCATCATCTTTTATGCAGCTTCTGTTTATGATGGTTGTAAAATTGAATTTATAAGTAAGTCAACAACACGTGATACGATTCAACCTCATTCGAGGTTCAATTTTTTTAGCGGTTAATGTATTTACTGATTAAAAGAAACTAACAATATTAAAGCTAGAGAAAATATTAAACAAGTAAAGAAAACAAAATTCTGCTGATGCAGAATGTTGAGGGGTATTAAAAGAATTGTTCACTTCATGTCAAAAAAAGACAACATGCTATGATGGTTTTTCTATTATTTATTGTTAGTTTGCATAGACGTTTGAATTTTTTATCAAAGTAAAAGAGAATATAGGTTGATAGTGCTAGAAATGCACTAAATTTATTTGTTCTTATATTATAACTAGATACCAAAAGGCCCCGTGCTAATATATATTTTTTTTTAACAATTTATGTAATATAAATAAAATTTAAATAATTGATTATATGTTTAATATGTTTTTAGATATTTAAGTTGTTAATTATTATAATTTTTAATACTTTTTTGGTACTGTAATTTACTATTTTTAAGTTTTTAGCTATTGTAATTAATAATACTCTCCTTATCTAAATTTTTGTGGCATCGATAGACAATTATATTTTAAAAATAATTTAAGCTTTTAATTATTATTATTTATAATATTTTTTCTTCTATTCCAATTTATGTGACGCATATAATTTCAACAGTTAACCAAATATCATGGTTGAAGTAGCGAAACAAACACGTCTTAAATTACTCATAATAACTTATTAGAAGTAACAACAACAACAAACCCAGTGTATTCCCACCTAGTGGGGTCTGGGGGGGGGGGGGGGGGTAAGATGTACGCAGTCCATACCTCTACCTCTAAAGAAGTAGAAAGGCTGTTTCCGATAGACCCCCGGGTCAAGACACGAGACACCACACAAATACATAGTAAAGCACAGAACAGGATTTCATAACATAACATAAATACGGCACCCATAAGTAATAAAAAACAGAGGCAAGCACCCAGATTCGTAATAAAACCTGGAACACGGAATCATAACAAGAAATATTACCCCCACCAAGTAATTCCCTATACTAGCGACCCAAACTGGCCCTAGTCTTCTGCCCTAATTCGCGACCTCCATACCTTCCTAACTAGGGTCATGTCCTCGGTGAGCTGTAACTGCTCCATGTCCCGCCTAATCACCTCACCCCAGTACTTTTTTGGCCTACCCCTACCCCGCCTAAAACCATCCCACGCTAGCCTCTCACACCTACGAACCGGGGCATCCATACCCCTCCTCTTCACGTGTTCGAACCATCTCAATCGGACTTCCCGCATCTTGCACTCCACTGGAGTCACACCAACCTTCTCTCTGATAGTCTCATTCCTGACTCTATCCCCTCTAGTCAGCCCACACATCCAGCGCAACATCCGCATTTCTGCCACCTTCATTTTTTAGATGTGGGAGTTCTTAACTGGCCAACACTCCGCACCATACAACATGGCCGGACGGACTACCACCCTGTAGAATTCGCCTTCAAGCTTGGGCGGCACCTGTTTATCACACAACACCCCCGACGCGAGCTTCCACTTCATCCATCCCGCCCCAATACGGTGCGAGACATCCTCGTCAATCTCACCGTTACCCTGGATCACGGACCCGAGATACTTGAAACTATCCCTCTTGCATACCTCCTGTGATTCCAGCTTCACTACTGATGATAGGCGGATTTACACGCCTATATCAATATATTTTGCCCATATTTTAGCCTAGTTTTGAGAAATAATTATCTATTTCATGCACTTTTAGTCCTTTTTCCTGTAAATGAGCTAACAAACATGATTAGGAAAGTTTCAGGTATAAATGATGCAAAATACAACATTTTACGGCTTACTTGACGCAAAAGAAAGCTCACAAACGAAGTAGAAGGGAGCTGGACGCCTAAGGACCAAATCTGCTGCATGGAAAATCTGTCCCGGGCTAAAACAGCATTTCTGAAGACTTTGGGGACTTACAGACACAAAGCTGGATTTTTACAAAGATACATTAACCTAATACAATTAGGTTATGTATTTCACTATTCTATTTGGATTATGATATTGTAACCTTACCCTAGTACATTTGGGTCAAGGATTTCATTAGTATAGTAGGATTTGGCTATTTATTTCATTAGCTTAGTAGGAGTAGGATAGGAGTATTATAAATACCCTATCATGCTAGAGATTTGAGACATTCATTCTATTCTTCACTTAATTCAACAATTAATTTTCTTCCATCCCTCTCATCTTCCACCACAAACACTTCTAATCTACTCTTCTATTCTTAAATTCCACAACAAGAGAATCGTTACTTGCTAGGGAATCACCAAAACCACACGCCTATCACCTACTTCTCATGCCATCAACCATGCAAAACGTGATATCCTTCGCATTCATGGGTAACTAAACCTCTTAGTTGGGGTTATGGAAGCCGAATGAGTTACTATCTATTGCTGTGAGTTTGTGAGTTCAAGACACGTATATTGCTTATATCATTGTTCTCTTCATCTTAATCTACATTCTTTGCGGTTGCAAACGCAAGAATACGCCAGTCTAACATTTAACTTGTTCGCGAGAAAGGTTATTTGTCTGGAAAAGAGATAATGTCAAGGTAGTAGGACACCCTTTCCTATTAAAAAGCTAGTGCCGTAACTGGACTAACCTCTTGGAGAATTCGTACCGTTAGACACGCTTTAAGCTCGCGAGAGTTAAAGTGAAATAGTCCTTGTTTAGGTCGCGAGACGCTTGGATTTACCATCGACTACAATTCTCTGTAAGCAATTGCATGTCAAGACTCTACACACTCATAGCCGATAGAGACGTATACCTCAGAAGGTGGACATAACCCCAACGCTTCAATTCTCATTGTTTACAACTTACGTGACAATCTTTCTCTTTTACTTTGCTATTTTCAGCTTTTATTTCATTACTTTGGTTACATATTACAATTCCCCCCTTCTTACGAGACTTGCACCAAAAGTCTATTAATTTTGCTTACTTGTTGACCAAGCTATTCCCTGTGGGATCGACACCCAACCCAGGTTGGGATCTATATTTGCTAACGACCGCTTTACACTCCTACGAGAGCTGTAGATTGAGCGTTATCAACTACCACCTCATTCTCCAGCCTCACTTCATTAAACTTGCATTCCAAATACTCTGTCTTGCTCCTGCTCAACCTGAACCCTTCAGACTCAAGAGTTTGTCTCCACACCTCTAGTTTGTCATTCACACCCCCTCGAGTCTCGTCAATCAGAACTACATCGTCTGCAAAAAGCATACACCAAGGCACCTCCCCTTGAATACGCCGCGTCAACACATCCATCACCAAAGCAAACAAAAAGGGGCTAAGAGTAGATCCCTGATGCAATCCTGTCAAGACAGTGAACTGCTTTGAGTCTCCTCCCGGCGTCCTCACCTGAGTTTTTGCTCCATCATACATATCCTTAATTGCTCTGATATATGCCTGCGGGACTCCACTCACCTCCAAGCATCTCCATAGCACCTCCCTGGGGACTTTGTCGTATGCCTTCTCCAGGTCGATAAACACCATGTGCAGGTCCTTCTTCCTTTCCCTATACTGTTCCACCAACCTCCGTACCAGGTGAATTGCCTCCGTCGTCGAGCGGCCAGGCATAAATCCAAACTGGTTTTCCGAAATAGACACTATCCGTCTCAGCCTCACCTCGACCACTCTCTCTCAAATCTTCATAGAGTGACTCAATAACTTAATCCCCCTATAGTTATTGCAACTCTGGATGTCACCCTTGTTCTTATAGAGAGGGATCATGGTACTCCACCTCCATGCCTCGGGCATCTTTGTCGTCTTGAAGATTTCGTTAAACAATTCAGTCAACCACCTTACACTAGCCTCTCCAACGAACTTCCAAAACTCCACCGGTATCTCATCCGGCCCCGTCACCCTACCCCTCCGCATCCTGCGAACAGCCTCTCTAACCTCCTCTACCTTAAAACGTCTACAATAACCAAAATCCCGACCCTCCTCTGAGTGCTCCAGTTCCCCTAACACAATAGCTCTATCCCCTTCGTCATTCAAGAGCCTATGAAAGTACGACTGTCATCTACTCTTAATGTGACCATCCTCCACCAACACTCTACCGTCCTCTCCCTTGATGCACCTCACCTGGTCGAGGTTGTGAAAAAAATTTATATGGGCCTCATATAAGATGTCAAGTTAATTTAAAACATCAATAGTTAATTTAGCATTTTTTTTTTATCTATTTCATCTTTTTATTAGATATTATTAATTTTTTAATACTTAAATGACTTAAATAATTAATTAGGGATGAAGTAATAAAATTACTTGAACCAGCTAAAGCGGACATGTCATAAATGTCTATTTTATTTTTTATTAAATATTATTAATTTTATAATACGTAAATAACATAGAATAATTAATTAGAGGTGAAATAGTAAAATCACGGAGCAAGTAGATACGTCGATGAAGAGGTGTCTACTTTATCGCACTTCTATATAGTACTAACAAGATATATAATCAATTCTATTTTTAATATATTTTTAGATATTTTAAGTTATTAGTTATTGTAATTTATAATATTTTTTTGACATTGTAATTTATTATTTAAGTCGTTAGCTATTGTAGTTAATAATTTCCTCCTTATCCAAATTTTTGTGACATTGATAGTCAATTATATTTTAAAAATAATTTAAAGGGAAAATACCCTATTACCCCCTGAACTATACCCAAAACTGTTGTGACACACCTCAACTTAAAGGGGGTCCTATTACCCTCCTAAACTAATTAAAAGTGTAATTTTGACACCCTCAGTGGCTACGTGGCACATACGTGGCACACCCGTGTGCCTACATGGACACTTTAGTGTGTTGTGCCACGTAGGCAATAAGGGTGTCAAAATTACACTTTTAATTAGTCCAGGGGTAATAGGACCACCTTTAAGTTGAGGGGTGTCTCCACCGTTTTGGATATAGTTCAGGAGTAATAGGGTATTATATCTAATTTAAATTTTTAATTATTGTGATTTATAATACTTTTTCTTCAATTCCAATTTAATTGACATTTATAATTTTGACGGTCAATCAAATATCATAATTGAAGTAACAAAACAAACATGTCTTAAATTACTCATAATAACTTATTAAAAGTGATATAACAAAATTACTATAAAAATAGTTGTGAAAAAAAATTAAGTGGGTCTCATATAAGATATCAAGTTAATTTAAAACATCAATAGTTAATTTATCATTTTTAATTTATTTTAATGATTTAAATAATTAATTAGAGGTGAAATAGTAAAAATACAATTGAAGCAGCGGAAGCAAACGCGTCATAAATGTCTATATTATTTTTTAGATTTTTTAATACATAAATAACATAATAATTAATTAGAAATAATATCGTAAAATTACGAAGAAAGCAGGTGAAATGCGGCAAGCTGGCAGGATGATCCTGACTAGCTTACCTCCACTCTTGTATATTATAGAAAATATATAATATAATAAAGTCAATTAACAACATAATTTATTCAAACGTAACGTTAATACAATACAATATAAGCTATGATCTATGAATCATTCGTAGAATCCATCTATTCTTAGCTAGGAATCTTTATTTCGACCCTAAATTTGAAAAGATCTTTATAAAGAACATTCTCTTCTTTGACGGGTCTTCAATAATATTTAGTAATAAAAATGGTCCCTTTCAAGTATTAGAATTTGGAGGGGGCACAGCAGCAGCACCAAATCTCCTTGAATGGTCTGGAACTGCACCAATCTTGCTTTCTGTATAATTCCACATGTGAGTATATATATATATATATATATATATATATAGTAGACATCGAAATTTTATGAACTCTATAAGAAAATTCAATTTCTGTTAGAGTTTAGGCTACTTTATCGTAAACCAAGTTTGTTGGCGTCTCTACTCTATACCCTAAATTGCGCCTAAACCCTAAATTACGCCTGACAAATATTCCTTATAGATGCATCTACCAATAGCCCACAAATCATGGGATCAAAGAATCAAGGGAGAAATAAAATTGTACTCACAAGAATATTCATTAATAAAATTAAATATATATTTTTAAATATTTTTGTTTGTGGTTGAAATTTGAAGGGGAGTCTTGGAGTAATTGGTAAAGTTGTTGTCATGTGATCAGGAGGTCACGGGTTCAAGCCTTGGAAACAGTCTTTGACAGAAATGTAAGGTAAGGTTGCGTACGATACACCCTTGTGGTGGGGCCCTTCTCCGAACACCGCGCATAGCGATAGCTTTAGTACACCGAGCTGCCCTTTTGTGGTTGAAATTTATTTTCCATCAATTATTGGAAACAATCATCTTTCATTAGTAATCAAACATGTATTCTGATCTAAACATAAAGTCGATTTAACTTTCAAATAGAGAATTTATCTGAATCTTGTACTTTTATAAAACGAAGCTTTCTCATTCTTGGTAGAAAAAACAACCTAAGGAAACATATATAGTGCAAAAAACCAAAGCTTAAAATTGATTTTGAATTGTATAAGGGATTTCCAGGATCTCGCAAAAAAAGAGTATGTAATATAGAAATTGAAGAAGAGTATAAATAAGACGAAGAAATTTTTAGAGTTTATTTTTTACGAACTTGATATCGATAAATTTGTGAACTCACCTTTATTAAGAACAAAGTTTATTACGAACTTTATTAAGAACAAAGTTTCTTGAGGATTTGGGCTACAGGTGACAAAAAACATTTAAAATGAGGTATAGGTGACACAAGTGTTAATAATTGAGTGGAGGTAACAATTACTTAATTATGGATTAAGAAAGTTTGAAAAATTTCAAAATAACCCACAAGTTTTTAAATTTACACTTTGATTCAAATGTTAGTTAATATAACGGGAAATGAAGGGGAAAAAAGACATGTTTTTCTCTCTCCTCATCCGTTGTTATTTTCTCTCTCTTCGCGATATTTGTTGTTCATTATTGATGCTGCTTTATTCATCATCTTCTGATTCATTATCATCATCTTATACTTCATTATCATCTTCATATTCTTCTTGTTGACCATTATTGTTGTTGTTGTTACCGTAACTGCTGCTCTTTGACCAATTTCTTATGTCAAATTTTGTTTCGTACATCACTTTCAACATTTCAACATTGGCATTTATTTGAGAAGAGACTTTGGTAAGTCAAATTATGTTTTTTAGTTGAATTTGTCATCTGGGTAATTGTTAGTATGATGTTTTTTCAACACTAGCTAGCACGCAAACATCAATGCAACATAAGAGCAATCTGTTTAAACAGATCCATCATCTGTGGCACCAGATAAATGATCTGTTACAACAGTAGACTCATGTTGGATTCATATTTATGGTTCTAGGTGCCCTAATATGAATCGAATAGATGGGTATTCTGTTGCAACAGATTAATAATATGTTGCACCAGATTAGTAATCTGTTTCAACAGATAAATAATCTGTTGCACCAAATTAGTTATCTATTCCAACAGACAAGTAATCTGTTGCAACAGAATATATATCTATTGCAAAAGAATATTTATCTGTTGCAACAGATAATTATTCTGTTGCAACAGATGAATAATCTATTTTGAACAATAAAATGCAGCTCATGTCACAAACCCAACAGATAACTCAACTCATATGTTATTCTTGCTATTGATACTGGATTCAAATTATTCCTTAATTGTAGACCTGTCATTCATTGAGAAAAAGAAATAGACAACATGAAAATTAAATAAGAATTAAAACGTCAAATACACCAAACATAAATTTTTTATTGAACAAAAAAAATAAAAATACATAGGTAAAAGAAAAAAAAAGGGTAATTATTATTATCATCATTATTATTTGTATGGCCAGCCGGTCAATCTTCATCCGGCAGCAGCAGCGCCCTCCTCAACCTGCGGATCTCCCACAGCATCCTTACTCTTACGGCGGTCAACTCCCACTGCAGGTCATGAACCTCCTTCTGCAGTTCTCACATGGCGTCTCGTAAAATAGCGACATCCCACATTGGATCAGTCATATCTAGAAAACGCATAAGTTGACAAAACACACACGTAAAAATAAAAGTAAAGAAAAGAAAGACTTCGAATGTAATACAACGTATATTTACACAAAAATCAAGAAAAAAACTTACCAGAGACGGGAAAAAGTTATCAAGTCCTTGAAGAGAAAGTAGTTGAAGGTGTAACAAGAGCAAGGAATAAATAGAGTGTAGTAGAATGAACGATTGAGTAAGGAGGGACCTATTTATAGAGGATTGAACTTGAATGTGTTAGGCAAAAAGTTGCCACTGTTCACCTCCATTTATTAATAACATTTCTTACTTACTGTGAAAACTTATGACTTGATTAAATTAAGCAATATTGTGATAAGTCAACTTTTCAGATGAACTAATAGAACCTATTTATAGTCTAACTTATTACATAACAAAATGACCACAATGACCTTAATGAAAAGGGGTGGTCATGGAATGTTACTTGGACAAGGCTAAGTAACCAAAATGTCCTTAATGAAGGCCCAAAATCGTGAGTCCTCAATCTTCAATTCTCCAAGCAATCTTTTACACGTGGAATTGCTCTTTGGTGTACTCAAATCGGCCCCTCCATGTAGGATCCCGTTTCCTTAATGTGACCAAAGCTTGATGCCCCACGTACTGACTTCGAATGATGTCATTGAAAGCTAAGGTGGCCATTTAAATCGTATCAGGACAAGATCTCCAAACCTTTGCCCGAGTTGGTGAACAGATTAAACGATCTCAATATCTCAGCCTTTTTACTGATCATTCTTCTCCCATATAGAGGACAATATATCCATCATACAAAAGTCGACACCATCGCTAAAAATTCTTGCCACAGCGAAAGTCTATAGAAGACATGACTAGTAATCTCTCAATATCACTTTTATGACTTTCTATACATCTCTTGCAATTATATTGGAATGAACATAGCGAGCAATTGTGCTTAGTTTGGTTAGTCAGTTCCAATATATTTGAAAAAGACGTCAAGAAAGTCATAAAAGTGATATTGAGAGACTAATAATCAATCCTTCTAAAGACTTTTGTTGTGGCAAGTATTTCTGGCGACAGTGTAGACATTTGCATAGCGGATATGTTGTTCTCTATATGGGAGAAGAGAGATCAGCAGAAAGGATGAGATATTATTTAATCTATTCACTAACTCGGGCAAAGGTTTTAAAAGGGTAACGAACCTGCAGTTACGTAATGTTTGATAGGCTTGGTAGAGTCAGTTTAGATCAAACGTTACAAAACTCCTTGCTAATTAATTTATCAAAACCCTTGAAGGTTGGTTGAGCAAGCTGCATTGAGCAACACTCGATAAAAGTGAGCTATTCAACTGTTGGGACCACATCTTCACTGTGAATCAAAACATTTTGACCTAAAAATATACACAACGATCCTTCATGTATTCTTTAAGGATTTTGAAAAAGGTGTTCTGAAGGGCTTCTACAATGCCACAACTTTGAAGGTAGTGTTCCTGATCGAGCTCACAAGAGATCAGTAACTCTATACCAAATTCAAAGACGGCAACGACAAACTTGAAGACCAAATCGGCAAGCTGGAGGCAAACTTAAAAATTATCGAGATTCGCATACTACAACAAGTCTCTGATCTTCTCTAAGGAATGTTGAAAGCATGCTAAGTCTAGAAAACACAATCAATTTTAACCATATTGCTAAGGAGGCAGTGACACAAAATCTACCTTTCAATCATGTTTGTGGTTCCGATCAGGTCAACAACAGTGGACCTGATCGGAACCATAAACAAGAAGGCAAGGGATGCAATTTAAAATTCAAAATTTGTCAAATTTTCCTAAATTCCTTACTTTAACTGCAGTTGCTATTGATGGATATTTTCTAGACTTACTGTATAATATTTCAATCCTCGATTTCCTTAAAGCGACTTTCTTGTTCTACTGCTATTTTCTATCTAGTTGATAATCCCGACCATGCTACATAGTCGTAGCTCTTTATCAAAGTGACCATCTGCATTATTTTTCTCTTAGAGAGACAACAAATGAATTTACATTACCATATACACTTTTATATTTACACTGGATACAGATTTCTTATGTTTTAAGATAATTTCATCGGCCAGATTTACTAGAAGTTAATTTCTATCCTATGTATCCTCTTCAATTAGCTCTCAGGTGATATAGTCTTTCATCAACCACTTATTTCCCCTCGAAGACATTCTTCTACTGCACTTTCTAGCGTATAATCATCACCCCGAGCAACACAACCATATAAATTTAGGATAGGGTGATAACTATATTGGTTTTCCATTCTTGTTAGATGCAGTGCTAGGCTTCGAAGGCCTTCTCAGAGTCCAATGCACCCTAGAAGTTAGTCCAATCGCTATTGAATCTTTTTACAACGATACCAAAACTAGATTTCTTCACAATGCTTGACAAATAAACATGAGCAACAACCAATATTAAATCTTAACAGGGTATCAGAACCATATTCATGGTCCCTCAGCCTTATCAGTTCGAACCTAACAAACTTAACTGTAAAATTGCAGATATCTTATTTGAATGATCTATGACTAATCGGTAAAAACAACATTCACAAAATTAGTGTACTCTATGTGTGTTTTCATGATAACATTATCAGTAATACATACCTTCCACATATGAAGTAGTTTCATCTGCATGCAGCTTATTCCTCCGAACTCATCTTTATTGCAGCCTCTTGTGATGGTCGGGTAAAAGTTGATCAACTTTCAGTTCCTTATATCTATAAAGAAAAGGAAAAAATTAATGTCACAGAAAGAACATTATTTATCTGTTGTAACAGATGTAGAGTCTATTGCATCAGATGAAGAATCTGTTACATCAGATGAGGAGTCTGTTACATTAGATGTGGAATCTAATGCAATATATATGGATTATGATGCAAAATATGTGGAGTCTGTTGCAACAGATATGGAGTCTGTTGGAATACATCAAATTAGCCTTGCTGGTGGTTTGATTTGTTTCAACAGTTGCTCCGTCTATTGCAACATCAACAATAGCATAAACTACAAAGAAACAACAAATAAAAAACATCAACAACAAAGAAAACAACAATATTTGTTCCAACACTACAAAGAAACAACAAATAAAAAACATCAACAACAGAGAAAACAACAATATTTGTTCCAACAACATCATCAACAATAAAGAAGTAACATCCTATGTTCCAACACCATCAATAACACCACACCATAAATTCCAACAATGTTAGCCCCACCAACATCAATAACAACATCAACAAGAAAGAAACAAATAAAATACATACAAAAAAAAAATACTGCCAACAAGGCTTTTAAACTTCTCCCAACAGATGACTTTTTTTGCATATTATAATAAAAATTCTCGATTCATTTATTCAACAATTAAAAGTTCCTTCAAATTTTTTTTAAAAAATATGATATGAGTAAATGGTAATTAAATAAAAAAAATACATGTAAATAACTTGCAAAGAATAAGACGAGAATAAAAGAGCAATAGTGAACCATACCTTAATGTCAAAAGGGGATCAAAACAGTAATTTCAGTCAAGGAATCTAAGATATGGATCGGTTTAGATCCGAAAGAATCTTTATGAGAAAAAAGAGAGAAAAAAGGTTGTGATAACCCTAAAGAGTAGAGAAAGAAAAAGATGAGAGACGAATAAATAAATTTAGGGCTGAAGGAGAGATGACATAATTCTAATTTCTAGATGCACTATCCTTAATATTAAATGACTAAATAAAGTGTATTTATTCAAATTTATATTTTCAAATCATAATTAATAAGGCTAATTTGGTAAAATAAACCCCTAATTAATATTTTCTTAATGGATGTGTCAAGTCAATAGGGGCCAACTAATATAAAACGAAAGAAGTATTAGGGGTTTTAATATTCATTAATTAATATTCATTAATAATTTGAGGGGAACAAGGAAGAAAACGGGTGACATTGAAAAGACAAGACAAGATTACTCAATGAGATTTTTGATTTATCCAAGAAATATTTTTTACCGCCTTTAGTAGTACTACTTTATCTACTCGGACAGAAGCTTGCTGTAAAATTAAAAGAAAAAAAAAGATTTCAAACAGATATGTCATCTGTTGCAACAGATATAAATATTTGTTTGAAAAATCCCAACAATTCAGTCATCTGTGACAACAGATGCAAATGTCCATTTGATAACTAAATCGGATATGTCATCTGTTGCAACAAATATGAATATTTGTTTGAAAATATCTAACAGCTCAGTCGTTTGTTGCAACAAATTTCATTGCAATTGATTTAGGTGGAACTAGGGATGAATAAATGAGCTCACAGGGTCAACAACAACTTTAATTGAGTTATTGTATTTGTATGGTGTTGGTATTACGTTCATCCCGACTCGAGTCGTCGATCGATCACTCTGAGTTAAAATGAGTTCTCATTAACTTAATGTTAAGATTAATAGTACCTAAATTGATTTAGGTGGAACTAAGGATGAATGAATAAGATTACAGGGTCAACAACAACTTCAATTGAGTCATTGCATTTGTATGGTATTGGTATTCCATTCATCCCGACCTGAGTCATCGATCGATCACTCTGAGTTGAAATGAGTTCTCATTAACTTAATGTTAAGATTAATAGTACCCAAATTGATTTAGTTGGAACTAGGGATGAATTAATGAGCTCACAAGGTTAACAACAACTTCAATTGAGTCGTTGCATTTGCATAGTGTTGGTATTCCATTCATCCCGACCTGAGTCATCGATCGATCACTCTGAGTTGAAATGAGTTCTCATTAACTTAATGTTAAGATTAATAGTACCCAAATGGATTTAGTTGGAACTAGGGATGAATTAATGAGCTCACAAGGTTAACAACAACTTCAATTGAGTCGTTGCATTTGCATAGTGTTGGTATTCCGTTCATCCCAACCCGAGTCGTCGATCGATCACTCTGAGTTGAAATGAGTTCTCATTCACTTTATATTTTAAAAACTATATCTTTTGAAATTTTAAAAATTAATTAAGATCAATTCGGACCAAATTAACAATTTCAAAACTTGTCATTCTTTTCCAAAATTACAAATCAACCCATACAAATCATCCATTTGCGGGAAAAACTTTTCCTCATTTAAAATCTTAAGTTCTCTCTCTATCTTAATAATACAGACAACAACTACTCAACATATTGTTCAACTCTTCAAAACAGATTGATTTTCTTCCATGTTCGACCACATAGTTGTTATTTTTGACTTCATTCTCACTTGTATCCGTCGTTTTCTCTGTATTTGTAGGTAACAGGGTTCGAGAAGAGTTCTATATTTTTTCTTTATTCTAAAAATTAGGGATTTTTAGTTAATGATAAAAAAAAATAAGACTTTTAGTTGTATTATCTTTGAGAATGGGTTAGCAATTTTGTGTTTTGATACTAAAAAAATAGAAAGCACCTGAGAAAATTCTAGTTTTTGTCTCAGTGTTTTATTGACTGTTGTGGTATTGTTGGATGGTGTTTGTGGTGTTGGTGGTGGTTGTTGTTGATGGTGTCGGTATTTCTGTTTTTGGTGGTGGTGTCAGTGGTCTTGGTGGTGGCATTGGTGGTGGTCTTGGTGGCATTGGTGGTGGCATTGGTTGTGGTTGTGGTGGTCCATCTATTGCAACGGGTGGAAGATCTGTTGGGAGATATCAAATAGGTCTTCAAACAGATTCCCCATTTGTTCCATCTGATGGGTTATCCGTTGGAGTATTTTTTTTGTAATGTAGCATAGAATAATTTATTAAAATTTGTCTTACCTTTTTCTAAAAATTATGTAGACATTAAATGCAATGTATTTTTTATTTTTCTATTGTTTGTACATAAAATATGTCTCCCAACAGAAAAGAAACTAAAAGTGGAGAAAATGGATCAACTTCTGATCATCAAACAAAAAAGGCTAGAGTACAGATAGATTCGGAGGAACTTCCAGAACAATCTCAGTCAGGGAAAAATGAAGTTGAGAAAAGTGATAACTCCTTCTCACCAATGGGGTGTGAAATAATATCGAAATCACAGCAAGATTCTGTCAAAATTATTAGTATTGACAAGTTTTGAGGTTCGATGCCGATGAATAATCCTAACGCAATATTTGGTAATCTTGTACTTAAATGTCAGTTGGGAAAACCTTTTCACGAACTTATAAGTATTATGAAGAATATAGATGGACTTTTTAAGAAGAGTTGTTAATATAGATGGACTTTTTAAGAAGAGCTGTTTTCCATACTTTCTCGAGCTATCTGAGGACCGCACTCTTCATTTCCCTATGAGTATGGTACATGGCGTTCTCAAGCACAGGATCAAGTATGCAGGAGATGAAAAAGATACAAAAGAGGGAGGAAAAAAGATGGTTGAAGTCTGGATCAACTACTACGGCATGTCGGTTTGTTTTGGATTGAAAGAGTTTGCCATAGTGACGATCTTGAGATGGGATCGTCCAAAAGAACCTCCCATCAAGGAAACACCCCACAAAGGGTCTAAAAAATGCAAGGTAAAAAAAGATGGGTTGTTGGGCATTGTTGGACCTAGCTACAAAGGGGAGGATTTGATGACGGATCTAGAGAATAAAAACATACCAAAGCACTACAGGGAAAAATTGTGCTTAGTTTGGTTTGTCTATTCCATTTAATTGTCAAGAGACGTTAGAAAAGTCATAGAACATGATTTGTTGGCGCTTGCTGATGATTTTGAGAAATACTATGATTATCCCTAGGGATATGACAGATACTACTTGGCTGTCGAATATTTACTGATAAAGCTATCCCCAAAGATGATCACATTATACGGCTTTCCCTGGGCTTTCATGGTAAAATTGATCACTATTTTTACCCATCCATTAATTTATATTGAATATAGTTATTATGATTTTTTTGCTTGCTTCCTGTTTATAATTTTTAGGCTTGGGCATGCGAAGCCATTCCTCCCCTCCAAAAGCAGTTCAAGAATTACCCGGATAAGGTTTCTTATCCAAGGATCCTTAGGTGGTTGGCTACAACAAAGAGCAGCAGAAAATATATTAAGAAAGTTGATCTCTTTAACCCTCCGGATGATGCGCATGTCTTCTTTCAACTAAAATAATTTGCCTCAAAGAAAAATATTGAAATAGATGTTCCATCTATTGCGACAGATAGGTCATCTATTGCAACAGATTACCCGTCAACTGCAGCTGGTACAATAGATGGGTAAGATATTGCGACAGGCAATCCATATTTTGCTATATATTAACCATTTGTTGCTCTGGTTCTCTAAACTCGACTCAACAGATTAACCATCTGATACAAATTATGCAACAAATATGTAATTTTATGCAACATATTGTCAATCTGTTGCGATATACAGATCAGTTGTTGCAGCATCTAGATCTTCTGTTGTATAAGTTGGTTGTGTTAACATCCATGTAACCCAACTGACTGTAAATTATTATTATATGATTTAAGTGTCTCCTGTCTTTTTTTATAAGTTGTGCATCCTTGGATCGTGCCTACCATTGATGAGCTGGGGATGACTTTTTTTCTTACTCTGGGTCTTGTTGATACAAAAGAAGACCCAACGATGGAGTTAATAAAGAAAGAATTGGTTGGAGCAACATCCATAAGAAGAGTAGTTAGGCAAGGTCAGCCTAATGTTGAAGCTCTTTACCTCAAACTGCAATAGATCTGGGTGCTTCTTCTAGGGGGTGCTGGTGAAGTTGTTTGTGATAGTGGAAACCATCCTGATGATGTTGTTGCTGCCAGTCGTGATTATGAGCATATTGGTGCTCAGTAAAAAAAAATACTTTTGAAAACACCCCGTGCACAGGCCCCTCTCACTCCTATATCGGTCCCTCTCACCCTTACAGTAGTCCCTTTTACCCCTCCTTACCTTTATGTTCTTATTACAAATGCAAAGTGTACAAGGACAGAGAAGATAAACTCCTTGAAAAGATAGAGGCTATTGTTAAAGTTACCGAAGAGTTGAAATCGAGGAAGGGTGTCATACCATCCAATGAGGTGAGGGAGTCATGCACTCCTATAATGGCGGTTAGGAGGAAGAGAAAAAAAATTAGACAAATTCTCTCCGTTCTGAAAACAGCAAAAATTGCAACTCCTCCCGCTCTAAGAGTTGTTAAAGTTCAAGGGCCGCTGAAGAAGGTGGGCATATTCACGGCACTTGGCAAGGAGAAAAAGAAGGAACTGCATAAAACCATGAATAGTAGGACGAAGGTTGAAAAAGAAGACACCATGCATTCATTTGACGCCAAAGACTTCACGAATATGATAAATATACGTGTGTGGTACGAGGACAATGTAAGTTTACTTTTGCTAACCTAGGCTTCCAATCTGGTTCCTGAAGAAGAATCTACGCAATAGATGTGTAATCTGTTGTAACAGCTTGATATTCTGTTGCAACATAATACACATCTGTTGTATAAGTTGCATTGGCTGGGTAATCTGTGAACTAATTCAGAGAACCCTCTGCATTAGATTCTTTCCACTGTGTTTTTATTCTTTACAATTACTAATTTATTTAAAAATTATCTTCTTATACCACAGTATGTTGATGAAATTCTCTGCCTCATGAGAGGCAGGCAATTAGCGTACCCGGATGCTTATGATGCTGCCGATAGGATAATGGACCTCAACTTCTACAATAATTTCAAGGATAGGTACACTGATCTCCGTAAGCTAGCTGATTTTGGTGGCCCAGAATTGATAAGTTAGTTTCTACGTTCCAATAGGATGAAGAAACGATTAAATATGTTAGAGGAAAGAGGCGATATCCACACGGTAAGAGCTGGACCGAGGCAAAGAGAATCCTTGTAGTCATAAACGTAGAAGTCAAACATTTTCTCGCTGTTGAGATACTACTCTACGAGGGAAAGATTAAGGTTTATGACTGCAACTTACCTGTCTTCAGCGATGACACATTTTTAGCCCACATACAGCCACTCTTGAAGTTGTTGCCTAAGTTGTTGACGCAGAGTAAGCTGGTGGATCATTTGCCAGCTGAAGTCTTGACGAAGGAATCATGAGATTTTGAAGGTCAAAATAAGAACATCGAACTCCCAAAAAATAAAATTAGTACAGTGTGCGGGCCATACTCGCTTGCATATATCGAGTGTTTGCTGACCGGCACAAATGATCGGTATGTGCGATGCCGTTGTGGGAAAGATGCAATGGGTATGGGCTTATGGGGTAATAACTAAATAGTTGGAGCCCGTGTATAAAGATGAATATGTACAAAGACGGATAGAAACACGATAATAATTTTTTATTTCAAGTCACTTCACCTTACATGTAGTGGCAATAATTTTTATACTGCCAAGTTTAATTTTTATGATGCAACAGATAGTATATCTATTGTAATAGATATAATACCTGTTATGACAGATTGATTATCTGTTGGAATAGGTTGGTCCACTGTTGCATTATGCAGATATTTCCGTCTATCTGTCACAACAGATATATAATCTGTTGCAACATATAATCTATTGTTGCAACTGATAGGTAATCTATTAGAAAAAATCAAGAAAGTATAAAGATCTATTATATAATTATCAGCAGATGACCTACGTGTTGCATCTTATGTTGCAACATATGTCTAAATCTAATTGATAAGATATGTCGTCTGTTGTAGCAGATATATTATCTGTTGTGATATTTGAATCTAGTATTCCATTTCAATTAACATGTTCAAAACTAAGGATTAAATTATATTCATAGACAGCATAAAATAAGTTGAAGCCTTCAGAAATTACATGAAATAACTCAACAAATTAATGAAATGTAAAAAAATCATTATGGGTACAAATGATCTACTCTACAAATAAATCAACAAGTTAAAACAAGAAGGATAGGTTATTACATTGACGGACTCAAGCTATAAAGATCTACTTAATATGGACAAGTTGTCTTCATCTGGTGCTGCAAAATTCGGCTTTGGTTGTTGTGGATCTTTAATGTCGCTTGCGTACGGCTTCTGATCTTTCGCTTCTCTGTATTTTCATAAAAGAGCAACATATCTTTTGCGGAGTAATCCGGCATCAAGTTCATCATTTAGTACTTATAATTCATCGCTCAAATACTTGGCGTACGCAGCAACAAAAAGACCATAATTCCTGCATTTTAAAAAAGCAGATAATCCATATCTTGCTATCCATGCAAGCATTGTAAAATTTGTGAAATGAAATTAAATCATGACACTTAAACTTGCTTATAGGCTACCAATGGTTTATTGAGCAATTCCTTCAACATATTGTACATCAAATGGATTACCCATTTTATTCCGATATGCTTCAATCGTCGACCAATCAGTACAAACCTTTTGGTCCAAAAAGACACTCATAACAAGGTAAGTAGACAATATTTTGGCTAGCTTTTGTATCTCAGACGACGGCGCGGAACGTCTTCTTTGCGACATCGAGTCATAAACTCGGATGCACCTCTCTTTTAGAATGAGGACAGCCAACACCCAATAGAATTCATTACCATAATTGATTGGGATGTACACTTCATCGACCAAATGCCAAGGTAAGCCAGTCGAAATGCTAAAACCATTGATGATGTTGATTAAGCATTTCTTATTTCGGTAAAATTTCAGTTGTTGTTGACAATACCTATCGTAGGCATTATTGATGTAAACTTTGTACAAATAATAATTTATCGTGTATCTGTATTATTCTTGTGTTTGCAACTTGACCTTTTTTTGGAGGTAGTAAAAAATAACATCAATGTGTTGTGCATATTATCAAATATTTTGAATTACGTGATGAAAAAATTAATATGCAGATGCAATTAAATAAAGTATTAATTAATAGCAATATGTATGACATTTAAACCTCATCATTCCAGCAAGTTTGGGGCTGTGACATCAAATAGAACCAATTCTTCATTCTGGGATATGCAACAACAAAGTCGAACATATCAAAACAAAGACTCAATTCGTTCACTTTGTGATATTCGTCATTTTTGTTTTCTACATGATGATTTATGTGTGTTAGTGTCACGTTCTTACAACAAGAATTGTATAAACAAATATCCTTAAAGGTTGATTTATGTACCTGCTGGCATGATGCTTTAACAGCCTATTGGCAATCCATTCTGAATAGTCATTGATCTACTGTGTTAGTTTTTTTGGAGCCTCGTCCGAGATGTTGAACCCTTTAAACAAGTAATTTTTTTGTTCTCCCGAACTAGCAGGCTCTACTTTTTCTTCTTTTTGGAAGCAGTTGATGGATTATCAACTGTGATATTATGCTCTTCAGCAGTGGCTTCTACTGTGACATCCACCTGAAAAGCCAGAAATTGTCAATGCTAATTATAGGTATACAACAGATTGTCCATCTATTACAACAGATGAGCCTTATCTTGCAATAGATGGATCATCTGTTGGGATGAATTCGAATAGGTAAATCAAAACAGTATAATAATTTTGAACAGATGACCCATATGTTGCAACATAAGACTCATCTATTATAACAGATAACGCATCTAATGTAACAAGTTAGACAACAGTTGCAACAAATGTATATATCTGTTTGATAATTTTCAACAGATGTATCAGCTGTTGAAATAGATATGTGCCTATTTGTTTGTTGGAACAGATGATGTATATTTACCTTCTTCGGCTCATGCTGCTCTCCTGTGGCCCTTGCACACTGAACAACTGTGCAAGACAAAGACAGAGGCATTGCAATTTTGCTTTTTTTAATGCTTGATGATGCCTTGGAAGTATCTTTTCTTCTCCTCTTAGCTGCCTTGATCTCTAGTGGAGTGTATGGATATGAAATCCTCTTTGATAGAATGACACTCATCTTAGATGTCATTTCATTTACAGAAGTAGTTAGTGCATTAATGGCATTAATCACTCCATCGTGTTTCGCCTTGTAGTCTTGAAATTTGCATGCAGAACATTCGCTAGATATGGCAAAATATGGAGAAAAATTTGTACAACCAGTATGATCATAATCATAATGGTTTTTTGTTTCAAAAATTGTAAGAGGAGCATCATTATCCCCAACAGCAGCACCACTACCACTACCATCATCAACAGAAATAAGCCCACCCTTCAAAAAAAGAATTTTCTGGTGGTTGTTGCTCCAAACAATTCTATTTTTATTCCATCAATGACCTTAGGGTCCGATAAAGTTTGCACAAATCGTAAAGTAAGAAAAAATAGCATCTTCAACTCTCGGTTGGTCGGAACAAGCCACAGATAGACAATCTAAAATAATCAGTACATATATTAGAATGATGATGAAATCATTTAAAATAACTATTAATTAAAATAAAAACTTGATTAGAATTAGACTTACTGCTTTCTTCTGGGGGTTGAAAAGATTAAGAAATTTTGCATTTTTATCAGTTTTGGCCGACAACAATCTGAGAATTCTAGGACAGGAAACTTCTTTCTGATAGTTCACTTGTTGTCTCAAATAAGGAATGGCTTCAAATGCCCAAGCCTATAACATAACGCCAATAAATCAAAAATATTATTGAATAAAAAATGATGAATCATAACATGATAAAAGAAATATTTACCATGAAGTTTCATGGAAAGCTATATAAGTTGATTGTCTTTGGCGTTAATGAAGTCAACAAATATTGGACAGTTATTTTAAAGCTTTCATAATCCCAAGGATAGTTGTTAAATGCCTCAAGATCCTCGAAGAGATTTATTAAATCGGGGCTTATGTTGTTGTTAACGTCTCTCACCCAAAGAATATTATGTACAAACCAAACCAAGCACAATGATTGTTTGTGCTACTTTAAGAGTCCTTTACCTTTCAAAGCTTCTATTAAATTTTTGTTTTTGAAACTTGGACCAAAATGGACACCAGGTCCTCACGATCACTCGACTTGCCTTTGCCTTTTTGGGGTGTGCGGGGTTCTTTTTTTGGGTCAGAGTAGGTATAACTTAAGAAAGAGAAGGAGGATAACATTTTAGTCCAGTAACTATGACAAACTCCTTCCAACCAAAACATACAGGCATGCCACAGTAATTTATCCACACCTCATACATCTTGTCTTTGTTTTCATACATGAACCTACACTTGAGAAGATCGTATACCATTTTCATCTGGAAATGAGCATTGTCGTCCTCCGACAAATCAAGATATTGCCCAAAGCAGCTTTCCCTAAAATAAGCATCCAATTTTTATTCTCAAAGTATTTTTTTGAAGGTGTCAAAAGATTTTTCCATTACTGACTTAACTACAAAATCACTTGTTAAATTTGTGGCACCATCGCACTGCATTCTCACAGGATAACAATCAATATTGAAGGTTTTGACCAACTCGTTGGCGGAAGGGCTATTAGCATTTGGATCATCTCTTTTGAGACATTCTTCCTCCCCGTGTTCATTATCTTCTGCTCCTGATTAAGTTAACGCTTGTAAAGCAAGCTCATAGAGTGGTGGATGCGGTGGATGTAGCCGAGATGTTGTACTTTTTCCTTTACTTGGACTTGATTCGATTTTTTTCTTTTGGGGAGCCATATTATCTTAAATTAACAGGAACATAAAATAGATTATAATTGATTAATGTATCATTAAAAAGGGATAACAGTAAATCTAACATGCATAACGGTAAAATAATAGTTCCAACAGACCACACATGTATTGCACCAGGTACGTTATTTGTTGCAACATATAATCGACCTATTGTAACTGATGAGTAAACTATTGGAAACAATAAAAACAGATCACTAATCTGTTGCACCAGGTATTTTATCTGATGCAACATAAAACCAACCCGTTGCAATAGATGAGTAAACCATTGGAAACAATAAAAATAGATCACTAATCTGTTGTACCAGGTATTTTATCCGATGCAATATAATCGATCCGTTGCAACGGATGAGTAAACCGTTGGAAACCATAAAAATAGATCACTAATCTGTTACACCAGATAGTTTATCTGTTGCAACATATACCCAACCTATTGCAAGGATGAGTAATTCATTAGAAATAGTAAAAATAGATCACTAATCTGTTGCACCAGATAATTTATCTGTTGCAACATATAACCAACCTGTTGCTAGGATGAGTAAACCGTTGAAAACCATAAAAACAGATCACGAATTTATTGCATCAGGTAGTTTATCTATTGCAACATATAACCAACATGTTACAACATATGAGTAATCCATTGGAAACCATAAAATAGATCACCAATTTGTTGCACCAGGTATGTTATCTGTTGTAACTGATTACCAACCTATTGCAATGGATGAGTAATCTGTTGGAAATCATAAAAACAGATCACTAATCTGTTGCACCAGGTATGTTATCTATTGCAACATATAACTGACTTGTTGCAATGGATGAGTAATTCATTGGAAACCATAAAAATAGATCACTAATCTATTGCACCAGGTATGTTATCTGTTGCAATATATAACAGACTTGTTGCAACGGGTGGAAGATACCGTTGGAGACAGTAAAAATAGATCACTAAACTACTGAAACATATCATTCATCTGTTGCAAAATGAGTTATCTGTTGGATCAATATTGTTTAGATTTTTTCCAAATAGAATAGTCGTTAGTCTCAACAGATGAATGATCTATTAGATTGTTTATCTGTTGCATCAGATTTTCATAGTTGCATCAGATTTTAATCGGTTGCATCAGATGTTTTATCTGTTGTAACACCATTTTTACCAAGACAAACAACAAATTAACTCAGCAACACCAACACATCACACACACACACACTAAGAACATCAACTATGAACAAAAATCACCAACAAATTCGAATCAACAGTACAACAATAAGAAAAAAAAATGTCATAAATTAGAGTTTTATTCAGTCCACATTTCAATACTAGAAGAGTAGTTGGATCGAGTTCCTCTGTTTCTTCATAATTTTTTACCCATGAAAAATAAATAGGACGACGAAGAACTCGAAGTTGTTGTCATAGGAGAAGTCTTCACGTCGATTGACAGTTAAAAGTCGAAAGAGAACTCGCCCAATTATTTTTTGTCAGAGGTTGAAGTCGACGGGGATTAAAGGGAGAATTTTGCAGAATTATTAATTGGAAGAGAGTTGAGAGAAGCTATCGCGAGAGAGAGGAGAGAGACTGGTTGATTTGGATTGAAGAGAGGTGTAGGTTGATTTGTATTTTTGAAAAGATTAGAAAGTTTTAAAAATATTAATCAAACCATAATTAACTTAATCAAGTTTTCTAATGATGTTTGACCCTTTAAGTTGGTCAATGTCACCAATCCTTCATTCAAGACTTAAAAGACTCATTTCCTTTAATTTTCTCAAGTTTCTTAATCCAGCAGCAGCATAAGAGATTAGTAGAATGAAGTGTAAAACTAAAAAGACTAAGCAAATTATAGCACCTCTAATCTTGGCCATTAATTATTTTTGAGAAAATACCCAATTACCCCCTGAACAATACCCAAAAGGGTTATGTCACACCTCAACTTAAAAGGGGTCCTATTACCCCCTCCCCCCTCTGAACTAATTAAAAGTAGAATTTTCACCCCCGTAGTGCCTATGTGGCACATACGCATGTGCCACATAGGCAATAAGGGGGTGAAAATTTCACTTTTAATTAGTTCAGGGGGGTAATAGGGTCCCCTTTAAGTTGAGGTGTGGCATAGTCTTTTTGGATATAGTTCAGGGGGATAATTGAGTATTATCTCATTATTTTAAAAAAAAAAAATTTGCAAGAAATTAATATTAGAAGTAAACTTCTAAGTAAGATTAAAGGCAAAGCAAGAGAGAGTGAGAGAAGTTATTAGAAACTCCCAATATATAAATCTATTTAGGCGGAGATGGATGTAGACTTACGTCAATGCGCTCATATGAATTTAGTACTTTAGAAGCAAAGTATAAAATTTTAATAATTATAATAAATAGTATATATAAACTCATAAAATTTTATAAAAATTATAATAAATAGTAGATATGGACTTGTTTATTATATAAAAAGGTGATCAAGTGGACGATCAATGGTAGTTTAATAAATATGACTTATTTCAAGGGAAATTTAATAAGATAATAAAACATTACATTTTTTATATATATAAGAGACATAACTAGGATGACCAAGGGCAAATTTGTCAATTAACAAAAAGTCTAGGTTAAACTTATTGTACATCATGCAAAGAGTGGAAATTTCAAAAAAAAAAATCATATTCCAGAAAATTCTAATGACTATGCTTTGAAAAATTTTAAAAAATCGAGTGACATCTTAAAGAAGTGGGGCCCATTGTTTTTCTTCAAAAGGTTATGGAGAAGTTCTTTTCTTAAAATTTTCTTTATGTAATAATTTCAGAATTCATAATCATACACTTTCTTTCTTTTTTTCTTATTTATTTAATATTTTATTATATAGAAAGGTGATCAAGTGGACGACCAAGGATAGTCTAATAAATATTATACTTGAATCAAATGAAAAGAATAATTTAAAATTTAAAGAGAAATTATATTTGAAGTTTGTTCCATTTAAATATTTTTAATTTTGATTTCAGACAAACTTTCTCTGCTCTTATCCAAAACCACGGAATAAACATTGTGAAGTTTTTTCATGTATCTTGAATTTGATGTCTAATCAAAGTTATATAAATTAAAATATTGGGAGACGTGGTTTATCAGTGAATTGTAAATACTCACATATGTTTCATAAATGATAAAAAAGTAAAATTAATTTTGGCCACACATTTAATTGCATAAAGTAGCTATTACTATATTATAGTAAAATAATTTAAAAAAATACTCATAATTATTGAATAGGCGTGTATCCATTATACACAATAAGCGAATCCCTCCATAATTCAAAACTTCACTTGATACATATCATTACAAAGATTACAATACATATAAATTATGAAAACATAATTACTTACTAATCATCTGTTAAAATTATTTTAAACAACTTATTTAAAATGTAATATTAACTACCTCATGCTAAATTACTACAATATATATCTTGTTAACTTTTGGTAATTCTTTAGATTCTTCTTATTTGAGATAGTAAATTTCCTCATCAGATAGACAAACCATTTTAAAGGAAATTTCTTGCTTACTATATTAAATTAATCTCCTATTCTTGACGTATATAAGACAAGACATAAAAGCAATTTTTTTAACATTATAATTCATTAAAACTTTCATTTATGTCCTTATTTCTGTTTGTTAAACACACATAAAATGAATTTAAATGTATTTAAAATCAATCTATGCATGGATTAGTATTCTTTATTGCTTCGTATGATTCTATAAAAAAATGTTAATAAATAGATATTTATAATTTTAATTTGTTCTCTTGTATATTTTTAAATAAAGTAGAACATTAAAATTAGTTGTTTAATATAAGAGAATGTGTTTGATCTGATATTAAAATAAGCACCAGAGTGTATAATATTTTAGTGTTAATTATGAATACTTAAATAATTTGTAAGATATCATTTGATTTTATAAAAATAAGAAGTTATATTTTATTATATAGTGTGATTTCTACTTATGCTTTCTATTATGTTTATTTAAAAATATTAATAATTATTTTCTAAAAAATTAATTAAATAACTATAAATATATTTAAAATTGTAATATTGGGCCCGTAAACGGGCCCTTCATTATTTTGTACACTTAAAAATATGATAGGTTTAATTTAATAAAATAATCTTAAATATTAAATTCATAAAATTTAATTTCTGGACCGGCCTCTATATTTAAGTCATTTGAAATATTAGAATTTTGAAAAAAAATACTCAATTACCCCCCTGAAATATACCAAAAAAGGCTATGATACACCTCAACTTAAAGGAGGTCCTATTACCCCCTGAACTAATTAAAAATGTAATTTTAACACCCTTAGTCCTACGTGGCACATACGTGTCATACACGTGTGCCTACGTGTACACTTCAGTGTGTTGTGCCACATATGTGTCAGTAGGCACTAAGGGTGTCAAAATTACACTTTTAATTAGTTCATGGGGGTAATAGGACCCCCTTTAAGTTGAGGTGTGTTATAGCGTTTTTTGATATAGTTCAGGGGAATAATTGGGTATTATCTCAAAGGAAATAGAAAATTAAGACGATGACTTGACTTTCATTTTGAGCCTTTCGTTTGTCAAAGATAGTACTGTGGAATTCTTTGCATCTTGTAGCCAGTTTCCAACTTGATGTTAACATTTAGGGGCCGTTTAGTAGAAGGAATAAGGAAAATAATCTCGAAATAAAGTTGAAGATTAACTTTATTTCATATTTGGTATAAGATATTACTTAATTTTAAGATTATTTTATCCCACCATTTATACTAAAATAGTGGAATTACTATCCCATGGTAAGGGAGGAAAAAATAAATCTCGAGATATCCTACTTATTCCATGAGTGTATCAAAAGACCCTTTAATACTTCCTCCTCCTTAAATGATACCCCTTTCATTCCATTTTATATCACAGAAAAAGACACCACATGACCATTTTTAAAATAAATAGCCCAAGTTTGATATTTTGCAAAAAAAATAGTCAGTCGCCTATTTTATTTTCATATTATAGTCATTTTCTTATTTGAGTTATTTTGGCTCATGTAGTTCAAATACAGTTTATATACCATATTGATACAGTCCATATACAATACTAATATAGTTTCCAACTAGGGCTATTCGGCCCTTTTCTAAAAATATTTTAGTTTTTTTTTTTGCTACAAATTTTTTAACTGAAAAATATTCTACTTTTTTTATTGTTTAAAAATAATAATTAAATATAATTATATAAAAATAATATAATTGTTATATAGAATATGTATCTATATAAGATATATGTATAGAGATTGTATAGATATGTATATGTATATAATATATATATATAAAATGTATAGAAAATGTATAAAAATTCTATATTCGTTGTATAAAATGTGTAAAAAAAAATTGTATAATTATTGTATAAATAGTGTATTGAAACTATATAATTTTCGTAAAGAATATTTATATGTATTAGATATGTATAGAAACTGTATGGAATATGTATAGAAACTGTATAGAACAAGCCAACAAAATAAAATGGCTAGAAAATAAAATTTAAATTCCATGGTCATTTTCGTGGAATTAATTTGGCTGAGTGGCCATTTGTGTCCTTTTCCCTTTATATTATTCTTTCGTTTTTCATGAGTCGATTTGACGATGTTTAAAAGTTAAATTAGATTAACTTAATTTATTTTAAAATTAAAACTTAGATATTCAAATTCTACATGAAAAGTACAATAAATTGCAATTTTCTTTTTTCCAAGTTGATTAAAAAAATACATCTTAAGATATTAGTTAAAATTTATCTCGTTTGGCTCTAAAAAAGAAATGGAGGATGTAGTGAATGTCTATTAAGTTATATTGATTGTTGTATGGGGTAAAATTGGCTTTGATTAGGATTGGGTCAGCGGGCGCAATTTGAGTCAGGTTTGAGAGAAGTCGGCCCACGACGACACCATCTCAAGAAGTAGTATCGATATCAGGAGGTGTCTACTCGGGCAAGAGAAAAGTCGTTTGAGGCCAGCTGGAGATGGTGATTGCACGCTAACAGACAAATGGAATGATACTATGTCATGGATTCTAGTGAGCACCAACAGTCCTCGATAGAGCCGCATCTGACACAAGCTAGTGGACTGGTCACTCTCCAACAACACAAGGATAAGTGACAGTCTCCTATTGGCCATGGACAATGATGACACCCCTATAATTAGATATTTCTTCCCCCAGTTGTAAAGGATCTGATTTTTGCTCATCTCTATCTAACAACAGTAAAATATCTTTAGCTAGGTTCTTAAGCTTTCTTTATTTTTCTTTATCTGTTCTACTGTTCTCTTGTTATTATGCTAGAGCTTGATCACATCCCACATATAGGAAAAAGGACTTTGCACTCCACTATTGTTATAGATTTGTTTCTAATTGTTGCTTTGTTCAATTTATTCTGACTTTTGCTTACATTATTTATTTTTCTGCAAACGTTTATTCCTAGTCCAAAGCTAAAGCCGTAATGCGTGCTCTTAACTCATAAACAAATTTTAAATAAATGTCTATCAAGTTATATGATTGTCTATCTTTTGAAAAAAAAAAATAGGAGCATTTTCTCATATATATATATAGAGAGAGAGAGAGAGGGGTTCTCTTCATTGTAATTAATCCCTCAAGAGATTAAAGAAACATCCTCTCTTTTCTACCTTATTCTTCTATTATTGTTATGTTTTTTTCTAACATGTTATCAGTACGAGTAACATTTCATCAAATTTACAATTGTTATGTCAAATTACACCCAGTAAAACATTATCTCACGAGCTGTGTTTTTTGGGATTCTTTGCATCATCTTTTATGCAACTTCTGTTTATGATGGTTTTATACAGTTGAATTTATAGGTGGATCAACAATACGCGGTACGATTCAACCTCACTCGAGGTTCAATTTTTTAGCGATTAATGTGTTTATCAATTAAAAAAATAACAACATTAAACGAGCAAAGAAAACAAGTTTGAGTGACCCTGGCCTGCTCACTAGAGATATCGAGGGCTGAGATTGTCTAACAACGAAAGTTCAGTAAAATTAAAAAAGTAATAACACAGTAAGAAAAAACATAAAAACCACTCAATTATATTGATACATCTCGAGATTCTCTCCATCTCAGAAGTGAATTCCCCTACAAGGGTACTTAAGTAAAGTGTGAGTAGGGAGGAGGAGAACAAGATTCCTTTACAAGTAAGAATGACTATTTATAGGATACAATCTTAGGCCTTAGTCAATCTAATTCTAGTGACGACGTCTCTAAGGACCTTTGCCTTTGTAATAATGCCACCCATTCTAATTCGTTAGCAAGTTGACTTATTATTCTCCTGCTATGTCCTCCAAGAGCTCGTTCGTGCTTCTGAGATACCTCACATTCTTGTTCCATATTTGTCGTTGCATGCCATGAAGTCATCGGGTAGGAACATCTTTACTAGTGACTCATTTATGTCATCCGTTATAAATTTGGCTCATCTATGCCACTGTCACCGTAAGTTTGGCTCATCTAGTCACTGTCGTTGCAGAAAGGTTCGTTCATGCCATTATTTTGTAACAATGTTTTTACAAAATCATTTTTGCCACGTGACCTCTTATTAGAGGTACACATTATCAAATATAAATCAACCAATATTACTTAAATACAAATTTAAAATCGAATTCATTAAAATAAAATTTGATCAACACAATTATGATAAAAATTGAACTTAATAAAAATAAAATCAGATTAATTAAAAATAAAATCAAACTCATTAATTGTGTTAGATTTTATCAATAGGTATGATTTTTTACTGGGAAAAGGCTCAAATATGCCACTGAACTATCAGAAATGACTCATTTATGCCATCCGTTAAAAGTTGGGTTCATTCATGCCATCGCCATTACAAAACCAGCCATCTATGTCATTGCTTTTTAACAGATGATTTTTAAAAACAGTCTTGCCACGTGGCAGCTTATTAGAGGCCACGTCATTTTTTATTTTTTTTAAATAATATTAAAAAGAATCCACGCAACTTTTTGATCCATTGAAAATTAGTTTGATCTATGCTTTTAAAATTTGATTAATTTTTCATGAATATATTCTTAAAACATTCCCGTTCGATTCGTTTTTTTGTAATTTTTGACATATTAAGATTGTTTTCATATTTTACCTTTAAGATTAATTATTTTTTTCTTCAAATTAATTTCAAATACAATAGTAAACATCATTTAATAAATATATTATAATAAAATAGCTATTTTAATTGACGGACGAGTAACTAAAAGGGAACGGGGAGAGTATACACTCCATGGATTTTATCCCTTTTTTTTTTTTAAAAGATTCACGTTAACTAAAACTTTTGTCATTTTTCAGTTGAAACTGAAGAGAGATATAAACATCAAATATTATTATTATATTAGTAATAGTTAGCTTCTCATTTTGCCAACTCTACGTATATTATATATGCTGGCATGTTGTCGCCTTCCTATTTTTGCAATGATAAATGATGATGCATAAAGTGTTACGTACAAATGTTGAATGCTGATTAGGGGCGGCTCAACCCTTTAGGAGAAAAGACGGCCGCCTAAGACCCCAAAATTTGAGGGGCCTATTTTTGTTTAGTAATAATAAAGTACAAATTTTAAGAAATATATTAAATACTATTTATAGAAAAAAGAAAAATTTTATATAAAATAATAAAACGCAAGGCCTCCGTTTGATTTTTGCCTTAGGCCATAAATTTGCTTGAGCTGCCCCTGATGCTGATAATGTCATTCTATGCTTAATAAAAAAATAAAAAACTAAAAAGTTACTTACATTCGGCTGACAAAATATTTCATGTATGCTAAGACATACTATATGCTTAATTAAAATAGCGTTTGGTTATAAATTTTAGTAGTAGATTTAAAAAATAAAATTCTTTAAATATTTGTTTGATCGTGAAAAATTAATCAAATTTTAAAAGTATAGATCAAATTAATTTTTAATGGATCAAAAAATTGGGTGGATTCTTTTTAATGGATCAAAAATAATTTAAAAAGAAAATTATTTTTTAAAATAAAAAAATAAAAAAATGACGTGACCCTCTAATAAGCTGCTATGTGGCAAGACTGTTTTTAAAAATCGGCTGTTAAAAAATAATGGCATGGATAAACCAGTTTTGTAACGACGATGGCATAAATGAGCTCAACTTTTAATGGATGACATAAATGAACCGTTTCTATAGTTCAGTGGTATATTTGAGCTTTTTTCCTTTTTTTATTTTACTTTAAGTAATATTGATTGAACTATATTTGGTAATGTTGACTTTTAATAACAGGTCATGTAATAAAAATAATTTTATAAAATTATTGTTGTAAGATAATGACATAGATAAACTTTTCAGTACCAGCAGTGACCATCAAACTTTTAAATGCATTGACATAAGTAAGTCAAATTTATAACAAATAACATAAATAAGTTATTTTTAATAAGTCGATTAGATATTTGAGTTTTTTTTTTTTGTTTAAATGGGTGTGGAGGTTTTGGGGTGGGCTAGGGGTTGGGTGGGTTGAAGAAAACATAAATAGGATCCATGAAATATTACAAATTGGAATGCCCAAAATCCCTCTAAAATACATTTCATTAATTTCTTCGAAAGAGGTGAAATTCCCTTTCCCTTGTCATCTTTTTTTCTCAATCGATTTTCAACAGAAGCTCAAAGGTATGTTCTTTAATTGCTTGCCTATTGAATCTCATCTCTATAAATCCCTTTCCTTTAATTTTCATGCTTACTATGATTTGTTGCTGACATTCTTGATTTCTCTATAGTACCGCACCCTCCCCTCCCCCTTTCCTTTAATTTTCTTGAACTTTTCGTAGCTGGATTACTTTTTTGTCCCAAAATGAGATTTGTGTTAGCACTATTTCATCTTAGGTAGTGGTATTGACTGCGTACACTTTACACTCCTCAGATCCCACTTTGTTGTTGTACTAGGTGATTTCTTTCCATCTGTCATAGGTTTGGTGGATAGACTTACCTGGTACGTGTTATACTGGTAGGAGGTTGTAGGTATCCGATAGAATTAATCGAGGTGATGGTTATAAAAATAAAGTTGGAGGTTTTTGTTAATACTAGCTCTTTCGAGTATTTGTTATTGGTGGGAGATTATATGTATCCCGTGGAATTAGCTGACGTGATGGTTATAAAATAGAAAGTTGAGGTTTTTGTTGATACTAGGTGATTTCTTTCCACATGTCATAGCCTTGGTGGACGGAGTTATCGGCTATGATACCTGTTGCTGGTGGGATGTGGCACGTATCTTGTGGAATTAGTCGAGGTGACGGTTATCAAAAAATAAAGTAGATTTTTGTTTACTCTAGGTGATTTATTCTCATCTATCCTAGCCTTGGTGGTTAAAGTTACCTGATATATGTTACAAGTAGGAGGTAGGAGTTGGCAAGTAACTTGTGGAATTGGTCGAAGTGGCGGTTATCAAAAAAAGTGTAGATTTTTTTAACGCTAGGTGATTTCTCTGCATCCTTTGGACAGAGTTATATGGTAGTTATTGGCGTGAGGTGACAGGTATCCCATAGAATTAGCTGAGGTGAAAGTTGAGATGTTGTTAACATTATGGTGATTCCTTCCCATCAGTCATGGTATCCGATGGGAGGTGGCACATATCCCGTGTAATTACTTCAAAAAAAATAAAGTTGAAATTTTTAATTGAGCAAAACTTTTAAATAGAAATGAAAATGATTCTAAGGGGGACAAAACTCATATACAATAAGAATAGAGCCCCAAACCCAACATTTTTATGGTATCAAAACCTCACAACTTGGCTTATAGAAAGTCGTCTGTTCGTTTTCTGTATATTTCAAAGTTGTTAAATTTTGATATTGTGATTTGTAGAATTGCTATTCTTAGATGGAGATTAGTTTCTTGTTGTAAATGGATAGGTAGATGGGACCTCAACTTTTGATCGAGTCCCGAGAAACCTCAAGATGAATGCTCATTTCATGACATAGAAATTCAAGAGTTTGAATGCTCATTATGAGCATTGTTTTCTAGTACTAGTTGGCTATCTTACTTGGATTTTCTGTTGGATCCTCTAAAAAATTTTCATTTTTAAAGGATCAGACACGGGTGCGACAACATTTTTTGAGAGTCCGAGCAACATAGCTGGTTGGTTACAAGTGACATGACTAATCACGTATTTTTGAGTTTCCCAAAGTTTCTGATAGGAATTTGCTTCACAGACAAATTATTTACCTGTACTACTTTTTCTTTAAACGACAACCCTGAGGATTCTCCAATGAACCTTTTTCTTGCTTTTTATCCGTTTTAATATCTTTATACTCAAGTCTATTACATATTAAACCTGATTTTCAACCATTTGTTATATTTGATCCTAAATCTAAAGCACAAATATGTTGAATCTCAAAATTCAAGTGTACTTATATGTGTAGCTATCATTCAAAGTCATTCTATGGCGCTTACCTTATTATTTTTGAGGACAGAGAAATTGAGCTTTCGGTAGTAGTATGTATTGCAGGTGCTTTATTTCTACATTTTGAGATCAGGCTTCTCTTTTTTTTTTTTTCCAAAAAAAGAAGAAAGAATCTGAAACTAACTTGGCAATGCTTCGATATATTTATGTCTGCTCTTGTACGGTTGATCATCTTTATTGTAACCCTCCTCCTGTTTAAGGTGTTAGAAGCATGTTGATAAAATCTTGATGTTTGTAAAACTGAAATATCTATATAATTCAAATTGTTAGGACTAAAGCAATGGCATTTGTGATTTTGTTAGAACAATAATAATCTTTTCATGCGTAGAGGCGTGTAACCACACTTCTTGAAGGTAGTTGAAGTCTTCTCTTCAAGCAGACGGAAAATAATGGCACAACTATCTGCGAAATTGAACTAAACCACGATAAATTACCTTCTATTCTTGAACAAGGTTTCACCTTTTAACCCGTATCTCCCATGACTCTCTTTTGGTTTCGATTAATTTTTTTTTCTTCTGTTTGTTTAGCAAAATGATAGGACTTGAATTTATTAAATTAAGCTCTCTTGAAAGACTTGCTGCTCTTTCTAGACTGCTTTGGACTGTTTTTTCTTGAGACGGGGGTTTATCTGAAACAGCCTCACTACCTTTGAGATAGGGTTTATCTGAAGCAACCTCGCTACCTTTGAGATAGGTGTACGGTCTGCAAATATTCTACCCTCTCCAAACCTCTCTTTATGTGACTACACTGGAAAAGGGTATGTTGTTGTTGTTGTATCTCTTGAAAGTCTTAAACAACATTAATTAGAGTTCATCGATAAATTCAGGAGTTTTAGAATATCGATAATAATATTTAGGAGTTCTAGAATAATCTAAAATGAATTCCAGAAGAATTAAAATGTATTTAATAAAGTTCAGTGTTTCAAGATATTGAACCAAGTTTCAACAATTTGAAGATATTTCAGTTTTATTAATTTACAAACTTCAAGATTATATGATTTTGTTTCTAACAATATAAGTATAATTGTCTCGGCGGCATTTAACCTAAAACGAAGTTGTTAGAAAAGGAATCAAGGAAAACATATTCTTGTCGAGAATCTGAATTAGAATTTTGTCTTGCATCAAAGTGACTTCATTGAGTCTCTTTATTCATGATGTTCAGCCATCGAAAAGAAAATATGGATATATTGATTTTGATCTATTCACCTTCTCTCATGCTTCATAAACACAACTAGAAAACATTTATTGTTGGTCCGTCATTTTGAGATGTTTTTTTCGAAAATCAAGGTCTTGGAGGTACATTGGCTAACATTTGAGTCCCAACATATAGAGCGACTTGGAATTGAGCTTGTGTGGGCTTGATCCTCAAGGACAACTGGCGCCGTCATCCTAATTACTTGCAAGTTGCAAGCCCTATCTTTTCAATAATAGATATTTTTATCTTCTGATTCAATAAATAGAAGTAATTATTATACCTGCTTCTAACAATGTGAAGATATTTCAGTTTTAGGAAATTCAAGATTTTGTTATCTTGGTTCTAGTGATAGATTTCTGGTAAAGTTGCTGCCATGTGATCAAGAGGTCACAGGTCAGGCCTTGGAAACAGCCTCCGGTAGAAATGCAAGGTGACGTTGCGTACAATAGATCCTTGTGGCCGGGTCCTTCCTCGGACCCTGCACATAGTGAGTACTTTAGTGCACCGAGCTGCGCTTTTTGGTTCTAATGATAGATTTCGAGTTTCTGATAAGCGAACATATTCAATAGATAAGGGATCAACATATACAAGAAGTATGCAAAGCAAAGTGAGAGTTTACTTTATAACTGTTACCATCCTCAAAAAAAAAAGTGAGACTTTACTTTGTCTTTCTGATATTCATGAAACGTAACCTCTCTATGATGTTAGAATAAAAATGTGATCCAGAAACGACATGATGTTTACAATTTGGGACCATGGAACCCATCTCTATATTGATATAGTCTCAAATTGAACTTAGTCTCAAATTGTTCAATTAGTAGTACTAGCACTATTCTCGTAGTTTCTTGTTCGTCGATGGTTGTTACCATCTATGTTTCTTGTTTCCGGTTATCACATTAGGCTATGCTTTGCTTCTCATAGTGCTTTATTTCGTTGTTGTTTTCTGCTGCTTTCATTTCCGTATTCTCTTTTTCAAACTGAGTAAAGATGCTTTACTTGAGCCGAGGGTCTATCGGAAACAACCGTTCTATCTCTACGAGGTAGGGGTAAGGCCGTACACTCTACCCTCCCCAAACACCACTTCTCAGATTACTTTTGGTATGTGATTGTTGTTGTGGTCTCGGATTGTCCAAATGCCAATGAAGTTTTTAAGTCTGTCCAGTTGAATCTCTATTCTGTGGCAAATACAAAATGGTTTAAAAAGAAAGCTCAATGAGTGTCATTTTAAGGGACATTTGAGGAGACAATACAATCTAGAAGCTATGTAGGATTGACAAAGAGTGGAAGGCAATATGAGAACTACGCCATTTTGCATCTTTTGGATTGTCTGAAATGAAAGAAATAGACCATAAATCCATAATAGAGAAAGTATAGCATTTTGTTCGCCTCTTCGATGTAGAGAAAATCTCTACTTGTATAGGTGATTTGGATAACTTGTTAATGACTGTGGTTGAGCCACTCATAATCCTTCGTACATATTTCTCATACCAACTTGGTGTGTTCACTGAATAAATTCTTTGATTTGTCATAAAGGAAATTCTGACACGTGGGTAGGGTTAAATAAGGTAGCTGATATGAAACTAACAATTTTTCTTATATAATATGATTTTTTTTTTCGAGAGATAAAGGTAATTGTATATTCACAAAAAAAATTATCCAGCTTATCCGTTTGTTGCCAAAACCCATTTATTTCAGTATCTTTGGAAGGAATGACCAGCTGACATGGTTATAAGCCTTATCAATGTCTAATTTACAAAGAATTCCTGGTGTGTTCTGCTTCACCCTAGAATCAACCAACTTATTGGCCAACAAAGCAGCATCCGTTGGTTTTTTGACATTCAGAGTTATCATCTGCCTTCTTTAACATATGATATGATGTTAAAACTTTGCTTCCGTTATTGCTTATTAGTTACCTCAAAATTTTCAGTAACTTACGACTTTTTGCGAGACTATCCCCATCTGCACCTTCTTCTAGGTTTACTTGTTATCATGATTATTTCTTGGATAAGGGAGAAGTCATTGAAATTTGATGAGAGCGATTGATTGTGTTGTATAATGTGTTGAAATTGTGGAATAAGATGCAAATTGTGGATGGATGATTAACACTACCTTTTGAAATTCCGGGGGGGGGGGGGGGGGGGGGGGGCGGGGGGGGAATTGAAATTTTTCTTCTACGAGTCGACTACTGACTCCTCACATTCGACTCGCCTGCAGATCAGTACACTTCACAAACAGATTAGATTTGAAACAACTAAGCACATAAATAACAAAACATAAAGTAATAACACACAGACATTTATCCTGGCTCGGATGCCTACTTCCAGTCCCCTTGGGTTTCAAAGTTTCCTTAGATCGTTGAATGTAGGGTACGAGTACAATTGATGATGTTACAAAGTTGACTCGATCCTACTTTTTATATAACAATTGTAAACTAGAAGTTACAGAGCCTTGTAAGACTAAGAATGAGACACTTTGAATTTTCTCCTTGAAGTTGCGTAACCCGTGTCTGTCTTCAGTCTTCACCTTTTATAGTCTTCGGCTGCTACTCTTTATAAGGAAACCCAAGAGATTTCTTCTCAATCAAGGATTTAAATTGATTCCTTGATTGAGGAATGTAGACGTTTGATATGTCCATATCAGATAAGTCCATATGCGGCTTTGGATCACGTCCATATCAGATATGTCTGTGATCTATTCTTTCCTCCTAGTCTTGTATAGATTGATGTCCATGTGACGATTGTAGTCTTCCTTCCTTTTGCTTTTTGTCCTGATTTATCTAGTCTGCTGTGATTCTAGGATAGTGATCATGATTCTGGGATAGTGATTCTCCTTCCATTTTCGAGATGTTTGATTGATTTTCTTGCCACGCCGTTTGAGTGTCATTGCCGTGATCCTTCTTTTTATGATTGGATATCTTTCCATTCCTGGAGCCGGCTTCCTTACTTGCTTCTTTAATCTTTCACAATCAGCAATCTTCCAATATCTTGCATCCTTTATCCTGCAAAGGTGGACCTGTTAGTTTGTCATTATTAAAACATTACCTTAGCAGGCTAGGAGGCTAACACCTTTACATTAGTTAAATAAGTTAGTTTATATGTTGTCTCTGCTGTGTATAGTGGGTAAGTTAATTGTTTTATTTGCAGCATGATTTTGTTTTGTTTGCAGCTTTCCTGGTTTCTTCGCTGTCTTTGAAACTCATGGATGATTTGCATGATGTACACATGTTTAACTTGACGTTTGAATTCTAGCTTATATTGATATTCTTCTCTATGGCAATAGGTGTCATTTTTAGGACAATTACAAGCTTTTGATCTGGTGTCATCACTGTAGGTTCATTTCCAGTTTCCTCATTTGGATTATCTTGTACTAAACTTCACAATGGTAAGTCGGAGCTTTTACTCGTGTTATGTTTTTCTTAATCCACATTAAGCCTCGTCATTTTATAATTGAATTTTCCTTATAAATTATACTCAGCACTTGTTTTGTCTGGCCAGCAAAGTCTATTATGTATGTATTTCTTTTTTTTTTTTTTCAAAAAAATTAAATATATCAGATGAATAATTTTATTAATCACGAGGCCAGAATCAGGGTATACAAGAAGTATACGAAAAAGAAAATAACTAAATACAAAAAGATATTATTCTCTACAAAAGATATCCAATCCTGTATACAACCCGGAACTACATGGGCGCACCAAAAATAAATAAGGGATTAGAGACTAATAGTCTAATGCCAAAAACTCAATTCTATCCTTTCAAAAGCCCTCCGGTTTCTCTCTCCCTCTCTCGATGATCCACATCAATGTCGTGGGAACAACATTTCATGCCCCGCCCTTTCTCTTGATTCTCTCAGCTTTCCAGCAAAACAATAGGTCCTTCACAGATCTCAGCGTTGCCCAAGACATATCAAACCAACTAAACATATCCACCAGAGTCTAGTGGCCAGGATGCAATATAAAAGAAGATGATCTGCACTTCGCCCGCCTCCTTGCTTAAGTAAAACCTGCTGATGCAACAACCCTTTTTTCCTAAAGTTCTCAGATCACTCTTCTAACAGCTAACCATGTGAAAAACACACTTTCTTCAGCACCTTAGGAATCCAAATCAAATTTGCAGGAAAAGCCTCCTCGGCGCTCACCCATAACTTCTCATAAAAGGACTTGACAACAATGTTTAAAAAAGTGATGAAGTGAAGCGGAGCAATGGCGGGGTGTTTCAATGTTTTGAAGTGACGGAGCTTCAATGAAGCAGCGCTTCATGCACTGAAACGAGAGGGGAGCAGAAGCGTGAAACAGTAGGAAGCATGCACTTCTTTTTAAAAAAAAGTTTTAAAGGGGTCAATTTCAAAGAAAGACAAACGCCACATTAAAAACCTGGGTCTCCTCAAAACATTTCTTCCCTTGTGTTCCTCTTATCTGCTATCACCCCTCTCCATAAGCATTGGACCTCCGCCCCGTACTCTCCACAGCCATTTCCCCAACAAAACTTTGTTAAAAACCCTCAAAGCTTTATTCCAAATCCTCCCCAACTCTTAGGAGTTGTCACTGTCTCCCACGGGACCACATGTTGGGAGCATGGAACAAGGACATAAAAGTGGGGATGCTAGATAAATGCTCTTAATAAGCACTTCTTTCCCGCCTTTGGACAAATACCTCTTCTGCCAACCTGCACTCTTCTCAACAGTGTTCAGGGAAGTGTGATGCGGAAAAAAACGACAAGGCGCTGCATCACGCATTATGCGATGTGTGATGCGATGCGACCATATCGTTGAAGTGAAGCGCAATTTAATAAAAAAAACCTATAGAGCATTCAAACAATAAGTTATAACTAAAAAGACCACAACAACTATATAATTAACAATAAAAACAATATATTTAACCTAAAGTTCTAATGGAACACCAACAAATTAGTTCAACAAAGCAAAAAAAAAACAAAAAAAGAAGAAAAATCAAATCTAAATTAATAATGGTTCAATCTAAAGCTCTTCTAGTTCGTTAAGATTGTCCAAATCTTCTATTCCTTGAGTATCAACATAATGCTCATCATTTTGAACCTCCTCATCTCCTGTTGAAGTAGCAACTTCTTTTCCCTTATCGTATGAGGTACTACCCCTTAAACCATAACGACGCCAGTGTTCAGAGATGCGACCGCATCATCGCATTATGCGCCGATGCGATACGGGCTACCAGCGAGTCTCATCTCTGAGGCGGTGCAATCTGAGAGATGCGGGTGCATCAAGCCCCGTTGCGCGATGCGATCGCATTCTGGATTTTTTTATTTTTGGGCAATTTTTAAATTAAAAAAAGGGTTGGAAGTGAATTTTTTTATGGGCTTTTTTTAAATTAAAAAAAGGGGTCGGAAGTTTAAGAAAAGACCCGATTAAGAATTTGAGGGTTTTTTTTTTACCTGCGCTCTCTCTTCTCCACTTCTCCACTTAAGCTGCACTGCAACAACTGTCTTCTCCATTGAAGCTGCGACCAACAAGTGAGTTTCTTCTTCTTCTTTCTTCTTTCTTCATCCTTTTTTTTTTTCCTTCTTCTCCTTCCTTTTTCTTCTTCTGCTCTGTCTTTTCCTCCACTGCTACCCCTTTTTTTTTCAATTTTCAACCGAGCTGCTTCTTCTTCTTCTTCTTATTATTATACTCTGTTTTTTTTCTATAGTGATACGCTTTTTTTTTTCATTCGATGCTCTGTTTTTTCCTCTTCTACTTTTTTTTTTCAACCAATGTTCTGCATTATGTTTTTCCTTTTAATTGTAATTTTTATATGGTTTATTTTTTATGTTATCTTTACAACAATTTAAAAATGTCTGATCCAGTTTGGAAATATGGTAAAAGGGCAAGTGAGACCAATAGGAATAAAGTCACATGTATTTTTTGTGGCTTGATGTTTAATGGGGGAGTTTCTCGCCATAAACAATATCTTATTGGTAATAGTAGTGATGTGCAACAACGTAAGAAGTGTCTAGATGCGGTGAGACAAGAAATAAAAGACTATGTCGAGTGAAAAAAGGACCTGAAACGTCAAATGTTATCTCCTCCACAAGTTATTGATCTTGATGATGATGAAATAGAGGAAGGAGAAGTTGTCGATTTGTCACTTCCTTCAAAATCACAAAAACACTCTCAAAATACATCAGTTTCTTCAACTGATACAAAAGGTCCAATAGATACTTACTTTCCGTTGAAGCCAGGAAATGATTTGAGAAAAATTGGTAAAAATTTACAGGCTGTGGCCAAGAGAATTTTGATGGATCATGCTGTTGCAGCCTTTTCAAGGTGGTTGTATGATGCAGGGCTGTCCTTTAATTGTGTCAATTATGACACTTTTGCTGACATGATCGAGGCCATAGGCCAATATGGTCCAGGGATGAAGCCACCCACTTATCACGAGGTTAGTGTCATTTATTTAAATAAAGAAGTGGAAGAAACACAAAAAATTGTAGAGGAGCATTGGGTGGAATGGAACAAGTTCAAATGTTCCATTATGATGGATAAGTGGACAGCAAGAACCGGAAAAATGATCATAAATGTGTTGGTCAATTCTCCGAGAGGAAGCTTGTTTCTTGAGTCAATTGATGCCAGCGACTCGTCCACTGATTCCATCAAAATGTTCTCTTTGCTTAAGAGTACCATAGAGAAGATTGGATCAGAAAACGTTGTTCAAGTGGTTATAGACAATGCATCTGAAAATGTTACAGCAGGTTCTATGATAGTGGGAGTGTTCCCTCACATATATTGGACTCCATGTGCAACCCATTGTGTGAATTTGATATTCGGGGATATTTTAAAACAAAGGCCTTTTCAAGGTGTTTTCACTAAGGCAGTTAAGGTACATTCTTACATTGTTCAAAGACCTTTGTTGTTGAATATGATGAGAAGATTTACTAATCAAAGAAACTTGGTGAAACCTGGTAAAACTAGATTTGCTATTGCTTTCTTAACCTTACAGAGATTGTTCAAGCAAAAAGTCAAATTTGAGAAGCAGGTTCATTTCAGAAGAATGGAATAAAAGTAAGTTTGCAAAAGAAGCTGCACGGATAATGCTTTCATTCCACTTTTGGAATACTGTTGCTTATGCTCTTAAAATATGTGGTCCCTTGGTTACAGTTCTTCGTTTGGTAGATGGTGAGGCAAAACCATCAATGGGTTACATTTATGAAGCAATAAGTAAGGCTAAGAAGGCTATTAAAAGCTTTTTCACTGAGGAGCATAAATATGTAAAAATTTATGAGATTATTGATAAAAGGTGGAGTGATCAACTCCACAAACTATTGCATGCAGCTGACAATATCTTGAACCCATCACTCTATTATAATTATTTTACTTTAATAGTTGAATGGTGGAGGCTTTATGGTTCAGAAACTCCTGAGTTACAAAAGTTCGCCATCAAAATTTTGGGTCTAACTTGTAGCGCATCTGGGTGTGAAAAAAATAGAGTGTGTTCGAACACGTAAGAGTTCATCAACTCCACCTGCCTCAACAACAACACCCCAAGTGAAATTAGTATCTCCATCACAAACTGGTTCTATCTTCTACATTCTCAATTCCAGTTAGCCATTCATTGACATCATCAATGTTTTCCAAGCTAATTGGATCAAATCCATTGCGAATGTTGTAACGACGCCTCAAAGTTCTATTGTACTTTATGAACACCAAGTCACTGAGGTGCTTTAGAGTTAGTCTATTCCTCTTTTTGGTATGGATCTGCAAATAAATATTGACAAGTCAAAAGTCAAGGCATTTGATATATAATATTCTTATCTCAATATACTAAAGTTTTTCTTTAACTCTTACGTGTTTGAACACGCTCCAATTTCTTTCACACCCAGATGCGCTAGAAGTTAGACCCAAAATTTTGATGGCGAACTTTTGTAACTCTGGAGTTTCTGAACCATAAAGCCTCCACCATTCAAGTATTAAAGTAATTATTCAAAATTAGCAATTATAAAGAAAAATTTAATGGAAACATAACTACATAAGAGTCATTCACCTGGTGACTTCTTGTCTCTTTGTCTTATGGCGGTTACTATACCAAAAAGTCCCTCCGCATTTTGATAAGAACTAATTTGATCGGTTATTTTATCTTGCATATCCTCATCAACAACCATCTTTGCAATGCAAGTATGAAATCCCGTCATCAAATTCTTATTCAGTAAATCATCCTCACGATTATAATAGAGTGATGGGTTCAAGATATCTGTGGAGTTGATCACTCCACCTTTTATCAATAATCTTATAAATCCTTACATATTTATGCTCCTCAGTGAAAAAGCTTTTAATAGCCTTACTCATTGCTTCATAAATTGTTTTGCCTCACCATCTACCAAATGAAGAACTGTAACCAAGGAACCACATATTTTAAGAGAATAAGCTACATTATTCCAAAAGTGGAATGAAAGCATTATCCGTGCAACTTCTTTTGCAAACTTACTTTTATTCCATTCTTCTGAAATGAACATGCTTCTCAAATTTGACTTTTGCTTGAACAATCTCTATAAAGTTAAGAAAGCAGTAACAAATCTAGTTTTGCCAGGTTTCATCAAGTTTCTTTGATTAGTAAATCTTCTCATCATATTCAACAACAAAGGTCCACCTCATCAATGGGAGCAAGCTCACGTTTTCGGAGATTAATTTTGAGGCCCGACCCCACCTGAAACCAAATTAAAACTTGGCCTTGTGTATGTACTCTGAAATGCATTTCAATAGCTCTTATATCCAGTAATTGTTTTTCTGAACTAAACTATGATTTCTCATTTCTACACTCGACATATGTGAACTTGGAAGCCTTATGAGTCTTTGTTGAATCTCCATATGTTTTGTACATGCAAAATGTGCTTGCAAAAGAAAAGAATGTGAAAATGTCGGATTGACCTTGTAAAGAAGACCTGGAGACATGTTTAATATATATCCAGCCTGGAGAGAAATTTGAGAATCCGAACACTCACATTAATATAAATTTCACGGCACTGGATATATGCATTACTTTGGTGAAAAGTATTGGATGGGAATGGTTGTAGTATTGTTTTTCTCTACTCCATTTCTTGCATAATTCTCCTGTGAGTAACTTTTCACGTTGTTGTATTCAGTATTATCTCTTGGTTTTTGTGTCGTAATCTAGGAGATTAGGTTGGTGAAAAAAGAATCGACTGAGTCTTGGGTCTATTCTTCAGCTTCAAGTTCTACTCCAGTACAGTTGTTTATCCAGGAGTTGGTTCTTTTTCCCATTTAGAGATAATCTCTCTTCACTTGGCAACCCTATCCTAATTTATAGGCAGAAGAAAATTAATACTAAGTGTACCTCTCAAGCCAGAGAAAATGAAAGCGCGCACCAAAAAAAAAAAAAAGAAGAAAACAAATTAGAAGAATCATGCTTGAATTGAAAGTTTTGCTTCCAACACAAATTCTCCATTGCAAGCTTTGTTGCTTGGACTCTTCAAAAATGTCGATGGATGCGTGTTGGATCCTCCAAAAATAGCGTATTTTTGAAGGATCCGACACGGGAGCGGCCACTTTTGGAGAGTCCGAGCAACTTAGATTACAAGTGGTTATTTTCGGGTCATAAGCTTGAATAGGGTCACAGTTTTGGGAATGAGTTCCTATTCTTTTTCTGTATGATATCCCGAACCTAGTGGTTACTACATATTTAGAGGTGTGAAAGCAAACAAGACTTTTTTTGAGTATTGCACTAACAGTTCATGTTCTTGTTACAGGCTGCAAGAATCCTTGCTAATTTAATTGTCATGGGCACTACAATATTGGCAAGGTCTTTTGTTCAAGCATATCGTCAGGCACTGGCGAGTAAGTATCTTTCCTACACGTTTTCGCCTCTTCTTGCAAAATTGTTAGAGGTGACTAATCTGGAGAGTCTGGTATGAATAGACATTTCAGCAGCTATTGCAGCATTCTTGTTTTTCTTTTTCATTTTTTTACATACGACGTTGTGCAAGTCCTGAGGAAAGCAATGGTTGATTGATAATTAAATATACCATGAATCAGCAACGAAGCACTTCTTGACCCCTAACTTTTCATTCCAAGAAATTGTAGATTAGTGTTTAAAAAAATGGGTCTATCAACTGTTCACCTCATTACTGCTCGCTCGAGCTCTGACTTATGTTACTTGAGTGTCCAATTATTTGCTCCAGACACATAAATACATTCTTACACTTCCTTCACCAATGATGGCAGATGCCTCGAAGAATGGGGTTGCTCAAGAAGCAGTACAGAATATCAAAAGAGCTAGTAAAACCATGACTGAAGCAGAGGCAAGGCAGATTCTCGGTGTCACTGAGAATTCATCGTGGGAAGAAATCGTGCAGGTTAAGTCTAATGTAGTGATATTTAGTATTGCCATGCTACTATTCGTGTACGTCAACAACAACAACAACAACATACCCAGTAATACTATGAACTATCTATCTGAAATCACAAACATTCCCAAAACACCACGAATAATAAACTACATGACACATGCATATATTGACAATCAAAGCACTCCTCCCTACTAGTAAGGACGCACTCCTACCCACTAACCCTCTACCCTAATCTGCGTCCTCCACACCTTCCTACCAAGGGTCATGTCCTCTGTAAGCTGTAACGGCTCCATGTCATGTCATGTCATGTATTCATGTACGTCTAACTTCAAGTTTACTTCTTTCTGCAGAGATATGACAATTTATTCGAGCGGAACGCTAAAAACGGAAGCTTTTACCTTCAATCAAAGGTTCATAGAGCTAAAGAGTGTTTAGAAGCAATTCACCAACCTAAAGAACCAGAGGAAAAGTAAACAACTTTGTTCAGCATCTTCAGTGTATACCTCTGCTGCATGGTTGGTTTAACCTATAGTCAATTTGTAGGTTTTTGTTGTGAGAAAAACTGTCAATTCATTTTGATGGAGGAAGCACATGTTTACTGTAGTGGTATCTGGAAATATATACAAAAAGCATTGTACAATAGCTGTATTTATAAAGGCTTTTTAACCACTTATTTGACTGATGTAAAAGAGAATGTTATTTCCACTCTCATTTTCTAGTAATATTAGAGGGGAGCGCTCGCGCTCTGTCGATAGCCTCCACATTGTGTCTCCCTCGTTCTGGTATTATTAGATGGAATGTTGAGGCTATCGCGGTTTTGGAACAAGTCCTGTTGGTCCTGCGATGCCAGTGTGGTTCAGAGTTGTGATCGCGTGACATCAATCTGGATCTTCTTATGTTTTATGAATTGTTATTTACCGTGTAAGTTATGTTTTATGAATTGTTATTTAGTGAGTAATAATAAGAGTGAAACATCTAGAACCCTCCTGAATTACGACCAAATTTTGTTATGGTACACTCCAACTTCACGGGGTTTCTATCCCTCTTGAATTAAATTTTAACATATTTTTGTCATTTTTTTTAGCTGGTGCGGCACTTTTTGTCAACCTGTTTAGCTGATGTGGCACCTTTGGCGTGGGTTTCAATTTATATAATAAAGGTGCCATGTTAACACAAAAATGTGCTAAAATTGAGTTCCTGGGGGTATAGAACTCCTGTGAAGTTGGGAGTGTGTCATCGCAACTTTGCTCATAGTTCGGGGGCTACAAAATGTTTATCTCTAATAATAATAATTCAGGATGTTATATTGAAATTTCACAACTTATATACATAAATTTTGCAATAGAAGCCCGTGCAAAGCACGGGCCCAACATCTATCCTAAATAAATATTATAAATAACCATATCAATTAATGTGACATCTTTTGAATTTTGAAATTGAAATAAATTTATTTTCAGAGCAATTTTTGCATATAGTCTTTAAATATTCTAAGTTATCAATTATTGTGATTTATTATTCAAATATATAATTTTATTTCAAAAATTTAATTCACGATCAAAATTAAACTCTACAAATGTATAAATTAGTAAAGAGTGTGAAGTATAAAATTCAATGGGCCTATTTTACTGTTTTTCAGATAACACAGACTCTGCATATGTTATTTTTTTTATCTAAATTTATGTGATACAAAGTGAATTTAGATAATCAATCATACTTTTAATATGTTTTTAGATACTTTAAGTTGCTTATAATATTTTTTATGTAATTTTCAAATAATACGTTTCTTCATTTTAATTTAAGTGACATTGATATAATTTTAAGAGTCAATCAAATATTTTATATCTTTTAATTTTTTAAGTTGTTAATTATTGTGATTTATAATATTTTTTATGTATTTTTTTTGAAATATATAACAGATTATTTTTAAAATATTTTAAGTTGTTAACTATTGTAATTTATAATACTCTTTATGTAATTTTTAAATAATATTATTACTCTCCTTGTCCGAACTTTGTAGCATTGATAGTCAATGATATTTTAAAAATAATTTTAAGTTTTAAATTATTGTAATTTATAATTCTTTTTCTTCAATTCCAATTTAAGTGACATAATGCTTCGATTACCATAATAATTACGTAATTATGAGTGATATAGTAAAGTCACGATTGAAGCAGTGAAATAGATATGTCTTAATTAGGGATGCTTATCGGTTGGATCGATTGGATAATTATGCTTAGCGGTTCGGCTTATTGGTTATCGATTTTTAAATATACTAATCCGCTAGCCACCCAATAAGATGACGGTTGGTTCGGTATCATATTAGCAATGAACGGACGGTTATCGGATGGTGTAACGGATAAATTTAAGAAAGAATAAAATATCGAGTGATTATTGATAGTTCCTCTGTTTCTTCACCGACTAAGTTGTTTGTATACTATGATTGATTTATTTATCAATCTTCTAGGCTTCTTGGGTTTTGTTCGTGTAGTTATTTAATAGGTTAAAACATCGAATCAAATAAGTTTTTCCTTCTAGACCTAAAATGTATGTAAAAACATTTTTAATTACTGAATTACAACAACAACAACAACAAACCCAGTATATTCCCACCTAGTAGGGTCTGGGGAGGGTAGAATGTACGCAGTCCATACCACTACCTCTAAGAAGTAGAGATGCTGTTTCCGATAGACCCCCGACTCAAGACACAAGACAATACACAAAAATATTCAAAGCATGAAACATGATAAAACTAACATAGATACAACATCCACAAAAGTAATGTACGATACCAAACAAAAGACACCAAAACCCTCCTAACTACGGACTACGATTCATCCACCCACCTTATCCCTCTATCCTAGTGTTTTCAATCCAAACCTTCTTATCCAGGGTCATGTCCTCAGTGAGACGTAACTGCTCCATGTCTCGTCTAATCGCTTCTCTCTAGTATTTCTTCGGTCTACCCCTACCCCGCTTGAAACCATCTAACGCTAGTCTCTCACACCTACGAACTGGGGCATCCGTGCCCTTCCTCATCACATGACCAAACCATCTCAACCTCACTTTTCGTATTTTTTTCTCTACCGATACCACTCCCACATTCTCCCGAATAATTTCATTTCTAACCCTGTCAGCCCTTGTAAGACGACACATCCAACGCAACATCCTCATTTCCGCCACCTTCAACTTTTAGATATGGGAAGTCTTAACTGGCCAACACTCCGCTCCGTACAACATAGCCGTCCGGACTGCAACTCTATAAAATTTTCCTTTAAGCTTGGGAGACACCTTCTTATCACATAAAATCTCCGAAGCGACCTTCCATTTCATCCAACCTGCCCCAATACGGTGCAAGACATCCTCATCTATCTCTCCATTTCCCTAGATCGTTGACCCAAGATACTTAAAATTATCCCTCTTGCAAACTGCCTGAGAGTCCAACTTCACCACCACTTCTTCTTCTTGCCTCGAGTCACTAAACTTGTACTCCAAATACTCCGTCTTGGTCCTACTCAATCTGAAATCTTTAGACTCCAAAGTTTGTCTCCAAACCTCCAGCTTATCATTAACACTTTGCCGCGACTCATCAATCAAAACTACATCATCCGCAAAAAGCATACACCAAGGCACCTCGCCTTATAAACTCCGCGTCAGCACATCCATCACCACGGGAAATAAGAACGGACTAAGAGCTGATCCCAGATGCAACCCTGTCAAGACCGGAAAGTGCTCAGAATCTCCTCCCACCGTCCTTACTCGAGTCTTCGCCCCCTCATACATATCCCTAATCGCTCTAATGTACGCCACAGGAACCCCCCTCGCCTCCAAGCATCTCCAAAGAACCTCCCTAGGGACCTTGTCATACGCCTTTTCCAAGTCAATAAACAACATATGAAGATCTCTCTTCCTCTCTCTATACTGCTCTACCAGTCTCCGCACAAGGTGAACTGCCTCAGTCGTCGAGCGACCAGGCATAAATCCAAATTGATTCTCCAAAATAGACACAATATTTCTCAACCTCCGCTCCACCACTCTCTCCCAAATATTCATCGTGTGACTCAACAATTTAATACCCCGGTAGTTCTTGCAACTCTGAATGTCACCCTTGTTCTTATATAGAGGAATCATCATGGTCCATCTCCACGCCTCAGGCATCTTCACGAACTTGAAAATATTGTTAAACAGGTTGGTCAGCCACCTTAACCCAGCCACGCTAGAAAACTTCCAAAAATCCACCAGAATCTCGTCGAGCCCCGTCGCCCTACCCCTTCGCATCTTGCGAATAGCCTCGCTGACCTCCTCTACTTTAAAACGCCGACAATAGCTGAAATTGCGACACTCACCGGTATGCTCCAACTCCCCTAGCACAACACCTTTGTCCCACTCGTCATTCAAGAGCTTATGAAAATACGAGTGCCATTTTTTCTTAATGAGGACGTCCTCCACCAATACTTGGTAAGCCCAAACAACCTCTTTTCCCCGCCTTTCTCCTCTAACCCCGTATACAAACTCTCAAAAGTTGTTGTCTTAGCAGCTATAACTGCTAACTTAGCCTCCTTCTTAGCTAACTTATACTCCTCCATACTAACCCGTTTCTCCTCTTCATCCCTACTCTCCACCAACTTAACATAAGTCGCCTTCTTCGTCTCCACTTTCTTCTTAACATCTTCATTCCACCACCAATCCCCTCGATACCGGCCCGACTAGCCCCTCGAGACACCCAACACTTCTTTAGCAGATTCTTTGATGCATCCCGTAGCCGTATCCCACATACTATCCACGTCACCGCTATCCTCCCAAACCCCCATCCCTTCCAACTTCGCCCCTATCTCCAGGGCACTAGCTGGATTGACACAAAAAAAAATTAAAACTTTAATATTATTTGAATTTTTATGTTTTATATCAAATTTTGAGAAGGACACATTTGGGTTGTTTCATTTTTATTACGGTCCTTTGTGTTTTCAAGAATAATTTATGTTTTAGTTTAAGAATTAATTTCAGTTTTTTTTTACATTTTAGGGAGTCTGACTGCACTTTATGGTTAGATGTCACAAGAAGTGGCATGTTATTTTCTAAACTAAGAAGTGAATAGAATAATAAATGAAGTTTTATATGTTGGATTGACAAAAGATACTTATATATCTAAGGGTAAAAATATAATTATAATAATTCTTAATGGGTTAACGGTTTATCCGATAAGAAAATTAAGTAGTCCGTCTCCGCACCAATAAGCCATTAATTATAAAATTTTGATTCATTCTCCACCATTAATCAGATAACCCATTATCAATTAGCCAATAAACTAATTTTGCGGTTGGGTTAACAGTTACGGTTCGATTTTGAACAACCCTAGTCTTAATGACTCACAACAACTAATTAGAAGTGATATAACAAAATAACAATAAAAAATAAAATACTAAAAATTACACAAATACACAACTTATGTTTTCAATATTACAAAAAATCTCAACTCCCTAAATATATTACAAAAATCCCAACATATATACAGAATGTTATATATATGTCGGTTATGTTATGTATATTAATAGGGAGAGAGAGTAAAGTAATTTTAAAAGTGGAGAGAGTGTAATTACTTTCAAAAGGGTTGGTATTTATGTTATTTATACCTAAAAAATACTTGTGAAAAATTTTTAAGTGGATCTCATATAAAACGTTAAGTTAATTTAAAATATTAAGAGTTAACTTATCATTTTATATCTATTTTATCTTTTTTTATTAATTTTTTTTTTTAATATTTAGATGACTTATAATAATTAATTAGGAGTGATATTTAATAAAGTTACGATTGAAGCAGCTGAAGCAGACATGTCATAATTGTCTATTTTATTTTTTTAATTAAATATTATTAATTTTTTTAAAATATTAATGACTTATAATAATTGATTAGAGATGACATAGTAAAATTACAGAGCAAACAGCTAATGAAGCAGGCAGGAGAAGCAGACATGTTGACGAATAGCTGCCTGCTTCTCTTGCCTTTTGCCTCTTATTAGATAGTAATGATTAAAGATGACATAGTAAAATTATGGAACAAGCAGCTAACTGTCACACCCTTTTTTTAACTCTAAAAATAATTTTAATTTCAAGTTTGAAAGGGTTTTTACTAGTAAAGTGACAAAATGAAGATTTTGTTTCGAAAAGGATTATTTACATTTAAACTCAGAGTCACCACTTGGCATAATTTGGTGTGCCAAGTCACCATTGGAAATCCTTTTTTGAAAATGATTTGACTCTTTAAAACTAGTTTGCGAATAGAGATTTTGGCTAAGGAATTTTGTTGACCGAGGGGAAGGTGTTAGGCACCCCTCGATCCCGTGGCTCGACCACGATCGCTTGGTGGAGCGTATCGGATAATTTGACATTATAAAATGTATAAACCACATAAACACACAAGACAAGCAAACAAAAAAATCAAACAAAATTCAAAAAATCAAAGTAATGTCCAGTCCGAATTATACAGTCCAAAAATAGAAAAATACAAAAACAAAAATTCTATTTAGACTAATCCTAAACTATGCTCCAATGTTTTACCTGATGCCTCGGGCTTTCATCACGAACCTCTTTTGCGTACATGATACGTTGGGATATTCCCTGGTGAATAGATACAAGTACCTCGGGACTTTTCCCGGTGAATAGATACAAGTACCTCGGGGCATTCCCCGGTCAAATGAGTACAATTGAATTAAATGGGAATTAAATGCAATAAAACAAAACCATTCCAACACATATCTTAAACATGTCATCAATCCACCATGCCTAAATTTGCCTACCCGAACCTACCGTTTGCCTATCCATTCTCGACTAAAGACATAATTCTATCACGTTTCATATCAACAATAAATCAAAATTAATTCGAATCTACCCTTTTCGTCAATTTTCAATTCCCATCCCAACTTCCTTTTTATCAATCACACCATCAAGATTATTTTAATTCGTTCCGCATATCACCGAAATCACATTGTCAAGCACATAAACATAACAACATAACATCAACAAAGTTCAACAATCATAATCATACTACACATAATCCCAATCAATTGAACAAATCAAAGATAAGAAAAAGAGAATGGGTTAAACAAATGGACCTCGATAAAACTTGTTTTCGTTGATAGTAAAGAAATCCGAGATCAAAATTTTCGAACAAGGAACCCCAACGATGAGCAAACAAAATCAGTAGCCCGACATCACCAACCGAACAGATTTCAAACCAAGAATGCAACCTCTAAAACAAATAACTCTAGCCCGAATCAACCCCCCCCCCAAAAAAAAACACGATTGTCGAAAATTGAATCATGAAGATCAGCTACCCAAAGTTCGTTAAATCCAACCAAAAAAAACTAAGAGGATAGTATCGTCTGAGCTCTGATGAGCTGCGACGCTTGAATACGACTTGCAAATAACCGAATCCGGCCAAAAACTCACCGGAAAGAGCTTAATTTAGCCGAACCTTATCGAAATCACGTACCAGACGTGAGAAACTGTGTTTCCAGTGAGATCTGAGTGAGTGGTTGTGTTCCCCTTTTCCGATCTACTCACTCTCGAACTCAAATCTCTCACTCTCCCGTTCTGTGTGTGGGGGTATGTGTGTATGTATCTTGATCGTGTGCGTGTGAGTGTTGCGGTTTTTGTGGAGAAGATAAGTGGAGAAGAATGATGTGTGTGCTTATGAATTCTGTGAGCGAGAGTGTTTTTCTCTTGTGAGGTGCGTGTTTTTCCTCCTCTTTTTTTGTCTTTTTCTGAATCATTTTTTTTGTATTGTTGAAATAGGGAAAACGTGTAAGGCATGGGGTATGGGGTATAAAGGTAGTGAGAGAAAGGTTGTTAGGGGTAGGTGATTAGGATAAAGTTTGTTAGGATAAATTAAAATAAGATAAAAATTGTTAGGGGTTGTTATCTTTATCATTTTATGGAGAAATAAATACATAGTTGAGGGTACACAATAGGATAGGGTAAAAAGGTAAAAATTTATCTTTTGGAGGGATAAAATTTCGTGTCTATATCATGCCCTCTTTGAATGTAAACACACAGTGTTTTCAGACAAAGAAGTAGACAACGAGACAAAATTTTGACCCGACCGTTATTTAAAGGAAGAAACAAAAGGCAGAAGGACAAGTGCGTTGGAGAGTCGAGTGAGGTTCCATCGAGGTTCCGGTCCACGACTCTGTCATTACACCAACAATGAAAATTACAAGTTAAAACATAAATGAAATTACAAAAACCTATCCACGCAACTTATTTTGGACTCTTGACTTGAGTTTCATCACTCTATTTTTCAGGAGGGCTCCTGACTTGTAATTTCTTCAATGTGTTGCTATGCTTTCAATTTTTTCACCCTGTTCTGCAGGCGGGCTCTTGACTTGCAATTTCTTCACCCTGTTGCTTGGTTTTCTATTAATTCGCCCCGTGTTTCGGGAAGGCTCCTGAAATCACTCCAAAACTAGAAAAAAGATTATCCCAAACAAAAAATTATTATAAAGAGAAATTTCGTTTGCCAGAAAAGTAAAGTTCCAAAAACAATAATTAAATTTTGCCCCAGTTTATCATCAAAGGACTTTTGTGAAAGTCATATCATTGTAGAAATCAAGGAAAATGACTCGACTATAAGGTATGTCTGATAGGAATCAAAGGAATTGACTCGACTAAAAGGTACGTCTTCTAGGGGTCTAGGGGAATGACTCGACTAACCAAAAACAAGAATTAAATTTTGCCCCAATTTATCATTAAAGGACTTTTGTGAAAGTCATATCATTATAGGAATCAAGGAGAATGACTCGACATAAGGTATGTCTGATAGGAATCAAAGGAATTGACTCGACTAAAAGGTATGTCTTCTAGGGGTCCAGGGGAATGACTCAACTAAAAGGTACATCTTATAGGAATCAAGGGAGATGACTTGACTAAAAGGTACGTCTTCTAGGGGTCAAGGGGAATGACTCGACTAAAAGGTACGTATTCTAGGGGTCAAAGGGGATGACTCGACTAAAAGGTACGTCTTCTAGGGGTCCAGGGGAATGACTCGACTAAAAGGTACGTCTTATAGGAATCAAGAGAGATGACTCGACTAAAAGGTACGTCTTCTAGGGATCCAGGGGAATGACTCGACTAAAAGGTACGTCTTATAGGAATCAAGGGAGATGACTCGACTAAAAGGTACGTCTTCTAGGGGTCTAGGGGAATAACTCGACTAAAAGGTACGTCTTCTAGGGGTCAAGGGGATGACTCAACTAAAAGATACGTCTTATAGGAATCAAGGGGGATGACTCAACTTACGTCTTCTAGAGGTCAAGGGGATGACTCGACTAAAAGATACGTCTTATAGGAATCAAGGAGAATGGCTTGACTATAAGGTACGTCTGATAAGAATCAAAAGAATTGACTCGACTAAAAGGTACGTCTTCTAGGGGTCAAAGGGAATGACTCGACTAAAAGGTACGTCTTATAGGAATCAAAGGAAATGACTAGACTAAAAGGTACGTCATATAGGAATCAAAGGAGATGACTCAACTAAAAGGTACGTCTTATAGGAATCAAAGGGAATAACTCGACTAAAAGGTACGTTTTATAGGAATCAAAGGGAATGACTCGACTAAAAGGTACGTCTTATAGAGGTCAAAGGAAATGACTCGATTAAAAGGTAAGTCTTATAGGAATCAAAGGAATGACCCGACTAAAAGGTACGTCTTCTAGGGGTCAAGGGGAATGACTCGACTAAAAGGTACGTCTTCTAAAAGTCAAATAGAATGACTGACTAGAAGGTACGTCTCCTAGGAGTGAAGGTTCAATTTAAGAAGTGTATCACCTAGGAAATAAAAACTGAAATCCCTGGACAAGAAAGTGTGTCTCCGAGGGATATAAGATGATGACTTTTTACCATGATTTGATTATCAAACCTGTGCAGCACCATTGCTTCTTGCATTTGTAAAAGTGAGGCATTGCAGCCATTGATATTTATGCTTAGAAGTCCTTACTTTGAAGGTAATATGTTTCCTGTTTCATCAAAGAAAACTTGTGAGTTTAAAACATGGTGGCTGGTTTGTGGATTTAACTTTTGCGAAGATTGCTCTTGCCCCTCGTCATATTTAACCTTGCTTCCAACCATAAGCATATGTAATTGACTTGCTGCATCATTGACCCAACTCAGATTATTAAGAGTGACTCTGAAACAAACACAGTATCTCTACTTTGTCATGCTCCTTAGATAAACTCTTTGCATCTTGGTATTTCCATGAGTTCCCAGACTTGTCTGCTGACAAAATTTTTTGCATGCCTTACTTAGGCTCACAATTATGTTTCTTTCATGTGTTGGCCTTTTGTCTTGTTTTGTACAATTGAAGAATCTGGTAGCCAATTTTAAAATTTTTTCTCACTTATTTTGACATGGACTTGACTCAAAGACAAGAGAAAAATGACAATGATTTTTATTTGGATAAATGACTCAAGAAAAATAAAACAAAAATAAAGAGAAGAAAGAAAAGACAATGAATGTCCCCATTTGAAATAAAGAAATGAAAAATTTGTCTAGAAATGACAGTCAACTCTAATAATTAAGCCATGCATTTTGGATCACGATGCCTGATCTTTCCATCCAAACTATCTACCAATTGTTGTTGAGTTAATGGCTCTGAAACTAAGTTACTTTCTTGAACCCATTGCATTCGAAGAGCTCATTCAGCTAGTGGTACATTGAAGGATTTTTGCCAACAAGCCTCTCTCATTTTTCTCTCAACTGACCATCATCTTACGGTGCCCATGAAGGTTTTCACCAATAAGACTCTCTCATTTTTAGCTTTCTCAACTTACCATCGCCTTATGGATCCTATGAGGGTTTTCACCAATAAGACTCTCTCATTTTTATTTCTCTCCTGATTTCTTATGCTGAGGAAGACGAGTAGTTCCTAAAATGTGTCATCACATTCATTGCATGCTTAGCCTTAACATTCTCAAAGATTGATCTGAAGGTTTTTCTTTAGTTGTAACTTGGCTTTTGGATAGGGTTAGAAAGAAAGGATGACATGGAGCCCAAACGACACTTGAAGTGGGGTGGGACTTACAACTTTTGGAATCGACTCAAACAATGAGGATCAACTCATTCCCCAGTTCCTTTTGACTGGGCAATTCTAAATTGTTTATTTGGTTGGATCGAACCCTGAGTAGGGAAACCTACGTATCTCACCCCCAAAAGAGGAGAATCAGGTCACACGTAGTTCTGACAACTTATTTTTCTTGATTCTGACTTTTTTTTTTATTCCATTGACTTTTATTGACTCTTTTTTTTTGGGGATTTTTTTTGACTCTATTTTTCTTGACACTCTTTTTTTCTTTCTTTTTGGACACATTTTTTCTCTCTGCCCTTTTTTTGTTTTGAAACTTTTCTGATTTTATTCTTTCGCTCAACACTATTCTTTTGAAATGTGTTGACTCTATCTTGGTTCCAAAAGAGGGGTATGAAAGAAAATAGGACTAAAGCTTAAACAGGGTAAGAAAAGGATGACATAATGTTTGGGATAACAGAATGAAATGCCTTCGTCATATCAATCCTTGAAAATGTAAGTACATATCATGCAATATTAAATGAAAAATGAAGAACATTTGACACTTTAACAACACTATTCTTAATTGAGCATGTGTGCTACTTCTTCCTCTACACTTGTCAAACATACAACTCGACCTTTGTTGTATATCCATCACATTGAATGACCCATGCTTTCGTGGAGTTGATTTTCTTTCTGTTCCTCTTGATAGGATCACGCAGACACTGTTCGACCTAATTAAGACATGTCTTTCAATTGATGAACAAGTTATTCTTGTGATTCTTAAAATAATTGTCTTAATTTTTAAAGAAGGCTTGAACTTGTCACCAAATGTCTCAGCACTCTACCTATTTTCTCATATGCTCTCTTTTTTAACTTTAACCCTCTGATTCAATGTTCATGCTTAAACTGGATTTTAAGATCTGACTGAAAATTTCACTAGCATGTCATATCACTAGAATTAACCTAAAATGTACTGTGTAAAGAAAACAAACAAACAACACATATTTAAAACACAAAGAAAAAAAAAAGATACTTTATTTAATTAAAATAAAAGATAGAAGGGTTTGACCATAATGACAAATGGAAAAAATAATATGGATCCCGAACTACAACCCTGAAATAATATGGATAACAGAAAATAAAACAAAACAAACTACCAGACCTCTTTCTAGTAGGGAGAGGGGTGACTTCTCAATTGCTCAGCCTGACATCTTAGCCACTGTTTTGCATATCAGCATGACTAGAGTTTTCCTCACTGTCAATGTTCTGCACCATAATCAATTTTTCTTGAATTATCTTTTCAATTTCTCTTTTCAAAGAACGACAATCTTCAATACTGTGACCCTGAACATCGGAATGATATGCACATCGTACGTTAGGATCAAAACTTCTTGATGTAGGTCGGGAGTATACCGAAGGAGAGGAGTGATCATGTCTCGTTATGCCAATCTCTGAAATAAACTGGCATACGACTCTCTAATTGGTGTAAAACCATCCCTCAATTTCTACCTCATTTCATTGTTTAACTTGGATCGAACATCGGGCCTAGAAGGGATTTGGTATATTTGTGGAATTGGAGAATGACTTTGAGAAGTTGGTGCGCGCCATTGTGGGTAAGCAAGGTGTTGAACATATGGTTGTGCGTAATATACTAGATATGGAGGTGGGAAAATAGAGTATAATGGATTTTGGGAGTGATTATGGAGAGCTTGAGTATGAACTTGGGCTTGACATTGACGGCAACGACGACGTCGTCTTCTTGGATGTGCCCGTTCTCCAACTACAATAGTAGTATCATTTTTCTCATTCTTCTTCCCTCCAAGTTCCCTTAATTGATTGCAATATTGTCCTAAATGTTTCAAGGATTCCTCATGCCCATCTTGCTCCTTAAATTTCGACATCTCAAAGATTGGAGGAAGGTTAGCACTTGAAGGCCTTCCCCAGTCTTTGTATGAAACATCTTCTTTACTCGCAAGTCCTAGAGATTTTTTTATAGCATTTTCATCACTCTTTATTTTTCCAACCATTTTCTCTGACTCTTCTGGCACACTGGACTTCTTGTGAAGAAATTTTGGTCGTCCAGTTAACTTAAAAACAGGCTCAGGAGCATAACAATGATCACCAAGAGTATTGAATATATATTTACTAGCAGCATGGGGACGCACAACCGTTGGGCGAGCCAGTGTGGAAGTCCCAGTAGAGGATTGAGCAACAAGATCACAGACGACATGTGGTGTTGTGAATGTAGCAGGCTTATGCTGAGGAGCTAGAGGAAAAGTGGTGGAAGTATTGAGATAATTTTGGGTTGAAATGAATTCTGAGTCATGTTGCAGTGTATTAACAACAATAGGAAACTGGCTTTGAGATTTTGGTGGAAAATCGAGGTATTTGTACAATCAATAAAGGAAAATGGAGGAGGAGGCAACCCACTGGCCCAAGCTCGATGCATTTCTGTCATTTGTTGTCTTAGCCTCCTAATCTCTTGCTTCAAACTCTTATTTTCCTGATTCTTTGTTTAATCCATGATGTCACTCTCTATATCTTTGTTGGACACAACTAACCCTTTGGATTTGGTGTGATGTGAAGGACCAGCCAGAATGCTACAAGCCAACCACCTTAAACTGACTCAATAAAAAATAACAAATGTGTTAGAGTTCAACACTTTTTCAAAATCTCTTTTTCCTTTTTTTTTAAAAGATCACCAAACCCAAGAAGGGCGCCTACGTATCTCACTCCCGAGAGAGGAGAATCAGGTGTGCGTAGTTCGTGAAGTCTTGCCAAAATGGCAAATTAAACTCTTTTTCTATTCCTTGAAACTTTAAGAAGAAAAGAAAATAACAATTTGTCAAAAGAATTGACGAAAATCTTTTTGAATTTTTCAGCTTTAACATCCCTATACAAAATGAAATCTATGATTACCAAAGAAAAATCTTTTTTTTGGGTTTTCAATTTTGAATTTCATATGAAAATGAAACTTGAACCTATTAAAGGAAAATCTTTTTGCAGTTTTCTTTTAAAGGTGTATATGAAACACTTACTCTAAATAAGGAGTGAAGAAAATCATTTTAGATTTTTCAACTAAGATCCCCGAACCAACAATAGGCTGCCTACGTATCTCACTCCCGAAAGAGGAGAATCAGGGGTGCGTAGTTTATCCATATTGGACATTTAAGGATTAAATAACCAACTAAACCATGACTTGAGACACTACTACAATGATGAAATAACTATGAAAGAAAAATCTTTTTGGTATTTTCGTTATAAGAAACGTACAAAACTTCTACCATCTTTTTTGCATTTTCTTTTATAAAAATCTCCTGTTGTAAAAAAAATCTTTTTGAAGTTTTTGAATTTTGAATGCTTACTAAAAACACAAAAGAAAAATCTTTTTGATGTTTTTATTCTTGACAAATGATTACAAAAGGTAAACAAAATCTTTTGAATTTTTGTTATTTTGAGAAAATAAATGCAAAAGGTAAAAAAAAATCTTCTTGAATATTTGGATTGTGAAAAAGAAAAAATCAGAAGTCATAAAGAACTCTAAAAACATACGTAACACTCTTTTTTTCTTTTCGACTCACTTTTTTCTATTTTTTTCAACCTTTCTTGCCTAAGCACTTTACCTCTAACACATGTTTTCCCCAAATCAGTCCGTCAAATGACCACGTTACCCTCAAAGATGCAACATTTAGCACGTAGGGATGCTTTAGAGGTGAGTCTTCTACAAAGGGCCACATGGGTCCCTCTAGGTCTCAATATGATGTAGATAAGCATGACCTAAAGGTTGACCTACGCTGGGGTCCACTAACAAGGCTGTTCGGGGGAGCGTATGGTCAATAGTAGATTGCTTTAGTTGTCCACCTACTTCATACAACCAAACGGCTCCCCCTCCTAAAATAAAGGTGACTCAACTATAGGTCGTGTACACACGTGTACTACGGACTTGTTGCAGAAAAAAAGACTCGGGTTATGCACATAAAGCCAGATATAAAGCGGTAATACATAAAGTAAAAACTGTAAACAAAGAGCACGTAGGCACTCAACAATAATAAACAATAACACAAAACAACACAAATAAAATGTCTATACACCTATAGTGCCAAACTAAGCCGATAGAACTCCAAAATAAGCTCGAATTCTGAAAAATCTCTAGCAGAGTCGCCAGAGACGTCACACCCCTTTTTTAACTCCAAAAATAATTTTAATTTCAAGTTTGAAAGGGTTTTTATTATTAAAGTGACAAGATGAAGGTTTTGTTTCGAAAAGGATTATTTACATTTAAACTCAGAGTCGCCACTTGGCATAATCCGGTGTGCCAAGTCACCATTAGAAATCCTTTTTTGAAAATGATTTAACTCTTTAAAACTAGTTTGCGAACAAAAATTCCAGCTAAGGAATTCTGTTGACCGAGTGAAAGGTGTTAGGCACCCCTCGATCCCGTGGCTCGACCACGATCGTTTGGTGGAGCGTACCGGCTAATTTAACATTATAAAATGTATAAACCACATAAACACACAAGACAAGCAAACAAACAAATCAAACAAAATTCAAAAAACCAAAGTAATGTCCAATCCGAATTATACAGTCCAAAAATAGAAAAATACAAAAATAGAAATCCTATTTAGACTAATCCTAAACTATGCTCCAATGCTTTAACCGATGCCTTGGGCCTTCATCACAAACCTCTTTTGCATACATGATACGTCGGGGCATTCCCCAATGCATAGATAGAAGTACCTCGGGGCATTCCCCGGCCAAATGAGTACAATTGAATTAAATGCAATAAAACAAAACCATTCCAACACATATCTCAAACTTGCCATCAATCCATCATGCCTAAATTTTCCTACCCGAACCTACCGTTTGCCTATCCATTCTCGACTAAAGACATAATTCTATCACTTTTCATATCAACAAAAAATCAAAATTAAATTGAATCTACCCTTTTCGTCAATTTTTAATTCCCATCCCAACTTCCTTTTTATCAATCACACTATCAAGATTATTTCAATTCGTTCCACATATCACCGAAATCACATTGTCAAGCACATAAACATAACATCAACAAAGTTCAACAATCACAATCATACTACACATAATCCCAATCAATTCAACAAATCAAAGATAAGAAAAAGAGAATGGGTTAAGGAAATGGACCTCGATAGAACTTGTTTTCATTGATAATAAAGAAATCCAAGACTAAAATCTTGGAACAAGGAACCCCAACGACGAGCAAACCAAATCAGTAGCCCGACATCACCAACCGAACAAATTTCAAACCAAGAATGCAACCTCTAAAACGAATGACTCTAGCCTGAATTAAAAAACTCCCAAAAAAGCACGATTGTCCAAAATTGGATCACGAAGATCAGCTGCCCGAAGTTCGTTAAATCCAACCGAAAAAAAACTAAGAGGATAGTATCGTCTGAGCTCTGGTGAGCTGCGACGCTTGAATCCGACTTGCAAATAACCGAATCCGGCCAAGAACTCACCGGAAGGAGCTTAATTCAGCCGAATGTTGCCGGAATCGCGCACCAAACGTGAGAAACTGTGTTTCTAGTAAGATCTGAGTGCGTGTCTGGGTTTTCCTTTTTCGATCTACTCACTCTCAATCTCGAATCTCTCACTCTCATTCTTTTTCGATGATGGTGTCGTTCTCTGTGTGTGGGTATATGTGTATGTATCTTGATCGTGTGTGTGTGAGTGTTGCGGTTTTTGTGGAGAAGATCAGTGGAGAAGAATGATGTGTGTGCTTATGAATTTTGTGAGTGAGAGTGTTTTTCTCTGGTGAGGTGCATGTTTTTCCTCCTTTTTTTTTGTCTTTTTTCTGAATCATTCTTTTTTGTATTGTTGAAATGGGAAAAACGTGTAAGGCATGGGGTATAGGGTATAGGGGTAGTGAGAGAAAGGTTGTTAGGGGTAGGTGATTAGGATAAAGTTTGTTAGGATAAATTAAAATAAGATAAAAATTATTAGGGATTGTTATTTTTGTCATTTTATGGAGGAATAATTACATGGTTGAGGGTACACAATAGGATGGGGTAAAAAGGTGAAAATTAATATTTCAGAGGGACAAAATTACGTGTCTATACTAACGAAGCAGATAGGAGAAGCAGACATGTTGATGGATAGCTGTCTACTTTTCTTGCCTTTTGCCTCTTATTAGATAGTAAAATTCTATCACAAGTTATAAGCATCTTTATTAGAAAATAGAATAGTATCTGATTTTCAGTATTATACTATACAATGATCCAACATTGATCATTTGTAGATTACAATAGCAACAATAACATTCTTAGTATAACCTCACAAAATTTTTAGGGGAAATTTCAGAAATTGCAACTATAGAGCCTTAATTGTAACTTTTATAGCAATAGTTTTAAAATTACAAAAAATAGTAATATATATTTTGTATTTCAGTAAACTGTTGCTATTTAAATACATATACAATCAGAGATTTCCTTCCTAATTTAATGCTAATATGTTTGAGTAAAATAAGGGAAAAAACTGTTCCGTAATTTATGACACATTTAATTTTACAGATTCTTTTACCTTATAAAACTCTTTTTTTTACCACAACTGTTAAATTACAACTTCTAATTGAAATTCAAAAACTTTTTCCATATGCATCAACTCAAATCAAATTCAAAATATAGATTCAAACTCAAAAACGTTTTCCTTCATGTTATTTTTTTTGCTGATCGACTAAATTTTTGAAGAAAATATTGAAAATACAATGGTTCAATTACAGGTATTGATCAACTAACTCTATTCTATTTGTGGTTTTCATAAAATTAAAGTGCGAAATTATTGAAAAACTTATAAAAAATTTGTGTAACAGTCGCGGGATTTAAAAATTTGAGATCGTATACGAATTTTATCAGTTCTCGTAAAAAATTGTTTAAGTGAATTTTTTTTTTCAATTTCAAATTTGTTCTTGTTGTTCTGTTATTTGAAAGTTGAGATGCAATTTTTATATGTTAAATTTGAACTTTAGTTTAGGATAACTAGTGTTCGACTAAATTTTTTTTCTCTATTTGAATTGCAGTTTTGTATATACGAATTAGTTGTTGTATATAGTACGTATTTGAGATTTAAACAAACTTGGTTCTATTTGTGATTTTCATAAAATAAAATTGCGAAAATTACTGAACAACTTGTAACAAAATTGCGTAACAGTCGCGAAATTCAAAAATCTGAGATCGTATATGAATTTTATCCGTTTATCAAAAAAAATGGTTTCAGCGAATGTTTTTTTTAAATTCAAAGTTATCTGTGTCGTTACGTAATGTGAAAATTGAGATACAATTGTTATACGCTAAATTTGAATTTTAGTCGATGATAACTAGTATTTTAATAAAAGATTTCTTTTCGTTGGAATTCGTTTTGCAATTTTATATATACGAATTAGTTGTTGTATATAGTACGTATTTGATATTTAATTTTATTTTTACTGTTTTTTTGTGTTCTGGAGATTGACAATGGGATGCATACATGTTCTTGTTAAACACTCTTGTAGATGGACATATAAACAACATTACGATGATTACATATGTTTCCAGCTATATGTATTTATAATATACATATGCAGTACGTTTATGTTTTCATTGACAGTTTCCAATGTTTTCAGCTGTATGTATTTATAATATACATATGCAGTATTTTATGTGTAAAAATCATGTATTCTTATATGTATTTTTTCAATATGCAGGAGATATATTTCCTTTGGCATATGATGTACTTGATTCTGAAAATGATGCATCTTGGACTTGGTTCTTTGAGAATCTGAAGAAAACATCCGGTAAAAGAAAACACATGTGTGTAGTTTCTGATCGTAATACAAGCATCATAAAAGTTGTTGGTGGTGTGTACAATGATGTACCACATTATGCATGTATGTGGCGTCTATGGGGAAATGTACAATAATATTGTTATAGTTTAAATATTGTAGTTATGGTTTAAATGTTGATCTGTTCATGATGTAGCATTATGTCAAAAAATAATTGCTTCATTTTTTCACTAATAATTATATGATTCTAAATTTTGATAAAAATGTTTGATGTTATTGAACTTGTTATAGTTAAATTGTTATAATTTTTTTACTGAACTTGCTTAACTTAATTCATTATGAATATATTATAATGAAACTGGTTATACCTAAGAAACTGGAAGCCACACTTACCAAATTTTTAATCTGAAAAAATACAAATGAGAATCTATTAAGTACCTATGCCCATCTATAAAAACTAAGAATAAGTTAACATACTTTTATGTAATAAATAAAAAAAATAAAAAAATACATAGAAAGACATATCAATTATGTAATCAAAACTTTAAACACATATGTTTTTTTTTAAAATATATGCATTAATCATACATAAATATGTATTATTCAAAGATATATAAGCATAATTGAAAAAATCTGTGCATAACTCATAAATACATATGCATATCTGCTTAAATACATATGTATATCTGGTAAAAGATATATGTATTAAACTGGACAAAAATACATATACATATGCATAGCCGAAAAATACATAGTTAGACAAATGTATATATGTATATCCTTAGCAGAAAATATATATTCAGACTTGTAAAAATCATATGCAATATTCATATATACATATGCATTATGCATAAATATATATACGTTAACAATATATACATATGTATATCTGGAAAAAACACATGCATTACTCAAAATACATATGCATAAAATTGAAAATACAAATACATATATGAAAAATACATATAGTAACTAGAATATACATATTAATTACTCAAAAATATATTCAAAACTAGAAACCACATATTCATACAGACATATGCATAACAGTAACATAAATTAACCACGAAAAAATTCATTTTATAGTTTAAACATCAAAAATCTAAATATCATATCAAATAAACATTAAAATATCGACTTTCAACATTAAAGTAACATATGAAATCTAAGAAATATTCAACTAAATGTTAGTCCACCTAAAATTAACTGTTGTCAAATACAACAAATTCTCCCTAATTGCACTTGGATCACACAACTCTTCTTCTTCATGTAGACAGCAAAAATGATTTATTACAAAACATCTTGTACTAATTTTTCGTTAACATATACTTAATACGATCTTCAATGTCGTTAACCGTATGACATCCTATATGTGGAGCAAATTTGGGCAATACTCTTGTCATGTATATCTGATCACGCAACACCTATACACCATAAAAATATAATTATATATAAAAACAGTGACACGTATGTATTTATGAAATACATCTTACAGTTTCATTATACAATATATCATAAAACTATTATATATATTTTGTGAATACCTCACTGTTCCATATTTAAATTATCAAACATCAAAATACAAACATTTTCATCATCTCAGGAATAACAAATACAAGTGAGCAATAAATACAAATATTAGCAATAACAAAAAAAATATATCTAACAGATAACAAATACATTTCATATACTTTAAGCAAATCAAATACATATGTGTTTTATTTATACATAACTGGTACAAAAATCATGCTTATCAAGAAGAAAGAAATACATATCATAGTCAAAATCTAATGAATAATAAATACAACTTAACATAAATACAAATCTTAGCAATATGTATTCATAAAAACATATCTAAATTGTGGCATGTATATACTTTACATTTCAAAACAATGACAATTTGTATTTACAGAATACATATTATACTAATATTACATCATATCCATATTTATTTTATGAATACATGAATGGTCCAGGCTAATACTCGCCGGTAAAACATCATCGGAAAACGTCAAAATCGGCGAGTCCAATTGAAACCACCAGCCCACTCATCGCTGAAAATGGTATCTCTTGACTGGAAAAACACTAAAAAAAATCACAAAACACCAAAATAAAAAAATAAAAAAAGAAGATAGAAATACGAGAAAAATAAAAAAATATAAATTATATGAAAAGATGAGATGCAAATATTATGGAGCACAATGTTTATCAACAGATTGAGATAAAGGCGAAAATTGGAAAAAAAAAAAAAGATTCTCCACAACTACTTAACAAAATCCGTCATCTTTCAACATTTCTTCACATAATTCTACAACACGAGAATTCAATATCTATCAAAAATCACAAATATCGTGTTATAAGCTATGATGCTCGGACTTTTCAAAAATGTCATCACACCCTTGTCGGATTCTCCAAAATGCACAATTTTTTAAGAGTTCGAAGCAACATAGGTTATAAGTCATGTCATTTAAGACCGTGCATTTCACTAGTGTCTAAATTACACCAAAGTCACAATTTTTAACATATTATCACTAAAAATTCAGCCGTATTAAATTGTACCAAGCAAAAATCAGCTCATTAAGCCAAAATAATAGTTATAAAACGAAAATAAAAAAAGGTTACCTAACAAAACTGATATGAACGCCAAGGTTGTGATGAACAGTGGAGCAATCAGTACACAAGAAGATCTCATACGTCACCGATGCCCAAGTTGGATTCTTAGCATTGCAATCGAAACACATCTAACAAAACAAATCAAAATTTGAAATTAAAAATCATATAGAAAATCAACCAAAATAAACTGATCTAAAACAGATCTCAAGAAATTCTATGTAATCAACCATATTAAATATAAAAGAGCCCAAAAAGGTTAAATAAAAATTAAAAGAGTAAACCTTATTTTCAGGCTTGGATTTGAGCTTTCAAAAAACAACATTTTTATCGCTGAAGTTCTCGGAAGACATGGCTATACAGAAATGGAAAATTCTTCAACTTCTCAAATGGAGATTGATAAGAGAGAAAAAAATAGAATTTGAAAAAAAAAATAGTCGAATAAAGACATTGGGGGAAATTGAAATTGATAAATTGGCGTGATAATAGGTTAATGTAAAGGTAAGTGGCGTGAAAAGAGGATAATGGATTAAAGTCACGCGCTTCCCAATAAAAAAGGTAAAATATTATTATTTTTGCTATTAATTGTAAATTTGAGAAACTATTGCTATTAATTGTAATTAATGTCTTAGATATGCTAGTTTGTGTAATTTTTTCAAATTTTTATGTGAATAACAATCGCTCTATAACTAATTTAGAATTCGGAAAAGGGCCAAAATTATTTTTAACATTATTTGAAAAATGAAGTTGGCTCACAAATACCATCCACTATTGATTGATCTAAAAATTACCCTCAATCTATTTATTTTTTTAACTCAAAAATACCTTTTGAGACTTGGCATTCTAAATCTAGTCGCTTTTCAAAATAACCACGCGCGACCTTTTCCTCTCTTCCTATTTTTTGAAGGTAACTGTCCAGTCTTGGAAGTGAGAGTCTTGCAATCGTTTCAATCCCTCTACTCTAATATTAGCAGTTTCTGGATGCCATTCTGCTTTCATTCTAATTGTTAGGTTAGTGACTGTCATTGTTGGAGTTTGATATTGGTCAGAGCACCGCCCTGTCAAAGGCGAAAATTATGGGTTCGAGCCCAGTTGGTCTCAATGGGTTCAATAAATATATCAATTGGTTGCTAAAGTAGTTAGAAAAGCAACCTTCGCGACTCGCTACCTTTAATGTTGTGCGATAGAATATTTTTTAAGAAATCAACATGACTTATTATGATTCACCAAATATGTTATTTAATTCGAAAAGTAAGCCCACTCACTTTTAAATCTCAAACGTCCTATTCATTTAGAGTTTTATAACGAGATCGAATCCCTTATTCCTCTAACCAAACAACCCCTTCATCTATAATATATGGTGAAACATCAAGAATTTGAATATCTTTTCTATCTTCTAAATATATACCTTAGTTTATTCTTGAATAGGACATGTTAAAGACTAGTTAGGTCATAATTCCAACAGAAAAACAAAACAAAACCATTTAACATTATTTGGACAAAAAAAAATGAAAGTGAAAAAAAAGGGAAGAAAATGACATGTTTTCATCATGCCCACTTTCTTTATCAATACTTATTACACCAAACAAAAGAAAGTAACTTTCATTCACTTTCTCATTCATCTTTCCATTTTCTCTTACCAAATTCAAGTCTATTTTGAAGTGAGAAAATAAAAGGAGAGAAAAGATGTTAAGCCATCAAAGTTTACTTTTTTGGACCCATAGGGTCTGTGTCATCAAAGAGTTAATAGTTTTTTTTTCTCCATCTGATGCATGTCCGGTATTCGCATTGGAACCCCGACTAATTCAAATCGCACACTGCAGGGCCTATTATGGGGTGGCGCTTCCAACAGGATTTTCTCGAACTCGAGACCTCTGATTAAGAGTGGAGTAGTCTCACCACTACACCACAACCCATATTGGTAGCTTAGTAGTTACCGATATAGATTGTGATGAGATGGCTGGGATTGTCTCACTCTTAATTGAAGATCTCAAGTTTGAGCCCTTCGAAATGAAAAGTTCTAGTTTGTAGCGTCGCCTTCAGAATTGGGCCCTACAATGATATAAATTCGAGATTAGTGAAGATCCAATACGAATACTGAACACCGAATAAAAAAACAAAAACAAAAAAGCCAATAGTTGAATACTAAGATGTATAAAGAGGTTATGTACTTACTAGCTACATTACAAAAGCATTAAAGCCCTATAAAGATAGAAAAAGGAAATTAAAGTTAAACCACTTGTTTTACATAGAAAAGTAAAGATTGGGAGTCTTTATTGAAGCACATAAAGTTAATGCAATTGAAAAATTCTTTCTTTGATAAAATTACTTCCTTTATTAGTTTGCCTCCATAATATAAAGTAAATATTAGTCTAATTGGTCTGGGAGAATCATATAAGCGACTCCAACTTATTTTACTTACGATATAATTATTTTCGTTGTACTATAAAAAAAGGGCTACAACTCAAATGAGTGAAGTACATAAAATTAAGAAATATTATGTAAAAGAAATATTAAGAAATTTATTTGGAAATTTTTGAAACTTATGTAAAAGAAATATTCGTTGATTTATCAAATATATTTATTGTTCTGTTTCCCCCATGAGAAAAATATTAATTTTTTAACGAAGGCGAATTGATAAGAAAAAGCACTCCCATATGTATAAAAGCACAACGAAATTAGAAGACCCCTAGTCCAAGGATAAACTACAAGTTAAAAGCAGGCGTGTCTCTCTTATAAGAAAAGAAATGACACTATCCTCCCTTTTTAGTGCATTTATTGACATTTTTAACGCATATTCAGTCGTTTCGTTAATTTATTTTCAAGCGAAGCATGATAAAAATAGAAAAGCTTACCTAGTTATAGCACGACGCGTTGCTTCAATACCTCAATCCTAATTTGACTTTTATATATACTATTTTTACTTTTCAAACCAAGCTCTTGGTTCATGTTCTTTTTATTAATTATTATAACTTTTAATATTCTTTTCTTAACTTGAACCATATTGTCCTAAAGTCTACTAATTGTTTCAATTTTCAATTAAGTAAACCTTTATTCAACTTTTAAGTAGTACAATCTTTGGATCTATAGCAGCCTTTTTTTTAGGGTCGGTGCAAGTAGTTCCAATCAAGGCCCACTTATTTTCAAAAAAAACCCTCATTCTTTGTCCTATTTGCATATTGATTATTTGATCTCAATTTTTGTCATGTGATTAAGTGGTTATAGGTTCATATCTTTGAAAAAGCCTTTAACAACAATGGTAGAGCCACCTTTGCTTCAGGAGGTCCTTCGATGAAAAATTAACCTCAATTCATTCAGTATTTCATGTCTCCATAGCATAAAAAAATCTGTTGGTAATCCCTAGTTCATTGCCCCCTCCAGAAAATATTGACGTGAAAAGACTCTTTGACTTTTGAGAAAATTACGTCGAGATTTTAGATCCTCAGATTCACAAATTAAAGAATATTATTTAATCAAAGAATACTAGTTAGAAGACTTACAAATTTGAGGGCCTGAAATATTAACTTGTGTGATCGATCATCGAAAATTCTCATAAAATAAATAAATTTTCTTATTCTTAATGCTTAAAAGTTTTCTTTTAAAAAAGATGTAGAGAATTCTCTCTTCTAATAAACTCTATTCGTCATATTAATATAAAAATGCATATATTTTCAATACCCATAATGATGTACTTATAAGTTATATAATGCATTAATCGTATAAAGATATTTAATTATCAAAATGTACTTGATATATCAAAACATATTTAATCTACAAGTTACAGGTTAATGTAGATTAATTTAATCAGATACTACACAAATTTATACATCAACCATGCAAAAAAAAATTAATCTAATAAAAAAGTATTTTGGTCACATCAACCAATTAATTGGTATATTATTGTGTTGATATTGTCAACCACCACATGTATTATGTACTAGATATCGCCGGCACGGGCCTAATATATATTTTTTTAATCTTAATTTAAATTATTAAAGTAATTTATGTTTTTAATTATTATGATTTATAATTTTTTCTTCCCTGTTTCAATTTAAATAATGGCTGATATAATTTTGAGAGTTAGTCAAATATTTTATACTTTTTAAATTTCTAAAGTTGTTAATTAAGCGATTTATAATGTCTTTTATATTATTTTTTAATAATATATGAATATTCTTCCTGTCTCAATTTATGTGGCACAAATAAAATTTTGACAGTCAATCAAATTTGTTTTACATATATACTTTTATATTAAGTTCTTAATTATGGTGATTTATAATACTTTTTATTTTATTTTCAAATAATATACGTTATTTTATGTCTTGCTCTGTCCCATCCCAATTTATATGCACTAATATAATTTCAATAGTCAATCAATTTTTTTATGTTGACATATCATTTTATGTCTCTTTTATTTTTTTTTATGAAATATTATGAATTTTTCAATACTTAGATGATCATAATAATTAATTAGGGGTGATATAGTAAAATCACGATGAAAGCAATGAAGCATACATGTCTTAAGTGACTTGTAATAACTAATTAGAAGCGACATAGCAAAATTACTATAAAAATGTATAATAATTAATTAGCAATGATATAGTAAAATTACGATTGAAACATACATACATGTCTATTTTACTTTTTTCTAATTAAATATTATTAATTTTTTAATATGTAAATAATTTATAATATGTAATTAGGGATATAATAATTAATTAGAGAAGATATAGTAAAATTACGATTGAAGCAACTGAAGAAGACATGTCATAAATGTTTATTTAAATTTTTTATTAAATATTATTAATTTTCCAATAAATAAATGACTTATAATAATTAATTAGGGGTGATATAGTAAAACTAAAGTTGAAGCAGCTGAAGCAAGCATATAGACCTCAACTACTCAACTCCCTCTTACAGTAAAATTACGATTGAAGTAGCTGAAACAGTCATAAATGTGTATTTTTACCTTTTTCTTAATTAAATATTATTAATTTTGTAATATGTAAATGATTTACAATATTTAATTAGAGATACAATAATTAATTAGAGGTGATATAATAAAATTACGATTGAATCAGTTGAAGCAGATATGTTATAAATATCTATTTTATTTTTTATTAAATATTATTATTTTTTAATACATAGATAATTTATAATAATTAATTGAAGGATAATATAGTAAATTTACCGTTGAAGCAGCTGAAGCAGATATATCAACCTCCTGGCTGCTTCAGCTGCTCAACTGCCTCTTATAAATAAGAGAATATATTCCTCTTCTGGCAACAAGTATATTCCCATTGAAAAGTTTGCACCAACTTTTTTTTCTTTTTATTTTGGTTTGATGTCCGATATCTATCATTAAATTTTGATTAAATTGAATTTGCATATCGCATATTTTACATAAATATACGTCTTAACTTACAATGTTATATAAATCCCCATTCTTATTAAGTAATTATAAAAAATTCAACTAATTATGCATCTTTATTGGATGTATCGAAAGCTAATTATGTATCGACAGTGAGCCAAAAAAAAAAAAAATGTATCAAGAGCTAATTATGTATTTCGATAGACAAAAAATTGAGATTTTCAATAATTATGTAAAATATAAGAAAAAATTATAATTGAAACTTCAAAATGTGAAAATTTATGTTGTTTATATACTAAAATTTAAAGCGTCTAATTAAAGGTAGCGAAATCTTGAACCATCCCATTACAATTTTGATGAATAAAATGTAGTTAGTGTATGTTAATGAAAAATATTAGCTCAAGAATTTTCATTTATTTACTAAAATTATTTATTTATTGCTATTTTTTCTGTTAGGCCTATGAAAAATAGAGTATCAAATATACATCTCTTATGTGATAGACGTTGATATCACCGCACTATAAACTTTGATGGTAAGTTATTCAATTTCGAGAAAATAATTAAAGTTTGGTATTTTTTAATTTTTTTATTGAAAAAAAGTTATTAAATCTGCGTACTCTTTGGTAAACCTTAATCACAGATTTTGGCAATATTTTTTTAAAAAAATAATAAAATTATTTTTCTTTTGTAAGACTACCAAAGTCAATGATAGGTCTTTGGAGAATATACCAAAAAGGTCTTACTCATTGGTCAAATCTTCTGCCTTTTCAAAGACAAAAGTTGAAAAATTAAACTAATTATATTAATATAGGTTAATAATTAATTAAAATACATTATGCTAAAATGGATCAATGTAATAATTTCTTAAAATTATATTAATATACATTAGTTGTGAGTATTTGAACACATAATAAAGTTTTATAGAGTAATAATAGAGCCGAGATTCCAACTTTATGATTCTACATTTTATAATGACGAGTTCAAGTGGTAATAACTTGGTTCTAATTTAATTTTTTATACATATTTAATAAATTTCTTAAAATAAATATCTGAATAAAAGTTATTGGATTCGATCGAACTTGATTCAGGCTTTTTAGCTCCACTCATGCTTATTAGACACTTTTGCTTAATGCTCATTACTCATATGAATTAATTTTGATTGAAATAAATTTTAAAGACAAAAGTTAAAAGAATTAAAATAACCATATCAATATAAGTTAATAAATTGATTAAAATATATTATGCTAAACGAGTTAACATACTGACAATCCCTTAAAAAATTGTCAATAAATTAGATATTCAAGCTACAATTTATTTTAATTAAGTATTTGAACACATGATAAAAAAATTTATTAATAAAGAAAGATTCATAGATTCCAATTTTATGGGTTCTGCATTTTAAAAGGATGAGTCAGTAATAATAACTTGGCTCTAATTTAAAATCATTATATATATTTAATAAATTTCTTAAGCTAAATATTTAAACTAAGCAAAACCTATTGAGTTCGATTGAACCCGAATCAAGTTTTTAACTCCACTCCTACCTATTAGATAATTTTTTGTTTAAATTTTGGCGAATTCATATTGTGCGCGAAAACTCACACAAAAAATCTTTTAAAATTTAAACTAAAGAAGATCATTTAGTAGGGTGCAAATATAATAATGGGTTAAAATCATTTACACCCTCGAATTTTATTGTAAAAATCAAACACCCCCCTTAATTTTGAACAATAATTATTCTTCCTCTTTTTTCTTATTTGATTTTTCAAAATACCTACTTTATCCTTGTATTTATATTAACATTTAAATATTTTTTAAAAAAAACTTTTTTATAAACATAATTTTTATTTTTTAGTCTATATAACATATTTTCTATAAAAAGTTAAAAGTTATTTTTTAGATGAAAAAATAAAAGTGAGAAATACCGATTGAGTATATAAGTTAATGACATTTTATGAAAAAATAAATGAGCAAAATAATAAAAATTAATTTTATTAAAATAAAAATTCTAATATCTATTTATAGTGAGAATATTAGATAATTATATTTTTATAAATATATTTCAATGAAGATAATACAAATTAATTAATAGTCAAGGGTCCTTCGAAAACAACTTCTCTACCTCCCATGGTAGTGGTAAGGTTTGCGTACCCCTACCCTCCCCATACCTCACTTAGGGGATTTCATTAGGTACGGTGTTGTTGTAGATCTATATTTATTACAAATCAAATGATTATTGTTAATGAATTTTAAATTACAATTTAGATAATAATTCATATTGACAACTAAAACTCGTTTATCTATATAGATATTAAAAAATAAGAGTGAATCAAAATATGCACCTATGTACATAATTATATATACACACATACATACTTAATACCTATAATATAAAATTTTGAATGTAAAAAATACCGTTAGATTTTGTAATTAATTTATAAAAGAATTTACTAATAATGTAATTGAATTTAAATAAAAACTTATAAATACCTCGGTTATGAAAGATAAATATATATAATACAAAAAATATTATATAAATAGAAGATTAAAAATATTAAGGGTAAAATAGGTATTACATAGTAAAAGGGGGAGAATGATTGTTGCTTAATATTAAGGGGGTGTTTGATTGATTTTTACCCTAGTGAAATCCCCTAAGTGAGGTATGAGGAGGGTAGGGGTACACCATACAAAAACCTTACCACTACCTCGGGGAGGTAGAGAAGTTGTTTTCGAAGGACCTTCTACTGTTAATTAATTTGTATTACATGCATTGAAATACATTTATAAAAATATAATTACCTATTATTTTCATGTATAAATAGATATTGGAATTTTTATTTTTAATAAAATTAGTTTTTATTATTTCGTTATAAAATGTCATTAATTTATATACTCAATCAATATTTTTTACTTTTATTTTTTCATCTAAAAAATAACTTTTAGATTTTTATAAAAAAATATGTTATATTGATTAAAAAATAAAAAAAATTATTTATAATTTTTTTTAAAATATTCAAATGTTGATATAAATACAAGGGTAAGGTAGGTATTTTGAAAAATCAAATAGGAAAAAGGAGGGAGAATGATTATTGTTGAAAGTTGAGGGGGGGTGTTTGATTTTTACAACAAAGTTCGGGGTGTAAACGATTTTAACCCATATAACAATAGTATCAAGTCTATATATATTGTGCATGACAACTCACACAGAAGTTCTTTCAAAATCTAAACCAGAGGCGGACCCATATGTATAGGTGGAGGTGCATGTGCACCCGTTAACGTCGAAAAAAATTGTGTGTGTATATATATATATCTTGAGAAATTAGGATATAGGTAATAGTGCACCCAGAGAAAATTGAAAGTACATCTTTGTTGCGCTGGTCGGAGCTAGCAAAATCGTCCACGCGACCTGGGATTGAACCTCGGGTAGCGCAACATTTTCATTTTTATTTTCAGTACTTCAAGCTTAAAGGCTAAAACATCATAATTGTTGAACTAAAGAATTGAACCCGCGACCTTATTGCATGATGAACAAGCTTTTACCATTAAGCTACCACAACCAATTGCTCTAAAATGTTATAAGTCAGCATATTAGTTGAACTTCATATTTTAAGAAAGTAAACTAAAGTTATTAGCTTAGAACTTATATTTGTTCTATATATATATATTTTTTAGTATTGTTCATGTCATTGACGACCAATCAAATATGATAATATTCCTTAATCGACACTGAAGGTTTTGCTAACGTCTATGTTAAGATAATATTAGTGCACCACAGTATTATCAAAAACAAAAGCGCAAAAAGCTTCAAGGTCCATTGTGTTTAAGCACAAAATACAAATAAAACGTGAGATTAAATGAAAAAAGACATAAAGGGAGAATATATATATATATATATATATATATATATATATATATATATATAGTCCAAGACTAATAATATAAACATGAATGACAAATATATGAACAAAGAAATTATTTTTTATAAAGTAAAATATCAATTGTTTAGTGTTCGTCTCTTCAGAAAGTTTCATTGACACGGAAAAGTATGTCTTAGAAATTAGAACCTAAACTGCACATTAAGTGAGGCGAGCGCTCAACTCATTTTGAGTCTTGCTTCAGGGCTTATGCGCGCTTTGACAATACTGATGCACCCACATATTTCAAATCCTGCATTCGTCTTTGATCTAAACTAAAAAAGATCATTTAGTAGGATGTATATATAACAATAGTATCAAGTCTATATATATTGTGCGTGAGAACTCACACAGAAGTTCTTTCAAAATCTAAACTAAAAAAGAACGCTTAGCAGGGTGTATATATAATAATAGTATCAAGTTTGGTATGTTTGAAATTGGATATTCTTGTATTAGTTATGCATAAGTTGAAAAAATATAATAAAAAAATATTTATAACACAGAAAGCGAATGTATGCATTAATTTTTTTTTTAATGTACTATCAAATGACCCCAAAATGTTTAATAAAAATGCTTTATTCTATATTTAGGTGTTTAAATTGAAATAATTATAATTTTAATATTTGGATAAATTTTACTAGCATGTGTAAGTAGTAGTGGATGTCTTAATTCAATAAACTTAAAAATTAAGATAGAAAAAAAAGTTGTGGGTCATTCTTGAAAAGAGTATTATTTTGTAAAAAACTTAAGGATGAAGAAACTTGACAGTCAAAAGAAGCAATTGATCTCAACGTGTCATATAAAAAAATATTAGGGAACCAAAAGTTACATGTTGTTGTTGTATTTTTCCATTTCTTTTTTATTTTTTTCCTTTTCACTTTTTATTGTTTTGGATTTTGTGGGACAGTGAAATTCTAGAGCTGAAAAAGATAAAAAGGACAAGATACACTCAACTAATAAATACTTTATTTGTTATTAATTAGATGTTTATTTGTTATTAAAAAGGACAAGATACACTCAACTAATAAATAATACTTTATTAATTAGATGTTTCAGATTTGAATTTTTTTTAAATAGATTTTGTTTGTAAGAAAGCGCTTTAACTTTAATACAATGACGAATTTAGAATTTAGAATTTATGAGTGTTTGAAAGGTTCAAATACATATATCAATGTTTAAAATTTTAAGATTTTTCTTGAAAATCAAAACACTCTGCTATTTTTTTTAGTTTACTGTATGTTTTTCTAAGTCTTATATCAATTTTTATACATTTTATTTATAATTACACCTAATATTACTCGAATTTTAATGGGCGTTGCAGCATCAAAAAAAGAGTTATAGGTCCGCCCCTGCTTCAAATGTGATACTTTTCTACGCTAATTCAAATTTAATTAAATCCCTAAATAAATATCAGACTTGACATAACTCCCAAAAAAGAAAGAGAAAAACTAACTAGTATATTCGAATTTAATGAATGACAAAGCATAAAAAAAAGTTATAAGTTCGCTTTTGCTTCAATATGAGACTTTTTTATGCTAATTTAAATTTAATTAAATTTCAAAATAAATATCAGACATGAAATTGCATGATAAAAAAAGGAGAAGAGAAAAACTAACTAATATACAATGAATGAGTGATACTGATGGTTAGTGGGAGATCTTGGAAATGAAATCATAAGACATAAAAGCAGTAACATTTAATTATCCCTCAAAGTTGTTGTTTTTTTCTTTTGTTTCTAGTTTAATTAATTGATTTGTGCACATTTTAGTTATTTAAAAATTTTGTAGTGATTTTGTAAGCAATAAGTAGTTTTTTTGGACAGAGATATTGTTTAGATCCAAAAAAAATAAGTATTTCCTATACTGTTATTTGAAAGTCATAATTTTATCAAATTACACCAATTTCATTCAAAACTATTTTTTTTTTAAAGAAAACTGTTGTATACTAAAACTCCCGCTATAAAAGGAATTTAAAAAAAAAAAATCAGACCACAAAAATTTAATATACATAGCTTTACATTATGTTTATGTAAGAGGTATTTACTCCAGCTCCCTTTCAATTTCATTCAAAACTATAAAATTAGAAAAAGAACGATTAGAAATTGAAACTTTTCATCTAATTTATTTCTCGTGTAATTTTAAATTACTAAAGTTTAATTATGATAAATAAAATATTATTAGTTCATTGAACAATATAAATGCTAATCTTTTACAAGTTTTGTGCTACCTTTTAAAATAATATATCTTTGATTAAAACCACTCATAATTTTTCTCAATAAAATGTAATAATTTCAATTTATCTCATTCTATTTTATTATTTTCATAGCCATGCAACTTTATAATTACTCAGATAAATATTTTCCAAATTGATATTTAGTCAATTCTAGCATAACCCACTTAATTAAAAATGCCCCACAGCTGTACAACAGCAAAATTATTTAAGCCAAATTCCAATATACCAAACTACCAAAAATAAAACTACTAGTGAAATTCATCAAAAAAAAAAAAAAGTAAATCAAATTCGAGACCTTCAATTAAAAATAAAAGTAATCATATTTCACACGTCACAAATTGTAAAACTCTTTAAACTTGAGATCTTATTTAAAAATTAAAAAAAAAGTATAAATAATCTAAATATCAACCTTTTAAAAGTAATTATACTCTCTCTTATTTTTTTAATTACTTTATTCTCTCTGTCTATTAATATATATAACATAACCGATATATACATAGCATTTTATGTATCTATGAAATTTTTTTAATATGTTTAGAAGTTGGATTTTTTATAATATTGAAAATATAAGTTGTGCATTTGTGAAATTTTTAGAATAAAAAAATCATATTAATCCCGGTGAAACTCTTTCTTTATTGAAAAATAAAATAAAATGATAGTGAGTCATGTGATTTCTTTTTGGCCCTTTCTTACACTTTTGGTGGTAGCCATACTTGAGTTTTAGTGCAAATTAGATGCATCATGCAAGTACAATGACAATGACTAAATTAAATAAAATTACATTAAAAAATAATCTTATGTTTATTTTTTTTATTATATAATTACATTTTTTTTTTAAATATATCTAAAATTTGGCGAAATTTATTGTAACATACCTCTATTTTGCTGGGGTTCTATGACCCCCCTAGATCATTTAATTTATTATCATATTTTTTGTGGCATATATTTTCTTAGCTGAACCACTTCAGACCTTCATGCGCTCAGTGTGTGTATTCATGCAGTGGTCCAGCTAGTAAATATGTGTCACAGAAATACAATTAAAAAATAATTTTGGGGAGGTCATAAGACCCTCCGCAAAATTGAGACGAGTTACAACAAATTTAAAAAAAATTAGGTATATTTAGAATTTTTTCTCTATAATCACTACATAATCAATGGACAATTAGTGAGTATATAGTCATATAATTGAAAACACACATAAATTACGTGGTATATATCAATTTACTTTCTTAGACAAACGTGCATCAATTGAAGCAATTTAAGAATCTATATTTCAACCAAGCTTGGTTGGCCTAGTGGTTAGTTCATTAGGTCGTTTAAGCAAGTGTCCGGGTTTGATTCTCGCCTTGTGCATACAACAACCAATTGGCCAGCGACAAATCCTTAAATGAAACTCAGATCCGCAGATGATTAGTCCTTGACCTGTCGGGCTGGGGATACCTTGGAAAATCAAAAACAAAAAAAATCTATATTTCAAGTATACATAGTGTATACAACTACATATAGAGTTTTCCCTACCATGCATGAAAGCCTAAATTGAAACGTAACGTAAATGGATTCTCATGAAACACATGTTGTGGGACTCACTGTCACACATTAATATCAAGAAGAATATTCATATGTTTGGCCTATGAAATTAGAAATGGAATCAAGATCCGTGCTTGAAGAGACGTGTTGAAAATATAAATAAATTAAAATATGTTGCTTCTAACAGATATATAAAAAATTAAAAAGCTTACCTTTTTAAAAAAAAAGAAAAATTGTCCAATTAAATATAAAAAAAAATAACATAAATATACACCTTAACTTATTATATTTACACAAATTCGCACCCTTAAAAAATAATTACAAAAATTTCAACTAATTATGCATCTTCATTGGATGTATCAAAGATAATTATGTATCTTGACGGATCCAAAATGGATAAAAATATATCAAGAACTAATTATGTATTTTTACAAGAGAAAAAATATATCTTCATTGGATGTATCGAGAGCTAATCATGTATCTCGACAGATCTAAAATCAGAAAAAATGTATCGGGAGCTAATTATGTATCTTTACAAAGGAAAAAATGTATCGTTGGATGTACTGACAATTAATTATGTGTCTCAACGGACGCAAAATCGATATTTTCAATAATTAAGTTTTAAATTATCGGAATTTATGTTGTTTATCTATTAAATATAGCACACAAATCGAGATGGAGGAGTAACCTAGTATGTTACATAGCCCATTCAAGGGCACAACTAGGCGAACAAGGAGTTTATTCAAATTTCATTTGCCCAAAAATTACGTTAAGTGACAAAATGTTAAACCTATTTTTGCCATTTTGGGTAAAAAAAAAAAAAAAAAAAAAAAAAAGAACAGTTCATGGGAGGAAGTTCAAGTATGAGATTTTGATGAAATTCCAACCTTTGATTCATGAAATTGGATTTTTTTTATATAACTTCTTAAAAGATGGACTGATGATTTGACTAAGTGGGCTCGAATTGAGATTCAAAACATAAATTTGAACTCGAGATCTCATGACCGAAAACTTCTTTATGATTTTGACTTATCCTACAACCAAGTTAAATAATTTATTTAGCCTAATTTAAATGCATTATTCAATATTTTGCATAAATTGTGGTCATTGGAGATCGTATTGGAGGGCTTGGACATACATTTTAATTAAGTGATTCAATGGTTTATCAATTTTAAGGCAAGTTGCTATTTGTGTTGAGGACTGAGGAGCGAGCCGCCAGCGCATATATACACATGTTGAGATTTATTATAACAGGACTTCATTTAATTTGTACATGCTAATATTGTACAAATGAGGATGCAACAATGGATGTATGAGTTTATTAGGACGACGAATAGGATTAAAAATGAGGTTATACGTGATAAATTGGGAGTGACTTCGATAGAAGATAAGATGCATGGATTGGGTTGAGATGGTTTGGGCATGTGACAGTGGCAGAGCCAGGTTTTTCATTGAGGGGGTTCAGAAGTAAATATACGGACTAGTCGAAGGGGTTCAACATCTACTATATATACATAAAAATATTTTTGACCATGTAAAAATAGTATAATTTTCGGACGAACCCCCACTGGCACATGTGATGAGGAAGGGCACGAGTGCCCCAGTGCTGAAGAAATATTGGAGGGAGATGCTTAGAGATGACATGGAGCAGTTACAACTTATCGAAGACACGACTCTAGATCGGGAGGTGTGAGGGACGCATATTAGGGTAGAAGGTTAGTAGGATGGAAGCCAATGCCAATAGTTAGTAGCATTTCAAGGGTTGTGTCTTAGCTTGCTCTTGAGTTTTTGGGTGTGGTTTGTGGTTCTGCGATGAAGAAGTAGATCTTGGGCCAAAGTCAACTCCAACAACTAGCTCATGAAAGAAAGATTGTTCAAGACCATATATGGAGACCAAAGATCCTTTAATCCATCGATTTGAGACTCCAACATTTTGTGTAGACTGTGATAGTATTATTCGGTGATAATCGTGTTTTTTTACTACTGTCTATTGTTTTATTAGTCTGTCATGAAATACAGTTTATGACTTTTGTTACATGTATATTTACTTCCATTCCATTTTTATAAATGCTTTGAAGTTGATCTGACATGTGTTACACCTTGTTCATATTATCCATATATTTTTAGACTTTCTCCATGGATATGATAGGGAGATGGATTGAATTCAATAGCAAAATTGCACCATTATTGTTGACTTCTATGAGAGATTATCATTAATATTTGATAGTGCTTTGATTTCTCTTTTATTTTGACAATTTTTTGATACTCATCTTTAGACGCTTATCATGACTCATGAATTTGAATGCTAAATTTCTATAGCATACCTCGAACATTTTTGTATTAATTGTTCCATCATAGTTGTTAATTAAATGTTTTTCTTTGCCGCTATTATCTCTAATATTCTTTATACTAGGCTCAAACAAAACAATTTGAGTTTACATTCACCGCAAATCATATTGTATCATCTAAATGCTAATTTGATAACTGTTATTATAAACAAACTCAATCACAAACAATTCCTCAAGTGTAGGAAGTAGTTTTCCTCTTTTATTCGAACTTGAAATCGACAATGCAAAACTCTCACAAATTCTAGCTAAACCTCACCTAGGTGGAGCTAGATGTAACTTAAAAATAAGGTGAAATTACTCAACAAACTAGAGATGAGCATCTAGTATCTGTGAACTATGATCAAATTTGCTACGATATACTCAAACTTCGCGGGGGTTCTATAATACAAGCATGAAGAGCATAAAAGAGTACAAGGTATTGTCAAAGGTTCAAGGTTCAGAATTGGCAAGTGTTTGGAGCCTTTTAAAGCCTTGGCAAGTTGAAGGAGGAGAAGGGAACCATTACACTCAAGAGGCGCCTTACTTGAAAGACAAGATGGACCTTGCACACTATAATTGGACACTCAAGAGGCACCCATTGTTAGGGCTATTATGGTCCTTTAAGACTTTCTTTTTATACTCCAAAGGAGCACAAGGGTATTTTAGTCTTTGTCTTGTAATAGTATAAATAGGCACCTTAGCTAGCATTCTTCTTCTTCATCCCCTTTCTTTGTGTTATTTTTCACTTTGTGTGTTTGCTGGTTTTTGCATTCTTAGTATCAATTTCGTTTTTGCTAGTGTTCTCTTGTATCATCCTATTACCCCATGAACAAAATTTTAACATATTTGATCAACCTTTCACTACTAAAAAATAAAGAAAAACCGATCACACAAAACCGACCACGTTTTGTGGTCGGAAAAAATCGACCACTTGTGGTCGATTTTTCGCAATATTTTATATAAAAAAAATTATAAAAAAAAGCTACCACAAGTGGTAGCTTTTTTATTTTAATAAAAAACTAAAAAATTATTTCATTAATTTTTATATTAGTTATTATTTATTTTACAAATAATTTTTTTTAAAAAAATCAAAACCGACCACTAGTGGTCGGTTTTTAATATTTAAAAAAAAAGCAAATATAATAAAAACCGACCACTTGTGGTCGGTTTTTGAACTAAAAAAAATTAGAAAGTAAATAATTTTTAGTAACCAATAATTATATATATGTAATCGAATATATATATATATATATATATATATATATATATATTATTTTCATTAAAAATAATTATATATATGTAATGTAATTTATATATAAATTTTTGAAATTACACTGATCACACATAGTCGATAACCAGTATAATAATAATAAAAATCAATCATTCTTAAATTTTGTGAAAAAAATTACACTAAAAAATATATCAAATAAAATAAAAAAATTACGTTAAACAGAATATTTATCTTTACTTATGTTTTAGTAGATGGAATAAATATTTTCCTTGTATATACGTTAAATGACATTAAACATGCATAATCTTTGTATAATGAATATGTGTGTGTATATATATACACACATATATATCATACCGTTGAGATAATGATATTATGTTACTATTTCAGTCATAATAATGTAATATATAACCGATAATTCATCAGAATATAATGAACGTGTTCTATTATAAGGTAATATATACTTGTGGATGTGATATATATATACGCATTCAAGAGTTCATATATATAAATATCTTTTTTATATATATAAATAATTAATCAATCACTTATTTTAGTATGTATAAGAAACACATTGGGTTATATTATTGGATAATATACTTGTGTGCGTATGTGATATATATAGTACATATTTAAAATTTGATATAGTCGATAGTGTGTATATGTGTGTATGTGTGTATATATATATATACATACATATTATACGGTGAAGGTATACTAATGACATACATAAGATAATGTAATCTATAATTCATCTGAGTATTTGTGAAATAGGTTGTATATATATTATTATGGGGTAGTAGAATCGTATATGTGATGTTTATAGTACGTATGTGAAAACTGATAGACAATTGAACATATGTATATATACGTATATCTTGTGTAGTGACGTATGTAGTAATCGACAGCTAGATAACTAAATGTATATATCAGTATAGTTTGAATGATACGTTGATATATATATCATACTATTGAGGAAATAGATATACTATTTTGGGTCAATGTAGAGACGCGTATGTTGTTGAAGTTGTAATAACGTAAGACTAGTATTACTAGGTATATATATATAATATCGTATTTGAAAGCTAATTAACCAAAAATTTATCGTAATTTGCAAAAATTATTGATATTATTATACGATTGAGGAAATATACTACTCGTGTTAATGTGATGATAAAATAACTATTATCTGATTTATATATGTACGAATTACATTAAATTAATTAGATGTTGTCCCGGTACCATACAAAGTGTATGTACTGTGTATTTATATATATACGAACTGCATTAAATTAATTGAACGTTGTTATAAATATTATCGAATTTATTAAAATTTTAATTTGTTAAAAAATAATTTTAATTTATTAACTTATTTTTATAATTTATTAATTTATTAATTATAATTTATTAAATTTTAATTTCAATTTTTTTTCAATTATTACGAAAACCGACCACATGTGGTCGGTTTTCATAATAATTGAAAAAAAATATAAATCTTTAACCCGACCCAACCCGACCCGTAATACATAATAAAACACAAAATCACTCCAAAACCTCACCCATTTTTCGTCCAAAACAACCACCAACCCTCCAAATCTCACACTTTAACAATCAACTCCTAATCTCCATTGTTCTTTCTCTTTCAAGGAAGTTTGTACTCCAGCCTAACTTTCAATTTTGACTTTAATCCATTTTCAAGGAACTATTCCATCCGAAGTTTCAATTTTGGGCAAGGTAACAATTAATTTTCATTAACTAAATTTAGCTTATTCTTGTATCTACAAAATCGTTTTTAATATGTCATGCCGAATTGCCTGAAAATTGAGCCCTTTCTGAAGTAAGGAGAATAAAATTTTAACATATCTTATTTGTTTACTCATTCCCTTAAAGAAACTAATTGTGTTTCCCATGTTGGATGTTCAGTTCATTTAAGACTCAATTCCACAAAAATCAAGTGTATGCATCCTTTGCAACGTGGTTTAAAAATGAGGTTCGTAAGTGTATTAATATTTCTACAAAGTTTAAACATTTACACATTCCTCAACTAAAATATATATATGTATAATATTTTTAGGTATACCATTCACCTGCAGCCGCATACGATCAACTCTTGAGAGATATTTCTTTGGGTCCAGTTGAAGCTAATGAAATGTCCCAATACAAAGTAAATGGGTTTAAATTTTCTACTGAACAACACTCCAGAACAAGGAAAACAAATAATAGTGGTGTTTGGGTTAAGGGTGATGATGATATTGATTACTTTGACATTATACACAAGATCTTAGAACTAGAGTATGCTGGTTTCCCAATAAAATTTGTCCTCTTTGGATGTAAGTGGTTTGATCCAAGCACAAGAGGCACAAGAGTACATAGGGAGCATAACATCATTGAAATGAAACATAATAGCTCGTATCCTATTTACGATCCATTTGTTTTAGCGCAAAATGCCAAACAAGTGTATTATGCTCCTTATCCGTTGGGCAATGACAAGTCTGATTGGTGGGCTGTAATCAAAACAAAGCCTATAGGCCGGGTAAAAGTTGAGAATGTGCTAGAGACTGCGTATCAAAATGAAATGTAGATTGATCACCAGCTAGTGGACGTTGAATTAGTGGACGATTTGAATCACCCAAAAAATATATTTGAAGAAGTTAATATTGCGGAAGAAGAGACTAAGTGGGTAGGAGATGAGGAAACCTCCAAAGAGGGTGAATGGTTTAGTGGAGAGTCTTCAGAAGAAGAGGATTAGTTGTGTAGGTTGTATTCATTATGTATTGATGTCTTTATGCTTTGTACTATATATTTACCTTTATGTTTCTTGTTTAAGATTGATATGTAATATACTGTTTAAGTTTGTTGTTTCCACTTTTTAATGATTTATATAGTAATGAAAATATTCTTGTCTATATCTCGTGTTGTATTAGAGCGATTTAAAATGTGAATTAGTAACTTGAAATTAGTTACTTGGAATGTTTTATTATATATTCATTTTGTAGGAACTAACTACTTGTTAATTTAACTTAATTTAGATGTTAGGCAGAGGTGACAAGGGTAAGGAAAAAGTTGATACTACGAAACCAAAAAAGAATAGACAACATCTGGCTTATAGACGACCCGCAGATATTCATATATCTGAGGGTCGGTTTGCTGACGCGACAACACAACCCTCATATTCTAGGTCATCCGAGGATTCGATACCTACTCCTACGCATGTGGGCCCACTACATGGGTCTACACCGACTCATTCTGCTCCTATGACCATGCCACCGCCAGCACAGTACTATCCGATGGTCGCTGGCCCCCCAGACATCTACCATCATCGATACCCTCCTACAGCAGTCACGCAGCTTCTCACAGTAATTCTGCTAGATCTATTGGGCTGTCGGATTGTCACACCCCAAATCCCATTGGAGCGGACTGGTACCCGTAGCCGAGGAGGCCCGGGAGAACCCGTTCATAACCTATACTTTCACATTTACATTACTTATGAAAATTAGAAATTTGGGCAGCACTTCATTGTAAATAGAAGAAAACAGTACCTGTATCAACCCAGCAGACACGCATAAATATATATATATATATATATGAACAGTAATTGGCCGTCAGAGCCATCACGTCTATCAACCAAACACTCCTATGGCTGTACAATATGTCTACAAAAGCCTCTACATAGATACACCACTGAGTTGGGGTCGGGACGAACTCCCGCCCACAAAAGACTTTTATACAAATACCAAAGGTACATATAGAGACGACTTGGGATGCCCCGAAACAACTGGAGCTCACCACTAACAATAGAATGTCATGGCTCTTACTGCGGAGGTGTACGACCTGAAGTACCTGTTCCTGCAGGCATGAATGCAGGTCCCCCATGAGGGACGTCAGTACGGAAATATGTACTGAGTATGTAAGGCAGGGAGTATCAACATGAGATACAAAAGATCAACAGAACCCAGATACCAGTGAATAAACAGTATGAGTAGACCACACTTAAAAGAACTGATGGGATACTTGCACATTACTTTCATATCATTACTTCCCGTAATCCTTATCAATACATAACATATGTCATACAATGGCCAACTGATCAGTGGTACTAATACAATACATCAGGGACCACCCCTGGAATAGCATATATATACATAATCTTTATAATACAATGGCCAACTGATCAGTGGTACTAATACGATACATCAGAGACCACCCCTGGAATAGAATATATATACATAATCTTTATAATACAATGGCCAACTGATCAGTGGTACTAATACAATACATCATATCATCAATTTAAAATATAGACATTCCATTTCTTAATTCAATTAATCTTTGAGATTGGTTACTTTGCGGTCACACTTTATGGAACTTGAAACCATGATACTTCAATAAGAAAAACATGTAAATAGGTAATCAATATCATGAAAATGGAGTAGAGAATCATGGATACCTCATTAAACCATTTCGGAGTCAACAATAGTATATGGATATTTTTTTTGACTAGCCGGACATCTTAAAAGTGAAAACAAGTTCAATTGGTAGTGTCGAAGATCATATGATGTTATTATGTGTCATGTGTCGTAGGACAATGTTGGAAGCCTACTTGAGAGTGCCATGGGTCATTATTCATGCCAAAGAGTAGATAGACTATGTCTTACATACCTTGATATAACTACTTCAATACAAGTGACTTCTTGTACTCTTCGAACACTTATCTACAATAAGTCATTTGTGGCAAACTAGTATTAGCAACCAAACCTTACCATTTAGGTATTAACTTCACCAATTAATGTCTAGGAAGTAATCCCTTAGCTCATCAATAAGAGTACTACATACATCCTCTTATACTCTTATTACATTCACATATCATGCATTTTCATGAAATATCCCTCAACATCACTCTTAGCCTTTATTTCCCTTCTTAATCACCATCCAATACCAACATGATCACTAGGCATACATAACCACTAATATAATGATATATCACCACAATTCATTCTTCATAATCCAATACAGCAACTTCCATAACTTACTACTAACAATTTATACACAACAATTCATAACTATGTTTCTAGTTATCTTCCAACATCAAGACAATACTCATAATTCTTTATCAATACTTATTCATGGATAAGAATCAAGAATAAACAATATTCATACCTTAACAATGGACTCTTGTATTTAGAATCCTCCTTACATAACCATGGGGTGCTTCTCGAAGCTTTCGAGATGGTGAACACAACTACGGAACCAATTTAAATTTTCTACGGTTGAATCTTGAGTTATTTGGGATTTTGTTTGAAACCCTAAAGGGTATTCTTGAGAGAAAATTAGAGAAAAGGGGTATATTTTGCTGAATTTGGAGCTGAATCAAATGTTATAGACGAATTAGGGGTGAGGTGAAATGACTAAAATGCCCCTAAGAAAACAAGAAAAGTCGAAACTATCCCTCAGTTGACAAACTGACAGGCTGAAGTAAAACGGATATAACTCCTTACTTAGAGGTTGTATTTGGGTGAAACCAGTTTCATTGGAAAGAAGACTCAAAGATCTTTCGTTTGATATATTATAGCTCACACAGTTCATTATATACAGGGAGTTATGATCGTTTGAAGTTGACCCTGAAATGCTGGAAAAAAAAACTGGGCAACAGGCTTTGCGTTTTGCTACTGTTTTGAAATCCAAACGCAGCCTTATGCATTCCGAAAAATTCCAAAACTTATCCGAGATGTACTATGAGATTGCCCAATCGTAACGCAACTTGAAAATCTAAAAATGAAGGTCGGGAAGGTCGAGAAGTTGTATCCCGAAGGTTGCCAGCTAAAATGACTCGAAGTTACACTTAGAAATTTTTTTCAAGTTTTTAAGTCTAAGAGCACTCTATTAAAGGCTAATCCATGCACGACTTTTACGGGGTGTTACACGGATCTTCAGCTTGGAGGCACTTTATCTAGTACTTCAGATCCCCTACATCAGTGCATGCATCATCACTTACTAGGCATCCAGGAGACAGAGATGATTATGGGAGGATTTATCTTATTTATGTTGCGAGAGGGTAAGATTTCTAAATATAATAACGTTACTCATTTTTTCATTACTATATTATTATGATCTATGAAATTACTATTTGATTTTGCGTTGTAGGTTTCAGTCGAATGGTGGAGTTGGATAAAAGGCACGAATATGCATTACTCGACACTTCAATGGCTATTGGACCAGCTGGCAAAAGGTTCCAGAACTTGACAGGGAAAGAATGTTTGAAGAATTTAAGGTAAGAATTTAACTGATCGACTACTTATTAACACTTTGTTAGAACAAAAGATTGAATATTATATTTTTGTTGTAGAAATTTTACTGGTGGAATGATGCAAATACATTTCTTATACGGAATTTTTTTTTCATAAGATGTAGAGCCAGATTTAACGATCTCTTGGATTATGCCCGAAATAAATTGGTAAAACCTAAGTGGATTCCTGAACCCGCATGGCAACTGTATCTTCGCCATTGAAATAGTGCAGAATACCAATTGTTGAGTGAAAAAGGAAAGAAAGACCGGACATCATCCAAGAGTGGCTCCTACATACTGCGGGTGCCAGAAGTACTCTTGCTATGATGGAAAAAATGGTATGTAACTTTTACAGTTTTAATTATTTGTTTCTATTTAATTTTATTATTATTTAAACATTGATAATATTTTCATATGTAGGAAAAAGTAAAGGGTAGGGAAATACCACATTATGAGCTATACGAGGAGACTCATGTGATGAAAAAAAAACTCGACTGATGGAGATGTCTAGGTTGAAGCTCGTGCAAAAACTATCCATGTAAGAAACAAATTCTGAATTTATGAATTTTTTTCTTAAAGTTGATATTATTCAATTATAACTACTTTAATATTTTTTGACTTTTAGTATTAACTTTACTTTGAATATAGGACGAATATATGCGCCTTGTTGGTGCGTATCGTAGTAGTCAGCCTCCTGAAAGTCAGGGTGACCCAATACCCCAACATGTAGAGGAGGAGTTATGGGCAAAAGTTGTGGGTCCTGCAAATAGAGGCCATTTGGTCGGATGCCACAAAAACTTTTTTGGCGATAATGTTAGGTTTTCGTCCGACCCTTCTTACTCTAGCTCTTCAGTTGATAGAGAAACGATTGAAAGACTACAAAATACGGTTTCTCAACTCACTGAAGAGCTTGCTGAATAGAGAGAGAGGCAGAAGAAGATGGAGAAGGCAATAACATCACAATTCAAGAAGCTACAGTAGCAGATGAGTTCTTTCATTAGGACTGCAGGGGTTATTCCTCCATGTCCTGGTGATGCAATTCGGGCTGCAAAGGGTCTAGGCCCCCTGGATGATTTCAGCACGGATGATGATATGAAAGACGAAAAATGAATTCGATGATGATGACTTTTAGTTTTTTTATTTTTGTATGTGTTGTACTTTGAATTTAGATATTTTGTTGTATGAAACTATTGTTGTAGTATTTTCATACTCACTTTTGTTGGACATTTTGTATGTCTTGTACACTTTTGAAAGTATTTACAATTGGTTTTTAATTGTTATTGCTGCTGTATTTGATTTGATACTGCTTTATTGCATTGTTGTTGTTGCAAGATGGATTTGGATTTTGATTTTTATTTTTCAAAAAAAATTCCAGAAAAATTGACCACTTGTGGTCGATTTTTTGAATTTTTTTTGCAGAAAACCTACCACGAGTGGTCGGTTTTTTAATAAATTAATTATTTAATTTATTAGAAAATCTACCACAAGTGGTCAATTTTTAAATAAATTAAATAATTAATTTATTATAAAATCGTCCACTAGTGGTCTGTTTTTTCCCCTTAAAATTTTTTTAATTTTAATAAAATAATAATGAATTTTAAAAATATATATATTTTTTTAAAAAAATCGACCACTTGTGATCGGTTTTTAAAAAACTACCACAACTTTACCGACCACACATGTTGGTCGATTTTGTGGTCGGTTTTTCCCCTTTTTTTAGTAGTGTTTTGAGTTGATGTGACACATGACTGTTTTTCACGCGCCTTGAGTGTTTAACTTCAGGCAAAGTGCCACACCAACACAAAAAGATAATAAAAATACGCTAAAACTGAGTTCAAAAGGGTAATAAGACTCCCGTAAAATTAAAGTGTGTCATAACAACTTTGGCTATAGTTTAGGAGGTACTGGATGCTTATCGCCAGGGACGGACCCACTTGGTCCGTGCCGAGTGCTTGAGCACCCATTGATCCCGATAATTTTTTGTATATTTATATAGATATACAACAAAATTGGTTATAATATATTGTTAAACACCCATTGACACAAATGATTGTTGGGTGCTTTGGCTTTGGTGTGAAATTTAAGCACCTTGATATTTAAAGTGGTATGGGTTTGATTTCTAGTAGTAACTCACTTTTTTTCCTTAAAGAAAGTGAGCACCCACAACCTTCAAATTCCGAATCCGCCCCTGCTTATCGCCAACAAAATTAAACCAGAAAAAAGGTAGTAGTATATAATATGGTAATTATAGCTCATACCAAGGGTATAAAAGTAATTTGATATAACAAAGTGAAATTGATTCTTGGCTTTTCTATTCATCATGAACCTACTTTGGCTTCTCCACCTTTTCTATATAATCATTCACTTGGCTTCTCTTTCTTTCCCCCCCTTTCTCTCCTCCCCACTTATCACTCCAAAGTACTTCTTTGCTAAGGTTCTTGATATTTTCTTTAAACCAAAAAAAAAAAAAAAATTATGGAGAAGAAAATGGCTAATTTTGCTAGTAGAAACATGAAGAAAAGTCCTTCTATATTGGCTATGGAAGAAATTTATGGACAAGATGCAAAAATTAGTGATGGTTTTGGAGCAAGTGATCATCATCAACAACAAAGTACCAATAATAATAATAACATTAATCATCATGACGACAACAACAATAACAACAACAATGGTCATCATCATGCTCAACTTTTTGGTGATATTTGTTCTATTGATCCCTCATTTACTATGAGAAATCAGGTTAGCTAATTTGCCTCTTTGAACTTCTTGAATAATTTATTTTTTTAATAACCTTATTGTTCAGGTCAATTTATACACACCTCAACTAAATTTATGTGTATTTATTATCTTTTTTTTTTATAAGCATACTATTCATGTCAATTTGTGTATATCTCGATTAAGTGTATAAATATCTGTTTCCTTTCACCAACTGCAACATCATGTGCTTCTTGAATAATTATTTTTGTTTGTGTATATATTTTGTTATTAAACATAATTTTTTTTTCTATGATTAGTGTATTTTAACATGCTATAGACATGATATGTTACTCAATTTTGAGACATTTGTTTGCAAAATCACTAGGAAGACTTCTTTTTATGAAAAAAAAAAAATAGAAGGAACAATTGGAATAGAATATTTTTTTAATATATGGTTGTTGGAATATCAATACATTAAAACTAATAAAAAAAAATGAGGAGAACTGAATTGAAATGAAAAGAAAGATATGAATGAATGAAGAGGAATAATGAAGAGGGTGGGTTGATATTTAAAGAGAAAGATGCTACAAAGATTTTGGAATCTGATTGGGTGAAATAAAGTACAATTGATGGTTCAATTTATTTTTATTTAATTATATATTATGATATGATATGTTCTAGCTACTTTATTATAATGTTAACAAATATTAAATACAAAAGGGGTCATCTTTATTTGAGACGTGACTCTTTATTATTGGTGGTGTACAAGTGATAAGTGCCTACAAAAATCATACATATTTCTAATAAGTTTTTCGTGTAAAATTATAGAAAATATTTTATAAGGGAAATTAGATTATTTTTTAAAAAATTGATTTTATCTTTTTTAAGTAATTCATGGTGCTTAAAGAGACATAATCTGGCATATGACTTTTTTAATTGATAAATTAAGGAATTAAAATAATGTTTAAGAGTTTTTTTTTTAAAATAGTTTTTATAGTACTATAAAGTGAATTATTAAGTACTGAATTTCCAAGTTACTGTAAAACCAACATGGGTTGTGGTGCAGTGGATGAGGCTGCTACACCTTTAATCAGAGGTTGAGGGTTCGATCCTGGATATGGAGAAAACTTTATTAGGGAACGCTTCCCCCGAATAGGGTCCTACGCGGTGCGAATCCAAATTAATTAGATTTTAATGCGGATATCAAACACCAATAAGAAACAAAAAAAGTTACTGTAAAGGTCGGTTTTCTGTGTGACTTTCAGAGAATATAATTCACACTATATATAATATAATATGACAAAAACTTGAAGAAAGTGATTGCACAATTTTAGGTAATTATTTTTTTAAAAAAATATTCTTAAGTTGATTGATTTTTCTAAACAATAAGTAATATTTTATGATAGTCTTATTCTGTTTTATCAGTTATTTTATTACTTTATATATATATATATATATATATATATATATATATTATGTTTTTTTCTAAATTTTTTTATCTTGAGTCTATCAGATACAGTCTTTCTACCTCACCTCTGATGTCAGGGGCGGAGCCACCTTTCATCCAAGGAATTCATTCGAACTGCCTTCAACGAAAAATTATATTATTTTATATGATTAAAAATATTTTTTTATGTATATAGTAGATACTGAACTATGTTCGACTAGTTCGTACGTTTATTTTTGAACTCCTCAATAAAAAATTTGATTTTGCCATTATCTGAGATAGTGATATAGACTACATATACACTCGATCCTCTTCGTACCTCATTTTGTAGAAAGATACAATCGATATGTTATTATTGGCATTGTTACTGGGGAGTTGATTGATTTATGCTTTTGATTAGGTTTGTATGGGCATTATGTGGTTTTTGAGTTTGTCTTAGTTCTTTGTATTATATCAAAGTTAGGTAAAGATTGAGAATGACAGCATCAAAAATTAAATCAAAAAAATAAAAAAGTAGAAAAAAGACAATAGTTATATATTCCTCTGTCTCTTTCATACCACACATACAAGTAATAAAAATAATTAAATAAACTTAGAGTATAGTTGGAAGTTTATTTTAAGAGTACTAAGTTGGTCATTTAGTAGTTCCCTAGGGACATCTTTATAAAATCATTTTGTGTTTTGGGGTGGGGGCTATAATTTGGAATAATTTTGTTGTTGATGGATTATTTTCATCGTTTGTTCAGCCGAGGGTATATCAGAAAATTTATTAAAATAAAAATAAAATTTATGTATTTTTTACTTTTCTTTAATCTCACATATGAAATTAAACTGGATTAGTTATTATTGTTTTGAAGTCTTTTTAGTACTTTAACAACATTAACATAATTTTGAAAAATTCAATATTACAAGAAAATTAGTAATTATTTGTATTTCTTTTTAGTTGAGTTTATTAAAAATGATCACTTTATCTCATAAAGATAGGAATAAGATATCCACATATTCTAAAATTTCATATTTTAAAATTTCATAGCTTATATAATTACTTAGATGAATCTTTCTAGAGAGAAAGAAACATTAGGCTATTTAGTTGAATAGTGAAATAGCCATTCAAGCTCTTAAAAGACAATTATTTTAATGATTTGAAAAATACCTTCCTTGATGATGCAGAGATATATATAACCAATAATTTTGTAGAATATTTTACTCTATTTTCACTATAATTTTTATTTTTGTATTATCAAACTATTATTTGAAAACATTTTTATTGAGCTGAAGAAAACTTAAAATCTGTGTTCGTACACCCTCGCAAACCCAATCCTTCTTTAAACAATAATATAAACTAAGGATATAATCATCTTTTTTATTTTAAAATTATCTATAATTTTAAGGAAAATACTAAAAATAAATTCTTTTAATTAGTAAAACTAATTTTATTAATTTCCACCTTATGTATTTATTGTGAAATTGCAGGACATATTAAATGGTTTCTCAAATTGTGGAATGACAGAAAGGCCCCTTTGGTCTCCAAATATTACTCCCAAGCAATCCAGTATATCTGTTACTGTGGATTCACAATCTTCAATATGTGGTATATTTTCTGAAATTCACCATCTAAAATAAAATAAATTATGAATAAGTCATTTTTCAATAGTTTGCTAATATTATTTTTGCCTTCATTCCATTTTTTTATGACTTAGTTTGGCTGTATACGGAACTAAAAAAAAAGCAAACTTATAAATCTCGTCTTCTTTAATTAAAAAAAAAAAAGATATATATACTGTATTAAAATGTCTTTAAATTCTATAACTTTAAACATGTCATATAAAGTATTAAAATTAAAATCACCATACTACAACGATGATAGATGGAATAGTAAACCGATTCACTAATCGAACGTTAAAAATTATTTTCATCGATTTATTTTTTATTTAATTTTCTAAAAAATTGATTTTAACCCAAACTACATACATATTTTATTTATTTAAAAATTCTTGAATTTTTATTTTTTAAAATAATTTGATATACAAATTAAAATTTCAGCTGGAAGTCCAACACCAACTATAATAATGCCACCCAAAGCAAGAGATAATCAAACAATGGGAGCAAATAGTGGGTCCTACCAATCAGATGATGATGACGTGGATGGTGAAGTGGGTCCCTGTGAACAAAGCACTGACCCTTTGGACATTAAACGTATAAGAAGGTGAATTTTATTTGATTTTTTTTTTTTTTTTACATTACTCATTATGTCAATCTTTACTTGTTCATTATACTGACGACAAACTATTACAGACAAGCCTCTAATAGGGAGTCTGCAAGGCGATCGAGAAGAAGAAAGCAAGCACATATGGCTGATCTCGAAAATCAGGTATTTATATTGTACTATTTTCGATAGTCTTGACAAATCTAAAAAAAACATACTCTCTCTGTGTAAAAAAGAACGACCTATTTTCATTTTTAGTTCGTTTTAAAAAAAAAAAGACTCTTTTCCTTTTTTTGACAATATTTTAATTTCATCTTTCCACATGACATGTTTATGACCACAAGATTAAAGTACATTTTGATATATTTGACACTACTTTAATTTAAGGCCATAAGATTCAAAAGTCTTCTTTATTTTCTTAAATTTTATGTCAAGTCAAAGTAGGTCATTTTTTTTAAAACGGAGGAAGTAATAAAAGTACAGGACCCAAGACAATATATGGTAACAAAATAACAGATAGTAGCAGAATAATACTACAACAAAATAATATTATTATAAACGAACTTATATTGAACAACATATAGTAACAGAAATTGAAGAACTTGAAGCTAAAAGAGCAAAACTAGAACTACTAGTAAGGGAAAAATCAAGTATTTAAATTATACTATTTTCGATAAATTGGCTTAAGATAAAATCAATCTAGAAAAAGACGTAATGAAAGTACAAAACTCAAGAGCAATAGACGATAACAAAATGACAGATAGTAGCAAAACAATACTATATATAACAAAGTAATACTATAACAGATAGTAAAGAAAATTGAAGAACAAGAAAGTATAAGAGCAATACTACAACTGCTAGTAAGGAAAAATAAGGTATTTAAATTAGAGTTAATAACTTAAATGGTCACTCAACTTTGGACTTTTATTCCAGAAAGTCACTTAACTTTGAACTTCACTTAGAAAGTCATTCAACTTTAAATGTTTTACTTAGAAAGTCACCCAATTCATTTTATTATTTTTTTAACTAATTTTTATTTATGTGAAATTTTTTTTTAATAATAAAATTCTAAAAAATATAAAATATTCATTTAATGACTTTTTTTTACACTTTATTTCATTCCCATTTCTTTCAATTGATACCTACATTTAAAGAAAGGGATATTATCTTGTATTACTATTATAGAAGTACGAAACTTCTAACACTATATGCTAGCAACTTTTTTACAAACATATTAGAGAAAATTGTAATTTAATTATAGGCTTAATATTTAAGATTATAAAATCAACTTCATTTTTAATTATTATATGATTTTAATTTGAATTATGTCAGACGTCCTAATATTAGGAATTAATCCGGTCAAGATATTTTTCTTATTTGAACTATGTATGTAAATAATAGTACACTTCTATGTTAATTTTTCTAATATTTAGACTTTTAAAATCGACTATAAATTTATTTATTAAATCCTTTTTTAATAAATAATGAATATTTTATGTTCTCTTTTATCTGTAGTTAAAATGACTATTTTAAAAACATATTGTACTCACAGATATAAATACACGCACAATGTAAGTATTCAACTTCCGGCCCTATAAATTCACGAATTTTAATCCTATTTTTAATTTGTACTTGTCCATAGGTGTTGAGACCCCAGTTTCAAGTTATGATTTGAAATCAACATTTGTTTATGAAATTTATATTAAATTTCAACATCAATTTTTATCTTGCATCTCGAGAGTAGAAGGTCAGTCGTGTAAGAGTATTGTCTTGCATCTCTAAGGTTTAGACTTGTTGGTGTTCGTCGTTGACTAGCCATAGTATTATGATCCTTGCTTGTGATACTATCATAATCTGGTGTTTATTATGTTTCGATTGTCACACTATTTATACCCTTTCTTTCATTTGATACCTACATTTACTCTTTCTTTCATTCCCCTTCTTTCATTTGATACCTTCATTTCTTGATTTATATATCTCCTCAAAAGATTTAATCTATAAATTAATTAAATAGTGCCAACAACAACAACAACATTATTAGAAACTCTTGAAAACTCTGCGGCTAATTCAGTAGCAAGCAAAAAAACTTCTCCAAGTGAAGCAGTAACAGTACTGTAGGTATTTAAATATCCATATAAATATTATTGATCTTAGAACAGTCCACTGAACATCTTTATATGCTCCACAATACGTTACATATACGTAATTTTTGTTTCCTTCTCTAATTATGTATACTTCATAACGACATTCAAAGCTTAGAATCATAAACATGATTGCAATCATAATTATTAGAATAGGATGAATTCATGTAGAGTGCTACCTTTCCTGCACCATATACAAGATTTTTATTATTATTATTCCAAGACCTACTTAAATAATATTTATGGAGTCGTTTGATAAAGAAAGAAAGGAGAATGAAAGAAAGGGTAAAAAGGTCATTAAATGAATATTTTATATTTTTCAGAATTTTATTATTAAAAAAAATTCACATAAGCAAAAATTAGTCAAAAAAATAATAAAATGGGTTGGGTGACTTTTTGAGTAAAACATCTAAAGTTGAGTGACTTTCTGAGTAAAGTTCAAAGTTAAGTGACTTTTTTGAATAAAAGTCCAAAGTTGAGTGACTGTTTAAGTTATTAATTATACTAGTTTTGATAGATAGGGACAAGACAAAATCAGTCTAGAAAAAGACGTAATGAAAGTACATGACTCAGGAGCAATAGGTGGTAACAACATAATAGAGAGTAGCAGAACCGTACTACACAAAATAAAATAATACTATAAACGAATTTATACTAAACAAAAGATAGTAACAGAAATTGAAGAATACGAAACTACAAGAGCAATACTACGACTACTGGTAAGGGAAACAAGTATTTAAACTATACTATTTTCGATAGATCTGCTCAAGAGTCTTGAAAAAGACGTAATGAAAGTATAGGACTAAGAATAATAGATGGTTAACAAAATGACATATGGTAACAGAACAGTACTACATACAACAAAATAATTCTGTAAACGGATCTATACTAAACAACAGATAGTAACAGAAATTGAAAAACACGAAACTACAAAAGCAATACTACGGCTACTAATAAGGGTAACACGACAATGCATGACAAAATAACAGATAGTAGCAGAACAGTGCCATAACAAAATAATACTATAAACGAACTATACTATTATTAAACAACATATAGTAACAAAAATTGAAGAACATCAAATTACAAAGCAATACTACGACTACTACTAGTAAGGCCAACACGACAAAACATGACATGAGTACATTAACATTTAAGTTTTCCTTCTTATACAATTATACTTTTTTGAGGAATTTTACATTTATTTTTATCAGGTTGATCAATTTAGAGGTGAAAATGAATCATTGTTCAAGCAATTAGCAGATGCTACACAACAATACAAAGATGCTTTGACAAATAATAGAGTGCTCAAATCAGATGTGGAAGCATTAAGAGCCAAAGTATATATATTCTTCCTTCTCTCTTACACTCAATTTAATTTCTATTTAAATATTTCTTTTATGATTATTTTAAAAGTAGACGGTTAAATTTAGATCGTGAAAATATAATTCGTTCGATGCATTAGTTAAGGGATTTTTACACTAAAATGTTGAATTAATTGAACCAAGCTATCAAAAACATTTTAAGAGATTTTTACACTACACATTAGTATAACAAAAAATAACCTTAGTCTGTATTTTTTGGCTAATTTTAATCAATAGGCAGTGTATAATAATTCAAACTGTTTTTTTTTTTTTTTTTTTTTTTTTCAAATTTTAGTCTGTATTTTTCAAACTTGTTTGGAGAAACGTTTTTTTTTTTTTGAGTTGAGGTCAGAAACGTATCTACCCCACAAAGGTAAGAGTAAGGTCCGTGTATATCCCACCCTCCCAAACCCCACTTGTTGTTTTGCAGTATATAATCAATGTATAATCACTACATATTTTGTATATATCACTGTATATATATGTATATACAACAACAACACCACATACATGAGATCTTGTCACAGTGTGTGTGCGTGTGTGTGTATATATATATACACACGGATTATAAATTTGTTATACACTTACTATACACTATAAGTTTATTATATATACTTAATATACACTTAATATACACCAAGTATACACAGGCAACAATTACAAAGTGTTACGGTTAGGCGGGTGAAAATCATACTAGCAAGCTAGCTACAAAATGTTAAGATTCAAACATTTTGCACATTTACTTATTCAGCTTGTTCATCTGACACTCCTTATACGGACAATTTTATGTCATTCTTTTTACATGATACATTTCTCAATTTTTTTTTTTTTTCATGCATTAATTATTTACAGGTGAAGTTGGCTGAGGACATGGTAGCTAGAGGTTCATTAACCTCAAGTTTAAGTCATCTACTCCAAAATTACTTGAACACTCCTCAATCACTTGGTACCACCACCACCACCAACAATAATAATACAATGTGTCGTCTCGATAACGTATCTCCAACCATCACTGTCCCAGGAGAAGACTCATGGGGTGTAATTTCAAGCCAAAATTCGATGATCGGAATCGATAATAATAATGTTAATGCATTCAATCAAAATGGAGCAATGAGTGATACTGTAAGTTGTGTTTCAGATGTTTGGTCCTGGGAATAATATGTTAAAGTTGTGGTATTTTATGTATGATTATAGACAATATTAGCTTTGTTGTATGTGAGACTTATCATAGTTGTAACTATTTAAGAACTTTTTATATGTTTGGGTTTGCCAATATTATGAACTTTGATTTATGTATAATTATTATTTGATCTAGGGAAAACTATGGTTTTTATCTATCGATTAATGTATATCGCGTTATTATTCAAGTTTAGTTCTTGGTACGTACTTGTTAGTACTATGATTTACTATATTTAATCCAGAGGTTTCAGATGGCCAGTATAGTCTGGGAATACATTGGGTATGTTATTGTTTTCAGATGGACGGTTTATTGAGATGAATTCAACAATAATATACACAATATACAAATGCAAGTAAATATGTATACACACTCGATAGACACATATGTGCATGCAGGGGTGAACCTATATACATTTTTTTGGTGCTTCGGTACCCATTAAATCCGACGTAGATTAGATATAATTATATATATAAAAAAAAAAGTATACAAAAATGGTATAAGCTTCAAAAAAGCACCCAGGAAATCAAGAAGATAGCTGAGTGCTTTGATTTTCAAGCGGAACATTAAAACTTTGAGTGTCAATATGTGTGTTCGAACCTCACGAACACCCACGATCCCTAAATTCTGGGTCCGCGACTGTGTGCATGCGCACTTCCATTCCAAACGCCATTAAACAAAACCCAGGATTGTTATATTTAATACTAAAACTTACATGATATATTTAGGAAAATTACGTGGAGTAGAAAACATCATTAGGTGTAGCTAATATCTAAAATAATTATTATTTGCAGCTAAGGTTTAGATTAAAGTATAAATAACATAAATACCAATCTTTTAAAAGTAATTACACTCTCTCCCACTTTTTAATTACTTTACTCTCTCTCCCTATTAATATACATAACATAATTGACATATACATAACATTCTGTGTATAGGTGGGATTTTTATAATATGTTTAGGGAGATGGGATTTTTTTGTAATATTGAAAACATAAGTTGTTTATTTGTGTAATTTTTAGTAGACTAAATAGCTAAATACACATTTCTTTTGTATTCATATATTTCAAAACTCGTATACAAATCTCTAACGTCGATTGGTCGCGGGGGGAGGGGGTGTACTTTTTGGGTTCATATACATTTGTATTTGTATACAAAGCGGAATTCGAAAATCATATACAAATATCTAAAGATTCTTATTTGTATACAAAGCAAATTTGTATTTGTATATCCAGCCTCTAATTTGATTATTTAGCTATTAAATCATAACCACGTCCTATAATCATCACGCAAACTTTAGTTATGACGCCTTATTTATTAACTAAATGCTAGCTATTTCTTAAATTTTACTTATTTAGCTACGTGGTTATATAGGGCTAATGTAGACACCCCAAATCTTTACAATATCTTTGGAGCAAACTTAAAACTAAAAATTACACAGATACATAACTTATATTTCTAATATTACAAAAATCTAACTCCCTTAACATATTACAAAAATTTCAACATATACACAGAATGCTATGTATATTTTGACTATGTTATGTATATTAATAGGGTGAGAGAGTAAGGTAATTAAAAAAGTGAGAGAGAGTGTAATTACTTCCAAAAGAGTTGGTATTTATGTTATTTCAACTTAAAAAGATAAAACTTTCAACTTTTGATTTCAAATAAACATTTGTTATGAAATTTGTATAAAATTTCAATCTTGACTTAAATCATGTTTTTTAAATCCCAAATTCTTTAAAAAATAAATAAAATAAAATTATGATTTCAGCTTTTTCAAAATATTAAAACTTCACATATAAGTTTATATTTTCATTTTAAAAAATGACCTATAATTTAAATTTTACAATAATTATGATACTGTTCAACCCGCTGACACAATCGAGGTTTGTTGAGACAAAATAATTTATACATATCATGAGCTTGGATCATGAAAATAATAGTACTAGAACCTTATGCCCCTCAATACGATAGTGGGAAAAGCCTCAACAAGGATGTTGATTCTTTAAAGAACGTATGTGACATCTATGATGTAGGGTGGATGAAACTAAAGAGAAGGACTAGCAGATTTCTAGGTTGATAAAAGTCTAAAGAAGCTATGCACATAAAAATTTAGGGAATCCGAAATGCAAATAAAAGAGGAAAATAAAGAGTTATATAAGTAATAACATAAATTCACATGATACGCGCGTTTTTAAATTCGATGATGGTGTAGTCCAAAGAACAAATACATGTTATATTGTGAAGCTCAATTTTTTGTTTCCCCATGAACCATATACAATTTTGAGAAATGAATTCAACCATACAAAAACCAAAAACAAACCCAACTAAATAGCTTAATGGCCAATATGGTATTTACAATGCAATTTGAATAAAAGAAAATAATTATAAAAAGAGTTCATATATTTTATTTAAATTTTTTTCTGTGTTTTTTTAACCATTCTCCTATAAAAAAGGACATATAACTAAAACAACATTTATAAATTACTAAACCATATCTCATGTGTACAATTTAATGCTTATCTTTTACAACACAGCATTGGCAAACATAGCTGCAAATATTTGGTGCTCCGACATTCATTAAATTCAACTAAATTAGATATAATTATATAAAATATGTACAAAAATTGAAACACTCTTAATACCAAGAAGATAGTTGGTGCTTTTGTTTCCACACAGGACCTTAAAGCTTTAGGTGTCAATATGTATACTCGAAACTCCCGAGCAACCACGATCCCTAAACGTTGAGTCCGCCACTACAACATAACCAGTATATTCCTACAAAGTGAGGTTTAGGGAGAATACGTATATGCAGTCCATATCACTACCTTAGAGGTGAGAAAAAGAGACTGTTTGCGATAGACCCCGATTCAAGACGGGGAAAAAATTGCAAAAGATTATATGTATCACAACTATATATAAACTTCTCATGTCGCCACCATCACTTAAAAGGATTTTGAGTTACAAAGAAAATGAATGTGAAATTTACAATTCATTCATTAAGTTTTACGTTTTAGGTTCTTGAACGAAAGACATTTTTTGACCCTAACGGCCCCACTGACCCCAACGGACCACCCCTGGCCGATCCACATCCCACCTGGGAGCCCCCGGTTGATTTTCGGCCCAAAACACGTTCAGGCCCCGGGCGCACCCAGAAAGTCGTGGGCTATATAGCATGCATTTCAAAGTACCAACAACGAGAAAGATAAGATTTTCTTTCTTTGGATATTAATTAATTACTTCGAGGTGTCAGTGTCAAGTCATTGCTTTTTTTAGCCGATGATCTATCAAAAATAGTCATTCTATCTCACATAGATAAGACTGTAAGGATAACGTCTACGTACATTCCATCTTTCGTAAACCACACTTGTGGAATTACTTTTGAATATATTGTTGCGGTGTTAAAGAAGTATTTCAATTTATCCAAATTTATAAGCTTTCATGGAATTACATTACTATAAGTACTTGTAATGGTCAAACTAGAGGGATTATATGCCGAGGAAGATTTAGAATTTTGAGTTTAAGAATTCTGAAATTTTGAATAAATTATTTATATACATTAAGTAAATTTCATAACATAAATTTTAGCCAAAATTACTATCGAATCCGTAACTGATACTCTATTTCTTCTCCCTCTAATAGGGTGTGAGTAATAGTCAGGGCCAGATCTTTTGTTAGGTAATGTAAGAAATAATGATGTAAACTGTAAAGGATGTCAAATGGTTATTAATTAGTGAAAACAATATAAACTTCAATAGTTTGGAGATTAATTACAAAAAATTTTAATATTTTACATAATTATGGAAATATCCAATTTTGCGTCTGTCGATATACATAATTAGCTTCTGATAGTTTGGAGCTTAATTACAGAAAAAATTTATATTTTACATAATTACTGAAAATTTAGATTTTGGGTTTGTCGATATACATAATTAGCTCCCTTTACATTCAACGAAGATACATTTTTTCCTTTGTAAAGATACATAACTAGCTTCCAATATATTTTTTTCAATTTTGGGTCGTCGAGATACATAATACATCTGAAGATACATTTTTTCCTTGTAAAGATACATAATTAGCTCCCGATGCATTTTTTTCGATTTTAGATCTGTCAAGATACATTATTAGCTCCCTCATATATATACATAATTAGTTAGGATTTTTATAATTACTTTATAAGAAAGAAGATTTGTATAAATATGACAAGTTAAGGTGTATCTTTAACAAGCCAAATTGCTAAGTGCCCATCATGAACTAAACAATACTAATACATTGGATACATACACATACATACATGCACATATATATATATATATATATATATATATATATATATATATATATATGACGGGGGTTAATTTTTATGTATGATCACGGAACTTTACTCACTATAATAGTATCGTTAAAAAGCAAATTTTTATCATATTTAAGTAAGAAATCTTTTCGTAAATAATCTAACGAATTCATTCTATTTTTTTCTGATACATATAAATTATATGACAATCATATATTGTTAATTATATATATACTACATATACATTATTATACATCAGCCAATGAATTTTAGCTTAAATGGTAGGATTATTGGCTAAGTTGGACTAGAAGGGGTAAATTGAATTAGGTCTTAATTATAACGGTGCAACTTAAATGGTAGTTAAAGTCAAATTATCAAATAATCTATCTATCTATATATATATATATCTAGTAGCAGAAAGTGTGACCAAAAAGTGTTAATTTAATTTACATATGACCTTGGTAATATATTCGTAAAAAACAACAAAAAGAATACTAAATGGGGTTTCTATTAAATATACTCTTTGAAGTTTAAACGTACATTTTCACATCTCCAACTTTAATATGGTATTACCAAATATCATATCGAACCGAAGTGTAATTTACCGATTATCGAATTACCAAACCAATGTTTATAAGTATGGTATGTGGTATCTACGTTCAAATACCGATTATCGAATTATTAAACCCGAACTTTCAAAATACCAAATGCCCACCACTACTTTCAGCTCAAAAGTCAAAAGAAACATAAAGAAGTGGATAATTCTAAATTCAAAGTACATAAAATTGAACAAATCATATTCTTATTAATAGTAGTAAGTACATAATGAAGTATTATTTCATTATTTTCAATTAAACAGACATTACAAAATCATCATGACCATTTCCATTTTCAATATTCTCATGATGAACATGCTTAATTTTTTTCCCCTTATCATCATGACAAATCACAAAATCAAGATTATAAAGCACAGTAACAAGACTAACAGAACTCAAAAACACCAATACAGGACCAAATATCCATAGTAAAAGTGTCAATGCAGAATAGAACAACCTATTAGCCACAGTATTTAAAATAAATGCCTTTTCAAGTAACTCACAAATGTACTCAATGCTCAATATTCCCAAATGATCTTGTGGACAATTGATGAGGAAATTCACTTGGTTGATGAACCTAATTGATATGGAATAACAAATAAATGAGAAGAGGAAGAATAGTAATAATGTGACATATTTTAGTGCCACCATGAATTCACCATGACCACCATAAACAGCATCATTTAGTGGCTTTTTGACACTATATGTGCTACTTATAACAGCAGCTAAGCCAGAACATAAAAGGATTGAAGTTGTGGCCATTAAGGTTGATCCCATTATTGTGTTTCTAAATGTTTGAACAGCCAAAATGTTTTTCTTGTCATTATCCTGAAAAAAAAAAAAAAAGAAATTATGTTAGTTAGGGCCGGAAGGAACGTCTTGGTGTAACTGGTAAAGTTGTTGTCATTTGACCAGGAGGCCATGAGTAAATTATGATAGTTAGGGAAGGAAGGAGAGCTTTGATTTAACTGGTAAGGATGTTCTCATTTGACCAGGAGGCCACGAGTATATGTTAGTTAGAGGTGGAAGGAGAGCCTTGGTATAACTGATAAAGTTGTTGTCCTTTGATCAGGAGGCCACGAGTAAATTATGTTAGTTAGCGGCGCACGGAAGGAGAGCTTTGGTCTAACTGATAAAGTTATTGTCGTTTGGCCAGGAGGCCACGAGTAAATTATGTTTGTTAGGGGTGGAAGGAGAGCCTTGGCGTAACTGGTAAAGTTGTTGTCATTTAACTAGGAGGCCACGAGTAAATTATGTTAGTTAGAGGCGTAAGGAGAGCCTTGGCGTAACTGGTAAAGTTGTTGTCATTTGATTAGGAGGCCACAAGTAAATTATGTTAGTTAGGGGCGGAAGGAGAGCCTTGGTGTAACTGGTAAAGTTATTTTCATTTGACCAGAAGGCCACGAGATCAATCCGTGGAAACAGCCACTTGCAGAAAGCACATTGAATAATAGTCCTTTGTGATCCGACTCTTTCCTGAAGCCCGCACATAGCGTGAACTTTAGTTATTAGTGGAAGTAAAGAAAATATCTCTAATAATATATTTTTTGGATTTGGACTAAAATTAAAACTTTGTTTTTTTATTCCTTTCACATTCCTCTTCACAAGTGAGAACAAAAAGGGGGAAATTGATCATGCATGTGTTTTCTTTATCTTAAAATTGCTAAATTACATAAAGTGTATTTAAAGAGTTTCAATAATTTCATCCATTTTAAGTATTAGAGAGACGTTATGATTTTATCATGTAACAACCCTAACAAACAAACCATCTCTCCCCATAAGAAAAATAAAATAAAATCTATTAAAATAATTTGGGCAAAATTATAATATATACTTTAGTCTTTTTTAGATTCAATCAACTTTTAGTTTCTCAAAGTAGGTAGAAAATGATTTTGAGAAAATAAATATTGTCTCCCAAGTGCTTTCACATGCAAATAAGATGAATGCAAAATGTCCACTAAATAAGGCTACTTCTATGGTCCATTACAAAGAAACTTCTCAACCCCCATATCCCCAACGGCCCAACCCCACCCCACCCCAACCCCCCAAACCCAAAATAAAGAAAAACACTAAATAATGAAAATAAAGAAACAGTTTGGTAGAAGTGCAACGTAAGACTGCATACAATACACCCCCTTCCTTGAACTCTATGCATAGCGAGAGATTTAATGCATCGGACCGTCTTTTTTTAAGTTCTTGTTGGAACTCAGTAGAAATATGAGATTTCCAATAGAAAGTACATCATGTCCGACGAGCCAATATATAATATTCGTGTTTTTTTAGTAGTGAACTTAATTAATATGCTCAAACCATACTCAAAAAACTTTACTATAATCAAATTTAGATGAGAAAATTAACATCAAATAAACTTAACATATGAATGAACCTACTATATATAATGAAAACAAGAAGTTTGAACAATTAGAATTAAGGAGGAAAAACTATGAAAACAATTAGAAGGATATAACTTATATACACTGCAATATAAATAATTTTTACTCCAATTATTTGTTGGCTACATGAATTTTCACGTTATTGCATTGATGAAACTTAGATTCCTCACGTTATAATCTCGTTTCTTATTTTCTCTCCTCCTATTCACAATAAAAGAAGATTCAACCTAAATATCCTCTCTCCCAACTGCTTAAGCTAAAAATAATCCACCAATGTATACTATATGTATAATCCATGAATATATGTATATATCAATTAGGAAAATGCAAATAATGAAGCCAAGTGGTTATTTGTGTAATTAGTTAAAACTGTTTTTGAAAAAGTGAAAAAAAGTAAAACTTATTTTCACTTTTTTCGCTCCTATTTCTCTCACAAAATTTCAAAAACAACTCTCATTTATATTCATGATCAAACACAACACCAACTTCAATTTCGAAAGATTATTATTTTCATGGCCAAACGGAGAATCGGAAAGCAAATTTTTTTGATACATCTTCATAAACACACACACAAAATATTTTTAAAAAATAAAATAAAATAGAAGGGACTATGCCTTATAGTATTATAACTTTAAAACACAAAAATGTATACAAAAAAGATATAAAAGAGATTGGAAAGGATTTTTATATTTTTACCTTCATAATAGAAGAAACCCATAAACGTCTTCCATTAGCATTAGTTCCAATAATAGTAGAAAGTGGTTGTGCCTTAACCTTTTGCCATAACCAAATATGATATAATAAGCTTATTATAAGCCCTAATGGAACTAATATCACATCCAAATAACATTTTTTCCATTCCATTCTCAATGTGTGTGTGTGTTTCTCTCACCTTTTTCTTCTTCTTATTGTGTTGGTAGAGAGGAGTACTTCATTGGAATTATGTGCCAACAAGCAACATATATATATAGAGTATAAGCAGAGGTGGAGCCAGAATTTCAACTGGGGCCTGGTTTAATATTTGAAGAAAAATTAGTCGAAGGGAGTTCAACACCTACTATATATACATAAAAGGTATAAATAGTATAAGTTTTCGTCAAAGAGAGTTCGAATGAACCCCCTAGTCAAAGGATGGCTCCGCCCCTGAGTATAAGTTACATCATCATCGTTTATAGTGAAAATAACTTTTTATAATATCAGGTCTTTCAAAAAATATATTCAGTTAAGTCTTCTTAAAATGTGGGAATAACTTTTTATAATATTAGGTCATTCAAATAATATGTTCAACTAAGTCTTCTTAAAATGTGGGATTTGAAATCTTCATGATGATACATAATTATGTTAACTTTTATCCAAGATGAAAATGATTTGATAGTGTAAAAACTATTTACACAAACAGTCATTAGAGTTGATTTCGATTACTATAATTTAATAGTACAAGTACCAAAGTCACTAAATTATTACTTTTAGCATCACCAATTTATTTTTGGGACCAAAAAAAATCACTCAAATTTACCTAAATATTGAACAAACTCATTAGGACAACAAGGAGAACACATTTCACTGATAATTAGGTTAGTTAAGTGACTTTTTTTATTACAAAAACATTTTTAATAAGTTTTCATGATAGTTATATAAAATTAATTGACTATTTTTTTTTACAAAAAGAATACTTCCATTCGATTACAATAAATAAAAGGACAAACAACATAAATTCTGACAGTTTGGAGCTTATTACAGAAAATTCTAACATTTTGCATAATTATTGAAAATCTCAATTTTGGATCTATCGAGATACATAATTAGCTTCGGATGTATTTTTTCGATTTTGAATCTATTGAGATACATAGTTAATCCAACGAAAATACATTTTTTCCTTTGTAGAGAGACATAATTAGCTCTCGATCTATTTTTTTTTTTTAATTTTGGGTCTGTCGAGATACATAATTAGCTCCCGATAAATCCAATAAAAATACATAATTAGTTAAAATTTTTGTAATTACTTTATAAAAGTAAAAATTTATATAAATATATTAAACTAAGTGTATATTTATGTTATTTTTCCTAAATAAAAACTTACGCACATAACTTAAGATGCACATGGACTTCTTTCTAGGCAATATCCAAAATTAAAGGGGAAAGGCTTGTAGATAAAGAACGTAATTAGTAATATTCCACTACGTATTAAATTAATGAATCTATAAAGAGGTAAACATAAACATATACTTTATACTTTTATGGTTACATAAATTATATTTCTTTGATGTTTCCATTTTTTTTCCCTCATCAATTTCCCAGCAGTCTCAAAAAAAATAAAAAGTTTTGGTGACACTTTACCACTGAGTTATATCCTTTTTCCATTCTAATAATTAATATTGAAAAATAAATGAGAAATTTATAAATTAAATACAAAATTCTATTAGGATTATTTTTAAAAATATATATATAATTGTGGATATGAGATAACCATTTTTAGTTAGTTACGTAAGTAAAATTGAAGATTAAAGAAATTTAGTTTAGTTAGGTATTGGTTAATTTCATCTAAAAATATAATCGAACCAAATGATCCAATTAATCATTATAAGGAATACATTACTATAAATTTTATTATTCTTATCATGAGTGATAATTAATCAATTAAGTTACTAAATCAAAGTATAGTAATCATCCATTATAACGAAATAATTCTCAAATAACTGATCTTTTAAGATAGTCTTTAAATAGTAAATAGTTTGGATTATTGTTGTTATTACATATGTAAAAGGAGTAAAATAATATAATGAATCAATATTCTGAACCGACATGCAATATGATGGTTTATTTACGGTTAATTAATATTTGTTTATACCGTGTATTTACATCAAACTGATGTAACTTATTATTGTTAAGTAATTTAATAAAATAATAACATATTTACTAATTATTTTTATTAAGTGATTATTTTGTATATTTCAATAAACATATATTATATATTCATTAGCTTAGTGTAAACGTCCTATATGGGTATGTTTTTACCGTTGTATTATTCTCTCACAATTTCATTTTTACGGTTTAGATTTTGTTATTCACACAATCACATTGGTGTTTACACGAAGCCATATTAATCAGAGGCAGAACCAGAATTTCAAGTTAAGACAACGACCTCAAGCTAATCTATAACCTTAGCCAAAGTAACTAACAAATAAGGATATTTTAAAAAGCGATAAATTACTTAAACACTATAAATATAAGCATTATCATTACAATTGCATTCAAATTACTTAAACACTATAAATATAAGCATTATCATTACAATTGCATTCGATGAGTTGTCATGTTTTGAAAACAATCAATGATCGCATCATTAGGTACACGGTCAAATACTTCATCTTCTATATAGCAAACTAAACAATCATTCAAAAAATCATCACCAATCCTGCTTCGCAAATCATTTTTAATAAATGTCAGAGTATGATCCCTACTGATTGCCTATCTTTGGAACAAGTAAGTATAAGTGGTTCACAGAAGTAAAAACTGAACACAGTAATTTTTACGTGAAAAACACCCGGCTCAAAAAGGTGTAAAAAACCACGACCTGTACCTCTATAGGATTTAACCCCAATCTTCACTATAACTTTGAGCCTCAACAATCAACACAATTACAAGACTTCTTGTAAAGAAGGAATTAAAACTTCTAACTCCTATTACTACAAAAACACAAATCTTCCCAAGATAAGTGTTCCCAAGTCTTTGAGTTCCCTAACTTGAAGATGTGATTCCTAACTCAGCTTATAGAGTATTGAGACTAGAACAATTTACTCATTACAACTCAAGAACTTTCCTATTACAAGCAGTCTAAAACATACTAAGTGAGAACTAGGTTCTTCTTCAAGTTGGTGAACGATTTTGCTGATTGTTGATTTTCTTATTAGTGCATCATCATTATTTGAATGCAGCTTGTCGTCTATATATTCTCCCTTAGATGCAGTCCTTTTTCTTTTTTACTTGTATCTTCTGTAGGACCCTTTCAAGTAACCCACTCCTTGTTGTAACCATCTCTCCTTCTTCTAAATTGAGTAGGACTCTTTTGCTTTATCCTTCTGCCTTGTAGACTTCTTGATCTACTCAAACTCTAACTGCTCCAATTATCTTCATATAGCCGTGTGAACATCCTTTGCTTATCCATGTGTTGACATCTTATGTAATAATTTTAGCATGTAATGATTTCAGCATGCACTCCATATTTCCGAAGTAGTTTCACTTGTATGGACCAACTTGCACAACATGTTTCATTCATCTGTCTATCATAAAAACTTCTCATGCCCTAACAAATTCTCCCTTTTTGATGATGACAAACTTATCAGCACAGTATTACCAAGAACCTGACATACTTAATAAGAAATTTAATAAAAAGATCACAGTAGAATGAAACAGGTTAGATCAGTTGAGTTATAAGCATTGTATAATCTATACTTTTCCCTTTTGACATCATCGAAAAGCTGAGCCAATAAGTGAAAAACTGTTTAATAATCCGTGGCCACTGGGGCTATCACTAAAACAAGCAAGAGTCAGAGCAAGAGATAACTAAGCATTGAATTAAACAGAAGTAGATCAAGTGAGGCAAAAGAGGTCCATTTCATGCACAAAAATAGATACAATTATCATTATCCAGTAAGACCAAAAAGAGAAACAAGTTGGACCAAGAAGCAGCAAAGAAGAAAGAAAAAAACTAAGGGATGAAGGCGGAGTTTATTTTAAGGAGTTAGAGGGGATAAAAGAGGTCAATGATCGAATGAAAGCAGCATTTTCAGTTCGTTCCTTCTCCAAAGTGGCTGTGAGGGAAGCCTGGGCAGCCTCCAATGCATCCTGTGCAACCTCCAGCTCACCCTGCTTTGCCTCTAAGGCATTTCGTAACTTCTGCATAGGGTTGTCTGCATGTCTCATAGCAGCAGGTAACATAGCATGGTTCACTTTTCCAATCACATCCTTAGTTGTCTGTAAGGACCACACCTTGACAGAGACATGAAAATCATCAAACATAGGGGCAAGCCAGAACTGATAGGGCAGAGCATGACCATTCTTATCTTTGACGAGTACCCTTTGCATATGCTTAATGATGAGTTGGGGAAGGTCTATTGGAATCTCAGAATCCAATAGTTCCATTAAGGTAAGATCAAGAAAGCTTTCAATTGTGTGCCTCTCCTGCCTGGGTAAGATTATTTTATGGACCACATCAAAATACAACTGATAGAGAGAAGACATTTTATTTTTCATCACCCTACGCTGAGAAGGAAGGAGAGGATTTCCAGAAAATTTTTTGCAGATATCAAGGGCGGATGGAAGATTGTCAAGAGGAGGCCAAGATCCTTTCACATAGTGACCCCAACCTCCAGTAGGAACACTTAGAATTCTACCCAAATCAGCAGGATAAATATTGATGAGTTTTCCATGAACAGAGGTTGAGATCATCTCCCCAATCGTAACTCCATGTGTATAAAATTCATATACTTCATCTTTTCCAAACCTTCTTTGATGATTACCTTGCAGAAGTAAAGATGACCACCCCTGAACCTTCAATTTGGATACCAAAGTTTCCATATCAGGACTCCCAAAACCAGTGACAACCCTACCTCTAACCATCTTTCATTTCTAAAAATACAGAATATGGTCTGACTGAGAAGCTTTATCAGCAGGAGTATCAACATTAATATCAACATCAGAATCATTAGGAGGCACAGAAGAAGTTTTAGAAAGATAGTCTGAATCTGAGGCAGATGAGACAGAAGGACCAGGTTTGAAGACCTGTTTCTTCAGAAGTGACAAAGATTTTGAAGAATCTTTAGAAGGAGTAGAGGCTTTTCCAGTAGAGACTTTGTCAGTAGAGGCTTTGACAGTGGATTTTGAAGATGAGAAGGATTTGGGAGTGGGAGGGGGGGACATTTTACTAGAGAGATATGATTTTGATGATTTAGCTATGGTATGCTTCTGCTTCAGCTTTATCTTGGAGTGAATAAGAATGTCAGGAGAGGAATCACATGGGGGAGGAGAAGCATTAGGCACGACTCATTTCTTTTTACTTGCCCTAAATGCCTCTTCCAAATAAGCATCTTCCTGTTGTTTTCTTCTCTGCGTATGTGGAGTTCGAGATGAAGGGATGACGGGAGAAGAGTGTTCAAGAGTATCATCATCGACATCAATGGTGACAAATGAGGGTTTTTGTTTTAGAGTCGATCTTGATCGTCTAGGAATAAGGTTGGCAATTGTAATGTCATCTCAATCAAGGATTTAAAGAGGAGCTACTGATAGTGGTAAGGGTTCTGGAAAGAGTGAGAGTTTGAAAGAAGAGTGAGAGAAGGGGTATGATAAGGTCTTGAAGAAGGGGAAATCAGATAGGTTGATAAGGATTTGGGATTGGATAAGTGAGTCTAAATTGATGTTTGGGTGGAGAATAAGTTGTGTAAAAGGATTAATGTTAGATGTTGTGGAAGAAGGAGGTGAGGAGAAAGACGCCATAGTATGGTGAATATTCAGAGGTTGAAGGAGAAGTGGAAATAAGAGAGAAAACAAGAGGCATATTTAAGAAGAGTGAGAAGGAAATTGAAAGATAAAGGGACTATGATTTTGGAGAAACGTGCTGATGTAGAGGTTCAGTACGGATGGGAAAGGTCTGGCAGCCTTTTGAAGAAGATGACTGTTGGGTTTTGGCGGTTTTAATCATTATAGAAAAAACCATGTAGATGACCTATTTCTCTTAATACTACTATGGAAAACAATAATCATACCTGTGTTTGATTAGTCCATGACCATTCTTGCCTTGATGATCCATCTATAAAAAAAAACACATAAATATATCACATTGCTTTAAATCTTGGAATTAGGACACACAACTAAATGTGTAAGACTGAATTAATAAACAATCACTCAGGCATAACATATTCTAGTCAATCATTGAAGAATATTTATACAATTTTAATCATCCCCAATGCTAACCTATTTTTTTCAAAGTGTTCCCTACTCAAAGCCTTAGTGAATATGTCAGCAATTGTTTCTCAGTTGAACAAAACATAATTGATATATTTCCTTTTTCAATATTGTCTCGAAGGAAGTGATGACGGATATCAATATGCTTAGTTCTTTTATGTTGGACAGGATTTTTGGCTTTGTTTATAGCACTTGTGTTATCATAAAAGATGGAAACAAAACCTACACCTACCCCAAAATCAAGAAGTTGTTATTTGATCCATAACAATTGAGCACAGCATAACCCAGCAGCAACATATTCAGCCTCAGCAGTAGACAAAGCTACTGAATTTTCCTTTTTTGTGGACCAGGTAATCAAACATGATCCTAAGAAGTGTGCCATACCTGTAGTGCTTTTCTTGTCCCCTAAATATCCTGCATAATCAGCATCAGAGTATCCTACCAAATTAAAGTTACTACCTTTGGGATACCACAACCCAAGATCACTAGTTCCTTTTAAATATCTGAAGATTCTTTTTACAGACTTCAGATGAGATTCTTTTGGATTAAATTGAAACCTTGCACATAGTCCTACACTAAACACAATGTCAGGTCTGTTTGTTGTGAGATACAATAAGGACCCTATCATACCTCTATATAATTTTTGTTCTACATCAGAACCTGTTTCATCCAGATCAAGTTTTGTGGCGGTGGCAATGGGAGTACTTATTTCTTTAGTTTCCTTCATGGAGAATTTCTTGAGAAGCTCTTTGACATACTTTTGTTGATGGATCATTGTTCCTGATGTTGACTGTCTTATTTAAAGACCTAGAAAGTAATTCAACTCCCCCATCATGCTTATTTCAAACTCACAACTCATGAGTTTAGCAAAGTCATGAGTCATATTCATGTTGGTTGAGCCAAAAATAATGTCATCCACATACATCTGCACAACTAACAAATCCTTTCCATTAGTTTTTAAGAAAAGGGTATTGTTAATTTTACCTCTGGTGTGCCCATGCTCCAGCAGAAACTTTGATAATCTCTCATACCAGGCCCTTGGTGCTTGTTTCAACCCATACAAAGCCTTATCCAGGTTGTACATATGATCTGGAAACTCTCTGCTTTCAAATCCTGGAGGTCGCTTCACATAAACCTCTTCTTTGAGAATGCCATTTAGGAATGCACTCTTCACATCCATCTGGTACAAAATAAACTCCATGTAAGAGGCAAAAACAACTAACAATCTTATTGCTTCAAGTCTTGCTACAGGAGCAAAAGTCTCATCAAAGTCAATTCCTTTTTCATGGTTGTATCCTTGAACCACCAGTCTTGCCTTATTTCTTGTGACTGTTCCATGCTCATCAACTTTATTTCTGTACACCCATTTAGTCCCAATGACTAATCTATCTTTTGGAAGAGGAACTAAATGTCATACTTTGCTTCTCTCAAACTGATTTAATTCATCTGGCATGGCTATGATCCAATCAACATCAAGCTATGCCTCACTTACTTTCTTTGGCTCTATTTGTGACAGGAATGCCTTAAATGTACACATACTTCTCAATCCAGATCTTATGGTGATTCTAGAAGTGAGATCAGTAAGTACATTCTCAATGGGGTGCAAACCTTGATACTTGTATCCTTTTGGGATCAAGCCTAGTGAGTTGCTTGGATTACTGCTAATGTTCTGATGTGAAGCAGTTGATGGCTCAGTTCCCCCTAACACTGTTCTTTCAGCTTCAGTTCCCCCTGTGAAAGTACCCCCAAGTTTGACTGCTTCAGTCGATGGAATATGTTGTGTAACCTGTTCCTCAATGTCACTTTCTTCCTGCAGGTTAGTCTTAACACAAAACTCATCAAAAATCACATGCATACTTTCTTCAACACAGTTAGTTCTATTGTTTAAAACTCTGTAAGCCTTACTATGGAGTGAATAACCTAAAAAGATTTCTTCATCACTTTTGGCATCAAATTTTCCCAAATTATCCTTACCATTATTATGTATGAAACATTTGCAACCAAAAGTTTTAAAGTGAGAAATGTTAGGCTTTCTACCTTTTAGTAATTCATAGGGAGTCTTTTCTAACATGGGTCTGATTATGCATCTGTTTGTGATATATGTTGCAGTACTTATTGCCTCAGCCCATAGGTTTTTGGCAGCATTTACTGCAAGCATCATTGTTCTAGCCATATCTTCCAAGGTTCTGTTCTTCCTTTCCACCACCCCATTTTGTTGTGGAGTTCTAGGAGCCGAGAAGTTATGATCTATTCCATTTGATGAACAAAAATCTAAGAATTTTGCATTCTCAAATTCTGTTCTATGGTCAGACCTTATGGAAACTAATGAAGTGCCCAGTTTCTTTTCTATTTTCTTAATGAAGATTTCAAAGACATCCAAGGCATCTTCTTTGGAGGCTAGAAACAAAGTCCAGGTGAACTTGAAATAATCATCAACAATTATAAAAATATACCTTTTTCCACCTCTGCTTTGTTGTCTCATTGGTCCACACAAGTCCATATGAACCAGGTCAAGACATTTGGTAGTGCTAACATGGATCTTTGACTTGAAAGAGGATTTTACCTGCTTCCCCCTTACACATGCACTACATAACTTTTCTTCCTTAAACTTGGCCTTGGGTAGTCCCAATACCATGTCTTTGGAGGAAAGTATGTTCAGTTGTTTCAGACTTGCATGTCCAAGTCTTCTGTTCCAAATGAGGAAATCAGTTTCTATTGCACTTAGAAAAGTCAGCTCAGGTCCTGGTATTGCCATTATGTCTTTTTTGTATACATTTCTGTATCTCCTTACAGTAAGCACAATTTCTTTGGTGTCCATCTTTTTGACTTTAACACCTGCAGTAGTGAAAATTACTTTATTACCTTTGTCACACAATTATGAAATGCTTAGCAGGTTATGCTTCAGTCCTTCCCCAAGATAAACATCCTCCACGGCTTTTGACTCAGATGAGCCAATTTTTCCAACTCCAGTTATGATTCCCCTTTTTCCATTTCCAAAAGAGACTCCCCCACCATCTATTTTGGAGAGTGAAAGGAACTTTTTCTTGTCACCAGTCATATTTTTTAAGCAAGCACTATTTAGGTACCAGTGCCTTTTGTTTTCCTTCACCTTCTTCTGCACAAGAAATCAATGGTTAGACTTAGGAACCCAGACAAGCTTGGGTCCTATTTTGTTAGTAAAAGGATGAATTAAATTCCTTCTAGTCCAAGCAGGAAGCAAATAGACTGATTTGTTTCTCAGACTAATTTTAGTGCTTGTTTTCTTGGTCAGAGAAAGTTTGGTTGCCAGGTTCAAACTTCGATATTTGCTTTTAGCAGCCATAGGACATTCAGTAGTAGGATGTCCAAGATTGCCACAAATATAGTATAAGTTTTGAAGATTATCAGCTTCTTTATAAAAACCCAAGCCTGCGTTTTCATTGTGATTTCTTTTACCAAGCTGATGAACAATTCTTGAAGAATTTATCCATCTGTTTGACTTTTCTAGATCCAATTTTAATGTTGCTGCCTCTTGACTCATCTTATCCATCTTTTCAGTCAAGTCATAGCATTTTTGTTTGTACTTAGTTAACTCAAGTTCAGCATTTTCTTGTTCTTTACTTATGGCCCTTTCCCCATGGTCAGTGAGAGTCAGTTTAAGGATTTCAGACTTAAGATCATTATTTGAGGACTCAAGCAGTGTAATTTGTTCCTTGAGAGTGCAATTTTCTTTGTCAACATTTTTCTTGCAAACTTTCAAGTTAATGAAATCAAATTTAAGACTTGCAAGACCGTTGAACAATTCATCCCTATCAGAAGTTAATTCTTGGAAATTTTCAATTAAATCGCTCATCAAGGAAATAAGTTTAGTTTTAGAAAAAAAAATGCAGTTTTTCTTTTAGTTCTAGTAAACTTACCTCAGAAGCATCATCCTCTTCCTCAATGTCTGAGTCTCCAAAATCCATAAATGTTGTCTCATCAACCCCATCACCATCATTATTAGAGTCAGATCCCCATGCAGCTATCATGGCATGTTCTTCCTTTTCTTCCTCCTGGCCTTTTGTTCTTTTTCAACTCTTTCCTTTCTCCATTCTATTTCCCAGAGAGGACATTCTCTGATCTGATGATCAGTCTTTCCACACTTGTAACATCCATTTAGATTGTCATTGTAATGCTTCTTGCTACCTGTTCCCTTCTTCTTCTTCTTAAAAAACTTGCTGAAGTTTTTTGTTATGAAGGTAATTTGTTCCTTATCCAGTTTAATCTCTTCATCACTATCAGAAGCCTTCAAGGCCAAGATTTTTTTCAGAAACCTTCTGTTCCTTAATGCCATCAACTTCCATTTCATAGGTTCTTAAATTTCCTACTAGTTTATCCAAAGTCATACCTGTGAGATCCTTATTTGCTTCCCTGATTGCAGTGACTTTAACATTCTATTTTGACTTTGGTAGCACCCTCAGAACCTTCTCTACTTGTTCTTCTTCAGTGATGAATTTTCCCACAGAGGTTAACTCATTTTTTAGAGTAGTAAGTCTTGTCGTCATATCATGCAAGGATTCGTTTTCCTTCATCTTAAATGCTTCATATTCAGTAAAGAGGAGAGAGATCTTGAATTTCCTTACCTGAGAGGTACCTTTATGGGCATTTACTAAGGCATCCCATATTTTCTTAGCAGTGGTACAAGTAGATATTCTATTGTATTCAGCAGGTCCTAGACCACAGACTAGGATATTCTTTGCCTTAGCATTTTTCTTTAAAGCCAAAAGATCATCAGCAGTAAACTCACTCCTTATTTTCTTAACTTGCACACCATTTTCTGTCTTCATAGGGATAGTAGGACCTTCAGTAATCCTATCCCATAATTCATAGTTTTGTCCTTGAATAAACATCTTCATCCTGGCTTTCCACCAGATGAAATGAGTACCATCAAAGAGTGGGGGTCTAGTAGTGGATTGACCTTCACTGTGACCAGTAGAATGTGCAGAATTCATCATAATGATCTGATCTTAGGTGCAAACCTTATTTAAGACAACCGGCTCTGATACTACTTGTTAGAGTATGATCTATACTGATTGCCTATCTGTGGAACAAGTAAGTATATGTGGTTCACAAAAGTAAAAACTGAACACAGTAATTTTTACGTGGAAAACACCCGGCTCAAAAAGGTGTAAAAAACCACGACTTGTACCTCTACAGAATTTAACCCCAATTCTCACTATAACTTTGAGCCTCAACAATCAACACAATTACAAGTTTTCTTGTAAAGAAGGAATTAAAACTTCTAACTCTTATTACTACAAAAACACAAATCTTCCCAAGATAAGTGTTCCCAAGTCTTCAAGTTCCCTAACTTGAAGACGTGATTCCTAACTCAGCTTATAAAGTACTGAAACTAGAACAATTTACTCATTACAACTCAAGAACCTTCCTATTACAAGCAGTCTAAAACATACTAAGTGAGAACTAGGTTCTTCTTCAAGTTGGTGAACGATTTTGTTGATTGTTGATTTTCTTATCAGTACATCATCATTATTTGAATGCATCTTGTCGTCTATATATGCTCCCTCAGATGCAGTCCTTTTTCTTCTTTACTTGTATCTTCTGTAGGACTCTTTCAAGTAACCCACTCTTTGTTGTAACCATCTCTCCTTCTTCTAAATAGAGTAGGACTCTTTTGCTTTATCCTTCTGCCTTGTAGACTTCTTGATCTACTCAAACTCTAACTGCTCCAATTATCTTCATATATTCCTGTGAACATCCTTTGCTTATCCATGTGTTGACATCTTATGTAATAATTTTAGCATGTAATGATTTCAGCATGCACTCCATATGTCCAAAACAGTTTCACTTGTATGGACCAGCTTGCACAACATGTTTCATTCATTTGTCTATCATCAAAATTTCTCATGCCCTAACAATAAACTTCATGGAGAAAAAAACTCTTTCCATTGTTATAGTAGCTACGGGTAATATCAAGCTTAATTTCACAAGAAAATAAACAAGTCCCCATGTCTTGTGCATATTTGTTTCAACTAATTTTATCGAAAGATCTTAGAGAAAACATTATCTACTTCTCTCACATAGTAAATATAATTGCCAAGATCCAAACTAAGATCTTTAAGTTTGGAGGCACTAAACTCATTTGGATAATATGTAGCAAGCTTCATGATCTTGTCTTTATCATAATTCGCAAAATAATTCTCAGGACTCAAACTAGCCATTTCAAGAAGTAGATCAGTATTCACTTCACTAAAGCGATTGTTAAGCTCTAAAAGTTGCAAATCAATAATAGCATACAAAACTTCCACACGCAAATGATGAGAATATGTAACACTTGAGCTCTTGCGCTTCGACTTTTCAAGACCATATTTCTCATTCATTTCAGGAATCACAATATCATTCTTTTCACAAAATAAAGAGACATCTTCTAACAAAGAATTCCATTTACATTCCCTCATCAATTGAAATTGTCTCTTTAAGAAATCCACAAGCTTCATAGCACTAACGATATATTGATATTTTCGTTGTAAAGCCATATTCAAATCATATGTAACTACCAAAATTTTCAACATCAAATGCAACATATAGAAAAACTCATAAGATCAAATATTTTCTACTAGACTTTTTGTCAATGCTTTCTCATGGTAATTTGCACCTTTTTTTTCAAGAACTCCAAGTACATGAACAATTGATGAGAATAAGAAAATAAAGTTATGTATTGTCTTAAAATGGGACCCCAACGAGTATCACCGAATCTTTGAAGTCCAAGTTACTGATTTAATCCACTTCTCGTATGAACTTCACCAAGCACTAATAATACCTCTAATTTTTCAGCTTGATCATCTCAAAGCATCTCCCTGCGCTTAAAATAACCTCCAAAAATATTTAAAACATTAGCAAAAATGTCAAAAAAATTATTCACATCATCATGTTTCTTCACAACAGCTACAAGAGTCAATTGCAATTGATGAGCAAAGCAATGTACGCAATATGCTGAAGAATTATCTTTCAAAATCAAAGTTTTAAGACCATTAAGCTCTCCTTGCATGTTACTAGCTCCATCATAACCTTGTCCCCGTATTTGGGATTGACTCGGAGACGGAGCAAGAGTTTAAGTTTGGGAGTTCGAAATTTCAAGTTAAGACAACTACCTCAAGCTAATGTATACCTTTATCCAAAGTAACTAACAAATAAGGATATTTAAAAAGCGATAAATTACTTAAACACTATAAATATAAGCATTATCATTACAATTGCATTCGACGAGTTGTCATATTTTGAAAATGATCAATGATCGCATCATTAGGTACACTGTCAAATACTTCATCCTCTATATAACAAGCTAAAATTATTCAAAAAATCATCACAAATCCTGCTTCGCAAATTATTTATGATAAACTTCATGGAGGAAAAAGCTCTTTCCACTGTTGCAGTAGCTACGGGTAATATCAAGCTTAATTTCACAAGAAAATAAATAAGTCCCCACGTCTTGTGCATATTTGTTTCAACCAATTTCATCGAAAGATCTCCAAATCCTTTCAAATTAGAGAAAGCATTATCTACTTCTCTCACATAGTAAATATAATTGTCAAGATCAAAACTAAGATCTTCAAGCTTGGGGGCACTAAACTCATTTGAATAATATGTAGCAAGCTTCATGATCTTGTCTTTATCATAATTCGCAAAACAATTCTCAGGACTCAAACTAGCCATTCCAAGAAGTAGATCAGTATTCACTTCACTAAAGCGATTATTAAGCTCTGAAAGTTGTAAATCAATAACAGCATAAAAAACTTCCACATGCAAATGATGAGAATATGTAACACTTGAGCTCTTGCGCTTCGACTTTCCAAGACCATATTTCTCATTCATTTCAGGAATCACAATATCATTCTTTTCACAAAATAAAGAGACATCTTCTAACAAAGAATTCCATTTACATTCCCTCATCAATTGAAATTGTCTCTTTGAGAAATCCACAAGCTTCACAGCACTAACGATATCTTGATCTTTTCATTGTAAAGCCATATTCAAATCATATGTAACTACCAAAATTTTCAAAATCAAATGCAACATGTAGAAAAACTCATAAGATCGAATATCTTCCACTAGATTTTTTTACCAACGCTTTCTCATGATAATTTGCACCTTCTTTTTCAAGAACTCCAAGTACATGAACAATTGATGAGAATAAGGAAATGAAGTTATGTACTCTCTTAAAATGGGACTCCCAATGAGTATCACTGGATCTTTGAAGTCCAAGTTCCTGATTTAATCCACTTCCCGTATGAACTTCACCAAGCACTAATAATTCCTCTAATCTTTCAGCTTGATCATCTCGAAGAATCTCCCTGCTCTTAAAAGAACCTCCGACAATATTTAAAACATTAGCAAGAATGTCAAAAAAATTATTCACATCATCATGTTTCTTCGCAATATCTACAAGAGTAATTTGCAACTGATGAGCAAAGCAATGTACGCAATATGCTGAAGAATTCTCTTTCAAAATCAAAGTTTTAAGACCATTAAGCTCTCTCTTCATGTTACTAGATCCATTAGAACCTTGTACCCGTATTTGGAATCGACTCAAAGAATGATTTAAAAGCAAAGAATAGATCGCTTATTTCAATGACTTCGCTGTTGTGTCTTTAACATGAACAAGACCAAGAAATCGCTCAATAAGCTTACCCTCTTTGTTGACATACCGCAAAACAAGCACCATTTGTTCTTTATGAGAAACATCTTTAGAATAATCAACCAAAATTCCAATGAAATCACCATTTAAGTCTTCAATAATCGCTTTCAACGTTTCTTTTGCACAAGAACTTACAATGTCTTTTTGAATATCGGGAGAAGTCATGGTGCTATTTTTTGAAGCTCTTTCTAATACAACATTTTTTACTTCTTCCTTTTTGTCCGCATACCACTTCAAGAGATCAAGAAAATTGCCTCTTCTTGTAGAAGTTACATACTCATTATGACCCCAAAAAGACAAATCGTGTTTCAAGAGATATCTTGTCACATCAATCGAAGCATTTAAGCGAATACGATGTTCATCTTTAATTTTTTCGGATTGCTTATCAAGTGAGGCTAAAATAGATTGTTCCGGATTCATCAAATCTAGCATCATCTTGAAACATCGATGATGAACACTAATAACTTCACCCGCATATTTTTTAAGCCTTTCTATGCCTTTGTTTCAACTTTGAAAACCTTCCGTTGTGAAAGATTCACTCTTTTTTTTTCATTTCCTTCAAACTCATTTTTAAACAAGTAACGATATAAGCAAAATGATGCATCTTCTTTAATGCTAGATTCTAACCATTGAGAATATGGAGGCTTAAACCATTCAGGATTAAAGCGACGTGGTGTACCTCCGAAATGTCTTAAGGGGAACTCAAATTTATCTGGTTGGCAAGGTTTTTTTTGTATGTAATATCTCCTCACTCGGTCACGTATATTTGGAGGAAAGTCTGTAATTGATTTTCTTTCAGCAGGATCAGATTTAAGATTCAACTTTGCCAACTCTTTGTCGTTATCCGATACACTGGAAAGATTGACAGGCACTGGAGAACTTGGCAAAGAAGAACTAGGAGAAGTATCTGAAGAAGTTTGAGGCTTGAAAAAATTTGTAATCATATTGTCACTTGCTTAAAGATCCTACGAATGACAAAACACAAAATTTTCTACAAAACTATTCTACTATCTTGCTAGAAAACTATATGTTGCAACATAATTACAGATACAATTACTAAAGCACTTTAACCCAAAATCGAAAGCAAAATTAAAAATTTAATCACAATTTATCGATCGTGACTCATGACTGCCGATGCAAAACTATGAGACATTGAGACTAACAATTAACATCGGCGAAAACTGAAAGTGAAATGGAATTATGGTCTATGGAAACCACTGCACATTGCATACCTTACAGAGCAACAGAAGTTCTATTCTAATCTTTGGAGAGAAGCAGGTGGCGCAGACGTACAGTGCCCAAGCAGCCGGCGTCCGACGACGGTCGACGATCCAACGGGCAATGACGGAGATGAAAATCGAAAGCACTTTAAATATCCAAAGGTTTTTGTTGGTCGTTGTTTGAAGTCCGAAGAAACCCCAAGTTTTTTTGTTAGAAAACACGTTTTTTTCTTTCTTTAATTATTAGTTTAAGCTCTCTCTTTTTTGGAGGGGGGAGGGGAGGGGGAGGGGGTTTGTTGTTAAACACATTGTTTTGACTTTCTTTAATTATTAGTAGTTTATGCTTTAAAAAAAAAAGTGTACCATGTACGAATTGTGGAAAAGCAAATAAAAAAATTTGGAAAAGTAGATTAAAAAAGCTCTTAGTGGGGATCGAACCCCCATCTCAGGAGCGCAAGGCTCTTAAATGTGATGCACCTACCACTGGACTAACAACCTATGTTTGTTTGTGGGTTCGGCCTTATATAATTATATACGTTTTCTATCGGGAGAAGTCATGGTGCTATTTTTTGGAGCTTTTTCTAATACAACATTTTTTACTTCTTCATTTTTGTCCTCATACCACTTCAAGAGATCAAGAAAATTGCCTCTTCTTGTAGAAGTTACACACTCATTATGACCCCGAAAAGACAAACCTTGTTTCAAGAGATATCTTGTCACATCAATCAAAGCATTTAAGCGAATACGATGTTCACCTTTAATTTTTTCGGATTGCTTATCAAGTGAGGCTAAAATAGATTGTTCCGGATTCATCAAATCTAGCATCATCTTGAAACATCGATGATGAACACTATTCACTTCACCCACATATTTTTTAAGCCTTTCTATGCCTTTGTTCCAACTTCAAAAATCTTCTGTTGTGAAATATTCACTCACTTTTTTTTCATATCCTCCGAACTCATTTTAAAAAAGGTAACAACATAAGCAAAATGTTGCATCTTCTTTAATGCTAGATTCTAACCATTGAGAATATAGAGGCTTAAACCATTCAGGATTAAAGTGGCGTGGTGTACCTCCAAAATCTCTTATGGGGAACTCAAATTTATCTGGTTGGCAAGTTTTTTTTGTATGTAATATCTCCTCACTTGGTCACGTATATTTGGAGAAAATTCTGTAATTGGTTTTCTTTCAGCAGGATCAGATTTGAGATCCAACTTTCCCAACTCTTTGTCGTTATTCGATACACTGAAAAGACTAATAGGCAATGGAGAACTTGGCAAAGAAGAACTAGGAGAAGTATCTGAAGAAGTTTGAGGCTTGAAAAATTTTGTAATCATATTGCCACTTGCTTAAAGATCCTACGAATGACAAAACACAAAATTTTCCATAAAATTATTCTACTATCTTGCAAATTGCAATCACAAAATAAGAAAACTATATGTTGCAACAGAATTACAGATACAATTACTAAAGCACTTTAACCTAAAATCGAAAGCAAAATTAAAAATTTAATCACAATTTATCGATCGCGACTCATGAATACCGATACAAAACTATGAGACATTGAGACTAACAATTAACATCTGCGAAAACTGAAAGTGAAATGGAATTATGGTCTATGAAAACCACTGCACATTGCATACCTTACAGAGAAACAGAAGTTCTATTCTGATCTTTGGAGAGCAACAGGTGGCGCAGACGTACAGTGCCCGAGCAGCCAGCGTCCGACGACGGTTGACAAGCCAACGGGCAACGATGGAGACGAAAATCGAAAGCACTTTAAAAAAACCCAAAGATTTTTGTTGGTCGTTGTTTGAATCCGAAGAAACCCCAAGTTTTTTGTTAGCAAATACGTTTTTTTTTCTTTCTTTAATTATTAGTTTAAGCTTCTTCTTTTTCCGGGGGGAGGTGGTTTGTTGGTAACGTTAATTTGACTTTCTTTAATTATTAGTAGTTTATGCTTTTTTTTTTTAAAGAAAAAAGAAGTTTACCATGTACGAATTGTGGAAAAGCAAATAAAAAATTTTGAAAAAGCAGATTAAAAAAGCTCTTAGTGGGGATCGAACCCTAAGATTTTGTTTCTTCAGGTTAAAGTCATAATTAAGTAAATATATATATAAGTGTGCTCTCATCTAATAGCTTAATTTTTTTGAGGAGATTATAGTCACGCACTTCAACATAACGTCAAAGCAGGTGAATTGAACGGAGATCGCTTGCGTTAAAGTCTCACTGTCATCCATTATAAAACAAAATTGAAAAGAATTTCCACTTATTTAATATGGATCCTTAAAACAAACAATCCCATAAATGAGAGAGCGTACTGAAATCATAAATTGAGTAAGTATAAATACACACTCATTTAGAAATTTAAGCTTTTAGATGAAACGTTCACATGTACGCTTCAACACTACTATATACAGGGCGGACCTATATGCATTTTTTTTATACTTCAGCACATGTTAACTCTGACGCAGATTAGGTATAATTATATTAACAAAAATATAAAAATTAGTATAAGCTTCGAAAAAGCACCCAAAAAATCAAGAAGATTGGTTTTCAGACGGAACCTTAAAGCTTTAGGCGTCAAAATGTGTGTTCGAACCTTACGAGCACTTACGAATCATAAATCCAAGGTCCTCCACTGTCTATATATTAAATTGATTTGCAGTCTAACATTTTATACGAGCCTTCACGTATCAATTAATTTTATTTTAACATCTTTGACAATATAAAGTAAATAAATCAATTTTCAGTTTGTGGGTTGGAAGTTGATCAACTTTTTTATAGACCTAATTAGTTGCTTAAGCAAATTGCTGAGTTGAAATCCACTAAAAATATTAAAATAAACTTTACCAAACTAAAATGGATTTTGTTAGATGAAACTAATTTAGTTTTAAGAAGTAACCCACCTGTATGCCACTATATATTAATCTTATATTATAATAAGTTGCAAGGGTCAAATTGGCTATTCAAGTTTTTAAAGCTTGCTTGTATCTTTTTTATTCACATGATATATGTGAACATATATTAAGTTGTTTATATACGTATAGGATTTAAATTATATATATATATATATATATATATATATATATATATATATATATATATATATATATATATATATATATATATATATATTGATTACATTAAAAAAAACATTATAGTGTTAACATGTTATAACAAGTAGATTATATATCATGTTTATGTTTGGTTATCAATTCATATGTTTTATCAGATTCGTGATCTTTAGCGACAATTAATCAACGAAAATAGCATAATTATTGTTAAATATATTTTTTTAGAGGCATTTACTAGTGTTAATTACATTTTGATGAGTTTTGTAAATGCCACTAAAATCTATAGCGATATTGAAAATTAACTAATGTCGATAAAAATTTTAACACTCTTTGTTAAATTGAATATTTATTATCTCTAAAAGGTGTTTTTGTTGTATCGACATAATCGTTAAATAGATCCGCCTTATTTGTCATATATTCTATCAGGTGTGTAAGGGTTTAAGAATAAGTTGAGACCAAGTTGAGGCTAGGCGCCAACTTGACGCCAATTGATGCTAACAAGTAAGTTGGCGTCTAGCCTAGTCAATCTGTTTTCAAATTCTTGCACGTTTTATATCCTCAATACAACGCAGTAATAGATATCATATTCATAGAATACGATTTACTTTTAAGATGTATTGATGGCAAAATAATAGATAGGTGAGACTCAAACTCGTGCTAAAAAGCATGAAAGTTTGATTTCTCTTTAAGACATAATGTTGAGAATGCTCGAAAATATTTCAATTGAAAAGATGATTTTCGTAAATATTCCAAAAATAACATTATATTAAAAACTTATTTGTACCTATTTTATAAGTGATTTGATTGTGTAGCTATTTTTTTAACATCAACAATGTATATAACTTAAATTTTATACATACACAACGTTAACTACTCAAAAAAGATATCGGGATGTGGGTAGGGCTGGAAGTTCGGTATTCGGTTCGGTATTTTTAAAATTCGGGTTCGTTAAATCGACAATCAGTAATTAAAACTAGATACCTAATACCATACTTTTAAACTTTCATTCAGTAATTTGGTAAACGGTAAATTAAACTTCGATTCGATATGGTATTTGATAATACCATATTCCTATTCGTCTATCTAAATTTTTAAAAATCAACATATTCATTGTGAAGGCAACTGCAAATATTTTCAAGTAAAGCATAAGTGAAAAACGGAGGGTAGATCTTTTGACCTTTGAGCTTTGGGGATGACAATGGATTAATTAGATATATTATATATACACGGGATGAATCTCAATTTAATAAATAATTCAATATTAGGTAGATACCGAATACTAAACGGTATTAATATCTTATATCAAAGTCGAACCTGAATACCATAATTTAAAATTTTACTCTTAAATATCATATCAAATACTAAATTTTTTAGTTCGATTCGATCATTCAATTTTCGATATTTTATGTCAGCCTTAGTTGTGGGTGGGTGGGTGGGTGGGTGGGATGCATGGGTGGAGTTTGTGCTTTATTAGGTCAATACGTAATTACGTGGTGATTATTTAGTTTCTTAATGAAGATAATTAAAAGGGGAAAAATGGATACGAATTAATTTTTTTAAGAGAAAAGGCTCAAATATGTCACTGAACTATCAAAAATGGTTCATTTATGTCATCCGTTAAAATTTGGGTTCATTCATGTCATCGCAATTATAAAACTGGTTCATCCATGCCATTACTTTTTAACGGTGGTTTTCTAAAAAACGGTTTTGTAACGTGGCCTATTATTAGAGGTCCACGTCATTTTTTTTTAGTTTTGATCCATTAAGAAGAATTCATCCGCACCCAACCTATCACCTTAGCCCACTTAAATATTACTCTTAATTTTGACCCTAGATTTAACATATATATAACCATTTAGTCTTCGAACATGAAATTTACACACTTGAATACTACGTTTAAAATAATATAGGTTAGAATAATTATAATTTAAAATGGCAAATGAATAAATTATGATTAAAAAATAATTTATTTTGACTCTCGAAATCCAAACATCATCACATAATTTAGGACGAAGAGAATACCACATACATGAAGGACCACAACTTTTAACTAGGAAGAATACCTAAAAATCCCTTCTAAATTTGGATTATAAGTTGTATAGTTGAATTATTGGTAGTCTTAAGTATTTCGTGGATTTGGCTATTTGGTAGCCTTTATACTCTTTAACGTGATTTTATAGAAAACCATCATTAAAAAGTAATGGCATGGATGGATCGGTTTATAACGACGATGGCATGAATAAACCCAACTTTTAACGAATACATAAATGAGTCATTTTTGATTGTTCAGCGGCATATTTGATCTTTCTCCCTTTTTTCAATTAAGGTTAAAGTTGGCTTTCTATCTTAATAGTAAAATATTATGAAAAGAAGAATGAGACAAATTTAAAGTGCAATAAGTGCTTTTGGTTAATTGGCCACCTTCTTAGCACTCAAATTTTGATTTCTCCCATATTATTTTAAAATAAAATTTCATACTTTATGCATTGATGGTGTAATCCATAATTTTTAAAAATTTCATACTTTATGTACTGAGCAATGAGGATGATGTAAGATATATTTATATAATTAAATTAATTATAAAATTAGAACTACATTTAACAATTGCAGAATTGTATGAATATTTGTTTTTACACTACCATCTAACTTGTGCATGTTTTATGAAACGATGGTATTCACTTTGTACAACTTTAGATATATCGTGTTTGAAGTTTAATTTTAATAAAGCTTAGTTAATTATTCAGATATTTCATATGGCTAAAGTTTAAATATATATCACTGAAAAGTCATTTATTTTTGTCTGAATTTAGTCATTTTTGTTTTACTTTAGCCGTTTTTGTTTGAAATTTAGTCATATATGTCTAAAGAAATATAAGAGAAAACATTATTGAATTATTGTAACTATATTATTACATTGAGGTTCTATAAAAATAGACACTACATTTCAATTCTTTTCCTAATATGACACTAAATTACAATCCCTTTTCAATTAGAATTCTAAATTATATTCCTATTCTTACTCCTATTCTAACACTCCCCCTCAAACTGCTGCATAGAAGACATGTACCAAGCTTGTTATGGATGTAACTAATACGACGATCGGTGAGGGACTTAGTGAAGATAATTGCAAGAAACTGATAAGGACTGCTTTGAACGTCTGAGAGACCCTAACTGAAATGGAACAAACTGAAAAAGTGATCCGAAAAGTAGTAAACAGTGCCGGAAAGTCGATGTGTCACTGCAAAATTGTTGAAAACCGGTGTAAAATACATGGGTCGTCTCAAAATCAAGAGATGAATAGATCTTGAACAAGATAGTCATCGACAAACTGGCCGGAACATACTCACACGCCGGATTATTAGATTTGATGGTTAAAAAGTGGTCACTATTTGAGAACAAAATTATATGGGTAGGGTTGAAATGATGACACGACTAGATTTGATGGATGAAAAGTGGTCACCATTTGAGAAAAAATTTATATGGGTACGGTTGAAATGATGACACGACCCTACTGAGAAAGAGAATTATATGGGTAGGTCGGAATGATGATACGATCCTACTGAGAAATAGAAATTATATGGGTAGAGTCAGAATGACGACACGACCTTACTGAAAAACAGAAATTATACAGGTAGGGTCGGAATGACGACACGATCCTACTGAAAAGAGAACTTATATGGGTAAGGTCAGAATGATGGCACGATCCTACGCAAATCAGATCTGAGTCACCGTAGAGACGCATGGAACTACGCAAATCAGATTTAAGAAGTCACCGGAAAGACGCACGGTGCTATGCAACTCAGATATGAAAAAGTAGTTCGAAAAAATGCATGGTACTACATAAATGCAATATTAGTCCGGAGAGATACACGATGCTACGAAAATCTTATATGAGAAAGTAGTCATCAGAAAGATGCATGGTGATACACAAATTAGATATGAAAAAGTAGGGAAAGAAGTGGTGGCCTAACTTTTGCTAACATGATCATTGGCCGGTAGCATATATGGGCTATAACCGTCTGTCGGTAGCGGAAGCTCTTTAATTCTCTATCAAAATCGTAGAGGCTCTAATATCATGATAAAGAAATGGACCTTGGGCAATCCTCCCCTCATGAGCTATCTTTTGTGGTTGTGTTAGGCCCAAGGTCCATTTCTTTATCATGGTCTGAAATCGGGAGGACGTTATGGGGAAGCTATTAGTTGCAAACCATTGTGGTGACAATTCAGAAGACACATAAAATAATACTAAAAAACTTAATATTATTATATTATTTGGTCAATTGGTCTACATATAAAACCTAATATTAAAAACATAAAAACTAAAGAGAGAGAAAATCTCCCCCTAAACAAATACTCTTTAAAACTACATTGTGAATGTTATTTTGTTATTGTATGAGAAGAGGGGTATTCTATTTATAGATAGTCAAAACCTTTCTCTTAGAGAGGGGTTTGCCAAATATAAAAAAGTTTTATATTTTCCTTTCAAGAAAAATAAAAATAATTATGGTAATTTTTATTTTCCTTCCAAGAAAAAGTAAAACTTAATTTTGGCAAGAAAATCAGGGCAAAACCCCTAACAAATCTCTCCTTTTTGGCTTGATTTTCTTCACTCGATCCGCCTTCTTCACATCTTTGATCTTTGTTCTTCATATTGTCTTCATCATTGTTGCTTGGCATGTTTAAAAATAGAGCTTTTGGATTAAAAATATATGAGTCCTCTCGAGTTAAAAATATAGGAGCCCTTTGTAGGGTTAAAAATGAGCTTTATTTTTAAATATGTAACAGCAGAATTGTTGAAAATATGATTGTCAATTATCTCCACATGTAACTTTTGGACATATATCTTCATTATCATCAAATTGGTTGCAAATTGATTAGAACCGTCTTGGACTTGTCTTCAACCTCGTTTTACCAAACCACTGGATCTTTGAACCGTAAGTTCTGATACCATGTGAAGAATTATAAGAGAAGAAAATTATTGAATTGTTGTAACTATATTATTACATTGAGGCCATATAAAAATAGATACTACATTCCAATCTTTTTCTTAATGGGACACTAAATTACAATCCCTTTTCAAGTAGAATTCTATATAATATTATGTTTCACCAGAAATGATTGAAGTTATAGCTAAAGTTCAAACAAAAATGATTGAAGTATAACTATTTTCTTACCTTAACTTGAGGCAGAAATGTATGAATTCTTTTTTCTTTTTTGGTAAACGAAATGTTTGAATTTCACTCATGTATAACTTCAAACATTTTGTCTAATATTTAATTTGTCAGATCTAAATTCAGCACTGCATATCCTTAAAGTATATGTGGAAAAAAAAAATTAAAACAGAATAGATACATATTATATATTCACCAAAACTAATATACTATTTCATTTCAAAATATAACAATAGTTTATTTACTATATTTATATAACCTTTAGTAAATTCAATAAATTCTGTATATATTTTTCCTCTTTCTTCCTTTAATTCACTAAGATGAGAGAGAAATACAAAATACATAAAATGATAATTTAAATATATTATTTGTTAGATATCAAGACTAAATGGGCAGAGGCGGACCTACGTGGTAGCGAGGGGTCACCTGAACCCCCTCGGCAAAAGATTACGACGTATATATAAGGTAGAAAATCTATATTTATGTACATATATTAATTTTGAACCACCTAACACAAGGTTGTTGGATAGCTTAGTGGTACTTTCTCCGCTTCTTAGGGCGCTACCACAGCCCTTGTCGCGGGTTCAATTCCACTAGGTTGTATATTTAGCTATTAAAAAATAGATGCATATCTCACCTGCTATATCTAAAAAAAAAATAAAAAAAAATCTTTTTAATAAGTTACTATCAACAAAAAAACTTAAAACCTCTTTTTTCTTTTTCCTATATACTATTACGTCCCTTGAAATTATATTTTGTTGACTTATTCACATATTTATATTTATATTTTTCGAATCCCCTAAAAAAAATTCTTAAATCCGCCACTGTAAATGGGCATGCATTGTAATATCACAAATACATTTTCATAGGTTATCTATTAAAAAAAAAATGAAATCCGCCACCAATAAAAAATTATGAAGAGGTAATTCTTCTTCGTAAATGTTTCATACAAAAAATAGGAAAAATAATATAAACATACACTTAACTTATCATATTTATCAAAATCCCCGTCCTTACAAAGTAATTATAAAAATTTCAACTAATTATGTATTTTTATCGGATGTATTGGCATCTAATTATGTATCTTGACAGACTCAGAATCGAAAAAAAAAATATGGGGAGCTAATTATATAGTTTTATAAAGGAAAAAATATATTTTCGGTGAATGCAGTATGTATCTCGACACTGATGTGGTACATTTTCTCTTTAAAACTTCCCCTTAAACTAAGTATCACAAAGCCCATCACCACAATCTATGAGTCGACTTTCGAGATTTACTGTGTGTCACTCACATAAACAAGTACTTATGGCACACATATTTTTTGCAAAAAATCTCGCACGATTGAAAGTATCTTTATATCTTATATGTAACTTCTTAATGTCTTTTTAAGTATCCATGTGAGACTTTGTTTAAACACCAACAAATAAAAATTTCAAAATTCCTTCCTAATATGAAAATATAATAGGAATATTCTTTTGGTATAGAATTTCAATAAGATGAATGATTTCAAAATATTATACACCACAATCCAGAGTGTTAAATCAATGTTGTGAAGTGGGGAACATGGATAATCTTTTACCATAAGCTTTTATTAGGTGTGGAGAATCTCAGAAATGAAAGTTGATGAGAATATAGGATATATAGAAGTATACTTTTATATATCGTTTAAAAGGGCAATTTGGTGTAGTAAAGCTTCCGTTATGTAAGGGGTTCGGGAATGGATCGAATCACAATTCTATTGTACGCACTCCCGCCTTACGTATCCCCGAGGGGTTGTTTCCTCGTTTTGAACCCATGGCACCTTAAAAATAGAACAAAGGCAGTTATACATTAGTTTACTTGAAGTTTCGCCAGATTCAAGCGAAGAGGTTTATCAAGAGCTACTACAAGTAGATAATAGATTATCTGAAGTACAGGTCAAAATATTCTATTATACAGACGAATTAAGGGTAGAAGAAATTTTGAGACAAAAGAACACTATTTATGTAGCTTAATGAGAAGACTTAGTAGAAATACTAAGTCTTACAGAGAGATTAGAAAAAAATTAAATAGTTTATATTTAGAACATAAGAGACTTAATAGTACAAAGGAAGACCCTCTAAGACTAGATCCCCTAATCACCATAATATCTAAACTAGAATCTAAGTTGATAGGACACCTTAAATCTAGGAATAGATGAAAAGACATCCTTTTGCTAGAAATATACGACTAAGATATTGGTATTTAAACGAAGAAATAAAACAAAGGGCAGAAAAAGTAGAACTAGAAATAGTTTTAAGTAATTATTTGAAATTATTAGCAACACTAGAAACACCATTATCAGAACCATTCAAAGTATAGGTGTCTAACGGGCCGGGCCAGGTCAACCCGGAACTGGCCCTCCCATTGTACTCGGGTTCCGGGCCGGGTTTGGCGTTAACCGGGCCGGGCCGAACAGTAAAAAAATTAAAACCCACCCGAAACCGGCCCGCTTAACCCAATCCGGTCAAACCCACCAAAATCCGATCAAACCCGGTCAAACCCGGTTAAAAACCGGTCAAACCCATTTAAAAAATAAATAAAAAATCCAATATACACTATATACACTCCAATATACAATATATATTTTTAAAAAAATATATAAAGTATAAACAATTACACATATATACGTACCATTCAATATATAATTATATATGACTATACGTACTACTTTAAATAAAACATATGCTATAATAGTATAATATATATATATATATATATATATATATATATATATATATATATATATATATATATATATATATATATATACACTACAATATATATATACACTAATTTATAAAACATATACACATGTATACGTTAAATATATACTACTTTAGAAGATATATACACATATATATGCACCATTCAATATATATGTACTACTTTAAATAAAATATATATACATGTATACGTTAAACATACACGTCTATAGAAGATCCATTCACATATATACACTCTATTCTATGTATATGTAATACTTTAAATGCAATATACTATAATGTATATACATTACAATATATATTTGTATACTTATATACTAATTTATAAAACATATACACATGTATACATTAAATATACACTTCTATAAAAGATATATACACGTGTATACGCACCATTCAATGTATATATACTACTACTTATAAAATATACTACATTATATATACATTACAATATGTATAGATATACTTATATACTAATTTATAAAACATATACACATGTATACGTTAAATATACACTTCTATAGAAGATATATGCACAAATATACAAAACATATGCTACTTAATATAATAAATTAATAATATTTGGTAGTAAATTAATAATATATTAGAAGTAAGTTTTTAATTTAAAGTATAAAACTAGAAATTCAATTTAAAATTTTAAATCGTTAAATAAAAAAAAAAATAAAAAACAACGACTAAGGAGTGAATGAATTTGTGGAATTTTATTGATTGCAAAATGATCCAAAATTTATAATTTACATGAATGAAAAATCTATAAATTATGCATCATTTTTTCCAACTCATTCATGTTAATATTGATGGGAACTTGCATAGGATAGTCGAAGTCAACGGGGGCAAAACCATGCATTGGACTTGATTCTGCTGAGTTCTCCCGTGAAGTCATAATTTCTTCAAGTTTCAGCTCGTCGCTCGGCTCCGGTTCCATTCCTTGGTTTCTTATTTCCGCTCTAATCCAATCTCTGAGGCAAACTAAAACATTCATTGCGTTGCTTCCCAATGAGTGTCGGTTGTCTCCAAGCTGCTGTCGTCCCTGACTGAAGGCGCTCTCTGATGCAACGGTTGACATTGGAACATTCAAGATATCTCTAGCTAATCTTGAAAGTACAGGATATTGTGATTCATTATTCCTCCACCAATCCAGCGTGTTGATCCGTCGTCTGCGATCCTCTGGTGCCGTCCGAAGATAATATTTCAGCTCTTCCCGATAAGTTGATGTGTAAGCTCTCTCATCAACACTGTTCCAACAAGTTAAATCATAAAACGAATCAGGAAAACCACTATGTGCCGGCCTTTTAGAAGATGATGGCTCCTCGGGAGGATGAGGAGCGACAGTTAGAGTGATATTTGTAGGTACGGCTGAATCAAATAAATCAGCATAATGATTATAAAATTTTTCTATATAATCCTTTGCTTCAGCCGTAGTCGTCCACAAATCAGGTTGTACTTATTCAGAATCATGGTTAGTATTTATTTCTAAGTTAGTATAAATAAGAGTACTAAAGTGACACATATGATTATATTTCATGCACGGATTTAGCATAGCACCAACCAAGTAAATAGGGGGAATCGGGAAAAAATATTTTTTAAATTTCGTAGACATAGCGCCAACAGCTTCTTTATAACCTTCTTTATTTTTATATTGTTGGAGCAAACCAGAAATATCGGCTATATATGCCAAAATATTACAAACAGTAGGATAGTAAGCACCGGAAAATTCAATCGTAGCTACATAAAATTTTTCTAAAAACTTAACAAGATCATTAATTACAACCCAATCAGAATTATGTAGCATGCAATCAGCAGAATCAGCAAATGAACCACAATGTTGGTTAAAAGCTAGTGTAATAGAAATTATATATTTATAACAAATTTTGAAAAATTCATACGTAGAATTCCATCTAGTATCAACTTCCTCAGGCATCAAAATCGGTGTAAGTCCATTTTCTTGACATTTAACTTTAAATTCTTTAATTCTCGATCTACGATTATTTCCTTGAATAAAACCAACGGCAAGACGAATTTTTTCAATATAAAGCTCAAAAAAGTCAAGACCATCTTTTACAATTAAATTATATATATGACATGCACACTTAATATGAAAAATTTCAGGGAAGGGCGGAGATAGCGGAGATTTTATTTTTGTTATAGCAGTCTTGTTGTTAGAAGCATTATCAAAAGCAATACATAAAATTTTATTTTCTATACCATAATATCCGGCAATTTTAACAATAGAATCAGCAATAAATTGTCCAGTATGTTTACGATCTTCATCATATAAAAAAGCAAGAATACGTTTTTGCATCACGAAATTACTATCCATCCAATGACAAGTAATGGTTAAATAATCATTTTTATTTACAGCACGACCAAGATCAGAAGTTAGGGACAATCTACATTGAATATTTTTTAACAATGTTGATAAATAAAAATAATATTGTGAATGGAGTCTAAAAATATCAGACCGACAAGTAGTTCTAGGAATACCATTAAACATAGGATTATAAATTGCTTGTATATAACGAATAAAAGCATCAGAAGAAGGAAAACTAAAAGGCAAACAACCCACAACTACCATTTTAGTTATTTCTTCCCTGTCCCTCAATTTATTATACTTTTTCACTACTTGACCGGTTGTTGGGTCCATTCTAATTTGCGTTGACCCACCAACATCCCCACCACCTTTTGCAATATTTAACTCTCTTTTGTGATCTTCAGCTATATGTCTCATTAACGTACCCGTACCCCCTTGCTTACCTCCACTTCTATGCTTATATATTTGTTGACAAATATTGCACTGCACCTCAATATCTGATATACGTTCAAAAAATTGCCATGCAATACTAGTTCTTTTACGAGGTTTTGGGGCACTGGAGGACGGGAAGGGAGATTAACTGATTCAGATCTAACGTTAGCATCTCCTACTGCGGGTGTTTCAGCAATATTTTCATCATCTTCGTCTAAATTAACTGCATCTACTTCATTTTCTTCTTCTATACCGTAATTTTCCTGAGCTTCTACATAATCCATATCGTGAGCACCTACACCTATTTTACCGGAGGCGAAGTCACACGGGTATATCTATTACTTGAACTACCTCTACCGCTAGTAATTCACTTTTTACTACCACTACCGCTTCCGGGATAAAAAATTTTAACACCTTTAGCAGCGAGGTTTTTTAATTTATCCATAATATAAATTAAATTAAACTAAAAATATTCAAAATACACAAATATAATAAAATTAAATATTAAACAATTAATACAATAAATAAAAATTAAACGTAAGAGATGGAACGACAATACCAAATTTTGGACGTATCCGAAGATTGCGACTTTAGAAACTTCCACTCGTACTTTGTAAACGAAAAATTAAAAAATTAAAGTGAACACTTTAAAAAATTAAATATATTGAATATTTGAGGATTGAGAATTGAGATTTGAGAGAGAATGAGATTTGAGAGAGTGAAAAATTGTGTGAAAAATGATTTGAAGTTGTAGGGTATTTATAGATTTATTTTGGGGATTAAAAAATATTTTTTAAAGTTTTTTTTTTTTTGTAATTAAATGGGCCCAAACTAGCCGTTTGGACCCAAAAACGACTATATAGCCGTTGGGCCAACGGCTAGTTTGGCCCAAAAAACAAAAATTTCTTTTTTTTTTATTTTTTCTGGGCCGAGCCGGGCCGGTTAACCGGCGGGCCTGGATCGGGCTTGGTTCGGGCCAGGTTAACCAGGCCCATTTTAACAAAAAAACCGGCCCGGAATCCGGTTTAGCTAGTCGTGCCGGGTCAGCCCGGCCCGTTTGACACCCCTAATTCAAAGAATATTTAAGTGCACTAAGATGGGAACTACATGAAATTAGAAATGATATAGAATGTTACAATAGAAGAATAAGTTATTTCAGAGAACAGTGTAACATAGTAAGTATTCATTAAGAATAAAATAAGGAGGAAAGATATATGAAAATACATCCTTTTGCCAAGCAAGTACAAAAATCATACAATCATTTATATAAAGAATTGAAACAAAGAAACGAAATATTGAAAATAGAACAAACTTTAATAAATCAAATAAAGGTAGCAGAAACGATAAACCTGTCAGAAGCAATTATAATTTCAAGCCCTATAAATCTATTAAACTGTGTAGAACGTATAAACTTGTTAAAGTATAGACTAGAAAACATTAGATATTGCATAGAATATAAAAATAACATAATAAAATCCATAAGAGATCAGTATACTAGAAATACATTTCTATTAGGGTAAAATAGATACCTTAAAGAAATTAGATTATTTAGATCTGAAAGTACCAACAGAAAGAAGATACAGAAGACTAAGAGATAATGCTCTTATTAGATGTAATTTCAGCAACGGAGAACATATATTACATGGAGAAGATTCACAACTAAATATTATTATAGACCTTATAATAAATCTTGGAGAAAAGTTTCAAAAAGAAAACACTAAAATATTGAAAACTCTAGAGATATTAGAGGATCTGCAAAACAAACAAAAGAAATTGTTAGATAAAATAGAACAAAATTTTGACTTTCTAAAGAACCAACAAGCAGAACTAGAAAAGAAAGTGAAAGATTTAATTAATAAAGATAAGGGTAACCTAGAATATCCTGAAATAAAGCTAGTACTACAAGAGGTAAGAAAAGAAATTAATCAAATAAAAATATAATACTCTCATGAGTGATTCACTATATGATAAACTTTATCTAGCAATATTACAAAAGGCAACACAGACTTGATCAAATCCCGAAAGATTATCACACTATCAACCCCAAGGAAAAACGGACTCTTTGATCATAAAACAGAATAATATTATAATTTTATTAGTATTAGAACTTAATAAAAATATAGAAAAGGCAAAACAAAAGGCTAGTCAAGATAAAAGTATAGATGAATTAATAGAGTAATTGAAGAAAGTAGAATTGACCTCTCAAAGAGAAAAAGAAAAGCAAAAATCTACTAAGAAACGTGGACTTTCTTTCAACACCCACAAGATCAAGTTTTACCCAAGATAGACTAAAAATCAACATGTTGTCTAAAATAATAAATAGACCAAAGATGACGTCAAGACAATAGCTAGAAGAAATAGTAGATGTAGATAAGAATATACAACTTTTTCAATAGAATAAAATAAAACTATTAAGCGCTAAGACACTATATAATGAAGGAATATTTTCACAGGCACAATTATAGAGAAGAAAAAATGTGTGTTATTGGTGAAAATAGCGTCAGTATAAATTTAATAAGCCTAGAATCTTTAAAACAAATTACAAAATCAAATATGAGCCTCATGCACATGGGACTTATAGTAATAGGTTTAAAAGGATTAACTAGAAAGAACCTAGGAACTAAAGTATTAGTTACAATATATGATAATAGATGGTCAGACTCGAAAAGATCTATAATAGGAATAACAGAAGTAGATATGTCAACTAATGGAGGACTCTTTTATTGCAGTCCAGACTTTATGATAAATTCTCTAGACTTTGAAAAATATATATAAATAGTTATTCAGACTAAAGGATTTGAGGAAATGAATAATGGAAATAATCTACTAATATGTGTAGGATTTATAGGAAAACTTGTCACTAATAGTAGTACAAAGTTATGATTAAAAATAAATGTGTAGTAAGTTTAATGAGAAATAAGGGTATCAGATTAATGAAACCCCTAAAGATAAATTCAGAAGAATATGCAGGATTAGAATGGAACCTAGAAAGATTCATTAAGAAAGAAATACTAAAGCTAACTAATCATTTAATGTATATAAAAAATAAAGGTGAAACCACAGTAACGTTCACAGACTATCAATACACGAATGAAAAAGAAATCGATGAAAAAGTTGAAGAAAGTGAAAATACTAATTTTATGAATATAGAAATACTAGAAGAAGGTTTTGACGTAAATAAGACTATAATGAAAGCAGAGGCCCTATACGAAATAAATAACAATAGAACGTTCAAATGTATAGGCTGTAAAATGGAGAACCTCAATCTCACCGAAACTAAAGAACATTTTGTCAAATGTGAATTAAGAAACGATAATTATGGTTACACACTTAAAAAGGAAAGGAAATAAGAATATTTATAAACTAGTTATTGTATAGATGAAATAGAAAGGATAAAAGAATTTATGGAAAGTGCAGCAAGTACTTCAAGCCCTTTCCAAAAGACAACAGGTATGCAAAGGGTAAATATAACAACAGGCAATTTACCAAGATATAGAGTATTTAGAAGAAACCCTGAAGAATAAATAGAACTGGATATAAAACCTAGAAGAAGAAGAAGAAGAAGAATGTCAATAGAAGAACCCATTAAGTTACAAGAAGGTGGTAATAAAGGAAATATTTTAAATCTAGCAGCTCATGACCCCCAGACATGAAATGTTGTAATAGACATATGGAAGAATGTAGTTATAGCAGATTATATACAATTAAATACAAGCTAATCAAGAGCCAGATGCAGAAAATATGTATAGATATCTAGAAACATTCCTAGGAAAGACTACTAAAGCATTATGGAATGATAGAAGACAATATTCCCCGAAGATTTTCAAGAATTGATAGAAATAGGAGCTAACCTATATAATTTTGTAAACAAAGTACATACTTTACTAACAGGCGAAGATCCCAATAGTGGATTAGTAGTATTACAGAAAAGGACTTTAATAAATTTAGAACAGTTAAGTATTAATAATTGATCAAAAATTAAAGAATTTATAAATGAGCACTTTTATTATTGTACAATTAGGGAAAACTCGATTCATAAGACTCTAGAAAAAAGATTATTTAATAAATTACCAGGGGCTCTAGGAAGAGAAATAGAATAAAAGTGGTCCAAAAGAGAAGGAGTAGTACAAAATTCAGACACAAAATGGTCAAAAGGACAAAGAATACAACACGTAATGAAAATATTACAAGAAAATGTACAAATATACAAATACAAAACAATTAAAAAGAAGTGATACAGACTTCTATAAAAAAATATATATACTATACAACATTCTGATCGATATAAAAAATCATATAAAAGAGACTATCGCCCTAGAAAAAAAATACTACTTAAGAAGATCAAACGCGAGGAAGCCATACCTAGATAAACAAAAACATGTGAGGAAGTATAACACTAGCAGAACCTATAAAAATAAATTAGAATGTTTCACTTGCGGAAGTATAAAGCACCTAGCAAATACTTGCCTAAAAAGAAACAATAGTATATCTAGGAATACACAATTAATAGAAGATGTAAATGAAAATCTGATAAATGTAGATAAATATATATCAGACAATGAAAGTATATACTCTATAAAGAGTATGAAAGTAATTGAAGAAGAAAGAGAACCCATAGACTCCTCGGAATCTGAAGGAGAAGAATTTATAAATGAAGTAGGATTAGAAAAGATGATTCCAGCTACCATGATTTAGTCAACATTATAGAAGATTGTGAACATGAATTTGAAAGAGGTAAGAGATTAGACAATTATTAGTGTTTTGATTGTGGATGGTTCCCAAGTCGATACAAAAAAAACAAAATGTAAAAAATGTAACATAGAAGGATGTATAACTTGTATAGAAAAAGCCTCAGAAATCCAAAAACTAGAAAATAATTTAAAAGGTTTTTTCAAACAGGAACCAGTAGATAAAGACGATAGAATATTAGATCTAGAAGAAAGACTAAAAAAGTTAGAAATAAGGATAAATAACCTCGAAAAATATAAAGAAGTAATTAAAGAAGAAGAGGTACTAGAAGTAGAATTATTAAATATATCTGTTGAAAGTAATAAAGTCAAACGGAAAAAATCGATGAATATACCATTTGAAGGAATGATATGTAATGAAGAAAAGAACATTAATACAGTCAAAGTCTTAGCAAGAATAAGAATTCAAGATTATGAGTTTGAAGCATTAGCTATAGTGGATTCAGGATGTACAAGAAGTATATTAAATAGCAGATTTGTACCACCTAGACTAATTAAAGAGTTATCAAAACCCCAAGAATTCATGCAAATGGATGGAACTTATAACACTAATACAAAAACATATACCAAGAGCAAAGGTAAGCTTTACTAATACTTATGAAAAATGCTATCAACCATCATACAAACTCAATGAAATACTAATTAGAGACTTAAACATAAGAGCAAACTTCATATTAGGATTAGATTTTATGGTACAAAATAATGAAGGTTGTTTTTTTACAAGAGATTGTGTAATCTTTGCAAGCAATAACTCACTCACCGGTACAAACACAACCTAGGCTAACCAAATACCATTTTCTAATAGATAAACCAGACGAAGAAAGCTCAAATAGCTCCACTTAGATAAAATCCGAAAAATCACTAGAATGTGACAAAGGGGAAAATTGTACATGTAATGAGAAGATAACAATGTATGAAGAATTACAAGATTCACTAACAATAGAAGAATTAGAAAAAGACTATACCTTAATGCAGATGAATACAGAATTATACAATTTTAAGAAAGGAATACAACATATAGGAGTAATAAAAGATAAAAAAGACCTAGATAAAATAATATAAATTCTAGACAAACTAGAAATAATTGGAGGAAACCCTTGCGGCACTGGGACTCTAATCAAATTATCTGTAAATTAGAAATAATCAATCCAGAATATACTATAAAAGTAGCATCTATAGAAGCTACAAATGAAGATCTTAAGGATTTTGAAGTACAAATAAAGGAGCAATTAGACTTAGGAATAATTAGAAGATCCAAGTCAAGACATAGATCAGCAGCTTTTATGGTAAGAAACCATAGTGAAATAGTGAGAGAAAAGGCGAGAATAATAATAAATTATAAATGACTGAATGATAATACCATCATGGATGGATATAAATTGCCAAATAAATCAAAGCTAATAAATAGAATACAAGAAAGAAAAGTATTTAGTAAGTTTGATTGCAAATCAGGATATTGGCAAATTAAGATGCACGAAGACAGCATATAATGGACAGCTTTCACGTGTTCAGAAGGATATTTTGAATGGCTAGTTATGTCATACAGACTGAAGACTGCACCCCTAATTTTTCAGAGAAAAATGAATAATATTTTTGAGAAATATAAAATTTTGTATTAATCTATGTAGATGACATTTTAGTTTTCTGTTATAATATGAGAGAACATCTACGATATTTACAATAAGTCTTTAAACTATTTGTAGATAATGAAATAATAACAAGTAGAAAGAAAATGAAACTATGTAAAAATAGTATTAATTTTCTAGGAGTAGTCATTGGAGACGAAAAAATAAAATTACAATCGCACATGGTAAAAAAGGTTTTAGAAATACCAAATAGGTTAGATAAAATAAAGGATTTTCAAAAAAATTTAGGACTACTAAATTATGCTAGGAATTTCATTAAAGACTTAGTAAAGATAGAGGGGCCGCTATATTCTAAAACAGGATCAACGGGCTAGAAGACTTTTAATGCTGAAGATATAAAATTAGTTCAATGGCTTAAACGAATGATCCAAGACATCCCAGACTTGGCTCTACCATTAAAAACAGACAATTTAATTATAGAAACAGACAGAAGTCTTCAAGGATGGGGATCAATATTAAAAGCAAAACCTAATAAATACAATGAAAAGAAAGATGAAAAAATTTATGCCTATTCGAGTGGTAAATATAAGGAAAAAGACAATATGAGAAGCATAGGCGCAGAAACTCTAGCAGTAATCTATGGTTTAAATAGTTTTAAACAATATATATTAAATAAACCTGAAATATTAGTAAGAACTGATTGCGAAGCCATAGTGAAATTCTATCAAAAAATAAAAGAAAAGAATAATAGTAGAAGAAGGTGGTTAAATTTTATAGATGCCACATCAATCTATAATATTGTGTACGAACATATTAAAGAAAAGGATAATAACTTAGCAGATCAAGTTAGCAGACTTATAATAAAAAATAACTAACAATTTTTGTTTCAGTAAATATACAGGTAAGGGAAAAGGTAAGGCTGAAGCCTCGTCCTCCTAAGACTATATAAGGACGTTAATGAGCAACACTCATTACAGACCACTTACAATGTTGGAACATCCAAAGCTAGAACGGATGATTTTTGGGCTACACAACGATCGGTTATGAGTCCTCCAACCCAACTTTCAAACTCAGACCAGATGTGCGAGTAGATAAACAACAGATATCCCTAATCAACAATCTATGGATATCTTACAATAAGACCCCCAGAGACAATGGCTATTTCATTTCAGTTTTAAATGCTTTAAGTTATTATTTTACTGAGAAAAATACTACTAACAAATTTAAATTTTATGTTGTTGTTAAGGGACAGACACAGAGAGTATTCCAGACATGGATAGAGGTGATGGACTCTATAAAAAATTATACAACACCTCTTTATAAAGACTTCAATGACATCACAGAAGCATTAGACTATGCCCGAGGAAGCTTGGGGCCAAATTATTATATTATTCCAGCTTTAAGACCAAATATGATAGGATTTTCCCAATACAATATCAAAAAAGACACAGACAAAATTATATTTTGTGATCATTGTTTCCCAATGACTGAGGCCTTTCAAAGATTAAATCACGCAAATAAGACTTTAAGGAAAGATAATGAGAACCTTATAAATGAAAAAAGACAAATGACAGAACATATAGATATTCTACAAGATCGTATTAAAATTCTTCATTTTGAATTATCCCAGCAGACTCGGTACACCTATGAAACTCGACAAGTGGTTCCAAGGAGTTCTCCATCTCCTTTAAAAATGGATAAGACATGATACGAGTACAACCATGAGGATGGACGAGAACGAGTGCGTATTGAATCCGTCTAATGAAGTACACAAGTGAAGTATAAAAGAGGGCCTAAATGCACTAAAAATAGCCCCTAAGTTACACTTTATGGGCACCTCACCCTTGAAGGGTATTGTGGTCATTTTGTATTTCATTTTGTAATACACTATATATAGAACCTCTTAGGGTTTTTAGTCTTAGTTTTTGTTGAATATGAAAGTGTAACACTTAGAAACATGTCTCTTGAGAGAATGGCCCTCCTTGGCCGAAATTGTAACTAGGGGAATCAACTTGAGTGTGGAATCACTCGTGTTGGATTCAAGCTTGGAAACGTTGGATGCTTGGGATATCGAGGTCACTCTTGTGCCAATGTAAGAGTTAGGTATTCGTTGTATGTATTGTTAAAGGTCCAAGAGTGGAATAGGCTCTTGGATTTTTAAGATTACACCTTCATTTTGTCTAACTATCTATCCTCTTGTTTGTTGTAATCGTTGTTTCTTGTTTTTGTTAATGTAACCCGTGAGGTTTTGTTATTGTAACCACTTTGTTGTTGTTCATCTTGTCTTCATATTACTGTTGTTGTTTCTGTTTTGGTGTGATAAACACCTTCTTCATTTCATTATTGTTGTTGTCATTGTCGAATCCGAGTAAGGTCTCCAATTGGTCCAAGAATCCATTTGATTGTTTGGGGTGTTTAGTATTCCCGTGGTTTTTATTGTATCATTTGGTATCAGAGCATGGCTTGATCTTGTTCCTACAAGATCAAATCTTGGGCTAGCTCACTTGAAAAAAAAAATTAAAATCTGAAAATTCCAAAAAAAGAACAATATGTCCATTTTGTATTCTTGGCCAAAAATTGTGTTCTTGTTGTGTCTTGGCCAAGATTTTTACTTGTCTTGAGTTTTTCTAGTGTTAGTTTTGTTCTCCACTAACACTTTGAGTCTAAATCTGTAACAACCTAAAAATTTGATGAAATATGAAAAATTTATGATTTTATGTGATTTGATTGTTTTACCCCTCTCCATAGTTGCATTATGGTATTTCTAGAGTGTGGGAGTGGTTGACATGATTTTTGATGCATTTTGGTACCATTTATGCAATATTGTGGTTTTTGATGGCTTCGAGAGTCTTATTTTGGACTTATGTGGTTATATTTTGATCCGTGCGATCGATGACCAAACAGACTGCGCCAGTAGCTCCGAAATATTGATTTTAGGCTACGTAGACCTTTGGTTCGGGTCCTGATTCACCCGAACTCATTTCGACCTATTGGTTGGAAAGTTGGGTGTGGGACCCACTTTTGGTTGAAACGACCTCGTACGTAAAATCCTACTTCACCAATAGATCTGGAATGTCGATTTTAGTGTGTTAGCATATTTGGTATGATTTTACGGCTTTTAAATCTCATTTCGACCCTCGGTTTGAAAAATTGTGATTTCGGATCTCGGGGGTCAATTTTGTGAAAACAATTTTTTTTTGAAAATATGGTATCGCCATCGCGTTCGGAACGTCGAATTTAGTGTGGTTGCATAGTTCGTTTGCATAAATCGGACTCCGAACGAATCCCAGGCACCCCGTTGAAGTCCGGATTGAGTTGAAAAAAAAAATCAGCTTTTCTTTTGACAGCAGTGCAGAAAAATCTGCACTGATAAATAACTTTTTTTTGACCTATTTTGCTCATTTTTCATCTTGCCTCTTGGAAATTAAACCCTAAATAATTTGGGGGTTTAAAAGTGAAGTTTGTGAGGGCTTGGAAAGCTAGATTAACATCTTTTTCTTGGTTTTATTACGGATTTCAGGTAAGAATTCACCCTTTTCTTAGAAATTTCTCGATAAATTTCTCAAAATTCCAAAAATCTTAGGACGTGATTCTAAACCCAAATTTCATCCCCTTTCACTTGAATAATATTTTTATCTTATAATTACTAGTTTTTAGTTTTTCATCAATTTAACCTTCAAAACAACTCTGATTCTTGATTGTAACCTGGATTTCAAGGATTTTACCCGATAAAGCTCAAAAATAATTTTTCTTCAATTTGAACCCCGTTTTTCACTCGATTTAACTTGGGTTTTCAGATGTAGGTTCCAAAAAATATGAAAAACATATTTTTGAAGTAAAGTTCCAATTTTGCCTTTCTTTTTCGGAAACCTATTTTGGGGGTCCGTTTTAACCCCGAACCAAAAGTAGTCAATATGGGTGTCGTTGGTTTTGTTTTGACGTGTAGATTTCATATCTGATGTTTTTAGTAGAGTTTGGAATTGTTCATGAAAAGTAAAAGTCGCAGGTTCAAGTGTAGCGGATCGGTTTCGGCTTTCGAGGTAGGTTATGCTTAACTCGTCAGACTGGGCTGGGTAGCAAATGATGGTACAAAATGCATGTTAAGGGTGGAAACTAATCATGAAAAATGTCTATCTATGTGTTATACCCGTGTGGGGGCCTATATGTGATGTAATTGTCGAAATTGAAATATTATGTGATATGTTTGACCGTGTGGGGTCCTATGTGACATTGATAGCCTTGAATACATGTGAGTAATTGTATTGTATTGTTTAATGTGGTACCACGGGTGTATTGTGATTATATTCATACTTTACTAGCATATGAGACATGTGAAAATTCAAGGATGAAATGAAAATAACGAGTGAATATTGGCTCATGTGGTTGTGGAAATGTATCATTGTGGTTGGTTGTGGAAATATATCATGTGGTTGGTTGTGGAAATACTTATTGTGATTGGTTGTGAGCATTACATCTTCATATCATACTCATTCATGAAACATTGGTACCACCGTGGCAACATCTAAGAAACACTAGCAACACCTTTTTAAAAATATTGTAACACCTTATAAAACCCTTTCCGTGGGATATGTCATAAAGGAGATATGAGATATGTGGATTGTATATGGGTTGACGAACCCCCCATGGATCCTACGTCGGGAAGCTTTGGCTCCGTAGGTGTATATGGGGATTGTGCGATTATCCCAGAGGTTGTGCGACAACCTCGTGCATCATCATCATCATCATCATTATCATATACATTGCACTTACTTTATTGTGTTTATGCTATGTTGTATTGCCTTATTGACTTGTCATCTATGTATTTGTCTTACCTTTCTTTACTTGTATTTGATGATCTTGTATCTACATGTTCTCTCTTGCTCTATTTTATATGTGACATAATCTATACTTGTGTTCTATATCTTGATGTGTTTTTGCAATATATGTGAGATATATTAGAACTGTTAGTGCAAGTGGTGTGGGCTACCGTTGTGGGACATTTTCTTATTGCAGGTGACGTGCCCTTAGTGTATATTTTGTATGCCTTATTTAGTACTTTGCTTAGTTGGCCTATGATACCTACTGGTACAAGTGGACCGTACTCATGCCTACTGCGCCCTTTCGGTGCAGGTCCTAGCTCGAGTGCACCTCAGCTTACTTGATTCGGGCGATTGTTAGAGCTTCCAAGATAGCGGTTGGATATTCATGCGTCCGAAGTTCACCTCTATCTTTCTATACTACTTATGTCTTTATTAGTGTTCGGAGACAGTTATTATTCCTTTGTGGTTATTTTTCCAATGTATTTGACTCTTGGATTGTATTAGTAGTTCTTACACTATTGACACCTGATTTTGGGCATGATTGGTGTTTTGGATAAGTTCTTTTCGCATTGTTATGATTATTTATATGGTTCGGCTTCATTCTAGAATCCTTACCTTGGGTATTGCTGTCTTTTTATCTATTCGTATCACTTTGGGTGATAGGCTTACTTGTCAAGGTACGCCGCGACAAGTGCCATCATAACCCTCATTTTTGGGTCGTGACAAAATCTAAGTTTGAGCTTGTATTTGTTGAAGTTGTAGTGTGAACTTGGACTTGGCCGATTTGTTGTTGAACATTATTATGGTGGACTGTTTTTGCCTTGTGGCCTTCATCTTGTTGTTGTTATAAGCTTGGCCACATGATATTGTTGTTTATTGGTGGCCTAAGAACCATTTTGTTGAAGTTGTAGTTGTCTTGGCCAAATGTTGAAGATATTGTATTGTGAAAATTGGAAGTTAGCCGTGTGAAATTGTTGGTGTTCTTGTAGATTGTTGTTAGTTGTTCTTGGTGATTGTTGATTTTGATCTTGAAGTTCTTCACAACCTTCATAGCTTGTTAAAATAAAGTGAACCTTAGATCTATAAAGGTGAAGGGAAAAAGGTGAAGCTTTGTTAGTTTTGAAAGACTTACCATCACTCATCAACTAGTCAATCACATCTCAACCACTTTTCAACAACTTTTCATGATTCAAGGACCCATGTTTTAAGGAGGAGTACAAGTAAGGTCAAAGTCTTGAAAATTGAAAAAGGCTCCAAGACTTACGTTTTCATCCTAAAACAAAATTCCATCTATCCAAATTAAATTTTTTACCAAGACATGAACATTTGAGAATAACAATTCGTTAGAAAGACCGCAACCAATACGTGGCTGCCACATCAAGCTACTGTTCACGCATCAAATTTTGGCTCAAATTTCAGATTTCATAGTTTCCGTTTGTTGTTTCTTAGTTTCAATTTCGTTGGTTCCAATACTAATTGGCAAACTAGTACTCATCTACTAGATTGTTAGTTAGTCTTTGTATTCGTTCATTCGTGTTAAACGTTTGTTGTGTGCTTTTCTCTTTTGTGAATTCGTTGTATCTTGTTGGTTCAAGTTCATAAATAAATTTTCTTTGAGTCAACTCAAACAAAAATTCATTCCGAACAAAATTAGACTGGACCCTCAATCACTCACGAAGTACAAGCCAGCTTTCAACACTTGTGAAATCAAGTGTGAGGTAAAACCGAGAATGAAAGTGTGGTGAGGCATTTTGAACTAACAAGTTTGTTTTATTGTTTATTGTTGTCCTTTACTTTAGGTACCATGGCTGCCACTAATCTTGATGCCACATTTGATCGCATTAATGACGATATTGAAGAAATAAAATGGCACGTGGAAAGGCTACGTCAATTGTTACCTAAACTTATCCAACAAAATCCAACTTTCCTTGTCCAAACACCTTGTGACGAGAGCTTCCCAAAAGAAGAGGTGGGTTACCTCGACCCACACCAAGGTAAAGAGGAGATTGAAACATCTTTGGTACTTGATAGTGAACTTATAGAAAGCGAAGCACTTGCTAGTTCCAAATTTGTCCGTGAGATAAATCAGGCTCTCTTTAGGTTTAATATTTTGTTTGAAGATGGTATAAACACTCCTAATGAACCTAGTGGTGAAAATGATGGTATAGCTTGCCTTGAAGGCTATAGACGACATGCTAATCCACTATGGTATGACAACATTCCTCCTAAAGATGGAAATCTCTTCTTAGAAGATGAGAGTGCTCTTATGGGCAAGGAATGTGTAGTCTCAAAAATGAGTACTCTTGGTAGTACTCTTAGTGTGAATAATGATCAATTTACTCTTAAATGTAGTTCACTACTTGAGCATGTAAATGGAGTGCTTAAAAATTCTCAAGTTAGTGATGGTGTCTATAGAATTGATCTTGATAATGCGGATGACTCTTTGAACATTTTATGCGGTAAAAGCATTGCAATTAGTTTTGTTCATAGAGATAATGTGTATGAAAATGTTTTTGTGCGTGAATGTAGGAATGACATTCTAGGGGAAGGAAGGGCTAGCCTCGGCTTAGGCCTTTGGCTAAATTTTCCATTTGATCCCGGTACCATCTTAGGGTAGGAAAAGACGACTTTCGGCTTATTTTCCTTTTGTCTTGATGCTGCTCCGAGCCACTTCCTTTGTAGAAATTGTACTAATCTTTTTATGACTAAAACAAAGGACTCGTGGCTATACTTTAAATTTTTTCCACCTCATTATGGCATGTTGATGTGTTATTTTTGCTAACCCTAACCCCTCATGTCATGAGGATGTGTACTTTTTTGTCTTCTCTTGATTTGCAAGGTATGGGTTTGAGGTCGAATCCTTTTCAAGAAGGGGAGGATGATACGAGTACGGCCATGAGGATGGACGAGAACGAGTGTGTATAGAATACGTCTAAGGAAATGCACAAGTAGAGTATAAAAAAGGGCCTAAATGCACTAAAAACAGCCCCTAAGTTACACTTTATGGGCACCTCACCCTTGAGGGGTATTGTGGTCATTTTGTATTCCATTTTGTAATACACTATATATAGAACCTCTTAGAGTTTTTAGTCTTAGTTTTTGTTGAATATGAAAGTGTAACACTTAGAAACATCTCTCTTGAGAGAATAGCCCTCCTTGGCCGAAATTGTAACTAGGGGAATCAACTTGAGTGTGGAATCACTCGTGTTGGATTCAAGCTTGGAAATGTTGGATGCTTGGGAGATCAAGGTCACTCTTGTGCCAACGTAGGAGTTAGGTATTCGTTATGTGTATTGTTAAAGGACCAAGAGTGGAATAGGCTCTTGGGTTTTTAAGATTACACCTTCATTTTGTCTAACTATCTATCCTCTTGTTTGTTGTAATCGTTATTTCTTGTTTTTGTTAATGTAACTCGTGAGGTGTTGTTATTGTTACCACTTTGTTGTTGTTCATCTTGTCTTCATATTATTGTTGTTGTTGCTGTTTTGATATGATAAACACCTTCTTCATTTCATTATTGTTGTTGTCATTGTTGAATCCGAGTGAGGTCTCCAATCGGTCCAAGAATCCTTTTGATTAGTGGACTGTTTGGGGTGTGTTTAGTTTTCCCGTGGTTTTTATTGTATCAAGACGGGTGTGTATTCCCCAATAAATATAGAGAAACCTACTGTATCGACTAAAGATATAGCTAGTCCAGTTCGAACGATAACTGGTAAAGACTTATCAAATCTGTTGATGGTTGGCACTTTGCCAAAAAGTGTATGGAGAATTCTCCCAGCTAGTTTCAAGACAACAGGTACCCAGACACAAGACGAAGGAATGTCCTCATCTACCCAAGACAAAAATAAGAAAGATTATGGTTTTCATTTGCGGAGAAGAAAAAGTGATAAAAGAAATATAGAACAAATAGTAGCAGACTCTAGCAAAAAAATACTAGTAGAGCAGCCTAAAGAAATAGCAATGAAAAATCCAGAACCTGAGCCAAAATCTAGAGTTTTCTTAATATCAAGAGAAGAAACAAGACCCAGAACAGGAACAAGACTAGGATTGTCAAGTGGAGATAGTGAAGAAAATGATCCAACAATGAAAGACTATAATTCAGCCATGGATCAATTCGCTCAAGACCCAAATGCAGACGATGATTCTGGAATGGATTTCTCCCCATAAGCCTTACACAACTTAGAGATTACCGCCAGCCTTCCGATCCTATAAATCTGGTACATTACTTATAAATATATCCCCAGTATATGGTTATTCTCTCAGCGTTTAGCAATAACGATGGATTAATCTGTAAATTCTTAGGGAATTAAAAGTCCGACAAATAGTTGAAAGGACTGTGTATCGTCCCGGGTGTGGTTAATGAAGACATTGCTAAATACCTAAATCTGAAGAGAAAGAGATGAACGGGGAGTCTTCTGGACTATTGATCCTGTTTTAGAATATAGCGGCCCCGCTATCTTTCCTAAGTCTTTAAGGAAATTCCTAGCATAATTTAGTGAACTTGGAACCAAAATAAGCCAACAAATAAAAAAAATTGACCAAAATAGGCTAACTATTTAAAAAGTTACCAAATAGGCTAAACGTAATAATTTATTACGTTTTTTACTTTTTTCTTAACGGTCAATTAACGGAGTTGACTTTTTATAAAACGTAATAAATTATTACATTTTACATATTTATTTATAAAACGTAATAATTTCTTATGTTTTCTAATAAAAATATGTAAAACATAAGAAATTCTTACATTTTACACGAAATTCGATAAAGAAAGATAGTGTTTTGTCACATCCTAATAAAGTATACTTTTTCTGAAAATTGTAGTAAAACGTAACAAATAGTTACGTGGTTCACTTTTGGAAAAATTCTACTATTTTCAGTTGACATCACCGTAGTCCCCTCCCTCCCTACCCCACTTTCTTTTCTATATCTTATTTCCTTTTATGTTTTACTATTGCTAGTCCAAATAATTTATTTTTCCTTTCTGTAATAAATTTTTACGTTTTACATAAAAATTTAAAAAATAATAAAAAAAAGAAGTATCAATTACCTCATGAACTTAGCACTTTTCTTATATTTATTCCATGTCAAAAAATAACCGCTTTCGATTTCTCTCTAAAAAAAATTATACTTTTGAGTTTTTCTCTACTCCAAAATAGTGAAATGTTGAATTTTTGTCGATCAAATATGCTATTATCTAAAAGAATTATATTTTATTTGTGTGATAAAAATATGAAATTAATTTTTTCGGTTAGTGTTTCATTGTAGAATTTACTATGAAATACGTTTCTTATTATAACTGATGGAGTGAAAAATCACCATTTGATTTAGGGTGTACAAAAATCGTACCAATAAATTTGACTTATGAATTTTTAGTTGCAACCGAATCTTCGTTGCAACCAAAATACTACTTATACATACATACATACATACATACATATATACATACATACATACATATATATATATACATATATATATACACATACATACATACATACATACATATATATATATATATATAGGGTGTAAAATAATTATTTAATATAATCTTATTGGGTTATTGGTTTATCAATAAAAAAATTAAAATCGAACAAATAAACAATAAATTTTTTTTATAAAATAATTAAAAAATAACGATAAATCAATAACATTTTTATCGGTATAATTTTTATACACCCCTAAATCAAATTATGATTTTTTACTCCATCAATTATAATAACAAACGTATTTTATATTAATTTCTACAATGAAACACTAAACGAAAAAATTAATTTCATATTTTTATCACACAAATAAAATATAATTCTTTTAGATAATAGCATATTTGATCGACGAAAATTCCATTTTTCACTATTTTGGAGTAGAGAAAAACTCAAAAGTATATTTTTTTAAGAGAGAAATCGAATAATTAAGGATATAAGTGGTTATTTTTTTATATGGAATAAATATAAGGAAAGTGCTAAGTTCATGAGGCAACTGATACTTATCTTTTTTATGGTTTTTTAAATTTTTATGTAAAATGTAAAAATTTATTACAGAGAGAAAAAATAAATTATTTGGACTAGCAATAGTGAAACTTAAAAAGAAATAGGATATAGAAAAGAAAGTTAGGGGGGGGGGGGGGGGGGGGGACCACGGTGATGTCAACTGAAAATAGTAGAATTTTTTCAAAAAATGGACCACGTAATTATTTGTTACGTTTTACTAAATTTTTCAGAAAAAGTATACTTTATTATGATGTGACAAAACACTATCTACTTTATTATGATGTGACAAAACAGTGTCTTTCTTTATCGAATTTCGTGTAAAACGTAAGATGTTCTTACGTTTTACATATTTTTTTTAGAAAACGTAATAATTTATTAAGTTTTACAAATAAATATGTAAAACGAAATAATTTATTATCCTTTATAAAATGTCAACTCCGTTAGTTGACTGTTAAGAAAAAGGTGGAAAACATAATAATTTATTACGTTTAGCCTATTTTGGTAATTTTTTAAATAGGTGGCCTCTTTTGGTCACTTTTTTTATTTCTTGGCTTATTTTGGTTCCAAGTTCTAATTTAGTAGTCCTAAGAATTTCTGTAAATACTTTGTTTTATCTAACTTGTTTGGCATTTCTAAGACTTTTTTTTCTATGTGCGGTTGTAATTTCCTAGGAATATAGGTATCTACTGGTTCCTGTTTGGAAAAACCTTTTAAATTATTTCCTGGTTTTTGGATTTCTGAGGCTTTTTCTATACAAGTTATATATCATAATATACAGAAGTAATAACAGACAAATAGAGAGGTAATATAACAAGAAAAATATAATTTAATTAAAGCAGATAAGCAGATATGGGCAAAGCAGAGTTGAAGCGGATATTTTTCAAATATAGTGTAAAATCCTACTCAGTACTCCCTCCTACGTTATCATTAGTCATGTGTAGTAGTGAAATTATAAAGATCAATGTATATTTTCTCCCAAAAAAGACTTTTTTTTGCCCCGTTCATCTCTTTATCTTCAGATATACAAAAAAATTTAGGACTACTAAATTATGCTAGGAATTTCATTAAAGACTTAGGAAAGATAGTGGGGCCGCTATATTCTAAAACAAGATCAACGGGCCAGAAGACTCCTCGTTCATCTCTTTCTCTTCAAATTTAGGTATTTAGCAATGACTTCATTAATCACACCCCGGGACGATACAAAGTCCTTTCAACTATTTGTCTGACTTTTAATTCCCTAGGAATTTACAGATTAATCCATTGTTATTGCTAAACGCTGAGAGAATAACCATATACTAGGGGTATATTTATAAGTAATGTACCAGATTTATAGGATCGGAAGGCTAGTAGTAATCCACGCGTCCATCCAGACCTATAATATAATATCAAAAAATCAATCGAAAGAAAATATGAAATTGATATAACAGACATAATTTACAAACTGGGGAGAAAATTATAATGATCTTAGTAATGACTACTTGCATGTCTTAAGAAAAAGTGAGGTTTTCCTTTCGGGGGTCCCTAAAAGCTTTGCAGCTACGGATGAAAGAACTTAAAAACTATGCATAATTTACTGACTATCTCTATTTTTTTTTTACTTAGAAACAGATTTTGGAAATAATCTTCTTAAAGCTCACAATATCTTTCTCACTCTTGATTTCTCTCTAACCTCCTCCACTCTTTAAGTCTAAAATGAGGGTATTTATAGGCGTCTGGTGGATTTCAAAATCCGAACTTCAAATGTCTTAAAAAACTTTAGCATGTCGAGTGGGCTCCACCATCACATGGTTATGTCTCCTCTTTAATTTTCATCCGTCCATTTATTTCCCATTTATTCATCCTTTATAAGATTGCATATGTCTTTGTTTTATCTTTTTGTGAGAATTGTCACTGCTTACGTGTCTAAGATGTGTAAGGCTTCTGAGGAGAAATTCATTTCAGAATCATTGTCTGCATTTGGGTCTTGAGCGAATTGATCCATAGCTGAATTATAGTCTCCATTGTTGGATCATTTTCTTCACTATCTCCACTTGAAAATCCTAGTCTTGGTCTTGTTCTGTGTCTTGTTTCTTCTCTTGGTATTAAGAAAACTCTAGATTTTGGCTTAGGTTCTAGATTTTTCATTACTATTTCTTTAGGCTGCTCTGCTAGTAATTTTTTGATCGAGTCTGCTACTATTTGTTCTATATTTCTTTTATCACTTTTCCTTCTTCGCAAATAAAAATCATAACCTTTCTTATTGTTGTCTTGGGTAGATGAGGACGTTCCTTCATCTAGTGTCTAGGTACCTGTTGTCTTGAAACTAACTGGGAGAATTCTCCCTACACTTTTTGACAAAGTATCAAACATCAACGGATTTGATAAGTCCTTACCAGTTATCATTTGAACTAGACTAGTTGTATCTTTACCTGATACAGTAGGTTTCTCTACATTCATTGGAGAATACACACCCGTCTTATCCATTTTTAAAGGAGATAGAAAACTCCTTGGAACCACTTGTCGAGTTTCATAGGTATGCTGAGTCTACTGGGATAATTTAAAATGAAGAATTTTGATACGATCTGGTAGAATATCTATATGTTCTGTCATTTATCTTTTTTCATTTATAAGGTTCTCTTTATCTTGCCTTAAAGTCTTATTTGCGTGATTTAATCTTTGAAAGGCCTCGATTATTGCGGAACAATGATCACAAAATATAATTTTGTCTATCTTTTTTTATCTTGTATTAGGGAACTCCTGTCATATTTGGTCTTAAAGCTGGAGTAATATAACAATTTGGCCCCAGTCTTTCTCGGGCATAGTCTAATGCTTCTGTGAGGTCATTGAAGCCTTTATAAAAAGGTGTTGTATAATTTTTTATAGATTCCATCACCTCCATCCATATCTAGAATACTCCCTGTGTCTGTCTCTTAACAACAACATAAAATTTAAACCTGTTAGTAGTATTTTTCTCAGTAAAATAATAACCTAATGCATTTAAAAATGAAATGAAATAGCCATTTTCTCTGGGAGTCTTATTGTAAGATATTCATAGATTGTTGGTCAGGCATATCTGTTGTTTATCTACTCGTACGTATGGCCCGAGTTTGAAAGTTAGGTTGGAGGGCTCCTAACCAATCAGGTTGTGTGGCTCAAAAATCATCCGTTCTAGCTTTGGATGTTCCAACATTGTAAGTGATTTGTAATGAGTATTGCTCATTAACGTCCTTAGATAGTCTTGGGAGGACGAGGCTTCAGCCTTACCTTTCCCCTTACCTGTATACATACTGAAACAAAAATTGTTAGTCATTTATGATAAGTCTGTTAAGTTGATCTGCTAATTTATTATCCTTTCCTTTAATATGTTCGAACACAATATTATAGATTAATGTGGCATCTAAAAAATTTAACCACCTTCTTCTATTACTATTCTTTTATTTTATTTTTTGATAGAATTTCACTATGGCTTCGCAATCAGTTCTTACTAATATTTCAGGTTTATTTAATATATATAATTTAAAACTATTTAAACCATAGATTGTTGCTAGGGTTTCTGCGTCTATGCTTCTCATATTGCCTTTTTCCTTATACTTACCACTCGAATGGGCACAAATTTTTTCATCATTTTTTCGCTGTATTTATTAGGTTTTGCCTTTAATGTCGATCCCCATCCTTGAAGACTTCCGTCTGTTTCTACAATTAAATAGTCTGTTTCTAACGGTAAAGCCAAGTCTGGGATGTCTTGGATCATTCGTTTAAGCCGTTGAACTAATTTTGTATCTTCAGCACTAGAAGTCTTCTGGCCCGTTGATCCTGTTTTAGAATATAGCAGCCCCGCTATCTTTCCTAAGTCTTTAATGAAATTCCTAGCATAATTTAGTAGTCCTAAAAATTTCTCTAAATCCTTTATTTTATCTAATCTTTCTGGCAAGTCTAAGACCTTTTTTGCTATTTGTGGTTGTAATTTTATTTTTTTCTCCAATGACTACTCCTAAAAAATTTATACTATTTTTACATAGTTTTATTTTCTTTCTACTTATTATTATTTCATTATCTACAAATAGTTTAAAAACTTGTTATAAATGTCCTAGATGTTCTCTCATATTATTACTGAAAACTAAAATGTCATCTACATAGACTAATACAAAATTTTTATAACTCCCAAAAATATTAGTCGTTTTTCTCTAAAAAATTGGGGGTGCAGTCTTCAGTCCGAATGACATAACTAGCCATTCAAAATGTCCTTCTGGACATGTGAAGACTATCCATTCTATGTTGTCTTCGTGCATCTTAATTTCCTAGTATCCTGATTTACAATCAAACTTACTAAATACTTTTCTTCCTTGTATTCTATTAATTAGCTTTGATTTATCTGGCAACTTATATCCATCCATAGTGGTATTATCATTTAGTCGTTTATAATTTATTACCATTCTTGTCTTTCCTCGCACTATTTCACTATGGTTTCTTACCATAAAAGTTGTTGATCTATGTCTTGACTTGAATTTTCTAATTATTCCTAAGTCTAATAGCTCATTTATCTGTACTTCAAAATTCTTAAGATCTTCATTTGTAGCTTCTCTAGATGTTGTTTTTTATAGTATATTCTGGATTGATTATTTCTAATTTACAGGTAATTTGATTGGAGTCCCAGTGCTGCAAAGGTTTTTCTCCAATTATTTCTAGTTTGTCTAGAATTTGTATTATTTTTTCTCGGTCTTTTTGATCTTTTATTACTCCTATATGTTGTATTCCTTTCTTAAAATTGTATAATTCTGTATTCATCTCTATTAAGGTATAGTCTTTTTCTAATTCTTCTAGTGTTAGTGAATCTTGTAATTCTCCATACATGGTTATCTTATCATTACATGTACAATTTTTCCCTTTGTCACATTCTAGTGATTTTTTGAATTTTATCTGAGTGGAGCTATTTGAGCTTTCTTCGTCTGATTTATCTATTAGAAAACGGTATTTGGTTAGCCTAGGTTGTGTTTGTACTGGTGAGTGAGTTATATTGCTTGCAAAGATTACTCAATCTCTTCTAACAAAACAACCTCCATTATTTTGTATCATAAAATCTAATCCTAATACGAAGTCTGCCCTTATGTTTAAGTCTCTAATTAGTATTTCATTGAGTTTGTATGATGGTTGATAGAATTTTTCCCAAGTATTAATAAAGTTTACCTTTGCTCTTGGTATATATTTTGTATAGGTGTTATAAGTTCCATCCATTTGCATGGATTCTTAAGGTTTTGATAATTCTTTAATTAGTCTAGGTGGTACAATTCTGCTATTTAATATACTTCTTGTACATCCTGAATTCACTATAGTTAATGTTTCAAACTCATAATCTTGAATTCTTATTCTTTCTAAGACTTTGACTGTACTAATGTTCTTTTTTTCATTACATATCATTCCTTCAAATGATATATTCATCAATTTTTTTCGTTTGACTTTATAATAGATGTATTTAATAATTCTACTTCTAATACCTCCTCTTCTTTAATTACTTCTTTATTTTTTGAGGTTATTTATTTTTATTTCTAACTTTTTTAGTCTTTCTTCTAGCTCTAATATTCTATCATCTGTTGTTTTATCTACTGGTTCCTGTTTGAAAAAATCTTTCAAATTATTTTCTGATTTTTGGATTTCTGAGGCTTTTTATATACAAGTTATACATCCTTCTATGAAACATTTTTTACATTTTGCTTTTTTGTATCTACTTGGGAACCATCCACAATCAAAACACTGATTACTGTTTAATCCCTTACCTCTTTCAAATTCATGTTCACATTCTTCTATAATGTTGACTAAATCATGATAGTCTGGAATCATCTTTTCTAATCCTACTTCATTTATAAATTCTTATCCTTCAGATTCTGAGGTGTTTATGGAGTCTCTTTCTTCTTCAAATACTTCCATACTCCTTATAGAGTATATACTTTCGTTGTCTGACATATATTCATCTACATTTATCAGATTTTCATTTATATCTTCTATTAGTTGTACATTCCCTGATCTACTATTGTTTCTTTTTGGACAAGTATTTGCTAGGTGCTCTATACTTCCGCAAGTAAGACATTCTAATTTATTTTTATAGGTTCTGCTAGTGTTATACTTCCTTACAATGATCTTAGTAATGACTACTTACATGTCTTAAGAAGAAGTGAGATTTGTCTTGTTGTATAATTTTTTATACAGTTCATCACCTCCATCTATGTCTGGAATACTCTCTGTGTCATATATATATATATATATATATATCTTCCTACCAACCACGGGACACAGTCATAAATCGAGCCCCGGAAGTTCTTTCCTTATAGTCAAGTGACTTTCAACTCCTTTTTTAACTCATAGACACAAAACGTCAAATTTCGATTGTTGTGAAAGTCGATGAATGAATCTATTTCATCTAAGAAGAAAAATCACGCTCTTTTATAGGATTTTGAACCTACGACATTGGATTTAGAAGACCTGCGTTCTACCAAACTGAACTAAGAGCAATATGTCTATTTTCAAGCAATTTTTAATGAAAGTAAATAAGAAAATTAAAGGATCATCTGTACTTTTGCTCCTATTTTGTGTTGGTCTTATTCATGCTTCTAATAACAAATAATTTTATTTGCAATTTTAATATTCGAAACTTCTGTTTTTATAGAATTTACGTCATACTAAGCATAAATTCAATAGTTAAATAGTAAAAATTTAAAAATTATATCATTTGAAGGACAAAACGTGCAATTTTATGATGATTGGACAAACTAATAAAGCTTTACAAGTAGGTAGAAAAGTATTTTCTTGTTACTACTTGAGTGGGTCACAACAAAAATTATGTATAAAATTAGATAGTGTTCAATATTATAAAAATTTTAAATGTTTGGCTAAGCTGGCACACTATAAGACTTATTTTCCTACTGATTATTTTAGAGAAATATATTTAAAATGTAATCTTTTTAATTCTTTTTTATTATTATTGTTCTAATGGTATGCAGGATAGGATAAGCAAGACTATCTAGTGAAAATTATTTTATTCCACCATCTAAATGAAATCACATGAGGTAAATAATTTCAAGATTAGCTAATACCTTAAATAGAATATGAGATAAAATTAATCTCAAATTTTATTCTGAAATTATTAACCTTATCTCACGTATCAAACCACAGCATGAATGACACTCAACTAGTTTGTCCCCTTTGAGAAATGGAATCACATGGGATAAATAATTTCGAGATTAACTAATACTTTAAACTAAATATGAAATAAAATTAATCTCAAATTTTATTCTAAATTATTATTCTTATCCCACGTACCAAACGACAGCATAAATGACACTAAACTAGTTTGTCCCCTTAAAAAAAGAAAAAAAAATGTTCAACCAATATATGTCTAGACTGGATTTTAAAGTTTGTTGTTTCCTTAGTCACCCACTATAGCAAACACTGTCCACAATTTGGACTAACAATATTTTTTGCTTTTTGAATATACATCCAATTGTCTGTCCAAAATCCAAATAAATGAAGAAATTGAAAGTAGTTTTTGAGGATTTTAATTTTTTACAGAAGGGTATTAATCCAATATACTTTTGAATCTTAATCTATGAGAAAACAAGTACACTATTATTCATCTAGATAGTTTAGTTTCCTTAAAACATTTGACAAGTTAAAAGGTCTTTGGATCCTGCTTAGGGTCAACTTTCACTCCAGTTTTACTTTCATTTTAGAAAGGTCGACTTGCACTTGCAATATTGAATTTGACTTTTTGAAACTCTTGCTTCTGACTTGTAATGTTCCAACTCTCTAAAATACGTGCAATTGAAAGAGTCAACGTATCAATGCCTTGAAAAAATGTCTGCCTTTGGAAGAAGATTACTGGATGTCCTTATGTTGCAAATGTAATAATACTTATGCAAGAAAAAATTATCCTTTTTTAAGAATTATAGTGTTTGGATCAACTTGACTAATTCCATGGGTATCTTTTACCTCCCACGGGTCAACTCGCACTACACTTTTACTTTCATATCAGAAAGATTGACTTGTACATGCAATATTAAATTTGACTTTTCGAAACCCTTGCTCCTGACTTGTAATGTTCCAACTCTCTAAAACACGTGTAATTGAGAGAGCCAATGTATTAGTGCCTTGAAAAAATGTCTACCTTCGGAAGAAGATTATTGGATGTTCTTATGTTGGCAAATGTAAAAATACTTTACACGAAAAATGTCTCTTTTTTTAGAATTGTGGCATTTGGATTAACTTGACTAATTCCACGGGTACCTTCTACCTCCCATCAGTACACGTACCAAGTAAGCCTATCTACCGAAATTTGGACAGATCAAAAAAAATCACCTCATATTTTTTTACCTCCTCCGGATTTGAATCACAAAAAGCATCATTCAATTTGGAGTACGGAGCCTAAAGGGCAACTTTTTCGTGAAAAAATTTTGAAGGCACAAGGGAGAAACCAAAAATTCCAAAGCAGCGAAAGTGTGAGCTTGCTCTCTTGCTTTAAAAAGTTGACGGACGTCAGATAATGGAAAAAAGTAGGGTGTGGAGGAGGTCACCCCTGCCCCCACGCCTTAGCCCTATGCTCTAACGAGCTCAGGCTGATTGACAAGTTGTGACCTCCTTCACGCCTTTTTCCATTAACTGACACGGGTCAACCTTTTAAAAGTAAGGCGTGAAAGAGGTCACGCCTTGTAATGCGAGCGACTCCCACACCTTAGCCCTATGCTCTGACGAGCTCAGGCTGATTGACAAGGTGTGACCTCCTTCACGCCTTACTTTTTTCCGCTAACTGACATCCAACTTTTTAAAGCATTTGCTGCTTTGAAATTTTTGGTTTCTCCTTTGCCCCTTCGGAATTTTTGATGAAAAAAATTACCCTTTAGACTCCGGACTCGTTCAATTTGCATCAGATCAAATGCAGCAGATACAACATTTCATAAAAAACAACCAATGTTAACAACTTAGCATTTACATTCCATAGATCTTCAAACTTTTCATAGTTCCAACATTATCGTATGACAAACTGTAGACATGTTAGATCTGGAGAACCACTTCATAGTTATTTGCCTTTTGGAGATATCAAGAATGTTCTATCAGAGAGATCAATAGATCTGCAGCTAAACCAGTTCAACCAAAGGAAGTTTCGTTACAATTATCATCCCGCATTAACTACTCTCTATCTACCGGTAAATTTGCTGGCAGTGAAGGTCGACCATAGCAATATTCCAAAGTATTCACCATGATCAACAAGCCGAACAATGAGATTACACGTACTGCCTTGGCATGCTTCAAAAGAATGTCATCCAGCAAGTGGATTAGCATGTATAGTCACCCGGTTGAGCCTGATCTCGGCAAGGGGCTTATCACCTGGTCCTGTTGGAGTCTGCAAAATTTAGGAAGTGTCTTAGGTGATCGCTAACCAAATTCACTTCCTCAAAAGGGTCCTATAGAGCAAAATATATACTGAAAACAGAATGTACTGCTGTAACTTCGATATCTATCTGTTTTATAAGTCGCGCTGAATAAGATCCAAGAATCACCAATGCACATAAGCTGCTAGAAAATGACGGATAACTCTCACATTCCAAAATGACATAACGGAGAGCATACCTTTTCCATGAGATCAAGAACCTCAAATCCATGTATCACTTTCCCGAAGATGGTGTACAATCCATTGAGATGCGGTTGCTTGGCATAAGTAATGAAAAACTGGCTCCCATTGGTATTAGGGCCACTGTTGGCCATTGACAAAATCCCTCTTGCATTGTGCTGAACGGAATGCAACGCACGCAAGATTCAGAAAATTAAATAGAGGCAGTCACTAATAGTAAAGAGAGAAAGATGATTGATTAAACATGCTAGACATAGTGCATAATCGACTTAGCGTAGTACTAAAATCAGATCCATAAAGTAGATGCAAAGAAAGAAGGAAAAGTGATAAAGAGTACAAATGATGACATTAGCTCCAATTCCAGGAAGCTAACAAAATCCAAAAAACGCTCAGTGGAATTTACTGCAGATGGGGAAGGCCTTGAGTGCATGATTTGTGAAACTACGGAGTATCATTAAACAAACAGCAACGTTCTTATTTAGTTTTTTAACAAACAAAGTATCATCATTAAATTGCCATGGAACGAGCACACTCTGCACTTGCAAAGCTAAACAAACTTTCGTTAAAGGCCCAACTCTATGGGATCACCAAACTTGATACTGTAATACGATGATTTAGGAAGTCTATGAATATATTATGCAAACATCTATAAGAACAAATGTTGCAACAAGTACCTTGAGAGACTCCCTTATTTCGTCGTTGAACTTTTTTCCCCAAATGCTTGTTCCACCTTTTCCTGTACCTGTTGGATCACCACCTTGGATCATGAAACCCTTTATGTTTCTATGAAATATGGTCCCATCATAATAATCACTTGAGCATAACGCCAAGAAATTCTGCAACCAAAAGGCGCTTAATGTTATTACCAATGACATCTCAATCGTCCAATTAAAACAAACACCAAATGTTAATTAGTTTCACCACTCAACCTAATAAACAGTTGACTGCTTCCAGATAAAAATGGAACTGTCAGTATAAACAAAAGAAGATTAATAGTTCTGCAAGCAATCATGGCTTTAAAGGAGTAAGCAAAATATCATAATACGAGAGGGCTTTCAAGTTCCAAGGAGAATAATTAGTCTACTTATTCCATGAAGCTTATGCTTTTTCCAGTAATGAAATAATGTTCACCACTCCATATGTCCCTGAATCTTTTTGTACATAGGTACATGGATAAGGAATTGGGAATAATACATCATACACTTCGCCGCATGGGATTGAACATAGTTGTTATACAAGGGAATACATCAGGCACGAGAAATTTGAATTACTAGTTTTTATGTACCCCAATGTAGGAGTTAATAACTCAAATGGTCACTCAACTTTGGACTTTTATCCCAGAAAGTCACTCAACTTTGGACTTTTATCCCAGAAAGTCACTCAACTTTGACCTTTACTCAGAAAGTCGCTCAACTTTCACATTTTTACTCAGAAAGTCGCTCAACTTTCACATTTTCACTCAGAAAGTCACTCAACTTTCACATTTTTACTCAGAAAGTCACTCTGAGTAAAAATGTGAAAGTTGAGTGACTTTCTGAGTAAAGATCAAAGTTGAATGACTTTCTGGGATAAAAGTCCAAAGTTGAGTGACTTTCTAGGATAAAAGTTCAAAGTTGAGTGACCATTTGAGTTATTAACTCCCCAATGTAGCATAGGCATATGGATTAGGAAATGGAGAAACTGTATCAGACACAAGGTAGAATGTAATCGAATATAAGTGTTGTGCAATGTTACAATTAGAATGAGCAACTCAAAGTTTTACAAGTTTTTGTTGTAGTTCAGTAGACCTCAACAAAGTCATACTGATATCGTAGCTGTTGCGACAAGAACATTAATATGAAAACAAGGTAATGGATTGATTACAGAAATATTCTTCTCAAAAAATGATTGATTATAGTGACAGGTAAAATATAACTGAAAAGCCAAGCATGCTACATATGTTGTGTGTGTGTGTATCCACAGAATATATCAATCAAGTAAGCATACGCTGCGGGTTATCTCATTCCAAAAGGGGGCATCTGATCTAGGCCTGTAACACCTCATGTTTAAGATATTATGATTTGCTACTTTGATATGTATGTTTACAATCGAATCGTGGTCTATTTTCCTTTATTATATGGACTGATGGAAAGAAGTAATTATCTTTGTCTTGCAATGAAAGTTATAGACATACAAGAGGAAATGGTTTAGGATAACGCTGCCTTGGCTAGAAACATGGGTCGCCTTAGCAATTCAACAACATATACCCAGTGTGATCCCACAGGGGGGTTCTAGGAGGGTGGGGTGTACGCAGACTCTCCTCTACCTTTGTGGGGTAGCTAGGTTGTTTCTGATAGACGCTCGGCTCAAGGTCACGTTAGCAATTGTTTTGTAGTTAAACAGCCAGAAAGATTAAATGGATATGCACTTGAAATTCATATTAGGACTAGCCTCGAGGCAATGATAAGGTTAATTTGGCAAAAAACTCGCACTTCAAGTTGTTATAACTGGTGTTATTAAAAGCCATGGCTTCGTCTCTTAAATCAATGAAGCAATATGAAGTGAGGGGTTATCGCTTCATGGACGAAGCAATACACTTTAGAGGAGTCCGCGCTTCAAATAATGGTACACAAAGTGATCTCAAGGAGAAAGGGTCCATCCTTTGAATCTCAACTTTGAGGAGTTGGATCAATGTCTACATTATAGCAGAGTATATTAGGTGTTGAAATTAGTTTTTTAATTTAAATTTCAAAATTATAGTATAAATCCGTATATGTTTGTTATCTTTAATTTTTCATATATTAGGTTCTCGTCCTGTTTGGACTTTCTCATATGGACATCCCTTGCTTTTGAGCGGCACAACCACTTTGGACTGCAAAACAGGAAGCATGTTGATCACCAACGCATTCGTAATCAGATCAACAACATTCATCGACTGGATGTGATTTTCAAGAAAGTTTCCATGCACCTTTTCCAGCACGATTTATAATTGAGCAATAGAAATTTCTTTAGATTGGATCCTCTTAAAAGGAAATGTTGCCATTGTGCTAGATGTAGTCAACACACAATTCGTGAAAATTTAATCCATCTTCTAATGAAGCCTCACGACAATTTTGGCCTAATTGAAGAGAATCATCTTGAAAAAAAATACCAAATTGGCGGCTAAATCTGTGAGAACTATAAGGCTCAATAATAAAGATTGTCTCATTCCCCAAAGGAAGATAGCTTGATCGGATACTCGTAAAATAATTCGACTCAAATAGTTTGATCGGATACTCGTAAAATAATTCGACTCAAACTCCTAGCCATTAGCATTATCACGGTAGAGATCCAGATTAGGCGTATTGACCATTGTCGCGTTCCAAGCAATACTTTCTACGCCATGAATATGCTTCCTTGCGTCTTCTTTCCCCTAATACCTAGGGGTACCCTCACCTAAGGCCATAAGAGGATTGGTTGAACCATTTGCTAATGGATAACGAGTCTTGAAGTAATGGACCAACCAACCATACACGTAATGGACCGGGAAGCAAGCTTGGGCAAAATCAAGTTGTGAGCATTTTTAAATTGTGTTTAAATCCATATAAATGCTTGCTATGACCGAGTCGGGCTAGCTCTTCGTCAACATGCTAGATGACACGCGACCTTGAAAATGCCCGGACGAATAAAGTCGCATTCTTTTGTAGGGAGCACAAATATGCATAGCCGGCAAGACAAAGGCAGCCATAAAAGTTTCATCCATCTTATGACCCATAACTCCTAATTTATGGAACAAAGATCCTTCGATAACCTATTAACTAGCAATCGCATCAATTGTCCAGTTGGATTGTACGACTATTTGGAACAGGTAGACTTCTTTTCTTAAGGAGGTTGTTCATATTTTATAGCTTTCTTACACCAAAACTCTACCTATTTTCTCACACCATTTGGGTTAGTGTTATCTCCCTCTCATAGCCAATGGAAGGCATCAAATTAATGCTCACAAGCCAAAGAGAGAAACCTTTTTTCCGGGTCATGCGTCTGTAAGTTCTACAACATTTGGCACAACCTCCTCATAAGGAATTCTTGTTATGGGTAGACCACAAATTGTGATATAGATAATTCCCCAGCAAAGGTAAGCAATATATTTGCAAGAGAACACCAAGCTTCACAAAAGGCATGCATCATGTTTGTATTACGATCGCATGTGAGAGGTAAACCATATAAAGTATCATAAATTTATGTGTTCTTCAAAGCCTTGTGATTCTTTCTAAGGAAATTTTCGCCCCAGACCCAATAAGCAGGGATGTAGTGAAACTCGCCATCAAGTGTGAAAGTATCCTCAACTAGTCTCTCCATTCACGATTCACCACTCCAACCATGGTAAAGAACTTGCAAATATTCTATTGCGGTGATTGGAGGAGCAAAGTACCCACGTCTAGGGCAGACGACTGTTGTATTCAAAAGTCGAGTCATTTAAGTATGATGGATTCCCCGAGACGACCACAATGCAGCATAATGGCCAACTAATGGTGTAAAAACAGGCAATCTTGTCTCCACCTTGATGTCCTTATGGTATAATATATAAGGTATTGTGACTTGGATGAAGAAGATATGAAATCTCTCAAGTAAACCATGGTTCAAACTATAAAATGAAATGTTTATCAAATTTCAACTGGCAATGGTCTTTTGCTTACCTTTGCTGGGGAATTATCTATATCACAATTTGTGGTCTACCCATAACAAGAATTCCTTATAAGGAGGCTGTGCCAAATGTTGTAGAACTTACAGGTTATCAACAGTGCACAAGAGGAGGATCTTGCTTCAGCTGCTACAAATTGGGTTCAAACAAATATGATCAAACTTGGACAACAGTTTGGAGTAGATTTTAAAGTGTGTAAAAATGAAGCCTATATGATGTTAAACAAGATGGATCAACGGAGGAAAAAGAAGAAAGAACAAGGGGAGAGTTTACCTGACTAAGCTCTAAAAATATAGTTCCAAAAGAGGTGAGGAATCAGTTTTTTGACATGAACTTCAAAGATGGGGAACCAAGATCTAGTGGGAGAATGCTAGCTTTAACAAATCAATGAAAGCAAAACTAGTATCATGGAATGTGAGGGGGTTAAATGGGGGTGAAAAAAGGGACATGGTTAGGAAATTACTACGTCAATGGGATGTGGATATTTATGTTCTAGTAGAAACAAAGCTAAAAGGTCTTGTAGATGGTATGCTACGAAGTATATGGAGTAATAGATGGTTGGCGGAATTTCATAAAGTGGTTGTAGGGAGAGTGGCGGAATCTTAGTTCTATGGGATAAAAGGGTGTGAATAGGAGAAATGATGGAGGTTGGTGATCAAAGTGTTACTGGGAAATTCACTGGGTAAATGATGATTTTAGCTTTTCCATCACTGTAGTCTATGCAAATTGCAATAGAAGAATCAGGAAGACGTTGTGGGAGGAGTTGGTAACTATCAGAAGTAGATATAGTGGGCCATGGGTAGTGTGCGGTGACTTTAATGTTACCAGATTTCCTTCTGAAAGAACAAATTGTACGAGACTGAATAGTGCTATGGCAGAGTTTTCCTCGTGTATCGAGGAACTGGAGCTGATTGATCCTCCTTTATTTGGAGGATCATATACCTGGAGGGGAGGAGAGAATAACAAGACTGCCTCTAGGATCGATAGATTCCTACATTGTACACAATGGGGGGAAAGTTTTTTACAGAACAGGCAACATGTGCTACCAAGACTGACTTCCGATCACAACCCCATTGCCTTGACATGTGGGGACTGGGAGTGGAAGAAAACCTACTTCAAATTCGAAACATGGTGGCTGGAAGTGGAGGGATTCAAAAACAAAGTAAAAGACTGGTGGAATTCCTTCAATGTTGAAGGAAGAGCAGGCTTCATACTAGCTGAAAAGTTGAAGTTACTCAGTGGAGTAGGGACAACAAAGGTAACTGGAAGCAAAGAAAAGAGGACATTTTGAACCAGCTTACAACCCTGGAAAATGTGCAGGAACACAGAATCCTCACTAATGATGAGGTTCTACAAAAGACCAATTTGGCGATGGAGTTTGAAGAGGGTAAAAAAATAAGGAGATAGCTTGGAAACAAAGGTCAAGGATACAATGGTTGAAAAGTGGTGATAAGAACACAAAGTTCTTTCATAGAATTGCAACTTCACACAGGAGGTTCAATTCTATGGAACAACTTCAAGTGGAAAAAGTCATGGTGAAAGATCCAGTTATAATCAAGGAGACAGTGCATGATTTCTACATGAATCTATTCAAAGAGTCTGAACAATGGAAACCTAATCTTAACATACCGGATGTCACTACGATTTCTGAGGAGGAACGGACTTGGTTGCAAAGACCTTTTGAAGAGGAAGAAATTCAAGAAGGGACTAGAATGTATGCAATGGAGAAGGCACCTGGTCCAGATGGCTTCCCAATGATCTTCTTCCAGACTTTTTGGGAGATACTGAAGGAAGATATAATCAAAACTGTCTGATTTCCACTCCAATCAGACTTTTGAAAAGAATTTCAATGCAACTTTCATAGCTCTAATCTCAAAAAAGGTGGGAGCTTCGGAGTTGAAGGATTACAGACCAATCAGCCTAATAGGAGGGGTGTACAAGATCATAGCTAAGTTGCTGGAAGAAAGGCTTAAGAAGGTGGTGAGCAAGCTGGTTAATAAAAATCAAATGGCCCTTATAAAGGGAAGACAAATCATGGATGCTGCACTCATAGCCAGTGAATGTATAGACTCAAGGATGAAAAGTGGAGATGCATAGCTACTATGCAAATTGGACATCCAGAAAGCTTATGACCATGTAAATTGGTCCTTCCTTCTCAATATCTTAAAACAAATGGGTTTTGGTAGCAAATGGTTGAAATGGATAGAAGCTTGTATAAAGACGGTGAGATTTTCAGTTTTAGTTAATGGTGAACCAGTTGGATTCTTTCCATCTGAAAGAGGATTATGACAAGGGGATCCTCTATCCCCCTTTCTCTTTATTTTGGCAATGGAAGGATTTGATAGCATAATGAGAATAGCTACACGACAGAGATGGATCAGAGGCTTTCTTATAGGGGACATGCTAGGAGCGAGAAAAAAGATAAGTCACTTACTGTATGCAGATGATACCATTATCATGTGTGAGCCAGAGGCGGAGCAATTGATTTATATCAGGCTGATCCTGATCCTTTTTGAAGCAGTATCAGGTCTAAGGGTAAATTGGGGAAAAAGTAGTTTGATTCCTGTCAAAGATGTACCTCCAATTCATAAATTGGCTAATATCCTGGGATGCAAAATTGAGAGATTGCCAACCAACTGACTAGATGGAAACCACAATCTCTCTCTTTGGGGGGAAGAATGGTTTTGATTAATTTTGTCTTGAACTCTCTTCCTACTTATGTGATGTCTTTATTCCCTATTCCTTCAAAAGAGGTCAAAAAACTAGATAAGACTTCGAAGGAACTTTCTCTGGCAAGGGGGCAAAGAAAGCAAGGGTTATTACTTAGTGAAATGGAATAGTGTCATGTTGAGCAAAGATAGAGGAGGCTTGGGCTTCAGAAACCTAAGTATTCAAAATAAAAGTCTTCTAATGAAGTGGTTGTGGAGGTACATCAGTGAAGAGAGAACTCTTTGGAAGGAGGTGATAGTAGCAAAGTATGGTGAGTTGAACCCCTGGTGCACAGAGGCAGTCACATTACCATATGGATGGGGAGTGTGGAGAACTATCAGAAATTTGTGGAGTTGCATGGAAGAAAATGTGATTCTCAAAGTGGGAAATGGCAACAAGTTCAATTTTTGGAAAGATGGTTGGATTGATCAAAATCCTTTAAGTGAGTTATTTCCAGACCTCTTCTCAATTAGCACTAATACAGAAAGTAGGGTCAATGAATGTTGGTCTGCACACGAGTGGAATCTCTCTTTACTCAATGACTGGGAAGTAGATAGGTGGCTCTCTTACTGGAAAAAAACTGAAAGAAACTAAACTAGACACAAATGTACCAGACAAGATCATTTGGAAACACAATAAGGATGGGAAGTTCACAGTTAATAGTGCATACAAACAAGGGATACAAGGGGGACCTGAAAATAATAACCATCAATGGAAGACCATATGGAGAGGCTTGATTCCTACAAAGGTGAAGTGTTTCACGTGGCAAGTGATCAAAAGAGCATGTCTTACCCAAGAAATCCTTCAGAAGAAAGGAAGGACGCTAGTCCCTAGATGCTTTCTATGCAACGTGATAGGGGAGACTAATAGTCACTTATTTATGCATTGCAAGTATACAGCTCAACTCTAGGAACTCTTTCTTAACATCAAGAGTTACTGTTGGTCCATGCCTGAGCACACAGCTGACTTATATAGTTGTTGGATCAGAAGAGGGGGGAGCAAGACTCAGAAGAGGTGGTGGAAGCTGATTTCATCATGCATATGGTGGTCTATATGGATAGAAGGAAATGGGAGATGTTTTGAAGATAAATCCAACTCCATTCAAAAAGTAAAATGGAATTGTTTAATGTCTTTGCTTTTTTGGTGTAAACAATTATGTATAGTGGATGTAGATGAGATTGTAGATCTAATAGGAAATCTGTAATTCTGATTAAGGTTATGTAATTTCTGAAGGTGGCCAGCATATCCTAATGCTGAAGAATACCAATTTACCAATGTTCAAAACAAAAATGGTTTTTTGCCTCGGAGCAAAAGTATAAGCCTTCGGCTTAAGACAGTGTAATGGTCTTTGCCTTGGACAAAAGCAGAAGTCCTTGGCTCATACGGTGTAACGATCTATAGGAGTCCAATTGAAATTTTGATACACTTTTTTCGCAGTTTGAATCATGATTTACTTTAGAGATACGACATCCTCTTCATCCTAGTCACGATAACACAAATATCATACCATAAGGACAGCAAGATAGACAAGATTGCATGTTGATACACCATTAGTTGGCAAGTATGTTGCTCACTGGCCATCTCTGGGAATTCCATCATGTTTGAACGACTAGATCCTTTGACTACACCAGTCATCCACCCAAGACGTGGGTAATTTTCTCCTCCAATCATCGCAATAGAAACATTGCAAGTTATTTACCTTTCTTGGGGCAACGAATCGTAAACAGAGAGATTGGTTGGAGTGACACTTACACAATTGATGGCGAGTTTCACTACATCCGTGGTTATTGGGAGTGGGCCGAAGATGTCCTTAGCAGGAAAAGCAAGGATTTAAAGGACGCAAAAATTATGATGCTATATATGGTTAACTTTTCACATATGATCGTAATACAAACATCATGCAAGCCTTTTGTGAAGTTTGGTGTCCTCTTACAAACACATTGCCTACCTCTAGCGGGGACTTATCTATATCAAGTCGGGGTTTATATGCAATTTGCGGTCTACACATAGTAGGAATTTCTTACAAGAAGGTTGTGCCAAAAATTGTAGAACTTACAGGCACATATGACATGAGAAGAAGGTTTCTCCCTCAAGCTTGTGAGCATTTTTTTTTACGCCTTCCATAGGCTAGGCCTACACGAGGGAAATGGCACTAACCCTAATGTTCATGTGAGAAAATGGGTAGAATTTTGTGTAAGAAGGCTGCAAAGTATGAACAACCTCTAGTAAGAAAAGAAAAGAAGTTGGCTCATCCCAAATCGTTGCACAATCCAACTAGGACAATTGATATGGTTGTTAATTAGTTGACTATCAAAAAAATCCTTGTTCCATAAGTTAGGGTTTAAGGGCCATAAGATGACAAAACATACTTGGTTGTCTTTGTCTTACATGTTATGCCTACTTGTGTTCCCTACAAAAGAAGGCGACTTTATTCGTTTTGGCATTTTCAAGATCGCGTGTCATCTAGTATGTGGACGAACAGCCTTGCAGTCCTGGCCTTAGCAAGCATTTATACGGGTTTAAACACAAATCAAAATGATCACAGCTTGATCTTGCCCAAGCTTGCTTCCTGGTCTATTATGTGTATGGTTGGTTGGCTCATTACTTCAAAACTCATTATCCATTAGCGAATGGTCCAACTGATCCTTTTATGGCCTCATAATTTGGCAATGGTGCTGCTAGGTATTACGAGAAAAAAGACACAAGGAAGCATATTCATGGAGGTCCAAGTATTGTTGGTATGCAACAATGGTCAATAGGCCTAATTTGCACCACTGCCACAATGATGGTAATGAAAAGGAGTTTGACTCGATTATATGAGTAATCCATCAAACTACCTTCCTCTGAGGATTGGGCGGTCTTTATTACGGAGACTTATAGTCCTTATAGATAAAGCATCCAATATGGTTTTCTTCCAAGATGTTCTTGATCAATTGAGCCAAGATTTTCATGACGCTGCATAAGAAATGGATTAAAATTTGAACGAATTTGTGTGTTGACTAAATTTTAGGGCAAGGGCAACATTTCCTCCTAGTGGATGCATTGGAGCTTTCTTCAAATCACATGCAATCCTTGGTGAATGTTGTTAAGCCGATTACAAATGCTTTAGTGATCAGCAAGCTTCCCATTTTGCAATCCAAATTGGCTATGCCACAAAGCAACGAATCTCCATATGAGAAAGTCCAAACAGAAAAGGCACATGCTTAGGCTCCTCAAGATTCTAACAAGTAACCATCTCAAGGCAAAAGTAGTAAAAGTCATGGTGGCGGTGTTGAAGAAAGTGAAACCGTCTTCAAACGAGTCAAGAGATCTCTAACAACAATGGCAGTTCTTCAAGGACTTCGACAGTTATTAAGGAAATAATGATTTGAACTTCCGTACTATCCGTGATACCCGAACAACTTCAGTAATTGTTAATTGTTTACTATTTATTCAGCCAAGCAACGTCAACACTTTGAAAATTTTCCACCAAAGTAAACCACACGATGGCCGAATTTCGAAAAATCGCTTTCGACACCTAAATCAAAGCGAGAAGACACTTTTATTCCTCATGGTATAACTACAACAAAAGCAGAATTCCATTCACGCAAACAACCAACAACAACTATGTCCATTTTTTATGGAAGAAAAGTTGTTTTGAAGATTCGACAGAATTTCATTTTGGAAGCTTAGACCAAGATTCGTTCTAAACTTTCCGACCTTAATGTAGATCATGCTTCTTCTCTTAAAGACGGGGTCCAATTTATTCTCGTGGATACGGATGGAAAGGGTGTGGATATTTCCCCTTTGATTGAGCTTGGGACTTCCTATGACCAGGCACGATCGACTCTTGTTTATAAAGCCGCAGAAGTTGAAAGATAAGAGTCATTTTTAAGAGCTAAGGAACATCTTGATCTTGTCTTAAGCAAAAAAGATTATAAATCCGGAGAGCTATCTTCTTCCAGTCAATATCTTAAGGAGGCGAGGAAGAACTAAAGGAGTTAAAGACCATCCGAGACTCTGCCCATAAGGAAATTGAGGAGATTGATTCAAAAGTCACAGTTGCCGAAAAAGAGTACCACAGATGTGTTGATGTTTCTTGGCAACAGCAAATGATCTAGTCGATGTGGAAGAGAAGAAGGGACACTTATAGGCTATCCTTCAAAACTTGGTCTGTTACAATCTAAGTTTAGATTAGCCTACAAGAACTATTTTCACTCGAACTCATTTTCTTCTTTCTTGCATTTGATTGATTAGTTGATATTCTTAACAACAATTATTTTGCTTTGTATAGTGCATTCTCGTTAATATTTCTTTTGCGCTTTAACATTAAAAAATGTTATACTTATTTTGATACATAAATTTCATTGCATTAAGCTTCAACTTTCGTGTAAACGTTGTTGTTCATAAACTTTGCGTCTTCGTGATAGAAAATTTATATTTTAATGTGGGAACGTCAAAATCATGAGCAAGTTGATTTCTTGAGAACTTTTTTAAACCCAAAACATATTTGAAATTTAGAGTTTCACACGATCAGGATCATCCTAGAAAAATTTTAGAAGTCAGCCTTAAATGAATGTTGATATGTTGGCAGTTCCAAATTTGCGCAATCACACCAAAAAAACACTATCTTGATGTAGGAATGTTGAAATTGCAATCGGTTTGATTATCTAGAAACTAAACTTCCAATCCAAAACTCAAGAGTTCAAAACCATTTGGATCTTCCCGATAAATTTCAAAAGTCAACCTTAAATATTGATTGCTGACAGGTTCATATCCGTGCGATTACACCAAAAAATTATATCTTGATATTCGAATGTCGAGATCACAATTGGCTTGACTATCCTGAAACTAGACTTTGCAATCTAGAACATCCCCAAATTAGATGGATGGATTTTCTAGGTTGATGAACACCGTGTATAAGTCCTTCCTATCCCTATACTGCTCCACCGGTTTCCTTACAAGATGGATGGCTTCTGTAGTTGAAGAGTCCTGGCATGAATCCAAACAGTAGGCTCGAACTACTGTTTACCAAAAAATACACATCTACTCAAAGTCCTAAGACCATGTATGAGAAGGGCTAAAGCCTACCCCGTGCTCAAAGAACAAATAAGTTGGTGATCTCATGATAAGGGAGCCGAAGACCGAGGCCCTCGTGAAAAGCGGCCTACACACTCTACCCCTAAGTTGCTCGGACTCGGGTGCGGGTGTCTGATACGTGTACGGATCTAAAGGAGGTTGGATCCTTCACGGTCTCAATTTAAAGATTCGAGGATATGGATCTGGGGATGGATACGGATGCGGGAATTCGGCAAAAAATAATTTAAAATATCTAAAAATAGAGTTATAAAACATAAATTATGAGATATTATGTGGAAAACTTGAGGAACTATTATTCAAGAAGAAAATCCTGAAAGGAGATCAAAAGAAAAGCAAAAACATAGAAATTTTTATATACAAAGGTATTATATTTTCTTCAATTTCACCTTAGCTTTTGTTTTGATAACAGAATTTCTTAAATTTGTCCAGACTTTCCCAGCCAATTTTGATCAAAGTATCCAAAATCGGTTGACCAGATCAGGTACGGATCTCCCACCCATACCCACACCCATGTCGTATCGACACGGGGGCGGCACCGAAAGTAAAGAGTCCGAGTAACTTAGCTCTACCCGAGCAAGCACGGGAACTAAAACTATTACCAAAACTGTTGATCAGAGGGTTTGGCCTCTGCTGAAGTAGGAACCTTAAAAGGTAAAAATCAAAACTACCACCCACTACTATATCCCACCAAATTGGAAGAAGAACCAAACTATCAAATTGCAAACAAAGTTCTTAACTTTTCACAACCGATTGCAGGCAACCACAGAAACCAATAGCTAATGAACCCCCACCCCTTCCCCGACAGAGCTATGGTAACAAAGGAGGTTCAAACTCCCTTCATCAAAAAATTACAACATAAATACACGGTCAAAAGTACTTTTATTTTTCATATAAATACTCCCTCCGTTTCAAAAAGGATGACCTACTTTGACTTGGCACAAAGTTTAAGAAAATAAAGAAGACTTTTGAATCTTGTGGCCTTAAATTAAAGTTGTGTCAAATGTACCAAAATGCCCTTAATCTTGTGATCCTAAACATGCCATGTGGAAAAGTTGAAATTAAAGTATTGCCAAAAAAGGAAAGGGGTCATTCTTTTCTAAACGGACTAAAAAGGAAAGTAGGTCATTCGTTTTGAAACGGATGGAGCATGAGATTTTGAACCCCCTTGACTTATTGATACATTTACTTGTTTATCTTTCAAATCCCCTCAGTGAAAAATCATAGTTCTTCCACCCCACCCACACACCAAGTTGACAACGACATACCTAGTGTAATCCCACAAGTGGGATCTAGACAAGACAGTGTCCAAAAACCTTAACCCCCCACCCCACCCACACACCAAGATGACAACAACATATCTAGTGTAATCCCACGAGTGGGGTCTAGGCGGGACATAATGTCAACAAAACGTTCCACCCACACCCACACCAAGATGACAACGACATATCTAGTGTAATCCAACAAGTGGGGTCTATACAGGACATAGTGTCCACAAAACTTAACCCCCACCCCTACCAAGATGGCAACGACATATCTAGTGTAATCCCACGAGTGGGGTTAGGGCAGGACATAGTGTCCACAAAACTTAACCCCCACCCCCACCCACCCACCAAGCTGACAACGACATATCTAGTGTAATCCCACGAGTGGGGTCTGGGCAGGACATAGTGTCCACAAAACTTAACACCCACCCTCACCAAGATGACAACGACATATCAAGTGTAATCCCACGAATGGGGTCTGGGCAGGACATAGTGTCCACAAAACTTAACCCCCACCCCCACCCCCACCCACCCACCAAGATGGCAACAACATATCTATCGTAATCCCACGAGTGGGGTCTGGGCAGGACTTACAACAACAACAACAACAACCCTAGCGTATTCCCACATAGTGGGGTCTGGGCAGGACATAGTGTCCACAAAACTTAACCCCCACCCCCACCAAGATGACAATGACATATCTAGTGTAATCCCATGAGTGGGGTCTGGGCAAGACATAGTGTCCACAAAACTTAACCCCCACCCCCACCCCCACCAAGATGAGTAATCCCACGAGTGGGGTCTGGGCAGGACATAGTGTCCACAAACCTTACCCCCCCCGCCCCCCATACACACACAAAAAAAAAAAACCAACAAGACCCACCCAAGAATTATTAATATCTTCCATAATTAAGTCACACTTAACAGATACAGCAGACAGATTCTTTAAAAACCTTCTTGGGATAGCTAAGGAAGAATGTGAAAAGAAGAAAAGTATTCAACTTTACCTTATTTACAACAAAATTAACATGAAAAACATCAAACTTTTAAAGAAAGAAAGAATGTAAATATTCAACTTTAGCTTACTTCCAACAAAATTAACAGCAAAAATATATATATATATATATATACATATATATTAAAGAAAGGAAGAAAGAAAGAACCTCAGCAGTTCTAGGGACTTCATCACAGAAGATTTCACACTTGATGTCTCCTAGGTTTGTATGAAGTGTCACTGACTGCAAACAAAAATAAATAAATAATTAAAATTGCTAAATTTAATGGGATCAATTTAAATGAAATAAATTTCCAAAAAAAAAAATAATTAAAAGATGAAGAAGAAGAACCTACCATGTTTTGCTGGTTGAGTATAAAGATTATTGAAGGACACAAATAGCAAAATTTAGGACCCCTATTTAAAGAAAATAGTGCAATTATACAAGATTTTTACAGTTCAACTGACTCATAATTAAATTTTCGACTATTTTAAGCAGAGCTATCAATATGGGTCGGTCAGTCCATCTGGACTTTGAGTTTGATGGATTAGATCGGGCTGATTCATTTAAATTATGGGCCAAAAACCAATAACCTTACGCTATTACGTTGTGGGCTGCGCGCCTCACGGATCAGTCCACTTTTTAAAAAATAATATTTTATAATTTAATTTTATATTGTTAATAAACATAAATATTTATCACACAATAACACATAGTATTAATGCTTGTTAATCAAAAGAGAGTCAGAGCTCGAATCACCCAAAGTAGGAAGAAAATGAAGAGGTGGCACTACTCAATTGAAAATATCACGGTTGAAAGCTGATGGCGCGTTGAGGGAGATATAGTGAAGAGGAGGCGGCTAGCTGAACTAAGGAAATTAGAAGAGTGAAGAGTACAATGTACTCTGTTTTAGCAGTAGATATTTAATTATTTTATTATTTATTAGATAGGAAAGTAGGAAACGTTCCGGTTCATTTTCTTTGTTAATGGAACCAGTCAATGGTCATCATTGAACTTGATTGTTTTTTAACTCTTTTATTATTTTTTAGTATTTTATTTTTAAATTATTTATTATTTGATTGATGGGTCGGCCCATGGTCTAACCAAACCCACATTCCTCAAGCCCTACAGGTCATGGGCTTATTCGGATTGGACTAAAAAACCCTGTTCTTAAATGGGCTACAAAAATTAAAGCACACCCCATCAAATTATAGGCCGGGCCTTAGCCCATATTGACGGCTCTAATTTTAAGGATGTTTAGTCAAGTTGTGGTGCAGAGATGGACTGTTTTACCCTTAATCGGGGTAGAGGGTTCGATTCGGATATGAAGAAAAGTCTGGAAGAGATGTCACCTTATAATTTAAATTAGTTAAGATTTTAATGCGGATATCGGACACTAATTGAAAAATAAAAAGAAAAAATAATCTCTTAATCTATAAATATTTGCTCACTTTTAACTTAACACATAAAAAATACAGTAATAAATAAAAAGATAATTTTATTATATTATTCTTTAAATACAATAATTTTTTCACTTTAAAAAATGTAAATGAATAATATATTATATTTAATATTAAAAATAAATAAATTATTTTATTAATTTTATAAATTTACAAATATTGTTGACATTTCAAAATAAAAATGGACGGAGAAAAATACCTCTTTTAAGACCTTAATTGAAAAATAACCAAAATTTATAAAAAATTTACCCCTCGCAAGAAGTGCAGAATAAGAAAAAAACATGGAAAAAGTCTAAATTTGTTAGTACTATGATTTTATTAGTGGGATCGATAGTTAAATCGTGTGTTTTTTTAAAAAAATAAAAAGTATAAATTACTATGTAATCGTTTGACCATGAAAATTAAAATTTAGACGGAGTTGGAGTTGAAATTGAAATTGAAGTTATGTTCGGTCATGTCTTTTTTGAAATTTTTTTTTTTACTTTTGAAAAAACTTTTTAAAATATGATTTTATGCCCCAACTTTTACAAACTATCAAAATCACCCAACTAAAATTTATCTACTAATGGAAGAAAAAAAAAGTTAGCCACTTTTATAAAAATAATTACATATACATGACCACATTTAATGAATTTCAATTATGACATATAATATTTACATTAATAGCCGTTTTCTCATATTTAAATTTTTTAAATATGGATGTTATATTAACAGATCACTGTCTCCTATTTTTTAGATAATTAATATTAACTTTCAAACAAATTTATTTTTTTAGGAATTTATTTTCTTTATTTTCCGTTCCTAAAAAAATAGGAAATGATGAGTTGTTATTAAATTGTAGGGTACCGCTAATTTATTTCTTTAATTTTCTTATACATGAAATATTTTACTGTGTGTGAATAAATTATTTCTATATAAAACATACTTTGCATATTTATTGTATATTATATCATATTACCATAAATATATAAATATGCTTAGTATGTTTCTTTATATTTTGTATATTTATATATGTGTGTATATGATATATACATGGTATAAACTTCTTATATAACATACTTTGTATATTTATGTTATAAATATACTTAGTATGTTTCTTAATACTTTGTATATTTATATATGTGTATATGGTATATACATGGTATAAACTTTATATATAACATACTTTGTATATTTCTGTTATAAATATAATACTTTATATATTTATGGGTATAAATATAATACTTTGTGTATAAAGATACCAAATATTATGGTATATAAAGGTAGCAGTTGCATTTTAAGGTATAAATTTATTAAATCGGACATATTTTTTTATGAAAAATATGTATCACCGATTTATATTTTTAGCATATATACGGTATAAACTATTTATATTTGAATAGTATAATAAAGATGTACACAATATAATATATATAATCAAATTAAAAATGAGAATAATTTGTGGCAATGGTAAACTAATCTGCTACAACTTTGTTAATTCCATAAATATTGAAAACGATTATCCATTATTAATTAAACGACTACAATTTCTTAAATGTCCGTATCACAACAGAAAAATTATTATTATTATATTATAGTAATTAGGATCATTAGCAGTAAAATAATGTCTTAAATAAGGGAGAGAATTAAATAAGGAAGAAAAATAATGATGAAAGAGAAAAAGAGATATATATTAATTAGAATAGCATTATGTTTGAAATTATAATTATCTTATTCTTTAAAACTGTTATATACGTAATTTTAAAAAAATAATGTTATAAGGAGAGTTTTATGTAAACATTTAGAAGATTGGAGTTATATGTAATAATAATAAAAGTTGAAATTGGAGTTGGAAAATTATGAAAACACCAAAACCATGTTTTCCCTTTTCAGAAAAAAATTTTGAAATTATTTTTCGAATTTTCATGGCCAAACACCACGATTTTTAACTCCAGAAAAAAATTTCGAAAAAAGGAAAAAAAAATTCATAGCCAAACAGGCCCTGTATATTATATGAATTTGTGTTGTTCCATATGAGGCTCTGCATTTTGATTTTTCACTATGGTGAGACTGTAACGTAACAATGTCCACTCCTACAAAGGTTTATCAACCAAAAAATTTATTAACTTTTTAAACTCCTTGATGTTACAAAAAATTATCCAAGAAACTGTTGCACAGAGCTAAAAATGATTATAAAAAAAATAAAAGTCACACAAAGCCTCCATTTTCATCGCTCGAAATCGAAACCATGAATTAAAGGTGTATCAGCCTCGTGTATCACACTACACTTTTTTTGTACATCAAAATGATCAAATCAACGAATGCAAGACATGTATGTATATACATACACTATGATATAATGTATTATAAAAACCCCAAGACAAGAAAAATTAGAATTATCAGACGAAATAGGGAAAAGTCATGATTTCCACTTATACTATATTAAAGTGAATTTTTCTACACCTTGTAAAGCATTATACCATTTGCATGTGGTGCGATTTTTTACACGTGTCTGCCATGTCAGCATAATATGAAAAAATAATAAAAAATATCAAAAAACCCCTTATTATTTTTATTTTTGTATTCTTTCTATGTAATTCGTTACTACATTATTATTATTGAGTGCTTCTATTGTCATTTACCATTATTTTCTCTTCTTCTTCATCATTCACTCATCAGCATCCAATTTATTTCTCTAATTTTTGTATATGTAATGTATATCTTTATGCAAAATCACTTTAATTTCCCCCCAATTCACCTTTATTAGGGCTTAAATATTATTTTTCCCTACATTTAACAGTCAATTTCGGGTTTTCCCATCTAAGCTTTGTGATTTTGATTGGAATTGTAATCAAAATCTTGATTTGGGGATTTTTTCTTGGAATTGAGACCAATTTGTTAAGTAATTAAGGAAAAGCCATTTTGGATTTTGCATTTTTTTTATTGAAATTGTAATCAAATTATTGGGTAATTAAGGAAAAATCATCTGAATTTTGTTAGTTTTGATTGAAATTGTGATCAATTTGTTGAGTAATTAGAGAAAATCCATCTGAATTTTGTGATTTTTGATTGGATATTTGGAATTGGATTGCTAAGTTTTGCGGTGATGATGTTTGTTGGAAACGATGAGGAAGAAGAGGCAGTAGTGTTGGTACCAACACCCTTATTGGAGTTGGAAAAGGAAGATTCAAAGGGTGATTTATATGAAATTATGTGGGGATAATTTGGAGGAGAATAATAAAGAGTATGTTAAGGGTTGTATAAGTGCTTCATCTTCAGGGATTAGTGGATATGGAGGTAATAGTAGTGGTGATGAAATTAAAAAATTGTACCACATTCCTTGCTATAGAAATCTCGACTCATCCTCAAATATTTGTCACTGTTTGAGTTTGCTGGAACACTGGCGAAGTGAAAACTATAAATCCAATTTGGATTTCGGCGAGCTCGTTTAAGCTTTGTTCGAAATTAGTGATTAGAATTTCGTTTCTAGATTCCGAAATTAGTGAAATTGGCATCGATTCAGTGGGTTGGAGTATGGGGGTAGGGGGTGATGAAGAAGATATGTTGTTGGGGTGGGGTTGGACTTTGGGGGTGGGGGGTGACGAGGAAGATGATGGTTTGGGGGTGGGGTGGATGGGGATTCTTTAATTTTTTCTTTTTTATTTTAATTTTATGTTTAGACGCGCTTTCTTTTATTTAAATAATTATTATTTTTTCACGTTAGATTTAGGGGATAAAAAAAATATTTTTAAGTAGTTTAGGTGTGTATTAGGTCATGTTAATAGTTTAGGTGTTTCTTGGACTTTGCGGATATAGTTTAAGGTGAAAACGATTACTTTTCCCAATGAAATACAAAGTTTTAATCCAACCAACATAAAGAAAACATAATTAATCTCATGAAAAAAAAAGGCAAAATGATTCAATGGACCCCTGTACTATGTCCATCTTGTAATATGGATACTCCTACTTACATGTTTGTCATCTGAATCCTTCAACTTAATAAAATTCAATATTGAAAGTCCTTTGACCGTTGACCGGATCTATGTGGCATTAAAATTGTTGAGTAGGATATGACATGTGTGGTCACGCACATTTGAGCGTGTGAGAGCATTATATGTATATTAAAATAATATTAAAATAAAAAAGGCCTTTTTTCCCTCCATTTTTTAACTTAAAAATATTTTTAAAAATTAATAATTATTTTTTAAATAAACCCCCCCTCCCCACCCCCCCTTCCCCTGCCCCACCCCTCATCTCGTCCAGCCACCCTCTACCCCGTCCAGCCACCCCTCATCTCGTCCAGACACCCCCTACCCCGTCCAGCCACCCCTCACCCTGTCCAGCCACCCCACACCCCTCACCCTCGTCCAGCCCCCACCCCATCCCTCATCCTTGTCCAACCCTCCCCCTTCCCCCCTCATTCCATCCAGCCACCCCACCCCACCCCTCACCTCGTCCAGCCACCCCCACCCCACCTCTCACCCCGTCCAGCCACCCCCACCCTTCTCCCCTTCCAGCCACTCCCACCCCACCCCTCACCCCGTCCAGCACCCCCACCCCAACGCACCAACCCCCCTCCAAATATGTGTGTCCTCAAATTTTGAGATTAATTTTTATAAATAAAGAAAGAAAAGATAGTTTAAGTAATTTAACTTATCTACATCATAAATATTTAAAAACAGGCATAATATTTTTTTCAAACTAGAACTGAATATATCTAATAAATCATTTATCACGTGTTTGATTTTATATATAAATTTATAAATACTACGTGATTGTTTCCTAAAAATTTCAAACTACATTCAATATATTTATTCACATAAGAGATTCAGTTGACAACTAGGGGTGTTTACGGTTTGGTCAAAATCCAAACCGAACCGCGATCCAAACCGAATCGATTAAAAAATCTGATTTGGTTAGGTTTAGTTTGATTTGGTTTTGAATTTAAAAAAAACGATACTAATTCGGTTTGGTTTGGTTTTACTCTAAAATAACCGACAAAATAATCAAACCGAACTGATATATATATATATATATATATATATATATATATATATATATATATATATATACTAGAGGAGCATGACCCATGTCAGCACGGACCCAACATTAAGATATTTATTTATCTTTTCAATCTTGATATATTTAAATAAAAAAATTTAATAAAAGGATTACATATATTTGCTAGGATTCATCTGTATTTAGCATGAGTTCAACATATGTTATTTTAATATGTATTTAGATAATTTAAGTTGTTAACTATTGTAATTTATAATATTTTTTATGTGATTTTTAAATTAATATACGTTACTTTTCTTGTCCAAATTTTTGTGGCATTGATAGTCAATTATATTTTAAAAATAATTTAAGTTTTTAATTATTGTGATTTATAATACTTTTCTTTTATTCCAATTTCAGTGACACTAATATAATTTCAAGAGTCGACCAAATATTTTATATCTTTTAAATTTTTTAAGTTGTTAATTATTGTGATTTCTAGTATTTTCATGTAATTTTTTTGAAATATATAACATAGTAAATTATTTTTAGATATTTTAAGTTGTTAACTATTGTAATTTATAATACTTTTTATGTAATTTTTGAATAATATATGCTACTCTCCTTGTCCAGAGCTCTGTGTCGACGATAGCCAATTATATTTTTAAAATAATTTAAATTTTTTGTCATTGTGATTTATAGTATTTTTTCTATTTCAACTTATGTGCCATAAATTAGGGGTGATATAGTAAAATATAATTATTATTATTTATTATTTATTATTTTTATCATGTGTATGTGTTGATTCAAGAAGAATTTGGAAACATTTAGAAATGTGTTGAATGTTACAAATATTAATAATCCATTTGATGCTTCTTGATTTCTCTACATTTATCTCTTGTGTGTTTTTACTCTTTTGCCCTTTGGGTATATGTAGTAATTTTTTTTAAAAAATATTATGAAAATTTTTATTCATAGTATATATATATATATATATATAATATATATATATATATATATATGTATATATATATATATATATATATATATATATATATTATATTATAATATATATTAAATATATATAGTAAAATCATAGATTCAATATTATTAATTTTTTAATACATAAGTGCCTTGTAATAATTAATTGCGGGTGATACATTAAAATCACGATTGAAGCAGAAGAAATCAGTCAATTTTTTTTTTAAAAAAAAATTGTTAATTATTGTTATTTACAGTACTTTTTATTTCATTTTCAAATAATATATGTTGCTTTATATCTTCTTCTGTCCCGTCCCAATTTATGTGGCACTAATATAATTTTGATAGTCAATCAAATATTTTATGTTGACATATCATTTTGTTATTCTTATTTTTCTAATACATAAATGACTTATAATAAGGAGTGATATAGTAAAATCATCGTTCAAAAGACGAAAATTTAATTTAAAACATTAAGAGTTAATTTCGCATTTTATGTCTATTTTATTTTTCATTAAATATTATTTATTTTCTTAATACCCAGATGACTCATGATAATTAATTAAGAGTGATTGATTATGTTATTACTATAAAAATTAATATAATTTTATCATATCCAATAGTAATCATCGATAATTCACCGAAATAGTATATTAATTAAATACGAGATACTATATTTGCATATGCAAAATATGATATTATTAAACATTATTGGATAGTGCATTATATTTATCTTTCACAATAATAAAATTTTACTATATATTTTTCTTTATTTTCTGGCTCAGCGGTAAGCTTGCTTACCGTGGTGTGCCAGGGTCGGGGGTTCGAAACGTCCCTCCAGCAAAGCTGGGGTGAGGACGCGTAGGTAAGGCCATGTGGTCCCCCCCCTCCCCGACACCTACGGAGTAGGTATGAACCGGGTCGTCCCTTTTTATACATATTGACCCAACACAAATTCTAAGAAAATATTCATTAGAAATTTATTTTATTAAATTTAATTTATTAATTTTGTACTTTGAAAATTTAAAGTTAAGTTTAAATATTAGTATTTCTATATAAGAAAAAAATAATTTTAAAATTTAAATTTACTAAAATAAATAACTAAATAAAAAGATTAATTTTCTATATAAAAGTCAATTAAAATAATAAAATTGATTTACTTTAAATATTTAATTGTAATTGATTAAGATAATTTTTTATTTTGTCGTGATTTATGGTGCAACGATAAAATTTTGCGAGTTGAATAGAACTTGTATCTATTTTTAAAAAAGTATTTTAACTTATTAATTATTGTGATTTATAATCATTTTTACGTAATCATCAAATAATATATTTACTCCTTGTGTCCCAATTTATGTGGCTTCGATACAATTTTGAGAATCAACTAAATATTTTATATATGTTTTAAACATTTTAAGTTTTTAATTATTATGATTTGCAGTACTTTTTTTTTTATCTCAATTTATGTAGCATTGCTAAAATAATGAGAGTCAATAAAATTTCTATATGTCTTTTAAATATTTTAAGTTATTAATTATTGTGATTCGTGGTAACAAATTAGTTTTGAACAGGATAGCCAATTAAATAAATATTTTTTTTTTACTTCTAACATGTAGTTATAGTTAATTAATATAAATTAATAGAATATATTAAATATTTAAACCATTATAATGAAATTATTATATATTGTGGCATGGTATATAATTAAGTGGGAGTGGAGGGTTTTTTTGGTAATTGCATGAGAGGTGGTCGAAACCACCTCTTTTTTATAATACTAGAGGTGCATAACCCGTGTCAGTATGGGCCCAACACTATAGACATCTTTTAGCATCAATATTCGATATTGATGAGATACAAACATAAATGTACATTGATTTAAAACGATAATTTTTTAAATAATAACTATTTGACGGTACTCGCTAAGGAGTGAAGTTTTACAAGATAATTTTTTTTCATATGATAAAAAAGTGTGATGTGTCGTGTAGTCGGGTTATTTTAATTGTTTGATGATAAGATTGAGACCTGTTACAAAATATAGAAAAGATATAGAACTAATATTCACAGGATCATTTCATATAAAAACTAGAACAAAAGATACTTCAATTAACAATAAAGTCTTGGATCATCTTCTCAAAGATGATTATGGTTGAAGCAGCTGCAACAAACATGTCATAAACACATATTTTTCTTGTTTTAATTAAATACTATTAATTTTTTAATACATAAATAACTTATAATAATTAATTAAGGGTAATATAATAAAAAATATTATTAATTCTAATATATAAATGACTTATAATAATTAATTAGGGGTAATATAATAAATCACTGAGCAATTAGGGTAATGTAGTAAATGACGAAGCAACTGATTTTTAATTAAATATTATTAATTTTTAACACATAAATGACTTATAATAATTAATTAGAGGTAATATAGTAAAAAATATTATTAATTCTAATAAATAAATGATTTATAATAATTAATTAGGGATAATATAATAAATCACGGAGCAATTAGGAGTAATATAGGCAGTCATGTCATTCATAATTTTTAGTTAAATATTATTAATTTTTTTAATACATAAATGACTTATAATAATTAATTAGGGATGATATAGTAAAATTACGGTTAAAGCAGCTAAAAAATGTCATAAATATCTATTTTTTAATTAAATATTATTTATTTTAATATATAAATGACCTATAATAATTAATTAGGGGTAATATAATAAATTTTTTTATCAATTCTAATATAAAACTAATTTATAATAATTAATTAGGGTTAATATAGACGAAGCACTGGTTGAAACCATAGACAGACATGTCATCTATTTTTTTAATTAAATATTATTAATTTTTTAATACATAAATGACTTATAATAATTAATTAGGAATGATATAGTAAAATCACGGTTAAAGCAGCTGAAACAAACGTCATAAATATCTATTTTTAATTAAATAATATTAATTCTAATATATAAATGACTTATAATAATTAATTAGGGGTAATATAATTAAAAATATTATTAATTCTAATATATAAATGACTTATAATAATTAATTAGGGATAATATAGTAAATCACAGAGCAATTAGGGATAATATAGTAAATGACGAAGCAGCTGATTTTTTTAATTAAATATTATTAATTTTTTAATACATAAATGACTTGTAATAATTAATCAGGAATGATATAGTAAAATCACGGTTAAAGCAGCTGAAACAAACGTCATAACTATCTACTTTTTTAAATTAAATATTCTTAATTCTAATATATAAATGACTTATAATAATCAATTAGGGTAATGTTGTAAAAAAATATTATTAATTCTAATATATAAATGACTTGTAATAATTAATTAGGGTTGAGATAATAAGTAACGGATTAATTAGGGGTAATATAGGCAGACATGCCATCTATTTTTTAATTAAATATTATTAATTTTTAATAAATAAATAATTTATAATAATTAATTAGGGATGATATAGTAAAATCACGATAAAAGCGGCTGAAACAAACGTTATAAATATCTTTTTAAAATTAAATATTATTAATTCTAATATATAAATGACTTATAATAATTAATTAGAGTAATATAATAAAAAATATTATTAATTCTAATATTTAAAAGAATTATAATAATTAATTAGGAATAATATAGTAAATCACGAAATAATTAGGGGTAGTATAGTAATTGATGAAGCACTGGTCGAAACCAGTGCTTCTATTATATGGAAAAGAAATATTAAACATTATTGGATTGTACATTATATTTATCTTTCACAATAATAAATTTTATTATATATTTTTCTTTATTTCTTTTTAACTTGATACATAAACAACACAAATTCTAAAAAAATATTCATTAGAAATTTATTATATTAAATTAAATTTATTAATTTTGTACTTTAAAAATTTAAAGTTAAGTTTAAATATTAGTATTGCTATATAAAAAAATAATTTTAAAATTTAAATTTACTAAAATAAATAAATAAATAAATAAAAATATTAATTTTCTATAGAAATGTCAATTAAAATAATAAAATTGATTTACTTTAAATATTTAGTTGCAATTAATTAAGATAATTTTTTATTTTGTCATGATTTATGGTGCACCGATAAAATTTTTAGAGTTGAATAAAACTTTTATCTATTTTTAAAAAAGTATTTTAACTTGTTAATTATTGTGATTTATAATAATTTTTACGTAATTATCAAATAATATATTTACTCCTTGTGTCCCAATTTATGTGGCTTCGATACAATTTTGAGAATCAACTAAATTTTTTATATATTTTTTAAATATTTTAAGTTGTTAATTATTATGATTTGCAGTACTTTTTCTTTTATCTCAATTTATGTGTCATTGCTAAAATAATGAGATGCTAAATTAATGAGAGTCAATAAAATTTCTATATGTCTTTTAAATATTTTAAGTTTTTAATTATTGTGATTCGTGGTAACAAATTAGTTTTGAACATGATAGTCAATTAAATAAATATATTTTTTTACTTCTAATATGTAGTTATAGTTAATTAATATAAATTAATAGATTATATTAAATATTTAAATCATTGTGACGAAATAATGAAATTATTATATATTGTGGCATGGTATGTAATTAAATGAGAGAGGAGGTTTTTTTTGGTAATTGCATGAGAGATGGTCGAAACCACCTCTTCTTTATAATAGAAAAATAGAAATATTATAATTATTTTTATATTATTCATAAATGCAATATAAATCTTTGTTACATTTTATATTTTAATCGTGATTTAATTTTAGTCGTAATACATGCAGTCATATGTCTTCATCCAGTTGACAGTATCTTATGAGATTTTAAATGAATTTCGCACTTTGAATGACAAATGATACTAATTTTAAAAATATTATCTTGTTGTACATTAAAATTTACAGTTAAGATTTATTAGACTATAGACAATCACTAATTTTAACATTCTTTTTGAACCTTGTCGATCAAGAAGCTTATGTGTTTACCTTTTGTGGAGTTTATCATATTATTTTGTTAAATGTAGTTTTTTTTTAAAATTTTAGAAGCGTTCATATAATGTTGTTCATGGCTTTGCCGAAGTATAATACTCAGTTGACATCTTAATTTCAAGGTTGAAATACAACAATCAGTTGACATCTCATATGTTAGATTGAATTTTTTTAATTTTTTTAAATCTTCAACTTTTATTATTAGCTAAAGTTATAAACCGAAAAAACTGAACCAAACCGAACTAAACCGACAAGAACCAAACTAATGGTTATTTTTTTGTTTGGTTTGATTTGATTTTAGAAATTTAAAAATCGACTAAGTTGGTTTAATTATGATTTTGACCAATAATCGATCTAAACCGACCCATGAACACTCCTATTGACAGTGATATAGCCTGTTAACAACATTTCCAATAAAATTCCACAAGTGAAGATATTACCAATACCTCGTGGAGGTGGAGAGACTATTTTCGAAATACAGTTGATGCCCTTATATCTATCCTAAATTACGAAAATGCCACTAGATTACACCATTAATCAACCACCATAACAGAACAAACACCATCACCAAAAAATGAACTACTCAATAATCCTCCTCTTCTCCTTCCATGTAATTACAATCCTATCCATGTCCTTTTTCGTCATTTCACTCCGTACCGGATTACTCCCCTCCGACCCATGTACCCACCCACAACCCGACCCGCAAAAACTCCGACCCGATCAAATGACCGTACTAATCAACGGCTACTCCGTTCACCGTCTCCCTCTCCTCCACTCGATCGCCGCCACTTACGCCGCCGCTTCCTCCGTCTCCGCCGTCATCATCCTCTGGTCTAACCCTACAACTCCGCCGTATCTCCTCACCAATCTCACCTCCTCCGCCGCTCCGATCACCGTACTCCGGCAACCTTCATCAAGCTTAAACCTCCGTTTCTATCCACAACAAACAATCACTACACGCGCCGTACTCATCGCCGACGACGATATCCAACCCGATCCGGACTCGATCAACTTCGCGTTCAACGTGTGGAGATCGAATCCGGATCGGGTCATCGGTCCGTTCGTCAGGTCGCACGGGTACGACCTGACGAATAAGTCGTGGATGTACACAATGGACCACGATAAGTACTCTATCGTGCTAACAAAACTTATGGTTCTTAGTTCTAACTACCTTTATAAATACACGTGTAATGCACAGTACACGCAATTAAAACTCGAGGTAGAAAAAAGAAACAACTGTGAAGATATTTTGATGAATTTTGTCGTAGCGAATGAGGTGAATAAGGGTCCGATTTTGGTGGGCACGAAGAGGGGGGTTAGGGATTGGGGAGATGCGAGGAACGAAGGCGAAGGAAGGGAGGAGAGGGAAGTAGGGTTGAGTAGTAGGAAAGGGGAACATAGGAAGAGGAGAGGAGAATGTATTGGTGAGTTTCATCGGTTAATGGGGAAGATGCCGTTGAGGTATGGCTACGGAAAAGTGATGGATGATATCGGAGAACAAGGGCTTTGTGAGAAAGGTGGTAAGTTGGTGTTTTGTGATAGACAGAGTTTCAAATGATTTTGTAATTTTTCAATTTTCATGTCAATTTATAAATCGATAATCTTTCAAATTTGTATAAAAGATAGTTTCATAGTTACTAAATATAGCTACAATCTTAATTTTATATCATATTGATGAATTTTGTCGTAGCGAATGAGGTGAATAAGGGTCCAATTTTGGTGGCGTGAAGAGGGGGGGAGGGTTAGGGATTGGGGAGATGCGAGGAATGAAGGTGAAGGAAGGGAGGATAGGGAAGTAGGGTTGAGTAGTAGAAAACCGGAGCATTGGAAGAGGAGGGGAGAATGTATTGGCGAGTTTCATCAGTTGCTGGGGAAGATGTCGTTGAGGTATGGCTACAGAAAAAGTGATGGATGATATCGGAGAATTCTCTGAGAAAGGTGGTAAGTTGGTGTATTGTGATTGACAGATTTTCAAATGACCGTATTTTTTTAATTTTCATGTCATTTTAGCTCAGTTTGATAAATCGACAATCTTTCAAATTTGCATAAAAGATAGTTTCATGAAATTACTAGATATGGCTACACTTCAAATTCTATATCATAATGATGAATTTTGTTATAGCGAATGACGTGAATAAGGGTTCGATTTTGGTGGGCGCGGGAGGGGGGTGAGGGATTAGGGAGATGCGAGGAATGAAGGCGGAGGAAGGGAGGAGAGGGAAGTAGGGTTGAGTAGTAGAAAAGCGGAACATAGGAAGAGGAGAGGAGAATGTATTGACTAGTTTCATCGGTTACTAGGGAAGATGCCATTGAGGTATAGCTACGAGAAAGTGATGGATTATATCGGAGAACAAGGACTATGCGGGAAAGGTGGTAGGTTGGTGTATTGTGATAGACAGATTTTCAAATGATTCTGTAATTTTTTAATTTTCATTTCATTTTAGCTTGATTTGATAAATAGACAATCTTTCAAAATTGTAAAAAAGATAGTTTCGTGAAATTACTAAACATATCTACACTTTGATTTTTACATATTATATTGATAAATCTTATTATAGCGAATGAGGTGAATAAGGGTCCGATTTTGGTGGGAACAAAGAAAAGGGTGAGGGATTGGGGAGATGCGAGGAATGAAGGCAAAGGAATGAGAGGGAAGTAGGGTTGAGTAGTAGGAAAGGGGAGCATCGGAAGAGGAGAGGAGAATGTATCGACTAGTTTCATCGGTTACTAGGGAAGATGCCGTTGAGGTATAGCTACGGGAAAGTGATGGATGATATCGGAGAACAAGGACTATGCGAGAAAGGTGGTAAGTTGGTGTATTGTGATAAACGAATTTTCAAATAATTTTTCAATTTTCATTTCATTTTAGCTCGATTTGATAAATCGACAATCTTTTAAATTTGTATAAAAGATAGTTTCATGAAATTATCAAACATAGCTACAGTTTGAATTTTATGCAATATAATCGAAAATTTGTTTGAATTCGCCTGCTCAACCTCCTCCTCTTGCGTCATCAACAATGGAACCTCAGTTGTATTACTCCCTTCGTTTCGCAATAAGTGAATCATTGAATTTTTTTCCAAAATTTGACAACCAATTAACTTTTGAAGTGGGGTTGAGTAGTAGTAGTTGAAAGAGGGAGCCTCGAAAGAGAAGAGGAGAATGTATTGGCTAGTTTCATTGGATATTGAGAAAGAAGTTGAGGTATATATACTATGGGAAAATGATTGGGTGAATTGGTCTATGGTAAATTGGTCTATTGTGATAGACAAATCTTGAGATGATCATGTATCTCAATTTTCATTTCATTTTATCTTGATTTAATCGACAATCTTTGTAACTTGCATAAAAAATAATTTGATGAATATTATCATAGCAAAGGAGGTGAAAAAGGGTTCCAATTTGGTGGGCGCAAAGAGTTTTTTGCTTTTCTTTTCATATAGATTTGTTTCACACTAGTGTCAAAAGCCAATTGTTATTTTTCTACAAGTTATTTTTGTTTATAACATCATTCAACAATGTAACAGTACATTCTTCTTAAAATTATCCTTCTACAACAATCTTATTCACATATTAATTAAATTAACTGTCCCATTTATGTTGTTAGTCATGTATGTTCATAATTTAAAAAAGGCACTGATACCTCAAAGTGCTGATCAATGTTCTTGGCGATCAAATACATCATAAGAAGATCCTTATCATCATATGTTCGAAAAATACACTACTAACAAACCTCAATCACAGATAAAATTAAGGGAAAAGAATTGGGAAAATACACGGAATTGTACTCACAATCTCGATAAATAGTTAGAGCACAAGCACAGTAGATGCTACTCCTTTTCGAAAATCCTGCTATCTCCTACAAATGACCCTATGAAGTTCACATAAGATGAAAAATACTAAGCTCAGTTGCTTTCGCTATTTTGCTATGTTGCTCGGACTTTTAAAAAAATGTCGATGGGTGCACGGTGCATGCCAGATTATCCAAAAACAATGTATTTTTTACGAATCCGACACGGGTGCAACATCATTTTTGAAGAGTCCGAGCAATTTAGCCAATTTATTGATTTTCTTTTGGTGGATGGGCAGTGAAGGAATAGGGGAGGTTTAGACTTTGTTGTTTTATTAGCAGACTTATCAACCTATGTTGCTCAGACACTTCAAAAATGTAGGCGGGTGCATGTCGGATCCTCCAAAGTAGTGTATTGTTGAAGGATCCGACAAGGGTGCGGCAACATTTTTGGAGAGTTCGAGCAACATAGTTATCAACTACAACTACACATCAAGGCTTGAACTTTTTCTCTTCTTGTGTATAAAAAGATTCATATGTTGCCACTCTGGTTTTTGATTCAGGTAGCCCCATTTCTTCACTGAACCCCATTGTCATTTTCAAGAAGTCTCCCTTGTGCAATACTTCCCATTCCTACAAAGCATTTCCATAAGCCAACAGAAAAAATAAGGACTTGCTTTTACAGAACATTAGTTAAAGAGGAACCAACTTTGACGCGCTCTCTAATTTTCTCTTGTTGTGTGTGTGTGTGCGTGAGTTCCTAAGTTTAGCCTTGCACATAGTAGCGGAACCATGATAGTCAAAACATAAAGAAGTAAAATACATGAAGAAGTCAAGGGGACTCCACGCATAATATACATACGAAGGGGTGCCAGCAAGTGTGGCTCTTCCACGGCTTGCGAATACACACAATTTGGTATGAGGACCCGTATATTGCTCCTGCAATAAAGAGGCAACTGTGCCTCAATCCAAAGCAAGTTGGGTTCAGCTATATGATTCTCACTTTCGGGATCTCTAACACGATACCAAATAAAGATCCCTCATTGAGGCTATGGCATACTACGGAACAATCAGCAAAGAAGTTACTCCGGTTGATGGAGAAAATCACGATGAATATTTTCAAGCTCAAACGAATACTCTGCTTATAATTCAAAAATTGTGGAAGAATTAGTCGAGACTTCTTGGAAGAAAGATGATGAAACTAAAAAGGAGAAGCAGCACAAAGGAAACATGAGGCATGCTAGAGAATTGTTTCTTTTTATAACCGTAGTGTTTGGGCCAACTTGCGTATACCTCAACTAATTCCACGGGATACATATCACCTCCCAACAACAGCATGTACCAGATAACTTTGTCCACCAAAGCTAGGATTGGACAGATGGGAAGAAATCATCTAGTGTTTTTATATGCTAGAGAACTGCCGTTATCAGCAAGGATTAAATAAACTTGCTTTTTCTAGAACGGCTCAAAGAGCATAAAGGAAGTAAGAGATTGCACATCGATAGAAGACCTAACAATTCCTAAATTATATACGATTATGTTGTGGGTTTTGTTTCTACGATAAACAAAGACTTCCTAGGTGGGTAACCTAAGGTGCGGCCACAATGGGGGAACAGAAAGAGACCAAGATTCCCGTGTTTGATTTCATACATGGATCTACCGCAACTTCATTGTAGAGCTCAGGATTATCCTATTTTACACAGATTCAGAGATATGTTGATTATATGCTCGTTAAATTTTTACAAAACCCGGTCACCTACTTTGGACTTAAGATTGGACAACCAAAAAATAGATATAACCACTGCAACATAATGCATATTATAAATGCACAGTTCCAATCAAAATGAAAAGAAAGGAAAACGGGACCATAGAAAAAGCATATTCCTCTTTGTATCTAGTCCAACAAGCGATGAAGACAAGCAAATATATATGATCTCAAATTTACCTCAAAGTTCCATTCCCCGTATAAATCTGGATCGTTCTTGTTAACCCAAACATATGTTTCAGCCTGCAATGTCTTGGAACTATCCTGCAAAGCCAAGACATACTTTACAAACCAAATACAATCGCACATTGTTAAATCTAAAATGAACTGTATCACTAAAATTTACGCCAAAACCAAACAAATAGACTGGATCTTAATAAATCAAACCTTAATAAAGGTAAGGGGTTAGAAAGGAAACATGGTTTGATCATGTAACAGAAAATATTTGTGCTGGCTCTTAAATTTTTTACTAGAACTCAAAAGCTAAGTAATAGTCCTCCATGGTTGTCTATCCCTCCAAACTAGAAACTTCATCCTTGTAAACCAAGAAACTTCACGGGGAAGATGGCAAATGAAGTTCCACTTTTAGTAGCACTATTGATAGTAAATTCTAAACCTATGAGGAACGAAGGATATAGACTCTTTAAACTAATCGGCAAAGGCCAAAGCAATATATAGGACACGTAGGTGTAAATGCAAGTACTCTAGCACGAGCAGAATTCATTACAGTGCTTAATGAACACCGCACTAAGGAAACTTAAGAGCCTGTTTGGATTGGCTTTGGACTTTTGGCTTATTTTTATGATTTTGGCATAAAACCAAGTGCTTATAAGCACTATTTTATTTTACCCAAACACCACAAAAGTGATTAAAAGTTATTTTGGTTTAAAGCACTTAAAATAAGCCAATCCAAACAGTAACGTGGTATCTTCTTTAGTAATTTATCTTTTGCCTCAATGAGTCTGCAGCAGTAATTTTCTCCCAGGAATAGTTCAGTAGATCCAATAAATAGGAACATTTGAACTCTCAAAAAGATCTGATGCCGTGCTTGAGAGTTGAGCCATAAAAAAAGATTTTACATAAATGCCAAAAATTTTAAGAACTTCAGTGAATCAATACCATCAGGGAAACATCAACAGTCGTCTTTTCATACTCAAAATCCTCAAATGCATCCAGGATATTCAGTTCAGGAACAGTGATATCCAACAGAACCTGCAATTTCGTTCAAACAAGCGTATTTAGAAGATCTGCAAGGGGGATAGATCCAAAATATTCAGGTCTCAAGAACTGCAGCAGTAAATTGTTCTCACTTCTAGTAATTAATTACAAAGTACATGTAATGTGCCCTGGACCTCAATAATGGAAGGCCGTCCTTTCATTCACCATCGAATCATCAGTTAGGGGTCGTTTGGTAGAGTGTATAAGAATAGTATTGAATAGGGTGTGTTAGTAATGCTAGGATTAGTAATTTTGGGATTAGATTATGCTGAGATCATTTCGTTTACACTGTTGGTTTGATGTATCAAGGCAGTTTCGTCTTTACCCATGTTTATCCATGTACTAATAAGCCTTGTATTACTAGTATCATGGTTTGCTTTGTATTAGTTATACGCCCTATAATACTAAATAGAGTGTCTAACTACTAGATGTATTATTTTATCTTCCTATTAAACAACTTCTTAGAGTAAAAGCTATCTTATGACGAAACTAAGAGCAAGAGCTAATGTTAAGCAGGTACTACTTGTTGAAGAGGTTATTTGCCAAAATAAAGCAAAAGAAAGCTATGTGCCACAGATAAGACGTTGATAGTATCGGGTCTCTGTGTGCTTTTTTCTTTTAACCCCCTCCCATAAAACTCAATTATATTCAGTTCCGCTAACCGTAGTAAAAGTGCAACAGAAACCAAACCATTAACACACCAGTTTAGTCATGCCTGACAGGTAAAGAGTGATAGAACGTAAAGATCCCAGAAGTAAACTAGTAAAGTGAGGGAAAAAGCCAAAGTCATCACGAATGGAATAGAATAATAACAGGAACACTTTAGAATTGACGTTTGCAGCCAAAATGTTTCTGGTGATTGATCGTTAAGCATGTCGAAAACAGCTCATAAGGATGCCAAATACAGAATACAGACGTGGTGAATGCTCTAAAATAACAATGTGGGGGTGGTTCAAAAGACCTTCCTGCCAACGCTGTACAAAGAAAGATAAATACATAAAGAACGTAAAAAGGGAATTCTACAACAAACAAAAATAATAAAAAGTTCAACAAACCTTCCCATTAACTCTTTTGTTTTCAATTGGTAGGATGGCAGGATAAACACGCCCTTTGATGCTAAACCTATGACTACACCAAAATAACAGAATCAGCTGTCACCGCTATTAAGATATGAAAAAAATATATCCCTCCATCACTTAGAGAAACAATGCACACAACAAGTAAACACAACTTGGCTTTGCATACACGTAAAACAGGAAAAAAAATCCGATTATGAGCATTTATTAGTCAACGGGTAAACACAACTTGAGAATGCATATAACCAAAACCACAGTAAATCTCATTGCCAAACGTGAAGTAGTATTGGTACACATTGATCCAGTATTTTCCAGGAATCTTTTTAATTACAAGTTCTGTCAGTTTGTTTAGCGTTTTATGAGTCAATAGAAAACGTAGTTCAGTGTCAGATAACTCTTAATCTGACTTAAAATTACAATTTATAGAGAACTAAATTAAACAGCTCCAAATGGGGCAACATGAAAATATATTCAAAACAGCCGAGCTGAACTAGCTTGGGATTGAGGCACAGTCATTGTCATTATTAAGTCTCATTACCAAGCACTATGAAAATTATGCTGAAGGTAGCTCAACCTCATAGAAAAATAAACACAAGTAGAATCAGTTTCCTGAAATTTCATATAACAGTACTTAAAGTATAGTCCATGTAATACAGATTGTTTCAACCAGGCAACATAAAATTGCAAGTCCAAACAAAATTTCAATTTCAAGAGTGTGTTCGGTATGAAAACATTTCCAATTTTCCCATGTTCGGTTGATCATATATTTTTGAAAACATTTTCTCAAAGAAAACAAGCTCCTTAAAATGAAAAAAATGGCTTCTCTAGTGAAAGTAGAGAAAACAAATTCCACTAACGACATTCCACATTGATTGTGTCCTCCTCGCCCCCTTATCCCCGCCATCCCACACCTCAACCTCTACACCCTAGCTCCTATATTACAACAACAACAACATACCTAGTGAAATCCCACAAGTGGGGTCTAGAGAGGGTTGAGTGTATCCAAATCCTACCATTACCTCGTAGAGGTAGAGAGGTTGTTTCTGAAAGACCCTCAACTCAAGTGCAGCAAAATTCAAGTACAGAAAAGAATGAAAAAGCAAAGAAAATATAGCAACTAACAAAGGAAGCAGTGCAAAGCCTACAAGAAAGGGACAAGAACAACAACAAAATTAGTGTGATAATCGAACACAATTGACAACACACGATGATGGGTAGCAAAACCAAGGACAATTATAACAACGACAAATGCAACAAGCCTAAACCCTCGAAAATCATGACAACACTCTGCTACCTACTATCCTTCTATGCTATACACGTCCGCCACACCCTTTTATATAAAGCCATGTCCTCTGCCTACCCCAACCTCTCCACGTACTTCCTACATCCAACCTCTCGCACCTTCTCATGACCCATCATCCAATTGGCCCCCCAACAATTTCATGTTCAATTTTTCTGCTAAAAAGTTTGTGTCAATTCTCAATACCCATTATTAAAGAATAAAAAAAATGTATTCACCCTCGTTTTCTTCATACAAAAATGAAACCAGAAATCGGCACCAAAGGGTGTAGCCTGGTGGTCAATGTCAATGACCTAAGCTGAGCACCTCTAACTTTCAATTCTCAACAGATACAAAACACTAGTGGGTCGTTTGGTTGGAAAACAAGTTATCCCGAGATTACTAATCCCGGAATTAGTTATCCCATCTTTAAGGAGGAATAAGAAAAACACTACAATCCCAGGATGAGTTATCCAATGCATTTTGTTTCAACCAAACATGGATAAGCTCCTCTTCTAAATTAATCCCGAGATTAGTCATCCTTATTCCTCCTACCAAACGACCTCTAGGTGATTTATTCTCGTTTGTTCTACCCTTGATCAATAGAATTACCAAATAAAGTGGCGGAGCCAGGATTTTCACTTAGGGAGTTCAGAAATAAACATACGAACAAATCGAAGGGGGTTCATCATCTATTATATACACATAAAAAATAATTTTAACCATATATAAATTGTATAATTTTCCATCGAAGGAGATTCGAATGAACCCCGCGAAAGGGTGGCTCCGCCCTTGCTAATACATGTTGCTAGTGGGAGGTGTCAATAGTCAGGTATGCAAAAGATGGCTCAGACACCGCGATTATAAAAAATAAAATAAAAACAAGATTGATGAGTAATGAGTACCAACAACAATTTTAATCTATAAATTACACAGAACAATAGAGAAATTAAAATGAAACAAAAAAACTAACTAGTTGTGGAGGATAGCAGGATTAGAAAGAGGAACACGTTTGAGCAGAGCACGAACAATGTCATCAGCTAATAGACTGCCATACACGAATACATTCAAGGTGGATTGAGGCAAAGAAGCCATTAGCAAATTCCCAAATTTCACCTTTTTTTTAAGAAGTAAAATAGTATAAATTATATTAAAAGTGTGAATTATATAGAGTACATAAATCTAATGGTGTCATCTCCAAAACATTTGGAGATACCTCCGTCCCATTTTGTCCCTCCCAAATTTTTTAATTTGATTACCTATTTTAATTATCCTATTTTCACAAATTTTGTTTTTCGTTATATCCTTAGTGTAATTGATTACTTATTATTATTAACATTCTCGAAAAATATTTGAAAGAAGAGCTAAGTTACTCAGATTCTTCACTTTCGGTGCAGCACCCATGTCGACACGACATGGGTGTGGGTGCGGGATCCGTACATGCAATGGTCAACCAATTTTGGATACTTTGATCAAAATTGACTGGGAAGGTGCAGACAATTTAAGAAATTCTATAATCAAAATAAAAGTTAAGATGAAATTGAAGAAAAATGGAATACCTTGTATATAGAAATTTCTATTTTATTGCTTTTCTTTTTATCTCATTTCAGGATTTTCTTCTTGAAAAATATTTTTTCCTTTAAGTTTTCCACATAATATCTTAAAATTTATGTTTTATAACTCTATTTTTAGATATTTAAATTATTTTTCGTCGAATCCCCGCACCCGTACCATCCCTAGATCCATACTTCCGAATCTTTAAATATAGACAGTGAAGGATCCGACCTCTAGATCCGTACCCGTATCGAACATCCGCACCCGAATCCGAGCAACTTAAAAGAGGAGTACCATTAAAAATATAAATGGTGTTTTGATATTAGTCATACATTAATATTAGAACTAACAACAAGACATAATTAAAAGGGACAAAATGATAAAATAACATTACCAATCATTATTTTTTTAATAGTTATATCATCCTAATTTGGGACGAATAAAATGAGACGAAAGGAGTATGCAATGATCTAAGTGTCAGTCAAATGAACCGTACCAAACAATTACCACTCCTCCCGTTACTAAAGAAGTACTAATCCTCTCTATTACCATCAATATTATTCACAATATTTAGAAAATTTATTTTATTATGAAATATTTATTTGTTTATACATATTTTAAAATATATTTTCATGAAATTTGAGTTTTTGAAGAATACCTTAAAGTTTTCACTATTTTTAAATTCTAAATATTAACTCCAAAATAATATTATCACGCGCAACACCAACTCTATTTTCAACTTCAGAAATACTCTATTCGTACATCTTTACTTGTTCACTTTTTATTTTGAGATGTCCAACAATACTTGTTAGGTTTATAAAATCAATTGATAACTTAACTATTTCTGCCTATTTTAACCTTAGCATTAAATACAATTCATTATCTAATGCATTTCTCAAAATATTAAATTTAGTATATTTATAAGATACTGCTTTTTAATCTCGTTCAAATAGAAAAGTCATAAGTAAAGATGGACAGATGAAGTACCAAATAAAGTAATAGTAAATTTCTCATATTGCCACTCAACTTTGAAAAATGTCCTGCTAAAATCATTTTTCACTTTTTTTTTGTTCCAATAATGTCATTTAAGGTTATACATTTTTATTACAAATTACAATTATTAGAAGTGACTTAAAAGATGAGAGAAAAAATGATCAAATTAGCTCCTTAAGTTTAAATTTTAAATTTAAATGATATGTATTCTTTAACAATATGAAATACTAATAACCCTTCAACTATAAAAAAATAGTGAGTAGAATTTAAGTTCAACTTCTAACTATGATATTAAAATATAATGGAGTCGATCAAAAATTGTGATGATATTATTAGAAATAAGCTTATATATACTCTATTTATTTGAAAATTTAGGAGTTCAATAAGAAAATAATGCTCTAAATTTATTCATTTTATGATTAATATTACTTTTTTGATAAAATAGTTTAAATTTAGTTGACAGTTTCTTCTACTCTAAAAATTAATGTCAGAAAATTCATAATTCATAAAAAAGGCGATAAATTCCTTCAAATTAAAAACATAAGTAAGGTCTTTAGCTAGTAGAAAAAAATAATAGATAAGTATTTTAAAGGATTTCTATAAAGAAGAAAGGATTGATGCATATTAAAGTTAGGAGATTTCATATAACCATTGTGTAATTTAAAATGACAAAGATTTTAAATATTACTTTTGTCAATCCTGTAGCAATATTATTTGGGAGGAAATTTAAAAACTAAATGCATCTTTCAATTTTGAACAATTAATGTTCTATTTCTTTATTTTATTAAAAAATTTAACTACTTATTTTACTCTCTAAATTAACATCCTTTGTCCTTTTTTTATATTATGATTTGTTTCGTTTTAAATTATATCGTTTACTTATCTATAAAATATATAAAACTCTAATTATGAAGTAAGAATGTGAAAAATAGATGGAGGCCTGTTAATATTTCATGGTAAAGATATTTATCTCTCTAGAAAATCGACTCTCTTCTAGAAATAACCATCTCACTGCCCCAGTACATGAACATCCCAGACCCAACACTGCTAGATCCACCGGACAAGAACAACATCATAGAAGAAGACGCACCAAAAAAATCATCTTTTAAGGTGATTCTTCTAGAAAAAAGTGCGGACATAAATGTCACATACCATCAGCGACCCGGTAAAGACATCGAAGGATTCGACACAAATCCTGACACAATCTAACTCTCCAACGAAGAAATTCAAAGAATCCATGCATTGTGGCGATATTCCCTGATAGTCAAACTATTTGGAAAGAGGCTATCCCACCAACACCTCAAAAATAAATTGACAGAGGTGTGGAAGTCAATAGAACCCCTAATTCTTATAGATCTAGGGTGTGATTTTTATACTGTAAAATTCACCCATAAAGTAAACACAAGCAAGGTGCTCACCAAGGACCATGATTTGTGGTTGGAAAATTCTTCACAATACGAGAATGGGTTCCTAGTTTTGTCCCAGATGAATCCACCTTCACCCACACTGCAATTTGGGTCAGATTACCCCAATTACCAATCGAGTACTACGATAAATCAATTCTGGAAAAAGTTGGACAAAATCAAGGTAATCTATTGAAGATCGACACTTGTACGTCAGCAACACTAAGGGGTCGGTATGTCAAGATCTGCATTGAGGTTCCATTGGAAACACCGGTCAGAACTGTAGTCACCATTGGCTCCCACAAACAAAAGGTGATTTATGAAGGAGATGGGATGATGTGTAAAGAGTGTGGGCGAATTGGTCATGTAGTTGTGATACGGGAAAAACAACGAAAACGCGAAACAACTCCAAAACAGCCCAATAATCTTAAGGATTTGAGGACTAAGATGGAGACCACTCTCGGATTCACTACAACAACAACAATACGAGATAACAACGGTGCATTTGACACCAAAAACAGCAGCAACACAATGATAACAAGATGGACACAATGAGAACAAAGATTCAAGAAGGACACAAAACAGTCCACTATGAATCTACAAAGTGCAATAAGATAAAGATAGATAGATAGACCAAATAAGGGAATAATATTAACAACCCAAGAATTGTTACACCCTTGGACCTTTAATACTACACACAACACTAACCTATCTCCTACGTAGGCACAGGAGGGATCTCGATCTCCAAGGACCAACGTTTCCAAGCTTGAATCCAACACGAGTGATTCCACACTTAAGTTGATTTTCCTAGTTACAATTCCAGATTTGTGCCTCAAGGGGAGAGGACTTGTCTTTCAATATTACACAAGATTCATCATCATCAAAATTTAATGAATGAACTCCTAGAAGGTTGTATTTATAGTGTATTACAAGAATAGTGTGAAATGTCCAAAATGACTCCTTAGTCAAAGTCTTCAAGTGGGCTCCCCTGGAGTGCATTGTATGGACTGATTTTGGAGCCTAGTTAGGCCTTTCTTTGCACTTCACGTGTATACTCTAAGTCTCAGGTTCATTCACTCTCGCACTCACCCACCTCCATGGTCGTACCCGTATCATCCTTCCCTTCTTCAAAAGGATTCGACCTCGAATCCGTACCTTGCAAAATCAAGAGAAGACAAACAAGCACATATCCTCATGACATGAGGGGTTAGGATTAGCAAAAATAACACATCACATGCCATGCCAAGGTGGGACAAACTTGGAGTATACCCACGGGTCCTTTGTGTTAAACATGAAAACCTTAGTATAAATGGCACAAAGGAAGAGGTCATCATCAACAAAAAGAGACAAGGAAGAACCTTGCCTTCCTTTATTAGCACCCACAATCAAACATTGCTTGTCGTCTTGACCAAGCATCAAGTAGGAAGTGTAGAAATTCCCACATTCCTGGAGGGTGCCGAGGTCAAATTGGAGAAGTAGCCAAGGGTTTAAGCCGAGGTTAGCCCTTCCTCCCCCTAGAATGTCACTCCCATAACCACGTATGACATTTTCATTTAAGAAGACTAACATTCAAAAATAGAGAGACACGACCTAGAAGTCCTACCTCAAAAAGACATATGCCATCATTTACAACATTTCCATGCACATGATCTCTATGAACAAAACTACTAGCAAGGCTTTTACCACACAAGATGTTCAAAGAGTCACGTGCACCATCAAGATCAACTTTATAAACACCATCACTAACTTGAGATTTTTTAAGCATGCCACACATATGCTCAAGTAGTGGAATACATTTATGAGTAAGTTGATCTCCATTCACATCCTCACTAGTTGTTGGCAACTCATATACCAACGTAGACTCACCTTGGTTCGCACGAGGGTCAACTAGTGTGTGAGTACTCTTGTTAATTGGTAATAAAACCTTGTTCAAGTTATAAGGGCTGGCACTAGATGGACATAAATCATTCTTACAAGAAGAATCAATTTCGTCATCTAAAGGATCAACTAGTTCTTGCGTACTTACAACAAGATTTTGGTCCTCACGTAACCTAACATCACCAAGAGTATCACCATAGGGAGACTCAAATACCTCTACTCTAGGTAAATCCGCAACTACATCCAATTGGCCACTACTAGCCACAACATAACATTCTAAGTTCATACGAGTGTAGGGAATATTGTTTTTACCTCGTAGCTCACATGAGATATGGCCTTCCTCTTGACGTGTGTCCGGACATCCCACTTGCTCCCTTTGACCTATCATACGATCCAACCTTTCATTTGCCATAACTAGGTCTCGGGACATAGTGTCAAGGTAGGCTAAAATAACATTGGTGGCATTGTTGTCCATAGGTTGAGAGGTAGAAGCCACGGATTTCCTTGTAACTGTACCTAAAAAAAAGAAAGAAAAGAACACCTACAAAACAAAAAACAAGTTAGTTCGAAACAACCGCACCACACTCTCGCACACTTGATCGTCTCACACTTGGTTTCACAAGTGTTGAAAGTCGTCTTGTACTTCGCGAGTGATTGAGGGTCGAGTCTACTCTTGGACTAACAAAAGGTATAAGAATAGGCAAAATCTCATACTAGAAAGGCCAGACAGATACTTGGCCAATACCTCCTGGACAAAGGAATACCTTGAAAGGCAATTGTCACCCACCTCCCAAGAACTAAGTTTGACCACTGCCCCCTCAAAGTCCATCTTAGACGGTCCTACACCTCCAACCCTAGACCTTTTAGATTAGAGCCTATGTGGTGTAGTCATCCCCTTTTCAGTAACCTTATCCACTACTGCTTTGAGCCTTTTAATTCCCTGCTCTAAGCCATTAAAAATTTCCAAAAGAAAGTCATGTATTAGAATAAAAATACCTCTGAAAACATCTTTCATAAGCTCAAAAGAGTCTTAGCTAGGCTAGATGGTAACCAAAAGGTTGTAGACTACAGATCCAGCTTCTTCCTCCACGACTTGAAATTCTAACTCCTTGTGGAATATGACACCCTTCTTAAATGTAAGGAGGAATTCTGGAGAACCAAATCCAAAATAAATTGTCTTAGTGAAGGAGATATCAACACCAAGTTCTTCCATGCTCCCACCTTGAATAGAAGAAGGAAAAATAGAATCATTCGCCTTAAAGATGAGGTAAGAAACTGGATCCAGGACCTAAATGTGATCAAATCCCATATTATCTCCTTCTTCTCTAACATAAACTGTACTAATCATACTAGTTCCCCACTCACAAATCTCCCTAGTTCCAGAACAATACCTATTCATGGTGATGCTATCTCCTCTTATATAGCTAGTAATATTAGGGATGGTGAGATCACAACTTCCCTCAAGACTTGTAAAATCCCCAAAACTCCTGGTCCTGGTGGTATCCATACTCAACTCTATCAAAGATACTGGAGCATTATAGGGGAGAAAACTACAACATTTTGTAAGAAAGTCTTAAAAACTGAGGAGATGCCTGAGCAGTGTCAACTCCACACTGCTCTGTCTTATACCTAAAACCACTAATGCTACTTTTACCAAGGAGTATAGACCCATTTCTCTCGGTAACATAGTCTACAAGCTTGTTACAAAAATTATAGCCAATAGAATTAAGCCTATCCTACCTCTTATCATTGGTCCCACACAAATCAATTTTATCTCTAATAGAAGAGTTATTGATAACTCCATCATTATGCAGGAATTCATCACCTACTTTAACAAAATAAAAAGAAAGACCCCTAACATGATACTAAAACACCTAGAAAAAGCCTTTGATAGACTAGAATGGTCTTACACAAAGACATTATTTTCTACTTCAATTTCTCTTCTAGCCACATCAAGATCATCATGTCTTGTGTAACTGGCTCATCCATATCTATTCTCATAAATAGGTGGAAAATTAAGCCTTTCAAACTAACAGGAGAAATAAGACAAGGAGACTCAATCTCCTCTTACCTCTTCATTCTCTGTATGGAAAGGCTTTCCAGAGACATTGACCTTGTAGTCTCCTCCAAGCTCTGAAATCCTATCAAAATCACAAATAGAGGATCTTTTATCTCTCACCTATTCTTTGCAGATGACCTCACCCTTTTCTCTAGAGCTATCAAGGACAACTGTCACACCATCCAAAGGACCCGTAGTGCCTTTAGTGTTGTTTCTAGGCAAAAAACAACTATAGCAAAGCCAAGGCTATCTTCTCCAAAAACTGCTCCACTGAGCAGGAAAAAGAGTGCTCTAAAATTCTCAATATAAAAAACAACTGCAACTTTGGAAAGTACCTTGCATTCCTTATATTCTACAAGAAACCCTTGACAAAGGACTTCTCTTTCATAATTGATAACATGAATAATAGGCTCAGTGGATGGAATACTAATTTTTTAAATCAAACTAGCAAAATTATCCTTCTTAAGTTTACTTTTGCAAGCATCCTCTCCCACGTCATGCAATACATAAAGCTTTTTGCAAAAACCAATGACATGATCAATAGAATACAAGGGAATTTTGTTTGAGGGAACAAAATAAAATTCTTTGGGGATTGTTGGATCCCAAATAAGCCTCTCATTAGAGACATGCTTCTTGGTCCTATCAAGGGTGATGAGGAACAACTTACCTTACCTGACCTTTACTCCAATGAAACTTGACATCTCTATAATCTCTTATTTGATCTTCCCAGGACATCAAAGATATGATCCATAGCACTACCATTTTCCACCATAGCCCCCAAGAAGTTAAACTTATTTGGTGGCTTACTAGAGATGGCACCTTCATTACCAGCACTGCTAATAATCTTCTAAATTGTGTTGTCCCCTTATACTGCCAATAATGACAACTACAAAGACATCTTGAAGGCTCAGTTCTCCAACAAACTAAAAAATTTCCTCTGGCTGCTATCCCATAAGAGATCGTTCACCAGTCAATACGTAAAAATGATTGGCCTGAGCATAAACCCTACATGCCAGTTCTGTGAATCCCATGAAGAGGGCATTGATTATATCTTCTTCCACTGCAGCTATGCTAATAGATTTTGGATTGATATTGCCAGGCAAAGCCACTATAATCTATCCATTGACTAAGATTGTCTAACGGGCCGGGCCGGGTCAACCCGGAACCGGCCCCCTCTCTCTAACCGGGTTACGGGCCGGTTACGGGCCGGTTTTGGCCTTAACCGGTCCGGTCCGGGCCGGGCCGCACAGTAAAAAAAATAAAACCCACCCGGAACCGGCCCACTTAACCCAATCCGGTCAAACCCGCTAAAACCCGGTCAAACCCGGTCAAACACGGATAAAAACTGGTCAAATATACACTATATATACGCTATATACACAATCTATACATTCAATATACACTTCTATAGAAGATATATACAATGTATACATTAAATATACACTTCTATAGAAGATATATACACGTGTATACATTAAATATACACTTCTATAGAAGATATATATAATGTATACATTAAATATACACTTCTATAGAAGATATATACACGTGTATACATTAAATATACACTTCTATAGAAGATATATACACGTGTATACATTAAATATACACTTCTATATAAGATATATAAACATATACACATGTATACATTAAATATACAGTTGTATAGAAGATATTAAAACTTTAAATTGATAAATAAAAATAAATAAAAAACAACGACTAAGGAGTGAATGAATTTGTGGAATTTTATTGATTGCAAAATGATCCAAAATTTATAATTTACATGAATGAAAAATCTATAAATTATGCATCATTTTTTCCAACTCATTCATGTTAATATTAATTGGAATTTGCATAGGATAGTCGAAGTCAACGGGGGCAAACCCATGCATTGGACTTGATTCTGTTGAGTTCTCCCGTGAAGTCATAATTTCTTCAAGTTTGAGGTCGTCGCTTGACTCTGGTTCCATTCCTTGGTTTCTTCTTTCTGCTCTAATCCAATCTCTAAGGCAAACTAAAACATTCATTGCGTTGCTTCCCAATGAGTGTCGGTTGTCTCCAAGCTGCTGTCGTCCCTGACTGAAGGCGCTCTCTGATGCAACGGTTGACATTGGAACATTCAAGACATCTCTGGCTAATCTTGAAAGTACAGGATATTGTGATTCATTATTCCTCCACCAATCCAGCGAGTTGATCCGTCGTTTGCGATCCTCTGGTGGCGTCCGCAGATAATATTTCAGCTCTTCCCGATAAGTTGATGTGTAAGCTCTCTCATCCACACTGTTCCAACAAGTTAAATCATAAAACGAATCAGGAAAACCACTATGTGCCGGCCTTTTAGAAGATGATGGCTCCTCGGGAGGATGAGGAGCGACAGTTGGACTGATATTTGTAGGTACGGCTGAATCAAATAAATTAGCATAGTGATTTTATAATTTTTCTATATAATCTTTTGCATCAGCCGTAGCCGTCCACAAATCAGACTGCTCTTGTTCTGACTCACGGTTAGTATTTATTTCTAAGTTAGCATAAATAAGAGTACTAAAGTGACACATATGATTAAATTTCATGCACGGATTTAACATAGCACCAACCAAGTAAATAGGGGGAATCGGGAAGAAATATTTTTTAAATTTCGTAAACATAGCGCCAACAGCTTCTTTATAACCATCTTTATTTTTATATTGTTGGAGCAAACCAGAAATATCGGCTATATATGCCAAAATATTACAAACAGTAGGATAGTATGCACCGAAAAATTCAACCGTAGCTACATAAAATTTTTCTAAAAACTTAACAAGATCATTCAGCTATATGTCTCATTAACGTACCCGTACCCCCTTGCTTACCGCCACTTCTATGCTTATATATTTGTTGACAAATATTGCACTGCACCTCAATATCTGATATACGTTCAAAAAATTGCCATGCAATACTAGTTCTTTTACGGGGTTTTGGGGCACTGGGAGGACGGGAAGGGAGATTAACTGATTCAGATCTAACGTTAGCATCTCCTACTGCGGGTGTTTCAGCAATATTTTCATCATCTTCGTCTACATTAACTGCATCTACTTCATTTTCTTCTTCTATACCATAATTTTCTTGAAATTCTACATAATCCATATCGTGAGCACCTACACCTATTTCTTCCTCAAAAGGTGTACCAAGCGGTACCGGAGGCGAAGTCACACGGGTATATCTATTACTTGAACTACCTCTACCGCTAATAATTCGCTTTTTACTACCACTACCGCTTCCGGGACAAAAAATTTTAACACCTTTAGCAGCGAGGTTTTTTAATTTATCCATAATATAAATTAAATTAAACTAAAAATATTCAAAATACACAAATATAATAAAATTAAATATTAAACAATTAATACAATAAATAAAAATTAAACGTAAGAGATGGAACGACAATACCAAATTTTGGAAGTATCCGAAGATTGCGACTTTAGAAACTTCCGCTCTTACTTTGTAAACGAAAAATTAAAAAATTAAAGTGAACACTTTAAGAAATTAAATATATTGAATATTTGAGAATTGAGAATTGAGATTTGAGAGAGAATGAGATTTGAGAGAGTGAAAAATTGTGTGAGAAATGATTTGAAGTTGTAGGGTATTTATAGATTTATTTTGAGGATTAAAAAATATTTTATATATATATATATTTTTTTTTAATTAAATGGGCCCAAACTAGCCGTTTGGACCCAAAAACGGTAATATTACCGTTGGGCCAACGACTAGTTTGGCCCAAGACATTAAAATTATTATTATTTTTTTTTTGGTACCGGGCCGGTTAACCGGCGGGCCTGGACCGGGCTGGTCCGGGCCGGGTTAACCGGACCCAATTTAAAAAAAAAAACCGAACCGGGACCCGATACCCTAAAGCCCTAGGGCTTTCCGGGCCGGGTCAAACCGGTCCGGTTTGGTGTTTCGGGCCGGGCCGGGCCGGGTCAGCCCGGCCCGTTTGACACCTTTACCATTGACATACCACTCTAAATTCCACGAGCTGGAGAGACCTATAGGCCACATTGAGAGGCAAAGCTTATAACACTTGGATAAATTGGGATTCTATTATCCCTTTTAACCTTTGGAAAATATGACTCACAAGAAACAACAACCTCTTTAACAATAAGAAGGAAGCCATAGACACAAAAACCATCCTCTCAAATGCATTAGAATTCAAGTTCATCATAAAAAAAAAAATCAAAGAGAGGCACATAACCCAAACCATCCGAATCTGTTGGACCCCCTACCACAGGATTTTATAAGTTGAATACAAATTCTTTTGATTAAACAAAGCTCTGGTAGGGGAGGACTAGAGGGGGTGATCAGGGACCACAAGGGAGATTGAGTTATTGGTTACATGGACTGCATCCATAACACCACTCCAATTACTGTTGAACTCCATGCACTAAGAAAAAGACTCTTACTTGCTAACCATCATGGCATTAGACCCATTATCATAGTCATTGATTTCTAAAGTCCATTAATGCTCTCACTAACGGACATCTACCCCTTAACAACTTGATTAATGACTGCAGGTCATTGCGGAAGAAGGTGTAATCAGCTCTATCAGTGTATGTGTACAGGGATAGAAACAAGCCAGCTGATCTACTGGCTAAGGAAGGAGGGAAGAAATTGAGTGTAAGGAGCCCTAGTATTTTGATAGTTCCTCCTGGGTTTGTATTAACAACCATTGATGTAGACAAATTAGGAATTAGCTATGGTAGAAAAATTTCAATTTGTGATATTAATACTAATTGTCCAACTCCAGGACAAACTACTTTTGATGCCCACCAGGGCACTGCTGTAACGTAGCTTTCTTAATATAGCTCCCAGTTAACCAAAAAAAGAATATTTCATGATAAAGAATAAGGACTATTTAAATTTAAAATTCAAACTTAAAGGACTATTTTGATCATCTTTCTCTAACCTTTCAAGTTATTTTTGGCAATTATTAGTTTGTAAGAAAAATATACAAAATTAAATGACATTATTAGAACTGAAAAAAAAGGATAAATTTTAGTGGGACATTTTCCAAAGTTGAGTGACAATATGAGGAATTGTCTCAATAAAGTGAATATGTTTCTGATTTTCATGGCCAAACGGGTCCTAAAAATAGATATTTCATAATACTTGTCAGTTTAGAAATCAAGACATAATTTTTTTTCATCTTTATCCGCAGTCTTAAATATGGAGAGATATTAATATAACGAAAAAAATGTATTAAATAGAGATGAATAATAAATAAGCGTAATTTAGTCAAATTATTTCTTAATTAATGCTTTCCTCAAGGGACGTGCAAATAAACAATGTGACAATTCTACATCTAAATTTACAATAAATAAAAATTATAATATATAAAAAGTGTGAAAACCCATAAAAAAAACTCTGCAATTTGAACTTTTTACCCTTCATTAAGAGACTCCGCAATAGATAAAATCATTTTTTTAATTCTCAAATAATTCTTATTAATTATTAATCTACTATTTAAGAATTTAAAATCAGTTAAATTTATTATTTTTAAGAATCATTCCTTATTAAACTAGATAAAAGAAGAGGATCTTTCAAAAATAACTACATACATTTTGATGGAAAATTCACCTTTCATAGTCATATTTTACGTAATTACCATTTATAGCCGTTGTATTCAATTTACGCCCGCTGTATTCGATTTTATCAATAGTCTGTATTCATATAAAATATAAATACAGTACCATTTAGCTGTTGGATTCGATTCACAACCGCTGTATTCACTTTTACTTAGTGGTCTGTATTCATAAAAACATAAATACACTACATATTTAGTCTTGCCAAAAACACTACCATCTTTTTTTCTTTTTATATTTTTTCTTTTTCGTGTTTTCCTCATTTTTTTCTTCTTCTTTTTTCTATTTTTTCCTATTTTTATTTTTTCCTATTTTTATTTTTTTCATTTTTATATATTTTTCTCTCTCTTCTATCTCTCTTCCTTTTTTTCTTTTTTTTTTGTTTTTGTCTTTTGTACTTATTTTCTTTATCATTTTTTTGTTCTATTTTATATTTTTTGTATTTTTTAAAGACATAACTACTCGAGCACAAGTCATTGATGATAACGTAAATACCATAATTATTTTTCTATTTGTAGTCACACCGTCATTTATATTTTTGTATTCATTGATACAACTATATTTGTATTTGTATTTTAAAGTTTGCGCTTGTATTTGTATTTTGTAGTTCACGTTTATATTTGTATTTTATAGTTCACACTTGTATTTGTTAGTTCACACCATCATTTATATTTTATATAATTCACACTTGTATTTTAAAGAACTGCTTTGTATTTGTACTTTATAATTGACTGTATATTATATTGGATTATATTTGTATTATGATTTTACTGTGTTTGTATATTTAGATTATATTTATATTCTATTTTTGTCGATGTTTTTTTTATTTTTAAAGAATTATTTTGTATTTGTATTTGTAAGTTGATTGCATATTGTATTTAGTCGTGATTATGTATAATTTATCATTTGTATTTGTATACAAACAAGTAAATGCATTAATTGTATTTTCTTGATTCTAAAATATATAAATATACAATGTATCATTTGATACAAATGTACCGTTTTGTATTTGTATGTCAAAATTATTATTCATATTTGTAAATAAATAAATATCACTTGATACAAATACAATTACAAACAAATGAAACCAATGATTTTAAAAATATAAATATATATTGTATTTTTATAAAAATTTGAATTGTATTTATTTGTATCAATAAATACAACTCGTATAAATAAATACAAATAAATATTCGTAAAAAGACAATCGTTTCTTTTCAATATTAAAAAATACAAATGATAGTTCACACTTGTATCTATATGTTATAATTCGCATTTGTATTTATATTTTATAGTTCCCACTTGTATTTGTATGTTATAGTTCGCCTTTGTATTTATATTTTAGAGAAAATGGTCAAATACCCCCCAACCTTTACCCCAAAATCCAACTACACACTTATACTTTGAGAGGGTCATATAAACTATTTTAAAGTGAAATATATACCTCTCTAAAAACTCATACCCAGATTTTATTTTGATTTGTGGTCTACACGCCCTACCACGTATCATGCCACGTAATTCCACATCATATATCATTTTTTACTATAAAAAACTAATTCCACGTCATGCCACGTCATCATCATCATCATCATCTTCTTCTTCCTCTTCTTCTTCTTCTATTCTTCTTCTTCTTCTTCAATGGCATAATGAATCATATGAAATTCACATGATATGTAATCTTATCAAAATCAAATCAACAGTTAATGTTCAAAAAATATTTGATTTTCACAAAATGGCGTCGCGACAGTGATGGCGTCGAAAAATTCAAAATTTCGTTGACTTTATTTTCCAATCTGAATTGATTCAACACTCTCACGTAATTCGAGTTCTTGGATGCCATTGAAGAAGAAGAAGAATAAAAAGAAATGTTATTGATGAGTTCTTGGATGCCATTGAAGAAGAAGAAGAATTGGAGAAGAAGAAGAAGAATGGAAGAAGAGGAAGAAGAAGAAAGAAAAATAATAATTAAAATTATATATATTTATTTTAAAAAATATTAAAAACAATTTTTTAATAAAATATTTTCGTTCTCACTCTCTTTAAAGAGAGTGAAACACACTCTCTTGCCATGTCAGCGTTGAAGGGGTAATAATTTCATTTTAAAATAGTTCAGGGAGGTCATAGGACCTTCTCAAAGTATAAGTGTGTAGTTGAACTCAAAGTATAAGTGTGTAGTTGAAATTTGGGGTAAAGGTTGGGAGGGTATTTGACCATTTTCTCTATATTTTATAGTTCGCACTTGTATTTATGTTTGATAGTTCACACAAATAAAAAAGAAGGAGAAAAATAATAAGAAAAAATAAAGGAGAAAAAATGCGAGAAACATAAGAAAAATATAAAAAAAGAAGAAGAGTAATAGAAAATAGAGGAAAAAACAAAAGAAAAAAAATAGAATGAGAAAAACTAAAAAGGAGAAGAAGCAAAAAGACAAAATGAAAAAAAGACATAGAAAAAGAAAAAATTGAAAAAAAAAAAAAAGAAAGAGAAAACAAAAAAAGAAAAAGAAAAAATGAAAGAAAAAACTGAAAAAAGAGTAATAGAAAATAGATAAAAAATCAAAAAAAATGAGAAAAAAATAAAAAGAAAAAAAAGAAAAAGAAAATATTAAAAAAAGAAAAGAAAGAGAAAACGAAAAAAAAGGAAAAGAAAAATAAAGGAAAAAATTGAAAAAAGAAAAAAAAAGTAATAGAAAATAGAGAAAAAAAAATACATTGAGAGAGAGAATATGAATTGTAATTATGAAAAAATAATAGGCAAGAGAAGGCTACAAATTGTAGTTAATTAAAAATAGGCTAAATAAGATAAATATGAGTCTGACTAAGTTATATAATTATCCCATAACACGAAGAATTCTAATATTTAAACCAAAAGGCAAAAAGTTTCCCATAATTTAACTTTTTCCTATTACGTCATAACGTGTACTTGATTAATCGAAAAGATATTATTTTCTTTAACTATTTTTCTTATGAACTTATTATAGTTATTGTTTTCCTTCTACATTATAGCAAATTGAGGTCAAAGAAATAATTATTGTTTTGTCTTTTACGATAGTGTTTTTCTATAATAAAATCTTAATGCTAAACAATCCAACTACCCTATGATTCTTCTAAAAAAAGCTTTTATATTAATTTTTAGGTTTATATTTCTTTTATCGATTATTATTACTTATATTGATTTTCTTAAATTTTATATTCTTTTCTTGAAGTTTGAATAGTTGATAAACATTGAATTAGATTTACTTATGATTTGAGGTAAAAATTTTATATTTTTTATTTTGTTTTTAAGTAGTAGAGTAATAAATGGATTTTATTAAATTTTACATTCGTTAACATAAAGTTCTGATAGTTTTGATAATTGTAGAGGTAAATTTGCTTATGATTTGAGGTAAACTTTTGATTCTGATTTGTAAGATATATGTTAGACAATTACGTTCTCTTTAGCTTTACATTTCTTTTATCAACTAATATTACTTATATTATTTTTGTTGAATTTTCTTTTCTTTAACCTGAAGCTTGGATAGTATTGGTGATTACAGATGTAAATAATTTTATAATTGAAAAAAGATATCATTTCCACCTTAAACTATACTCGAAAAGTCTAAGTCAAACCTAAATTATACTAGTGACCTATTACACATCTTAACTATAAAAAAGTGATATTATTATCTCCTCGCAACCCCCATTCTAAGGCGCGTGTGTTATACTTATTTTAGGCGCGTCCAGCCTATTAAATAACAAAAGTAAACGGCTAAAAACATTAAGGAAAAAATCATCGTTTCCACCCCAAACTATAGTTGAAAAGTCGAATCCACACCTAAACTATATAAGTGACCTATTATACACCTTAACTATAAAAAAGTGATACTTTTTACTGACGTGGCAGCGCGTGTAAAACACTACACCACATGCAAGTGGTGGTAGTCTGACAGGGTGTAAATGGTTTCACTTTTTTATAGTTTAGGTGTGTAATAGGTCACTAGTATAGTTTAGGTATGGCTTCGACTTTTCGGGTATAGTTTAGGTGTGGTTTCGACTTTTCGGGTATACCTTTTCCCTTTATAATTTGAGGTAAACTTTCTATTTCTTTAGTTTATTTTAAAAATGAAAAATTCAAAATTGTCCAAAACAAATACAGTTCATTCATATTAATCGTGCAGAGTGTTGATAATTGCAGAGGTAGAAGTAGAAATTAAATGTCTATTTTTAATATTAGGGGAATAATTGATTTTTCTTTATTAAGTGTGGAATTCATTTACCCCAATTATTACTTTTAACCGCACTGCTTAAGTTCTTATTTCTTACTTTTTGATAATTGGTACGTGTTCGCAACAAATTTTCGTTAATGTTGAAAATTAACTGCAAGCAAAAATAAATAAAAATAATAATTTTATTTAAATGAATTTTGCGGGTACAATTCCGTTATTCTCTCGATTCTTCTGTCCTAAGTTTTTTCCGTGATTCGAGGACCTTTGCAGCGTGATTCTCAAATGTAGGATGATTTGAGCCTCCTAGAAATGTGTTTGGATCTCTAGGAATTGTCTGACAACACTTCGTCTTGTCGAGTTGATCTTCGGGCAGAACTCCGTTAGTCAATTCGTTGAAGAGCTGTGTAGTCAGTGCAGAAGCTTTCTCCAATGCTTGCAGAATGTCCTCCTTTTTCTTTTCTTCCCTTTAGAATGTTATGTTACTCCCCTATTTATAGTTGTAGGGGTAGGCCTAGTTGCTTGTGATTGGCCGAAACATATCGTTTTGCCACTTGACGCCTTTTGACTGATTGTTGAATTTGAATGAGATTTCCACATCATTTGTACATGTGGCGGCATCTCATTGGTCTTGGATTTGACTGGGATGCCACGCCACTTGATGAGTTTGGGCTTCAAGATGAGATGAACCTTGATGAGGAATACAATAGGCTTATTATTTTTTTGAGCCCAAAATAAGCTTAAACTCAATAAAATGTGGATCAAATTTAAATTTTATATGAATTTGATCTGTCCACAGTATGCACATATTTATATATACTTGTTTGCAATTGTGATTTGTTTTGGGTTCAAATTTATTTTGAGAACTAAATTGAGAAGAAGATTCACAAAATTGACAACTTCAAAGAGGGAGATTTTTATTATAAAAAAGGATGAATTAATACAAGCTTTGTTATTTTCCTCCTCTTTAATACTATAAACTATGGCACACACCTCTTCTCTATTTATTTAATCTTTTTTTTTTTTAATATTGGGTGTGTAACTCTATAGATAAATACATTATTCATAATCATATATTGGTTATTTGATATTTTCCTAAAATATTCTATGAAAATGTTTTCAAATTTTCTCATGTTTAGTTAATTTAAATATTTTCAAAAATATATTTTTCAAAATCCTCTTTCAACTTCACCATACAACTTGAGATTCAGAATCCAACCTTGACCCAAGAATCAGGGGTCTCAAGTCGTAGTCCAGGAGTTGAATCGTGGGACGAAGTAGGAAATTGGGTTTAAGGGTCAGGGTGAGGAGTTGAGCCCTAATTAGTCGGGCTTAGATTCTTAGGTTGAAACCCAGAACCCCATTACTGACCCTAAGACCCAACTCTTAATCCCGACACCCAACTGTCTAACTTTTCGATACAAGATTTAATTTCAACCTAACCCAATCCGACCTAACTCCCAACCCTGGCTGGGGGACCCAATTTGCAATCCTTACCCAAGATCTGACCTCTAAACTCACCCTCGACTCTTTGACCCCTAATCTATATAACATGCAATTCCACACTCAATCGCTTTCGCACCAAACATTTGCCAAATGAACCAATCAATAAGAATAATTGTGTTATATATACACATTTACATACAAACAAACATACATACATTATTTTAGCAATGATTTAAGAAAGTGGGGTAGTGATTTTAGCATGACATTTTAAAAAATAGAACATCATTCATTAGCATATTTTTATTATACTTATAGGACCTAAGTCAAGTTTGGTTGCTTCTTTGGTCACTATTGCTAGTCTTCAAATTCTTTATACTATATGCAATTTTCAAATGTGATAACTTATTTTAATTTGAAAAGTTAGGTACTCTCCGTCAAATAAAGAAAGATAAAACAATAAATATGATTATTTTAAAAAGTATTTTCAATCATTGTACAAATTTAATTACTACAAATTGAGTTCCTTTGAGACATACTAATAAGAAAAATATCAACTTAAAATCAAAATTCAATAATATTTGAACTTGAAATTTCATATTCAATACATTTTCCTTAATTTAATAACCACTATGATAAAGTTTCATAACACTGAAGAATTTTATTTGAGATAAAATCATGTATATGAGTCATGAGACTGCAAATGTGGTGCTATAAGCAACAATTTCTATAGTGAAAATGCATAAATCTTGCCCAATAATCACACTTAACAAAAGACGAAAAAAATAAATTCCGAATAAAAAAAGATTTTATTTAAATAATATAAAAATTTACTAAAAAAAAAAATTAAATTATACAAACTATTTATTACATTGAAATTCGAAAAGTGTAATAAAATGTATATAAAATCGAATAAGATTAAATTACTTTAATTAGTGATCTCAACTTCAAATTTTGAGAATGAACAAAATCTTGTTAAAAAACATTACCCGTAAAGTCCTTTACCATGCACCGTAATCCGAATTAGTCACCCTTCAATATTGTATAACATAAACATACACCTTAACTTACGATATCTACATAAATCTCCATTTTTATAAAGTAATCATAGAAATCTCAACTAATTATGTATTCTTGTTTGATGTATAGAGAGCTAATTATGTATCTCGACAGATCTAAAATTTTAAAAATATATCGAGAGCTAATTATATATATTTACAAAGAAAAAAACGTATTTTGGTTGGATGTATCATGTATCTCAACAGACCTAAACTCTAAAAATTCATCGAAAGCTAATTATGCATCTTTACAAAGGAAAACACATATCTTTGTTGGATGTATTATGTATCTCGACAGGCCCAAAACAAAAAAAAAATATCGGAAGCTAATTATGCATCTTTACAAAGGAAAAAATGTATTTTCGTTGATTGAGTTATGTATCTTGAAAGATCTAAAATAAAAAAAAAATATCGCGAGCATGTATCCTTACAAAGGAAAAAATGTATCGCCGTTGGATGTATTATGTGTCTCGATAGACCTAAAATTAAAAAAATATGTTGTGAGCTAGTTATGTATCTTTACAAAGAAAAAAATATATTTTGATTGGATGTATTATATATCTCGTCAGACCTAAAATCTAAAAAAATTGTCGGAAGCTTATTATGTATCTTTACAAAGAAAAAAGTATATCTTCGTTGAATGTATCAGGAGCTAATTATATATCTCGATTGACCAAATAAATTTTTTTAGTAGTTATATAAAATATTAACTTTTTTTAGTAATTAAATTCTATTTTTTTGGGATTTATATTGTTTGTCCAAATAAATAAATAAATATATATATTTTTTAATTTCCTATCTGGTATCCGGTATCCGCATTGGAGCCCGACTAATCCGGCACATCGGGTAGGAACTCATTCGAGGGTAATGCTATACCCAGGATCGAACCCTCCTCGACCTCTGGTTAAGAGTGAAGCAGCTGCACCACAAGCCACGTTGGTAATAATAATTAAGTTGATTATACCTTACTCTATTATCTTGTTTTTTTCTTCCTGAGTATTCAGAAAAAAACGGTGACTTAAATAAAGAATAAAGAATAACCATCGCGAATTTCATTTCCCCGATTTTTTTCCCCGCCGGAGTTTTCTTCACGTCGGCGAAAAGTTGTCCGTCAGTTCCCGTTGTCCGGCGTCCTCCGATCTCCTTTTCCGGTGAAATCTACTCGTAAGTTTCACTTTTGTATTATACGTAGCAACTAACTGTCAAGTAAAAATACGATTTGGAATTTCGATTAGCGATTCCATTGTATAAATAATTAACTTTGATTTAGTCGAGGTGAGCGAAAGTTGGTCCAGTCACTACAATTAGTATCAAAAAAGAAAAATAAAAGGGAAAAAAGATTGAACTTCGATTTAATTACTTACTTTCAATGTGGCTATGATTAGCGATTCCAGTGTATAAATAGTTAACTCTGATTTAATCAGAGGTGCGTGGAAGTTGGCCTGGACACTACAGTTATTTTTTAGAAAAAAAAAAGAAAAGAAAAAGAAAAAAGAACGAACTCTGATTTAGTCGAGGTGTGCAGAAGTTGGACCGGACACTATAGTTATTAAAAGAAAAAGAAAAAGGAATGTGCTCCGATTTAGTTGAGGTGTGCGGAAGTTGGTCTGGACACTACAGTTATTTAAACAAAAAAAGAAAAAGAGTTAACTCTGATTTAGTCGAGGTGTGTGGAAGTTGGATCGGACGCTACAGTTATTAAGAAAAAAAGAAAAAGTGTGAACTCTGATTTAGTCGAGGTGTGCGGAAGTTGGCCCAAAAAAGAAAAAGAAAAAAAGAATGAACTTCGATTTAGTCGAGGTGTGCGGAAGTTGGTCCGGACACTATAGTTATCAAAAAAGAAGAAAAGAAGAGGAATGAATTTCGATTTAGTATAAGTAGTTACTACGTTGTGTTACTTACTTTCCATGTGATTGAGGTTATGGTAAAATACTAATTGGAAATTCGATTAGCAATTCCATTACATAAATAACGAACTCTGATTTGGCCGAGTTGTGTGTAAGTTGGTCCGGACACTACAGTTATTTTAAGGAAAAAGAAGAAAAGGATGAACTCTGCTATATTAGTTATTAGTTGGTAAAATACGATTTGGAAATTCAATTGCATAAAGGATAAACTCTGATTTAGTCGAGGTGCGCGGAAGTTGGTCTGGACACTTACAGTTATAAAAAAAAAGAAAAAGAATTAACTCCGATTTGTTGTTTATTACGTTGTCTTGAAGTTAGGTAAAATATGATTTGGAAATTCATTGTATAAGGAGTGAACTCTGATTTAGTCGAGGTACGTGGAAGTTGACCCGGAAAATACAGTTATAGAAGTTGGTAAAATGCGAATTGGAAATTTCATTATATAAGGAATGAACTCTGATTTAGTCGAGGTGTGTGGAAGCTGACCCGGACAATACAATTATAGAAGTTGGTAAAATGCGAATTGGAAATTCGATTGCATAAAGGATGAACTCCGATTTAGTCGAGGTGCGTGAAAGTTGGACAGGACACTATAGTTATTTAAAAAAAAGAAAAGAAAAGGAGTGAACTCCGATTTATTAGTTATTACGTTGTCTTGAAGTTAGGTAAAATGCGACTTGGAAATTTCATTGTATAAGCAATGAACTTTGATTTAGTCGAGGTGCGTGGAAGCTGACCCGGACATATGCAGTTATAGAAGTTGGTAAAATGCAAATTGGAAATTCGATTGCATAAGAATGAACTTTGATTTAGTTGAGGTGCATGGAAAGTTGGCCCGGACACTACAGTAATAAGAAAAAAGACAAGAAGAAGAATGTGCTTCAATTTATTAGTTACGATTCTGTATTACTTTCTTTCCTTGTTATAGTGGCTATGAAGTTGGTAAAATACATTTGGAAATTCAATTGCATAAAGGATGAACTCTGATTTAGTCGGGGTGTGCGGAAGTTGGACCAGACACTACAGTTATTTATTTTTTTTAAAAGAAAAAGAGTGAATTTTGATTTATTAGTTATTACGTTGTCTTGAAGTTGGTACAATACGATTTGGAAATTTGATTGCATAAGAAATGAACTCTGATTCAGTTGAGGAGTTGAGGTGCATGGAAGTTGGCCTGGACAACCACAATTATCAAGAAACAAAAAAGAATGAACTATGATTTATTAGTTACTACGTTGTCTTACTTACTTCTTGAGATAGAGGCTATAAAATTGGTAATATACAAATTGGCAATTCGATTATTGATTTCATTGCATAATTATGAACTCTGATTTTACTAGTTACCACGTTGTCTTACTTACTTTCCTTGTGCTAGAGTCTATGATGTTGGTAAAATTGGAATTGGAAATTCAATTGCATAAAGAATGAACTTTGATTTTGTCGAGGTGCGTGGAAGTTGGCCCGAACACTACAATAATAAGTAAAAAGAAATGAAGAAGAATGAACTTCGATTTATTAGTTACTATGCTGTAGAACTTGCTTTCCTTGTTATAGTGGCAATGAAGTTGGTAAAATACATTTGGAAATTCAATTAGTAATACCCTACGCTAACGAACCAAAGGCACCCCCCACCCTCATACCCCCACCCCGACGCTCCCCTAATTACTAACTACGACCCTCCCACATGCACTAGCCTTCTATCCTAATTCGCGTCCTCCAAACTTTCCTATCTAGGGTCATGTCCTCAGTAAGCTGTAATTGCTCCATGTCACGTCTAATCACCTCTCTCCAATATTTCTTCGGCCTACCCCTACCCCACCTGAAACCATCCAACGCTAACCTCTCACATCGACGAACTGGGGCATCCGTGCCCCTCCTCATCACATGCCTGAACCATCTCAACCGAACTTCCCGTATCTTGTCCTCTACCGAAGCCACACCAACCTTTTCTCGGACAATCTCATTCCTAACTGTAACACCCCGTATTCAAGTACGTGTATTGGCGTATTCAAGTACGTGTATTGGTCTTATTTATATGAAATTAATTTTTTTTTTTTTTTATACTGGAATTTGCCCGTCGATGGTTCTATGCGAAGGTTATTGAATAAGCTTTCCAACGATATAAAGATTTCTAAAAACGGATAGGTTTCGGATATAATCGAGCACGCTCGAAACTATAAAACGGTGGCCGGGATATTTGGGAATAGTAAATGTGCAGGAAAAATCCTTCCCCCCTTTAGGACATTCGTCCTCGAATGTTAGCGTAGTTATTCAACCGAAACAAGTTCAAGTCCATCATTAATATTCACATCATCACATAAATACTATGCATATATAAAAAAAACTTACTCGTTAATGTTCTAACTCCGTTTCTTGAACTTTCTCTTCATCTCTGAACAAATGAGGGTACTTAGATTTCATTGCTTCCTCAACTTCCCATGTAGTCTCTTCCCTTTGACGATTTCTCCAACGTACTTTCACAGATGCTATCTCTTTAGTTCTCATCTTCTTAACTTGGCGATCTAGAATAGCAATAGGCACTTCCTCATAGGTAAGATCTTCCGCAACTTGCACATCCTCAGTAGAAGTGATATGTGATGGATCTCCGATGCACTTTCGAAGCATTGACACATGAAATACCGGATGTACTGATGAGAGCTCTTGGGGTAGCTCTAATTCATATGCAACTTGTCCAAACCGTCGAGTGATCTTATACGGGCCTATATAACGTGGACTCAACTTCCCTTTCTTGCCAAATCTCATTACCCCTTTCGTTGGTGATACCTTAAAAAATACCCAATCACCTATAGAAAACTCTAGCCTTCTCCTTCTACTATCCGCATATGACTTGTGTCGACTTTGGGCTGTTTTCAGTCGTTGCTGAATTACTTTAACCTTCTCTATGGCTTGATAAACAAGATCCGGTCCGAACAAAAGAGTTTCACCCACTTCGAACCATCCTATTGGTGATCTACACTTCCTTCCATATAAAGCTTCATATGGTGCCATTTTGATACTTGAATGATAGCTATTATTGTAGGCAAACTCAATAAGAGGTAAATGATCATCCCAGTTGCCCTTAAAATCTATTACACAAGCTCGTAGCATATCTTCAAGTGTTTGGATGGTACGTTCTGCTTGTCCATCTGTTTGAGGGTGAAAAGTTGTACTCAACTTCACTTATGTTCCCAAACACCTCTGAAAAAACTTCCAAAAGTTTGCGGTAAATTGGGTTCCCCGATCTGATATAATAGAAATTGACACTCCATGTAATCGGACTATCTCTTTAATGTACGGCTTCGCATACTCTTCAACTGTGTAAGTGGTCCAAACTGGTAGGAAATGTGCGGATTTGGTAAGCCTATCAACAATCACCCATATAGAATCGAACTTCCGGGATGTACGAGGCAAACCAATAACGAAATCCATGTTGATCATGTCCTACTTCCAGCTTGGAAGATCAATGCATTGCATATAACCTCCGGGTTTTTGGTGCTCAACTTTAACTCTCTGACAATTTGGACATTCAGCTACAAATTCTGCAATGCTCTTCTTCATGTCATACCACCAATACATATCTTTCAAATCTTGATACATTTTGGTTGATCCTGGATGAATGGAATACCTTGAACAATGTGCCTCTGTCATAATCTTCTTTCTTAGCCCGTCTACATCCGACACACACAATCGGTTTTGGCACTGAAGTACCCCTTCTCGCGTAAGCTCAAATGCCTTGGTCGCACCACTCTGAACGTTCTCCTTAAGCTGTAATAAAATAGGATCTGCATATTGCTTCTCTTTCACTTCAGCTACTAATGAAGATCCCGCAGCATTATGTACGATAAGCTCTTTATCCAGAGTTTCAAGAAGGCGAACTCCCAAACTAGCTAACTGGTGAAGATCTTTAATCATCCCTTGCCTTCTATAGGCGCCATCATAGCCTTACGACTTAACGCATTAGCTACCACATTTGCTTTCCCTGGATGGTACAAGATATCAACATCGTAGTCCTTTAATAGTTCAAGCCATCTCCGCTGCTTTAAATTTAGATCCTTCTGATTAAAAATATATTGCAAGCTCTTATGGTCAGTATATATATCAACATGAACCCTATATAAGTAGTGGCGCCATATCTTTAAAGCAAAAATAACTGTTGCCAGCTCAAGATCGTGTGTAGGATAATTTTTCTCATGTGGACGCAATTGTCTAGAAGCATATGCTATTACCTTACCATGCTGCATCAATACACATCCTAAACCAATTCTGGAAGCATCACAATACACTGTATACCCTTCGGTGCCTTCTGGAAATACCAACACGGGTGTAGAAATCAACTTGTTCTTTAAATCTTGAAAACTCTTCTCACAGGCATCATTCCATTGGAATTTAGATGCTTTATGGGTTAGCTTGGTTAAGGGTGCTGAAATGGAAGAAAAGCCTTCAACAAACCTTCTATAATAACCGACCAACCCGAGAAAACTACGAATCTCCGTAGGCGTTGTGGGCCTTGGCCAGCTCTTCACAGCTTCTATCTTTTGGGCATCGACCTTTATCCCTTCACTAGCTACAATATGACCCAAAAATGCCACCGACTTTAACCAAAACTCACATTTAGAAAACTTTGCATAAAACTTACAATCACGAAGAGTCTGCAATGCCTGTCGTAAGTGATTGGCATGGTCCTCTTCTGATCTAGAATAAACTAGAATATCATCTATAAAAACTATCACAAATACATCCAGGAATGGCTTGAACACCCTATTCATCAAATCCATAAAAGCTGCGGGTGCATTTGTTAGCCCAAATGACATAACTAGAAACTCATAATGACCATACCGTGTTTGGAAAGCTGTCTTGGGTATATCCTTCTCTTTGACCCTCACTTGGTGGTAACCTGACCTCAAATCAATCTTAGAAAAGCACTTGGCGCCCTGTAACTGATCAAATAAATCATCAATTCTTGGGAGAGGATATTTATTCTTAATAGTCACCTTATTCAATTGCCGATAATCAATACACATCCTCAGCAAGCCATCATTTTTGCGCACAAATAACACTGGTGCTCCCCAGGGGGACATACTAGGCCTTATGAATCCCTTTTCTAGCAAATCTTTCAATTGCTCTTTCAATTCTCGTAATTCTGCTGGGGCCATTCTATAAGGAGGAATGGAGATTGGTTGGGTGCCTGGTATTACATCAATACCAAACTCTACTTCTCTGGAAGATCTTCAGGAAATACATCAGAAAATTCATTTACCAGCGGAACAACGTGAAGAGTTGGTGGCTCCGCTTCTGTATCCCTTACTCTAACTAAATGATATATGTATCTCTTGGAAATCATTATTCTTGCCTTAAAATAAGAAATAAATCTACCTCTTGGCGCGCCAATTTCACCTTTCCATTCAAGGACTGATTCATTTGGAAAATGGAAATATACCTTTTTCGTGCAGCAATCAATTGTGGCATAACAAGACGCCAACCAGTCCATACCCATTATATCATCAAAATCTGCCATTTCTAACTCCACGAGATCAGCCATCGTATCACGACCACAAACAGTTACTATGCAGTTTCGGTAAACCCTTCTAGCTATAATAGATTCCCCAACCGGTGTGGACACTTCAAATGGCTTAACTAACAGTTCGGGTATTCTTTCGAACTTTCCAGCAACCAATGGAGTAACATAAGATAATGTAGAACCGGGATCAATTAAGGCATATACATCGAATGAAAAGATAGACAACGTATTCGTAACCACATCTGGGGAAGCCTCTAAATTCTGTCGATCCGCTAGAGCATACATACGATTTTGAGCCCCTCTAGAGCTCGTGGCTCTTCTATCACCTCTAACACGACCCATTGGTTGTGCACCCCTTCCTGAATAAGGCATCGATGATGGTGATGCAACAAATGACCCCGTAGGTCGTGCCATACCCCCTATGCCCCTTCGTGGGCATTCTCTCATCATATGCCTCGACATACCGCACCAAAAGCAAACATTGGTCCCCAACCGACATGCGCCCAAATGATACTTTCCATATTTATTGCATGGCTCTCGAGGAGATCTCGATTGGCTCATATTCCCTTGCCCTTGCTACCTCACTGTCCGCGAACTCTGACTCTCACTTCTGTGCCCAAATTGATTTCCTCTGGACCCTTGGAACTGTGGTGGGGCACTAGCTGCAGAATAAGAAGATAATGGCCTAGCTGGTCTAGCAGAAAACTGTGGTCTGAACCCTCCTTGGGATGCCATGAACTGCCCTGTAGATCTGGCCATCCTCTTTCTAATTCCTGTGTTCTCCTCTGCCTCTGATCTTCCATTTTTTGTGCAAAAGTTTGGATCCTCGCTATGTCCATATCTTTGTTCAAAGTGGCAATAGTACAATCTCTAACCAGATATGGATCCAGCCTATCCACATATTGATGAACTCTGTCATCCATAGTAGCTACAACATTAGGAGCATATCTTGACAAGGAATTAAATCGGAGACTGTACTCCCTCACGCTCATATTTCCTTGACGAAGATTTAAAAACTGATCTGCACGGGCCTGACGAATCTCGAATGGAAGATAATGATCAAGAAATGCCTCTTTGAACTCTTTCCAAGTAGCTGGGGGTGCATCAATACCCCTAGATCGTTTCCAGTCCTCGTACCAATATATAGCCTCCCCTTTGAATCTATACGCCACTAACTCCACTGTCTCTCTACCCGTTACATGCATAACATCTAAGGCCCTTTGAATTTGATCAATAAAGTCCTGTGGGTCCTCGTTAAGATCTGATCCAGTAAAAGTGGGAGGATCCATTTTAAAAAAATCTTGTGTTCGAAGGCTAGCCGCCCTATCTGTACCACTAGGACCCGTGGTAGGAATGGCTTGCCCTTGAGCTTGCCAGCAACTATACGAGTCAGAAGTTGCACTGCATTTCTAAGATCTTGATCAGCAACATTAATAGGTGGCTCTGGGGATATAGTTCTCCCCCCCCCCCCCTCTTATTTCTTCCGGAGTGGAAGAAGTTTCTGATGCATGCTCAGCTGGAGCCTCACTTTGATTAGCTGGTATAGTGGGTGACTTACTAGTCCCCTCTCCGGCAGCCACATCTACTTGTTTACCGGTATTCTTGCTTCTGGTAACCGGCATCATTACTATAATAAGAGAAACAAACGGATTCAGTGGTCAACTATGACTTCGTATACAATATAGGCTCTATCGCACGATCTAAGACATGAAGAAAAAGAAACAATTCCTAAATGTCTATAGCCTCCTGTTTATAGATGCGGTGCACGACACACTGATAAACAATACTCTACGTAGACACGGCTTTGTAGACTCACTAGGACGAACTTCTCTGATACCACTATAGCCTATTGTCACGCCTCAAATCCTATTGGGGCGGACTAACACCCGTAACCGAGGAGGCCCGGGAGAATCAGCTCATAACCTTATACTTCCCATGCATACCTCTATGACAACCCGAAATTCGGACAGCATCATGTCGCATATAAAAGGAAATAATCACCTGTATAAGCTCGAGCACACATATATATGTATATACAATACTTGGCTGTTGGAGCCATCACGTTTATTAACAAAACACCACTTTGACTGTACATTAGGTCTACAAAGCCTCTAGACAATACACAGAGTTTAATTAAGGTCGGGACACACTCCGCCATATAACTAACTTCTATACAATACCAAAAGTGACTGGATATGACATGGAAAGCCTCGAAGCAAACTGAGCTCACCAAAAGCAGCTGGATATCCTGGCTCCTACTTGTGCGGTGTATGAGCTGAGTTACCTGTTCCTGCAGCATGAAATGCAGGTCCCCCGTGGGGGACGTCAGTACGAAATATGTACTGAGTATGTAAAGCTGTAGATAATTACATATGATATAGGAGCTCAATAGAAATCAGAAACAAGTGAATAAATCGTAATAGGAGTGGACCACACTTACTAGAACTTGTGACAACCTGTACATTGTATTTATTCAATCACTTTACCTTCGTTCTTATCATCTTTGTAATCATTACTGTACTGTACTGTGACCATTAGGCTGCCTTCAGTACATATCAACAGGGATCGACCCATGATAGGCTTATGCCCGTGGGATACCACCCATAAACACATAAATAGGGATCGACCCATGATAGGCTTATGCCCCTGGGATACCACCCGATAAGAGAGAACTTCCATTCTTTGAGATTGTTATTTCGGTCGCCACCGCATTTTTGATACTTTGAAATAATGATACATCAATAAGAGACATATAAATAGACCATCAATGCAATAACGATGAAGTAAGAACTCATTGGCACATCAATGAAGTGTTTTGGAGTCATCAATGCCATAACAATGAAGTAGGAACTTATTGGTATATCAATGAAACGTTTTGGAGTCATTAATAGCACGTGGATCTTGTTTGAGTAACCGGATACCTTCTGACATTCATTAGTGCAATAAACATGTAAGATTTGGAAAACAAGTATTGGAATGTCTTGACATCTTGTAGGGTGGAAACAAGTTCATTGGTAACGTAGGACATCATACAAAACCATTATGGATCACATGTTATTGAATAACTTTGAAAACTTTCTTAATAGAACAATTGTTGACGTTACCAATGAACTTGTTTCCACCCTACAAGATGTCAAGACATTCCAATACTTGTTTTCCAAATCTTACATGTTTATTGCACTAATGAATGTCAGAAGGTATCCGGTTACTCAAACAAGATCCATGTGCTATTAATGACTCCAAAACGTTTCATTGATATACCAATAAGTTCCTACTTCATTGTTATGGCATTGATGACTCCAAAACACTTCATTGATGTGCCAATGAGTTCTTACTTCATCGTTATTGCATTGATGGTCTATTTATATGTCTCTTATTGATGTATCATTGTTTCAAAGTATCAAAAATGCGGTGGCGACCGAAATAACAATATCAAAAAATGGAAGTTCTCTCTTATCGGGTGGTATCCCAGGGGCATAAGCCTATCATGGGTCGATCCCTATTTATGTGTTTATGGGTGGTATCCCACGGGCATAAGCCTATCATGGGTCGTTCCCTATTTATGTGTTTATGGGTGGTATCCCACGGGCATAAGCCTATCATGGGTCGATCCCTGTTGATATGTACTGGAGGCAGCCTAATGGTCACAGTACAGTAATGATTACAAAGATGATAAGAACGAAGGTAAAGTGATTGAATAAATACAATGTACAGGTTGTCACAAGTTCTAGTAAGTGTGGTCCACTCCTATTACGATTTATTCACTTGTTTCTGATTTCTATTGAGCTCCTATATCATATGTGATTATCTACAGCTTTACATACTCAGTACATATTTCGTACTGACGTCCCCCACGGGGGACCTGCATTTCATGCTGCAAGCACAGGTACCTCAGCTCATACACCGCACAAGTAGGAGCCAGGATATCCAGCTGTTTTTGGTGAGCTCCAGTTTGCTTCGGGGCTTTCCATGTCATATCCAGTCACTTTTGGTATTGTATAGAAGTTAGTTATATGGCGGGGTGTGTCCCGACCTTAGTTAAACTCTGTGTATTGTCTAGAGGCTTTGTAGACCTAATGTACAGTCAAGGTGGTGTTTTGTTAATAGACGTGATGGCTCCAACGGCCAAGTATTGTATATACATATATATGTGTGCTCGAGCTTATACAAGTGATTATTTCCTTTTATATGCGACATGATGCTGTCCGAATTTCGGGTTGTCATAGAGGTATGCATGGGAAGTATAAGGTTATGAGCTGGTTCTCCCGGGCCTCCTCGGTTACGGGTGCCAGCCCCAATAGGATTTAAGGCGTGACACTAACCCTATCACCCCTAGTAAGCCCACACATCCAACGCGACATCCGCATTTCCGCCACCTTCAATTTTTGAATATGGGAGTTCTTGACTGGCCAACACTCCGCTCCATACAGTATGGCCGGACGGACTGCTACTCTGTAGAATTTGCCATTAAGTTTGGGCGGCACCTTCTTATCACACAACACTCCTGAGGCGAGCCTCCACTTCATCCATCCTGCCCCAATACGGTGGGAGATATCCTCATCAATCTCACCATTCTCCTGAATCATCGACCCGAGATACTTGAAACTATCCCTTTTACACATAACCTGGGAACCCAACCTTACTACCACCTCGTCCTCCTGTCTCAACTCATTAAACTTGCATTTTATATACTCAGTCTTGCTCCTACTCAACCTGAACCCCTTAGACTAAGGGTTTGTCTCCAAACCTCCAACTTATCATTCACACCGCCCCGCGTCTCATCCATCAATACTACATCATCTGCAAAAAGCATACACCAAGGCACCTCTCCTTGAATACGCCGCGTCAACACATCCATCACCAACGCAAACAAAAACGGGCTAAGAGTCGATCCCTGATGCAACCCTGTTAAGACAGGGAAATGCTCTGAATTTCCTCCCGCCGTCCTCACCTGAGTCTTAGCTCCGTCATATATGTCCTTAATCGATCTGATGTACGCCACCGGGACCCCACTCACCTCCAAGCATCTCCAAAGAACCTACCTAGGGACTTTGTCGTATGCCTTCTCCAAGTCGATAAACACCATGTGAAGGTCCTTCCTTTCCCTATATTGCTCCACCAGTCTCCGCACCAGGTGAATTGCCTCCGTCGTCGAGCGCCCGGGCATAAATCCAAACTAATTCTCCAAAATAGACACTATCCTCCTCAACCTCCGCTTGACCACTCTCTCCCAGTGATAGAGGCTATGAAGTTGGTAAAATATGATTTGGAAATTAAATTGCATAAGAATGAACTCCGATCTAGTCGAGGTGCCCCGGACATCACGGTTGTCAAAAAAAGAAGAAGAAAAAAGAATGAACTCCAATTTATTAGTTACTACATTGTTTTACTTACTTTTCCTGTGATAGTGGCTATATAGTTGGTAAAATACAAATTGGAAATTAGATTGAAGTTTCCCTTGGACAAATAATGAACTCTGATTTACTAGTTATTATGTTGTCTTACTTACTTTCCGCTATGAAGCTATTAAAATACAATTTGGAAATTCAATTTCATGAAGAATGAACTCCGATTTAGTTTGAGGTGCGTGTAAGTTGGCCTGAACACCACGTTTTTTTTTAAAAGAATGAACTCCGATTTATTGTTGTCATACTTACTTTCCCTGTGATAGAGGCTATGAAGTTGGTATAATACTATTTGGAGATTCTATTGCATAAGGAATGAAGTCCGATTGACTAGTTACATCGTTGTCTTACTTATTCCCTGTGATAGAGGCTATGAAGTTGGTAATATACGAATTGGAAATTCAATTGGAGATTCTATGGCATAAAGAATGAATTCTGATTTACTAGTTTCGACGTTGTCCTTCTTACTTTGCCCTGTGATAGTGGTTATGAAGTTGCTAAACTAAGATTGGAAATTTGATTGATGATTCTGTTGTATAATGAATGAACTCCGATTTACTAGTTACTACTTACTATGCTGTCTTAGATACCCTGTAATAGCGGGTATGAAGTTGGTAAAATACGAAATGGAAATTCGATTGATGATTCCATTGCATAAAGAATGATCTCCGATCTACTAGTTACTATGCTCTTACTTAAGTTTCACTGTGATAGAGGCTATGAAGTTGGTAAAATACGACTTGTAAATTCGATAGGCGATCCCATTGTATAAAGAATGAACTCCGATTTACTAGTTAGTATGTTGTCTTGCTTTCCCTGTGATAGAAGCTATGAACTACAAATTTTTAGTCATGTTCGATGGAGTTTTGGAAGTACGTTGGAGAGGCTGGGGTAAGGTGGTTGACTGGTCTGTTTAATGAAATCTTCAAGACGGCAAAGATGCCCGAGGCATGGAGGTGGAGTACCGTGATCCCTCTTTATAAGAATAAGGGTGACATCCAGTGTTGCAATAACTATAGGGGGATTAAGTTATTGAGTCACTCTATGAAGATTTGGGAGAGAGTGGTCGAAGGGAGGCTGAGACGGATAGTGTCTATTTCGGAAAATCAGTTTGGATTTATGCCTGGGCGCTCGACGACGGAGGCAATTCACCTGGTACGGAGGCTGGTGGAACAGTATAGGGAAAGGAAGAAGGACCTGCACATGGTGTTTATCGACCTAGAGAAGGCTTACGACAAAGTTCCCAGGGAGGTGCTTTGGAGATGCTTGGAGGTGAGTCGAGTCCCGATGGCTTATATCAGAGCAGTTAAAGATATGTATGATGGAGCGAAAACTCAGGTAAGGACGGCGGGAGGAGACTCAGAGCATTTCACTGTCTTGACAGGATTGCATCAGGGATCTACGCTTAGTCCTTTTTTGTTTGCCTTGGTGATGGATGTATTGACGCGACGTATTCAAGGAGAGGTGCCTTGGTGTATGCTTTTTGCAGACGATGTAGTTCTGATTGACGAGACCCGAAAGGGTGTGAATGACAAATTAGAGGTGTGGAGACAAACTCTTGAGTCTAAAGGGTTCAGGTTGAGCAGAAGCAAGACAGAGTATTTGGAATGCAAGTTTAATGACGTGAGGTTGGAGGACGAGGTGGTCGTGAAGCTGGATTCGCAGGAGGTTTGTAAGAGGGATAGTTTCAAGTATCTCGGGTCCGTGATACAGGGTAACGGTGAGATTGACGAGGATGTCTCGCACCGTATCGGGGCGGGATGGTTGAAGTGGAAGCTCGCGTCGGGGGTGTTGTGTGATAAGAAGGTGCCGCCCAAGCTTAAAGGCAAATTCTACAGGATGGTAGTCCGCCCGGCCATGTTGTATGGAGCGGAGTGTTGGCCAGTTAAGAACTCCCACATCCAAAAAATGAAGGTGGCGGAAATGCGGATGTTGCGCTGGATGTGTGGGACGACTCGAGGGGATAGAGTTAGGAATGAGACTATCAGGGAGAAGGTTGGTGTGGCTCCAGTGGAGTGCAAGATGCGGGAAGTCCGATTGCGCTGGTTCGGACACGTGAAGAGGAGGGGCATGGATGCCCCAGTTCGTAGGTGTGAGAGACTAGCGTTGGATGGTTTTAGGCGGGGTAGGGGTAGGCCGAAGAAGTATTGGGGTGAGGTGATTAGGCGGGATATGGAGCAGTTGCAGTTCACCGAGGACATGACCCTAGATAGGAAGGTCTGGAGGGCGCGAATTAGGGCAGAAGACTAGGGCCAGTTTGGGTCGCTAGTGTAGGGTTTTACTTGTTGGGGGTAGTATTCTTGTTATGATTCCGTGCTCCTTGTTTTAGTAAGAGGCTGGGTGCTTTCCCCTGTTTCTTTCTATTTATGGCTGCCGTATTTATGTTATTTATGTTATGTTATTTATGTTATGTAGTCTTGTAACTTTGTTCGGTGCTTTAATATGTATTTGCCTGGTATCTTGTGTCTTGAGCCGGGGGTCTATCGGAAACAGCCTTTCTACTTCTTTAGAGGTAGAGGTATGGACTGCGTACATCTTACCCCCCCCAGACCCCACCAGGTGGGAATACACTGGGTTTGTTGTTGTTGTTGTTCGATAATCATATATGCTGTTTTATCTGTGGTTGGAACAAAGTCTTGTTTAGTAGAACCTCATAATTTCAATTTATAGCTATTGTAGACCTAAGGATTTGATATCAATCACTTAAGTTGCCCCTTAAACCCAATTCCTCACAAAACTTGATGATTGATATCTCGCTAGTTCTTTTTTTCCCATACCAAGATTTTGTTTAAAGATGACCACATAGGATGATTGCATACTTCATTGTAGTTTATGGTTTCTCTATCATTAGCATGATTTTGTCTTCAGAATGAGTTTCTCGTCTTCCATTTATTTCCTTTCTAATCATTTTTAATTCTTTTGCTCTAGTGCGGCTTGTTTGTTATCATTATAATTGAAGATTAGCACTAAAACGTTCTGATAACCACTCGGAATCAGTGGTTTCCCAGTAAAATTTCTTCCGTTATCCACTTGTTTACAGTGTTCTAGTCATGAAACTAAGGGTCTTAATATTCTGTCATTGCTTCTCTTTCTTATTTCAGCTATCGGAGATGGGTATATACCTCAGTTCTCCGAAAACGGAGAAATTTTCAGAAGATGGTGAGAATGCTAGGGTTAGATATGGTTTATCATCAATGCAAGGATGGCGAGCAACTATGGAAGATGCTGTGAGTAATCAGTAGTGATTTTATCTACTTTACCAAATATGTTGTAGCCTGCAATTTAGTCAAAATAAAAGAAATTATATTTTCTCATCCTATAGTTCTTTAGGGTATTTATGTCGCAAGGAAAAATGATTGTAATACTAATATAGGAAACCCGCACACTATTACTCTACGCTTTTCAAAGCTTTTGATGTAGGAAAAGATTAACTTGTAGCTTGTGTGCCTAATCATGTAGTCTTTTTGCAATTTGTAAATAAAGGATTATTTTTGATTCTGTTTGATGCTCATATCTTTATCCATTCTTTTCATATTGAGTAATGTGACCGACACATCAATACTAGTTATTCCCCGACATGTGTGGCGTCAAGTTATTGTCAGTCCATGCATTTAGCATGGCTTTTCATCTATTTAGGAGCAATTACAAACTGTCTTTTCTTTGCTTACTTGCTCTACGAGGACTAATAAACACATTTACAAACTAGAAATTTGTAGTTGTCTGGCTACTTCATTGTTCGCATTAACTACCCAAATCATTTGTCAAGACGCTCCTTGAAAGGAGAAAGAGAACCAAATAAGGGAAAAGAAAGCTTTACTGTGCAATTACCGTACAACTACGACAACTCTTTGCTGCTCTAGCTGGAATTGTTGAGGTGACACCTCAGGATACTTTTGACCTTATATGTAGTTGGAATAGAATAGATGGAAGAACATGTCGCAAGGAGTGGAAGATTGTTTCAGCGTGTATATGGTGGATGATTTGGAAAGAGAGGAATGCAAGATGTTTTGAAGGCAAGAGCAGCTCAATTCAGAAGATCAAGAGTTCCCCTGCATTCTCTTTTTCACTTTTGGTGTAAAGAAGAGTTCGTAGATGATTGTGAATCTCTACTAGACTTTTTGATCTCATTGTAAGAATTACATGAGGGTTGTATTTATAGATAGTTGATACCGGCCCTTCTTTTTGGTACTGATGAATATAACATGTTACCAACAACATCAGCAACATACTCACTATATTCCACAAGTGGGTTCTGGGGATAATATGACATGTTACCATTTTCAGGAAAAAGAGGAGAAATTGGAAAAATCTCTCTGTAAAAAGGTTAGATTATTTAAGACGTCGTTCTGTACTGTGATAGTTGAAAGGGGAGTCCACAATCCACTTCCACTCAAGTTATGATGTTTATTGTGCTTTTCATTATTTTGATACACGGTGCATGTTGCTGTAGCTACTTTGGGGTGCCTGTCGTATGTAATGTATGCTTTTATTTTGCAATTCTTGCTCAGCCAGTGTCATAGTGTATAAGCTATGGGGTAGTGTATAACCTATGTAAAGATCCAGTTTGATGCATATCGTATGTTATTTAGATCTGACTTTTGCTCTCATTTATTTAGCATGCAGCAATTACTGACTTGGATGCTTCCACTTCCTTTTTTGGTGTCTATGATGGTCATGGAGGTACGTAGTGCTACATATGCATCGCTGAAATTATGCCCCCTCCCCTCCTACCTTTTTTAATGAAAGTTTGCCCCGCACCCTGCTCTGACATATGGAACTTTGATACTTATATCCTTAACAGTTGAGTGATGAAATATTCTCGAGCATGAGTGAAGAAAATATATTTGTGATGCATCCAACATAAGTGGTTTGGACTTTGGACATGGGAGAAGTACAGTCTAACTTTAGATCACTATCACCATGAATATTTTGTGGGAATGTTTGCAGTTATGGGATTTGCTGCTTTCAAGTGACTTTTGTAGACCACACGAACTTGGTAGTTCTGTTTATAAAGGCGTTACTTATTCAACCTAATTTTGTATAGAGTTTTAGCAAACAAAACAAAGGAGGATTTTCCCAAAATAATTCCTAAACCAGAAAATCCTCCGCTATGATTCTCAGTATGACCGCGATTGGTATCACATAGATGCTATGCGGACCAAAAGACTTCTTAACATATTTTTCATGATCTTTTTCTTTCACAATCTGGAATTTAGACTTGAACTGTGTTGAACAGATGATGTGGGATGAATGAAGTGCAGGATAAGCTTTGTGTCTTGCTCTTTATCACTGTCTTCTTCTGGTAGACTCCTCTCATGAACCACACAAAAAGAATGCATAAACCTATTGCGTAACCACCCTGATTTCCAAATTAAGCTTCCAGGCCTTCTTATTAGGGCTAGGGCTATTCTTGCTGTGAGCAGTAAAATTGTGATCTTTCGTGGAATGTTGTGGATTTAAGTGGGACTTTTTGGGCTATGTAAGTGGTTTTGGAGAAGACATGTTAGCGAACAATAGTTTGACCTGAGTGTATAAATAATATTTATTTTCTTAAACTTGTAATACCCCTTCAAATTGTGTAATCCACTCTAAAGGAATGATTCATGATATGACATTTATCTTCTTCACGTGTTGAGTAAAACAGTGATGCCTCTCATTTAAAAGTATATCCTAGCACTATATTACTTCTTGTGCTAGCACATGATTATTTTATGCAGGATTAGTTATGTAGGTTTTAGTTATTCATGTATATTCCACCTTCTATCCTGCATAAAATAATACGTAGATTCCCTCATAACTTTATACATTAGTTCTAGGGATGTGACGTCCCTGCTAAGCCCAAGCCCAAACTATATAAACATACATAGTTTTTAATTAACTCTTGGCTTAAAATAAAGCATATACAAGCAGATTGAAAGGGGAATACAGAAATAAAAGTAGGTTTCATTGTTAAGTACTAAACATAATTATTAAAGTTATTCTTAATCACATAATTAGATATATTTAAATAAAATTCATTCATGATCAAGGAAGATTGACGGGAGAGTCAGAAAATACCAGAGGGACTATTCTATAAAATAACATGATTTAAAATATTTAAATAGTTACAAAGTGAGGAAGATTATAAATAGAAAACTGTTGGCATTTTAATGAATTTGTGAGCATGTAATTTCTTAGTTATAAATAGAAGTAAATTTATTCCGATGCTTATTGAGTTTTAATTTCACTTGTCGTTTCATGTGGCAAGAGTTTTCACAAAGCTAATTATTTTTTGAGATAAAACACAAAGCTCATTTTTTTTTCATCTTCTAGGATCATCTGAATACCTAAGTTGGGCGGAATCTTCATTTTCGATGCCGCACCCCGCTTCGGATTTGCCAAAAATATCTCGAAAAGTACACTAGTTTTTGCGAATCCGACACACATCCGTTGGCATTTTTGTAGAGTCCGAGCAATATAGCTAAATACAACAAAAATTTTCAATGACCTCAAGTTTATATTACAATATTTATAACATTAATTTAGAGTCTCTTTACACAAATTAATCCAATAATAATCTTATAAGGATATTAATAAATGATATTGAAGACATTAATTGAGTATTCCCATTGATTCATTTTACTTTCATATTTCATTTTACATGCCTCCTAAGAAAATACTTTCTCCATCACATTTTAATTGTAGTTTACCTCTTTTCATGCCCATTAAGAGAAAACAATAAATACTAGGTATTATTTTACTAAGTTACCCTTATTTATTTATTAGGTGTTTGGAATTGAGCAATTTGTAAAAAATTATGAGGTTTTAGTTGAACATAATTGCAAACTTTAATGCTGAATTCCTAAAATGACAATTATTTTGGGATAATTTTGAGTTAAAGTGACTAAATTTGGGATGAAGGGAGTATTAACCAAAATAATAAAATAAATAACTCACCTCTTAACCAGCTACCAAACGTGGTATTACTTATGTAGGAGTTAATTCCTGCATAACTCACCTCCAGACAAGCTACCAAATGATCCCTTAATGAATTATATGATGTTGAAGATATCCTGCATGTTGGGATATTCTGACATGAAGCTACTGATGGATGATGTTTCTTCTTGTGATATTCCTTTGGTGAGAATGGCAGCAGTTCATTTGGAGGTATTCAGATTGTTCTACATGCGCAGCATGTTTTATGAATTTCCCATATAAACATGCTGTTTTCTGGTCTCTATTTGTTCATGTTATGGTCTATGAGTAGTTTTTGGTTTGTATGTAGTTGAAGTATATCTGCTTTAGAATACTGTAAGTTCGTTTGCTGGCTAGAGTTCAGGGAGAAGTTCCCCTAGCCTTGAATTCCTTTTCAACCATGAGTGTTAGGCACTTAAATTGATGTAACTTTGGATGCACTAGAAAGATAAGTGGGCTAGTAACGTGCATTGTTAAAGATACATTGCAAAACCAATATGCTAACTTTGTGATACGTGAAATAACTGAACCATTTTAGGTAAAGTTGTTGCTAAATTTTGTGCCAAGTATCTCCATCAACAAGTCCTCAAGCATGAAGCGTATCTGCAAGGAGATATTGGAACGTCAGTCCAGAAAGCCTTTTTCAGGTGATTTCTTGAAGTTTTGGTTGTATAACTGGATAATTTATATACTCTATGTACTCTTCTTATCTTTTAGCATCAACCTTATTCCAGGCCTTCAGTTTGCTTTTTGTCCCTATATTCTGGTGGGCAAAATGAAAATGATTAAAATGATGTATGCCTACTTAAATAGATGTTGAATTTTCTCTGCTTGTCTGCTTAAATTAATTTCTTGTAGGTGTGTTTTAGTCCTTATGTTTTATTTATGACTCCGGAGACTTGAATTCTTTTATTGACTCTCTAAAGGTGCTTTATCAGCTGTCATATCACATCCTTGGCATTAGTTAGGGTAGAAAACCCTATGTTGCATAAGTTATTGTACTTCAATAAAAAGTGAGGAAGAGCAAAGGTGAAAGCTTTAAAGTAATAAGCTGCAAGCAAGCAGGGCATTAGTAAAAGCACAACATGTGATGTGTGACTAGGTGCACGTCATGGGTTGAAACCCTGCCGCAGGAAGAGACCGGGTGTGTAAGTGAAGAAGGATGGAGAGACAGACCCATTATCCATCGAGGTTCATATGTCGTGCCACTGGCCCTCAAGATTTCTTAGTTATCAAAAAAAAAAGAGGTAATAAGGCGTAGACATGGGTTCATTCACCTCCTCACTTAAATCACAGATCGTCTAACCTCTTTTTAAAAGAAAAAACAAAAAAACTGTTGATCATATGATATCCACAACATACTGTCCCAATCTCCTTCACTCCTGTATTCTGCTCAACTATAAGTTTTAAGCATGAAAATCTTCAGTGTATTTTGACTAATCAGGTTATTTATATTAACACTATTTGATGAGATTGGAAGAACAACAATCTCTAACTAGTTTATGTCTACCCCTCCTTTCTTTTCGTCTTTACTTTTTTCCCATTTTGTCCCTTGATGTTTGGTCTAATTTACCTGCTCTAGATTGCTATAGTCAAGATGGAGGAAGAACTCTCCCTTCTCTCTATAATATGGAGATGTGAATTGTAAATACCATACGAGATAGGACTGCTGAACTGACAAAGCAGCAAAGGTTCAACCTACTAATTAAGGTTAACCTAATATGTGGCGAAATAAAAAGTAGACTGAATTGATTGTTTCATCGATAATGGATCCAAATTTGTTCTCCTGTACAGGTACAGTTGTTTGGCGGGTTCCTTCAAAAATTGGAGGGTTTTTAAATGTTCTACTACTGTATCTGGAGAAGAAGCCAAGAGTGGGTTTCTTACCTACATGTTAGGTTGGATGATTCAATCTTCGGGCGGGTGAGATTGGTGCAATCGTGGAGTGGATAATAAGTGGATGGTGACCGTTGATAAAACTCAAACTTGGCGGTGCTTTATGGGGTATAAGGAAGAATTGTGATCCATAGGTTATTGTTGGTTGTGATGATTAAGTTGGATACTGGAATTAACACTAACCAATTTTTAAATTTTGATAGTTTCCATGTCTTAGATTGCCACACTGTAATGGGGGCTAACAATTCTTTTGTTTCTGCATTTCATATTCTTGTACCTATGCATCTACTTGATACTCTTTTGTCAATGAAACTTCTTCATTTCTTTTAAAAAAAGATGGCGGCAGCGATGGTGGTTGGAATTGGAATTTGAAATATGGAATATTTGGCGGCTATAGGATAGAGTGTAGTGACATAGGAGGTAGGTTTGTCTGGTGGGAAAAGATCTAGAGGAAAAGGCCAAAAAGGGAATTCAGAAGAGATGAGGAAAAAATTTCCTCTTAACCTTCACATCTCTGCAAAGTTACCAAGTTAAAAAAAAAAAAACCCTTCACTTCTCTGCAGTGGAGCGAACTTCTTATTTCTTATTTTTTATAATTGTAGTCTGTCCAAGAAAGAAAAATAAGAGGACTTTAGTTAAATTTGACAGAAGATTAACTTATGATAGTGATTATACAGTGTGTAAATTCAGTGTCAGAACACAGTTCTAAGGGAAGACTCCACATGCCGTAAATATACAGGTTCTGACTCAAAAATATCAAAAACCTATTTTGCATGATATAGAAGCATTTTAGAGAGAAGTGCAAGATAAAGTGTAAGGCTGATCAGAAGACAGAAAAACAGTGTGTAAGGCTGATCAGAAGACAGAAAAACAGTGTGTAAGGCTGATCAGAAGACAGAAAAAGTGATGCATTAGGCAGAAAGAAAGAGATCTTCCCATATCGATTCGGAAGTCAATAAGTTCTTATCCCTCTGCCCGTAACCATGCAAAAGAGAAACAAAGAAATAAACTCTAGTTCGTTATATGCTACTCCATCCTGTCCAAATTAGTTGATGTATTAGCCTCCAAAAGTTGGTTCAATATAATTGGCGTTTCATAAACCAAGAAGGTATTTTAATTTTTTTGCTCAACTTTGTCCTTGACACATTCCTAATTCAATGTACAAATTTAATGGTGATTATGTCAACCTAGAAAAACAATGAAATCATAATTAAGGGTATTTTAGTCAAAACCCCTTTCAATTTTAAAGAGTAAGTGAATTCCTTAACTTTGTGTCCAAGCCAAGAACATCAATTATTTTGGTCAGGAGGAAGTAGTATGCAAAATCTCAACTCTTGCTCGTGCGCTTGTTTGGCATAGAAATAGAAGGGGAACTTACAAAAAATGTGAATTGAGAAGTGTTAGGAAGGAAAGGGTGTTTCTCAGGATGATATCAACTTCACAAACTGCTGTCAACCGCTTTATATTTAATACCCATATGAATTCAGCTTGATTAACCTTTTACCACAGTGCTTTTGGTGTGTGACGCGCTGAAGTTGTAGCTGAATGACGATTTAAGTCATGCTCACTTTTTTTGCATTGTGAGATCACTAATTGTTTTTATGCTGCTAAGCTGTGTTGAAAGATTTTGTTTTGTTGTTGGTGCAGAATGGATGAGATGATGCGTGGTCAGAGAGGATGGAGGGAGCTAGCTGCGCTAGGGGATAGATTAAACAAGTTTTCGGGTATGATAGAGGGTCTCATATGGTCTCCAAGAAATGGTGATGGAAACGGAAATACCGATAACTGGCCGTTTGAGGAGGTATATGCTGTGCATATAATACTTAGTTCAGAAGAAATTGGGATAAAATGTGATTTATTGCTGTCCTTTTGTTTTAGAGTTGACAAATAAGTTTTTGAAATTGATACTAGGGGATTTAACATTAAGGACACACAATTTTCATTTCCTTGTCGTTTTTCGTGGCACATTGGCAGCGTCCTGCATATTGCCACTGTCTTGCTCATTGCCTGATTTGTTTATGGCTATGTCTTTGCCGTTATCAGGGTCCTCACTCTGATTTTGCTGGACCAACTTCTGGATGTACGGCTTGTGTTGCGATCATTAGAGATAACCAACTCATTGTTGCGAATGCTGGTGATTCTCGCTGTGTGATTTCAAGGAAAGGCCAGGTGGGATGCTATAGTTGTGTTAATTACCGTCTTTCCTGCCCTCTTATATTTTATGGAAGTCGTGTTCGAACATGGCAGCTCAGCATGCCATGACACTGAACTTGGTAGGGCTGGGACAGCTGAGCTGCCATGACACCGAACTTGCTAGGGCTGGGTCATACTGTTAAATACACAGTCATGGGCTTTTGTTGTTATGATAATTTTATTGGTCAAGCATTTGTGGTTTAATATGACGCATTAAAATAACATGAGTCTTTTGTGCAGGCATATAATCTATCGAGGGATCACAAGCCTGATCTTGAGGTTGAAAGAGAGAGAATTTTGAAAGCAGGTGGTTTCATCCATGCAGGGCGTGTTAATGGCAGCTTAAATCTTGCAAGAGCTATAGGTATTGTGTGATTTAATTCGCGAGCCTTTATTAATCTGCTTAAGTGCTTTCCAATGGAAATACAGCTTGTAACATCTAATGGATCAAGATAAAAATTTAATTAGGATCAGAGGCAGATCCAGATTTAACCTTTATGGGTTCAGTTCTTTAAGGTTCTTACCGTTGAACTCATTGTATTTTTAAAGTTTGGGTTCATATATCTACTGTTTATTGCATTTTTCTCTTTCTTACACAAAAAATTATCCTCCGTGACACAAGAACCAGTTTCAGATGAACCTGGTACTAATACTCTACATAGACCTCTGATTAGGACCTGGTTTCTAAGTGGCAAAGTTGGAATTGAAACTTTGGGCTATTTAAGAGAAGTGTCTGTTGGATGAGATAGCATATCTTAACTTCATTACAGGTGACATGGAATTCAAGCAGAATAAGTTTTTGCCAGCTGAGAAGCAAATTGTTACAGCCGATCCAGATATAAATATTGTATGTTCCTTCATGCTCTTCATAAATTGTGCAGTATCTTCTATCGTATTGTTAAGACATCTATTCTCTGAGACGTTTTTATGCTATTAGATGGTGCATGGTATTCTTAGTTCGATGTGTAAAACTGTCTATTTAAGGGTGTTGGTCATTTGGGACAGTTCCATTCCTTTTAAAAAAACTTGTCTTTGAATGGCCACACACTCGGAAATAGCTATCAGTGATAAGTCATGTTCGCATTTTGGAAGTTTAAAATAGCCAAGTGTCAATCCAACAAAAATAGCCAGTGATAAGTTCAAGCAAACAATGATTGTTGGATTGACACTTGGCCATCTTTTTTTCAGTTTCAAAAATAGCCAAGTGTCAATCCAACAATCATTGTTTGCTTTAACTTAATTCTAAACTTTTTCTAGGATACTCTTTAACTGTTGATCAAATTTCATCATTATGCTGTTGCAGTAATTATATTCAGCTCAGTTGTGAATAACCTTGTGATGAGAATAGACGGAATAGTTCATAAGGCTCGAAAGAGGGAATTGAATGCAATTGATGTCTAGTTAGATTGTTTGATTTGATGTAGGGGTGTCAAATACGTGTGGTTCGGCTAAATGTGGGCAGGTCACAATGGACCGAGTTAATAAATGGGCAGGTTGTGATGAGAATTGACGGAATAGTTCATAAGGCTCAAAAGAGGGAATTGAATGCAATTGATGTCTAGGAAGATTGTTTGATTTGATGTAGGGGTGTCAAATACGCGGGGTTGGGCTGAATGTGGGCAGGTCACAATGGACCGAGTTAATAAATGGGCCGCTTAGTAACGTGCCCAAAGGTTGCTTGGGCTGAGGTGGACTGGTTCACGATGGGTTGTAAACAGTGGCTCATTGTTCCAGAACTGAGTTCATTTAACTTTTGAAGCTTTTTGCTATTTTCAATTGGTTTATGGAAGCGTTAGGCTAGTAGTATAGAGGTTTAAAAATACTGGTATAAGTCGGTGGATATGTAAGGGCAGTACCGTGCACAAAGCATTTAGAAGGGTCCAGGGAAGAGCCGAACCCGAAGCAGTTGATGGCAGTCTACCCTAATGCAAGCATTATTGGTTGCTTCCACGGCTTGAACCCATGACCTGTAGTATCCGAGGCTCTGAGGCTCTCCTTCATCAGGTGTATATGTGGTTCTCGTAGTATCCGAGTCCAGATCTCTATTGGGGCCTTATTCGTTGGAGTTGTGTATCTCTAGTTAAGAATTTCTTTCTTGAAGCTGTCTGATGGAATGGAAGCCTAGGATTTTTAGTTAAGGGTTAGATTTTTTTGTTTGCAACACTGTTGTTCTTGACTATATGAATAAACCTTGAGGCTCCCCTTGATCAAAAAATAAACCTTGAACGGCACCAAGGGCGTGGCCTAGTGATCCATGAAGTGGGTTGCTAACATGAGGTCTCAGGTTCAAATCTCCCAGCGAAGGCAAAAAACACTAGATGATTCTTCTCATTTGTCCTAGCCTTGATGGACAGAGCTACCTAATATTTGTTGCTGGTGGGAGATGGCTGATATCCCGTGGATTTAATTGAGGTGTGTGAAAGCTAGCTTGGACACCACGGTTATCAAAAAAGTAAAATTTCTGTAACTCTTATGGACAAAAAAATCCAGAAGAATTAGCACCAGAACTGCTTCGTTTAATTCATGGAAATTGGAAATGTTAGTTTTAGTCTAGTTTGACCCGAGGAGAACCCCATACATGTCCTGTGTCAATAAATGGAGACAAGTATCTAGTAGGGGCAGCACCAGTAAGGTTCCTGCTTATGCCTGCTTGAAAATCAAGCTAATCTCTGATTTGGAATGTGCTAGTGAAAACTGAAGTCCGAGATTGATATTGCGTCTTTCAATAATCTTCCCATGGATGTTATGCTGTTGAACAACTTTTTATCAATATCACACTCTATGGTAAATATGAAACTCAAGGTATTAACAAAGCATATCCATTATGTCAGTCAAAGATAAAATTATACCATGTAAATCTGTTGCATTAAAATTCCAACGGAAGGTAGGGTTTGTTTGGTATCTTGTTTATTGATGTTACAGTTAACTTTATGATTTGGATGGAAGGGAAATATTGGTATGAACTGCTGAAAAATCAGAAGTTCTTTAGTATCAACTTTGAATTGTGAAATAGTTTTAATGCTGCATTGCTCTTTCCACATTCCCCTATATCTCTGTACAACAAATTCTAACATTTATTTTTGTTTTCGAATTAGGTTGATTTGTGCGATGATGATGATTTCGTTGTCCTAGCCTGTGATGGTGTATGGTATGTTCTCTAGACTCTTCATTTCAATTGTCAAAATCTACTTGGCAATAAGAATACATATGGGCAGGAAATTTTAGATCATTTCAAATTGGAAGAATATAAAAGTTTATCTTGAAGTGGGGGAGGGGAGATCATGAGGTCTCAGGTTCAAATACCGAGGGAAAGGGAAAAATCACTGGGTGATTTCTTCCATCTACCTAACCTTTGGTTGGTAGAGTTACACGGTACCAGGTGGAAGGTGGCAAGTACCTAGTGGGATAATTGAGGTGTGCACAAGTTGGTTTGGACACCATATCATTAAAAAAAAAAAAAAATGTAAGTTACATAAAATACTTAAAAGTAACATTAGTATTAGTTTATTCTTAGAAAAGAACTGATGTATCATTTATCAATAAGATAACTATCAACTTTTTTAATGAGTAGATGATTGACTTGTTCATTTCTTTTTGCCATGAGGTGTCTTGTTCTCCTCTTAATAAAAGTGAACAAGAAGTAAACTATTTCGAGAAATAGGTACCATTCTTGGAACGAGCCGGGGGTCTATCGAAGACAACCTTTCTACTTCTTTAGAGGTAGTGGTATGGACTGCGTACAATCTACCCTCCCCAGACCCCACTTATGTGGGAATATACTGGGTTTATTGTTGTTGTTGTAGGTACCATTCTTGGAACACGTTATTGATGTCTAAATGAGATTATAAAAATTAAATAGTTTTTAGATATGGAAAGATACCATTCTTTCTGGCAAGTAAAAAAAAGGAGAAGGGTCAGACAGGTTATGACAAGTAGTAAGTATTTTGCTTGCTAATTCCATTTTTTTAATTTGAAATTTCAGTTGCACATCTTTTTTGACTTTTTTTTTTTTTACCATGCTTCCAATACTTTCTTGTTCTATCGGTTTTTCCATTTTCCCGGTCATTCTTAAATATCTTGCTTGCTTTTTTGCATTCCTCTTTTTTTCTTGTTCTTGAATATTTTGGTTGTATATTTTCTTTTTGTTATAATATCTATCTTTAGGAAAAATATCGTGAAAAGAAGAGGGGCGTGTATATGGTGTTCATTGACCATGAAAATGGCCTATGACAAAGTCCCCTGGAAGTCCTCTGGAGATGCCTGGAGGCTAAGGGTGTACTGATGGCGTACATTAGGGCGATAAAGTACATGTACAATGGAGCCAGAACGCGGGTTAAAACGGCAGGAGGAGACTCGGAGCACTTCCCAGTGGAAATGGAATTGCACTAGGGATCAGCTCATAGTCGTTTTCTCTTTGCCTTGGTGATGGATGAATTGACGTGGTCCATTTAAGATGAGGTGCCTTGGTGTATGTTATTTATGGATGATATAGTACTGATTGATGAGACACGTGACAGAGTTAATGCTAGGTTTAGACGGGTGGAGACAAACTCTAGAGGCTAAAGGGTTCAAGTTGAACAGGACCAAAATGGAGTATATGGAGTGCAAATTCAGTGAGGGGTTGTAAAGACTGGCACAGAAGTGAGACTTGACGCACAGGCTATCCCTAAGCGAGGCATTTTCAAGTATCTTGGGTCTGTCATCCAGGAAAACAGGGATATAGACAACGATGTCATCGGGGTCTTGTGTGACAAAAAGATTCCATCGAAGCTTCAACGTAAGTTCTATAGAGTAGTGGTTAGACCGATGTATGGGATGAGGTGTTGGCTAGTCAAACACTCCCATATTCAAAAGATACATGTTGCGGAGATGAGGATGTTGAGGTGGATGTGTGGGCATACTAGATACGATAAGATTAGGAATGAGTGCATTCGAGATAAGGTGGTTGTGGCCCTCATGGTTGTCAAAACGAGCGGAGCGAGATTGCGATAGTTTGGACATGTGAAGAGGCGTGGCGCCGACGCGGAGGTGTGAGAGGTTGGATATGGTAGGTACAAGGAGAGGTAGGCCGAAGAAATATTGGGGAGAGATGATTAGACAAGACATGATACAACTTCAAATTACTGAGGACATGACCTTGGATAGGAGGGTGTGGAGGATGTTTAGTAGGGTAGACGGTTAGTAGGGTAGGAGTGTTGGTGCACGTTTCGAGGGCTTAGACTTTTCGGTGTTTGCCGTGGTACTAGTTGTAGTATTGTAGTCCTTGCTTGTGATATCTGTGAGAAATAAAGGAGAAAAATATTATTGAATTGTTGTCTAAATTATTACATTGAGATCCTATTTAGAGACACTACATTAGACTCCTTTTCCAACTAGGACTCTGACATTACAATCCTTTTTCAAGTAGGATTCTATACAATATTCCTATTCCTTTACTCATATTCTAACAATATCTAGTGTAGTCTGTTGTCTATTGTGTTTAGATTATCACACTATTTTGTTGTTGTTCTTGTTTCCTCCTTGTAGACTTTGCTCTGTTTCCTTGTTAGTTGCTGTATTTTGTGTCATTGTTTTCTTCTACTTTGTACCTGGAAGTGCTACACATGAGGCGAGGGTCTTTCGGAAACAACCTCTCTACCTCCACGGGGTAATGGTAAGGTCTGCATACACACTACCCTCCCCAGACCTCACTTGTGGGATTTCACTAGGTCCGTTGTTGTTGTTGTTGTTTCTTGTTTGTCAAAGTTTCTTTCCCATGTCTCCTTGGAATCTAGTTTTTGAACTTGAAAAGAAATTAAATTTCTGGGGTTTGAGGATAACCCCATCTTTTGTGGTAGTTGTGGGATGAGAAATAGATATCAAAACAAATTGCTGAAGGTTTTCTCTCATACAATAATTAATTTCATAGATGGTATTCTATTACTAAAAAACTGATGTTAAAGCAAGTATTGCATTGGATTAGATAGAACTATCAACTAGTTATCCTATGGACGCCTAGTACCACGCTCTGGACAAGCATTTGAAATTTGAGCTGAAATAGATATCAAAACAAATTGCTGAAGGTTTTCTCTCATACAATAATTAATTTCATAGATGGTATTCTATTACTAAAAAACTGATGTTAAAGCAAGTATTGCATTGGATTAGATAGAACTATCAACTAGTTATCCTATGGACGCCTAGTACCACGCTCTGGACAAGCATTTGAAATTTGAGCTATAATTACCTCATTACAATTTATTCTAGAGAGTAGATCGGCTTAATCCCTCCACAGGTTTTAAAAAGGAGAAGTTAAGGCATGCCTAGTGCTAGCTTTTGAAGATAGAGGTAATTCTATACAGACTATTGAGATGAGCTGTATTCTTTTGTTTCATTTCTGGTGTAAAGAAAGCTTTGAAGAGGAGGCAGAATATATTGTAGACTTGCCAGACTCTCTGTAATCTTAGGAGGACACTACTGGATTTCTTGTTCCTGTAAATATGGTTTGAAACTATCCTAGTGCTACTTTTGTTAATATTAATATATACACGATACCTTCCTCAAAAAAGTGTATTCAAGATTTTAATAAAATTCTATCTTGGATCTCATTTTCAATTGCTCATGTGGTTTCTCTTCTTATCTACCACTTTTACAAAGCTTCAAAGCTATCTATTCAATTGTCGGAGGTTAATTTAAACTTTTTGGGTTGATTCTACTATGATCCAATTGTGATGTGGTCTTTTCTTGTTTTTTAGGGACTGCATGTCAAGCCAGCAGTTAGTGGACTTCATTCATGAGCAGCTCAACTCGGTTAGTCTAATAGATGATGCTTCTGTATCATTAAAATTAATTGTTGCTTTACTAAAAAATTCATGTGTTTTAGCAATAGCATTGAATTCTTTTAGTTATGTGATATTTATCATATTAGTGTATGGGTGTGTGCCCAAGGGCAAAGATTATATAAGGCCTCTAAAAGTGAAACCTGTGGAAAACCTAGTTGAGGAAGTGCATTTCCTATAGAAAAGATTTTGCTGATCTGTTTCTTTCAAAACGATTACTTCATTGGGTCATGCATGCTTGCCATATTTGGAGCATACCTGTTTGCCATGAATGAAAGTTTTTTGCTATTAGAAGAGGTATAAGGTTGAAGTTGAACTATGTTTAGAAACACCTCCCATGTTGTGAGAATTTATTTCAAAAAGTATTAAAGATGAAAAAACTTGTCGTGCCTAAGTATTGTTTGCTATTCTAAATATAGTAAGGCGGAGAACTGTTGTTCAGTGGAGTGCCGGAGTGTGGAGGTTGTTCCCATCATTGAAGTTAGGGTGTGGGACTGAACCTTCCGAATGAGAAAGAAGAAAAGTGCAACGTTTTGTTGGGAAAAAAAAACCACAAAAGATTAAAACCAAAAAAGTCTTATATTTTGTTAAGAGAAGCAAAAATTTTGTTTTAGCTCTAGAATGGCATGTGCTTACATGCTCTTACCACTCATATCATCTTATGTAAGCAATCTAACTTCCGTTTGCTATCTTTTGTCAAAAAAGGTGATGATTAGGGTGGAAAAGGCTGTGAGTGGTCCTAATGGTTAGCCACAGACAGATTCCTCAGTCATTAAAAAAATAGTAGTGATTATTTGTTTAGAGCACTGCATTTTGTCAAGAAAGAAAAAAGAAAGATCCTCTTTCCTATGGCATTTTTCTGCTGGAAAAGATTGAATTACTTGCCTGTATTGATGAAACAATTGTAGGATATCCTATCGATCCCCCATAATATGATGGAGTTTAGGAATTTCGTAGTGCTTTGAAGTAGTGACCTAGGAGATTTGCCAATTCCAGTTATTTTTCTTGGAAGTAAGGAAGGTCGTCATTTTTTTTTTTTAGTTCCTGATTCCATGAGTGCAATGACCCTTAACCTTAGGTTTTTGATGACTCAACTGATTCAGTGGGCAATTGTACTTCACCCGTCTCATGTCTTTTCTGGGTTACGAATGCAGCCAAACCTAAGGTCCGGTAAATAGTCCTCAGTCAATTTACATACATGTTAATCTTGATAGTAGTCTGTTCGTTATCCAATATGCTAGTCTGTTCCTTCATCATCCAATTTGTCTATCTGGCTGAGTGTGTTTACCTGCTTCCTTTTTGGGTCTTATGATGAGAGAACAGTGCATCGAGGCCTATGTTTCCATTCCTAAGTGTAGCTTTGCAGTCAAGTCTTGTTTTTCATCCTTGGCATCTTCATTCAGATATCTATAGCAGGATTTGCTTGAGTTAGTGCAGTTTCTTTGACTGCCTAGTGGTGACTTGGATCTCATTGTCTACATTCTGTTACTAGTTCCATTTAATGCTATGGCCGACCTCTGATTTAATTTGTTTTAGTTTTTGCTCATTTTAGCCGAAGCAGGGGGGTAGTTAGATGTGATTCTTTGATGGGTATCGGATGGTTAAATTTGATTCTTTGATCAAGGATTGCATAGATGTCATGCAGCAATGGGGTGTTGTTGTATGACTGAAGATATACTGATCGACTAAGAGTGGCGAACGGGTTGGTCAGATCGTATGTGGGCGGGTTGAAAATGGATAAAATATCCAAAACGCCCATATTTAACATGGATAAAAAATGGGTTAACCAACAGGTAATCCATTATATCCATGGCTTCAGGAATAGTCAGATAATTCGCAAGCTAAAAAAGCCAAAATAAGCTTGGACTCCCTGAAAGCAAGAACTCATGAAAATAACAAGCATATAGATGAGTGTATAATAATATGGATATTCATATTATCCATCTGGTTATGTTTTCTTTTAGCAGATAATATTCATATGTGATCCGTTCGTAAAAAGTCGGTTATTCAACCCATATATAATGGGTCGGATTGGGTGTTTACTCATTTTCTTTAACCATTTTGTCAGCCCTATGATTGACCTAGGTGGTTTTACTCTTGTATACTCTTGTAGGAAAACAAACTTTCTGCAGTATGTGAGAGAGTTCTTGATAGGTGTTTGGCACCTACTGCTGGAGGTGAAGGATGCGACAACATGACCATGATTATAGTACAAATCAAAAAACCTGTTCCCTCCGGGGCTTCTCCGGTTGATGAACCATCAGCTTCTCCAGGTGACGAGCCATCAACTTCGAGTGAGAAACTCCCTGCTTCAGATGATGCAAATGCTGAACCGGCTTCTCCGAGTGATGAACCGTCATCTTCGAGTGAGAAACTCCCTGCTTCAGATGGTGTAAATGCTGCATCAAAACCAGCTGAGTGTGGATCAAGTTCATAGTCAACATATACACCCTCTCTTATTGAATCTGGAACTTCCCAAAAGTCCCATCTGCAGTTGTAAATGATTATTTTCAAGCTACGGGGATCAACTGCTGAAAAGATTATACTTTTACTGCTGCTGGTTGTACATGTTTTTTGTATTGTACTATAATTACTCTTTGGATGACATGTATAGATGACTAGACCAGATGTCCAGATGTTGTTGACATGAAAAGGAAAAAAAAAACCCCAAAAAATCCAAATTGATGACATCCTTTTTCTTTTCTTTTCACAAACTACCCTCCATCCCTTTGTTTTTGAAAGTTGTTTTGACTCTCTGGATTACTGCCCTTTTCGTAATGCTTTGTACTGTTCTTTCATCAAGCTGAGAGTATGTTGGAAAGAGTGTTTCTACCTCTGAGATAGGTGTAAGGTTTTGCGTCACTCTATTTTCTTCGGATCTCATTTGTGGGATGACATTGAATATGAATTGCGTTCAGAAGAGTTGATAAAGAACATAACAAAAAAGCAATGATAGTATAATTTGATACTCATTGTGATTCTACAAGTGGGGTTCAGAGAGGGTGGAATAGTTCTTGCCCTCTACTTTCATGGTGTAAAGATATTGTTTCTCCTCTACTTTCATGGGATAAAAATATTGGAAAAAACATTTTCTTGTGGAGTTTGAAAAAGAAAATGTAGGTGTTAAAAAGAAAAGGCTAAGAAAGAAATTCCCTTACTTTTTCATTTTTATTGAAATTTAAATATTTTTCTTATAATTCTTTGTATGCTTAACCCTCCTCCCAGACCTTGGGAGACCTCACTTGTGAAATTCTACAAACTCGATGTTTTCTTAACTAAATATACATTCTAAGCACCCTAATTATTTGCAAAAAATATTTTTTTTCTTAAAATCTTTTTTGTGATGTGATTATTTGGTGGATACTCTACTTGAACACAAGTGGAAGGTGAAGAAACTGAGTTAAATTCATAAAGAACCACTTTTAGACTCTATCATGGGAGTTCTACTTGTAGAAATTGAAATTCCTGAACATCATCTTTTACATAAAAGAGATGGGAAGAAGTGAGATCTGAACCCTGTCTAACCTGGATATGTGAAAAACTCTGTAGCAATAAATAATTATGTAATTAGATAGCAACTTAATCAACCATACAAGTCCACAATATTATTTTCTTGTGATACAAATTGAGCTATAAGTAATGCTACACTCAAGTACATAACCAATCGGAGATTATCGTCCCACTATAGGTTGCTCAAGGCCATGACTGGAGATTGATGACGGTAGAAACCAGTTACAAATCCCGGACTAACAAAAATATTTTGATTTCTATGTTGATGAGTATTCTGGTTTTCTTCATCTTCTCCGTTGATCCCGGTAGGGTCCTTCCTCCTCCTGGTCCTTCAACAAGCCTAGGAAAGCAAGAAACCCGAAAAAGAAGAACCCGCCTTTCCAATGCCCTCCACCACCACCACCTCCACCTCCGCCTCCATCATCATCGCGAGGGGGAAACCCAGTCCCACCATCATCTAGTTCAGGAGATTTCTCCTTTCCTGCATTTTAGACCAGACATCTCAGCATTCTAATGACACTTCACAAAAACAAGGCAAAAGAGGCAGTCCGGTGCACTAAGCTCTCGCTATGCGTAGGGTCCGGGGAAGGGCCCGACCACAAGGAAGCCCGGTGCACTAAGCTCCCACTACGCACAGGGTCCGGGGAAGGGCCCAACCACAGGGTCTATTCTACGCAGCCTCACCTTACATTTCTGCAAAGGGTTGTTTCCAGTCTAATGATACTTTACACTGAATCTTTATAAAGTGCAAAAGTAGCTGTTACTTTTTTGTTGATAACCCTTACTGAAAAAATATTTGTTAAGTAGACTAAACTGATTCTATGATCTTTTTACAGCGGCAGCACGGAGTGCAGAGGCTACTAACCAGAAGGACAACAACACAACAACATACTCGGTATAATCCAACAATGTGGGGAATGGGGAAGGTAGAGTGTACACATACCTTACCACTACCTCGGGGGTAAAGAGGAGATTTCTAATAGACCATCGACTGAAGGGATGGTCCAAAACAGAAGTAACAGAAGTACAAGAAATCGTAGATAGTAACAGGACAGTATCTACAACAAAATAATATGATAATTGAAATACACGTAATAGAAATCAAAGGACAAGAAACCACAGGAGCAACACTACAACTATAGCATGGACGTATATCAAGACCACACCCTGCTATCTACTAACCATACGTGTAGCAGTGAAAACAACTTAGTTGCAAAATAGAAATTGTTTTTTTTCCAATTATTTGGTCTACCAGTTGCTATTAATAGCATGAAAAGATTACCTTGAACTGGTGCAACTGTAATGGTTGATGATTCTCGTGTAACCGTCTGTGTCTGGCCTTCAGCACATCTCGCGTTCTGCATTGATTCAAGAACAAAAGGTCAAACAGAAATGCATATTAGTTTACCTGAATGATGCAGGAAATGGAAAACCAAATGCTGGACGCAGGTAGTAGCAGTAGCAACAGCATCAAGAACATCAATGAACATATTAGTAATCATTTATGCAGTTCCAATTTTGTATTGTCTTGCTTGCAACTTAAAATGCATTATATCACCACTGTCAAGTAAATGCAGTTGATTTTCAATATGCAGACTGTAGAACCTGCTTGGAACGTGGAACTACATATACAAAGACAGGGTCTAATGTGATAACTTATGGCATAAACAGCTACTAACAGTAGCATTCTGAAGCTCCAAAGCTTCTTACAGCAAAAGTAATACAAAATTACTATAGAAGTTATGACAAGTACAATTGATAAAATTGCTGAGGCATGTAAATAGGTAAACAAGACACTAGGAGCAATTATACAAAAACAAGTACTAAAGAGACTGATACCAGAGCAGCAGCACATATTATTGAAGCACGCTTTTCTTGAACAGGACATCTCAAGTGTCTTGAATTGTTAATGAGTTGTTGTGACTGCATGCCAAGCGGATGGAGGCCAGCTGGAACTGATACTATTGGCTTGAAGTGCTTCCGGCATTGATCCCTTGCTCTAACTGTGACGACAAAATTCAATAATTAACGACTTAGATAACATGACTTAAAGGATGAGTAGCAGATTTTCACAAGGAGTTTGCCAACATTGGATTTTAAGTATCAAAAGTCTTGATATCACTATTGTCACAACTTAAATGTAAACGCTCTAGATTATCAAAAAAAATGTAAATATTCAATAAGATTACCTAAACTTAAACACCACAGATCAAGTTAACTAGAAAATCAAAGAGACCTTTTTTCAGTATTTTAAATCTATTGAGTTAAAATAACCAAATTCAAGCAAGCTAGATGATAGATCATAAACAAATTTTCACTTCTACTGGTTTTCAGTACGAAGGCGTTATATATTTGACATGAGCCTAACGACGCGATATGGCTAATGATGAGGATTCATATGTCCTAACCCAAATTGCTTGAGATTAAGCAGTGTAATTGTTGCTGTTGTGAGTATTATAAATTTGGCTGTGAATGGTGAGTGCCAAATTGATATTTTCATATAGAGACAACAAGAAAGAAAGCTGAACAGTCTAATAATATAAGCAGAAAGCAACTACAATATTACAAGAGGATCATTCCTTAATGTGACTATCTTAACCCTTGTAGCACTAAAAAGATAATCATCATTCAGATATTCTTACATCTTATGTGGTAAAAGCTTCTCAATGAGCTAAAAGCAAGAGATGCTGATCTATTAACATTAAACAGGATCAACGATATGATCATTTTCACCAACATGGCAAAAAGTAATCCTGACATCCCCTCAGAAGAGATGCAGAGGTACCAACAATTAAAAAAAGAACCGGTCACGAAGATACGTCCACATACCTGTTGGCAAAGTAGCTACACTCATGGTGGTACTGGCAGTTAACGACATCACTTTGCACGAATTCTGAGTCTCACTGAGATTGCCCTCCTACTAGAATCCTGAAATCCAAAAGGAAGAATAGACTCAATATGCAATTCATACAGGATAATAGTTGCACATGCAAGGCAGTACCATGAACTAAATGTCTTTGTCATGGAAATGGAAAACCGCACTTGCCTTTGGCACACTGTAAGATTATAAGTGTTACTACCAATGGAAGGAAGGTGGCGTCCACTATCAGACTATGACTCCATTCAATTATTTGAGGTCATGAGTGTGTGATAATCAGTGAAGCTTGTACATATACAGAAAATCAGTCAATATTTTTTAGGTATAACTGCTATTCCAGAAAAAGTCCAGTGAATGATCGGTGAAGCAACTATATTTCTTCATTACCAATTTCCACATTTTCTTTCCAAATGTAATAAAACAACAACAACAACAACAACAATATACCCAGTGTATTTCCACATAGAGGGGCCTGGGGAGGGTAAAGTATATGCAGTCCATACCACTACCTCCGAAGAAGTAGAGAGGTTGTTTTCGATAGACCCCCAGCTCAGAACAAAAAGATAGTAAACAAAGCCGTAATAAAACATGAAACAAGATGAAATAACAAAAATCAGACAGCCACAGAGTAGTACTATACACTATCTAACCGAAAGCACACACCTCACCCAAACCCTTCTACCAAGAAACCCCAACTTAACCGAAAGCACACACCTCACCCAAACCCTTCTACCAAGAAACCCCAACCTACGTGCATAGCCCTATGACTACTAGCATGGCTATACCAAAGCAATCCTATCTCCCAGCTACGACTCACTCACACAAACTAGCCCTCTAACCTAATTCAGGTTCTCCATACCTTCCTATCTAGGGTCATGTCCTCAGTAAGCTGTAATTGCTCCATGTCACCAAAGGGAATAAAATTACCACTACATTAGAGAATGAACTTAGAGGGCCAACTCCGTCTCAACTGCTCAAAGCAAATCACATTTTCTCACGTTTTCCTTTCTCAATCCATTATGCTCTCTTAATAAGACAATAGAAAGTTCTACTTGGGAACTAAGAAAACGTAGACAAGGCAAGATTAGATGCATATTATGGGAAAATTAGCAAACCACCACCATTGAGCCTAAATTCTAAACTTTGTATGAAGACAAATCAGATTCTAATTTAAAGCCTGAGACAGACGATCCCTTATTCATCAAAGGATTAATCTCAAGGAGATATGTGCACTCCATTGAGACACACGACTATCCAGAGCTCCTAGCCTCCAACAGTGGAAGAAATAGTTATGCATTCTAAGATTATTTATCTTCAAAGACATGACTAGTAAAGTCAAATCAAAATAACAAACTTAATTGCAAGTATTATGTACAATCTTATAGAACTGTAAATACAACCATATCTTAGATCAGAGGTCAAATGTGTTCTGTAGCATAACTAAATGAAACCACCCAAGTATACCTTCTCAAGACGAGGCTCATAATGGTTCCTATTGGAGCATAGTGTGTACTACAACAACATATCCAATGTATTCCCAAAAAGTGGGGTCTGGGGAGGGTAAAGTGTATGCAGTCCATACCACTACCTCAGATGATGTAGAGAGGTTGTTTCCAATAGACAACCGACTCAGGACAGATAACAGTATAACAAACAAACAAACAAAAAACATAAAAGCACATAACAAAAATGGGATAACACACCGCTAGATAATAAAGAAAACAAGACACCCACAAGGTAATACTATAATGGGAGCATAGAGTGTACTATGCTAACTAATCTAGACATTAGCGCCTTACCTGGGATTTTTTGCAAGCTGTGTCTATAATTCAGTTTGTAAGTAAGCTTAGGTCTAAGATTATACTTCCTAATTCAAACTGATATTTACTTTGCATTAACTTCAAGCAACGACAGATTTACTTATGTATACATGATATTTTTATAAAAAATATATTTACACACACATATAAGAAAAATGTTCTGTGATGGTGTGTTAGATGACGCCATTTTCTGGAAGGTGTCTCCGCCATTGCTAGACAGATGCCTCTAGTTTAAGCTTCAGTTACGTTACTTTTCATCTGCCTTGACATACTCATGTGTAAAGGTCTTACATGGGGGTGTACTTACAGCAGATTCTTCAAAATGTAGTAAATATATGTTAAAATTGAATGTACCAAATACATACCAGCTAAAACACCTATTAACACAAAGTCTACCACTACTAAAAATAGGAATTAGCGATGCAAAAATTCTGTAGCTAAACTGCAAAATCTGTTGCTAATCAATAAAAATTCAATAAGCTACGAGCAATTTAGCGATGAAGTTCGTTTACTAAAATATCCCTAGGGTTCCACCCCATAGTATGTCAAGAAAAAACTCAATCATCTACGATAGACAACAACAACAACATACCCAGTATACTCCCACAAAGTGGCGTCGGAAGGTGGGGGTTAAAGTGTATGCAGTCCATATATCTACCTCATATAGACCCGCGGCTCGGGGCAGATAACACTATAACAAACAAAAAAAAACACAAAAGCAAACAATAAAAAGGATATCGCACCGCTAAATAATAAAAGAAACAGGACACCCACAAGATAATACTATAAACTAGCTATACAAAAATCATGGACATCACCAAAATACCACCAACAAGAAACTACAGGAACAGACACAAACCAAACACTCTTCCCTACTACTACTATAGAACATTTGTTCCCTTTTTTCATATCATTGCGATGCTTTGATCTATTTTCACAAAAATCTTTAAATATACAATCAAAAATATCCGAAGTAAAACCTACAACTTCATCAATTGCAGAAACACCTTTATTATTTTCAATTTGAAAAAATACCCAAACTGAATGAAGGTGAATCTTCGTTAGCCATAAAAAACCAAAAAAAATTAAAGCAGAAAAAAAAAAAAATCTATATTGCTAAATTAATATCAGAAATAGTTACTTAAAATCTATTTAAACAATTTACTTACCTTTCGAAAATAACTAGAAAAAAATTAAAATCGAAAGGAGTTGATAGTCGGTGATTGATGGAGGTTGCAGTAATGGAGATGATGGAATTATCAAGAGCAAAATATAAATATCAAATTTTAAATAATTATTTAAAAGGTAAAAAATGCTGCCTATTAATAACTCTTTAGGTACGTCTCAAGTTTAATAAATGATACATATACTCTTCATTGTATTTTAATTATAAATTTACTCTTACCGTTAATAAGAATGGTATATATATATCACTGAACTTTAATAAATAATATAAATATATTTTCTGTTATATTATAAATATACATTTATTGTTAATGAAAAGATATATATTTACAACTGAACTTTTGTCATACTACAAATATACTCTTACCGTTAATGAAAAGATACCCTTTTCACTAACGGCGGTAAAAGTGTCACAATCTTGTTTATTTATCTTTTTTTTTTTTAATTTAATTTATCCCAACACTATCCTAAAATAGTTCTAATTTTGGGTAGTGTTGGAATAAATTAGAATTATTTTGGAGCAATGTTGGAATAAATTAAATTAAAAAAAGATAAATGAACAAGATTATGACACGTATCTCGCAGTTAGTGAGAAGTTATATATGTATCTTTTTATTAACGACAAGGATATATTTATACCTAAAATTTGACGAAAGATATATCTGTATCATTGATAAAAGTTCAGGATATATGCATACCTTTTTCGATCTATATTATCAAGAACAAAATATAAAAAATAATTTATTTTGTAATTATTTAAAAGATAAGAAATTTTACATATTAATAACTTTAAGTTTGTGGGGGTTATGTAATTTTTTTTTTTAAACGATAGCATGGTTACGTAACTTGGCTCATATAAATAGGCCCATTAGTGAAGGCCCAATACTCATGGCCCAAGCCCAATTTCAACCACCTCATATATAAGCCAAAAACGTTCACACACACAAAAAAACCCTAATCGCAAATAGAATAGCAAGTTTAACTTCATCGTTTTCTCGGCCTCCAACGGAAAATGAAGGTTCATTATTCACTCAATAATCACATATTTTCACCTCCACTGTGTGTATTTCAGTAATTTTTTTTTTTTTTTTTTTTTTTTTGCAGTTCAACATTGCTAATCCGACAACTGGATGCCAGAAAAAGCTGGAAATTGACGATGATCAGAAACTGTAAGACAATATGATTATTTTATTTTCCAATTTTGTGTATTTTATTTAGTTATAGAGATATAATTTTTTCGGAATTCGTTGCGATTTTATGTTGGTACTGAATTGAGCATGTGTAGCATGTATATTTTTTTTTTCAATTTCGTTTATTTACTTGTAGAGATAGAATTTATCAGAATTTGTTGTGATTTGTATGTTCATTACTCAATAGTAGAGTGTGTGTGTGTATATATATAGTTTTTTTATAGTAGCAAGATCCTTGATGCTGAAAATGTTTGAGTAGCGGTATATCTTAAAGGTTAATTAAAATAATGGGTCTACATTGAGCTGAATGTTTGTATGTTCAAAGTTCATTGTGACTGTAGCATATATATATTTTTTTTATAGTAGCAGGATTGCTATAATTGACTTGTTGTGATTGTAGCATTTTTTTTATAGTAGCAGGATTACTGTAATTGCTTTGTTGTGATTGTAGCATATTTTTTTCACGGTAGCAGTATCACTACAATTGACGTATGTGAGATCCTTGATAACAAACATGTTTGTGTAACTGTAAGATCTTAAAAGTTTTTTTTTTTTTTTTTACTGTTGGAATGTAACGAACCTAAATTGAGCTGAATGTTTGTATATTCAGAATTTGTTGTGATTGTATGTTTGTGTAAGCAGTTGCGGGTTCAAGGTTTTCACTCAGGGGTTTTGAAAAATTAAAATGTAAAAGATAATGCAGTTCTTGAAAATCAAAACCTTAGGACATGAAAGCATGGATCATGAGCGATTCATTCAAAATTTATATATGTACATATCCACAGAAAATTAATGTTTGATTTTTTGCTGAATGGGTTTGGTTACCTTGGTAACGAAAATATTAGTATGTGTAAGATTGTAATAGATAGTATTTTAAACCATTGAAATGCAATGGACATAAATTGAGTTGAATGTTTGTATTTTATGTAGATGATCGACCCCAACTAAGTACATTGATTGGTGAGTGGTTTATTAAAGGATGTGCCCAAGTCAAAAAGAGCACTTAGAGGGTGTCACATACTATGGGATGGAGTGAGTAACTTTTTTTTTAGAACCTTGAGTGTGGGTCTAAAAGCCTCGACTAATTCTATGAAATCAAGATAATTTGCGTTCAATTAATTTTATGAGATACAGATAAATTATCATCTTGCAATAAAAAAAATAAGTTAAAATGAAAGTAAAATCATTTTACAAATATTAATTGGCTTTTGCTTATTACTATTGTCTGCAATGTCAGGAAAATGTTATTCCTATTTAGTGTGATTAATGAGATCTCCATTTGCTTTTGGATGCTGGTGGGGAGCGTATAGTTAAACTGGAGGGAGGAGTGTGTGATTTAGAGAAATCTGTCTTTTAAGATCCTCATAAGAATGTCTTTTAAGACAGTTATTGAGTATTGGAATGACATTACACTAGATAGAGTTGAACGAATATGTAGAGGATTCATAGCCATCCATAGTTAATTTGTGATTGACCCTTAGTATAATCGTAGTTGTAACAGTTATAATTGTTTTACTTAGATTGATAGCTATCAAGTGATGGAAGCAGTTATGTTTTTTAAGTGAACAAGCATGTCCAGTATAGTTTACCAACATTGGTGTATTCATAAGATACTATGAAATAGCATTTTCTAAGCTGAATTCTTGAAATGCAGCCGAGCTTTCTTTGACAAAAGGATCTCCCAAGAGGTTAGTGGAGATGCTTTGGGTGAGGTAGGTTTCTGTTCTCTTTATTCTGTGGCTTTTGATGGGAAATCCACTATTCGATCAACTCCTTTTCAAATTTTTTGTGTTTAATCAACAGGAGTTCAAGGGCTACGTTTTCAAGATAATGGGAGGATGTGACAAGCAAGGTTTCCCAATGAAGCAGGGAGTGTTAACTCCCGGCCGTGTACGTCTTTTGCTCCACAGAGGTATGTTTAAAATGAGTTTGATGGGCACCTAAATTGTTCTTTTCATCAAAATCTGTTATTTTAAGATCTTTATGATATGAATAGCTGTTGTATTATGTATCTCTAAACATTTACACATGAAACAGGTACTCCTTGCTTCAGGGGTTATGGTAGGAGAAATGGAGAGCGCAGAAGGAAGTCTGTCCGTGGATGCATTGTCAGCCCTGATCTTTCTGTTTTGAACCTCGTTATTGTGAAAAAGGGTGATAATGATCTGCCTGGACTGACCGACACTGAAAAGCCAAGGATGAGAGGACCCAAAAGGGCTTCTAAGATTAGAAAGCTCTTCAATCTTTCCAAGGAAGACGATGTCAGGAAGTATGTCAACACTTACCGCAGAAATTTCACTACCAAGACTGGTTAGTTGTTACTCTTCTAACTACTATATCATTAGATTTTCCATTTGCTTCAAGTTTAGGAAATCTTGGACTAGCTAAGTGTTGTGATGTTCTGTCGGGACAGGTAAAAATGCGAGCAAGGCTCCTAAGATTCAGAGGTTAGTGACACCCTTGACTTTGCAAAGAAAGAGAGCGAGAATCGCTGACAAGAAGAAGAGAATTGCTAAGGCTAAATCCGAGGCAGCTGATTATCAGAAACTTCTTGCTAGTAGGTTGAAGGAGCAAAGAGAGAGGCGTAGCGAGAGTTTGGCTAAGAAGCGGTCTAGACTCTCTGCAGCGTCTAAGCCATCTATTGCCGCTTAAGTTCAGTGGATCTTATCGAGAGGGGTATAAGAGGATGAGCTGCGTTTTTTGTCTCTATTGTTACAGCTTTTGTGATTTCTAGTGTTACATTGGTCTGATTGTGGCCACATACAACTACTTTTAGGTTCCAGATTTTTGGTTACTTTGTCTTTTTGGTCCATCCTTACACATCAATCTAGCACTGTTATTTGTTTTTCTTGACATTGATCAGTTCTTTTCGGTTACTTGTATGACATTAATCTATTTTTGACAGTCTTCTAAGCTTCATTATGCCGATGGCGTTAAAAGGGCGTGACATTTATTTCTTCACCATCAGAATCTAGGGGAGCAAGTAACATTATTTTGGGGTAGGATTAGAAATTGTTACTTTGTGCTATATGTGAATTACATTAGGGCAAAAAGGCACCTGATATCTTGAATGAAGAAAAATGGTGCACTAATCAATTCAATGGTTAATTAGATGGACTGATGAATCTTTTGCTTCTCGGGTGGTGTCGAACAATGGTGCTTGCGTTGCGGGAGATGCAACGGCTCAATTGATGGGACTTGCTTTCCTTGGGGTTGGTTGAAAGGTAAGGATAGCGTGATTGGCCGTAGGGGCGGAGCTACATGTAGGATAGGGGACCGAATCCCCTTAGATGGAAAATTATACTATATATACATGGTTAAAATTAATTTTTATGTATATATAATAGATATCGAACCTTCTTCGGTTAGTTCGTATGTATGTTCACCTGTGAACCTCCTTGGTGAAAATTCTAGTTTCGCCACTGATTGGCCGATTGGTTAGGAAGATAAGGATCCCAGTAACAAACAAGGTTCGGAGAACAACCTAATTACGAAGGATAAGTCTTTTGAAAAAGGTAGGGTCACGAACTATAGCGCAACCTAAATCGAGTTATGGTCTCAGTAAATTTCGTTTAATTTAAGGACGAAACGAATTAACCCAGTTGTCCTGATCAGAAGAAGAAAGAGAACGGTTGCTTCTTTCCAATCAGTCAAGTGGCCCAAGGGCCACCTTTTGTCTAGGGGACAATGTCTAGGGACATCGTCGGAGAACAATGTCGGGGATAGGGTGAGAACCTTCCGTTGGTTACGCCCTGTAAGTGTCAATTCTTCCATATTTAGATGTGGATTTCATGAGTTGTTTCAACTTTCATCTTTTTCATTACCGGGAAATCTGCAATTGTTATTCTTTAGATGCACACACTGTTAATTTTGTTCTAATATAATAGCCTATAAACATATAAGAAAACTAAATTATACTAGACAAATTTCATACAATGAGCTTGGTCGAGAAAACATGCAGGATGTTTCGGCCTCATTTGGGAGATCCCTTATTCAAACAACTCGGCCAGCATTGTGAGTTAACCACATACTGCAAATGAGAATGACTTAAATTTAAAGGTACTATATAATTAACATATCAGTAGAAAGATCAACTTAATCCAAAAAGAAAATTGAAAAATTGCTAAATGAAGGAACACAGTATAATTAAGAGCAAACAACTAAATCAAATAAAACTATATCTTTCCTGATCAGAAAATAAAAACCTAAAAAATATGATCTTTAAAATAATTTGGACTATAAGCATCATTAAAAAGAAAAAAAAATCAATTTGATTTTCTATAGAAGCTAGAAAACAGACAAAATTAAGTGTTAGAGCATTATTAAGATAAAACTTTAATAGGTGTTGTGAAATTTAAACTTAAAATCTCTATTTTAAATGTGCGATTATTTTATATAAAACTTTAAATTATTAAGGAAAGTCTATTTTTATTTATTTATATATTGAAAGCAAATAGTTTGACCCGGTTTCAATATTAAAAGGTTAATTAGTTCACCAATATTGAAAAAATGAGTTTGATTAGTCTTAATCTCTTACATTATAGCAAGTACTTTAATAAACATAAGGTGCCAAATGTTGAAAAAAAAAGAAGGTTCCAAAAGTCATTCGTTGTGTACTTGAGCTGCCTGTTAAATTTTGGTTCACTTTATTAAAAATAATTGTTAATCTTACTGAATCAAGAGATAATTAATTATAATAAAAATAGTTGTTAATCTTACTGAATTAAGAGATAATTCATTATTTTTTTTACAGTGTCATTATAATTTATTTGATATAGTGTATACAAATAGTGCAAAATATAACATATTAATAATATTATTATTAGTTATGTTGAGATATTTTTCTTATATACTGTATGATTTTTATTAAAAATAAATACTTTGCTAATCTCTAGAAATAGTATTTGCTTATAAAAGTGTCCTCCGCAAATATGCTGAAAGGATGTGAAAGATTTTGAGGCAATCATGTCTTTAATCATGCTAATGCGTGCATTAGAATCTATTGGATGACTAATAATATCACTGATTTTCATGTATTAATTATACACACCTAATCAAATAGAGTGTATAACTAATATAAACATTATTTATACCTAGATGAAAAAGAGTATTAAATAAAGTATTAGTAATATACAAAATTAAGGCATGCATTGTTTTTTCTGATTCATTCTATTGAACGACCCTATAAACTATGCACACTTGTTTTTAAAGTTCCAATTTTTTTTTTTTCATGAGTGAGTTAGTAAAATTATCTTTTTACTCTCTCTATTCATTTTACTTGTTCAATATTGACTTGATACATATCTTAAGAAACAATAGACAAAACAGATAAATTTACTACTTTCTCCGTTCATCTTTACTTATCTATTTTTTCATTGGCACAAAAATTAAGAAATAGTAAATGATAGGTGCGGTTTTACCATATACATAAAGACCCCCCCCCCCTCCCCCCTTGATCTTGTCCGATTTTTTCAAAAAGACACCTAAACTATACTTTCGACCTATTACCCCACGAATCTTACCTAAACCATTGTAAATGCATCATTTTGACTAAAAATTTGACTCTGCATGTAGACACGCACCTGTAGCGCGTGAATGAAAAAAAAAATTGAACCAATAAATTAAAATGTGTCACGTGTAATAAAAAGGATCCACTTTTTTAATTTTGTATTTTTATTTTCTTTCTTCAGTTTCCATCTTTTTCATTTATTTCTTCTTCTTCTTCTCCTCCATTAATCTCCATTAATAGCGTCACTCGATTTTCTTTCCTATTTCTTCAAAGCAATAAAGTAGCACACTTAGAAGTCGGAACACGGACTCACTCAAAACAAGAGAAGAAAGATTAAGATAGCTGGGTAAAGGGTATCACATTCATGAAAAATCAAAATAAAGAGAATCAAGAATCAAAAATCAATTCTTTTATGCACTGAATTTGCAATGATCACAATTACGATGAAGGGTTTACATATCAAAATGCAAACCCAAGATGTTGAATTCATAGAGACAAATTTCAGAGTTATTGGTAGATATCACAAATCAGACAAAAAATTCCTCAAACACAAGAGAAGACTAACAAGAAATATTCATTCTTTGCACTGCATTCACAAACATAGAGATGAAAGTATACAATATCACAAATAAGAGTCCAAACCACCAAAAACAAGAGACAAGTAACATAAAAAGTCCAATCTTTACACTGAACCAATATATTGAGAAATTGGATTTTCAAAAAATTGGGTTTTCTCAACTTTGTTGTGCTAACAAAAAATTTGAACCAATATATTATCTGATTGTTGTTTAATGGCAAGGGAATGAAAATGTGTTGTGGAGAAGAAGGATAAGTGGAGTGAAATTATTGGTGCAAAGAAAAAAAGAAAGTCAAAAAGTAAGAGAGAGAGAAAAGAAAGAGGAAAAAATATAAAGAAAATAATTAAAAATAAAAAATATGTGTTATGATATATATCAATTATAGTGAATGTCTATCAAGATTTATTTGATGTTTATCAGGATTTGGTTTATTTGTCTTTTAGTGTGAAACTAGGGGCAAATTCCCCCTATAAATAGAATGGCTTCCTTCATAGTAAATCACCCCTTAAGTGAATAAATAAGAATCACTCTCTCTATTCTCACTACTCTTCTTCTTGTTCTTTATTGTTTTATAACACGTTATCAGCACGACAGTCTACCATCTCAAATTTGAAGGCTAAGGCTAAGATATGGATAATTTTCAAAGTAAGTTGTCAAATTGTGAAGATATATGTTTGATTGATTCTGGCACTACACATACTATATTCAAAGACGAGAAATATTTCTCTCATCTAAACATAGGCAAGATTAATGTCACTACAATTTCTGATAGTGCTAATTTGATTAAAGGCTTCGAAAAAGCTATTATAATCTTTTCCAAGGGAACTAAACTCATCATAAATAATGCCATGTTTTCTCCTAAGTCTCGGAGAAACTTGATGAGTTTTAAAGATATCCATAAAAATGGTTATCATATCAAGACAATTGATGAGATTAATCTTGAATATCTTAATATCACCAAGAATGTCTCTGGGCAGACATGTGTTATTGAAAAGTTTCCTGCTTTATCTTCTGGCCTGTATTGGACAAAGATTTATGCAATTGAGGCACATTCTATAATAAATCGGAAGTTACTAATTTTCGTACTTTAGCATGATCGTCTGAGACATCCAGGATCAATAATGATGAGACGAATAATAGAAAATTCAAATGGGCATCCATTAAAGAACTTGAAGGTTCTTTCGAATGGTGAATTTTCATGCAGTGCTTGTTATCAAGGCAAGCTGATTGTTTGGTCATCGCCAACAAAAGTTGAGATAAGTCCCCCGCATTCTTAGAACACATACATGTGGATATTTGTGGACCCATTCACCCACCTAGTGGGTCATTTAGATACTTTATGGTCCTAATAGATGCTTCATCTAGATGGTCTCATGTGTGCCTTTTGTCATCTCGCAACTTAGCATTTGCAAAATTTTGGCACAAATAATATGATTACGGGCACAATTTTTCGATAATCAAATTAAGTCTATTCGCCTTGATAATGCTGCAGAATTTTCATTCTAAGCATTCAATGACTATTTCTTATCGATTGAGATAAGAGTGGAACATCTTGTACACTCAAAATGGCCTTACTGAGTCATTAATTAAACGTCTGCAGTTGATACCAAGACCATTGCTTATGAAAACTAAGTTGCCCACTTCTATTTGGGGTCATGCAATTTTGCATGCTGCAACACTTGTTTGTCTTAGACCGACAAATTATCATAAATTTTTTCTATTACAATTGGTTTTGGGTCAAAAACCTAATATATCTCATTTGAAAATTTTTGGGTGCAGTGTATATGTACCTATAGCACCACCAAACCACACCAAGATGGCCCCCCAAGAAGATTAGGAATTTATGTTGGGTTTGAATCACCCTTCATTATTCGCTATCTTGAACCATTAACGGGAGATATGTTCACTGCTCGATTTTTAGATTGTCGATTTGATGAGATAGTTTTTCCAAAATTAGGGGAAGAAGATAGTGACATCAAAAGAGAAATTTTGTGGAAAAATCCATCACTATCTCATCTTGATCCACGTGCTTCTATTTGTGAGTAAGAAATACAAAAGATTATTTATCTGTAGAAAATTGCAAATCAAATGCCGGACGCATTTACTGATTTGGAAAGGATCACCAAATTACATATTCCTGCAGAGAATGTCCTAATTCTAATTGATGTCTCTAGAGGACTATCCACTAGTGTCATCACCAATGAATCTAAAGCATGCTTGAAGCGTGGCAGACCATTAGGTTCTAAGGATCAAAATCCTAGAAAAAGAAAAACAAATGGTCAAGATGACACTACGAAAGATCCTCATATGAAAGTTTAAGATTTGAGCAATGTTGATATTCCTGAAGGAATCAATGAGCCTGAGACTCAAGAAAATGAGGAACTATCCATAAATTCAAGTGATGTTGAAACTAATTTGAATTGAACTGAAATAGTAATGGATCATATCTTTGCATACAATGTTGCAACGAAAATCATGCAAGATAGAGAGGATCTTGAACCTCGATCTGTCACAGAATGTGGACAAAGAAATGACTGGCCAAAATGGCAAGAAACAATTCAATCTGAATTGAATTCATTTGCCAAACGTAAAGTTTTTGGACCTATAACTCAAACACCTAATGGTGTTAAGCCTGTTGGCTATAAATGGGTCTTTGTGCAAAAAAGAAATGAAAAAAATGAAATACAAAGGCATAAAGCATGCCTTGTTGCATAAGGATTTTCACAATGACCTGGAGTCGATTATAACGAGACATATTCACCGGTTATGGATGCAATAACATTGCGTTATCTTATTAGTTTCACTATCCATGAGAGAATTGAAATACATTTGATGGATGTGGTAACAACCTATCTATATGGATCACTTGATAATGAGATATACATGAAAATTCTCGAAGGATTTAAAATACCAAAAGCATATAGTTCAAAGCCTCAAAAAATGTATTCCATTAGATTGCAAAGATCATTGTATGGTTTGAAGCAATCTGGACGCATGTGGTATAACCGTCTTAGTGAATATTTATCTAAAGAAAGTTATACGAATGATGAAATTTGCCCATGTGTTTTCATAAAGAAAATAACGTCGGAGTTTGTTATACTTATTGTCTTTGTTGATAACATAAACCTTATTGGAACGCCAATAGAGCTACAAAAGGCAATTGATTACCTAAAGAAAGAATTTGAGATGAAAGATCTCGGAAAGACAAAGTTATGCCTTGGTTTACAAATTGAGCATTTGACAAACAGTATCTTTGTCCATCAATCTGCCTACACAGAAAAGATGTTGAAACGATTCTATATAGATGGAGCACATCCATTAAGTACTCCGATGGTTGTTCGATCACTTGATGTGAATAAGAATCCATTTCGACCTCAAGAAAAGAATAAGGAACTCCTTGGTCCTGAAATACCATATCTTAGTGCAATTGGTGCACTAATGTATCTTGCAAATACTATAAGGCCTGATATTGCCTTTTCAGTAAATTTGCTAGTAAGGTATAGTTCTGCTCCTACTAGGAGACATTGGAATGAGATCAAACACATATTACGGTATCTAAAGGGGACTACCGATATGGGCTTATTTTATTTTAAAAATTACAGTTTCGATTTTGTTGGTTATGCTGATGTTGGGTACTTATCTGACCCGCATAAAGCTCGGTCTCAAACAGGTTATGTATTCATATGTGAGGGTACTGCCATCTTGGAGATCAACAAAGTAGTCTATCGTTGCCACTTCATCGAATCACGCTGAAATTATAGCTATTCATAAAGCAAGCCGAGAGTGTGTGTGATTAAGGTCCATAATACATTTCATTCGAGAAAAATGAGGCTTGAAATGTGACAAAGTACCCACAATTTTATATGAAGATATAATGCAGCATGCATAGCACAACTGAAAGGTGGATTCATAAAAGGAGATAGAACGAAGCACATTTTGCCAAAACTCTTCTATACATATGAGCTCCAAAATAATGGTGATATTGACGTGCAACAAATTCGTTCAAGTGATAATGTGACTGATTTATTTACCAAGTTTCTTTCAACTGCAACTTTCAAGAAGATGATACACAAGATCGGAATGCAAAGATTCAAGGATGTTCTTATTAGGGGCAGTTAATACGCGTTGTACTCTTTTTTCCTTATGAGGTTTTATCCCACTGGATTTTCCTTGTAAGGTTTTTAATGAGGCAGCCTATATGCGTATTGTTAGATATTCAAGGGGAAGTGTTATGATATATATCAATTATACTGAATGTCTATCAGGATCTATTTGATGTCTATCAGGATTTGATGTATTTGTCTTTTAGTGTGAAACTAGGGGCAAAATCTCCTATAAATAGAAGAGCTTCCTTCATTGTAAATCATCCCTCAAGAGAAGAAATAAGAATCACTCTCTCTATTCTCTCTACTCTTCTTCTTGTTCTTTATTGTTTTATAACAATATGTATTCTTTTATTAAGTCAGACGTGTCAAATCTAATTGGTGCGTGTAAAGCACCTACTTTTTGAAATTGGTTTCGTCCCAAAATGACATAATAATATCGGTTCAAAATTATTTAGGGGGTATTAGGACACTCACAAAGTTCAAGTGTCTTTTTGAAAAAACGGTCCAACATTAGGGGGGTATTTATGTATTTTCTCTAAATTTAATGTTTTAAAAAATGCATTAGATAATGAATCGTATTTAATGCTAAGGGTAAAATGGATAGAAATAGGTAAATTATCCATTAATTTTATAAACTGAATAAATATTGTTGGACATTCTAAAATAAAAAAGTAGACAAGTAAAGATGGACGGAAGAAATGTATCACCTTGAATGCAATAAATTTAATACTTTGAAAAATGTATTTATAATGAATAATATTTAATAGCAACGAAAAAAATGGACACAAGATTCATTAATTTTTTTAAACTATATTATTGTATATATATATATATTTAATATAATGAATAAATAAAAATAAACGAAAAAACATCTGTAATTTCTTAATATACGTGTAAAATAAAAAGAAAACAACTAATATTATAATTCTCAATATACTGTAAAAAAACAAAAAGAGAACAACTAATATTATTGTATATTTACACTTTTTGTTTTGGTTTCCCAAGGTATCCCACAGCCGACAACTGTGAGACTAATCCTCCGTTCTTTTGGTCAGCGCATTAAGCGGTAGGGAACTGGCCACATAGTTTGCTTCATTCGCCAGAGATGAGAATTGAGTACTGAACCATTATATCAACCCTTGTGATTGTATATATATATTTTTAATACACTGAATAAGTAAATATAAGCAGAAAGAATATTTATAATTTCTTAATATATGTGTAAAATAAAAAGAAAATAATTAATATATAATTTTTTAATATTCATGTAAAATAAAAAGAGAATAACTAATATGAGTCGGAGTGAGTACCTCGTACAATTTTGACATAATCAAGATTTAAAGGACCATCATATGCATTACCAGCCACGTACTATAAAAGCAAGAACCCAACTACCCTAACAATATTATACTAATAATACTACAACTACCAACTTCATCACAATCAATATTCTTTTGCTCATTTTATTATTATAAATTATTATTATTATTTTTTAAACCTTTGTAAAGATTCCCATTCTTGGAAAATCCGAACTAGATTTGTTTTTAGCTAACAAAAAAAATAATATTCATATTATTTATTGTATACATAATTTCCTAATTATAACTCCAAGAAAAACTCATTTCTTGATCACTTGAGCTTTTGTTTTTTCTTTGTTGTTGTTGTAATGGCATTATCATTGAGGGTCATTGTCTTTACTTTATTGGTTTTTGTTGCATTTATATGTATACAGATCAAAGCTGAAGCTGATGTATCTGTGAATGATGAAGTGGAAGTGGACCATCTTAAGTCCAAGATCCAATCTTTGGGTTAGATTTGAATTTTTTGTCTTAGTTTTATGATTGTTTTGTCTTGTTGGTGTTTGTCAAATGTGTTTCTTGAATTTATTTGTGGATTAGTTGATAAAAAAAAAAGTAGCTTTTTAAGGTGCATTGGAAAATAGTTTATGATTATTTTGTCTTTTTGGTGTTTGTTAAATGTGTTTCTTGAATTTATTTGATCAAAAAATGTAGCTCTTTAAGGTGCATTGGAAAATAGTTAATGATAATTTTGTCTTGTTGGTGTTTGTTAAATGTGTTTCTTGAATTTATTTGTGGATTAGTTGATTCAAAAGAGTAGCTTTTTAAGGTGAACTGGAAAATATTTTGCATTGGAGGATAATTTATTGTTTATATATTTTCTTTGATAATTTTGGTGTCCGGGCCAGCTCGAGTAATTCCACATGGAAGGTCCCACAATCAACAGGTATCAGGTATTAGGTAACTCTGTCCGTCAAGGCTAGAGCTGATGGAAAGAAATCACCTAGTATTTGTGTCTCTGTTGGGTTTGAACCAGAGACCTGGTGGTGCTCAACGACTTCACTAACCACTAGGCCACACGCCTTGAATGTTGTGGTCACACACCCTTGAATGCACATTGGAGGATCATTTTCTTGAACATTTTTCCTTTTGGTTGAGGTTTTGAATAGTTTATGATTCTCTTTTTCTTGTGGTTGTTTGGGAAATGTGTTTCTTAAATTTCATTAATTGATTGAAAGTCTAGCCTTTTAAGTTGCATTTTCCATTGTTTGGTGGATAATATGATGATAATGTTTTGGTTGCATACTTTGTTGTATTAATGATTGATAATGATTTGTATGAGTTGGATAAAACAAGTGGTGTAAAGTATGAGATGGTAGTATAATTCATTTGTTCCCTTTTATGGAAAGCAACTTTCCAAATTTAGAAACTGCAAGTAGTAACATGACTCTTTTTCTTTTTTTTGAGGGGTTTTGAATGACTATTCCTTTTGGTTTATGGATAGATTATTTATACGTTTTAAATAAATTTTTAAATACAAGTACAGGGTTTGAGTCTGATGTATTGGATTCTGTCGATCCCATAACCAGAATGCTGGCTCTGCCCTTGTTCATATTCCAAGTTAAACATATGGGGGAAAATGATTCCATGAAAGGAATTTTCTAGCAAAAACTTTTTTCCAAGTCAGGAAACTACCCTTAATCTTCAAATCTAGTAATGCAAGGGACTCTTGAGATGTTAATTTGATGGTTTAATTGGTTAACTGGTTAAAGTTCTTATCTTTTGGGAATCGAGTTCACGATGAGCTAGATTTGAAAATTGAACTGATTTTGGAAAGTGATGCAATATTACAGATTAGAAAATGTAAAGGAACTTTGTTCAATACTTCAATTGCTTACATTGTTCTAACGGGTGAAGAAATTGGCAAACATAAATGTATACTTGGATCATTTACATGCAAGTATATATATCTCCACGTGTCCAAGTAAATGATATTGTCAAGTGTTTGCTGCTTCAGCTTATTAATGTTCATGCATCTCTTCTCGTTGATGCTCTATGCTTTGTATTTTTGGGTAGAACTACCTATATGGTTATAATATTATGTATTTTGGTCTTTGCTATAGGAAGTGAAGGAACAGTAGATAAAAACTATTGCTTCAATTAGATGCGTTTGTCGAACAGAAATCCATTGCTTTTACATACTGTGCCGCTAAATTAGTTATGAAGTTTTGACATCATATCCGTAGAGCTAGTTCTTTCATTAACTTTAGCTTTTAGACGAATGAAGCTGCGAACTCCAATATGCCATTTCTCGCTGACATCCTTTTTTCACATCAAATACAGAGTTATGTTCTATTGTTTGCCGGAGCATCAATAGTAGTTAAAGAGTTTAATATATGTCATATATAAGGAGAAGTAACCGAGCGTAGATAGAATTTTCAATTGATGTAGCATAAAGACGGGTCACGTTACCTTTCTGGCAATATGTTTTTGAGAAAGCATTGGAAGGAAGCACAACTAGTTTGTTACGAAGAAAAATATAGCTAAACAGATATCTTTACGTACTTATAAGTATGTGATTATTACTTATCTACCACGTCCTCTAAAAAATTTTTGCTTTTGTAGAATCAAATGTGGAGGACACTGCCAAGGAGCTGAAACGGAAGGATGAAGTCATTGCTGGCAAGGAGGATATGATAAAAGAGAAATCAGAGACAATTGCTTCATTGCTAGCCCAGATAGATTCTCTCCAAGTGAGTCGACTAACTTCTTCATACTAGTTTTGGCTCTTACGTTCAATTGACTAAAATGTCTGATTAATATTTCTATAAACACATAATCCCAACGTTTCGATTATTTGTTCTCCCAGAAAAAAGGTGCATTGGATGCTCAGGAGCAAGTTAAAAAGGCTAATGCACGAGTTGCTCAACTTGAAAAACAAGTCGAGACACTAAAAAAGGAAGTTGATATGAAGAATAAGGAGAAAAAAGAGTTGAAAACCCAGATAAATGACGCAGAAAAGAGAGTAACTGAATTAAATTCAGAAGTTGAGAAGGTAAGCTTCTTATGTGTTTACCTTTTCCACATAATATGAACTTGTCTGCACTATCTCTATTATTATGAAATTATGTTCGCTTGACCTTGTTGGAACTCTGAAATGATGTTTCACATATTGCATTTCAGCTTAAGTTTCAACTCAAATATGATTACATGGTCAAACTATTGCACTATGAAATATAAGTTCGTTTGCTTGTAAAACTAATAGTCTAACTTTATCGATGGCGGTTTGGGATATTAATTTCTTTAGAAAATAATACTTCTTTCCTGATGCTTGTTCGTTTAACGAACATAGCAAGATGCATGCTCATATATATATAACTAGATTTTATGTCTTGGTTTTAGGTCAGAAGATGTTTCATGTCCTTTCTAGATGCTTTAGGTCATTTATACACCCTCGATTTCAATTTGTTTGTCTTATTTTCCTTTATAGTTTGATTCAAAAAGAATGCCTTTTTCCTTTTTTGGTAACTCTTTCATTTCATTTTCCACGTGGCATGTTTAATACCACAAGATTAAAGGACATCTTGGTACATTCAACATATCTTTTATTTACGATCACAAAATCCAAAACTCTTCTTTACTTTTTTAAACTCTGTGCCAAGTCCAAACCAGACAAACAAGTTGAAACGGAGGGAATAGCTGGTTTTTAGCTGCTAGAATCAGAGCATTTTAATTTATGATTGTACACTGCAAGAGTATGACTACTAATGAAATTCATTAATCCAATCATCCCTCTCTCCTCTCCCAAAGAAGAAAAATCAGGTCATCCTAATCAATAGTGAATGAGATGATTTCGTCATTCTAGATTGTGAGGTTGACTTCGAGATGCCCATTATTTTGGAAAAATCATTTATGGACACGGGTATAGCAATGGTCGATTTGCTTTGGTTCTAAAAGTTGATTTTCTTTTTGCTTTGATCGACACTTACAGCCGACCAGAAGTCTCCATCCTGTGAATACTTCATCTTCAAGCTCTTGCATGCAGCTGTAATTTAGTGTATTTCTTGGTATCTGCATTACTTAGCCGAATTATAACATGCCATTCCGTTTTTTTGGTTTTATGCAGCTCCAAAAGACCATTGATGAGCAGGACGCAAATTTTAAAAAAACTGAACGGGCTCTTCAGATTGCTGAGGCATGCTCTTGATAAAAATACAACTCTGAACTTTTGAAATTTGTATGGTAGGACATAATTTCTAATACCTCTCCTATATACTCTTCTTTCAGGAGGAAATGATTAGAGCTAGATCTGAAGCCACATCAAAAGCTCAGCAGCTCGGAGAGGTATAATTACTTGGTGTATGCTTGATTTCAATGCATCTTATCATGTCAACGCCGCGAATGTATTACTCTTCTTGAGAGGCCATAATTTCTAGCATATTTTGTGGTAGATCTGCTAATCTTTTGATTGATGCTTTATCCCAATCTCTCAGTTGGATTAGAAATCTTGTGGTCCATGAAAAAATGTCACTTTTGTACCCTTCGACTACTACCTGTTATATTCTGCGTCAACATTTTGATCTTATAGTTAAGCTAGTTTTTAAAGGTCCAATCACAGTAAAACTGGGGTACTTTTATGCTGGTGGTATTGGATATGTTTAGAAATAAAGGGTGGTGCCGTTGGTGGAGTCGATTTTCCTACCAATGGTAATAGCATACACCGCACTCATGTAATTCTATGGTTAGTACGTGATAGCTTCATGTACTCTATGGTTAGTATGCATATGAGATTTCATGAGAATAACTAACATTTCCATTTGTTGCACTTTTAGTTAATTTTCTAACATTGTGTTGTTGGAGAAAAAGATCAATATATTGCTTATGTAGCTTAGCCTTTGGACCTTTTTGGAGAACGTTATGATACGAACATGTTTACTTCCATTGTAGGTAAGTAATGTATTTGGGTGTTAACCACTTCATATAAAAGTTTAAGCTGTCATAGAGAGTACATTTTTGTATATTTTTAATTATGTCTTCAACACACCTCGTCGTGTGCATACTTGATTTTATTTCATGAGAATCACGTGAAGGTATTTTTGGATGAAGGCGATGAGACTTGAACGCGGGACAGTAATTGCGTTAGTGTTAGGTTGCATATTTGGTTCGTAGTAATTTACAAGGATTTTGTTGATTCAATTCTGCTTCTAAGAATTTGAAATGAATAATACTTCCCCCCAAGCTATTCTTTTAAACTGCTTAAAAGCTATTTTGGTAACACTTTAAGCCAATCCAAACAGGCTCGTAATAACTCAGATACAATGGAAACAACAAATTCGAATATTAGAATTGCTCAATACTAGATCGTTATGCATCATTCATTTTCCTGGAATACCCGCTTACGCTATAATGTTATAACTTATCAACATCAGCAAAAAAGAGATATTGAAGAAATTAGATATTTGAATGCAGTAATGCAGCGGTGTAGCTATTAGAGCTAACAATTTTTTGTCGTTTGCTTCATTGTTTTCCCACCATATGCTGCTTATACCAAATAATTTCTCGAAAACTTGAAAGACAGAAGTCAAAGTATTTCAGCCATAATAGATTTTATATGATAAGTATGTTTATTTGGTTATCCTCGATTGCTGCCTTATTTTCATGTTTGCACCTTGCTGTAGTTACATTTCGCTGAACCTTCCTACATGCCTGGAAATATGAGTTTTTCTTTTCCGAAAATTTAGGTGCATGGTGCATGGCTTCCACCTTGGCTTGCAGTTCAGTTGAATAATTTCCAGGTATTACGAGCGACAATCATATTTATGAAGAAATTCTAAAGTTGGAAGAGTAATCATGCGTAACATGATTCTGTACGTGCAGGTTCTATTGGAGAAACACTGGATGGAGCACGGCAAACCTGCTATGGACATAGTGATACAGAAGGTACACTTCCTTTTATTTGGCTGTTTGATATCCCACAAGGCTGTAATGCTACTGTTACAGATTCTTCCACGCATCCAGTCTAACCTGCTTATCTCTCTTATTTGTTTTTCAGGCTACTGAAAAGAAGGCCCAAGCTGAAACATGGGCTGCACCACATGTGGAAACAATCAAAACAGTAAGCCAGCTTTACGTCATTAACGTTGTACATCTTCCTTTTCTGTAAGATTGTGTCATTCATTTATAATGTCAACATTTCTATGACCTTTCAACGAAGTTGTTTATTTTTTATTTTACGTGGTTGTAGTTTTTATTTTTTATTGTAGACGTTTTAGGGTAGAAGAGGTTAGAGAGGCTGTTCGCAGGATGCGGAGGGGTAGGGCGACGGGGCCGGATGAGATTCCGGTGGAGTTTTGGAAGTACGTTGGAGAGGCTGGGGTAAGGTGGTTGACTGGTCTGTTTAATGAAATCTTCAAGACGGCAAAGATGCCCGAGGCATGGAGGTGGAGTACCGTGATCCCTCTTTATAAGAATAAGGGTGACATCCAGTGTTGCAATAACTATAGGGGGATTAAGTTATTGAGTCACTCTATGAAGATTTGGGAGAGAGTGGTCGAAGGGAGGCTGAGACGGATAGTGTCTATTTCGGAAAATCAGTTTGGATTTATGCCTGGGCGCTCGACGACGGAGGCAATTCACCTGGTACGGAGGCTGGTGGAACAGTATAGGGAAAGGAAGAAGGACCTGCACATGGTGTTTATCGACCTAGAGAAGGCTTACGACAAAGTTCCCAGGGAGGTGCTTTGGAGATGCTTGGAGGTGAGTCGAGTCCCGATGGCTTATATCAGAGCAGTTAAAGATATGTATGATGGAGCGAAAACTCAGGTAAGGACGGCGGGAGGAGACTCAGAGCATTTCACTGTCTTGACAGGATTGCATCAGGGATCTACTCTTAGTCCTTTTTTGTTTGCCTTGGTGATGGATGTATTGACGCGACGTATTCAAGGAGAGGTGCCTTGGTGTATGCTTTTTGCAGACGATGTAGTTCTGATTGACGAGACCCGAAAGGGTGTGAATGACAAATTAGAGGTGTGGAGACAAACTCTTGAGTCTAAAGGGTTCAGGTTGAGCAGAAGCAAGACAGAGTATTTGGAATGCAAGTTTAATGACGTGAGGTTGGAGGACGAGGTGGTCGTGAAGCTGGATTCGCAGGAGGTTTGTAAGAGGGATAGTTTCAAGTATCTCGGGTCCGTGATACAGGGTAACGGTGAGATTGACGAGGATGTCTCGCACCGTATCGGGGCGGGATGGTTGAAGTGGAAGCTCGCGTCGGGGGTGTTGTGTGATAAGAAGGTGCCGCCCAAGCTTAAAGGCAAATTCTACAGGATGGTAGTCCGCCCGGCCATGTTGTATGGAGCGGAGTGTTGGCCAGTTAAGAACTCCCACATCCAAAAAATGAAGGTGGCGGAAATGCGGATGTTGCGCTGGATGTGTGGGACGACTCGAGGGGATAGAGTTAGGAATGAGACTATCAGGGAGAAGGTTGGTGTGGCTCCAGTGGAGTGCAAGATGCGGGAAGTCCGATTGCGCTGGTTCGGACACGTGAAGAGGAGGGGCATGGATGCCCCAGTTCGTAGGTGTGAGAGACTAGCGTTGGATGGTTTTAGGCGGGGTAGGGGTAGGCCGAAGAAGTATTGGGGTGAGGTGATTAGGCGGGATATGGAGCAGTTGCAGCTCACCGAGGACATGACCCTAGATAGGAAGGTCTGGAGGGCGCGAATTAGGGCAGAAGACTAGGGCCAGTTTGGGTCGCTAGTGTAGGGTTTTACTTGTTGGGGGTAGTATTCTTGTTATGATTCCGTGCTCCTTGTTTTAGTAAGAGGCTGGGTGCTTTCCCCTGTTTCTTTCTATTTATGGCTGCCGTATTTATGTTATTTATGTTATGTTATTTATGTTATGTAGTCTTGTAACTTTGTTCGGTGCTTTAATATGTATTTGCCTGGTATCTTGTGTCTTGAGCCGGGGGTCTATCGGAAACAGCCTTTCTACTTCTTTAGAGGTAGAGGTATGGACTGCGTACATCTTACCCCCCCCAGACCCCACCAGGTGGGAATACACTGGGTTTGTTGTTGTTATTATCATTATAACTTCTTGTACTTTTTTATTTTTATGTGAACAACATGGTTTGTGAGGATTCATATAGCCGACCTCTACTTGTTAGGGATTGATCCATAGTTTTTGTACTTATACCATTACATACTATATTTTATAGTGAATTCAATTGCAGTAGGCGAGGATGTGAATATTTGCAGTTATTGTTGCCTATGTTCTTTTTGAAAATTGAAGAAATTCGCTCAAAATTCTGAAAATCCTTGCGTGTAGAGTGTTAAGATAGTTGATCACAAGGAACTGCTTTATTTGTTTGAGCTCCCTGTTGCTATAGAACAACAAGTGTGTTGTACATGCCATGTTTCTCATTCCTTGTGAGGTAAAACCTCGAGTGCTCAACAGATCTTTCTGGAGAAAGTTCCTTTTCGAATAGGAAGAGGCTAAATAGTGATAAGAATGACTATTGAATTGTAACGAATATTCAGTAATTCTTTTTGATGGAGTGTCATTTTTTATTCGGAATTTTGTACTATTCAATATGTATTTGTTTTCCTGAGTGTATTTGCTTCAACTCGGGGTATGAATTGACTAGTTGTGCTGCTCTACTTTTTTAAGCAATGGATACCAGTTGCTAAGGAAAAGTGGTTGGTAATTTCCACTACCGCTGAGCCACATGTCCAATTGCTAACTACGAGAGCTCTTGAAATTTACGAGACATCTAAAGGTGCCATAACTCCACATATTGTCAAGGTTCAAGAACTAGCAGCTCCTCATGTTCAGGTAGCATCCCCCAGCCTGCTTAAGAATAATGTTTTCTCATCTTGTCATGCATGTATAAATGCCGGGGGTCTATTGGAAACAATCTCTCTATTTCTTTGGAGGTAGTGGTATGGATTGCGTACATTTTATCCTCCCCAGACCCCACTAGATGGGATACACTGGGTATGTTGTTGTTGTTGTCGTGCATGTATAAATGTATGGTGCTACCTGTTAGTCCGCCATCCTGAACAGAGAGGTTTTCTGACAGGAAATTAAGAAATTCAGCAAGCCGTACATCGATGAGGTTGCCACTGCTGCAAAACCACACGTTGAAAAAGTTCGTGTTGCTGCCAAGCCGTACACAGAGGTGGCAGTTCATCATTATGGGAAGTTCCTTGAGTCTGCAACTACATACCACAATCAGGTACGAGAAATAATGAGACATTAATCCCTGAAATCTGATCTCAGGCAGATGTATCTCATAAGTTTAAGAAGCCATTTCCTCCCTTTTAGATTCCACATTTCTAAACACCATCTCGACCACTCGTGCACATTATTTGGATATTCCTATTGGTTAAGAATGTTATTATTCTCTACCTTAAGAAATAGTTCCAGTATTTCTTTCTTTGGCTTTGTAATATCAAATTAACTCGATGGGTTTGACAAATTTCTTGTTACGTAGGGTATTCTGTTTGATAAATGAGGACGAGAATTTCCCATGTAATGTAACGCTATAAAAATGGGTAGCTATGCAAGAGTGAGGTCTCCTGGTTTGTCTAGTGATGCTTGAGAGTCGATATTTACACATTTTTAGTATTATGGCTGGGAGGATGATTTGGGTTTACAACTGATTGGTCCTTGAAAATTGATTTATCCTGGTAAATGTTTCTTGGACTTGTTTGTTGGGGCAATGGTTGAGATAGTTTCCTTCTTGCCGAGGTCATTTCATGGCCAATGGTTCTGGACTTACTGTCAGAAGAGATCTGGTTGAAGCAGTAAATGCCTCTATCAGATTAATGGATATATACCTAGCAAAATATTAGATTAATGCATATATTGCTTATAGTATTATATTGGATATTTGGTCCACCATTTGAAAAACGCCATCTCATATCCTGTGAAGCTTCAAGGCACAGTCAAAGAAACGCTGGAGCATCATGACCTTACAAGACCTCTTGCTACAAAAGAGCTGATTTGGTTTGCTGTATGTATCTGTTTGCATATTTCATTTGCACAGTCCTTCATGTCTCCAATTTTTCGTCCAATGTAATACCTGATGATTATAAACTCGGTTGATTTTACGTGCTGTAGGCCTCAGCGTTGTTGGCTTTGCCCATCATAATTCTGTTCAAATTTTTGTCTGCCGTCTTCTGGTGAGTTCATCTAATCCATCCCTCATTTCCGTATGTAGAGATTATCATTGTGCAATGTGAGGCTCAGCGTTCTCTTTCTTAAATTGTATGTTGCAGTAAGAAGGCAAAGGTATCCGATCACACTGGTAATTCGCCAAGTTCACGCCGTAAGAGGGGACATCCGGAACTGTAGGGCAAGGAAATTGACTTCTTTTTATCGAAACTGAGGCATGCTTATAGTTCACAGGTATCATTTTCAACTTTTTCCCTTTTTCGTTTGACTGGCATAGATTAGTCTATGGATACGTCTTGCAATAGACATGTATCCCTTTATCCCGTGTGAGAAGGAGCTGATCAAATTTACGGGACTAAGTTCGAACATCGATAACTGATGGTGGTAGCTTGGATCATTTTATATATGGCCCTTTGAGAAATGCTTTAAGATACAAAGTGATATAAATAATGGACCTATTGTGTCTTTGCCAAATGCATCCCGTTCTTAAAAACGACGATTCAAGACTAGAGGAGGCTGATTAAGAGGTTTTAGGAATATAACTTGTTGATTGGAGCTGGTGCAAACATATAAATAGACAACTCTCAACTCTTGTTATGTCATTTACGTCGGTGGACCATGATAAATCCTAATGCCATGCGCCTGAAAGAAGCGCCTGAGAGGCCATCATACATCACAAGAAATTGTGACGTATCGCCTGAAAGATTTTTATGTATGCCCGGAATGAAAACCACACACTAGCTAGTCCCTCCATCTCACATTGCACACTTTCCTTTAAAGTCTGTCGCAAAAAGAATGTCACATTTCTATATTTAGAAACAGTATGAGATGATTTATAGCCAGACATATCTAAGGCTTGTTTTACACCGTAAGTTTCAAAAGTCGGTTTTGTTTCTTAAACGTGCCAAGTCAAACACACATATGTACTCACATTCTTTTCCTTTACTGCTTGGTGTCTTAATCTGAAATATGGTATGTTTTTGTTGTTGCAGATTTGGCTGTCCTTTTCTCCCTGGACATTTGGAGCTTTTAGTCCCTCAACAAATTTTTTTTGTTTGTTTATGAAGCTCTTGCCTTAGATTCTTTTCACTTTTTGGGTTGTGTATAAGGCCAAAATGGAGATGCATATAAACTTTAGGTTTGAAAATTTGTGTATCACAACATTGGCTTTGGATAGTCATAGTCTCATTATTTATGTATCAACACGCTCTTAGGTATAAGGTTCATAGATGTTTTTCTACACAAAAAACATGCTTTTAGTTCTTGCCTTAATGTGAGAAATCAGAGAAAATAGGTTCGTTGCTCCGGCCTAGAATCAGTGGCGGACCCAGGATTTAGAGTCATGGGTGCTCATGAGGTTCGAAAACACATATTCACGCTCAAAGCTTTAAGGTTCTGTATGAAAACCAATGCACCCAGCTATCTTCTTGTTTTTTTGAGTGTTTTTTTGAAGTTTATACCAATTTTTATACTTTTTTTTTTTTAAATATAATTATACCTAGTCTGTGTCGGATTTAATGGGTGTCGGAGCATTACAAAAAATGCATATAGGTCCGCCCCCACCTAGAATACGATTAATCCAGCATAGGCTACATGAGACCTTTATGTTGGCATGGGGTTTTGAAATTGATTCTGAATATCGTTTGCAAGTTGTACATTAAAGAGCGTGGTCTAGCGGTCGATGAAAGGGGTGAACCATGAAGACTCAGGTTCAAATTTTAACAAAGGTAGAAAACACTTGGTGGTTTCTTCTAGTTTACCCTAGCCTTAGTGAGCAGAATCACTTCATAATATTTTTGTTGGTGATAGGTAGCATGTAACTGGTGGAATAATCAAGATGCGTATGAGCTGATTCAAACACCACCTTATCGTTCACTCAGTTGATTTACCCAATATTACTATTACTATTACAAGTTGACCTCAATATTTTTGAAACATAGATGATAGATATGTATGTGAAAAATCACTAATATTTCAATGAATGATAAAATTGTGACATTCATAATCTCAAGAAGTATAATGAGTCCTATTATACACAAGAATCTAAAGCAAAATAAGTCTAACCAAAATAGTTTATGTATGAGAAAAACCTCAAATAAGCTCACTCAATTCACTATAAAATGCAATTAAGAATTGATTTGGTAATCTTAATATAATAACTTGTAGAGAGTTAGGGGAAAAACCATTTTCCCCACCTACCATACATTGGATGAGACACACAATTGTCCAATTTTGCTCCATAGTGTATGTACATTGCTTACAAACTTTCTGTATTAGATTAGAAAGTTGCTTGATATTAATTAGTTATTTGATTAGTTGTATGTTGTATAGTTTGATAAACAATAACATATTCAATTGTAATTTCATAAGTGGATTTTTGGGACGGGCAGGATGTACACAGATCTTACTTTTATTTTATGGAATAAAGAAATTGTTTTCGATGCACAGCTCAAAAAACAAAAAAAAAAATATAGGCACATTGATTTTCCTTCATTTAGATATGTGTAATGATGATCCATCTTGTTGGTGTCTAACAAATATTTACAATCTTTAGTAATAGCCTTCATGATTCATGATTTATGACTAAATTATATTAAAGTCTTACGAGTTGCCAAATGTTGAGATGGCCGAGTTGGTCTAAGGCGCCAGATTAAGGTTCTGGTCCGAAAGGGCGTGGGTTCAAATCCCACTCTCAACAATATTTTTTTATTTTTTTTTTAGAAAAATAACATGAACTTACACTTTAACTTACCATATTTACATAAATTTTCACTCTTACAAAGTAATTACAAAAAATTCAACTAACTATGTATCTTCGTTGGATGTATTGGAAGCTAATTATGTATCTCGACTTCCCAGTATCGAAAAAAATGTATGGGGAGCTAATTTACAAAGAAAAATGTATCTTTGTTGGATGTATCGGGAGCTAATTCTGTATCTAGCCAGATCCAAAATCAAAATTTTCAGTAATTATACAAAATATCAAAATTTTCTGTAATTGAGCTCCAAACTGTCGGGATTTATGTTGTTTGCTCTTTATTTTTATCTCTTATGAAAGACTATCTAAACTTTTTATGCAATCATCGATAAGAGTTGTCATGGGATGATTAGGAACTTCTTCATCATCAACTAGAGATCTTACGTTCTATCTCGTAGGAATGGAAAACATTTTGTTGGTAGTGTTGCTCTAAAAAATGGTCGTGCAATGCACAAAATCGACTTTTAAGTACCAAATACAAAATGGAAACTAGGAAAGAAAAAAAAAGTTCGATGAGATGGACTTTTATACCTTAAAATCATATAACTCTCCTTTTAATTTGGTTTGTAAAAATCGAACATCCATACATAATGTTTCTTCATTTCTCTATTTGTGCATGTCTTCAGTGGCGGAGCCAGATTTTTCATTGAGGGGGTTCAGAAGTAAATATACGGATTAGTCGAAGGGGATTCAACATCTACTATATATACATAAAAATATTTTTAACTATGTAAAAATAATATAATTTTCGGACAAAAAGGGTTCGGATGACCCCCCTGAATTGTATGTGGCTCCGCCACTGCATGTCATCCCTATGTAGAGACCATGTTAATCTTCTCTGTATCGTTCCAATTTTATGGATGTTCCGAAAGGGACCATAATGCTTCTTCAAGCATTAATAAAATTCCGGATTTAATGAGCACAAGTATTTACTATCATTTTATGTTTGGAGCATTATTAAACTCATTGAAGTAAATTCACAAAGGCCTAAAATTTTGAGGCCTTAAAATTTTTTTATTTTAATTTTATAAGTTTATTTTCTTTTTAACAATATTAAATATAGTAAAAAATGTAGAAAATCTATATGTAAAATATTAAAAAAGACTATCATCATTTTAAATAAATATTTTAAAACTTTGAATCAATTACCCAAAATTTTAAGGTAATAAATAGTAATATTTTTACAATAACATCCAAGATAATGTATTAAAAGCATATAATTAACGTTTTATAACTTAAATCAATCCTTACTATTATAAACAATAATATTAGTATGTGAAAGAAACTATTATAGTAAAAACAATAATTATTAAAAAAACAAAACATAAAAAAGACCATATTAATTTTTCTTATATATTATGTATCTGAATAACTTTAAGCCCTAAGAAGAGAGAACTTGAGTAAGAAAAAGAAGTTTATTATCAACCAATAACTGAATTACAATGAATAGGAATATGTATTTATACTACTTCATCTCAGTCGACTAACAGCTTGTTTGGATGGTGGTTTCCATGGTATGATATGGTATGGTTATCATGGGAATCATGTTTGTTTCTATGGTATCCTAAAAATGATGGTATGATTTGGTACTATTTCATGGTTTGGGAACCAAGAAATCTCCCATTTTTCTGAACCACCAATTTGGTGGTATGTCATGGTTTCCTTTTTTTTCTTCCAATTATGTCCCTGTATAATTTTATTTAATCCTATTTTACCCTCCACCCTATTTTCTTATTCTCTTTTCTGCTCTTTGCGCAACTTCAACAACAACAAAGACGAGGCTTCTGCTAAAAGCCCAAGAAAAGAAAAACAATGGCGAGGCTTTTCTTTGCAGTAAGGCCAAGAAAAGAAAAACTTTGGTCCTTCCGATAATTCTGCTAAAAAGTGATCTAAGAGGCTTCGAATTTCAGTTCAAAAGTTCAAACTTGAAAGGGTACCGATGGTGAAGTTTACAAGAACAAGAAGGGAATAGTCAATTTTAGCAATAATCAAATAAGGGTATTTTAGTAAATTTACCTGTTATCACACAATACCATACCATCAAACCAAACAAAAAAACTATTATTAAACCATACAGTCAATCCAAACATGGTATTGTACCATACTGCACTGTATTATATCATACCATACTGTACCATACATTATGAAATCACCATAATGGCAAACCACCATCCAAACAAGCTGTAATGCTCATAAGAAATAACTACCTACCTCCGACTCCTAACCAACTCAATAGAACAATGCACATAGCTGCTTTCCGAAATGAACAATAACCTGAATCTCTATCCATCACTGACCTTCATAATTAGTATTTGTATTATATTGGATAATATTTTTTTGATTTATTTGTCAAACACAAGAACATATAAGAGAAAATTACTTACTTTCCTTCAATTTCCATTATCCTTTAGAAAGATTATAGCAATAAATTAAGCTACAAAACCATTCATTTAGAATGCTTTGCCACAAAGTACTAGTTAATCAACACTCCTAAACCAAAATTACTAGCTTAATTTAGTTTCTAACACTAATTAACATAACAATATTACAACTTGACTATAGTCCTCTTGTTGGATCTTCTATTGGAATTGCAGATTTCATTGATAATAATATCAATAAGTAGCCCAATAGTTCTCTAAATCAGCACAATGGTCCATGGACATGACACCACTATTCATAGTATTTGCATTATTCATTTCACCTCCATAACAATTTGTCATCATAGAAGAAGCCAGTTCTTGTTGACTCATAATAGGTGGTGGCGGCGGCATTGGCCTTAAAATTGGTTGCGACGAGGCGCCGGTCCGACCACCCAGATTCAAGTTTAAGCGTGAAATACTGAAGTAATTATTATCTCCTTCTCCTCGTCCGCCACCACTAGTACTACCACCTCCAACATTGTAAGTACTCATTTGGGGTTGTGGGAAGTTGTTCAAATTTGATGGACCACTTTGAAAAATAACCCTATTATTGACATCTTGAATTTGATCACCATGGTTATTCATGTAATTATTATTACTTCTTCCCATTGCAAATTGGAACCCTTGATGATCATGAGGTAATTGCAATATCATTTGTGAAGACATTGGTGCATTTTGATTGATGCTGAGAGAGTAGGGACTTACTGTTGCCCTTGAATGATTAATATTAATAGGGCACTTCTTCAATCCAACACTCTTTTGAAAAATTCTACAAACCACCCATTCATCTTGCTGCAAAAATGAAGTATAATAGCATGTTAAGAGTTTGATAGTGTAAAATAAATTTGATATTATCGAGTCATCTAAAAGACAACGATAGGTAATAGATCACAATAAGTGAAATTAGTAACAGAAAATAAAATCGAAGCGACAAACCATATGAGTATAATGATATCATGCATGTTTACAAAATGATCTTTGATTACTAAATGAGTTTAGCTTCTATAAACTGACAATAAAAAGAACTTTTATATTGTAATATAGAAAAGATAATTGTGCATGTAACTGGCCATAAAAAGTGAAAATAGTTGGGTGCTTTGATTTTCATGCAGAACCTTAAAGCTTTGGGTGTCAATTAATATATGTGTTTGAACCTCCTGAACACCCACGACTCCTAAATCGTGGGTCTGCCACTGATCATGACAAATATTGATCGAGCTAAAAACTCTCAATTCCCAACTATCACATCACACATTCAGATCGAGTGAAGAATCACAGTTCTGGGCAGTTCGATGCATTAAGATTTCGTTGTCTGCAGGATTCGAAAAAGGGTCGGACCACAATGGTCTTTTGTATGCAGTCTGCAGGGGCAGAGCTAGCATAAACTTAGGCCCCTTCGGCGAAAAATTATAAATACATGGTTAAAATTATTTTTTATGTATATATAGTAGATGTTGAATCCCCTATAGGGGCGGTCCTATAGCCAAATATTTGGTGCTCTGACACCCATTAAATCCGGCACAAACCAAGTATAGTCATATTTTAAAAAATATATAAAAATTGGTATAAGATTCAGAAAAACACTCTATAAACAAAGAAGATAACTGGGGGCTTTAGTTTTCAGGCAGAACCATAATGTCAATATACGTGTTCGAATCTCTCGAGCACCTACGACCTTTAAATCCTAGATCCGCCGCGGACTCCCTAGCTAGTTCGTGTGTGCACTTTTGAACCCCCTTAATAAAAATCTTAGCTCCGCCACTGGCAGCCAGCTTACCCTACATTTCTGCAAGAGAGGTTGTTTTCACTACTCGAACCCGTAACCTCCTGGTCACAACTCACATGCATGACAACAACTTTTACCAGTTACGCTAAGACTTTCCATCACAAAAGTGAATTAAAAGAGGACGTATATTATATATGTAGACATACCTTATTTGTTCTATAAGACGATTTAGAACGAATTCTATATTCATGCATCACCCAATTTGTTTTTTCACCTCTAGGTGCTCTTCCTTTATAGAAAACCAATGTCTTTTTCATACCAATCAATTCTGAATTAGTATTATTTTTGCTATCCATGATCTCTTTGTCTTTTCCAGTAGTTTTCCAATATCCAGTATTTGTTGCTCTATTTGTTCTTACTCCTGTTGGATATTTTCTATCTCTTAGGCTGAAAAAATACCATTCTTTTCCTTCCATTTTTGCCTTCCCTGTAATTGTAACATGAAAAACATAAAGTTAAAAATGATAGATTTATTTAACTAATTAAATTAATATATAAGTAAGATAACGGTTAAAAAAATACATCGGAATTATCATATTTTCACGAGTTTCACACCTTCACTATCAGATGTTTTGATCCATAGGCGGACCTATGACCTTTTTTTCGGTACTCCACCACCCGTTAAATTCGAAGCAGACTAGGTATAATTATATAAAAAATGTATAAAAATTTGTATCAGGCTTGGAAAACAGGAAAAACACCTAATAAACCAAAAAGGAGTTTGGGTGCGTTAATTTTCAAACAGAACCTTAAAGCTTCGGACACCAATATACGTGTTCGAAACTCCCGAGCACCCACGACCCCTGAATTATGGGTCCGCCACTGATTCGATCCCCTTCCTATCTGAACTATCACCAGTTGTTCCATTTTCATATCTGAAGTATATCACTATCTACTTATTAAAACACACCTAGTTGGGTAGATGGTGATAGTAGTTCAAGCAAAAAAAATATAAAAAATGAAACAACTGAAAGTATGAAATTTAAAAAAAAAAAAAGGATATTTAGATGTGTTTTTATATTATACATGTGGTTATTACTATATATCGGTATTTTAACATGTTATAGCATGTTGCTAATCCTCTTTAGATGACCCAAGCTTTATACTCCTATATTTGCATAACACCCAATAATCTAAGTATAAAATATACAAAATGATGATACTTTTGGAAGGTCTTTAACTTATCCACTTAATTTTTTTTTCATGTGTACTGCCACTTAGAGCGTGATATTTACGTAGCATGTCATATTTCACTAGTTAGGGGCATTTTAATACGAAATTATCGTAGTTCAGTGATCCAGTAAACACTCAATAATTTAAATATGAAACTTATAAAATCGTGACAATTTAGGAGCTAGCAGGTTTTTAACCTATTCACTCGTATTTTGTTGGTACAACTTTGTTGATGAAGGTATTCAGTTTTTAAAATAACTTATCCCAAAAATGAAAATAAAAACAAAATCTGTAAATTAGAGGGAAAGATCCAAAAATTGTTCTCTTATATATGTTCTTGCATCAATCACACTTCTATGGAAATTTCTCATAAAGGTAAAAATTCTAAGGGTTTTCAATAAATTCAAGATGTATATAAAAAAAAAAAAACTAACTTTAACTTTTTTTTATTATACATAAACAAATTAAATCTTTTTATTTTCACTTATATATAGGATATTCAACAATTTATTTATACATGAAGATATATCTTTTTACCTAGGTATATACCTAGCATAAGTTTCTGCTCAAGGAGATTCAATTGAACCCCTTTCGTATAGGGACAAAAAATCTAATTAACAAAATAAAATATAACTTCATTTAAAATATATTATAAGTACAAATAATATATTTCGACCCAAGTATATTATAGTAGTAAACCTATTTTGAACCCATAATAAAAAGTTCAAATCCTAGATCCAGCGATCTAGCTCAGCCCTACATGGACTAGCTAGACCTATTTTCATAGCTAAGTTCAGTACTCCGACGCACGAGTATAAATTGCATGTTACTCCTGGCACACATGAGTTTAAATTCTACAACCCCCACCCCCCACCCCACCCCACCCACCCCCACCCCCCAAAAAAATGAAGTTTCAAGTACAGTATTATACCTGGAAGATCCCATGGCTCAGATTTGTTTAGATCAACATCAGCAATAGCTCTTCCAGTAAAATTAGCATCATTAATTTTGTTCACTAAATAATATGTTATAAGCTCTTCATCTGTTGGATGAAATCTAAATCCTGGTGGTAGTTGAGTTTCTTCTTTCATCACTTCTTCCATCTTTTTTCCTCAAATAATAAATATAATATTTGTTTGTTTCTAAAAGGAAACCCTAAAACTCAAACTTTGTGATTCTGTATATAATACTATATTAACAAAAACAAAACAAAAAGAAAGTAATCTGTTAGAAAAAGTGTTGCCAAAAATATTGATGAAAAGTTGAAAACCCTAAATAAGTTATCCAAAAAAGATGGTAAACCTAGCTAGCTTGCTAATAACAATAAAGTTTGTTGTTTGCTATTTGTTGCAAGAAATATATATTTTGTTAAAAGTTTGTTAAAAGAATTTTTGGGATTTGTGTAAATTTTTTAGCTAAAAGTTTTGCTAGAAGTTTAGGTTTCTTGATGAGAAAAATAGAATAGAGGGAAGTATTTCTTGTTTGAGAATTTAAAGAAGTGGGAAGAAAGAAGGGAAATGGTTTAAGTGTGTATTAGAAGCTCTCACCTACTATGGGTCTTGAGGTGCAAGGTTGGTTCATCCCATGGCATAGAGACGCGGATGTTAAGATGGATGTGCAGTAATATAAGATGTTAGTGATCGTATTTATCAGAAAGGTTTAATTAAGCACACGTTAACAACAACAACAACATACCTAGTATATTCCTACAAAGTGGGGTTTACGAAATTAAGGTAAGTGTACGTAGTCTATATCATTACCTCAAGGTGAGATAGAGAGGTTGTGTCCGGTAGACGATTCTTGACTCAAGACAAAAACAATTTAGAAAAAATAGTAAAGGGAACAAGAAACATTAGGTATTGATATACCAAATAATAACATAAACAAGACTACTACTAAGTAATACGACAAACGATAACATACCATGAAATTAAACAAGACTACAACTATGACCACTAGCGTACAGATAACAAAACAAAATCCTCCTACCTACTAGCAAAAGGACGCACTCCTTCCTACTCTTCTTCTACCCTAATTCACATCCTCCGATTCACACCTTCTATATCTAGGGTTATATCCTCGATAAGTTGAAGATGCACACGTTGAGGATAAAATAATGAGAAACGATCACTTGAGATAACTTGATCATGTCATGTATGTGTCAACTGTCAAATGAAGATCCGTCTCCTTTCCATTTTCCCAAGTTCCTTCTTCGATTGGTGACACATGTTATAAGTTAAATCTAATGGCTATGGCATGTGTCACTAATCGAAGTAGAAAGTTCAAAAAATGGAGATAAGGAAAATGAAGAGGATCGTCGAATCCTCAGATGCAATGGTCGGTGATGTAAAATCATTTTGAGGGAATTAAGGCGTTATAAATTAGATGAAAAGACATAAATTCCATCACTTGAAAAGAAATTGTTATCTCGAAAGACCTAAAATTTCTTGAATGACTACAAGAAAGTATAAAATTCGCAACAATTTTTTTCCCAAAAGGATATAATGTTATTTGGTTAAAATACTTTAGTAAATGGCAGCAATATGATATATTTGTCCGCAATCAAAATATTCTAGGAGTTGTTTAATTAGCCTTTTAAAAACTTATACATCAGTAAAAAATATTTTAATAAAAGAGAATTTTGTATCCACATAGGAAAAAGGGGTACCAATTATCACTTTATAAATGCTTTTAACTAATTAACAATCATATTAATATTTTACAATGTATAGCAATTTAAGAGATAAGAAGTATCCCTCAAGTTTATCTCTTAAAATAGGAAAACATAACCCACCCACCCACTTCCCAACCCATCTATATATATATCCCCTGAATTTTTTTTTTTTTTATGGAAACAATTTTTGCATTGAAATAGTGGAATGAATGAAAATTATGGTGCTTTGTGGATTGTGGTGATGGTTTGAAGGTTGAAATGAATATGTGTTAGTGTATCTTTTTGTATATCTAGTGTATATTCAACATATATCCGTTGTGTGTTTATTGTATACTCTATTTAGTTAGAGTGTGTATTTGCAATTCCATATGGACAAAACTAAATCATGGCTTCCCAAAATGCATTGGCCAAGCAAATCTCACATTTTACAATTAGATTGTATGCAAACATGAATCATTTTGAGTGAATGATATATCAGAAGACTCCAAATATCAAGAGAAAGTCATATCTAAATTATGTGATTGTCTAGAGGAGATTTGAGTTGGTCGATATTGAAAAAAAATCAGCTCATTGAGAAATATGAATGGCTATAATGTATAAACATTGTATAATAATGTATATGGATGTATATACATTCTTTACTACATCATATATATGCAGTTATACAGTATTTATACAATAGCGATACATTACATATACATACGGCCATTTAATAGAAAAATAATTTGGCCGATGGTATATTTACGTAAGAAGCTCTTAATTATGAGCTAATGGTCAAAAACCACATCTAAACTATCAACATTTCGCGAGTTCATTGCTCAACTATCCATTGTTTTATTTACCTAAAATTACTTCTTTTATATTAAAATACATCTCAATGTTGAATTGACCTAATATTAATAGTTAAAATATGAAACTCGCAGAAAAGAATAACTGCTTATATATATTTTTACCATTAACTTTTTAATTATTAGTTTCTCTACAGCTTTAATTTAAGATGAGAAGCCATTTTGTGTTCCGTTTTTTTGCTATATTATATAGTATATTACTTGATGTTTTTGCATGACAGTGTTAAATTTTGAGTTGTTTAACTAATAACATTTTGAAATACCTCAGAATCAATTTTTATACTATGTCATATATGGTTTTTTATAATAGCATCTTGCTATAACGGTCAAAAAATTTGGAACAAACAATATAGAGAAACTTAATTGCATTACACAAATATTAATTTGTATTAGCAAAGATATATGTATATAGAATACAACAACAACATACTCAGTGTATTCCAACATAGTGGGGTCTGGAGAGGTTAGAGTGTACGCAGACCATACCACTACCTCAGGTGAAGTGGAGAGGTTGTTTCCGATAGACTCCCGGCTTAGGACCGATAACAGTATAACAATCACAAAACATAAATGTGTATAGACAAGTACATTATGCAAAATAAACTAACACCGCTATCCACAAAATAAAACTACAACCATAAGATAATACTAAAAACTATCTATCCGAAATCATAGACATCACTCAACACCACGAACAAGAAACTTCAAACACAAATAAAGAACGCTCCCCTACTGTAACCGACACACTCTCCCCCCCTAACTCTCTACCCTAATCCGCGTCCTCCACACCTTTCTATTAAGGGTCATGTATCCTCTGTAAGCTGTAACTGCTCTATATCATGCCTAATCACTTTCCTCCAATATTTCTTCGGCCTACCTCTACCCCACCTAAAACCATCCATAGCCAATGTCTCACACCTCTGCACAGGAGCATCAGAGCCCCTTCTCATCACGTGCCCAACCAATGTAACCGCACTTCTCGCGTCTTGTCCTTCAACGAAGCCACCCCACCTTCTCCCGAATAATCTCATTCATCACCCTATCTTTCTTGGTATGGCCACACATCCATCTCAACATCCCCATCTCCGCCACCTTCAACTTTTGGATGTGGGAGTTCTTAACTGGCCAACATTCTGCTCCATACAACATGGCCGGTCAGACTGTCACTCTGTAGAACTTACCTTTAAGCTTCGAAGACACCTTCTTATCACATAAAACTCCCGAAGCGGGCCTCCATTTCAGCCACTCTGCCCAATCTCACCATTTCGCTGAATCATAGACCCCAGATACTTGAAACTCTCCCTCCTCTGAATGGCCTAAGAGTCTAGCTTCACAACCACGTCAGACTCCTGTGACACATCACTAAACTAACACTCCAAGTACTCCGTCTTTGTCCTTTTCAACTGAAATTCTTTAGAATCAAGGATCTATCTCCAAATCCCCAACTTATCACTAACTCCTCCACGAGTCTCGTCAATCAGTACCACATCATCAACAAATAACATATACTAAGACACCTCCCCTTGAATATATCACGTCAAAATATACATCACCAAGGAAAATAAAAAAAGGCCTAAGAGTCGATCCCTGGTGCAAAACGTATCAAAATCGAAAAGTCCTGCAAATCACCACCCACCATCCTTACACGAGTCTTTACGCCATCATACATGTTCTAAATCGACCTAGTGTACGCCACGGGCACCCCTCTGGCCTCCAAATACCTCCATAGAATCTCCTTGGGAACTCTGTCATATGTCTTCTCAAGATCAATAAACAACATGTTCAAGTCCTTCTTCCTCTCCCAAAACTGCTCCACTAATCTCCTTGGAAGGTGAATGACCTCCGTAGTCGAGCGACCTGGCATGAACATAATTGATTCTCAAAGATAGTCGCGATCCTTCTCAGCCTCAACTCTACCACCCTTTCTCAAACCTTCATAGTATGACTCAACAACTTGATATATCTATAATTGTTGCAACTCTAGATGTCTCCCTTGTTCTTACACAATGGAATCGTCGCACTCTACCTCCATGCTTCAGATATCTTCGTCGCCTTAAAAATGATGTTAAACAACCTTGTCAACTACTCCAAACCTGCCCCGCCAGTGTTCTTCCAAAAATCCACTGAAATCTCGTCTGGACCCGTTGCCCTACCCCAACGCATCCTGCGGATAGCCCCCTTGACCTCCTCAACCTTGATATGCCTACAATAACTATAATCGTGACACTTCTTAGATTTCTCCAAGTCCCCCAACACAAAACCTTTGTCCCCCTTGTTGTTCAAAAGTGTATGAAAATAGGGCTGTCACCTTTTCCTAATGAGGGCATCCTCAACCAACACTGCACTATGCATCCTCTCTCTTGATGCATTTCACTTGGTCAAGGTTACGAGCCCTCCGCTTCCTGACCTTGGCAAGCCTATACAACTTCTTATCCCACCTTTCTCCTCTAAAGCCGCGTACAAGCTCTACATTGTTATTCATCTATATTCATACATGTATATAGAATATGAAAGTTAAATTGTTATCTTCATAGTATTTGCACCAAACTTAATTTTGAATTTTAAAATGTAGCTTATTTTTGCATAGCTAAATATTTATTTTTTAATTAACTATAACTAAGTTCAATTAAATATTAAGCTTTTTGACTACATTGAACACGATATATAGGTTAGGTGACTATACGTACAAATTAAATCTCTTTGCCCCTTTTGTTGATCATAATTTTGACTTAAGGACCATTGCAAGTATGAGTTGTCAACTGTCATCTCTTCGTCGAAAATTATATTATTTAATTAGAAATTTTATTTTATATATATGTGCTATATATCAACTTTCTTTAATTTTTTTTTATTTCTTTATATTTTGCCGTGAAATTCATGACTCTACCATTGACTACGGATATTCCTTGTAACATAATTTCTTTTTTGTTGAAGCATTCTTATATCGAATCAAGATTTGTCATGAACCATCTCTAAAACATTAATTTAATCAGTAATTTCTTTTTTTGTTTTGTTTTTAAGTACATGCATGTCAACATGTTGTAAGAGTAACTAGAATTACAAAATACAATATGTATATACTACAACAAATTATTTACTGTTTCATTGATATCCAATCCTAGTTTATATGGCTCATTTTGCACCCTAAACGACTATTTGTAAGAAATAATTAGGGGTGTACAGACCAAACCGTCAAGTCAAACCGAACCGACGAACCGAACCAAACCAAATCGAGAAAAAAAATCGACTTATGGTTTGGTTTGATTGATTTGACGTTATAAAAAACAACCCGACCATTCTTGGTTTGGTTTGGTGTTAACAAAATAAAAGTTAAACCGAACCCTAATCAAACCGACATAATATATATATATATATATATATATATATATATATATATATATATATATATATATATATATATATATATATATATATATATATAATATTCAATATTTTTTATACATAAAATATTAATTATAATCTATTTTTAAATACTTTTTCAACTAGTTTTAGTAATTTTCAATAATTTGAAAGTAGATGTAGATATATATTTAGATTTGGGCCTTTAAGTTGTAATATTTGTCCATTAATTGCTAATTAAATGATCGAAAACCCAATATAAACTTAAAACCTAAATTTTTCACTTTTCATCTCACTTTTTAGTTTCAAGAGAGTTTTCCGCTCCTTATTTTTCTATAATTATGGTTTTTCATTAGCACATGAGTGAAAATATATTTGATCTAGTTTTCGATCACAATATAATTGTAAAAACTAAAGATTATAAAAAAAATTCGAAAAATCCGAAAAAATCGATTAAAACCTAAACCGAAAATACTAATTTTATGTTGGTTTGATTTGGTTTATAGTTTTAATAAACTGACATGATTGGTTTATTTTATTTTCTTAATAAAAACCGAACCAACCCGACCTATGTACACCCCTAGAAATAACGAACTTTAGTTGGTATGAGGTAGAAGAGATAAATTATTGCGAAATAAAATGAAAAGTTATTTATTTCATGGTGATGTGAGGTATTAGCTAGTATCGGGATTATTTATCCCATCATTTACACCATAATGATGGAATAAGTTATCCCATATACATAATGGGATAACTAATCCTGAAATTAATTATCTCGAATAACTTTTTCCCAACCAAACGACCCCTCAGTTTCTTAGAAGATTGGTATTTTACTTGTCTCATACTTCAAATCTAATATATATTAGTATTGACACTTACGTCCGTATATAACCAACTCATAATTTTATGTTTATATGTAGGTTTGGAGGCGGAGCCAGGATTTCAACTAAGGAAATTCAATATTTGAAGAAAATCTAGCCGACGAAGGGGGTTCAACACCTACTATAGATGCATAAAAATTAATTTTAATCATATAAAAATGATATATTTTTTCGTCAAATGGGGTTCATGGGTTGGCTCCGCCCCCGTATGTGGCGGTGTCCGTACAAATTTATCAGGATTATGACATAAACGTGTATAAGTTATATTTTGAAAGTAGTTTAATTACGACATTCTAGATCTTGACATTAATTCAATCCTAGTTTATGGTTCATTTTGCACCATAATTGACTATTTGGAGGAGAAATTAGCAAAATTTAGTTTCCTAGAAGATTGTATTTTACTTGCCTCATACTTCATGTCTAATATATAATTTTGTATTGACACATCCCTATACATAACCAACTAATTAATTTTGAGAAAAGACATCATTTCCCTCCGAACTTATCCGTTCAACTTACTTCAACACTTAAACTTCACCACTCAAGTTGACGTGGATTTTTTTTTTTAAAAAAAGAAAAAAAGTGTGTTTTTTATTTTAAAAACTGAGATGGTTCCACTTTTTAATATATATATATGTTTTGATAATTTTTTAATTAATTTTGTTGGTAAAATTCTGTTGTTTAAAATGCTCCTTGTACATTCAGAATCAACTATAGCTAAATCCTGTGCATTTAAATACGCTATTGCTATTTATTTCATATAGGACTTTTGCTTTTATTATAACTTTATTTACTTCAAAACCTTCTTCTAATATTTCTATATTCATAAAATTAGTATTCTCACATTCTTCAATTTCTTCATCAGTCTCGTTTTCATTTGTATATTGGTAGTCTGTGAATCTTACTGAAGCTTTTCCTTTACTGTTTATATACATTAAATGATCGGTTGACTTTAGTATTTCTTTCTTAGTAAATCTTTCTAAATTCCATTCTAATCCTGCATATTTATCTGAGTTTATTTTTAGGGGTTTCATTAATTTAATACCTAACTTACTACATCATCTATCTTGGGGCCTTGGACTCTAGGTGACAAAAGAGTTTTAAAATGAAGTGTGGGAGATACAAGTCTTAATAATTGAGTGCAGGTGACAATTACTTTATTAAGGATTAAGAAAGTAAGAAAAGTTTGATCCAATGTAAAACCTAATATAACTAGAAATGGAGGGAAGAAAGACACATTTCTCTTTCTTCTCATTTATTGGAGTTTTCTCTCTCTTCGTAATTTTTGTTGTTCATTGTTGTTGTTGCTTTATTCATCATCTTCTTCTTCATTATCATCATCTTGTTCTTCATTATCATCTCTTCTTGTTCATCATCATCATCATCATCATCTTCTTGTTGTTGAACATTGTTGTTACCGCTACTATTGCTACTTGATCAAATTTTTTTAGGTCAAATTTTATTCGTATATCATTTGGGAATTATTTATAGGTGATTTTAGTAAGTAAAATTATAATTTTTAGTTGAATTTCTCATCTGGGTGAATCTGCTACTACTGTTTTTTCAACAGTAGATAAAACATGTAACATGAATCCAACAGATGAGTAACCTGTTGCAACATATTGACTAATCTGTTGCAACATATGAGTAATCTGTTGCAACATATATGACTAATCTGTTGCAACAGATTACTTATTTGTTGGATTTGTATTATAGTGTTGTAACATGAATCCAACATATGGGTCATCTGTTGCAACAGATTAGTCATATGTTGCAACAGATTACTCACTTGTTGCAATAAATGACTCATATATTGGATTCATGTTGCAGGTTCTATCCATTGTAGCAGTAGCAAATATACCAAATAAAAAATTCAACAAAAATCATAATTATACTTACAAAATCACCTATGAAGTAATGTCCAAGTGATATATGAACAAAATTTAAATTAAAAAAATTCTTAAAATTTCAATAAGGGCACAACGAATAAGTGAAACACATGAAAAATTTCATGAAACAGGTAAAGAAGATAAAAATAGTGTATCATACATCAAATGCAAAAGGATCGAGGGGATAAACGTTTGAGTTCTCCTAAAAATATTTAAGTTCCCTAGTATTTTAATTGCTTTCTAATAGATAACCCATCTATTATAACAGATTTTCTATCTGTTTGATAATTTCCAACAGATGAATCATCTGTTGCAACATGTCAGTCATCTGTTGATTCAAATTAAGTAATTATTAGTAATAACTAAATTGATTTAGCTAAAATTAAAGACAAGTCTTTAAGACAATGGGACAAACATTTGAGTTCTTCTAAAAATGTTTGAGTTCTCTAGTATTTTAATTATTTTCCAACAGATCACCTATTTGTTGCAACAAGTTAGTCATCTGTTGCAATAAATGCTTATAACAGGTTAGTCATTTATTGATTAAAATTAAGCAATTATTAATAATAATTAAATTGATTTAACTAAAATTGAAGACAAGACCTTAGACAAGGGGAAAAACATTTGAGTTCTCCTAAAAAATATTTGAGCTTTAGTATTTTAAATTGTTTTTCAACACATATTTTGTCTATTTAGTAATTTCCAACAGATGAGTCATATGTTGCAACAATTTAGTCATCTGTTGCAACAGATGTCTATATCTGTTTGATAATTTTCAATAGATGAATTAGTTGTTGCAACAAGTGAGTCATTTGTTGCAACAGATGTCTATATCTGTTTGATCATTTTCAACAGATGTTTTTATTTGTTTGGTCATTTCCAACAGATTACTCATCTGTTGTAACATGTTAGTCATCTATTGATTCACATTAAGTCATTATTAGTAATAACTAAATTGATTACTAAAATAAAATATGAATTAATAAGTTCAATTATAGTTTCAATTAATCTCATGGTAATTACACGACCAACTAAGTATGTTCGTCCTGAGTAGAGTGATCAATTGACCAATTTTATTTGAAATGATTCAAACTAAGTCATCATTAGAAATAACTATATTGATTTAACTAAAACTAAAGATGAATTAGTAAGTTCAATTACGATTTCAATTAATTTCATAGTAATTACATGATCAATTAAGTGTTTTGTACTGAGTAGAATGATTAATTGACAAACTTTATATGAAATAATTCAAATTAAACCATTATTAGAAATAACTACATTAATTTAACTAAAATTAAAGATGAATTAGTAAGTTGAATTACGATTTCAATTAATCTCAATAATTAAATGATCAATTAAGAGTTTCATCCTTAGTATAATAATTAATTGACCAATTTTATTTTAAATAATTCAAATTAAGCCATTATTAGTAATAACTATGTTGATTTAACTAAAATTAAACATGAATTAATGAGTTCACTTATAATTTCAATTAATCTCATCGTAATTACATGATTAACTAAGTGTATTCTTCCGAGTAGAGTGATCAATCGACCAATTTTATTTTAAATAATTCAAATTAAGATATTATTAGTAATAACTAAATTGATTTAATTAAAATTAAAGATAAACTTACAATTTCAATTAATCTCATAGTAATTAAATTATCAACTAAGTGTATTCGTCATAATTAGAGTGATCAATTGACCAATTTTATTCGAAATGAATCAAATTAAGTCATTATTCGTAATAACTAAATTGATAAAACTAAAATTAAAGATGAATTGATAATTCACTTACAATTTCAATTAATTTCATAGTAATTACATGATCAACTATGTGTATTCGTCTCGAGGAGAGTGATCAATCGACCAATTTTATTTCAAATGATTCAAATTAAGTCATTATTAGTGATAAATAAATTGATTTTGACTAAATTAAAGATGAATTGATAAGTCCACTTACAATTTCAATTAATGTATTTGTCCTTAATAGAATGATCAATTGATAAATTTTATTTAAAATGATTCAAATTAAATAATTATTAGTAAGAACTAAATTGATTTAACTAAAATTAAAGACAAGACCTTAGACAAGGGGACAAACATTTGAGTTCTCTTAAAAACATCTGAGCTTTACTATTTTAAATTATTTTCCAACATATATCCTATATGTTTGATAATTTTCAACAGATGAGTCATCTGTTGCAACAACTTAGTCATCTGTTGCAACAGATGTCTATATTTGTTTGATAATTTTTAATAGATGAGTCATTTATTGCAATAGGTTAGTCATCTGTTGCAACATATGTCTATATTTTTTTGGTCATTTCCAACAGATGTCTTTATCTGTTTGATCATTTCCAACAGATGTCTTTATCTGTTTAGTTATTTTCAACAGATTACTCATCTTTTGCAACATGTTAGTCATCTATTGATTCATATTAAACCATTATATTAGTAATAATTAAATTTATTTAACTAGAATTAAATATGAACTAATAAGTTCAATTACAGTTTCAATTGATCTCAATGTAATTACACTATCAACTAAGTGTGTTCGTCCTGAGTAGAGAGATCAATTGACCAATTTTATTTGAAATGATTAAAACCAAACCATAATTAGAAATAACTATATTGATTTAACTTAAATTAAAGATGAAGTAGTAAGTTGACTTACAATTTCAATTAATTTTATAGTAATTACCTGATCAACTAAGTGTTTCGTTTTAAGTAGAATGATCAATTGACCAATTTTATTTGAAATAATTAAAATCAAGAAATTATTATTTATAATTAAATTATTTTAACTAAAATTAAAGATGAATTGATAATTTTAATTACGATTTCAATTAATCTCATAGTTAGTAATTACATGATCATCTAAGTGTATTCGTCTTGAGTAAAGTGTTAACTGACCAATTTTATTTGAAATGATTCAAATTAAGATATTATTAGTAATAACTACATTGATATAACTAAAATTAAAGATGAATCGATAAGTTCAATTACGATTTCAATTATTCTCATATTAATTACACGATCATCTTAGTGTGTTCGTTCTGAGTAGAGTGATCAATTGACTAATTTTATTTGAAATGATTCAAATTAAGCCATTATTAGTAATAGCCAAATTGATTTAATAATTACAATTTCAATTAATCTCATAGTAATTACATGATCATTTAAGTGTGTAACCTATTGCAACAGATTTAATCTGTTGCAACAGATGAGTCATTTGTTGAAAATTATCAAACAGATATACACATATGTTGCAATAGATTAGTCATCTGTGGTAACAAATGTATTTATCTGTTGGTCATTTACAACAGATGACCAATCTGTAGCAACATATGACTTTATCTGTTTGTTATTTCCAACAGATTACTAATCTGTTGCAATAGGTGACTAATCTGTTGCAATAGATGTCTTTATCTGTTTGGTCTTTTTCAACAGATTACTCATCTTTTGCAACATCTTAGTCATCTATTGATTCATATTAAGCCATTATATTAGTAATAACTAAATTGATTTAACTAGTATTAATAAGTTCAATTACTGTTTCAATTAATCTCATGGTAATTACACGATCAACTAAGTGTGTTCATCCTAAGTAGAGTGATCAATTGACCAATTTTATTTGAAATGATTCAAACTAATCCATAATTAGAAATAACTATATTGATTTAACTAAAATTAATGATGAATTAGTAAGTTCACTTACAACTGAGTGTTTTATCTTAAGTAGAATGATCAATTGACCAATTTGATTTGAAATAATTAAAATTAAGTAATTATTAGTAATAACTAAATTGATTTAACTAAAATTAAAGATGAATTGATGATTTAATTATGATTTCAATTAATCTCATAGTAATTACATGATCATCTAAGTGTATTCGTCTTGAGTAAAGTATTAATTGACCAGTTTTATTTGAAATGATTAAAATTAAGACCTTATTAGTAATAACAACATTGATTTAACTAAAATTAAAGATGAATTGATAAGTTCAATTACGATTTCAATTAACATGTTGCAATAGATGATTAATCTGTTGGAAAAGACCAAACAGTTAAAGACATTTGTTGAAAATGACCAAACATATATAGATATCTGTTGCAACAGATGACTAACCTGTTGCAATAACTAACTCATCTATTGAAAATTATCCAACAAATATAGACATCTGTTGCAACAGATGACTAAATTGTTGCAACATACGACTCATTTGTTGGAAATTATTAAATAAATAAGATATATGTGAACTCAAAACCAAAATGAGCCACAAAATTTAAAAAGTGACCAAAATAGGTCACCTATTTAAAAAGTTACCAAAATAGACTAAACATAATAATTTATTATGTTTTCTATTTTTTCTTAACGATCAATTAACGGAGTTGATTTTTACAATTTCTTACGTTTTACATTTTTTTCGTAAAACGTAAAAAATTCTTAGTTTTTATAAAAAAATATAAAACGTAAGAATTTCTTACATTTTACACGATGATCGAGGAAAAAATGGAGTGAATTATTAAATCAATTAAAAAAATACTAAAAAATGAGTTGTTCAACATAACAAAAAGTTACGTTCTTAATTTTTTTATAGCAGTGGTCTCCCACCCACAATTTCTTTTTTCCACAAATGTCCCATCACTTCTACTTTTTCCTTTTTTTTACATATGATAATTATGAATTTTTTGATTAGTCAAATTTATTTATATTTACATGTAGTTCAAATAATTTATTTTTTTCTCTATGTAATAAATTTTTATGTTTTACATAAAAAATTTAAAAAATAGAAGTATCAATTACCTCATTAATTTACCAATTTTCTTATATTTATTCTATATCAAAAAATAATCACTTCTATCCTTAATTATCCAATTTCTCTCTAAAAAAAATTATACTTTTGAGTTTTTCTCTACTCCAAAATAGTGAAATCTTGAATTATCATCTATCAAATATGCTACTATATGCAAGAATTATATTTTTTTGGTGTGTTAAAAATATGAAATTAATTTTTTAGAATAGTGATTCATCGTACTTTTGGATTAGTGTTTTGATTAGGTTATTGAGAAGACTCACATGCACAAATACGTTTCATATTATAATTAATGGAGTAAAAAATCACAATTCATTTAGGAACACTCCTAAATTAATTTAAGAAAATATATTTTTGTAGGAACACTCCTTAAAAAATATAATTCTTGTATATAGTAGCATATTTGATCGATGATAATTCAACCTTTCACTATTTTGGAGTATAGGAAAACTCAAAAGTATAATTTTTTTAAAGAGAAATCGGATAATTAAGGATAGAAGTGATTATTTTTTGATATCGAATAAATATAAGAAAATTGTTAAGTTAATGAGGTAATTGATACTTCTTTTTTTATTTTTTTTTTATGTAAAACATAAAAACTTATTAGAAAAAAATAAATTATTTGAACTACATATAAATATAAATAAATTTAATTAATAAAAAAATTCATAATTATCATATGTAAAAAGAGGAAAAAGTAGAAGTGATGGGACATTTGTGAAAAAAGAAATTGTGGGTGGGGGACCACTGCTATAAAAAAGTTAAGAACGTAACTTTTTGTTAGTTGAACAACTCTTTTCTTTTAATACCTTTAATTGATTTGACAATTCATTGTATTTTTTTCCTCGGTTATCATGTAAAACGTAAGAATTTCTTACGTTTTACAAAAAAAAATGTAAAACGTAAGAAATTCTTACATTTTTGTAAAAGTCAACTCCGTTAGTTGACCGTTAAGATAAAAGTAGAAAACGTAATAAATTATTATGTTTAGCCTATTTTAGTAACTTTTTAAATAGGTGGCCTGTTTTGGTCACTTTTTTAATTCCGTGGTTCATTTTGATGCCGAGTTCGATATATGTTGAAAAACAATTTAAAATACTAAAGCTCAAATATTTTTAGAAGAACTCAAACATTTGTACCCTTGTCTAAGGTCTTGTATTAAAGACTTGTCTTCAATTTTAATTAAATTAATTTATTTATTATTAATAATTGCTTAATTTAAATAAAAAAATGACTAACCTGTTATAAATATCTGTTGCAATAGATGACTAACTTGTTGCAACAAATAGATAATCTGTTGGAAAATAATTAAAATACTAGGGAACTCAAATATTTTAAGGAGAACACAAATGTTTGTCCCATTGTCGTAGAAACGTCTTTAATTTTAGCTTAATCAGTTTAGTTATTACTAATAATTGCTTAATTTGAATCAACACATGACTAGCATGTTGCATCAGATGATTCATCTATTGGAAATTATCAAACAGATAGAAAATCTGTTGTAACAGATGGGTCAACTATTAGAAAGCAATTAAAATATTAGGGAACTTAAACATTTTTAGGTGAACTGAAATGTTTGTCCCCTTGATCCTTTTGTATTTGATGTATGGTATATTATTTTTGTCTTCTTTACCTGTTTCATAAAATTTTTCATGTGTTTTACTTATTCGTTGTGCCTCTGTTGAAATTTTTTTAAAATTTTTTAGGTCAAAGTTTGTTCGTATATCACTTGGACATTACTTCATAGCTTATTTTGTAAGTAAAATTATAATTGTTGTTGAATTTCTTATTTGGTGTATCTGCAACTGCTACAATGGATAGAACCTGCAACATGAATCCAACATATGAGTCATCTATTACAATAAGTGAATAATCTGTTGCAATATATGACTAATCTGTTGCAACAGATGACCCATATGTTGGATTCATATTACAACACTATAAAATGAATCCAACAGATGAGTAATCTGTTGCAACAGATTAGTCATATATGTTGCAACAGATTACTCATTTGTTGCAACAAATTACTCATTTGTTATAACAGATTACTCATTTGTTGCAACAAATTAGTCATATATGTTGCAACAGATTAGTCATATATGTTGCAGCATATTACTAATCTGTACAACAAATTAGTCATATATGTTGCAACAGATTACTAATCTGCGCAACATATTAGTCATATATGTTGCAACAGATTACTAGTCTGTTGCTTACTAATCTGTGCAACAGATTAGTCATATATGTTGCAAGAAATACTCATCTGTTGAATTCACGTTACATGTTTTATCCATTATTAAAAAACAACAGTAGCAGATACATCCAGATGAGAAATTCAACTAAAAAATAACAAACATTAAAAAAAGCATAAAAAAATAACAGACACCAACAAATCAAGTTTCTCATTTTCGTCATAACTTAAAAGCTCTAATTTTTTACTTATCAAAATCGAAAAGAAACGATGAAGAACTAGAAGTTGTTGTCGCCGGAGAATGTTGTCAAGTCGACTGACGGTTGAAAGTAAAAAAGGAACGGGCAAGAACTCAAAACTATTTGTTACCAGAGGTTGAAGTTGCACAAGATTGAAGGGAGAAATTTGAAAAGTTGTTGGTTGGGAGAAGTTAGAGAGAGAAACTATCGAAAGAAAGAGAGAAGAGAGAGAGATTGATTTGCAGAGGGAGGGAAGTTTTGTGGGTGGGAGTTAATTTATATTTTTGAAAGGATTAAAAAGTTTAGAAAATATTAATCAAGTCCACAATTAACCTAATCAAGTTTTTTAATTATTTTTGACCCTTTAAATTGGTCAATGTCACCATTCCTTCATTCAAGACTTAAAAGACACTTTTCCTTCAATTTTCTCATCTATCTTTAGATTAAACTTTATACTACTATTTGTGACAAGTTTTCCTATAAATCCTACACATATAAGTAAATTATTTCCGTTATTCATTTCTTCACATCCTTTAGTCCGTACACCTATTTTAATATGTTTTTCGAATTCTAAGGTATTTATCATATAATCTGGACTACAATAAAAAAGTCCTCCATTATTAGTCATGTCTACTTTAGTTATTCCTATTATAGATCTTTCTAAGTTTGACCATCTATTATCATATATTGTGATTAATACTTTAGTTCCTAAATTTTTTCTAGTTAATCTTTTTATGCCTATTACTATTAATCCCATGTGCATAAGACTCATGTTTAATTTTATAAATTGTTTTAAAGAGTTTGAGCTTATTAAATTTATGCTACAACTATTTTCTCTGATAACACACATCTGTTCTTCTCTATAATGCCTAAATAGTTGTGCTCTTGAAAACATTCCTTTATTATATAGTGTTTTAGCATTTAACAGTTTTAATTTATTTTGTTGGAATAATTGTATTTCTTTATCTACGTCTATTACCTCTTCTAACTGTTGTCTTGAAGTCATTATTGGTTTATTTAATTGTTTTGATAGCACATTATTTGTTAAATTAGTTTGGGTAAAACTTGATCTTTGTCTACTTGGGGATGCTAAAAAAAGGTCCATGCTTTTGGCTTAGTTGGTTTAGTTATTTTAGCTTATTTTAATTCTTTTTGCGGAGTTATTTCTATCCTTTTTAGTTGTTCTATTAATTCTTCTATATTTTTATCTTGACTGTTTTTTTTTTTTTCTAGGTTCTTATTCAGTTCTAATAGTAACAAAATTATAATATTGTTTTATGATTAAAGAGCCTGCTTTTCCCTGAGGTTGATGATCTGATAATCCTTCGGGGTTTGGTTGGATCTGTGCTGCCTTTTGCAATATTGCTAGATAAAGTTCATCTTGTAGTATCTCATTCATGAGAGTATTATATGTCTTATTTGATTAATTTCTTTTTGTACTTCTTGTAATACTAGCTTTATTTCAAGATTTTCCAAATTACCTTTGTCTTTATTAATTAAATCTTTGAATTTCTTTTCTAATTCTGTTTGTTGGTTTTTTAGGAAATCAAAATTTAATTCTATTTTATCTAACAATTTCTTTTGTTTGTTTTGCAGATCTTTCAATATTTCTAGAGTTTTTAATATTTTTATTTTTGTATTTTCTTGTTGAGTCTTTTCTCCTAGGTTTATTATAAAATCTGTAATAGTATTTAATTGTGAATTTTCTCCATGTAATGTATGTTCTCCGTTGTTAAAATTACATCTAATAAGAGAATTATCTTTAAAACGTCTGTATTTCTTTTCAGCTGGGATTGTTAGATCTAAATATTCTACCTTCTTTAAATTATCTATTTTTACACTATTATTTTTTATCCTAACGAGGGTATATTGTTACTACACTGTTTTCTAGCTGTTTGTATTCTAAAATTTTGATAGTCTATAAAATATCTAATACTTTCCAATCTACACTTTAGAAAACTTATATGACTTATGCAATTTACTAAATTTATAAAGTCTGAAATAATGATTGATTTTGGTAATTCTATAGTTTCTATTATTTCTATTTGATTTATTAGTCTTTGTTCTATTCTATCGTTTCTCTGTCTTATTTCTTTATATAAATGATTATATTCTCTTTGTATTTCTCTCGCAAAAAGATGCGTTTTCATGTATTTTTATCCTAAAGGAATAATTACTTGGTCACAACGTCTCTTATAATAGCTTATTCTTTTATAATGATTAGATATGTCAATACTAATTCCATGTAATTCCCAACTTATATCACTTACATGTTCTTTGAATAATTCAGATTGTGAAGTGTCTATACATCTTAATAAATCTAAATAAATAATTAAAAATAGAACAAATAATTATGGTTATACACGTAAAAAGAAAATAAAAAGTGAAGACTCAGAATCGATTTATAGTATAGACGAAAGTATAAAGGAATTTATGGAAAGCGCGGCAAGTTGGCTCAAATCCATACAATTTTGTAAATAAAGTACATACTCTACTAACAGTCCAGGATCCCAATAGTATCCGGGACCAAATTATTTTATTACTCCAACTTTAAGACTAGAAACACAAAAAATTCCTCAATATAATATTAACAAAGACACAAACAAAATTATATTTTGTGATCATTGTTCCTCTATGACCGAAGCTTTTAAAAGACTGAATCAAGCCAATGAAGTTTTAAGACAAGATAATGAAAACCTTGTAAGAGAAAAAGGACAAATGTTAGAACATATAACTATTTTACAAGACCGTATAAAAATTCTTCATTTTGAACTTTCACAACAGACTCAACCAATTTTTGAGACCCAGCCAAAAACTTCTCCATCTTCTTTAACAATGGAAAAATCTAGTGTATCGGGTAATGATACAGCTAGTCCAGCTCAAACGGTAGCTGGTAAAGACTTCTCAAATCCGTTAACGGGTGTGCATTCCCCAATGAATGCAGCAAGACCCACTGTATCGGGTTATGATACCACTAGTCCAACTCAAACGGTAGCTGGTAAAGACTCATCAGACCCGTTAATGGTTGACACTTTGCCAAAAAGTGTAGGGAGAATACTCCCAGCTAGTTTTAAAACCACAGGTACTCAGACAATAGATGAAGAAAGTTCTTCTGAGAATAAGAAGAGATTTTCATTAAGAAAAAAGAAAAATAAAAAAAGAAATATAGAAAAAATAGTAGTAGACTCAATAAAAAAGTTGTTAGCTGAACAATTGCCTAAGGAGATAACAATGAATCTAGACCCACCAGAGCAAAGACCCGAAATTTCTTTAATTCCAAGAGAGGAAACAAGATCACCTAGAACTGGAACAAGACTGGAATTATCAGACAGAGACAGTGATGAGTATGAACGAGAATACAACTCAGCCATGGATCAATTTGCCCAAGACCCAAACGCAGACGATGATTCAGGAATGGAGTTTGACTCAGAAGCTTTACACAATTTGGATACGTAAGCAATGACGATATCTACAAAAGACAAAATAACAGACGTATGCAATATCAGATAAATAAATGGACGGAGAAGAATTAAAAAAAGATATTAGCTGCCGGGCCCACCCAAGTTGATAAAGTCTTTAGAAAGGATTTGAACTCCACAAAAAAGTTAAGATTTGAAGTCCATAAATTCCTATAAATACCCCCTTTTATGGAAGACAAAAACATGTACCAAAGAGAGAAAAAAGCAAGAAAAAATCAAGAGTGAGAAAGTTCTCTAGTTTTCTTAAGTTCTTAGTTTCTAAAGTTTGTAAGTTACTTAAAAAAAAAAGAGTGTGTGAAAAGTTGTGAAAAGTTTTCTTAGTTTTTCATTTTTCGGTAGCTGTCAAGTTTTCTGGGGACTCTCGAAAGGGAAACCTTTAGTATTTAGGAAACTTACGTAAAAGAAAAAGATAGTAAAAGTAGTTAGCATTTATGTAGCATTTATGTAAATTTTGAAATTTTTAGAGTAAGTTTTGGTAGGTGAAAGACTTTTAAGTCTTTAGTCTTATCGTTAATAGTTTTTTGTTTCTTAGCAGACAGTTGTAAAAATATGTAAAGAGAATTCTTTCTATAAATAAAAGCTCAGAAGGCATTGCAGAGGGCAAGCCTTCTCACATTTTTCTTACTATTTTCAGTTAAATTTGTAAACCATAGTTTTACTGATCCTATTAGTGTTTTTTCTATATATTCTGGTGCATCTGTTATGTTTATATTATTATCTAATAATTGTTTTGTCATATATCCTATCCATAATTGTATTGTTTTTTCTGTATCTATTACACAGTCTAGGTCTAAAAAGTTATAATTTTTATTAACTATCTGTTTTGGTGTCCAGTTGTCATATTCATTATATCTTTTAAATTTATTTTTATAATATATAGTTTTTCTTATTTATGTTGTTTTAGGTATTATATTTTCATCTTCTATTTTATCAAGAGTATTTATTTCTGTATTGGTATTTTCCAAGTTTTCTTCATTAATTTTTTCTTGTTTTTCGTTAATTTCTAAATCTTTTATATTTGTTAATATTTCCGTATATGTTTCACTATCTTCTGAATCATAATTATCTGTCTCTTCAACCTCTATATTATTTATTTCTAATTTTTCCTTAAATTGGTTTATCTCGTTTATTAATTTTTTTTCTTTATCTTTTTCTTCTTTTTCTTTTTGTCTTTGTTCGTATAAATCTTTTAACATTTGTAGTTCTTTTTCTAATTCAGCAATTCAACTATTTTTAGTTTCTTCTATTTTTCGTATTTCTTCCGTAGTTTGTTGTTTAATTTTTTCTATTTCCTTTTTTCTATCTATTTCTTCATTTTCTTTTTCTATTCTTACCATTGCTGTTAATTTATCTTCTAATTTTAATTCTTCTTTTTCTAACATTAGGTATAAATGTTCACCTATTTTTTGTATCTTCTTCCTAGATTAGAAGATACTATTTTTATTTTTGATCCTTCGTGATTTTCGTATATTTTTTCATCTATTATAAATTCCTCTTTGTTCATTTTATTGTGAATAGTTCATGTTGGTATATATATTCTAAACTATCTATTTGTGATTCTAATTTTGATATTTCATCTTTTTGGGTATTTATTGAGTTTTTACTAACTCCGGCAAATATATTATAATGTAGTCTTTCTTTTCTTAACTTTTAATTCTTTATGTTTTTCAGAGATAAATTGTTTTAATTCTTTGTATTTTTGCTCTTTATTCATTTAAATTATATTTATAATATCTTGGTGGATATCTAAATCTAATTTTATCATAATTAGGTGGTATGTGTCTCATTCTTCTAGATTTTAAATGGATTATTAATTTTGCTTCAATACTAGATATTAATGTAATTAGGTAAGCTAATTTTTCTGAATTTTCTTTTGTTTTATTTAGATTCATATATTCTGAATAATTACTAACTAAGGATTCTTTAATTTTTCTAAAAGCTTCTCTATTTTTAAATGGTCTTCTCATAATTAATTTAATTACTAACTCTAACTAACATATATCTCACTTCTGTACTTTGGTATTGGATAATTATATGTTATAGCTTTTGCATTTAAATTTCTATAATCAATAACCATCGTACTTTTTCCTCTTTTTTGTTCACTATGTTTATTTACTATAAATGCTGGACTATTATGTTTACTATTACTTTTTTGTATATATTGTTTTTCTAATAATTCATCTATATGCATTTTAAATTCTTTTAAATCGTCAAAATTATATGTTAATGGTTTTTGGGTTATTATACTATTTTTATCTATTAATTCAATTTTTATGGTAGTTTTATGTTTTTCCTATCCTTTTAATGGATCTTCACTATATAATTGTTCTAATTTTTTCTTAACTATTTCTATCTTATTTATTGAAAATATAGTTATTTCTGTTTTATTTATCGAAAATACTACTAATTCTATTGTATCTTCAGCGTTTTTTATATTTTCTAACTTTTGTGTAATTTTTTCACTTCATTTTATCCAATCAGTTTTCTTTCTTATTTTATTATTAACTCTTTTTGCTCTTACTTTTTGTTTACATGGGGTTGTGAACCACCAATCGTTTTTAGTTATTATATGTGGGTATAATTTATCTAAAAATGACATTCCTAAAAGTATATCTTTTGATGTTAGTTCATAATTATAAATTTCTTCTATTGTTAGTATCTTATCCCATATTTGTGTTTATCCATTCCTAGATATATACTACAGTACAGATAGAATAAATTATTACACAGAAATTTGTAACTCTGCAGTTACTACAGGATAAAATAATATACCAAATAAATTAATGGATACATCTCACAAAAAGAATAAACAAAATTTAAGAAATATCCACGCACAAAAAAGAATAGATTCATTAGCTATAATAAATCTATTTATTAACCTAGTTAGAGTAAATTATATACCATTTCTACCTAGCTACTCTTATAAATATTTATTATGTTAAAATCACGTAGAAATTTTAAAGATATACGAAATATACAGTTACTAGAAAAACAGATAAAAATAAATACAGACAAATACATGAAAAATAAAAAATAAATAAAATCTCTTAATATAAATATGCAAGAACTACTCACTTCTTCCTTAAGACATGTAAGTAGTAGTTATATAGATCTTTGTATTTTTCTCCCAAATTTGTAAATTATGTTTGAATTAATCAAGTTTATATTTTCTTTCACATGTTTTATTATTATTAAGATCTGAATCGCCGACGGTTTCCTCTAGTTTTCTGATCTTGTAAAATCTGTAAATTACTTATAAAAATACCCTCAGTATATGGTTATTCTCTCAGTGTTTTAGCAATAACGATGGATTAATCTATAAATTTCTAGGGACTTGGAAAGTCCGAAGAAGATTGAAAAAAAGACTGTTGTTATTCTCCCGGGGTGTGATTAAAGAAGATATTGCTAAGATACCTAAAACTGAAGAGAAAGAGATGAACATGGTATAAATTAAAAAAAAATCAAAAAACCTAAAAATACAAAAATAATTTATTTTGGGAGAAAATATACTTGGATCTTTATAACTTGGACTCTTACACTGGACTAATGACAACGAAGGAGGGTGTACTGAGTAGGACTTTACACCATACTAAAACACAACCGCGATAACTCTGCTTAAATAACTTAACCTAAAATTACTTACTTGCTTTAATAACTTGTTAAAATAATTTACTTGGTATATTTATCTGTCTATAGTATTATATTACCTATATAATATATAAATATATTATATAATACATTTACTAAAGAACATATATCTACATATATAAGTAATGTATATCCTTGCTTACTATTATTATTACTAGTAGTAGTATAACTTGTCTACTCTAAGACTATAATATATATATTCTTGTTAATATTATATACATATATAATATACATACATATATTTACTAACATATATATATATATATATATATATACATATATACATATATATATATATATACTTAGACTATATTGTTTATATATACAAATACTAGTTACTATTTTTTTTATATATTATATCTATCTAGCTATTCAGACACGTGAAGAGGAGGGGCATGGATGCCCCGGTTTGTAGGTGTGAGAGGCTAGCATTGGATGGTTTTAGGCGGGGTAGGGGTAGGCCGAAGAAGTACTGGGGTGAGGTGATTAGGCGGGACATGGAGCAGTTACAGCTCTCCGAGGACATGACCCTAGATAGGAAAGTCTGGAGGACGCGAATTAGGGCAGAGGACTAGGGCCAGTTTTGGTCGCTAGTGTAGGGAATTACTTGCTGGGGGTAGTATCCTAGTTATGATTCCGTGTTCCTTGTTTTAGTACGAATCTGGGTGCTTTCCTCTGTTTCCTTTCTGTTTTCTTTTTCTTTTACTTATGGCTGCCGTATTTATGTCGTATTTATGTTATGCATGTTATGTTATGTAATCTTGTAACCTTGTTCGGTGCTTTACTTTGTATTTGTGTAGTATCTTGTGTCTTGAGTCGGGGGTCTATCGGAAACAACCTTTCTACTTCTTTAGAGGTAGAGGTATGGACTGCGTACATCTTAACCCCCCCCCCCCCAGACCCCACCAGGTGGGAATACACTGGGTTTGTTGTTGTTGTTGTTGTATATCTATCTAGCTATATTAAGTGGTTATTATCTATTATCTGTTTATTATATTCTCTATTACTACTATTTTTATTATTATTATCTATCTATTATTATTGTATATCTGTCTTTATTATAACCATTTGTCTATTTTATTTTTCTTATTGTCTGTCTATATTACCTATTATTATCTATCTAGCTATATTATATCAACCTATCTATCTTATTGGTATCAGAGCCGTAAGATTCTAGGAGACTTGACGAAAGTATAAAGGAATTTATGGAAAGCGCGGCAAGTTCCTCAAGCCCTTTCCAAAGAACAACCGGTATACAAAACGTACCATTAACAACAAAAAATTTACCAAGACATAGAGTATTTAGAACAAATCCAAACACTCTGACAAAACAAGACATAAAACTTAGAGGAGAAAGAATGCCAATAGAAGAACCCATTAGATTACAAGAAGGTGGTAATAAAGGAAAAATACTAAATTTACCAGCTCATGACCCTCAGGCATGGAATAATGTAATAGACGTATGAAAAAATGTAGTTGTAGCAGACTACATACAACATATACAGGGTAATCAAGAACCAGATGCAGAAATTATGTATAGATATTTAGAAACATTTCTAGGAGAAAGTACTAAAGCAATTTGGAAAGCTTATAAGATAATATTCCCACAAGACTTTCAAGAATTAGTAGAACTAGGCTCAAATCCATACAATTTTGTAAACAAAGTACATACTCTACTAACAGGCCAAGATCCCAATAGTGGATTAGTAGTATTACAATAAAGAGCTTTAATAAATTTAGAATAATTAAGTATTAATCATTGGTCAAGAATTAGAGAATTTTTAAATGATTTACTTTTATTATTGTACAATTAGTGGGAACTCATTTGATCAAACTCTAGGAGCTAGATTATTTAATAAATTACCAGGAGCTCTAGGAAGAGAGATAGAAGAAAAATGGTCCAAGAGAGAAGGAGTAATACAAAATCCAAACAACCCATGGTCAATAGGACAAATAATACAACATGTAATGGATATATTGCAAGAAAAATGTACAAATATACAGATACAAAAACAATAAAAAAGAAGTGATATAGATTTTTATAAAAACATATATACTACACAACATTATGACCAAGATTATAAAAAGAAAAAATATAGAAAGGCATATAAAAAACACTATTGCCCTAATAAGAAATATTATTTAAGAAAATCAACTGCAAAGAAGCCATACCAAGATAAGGATAAACATGTAAGAAAATATAACACCAGTAAAATCTATTAAAATAAATTAGAATGTTTTACCTGCGGTAGCATAGAATACTTAGCAAATACTTGTCCAAGAAGAATCAATAATAAGTCTAGGAATGCACAATTAATAGAAAATATAAATGAAAATTTAATAAATGTAGACGAATATATGTCAGATAATGAAAGTATATACTCTATTAGAAGCATGAAAGTCTTTGAAGAAGAAATAAATAAATCTGATTCTTCCAATTCAGAAGAAGAGGAATTTATAAATGAAATAGGATTAGAAAAGACAAACTCAGACTATTATGATTTAGTAAATTTGATAGAAGAATGTGAACATGAATTTGAGGAAGGAAAAAGATTAGACAGTAATCAGTGTTGTTTTTGTAAATGATTTTCAAGTAAAAACAAAAGGGCAAAATGTAGGAAATGTTATAAGGAAGGATGCATAAAATGTATAGAAAAAACCTCAGAGATCCTAAAAATTCAAAAATCAACAATCAATTTAAATAATTTTCACAAGAAACAGCCTGAACCAATAGTTAAAACACCAGACGATAAAATATTAGAATTAGAAGAAAGACTAAAAATATTAGAAATGAGAGTTTATAACCTCGAAAAACATAAAGAGGTAATTACAAAGGAAAACTTATTAGAAGTAGAGTTATTAAATACATTTGCTGAAAATAATAGTGTTAGACAGAAAAAATCAATGATACCATTTGAAGAAATGGTATGTAATGAAGAAAAGAAAATTAGTACGGTAAAATTTTTAGCAAGAATAAATATTCAAAACTATGAGTTCGAGACTTTAGCTATAGTTGATTCTGAATGTACAAGGAGCATTTTAAACAACAGAATTTTACCAGCAAAATTAATTAAAAAATTGCCGAAACCTCAAGAATCCATGCAAATAGACGGAACATATAATACCTATACAGACTATATACCAAAAGCGAAAATAAGTTTTATTAATACTTGTGAAAAATTCTACCAACCATCATATACACTTAGTGAATTAGTTAGAGTTTTAAACATAAAAGCAGACTTTGTGTTAGGATTAGACTTTATGGTGCAAAATAATGGAGGATGTTTAGTTACAAAAAATTGGATAATATTCGCTAGTAATATCACCCACTCACCAGTACAGACACAACCTACTTTAACCAGATATCGTTTTCTTAAGGATAAGCCTGATGAAAACTCAGATAACCAAATAAAACCTGAAATGCCACTAGAATGTGATAAAGGAGAAAATTGTACATGTAATTATAATAAAAAGGCAACAATGTATGAAGAATTACAAGATTTATTAGTAGTAGCAGAAATAGAAAAAGACTATACTTTAATAGAAATGGATACAAAATTATACAATTTTAAGAAGGGTATACAACATATAGGAGTAATAAAAGATCAAAAAGACTTAGAAAAAATTATACAAATCCTAGACAAACTAGAGATAATCGGAGAAACACCCCTGCAACACTGGGACTCCAATCAAATTACCTGCAAACTAGAAATAATTAATCCAGAACATACTATAAAAACAACATCTATAGAAGCTACAAATGAAGACCTTAAAGAAAGTTCAAATAATTTAATACTTAATTTTCTATGTTGCAATAGGACAAAGAATACAACATGTAATGGATATATTACAAGAAAAATGTACAAGCACGGAAGTATTTGAAGAAGAAATAAATAAATCTGATTCTTCCAATTCAGGAGAAGAAGAATTTATAAATGAAATAGGATTAGAAAAGACAAACTCAGACTATTATGATTTAGTAAATTTGATAGAAGAATGTGAACATGAATTTGAGTTCTAAATGCATTAAGTTATTCTTTTACTGAGAAAAATACTACTAATAGGTAATTAGAAGATCTACATCAAGACATAGGTTAACAACTTTCACAGTAAGAAACTATAGTGAAATAATAAGAGGAAAAGCTAGAATGGTAATAAATTACAAAAGACTAAATGATAATACTGTAATGGATGGATATAAGTTACCAGACAAAACAGAATTATTAAATAGAATACAAGGAAGAAAAGTATTTAGTAAATTTGATTGAAAATCTGGATATTAGCAGATTAAAATGCATGAAGATAGTCCAACAACTTAATAGCACGATACAAGACATCCCAAACTTAATGTTACCATTATAAATGAATTATTTAATAGCCGAGATAGATGAAAGCCTTCAAGGATGGGGAGCAGTATTAAAAGCAAAGTCTAACAAATATAGTGATAAAAAGGATGAAAATATTTGTGCTTATTCAAGTGAAAAATATAAAGAAAAGAGAAAATTAAATAACATAAATGCGGAGACACTAGCAATAATTTATAGTTTGAATAGTTTTAAACTTTATATATTAAATAAGCCCGAAATACTAGTAAGAACAGACTGCGAGACTATAGTAAAGTTTTATCAAAAAATAAAAGATAAGAATAGTAGTAAAAGGAGATGGTTAAATTTCCTAGATGCTACTTCAATCTATAATATTGTTTTAGAACATATTACAAAAACAACAAACCCAGTGTATTCCCACCTAGTGGGGTCTGGGGGGGGGGGGGGTAAGATGTACGCAGTCCATACCTCTACCTCTAAAGAAGTAGAAAGGTTGTTTCCGATAGACCCCCGGCTCAAGACTGTTTTAGAACATAGCAGATCAACTAAGTAGATTAATTAAAGAAGACAACTAATAATTTTGTTTCAGTATGAATACAGGAAAAGGAAAAGGCAAGACAGAAGCCTCATCATCCCAGGACTATCTAAAGACACTAATGAGCAACACTCATTTCAGACCACTTACGATGCTAGAACAACCAAAATTAGATAGAATAATTTTTGGACCCCACAACTTGGTATGTTACGAACCATCCAACTTAACTTTCAAACGAAAGCCGAAAGTACAAGTGGATAAGCCGCAGATATGTCTACTAGACAATTTATGGATAACATATAATAGAAGAGATAATTGTTATTTTATTTCAGTTCTAAATGCATTAAGTTATTATTTTACTGAGAAAAATACTACTAACAGGTTTAAATTCTATGTTGTTCTTAGAGGACATCAGAAAGGCGTGTTCCAGATTTGGATAGAGGTAATGGACGCCATAAAAGATTATAAAACACCTCTTTATAAAGGTTTTTATGACCTCTCAGAGACTTATGTTTTCAAGAACTCAGAAAAGAAAGCCTAGACCCTACGAACGTTTAATAATATTAGATTCAGAATATTATTGGTTTCAGAGAAATTTATTACAACATAGACGATTAAGTATAAATTATTTGAACTTTCTCTACAATCTAGAGAAGAAGTTTGAACTGAACTATAAGAAGTAGATAATAGATTAAGAGAAGTTAGAGAATAAATAGCTTATATTAACCACGAGCTTTGGGTAGATAAGATTTTAAGAGATATGTATCCTTTTTATTTGGCTTAATGAATACACCACATAAAAATACAAAAATATTAAAAGAAATCAAAAATAATTTGTATAGTTTATACATAGAATATAAAAGACTTAATACTACAAAAGAAGACCCTATGACCTTAAATAAACTAATTACTATAATATCCAAATTAGAATATTATTTAATAAAATATCTTAAGACTAGAAATAATAATAAATGAAAAGACATCCTTTTGCTAACGATATACGGCTAAGATATTGGTTCCTGTTAGTAGAGTATGTACTTTGTTTACAAAATTGTATGGATTTGAGCCCGGAAAATGAAGAACTACGAAAACTTTTCACACACTCATTTTTTTTTCTTGAAGTAACTTACAAATTTCAGAAACTAAGAACTTAAGAAAACTAGAGAACTTTCTCACTCTTGATTTTTTCTTGCTTTTTTCTCTCTCTTTGGTACATATTTTTGTCTTCCATAAAGGGGGGTATTTAAAGGAATTTAAGGACTTCAAATCTTAACTTTTTTGTTGACTTCAAATCCTTTCTAAAGACTTTAGCATTACTTTATCAACTTGGGTGGGCACGACAGCTAATATCTTTCTTTAATTCTCCTCCGTCCATTTATTTATCTGATATTGCATACATCTGTTATTTTGTCTTTTGTAGATATCACCATTGTTTACGTATCCAAATTGTGTAAAGCTTCTGAGTCAAACTCCATTCCTGAATCATCGTCTGCGTTTTGTCTTGGGTGAATTGATCCATGCCTGAGTTGTATTCTCATTCATACTCATCACTGTCTCCGTCTGATAATCTCAGTCTTGTTCCAGTTCTAGGCGATCTTGTTTCTTCTCTTGGAATTAAAGAATTCCGGGTCTTTGTTCTGGTGGGTCTGGATTCATTGCTATCTCCTTAGACAATTGTCCTGCTAACAACATTTTTATTGAGTCTACTACTATTTTTTCTATATTTATATTTTTATTTTTCTTTTTTTTTTTTAATGAAAATCCCTTCTTATTCTAAGAAGAACTTTCTTCATCTATTGTCTGAGTACCTGTGATTTTAAAACTAGCTGGGAGTATTCTCCCTACACTTTTTGGCAAAGTGTCAGCCATTAACGGATTGATGAGTCTTTACCAGCTACCGTTTGAGCTGGACTAGCTGTATCATTACCGATACAGTAGGTCTTGCTGCATTTATTAGGGAACGCACATCCATTAACGGATTTAAGAAGTCTTTACCAGCTACCGTTTGAGCTGGACTAGCTGTATCATTACCCGGTACAGTGGGTTTTGCAATTTTTAAAGAAGATGGAGAACACTTTGGCTGGGTCTCATAAATTGGTTGAGTCTGTTGTGAAAGTTCAAAATAAAGGATTTTTATACGGTCATGTAAAATACTTATATGTTCTAACATTTGTCCTTTTTCTCTTACAAAGTTTTCATTATCTTGTCTTAAAACTTCATTGGCTTGATTCAGTCTTTTAAAAGCTTCGGTCATAGAGGAACAATGATCACAAAATATAATTTTATCTGTGTCTTTGTTCATATTATATTGAGGAATCTTTTGTGTTTCTAGTTTTAAATCTGGAGTAATAAAATAATTTGCTCCCAGATGTCTCCGCGCATAGTCTAGAGTCTCTGAGAGGTCATAGAAACCTTTATAAAGAGGTGTATTATAATCTTTTATGGCGTCCATTACCTCTATCCAAGTATGGAACACGCCTTGCTGACGTCCTCTGAGAACAACATAGAATTTAAACCTGTTAGTAGTATTTTTCTCATTAAAATAATAACTTAATGCATTTAGAACTGAAACAAAATAACTATTGTCTCTTCTATTATATGCTATCCATAAATTGTCTAGTAGACATATCTGCGGCTAATCCACTTGTACTTCCATCTTTCGTCTGAAAGTTAAGTTGGATTTTTGCCCTTTTGTTTTTACTTGAAAACCATTTACAAAAACAACACTGATTACTGTCTAATCTTTTTCCTTTCTCAAATTCATGTTCATATTCTTCTATCAAATTTACTAAATTATAATATTCTGAGTTTGTCTTTTCGAATCCTATTTCATTTATAAATTCCTCTTCTCCTGAATCGGAAGAATCAGATTTATTTATTTCTTCTTCAAAGACTTCCATGCTTCTAATAGAGTATATACTTTCATTATCTGACATATATTCATCTACATTTATAAATTTTCATTTACATCTTCTATTAATTGTGCATTCCTAGATTTATTAGTGATTCTTCTTGTACAAGTATTTGCTAAGTGTTATATGCTACCGCAGGTAAAAGAAAATACTCTTTTCTTCTTCAATACCCCCCACCCCCTTCACCTCTCATCCCCACCCCGCACACCTACACCCCACACCATTTTATTCTCTAATACATCAACAAATAACAACACCCATTTTCCACAACCATTAATTCTTCCATTAACAACCTCAAACACATCCTCCAATTTTTTTTCATTTTTCTCCATTAATACATTCTCCAACGAAGAAATTGAAGACACTAAATTGTTTCATTAATTCAGTTCGAAGAATAACAAGATTGGAAGAAATTTTTGTAACTTTTATTTTTAAAGTTCATTGTTCCTTCTCTATTTTTTATTTATGTTTGCATTTTCAAGGGTGAATTTGGTGGTTGAAAACGTTGAGAGAATTGGATTGAAAGTTGAGATTGTGTTTAATGGAGAAAAATTTTTAATTGATGTTTTTGTGATTGTTCTCTAATGGTATTAATTAAGAAAAATGAAAAAAAATTAGAGGTGGGGATGAGGGTTGGCTGGAAGAGGAGAAAGAAAAAGAGGGGGCGGGGGCGGGTGGTTTGAAGAAGAAGGAAAATGAGAGGTAGGGGTGGAGAAAAATTGAAATTGAAGGTGGGTGGGAGGTTGTTGATGGAGAAAAATATAAAAAATGGTTATGTTGAATTGGAACTTGGTGATGCTATTGTATTATTGTTTCTTGAATTGGTGGCTTGATGAAGGAATAATTGGTGCTTTCTTTTTTGTATAATGGACAACAACAATGTCTATTAGTAATATGATTTAAGTTTGAAGAAGATTAAAAATAGAGGAGAGGGGAGAGGTGGGGTGGTTGGAAGTAGATAGGAAGGGGGAAGGGTTTGCGTTGCAGGGTAAGGGTGGGGTGGGCGGGGTGAGTGGGGTGTGTGAAGAAGAAAGAAAATAGGGGGTGGGGGTTCCTTTTTTATTTAATATATATATATATATATATATATATATATATATATATATATATATATATATATATATATATATTTGAGAAAAAACATGTTTCCCCCCATGAACTTGTCTGCTAAACTCACTTTAAAACTTAAACTTAACTTCCATTTATTTACCCCCCTTAACATCTTTAAAGTGTATTAATTTCACCCCTTAAGCTGACGTGGAATTTTTTTTAAAAAGAGAAAGAAAGCGCATTTTTCTATTAAAAAACTGATATGGTCCCACTTTTTTTAATTATAAATAAAGAGAAACCCACCCCTTACCTCTCACTCCACCCAATCTTCATCTTCTTCATAAGCCCAAACCCCTCACCCCTCACCCTACCCTGTTTTCTTGTATTTCTTCTTATACCCCACCCCAATTCTATTTCTCCTTCTTATAACTCTCCATCTCCACTTCTATTATCTTCATTAATTTCTTCAAGAAAGAAAAAAATGTGCGTGAAAAGTTATGAATTTTAATGGGTTAGAAAATAATTTTGGAAAAGAAAGTCTTTCAATACATGATTGTTGAACTAAATTACTTATGTGAATTTCAAGAAATCTGTTGTTGGATTTATGAGATTGCCTTTTGTATCCACCATTATTGAACCTTGAAAAAGCTTGAAGACAAAAAAAAAAATGAGTGTCGAATTCATGGTTGATGTTCAAATTGATTATTGGGGTTTTCCGATGATGATGTGAAGTTGTACTTGAATTTTGAGTTTGATTGGTATGAATTTTGCTAGTTTAATTTTTTATCCGTCATTGTTGAAGCTTGAAAAAGCTTGAAGACAAAAAAATGAGTCGTCGAATTCAAGATGAGATTGATGTCGACATTGATTATTGAAGTTTTCTGATGATGTTGTAAAGTTGTACCTGAAATTTGAGTTTGATTGGTATGAATTTTACTAGTTTAATTTTGTATCCACCATTATTGAACTTTTAAAAAGCTTGAAGACAAAAAAAAATGAGGTTGTTGAATTTATGGTTGATTCCAAATTGATTATTGAGATTTTCTAATGATGTTGTGAAGTTGTAGTTGAAATTTGAGTTTGATTGGCATGAATTTAGCTAGTTTATGTTGAAATTTGAGGAGAAAATATATCAACTCCCCCCCCCCCGGTCCCCCCCGAACTTGTCGCAAAAACTTACTTTAGATCCTAAACTAATCAGACAATTATTTACCCCCCTTAACAACTTTTAAGTGAATTAATTTCCCCCTCTACGGCTGACGTGGGAAAAAAAAGGAAAGCGAGTGATTTTTTTTAAAAGGGTCCACTTTTATATATATATATATATATATAACTCTATCACGACCCAAATGGCCATGAGCGGCACCCACACTAATCTTTCTATGGGAGAATCATCTAAACCGAACCATTACCCAAACACTTAGTCAATATTAGATGATATTATTATAAAATTCAACATAACAACAAATATCCAGGACTAACTATTATTAATGCGTAAGTCAAACAAACTACTTATAAAAATCCCCAAGACCCTAAAGTTATCGTACAAGAACTATTAACAAAGATCATATTTAATGTGATATCAAAAAATAAAGTAAATAAAGAATGTTTCATTGCCTGAAAGATGGACAAGAACAAATAAGATGACCCATGAGAGCCTGGAGATGGAGTGCTCACCCTTGGATCAAGATCTGCTAGCTAACTCTAGAGGTGAGGTCATGTCTGAGCCTAGAACACTTTTTGCACTCAACAAAAGAAGAGTACAGGGTAGTATCAGTACAAACCACTATATACTGGTAGGTATCATAGGCCAACTCAATTTAATAGCATGTACACAACATAAATCAAATAACAAGTAGACAGGCATCGCCGCGCAACAAATATTCAATGAATCAATAATACAACAACAATAGGTCAAACAGTGCTCACAAACAAGCCACATAACCATCAAGAGTATCAACCATACTGTAAACAACCATAGAAATAACACAAATATGTACACACATGCTATGAGACTTATTTTTGTCCAAATAGTCATAACCTGCAGGGAACAATCTATGTTCATATACCGTACCGGCATGGTACCCAATCCAATATAAATATAAACGTATCGGCGTGGTACCCGATCCAACTTAAATATAAACGTACCGGCGTGGTACCCGATCCAACATAAATATAAACGTACAGGCGTGGTAACCGATCCAATATAAGTATAAACGTACCGGCGTGGTACCCGATCCAACATGAATATAAACGTACCGGTGTGGTACCCGATCCAACATGAATATAAACGTACTGGCGTGGTACCCGATCCAACATGAATATAAATGTACCGGCGTGGTACCCAATCCAATATAAATATAAACGTACCGGCGTGGTACCCGATCCAATGTGAATATAAATGTACCGGCGTGGTACCCGATCCAACATAAATATAAACGTACCGACGTGGTACCCGATCCAACATGAATATAAACGTACCAACATGGTACCCGATCCAACATAAACATAACCAAGTATTATCAATATCAATTTACACAACCTCACAGCATTCCACATAATGTACCAAGTTTACAAGTACACTTAAAGTCATAAGACAATTCCATCAAGTAAATTTTCAATAATCATTTACACACGCATTAACAATCCAAACATCAACAATTTCACGCATGTCCGAATACCAATCAATAAGTATCCAATTTAAAAGCATACACACAATTAAATCGAGTCTCAACTCCAATTAAATCGTAACCTACCTCAACCGAAGAATCCAAATGCAAGCTAATTTGCAAGGGTCTTGCCCTTCCGTAAGGTCTCCTAATGATCAAATCTGTTAAAAAATATAATCCCTATAAGAGTACGAATCTAATGAAAACCCTACTGTTATGATTATTTTTAATTGGATTAGGGTTCACTTCAAAATTGAAGTGAACCGTTGAAACAATGGCTGCCACTGGCCTAATTAACGTCACTGCCATCAAACTCTCATTCATAACATTTTTTCTTCTTTTTGTCATTACTAAGGAAAACTTATTCATTACAAGTCAACTAACTCTAAGCATCTATTCATTACAAGTCAACTAACTCTAAGCATCAAACAATTACAACTTAGTGGTACTGTAGGTTATTCACGTAATCTATAACATATAATTAATATCAACCCTCTGTAATGGTGCCAATTGATGCCAATTCTTTACAACACCATCAAATTTGCTCAATTCACAACTTTTTGAATATAAATTTACATACTGAAAACCATAGTATCAAAACTTCCGAGGTAGAAAGTTATGTGGATGAGGTAAAAGTATAAGCATTCTAAAGAAGCCTTTTAGTGTTATTGATTATTTACATGTCTATTATTAGTATTAGGATTAGTGTAATGAATAGCCTAACCAAACCCGTCTAATGCACATACAATATACAATCTCACATTCTATTCATAAATCCAGAAGGATCAAGAAACATTTTCTCATCATATAAGAATGCAACATACAAGGAATTAGTAGTAGAGAGCTATTCACTTACTTGAAATAGTGCGAGAGAGATAGAGGTTCCTACTCGTCAAAGTTGCAACGCGAAAACTGTAACTCTCGTGCCCCCTCTTTGCCCTAATTGTTGATGATATTAATATTATAAATAGTAAATCCTAACCACTTAATTTCATCCTTATATTAACCACAAATAAATACATTTTTATTTTGACCCACTAATTTATTAATTAAATAATTATTTAAAATACCCAAAACTTTCAAACACCTTAAGAATTGATACTACTCATCCCGTGAGTTATAATTCACGTACACCAACCTTGAGAAGATGAGAAAATTCATGGATGACCGGATGGGTTGTTACATCAGATACCAATTAAACAACCGTTCGTCTCTGAACGGACAAACACAAGACAAGAAGGGAAACAAGAAATTACCTGAATCAATAAAAAGATGTGGATACTTTCTACGTATGTCTGCTTCGGTCTCCCAAGTGGCCTCCTCAATAGGACGATTTTTCCACTGGACCTTCACAGACACGATCTCCTTAGTCCTCAACTTACGAACAACCAAATACCTAGCCGAACCTATGCTCACCCCTACCGCCCCAGACTCGGAAGGTTCAATCAGTATACAACAACACAAGGCATATTTTTTCACCTATATATATGCAATCGTACTATACCGGCAGATAAATATAGGTGAATACTGGTGATAGGCGATGCACATGCAGGAATGGACACAAAGTACACAATCAATATCACACTCATCATAATTATCCTTATCAGGACCATCATCATTGTAATCAACCTCCGGCCTTGTCGATTATCAACATCATCATAACAGTATCGTCCGGCCTTGTCGGGTATCAACATATCATCATAATAGTCATTACCGAATAACATACATTAAAATACTTATAAAAATAGTCATATCACCATATAATATCTATCTAGTCAATACTTTCCAACTACTCATTATTAGCTAACCAACACTTATTATAATAGGATCACTAGTTCGTTAGTTATCACATAACCTCAAATTATTAGCCTAAACATTATCCTTCACATAATCCTTATTCATGGAATAGTAGCTAACCACTATTTATTTAATATCCAACATCTAACATCTAGTCAATACTCATCACTAGACCAAAATTTCCTTTTATCCACCATTCATTATCTAATCATCATTTACCAACTAATCCTTGCTTAACTATTCATTATTTAACCATTTATCAACTATTCAAAGTTATTAACTAGTCACCTCTTATTTCCAACATCTCTTATTATCTAACCTCATTAACACACAACTCCTCATTTATCGACTAATCAACATCACGAACTTAGTCATCAATACCAACTAATCTTTACCTATGCTAGACCTGACCTCACCATAAGTCACGTATTGACCATCACTAGCTACCATGTTTCAACCAAGCAAAATTCATTAACTAATGTATTAGCTTCCTATCCATCACCAGTTTCAATCAATAAAGTCTTAAGCAACATATCACATCTTCCTCCGTCCTATATAAAAAAGATGTGTATACAAACATATATGTATTCATAAACTGTAATCGTATCGTTTACACTGATAAACACTCCTCAGCTATTCAATCATTATCATAACACATCCCTTGACCCATTAATTTATCTGGAATAGTCATAACATCATAATCACGGCCTTAGGCCCATATACATATATTCGAAGCTCATATCGATAATCATATTTATAAGTCGTAGCATATCTTTAATCGTCTCACATATAAGAGGTATCTAACACATTGGAGGTATAATGTAGATAGACATACAATCGTCTATAGAATATCTTATATCGGTAGATCATACATCATGACTACGAGGAATATCACCTCTTAGGCCAATTTGCATATCTAAGAGGAAATAGCATCTCTATGGGTCAATCATCAAGTCTAAGAGAAAATAACATCTCTATGGGCCAATCATCAAGTCTAAGAGAATACAAGTTACCAAGTTACGAAGTAACCTTATTCTAAGTTTTACTAGCCACATCTATGTCTAACATCCGCGACTAATTCCACAAGACTTAACACAAGTTTAGGCCTAAGTGGGCAAGACGATCCCACTTCTAATCCTCAATTTCCATAAATAGGCACACTATGCCCCAAACCAGGCTAAGATATCTAGTTCATCTTCTAGATGTCAAGTAAGTCATATTCAAGCCTAAGATAGCAACTTCGACTAGAAACAAGGGTACTTAAGTCAACTCCACCCAACTTACGGTTTGAAGACTACAACACTAGCCCAATAAGGCTAAATATACAAATCATGCTTCAAATACTAAAACCACATCTCAAACATAGGTTTACATCATAGCAATACTACAACTAATCTAAACTAGAGAGGGAAAATAATAGAATTAAAAACGGGTATAAACATGCCATTTTACGGATCCCACAGAATTAGAGCCTACAACACATTATCCTCCATAATATTTTTAATATCCATTTAATCATCATACCTTAACCACTCAACAAGAAATATCCACCAAGTATCACTCAAGGAAATATCAATGATGCCATTTAATAATACATTTATTCTCCCATTCAGGATCATCCTTAATTATTTTATGAATGTAGCTAAGTCATTTGATTTTGCATTGCCACTATCATGAAAATTACTATTCTCTAAAAGTGTCATATATCAACCAACTTTGTGGGACATGCAAATGTTTAATTCAGCCATACGGTCAAGTCAATAATAATTTATTTTCTCAAAATTGTTCTTAATGCATAAATCCACAGCTAAAACTTATGTCCTGACAATCACTAACTCAATATTTTTCAACGACAAATACTTCATGGTCAAGCCAAACCTGTCTTATATCACTAACACCAATTTAAGATATACGGAGTCATTCTTATTTCTACTTAACAATATTTTTATTATGGGATTTACTTAACTCTTAATCACCTCAAGAATGGTTCCCACACCACTAGCGCATAAGCAAGGCCAAACAAAATAAATCGATTATAGGTCATTGACAGTCTCATCACCAATATCACATTCCAGATAAGTCATCGATCAAATTTTGTAGGTATCAACAACCTCTACTAGTTTTTGTCACTTTTATTTAAAACTCATTATTTTTCCAAGCATTAAGAATTCGTTCACATAAGGAACTCAAAGATAATGTCACTTAGCTAGTCCTCACAAGGAACCCATTATAATTTCAATAATAGAACTGCACAAATATTCTAAATATGTTCTCAATGACCGGACCGCATAAGGATCCCCAAATAGTATCAAATAATCGAACTACACATGGATCCATCCTCAACATCATTGACAAGAACCTCCCATTACGAAAAACACATGTCACCTCAGTCTTTTATTCATGTCACTTTTTCACCATCTTTTCTTCACATCATTTTCTCTTATCATCCTCTCAATTCTCATACCATCAATCTCATCAGTATACTAGTACAAAAAAAGTAAGAGCAATAGAATTTCTAGTTTCACAATAACAAGAAATTAAATAATCCCATCACATTTATCAACAAAAACAGCTTAGTCAATTTTCATCACTTAACAAAAATAATTCACAACAATGAGAAAAATCTAACAACACAAGTTTAGCCAACTATCAAACACAAGCAATCAATAAGTTCACAACTTTCACAAGTCTTTACCTATTAACAATAACTTTTAGATCTTATTAACCGATACCAATTAAAATCTCCTAGATTTTTATTCAAAATTATTAGGATACCAATTGGAATTGTCTAGATACCAATTGGATTCAATCTAGTAGTCCAAGATTAGGATGACACGATGGAGAGAAAGAAAGGAAAATGACTTCTACATGCCTCATAACCTTACGAAGATTGGATGTGGGGCCCGACACACCAATATACGAAACTCTACTTGACATTGCTCTTATTAACAGATATCAATTGGAATCGTCAGATACCAATTGAATTCAAGTAATAGCATGTAAAAAAGAAGAATTTGAATTTTTCTAGTGTCCTATAGTCTCTCAAAGAAAAGTACAGACATCTTCGTACTGTTCCACAAGACTCTACTAGACATGTTCTTGTACGACGAGATCGACGAACTTGGTTCTGATACCAACTTTGTCATGAACCAAATGGCCATGAACTGCACCCACACTAATCTTCCTATGGGAGAACCATCTAAACCGAACTATTACCCAAACACTTAGTCAATATTAGATGATATTATTATAAAATTCAACATAATAATAAATATCCAGGACTAATTATTAATACGAAAGTCAAACAAACTACTTATCAAAATTCCCAAGACCCGAAAGTCATCGTACAAGAACTACTAACAAAGATCATATTTAATGTGATATCCAAAAATAAAGTAAATAAAGAATGTTTCATTGCCTGAAAGATGGACAGGAACAAATAAGATGACCCATGACAGCCTGGAGACGGAGTGCTCACCCTTGGATCAAGATCTGCTAGCTAACTCTAGAGGTGAGGTCATGTCTGAGCCTAGAACACTTTCTGCACTCAATAAAAGAAGAGTACAGGGTAGTATCAGTACAAACCACTATGTACTGGTAGGTATCATAGGCCAACTCAATTTAATAGCATGTACACAACATAAATCAAATAACAAGTAGAAAGGCATCGCCGCACAACAAATATTCAATGAATCAATAATACAATAACAATAGGTCAAACAGTGCTCACAAACAAGCCACATATCCATCAAGAGTATCAACCATATATATATATATATATATATATATATATATATATATATATATATATATATATATATATATATATATATATATATATAAATTAAAAAAGAAAATAAGAAACCCAACTTCATCCAACTTCATCTTCTTTCTAACACCCTCTTTCCCTTCCCCCACCCCACCCCGTTTCTTCATCTACTTTGAACCCCCACCCCGTTTCTTCATCTATTTCGAACCCCCACCCCATTTCTTTGTGTATTGGTGTGTTTCTTTCTTAGCACTTTTACTTGTGAAAGATTGGTTTTTGAATTTGAATTCATTGAGGTCTTTAGTGGTGGTCTTTCTTTGATTATTTTATTCTTTGACAAAGAAGAGCTGATTTTGGATAGATCTGGGGAGGATTTTTTAATTGTAGGGAAAGTGATTTTGGTTGAATTTGAGTATTTGGTGAAAGTGGAATTGAGCTTTTTTAATTAGGATTTTAGTGCAAGTTTCTCTTATAGGGTGGGTTTGATGAGCTTGATTTTGATTTTGGTTGAACTAAAAACTGAATCAGACAAAGAAAATTTCATTTTTGCAAGCTTGATTTGATTCTGGATTGTACAAAAATCAGAGGAAGAAGAAGAAATCTTGGTTAATTTGGTTTGATTTTTGAAAGAGCTTGTGGATTTGATGAGCTTAATTTAATTCTTGGAACTAGAAAGTGAACTTATTTTAATTTTTTTCTTGATTGATTGTAGAGGATCATCATCATCAATGGTTGAAATGGGCTTTTCTTGATTGGATTAGGAAAATCATCATCTTCACTGGTTGAAATTAATTTCTTCTTGACTGGTTTAGGAAAATCATCATCAATATCTAGCTCCAACATTCTTCTTCTAATTCTTATTGATAAAAACATTAAATTGATATCTTTATGATTGTTCTCTTGGTGGTGTTAATGGCGAAAATGAAAAAAACTGAAGGAAAAGACATTTTCGTAGCAGTGGTGGGGGATGAAAGAGGAGAAAAAAGGGGGAGAGGAGGGGTGGACGGGGGGCTGCTGTGTCTGCTGAAGAAGAAGAAGAAGGAATTGGGGTGGGGTGGGGGGCAACGAAGGGGGGGGGTCTATTTTATTTATATAAAATATATATTTTTATAAAAGATATATAAATATAAATATATATATATATATATATATATATATATATATATATATATATATATATATATATATAAAATATATACTTTTAAATATACATATATATATATATGTAAAATAGTATATTTTTTATAAATATATATATATATATATATATATATATATATATATATATATATATATATATATATTTTAAAAAGTATGTGTATGGGATTATTTAAAAAAAATATAATTTCTTACGTAGCAATGACGTGACGCTGATTTGACGATGACATGGCGCGTGTGTAGTCCACTCTCCGTTGTGAGAGTGAGATTTGATTTTGAGGTTGAAATTAATTCACTTAAAAGTTGTTAAGAGGGGTAAATAATTATAAGTTAAGTTAAAGTGCTAAAGTAAGTTTTGGCTACAAGTTCGGGGGGGGGGAGGATGATGTATTTTCTCAAATTTGAGACCCAAAAATGAAGAACCCATACATGGGCAATGTTGAAGATGACAGATGACAGCGGGGTGGGTGAGGGTGGGCGGGTGGGTGGGAATGTATGTGAAAAAAATATTTTTTAATATATATATATATATATGAAATTATTTTTAAAAAATACTTTTCTTGCGTGGCTCCAACGTGGCAGTGATGTGGCACTGATTTGTCGGTGTGTGTGCACACTCTCCGTTGTGAGAGTGGTATTCAGTTTCGAAGGGTGAAATTAATACACTTTGAAGATGTTAAGGGGGTAAATAAACGGAAGTTAAGTTTAAGTGCTAAAGTGAGTTTGGAGGACAAGTTCAGGGGGGAAAACACGTATTTTCTCTATATATTTATATAAATAAAATAGTAAATATATTTTTTTCATTTTTTTAAAAAAATATATAAAAATAATGTGTGGGGGATTAATTTTTTTTTTTTTTGAAAAATCGAACTTCTTACGTGGAAATAACGTGGCATTGATGTGACTTTGATGTATAGGTGAGTGTAACACACTCTCCTCTGTGAGAGTGGTATTCAGTTTTGAGGGGTAAAATTAATATACTTTAAAGATGTTAAGGGGGATAAATAACCAGAAGTTAAATTTAAGTGCTAAAGTAAGTTGAGCAGATAAATTTGAGGAGGGGAAAATATGTCTTTCCTCATTAATTTTTATGCCATATGTAACGTTACTTGTACAAACTTATCAGGATTATGAAGTAAACGCGTATAAGTTATATTTCTGTATCCATTGATGCATTTTGAAACTAGTTTACTACATTCTAGATTTTGACATTAATTCCATCCTCTATAGGGGCGGAGCCACCTTTCATTCAGGGGATTTATTTGAAGTCCTTCAGCGAAAAATCATATTATTTTTATACTATTTTTACTAGGTTAAAATATATTTTATGTATATATAATAGATGTTGAACCCTTTCGACTTATTCGTATATTTACTTTTGAACTCCTGTAATAAAGATCCTGGCCCCGCCACTGATCCCCTAGCTTATTGTTCATTTTTCACCCTATTTGGAGGAGAAAATAACAAAATTAGTTTCCTAGAAGATTGGTAATCTACTTGCCTTATACTTCAAGTCTAGTATATTATTTAGAGCCCATTTGGATAGGATTAAAAAAATTACTTTTTAGCTTAAGTGATTAAAAGCTTAAAAGAAGTGTTTTTAAATTAAACAAATAAGTGTTTGGATAAAAGTGCTGAAACTAAAAAAAATCTATTGATGTGTTTGGTAAACAAGTGTTGTCAATCACTTTTTTGTTGTCCAAATGACTTAAATATCTTTAAAATTGTTAACACATAATAACGTGAATTATTTATGATTTTTAATTCTAATACTTCAAAAATATTTTCTATTTAAATTCACTTTCTACGTAAAGTGATTATGTCAGGTCAATTTATAAATATAAGTTACTTTTTTATTGTTAAATATTAAAAAATAAAAATTTTAAGATATTTTTTATATAAATATAGTATTATATTGTAATATTACAAGCTTGTAAACAACATAAAATTTTTAGGAATGAAACAAACTATTAAAAATAATCAATTTTTAAAATTTAAATAACATGCAGAAATTCTATATGAACGGATAGAGAACTTACCACAAGCTCGATTTGACGATAAAAGTTTTGAGTGTTTTCTTATATTATGATATATTCTCTGAAAATAAAGAAGAAAGATGAAGAGAAAATTGGAGGGAAAAGATGAAAAAAAAACGACAAAAAAGAAAAAGAAAGAAAAATTAATAAGGGCTACAAAGTTTAGGGTATTGTTGGAATTAGAAGAAAATATAAGGGATAAAAAGATAAATATTTTGGTCAAATCTAAAAAAAATTTAATCTAAAAAGTAAAATGCTGGGGGTATCCAGCTTCTCAATTTTTGTTTTTTTTTAATCCACTTTTAACTTTTTTTAAGCTCTTTTTAATTTTACCAAATACCTAAAAAAACTAAAAAAGTGATTAGAATCTAGTTTGACCAGATTTTAATCCTATCCAAACACCCTCTTAGTATTGACCTGTCCATCTATTAGCAACTTATATTGTTACTCATTTCGCAAGATTTGTGCTAAATTTGGTATCAAATTCAAAATATAAAAATAATAATTAAAATCTAAAAATATAATTGATATCATTTTTTTAAACTTTATAATTAACATAATTTAATGATGAACATGTTAAACATGTTTTTTTGAGGGTCATTTTTATAATTACTAAAGTTTTCAATCACATAACATGATTTAAAATATGTTAATAATTACAATTCGATGAATATCATAACTATAAAATATTGGTATGTTTATGAATTTATGGATATGTAATTTCTTAATTATAGGTACAAATAAATTTATTTTAATATTTATTGAGTTTTAATTTCATTCATAATTTCATGTGGCAAGACATTTTGTAAAAAATCAATTTTTTTATCTTATACAATAAAATATTTCAGTGACTTCAAGTATATATATAAAAATAGTTACGACCTTAGTTTAGAGCCTTTACACAAATTAACTTAATGATGGTCTATAAGGATATTAAATAATAACTAAATTAAAATAATAAATTATTTCATTCGGTTCATTTACTTGTCGTGTTTATTTTTTACATTCACCATAAAAAAATATTCTCTTCGTCCTATTTTAACTATTAATTTATCTTTTTTCATGTCCACTAAGAAAAACAATAAAAATAGTGTGTTGTTTATTATTTATTAAGTTACCCTATTTATTACATGATTTTAAACAAACTTAACAATATTTAAAGAACTATAACGGTTCTAGTTGAAAATCAGTGCAAATTTTAATTTTGTATTAATGTTATTTTGAAAATATTTTTTTTTTTGAGCCAAGGTGATTGTTAATTTAAAATAGAGATTAATTAAAAGGTCATCTGTTAGGTAGCAAGAGAGACCAATTACAAGCACACAAATGAAAATGGTTCTAAAAAATTAATAAGGGTAAAGGGGTAAAGCTCGTGAGGACTACCAAAACTTGAGATCCTTCCTTATGTATAATAGTAACTTAATATAATGTAACGGTACTAATACAAACTCATAAGGACTTCAGGATTGTGACGTATAAATTATATTTTTGAAACCATTTTGAAATTAGTTTACTACATTATATTCTTGACATTTTCATCCTAGTTAATTAACTTATGGTTATTTTGTGCCCTAAATCCTAATAGACTATTTGGAGGAGAAAATAAAAAGATTAGTTTCCTTGAAGATTGTATTTTACTTGCATCATACTTTAAGTACTCTATTTTATTTTATATTATTTAGTATTGATGACACATTCATATATAACCGATCGACTTCTTCTTTTTATGTTATATGTAACGACATTACAGACTTATCATGATCGGGAACAGATCTATAGTCAAATTTTTGATGTTTCGGCACTTATTAAATTCGATGTGGATTAGATACAACCTATATCTATAATCTATATCTATATCTAGAATCTATAATACATTAAAAGTATGAAGGGCCTTAAAAATATTATTTGTCCTTAATTAAAAGTCTTTGCTTTAGAAAAAGTCGTATTTTCATTATTTTTCTAATATTTAAGAGCTGAAAATTAATTAAATATTTAAAGTAATTTTTTTTCGTATCAGAAGTCATCCGAACTAATGACAACTAATATTTTTTTCATTAGTTTAAGAATTCTAAATCAAGTAAAGCTGATTTTAAGAGATTGAAACATCTAGAGATAAATATGAAAGTGATAGAATAAAAAATATAAGAAATATCAAACTTTTAAAAGTTTTAAGTAATCAAAGATGTTTTAAAGATTTAACTTTAAAAACAAGGAAAGATTTTAAATATAGAAAAAATAAAATAAAAATAATCGTACTACAAATTAAATATGGTTCAAATCAATGTGTCTCTCTTAACCTCTAGCAGCAAGGAAAACAGATAGCAAACGCAGAAGTGATGATTCATTAACTACTTGAAACTTCTAGTGGTAAAATATATATGTGCTTACAATAAAATATATATTATATTTACATTATTATATTAAAGTAGGAAAGATCTTTGAAAAGTGATTTAAACTTTTGAACTTTATTAAAATCTTTGCACACGTGCGAGCTAGGCACATGTAGTTAAACTAGTTATATTAAAAAATGTATAAAATTTGGTATAGGATTTAGTAAAACATTTAGTAAACCAAGAAAATAGTTGGATGCTTTAGTTTTCAGGTGAAACCTTAAAGCTTTGGACGTCAACGTGTGTATTTGAACCTTCCGTGTATCCATTATCCCTAAATCTAGATCCGCCACTGATCAGGATTTCCGACTATGACATCTAGTCTAGTATATATATCTTATTATATAGTCATGGTCCTATCATGCATTGTATCTATTACATTTTGTTATGGTTGTAAAATTATGTCAAGTCATACAAGCAATTGATCTACAAGTAAATTAGGGTTTCGTGTTACACTAAAAAAGTAATGCACGTGAACTCTAATTTTCAAAGAGAAGTAATTAGAGATATGGATGATGCATTATATATATTGTAGATTTGTAGTTATTTAACGAAGACTTTTGTCCACCCACACGTTAAACAATCATTCAGAAAGTATTTAAAAAGAAAAAAAAATGTGCATAGGCGACTGGATTACAGCGTGAAAAATCGAACCCTTACTAACAACGTGAAAGTTCAAGTAGTCAATCGACTGAACAGTGACGGATCCAGAATTTTCATTAAGGGGGTTCAAAAGTAAATATATAAACTAACTGAAGGGGTTCAACGTCTATAATATGTACGTAAAAAATAATTTTAACTATATATAAGTAGTATAGTTCTCCGCTGAAGGAGTTTCGGAGAACCTCCTGACCTAAGGGTAGCTTCGCCCCTGCGACTGAACAACTAAGATTCCGCAATCATTCAGAAAGTAGCAGCATCGAATTTTAAATTTTTATTGGACATATTTAACCCTCAGATTTTTATCGTTGGATTCATTTTACATTAGTCTGAATTCAAAATGTAAAATGTTTAGATATTTGATGAAATAGTCTTTAACGCGCACAAACTAACTCAAACACTATGATTGAAAATAAAAGGAAGTAGATGGAAGGTCTTTGTCAAGAAAACTACGTAGAAGCACTAAGAAAGAAACCCTAGGGACAAATGACATGCTATATCAACCTAGGTAGACTACTTGTTAAACACTTCACCAGTGACACACAACAAACAATTAATGTTTATCAGCCAAATTTTAACATTTTTAATCATCACATTATCACAATGATTAATAATAAAAATGAATCTTAATGTTGAAGAGCTTACGTAAAGAATTGATCATTAATAGTAGTGAGACTCTTGCCATGTTAAGTTTTTGTCTCCAAAAGTCCTACAAAATTTACTTTTTGAGCAAAAACAGGTGTCCAAAATACTAAAACAACAATGTCCAAAACATATTCAGTATAATCTCACAAGTGAACAAAGTGACCAAAATCCATACAAAAGAAAAAGGGAAAAGGACAAAAATGACACTTCACTCTAAAATAATAGTCACCCAAAATTAATTACCTGCAATTAGCCACTAAACTAATTTCTACTTTTAGCCATTTCGATGTAGGCTTCGTCTCCTTCTCCATTTCCTTTTTTTTTTTAAAAAGGTTTTGTTTTCTTTTTTAAAGATTTTGTTGTTCCATTTTAGCCATCAAAGTGGTATAACTAAGTGTTGTATTAATTTGGTATAGAGACTGTATATGCATGTGTAGGTTCCCTCTCTTTTGAAAAAGTGTATCAATGTGGTATAAGCATTGTATCAATTTGGTATAGGAATTGTATATGCATGCATAAGTTCCGTCTCTTTTGAAAAAGTGTATCACTATGGTATATATAAGCATTGTATCATTTTCGTATAAAAACTGTATATGTATGCACATGAGTTGTATCAGTTTGGTATTACCATGTTGGTATAATTTTTGATACCATATTAATACACTCCTTATACCATATAGATACAACCCATATATCATATTGATACAATCTTGATTGGTCATTTTCGAAATTAGTTTGGGACGACTGGTCACTTCATGTCCAATAGCTCAAACATGGATCATTTATTTTTCTAAAAATTACACAAACCCACAACTTATGTTTCATTTATTACAAAAAATCTCATTTCCCTAAAATATTGCATAAATCCCACTTTTTAAGTTTCTCTCTCTAAAAGTACATATACATAGAAATCTATTTTTCTTTCACAATTTCTCCATAAAAAAAGGCTAGAATCAAGGGTCGGTTACCATGTTTGAAATCAACCGTGTTTGAGTCCAACTGCTGGTAACTGATATTCAATTTTAACTTAATATCCTTTAATTTTTCTCAACTTTTAAGATTTGAGGTTAGTAATTTATTTTTTTCTTTAATTAATCAAAAATTTTGAGATTTTTGAATGAACAAATTGTTGCATGTTTTGATTAAGTTATTTTTTGGGTTTCTACTTTACCAAAATACAGTTTGGATATTTGGATTCTTATTTTTTCTTTTCGAAATTGTCTATTTCAAGTTCTAAATTAACAACACAGTACTTGATTACGAGGAACCAACAAATCGGGTTGTTGGATTCGTTTCCGGTGAATTTGATTACAAGAAACCTAATTTTGATGAAAACAGATCAAAACATCGTAACGACCCCATTAAGATGAAAAACCTCAAGAAAGTTGTTGATGGAAGGTCGAAAAAATAAATTGAAGAATCGTCAAGAAAAGCAAAAAAAGATGATATTGCACGGTCACGTCTACCAAAGGTTTTTCGATTTTGAATTTCATTGTTAATTTGTACTGGGATATTTTCGATAATGTGAGGTTTTCAAACTTTTAATTACTTGGAGATGGTTGTTAGTTCTGCTATAAATTTTGAGATTTTTCTTCCATTTGGTCTATCTTTTAGAAGTTTCTCGTGTATATACATAATACTTGTTTGCATATGATAGGCATATACATACGTGTTGCTTTTGTAATTTGAAATACAGTTATATCTATAGTTCATATACATATGTGATGCATGTATGTTTATATATTAGTATCTATGTATGTGTTAACAATATACATTATTGATTATATGTTATTGAACATATATATACATAAGTAGATTTTGGATTATGTTTGTTTAAGTGTGTTTGAGGCCATGCACAACACATATGTATATGTTAGACATATACATAAGTTTTGGTATGTTGTTTGATGTGCAATGAAATGCCCAGTTTTGTTATATGTTGTTATGAACATAAATTACTATTTATATGATGTTGAACATATACATGAATGAGTTTGGATTATGTATTGTTATGTGTGTTTGAGGCAATGCAAATTACATATGTATATATTATACATATAGATAAGTTTTGATACGTTGCTTGATTTGTAATGAAATACTCAGTTTAATATACATCATATTGTTATGTATGTGTTAATAATTTACAAAACATTACGCAATAATAATGTGACAGCTTGTAAGTAATTTTTTTAATTTTTTTATCAAGTATTACTAATGATGTGTTATATTAATTAATGTTGTTCTTTGTACGCATGTCAGGGACTATGGAGTGTTCGTTGCTGGGTATGCAGCATACCTAAGTGAAAGAATGGATGTGCCTTCAGTGAGTTTTGAAGCAGAGTACCATTGTATGCGATACGCGACACTCCTTCGAAATTACGGTCTTCAAAAAGCGAAGTAAGATTATGTCAGTGACAATGGCAACCCTCCAAGGCCAAGAATAAAAAATATCTTTCTACCTGATGAAACTGAAATAGTTAGCATTGAGTAGATTTTAAGATCATTATGGTGAACACTTTATATTTCAGTGGATTTTTTAGGAATATTGAATTTGAAACTAATATTAGTTGTTTGTTATGAAACACATTTGACATATGTTTTTGGATTATAGTTTAATCTATTTTCTGCATTATATTGTGTACTGTGCACATTTGTGTTATCGTGCATATGTCTACATATACATAGAATAGTTCATTACATATACATATATTTTTAGGAACGTTACCTATTTATTGTTTGTTGTAATTAATGTATGTTTATCAACACATAAGTACATACGTTAATGAATAATAAATTCATATAGAATACATATCAACAACCACAAAGTCAACCACAAATCTCATATTAATAAGCTACTAATACAATATACACAAACCGATGTAGTCTAACAATAAATATGCTCATAAAAAACAAATATGTTCATAACAAACTTTCTGAATTGGACAAATGCATAACCGTTATATATATAAATTCATTTTGAATATAATACATACATATTAGTGTTTTATAGAATGTATATATATTCATATACATAAAATAACTGAACACGTTTATTCACTTGGAGATGGTTAATTAGACTAACTTATTTGTTCTTAATAATATGTAATGTTTTTACCTTTGGATACACTGCTTATAATTTTATATGCGTGTATAAATTTACTTATACATAGAAAATACCTTCATCGTTAATTAGCAACAATACAAACTGACCATATGTATATGTCTACATATACATAGAATTTATGAATAAATATACATATATATTATAAGGAAGGTTAACCACTAATTTTTTATCGGAATTAACATATGCTAATGAACACATGGTAACATACGTTGAATGAATGATAAATTCATATAGAATACACATTAGCAACCAGAAATCATATCTACATTATTTTGCGAAAATTTGACTTTCAAAGTCGCCACTTAATTAATTTGAAAAAGAATTAAGAAAATCTTTGAAAGTTACTTAAACGATCCAAAATAAAAAATCATTTAAGTTTGAAGATTCTGAATAAGCGGTTCCTATTAATACTCTTGGAAGGTTGTTAAGGCACCAAGAGTATCCACTAACTTGTGGTTATCTAGACTGTTTGAAAACATCTTTTGACTAACTTCAAAAAGATTGATTTGTTGAAAAGTGATTGAATTTTTTGAAAAGGCTTGTGTAAAATAGTTTTGGGTGACTTAGTGGGATTTTAACTAAGTCTAAACAAACTAATAAGCAAGTAAACACATAAAAGGGGAAAGGAAGGAGAAAGTGAAAGATTTAGGCCATTGAGCACAAATCAACGAGACCTTTGCTAGTCTAATTGGGCTTTCAACTCATTTCACTTGTCCTAATCTAGTTTTCGAGCCTTTGGCTCGAGTTTTGCTCCACCTGTATTAAATTTACAACTCTGGCTTTGAGGGCCAAAATGAAGGAATAATGAAAAGAAATAAATAAAGACAACAATAAATGACTAAATAAATAAGCACATAGACAAATAAATAAAAAACGGGACTTTCAAGTCGACTTTAACCCATTTTTTTTCTTTTGACTCCTTGTATTCATTTGTCATGAGATTGATGTTGGATTGAGTTTTGAGGATATAGGCTCCATTGGCCCCTTCAAAACATGTGAAGTAGGAGGGAGTCCCTTGTGGACTCCGAATGGATGACATACAAACGAAAAAGAGAATGAAGGATTAGAGTCTATTCCATATCCAAATCACTGATTTAGTACCAAACAAAATAAGACAAATTATATATATATATATTCAATGAATAATTTCAAGCAAAATAAATTAGATCTTTATCCGAGCAGGGCCGACTAAAATGAGAACAACACAATATCAAATTATCTTTAGGGAAACTTTAATTCGTGAGGCTAATAAGGGTACAGTCAATTACACGTTTTGAACCTCTTGAGAAAATAATTAGAATCAAGCATCTTTAGATAAAAAAAAAAAAAGAGCAATTTTATGGACCGAGTTCTATCACAACAAACCCATCTAGTAAAAATATTTCCTAATTCGCATAGGTACTAAAAATATTCCTACACAGAGACAACACCAAAGGACAAAAACCACTCTCAGGTAATGCTAGATGGAATCTGGGAATGTGATTTTTGAACCAATCATGCAAATAAACTAAATTTCAAAAATTAACAAGTAATAAATATTCAAATGAAAACTCTTTAGACCAACATCTCCCTCTTCTTTGGCAAGTCACGAAGAATCGTGAGTCCAGCGTTCAACGGGGAATTTAGGCAATATTTTACTCGATGTAATGACCAGAGAAGCCCCACAAATTCTGAGTAAAACAGGTGAACCGGGAAGATTAACTAGAGATCCAGCAAAGATAATTTTTGCCCAACAAATTCAATGAACGAAACCTTAACTAGGACAGTCAAATAGAAGAGATATCGATTAAGAGAGTTTTTAATAAGACAAGGAGTTTAGCATTAAGGCTAGGATTAACACATATTCAATTGGTACGACAGACAGTAAATCAGATGGCATTCAAGTTAAAGAAAACCCAAGGCAGCATAACGAGTCAACGTGGAAAATCTTGAAACCAAAAGAAACAATAATAATACTAAGATTAGCATAACAATTCTCTTGGAAGCAAAATCATAATAAAGTCATGAACTTTTTGCGCAAACAGTCAAGACAGTGAATTAAACGCGACCAAAATACCCACACCACATAATGACGGATACAATCATCGTCACAAGAATCCTAGGGCCTTCACGACTCAGAGCAGACAATTCCCAAGCATCTCTATAGCTAATAACGCCACTAACAGATCATTGACAAGAGGAAAACATCGAAACTAAACCTAACAGATCAATGACAAGACTAAAACGTCGAAACTAAAACTAACAGATTAATGACAAGGAGAAAACGTCGAAACTAAAAAGGATGATGTATTTACCTCTTACAGGACAGTAAAATGGGACCTCGAACTACGTCAGAATCAGCCACCACCAAAACACGTCGTCGTCGTTGGTTCAGAAACTCTAATTACTAACCAAATTCCCAAAGAAAAATAAAAAAATTTAGCTAAAAGAACTGCATTTTTTCCTTTACTCGAAGGCCCTCTTTTCTCTTTTTCAGGACCCCTCTTTTTGCTCTCAAGAGAGCTATTTAGAGAAGATCCCCCTTTCAGAAAAATACCCCCAAAAGAATATCCTCTCAAAAATCCATTTTCTTGCTCTAAAGATATCTATATATAGAGAACAGAGAAAAACCCTCTTTCAAAAGTTTTTCCACCGATGTGGGATAAATTCATTCAGGGGCAAATTAGGGAATTCCTCAAAAAGGAATTCAAAATTTGAACTCCATATCAAATTCCCCTAACAAAATTGTACCAATTTTGTTGTTTTTTGAGGGAATTCAATGGGGGGTTGTCCAATAGAATTTTTTTGCAAAACGAATTCCCTCAAGAACTAATAGAAATCCACCAAATATGTACGAAATAGTACCATCGTGATCGAGATTTGCGCAATTAGACATTATGGTACGTGAGGTGTCCAATTTCTAGAAATTTCATTAAAGAAACAAATTGAATTCGCGGGTCGGACTAGATTCGGGCTTGTTGGGTTCGCGGGTTTGGCGGATTGGAGCATATCATCGACGTTGGTGTTCGTTAGTCGCGATTTTGGGCTATTTTTTTTGTATCGGTGGTTCTGCTGGGTTTGATATTATTGTCGTGGTTTTTTCAATTGTTGCACGCTGATGTGTTGTTATTGTTGAAGAAAGTATAAGGTGGGCCGGGTCACAGGTTATTGGGCAGATTGGATGGGTTGAAATTGTTGGGTTAAAATTATTGTTGGGCTAGTTGGGAGTTGGTTCTCAAATTGGGTTATGTTGGGGGTTATTTAATAACCCCAATTAGATTTAATTAGAGTTATTAAATAATCTTAATTAAATTTAATTAGATTAGAATAACCATAATTAAATTTAATTGAATTAAAAATAACTCTAATTAAATTTAATTGGATTAAAATAATCCCAATTAAGAAATGGTAGTTTTTGGGGATTAAGATTGAATTACAATTTAGGCAACTTATTTAAACTCTAACCAAACTGAATATCCATTGGTTAATTGCATTACAATTGGGGCCAATTTAATTTCAATTGAGGTCATATTTAATTAGTTCGCTAAATTGAATCGCAACCCGACACGAATTAAGTAACAAATTAACCTCGAGTTTCTTGATTTGATAAAAATCAAACAAATATTCCTCCAAATAAAATATTTTGAGAACAAATCATATTTAAAATCAAGATTTTATCCATTTGGATTAATTTTCAAGTTTAATCAATAAAAGTCTAATTTTAATAAAATATTCATTTAAATAAAAAAATTTATATGCTCTCGTATATAAAAATATGAAAATGTATAATCGTTGATTAAATGATAAACTTAACTCAAATAAATATTTTAAATTGCATTGTTTGAATAAAATAATTATTGTGATTTAAAAAAAATGGAAGAAACTCGAAATTAAATTGGATTGTGGAGGGCAAAAATTAGGTGTCAACAACTGTCCCTCCCTTTGGGTAGGACGGATGTAAGTAATCCTGGGCAAAGGGAGGTTGATGTTCCAAATTTTTGTCCGACCACAAATTCGAATCTGGAAGAGGTTGATTTTCGCACGAGTTTCATGGAGTTATGACCGGACCTCGGTATCAGTTTTCCTACATATATCAGGTTATATGAGAATTCAGGCCACTTGTAGTTCATAAAGCTTGATTTAAAGCATAATTTTTAAAAATTCATCAACTATCTCAGTTTTTGGAGTTTTTGATGAAATCGAAAAGCTGAGAAATAGAGAAACTTGGGGGGAGGTTTGAATGCAGTTGAGTTCTCTACCTAGAGTCCAGCCTACAAATCCCCGAGACTCAGGAAATTAGAATGCTTGTAGTTCGACTCAATTGGTAGAAAAGATAGTCTTTTATTTAAGATGATCTTTGGCTCAGGATGAGTGACAAGTTGTTCGAGTTATGAAAAAGAGGTTTGTAACCCCTTAACCATGAATATGGAGCTTTTCAAATCCATAGGTAAGAACTTAGCTAGACATAATTTTCGAAACTCTAGGTGTGTTGTCACTTGAATTTGAAAGAAAGAGAAGTTTACCCTCGGTATGAGTTTAGAAATATCCCGAAGGTGAAGCTGAAACCAGAATATCAGTAATACCCCAAACTTTTCTTAAGCTTAATTTCGCCTCGAGAAGGTTAAGGAATGACTTCCTAAGTGAGTATCATTTTAACTATATAGAATTTCCCCAATTTCGACTTTTTATCACATGGAAAATTTGATAAGATTTTCATCGATATAAGATTCTCCCAAATCCAATACCCGGGAAAGAAGTTATGGCTAATTTAAGTCTTAGTCGTAAAACACCATCATTTTAAGGCTTGGCGCATCGCGGAGGTGTTCTAGTTAGCAATTGTCAAATTCCAATAGCCTAGCGCGATTGTGGCACGTCGCGGTGACCCCCAAAATCTCATTTGGCAATTTCCAGTGAGCCACCGCGATAGTGGCGCGTCGCGGTGGACCATAAAATCGGGTTTTCTAGTTCAATTTTTCAGCTTCGTACAAAAGTTAAAAAGGACACTTTGGACTTTTTTCAAGCCTCTTAAATCATCCAAACACCTAATCTAAGGTCATTACAAGCATCATATACGACTTTCTCAAGATTTCTCTCAACAAGAAAACCTTAAGTACCCAAAACCTTTTCTAAAAAATCTCAAGAATTCACCATAGATTCTCCAAATTGAGTCAAGATTCAAGGTTCCCAAGTTAAAAGCTTCAAGAACCCTCAATCAAGAGAACGAATAGAGTCCCAAAAGCTAGAGTTCGTCCAAAGTTTCAAATTTAAGGTATGTAGGGTTTGAACAAGAACACTCTTTCATTCTTGTGCCCAAAAGTTTTAGTTTTTCTTAAAGAATTTCATATTTCCAAGATGAATTCATATCTAATTTGCTATATTTCAAGTCTATGAAGTTATGGGATTATTCAAGTCATGAATTGTATAATTACCTTGTTTAAATGTGATTTGATTTAAGAATTTATGTTATAATTTGCATACTTCTATAGTGACAACATAATTTCAAGAGTTTCCAAGATTTGTTGTCATGAATTGAACCTTATTGTGAAATTGTGAATCTTTGAGAATGAATTATTAATACTCCTTAAAGTGTACTTATATATCCATGTTGTTGAGATTTTAAGGCCTTGATGATAAGTCTATCAAGATTTCAAGAAAGAAATTGAGTGTTGATTTTAAGCTAAGAAAAGAATCCACATTATTTTGATTTGAGATAAAGGGGAAGCATATTGATTTCCATTACATATTGTTGAATTGTTTAAAGGTGTATTTTCTTAAAGTTCTGATCTAAGTAAGGGAGTAGTATTTAGCACCGATTTGGGCTTGATTCCGAGGTCTCATGCCCCAGAATAACGTGCCTCCGTAGGTTTCTGATTCACCCCAAGTGGGTTAAGTTAGTGATCACTACAAAACAAATGTTCTACTCCTATGGCAAGGATAGAATAGCTCTCCCCAACGTGGGCAAGACGTTGGACTCCATGTAGCTCACATGGTTTATGTCGGTTAGAAGAAACTCCCAATCCTAAAGTTATAAAGTTTTAAAATACCAAAGCTATATAATCCCGAGTCCCAAGTGTCCCAAAATCTCTTAAGTTCTCTAGAGTCTCAAGTCTTAAAGTCCTAAAGTATCAAATTCTTGAGTTTTGAAGAAGTTTCACAATCCTTAAGCTAAAAGTGCAAGTTTGAAGGTATATTGATTTTGAAGGCTATGACCCTATGATTTCTAAAGTTTTCAAGTGTCATGATTATTATGTTCCAAAGAAGTTTCTTGCTTCCATGAGATTATAGCTTATTGCCTGAACGTTGATATTTTAAGATTTCATCTAATTTACAAGTTGAGACAAAGAAAGAATGCAGATCCAGAATAAAGTGAAATGACTCACGTGATTTCTATTATCTATTTCCTAATCACAATTTATGAGAATTTTATTCAAGCTATGTGAGTCATCTATTATAACATGCATGTTTTCTATTAAAACTTGTGATATTGATTATTTATTTGCATACACCCCCATATGCTCAGTACATTCCCAAAGTACTGATCCACATATACGTCTGTGTGCTACATTGTCTCTTAATGTAGGTTCAGGTGCTCAGTTCCAGCCTCGTCAGTGATCTTCGAGTACCTTTATCTACATCTCTACAGTGGTGAGTCCTCATGGTTCGAGGACTGGTTATCTTCAGATATTCAGTTTATCTAGTAGTTGTTTATTTCTTTTCAGTTGAGTATGAGTCAGTTGGGGAACTGCTCTCTAGTTCTTGAGTAGTAGAGGCTTTGTCAGACTAGTTGTCAGATTATTAGTATGTTGAGATTTCCAGTGTTATGGTTGCTCGGATAAAGTATTTTCACTGTATTCCTTATGATTTGATATAACAGTGCTCGTGATTTATCTATTTCATCTCTAAGTAAGTTATTATGTGAAGTAGCAGGATCAAAGGGTTAGATTGGGGCTACTTGTAACCTTAAGCACCGTGTGACGCTTCGAAACCCATTTTTGAGGCGTTACAATATCCCAAAATACCTACATGCCTTCTAATAGGGGTGTGGTTGGATAGTGGTGGTGATCATCCTTTAGATCGTGTCCAGAGAGTTTGACGTCCCTCTCTAGACTATGTCCCGTTTTGCTGTTAAGAAAGAGTTTCATGTTGTGTTGCATCCTATCTGAAGTCATCCACACCTGTGGTTTTGATTTGAGATTTTCATTCTCTCGGATGCTCTCAACAATGCTTCAAATAAAAAAGCCTTAGTGCTAAATATAATTCACGAAAGAGGTATATAGTCTTTACCATATCTCCACATGAGTTGTCACCTGAAAAGCGAAGTCATCCTTTCATGTACTTATTTGGAAGAGAATAACTTGCAACAACAAACACAACGACCCTCTTGGTTGTTGTATAATTATGACATTTGTCGGTTGAATATGTCTTCACAGTGGGGTATCCCTTTTGAACCCCGTCGACACTTTATGTAGAGAAGTTCCTGCAACCGTGTAATCTTGTGTTGATGTGGCAACCCTTTTGGTCACATATAATGCTTGTCGTATGTGGCATGATAACATCTCCGATTATTGACAATGATTTTTTCCATATGACCCTCAGGTAAGTCTTGCGCATCTTTTGTATTGATATGACTTATAGATTTCCTTGAATTGTCAATCTTTGGATAATCTTACACATTATTTGATATTGGATACGAGGCGACTTACAGATATCCTTTGAATTGCTAGCTGACAAGTCCAAATTGTATAAGATTTTTGTTGCTCGTACTCTGTCAAATTCTAGTATAGTTTAAGATATTGTCCCACAGAGATTGAAAAATCTATGCTACAAACTTGTATTATCATGACTACTATTTGAGAATCAAATTGAGGAAAAGAGGGTAATTTCTTAAGTTTGAGAAAAAAATGTAAAGAAATAGTGTTTAAAAGATTATTTTGGAGAGGAAGTTGAGAGTTGTTGAATTCACTTGGTATGTTTATTATAATAAAATCATTATTTTAGTAATTTCTACAAAATTGTAGAATAACTTTCTAGACTATTGATTTATGTGTTTATGAGGAATAAAGACCCCTTGCGAGTAATCTTTAAATCATTAACTTACCTGAGACAATCTCTCCGCGAGGATACAGATTGAAGGAAATAAGATAATGACCCCTCAAATCAACAATCTTATTTGAGTCAATCCTTCCACGAGAATATGAATTGAAACAAATAAGATAGAGATTATTTAAATCTAAGAAATAGTTTAAAATAATCCATCTGTGGGGATAAGGATTAAAAGAAGCAATTTCAAAGATTTGAAATAACAAGTGACCAAAAATTATTACTTATATTTTATCAAATACTTATAGCATATTTAGTTTATTCCTTGTGGAAAGTACAATTTAATATAACTATAACTATAATATAAAATATCAAGTAACGCTAATTTCTAGTACAAGTATTTCAACACGAAGTATTTAGCTTTTAAATAAAATAAATTCTTGAAATAACTAAAATTAAATTTATATTATAATATTATACCAAGTTTCTTCAACGCTCCCAACACAAAGAGATTACTCCATTATGGAGAAATTAATAAAGAAAAAAAATATTACTCTACAAAAGAAAAAGAAAGAAAGAAAAAGTAAACAAGACTAATTTTTATATGTTGCTTTTGTTGTTGGATACTTAATGATCAAAGAAATGTCTCTATTTATAGAAAATCATAATGTTGAACCAAAGAATGCATTCTTTGAAATGGTGGTTGTGACGGTCAACTTATAACTCTTCTTAAAACGTTCACTTGTTTCATTCTTTCACTTGATGGGTGTGAGAAGCTTTTGAGATTACACCCGTGGAATTCTTTTATTTCTTTATTTCTTATTTTGTATTCTTCTTCCCGTAGACAATAACAAAAACAACAACAACATACCCAGTGTATTCCCACAAGAGTGGGGCCTGGGGAGGGTAAGATGTATGCAGTCCATACCGCTACCTCTGAGGAAATATACAATAATATAATATATTTATTCATATTTATTTAAAATAATTAATATTTAATATATAAAAATATATAAATAAATATATCCATCAAATACCCCCACACTTGAATCTTTGTTCGTCCTCGAGCAAAGGACACAATAAAACAACAATTAAAATTTTAAGTAATAAAATTATTAGATAAAATAAAGTTTAATAAAGACTACATCATCAGTTCAAATAAATTTAGTCGCACTCATATTCACCTATTGAGAATCAAAATTATAATATTTTCTTTTTCCCAGTGTGTCTCACCAAATGAAGAGAGATGCCCATAAATCACACAATATATCAATAAAATCGAAAAAGGACGTAGATAGAAAAAAAGTTCTCTCTCTCAACAAAGAAGTATCTCAAGCTACTCGAAGTTCCATAAGCTTGCCTATTATGTAGTTCTCCACTAATATAGGACTTTAATAAGGTTGGAATGTAGATTTAGGGATGGATAGAATGTATATGAATAAAAGTGACTCAAATCCCTTATAAGCACCACAACACTTTAGCATTTTAACATTGTTGTTTTCCTGCTTCTAAAACAAATCAACCTCCATTTTTTTCTTCATTTTTTTAATCCTCTTTCTCCTCAATTATTTTCAAGAAGTACTTACCAACAATTTTTTTTCTGTAACTTTTTTTTTTTGATAACATTCTTTTTTTTTTTTTTAATAATATACTTAAAATACCAATAAGCTAAAAAAGAATCAATGTTTACTTCTTTTTCTTACTCCCCACACTATTTTTATATTCAATTTCTTTTCGACTCTGAGGGAATAAAGTGAATGAATAGATTCAATAGCAAAGATTAAATTTGAATTAGAATTTAGCTTATCAATAAAATAAGAGATGATTTATTTAGGCTCAAGGGGATGACGAGGGATAAACATAATTTTGGTAGGTCAATTTTGATCATGACTTAACAAGAAGGCCTACTTTCATTTACTAACTCTAAAATCTACCTAGTATTTTGCCTCAAATCACATTCAAGGCAAGTTCTAGATTTTCAAATAAGCAAAAGAACTGGGGGATATCACCTGACAACACTATACACTTGGGATCAGTAAATATTACAATTTTAATCAACAATAAATGAATATGAATTTGAAAAGATGTTCATATAACCCATGAATGATAGTCATTCAATTTATTATTAAAATTTTTATTATTATAATTTTTTTTAAAAAAAGTGTCCAGTTCAAAATATTACGACCATGGCAAAGAACTGAACAAAGAAACTCATGAAAGTTTATTAATGTTGTTATGCTATAAATAAAAAAATATGTAAATATATAAAAGAATGTCCAGTTCAAAACTACGACCATGGCAAGGAACTAAACAAAGAAATCCATGAAAGTTTATTAATCTAGTTATGCTATAAATAAAAAAATTATGTAAATATATAAATTTATTGCGTAGATATATATAATTTCTATCCCCCCCACTTAAATATCATCATATGTCTGACAAATAATGTAAAAGCAATAGGAGGAAAATTTTTTTTTCTTTTTCTGAGAGCTTGTGAATTCCACCCCCAATTTTAGATTCAAATTTTCTTTTTTGATTTTTGAAAATTCTGCACAAACATAGGTGACCAACAACATTATAAAGTATTTTCTTCTTTTGGATCATCCAATTTATCTTGACCCTATCTCAAGAAGAAAAATAATCATGCATGATAATTCTTAATTTTATTTTATATTTTTCACAAGGATCATTCCATGCTTTTTCCTGAAAATGTCCAACAACAAAATTCAAAAAGTTAGAATGATGAAAAGAAATTGCAGAATAATGATCAAATATTATTTTTGTGTTTGTGACTTTTTTATTCTCATTTTTCTCAAAATTAATAAATTTATGTGGATTAGAAAAATGAAATATGCATTCGTTACTTGTTGAGTTGAATTTCATCAAACACTTATTGTCACCATGCTTCACTAAATTAGTCTTTTCATCATGAGCAATATATTTTTTTTCATAAGGCTCTTTTATTTCATTAATTGTTTCATCCTTACAAGATGAAGTTTCATTTGAAAGTTCACCATCATTATAGGAGTTTACTATGCTTATTAATTCATTTACTTTCATAGTTAAATCCATAGTGGCTTTATAATTATATGCAATTCTTTTATCGATATTCTTAAAGAGAGTATGCATAATTTTCTCCAAATTCACATTCTCCTCTTGAAATGATTTACTCTCAATATGTTGATTCTCTTGTGAGTATTGATTGCACTCCGGATTGCAATCATATTCACTAGAATCAATGTATCTGAAAGAACTAGAAACAATGTAGATTGTTCATAAGAAGAATCAAAGAAATATGAATTATCTGTTTGGCATTCATGAACTAGCTGACTGTCTCCACAATATTCACAAGTAATGGATCTTTTACAAATTTGGTTAATTAATTCTTCAAGACTGTTCATTCTCAAAGAATTCAAAAAGAATAATGTGTTACTTGCTTGGCATTCAAAGCTTTGGTGGTTGCTGCCACAATAGTCACAGATAATAGCCTTTTGACAATATTTTTCTACCAACTTAGTAAAATTTTTAGTTGATTGATTGAAATTCAAACTTAAAGTGCATAAAGTAGGTCCACAATGAGATTTTGTTTTAAATCTTGCTTCCCACCACTAATTAGGTGCTACAAAATAAAATACATGAAAACAAAAAATAAAAATAATAATTAAATATATTATATTATAATATAAATTAATATAACAATAATAATAATAATAATAATAACAACAACAACAACAATAATATCTTCAAGTCTTATTTTTGAAAACTTGTCAAGTGTTAGAAAATAAATTACTTGAAAAAAATAGAAAAATAAAATCTCAAAGTAGTAATAAGACAATTAAGTTGAAGTAGATGTTTACCAATCCCCGACAACTACGCCAAAAATTTGACGAGTCCAAATTGTATAAGAGTTTTGTTGCTCGTACTTTGTCAAATTCTAGTATAGTTTAAGATATCGTCCCACAGAGATTGGAAAATCTATGCTACAAGCTTGTATTATCTTGACTACGATTTGATAATCAAATTGATGAAAAGAGGGTAATTTCTTAAGTTTGCAAAAAATGTAAAGAAATAGTGTTTAAAAGATTATCTTGGAGAGGAAGTTGGGAGTTGTTGAATTCACTTGGTATGTTTATTATAATAAAATTATTATTTTAATAATTTTTACAAAATTGTAGAATAACTTTCTAGACTATTGATTTATGTGTTTATGAGGAATAAAGACCCCTTGCGAGTGATCTTTAAATCATTAACTTACCTGAGACAATCTCTCCGAGAGGATACAGATTGAAAGAAATAAGATAATGACCCCTCAAATCAATAATCTTATTTGAATCAATCCATCTGCGAGAATACGAATTGAAACAAATAAGATAGAGATTATTTAAATCTAAGAAATAGTTCAAAATAATCCTTTCGTGAGGATAAGGATTAAAAGAAGCAATTTCAAAGATTTGAAATAACAAGTGACTAAAATTTATTACTTATATTTTATGAAATACTTATAGTATATTTAGTTTTCATCCTTGTGGGAAGTACAACTTAATATAACTATAACTATAATATAAAATATCAAGTAACGCTAATTTCTAGTACAAGTATTTCAACATGAAGTATTTAGCTTTTAAATAAAATCAAGTCTTGAAAGAACTAAAATAAGATTTATATTATAATATTATACCAAGTTTCTTCAATGCTCCCAACACAAAGAGATTACTCCATTATAGAGAAATTAATAAAGAAAAAAAATATTACTCTACAAAAGAAAAGGAAAGAAAGAAAAAGTAAACAAGACTAATTCTTATATATCTTATGTTGTTGGATACTTAATGATCAAAAAAATGTCTCTATTTATAGAAAATCATAATGTTGAATCAAAGAATGCATTCTTTGAAATGGTGGTTGTGACGGTCAACTTATAACTCTTCTCAAAACGTTCACTTGTTTCATTCTTCACTTGATGGGTGTGAAAAGCTTTTGAGGTTACACCCGTGGAATTCTTTTATTTCTTTATTTCTTCTTCCTTTAGAATTTGTCAGAAAATATACAATAATATAATATATTTATTCATATTTATTTAAAATAATTAATATTTAATATATAAAATATATAAATAAATATATCCATCACTAGCCTTTAGGTAATCCTGCACATTATTCGATCTTGGATAAGAGATGGCTTACAGATATCCCTCCAACCGATAGTTCTTAAGTATTCCTGCACATCATCCGAACTTGGATACAATATGACTTATAGATATATCTCAAATTGCTAGTCTTTGGGTAATTCTGCACATAATCGATCTTGGATATGACGCGGCTTATAGAGAACCCTTGGACTTATCAATTTGACAATCTCGCATATTCTCCGGTAAGGATTTAGTTGCGACTTATGGATAACCTTCAGACTATTAATTTTTGGGGTAACCTTGCATACTATCTGGTTAGGATGTTGTTGCGGTTTACGAATGACCTATGGGCTATCAAATCATAGGTAATCTTGAACACTATGTTATTTCAAATAATATGACTTATAGATGACCCTCAAATTGTCAATTTCTAGGAAGTCTCATATGTCGTTCGCTTTTAGATAGCGACTTAAAGACGTCCCTTTGAATCACATACTTTTGATGCATTTAGATGATGCTTCATAAAATAATGAGATATCCTCGACGCTAGTGTTTGTATCTCACGTGTCAATAGATATTAAATGCCGATGATATCCTCGATGCCAGCGTTTGTGTCTCGCGTGTCAATAGATATTTAATGCTGATGATATCCTCGGTGCTAGCATTTGTGTCTCGCATATCAACAGATATTGAATGTTGATGACATCCACAACACCAGCGTTTGTGTCTTGCGTGTCAACAAATATTGAATGCTAATGATATCCTCGACGCCAGAATTTGTGTCTCACTTGTCAACAGATATTGAATGCTGATAAAATTTTTGACTCCAGCATTTGTGTCTTGCGTGCCAACAGATATTGAATGCTATGATATCCTCGACGCCAGCGTTTGTGTCTCATGTGTCAACAGATATTGAATGTTGATGTTATCCTCGATGCCAACGTATGCTATCTCGCGTGTCAACAGATATTAAATATAATGGCCCTCTCGGCAATGGCATGAAATGACTCTCTCAGCAATGATATGAAATAGCCCTCTTAACAATGATATGGAATGGTTTTCTTGGCAATGATATGGAATGGCCCTCTCGGCAATGGAATGAGATGGAATGACTTTTTTGGGAATGAAAATGGTTTCGCTTGAATCCATTTGTTTGCATTTTTGCTTTATATGTCTACCTGTACTCAAGGTAGACAGTCAATAGACACAAAGTCATTTTTGCTAGAGATTAGTTTTTAGAACAATTCTAAATACAGTATTTATAAAGAAGATAAGGCGCCTTGGTTTGTCTTTCGTGGTGTCAAGAAATAACATAGATAATTCAAAAGGTCTTCAATAAATGGATATTAACCCATATTTGGGGCTACCCAAAAATACCATTCTTGAACATCATATTCTCTAGTGTGGCTCCCAACTTGCTCGGGGATTTTTTAAAAAGACTTATTTTTGTATATTGATCCCTGCATTTATAGAAAAATGATTAGTTTGAGTGAAACTACTCCGTGTTGACCTCTTTCACTCCTCGGTTTGCTCCTCGCCATCTTTCAGGTGCCCCGTCATGTTGCTACCTCCACCCCGGATCCTTGCTCAATAGACGTCTAGGCGATCACTAAGTAAAAGATTTGTATAGATTTTTGCAAGTGGTCTTAATATTAGAAAATAGTTTTGAAAGTTTCTAAAGAGCTTTAGAAAATCTCTTCCAGTCATTTTATGTACTAGCTCAACAAATGTCTTCCTCTTGGTTTTGACTATATTCGACGAAGGATTTCTAAAACTCATGATCATTGTTGGAAGGTTCTTCAAACAGTTCTATCATAGCCTGAGATTGAGTCTACCTAGACTCTTTCGCAGCTAGTGACTTCAAAATTTTGACTTTGACCTCTGCAACAACAACAACAACAATAACAAACCCAGTGTTTTCCCATAAAGTAGGATCTGGGGAGGGTAACATATATGCAAACCATACCTCTACCTCCAAAGAAGTAGACTTTGACCTCTGGTGCTGGGAAATTTGAAATATATTCCAGTGTTTGGTGAAAATTCTGAGGCCTTCCTCAAAATTTCAGCCTCAATTTGAAGTTGTTTGATATGATATCAACTCGACAGGATCCAAAGTCTTTGTTGGTCTTCATTATCTTTGTTGGATGATGATCTTCCTTTTGTGAATTTTCGAGATTCCTTCTCGAAAAATCTGCCCCAGTTTCCATTTCCTGGGGTTATATGACCGAGCTGTTGGGGTGCCTACGTATCCCGTTGAAGTAGGAATCAGGTTAAACGTAGTTCGGGCCTACGCTAAGGATATATGGAAAAATCTAACAGGTTGACCAAAGCCGACATAGGCCGCCTACGTATCCCTTTTTGGGGGGATTCAGGTCAAACGTAGTTCGTACATAAAAAAAGAAAGGATTCTAGGCAATTACACATCATAAAATAGATACTATCATAAAGGCGATTACAAATAAGATAAAGAAACAAAAACTAAAACATCTTTCAAACACAATATCTCTTTACCGTATCAGAAATAATTGGTTTGTTCTGCTCTTAATCATCCATCTCAGGTAGGATTAAAGCTCCTCTAGGTTGGGCTTCTTTCTATTTTCAAATTCATCTATATCTTTGTAACGCCCCAATTTTCTGAACTGGAATGCTACACGGTGGTCATGACCCTGAAGGACCACAAGCTAACCCATGACTGATATTTGTACCTGTAACTGTATAATATACGTATAAAAATGCAAAAAATATGAACTAAAAAGTCGTAAGGTTCAATCTTGAACAATAAAACATCTGAATAAGGTGGTATCACAGTACCAAAACAAAACTGAAAATACTAAAGTCTGAATCTGAAAACTCTGTAATCGTCTAAAAGCCTCTAAACTGTCTGAATAAGGAGTTGAAGGAACATGTCTCCAACTAACTCCTTAAACTAAAAATAAACTAAAATACTGGAATAATAAATGTAATGATCATGTCCTCAAAAGATGAGGACTCACTGCTAACTGAACTGCTATTGTTGGTCTGGAATCTGTGCCTCAGAACCTATGGTGTAACATAAAAGAAAGCACCATAGCGTGAATGTATCAGTACAACTAAAGTACTGAGTATACGTGTGGGTAGGCTAAGTGCATGGGGTTTATATGCATGAACATGCTGACTAATATGAACGTGAGAATACATACATACATACATACGTAACTGCTACTGAACTCGTAGAGATACTGACTACTAAGTCTGAATATTGACATCATGACTTTACTGATACTAAGATACTGAATAGATGAATGACTATTTCTGACAGTTCAAATTATGAAGAACTTGTCTGATTGATCGTGTCTAACAGTCCTGAAACTGAATACTGATAACGTAAGCTATGACAACTAATTTAACTAATATAACTGTGATGCTCATCCTAACCGATGTAACTGATACTGAGTGATTGTATCTAACAGTCTAAATCTTATAATAATGATTAAGAGTGACTAAGCTTGAGATCAATCCTAAATAACGGGTGATCTCTGGAACTAATAGTGAGAATACTCAACTGAATCTGAGATTGAGATCAAGCCTATCTGACGGGAGATTTCTAGATCTAATAATAAGCCTCTGAATATAAGACCAAGACTATCTAATGGGATGGTCCATGAATCAATAGAACTTTTCAAGTTCCTCACTGAGATCGATGACTGTATCTGACAGTCCTAATTTCTGATTTCTACTCTGAAGACTGATACTGAAACTATAATTGTGGGAGGTAGTCACCTAACCGACATGCCCCGATACTGAACTGGTCGGGTCCAATCTTTGCCTGATTGGAAGGGTGTCAATACCGCGCCACCGGTAATGACAACTGTTGTGGAGTCAGTCCAAATCTAGCGGGTGACTCCTGGGATCAGTCCTATACATATAAATGTGCTAACGGGTGACCCCTGAGTATGTCAGTCCTATCTAATGGGTGACATCTCATACCTACACTGGCTACATAGTTCTGAAACTTAGGGATTTCTTCTAAGGATCTTAGTCCTCACTAGCGGGTGAGTCCCCATCCCTAGGCTCTCTCGGTGATGAATCCTACTCTCATCTGAAAGACATTGAACTGAACTGATTAACTGAACTTACTGAGTTCCATGACTGATGGAATACTATGAGTTCATGAGATTTCTGAGAGTACTAACTTATAGAGATTACTGAAGTTACTGGGTACTGAGATTATTGAGATTAACTGAGCATAAATAAGATTACTGAACTACTGAGACTGCTGAGATTTATGAGTCACATGAGTAACTGAATTCTATAGATTATGGCTTGACTAAGAGTATCGTGACAACATGTCATGGCTCTAGGCACACAGTTATATTTTTCGGGTACAAGTACCCCCAGGACTCGATGGAAGGAAACTGACACATATGACTGACTTGATCATAAGGATGGAGGTTACAATTCACAATATCATAAGTAGGGGATTTCTTACTACACATGATTATCATATTCTTGAACATGAAATATAATGCATGTAACATGTACTACTTGCATGGTTCTAGTTTCATGATCATTCAATATCACAACAACAATACATAACAATTTGCATGGAATTCATGTTGAGTCATAAGGGATAGAGCATGGACTTGTCATTTGGGTTCTACTTAGCTATATTGCATGATTTATAGTCTCTTAGGTATTTTATCAAACACCTTGCATGCACTCTTTAAGGCATAGGTGTATTCACAAATTGACACCACATTAATCCACCCAAATTCATGGTTTCCAACTACATGATCATAATCTTCATGGAAATTCATCAAATTTTCATTCTATAGCACAAACAACAAACAACAACATGAATACAACCATATCACCACAAATTATTCATGATTTAGTAATCAAATATTGATTCTTGAACTCCACGGACGAAAGGAATCCGTGGATGAACACTACGCATACCTTAGAAGGAAGATTCTTGATGATTGATGGAGGAATTTCCTTGAAATTAAATCTTCTATGAAAACCCTAGCTTGTGTTCTTGAGAGGATTTTGAGAGAAAGAATATGTTTTGGTGAAATAAGGGCTTAATTCCGTGTTTAGGCATTATATAGGGGTGGAAAAAAGACTATTTTACCCCAAAAATGGACTATTTAAGTCACCTGGACACCCACATGTACGGCGCAGCATCGCACATCTTATCGCACATATTAGGGTGTGCATCGCACACCTTAGGTTGTGCGTCGCACACCTTATGTCAGGCGACGTACTCCACTTTGCAAAGTCAAAAGTTTTTGCTCGGGTGTCGGATTTGGGCAAAATTGGTATCGTTGGAAAGATAATTCAATTCTCTATAATTTGGTGGGTTTAAATCTGCCAAAACACCACATAAACATCAAGCTATGCTCATTCAAAGATGACCCTTTAGAAATCAAATACTAAAACTTGATGGATTCAAAAACTCTTAGTTTGCATTACCTTAAGTGACTCATATGAACATGCTTAGCACATAATATGCTATATTATCGCTAGCATACTCATTGTAAGTGATTTACTCAAATGTGAATCATAGGATAGTAGGTTTCATACGAAGGAAAAATGGTTCACTTCCTAGCTTAGAAACGTACGGGGTATTACAATCTTCCACTAGCTGCTTATCATCACCTTTTTTCTGTTCATCATTATTTCCTTTGCTTTGTTCATCTAACCCTTAATATGACATGACATAACATTGACCGATTTTTAAAATTATTGCTACGAATATAAACCATGTTAGATGATAAAAGACAATAATATTTTGAAACAACGTCTTAAATAAAAGGAGGCTTTTTCACTATAATTGAGAAATAACACAAACTATGGCTCATAACCCGCGTAAATGCGGGCCTATTCCTTTTTGAAATCTGTAAAATACGAAAAGGAAGTTTGAGACATAAAGGGTGGATTGAGGGCTCTCCTCCAGATCATCGCTGATTTTAAAAACTACTAGTAATTTCCCTTTCATCTACCACGACGGGTGATGGATTATGAGCGTAGTGGAGGTCCAATTTTGCAAAACCTCTCCCGGTGCATCCTTTATCAACCCATCAGGCTTTGGGAAATCTTCTATTACAGCATTGCATCCCTCGAACAGATTTCTTATCCCATCCCCAAGACCATCATTATTTGACATCTCACGCACTGGAAATGATTGGTTCAAGAGTGGCGATGGTTTGGACAGACTCGTCTTTGAATTATATTCAATCTCATCTATCTTTCTTGGTTGGTACCCTATTCCACGCTTAAATTCTTTTCCCGAAACCATAATGGGCTCAATAATTCCTTCCAAATTCTTACTCAAGGCGGCCAAAACTTTCTCTTGCTTTTCCACTCCTTTTGTCTTTTTGGAATTTTGCGAATTCACCTTAGTAATAGTCTTGCCGGATACCCATTCGCCTGCTATTTATATCATGCTAACCGTGGCTCTCTCATGATTAAGTAATAAATTAATGGTGATATTTTGTGTTGGCGCCTAAAGAGTGATGATCTTCAGTATTATGCCCGGGCGCTCCTGAATGATAAGCACAGAATTGATCGGCCTAAAAGAATCAGGAATTGAGATTGGCAGGCTTTGGTGGAATAGGCAGTAAATAACCAGCTTTCATCAATCTTTCGAAAAGCTGCGTATGACTTTCAGCCAATGGAGTTAATTTTCTAGGAGGCTTCTTTTCGAGGTTTATACATGGGGGTTATACTGATTTTGATTAGCAGGAGGACTTACTTGATGATAGTTTAAAGGTGCTTGAATGTTTATTTGATTATTTGAAAGAGTAGCTTGAACATGAGACTGATAATTTAGCTGCGAAACTTGGCACTGGGTAAAATATTTGGAAGTGGAGCTTGATATTGAGTTTGGGCATAGAATATAGGCTGAAAACTTGGTGACGGCGGAGAGAAAAGAATATTCCTAGGCTTGAATTTCTTCTTCAATTTAGCAACAGAATCAACAGAGACCGCCCCTACATCTTCTTTTTTCTTCTTTGGGAACATAGAAGTCAAACGATGTTGGGGTTTTGACAATCTTTCCTATTCGAATTCCTTCTTCTAGAGACTCCTCAATTTTTACCAAATCTGTGAAAGTTGCTCTAAGTCTCAGAAACACTCATCATTCTTCTGCTTGATCTAGTCTAATGAGTATCGATCAGGGACTATTTCAATGTTAAACGCAAACCTATCAAGGAAACCTTTATCCAATGCCCTCCAACCTATCAGAATTAGGAAGGGAATTAAAGATGTCAGGGGATATGATAACATGAGGAGGATTTAGAAGGGCATCTTAATTTTGAGGATGAAATAAAGTTGATTGGTAGGTGGGGAGGATGTTTTGGAAATTGGAAAAGTTTTGAGGAATTTGAGAGTAGTTTGGTGGGATCTGAGAAGGATTTTGCAGATTTGGAAACAAATTTGGTGGATTCGGAGATAGATTTGATGGATTTGGTAGATTTGGAGATGGATTTTGTGGATTTGGGAGCAAATTTTATGGATTTGAAAATGGGTTCTGAGGATTTGGGGATGAACTTTGTGGATTTGGAGATGGGTTTTGTAGGGTTAGGGATGGATTTTGTGGATGGTAAGCATCTGGTTAGTTTAACGATTAGTATTTTGGACAAGTGGAGGAGCGGAGATGGACAATATATTATTTGGTTGATCCCCGAGAATAGGCGTACTGAGGGGAAGGATTTGAAGTAGATCCCGTGTCTTCCTAGAGTGGGAGCATTGACAGTGATGGCCAGGTTAGCCAAATCTCGAGTACGATTCATCTCCTCCTGAAGCATTTCCAATTTTCTCGCGTGTTCAACAATTATCTCACTTTGTTCCGCTATTACATTGTCCCTGATGGTCAACGCATTTTCTTCGTCGCTTTCAGTCAATTTTGAATAGTGGTCAGAGGATCGTATTTTGTGTGCTTTTGACCGGGTGAAGTTAGGATGTTCTGCCAGCTTACTTCAACATGGAGTAGTTTTCTATTATCTGTAAAGTAAAATAACTCAAAGGCAGATATGTTAGTTTCCATATGTGATAAGTAATGCAAGATACTTGAAAAGAAGTAACCACATAGAGTTATTGGTGCCATAGACAAACTGATCCACGGGAGCATAGTGGATAAATTTGTCTTCGGCTCACACATAAAGCAGTTATATCACATAAATATTATAATAGCGTGTATCCTAACTGGGGTGACCCTTTTTGAGCCAAGGGCTTGGGCCTAACGGATTTTGAAGAAAGTATATGCCTTTTTTAAAGTCAATCCATTATCCCCTAAATTCATAGATATACATAAATGAAATAAATGCCTACAAAAGTTGCACCAAAGCGATACGAACTTTAGGGAAAGGGAAATAACATGAAAAAGAATGATGTCCCATGCAGGGGATAGAAAATACTAATTCCTGGATGCTTCTTCTATCGGCCTTCGCCCTTTTACCTTTGTCCACTGCTCGTTATTGTCGACATCTGTTAATGATCAAGCGATTGCTGTATAATTGTAATATAGATGCCATGAAACTGTCCAAATCGATCAATTTCTTGCTTGTCTTGCTTCAATTTCTTCCTCAATCAATGTACGATTGAGGCATCCTTACACGAAACTAAGTAAAGCAAGTCGTATCCCGATCCCACAAAGGATAATGTATTGGATTAAACATACTAACACGGGACAAACAAGGGAACACAAAAATTAGTCCAAAAAATAGTCCACGGAATGGAAGAAATCCGTGAACCCTTTCGGAGACCAAGTCTCGGATTCCTAAGAACACAATAACAAGAAGATAACAAGGTGTTTATTACACCAAATCAGCGGAAAACAAACTAGATTAACAACATAAGATGATGAACAAGAAGACACAAGATTCGGATTTAACAATAACAACAAGAACACAAGATTACAACACAAACACAAAACAAGATTACAAGAAGGTAAAATGATAGATAGATAGACCACATTAAGGTATAATCTTAAGAACCCAAGAATGGACACTCTTGTACCCTTAACACTACACACAACAATAAACCTATCTCTTACATGACACAAGATTGACTTCCACCTCTCTAGCATCAACGTTTCCAAGAAAGCAACAACAAAAGAGAATCCACCCTATTGTTGTATCCTAGTTTCGGTGATCACTCTTCTCACTAGAGAGAGAGCTTGTTACAAGTCTTACAAGACTCTCAAATATTATCCAAAAACTAAACTAAAACCCCTACAATGTTCCTTTTATAGCTATAAAAAATATAAGTTAAAATGACCAAAAGGCCCTTCAAAGAGTGGGCACCCATCTAGTGTAATTTATGGGCTGATTTGAGTGCATTTTGGGCCTCTATTGCACTTCAATTGCACGTGCCAAGGCTCGGGTCCAACACGCACTCTCCTAAGTCCATATTTGTGATTATTCCCATATCACATACATATATTTCTTCAGCACATAAATATGATTCACCTGTAATTGACTCGGGGTCAATAGACATAGGGCAAGTTTTCTAATGGGCCCAATCCCCCCCTTGGGTATCGAGTCGTCCTAGGCTCATGCCGAAAATAGGATTTTGGTTTTGCTCTATCCTAGGTGTCTAGAGTGGGTTTGAACCAGGTTTTCAAGCGGACGACTTGTGTTTGGAAATACGATGACTCACGTGCTAATAAACCTTCATATTTCAACCACTTTATTTGAAATTGAACAACAGGGGCCGGGACATCTACGAAATCCCAAAACAGTTTATAAATAGATGCAGGAATATGCTATGAGATGCAATAATTAATTATCACAAAATTGAAACATATAAACACGTAAACAGTTAATCAAAAGACAAAATCAAACATTTGGTTAGAACCTAGTTAAATAGTCCCCAACAGAGTCGCCATTTCTATTTTGCAAAAATTTGAATTTCAAAGTCGCCACTTAATTTATTTGAAAAAGAATTAAGAAAACCTTTGAAAGTTACTTAAACGATCCAAAACAAATAATCATTTACGTTTGAAGATTCTGAGTAAGCGGTTCCTACTAATACTGTTGGAAGGTTGTTAAGGCACCAAGAGTACCGCTAACTTGCGGTTATCCAGACTATTTGAAAACATCTTTTGACTAACTTCAAAACGATTGATTTGTTGAAAAGTGATTGAACTTTTTGAAATGGCTTGTATAAAATAGTTTTGGGTGACTTTGTTGGGATTTTAACTAAGTCTAAACAAACTAATAAGCAAGTAAACACATAAAAGGAGAAAAGGAGGAGAAAGTGAAAGATTTAGGCCATTAGACCTAAATCAACGAGACCTGTCCTATTCTAATTGGGCTTTCGACCTATTTCACCTGTCCAAATTTAGTTTTCGAGTCTTGCTCCACCTGTATTAAATTTACAACTTTGGCTTCGAGACCCAAAATGAAGAAATAATAAAAGAAATAAATAAAGACAACAATAAATGACTGAATAAATAAACACATAAACAAATAAATGAAAAACGGGACTTTCAAGTCGACTTTAACCCATTCTTCTTCTTTCGACTCCTTGTATTCATTTGTCATGCGATCAATGTTGGATTGAGTTTTGAGGATATAGGCTCCATTGACCCCTTCAAAACATGTGCAACAGGAGGGAGCCCCTTGTGGACTCCGAATGGATGACATACAAATGAAAAAAAGAAGGAAGGATTAGAGTCTATTCTATATCCAAATCACTGATTTAGTACCAAATAGAATAAGACAAATTTATATATATATATATATATATATATATATATATATATATATATATATATATATATTTATATTCAAAGAATAATTTCAAGAAAACTAAATTAGATCTTTATTCGAGAAGGGACGACTAAAAGTAGAACAACACAATATCAAATTATATTTGGGGAAACTTTAATTCGTGAGGCTAATCAGGGTACAGTCAATTACAAGTCTTGAACCTCTTGAGAAAATAATTAGAATCAAGCATCTTTAGATACAAAAAAGAGCAATTTTATGGACCGAGTTCTATCACAACAAACCCAGCTAGTAAAAATGTTTCCTAATTCAAATAGGTACAGACAATATTCCTACACATAGGGGTGTACATAGGTCGGGTTGGTTTGGTTTTCTATTGAAAAAATAAAATAAACTAATTATGTCGGTTTATTAAAACTATAAACCAAATCAAACCAACATAAAATCGGTTTTTTCGGTTTAGGTTTTAGTCGGTTCTTTCATTTTTTCTCGGTTTTTTCAGTTTTTTTCGGATTTTTTTTATAATCTTTATTTTTTACAATTTTCCTTGTGACGATTGAAGTTTAGATCAAGTATGTTTTCATTCATGTGCTAATGAAAAACCACAATTATGAAAAATTGAGGGCGAAAAACTCTCTTGACACTAAAAAATAAGATGAAGAGTGAAAAGTTTAGGTTTTAAATTTATATTGGATTTTGGATCATTTTATTAGCAATTAATGGATAAATATTACAACTTAAAGGCCCAAATATATATATATATATATATATATATATATATATATATATATATATATATATATATATATATATATATATACTAGTTTAGTCGTACGTGCCTCACACGTGTAACGTTTGATTATTTAAAATTAAATAATTTTGCCTATTGCAGAGATTTTTAATAAAGTGTAAAAGTTCAAATCACATTTTAAAAATTTGTCACACTTTAATATAAAAATTCAAATATAAAAATATACACATATATATATGTTTTACCACTGCAAATTTCAAGTGGTTGATGAATCATTACTTTTGCGTTTGTCATATAATACTTTTTTCCCTTGTTGCCACATGCTAAGAGAAACGAATCAATTTGAACCATATTGGTGTTACGATTATTTTTCTCTTTTTTTTTATATTTAAAATATTTTCTTATTTTTAAATTCAAATCTTTACAAAATCATTGTTACATTCCTATTACGTACTTAAAACTTTTAAAAATCTGGTACTTCTTAAATTTTTCTTATTCTAATAGTTTTATATTTATCTCTAATTTTTCAAATCTTTTTAAAATCAAATTTAGTTGACTTAGAATTCTTAAACTGGCGAAAAAAGTATTAGTTGTCATTAATTTTGATGACTTATAATAAAGAAAGATTTTACCGTATATATATTTAATTAATTTTTAACTTTTAAATTAGAAAAAAAATATTAAAATTCTCATGACTTCTAATAAGGAAAGATTTTACCATAAATATATTTAATTAATTTTTAACTCTTAAATATTAGAAAAAATAGTCAAAAGACGATTTTGTCTAAAACAAAGACTTTTAATGAAGGGAAAAAAGTTCAAACAATATTTCTAATGTCATTCACACTTTTAATATATTATAGATTATAGATATATACATCTACTTTCTAAATATAGAAAATTAATAAAACTAATTGAAAAAGTATTTAAAAAGTAGATTATAATTAATATTTTATGTATAAAAAGTTAAATTATATATATATATATATATATATATATATATATATATATTATATTGGTTTGATTTGGTTTCGGTTTGACTTTTTTTTGTTAACAGTAAACCAAACCATAAGTTGGTTTTTTTTCTCAGTTTGGTTTGGTTCTTCGATTTGGTTTGATTTGACGGTTTGGTCTTGTAATACTCCGAGAAATTTTGTGCGTAAACGTGTTGGGTTCTATCTTCTAAAATGAATTATAAATTTTTCATGTAGAATGTCTTAGATTATGACCCACCATTACGTAGAGTATCGAATAAGCTTTCCAACGATATGTGGATCATCCAAAATGGACACCCGAGCGACGAGTTATGAACATTCTGATCGAACTGTGAATAGTAGTGAACAGTAAAACGTGCAGGAAAAAGTACTGAGGCCTGGCGTATTGTTGCTCCAACTTTAAATGATCATAACTCCTTGTACATAATGATCTGGGTGATCTACTATATATCAATGGAAAGCTCTGCGAGTCCTCTTTCCAATGAAATTGGTTTCATCCAATTTGTTTATCGGAGCAAAACGTTATGGTTGATCTACTTCAGACTATCAAAACATTCCACCAAAGGACAGATTCAAGAATTATTTGATTTTTAGGGGCGTTTTGGTCATTCCCCCTCACCCAAAATCCGTCCAAACCCTATATTAAAGCCTATTAGAAGCATTATATGTTATATTTCATCAAATTTCCTCAAAAAGAAAACCCTAAGCTCCTACATCCAACTTCAAGAACCTCCAAAGTTCACCATTAATTCTGCAAATCTATTCAAGATTCCAAGTTCCTAGTTCAAGAACTTCAAGAAACTCCAAAGTTCACCATTAATTCTGCAAATTTATTCAAGATTCCAAGTTCCTAGTTCAAGAACTTCAAGAAACTCCAAAGTTCACCATTAATTCTGCAAATTTATTCAAGATTCCAAGTTCCTAGTTCAAGAACTCCAAGAACCATCATTCAAAAGAACGATTAACATCTTAAAAATGAGTATCGATTTAAAGTTCATCATTCAAGGTATGTGGGGATTTTCAACAAGAACTCTCTTTCGTTCTTGTGCCCAAAAGTAATTTTCTTTACAAAGGCATGATTTTTATTTGATTTTTTTACGAATTTAAAGCATGAACCCATATCTTATGATGATTATTATGAAATCTTGATATTTATGATTTTGAAAGATGAATTTACATGTGTGGAGATATAAAGCATGAATCTTGAACGATATTTATCATGATTTTGATATTTGGGTCGTGAATCCCCATTGGAAATTGTGTTTTTTTTTTAGAAAGTGTATGTTATAAGCATGCTGATGTTGAATATTTGAGATATTTTGAATGATTTGACCTTTTGGTCTTAATGGAGTTGTTTTGAACTCGAGTGTGAAAAAAATTCACAACGTGGTTAATTTTGATAGATGGGAAGCATGATGGTTCTCGATGTATATTTATATATTACTGAAATTGTTTTATTGTGGATTGTCTTTGAAATGATCTGAGCTAAGTCCGGGAGAAATATTTAGCACCGAGTGGGAGGTATAAAGCGACCTTACTTCTCTAGAATTACGTGCCCCCGTAGGAGTGAGCCTGAGGCTGATTTATATAGTGATCACTAGTTTGTGTGGATTTGATATTGATAGTCCTACTCCGATGGAAAGGATAGGATGGCTCTCCCCAACGTGGGTTGTACGTTGGACTCCATGTAGCTCACATGGTTTATGTCGGTTATAGGATCTCCCAGTGTGTGTGTGTTTCCTTGTGTCTATGGTAAACGGTGAAGTGATTTGAAAGTGAAATTGTGAAAGTTATTCTTTCGAAAGATTTAACTGATATTTACATTATGAGAATTGATATTCTTGACGAACTGAAAGTGATTGACAAATTATATGATAACTCACATGTGTTATTATACTTATTTCATCCACTCATGATTATGATGATTTTCTTCGGGATATGTGAATTTTTCATACATCCTACATATTTCTTATAAATATTTATGATGATGATGTTTATAAAACTCCGTACACTCCCATATACTCGATTCCTTTCCATGGAACTGACCCACATCTTCGGATGTGGGCTGCATTTTCTCGGAATGTAAGTTCAGGTGCTCAGCTCCAGGTTCGATAGTGATTCTTCGGGCATGCTGTTCTACATCCTCTGTTGTGGTGAGTCCTCATGTTCCGAGGATGTGATGTCTAATGTTGGTTTCACGGAATTATTTACATTTGATAACTAAGTATGAGTTAGTTGGGGCATGTCTCAATGGTTCGCTGGTTTTATTGATTTTCTTAGAGGCTTGTCAAACTAGTATAGATGTTGGGAGTTGACTAATAAGTCATATTTTGTTATCTTTCTGAAATTCTTTTATTCTTGGGTGATGATTACTCTATTGATATTTGAGGGTTATTTATGAAAACTCCGTTGATTTGTGTTGAACTGAATGAAAATGGCTCAAAGGGTTAGCTTGGGGCTACTCGTAGCCTCAAGCACCGTGTGACGCTCCGGGACCCATTTTTTGGGGCATTACAAACTTGGTATCAGAGCCTAAGGTTTTAAGGTGTCCTAGGGAGTCTGACAAGCCGTGTTAAGTAGAGTCTTGATCATCGGTGTGTAGCGCGCCACATCTATGAGCAAGAGGCTACAAGACATTTTAGGAAAAAGTGTGATTCTTTCTTTCAGAAGTCTATCGTGCTTAAAGTGTCTCTCTCTGCTATTCATTCATGCTCTCCTCTTTCAGAAATATACCTCCACGTCGAGCGAGAAGAAATAATGATGGTCTGGGAATTTTATGTCACCCAAGAGTCATTTTATCTCTTATATCAAAGCTAGAAAGCTTATTTCCAAGGGGTGTATTTACCATTTGGTTAGAGTCAAAGACACTAAGTCTGAGACTCCAACTCTCCAGTCTGTTAATGTTGTCAATGAGTTTTCTGATGTCTTTTCGGATGATCTCCCAGGGATACCTCCTGATAGAGAGATAGAGTTCGAGATTGATCTTCTTCTCGATACTCAGCCCATTTCTATTCCTCCTTACCGTATGGCCCCTGTAGAACTTAAGGAGTTGAAAGAGCAACTCAAAGATCTACTAGATAAGGGTTTGATAAGGCCCAGTATTTCTCCTTGGGGTGCTCCTGTATTGTTTGTGAGAAAGAAAGATGGCTCTTTGCGTATGTTCATTGATTACCACCAACTGAATAAAGTCACCATAAAAAATAAGCACCCCCTTCCAAGAATAGATGATTTGTTTGACCAATTGCAAGGTGCAAGTTATTTCTCAAAGATAGACCTTCATTTCGGCTATCATCAACTTAAAGTTAAGGAGTATGACATCTCGAAAACCGCTTTCCAAACTCGTTATGGCCATTTTGAGTTTCTTGTTATGTCTTTCGGGTTAACTAATGCCCCAGCAGCTTTCATGGACCTCATGAATCGAGTGTTCAGACCATATCTGGATATGTTTGTCATAGTGTTCATCGATGATATACCGGTGTACTCCCGTAGTGAGGATGAACATTCTGATCATCTCCGAACTGTCTTGCAAACCCTTAGAGATCACAAGTTATTTGCCAAGTTCAGTAAGTGTGAGTTTTGGCTAAGGTCAGTTGCTTTTCTGGGTCATATCGTTTTTTTTGAAGGTATTAGAGTTGATCCCCAAAAGACCGAGGCTGTTAGAAATTGGTCTAAACCTATTTCTCCGACTGATATCCGAAGTTTCTTGGGTTTAGATGATCATAACTTCTTGTACATAATGATCTAGGTGATCTACTATATATCAATGGAAAGCTCTGCGAGTCCTCTTTCCAATGAAATTGGTTTCATCCAATTTGTTTATCGGAGCAAAACGTTATGGTTGATCTACTTCAGACTATCAAAACATTCCACCAAAGGACAGATTCAAGAATTATTTAATTTTTAGGGGCGTTTTGGTCATTCCCCCTCACCCAAAATCCGTCCAAACCCTATATTAAAGCCTATTAGAAGCATTATATGTTATATTTCATCAAATTCCCTCAAAAAGAAAACCCTAAGCTCCTACATCCAACTTCAAGAACCTCCAAAGTTCACCATTAATTCTACAAATTTATTCAAGATTCCAAGTTCCTAGTTCAAGAACTTCAAGAACCTCCAAAGTTCACCATTAATTCTGCAAATTTATTCAAGATTCCAAGTTCCTAGTTCAAGAACTCCAAGAACCATCATTCAAAAGCACGATTAACATCTCAAAAAATGAGTATCGATCTAAAGTTCATCATTCAAGGTATGTGGGGGTTTTCAACAAGAACTCTCTTTTGTTCTTGTGCTCAAAAGTAATTTTTTTTACAAAGGCATGATTTTTATTTGATTTTTTTACGAATTTGAAGCATGAACCCATATCTTATGATGATTATTATGAAACCTTGATGTTTATGATTTTAAAAGACGAATTTACATGTGTGGAGATATAAATCATGAATCTTGAACGATATTTATCATGATTTTGATATTTGGGTCGTGAATCCCCATTGGAAATTGTGTTTTTTGAGAAAGTGTGTGTTATAAGCACGCTGATGTTGAATATTAGAGATATTTTGAATGATTTGACCTTTTGGTCTTAATGGAGTTGTTTTGAACTCGAGTGTGAAAAAAATTCACAACGTGGTTAATTTTGATAGATGGGAAGCATGATGGTTCCCGATGTATATTTATATATTACTGAAATTGTTTTGTTGTGGATTGTCTTTGAAATGATCTGACCTAAGTTTGGGAGAAATATTTAGCACCAAGTGGGAGGTATAAAGCTACCTTACTTTCCTAGAACTACGTGCCCCCGTAGGAGTGAGCCTGAGGCTGATTTATATAGTGATCACTAGTTTGTGTGGATTTGATATCGATAGTCCTACTCCGATGGCAAGGATAAGACGGCTCTCCCCAACGTGGGTTGTATGTTGGACTCCATGTAGCTCACATGGTTTATGTCGGTTATAGGATCTCCCAGTGTGTGTGTGTTTCCTTGTGTCTATGGTAAACGGTGAAGTGATTTGAAAGTGGAATTGTGAAAGTTATTCTTTCGAAAGATTTAAATGATATTTACATTATGAGAATTGATATTCTTGATGAACTGAAAGTGATTGACAAATTATATGATGACTCAGATGTGTTATTATACTTATTTCATCCTCTCATGATTATGATGATTTTTTTCGGGCTATGTGAGTCTTTCATACATCCTGCATATTTCTTATAAATATTTATGATGATGATGTTTATAAAACTCCGTACACTCCTATATACTCGGTTCCTTTCCATGGTACTGACCCACATCTTCGGATGTGGGATGCATTTTCTCGGAATGTAGAATCAGGTGCTCAGTTACAGGTTCTACAGTGATTGTTCGGACACGCTGTTCTACATCGTCTGTGGTGGTGAGTCCTCATGTTCCGAGGACGTGATGTCTAATGTTGGTTTCACGGGATTATTTACATTTGATAACTAAGTGTGAGTCAGTTGGGGCATGTCTCAATGGCTCGCTAGTTTTATTGATTTTCTTAGAGGCTTGTCAGACTAGTATAAATGTTGGGAGTTGACTAATAAGTCGTATTTTGTTATCTTTCTGAAATTCTTTTATTCTTGGATGATGATTACTCTGTTGATATTTGACGGTTATTTATGGAAACCCCGTTGATTTGTGTTGAACTGAATGAAAATGGCTCAAAGGGTTAGCTTGGGGCTACTCGTAGCCTCAAGCACCGTGTGACACTCCGGGACCCATTTTTCAGGGCGTTACAGGTCTGTACACCCCTACCTACACAGAGACAACCCCAAAGGACAACAAACACTCTCAGGTAATGCTAGATGGAATCTGAGAATGTGATTTTTGAACCAATCATGCAAATAAACTAAATTTCAAAAATTAACAGGTAATACATATTCAAATGAAAACTCTTTAGACCAACATCTCCCTCTTCTTTGGCAAGTCATGAAGAATCGTGAGTCCAGCGTTCACCGGGGAATTTGGACAATATTTTACTCGAAGTAAAGACCAGAGAAGCCCCACAAATTCTGAGTAAAATAGGTGAACCGGGAAGATTAACTAGAAATCCAGCAAAGGTAACTTCTGCCCACCAAATTCAATGAACGAAACCTTAACTAGGACAGTCAAATAGAAGAGATAAAGCTTAAGAGAGTTTTTAATAAGACAAGGAGTTCAACAATAAAGCTGGGATTAACACATATTCAATTGGTACGACTGACAGTAAATCAGATGGCATTCAAGTTAATGAAAACCCAAGGCAGCATAATGAGTCAACGTGGAAAATCTTGAAACTAAAAGAAACAATAATAATACTAAGATTAGCATAACAATTCTCTTGTAAGCAAAATCATAATAAAGTCACGAACTTTCTGCGCAAACAGTCAAGACAGCGAATTAAACACGACCAGAATACCCACACCACATAATGACGGATACAATCATCGTCACAAGAATCCTAGGGCCATCACGGCTCAGAGCAGATAATTCCCAAGCTTCTCTATAGCTCATAACGCCACTAACAGATCAATGACAAGAGGAAAACATCGAAACTAAACCTAACAGATCAATGACAAGACAAAACTAAAACTAACAGATTAATGACAAGGAGAAAACATTGAAACTAAAAAGGATGATGTATTTACCTCTTTCAGGACAGCAAAATGGGACCTCGAACTACGTCGGAATCAGCCGCCACCGAAACACGTCGTCGTCGTCGGTTCGGAAACTCTAATTACTAACCAAATTCTCAAAGAAAAATAGAAAATTTTAGCTAAAAGAACTATATTTTGTCCTTTGCTCGAAGGCCCTCTTTTCCCCTTTTTCAGGACCCCTCTTTTTGCTCTTAAGAGAGCTGTTTAGAGAAAATCCCCCCTACAGAAAAATATCCCCCCAAAAATCCTTTTTCTTGCTCTAAAGAGATCTATATATAGAGAACAGAGAAAAACCCCCCTTTCAAAAGTTGCTCCACCGATGTGGGATAAAGTTATTCAGGGGCAAATTGGGGAATTCCTCAAAAAGGAATTCAAAATTTGAACTCCAGATCAGTTTCCCCTAACAAAATTGTACCAATTTTGTTGTTTTTTTAGGGAATTCATTGGGGGGTTGGCTAATAGAATTTTTTGCAAAACAAATTCCCTCAAGAACCAATAGAAATTCACCAAATATGTACGGGATAGTACCATCATGGTCGAGATTCACGCAATTAGCCGTTATGGTATGTGAGGTGTCCAATTTCTAGAAATTTCATTGAAGAAACGAATTGAATTCGCGGGTCGGACCCAGATTCGGGTTTGTTGGGTTCGCGGGTCTAGTGCTTTGGAGCATATCATTGTCGTTGGTGTTCTTAGTCGCAATTTTGGGCTGTTTTTTTTTATCGGTGGTGCTACTGGGTTTGATATTGTTGTCGTGGTTTTTTCAATTGTTGTACGCTGATGTGTTGTTATTGTTGAAGAAAGCATAAGGTAGGTCGGGTCACAGGTTATTTGGCCGGTTGGATGGGTTGAAATTGTTGGGTTAAAATTGTTATTGGGCTGGCTGGGAGTTGGTTCTCAAATTGGGTTATGTTGGGGGTTATTAAATTATCCTAATTAAATTTAATTAGATTAAAATAACCATAATTAAATTTAATTGGATTAACAATAACTCTAATTAAACTTAATTGGATTAAAATAATTCCAAATAGGAAATAATAATTTTTGGGGATTAAGATTGAATTACAATTTAGGCGACTTATTTAAACTCTAACCAAATTGAATATCCATTGGTCAATTGCATTACAATTGAGGCCAATTTGATTTCAATTGAGGTCAAATTTAATCAATTCGTTAAATTGAATTGCAATCCGACACGAATTAAGTAACAGATTAACCTCGAGTTTCTTGATTTGATAAAAATCAAACAAATATTCCTCCAAATGAAATATTTTGAGAACAAATCATAGTTAAAATCAAGATTTTATCCATTTGGATTAATTTTCAAGTTTAATCAATAAAAGTCTAATTTTAATTAAAAAAAATATTCATTCAAATAACAAAATTTATACGCTCTCGTATATAAAAATACGAAAATGTATAATCGTTAATTAAATGATAAAATTAACTCAAATAATATTTTAAATTGCATTTATTTGAATAAAATAATTATTGTAATTTTTTTAAAAAAATTGAAGAAAATCGAAATTAAATTGGGTTGTGGAGGGCAAATATTAGGTGTCAATATACATAACCAAATATTATAATATACATAAGTTTTACAGGCAATTGTCTTGTGAGCTCAATTGTGTGTGAACTTTCGATAATGAACATGTATTTTCATAACAACATTTTGTAGTTGGACAAATGCATAACAGATATGTATATAAATACATATTAACGCCAGTTTCAATAGTAAATTATGTAGACGGTACTATACTTTGGTTATACATTGAATACACTTATTAACGCAACAGTATGTTCTAAAATTCTTTCACATGTTTTGACTTCAAGACGGCTATAGCGTGAGGAAAAGGAATGTCATCGATTTGGAACCTCCTACAGTTGCACGATCAATTTTCGAGGTCGACGATGTATCTTCTTCCAAAATCATAAACTAAGTAGATATAGGGTAAGGAAGTTTTGACCTGAATAAAAAAAAATCAGTTTTTTTGTAACTAGATGCTTCCAACGTCCATTTACAATCCTTGTAACATCGGAGGACATAGCTGAAATAGACAATCATAATATGATTAGTTATAATATTTTTTATTTTGGCATTACAAATCGATTATACAAAGAAAAAAAATTCATATACAATATAAGATATAAAATATACATTACAACTCAATAAAGTATATATATTTCTGTCTGTTAATAAATTTGTGAATACAAACAACACAATACCAAAATGTTATTCTACACATATACAAAACACAGTGAATGTATACATGAATAATAGACGACATTGCTATGTATATAACATAAACTTGTTTTCTTGCAATTTACAAATTTAGGACATCAATTAATTCAATTCAAAAAAATAGACAATTTTATGTGCTCAACATGAAAACAATCTTCGCAAAATGAAATTTAACGTCATACTAATATTCACGCAAATTTAAGTAAACAAATTTTGTAACAGAACTAAAAACAATACCCCTTTTTTCTGAAAAAGCTGTTTCTGTCGAAAACAATATCTCTTTTTGTCTGGAAAAATTGACGAAATTAACCTAAAAATATCATCGATCGCGCGACAACAATCCCTTCACTTTTGCACTTAACATAATCTGTTTCCGTTCTCCATTCATCAGAGCGACAACAATCTCTTTTCGTCGACAACATAATAGTTTTTCAAGCTTCGTCAATGTTTAATTCGGCAGCAATTGATGAAATCAACCTCAAATACGTTATTGATTCCGCGACAACAATCCCTTCACTTTTATAATTAACATATTATGTTTCGATTCTCCATTGACCAGAGTATCTCAAAAGAATAACAATATTCATCTTCTTGAATTTTAATTAATTTTTTCTTTTTTTAAAAGATCAAAAATCAGTGCTCAAATTTATTTTTGATTTATATTTTTCGTTTGATTTGATTTTTATGTATTTGTTGTTTTCAAAATTTGAATTTCGGTAGTTGTTACATAATTTAAGGGATGCACTAATCCACTTATTAAGTTGGTTGAGTTAATTACGTCCTTAATGACAGGAGAATCCGTTATTTTCATTATTAAACATGGTAAAAATTTCGCATATACATAGGTTGCTATGTATATGCGGTATCTTATGTATATGAATCGGGAGAGTAAACTAAATAAAAAAGTGGAGGAAAGTGTAAATAATTATAGAAGGGTTGGGATTTATGTGTTATTTATAAGATGGATTAAAAAGAAAATGAACAACCTTTTAAAAAGTGGGCCGAAATGGCCAAAGTGGTCCAATGACTATTAAATGATAATAATTTAACCGACTGACCATAATATGATAAATTGATCAAATATTAACCATTTATTTTCAAAATGACCAGTAGGTGTCCTTTTCTCCCACACAAAAATGAAAAACCTCTTTTTTCTAGAATCACAACTTGCAACTATTACTCTACCTGTCTACCACCACCCTTCCATAAACCTGTAGGATTTCGCCACCAACCAACAACATATTTTAGAAATAATATCTCAATCTCAAATAAGTTAGAGATGATTTTCACTATATTACTCTATTTAAACTTATCTCATGTCAATATTATGCAACTAAACGTATAACTCTCTAAATGGTCAAATAAAAAAAAACTCCTAGAGAACATAAGACCTACAATAAAAATGTGACATGCCTAAAACATATTTTTCACATATATTTATTGTTTATTTAGATCTTTTTCTTTCATTGTGTCCTATGTTTCACTAGCCAACCTGAACCCCCAAAATATTGTAGGTCCTGCGAGACAACCTTCCACATGATTTTAGGTCTACCAAGTGCTCCTTTAATTAAACACCTTCACTTCTCATGGTTTCAGACGTATAGACCAATGATATGTAACAACAACCTTCTCTCATTTTATCTTCGATGTGTATTCAGTAAAAACTGAAGTAAAATGGTACTGTGTTTATGAGTGGTAAAATAAGGGTGTATACAAAGAACGATTGAAAAATAAATAAACTACACATTTTCTTGCTAGAACGAAACAATTATGGTTCTAAATTCAGCTGTGTATTTTATATTTTGTTAGCATACTAATTAGTCTATGTTCTTTACATCAACTTGTTCAAAACTGTTGGTTATCGCTACAGCTTTACCATGCTAAATCACTATATACAACAGCGTATACCACGACTAGGGAAGCAAATACTATCCTTGCATAGACAGGAAGGTCAATCCAATGTTCCATCACGGGGCCTTTTCGGACTTGAGAAAGTTGTGAATCTCCAACTGAGTCATCTCTTTGCCAGAGGCTGGGTCGAATTTGCATCTAATAAAGCTGCATGACAAGTTCATGGCATATCAATAATGTGACCAAGCAAATCTTACCAAGAGATGTAAATGTACACATTGGAAAAAACAAATTGATATTCGAAAGGGAAGTAACATTATGTGTGTATGCATTAGCAAGTGTTTGTGTGGACGACAGATACTCTTAAAACAATCAATCGCACACATCAAAAATCTTACATTTAGAAAAACGCATTAATTGAGGAACAAGTAGGTACAAAGAGTAAGGAAGATCATATTACTTCTTAAATCAATCTCTTATCTTTGGTTCAGCAGTTGTGATTTTTGCAGCCCTATATTTTGGTATTGACTCTATGTGCATGCATTGAATTTATCTTTCTTAACCCAAATAATGGATGATGAACCGGCATATTAGCATTTCTCTTTACTCCCTAAGTAGCAGGCTCTAAGAAGTTCGTGCTATGCCACTTTTTATGTATTGTCAATCTAAACCGTTTTCTACATAAGCACTGGTAATAGTACACTATGTATATATCAATACACAGGTATGGTTAAATTCTTTATACTTTATGACTGGTCGCACAATATTCTGTCAATTTCATCTGTCAAAACAAGAAAAGCATAACAGAGACAATGTGAGGTCTGGGCTTAATTCTCTCTGTCGTCCAACGTGGACCTCTTGTATGAAGTATAGGTATTTATATGTACTACAAGAGAAATATTGCATAATATATGTCATAAATTCTCGGAAAATGGGCATACCTTCCATCCAAGCCAAGAATTGACAATGTATTCTTTTCATGACCAAAAGTAACAATGTACTCGGAATCTCCAGGCAATCTGAATTGAGCCACAGACCATTCTGAGCTAAAATACTTTGGAAGCACTCCTGCCAACATGAAACCCAGATTCAGTATCTGAGAAAAGTATCAGAAGAACACTATAGCTACTTTCCAGCCTCGCCATTTAACAGTTTGTCACGTAATTGGGTCAACTTGAGCCAACGGGTAATTTGATATTATATAAAGGGAGAAAGGTACATCGGGAGACGCTCAATTAAGAAAAGAAACTAAAAAAGTTCTTGACAAAGCTTCATGTTTGACATTTTCAAGGACCTTCCAGAGAAACAAAACAGAATATTATTGAGTATGCATGTGAGCCATGCCACGGTGCCTCGCATAACCGATCCCAAGTCTTACAAAAGGGGAGGGCTGCACATGGTTGACCGCCAACATAAAAATAGTTGTTATGAAAATCCAGCCTCATTTAATTAGTGATTAAGGTGTAGTTGGTTGATGCATGTAGATCGCCAAAGTCAAAGATAAATCCTTTTCCATTTAAACAACCCTATTGCAACGAGTTAACACCCCTCGTGATCCTCCAATATATCAGAGAAAACAAGTGATCTTAATTCGTTACACTCAAATAAAGCAAACTTTGTCAGGAAAATCTTGTGTACTGACACGGATCCTTCACTACTAGACTCCAGGTGTATGGAAGTTAATCTATTTAATTGTAACGTGGGTGTTAAAATATGTTATGAATAATACTACTGCACTAGAAATAGCTACAATTTAACGAGTATTAACTCCATTATGAGGTTAGAAATATTTATTTGTTGCCATAATAAATTGACCAAGAAAGCAAACACTTTTGTCCAGGAATGTTCAAGGGTATTTTAGATGTCCGTTCAGGACAGGAGAATAAGGTTTTTATAGTAGTGAATAGTGATATCCTAATTCTCATATGAGGTGCGTATGAGTAGACTAATGCAGAATTTAGAGAACCCCAAAAAGAAAAAGGCAGCCCGGTGCACTAAAGCTCTCGCTATGCACATGGTACGGGAAGGACCCCACCACAAGGGTGTATTGTACGCAGCCTTACCTGACATTTTTGTCAGAGGTTGTTTCCAAGGCTTGAACCCGTGACCTCATGGTCACATGGAGGCAACTTTACCAGTTACTTCAAGGCTCCCCTTCAATTTAGAGAACCCCTGAAAATTAAAAAATGACTTGCATGCCGCTAAGACATAGTTTCAATAGATATATTAGGGTAAGGGGAACGTTAATGAAATGACTGAACTAACATTCACAATGAACAGAAAAAGAGAATCTAATCTAGAGGGAAACCCAAATTGAAAGCCTTTTGAGTGAAAAAACGAGATGAAAGAGGGGAAGAAAAGAGAAAAGTTAGTAGTTCGATTTCCCTTGTTTGGTTTATATAGTAAAAGGGAACTCCTCTATATTCAGAGAAGGAAAAAAAAATGTCACCTACTTTGTAATTGTACAGCAATCATGATTTGTTTTCCCCCTATCCTTTATTTACAAACACCAACAACAACAACAACATACCCAGTATATTTCTCAAAGTGGGGTCGGGGGAGGGTAAGTGTACGCAGTCCATACCACCACCTTGGAGGTGAGATAGAGAGGTTGTTTCCGATAGACCCCCGACTCAAAACAAAAACAATCTACAAAAGCGATAGTAAAGGACAAGAAACAATGGGTATTAACACACCAAATAACAACATAAACAAGACTATTATCAAGTAATACGACAAATGATAATACACTCTGAAACAAGACTACACTATGACTACTAGCACAGATAACAAAACAAAGACCTCCTACCCACTAGGAAGGACGTACTCCTTCCTACTAACCTTCTACCTTTATTTGCCTCCTCCACGCCTTCCAATCTAAAGTCATGTCCTCGGTAAGCTGAAGCTGCTCCATGTCATGTCTAATCACCGCCCTACAATATTTCTTCAGTCTACCTCTACCTCGCTTGAATCCATCCCTAGCCAATCTCACACCTCCGCACTAGGGCATCTAGACACCTCCTCATCACATGGTCGAACCATCTCAACCTTGCTTCCTGCATATGGACTTCCAACGAAGCCACTCCCACTTTATCTTGAATAACCTTATTTCTAATCCTATCCTTCCGAGTAAACCCATACATACTTCGTAGTTTCTCATCTCAACCACCTTCATCTTTTGGGTGTGCGAGTTCTTGACTGGCCAACACTCCTCCCCATAAAACATAGCTGGTCTAACCACTACTCTGTAGAACTTGTTCCTGAATTTCGGAGGCACCTTCTTATCACACAAGATTCCAGAGGCGAACCTCCATTTCATCCACGCTGCCCCAATATGATGAGTGACATCCTTGTCGATCTCTCAAATAATAACACTTTCTTTAAACTTTCTTGAATATGTTTATATGCTTCCAAGCTATAGAGAAAACTTTGAATTGGTTGGCAAGGGATCACAAAAGCTTCCGTTTCCAAAGCTTGGGTTGATGGCCCCAAAAAGTATGTTACTTTCAAAAAATGGTAGATGACACTGCACATAAGCTTAAATATTAATTGAAATGAAACTATGGCTGTCTAAAATGCAAGGACAATTTAGATACATCAAGGTGACAACCTGGACACTTGTCCTTTTGGCAACTAGACTTTAGAAGTGTAAAAAGGGCAAGTGCCTAATGTGGAATCAGATTTAGTTTAAGCTGTCTAACTCTTAGGTCAATTGTTCAAGCTGAAGTGTATAATGGAAGATTGAGCTAAGGTTCTCATGGAGAGATATTTAGCAAGTAGGCTGTTGCCGTTTATGCTAACCGCTTTGGAGCATTTGTCAGCTGAAAACAAGTCTACTGCTGTTAACTATCATTCAAAGAGTACTTTGAATTTGCATGTGATAAGTCGCCATAGTTTCTTATATAAACTACTGATCCAGGACATTCAAATATTGAATAAAACTTACAAGGCATCCAGATCAAAGGTCAAATAACTTCACACTAGAATTCCACATGACTGTTTGCAACAGAGAGAGAGAGAGAGAGAGAGAGAGAGAGAGAGCGAGATCAGAGAACATTAAATGTGTATCAGAAGGGAACCATACCTTTGATGAAGGGGAGCGGTGAAGTCAGTGCAGCCAAGGTAACACGGGAATTCCGAGAACCTTTAGGCTTAACTTGACTCCCCAGATTGACCTTGAGCCTAAAAACATGAACAGTGCCTTTGTCACTAGAGACTGCTAACCACTGAGCAGTTGGAGAGAATGAAACACTGTGAATTTCTGCTCTATCAGCACCTCTCCTAACCTGGATCATACATGTCATGTGATTTGCCAAAACTAGGTATGTCAAAAGCATTGCTTAATTGATACATAGGAAAGTTAAAAAACTCAATCTAGCTTGTAGTTTGTGTCTGGATTAAGTACTTCTCTTAGCGGGGAAAGTAGAAAAGCCAACCACAAACACTACAATCTATATCAGATATGTCTACTGCTGTACCATCGATGACAATAACAAATATGACACTTGTAATCATGGGAGAGATGAAAAATAGATAGAAAATAAAAGGAATTGGAAAAATTTAACAACATTATGTTCTTTAACTCTAATTCCTCGTCAAGATAAAAAAGTTGATGAAGAAACATCGATCTCTCCTCTCATGCAATATCCCGATATGCCCCAAATGGAGGTTGACAAGAAACTTTGCAAGCCAAAGGCACATATGAATGAAGATTTATATAGAAGAAACGTCTACATTCAATTTTAATAAATTACAATATGTTAGGCACCAGAGGGTATGGCCTAGTAGTTAATGAAGTGGGTTGAGTATCCTGAGGTCTCAAGTTCAAATCTCAACTGAGACAAAAAAAACTAGGTGATTTCTTCCCATGAAATTATTCGAGGTGCACGCAAGCTGGCCCGGATGCCATGATTATCAAAAAAGTACAATCGGTAGACAGAGGCTAGCAAAGAGCCCACACTGAGTACCAAATCCATGCAAAGACTTTCTGAGTCATGGATCACAGGGAACACAGATTAAAGACTCAATACGTGATTTTAAGACATTAGGAAATGGTTTATAGGTGCAGTTTACTTGAGAGTAGCAGCGGAAGTCGAGGAATTTCAAGATAACAGTGCCATTTACCTATCCATGTTTAGCATATGCAAATGACATCAAAGCAACATTGTTTTGATCACGGAGAGTTATAAAATGAAGAAAAAGGACGCGGATATGCTGGATACAAGAAGTACTTTGACGAAGTCAGTTTTGCAGTCCAAAAGCTACAAATTGTTGATACTCAGGTGAAAGAGAAAATATGAAAATGTTACTATTACTTACAAAAGCTTTGTAATTAAAGAATACGAAATGCCTGGGCAGAACTAAACAACATTCAAAATCTTACCTCCTGCAACAATGAACAATCCTGTGTGCTGAAAATCCGGATGAGAGTACCCTTGATACTTGCTGTTGCCAGCACATCCCCCTCATGACTAAGAGCAAAAGATGCAATCCTAGAATCATGTGCAAAAACAAACTTGGTCCTTTTTGATGTGAAATTCTCAACCCGAACTTGACCATTTTGCAACCCAGGGCACACCAGCACAGGTGACACAGCTGTTTGTGAAATCTCACAAAGTCCTTTTGGGTTTGAAATTGTCTCAATCTGGTGGACGAGCTTCACATCAGCAAAATTATATACATAAATCTTCTGCTCAAGTATAACTACGATGCAGTCCCGTCGAAGCCGCACACCGCGCACAGCCGACCTGAAACGAAGCTCTCCAATGCAACGGCTCTGATGGTCATCCCAAATTATGACATTGTTTCGAGGATATTGTGGATTGTCTCCATTTCCCACGAAGACTAGTATATTGCTTCTGAAGAGCATCTCAACAATTCGAATACCACCTCCATTATCAAAGTATCGTCGAAACATCTCACAGAAAGGGTCACAGCTATAGACACTAATGCCGCAATCAGTGCCAATGGCGAAACAGCTACCATTTTGATTGAAGGAAACACGGTATAGAGTTGAAATTGATTTATTGATGAGGCCAGGGTTAGGGCATAGATTAAGGGGACTCTGCTTAGGATCATTATCTACCTGTTCAACAGCAGCTTGTTGTTGCTGAGGCTGTTGTTTGTGTTTCTCATCTAGTTGCTCTAAGTAAGGTTGAAGCATTGGTGACGAGAAGTTTGAACTAGTGTTTGGGTGCTGAAATTGTGGCGGGAAAGGGGAAACAGTGGCCATGGACAGGGATTAGTAAGAAAACGTAGAGAGGTATCAAGCTTAAGTTTAAAGCTAAACAGATAATGTTTCCTATCTGATACTCACACCGCATATACGGTCATCAATCTGCATCAAAAAGACAAAAATTTAAAACTAGATCTATTATTATCAAACTGGTATGATTTGACATTAAACTTGATCTTAGGCAAAAGGTCAAGGAAGGTATAAAACGAGCTAAGCTTGATCTTAGCCAAAAGGCCAAGGAAGGTGTAATACTACTCTATTGATATACATACAAGCATTGATAAAATAATCTTCAAAAGGAAAAAATAAATAAAAAGATATTCAAAGGGAAATGCTACAACAAAATCAAAATTAGTTTTTCCATTAACATATACTAAACAGCCTCAATTAGTTCTCCAGACTGGTCAACACACATTGTTCTTCCTCGTTACTTCGGGTTTATTGACAACATGATGAATAAAGGAACGTCATGGTTAATTGAGGTTTGGATACTTATCCTATTGTACCGGTGAACTTGTAAATGAAACACCAAGGATTTCAGTCTAGTTCCATCAAGTAATGATGCAGGGTCTGTTTTCCTTCTTTATTCTTTCTTCGACATATATAATTTTGCCCCCTTGAACCATACAATCTCGCATCATAAATAAGACAGTAAAATAGAAAACAATGCATTAACACTAAAAAAATACATCAATTTGATGAATAGATAAAACAATTCCAACAAAACAGTTGGCTATCGACCTCAGTATGATTAAAAACTCAATACGATTATTATACAATAATGAAATTGTACTGTCTTGGCAGAAAAAGATTAAGTTAAAAGAGAAATCATAAATTCCGAGTATCCTCGGGCCTCGGCAATATTGATGAATATAATCAAACAACAACATACATTGTGTAATCACACAAATAGGGTCTACGGAGGGTAGAGTGTACGCAACTTTACCCCTACCTCATGGAGGTAGAGAGATTGTTTCAGAAGACCCTCGGCTCAAATTCAGCAAATCAAAATAGTTATGATAAAAGGAAACATGACAATGAAGAAAACAAGTCAATTGATACAGAAAGCAGTACAGAGCATCCAGAAAAAGACCAGTAACAACAACGATATAATGTGGTAACCGAAACACAAAAGACAACAGATGATACTAACTATCAAAAGCAAGAAACTACATGTATAAGCCTAATACTACTAAATACATTGTGCTTCCATACTCCCACCAAGCTTAATCCCACCGAAAAGCGGGACAAAGCTCAACTACCAACTAACCTTTTACCCCAACCCGTGACATCCATAGCCTCCTTCCTATCTAAGGTCATGCCCTCGATAACTGTCTAATCACTTCTTCCTAATACTTCTTTGGCCTAGCTCTACCTATCAAAAGCAAGAAACTACATGTATAAGCCTAATACTAATAAATATACTGTGCTTCCATACTCCCACCAAGCCTAATACCACCCAAAAGCGGGACAAAGCTCAACTATCTACTAACCTTTTAACACAATGTGTAACCTCCATAGCCTTCACTCCTATCTAAGGTCATGCCCTCAATAAACTGAAGCTAGCACCATGTCTTGTCTAATCACTTCTTCTTAATACTTTTTTGGCCTATCTCTACCTATCAAAAGCAACATGTCTAAGCCTAATACTAATAAATATACTATGCTTCCATACTCCTACCAAGCCTAATCCAGCTGAAAAGCAGGACAAAGCTCAACTACCTACTAACCTTCCACCCCAACCCGTGACCTCCATAGCCTCCTATCTAAGGTCATGCCATGCCCTCGATAAACTCCAGATAGCACCATGTCCTATCTAATCACTTCTTCCTAATACTTCTTTGGCCTATCTCTAACTATCAAAAGCAAGAAACTACATGTATAAGCCTAATACTACTAAATACATTGTGCTTCCATAATCCCACAAAGCCAAATCCCACCGAAAAGCAGGACAAAGCACAACTACGTACTACCCTTTTACCACAATCCGTGACCTCATAGACTCTTATCTAAGGTCATGCCCTCGATAAACTGAAGCTAGCACCATGTCCTGTCTAATCATTTCTTCCTAATATTTCTTTGGCCTATCTCTACCCATCAAAAGCAAGAAACAACATGTATAAGCCTAATACTACTAAATGCATTGTGCTTCCATGTTCCCACCAAGCCTAATCCCCCCGAAAGTTGGGACAAAACTCAACTACCTACTAACCTTCTATCCTAATCCGTGACCTCCATAGCCTCCTATCTAAGGTCGTGCCCTCGATAAACTGAAGCTAGCACCATGTCCTGTCTAATCATTTCTTCCTAATACTTCTTTGGCCTATCTCTACCTATCAAAAGCGAAGAAACTACATGTATAAGCCTAATACTACTAAATACACTGTGCATCCTTACTCCCACCAAGCCTAATCTTGCCAAAAAGCGGGACAAAGCTCAACTACCTACTAGCCAATTTGTGACCTCCATTGCCTCCTATCTAAGGCCAAGCCCTCGATAAACTAAATCTAGCACCATGTCCTGTCTAATCACTTCTCCCTAATACTTCTTTGGCCTATCTCTAACTACCAAAAGCAAGAAACTACATGTATAAGCCTAATACTACTAAATACACTGTTCCATACTTCCACCAAGCCTAATCCCGCCGAAAAGCGGGACAAAGCTCAACTACCTACTAACCTTTTATCCCAATCCGTGACCATCATGGCCTCTTATCTAAGATCATGCCCTCAATAAACTGAAGCTAGCACCATGTCCTGTCTAATCACTTTTTCCTAATACTTCGTTGGCCTATCTCTACCTATCAAAAGCAAGAAACTACGTGTATAAGCTTAATACTAATAAATATATTGTGCTTCCATACTCCCACCAAGCATAATACTGCCGAAAAGCGGGACAACACTCAACTACCTACTAACCTTTTACCCCAATCCGTGACCGTCATAGCCTTCTATCTAAGGTCATGCCTTTAATAAACTGAAGCTAGCAGCACGTCCCGTCTAATCACTTCTTCCTAATATTTCTTTGGCCTATCTCTACCTATCAAAAGCAAGAAACTACATGTATACGCCTAATACTAATAAATATATTGTGCTTCCATACTCCTACCAAGCATAATCCCGCCGAAAAGCGGGACAATGCTCAACTACCTACTAACCTTTTACCCCAATCCGTGACCGTCATAGCATTCTATCTAAGGTCATGCCCTCAATAAACTGAAGCTAGCACCACGTCCCGTCTAATCACTTCTTCCTAATTCTTCTTTAGCCTATCTCTACCTATCAAAAGCAAGAAACTACATGTATAAGCCTAATACTAATAAATATACTGTGCTTCCATACTCCCACCAAGCCTAATCCCACCGAAAAGCGGGACAACGCTCAACTACCTACTAACCTTTTACCCTAATCTGTGACCTCCATAGCCTCCTATCTAAGGCCATGCCCTAAATAAACTTAAGCTAGCACCATGTCTTGTCTAATCACTTCTTCCTAATACTTCTTTGGCCTATCTCTACCAATCAAAAGCAAGACACTACATGTATAAGGCTAATACTACTAAATACACTGTGCTTCCGTAACCCTCACCAAGCCTAATCCCACCGAAAAGCGGCACAAAGTTCAACTACCTACTAACCCTCTACCCTAATCTGCGACCTTCATAACCTCCTATCTTACGTCATGCCCTCGATAAGCTGAAGCTAAAGCCATGTCATATCTAATCACTTATTCCCAATACTTCTTCAACCTACTCTACCTCTTGTCATACCCACTAAACACCATCCCAGCAAAACCATTGTTACTAAACTCATTAAGCTTCTTCAGCAATAACTTTTTGACTATACAAGAATAAAACTGTACTGGGCTATGGGAAAAAAATGAATTTTCAAAAAAAAAAAAGTATAAATACCCAATATTACAAAAAAAAAAAAATCATGAATACCCACTAATGATCAACATAATAATAAGAAAAAAAACTACTAGATTTACTTGAAATCCAATTTACTATAACAATTAATACAATTTAAAAAATAAACAAAGAAAACATATGCAGGAGTATTAATGATACAGTAAACAGCTAGTAATACTATTAATCATGAATACTTACTATTGATTAACACAATATAATCAAAAAAAAAAAAACTGCAAGATTAACGTGAAACTTATTTTATTAAAACCATCAATCTCAATTAAAAAAAAATCATAAATACTCACACTATTGATCAACATAATACTCCAAAGTACTCAATTAAAACCATTAATCTCAATTAATTAAAAAAATAAAGAAGAAGAAAATATTAATATTAATGATAGAGTAAACAGTTAATACTTAATACTTACATTGAAGATTTAAAAATAAATAATAGAGAGAGATATTAATGGAATAGTGAAGAGTACGTGTGATAAAAAGGAACATTTAAAAGAGGGAATGTGGGGTTTTGCTTTTTATATATATAGAAGAGAGGAGTGAATTTTCAGTTGCATATTTTGAGTAGAAAATGGTTTTATTTTTATTTTATTTACAAGACTATATTTGGATTTGGAGTCTTAACAAATAACCACTTTTTAATCAACATGTATTAAAAAAAAAAAAAAAGTCAAATAACATAAATTTCGACGGTTTAAAACTTAATTACAGAAAATTCTGATATCTTACATAATTATTGAAAATCTCAATTTTGGATCATTCGAAATACATAATTAGCCTCCACTACATCCAAAAAAGATACATTTTTCTTCTGTAAAAATACATAATTAGCTTTCGATATATTTTTTTCGATTTTGGGTAGGTCGAGATACATAATACATCCAATAAGGATACATTTTTTCCTTTGTAAAGATACATAATTAGGTTTCGATATATTTTTTCTGATTTTGAATTGGTAGAGATACATAATTAACTTTCAATATATCCAATAAAGATACATAATTAGTTGGGATATTTGTAATTACTTTATAAGAGTAGAAATTTATGTAAATATGATAAGTTAAGGTGTACGTTTATTTTTATTTTCTTTAAAATATCTTGATTTTTATTATGTGCATTATACCTCAGCTAATATCAATTATTTTATCAACTCACAGTTGAACTATTGTGATATTTCATACCGTAAGAGGGACAATTAACAGTTGAAGTGTGTTTATAATAAATAGATAGTGAAAGTTTATGTTTAAAGTAAACATACACTTGATAATTCAAGTATAAAACTCAAAAAATTTAAATATTTTAGATATTTTCTTAACCATTAAATTCTAGTTTATATTCGTATAGTCAATTTTTCTTTAATAATATTTATACATATAGTATATAACTAGATATTGGAGTCTGTACCAGCACGGACTCAATATATATTATTTTTTATCTCAATTTATATGGCACGAATGAAATTTAAAAAGTCAATCTAATATTTTGTATGACTCTAAATATTTTAAGTTATTAATGATTAATTTATAGTACTTTTACATAATTTTCAGATATTATATGTTACTATTTTCATCTCAATTTATGTGGAACTGATGGAATATTTGAGGAAGTCAAACAAATTTGTTATATAGTTTTAGATGTTAATTATTATAATTTATATGACTTTCTGTTTAATTTTCAAGTAATATATGTTACCGCATCTATCTCCATTATATGACATAAAATTTGAAAAGTCAAATAAATTTTTTCATACATCTTCCAAATATATTTTAATTTGATTATTATTGTGATTTATTACTTTTCATGAAAAGTCAAATTTATATATCCCAATTTATGTTGCACTAATAAAATTTTGATTCAATAATTTTTTTAGTTTCAATCATGAATATATAACTTTATACTCCTTTCTGCTAATTAAAAAATTCATTCTAAAGTTTTTATGCATTTAAGGGTTGTTTAATATGTTAGAAAAGCATAAATAATTTTGAAAAAAAAAATTATTTCCTTTTATTCCTTGTTTAATTACTAATTTGAGATAAAATAGTGAAAATGATCATAATGCCCTTATGGTCCCTCAAACTTTTTTTTCTACTAAATAAGATAAAAATCTATAATCTATATCAATATCTATTTTTGGTATTTATAATCTATATCTATAATCTATAATCTGTAATCTAAATCTATAATCTATAATTTATATCTATATCTATATCTATATTTATATCGATATCTATATCTATAATCTGTATCTATAATTTATAATATATTAAAAATATGAAAACTCTAAGAAAAGTGTGAAGGTCCTTAAAAAATGATTTAATTTTTTGTCCTCCATTAAAAGTCTCGTCTTTGAATAAAATAGTTTTTCACTATTTCCGTATATTATTATTTAATTATATTTATAACATTATCTCCTAAAATATATAAAATCGAGAGTTTAAAATATATGATTTATAATATTATCTCTTAAAATATGTGGTATATGAAATTAAGAGTTTAAAATATATGATTTATAATAGGTAAAATCGTCTAATAGACATCTGTACTTATCTTTGTTTGTAACCTGGACTCTTCTATTTCCCTCTTTGTCAATTGAACCCTTCAACTCATCGAAACATAATATTTTAAATCATTTTCTCATCCAATTAATGTGTGTGTATTGTACTTGCCTACACGGGAATTGCACATCACTATTTTTATAACACGTAAGAAATTAAAAATAAAAAAATAAATACATATAAAATATAAATAACATAAAATAAACTCAACCTCCACCCCACTCCAATTTTAGTTTTCATGGTCAATCCTCCTACCCCCGCACCCCCCACCCCACTCCTCTTTCTTTTTTCTTCTTCTGCTTCTTTCTCCGGCTCCCTATGCTTCAACCCAGCGACACCTTTCTGCTCCATGCCCTTCAACCAATAACACTCTCTTCTATCTCTCTCAATAATTTCTCAATGTCATTATAATTTTTTAAAAAAATTGAGTAGTGATTATAATTTAAACAAGAACTTTAAAGAAAATCGATCAAATAATTGCTAACAATCGCCTCATAAATCAAAGTAATTGATAAATAAAATTCTTAGTGTTAGATGATTCAACAATACCCACACTCCGCGATTGTCAATAGTGTGTCCCATTATTACTTTGAAGAAAGAAGGGAGAAAAAAAATAAAACAAAAATTGCATTTTCAATGAAGAGTATTCAACAAAAATGGAAACTCTCCATCTTTCAGCTTTCTTCACATGAATCAATTTTTTATTCCACAAATCCAAAAAAAAGGAATGTATTCTTCTCTTCATTTTTCTTCATTCTTTTTCAAAAATGTTTGTTTTTCTATATCCTAAAAGGTATTGGAATTGGAGATTGATTTGGCGGAAGTTGGGTTAGGGGATGGGGTGATGTTGAAGAAGTTGGGGCGGTTGGCTGCGTGTGTTGGGGTAGGTTGAAAAAGAAAGAAGAGGATTTTTGAGATTTTTTAAATTTTATTCTTTTTTAAAAAAAATTATCATTGTTTTGTTTAAAATTTTAATGTTTTAAAGGTGAACTATTGATTTCACGTGTTTTTAAATACGTGCAAACACACGATTTGTCAACTCAATAATATTAATTCCACATAAGCTCACAAGGATTTAATATATTGTATTTTATTAAGCTTAAGGGTTCAATTGACAAAAAGGTGAGTAGGAGGATCTTGATGCAATCCAAGCCTTGAAGACTCGAATCTAGATGCGGAAAAGTAATGATAGAAGAATAGGATAACCAAGATAGGAAGATAGACACGAATTGATAACGAAAGGGCAATCAAAGGGTATTTCAAACCCTAAAACCTCCCTTAATGGATTACCAATTAGCACCTAACTCTTACGGGACCGCAAAGGGGATTAGATCTCACTTACAACCAACGTTTCTAGTCAAGGTTCAACATCGGCTTTTCCGAGCACTCAAACACTCCCATAGAGTTCTCATGAATTCATCATGCAATTAATCAACCAAAATTAAGGAAGAAAAGACCTAAAGTTATCTATTTATAGTCTAGTACAAGGCCCAAAAGTGACCCACAAATAAAATTACCAAAATAACCTCAAAAGTGATTTTCAACTGATGACTTAGTCACTAATCATCACTTTAGTCATCAACCAAGTGATAAGCCGTCACTTTAGTCGTCACCCTTAAAAAAAAGGTCATTTTCAGCTGACAAGTCATCACCTAAGTCATCAGTAGGTGATAAGTCTCCACTTAAGTCCTCAACCTTAACAAAATGCAATTTTCAGTTTGATTACTCGTCAGTAAAGTCATCAACAAGGTGATAACTTACCAACCAAGCCGTCACCTTTATGAAGAATGTTGTTTATGCCTTCTTTCACTCCTAAGCAATTAACCACACATGATATTATTGGTTTAGGAGCTCAAAGAAGGTCCTACATGTGTATTCTTGAATTGTTTGGTTGATTATGGTTCTGACCTTCTCAAGTTGCCCTCGAAAAATGAGTTCAAAAGTTTTCATGGTCATTCGGTTTACATTATCCTCCCCTTCTTGAAAGAATTCGTCCTTAAATATAAGCCTTGCAAAATCAAAGGGAGGACAAACAAGCACCAAATCCTTATGGCATGAGGGTTAGGGTTAACACAAATAATCATATCATCATGTCAAAATTGCACACACTTAACATTTAACCAAGGATCCTTCATGTTAAACATTAGAAACTCATTGAAAATGCACAAAGGAGTTGGTTATAGAAATCATCAAGAGACAAGGAAACCACAAAGGTCTTAATGGCATCAAATAATCCAAAAGGTAGAACTACTTCAACTTTCGAGCCATAGGACACAATTGTTTCATTACCTCTTCAAGAAACTACATCAAGAATGGTGCCTCGATTGATATTAAACTCCACAAGACCCATATAGCATTGTCATTCAAACAAGTATACCAACCAACAAGTTTTCTACCTATACTTAAACAAATCCAAGACTAGTGTGGATATCAACATAAGCAAAGAGGTAGTATAGAAAGGAATCAAGTGGAAAGGTGTCATCCAAGGTGATATTATCTATAAGAATGTCATTTGTCTTATAGGACTTAGCACATAATGCACACAAGTATGGAGTCAAGACATTTAAGCACATGCAACTTCTTTCTTTCAAACAACTTTCCTTCAGAAAGGGGTCACCAGTTACAATCAATTTACAAAGAAGGTATCACAATCATGGAATTCATCCAATATGTGTTCAAAAGAAAACTCTTTCCTTGACCTATAAGTAGTGAGCCCTTGGTCAAGAGTGGAAACACACAATGGTGAAATCTCTTGGATCTTTTCATTACTCCTTTTTTTTTAAAGATCTCTTATCTTTGTTGAAGATCTTTCTCTTACACAATGTTTTTCCATCAAGTGGATTATGAATCCCCAAGAGAGACTTTCCATCATAGGGAAGGATACCAACACCTTCAATCAAACTTTACTTGTCATGTAGACCAAGAAACAAGTTGGGTGTATCAAAATCACCATATCCGAATTTGGCACCGGGGTCGAACAGATAGAGTGTCCACAGACATGGGTCTAGACTGCACTTCTTTTCCCCAAAGGCTTCACCTAAACTAAAGAATATACTCTCTATGCTAGCATAAGCCCCATCAAAAGCAAATAGAGAGTAGAGAAAAGTACCACTCAAGTCATCTTCAACTAAAATGTCCTTATGTATGTACTCAATATTAGATTCAAGATCATTACCATGAGTATTCTCAATAATAAGAACACCCAAAGTAGAATAAGAAGCAATTTCCACACAATTGTTACTTTCTCCTTTAATAGAATAATCCTCAATTAGACACATACCACCATTAACTTCAAAGGGATTATTGCTTAAGTCTTCACAAGAAGAAAGCAAGTCATCCTCGTAATTATCAAACAAAGGTGGGGTGTCGTACAAAGGATCACAACCACAAGAATTTTCATAGAAACAATCATTAATTGGATTTCTCAAATATTCAAGCAAATCAAAGTTATCATCACCCAATTGATTATTCCTCTCCAAGACTTTACATTCTTTTACCTTAAAAGTACTCTCATCTTCCAAGAAGAGATTTTCATCTTTAGGAGGAATGTTGTCATGTCATAGTAGGTTGTCATATAAGATATAGCCCACAATATGAGCTACATCATCAATGCTATCCACGCCACTAGGCAATTCATTAAGAGTGATTTCGTCATCTTCAAACAAGATATTGCTCTTAAAGAGAGAAGGGTTTATCCATGAAGGAGATGTAGAACATGCAAGTCTACTCTCTAAAAGACAGTTATCAAGCATCAAAGTTGTTTCAAACACATGATTATCCCTATGAGCCAAGAAGGCATTAGAATATTCACTAAAAAACATGCTCAAAGGGTCACTCCTATTTTATTGACCAACATTTTCTATTTCATCACTCACTTGAGGTTCATTAATCATATCACAAACATCCTCAAGTGGTGGACTAGTTTTGCACACAAGTTGATCAACATAATTTTTACAAGATGATGTACTATCATTCAACACAATGGCTTCAACACTAGGTGGACACAAACTGGTCTTGTAAGAAGAGTCAATTCGGTCATCAAAGGATCAACTAGTGTATCCACTCTCACAACATGTACATTATCATCAAGAGTCAAAAAATCATTAGACTCACATATAGGTAAGCTATTACTTACACTCATTAGGCTACTAGTCACACAATCATCATTCACATGCATAAAAGTGTAAGAGTTATCTATTTTACCTTGAGGTTCTTGAGAATTTTCTTCTTTACCTTGGCGTGAAGGTCCTCTATAAAATTTTGAAGCATCTAAGATTTCCCTCGTCAAATCTTCAAAGGGAATATTCTATTTTGTCACCTGTTCTCCTCCGTTTGCCATGTTGGTACCTACACACATGTCCTTATTAAAAGAAGGACAAATATTATTAGATACGATTGTGTAAACCCCCTCACTTCACTCCTCTCAAACTCTCATTTTTATTCTTTTGGATTGCCACCTTGCACTTCTTTACTCCCTTTAATCTTTTGTCTCTCAATTTCTTTAGGCTTGGAGTAAGTGGTCACATATCTTTGAGATTTAGGAAGAACGACTGGAAAGGGATGATTTCCCCATTGGTCCCTTTCAATCTTAGGCAAATTTTAAACATTGGGAACTTTATGTTGTGCAAACCAATCGACACCCAAATATAAATGTGCTTGTTCCAAGGGAAAGATGTCATACCACACCTCCTCATAGTACCCACATCAGGTGAAGGAAACCTTCACTCTCTCAGAAATCTTATATCTTCCAAGAAGTATGGAACAAGTAGAGGTTCTCGAGGTATCCCTAAATAGTCAATCATGGATGGAATGATGTAGTTTCTATAGCATCAATCATCTAGCACAAGGAGGCATCCCTAAACCCCATAAATGCTTGCCTTTCCAGAGTAAACGTTTCTTCTTGGATCGACATTGTACAACTTTATATAACCCAATGGTACATGGGCACCCCCCACGAGTTCCTTCAAGTCACTCCATGTTTGGTCGGACTTTTTTTTTACATCCCACCAAATCGATGTCGGACCTCGAATATGTTTAGTGGTATACATAGCCTTTTTGAATTCATTTATATCATAATCTTTGAAGATTCTTTCACACTTGTATTCCCAATCAAGATATTTTTCGGGACCTAAATACCTTAATAAGATGGGTAGGTAGGAAGATCATGACTCCTACGATACCCTCTATTTCGACCTTGGCCCTCGCTTCTACAAGTTTAGGTACTAGAATAAGAAGAATAAGATGTCGTACCCTTAGACTTTAGAGATGCGTAATCTATTCTTTTCCTGGGAAAACTTCCACTATAGCCAATATAACCATTTACACCACTTCAATTTTTATAAGAAGTACTACAAGGTGAGGAATATGAATCTTCATATTTTACATGTTCACTCCCACCATAACTCTTAGAAAGTGCATAAGAAAGAAGGTTATACTTTACATTGTCTTAATATTTATAGTGGGAAGTGTAGTACTCCTTACATGTCCCATTTTCCTCATAAGAACCCTCACTAGGCTCTTTATCATCTCCATACTCACTATAAGAATTAGGGTCATCATCCATATCACATTCTCCTTTGAAATAGTAGCCCTCATTCTCATCCAGATCTTGATCACAACTATTTTCATAGCCCCCATAATCTTCATCATCTTCATAGCCATAACTATCTTTACCACAATCATAGTCGCCTATGTCGTAGTCATAATTTTCCGAGGCTATTGAAGATATGTTATCCTTATATCACCTTGTACCTGCAAAATGAACAAATAAGATTAGTAGTAAAGCACCTCACCAACACTCGTAATAATCTCACCTTTATGATCCTCACAATTGGTGCAACGAATGTTGAAAGTTGCTTATACTCAGGTGGACAATAAGGTGTCAATCTCTACTTTACGGCCGAAATGGATTCTTGTTTGATCGACTCAAAGAAATAAAAATGTACTTATGAAATTGAACCAAAGAAGTTACAACGAAGTAAAACTAGAAAGGCATAAAAGAAATAAAATGAAGAAAGAAAACAAACTCAAAAACTAATTCACAACTAAGTAGGATGATTACTAGTTGTTAATTAGCATTTAGAATCAAGAAAAGAAGTCTAAGAATCATAGAAAAGAAATTAAGAATATTAAAGTGAGCTTAGTGAAATTTTGTCCAAGTTGATGAATAGGTTGACAACTAGGATTGTAGGCATCACTTGATTGACAATTTGTCACGCTTGTCGTCAACCTTAGGCAGAATAAGAGTTGGGTTGTTTTTAGGTGACGACATAGTTGATAGGTCGTCACTTAGTTAATGGCCTGTCACTCTTGTCGTCAACCTTATGCAGAATAAGGTTTGGGATGTCTTTAGGTGACGACTTAGTTGATAGGTCGTCACTTAGTTAATGGTATGTCACTCTTGTCGTCAACCTTAGGCGGAATGAGGTTTGGGTTGTATTTAAGTGATGACTTGGTCGATAGGTCGTCACTCAGTTAATGGCCTATCACTCTTGTCGTCAACCTTGTGAAGAATAGCTGATCACTTGATTTCTTGGGCCCACTTCTTCTAATACTTTTACCTTTTTGGAATATTCCTTATCACAAACAAGTACAACTCTTTTTTCTCTAATTTCTTTGGATCAAAACCTTACTTTCGTAGCTTCTTATTCAATAAGATATGAAGAACTGGAAGAACATTCAAATTTTGACCCTCAATCAAATGATCTCGAAATTCGATAAAATTCAAAACCCACACTTTTTTCAAGCTCCCGAACAAACCCCAATAGTCTATATGCCTTAAAACTTAACCAATAAATTCAAATTTTGAAACCCACTTGAAATTTCTTCAATCTTAAACTTCAACAATGGTAGATGGATCAAATCTAACTGGAATAAGCTCAACTCTTGGATTTTGACTCAAGCAAGGCTAGAGAACACAAATTTAACACTCGAAACTCAAAACAAAAGAAAAATCAAAAACTAAAAATAGGGAAACACTAAAAATGTTCTTGAGACTATTTTTCTTTTTTCTTTTTCTTTTTTTACCTTTTTTGTAATTTTCAAGACAACAAACCCAAGACTAGAATCGTGAAAACAATCTTAAACTCGGCTCTGATACCAAATGATGCAATTCAAGCCTCGAAGACCCGAATCTAGACGCAAAAAAGTAAAGATAGAATAACCAAGATAAGAAGATAGACACAAAATTAATAACAAAAAGGCAATCAAAGGGTATTTCAAACCCTAAAACCTCTTTTAGTGGATTACCAATTAACACTTAACTCTTACGTGATGCAAAGGAATTAGATCTTCCTTATAACCAACGTTTCTAGTCAAGGTTCAACATTGACTTTTCTAAGCACTCAAACACTCCCATGGAGTTCTTACGAATTCATCATGTAATTAATCAACAAAAACTAAGAAAGAAAAGACCGAAAGCTATATATTTATAGTCTAGTACAAGGCCCAAAAGTAACCCATGAGCAAAATTACAAAAATAACCTCAAGGGTGATTTTCAACTGATGACTTCGTCACGTTAACTGTCAACCAAGTGATAAGTCATCACCCTTAACAGAAGGTCATCTTCAGCTGACAAGTCATCACCTAAGTCATCAGTAAAGTGATAAGTCACCACTTAAGTCGTCAACCTTAATAGAATGCAATTTTCAGCTTGATAACTAGTCAGTGAAGTCGTCAACAAGGTGATAACTTAGCAATCAAACCGTCACCTTTAGGAAGAATGTTATTTGTGCCTTCTTTCGCTCCCAAGCAATCAACTACACATGATATTGTTGGTTTAGGAGCTCAAAGAAGTTCCTCCATGTGTATTCTTGAATTGTTTGGTCAATCATGATTTGGACCTCCTCAAGTTGGCCTCGAAAAATAAGTTCAAAAGCTTTCATGGCCATTTGGCTTACATCAGATCTAGAGTACAAATGGAGATAAATACAAGGATCTTCCAGACTATTTGCCTTTATAATACTGTTTCCTAAAATATATGAGATCAAGAGTTTAAAATATAGGTTTTTCTTAAATTAAAAGTCCTAAAATATATGGTAAAAGATAGTTTTAATCAATTAGAATTTACCTTATATAAAAATTGTATCTTATTATGACAAAATTCACTATAAATAATAGTATTAGTTTTAGGGCTAGGAATCTAATTTTTACCCTTCATACGAGTAATAATTTAGGAGTATGAATCTTTACTAATATTTTAAAATTTGTATTAAAGAGAACCCATTAACATAGGTTAAAAAGAAAAAAAATAATAATAGAATGAGTAGGAAGCTTATTAGTATGTATTTATATTAAAAAAAAGTTTTAAAACTTTATTAATATCTCCTTTTTATTCTCCATACAATTGATTGTTCCTCGTCAGGTGAGTTCTTTAAGCTATATTCATATTGTTATATAGCATGTGATAATTCTTTCTTGGTTTAGTTTATTATTCTGTTTGTTTGACTAAAGAGGCAAATTTTAATTTATTGTAATTTGAGGTAAGTTTTCTAAAATTTCAGTACACTTTAAAAATTTATAATAAATAAATTATCAAGTATTTTGATAGACAATTGTTAATTGAGGGGTGTTTTTGTAAAATCTTGATATATCTTATGATTGAAGAGATAAATTTACTTGTGATTTCAAAAGTAAATCTATCTCTTCAATCATAAGTTATATCGAGATTTCACAAAAACACTTCTCAATTAATAATTGTCTAGCAAAATACATAATAATTTATTTATTGTAAATTAAAAAATATACTAAAATTTTAGAAAACTTACCTCAAATCACACACAAAAAAAATTGTCTTTTCAATCAGACAAAAAAAAATAATAATAAACTAAACCAAGAAAGAATTATTACATGCTATAAAACAGTATGAATATAGCTTAAAGAACGCACCAGGTGAGGAACAATCAATTGTATGTAGAAAAAAATAATATATTAATAAAGTTTTAAACCCTTTTTAATGTAAATACTAATACTATTAAGCTTCCTTAGATAATCCCTTTTTTCTTTTTTCTAAAGTCTCTTTCTCCTTATTTATATTTCTTAATCGTATCCTTATATCTTATCTTATTTATTTGATTGTGATTTCTTGTATTTAGAATCACATCAACTGTGGTTTTTTGCATCTAGAACTCGCACAGCTATAATGAATCTATTTATTAACCTAGTTAGTCGCACCCCCCTCCAAATGGTATCAGAGCACAATAATTTAAAAAGTACAGAAGTGAGATATATGTTAGAGTTAGTAATAGAACTAGTTAGATTTGAATTAGTTAGTAATTAAATTAATTATGAGAAGACCATTTAAAAATAGAGAAGCTTTTAGAAAAATTAAAGAATCTTTAGTTAGTAATTATTCAGAATATATAAGTTTAAATAAAACAAAAGAAAATCCAGAAAGATTAGCTTACCTAATTACATTAATATCTAGTATTGAAGCAAAATTAATAATTCATTCAAAATCTAGAAGAATGAGACACATACCACCTAATTATGATAAAATTAGATTTAGATATCAACCAAAATATTATAAATATAATTTAAATGAATAAAGAGCAAAAATACAAAGAATTAAAATAATTTATCTGTGAAAAACGTAAAGAATTAAAAATCAGAAAAGAAAGATTACATTACAATATATTTGCCGGAGTTAGTAAAAATTCAATAAATATACAAAAAGATGAAATATCAAAATTAGAATCCCAAATAGATAGTTTATAATATATATACTAACATGAACTATTCACAATAAAATGAACAAAGAAGAATTTATAATAGATGAAAAAATATATGAAAATCACGAAGGATCAAAAATAAAAATAGTATTTTCTAATCTAGGAAGAAGATACAAGAAAATAGGAGAACATTTATATTTAATGTTAGAAAAAGAAGAATTAAAATTAGAAGATAAATTAACAGCAATGGTAAGAATAGAAAAAGAAAATGAAGAAATAGATAGAAAAAAGGAAATAGAAAAAATTAAACAACAAACTACGGAAGAAATACGAAAAATAGAAGAAACTAAAAATGGTAGAATTGCTTAATTAGAAAAAGAACTACAAATGTTAAAAGATTTATACGAACAAAGACAAAAAGAAAAAGAAGAAAAAGATAAAGAACAAACATTAATAAACGAGATAAACCAATTTAAGGAAAAATTAGAAATAAATAATATAGAGGTTGAAGAGTCAGATAATTATGATTCAGAAGATAGTGAAACATATACGGAAATATTAACAAATATAAAAGATTTAGAAATTAACAAAAAACAAGAAAAAATTAATGAAGAAAACTTAGAAAATAATAACACAGAAATAAATACTCTTGATAAAAAAAAAGATGAAATACCTAAGACAACAGAAATAAGAAAACCTATATATTATAAAAATAAATTTAAAAGATATAATGAATATGACAAATGGACACCAAAACAAATAGTTAATAAGAATTATAACTTTTTAGACCTAGACTGTGTAATAGATACAGAAAAAACAATACAATTATAGATAGGATATATGACAAAACAATTATTAGATAATAATATAAACATAACAGATGCACCAGAATATATAGAAAAAATACTAATAGGATCAGTAAAACTATGGTTTTCAAATTTAACTGAAAATAGTAAGAAAGTATTAAGAGCTAATAAACCTATGGAAGGAGCATCATCAACAACAACTAAACTAACACCTATAGAATTATTGAAAAAATATGAAACAGCTATAAAAGATGAATTTGGTAGTATGACAACATTAGAAGAAGAACAAGATGAAGAAAAAGATACAAATAGGAATTTAATGATAAAATTAACAATATGTAATATGTGTTATATAGACGAATATACTTGCGCATTTAAAGAATATTATTATAAAGGAGCATATAGTATAGAAGAAAGTAAAGAAATAAGAAAATTATATTTTAATAAATTACCCGAACTATTTAGTTCAAAAATAATAAAAAGTTGGGAAGAAGCAAAAGTAGTTGATACGTTAGGAGCTAGAATAAATTTTTTACAACAATGGTATAGAAACTTATGTGAAAAATATAAAGAAGAATTAAAAATGGAAAAAACATTAATAAGAAATTTAGCATGTTGCAAAAATAAAATAGCACCCCAATTCGGATGCGAAGAAAGATATTATAAGAAAAGAAAAGGACATAAGAAATATAAGAAATATAAAAAATCAAAATATAAATATAAGAAACCAAGAAAAAGATATTATGTAAAAAATTATAAAAATAAAAGACCATATAGAAAGAAAAAATCTATAAAAGAATGTACATGTTATAATTGTGGAAAGTTAGGACATTTAGCTAGAGATTGTAAATTACCCAAAAATCCAAAAAATAAACAAATATCCAAAATAAAAATAGAAAATACAGAATATATGCAGATAGATTATATAGATTATGAATTAGAAAGTGAAGATAGTATATATGAAATTTCAGAAAACGAAACAGATACTGAAACAGATAGTGAAATAGATGAATCGAATGACTGAAGAAGATAAAAAAATAATAACAAAGGAAGAATATTTAAATGGTGAAGGAACAAAACAAAAAATAATATTTGACAGTAATATATTTGATGAAATAAAAGGAAAAGAGTTAGATTTAAGTGTAGAAAAAATATTTAAAATACCAACAATAAAAAATATTTTTAGTAGGAAAAAAGATGAATATTATGTAGTATGCCAAAAAGAACATGTAATAGACTGTAGATATGCAAAAGGAAAAGCTAGTATACCACTTGTAACAAAAAGAATAATAATAAATAAAGAAATAAATGATATAAAAAGTAAAGGAGATCCAATAAAATATGTACACCTTGGAGGTACAGAAATATTAATAAAAGCATGTTTTAGAGAAGGAATAGATACACCAATAGAATTATATTTAGCAGATGATAGAATTATAAAACCTATAGAAAAAAGCATAATAACTGCCGTAAAAGGAAATTTAATATACCAAAAATTTAAATTTATAATAAGTGCAAATTATTCAGTAGCGGTAACAGATAGAAATATAGATAAATCACTAGTATTATATTGGAAGATATCAGGAATAGAATTAACCCCAGGAAGTAAAATATTTACAGCAAGATGTAAAAATCTATATGTGTTAACAACAAAACATAAAATAACAGGAAAAAATAAGATTAACAAGATACAAATAGATAGCCCATTTGAACAAATTGTAAAAACAATAGATTATAATGACTATAACTATAGAGACATAGATATAGAAGAAAATTTAGAAATAGTAAATGATAGAATAAGTACAACAAAAAGAATAGCTAATGAAAAACCAGAATCATCAACCTCATCAAAAAGAACGAGTTATGAAACAAATTCAATAAGTAATCTAAATCAATATTACATAACAGGAAAAATAAATGAAAAAGAATATTTAATATTATTAAACACAGGACAAGAAGAAAATTATATAGCAAAATGTCTAGTAAAAAATGAAGAAATAAAAACTGATAATGACATATGCCCAGATCTACCGAGAAGTTTAATAAATAGTAAAGATATAGCAGAAAAAGAAATAATAATAGGAGGGATTAGAAAAATAAAAATAGAATTTGAAGTAAAAGAAGAAATGCAAAAAACAGATATAATATTAGGAATAAAATGGTTAGAACAAGTAAAACCATATAATATAGAACATACACAATTAGCCATAACATATAATAGGGAAAGATTATTCTTAAAAAGAGCCTTAACATAAAATGAAAATATATGTATTAATGAAGATAGTAGTGGAAGGATATTACAGTAGATATTATACGCCTATGATAGATACAGGAGCAGAAGCTAATTTATGTAGATATAATTGCTTACCAGAAAGTAAATGGGATAAATTAAAAATACCAATAGTAGTTAAAGGATTTAATAATGAAGGAAGCTTAATTACTTATAAAGCTAGGAATGTAAAAGCACAAATATAGGATAAGATACTAACAATAGAAGAAATTTATAATTATGAACTAACATCAAAAGATATACTTTTAGGAATGCCATTTTTAGATAAACTATACCCACATATAATAACTAAAAACGATTGGTGGTTTACAACACCATGTAAACAAAAAGTAAGAGCAAAAAGAGTTAATAATAAAATAAGAAAGAAAACTGATTGGATAAAAGGAAGTGAAAAAATTACACAAAAGTTAGAAAATATAAAAAACGCTGAAGATACAATAGAATTAGTAGTATTTTCGATAAATAAAACAGAAATAACTATATTTTCAATAAATAAAATAGAAATAGTTAAGAAAAAATTAGAACAATTATATAGTGAAGATCCATTAAAAGGATGGGAAAAACATAAAACTAACATAAAAATTGAATTAATAGACAAAAATAGTATAATAACCCAAAAACCATTAACATATAATTTTGACGATTTAAAAGAATTTAAAATGCATATAGATGAATTATTAGAAAAAACAATATATACAAAAAAGTAATAGTAAACATAATAGTCCAGCATTTATAGTAAATAAACATAGTGAACAAAAAAGAGGAAAAAGTAGGATGGTTATTGATTATAGAAATTTAAATGCAAAAACTATAACATATAATTATCCAATACCAAATAAGATATTAAAAATAAGACAAATCCAAGGATATAATTATTTTAGCAAATTTGATTGTAAATCAGGATTTTACCATCTAAAGTTAGAAGAAGAATCTAAAGAATTAACCGCATTTACGGTACCACAAGGATTTTATGAGTGGAATGTATTACCATTTGGATATAAAAATGCACCAGGTAGATATCAACATTTTATGGATAATTATTTTAAACAATTACCTAATTGCCTAGTATACATAGATGATATATTATTATATACAAAAACTAAAGAAGAACATATAAAGTTATTAGAACAATTTACAGATATAATAGAAAAATCAGGAATAAGTCTAAGTGAAAAGAAAGCCGAAATTATGAAAAAACAGATAGAATTTTTAGGAATACAAATAGATAAAAGTGGAGTAAAAATGCAACAACATATAGTACAAAAAATAATAAACTCGAAAGAAGAATTAGATACAAAAAAGAAATTATAATCCTTTTTAGGATTAGTAAACCAAGTAAGAGAATATATTCCAAAATTAGCAGAAAACTTAAAACCACTACAGAAAAAATTAAAAAAAGATATAGAATATAACTATGACGAAGAAGATAAAAAACAAGTTCAAAAAAAAAAATTACTTTGCAAGGAATTACCAAAATTACAATTTCCGGATGAAAATAGAAAATTTACATACATAGTAGAAGCAGATGCCAGTGAATATAGTTACGGAGGAGTACTTAAATATAGATATGAAGCAGAAAAAATAGAACACCATTGTAGATACTACTCAGGTACGTTCAACGAGACAGAAATAAAATGAGAAATAAATAGAAAAGAATTATGTTCATTATATAAATGTTTGTTAGCATTTGAACCATATATTGTATATAACAAATTTATTGTGCGAACAGATAATACACAGGTACGCTGGTGGCTAACAAAGAAAATACAAAATTCAGTTACAACAAAAGAGATTCGGAGACTAGTTTTAAACATATTAAATTTTACATTTATAATAGAAGTAATCAGTACTAACAAAAATGTTATTGCAGATTACATATCAAGACAAAGCTACACAAACTGAAATGATAGAAGAAAATATACATGAAAAGATACTCAACGCCCTGACTACGCTTTCATTGAAAGTGGACAGTATGGGTACCGAGATGAAGCTAATGGGTATCGAGATAGAAAAGCTAAAGCTAAAGACCAATGAAGATAAACTGAAGTCTATAGCTATGAATCAGCTAACTCAGCAGTGTGCAGAGCTATGTCGATCGGAAGACAATAAAATTCCAGAGCTAGAAGGAGATGTTGGGATACTCCATAAAATCCATAACATTTATCAATCTACTTCTGCAGGTACAAGCAAAGGAGTTAGTCGACCAAGATACCAAAATATGAACATGAATAAAATATTTGAAAAATCATTTACACCAAAAATACAAAAAGACCATTTATTCATACCCCCACAAGTTAACAAATACCGAGATAGCTTGAACCAAGACAAAAAAGTTTACAATTATACAGCCCAGAAATATATAGAAAACATCTATAGAGTACAAAATTTCCTAAACCATAACCCAAAAGCTACAAACACCCAAGAACCAAATACCAACTATATAACCCAAAAATTACAGGGATATAATAAGCTAATCGCACTACCAAAAACTAACCCAAGCCTAGTGAAAACATGTTTTGACTATGGACTGCTAAACACCATATACACCCAAGACGGAGCAGAATTGACAGCTATGGACGAATTATATAAGATATTCACGACCTATAAAAGAATAACAAAAGACACTCTATTTTATATAAAGTGTTATACTGCACCCGCGGAGATATTATATGACGAGATAAAACCAGTTATACAAGTCGTAAAGATAGGATTAACAAGAGATATGATTATACCAGAAGATATTGCGCAGCAACCGGAAATACCTAGAATCGAGATACCAGAATTCTACGCAAATAAAAGACTTATTGGACTATCTACGATTATACAAGAACTAGCAAATAACTATGCTAATGGAAATCCAATATGGAGCTACTACTCGAGAGATCACCAAATGATTTACTCGAATTCGAAAGAGCTACGACCAACAGATATGGAGGACGTAAGACAATGAATAATGACGCTACTCAATCCAGAGAAACCATCTATTGCACGAGCCATTAAAAAAGGATTTATTTCTGACGGATTACTAACAAGATACTGTAAAATAATTGGGCATAAATATCCAGATCACCAATGTTCGAGGTGTAATGGAGAAGATAATATTATTCCAGAAGTACATCTAGAATAAAAAAAAATCAAGAAGACAATATGACAGCTGGAAGATAAGATAAGAAGCAATAATGGAGATATGGCAGATACGACAAAATCAACGGAGACAAGATATTCATTGTACAGATTTTATTTACGTAAAAGTCTTTAAAATTATTGTAAGTTACTATTTTTTCATAGACTTTTTAGATTCTTATGTAGACTTTAGGATCATTTAAGGCTACATAGACTTTTAGGTAGCCTATGTATAGCCTTTAAGACTTTTAAGGCCTTTTTTGTTTTTTAGCTTTTTAGCCTTTACGTAAGGTTGTAAAACATGTAAAGTGTTTGTAAAAATCATTCTATAAATAAAGAAGCAAGAAGGCATTGCAAGACAAGCCTTCAGACATTAGCCAAAAAACTCTCTCCATTCCGTTCAAAAATATTTAGCCCAGTTAATTAAATATATATACACTGCAATGGAAAAAGCTATGGAGCAACAAACCTCAGAAATATCAAAGCTACCGGAACAGGTATATCTATTTATGATTATGAATAGCTAAATTCATAATTCCCGACAATCATGATATGATAAAATAAACTCATATTAGTTACTTTATAGTAGAATTATTCAGAAAATAATATGTTAAGAAGTTTATTAGCAAAGTGGAAACGGAAAAAAATTCCAAAGAACTATGTCATCCTAAAGGTGAAACCAATGAGGCAAGAAGCCGTGGCGGGGAGTAACCAGAGTCGAGGTGCTGTTTAAGGGAAAAAGTATCCGAATTACCATGCTAATAGTGACCGAAGAACATGTTGTTTAAGAATAATCTAGTATATAGTAATCTGAGATGTCTATATTTTATTATGTACATGGTTGAAAGGAATATTTTGAAAAAAATAATTTTATGATAATGAATAACAATTTATCTGATGTCATGGTAAATAAATTTAAGATACTTATTTTGTATGCACTTAGAGATATAAATGTTGTAGATATAAGAAAAATTATATTAGAAAAAACATTTGGAGAATATTATATGGATAGAGTAAATTATATACCACCTATACCTAACTACTCTTATAAATGCTTATTATGCTAAGTTACGTAGAATATTTAGAAAAAGATATGTGAAATATACAATTACTAGAAAAACAGATAAAAATAAATATAGTTAGATACATGGAAAATAAAAAATACATAAAATCTCTTAATAAAAGTATGCAAAAACTAATAAGGCTAAAACAAACAACTATAAAATATCAATTTTAAAAAATTGGTCGTTTAGACTACCTTAAAGTTTTAATCTTATATATACTTAAAGATATAGAAATAATAGATATTAAGAAAATGATATTAGAAGAAGTAATAAACTACGACATTGAAATGATAAATGCCTTAGAACAAATATACGAAGACATTTACCCAGAAGGATATTATTCAGATCAAGATTGTGGATGTTAGAATATATTAGAAAAACTAGAGAAAACCAAGATAATCTAAATAACGAAATTAATTATAAAAACCGAATTAGAAAAATAATGGAAGAACTAAAAGAAAAGTTAATATGGATAGAAAAAACCTTAGAAAAAAGCACATGTGATAGTTTATATAATTTAAAAAACTCACTACGAGAAGAACAACACAAGATAATAAATGACATAGAAAATCTAGAATTAGATATATACTATAGTACAGATAGAATAAATTATTACACAGAAATTTGTAACTCTGCAGTTACTACAGGATAAAATAATATACCAAATAAATTAATGGATACATCTCACAAAAAGAATAAACAAAATTTAAGAAATATCCACGCACAAAATAGAATTGATTCATTAGCTATAATAAATCTATTTATTAACCTAGTTATCCGCACCCCCCTCAACAAAATCAAATAAATAAGATAAAATATAAAGATATAATTAAGAAATAGAAATAATAAGAATAGACTTAAGAAGAAAAGAAGGAAAAATCTAACGATTAAATACATTAATTATTAGATTCAACCCAATAAAAAAGAGGATGAACTCATACATGAAAATATTACTTATAAAAGTATTCATGAGAAGTTCATTGAAGAGATACAAAAAAATCCTTCTATAAATGTACATCAAGAATCTTTCTCTATTATTCTACGATAGTTAACCCTAAATAAAGATTAAAGGACTATTTAGTCTTGAAGTCTTCCTTTCAGACTTCTTTTAAGTTCTCAAAGCTCATGATGGTAGGAAGAATGCTACAAAGTACTTGATGACCTTTGTGATTGTCATCACTTTCCGTATAATTTCATTTGAGAATGTTATAAACTTTAAATGTTTTTTTAATAAATCTTTTATGATTCTTTGGGCTCTTCCTAGATGATTGAAAATTTATATATTCAAAATAGCTTACATCCTCATTCTTGAAATTAATTTTTTCTACCTTGGTTTGCAACACCACAATTCCTAACATTTTATGCTTTCCCTTAACATGATACAAATATCAATTTTTTTAGGGGGAGGCGGGGGGTCAAGATTAATACTGATCGGAAGTTTCTTAATTGTTCTTTTGGAGATATAGTCTAATTTATTGTGTCATAATTATATTGAATTTTCATTGATTAATTTGTGTTTATTACCAAATATATTAATATGCAAGAATTTATTAATTGAAGCAAATATATGTCTCAAGTAAACATGGGCGGAGCCATCTATATCAAAGGATGGTCAGGTGCATAAACTTTGTCGAAAAATTACATTATGCATATAGGCTAAACGTTAATTATTATGAGTGGATATTTAATTCTGCACACCCTTAACACAACCGAGAAGAAAATTTACACACACTTCATCAAATTTCTGACTCCGTCATTGCAAGTAAATATAGATTGCTAGGAATAAACTTCAGAGACGATGATTATCGTCTTTTCTCAAAAACTATTAATGACAAATCATTGCAAGAATAAAACTAGATGTGAAAGTGTACCTGAATCTATGAACACCATATAGCAATTTTTGTCGTCTCTATGGTTAGTGATCTTCCAAATCTAGAGGTAAGTTGTTCTATCTTTTTCAACGACGGCATGCTAAAAAGAAAACCCTATTTCTGATTTGAGGACCATAACTCATTTATACATAGATGCACATGTTATGTAATTCTAATTTAGTCCGTTAGAAATTTCATTCGATTGTCTATAGATAAGACCCCATACTTTACTAGATGTCTTTTAGACCCATAAACTTTAGACCTTTGAAGATCACTGTCATTTTGTGTCAACCTTTCAACAATATCAACCAACATACAATTATTCTTAATACATAAGTCCATAATTTAACTACATGTCGAATAAGGAATAGGATCCATATGAAGATAAAATGCTTCCCACAAAAATATTTTTCTTACTAGGAGTGCAAATTTAAAACTTTTAATAAAAAAAAATCTCAATCATCTTCTTCAACACTACAACTAATCTAATTAATCAAGGCATTCATGATTGCATCTTCTTCTCTTTTTTTTTTTTTTTTTTGGGGGGGGGGGGGGGGGGTCAAAAAGGAGATTTTATTTAATACTAATATGCCTCATACAAAACTGTGGTCAAGTACTGTAATAGAGATTGTTCAAATATAGTTACTAGTATTAGTACAAACATTAGACCCTACAAAAGAAGTTCTTTCCTTGTCTATTTCAATAGTCCTACAGATAAACAAGGCAGAAACTGTCCATTCCTCAAAAAGCTGAAGTGTTTCCCTCCTTCTACCCGCCTTAGCTAGCACATCCGTAACTTTGTTAAAAGTCCTTCCTTCATGGAAAACTTGCGGGCTCCCCAACTCCTGAAGAAGATCCCTACACACGGCGATAAAGTTGTTATCAGGTTCTAGTTTATTTGTGCATAATGAATCTAATGATTGAGAATCAGTTGCAATATTTAATTTATCACATTTCATCTGAATCACTAATCTTAGGCCAAGGTACAGAGCAGTTGTTTCATCCTCAGGGGGAGATTTTACACTAATCCTAGCATGAAAACATTTATCCAGTTCCCTTTGTTATCACGGATTACCCCTCACGCTCCCTCTCTCCTAGTTTCATAGTCAAAGAAACCGTCGATGTTTAGCTTCCACCCTTCAGTTGGGGGTATCCAGTGTTTGTCGGGTGTGTGCCTGCGTAGCTGTGGGTGCTAGTTAGTAAGTGGAATCCCAAAGCCCTATTATAGGAGAGGTTGGTTGGTATGAGATTATTTTTATTTTTAAATAAGTTATTATTTCTAGTTAGCCAAATATTCCAAAGATAGAATGGGAAGACATCACCCCAAAGAGGTGCTTCCCAATTCTTATGTTTTTCATCTTTCTGGGTCTATCTAGCCAATCTTTAGTAGTTAAGTTCTTTAGAGGTTCTAGGATTGTATTCAAGTTATTATTGTCCCAAAATTGGAGTGCCATAGGACAAACTCTGAAGATGTGGTCTATGCTTTCGATTTGGCTAAAGTCATCGACAGCCACTTAAACTTGTCTCAAAAATTCACTTGGACCCCTCAACTAAGACTGATACCTATTGAACACCTATACTGTATAAAAAATTATACCTATTAGGCACTTTCGGATATTGAGTAAAAATTGTGAAGTGCGTGTAGCACAACCGTGGTGACATAACAAAAAAGACTAATTGAAAGATGACACGTGGCATATAGGGTCAAATAATTATTAAAAAATAATTATAATTTTTTAAAAAAAAATTGGTCCCCCTTCTCACCCCCCCCCCCCCCTTTATCTTCTTCTCCAAGCCATTCCAACGTGGTTCTAACAGTGATCTTTTTTTTTTTTTAATCCTTGGCATAGATTGTTCATTATCATAGATCAGAAAAACTATTGAAAGACATTGGAAGTAAAAAACAGAATAGACTTTTCTTCCCTTAATAATGTATCAAAATCTCAAAGTCAAATAACTTTCAATTTTCCCATTTGTTCTTCACATCAGCAGCTTCCATAGCAGCAATGAGGGTCTTCTACTTTGGAATTCTACTAATGTCAATTTGATATCTGTGAGTGAAAGTCTCTTAAAATTCATCTGTCTCCTCACCATGTTCGGAGCATCAACAAGAGCCTTGTTTTGGTCAATGACATCGATGATAACAACTAACGATGGAGAAGTTTCAACTAACGATGACTACGGGGAGGGTGGGGTGGGGGAGCACTTTTTTTCTTCTTTTTTTTAATTAAGAAATTATGATAAAATAAGTTAAGGGTGAATTTTTAAATTTAAAAAAAAAAGTTAAAATATTAATTACTTTTTTATTCACGCGCTCAAAGAGAGTGTGTTACACTCTCCTTGTCAAATCAACATTTTGTGCTTGATAGATATCAATTTTAGCAATTGAGGTGTCTGATAGGTACATGCCTTAGTTGAGGGGTCCAAGTGAATTTTCAAAACAATTTTAAGTGGTGGTTGATGGCTTTAGCCTTTCTATTTCATTACAGATGTTACAATGAGGTTCCACATCTATGCCTATATGACTTAAGTAGTCTTTAGTCTGAAGTATTTTGTGGTAATACAATCAAATAAAGAATTTACTTTTATTGAAGCACTTCATTTTCCAAATCCATTTATAAGAACTAATGGGTTCACCCGGATTGAAATCCCTAGTTAGGATGTGGTGATAGGCTAAGCCTGTAGAGAACTTTCTCCCGGTGCTAAGGAGCATTGGAGTTTATCTCTTAAGTTAGGATTCTTTGGTATAGTAGTTGCCAAGATGGTCTCAGCTATGTTCTTTGGGAAATCATAACCTATAGAACTAAGATCCCATTTCCCATTTTTTATTAGGGTATCAATAGCTAAGTTTTCCTCCCCAAGTTCAAAGGAGTACGGATAAAATTCCACAGTGTATTTTTTAAGGACGACCATGTATTCTTTCATACACTAATATCTTTCTCGTTGCCTAGTTCCCAGCTCGAACACTCCACACAGACCCCCCATTCTTCAATAACATTTTTCCATGTACTGCTACTATTTTTGGCAATGCTGCGTACTTCATCAAGCCTTTTATTGCTGGGGTATTTTCTTTGGAGAACAAAAACCTAGAGAGTATTTGGTTTATTGAATATTCTCTATGCCAATTTTGCATGAAGTGTTTTATTCCTAGTACTTGTTTTCTGAAGACCTAAACCACCCATGTCTTTAGGTTTCATTAAGGTGTACCGAACCACAAGATGCAGTTTCTTTTGGGTAGTGTTGGTTCCCCAAATGAAGTTACGCTGAATTTTATCGATTTGCATGGTGACTCCTTAAAGAAGCTTAATATATTGAATTATGTGGGAGAGATACTATTGAAACAAGCTTTGTCTAGGGTGGTGCATCCAATAATATTCAAAAAATTGGCTTTCCAACATGAAAGTTTTTTCTTAAGATTGTCAATAACAAATTGAAAGTCCATGGCGCTAGGTTTAGTGGTAACAATAGGGAACCCTAGATACTTACCAAAGCTCGTACAAGAGTTGATATTAAGAATAGAGGACATATCACCCTTTGTATTGTCATCACAATTATTAGAAAACATAATTTTAGATTTTTCATAGTTAATGCCTTGATCAGAACAACAACAAAAGTTCCTAAGGGTATTTTTGATATTTATGTAGCTACTCTTGTCAATTGTAGCATTAGTACTAGGTCGTTAGTGAAGAAATGGTGTGATAGGTACAGACCTCTTATGTAATTTTTATGGGGTCCCACATACTAGTATTAAGGTCATGGTTTATGTTATGGGACAGGACTTTCACGCAAAAAATAAAAATGTACCGTAACATGGGATTTCCTTGACGAATCCTCCTAGAGAGGCTGAAAAATTTAGTCCTCGTGCCATTGACTAGAACGGCTACAAAGCTAGTACAAATACAGAACATGATGAGGTTTATGATATTCTGAGGAAAATTAAAGTAATGCAGTGTGTGCCTAATGAAATACCATTCCAGCTTATCAAACGTCTTTTCTAAGTCTATTTTATAATTACATTGCCCTTTTCTCTATTGTTTTTTTGAAATGTCGAACACTTTCTTGAATGATGGTAGCATTATCGGTGGCCTTTCTATTTTTAAGGAAGCTAGTTTGACAGGGCCCGATGATTTTGTCCATGATAGGATGAAACCTTTTGGAGATTATTTTTATAACGATTTTATAACACATATTACAAAGACTAATAGGATGGTAGTTTTTGAGAGTAATGACATCAAGACTCTTAGGAATAAGGCATATATGGGTGGATTTGGTACTATGATCAATCTTGGAATCCTTAAAATCTGTAGAGCAGAAGGTGTAATTTGATTGGCTTACAATGTCCTAATATTTCTAATAGAAGTATGATTGCAAGCCATCGGGACCTATGGCCTTGAAAGGTTGGAAAGAGAAGACTGTATCTCGAATTTCATTTTTCGAAGGCATTCTACCAAAGTCCATTTTTTTAGAATTGTAGAGACAAACTTTAGCTCTAGGAATTTACACCCTAAAAGATTTGTGATGGTTAGACATAAACAAGTCCTTAAGAAATAGAAAGTATGGTTGATAATATCAAATTGTTCATGGATGTAAGAGTTGTCGTCCAATTTTAGTGACACTATTCTATTTTTCATTCTTCTGATGAGTGTAGAAGTATGAAAGAATTAGTTTCTAGTAATATTCCTTCATCCAGAGTATTCGGTTAAATTCGTCTATAAGTTCTTTTCCAAGATTATGAAGGAACTTGTTGTTGTGGTAGTTGCGAGAGCTTTGAATACCCTGGATTCTGCAGAGTAGCATATTTTTTTTCCTAAAGATGTTCTCGATATTTTTACATGCACTGTTTTTTATAGTGCAGGGTTATTCCTCCATACATGGGATATGACATTAATAAACTCTAGGTGTGTCTTCCATATTTTCTCAAATTAAAAAAATCACTTTCGCATATTTGGGTCGTCCTTAAACAAAGTCAATAGAAGAGGACAGTGGTCGGAATGGGTATGCGAGAGGTGTATAACATGGGCTTTGGAATAATTAACTAGCCAATCATTTATAGCAATGAGTCTATCAAGTCTTTCTAAAATTAAAGCATTAAGATTTTTAAACCTCTTGTTTAACTAAGTATATTAACTACCCTTATAGCCCATATCTATAAATTCATAGTGATTTATCATATATTGAAATTCCGAGGAGTGGGATTGATTAATTACCTTATCTCCTCTCTTTTTCGAGTTTGATAGGAGTTCATTAAAGTTCCCTCCTATCAACCACTTACCTGGGTGGCTATCCCTAATATTTGTAAGGTTTTGCCATAACATTCAATATTTGCACGTGTATAGACTAGCATATTTACAGCTAAACAACCATGAATCATTTTTATGTCTTACTTAATGATAGCATGGATTTCTTGGTCTGTAGTCGCAATTTCATCCAGTTCCAGGAGGGATTCATCCTACATAACAACTAATCCACCTGCATTCCCAATGGTTGGCACCTCAACGATTCTATTAAAAGGGAAATCATTGAGTAGTAGTTGGTTGTCCTGCATCTTGGTTTCCAACAAGGCGACAAGAGCTGGCTTATGCCAATTCACTAAGGATCTAAAGCTCCTCCTAAAATCTTGACCGTTGTCTCCCCTACAGTTCCATATTATTATATTCATGGAACTGTTTCTTTGTGGTGGGTTGATCAATGGAGTTGCCTTTGAGGTATTTGTCAAAGGGGAAGCTTGGTTCATCACCATTGGGTTCATGACTAGGACATAATTCCCTACTTGGGGTTGAAGGGTCGGCAGAGATATTTAATAAGTTTTGGGGCAGATAAGGATGAATTTCTTGGCGTACTTTTCATTGAATACCATTACTTTTATATCCTTTGACACGATTATTTTGGTTCTTCTTTCTCATATTATCTCTAATGCTTCCTCTATTTCCTGGATGGTCGTACTCACAGGTCTTATATGAGTTAAGATGGTATTAGGAGGTACCTGGGAGGATGAGGCAACATTGTTTGTGGTTGGGACTACTGCATTGTCCAGTGGCCCAACTGGACTCAGCTGGTTCTGTAGTGGAACTTCCCTCATAATCGACCATTGCATCAGTCAGTGGTAGTATAGTGGGTCGATGTCCATGAAGTTATGGTAAGTTTGGAAGTGAGGTAGAGAAAAATGGGTCATTTGTAGTTGTGGGATCTGCGTCACAGGGACTGTTACAGTTTCCCATGTTGGTATGTGAAAGAATGGGATAGTTGGGACTGGAAAGTTCATCGAAGCTTGGAGCACTGTCGATATCCATAATGGTTGTTTTATGGTTCCATCGCTCTTTGAATCTAGGCAAGGAAGGAGCTCTGGAGTGCTGATGACAAACATGACTTCCCTGATTTCCATATAAGCATGCATTACGAGAGCTTGGCCCTGTAGTCCCATCTCTACCCACGAGGCTGGATTGGGGTTCAATGGGGCTACGAGTGTGGAGTATATCGGTGTGGAACCCTTTGGCATACCTGAAACTTGGTAAAGATGGATTAACGGAAGGTAGATCTGAGAGGTATTTGGGTTTATTGGATTCGTTGTTGGTTGTAGTTGAGAATTTCTTCTAGAAGCTCGATGGTTTAGAGTTCTCCTCGATGATTGGTTATTCTTCTTATTTATAGAAGGTTATGTAGGTTTACTTAATATATAAAGGGAGGAGACAGTATTTATTATGGTTTCTAGGTGTCTGGGGATATTAGAAATAAGGGATTGAGGATATTTTGTTGGCCCTTCCCCTAAATATAGTAATATTGTACTTTGGATTTGGCTACTATTTTTAGTATCTTTTAGTAGGGATGTTCCGCTAAAAGTGATATTTTGTCTTGTAGGAGCTGTGGCTATTTGGTTACCCACGTTTACAATGTTTTGACATGTCATTTTCCTATTGGGCCTTTAGGCAGTAGCTTTAGGATGTGATGTCTCCTTTCCCCCTAGGCGTCCACTAAGGGCCAATGTAGGCCCTTCATATGAGCTTGGGTCACTTACTGTGTACTTTTGAAGTGGCAAAATAGTAATTTGGTCTTCTCTACTTTCTAACCTGTCATTTGTGACAGTACTTGCCGCCATTCTATTTAGAATTGCAAAAGAGTTGGGCTTTATGTGTGACGTCAGACATCAATGAGGTCGTGTTGTTGATGTTTTTTTTCTTTTTTTTTTGGACGATTTGTGAGTATCTACCTTAGCATTTTGTGGCACTGACTGTTCCTTGTTTTTAACTGCATATTTATAAGTCTGATGATCTAGAGACTTACATGTGTCTGCACTAAAAATTTTGATGTTAATATCTCCAGTTGATGGATGGTGGGTTATGCCTTTACCCCTAGGATGAGTGGGGCTTTTCGTACTTTGACCTTCAGCGACTACTGCTTTTTGTACTACTTTAATTTTGTTGTTTTTAAGGTATTTATTGAAGTTGACCACTTGGCAGTCTTATTTCATATTTTGATTCAGTAGTATGTGTGCTTCATCTATGGTGACTGAAGCTTTTACCGGTTGGGTCACTGTAGTTACAGGTTTGGTATTGTGACAGGACACGTGCAGGACATGTATGTATGTCCTATCATGCCACACTTAGTACACAGGACATCCGCACCTTCATAGACTATTTGTTGTTTTAGTCTTTCGATGTAGATGTGGGTCTTTACTGGAATTCCCAAGGCTACCTCAATGCATATTCGTGCATACCGTCTTTAAGTGTTGTTGAGGTACATATATCCGTCTTAACCTATTTCCATAATTTTCTACCTATTTTGGATAGGATTGAGTGATCGTAATATTACGTTGCTTATTCGTGGAGACGAATCCAGATTGCGGAAACGTTTTCATTAGCTTCTAATGACATGAGATTTGGGTGTCATTTCTTGACCGATAGAAAGGCTCCATTAATAAACCATGGGCCTTTTTGGAGGGCAGTGAGCATGTTTTCCTCATTGAGGAATTTGACTATAAAGTAGTCTTTGCCTAGATCAATGAGTATTGTTAAGCGATGCTTTAGATATGCATGATTAACTTTTTTTCCTTTTTAATTTGATTATAACCGAGTAGGACCATGATCGATGAATTCAAGATGTGGGTGCTAGTTAGTAAGTGGAATTCTAAAGCCCTATCATAGGAGAGGTTGGTTGGTATGGGGTTATTTTTATTGTTATATAAGTCATTATTTCTTGTTAGCCAAATATTCCAAAGATAAAATGGGAAGACATCACCCCAAAGGAGTTGCTTCCCAATTCTTATGTTTTTCATCTTTCTGAGTCTATCTAGCCAATCTGTATTAGTTAAGTTCTATAGAGGTTCTAGGATTGTATTCAAGTTATTATTGCCCCAGAATTGAAGTGTCATAGGGCACTCTCTGAAGATGTGGTCTATGGTTTCTATTTCGTTGCAGATATTACAACGAGGTTCCCCATCTATACTTATATGACCTAAGTAGTCTTTAGTTGGAAGTCTTTTGTGGTAACACAATCAAATAAAGAATTTAATTTTATTGGGGCACTTAATTTTCCAAATCCATTTATAAGAACCAATGGGTTCAGTCGCATTGAAATTCTTAGTTAGGATGTGGTGATAGGCTATGCATATAAAGAACTTTCTTCCAGGTGCTAAGGAGCATTGGAGTTTATCTCTTAAGTTGGGCTTCTTTGGTATAGGAGTCACCAAGATGGTGTCAGTTATGTCCTTTGGGAGATCATAACCTATGGAACTAAGATCCCATTTCCCATTTTCTATTAGGGTCTCAACAGCTAAGTTTTCCTCCTCCATGTTCAAAGGAGTATGAATTAAATTCCGTAGTGGATTTTAGAAGGACAACCATGTATCCTTCTATACACTAATATTTTTCCCGTTTCCTAATTCCCAGCTTGTACACTCCACACAGACCCTCCATCCCTCCATAATATTTTTTCATTTATTGCTATTGTTTTTGGCAATGCAGCGTACTTCATCAAGCCTTTTATTGTTGGAGTATTTTCTTAGGAGAACAGAAGCCCAGAGAGAATTTGGTTTATTGAATATTCATGCCAATTTTGCATGAAGTATTTTATTCCTAGTATTTGTTTTCTGAAGACCTAAACCACCCATGTCTTTAGGTTTCACTAAGGTGTCCCAACCCACAAAATGCATTTTCTTTTGAGTAGTGTTGGTTCCCTAGATGAAGTTACATTGGATTTTATCGATTTGCTTGATGACTCTTTTAGGAAACTTAGTATATTTCATTATGTGTGTGGGGATACAATTGAAACAAGCTTTGGCTAGGATGGTGCATCCAGCAATATTCAAAAAATTATCTTTTCAACCTGAAAGTCTTTTCTTAAGATTGTCAATAACAAATTGAAAGTCCCTGGCGCTAGGTTTAGTGGTAACAAAAGGGAAACCTAGATACTTACCAAAACTCGTACAAGAGTTGATATTAAGAATAGAGGATATATCACCCTTCTTATTGTTATCACAATTATTAGAAAACATAACTTTAGATTTCTCATAGTTATTGCTTTGACCAGACCAGCAACAGAAGTTCGTAAGGGTATTTTTGACATTTATGTAGCTACTTCTGTTAGTTGTAGACATTAGTATTAAGTCATCAGCGAAGAAAAGGTGTGATAGGTACAGACCTGTTCTGCTAATTTTTATGGGGTCCTACATACTAGTATTAAGGTCATGGTTTATGTTATGGGCCATGACTTTCATGCAAAGAATAAAAATGTATGGCGACATGGCATCTCCTTGATGACTCCCCCTAGATGAGCATAAAAATTCAGTCCTCGTGTTATTGAATATGACTGCTACAGAGCTAGTACAAATACAGAACATGGTGATGTTTATGATATTCTAAGGGAAATTAAAGTAATGCAATGTGTGCCTAATGAAATACCATTCCAGCTTATCAAACGCCTGTTCTAACTCTATTTTCATAATTACATTACCCTTTTTTTCTTTTATTTTTTTGAAATTTCGGACAATTTCCTGAATGATGGTAGCATTGTCAGTGGCCTTTCTATTTTTAAGGAAGCCAATTTGATAGGGCCCAATGATTTTGTCCATGATAAAACGAAGCCTTTTAGAGATTATTTTTGTAACGATTTTATAAGACGTATTACAAAGACCGATAAGACGGTAGTTTTTTAGAGTTGTGGCATCAAGACTCTTAGGAATAAGGCATATATGGGTGGAGTTGGTACTATGATCAATCTTGGAGTCCTTAAAAGCTTTAGTGCAGAAGGTGTAAACTGATTGTCTTACAATGTCCCAATATTTCTGATACAAGTATGAGCGCAAGCCATCGGGACCTAGGGCCTTAAAAGGGTGGAAAGAGAAGACCGTCTCTCAGATTTCATTTTCTAAACGCATTCTACAAAGGTCCATTTTTTCAGAATCAGAGAGACAAACTTTAGCTCTAGGAATTAAAACCCTAAAAGATTTGTAATGGTTAGACATAAACAAGTCCTTGAAGAAGTAGAAAGTATGATTGATAATATCAGATTGTTCATGGATGTAAGAGTTGTCGTCCAATTTTAGTGACGATGTTCTATTTTTCTTTCTTCTAATAAGTGTAGAAGTTTGAAATAATTTTGGGTTAGTATTACCCTCATTCAACCATGTTATCCTAGACTTGAATTTCCAGTAATCCTCCTTCATCCGGAGTATTCGATTAAATTCGTCTATAAGTTCTTTTTCTAGATTATAAAGGAACTTGTTGTGGTGGTAGTTACGAGAGCTTTGGATACCCTGGATTCTGCGGAGAAGCATATTTTTTTCCTAAAGATGTTCTCGATATCTTTGCATGCCCATGCAGACGCTTCTTTTTCAAAGGTTTTCACTATTTTTTATAGTGGAGGGTTATTCCTCCATACATGAGTTATGGCATTAATAAAATCTAGGTGCGTCTTTCATATTTTCTCAAATTTAAAAAATCGCTTTCGCAGATTTGGGTCATCCTTAAACAAAGTCAACAGTAAAGGACAGCGATCGGAATGGGTACACGAGAGATGTATAACATAGGCGTTGGGATAATTAACTAGTCAATCATTAGTAGCAATGCGTCTATCAAGCTTTCTAAAATTAAAGCATTAAGATTTTTAAACCTCTTGTTTAACCAAGTATATTTACTACCCTTACAGCCCATATCTATAAATTCACAGTGATTTATCATATATTGAAATTCCAAGGAGCGGGATTGATTAATTACCTTACCTCCTCTCTTTTTTCAAGTTTGATAGGAGTTCATTAAAGTCCCCTCCTATCAACCACTTACCTGGGTAGCTCTCCCTAATATCTTTAAGGTTTTGCCTCAGCATTCAACATTTGCATGTGTATGGACTAGCATATATACAACTAAACAACCATGAATCATTTTTATGTCTTACCTTGATGATAGCATGGATTTCTTGGTCTGTAGTGGCAATTTCATCCGGTTCCGAGAGAGAGTTATCCTGCATAACAACTAATCTTCTTGCATTCCTAATGGCTGGCACCTCAATAATTCTATTAAAAGGGAAGTCATTGAGTAGCAGTTGGTTGTCCTGCATCTTGGTTTCCAGTAAGGCGACAAGAGCTGGCTTATGCCAGTCTACTAAGGATCTAAATCTACTCCTAAAATCTTGACCGTTGTCCCTCCTCTAATTCTATATTATTATATTCACGGAACTGTTTCTTTGTAGTGGGTTGATCAATGGAGTTGCCCTTAAGGTATTTGTCAAAGGGGAAGCTTGGTTCATCACCATTAGGTTCATGACTAGGACATAATTCCCCACTTGGGGTTGAAGAGTCGATGAAGGTATTTAATAAGTTTTGGGGGCAGATAAGGATGAATTTCTTAGCGTACTTGTCGTTGAATACCATTACTTTTATATGCTTTGACACAGTTATTTCGGTTCTTATTTCTCACATTATCTCTAATGCTTTCTCTATTTCCTGGATGGTCATACTCATAGGTCTTGGATGAGTTAAGATGGTATTGGGAGGTACATGGGAGGACGAGGCTACATTCTTTGCAGTTGGGACTGCTGCATTATCCAGTGGCCCAGTTTGACTCGATTGGTTCTACAGTGGAATTTCCCCAACGGTAGACCCATGCATCTGCCAGTGGTAGTACAGGGGATCGATGTCCATGAAGTTATGGTAAGTTGGGAAGTGAGGGAGAAAAATGGGTCATTGTGGTTATGGGATTTGCGTCACATGGACTGTTAAAGTTTCCCACATTGGTATGTGAAAGAACGGGATAGTTGGGACTGGAAAGTTCATCGTAGCTTGGAGCATTGTTGATATCCATAGATGGCTGTTGTACAGTTCCATCGTTCCCCAAATCTAGGCAAGCAAGGAGCTCCAAAGTGCTTATGATAAACATGACTTCCCTATTTTCCATTTAAGAATGCATTACGAGAGCTTGTCCCTGTAGTGCCATCTCTACCCACGAGGCTGGATTGGGGTCCAGTGGGGAAACTAGCGTGGAGTATATCGGTGTGGAACCCTTCGGCAGACCCAAAACTTGGTAAAGATGGATTAGCGGGAGGTAGATCGGGGAGGTATTTGGGTTTAGTAGATTCATTGTTGGTTGTAGTTGAGAATTTCTTCTGGAAGCTCGACGGTTTACAGTTCTCCTCGGTGATTGGTCATTCTTCTTATTTATATAAGGTTATGTGGGTTTATTTAAGATATAAAGGGAGAAGACAGTATTTATTGTGGTTTCTGAGTGTCCGGGGATATTGGAAGTGAGAGATTGAGGATATTTTGTGGGCTCTTACCCTAAATATAGTAATTTTGTACTTTGGATTTGGTTACTATTTTTAGTATATTTTAATAGGGATGCTCCGATAAAAGTTATATTTTGGCTTGTAGGAGTTGTGGCTATTTGGTTGTCCACATTTACAGTGTTTTGACGTGTCATTTTCCTATTAGTCCTTTAGGCAGTAGCTTTAGGATGTGACGTCTCCTTTCCCCCTAAGCGTCTACTAGGGGCCAATGTAGGCCCTTCATTTGAGTTGGGGTCACTTACTTTGCACTTTTAGAGGGGCAGAATAGTAATTTGATCTTTTCTACTTTCCATCCTGTCATTTGTGACAGTACTTGCAGGTTACATCCACATCGTTTAAGATTGCAAAAGAGTTGGTCTTATGTGTGACGTCAAACATCAATGAGGTCGTGCTGTTGATGTTTTTTCTTTCTTTTTGGACGATTTGTGAGTATCTACCTTAGCATTTTGTGGCACTGATTCTTGTTTTTAACCACATATTTATAAATCTGATGATCTAGATACTTACCTTTTCTGCACTAAAAATTTTGACGTTATATCTTCAATTGATAGATGGTGGGTCGTTCCTTTACCCCTAGGCTGAGTGGGGCTTTTTGTGCTTTGACCTTCAGTAACTACTTGTTGTACTACTTTAATTTTGCTATTTTAAGGCATTTATTGAAGTTAACCACTTGCCAGTCCTCTTCCAAATTTTCATTCGGTTGTATGTGTGCTTCATCTATGTGACTAAAGCTTTCACTGGCTGGGTCACTGTAGTTACAAATTGGGACTGTGACAAGACACATGTGTGTGTCCTATCATACCTCACTTAGTCCATAGGACATCCGCACCTTCATAGACTATTTGTTGTTTTGGTGTTTCGATGTAAATGTGGGTCTTTACTGGAATTCCCAAGGCTACCTTAATACATATTCGTGCATATCATCTCTAAGTGTTGCTGAGGTACATATGTTTGTCTTAACCAGTTTCCCTAATTTTCTACATATTTTGGATAGGATTGAGTGATCGTAATATTCCATCGCTAATTCGGGGAGGCGAATCTAGATTGCAATGGCGTTTTCATTAGCTTCTAATGATACGAAATTTGGGTGTCATTTCTTGACAGATAGGAATGCCCCATTAATGAACCATTAGCCTTTTTTTTGGGAGGGGGGGGGGGTAGTGAGCATGTTTTCCTCTTTGAGGAATTTGACTATAAAGTAGTCGTTGCCCAAATCAATGAATATTAATTCCTCCATTGGTTTCCACAATGTTGTTTAGCGATGCTTTAGATATGCATGATTAACTCTTTTCCTTGTTAATTTGATTATAACCAAGTAGGACCATGGTCGATGAATCCAAGATTTTCCCTCCACCGTTAACAAGATCATGTTGTCGCTTGGCAGATCCTTAATTATCGGTTCATCATGGGTCATGTTCACCTCCACAATTTCGAAAGGTACGGCTGGTGAGTGGGTGGTATTGCTAGTGGATGTTTGAGTAATTTGTATTTAGGTTCGTATTCAATGGTTGATCTTGGCAGTTGTCTAGAGCCATTAGATCATGCGGGTCTGGTTGGATGGAATCCATGGGGATGAGTGGATTTAGAGAGAAGTCAAACCTTCTCTCTCTAAAAATGATTGCATCTTATACTTCTACAACCACTACAACATTTTAAAATAAACTTATATTACATAAGGAATCAAAATATTACCTTTAAAACAAAACTTTCGATAATCAATCAATTGAACCATAAAAAATCTTCAATTACAAAATACATTAATTAGTGTACTTCGAAATATTTTGCCAATACACACACCAACACATTATAATTTTAGAAAATTTAACTATTTAAGCACGATTTATTATTTAGTATAATTCCTAATGAGTATAAGTTACATATATTATGACTACTCAATTAATCTTTATCTATAAAAAAACAATTTGTTTTATTTATAAAATTACAAACCTGGTATTATAAAACACTTACCTCTACATACTTTTTCCATTACAAAATAGTTATCACATTTTATTTTTTAAGACTAGTTTAATTAATTTATAAAATTAAACTAGATTAAATTGATTTTATATTTTAAAATTTAAATAGTCAAATACTTGTCAGAAAGTATTATAAATTATATTTTTTCTCATGAGATATGAAAAAATATATTTTAAATATGATCAAAATTGATATTACTCAACATTCAAAAAGAAAATTGTGACCAGTATATTGAAACAATGGGAGTACTTTTAAGGTAATTTTATAATATAATTTTTTATAACTATCTAATATTGATAATTTAATACTATACCCAAAAAATCCTTAAGGCCATTTGGTTGAAAACAGGATTAGTTATCTCATCCTTAAGGTGAACAACTAATTCGGAAATAAGTTATCTCATGTGTTTTATTATTATCAAACATGAGGCAAACTCATTATAAAATTAATTCCGATATTAGTTATTCCTTATCCCTTGTACCAAATGAGCCCTTACATTTTCTACTTCCTTCGTTCAATAATATTTATCCACTATTGATTTGGCACACACCTTAAAAAAAATAAAAAATTTAAGTAATTTTATTATATCACTCTTTGAATATAATAAATTTAGCACCTCGAAAAATGTATTTAGTAGTCGATGGTATCTAACATCAAGGGTAAAATGGGTACAAAAAATAAATTATCTATTGATTTTTCAAACTTGATAAGTATTATTGAATACCCCCTTTGTCACATTTTATGTGTCGTCATTCTCTAATAAAGGTATTTTAAATTTCATTTTTACTTCTTTAATTGAAAAAAGGGACGATTTTAAACCCAAAAAATTATAAGATAAATACAGAGAAACCTATTGATAATAGGTCATCCATGTTCTATCTAATAATATAATTATAGTTTCATTTTGATTTTGAATTTAAGTTTATCAATAAGTTGACTATTTTAATTTTGAAATTTTAAATTCAAAGTGTTATCTATATAAAGCCATCAATATTCATCATTCCGCATAAATATATTCTTAATACTATTCGTATTTTTTCTTATTTTTTTCTTCTTCTAGGTGAGTAGACATATTGAAATTTAAAAGTAGGTAGTTAACTCTTTATCTTTTGGATGTAAACATTTATTTATTGCAACTTTATATATATATATATATATATATATATATATATATATATATATATATATATATATATATATATATATATATATATATTAGTCATTGTGAAGTTGATTTATTTTGAGGCAATCAATAGCTATTTAGTGTATTCTATGTGCAATCATTATTGGTTATTTTTCTTCATTATGTTCTTTGGTAGAAATTGTGTAGTTATGATATTTGGCTTACTTTTTATCACTTGATACTTTGTGCAAATTGGTGCTAAATTTAAGTTGATTTTGATTTATTTTGTTTATGTAATTCTTAATTTATGAGTTTATGTAGATGGAGGATTTCTTCGATTATCCTATATTTATGTGTAATATTATTATTAATTTTTTTAGTAAAAAATATAACAAAGAGAGTTAATAACTGTAACGCCCCAAGTTTACACTCTGAACGTCACACGATGCTTACGACCCCGAAAGATCACAAGCTAACCCATGTCTGGTATCTGCTGTGAGCACTGAATAATAATATTGAAAATATATGCGGAAGTTAGGTTGAAAATGCCATAAGGTTTATAAACTGAAAACAAATACTGAATACTGATAATAATACTGAAAATACTGAACATCTGTCAGAAGTAATCTTGTTTGAAAGCCTCTAACTGTCTGAATGTGGAGTTGATGGAACAAGTCCCCAACTAACTCCGACTATTGAACATACTAAGTCTATTGAAATGTTGAAATAAAATAATATCCTCGATGGATGAGGACTCATTACTAAATCTGCCGTTGATATCTTGAGCGGTTAAGTATGATCAGGAACCCATGCATCTGAACCTATGATATGATACATCATAGCGTAAAAGAGAGTATGCAGTACGTGAAATGTATTGGTACGATAAGTGAGGTAAGGCTGATATACATGGGTTTATATGGATGATATGATAACTGACTAAATGAACATCATGAAGTAACTGGATGAGAGTACATGCAAAACTGTAACTGCTAACATATTGAACATGCAATATTTCACATGTCGATATACATTATGTATCTAAGATTATACTGAAACTGAGTACTGAATTCTGATGGCTGAGTAACTGATAACTGATAGCCATAGTTTTGTAGAACTGACTGAGTTCTTTACTAAATACTAAGACTGAAACTGTAACTGTGAGAGTGTTCATCTAACCAACATACCCCGATATAGACTAATTTGGGGTCCAGCCTATGACCCCATTTGAAAGGGTGTTACCACCTTGACACAGGATACTAACAAAGTTGGGTCAACCCTAATCTAGCAGGAAGACTCATGAAATATATATATATATATATGTATATATGCTGGCTACGTAGTTCTATAACGCAGGGACTGCTACTAAAGGTCAAACCCTCTGCTAGCAGGAATGCACCCATCCCCGGGTTCACTCAATGCTAAATCCTACCCCCAACTGAATCGACACTAAACTGATCACTAGATTGTACTAGGCTTGACTGAACTGATATTGATCATGTTGACTAACTGAACTGGACTGAGTTCACTGAGTACTATTGTTCTTGACCTTTACTGGGACTATTCTATAACCACTTCAACTAAGTAAACAGCTAGATTTTGGGTAATAAATACCCCTAGGACTCGATAGCATTAATAATAAAACATAGCAATAGTCAATTGTTCACAATTCAGTCACTGAGACATTTTGTCAAACACTTGGAGGTCATGAACTTGTACATGAATGAGAACACATGCTAACATGTCATAATTACACTATTCAATTCACATGGACATTCTATCAAACACTTGGGGAGCATAATTAATGTAAATGATAATGAACAACACATAAGCATCATGACTACAAGTTATACTTGCAATTTCAAGGGTTTTGACATGGAAATTACATCAATCAACATACATGCTATCTTATGTTCATGAAACTTAAAATTAAATCTTGAATTGAAACCCATACAACAACACAAACATGAATACAACCCAATTTGTGCATGTAAATGATGAATCTATTAATTTATAATTTTAAAAAGAGGTTCTTGAACTCCAAGGGTGGAAGAAAACCCAAGGATGAACACCTAACATATCTTGATTGATGAATTCTTGGAAGTTATTGAAGGATTTCTTGTAAATTGAACTTGAATGTTAAAGGGGCTAAAATTGATTCTTGAAGGGAATGCTTTTGATTTTTGAGAGAATTCTGATAAATGAGGCAAAAATGTTGTTTTGGGACCTAAATCCCATGTTAAAGTGAGGGAAAAAGACTGAAATATCTCTCTAGACTCAAAATTAAATGAGCTGAAAAATGCACAGTGACACGATAGGCGCCGCGCCGCGTCGATGGTGTCGACGCAATCACCGACACGTTGCATTGATGGGTACGATGCGATAGCCAATGCAACGCGTCAAGATCGCATTGGCTTGTTATTTTGGCCATCCAAACACAGCTCAAACGATGTTCGAAAATTCCAAAACTCACCCAAGATGACCTATTGACATCCCTGATCATGAATCAATTTAAAAATTGACAATCTAAGGTCGTAAGGATTGAAAATAAGATCATCCAATTACGAAGGCTAAAAATGCTTCTAATTCTTAACACTTAGCTGAATTTTTCTAAGTCTGGGACCTCTTTTGGTAGACTATACAGGACTGAAATGACAAAGACTTTGCGGGGTCTTATAATAACTTGTTGATGAAGATATTATATTTTTTTAATGGACATTTATGTTTGATACATTTGTAATGTGTTTATACCTTCAATGGAGATGTAGACACCTAATTTTGTCCCTCCCAAGAAACCAATTCATCTATTTTTACTTCACTTTATCGTACACCCTCACCCACGTGATTATACCCCACAAAAATACAAAAAAATAACAAAATTTTAATAAATCCCTAATACTCCTTATCCTAACAAAATCCCTAACTAATTTTATCTTATCCTAACTAATCCCTCGCATACATCTTAATCCTCACCATACACTGATACACATAGACCATCACACACTCACTTCACTGGACACACACACACTCCTCACCATCACAAACGAATACACCACACACACTTGAAGGAAAAAGTGAAGAAAATTGAGAGAGATAGAGCATCGAATAAGAGAGGAGATTGAGAGTGACAAAATAGTGAGAATAGGGGTGAAACAGAGAAAAAATATGAAAGAGAGACTGATATTGAGATAGGGTGTTTTCGGTGAATTTATCATCTGAATATCCATCGAAAAATAGCCTCCATCGCTGTATTATCACGGTTACATAGGATTTGTGGCCGAGAAATACCACCAGCTCTGTTTCTTAACCACGCACCATCAATTTCCATTTCCGATACATTCATAATATCAAATTAGACGATATACTCCACCAAGCGACCGTGGTTGAACCACGGTATCGAGGGGTGCCTACAACCTTCCCCTCGGTCAATAAAATTTTTTAGCCGAAATCTCTGTTCGCGGATCTATTTTAGTGTCAAACTGTTTTGAAAAAGGATTTTCAAAGATGACTTGACACACCAGTGGTGACTCTGAGTTAATTGTAAAATGAATCCTTTTCTAAACAAATTTTTTCTTTTTGTCACTTAATAATAAAAACCCTTTCGAACTTAAAAACAAATCTTTTTGGTTAAAAAGGGGGTGTGACAGCTCTGGCGACTCTGCTGGAGATTTTTTTTTTCCAGAATTTAAGCTTATTTTTGGAGTTGTATCGGTTTGGTTTGTCATTATGGGTGTATAAACATTGTTTGTATTATTGTTTATGTTTATTTTATCATTGTTGAGTGCCTGCGTGCTATGTGTTTACAGTCTTTCTCCTTATGTATTACCGTTTTATATCTGGCATCATTTTCCTAACCCGAGTCATTCTTTCTGCAATAAGTCTCGGAGTGCACGTCGTGCGCACGAACTCTAGTTGAGTCACCCTTATGTTAGGAGGGGGAGCCGTCGGACATATGGAGTGGGTGGAAAGCAAAGCATCCAGTATCGACCATACTATCCCCCAAACAACATTTTTAGTGGACCCTAGCATAGGTCAGCCTTTAGGTCTGCTTATTTGCATCATACCGAGACCTATCGGGACTCACTTGGTCATTTGTAGGAGACTCGCCCCTAAAGCATCCTTACGTGCTAATTGTTGCATCTTTGAGGACAACAGGATCATTTGACAGACTAATTTGGGGAAAGCAGATGCTAGAATTAAAGAAAGATGTGTAGGCATGAATAAATCAAAAAAGGGAAAAAAGAGAAAAAGTGAATCAGAAAAGTATTTCGTAGTCTTTAGGGTTCTTTATGGCTTTTATTTTTCACAATTCAGAATTCGAAAAAAAGATTTTTTTTACTTTTTGCACTCATTTTTAAAAATCAAAAACATCAAAAAGATTTTCCTTTTGTTTCCTTTAGCAAGCATTCACAATTCGAAAACTCCAAAAAGATTTTTTAGGAGATTTTTATAAAAGAAAATTCAAAAAAAATGATAGAAGTTCTGTGCATTTCATATAACGAAAATACCAAAAGATTTTTCTTTCATAGTTGTTGGTGTCATTTTTATGTGAAGTGTCAAATTAAAAATTCCAAAAAAGATTTTATTGAGGTTTTTCATCGTTTGTCTTTGATAATGGCTCCTAAGTCAAGGTTTAGTGTAATGCCCCGATTATCTGAACCAGAATGCTACACGGTGCTCATGACCCCGAAGGACCACAAGCTAATCCATGACTGATATTTGTACCTGTACACTGCATAATATATAAATATAAATGTGAAAACATGAACTGAAGGCCATAAGGTTCAATATTGAACATAATCTGAGTAATAAAAACTTTTGAATAAAGAGTATCACAATACCAAAATAGAACTGAAATACTGAAGTTTGAATCTAGTCTGTAATTTAGTCTGTGTCTAGTCTGAAAGCCTCTACTGTCTGAATAACCTAAATAAGATGCTGATGGGACATGTCCCCAACTAACTCCAACTAATGAACTAATTAATGAGAAGATAGAGAAATAATCATGTCCTTGAAGGATGAGGACTCACTTCTAACTCTGACTGCTGAAATCTATAATGCTACTGCTGCTCTAAAACTCGTGCCTCTGAACCTATGGTGTAAAATAAAACACTATAGCATGAATACGTCAGTACGTCTGAATGTACTGAGTATACGAGTGAGGTAGGCTAAATGCAAAGGATTTATATACATAAACAATGCTGACTGATATGAACGTGAGAATACATACATGCATAAGTAACTATAACTGAACTCGTGATGATACTAACTATTGAGTCTGAATACTGACAACATGAGTTTACTGATACTGAGATACTGAATAGATAAACGATTATGCCTGACAGTTCAAATTATAAAGAACTGGTTTGATTGACTGTGTCTAACAGTCCTGAACTGAATACTGATAACATAAGTTATGATGACTGATATAACTAATATGTCTGTGATGACCGGCCTAACTGATGTAACTGATACTGAGCGACTGTATCTGACAGTCTAAATCTTCTAATAATGATTAAGAGTGACTAAGCTTGAGATCAGGCCTAACTAACGGGTGATCTTTGGAACTGATATTGAGAATACTCAACTGAATCTGAGACTGAGATCAAGCCTATCTAATGGGTGACCTCTGTAAGTACTGATACTGAATAACTTTATGCTAGACCAAGACCATCTAGCAGGTGGTCTATGAATTTGTGGAAGTTTGCACTTAACCGGCATGCCCCGAGTCTGAACTAGTGGGGTACAACCTGTAACCCCAGCTGGAAGGGTGTCAATACCGTGCCACGGGTAAAGACCTTTCTGGTCAAGCCTATCTGACGGGTAACCCTCGTAGGAATTCAAGCCTAAGGCAGTACAATAGTTAAGCCTCTCTGACGGATGATAAGCCTTTTTCTGACGGGTGACTTCTACATCCTGCGCTGGCTACGCAGTTTTGGAGTTCAGGGATTGCTCCTAACGACTCTGCCTCTCTGACGGGGATCCGCCATCCCTACACTCACTTGGTGCTATCTCCTACTCCCAACTGAAAGACTCTAAACTGATTCTTAAAACTTGTACTTTAACTGAACTGAAGTTGTTACTGAGTTTCTTACTTGACTGAGCTGACTGAGTTCACTTGGTTTCGTTATCTGGTGGAATACTACTGAATCTATTATTTGACTGAATGATACTAAGTTTTGAATTGATTTCTTGAATGCTACTGAGATCTGAGCTAAGTACTAAACTCAAGCTAGAATAATAATGATACTTACATTACTGAGATTTCTTAAGTTCTATAACTGTCTCAGAGTTCTGAATTCTGTAACTGACTGAGTTTTACTGATCATAGCATGACTGAGATTATCTTGAGACTAACTCGGCTTTAGGTACACAGCTATATTTTTCAGGTACAAGTACCCCCAGGACTCGATGGAAGAAAACTGACACACATGATACTTTTTTATCATAGGAATAAAATCCATAATTCGTAATACCATAAATAGAGAATTTCATACTACGCATAGTTCTCAACATCTTATACATGAAAGGGAATACATATAACATGGGTATACTTGCATACTTCAATATCATGGATATTCCATATCACAACAACAACTCATAACAACAACACATATCAATAACATGAAATTCATGTGGAAACATAAGGAATAAAATATGAACTTGTCATTTAATCACTATTAAGTCACAAAAACATGGATTCTATCATTCTTGGCATTTTATCAAACACCTTACATGTAAAACTTTGGGCTTAGCACTTATCAATTTGACAATCTTAATTCATCCAAAATTCATGGGTTTCAACTAGCCTACTCATATGTTTCATGAAAAACACATCAAGATACAACCTTGAATCCAAACAACAATTATCAACATGAATATAGTCATAACATAACAAGGAAATCACAATTTATAATTTAAAACATGATTCTTGAGCTCCATGGATGAAAGAGATCCATGGATGAACACTACGCATATCTTAGAAAGGAAACTTTGACGAGTTGCTGGAGAGTTCTTGGATTGGGAAACTTGATTCTTGATTATCTTTGAAAAAGGGCTTGAATCTTGCTTTTGGGAGATGATTTTAATAAAAACCCTAATCTTATGGTTGAAAGTGTAAGAGAGGGTTTTTGAGATGTTTAACTAAAGAAAAATAGGAGAAAATTACGTCCCTTGAGGGTTTTAAGTCGTGGGAAGTAAAGAAAAAAGACCAAAATACCCTTACTAAACTGCTTCCCAGTTGCTGGAAATTTAAGGCTGACGACATTTGTGATAGGCCTTCAGACTTGTGATAAGTCGTCACAAATGTCATCACTGGGGGGCTGGAATTGATGGATTTCTGCCTAAGGCTGACGACATTTATGATAAGTAGTCACACTTGTGATAACTTATCAAAAATGTCATCACTGGGGGCTGGATTCTGCCTAAGGCTGACAACGTTCGTGATAAGTCATCACATTTGTGATAACTTATCAGAAACGTCATCACTGGGGGCTGGATTCTGCCTAAGTCTGATGACGTTTGGGATAAGTCGTCACACTTGTGATAAGTTATCATGAATGTCGTCACTCAGTTTTCCAGGCTGACATGCTGGAGTAAAATGGGTATAACTTCTTGCTCCGGTATTGGATTTGGGAGAAATTAGTATCATTGGAAATATAATTCAAATAGATTTCATTTGACATATAGTAGGTCCTCTAATTAGATATAAACAAGGAGCTATGGTCGATTGAAGTTGACTTAAGTTTTGACGCTCACTAAAACTTGAACGATAGGAAAGCTTTCAACTTGTCCTTGAGTTAGGGGACCTCTATGATCTAAATTCATGATCAAATAGATTCCCACACTACATAATTTACTAACACACTAAATTTACATAGGATTCGAGGTTTTTGGAACATCTACGCATATGAATGACGGATTTTCATTCTAGTCCGAAATTTGGGGTGTTGCATTTAGTTTTCTATTTAATCCTGAATTGTCCAATCTGGATGAACTACGCACCCCTAATTCTCCTCTCTCGAGAATGAGATACGTAGGCAGCCTATTGTGGGTTCAGGGATCTTATTTAAAAAATCCAAAAAAAAAAATCTTCACTCTTTATCTAGAGTAGGTGTTTCATATACATCTTTAAAAGAAAATCACAAGAAGATTTTTTGTTAATATCCTCAAGTTTAATTTCATAAGAGATTCAAAATCCAAAAAGATTTTCTTTAGTAATCATAGGTTTCATTTTGTATAGGAATCTAAAATATTCAAAAAGATTTTCTTCACTCTTCTTTTAGAGTAGGTGTTTCATTTACATCTTCAAAAGAAAACTACAAAAATATTTTTCTTTAATAGGTTCAAGTTTATTTTTGTATGAAATTCAAAATTGAAAATCTAAAAATATTTTTCTTTGGTAATCATAGGTTTCATTTTGTATAGGGAGTTTAAACCTGAAAAATTCAAAAAAAGATTTTCGTCAATTATTTTGACAATTTTTTATTTTATTTTCTTCTTAAAGTTTCAAGAAAAAGAGTTTAATTGACCATTTTGGCAAGACTTCACGAACTCCGCACACCTGATTCTCCTCTTTCGGGAGTGAGATACGTAGGCACCCTTCTAGGGTTCGATGATCTTTTTCAAAGAAAAGGGAAAAAAAGAGTTTTGAAAAAGAGTTGCACTCTAACACATTTGTTATCTCTTGTTCAGTTAGTTTAAGGTGGTTAGTTTGTGGCATTTTGGTTGTTCCTCCATATTGCACCAAGTCACAGAGGAAGTTATGGCCAACAAAGATACCGAGTTTGTTGTCACTAATCAGATAGGGAGTTCGGGGAATGAGAATTTAGAAGTCAATGAAGAAATTCAGAAATTAAGGCAACAAATAATAAAAATGCATCGAGCTTGGGCTAACGGGTTGCTACCTACTCCATTTTCCACCGATAATTTGGAATATCTTTCTAGCTTGCCTCCCGTGTCACATGCACAAATTCTCATTTTTGCCGACACACCACAACATTTATCAAAGACTACTCTGGGGCAACACTATCCCAACACTTCCAATATTCCTCTCCAAGTACCTCAATACAAAACTACCACATACTCGGCTCCACCTGCAATTCCCATTTTTGCAGCGCCACCTCCGCCTGAAGCCTATGCTTTTAATGTCAATCTAATCTGCCAGCGAGCCTGTACTAAACATTTTTAGTGATCAGCATTATGCTCTTGAGCCCACATTTAAGTCGACTGGCACTTATGGCGACACTCAACCGCCTGAATTTCCTGTTAACACTGAGAAGCCTGTTATAACATAAGAACAAGAGAAAATGACCAGAAAATTAAGAAGTTTGAAACTGGCTATGAAAAACCTCCAAGGACTTGGGGGGTACAAAATCACTTAAAGATCTGTGCATGTTTCCAGGTGTTCATCTCCCTTTTGGTTTTAAAATGCCCAAGTTTGAGAAGTATGTTGGGCACGGCTATCCCGTGGCACATTTGAGATGTTATTGCAACCAATTGAGGGGTGCAGGGGAAAGATAAGAGTTGCTCATGGCTTTCTTTGGTGAAAGTCTTTCCGGTCTGGCTTCAGAATAGTTTGTCGATTAGGATATTGACAAGTGGAACAGCTGGGATGACCTAGCTAATAAGTTTGTGCAACATTTCCAATATAATGTCGATCTAGTTCCTGATGAGAAATCCCTGGTTAGCATGAAGAAGAAAAACACTGAAAGCTTTAGGGAATACATGATAAGGTGGTGGGAACAGGCCTCTAGGTTAAAGCCTCAGATGAAAGAGAGTAAATTAGTATAGGTCTTTGTTCAAATACAAGACGAGACTTATTTTCAATATTTGCTTCCGCCGATGGGTAAGTCGTTTATCGAAGTCCTCAAAATCGAAGAAATGATAGAAGAGGGTATCAAAACTGGATGGATCATGAGTTTTGCCACATTAAAGGCAACCACCCAAGCTATTCAAAGTGGATCTAGAACTTTTGGAGGTAAAAAGAAGAAGGAGGACGTAGCGACCGTTGTAGCTGGGCCCCATGCCTATCCCAAAAGACCGCCTTGCCCCTGTCACTAATCCCAAGCCCAAGTCTATGCCCAAACTCCATATATTATCCCCCACCATTACTACCCTCAGCAAAATCTACTATATTCTATTCCACCACACCTGTATCCAGTATATAGCGCACAACCATATTTCCAATCCCCTTCTTACCCACAATGGTGTGCACCAACTCCTCAAAGTCATCCTCAAACTCCACAAATATACCAAAGCCCTTCTAGGCCAAATTTTTGGTCCATTCCAAATAATGAAACGGGGTAGAAGTTGAGGGATAGCTTCACACCAATTGGAGATTCATATTCCAGTTTATTCCAAAGATTGGTACAACGGGGTATGATCATTTCTCTCCTTGGGTATACTCCTGACCTGCATTCAAGAAGCTTTGATCCTAATGTACGATGTTCCTATCATTCTAATGTCCAGGTTCACAGTATTGAAGATTGTCGTGCTTTAATAAGAGAAATTGAAAAGATGATTCAAGATAAATCAATTATGGTGAAGACCATTGACAGTAGGAAAATCTCTAGTCATGCTGATATGCAAACCAGTGGCTAAGATGTCAAGATGAGCAATTGAGAAGTCACCCCTCTCCCTACTAGGAAGAGGTCTGGTAGTGTGTTTTATTTTATTTTCTGTTATCTAAATTATTTCAGGGTTGTAGTTCGGGATCTATCTTGTTTTGTCCCTTTGTCGCTATGTTCAAAACCTTCTATCTTTCATTTCAACTAAATGGAGTGTCCCTTTCCCTTTATGTTTTAAATAGGTGTTGTTTATTAATTTGTTTTCTTTATAAAATTCATTTTATGTTGATTCTAGTGATATGACATGCCTGCGGAATTTTTAGTTAGATCTTAAAATCCAATTTAACCATGACACATTGAATCAGAGGGCTAAAGTCAGAAAAAATATCTGAGAAAATAGGTAGAGTGTTGAGACATTTGGTGACAAATTGAAGCCTTCTTTGAAAATCAAGGCAATTATTTTGAAAATCACAAGAATAACTTGGTCATCAATTGAAAATCATAGCTTAATTAGGTCAAATAATGGACGCGTGATCCCTATATCAAAAGGAACACAAAAAAAATCAGCTCCACGAAAGCATGAGTCATTCAATATGAGGAATATACAACAAAGGTGGAGTTTGCTAAAGAAGTAGCATCACACAAGATCAGTTAAAGTTAGTGTTGTAAAAAGTGTCACAAATGATCTTCATCTTTCACTTTCATATTGCATGATATGTACTTGCATTTTTAAGGTTGATATGACGAAGGCATTTCATTCTGCTATCCAAACATCGTGTCATCCTTTGTTTACCTTATTTGATATTTAGTCCTATTTTTCCTTCATAACCCTCTTTTGTAATCAAGATAGAGTCAGCAAGACTCAAAAGAAGAGTGTCAAAAAATAGAGTCAAAAAAATCACAAAGAGAAAAGAGTCAATAAAAGAAAAAAAGGAGAAAAGAAATCAGAATCAAGCAAAAGAACAAGTTGCCGAAACTATGTGTGACCTGATTCTCCTCTTTCGAGGGTGAGATCCGTAGGCTGCCCTACTCTAGGCTCGGTCCAACCAAATAAATAATTTAGAGTCACCTAGCCAAAAGAAACTGGGGCATGAGTTAATCCTCATTGTTTGAGTCGATTCCAAAAGTTGTAAGTCCTACCCGACTTCAAGTGTCGCTTGGGTCTCATGTCATCCGAAAGCCAAGATACAACCAAAGATAGACCTTCAGATTAATCTTTGAGAATGTTAAGGCTAAGCATGTGATGTATATGATGATGTATTTTGGGAACTACTTGTCTTCCTCAGCATAAGGAATCAGGAGAGAAATAAAAATGAGAGAGTCTTATTGGTGAAAACCCTCACAGGCACCATGAGGAGATGGTAAGTTGAGAGAGATAAAAATGAGAGAGTCTTATCAGTGAAAACCCTCACAGGCACCATAAGACGACTGTGAGTTGAGAGAAATAAAAATAAGAGTCTCAATGGTGAAAAAAACTCACAGACACCATAAGGCAATGGTGAACTGAGGAAAAAAAATGAGAAAATCTTGTTGGCGAAAACCCTTCAGGGCACCACTAGCCGAATGAGGTCATAAATGCAATTGACCTAAGGAAACAACTCAGTTCCAAGTCCATTAACTCAGGAACAATTAGTAGAAAGCTTGGATGGAAAGATCAGGTAGCTTAATCCAAAATGTATGGAATAATCATTAGAGTTGACTGTCACTTCTAGATAAATTTTTCATTTCTTTATTTTAAATGGGGACATTCATTGTCTTTTCTTTCATCTCTTTATTTTTATTTTGTTTTCTTCAGTCAGTTGTCCAAATAAAAATTATTGTCATTTTTTCTCTTGTCTTTGAGTCAAGTCTATGTCAAAATAAGTGAGAAAAGATATCAAAACTGTCTATCAGCTTCTTCAATTGGACAAAGCAAGACAGAAAGAACAGCGCATGAAAGAGACATAATTATGAGCCAAAATAAAGCATGCAGGAAATTTTGTCAATAGATAAGTCCTGGAACGCATGAAAATACCAAGGTTCAAAGGGTTTATCTAAGAAGCATGGCAAAGCAAAGATACTGTGTCTGTTTCAGAGTCACTCTTAATAATCTGAGCTCGGATCAATGTTGCAGCAAGTCAGTGACACATGCTAATGGTTGAAAGCAAGATTAAATATGACAGGGGCAAGAGCGATTGTCACGAAAGCTAAAGCCACAAACTAGCCACCATGTTTTTAAACTCACAAGTTTTATTTGATGAAATAGGAAACATGTTACCTTCAAATTAAGGACTTCAGAGTCTAAATATCAAAGGTTGTAAGGCCTTACTTCCACAAATGTAGGAGACAATGTTGCTGCACAGGTTTGGTAATCAAAACCATGGTAAAAACTCATCATCAAATATCTTTAGGAGACACACTTCCTTGTCCGGATGATTCAAGTTCCATTTATTAGGTGATGCACTTCCTAAATTTAACCTTCACTCCTAGAAGTCGCACTTTCTAGTTGAGTCCTTCCACTTAACCCCTAGGAGATGCACCTATTTATCTGAGTAATCCAACTTTCATTTATTAGGTGATGCACTTCCTAAATTGAACCTTCAATCCTAGAAATCGCACTTTCTAGTTAAGTCCTTCCACTTAACCCTTAGGAGATGCACCTCCTTATCTGAGTAATCCAGGTTTCATTTATTAGGTGATGCACTTCCTAAATTGAAACTTCACTCCTAGAAGTCACATGTTCTAGTCGAGTCATTCCACTTGACCCTTAGGAGACACACTTCTTTGTTTGGATAATTTAAGAGACATTTGTAAGGAGACGCACTTTCTTGTTTGGGACAATTCAAGCAACATTTGTAAGGAGACACACTTCCTTTTTGGGGAAATTCAAGCAATATTTGTAAGGAGACACACTTCCTTATTTGGGTAATTCAAGCAACATTTGTAAGGAGACGCACTTCCTTGTTTGGTTAATTCATGAGACATTTGTAAGGAGACGCACTTCCTTATTTGGGTAATTCAAGTTACAAATGTAAGGAGATGCACTTTCTTGTTTTGTTAATTAAAGCAGCATTGATAAGGAGACACACTTCTTTGTTTTTGTAATTCAGGTGTCATTGGTAAAAAGACGCATTTCCTTGTTTGGTAATTCAAGCAGCATTGGTAAGGAGACGCACTTCCTTATTTTGGTAAATTAATCGGAATTTGTAAAGAGACGCACTTCCTTGTTTTGGTAATTTAAGCGGTATTGGTAAGGAGACTCACTTTCTTGTTTTGATGATTCAAGCAACATTGGTAAGGAGAGGCACCTCCTTGATTGGGTAATTCGAATTTTGCTTTTAGGTGATGCACTTCCTAACTTAAGTCGTGATTCCTAGTAGATGTACTTCCTAGTTGAGTCAATCCCCTTGATTCCTAGTAGATGTGCTTCCTAGTTGAGTCAGCCCCCTTGATTCCTAGTAGATGTACTTCCTGGTTAAGTTAGTCCCTTTGATTCCTAGTAGATGTACCTCCTGGTTGAGTCAGTCCCCTTGATTTCTAGAAGATGTACCTCCTAGTCGAGTTAGTCCCCTTGATTTCTATAAAATGCACTTTTTAGTTGAGTCATTACACTTAACCTATATAAGACGCACTTCCTTGTTAGTTTTTATTTGTCAGGTGGCACACTTTCTAACCCAAACCTTTATCTCTAGAAGACGCACTTTCTAGTTTGAATTCCTTACTTTAATTTTTAGGCGACGTACTTCCTAGTCTTAGTCATTTAACTTTGCTCTTAAGAAATGCATTTCTCGGTCATAATCTCGATTCATCATTGAAACATGAAAATAGTTATGATATAAACTGGGGAAAAAAAATTAATTCTTGTTATTTGAAATTTTACTTTTTTGGCAAATACAATCTCTCTTTTATCATAATCTTTGTTTGGAATAATTTTCTTTCTAGTTTTGATGTGATTTCAGGAGCCCACCTGAAGAACAAGGCAAATAAATGGAAAGTCAAGCAACAAGGTAAAGGAGTTTAAAGTTAAGAAACAAGGTGAAGAAATTGAAAGTCAACAAATTGAAAAATAGCAAGTCAGGAGCCCACCTGGAGAACAGGGTGAAGAAATTGAAAGTCGAGCAACAAGTTGAAGAAATTGCAAGTCAGGAGCCCGCCTGAAGAATAGGGTGATGAAACTCAAGTCAAGAGTCCAAAAGAAGCTACATAGATAGGATTTTTATAATTTCATTTATATTTCAACTTGTAATTTTCATCTTTATGTAATGACAGAGCCGCGGACCGGAACCTCGACAGGGTCTTACTCGACTCTCAACTCGGTATAGCCCCTCTCCTTCCAACCCTTTGAGATACCTGTGATTTGATTCTCTCATAACTTGGGTAAGTAGGATGTCCTAAGTCCAACTCAGTTGTTCTTTTTCCTTTTGTTTCTTTTTTCGAATAATGATCGGGTCAAAATTTGATCTCATTGTCTACTTTTTTTGTCTGAAAACACTATGTGTTTACACCCAAAAAGGAGCACGATGTAGACACCTAATTTTTTTCCTCTCAAAAACTCAATTTCATCTATTTTACCTCACTTTATCGTACACCCTCACCCACGTGATTCTACCCAACAAAAATACAAAAAAATAACAAAATTTTAATAAATCCCTAATATTCCTTATCCTAACAAAATCCCTAACTAATTTTATCTTATCCTAACCTCTCCACCCCACGTGGTCCCCACCCACTCAAACTCATGATATTTTATTCATCCCTTAACAAAATCAATTCATTCAATATATACTCATACCAACACAATACAAAAGGGATTCACCTCACGCCATATACACCACGCACAGAACCCACACACTACCCATTTTTTTTCATTTTTTTCTTCACAGAGAACACACTCACACACAGCTTCATCCTCACCATACAGTGATACATACAGACCATCACACACTCACTGATATACTCACCGGACACACACACACTCTTCACCATCACAAACGGATACACCACACACACTAGAAGGGAAGAGTAAAGAAAATTGAGAGATATAGAGCATAGAATAAGAGAGGAGATTGAGTGTGGCAAAATCATGAGAATAGGAGAAAAACAGAGAAAAAAATGTGAGAGAGAAACTGACGTCTAGATAGGGTGTTTTCGATGAATTTCTCATCAGAATCGCCATTGGAAAATACCCTCCATCGTTGTATGGTCACGGTTACATTGGATTTATGTCCAGGAAACACCACCAGTTCCGTTTCAAACCCACGTGCCATCAATTTCCATTTTCGATCAAACTACTCGTCGGAATCTCACCGGATCGGAATTGGTTATCCACCGCCGAAAAATACCCCCACCGCGAATATCGCTGCTTTGATTCAGTGGAGAAACCACCATCAAATAGTGAATCGCTCGTCCATGGCTGTTCTGTTTTTGCATTATCGAGTTGGGGTCGTTTTTTGGTTCAAGATTTGCGTGGTCCCGGTCATGGCTCCTTCTCTATGTATTATTGAAATTCTTCAAAGAAAACTCGTGACTAAGCCCCTATTTGAGGTCCAATTCTATCTTATTCTTATTTTGATTTCATCATATACGTGTGATCGATTGATATCGTCTCAATTTTCTCTTATTTTGGGTGTGATGTGAATGATTACTGTGGAATTATTTGGTTGTGGATTGTTGAAAAAGGTAATCATGAACTATTATATTGCAACCTTGAACGAAATTTGGGGGATTTGATAATCGAATAAGTTAAACGTTGATTAGTTTTGATTCATTATTGAATATTGTTGAAATTGACAGTATCATGCTTTAGATCGTTAAATGAGTAGGTAAATACTAAGTTTGGGTAGGCAAATTGTAGAAATGGAAGATGGTGATTTTTTGAATGTGTGAATATTTGTTGAATGGTTCTTTCTATTTTAATGCATAAAATTGAGGATGTATTCATTTTACCGGAGAATGCCCCGAGGTCTTATGTACTTATTCACCGAAGAATGCCCCGAGGTACCTTGTACTCAGAAGATGTTCGCGATGAAGGTCAGGGGCATCGGGTAAAGTATTGGAGCATAGTTTAGGATTAGTATAGGTTTACTTTTCAGTACCTTTTTTATTTCGGGTTGTAATAACTGGACTGGACACTATAATTTTGGATTTATTTTGTTTGTTTGTTTGATCGATTGTTTTGTGTGTTTTTGTGTGGTTTATACATTCATAATATCAAATTCACCGATATGCTCCACCAAGTGACCGTGGTTGAACCACGGGATCGAGGGGTACCTAACACCTTTCCCTCTATCAACAGAATTTCTTAGACAGAATTTTGTTCACGGATCAGTTTTAAAGTCAAACTATTTTGAAAAAGGATTTTCAAAGGTGACTTGGCACACCAACTTTATGTCAAGTGGCGACTCTGAGTTAATTGTAAAATGAATCCATTTCTAAACAAAAAATTTCTTTTTGTCACTTAATAATAAAAACCCTTTTGAACTAAAAAATGAATCTTTTTGGTTAAAAAAGGGGTGTGACATACACTTAAAAAAGACGTTATAGAATTAAATTCTGACGTAATAGTTGTTTGTTTTTGTTAGTATTTTTGTGGAATGTCTTTTGTTTGATTGAATAGACTATCATTTCTCAGCAATAATCACTTATGTGGAATATATATTTATATTTTATTATAGAGTATTTTTATCATAGATAAAGAGATTATAGGTAATGTTCATTAGATTTCTCTGAGTAGCAATTAAGGTATGTTGTTTATCTTTAATTTAGCTTTTTAATTATTTATATTTTTTAAGATTAATATTCTATTTATCTTTTATCATAGATGTATCTACCAAGGATAAAAAGATTATAGGTGATGTTCATCATCAAATTTCTCCGAACAACTATTAAGGTGTGTTTTTTTTTGCTTAACTTTATCGCGATCCAAAATAGGATCATGATGGGCGCTAAGGAGGTTAGAACTCCAAAACAAGCCTCGTCAGTATTCTACAGAAAATCGGGCAAAATTTTTCTAGTTTTGATGCCTATCAAGAAAATTCTGTCTCAAATTCACGACACAAAAAACCAACATCACAACCAACACACCAATACAATTCTTCAAAATCATCAACAAATCATTCATCATAAATAACAATATGAAATCCATCTCCAACTATGAGGAGAAGTCAATAACTTCATAAGTCCATAATAACGAAAGAATACTCAAACTCTAAAGATATGACTGTGGAGTGACTCTAAAAGTTTTCAAGAAAAAAATATAACAAATAAATAAATTATTACCCATGTGAACAAGTGTGGGGCTTACCGGGAATATGCCAACTCGAACCCTCTAGCTAAAGAGATCCTCACCAACGTCACTTGTGCTCTCTGTAAGGAGTGAGACACTAGCTCAGTGAGTAATAACACTTAACCACAACCATTTTAATGGGGGCAAGTTATAAAACAAGCTAATATGATAATAAAAAAATGTCATGAAATAGCGCTCTTTCGAAAAATGATAATCATTTGCATAAGAAATCAATTTCACAATTTGAAAACAACCAACAATTAGTAACATATCAAGCTTTATCCTTTGGGATGTTTCCAATGAATCATAAATTCAGTGTGGCATTCTACTTTAAGAAATAGCCAATAACAGTGACCCCTCGTAAAAAAGTCAAATATCGCATTAGTAGGTTCCTACTCAAGGGAGATCAGTAATAGTATGCTAGTTATACCTTTCCACTAGTGAGGGATGTAACATAAATCAATAAATACAAGGTGCACCAGGTCTAACGAACCCGTCGTTAGCTACGTGAATCAAATCAAGATCTACTCTCATTTATACTTTCTTTGTAAATTGTAGATACGCATATAAAAGCATTTTCAAAATAGTTCATGATTTTTAAGTTCATATCAAAACATATGACATATAAAAATGAATGAAACACATGTCAAAATACTTACTTCTCAAGTAAATCAAAACATTCATAACATCAGTAATCATATCTTTAGTAACGGTATACATATCTTATAACAATAATAACATGTCAAATAACCATTTCAGTATCATATCAAGTAAAAGACTTGCTCTACGTGCAATTTCAAAGCATTCTGTAACTCATTGTTTTATCAAAATCAAGTATAAAATATGCAAGCTAAGAAACACAAAATATGGTAAGATTACTACTCACAGTACTTCTTGTTGGAATACCAAACTCGTCACCTGGAGCAATTAGGATGAGTTCCTTCGATCAATCTATAATCACATCATATCAATCCTGTGTCAATTCTCTCATTTAAGCAAAACCCGTAACTAATTCAGGATACCTAATGCTCGGCCTAGTTTGAGTCTCAACTAGTCGAATTATATTTATCCATGCCAGTAATAACTCAATTAGTCCACAATCTCTCAATTTCAACTTATTCATCAAATTCTTTACCCAAAAAACAAATTTTCCTAAAAAGAAGTAGAGTAAAATAACTTTATTGTTTATCATACTTTTCTTTGATATTCAATTTCTAATACTCAATGGAAATCTCAAGGACTCAAAAAAAAAAATAGTTATGCTAAAAGGAAATATAACAATGAAGAAAATAAGTCAATTGATATAGAAAGCAGTACAGAGCATTCAGAAAAAGAACAGTAACAACAACAAAATAACGTGGAAACTAAAACACAAAGACAACAGATGATACTAACTATCAAAAGAAAGAAATTACATGTATAAACCTAATACTACTAGACATATTGTGCTTTTATACTCCCACTAAGCCTAATCCTGCCGAAAAGCGGGACAAAGCTCAACTACTTACTAACTTTTTACCTCAATTTGTCACCTCCATAGCCTCTCATTTAAGGTCATACCCTCGATAAACTGAAGCTAGCACCATGTATTGTCTAATCACTTCTTTTTAATACTTCTTTGGCCAAATTCTACCTATCAAAAGCAAGAAACTACATGTATAAGCCTAATACTACTAAATACACTGTGCTTCTACTCCCACCAAGCCTAATCTCGCCGAAAAGCGGGATAAAATTCAACTACCTACCAACCTTTTACCCCAATTCGGGACCTCCATAGCCTCCTATCTAAGGTCATGTCCTCGATAAACTGAAGTTCGCACCATGTCCTATCTAATCACTTCTTCTTTGGCTTATCTCTACCTATCAAAAGTAAAAAACTACATGGCTAATACTACTAAATACACTATGCTTCCATACCCCCACCAAGCCTAATCCCGTTGAAAAGAGGGATAAAGCTCAACTACCTACTATCTAAGGTCATGCCCTCAATAAGTGGAAGCTAGAGCTATGTCATGCCTAATCACTTATTCCCAATACTTATTCAGCCTATCTCTACCGCTCGTCATACCCACTAAACACCATTCCAGCAAAACCATTGTTACTAAACTCAATAAGCTTCTTCAGCAATAACTTTTTGACTATACAAGAATAAAACTATACTGGGCTATGGGAAAAGAAATGAATTTTCAAAAAAAAAATAAGCATAAATACCAATATTACAAAAACAAAAAATAAGAATAAAATCATGAGTACTCACTAATGATCAACATAATAATAAGAAAAAAAAATTACTAGATTTACTTGAAATCCAATTTACTAAAACCATTAATACATTTAAATAAACTAGTTTAGGTGTACGCGCTTCGCGCGTTGAGTTCAAATGTTACACTAAATAGGATATTTATTTAAATAATAAAGATGAATACAATAATTAAATTCAACATCTTTTGAAAAATTTATTTAATTAAACCTAATTTTTACCCAAAAAAATTGTCAAAGTGATCGACATTCATCTACCACCTGTAAACTATAACAAAATAACACTATAATAGAGATATCAAAATAATACAACCAAACTTTACCTTTACACAAAAAATTTCTCAAAACAGAGATATAAAAATAATACAATTAAACATAACCTTTACCTTAAAAAAAATCCTCAAAGTCAACCGACATTCATCTACCACCTGTAAATTCATCCTATAAACTACAACAAAATAATAGAATAATGATTACAAAGCTTCAACTTTGATGAAAATAATTCTTGTTTGAGCGAATATTTTGACCCTGAAGAATAACTTGAATGGAAACAAAGAAGATACATATATACACAGACGTAGAATTCTATTATGTTGACAAAAACAGTGAAAAAGTTGAGGGTTAGAAAATTAAGCATCCACCAATCTAGACATGCAACCGAATCAAATTAGATAAGCATCTATCATATTTTTTCAATAAATAAACCAATTTCTTCTCTAGTTTAACGTGCATCTCAATATTTATAGAAGTATTTCCTTAATAGAGTATTTTAGGAATATTTTTCTATCCAATGTTAGGAGTATTTTTCTAATATATTATAGATATAAATTATAGATTATAGATAAGACTAATTTTTTTTTTTGGGTTGAATATGAACGTGTATGTTATAATTTAGTTAGAATAAGATTTTGATTTTTGTGTACATAAAAGAAAAATTAAATTATTTAAATTACCTTCACATAACTAATACTCTTCAAAGGATTTTGTATCTAATACGCTTATACACGTTTTTTTTTTTACTTTTCATGGTTTTTTCCCACTTTGAGGTTTTTCGTTAGGTCACCTTTTTTTTTTCTTTTTTACACGCTAATTTTGGAATACATATTGATTTATTAGTTTTGTATAGGTTTTTTGTTTGTTCAAATTTAGTTAGAATAGAATATTGATTGTGCATTTGTGATGTCGGTCAAATTTATATTGATTTATTGGATTTGTATTTACGTTATGAAATCCTGTTCTGTGTGTTACTGTGCGTTACTTTATATTTGTGTGGTGTCTCGTGTCTTGAGCCGGGGGTCTATCGGAAACAGCCTTTCTACTTCTTCAGAGGTAGAGGTATGGACTGCGTACATCTTACCCCCCCTCCCAGACCCCACTAGGTGGGAATACACTGGGTTTGTTGTTGTTGTTGTTGTTGTATTTTAAAGAGAATATGTGAAAAGGCAATTTTATCTAAAGGGGAGATTTTTAATAAAGGGTAAAAAGTTCAAACGTGATTTATAAGACCCTTTACACTTTTAATATAATAGAGATATACAAAGAAAACATATGCAGGAATATTAATGATACAGTAAACAACTAATACTACTAAGCTCACTACACTTGATCATACAACAATTAAACCGTACTGAGTGTTGGTTCGAAATCGAGAGGGCGTCATGCGAAAATTTTTAGTTTGCAAATCATAAGACGATAAATCAAACGACAAAAAAAACATAATACTAAAAGGCATATTATTGATATGGTTTGGCCAAACTGCCTGCATATTAAAAATAAAATTGAAAAACCTAGGAGAAATTCTTTAAAGACTACATTGTGGATGCTATTGTGTTATGCTATGAGGAGGGTTATCTATTTATATATGTCCAAAATCTTTCCTCCAACAAAGAGGTTTGCCAATTATGGAAGAGTTTTATATTTTTCTTTTTAGGAAAAGTAAAAGTAATTATGGTATTACTTTTATTTTCCTTTCAAGAAAAGTATAACTTAATTTTAGTAAGATAATCATGGCAAAAATCCTAACGCTGAGTTCTCGAAAAAAATAATCAAGATTAACGTGGAACTCATTTTATTAAAACCATTTATCTTAATTAATAAAAAATAAAGAAGAAGAAAATATTAATATTAATGATGGAGTAAACAGTAAATACTTACATTGAAGATTTAGTAGCCGTTTGAACATGAAATAAAATTTATTTCACTTTAGTGAAAAAAGTGAAAACTGTAAGTTTTTGGCCATGAAAATTTCAAATACAATTCTAGAATTGTATTTGGAAAAGTGAAAACAAGTTTTGCTTGTTTTCACTTTTTTCATTCGTACTTCGCTCACAAAATTACAAAAATAACTTTAATTTATATTAATGGTCAAACATAATTCCAACTCCAACTCCAAAAAAATTATAATTTTCATGATCAAACGGACCTAGAAAATAACAATAGAGAGAGATATTAATGGAATAGTGAAGAGTACGTGTGATAAAAGGAATATTTAGAAGGGGGAATTTGGGGTTTTGCTTTATAGAGGAGGAATTTTCAGTTGCATTTTTTGAGTAGAAAATGTTTCTATTTTATTTAGAAGAATATTTGGATTGGGAGCCTTGACAAATAACCACTTTTTAATCAATATGTATTTAAAATAGTAAAAAATCTTAAACTTCCGATAATTTGAATCTTAAATACAGAAAAATTTGATATTTTATGTAATTATTGAAAATTTCAATTTTGAATCTGTTGAGATACATAATTAGCTCCCAATACATTAAAAAAATAGTATATTTTTCCTTTGTAAAGATACATAATTAGCTCTCGATATTTTTTTTTTAGATTTTGGACCTGTCGAGATACATAATACATTCAATAGAGATACATTTTTTCTTTGTAAAGATACATAATTAGCCTCCTATATTTTTTTTTTATTTTAAATTTATTGAGATACATAATTAGCTTTCGATACATCCAACATAGATATATAATTAGTTGAGATATTTGCAATCCATAATCTATCTATAATCTATATCTATATCTATAATCTATAATCTATAATATATTAAAAGTGTGAATACCCTTAAAAAGTGACTTGAACTTTTTTCCCTTCATTAAAACACTCTCCTTTAGACAAAACTGTCTTTTCACTATTTTTAAAATTTATTATTTAATTATTTTTTATTATATTAACTAGACTTCTTAAAATATATGGGACTCCTAAAACATATGGTAGGAGAATTAATTAATATTTTTCTTTTCTACTTTGACTTTCTAAAATATATGGGACTCATAAAATATATGGTATGAGAATTAATTAATATTTTCCTTTCTACTATTCAATTAAAAAAATATTACTCCCAAAATAAGACTTTATTAATTAAGAAAATACTTCTATAAATATTGAGATGTACGTTAAACTAGAGAATAAATCGGTTTGCCTATTGGGATAATATGATTGATGCTCGTCTAACTTGATTTGATTGCATGTCTAGATTGGTGGATGCTTGATTTTCTAACTCTTAACTTCTTCACTGTTTTTGTCAGTATAATAGAATTCAACATGTGCAGATATATCTATAATCTATAATATATTAAAAGTGTGAAGATCCTTAGAAAAGTAATTTGAACTTTTTATCTTTCATTAAAAGATTCTCCTTTAGACAAAACTGTTTTTTCACTATTTTCTTCAATTTATTATTTAATTATTTTTATTATATTAACTAGACTCCTAAAATATATCGAAGGAGAATCAATTAATATTTTCCTTTATAGTGATCAATTAGAAAAATACTCCTAAAATAGGATAGAAAAATACTCCTAAAATAGGACTCTATTAAGGAAATACTTCTAGAAATATTGAGATGTACGTTAAACTACAGAAGAAATCGGTTTACTTATTGAAAAAATATGATTGATGCTCCTCTAATTTGATTCGGTTGCGTGTCTAGATTGGTGGATGTTTAATTTTCTAACCCTCAACTTCTTCACTATTTTGGTAAACATAATAAAATTCAACGTGTGTGTATACATATACCTTCTTTGTTTTCATTCAAGTCATTCTTTAGGGTTAAAGTTTTTGCTCAGATAAGAATTATTTTCATCAAAATTGAAGCTTTGTGATCATTATTGTTTTATTTTGTTGTAGTTTACAGGTCGTAGATGAATGTCCGTCAGCTTTGAGAAATTTTTTTAGGTAAAGATTAGGTTTAATTGTATTGTTTGTATATCTCTGTTTTGAGATTTTGTTTGTGTGTAAAGGTAAAGTTTAGTTGTATTATTTTGATATCTCTGTTATTGTATTCTTTTGTTATAGTTTACAAGTGATAGATGAGTGTCTGATGGCTTTGAGAATTTTTTTGTGTAAAGATTAGATTTAATTATATTGTGTTGATGTCTCTATTATCGTATTGTTTTATTGCAGTTTACATGTGGTAGATGAATGTCGATCAACTTTGACAATTTTTTTTTGTAAAGGTTAGGTTTAATTAAATAAATTCTCCAAAAGATGTTGAATTTAATTATTGTATTCGTCTTTATTATTTAAACAAATATCATATTTAGTGTAACATTTGAATTCAATAAAGTGAAGTACACGCGCGAGGCGCGTACACACACACACACACACACACATATATATATTATTTGTTTTCATTCAAAATCATTCTTTAGGGTCAAAATTTTCGCTCAGACAAGAATTAGTTGGATCAAAATCGAAGCTTTGTGATCACTATTATTATTATTTTTTTGTAGTTTACAGGTCGTAGATGAATATCAGTTGACTTTAAAGAATTTCTTGTGTAAAGATTAGGTTTAATTGTATTGTTTTGACATATTTATTATCTTATTGTTTTATTTTAATTTACAGATGCTAGATGAATGTGGGTCGGCTTTAAATTTTTTTTTAGGTAAATGTTAGTTTTAATTGTATTACCGTAATATCTCTATAAGTTTGTTATTTTGTAGTAGTTTACAGTTCGTAGATTAATTTTGATTGATTTTGAGAATTTGTGTGTAAAATTTAAGTTTACTTGTACTGTTTTGATATCCTTTATCGTATTATTTTGTTGCAGTTTACAAATGATAGATAAATATCGATTGACTTTGAGGATTTTTTTTTGGTAAAGGTTAGGTGTAGTATTATTTTGACATCTCTATTATCGTATTATTTTGTTATTGTTTACAGGTAGAGATGAGTGTCGGACGACTTTGAGAAATTTTTGTGTGTAAAAGATTAGATTTAATTGTATTATTTTGATATCTCTATCATTGTATTATTTTGTTGCAATTTACAGATGGTAGATGAATGTTGATCGACTTTTAAAAATATTTTTGGTAAAGGTTAGGTTTAATAAATAAATTCTTCATCTTTACATACTCAAAAGATATTAAATTTAATTATTATATTTATTTTTATTATTTAATCAAATATCCCATTTAGTGTAATGTTTGAACTCATTAAAATGAGGTTTTCGCGTACACCTAAACCAGTTATTTTATAAGAGTCGAAGTTTATATAAACATGATAAGTTAAGGTGTATGTTTATGTTATTTTTTCTGTAAACTATCTCGATTTTTATTATGTGCATTATATCTCAACTAATATCAATTATTTATCAGATGATAGTTGAACTATGGTGATATTTCATACAATAAAAGGGACAAGAAATAATTGAAATGTGTTTTTAATAAATAGATAGTGATAGTGATAGTTCAAGTATAAAACTCAAAAGATTAAAATATCTTAGATGTATTTTTTACCATTAAATTCTAGTTTATATTTGTATATTCAATTTTTTCCTTTAATAATATATATATATATATATATATATATATATATATATATATATATATATATATATATATATTATATTTGTTGTAAATAATGTATTAATTGTGTATAGAAGTGTACGATAGTATATAAGAGTTATTTATACATATTTTACATTGTTATAAAAAATTATATAATATACAAACTTATACAAAAATTGAATTTCTTTTTTATGATCTGAAAACTCGTCCAAAATGGCTCATATCTTCATCAAATTGATTCAAATTTTAATCATGAATATATAACTTTATACTCCTTTCAGCTAATTAAAAAATTCATTCTCAAATTTTTATACATTTAGGAGTTGTTTAATATGTTAGACAAGCATAAATAATTTTGAATAAAGAAATATTGTATTCTTTTATTCCTTGTTTAATTACTAAATTGAGATAAAATAGTGAATATATCATATGCCCTTAAGGTCCCTCAAACTTTTTTTTTCCACTAAAGGAGACAAAATCTATAATATATATCTATATCTATTTTTATATCTATAATCCAAATGTATAATGTATAATTTATAATCTATAATTTATATGTATATCTATATCTATATCTATAATCTATAATTTATAATCCATATCTATATCTATCTATATTTATATTTATAATCTAGAATCTATAATATAGTAAAAGTGTAAAAACCCTTAGAAAAGTTATTTGAATTTTTTTGTTTCATTAAAAGTCTTTCTTTTAAACAAAATGGTCTTTTCTCTATTTCCTCGGATTATTATTTAATTATATTTATTATATTATCTCCTAAAATATATAGAATCGAGAGTTTAAAATATAAGATTTATAACATTGTCTCCTAAAATATATGGTATATGAATCAAGAGTTTAAAATATATGATTTATATATTATCTCCTAAAATATATGGGATGAAGAGTTATGCTTTTCTTAAATTAAAAGTCCTAAAATATATGATAAGAAATATTGTTTACCTTATATAATAATTGTATCTTGTTGGTGCATTTTATTATTAAAATAAAAATATTAAAGTGCATGAAAATTAGTAGGCATAAAGTGAAGAAAGTGGTGTCATCATTCTTGTAACTCACCACATTATTTTTTGTGTTAGTGGACATGAATTGTGGTAAAGATGACCATTAGTTCTTGTAACTCATATGGCCATTAGTTTTTGTAACTGTCATGGCTATTAGTTCTTCTAACTTATATGGCCATTAATTGCATATAACTCTTGTAACCAATAGATCATTCATGTACCCCTCATTCATCATATTCATTACATGGAAGAATTCTACACCTATAAATAGTGGTGTTTTCTTCATTTGTGTATATACAATTAGAGATATGAAAAAGTAGTGAAAGAGAGAGTTGAGACAAAGAAAATATTCTAAGTCTACAACAATATTCACTATACAAAAGAGTAATTATATTAGTGAAAGAAAGAGTTGAGACAGAGAAAATATTCTAAGTCTTTAACTATATTCACTCTTTTATTCCGTATTGCTCTGAGTTCTCTTTTACTATTTCTTATTCTTTACTCCTGTTAAGCACCCATCCTGCTTCACGTTTCATCACGACTTTGTTTGCTATTCTTTGTCTTGAGTCGGAGGTTAATCGGAAACAGCCTCTCTACTTCTTCGGAGATAGCAGTATGGACTGCGTACATTTTACCCTCCCCAGATCCCACTGTGTGGGAATACACTGGGCTTGTTGTTGTTTAACTATATTCACTATACAAAGAGAGTAAATATATGTTGAAGGAAGGTATTCTTATAGTGGAGCTTTGAACTTTTCAAATAATCCGGAGTTGTTTGAATTGTACATCGTTGATGGACTGGTGTATTCTGGAGGGGACAAGTATACTGCTGGATCGGTGTAGATTATGCCTCAGTGGGTTTCAATCTCCTTAAAGAAAGCGAGATATCCGCGTCTCAGCCAAGAAGAAGATGATCTTATTTTCTTCATTTTTTTAATCATTTTATTTCAACTGTAAAAATTATTGTAATTTGTGGTATATTACACCAACATATCTTATTATAAAAAAATCACTATAAATATTTGTATTAGTTTTAGGAGTAGGAATCTACTTTTTACCTTTCTTACGAGTAATAATTTAGGAGCAGAAATCTTTACTAATATTTTAAAATTCGTATCAAAGAAGAGAATCAATTAACATAGGTTAAAAGAAAAAAAAAACAATAATTGAATGAGTAGAAAGCTTATTAGTATTAGTATTTATATTTAAAAAAGGTTTAAAACTTTATTAATATATCCTTTTTTGTTCTCCATACAATTGATTGTTCCTCACCAAGTGAGTTCTTTAAATTATATTCACATTGTTATATAGCATGTGATAACTCTTCCTAGGTTTAGTTTATTGTTCTTTTGTTTGATTGAAGAGATAAATTTTCTTGTGATTTGAGGTAAGTTTTCTAAAATTTTAATATATTTTAAAACTTATAATAAATAAATTATCATGTATTTTGATAGATAATTGTTAATTGAAAAGTATTTTTGTAAAATCTTAATTTATCTTATGATTGAAGAGACAAATTTACTTGGGATATACAATATACAAGTAATTTGTCTCTTCAATCATAAGATATATCAAAATTTCACAAAAACACTTCTCAATTAACAATTATCTATCAAAATACATAATAATTTATTTATTGTAAATTTTAAAAATATACTAAAATTGTAGAAAACTTACTTCAAATTACAAGAAAATTTGCCTCTTCAATCAAATAAAAAAATAATAAACTAAACCAAGAAATAATTATCACATGCTATAAAATAATATGAATATAACTTAAAAAACTCACCTGATGAGGAATAATCAATTGTATGAAGAAAAAAAAAAAGAGGATATTAATAAAGTTTTAAACCTTTTTAATATAAATACTAATACTAATAAGTTTCCTCCTCATTCTATTATTATTTTTTTCTTTTAAACCCATGCTAACTGGCTCACTTCTTTAATACGAATATTAAAACATTAGTAAATATTCTTACTCCTAAAATTATTACTCGTATGAAGGGTACAAGTAGATTCATACTCCTAAAATTAATACTAATATTTATGTTGAGTTTAGTTATAGTAAGATACAATTTTTATATAAGGTGAAATTCTATTGTATCTCTTTAATGAAATTCTCTTGAATAATGTAAGTAAGCTTTTCATGTATGAGTATATTTTCTTCGATTGAATCTAATGATTAATGTATTTTATTTATTAAATAATCTTTTTTTTTCTTCTAAAGTCTGTTTTTCCTTATTTGTATTTCTTAATCATATTCGTATATCTTATCTTATTTATTTGATTGTAATTTCTTGCATTTAGAATCACATCAAGTGTGGTTTCTTGCATCTAGAACGTATACATGTGATTATAAATGTAAGAAACCACAATCAAATAAACAAGATAAAATATAAGGATATAATTAAGAAATAGAAATAATGGGAATAGACTTTAGAAGAAAAGAACAAAAAAAATCTAATGATTAAAATACATTAATTATTAAATTCAACCCAAGAAAAAAAAAGGGATGAACTGATACATGAAAATCTTAGAGTATTTATGAGAGTTTCATTGAAGAGATACAAGGGAACTGATACATCAAGATTCTTTCTCTATTCTTCTAAGATAGCCAACCCTAAATAAAGATTAAAGGACTATTTATATTAGTTTTATAAAAATAATTAAACTACAAGAAAAATTAAATTATTAAAAAAGTCACTCGACCATATTAGTGGTCTTGAATAGGGGTGGGCGTTCCGTCAATCGGTCTGATTGTTTAATATCGGTTCGATTTATCGATTTTCAAATTGATAAAAATGACATCCATAACCAAACCGAAATAAATTCAGTTTGGTTCGGTTTTTACAAATTCGGTTAGGTTATTTCGGATTTGTATTTCGGTTTGAAATATTAAAGTAGTTAGCCTCTCTTTTTCATAACTGAGCATTTAAAATTGATGGATTTTTTTAGAAAAAATATTTTTTTCAAACCTATTTTTCATTCCCAAATACAAATAAGTATAAATAACTCAACATGGATGAAACGAAATGAAATAGTCATAAGCTTAACATATAATATAACCTTGCATAAATAGTCTACAAAACAACACAAAACTCGTAAAAATAGTCCATGAAACAACATACTTTCTGCATAAATAGTCCATAAAACAGGCCAAAGTCACCAAAATAGTCTATAAAATATTTGAGTTACTAAAACAATCCATAAACAGCCTGCGACGTATGCGAATTTGCTGTTAAATGTTAATTGTGAATGTGAATTACTAAATATTATAAATATATATATATATATATATATATATATATATTATTTATTTATAAAATTTTGGTTTTTCGGTTTAAACCGAATTTATTTTTTAAAATCAAAAATCAAACCGAAAAATCGAAATTCAAAAATTACAAACCGAATTCGATCCGAAAAATTAAAACAAAAATTAAATTTTGATTTGATTTTTCAGTTTTTTCAATTTAAACCAAATTATGACCACCCTAGTCTCGAAGCCTTCCTTCCGTACTTGTTTTAACTTGTCAAAGCTCATGATGGCTGGAAGAATACTCCAAAATACTTGATTACCTTTGTGTTTGTCATCACTTTTCGTATAATTTAAATGTTATAAACTTTAAATGTTCTTTTAATAAATCTTTCATAATATTTTGGGTTCTTCGTGAATGATTGAAAATTTATATATTCAAAATAGCTCACAACCTTATTCTTGAAATCAATCTTGCTACCTTAGTTTGCATCACCACCACTCCTAAAATTTATATGCTTCCCCTTAATATGATACAAATATCAAATTTATATTGTGCCACAATGATACTGAATTTTCATTGATATATTAATATACAAGAATTTATTAATTGAAGCAATTATATGTATCGAGTAAACATGGGCGGGGCCATCTATATCAAAGTGTGATCAGGTGTACAATCTTCATTGAAAGATTATGTTGTGTATATAGGCTAAATGTTACCTATTATGGATGTGTATTTAATTTTACACACCCTTAATACAACTGAGAAGAAAATTTACACACACTTTAGCAAATTTCTGGCTCCGCCATTGCTAGGAGTAAATTTCAGAGACTCAAAAACTATTATGCCAAATCATTGCAAGAATAAAACTAGACGTGAAAGCATACCTGAATCTATGAACACCATATCAATTTTTGTCGTCTCTATGGTTAGTGATCTTCGAAATCAAGACATAAGTTGTTCTATCTTTTTCAATGACGGCGTGTTAGAAAGAAAACCCTATTTCTGATTTGAGGACCATAACTCATTTATATAGTACACAAGTTATGTAATTCTAATTTAGTCCCTCAGAAGTTTCATCTGGTTATCTATACATAAGACCCCATACTTTACGAGGCGTCTTTTAGACCCATAAACTTTAGACCTTTGAAGATCACTATCATTTTATGTCAACCTTTCAACGATATCATCCAATATATAATTATTCTCCATACGTAAATCCATAATTTAACTACATATCAAATATGGAATAGGATCCATAGGAAGTTAAAATGCTTCCCACCAAAATATTTTTCTATAACCACAACAAATATTTTTAAATAAACTTACATAATCAATCAACTGAACCATAAAAATTCTTCAATTACAAAATACATTAATTAGTATGCTTCGAAATATTTTGCCAACACACACACACCAACACATTATAATTTTAGAGAACTTAAGCATAATGTATTGTATAGTATAATTCCTAAAGAGTTTAAGATATACATATTATGACTACTCAATTACTCTTTATCTATAAGGAAAAAAACAATATGTTTTATTTGTAAAATTACAAACCTGGTATTATAAAACACTTACCTCTACGTACTCGTTACAAAATAATTATCATATTTCATTTCTTGAGATCAGTCTAATTAATAATAAAATTAAATTAGTTTGATATTTTAAAATTTAAATACTCTAATACCATACAAAAAGTATTATAAAGTATAAATTTTAACATATCAATGGAATGAAAAAGTACATCTTAAAATATGATCAAAATTGATATTACTCAACATTCAAAAAGAAAATTATGTCTAGTATATCGAAACAGTGGGAGTACTTTTAATGTAATTTGTAATACATTTTTTTGAAAAACAAAATTGTCTATTTATGGAAAAAGGGTCATATATACTCTAGAACTATTAAAAATGACATGTAAATGCCATCCATTATACTTTTGGGTTATTTATACTCTTATTGTATAACTTTAGGTATGTATATACCCGCGAACTATTGAAAATGGTACGTACATAACCTTCAGTTAGACGACGCGCATCATGTATCCTCATTCGAAAGAAATTAACCCATTTTTATTTAATAATTTATCTCCCGACCTGTCGGTTAAATATTCTACAATCGGAGTTGGAAGCAAGTTTTGTCCATGCCTATTTCTTGGCAAACCAAAACCAATATGATCACAAAATATTTCTTTAGGATGAGGACACGTGGGCGAAACTTACTTCCAACTTCGACCATAGAACATTTCTCCGGCAAGTTAAGGGATAAATTGCTAGAGAGAAATGGGTTAATTTTTTTTGAATGAGGGCAGGTGGAGTCCGCCGTTTAATTAAAGTGTATATACGTACCATTTTCGATAGTCTGGAGGTATATACATTACCCAAAGTTAGACAACAAAGATATAAATAACCCAAAAGTATAACAGAAGATAAATACATACCATTTTAAATAGCTCAAGGATATACATGATCTTTTTCAATCTATGTATGTAATTTAATACTATACCCAAAATATCCTTAGGGTCATTTGATTAGAAACAAGTTATCTCAAAATTAGTTATCCTACTCTCATACGATGGGATAAAGTAACACTACAATATCGATATATATCTTATTTTGATTAAATATAATATAAACATATTTTAAAATTATTTTCATTATTAATTATTCATTATTCCTTGTATCAAACCAGCCAATTAGAGACGACAGTATGATCTAGGCCCGTTGGGCTGATTCGATCCAGCCTATAATTTGATAGGATTGGGCTATAATTTTTACAATCCGTTTAAGAACAAGGCTTTTTAGCTCGGTCCGTATAAGCTGTGGGGCTTGATCAATATGGGCGTAGGCTGGCCCATGGGCCAAATAAAAAATAATTAAAAAATAAATTAGAGTACTAAGAATAAAAGAAAAGAGTCAAACTGAAAGTCTATTTGGGCCATCATAAATATTTAAATATTAAAAATATTTATAAAATATATAAATAATTAAAATACAAAATATTAAATTTTTTAAGGAATCAAATATGCTTGCTGAAAATGATGTGGCGATGTTCAATACGCCATAAACTTTATGAGCTTTTTTTTTTAGGAGTTCATTTTTACTTTTAATGGACTAAATATTGACATTTCTTTATGTTTTATTGTCATCAATAAAAATAAATTTAGATTAATACTGCTATTTAGCTAGTTATATTATTATTCATTAAAAGTTTTTTTTTTTAACATTTCTATTTGGTTTGAATTTAGTGTCAAAAGTTATTTAGTTTCACAGATTACTAGAATTTTTTTATAAATTAGAGACTTGATTAACGAATAATAAGTTCACGTAATATTATATTTTAAATATTTATATAATTGATAATTTAAAATTTAAATTAAGATTATAAAAATAATATATTTTAAATAGTGGTTTAACCTGTGAAGGCCCGCAATTACAGTGTAATGGATTTTGATTGTTATGGTCTGCCCGACCTGATCCGTTAAACTTCGAAGCCCGTGTGAATTAGCCCAGATGCACTGAAATAGCCCCTGTTGACAGCTCTACAACCATTAGATTCCTAGTTTCTACTCCATCATGATCACTAAAATGGATAAGAATCTTAAAGCAAATTTGGTAAAAAAGGAAAAAGGAATCCTATAACTAATAAAATACTTCAAAAGAATCCTCATTTGTACGTTTATTTAGCGGGCGTTGACAAAACTCTGTTAGTTTTTTCCCATATATACACACACACCAAAAAAAGAAAAAAAAAAAAAAAACTCAACAGATCTCAGTAGAATTATCTTTTCTATTCTCTATTCAGCTAATCTTCAAACGGGTATATTCTTTTTCCCCTTTACACTTCATTACAATGTTCTAATTCAATTTTTGAATTTGTATAGTTTTTGTCCCTTTTTATTTCAAGAATCTAAAAAATAAGTTTTTTTTTACTTGGGTGTTTATCTTTTTTGATTATTCTACAACCCCATTTGTTCAAAGTTTTTTTTTTTTAGCATTAGCCACTTAAATGTCTGTTTCTTGTTATTCTTGAAGTGATGACTTGTTTTATTTGGTTGTTATATTGGGAATATTCTGCTAAATTTTTGTTTTGTTTGGTTTGGTTGTTTATTGTTGTTTTTGTTGTAGGTAGTTGCTACAATTCATCAAGGTTGACTTAATAAGTTACACTTTTTGATATGTATTATTTCACCTTTTTCCTTCGAGAAATATTGGAGGGAGGTGATTAGGCATGATATGGAGTAGGAGTGCTTTTGTATGTAGCTACACGTGTATTTGCTTGTTTGTGGTGTTTTGGTGATGTCTTTGATTTCGAATAGATGGTTTATGGTATTACCATGTGGATGTCTTGTTTTCTTTATTATCCAACGATGTGTCTCTCATTTTTGTTGTGTGCTTTTATGTTTTTCGTTTGTTTGTTTGATTATACTGTTATCTGTCCCGAGCCGGGTCTATCTGAAACAACCTCTTTACTTGTGGTGTGGACTGCGTACACTTTACCCTCCCCAGACCCCACTTTGTGGGAATACACTGGGTATGTTGTTGTTGTTGTTGTTCTTTCAAGAATCTAAAAGGTCTTTTGTAGGGGTTTTATCTTTTTTGATTATTGTACTTTTGGTTACAATTCAATTAACTCCATGTTTTCAAAAGTTTGGTTCTTTATAGCATTCACTGTATAATCTGTTTCTTGATACAATTGAAGTGATAACTTGTTTGGTTTGATTGTATATTAGGATTTTTTGTGTTAAATTTTGATGAAGAAAGTGCATTACCGTTTTCAAAGGTCGGTTCTTTTTAGTATTAGACACTTTATAATCTGTTTCTTGATACAGTTGAAGTGATAAATTGTTTGATTTGATTGTAAGTTACGATTTTTTTGTGTTAAATTTTTGGTAGCAGATTGTAAAATATTACCAGAACAAACACAACGGTACAAACTAAAGAGCACCCAATCCTAAGGCAGCAAGTCATCAGCTAAGTTGCATGGACTCTTCACTTTCGATGCCACATCCGTGTCGGATTTTCCAAAAATACATTAGCTTTGGTGAATCCAACACGCACCTATTGGCATTTTTGAAGAGTCCAAGCAACATAGGTCATCAGGATTAAGCCTCAGAGGAACCGCTACATACAAAGTTTATCAACTAACCAGCTACACTGCCTCGCACTTCTTGATCCCTATTCCCTCATACATTAGCACTCTCTCCCTAATCACAGTTTGAATTTGCCCAAAGACAAAACTAGCATCCACATTATGATTTCTAAAAATCCTTCCATTCCTGGTTAACCATATCTGATAAATCATAGCAGCAAAAACACACCACAACAGCACAACTTATTTACGAAAATTCTTCCGATGCTTGTGCTTGATCCTCTCAATAGTTGCAGGAGTGTTTAGTATCAGTCCAATATCTAGCCATTGAGCTATCATGCTCAACAAGGTCCTTGACCAGCCACACTCAGCAAATAAATGTCTTGCATCCTCAGGCCTATGTATTTCACAGACTACACACATGTCATCCTCCACATTCAGCCCTATTCTCTGCATTCTAGCTTTAGTAAGCAGTTTCCCCTGAACAGCAAGCCACAACACTATTCTGTGTTTAGGCAGCAAGAGTTTATTTCACACCAACCCTGCAATATTCCATTTAGGTCTATATTTAAGCATAGCACGTTAACTAGTGGAAAATGAATATAGACCTGTGCTATTGAGGCAATAATTGTCATGTTGATACCAAGTAACCATGCCAAATTTTAGCTTATGAAGTTGCCTCCAATACCAACTACTGTCTTTAGGAGGTTGGTGAGTCCAAATCACCCAAAGTTGATCTTTCCTCTGCAAGAACCACCAGACTAGCTGGCCAACAGAAGCAACATTCGATAATTTGCAGTTTTTGACATTCAAACCCCTTGCTTTTTAGGAGAAAAACAGTACGCCAAGACACGAGCTATTTTCCTCTTCTCATCTGTCCCACCCCATAAAAACTCTGTGCATTTCTTTTTTGTTAAGTTTTGATGAAGAAAGTATATGACCTTTTTGAAGGTTTGGTTCTTTTTAGTATTAGACACTGTATAATCTGGTTCTTGATTCAGTTGAAGTGATAACTTGTTTTATTTTTTTGTATATTGGGATTTTTCTGATAAGTTTTGATGAAGAAAGTGTATTACCTTTTTCAAAGTTTGGTTCTTTTTAGCTAAGTTACTCGAACTCTTCACTTTCGGTGCCGCACCTGTGTCGACACTACATGGGTGTGGGTGTGGGTGTGGGATCCGTACCCGAAATGGTCAACCAATTTTGGGTACTTTGACCAAAATTGACTGCTAAAGTTCAGGCAATTTAAGAAATTCTATAATCAAAATAAAAGCTAAGGTGAAATTGAAGTAAATGGAATACCTTGTATATAGAAATTTCTATGTTATTGCTTTTTTTTTAATCTCCTTTCAGGATTTTCTTCTTGAAAAATATTTTCTCCTTAAGTTTTCCACATAATATCTTAAAATTTATGTTTTATAACTCTATTTTTAGATATTTAAATTATTTTTCGCCGAATCCACGCACCCATATCCATCCCTAGATCCATATCCCCGAATCTTTAAATTGAGACAGTGAAGGATCCGACCACTAGATCCGTACCCGTATCGGACACCCGCACCCGAGTCCGAGCAACTTAGCTTTTTAGTATTAGACACTTTATCATTTGTTTCTTGATACAATTGAAGTGATAAATTGTTTGGTATGATTGTATATTAGGATTTTTTTTGTGTTAAATTTTGATAAAGAAAGTGTATTACCTTTTTCAAAGTTTGGTTCTTTTTAGTATTAGACAATGTATAATCTATTTCTTGATACAGTTGAAGTGATAACTTGTTTGATTTGATTTTATGTTAGGATTTTTTGTGTTAAATTTTGATGAAGAAAGTATATTACCTTTTTCAAGGTTTGGTTCTTTTTAGTATTAGATATTGTATAATCTGATTCTTGATACAATTGAAGTGATAAACTGTTTGATTTGATTGTATATTAGGATTTTTTCTGTTAAATTTTGAGGAAAAAAATGTGTATTGGATTTATGATATGAGCTTAAATGTAGGAACGCAGATTCGTATAGCCGACTCCAATTTGTTTGGAATTGAGGCATAGTTATTGTTGTTATTGTAGGTAGTTGCTACAATTCATCAAGGTTGACTTAAGATATTCACTTTTTGATATGTATAATTTCACCTTTTTCAAAGTTTGGTTCTTTTTAGCATTGGACAATTCATAATCTGTTAACTTGTTTGATTTGGTTTTATATTGGGAGTTTTTTCTGTTAAATTTTGATGAAACAAATGTGTGTTTTGGACTCGTTATGATGATGATACGAGGTTAAATGAAGAAATGAGGATTCATATTCCGACCCCGAACTTTTTTGGGACCGAGGCATAGTAATTGCTGTTGTAGGTAGTTGCTACAGTTCATCAAGGATTCAAGGTTGACTTAAGATGTTCACTTTTTGATATGTGTAATTTCACCCTTTTTGTTTCAAAAATCTAAGCAGTCTTTTTCTAGGTGTTTATCTTTTTGGTTATTCTACTTGTACAATTCAGATGACCTCGTTTTTTCAAAGTTTGGTTCTTTTCAGTATTAGACACTGTATATTCTATTTCTTGATACAGTTGATGTGATAACTTGTTTGATTTGGTTGTATATTGGGATTTTTTCTGGTCAATTTTGATGAAAAAAATGTGTATTATGGATTTATCCTTATGATGATGATATTCTCTGTTTGTGGGATTATGCTAGGTATGTTGTTGTTGTTGTTGATGTTGATGATAATATTATATTCGCTTAAATAAAGAAATGAGGATTCATCTAATCGACACCAAATTGTTTGGGACTGAGGCTTAGTTGTTGTTGTTGTAGCTAGTTGCTGGAAGAGTGTGTTCTTTTTCCAGTTTGCAATTCATCAGCATTGACTTAAATGTTCACAGTTTGATGTTGTATAATTTACCCCTTTTTCTTTCAAGAATCTAAACAGTCTTTTTCTTGGTGTTTATCTTTTTTGATTATTCTACTTTTTGTTATAATTTAGATGACCCTATGTTTCAAAGTTTGTTTTTTTTTAATGTTAGAACTTTATGATCTGTTTCTTGTTACAGTTGAAGTGATAACTTGTTTGATTTTGTTTATTGTGATTTTTCTATTGAATTTTCATGAAAGTAATGGGTATTTTGGATTTTGAAATTGTGTAGGTAATTGGTGAAAGTTTGGAGGTCCAATGGCGATTGGTATGAAACAGATGTCTATGATAATAGCAACCCTTGGTGTTTTATCCTTTATATTTGGAGTTATTGCTGAAAACAAGAAGGTTAGTTGAATAAATCAAATGGGGGAATTCTTGCAAGTCCTCTACTTAATCTTTTTGCCTGCTGTCTTATCCTTTGATTGTTTGAATTTCGTACGATATGTTTGCCTAGTTTCTTGTGTATGTGTGTGTGTTTTCTAAATGGATTTCAAGGCAATGGGTGCACTTCTTAATCTATATACATGTACATATTTTTGGAAAATTTCTCTAAACCTTTTATATTCATGTATATAATTTGAGTCTGAGACTACCTAGCAAACAAGGGCATAGGCCTAGTTGTGAGATAGTGTTGAATAAGGCTACCCAAAATCATTATCATTAAGTGCATGACTGGTTTTTCGGGTAAACTAAAAGTGAAGAAGCAATCGAAGTGATCAATGGGACCGCTTGCATTGCAAGTTGCAAACCAATATGCCCTATTATCCTGTCCTCATGTTGTATGAACTATGAAGCATTGATGCATGATCTTTTCGAGTTATACTAAGTAGTTATTTAGTGGAGGAGTGGTAGTTGGTGTATACAATATCAGACTTATTCTTTGACGTTGTTCCCATAGCGAAACGAAACTTTTTGGTGATTAACATTTCTGTTCTTATGGTTGTCGACTTCAAAGACTTGGCCTTACTCTACCCATGTGATGCCTTGTTTACAGGGAGAATCATAGAATCAGACATGACATTATAACATGGGAGGACTTGTGTTGATTCTTCGTGGCTTAAATTACCCTAATTCACATGATATATGATTACTACTTTAGTGGCTGCGGTTAGTAATCCTTTTAGGACTTGGGAGAGCTAGATATGAATCATATGATGTTTTTAGAGGTCTTCTGTCCGAGTATTCCTGTATTAATTTATAATCTTATCAAGAACCAACACGGAACAATTTCTTGATTTTCTCCTTTTCTATATGTCGTGGGCCAGGCATTCTGTCCGTTTGCAATTAACATAACACTAAACTGGCTTTATAGATTATGAATAATATACTGTGTGAAACAAGATGATGTTATTCCTTCTTAATTTCTTTTGTGAGCATCATTGATAAGTAGATGCACAAAATATTATATGTTCTATGTTTTGTTACTTTCTCCTCCTTTAATTTTGGACATTTTTATTGTAGCCTGCAGCTGGAACTGCGATATCAGGAAAAGGCGTTGTGATTTGTAAATACAAGTCTGATCCTACTGTTGCTTTGGGGTACTTGTCTTTTGTTTTTCTTGTTGCATCTTCGGTGGCTGGCTTCCTGTCTTTATTTTATCCGTATCAAGGGAAGTCAATTCCACAAGCTGCTTTGCTGAAAAACACCAGTTTTGTCGTGTTCCTCAATATCGGATTGTAAGTACTCTTCAACTGGGCATTTTTCATCCTGTTGTTAATGTCTTCATTTACGTTTTTCTTAATCCTAAGTCATTATCCATGTGTGTTTTGTTGTTGATGGTTTTCGTCCAGAAGATGGTTTAACACATCATTCGTGGTCACATACTTGGTTCATTTAATTGTCATCGTCTACAGATAAACGCACAAATGTCTAATAATATTGTCTGATGGGTATAAAAAGAACAATTATATAGCGGACAATTTTCCTTTTTATTATAATAGCAATGCAATCATGTGAGGGACCATATATGTTTGGGGAACTGCAGCTCTTGACGTTAGATAAATATATAATGAAGTGATGAATTAAAGAAATATCTGATGTCTATGTGCCATAATTCGATTCAGAAATAGTTTTACAGAGGTTAAATTCAGCATTAGCGTCAGGTGTATTTTATAGTTTCCTATTTCCTATCTATTTCTTTGCGAAGATGTATCATTAACTACATTTATCAGTATAGACATAGAAGCATGCATTTTATCGGATAGGAAATTTCTCGTATATCAATGATTATTTTGCAAAGACATCGAGAGAGTGTGAGACATCTAGTGCCGTTTGAAAGTGTGTCTTATTAAGGATGACAAATTGCTGTTTAACAGTTCCATTTAATGCTGAATATGACCTAAATATACCGTAGGTAGCCACTGGAACTTCTGCGTACGATATTTCAGAAACAAATTTATAAAATAACAGGCTGGTAGCTTGAAAGTGTTCTTGCAACTTGCAAGTCTGTCTGGCTATAAATTTAATTTGTATACATGGCATTAAGTGGTAAGACAGTTGAGAAAAGCTCTCAGATTATTATATTGTATTGCGGAAACAGTACTCATTTAATGTTGAATATGACCTAAATAAACCGTAGGTAGCCACTGGAACTTTTCTGCATATGATATTTCAGAAACAAATTTATGAAATGGAAGGCTGGTAACTTGAAAGAGTTCTTGCAAGTCTGTCTGGCAATATATTTAATTTGATGGCATTAAGCGGTAGGGCAGTTGAGAACTGCTCTCAGATTATTATGCTGTGCCTGTACCGGAGAAACAGTACTCATTTAATGCAGTTTTTCGGCAAGTGATAACTAGGCTCGAAGGACTTTGTCTTGTATTTTTTCCGTTAAAGTATGCACATGTTTTTCCCCTAGTGTGGAAAAGATCCTGTCTCTTAGTTGCCTCGTTTTTTCTCTTTTAGTAGTGAACTTATATGGGGACTACTTCCTGGAACTGGTGCATCACCATAAATGATACTAATGATTCCCGCTCTCCACCTTCTATCCTGCGTATGTTTTTCTTTTGTCGCTGTTATGAACAGTGACGGAGCCAGGATTTTCACTTAGGGTGTTCAACATCTACTATATATACATGAAAGATAATGTTAGCTACGTATAAAAAAATACTCTGCCTTTCGTGAGGGATAGGAATCTTATCATTATTCACATACTTTTTCTATTGTTCTCTTTTGGTTGATTTTCTGCTGTTAATCCAAAGGGGCACAGCCGGTTTAGCAGCAGCATTGTTGTTGTGGCCTACAATCTCCGAGCAACTTCATATCACGCGCAACATTCATCATAACTTGCAGACTGATTGCCCAACAGCCAAGACCGGTCTTCTAGGCGGAGGTGCCTTCTTGTCTCTTAATTCTGCGCTCTTCTGGTTGGTGTCTTTGATGTTAGCTGATAACGCTCGTGAGGATTATTTCGTAGAAATTGATGGAGTCAAGGGTGAGCTGAAAGCAAGTTATGCAGATGATGAAGTTATCAAGACCAGTGCTTAAGTTAAATACACTATGATTCTACTCTCTTATCTCTTTGTTATTTTGCTTGTTGCAAAATGAACTTAGCACAAGCTGTGTAAAAAAAACATGGTTTCCTGCTTTTCTAAGTATAAAAATATCATTGTGGATCCCTACCTTTATAAGAAAAAGACTAATGATTGGGTTCCATTTCTTTCTTGAAATGGGGTCAAAATTGCTCCTGAATTATGTGAAACGGTCTAGATATGCTTCCGCTAACTTGTGGGAAACATTGGGTATGTTGTTGTTGTTGGTGGTGGTATGAATATGCCCCCGCCCCCACCCCCACCCACCCCAATGCGTTCTTTCTTGAAATGGGGTCAAAATTGCTCCTGAATTATTCGAAACGGTCTAGATATACACAGGGTATGGTGGTGTTGGTGGTCTGAATATGCACCCCGCGCGTCCAGCCGCGTTCTTTCTTGAAATGGGATTAAAATTGCTTCTGAATTATATGAAATGGTATACATATGGTTTCGCTAACTTGTGGGATACTTTGGGTATGTTGGTGGTGGGAGTGGTCTGAATACCCCTTCCCCTCGTTTTCTTTCTTGAAATGGTGTTAAAATTGCTCCTGAATTATGCGAAACGGTCTAGATATACACTGGATATGGTGGTGGTGGTCTAAATATGCCCCCTCCCGCGTTCTTTCATGGGATTAAAATTGCTCCTGAATTATGTGAAACGATCTAGATATGCTTTCGCTAACTTGTGGGATACATTGGGTATGATGGTGGTGGTGGTGGTCTGAACATGCCCCCCCCCCCCCCCCCCCCCCCCGAACCCAACCCAATGTGCCGGGGTCGTTTGGTTGAGAAATAGTTATCCCGATATTATTCGCGATAACTTATCCCACCATGCATATAGTATAACGTATCCCATCACTATGGTGTAAATAGTGGGATAAGTTATCCTGTTATTAACTAATACCTCCAACTAAATATGATATAAAATAATCTTTTATTTTATCTCGGGACTACTTATCCTTTATACTTCACACTAAAATGACCCCTGATTATGTTGTTGTTGGTCTAAATATGCTTCTTGTAATCTCATGCCCTTGTTACAAATAAGGGGTTATATCTGTCTTTATTGACTAACCAAAACATTAACATGGTTTTGTTACTTTGTCAAAAAGTTTAACAATGACAAATAATTAAATTTATGCTTCAATTATGTGAAATGGTTTATTTAAACATGTTTCTTGAATATAGTTGTTGTCAATTATGTTCTTGTTGTTATGAAAATGTGTTAAATTTGTTTTTATTGATTTAGAACCAAATTGATCAACATCTCACTGTTACTTTGATGCTTGAACGTTCAATTATAATTTGGATTCACTAAGTATAATATATATTAATATTGTGTTGAGAAATTCAGGTGGTTACATCAAACATGATTTGTTGTCATTGTGTCAAAAGTTTAATAACAAGAAATACTATGCAAAATGATTCAAATATGATCTTCATTAATAGTTGGGGTTAATCATGCCCATACCATTGCAACAAATGAGTTATATTCACCTTTAATGCTTAATGAAACTCATCAACATGGTTTAATGTCCTATCAAACCATTAATAACACGAAAATGGTTACCATCAAAGTTGGATGTGGTGCGGTGGATGGAGCAGTTCCTCCCTTGACCAGAGGACTCGGGCTCAAGCTACCCCTGAATGGGCCCTTCCCGGCGCGAATCCGAATTAGTCGGGCTTCAATGCAGATACCCGACACCGAATGAAAAATCAAAATAAAAAATCAAAAAAACAGAAAAATGGTTAACATTGTACCAAAACATTTATTTGGTCAATAAAATTCATATATATAATTTTTGGGAGCACAAATTTGAAAAAATACAACCAAAAGGAAATGAGGTTTTTCTCTTGACATATTTAAGGTGTTTGACTCATAAAAGGTTATAAAATTTTTGTTTACTCAAATTTTTGAGGTACCAAAAAAAATTTTACACAATATTTACAGTGTCATCTCCTATTTCTTCAAAAAAAAAAAAAAAACTTGAAATGGTCGCAATCGCAGTTTAGTATGAAAATGAAATTTGTCTTTAAGAATTTCGGAAAAAGACATAACTTCCAATGTGAAAGAGGTAAGAGAATGTCATATATCGTGTTAACAAAATCTTTAATAGATATCAAAATAGAAAAAGAGCTAAACATTATTTTTTTTTTTATTAAAAAGTTTTATTCTTGCATCATTTTTTACAGTTTATTTTATATATATATATATATATATATATATATATATATATATATATATATATATATATATATATATAAATGCCTCCATAGAAGCCTTTATTCACCATGGTGATACCTTTCTTTTCATTCAATTTGAAATGGTCAACAATATTCTAGGAATTTAGTAGTAATGTAGCATTACTTTTTCCCAAAAAAAAAATTCGATTAGATGTAGATTGATTCTTTAATATTTGCTTTCTTGTTGGAAAGATTTTGTCCATTATTTTTTAAAGCAATTGGTATGCTAACAAAATAATATTAGTAGCAACCTTTTTTCTAAATTAAAGTTAAGCATGTGCTATACATTAGAAAAGTTCAAGTTGCCAAGAATGAAAATGCTATAAAAAATAGTTACTACATACTAAGTAAATAATTAATGGAGGCATGACATGTGTCAGAAATAAATCAGAAATATATATATATATATATATATATATATATATATATATATATATATATATCACTCATAATTACTCTCTATTCCTACTGTTTGCTAAATTACTAATAATCCCTTATTTTGCAAATTTTGGATACATAATTAACATCTGGATACGTAATTTTAAAGTTGAGATACATATTTTTGAACTTAAGAATGTAACAATTAATAACTTCATTTTTGCTCAGATACATAATTTTGATTATCGGATACATTCATTTCTGAAACTATTTGGTCGAGATACATAATACATTAACTACACCAAAGGAAAATACATAAATTAAAATTATGTATCCGAAAAGTTATAAATTTATGAATATATCCGATTGTTTTAGAAAAAGAATTTAGATATTTAATAAATAAATAACTTTTTTATATAGGTTAATAAAAATAAATTATGGTGTTATGTAATTTTTACATATTCAGGATTTGCACCATGCATGTTTAACCCATTCAGAAGGCAAGGCCCAACTTGAATTTTAGTCCAACATCAATACTTACTTTTTCACTTTTGCATCGAGGAACATGTATTGACGTATCAGATTGGCTAATGCTTTCAAATTAATGTAACGTATTTTATTAGTTAAGTGAAGACTTAATTACTAATATATATCATTTGATCTAGCATGAATTGTAATAAGAATCAATTTAGTAGAACTTAAATTGATGTAATGTATTTTATTCGTTGACTGAAGGCTTAATTATTGATATATTCATTAATTCAGCGTGAATTATAATAGGAAATGGGAATTAATTTAATAGAACTCAAATTGATGTAATGTATTTTATTTGTTGACTAAAGACTTAATTATTGATATATTGATTGGTCCATCATGAATTGTAATAGGAATTAATTTAATTAAAAAAAAAACTTTTAAAAACATAGTACACCCTTGTAAATAAGGAATAAGATGAATATCAATGAGTCATGGATTCTTTAGTTATTGGGTCTAATCTCTATGAAAAATAAAAGAGAAAAGATATAGAGTCACCCTGAATTTATCTGACTTTTGCAAAATGATACTTACTTAAGGAAAAAACTTACATGTTTCCGTGTATACATCAAACCAATATATGCATGCTATGTGTTTAAATTTAAAGTTCATGTTACTTAATCATGATTAATCAACATGTATTTTACTTAATTTAATTACATAACCATGATAAAAAAAAATTATTTTAGTGTATACATCGGGTGCGTGTAAGTTTTTACCCTTAAATTATGTGGGCGTCTCATCACTTCACAAAACTAGTTAAGACTATTAAAAATAATCCCTTTTGACTTATTTTAAGCCTATTTATTTTAACACGTAAAAGAAGGCGCATGATGGGGGAAAAAATATTGCACCAACAAATTAAAAAATGCACGTGTAATAAAAAATGTTTTCACTTTTTTCTTTTCTTTGCTTTACTATTTTTTTCTTCCTTTTCTGGTTTTTCTTTTGTTTCTCCTTGATTTCTTCTTAGTCTTATTTTTCTCTTTCTCTTTTTCTCTGTTAATGTGATGGTGGTGGATATTATCATGGTCGATGTTTATTTTTAATAAAAATGATAAGGAAATTAAAAAAAAAAGAATAAAAAAGAAATGGTATGTTAGCCACCATTTTTTTGATGAGAAGGTATTTTTCAATAATAAAAAAAGTGATTAAAATTTCGTTGGATTACTAAATTATAGTGGCGGAAGAAATCAATTTTTGTAAGAAAGATTAAATTATTCTAGTTGCTACTTTTTCTTTTTCTTTTGAAATAGAGATTGAAAGTGGTGATCTCGTGAAATACCCAATATAAAAATATAAATTTTTGTTGGAAAAGATTCTGATTCAGATTTTAAATTTTAGATTAGTGGTAATTTGAGTATTTAGATTCTAATTATTTGGTGGTAATTTGAGTATTTAAATTTGAATTAGATGAATTTGATATTCATAAACTAGTTAGTGATAGTTTGACAACTATTTAGTCACCTTGGACAACTATGGCAAAGAACTTCTACAAAATATTTGAGGAAGAAAGAAAGAAAAAAAAAAAGAAAAAGAAAAGAAATTATCTAAAAGGCCAAATCCATCGATAGGACCTCAAACTTATCCCGAAAATTCATTTAAACCCCTAAACTAAGGCTTGTACCTATCAGACCCCTAAACTCCCGAATTTTGTTCCAATTGAACATTTTTTGCCTACATGGCACACTGCGTGTTATGCACTTGTGGGAGGCGCGGGAGACATATTTTTTTAACTAAATCTCGAATAAAATGGTGCCAAGTGGTACTGTGAGCCCTCCAAAAATTATTAATTAAACAAAATTAAAAGAAACAAAAGAAAAAACTCATTTTTTCTCTAACTTCTTCTTCTCCAACTCATCTTCTTCATTTTTTTTTCCTTAAACTTAAATTTGTTTATCTGAGGCTCAAGGTTTCATTATAGTAATGCCTTCATCCTTGACAAAAACAATCACAATAGTGAAATTAAAGGTTTCTCATTCAGTTAGAAAACTCAAAGTAAACTTGAAGACTGATATATTTGCTTTTATTTTCATGAAAAATACATGAGTCCATGGCTGAATTCCTTCAATTCAAAATAAAATAACTTGTGTCCATAGCTGAATTCGATTTAAAATCTCTGCTGGCAAAGATTCTAAACTCGATGTTTTTGTTGCTGTCCAAATCTTGTTAAAAAATTTTGAATTATTAATATAATGACTAAAATATTACTTCTTGAAATTTCAATGGTATTTGACAATGAAGAATATAATTTAGTTTTTAATTTATTGTCTTAATCTGATCGTCGAAAAAAATGGAGAAAAGGAATAAAAATGAAGTTATGTGTGAAGACAACGAGGGAAGGGGATGAAGATGACGGGGTGGGGGGTGGGGTGGGGGAAGGGATAGTAAATACGATGTATGTATGTGTGAGGGAAGACGACGGAGGGGGGTTGGGGTTGGTTGAAGAAAATGGAAGACGACGGAAGGGGGTAGGGTGGGGTGAAGAAGATGACGATTGGGGGATGGAGGTGTTTTTTTTTTTTTTAATTAAAATTATTATTAAATAGAAAAAAAGTCAGCAATTCCACATATATTTTTTTGCCACGTGTCTTTTTTTATTGGGCATTTTTGTCACGTCACATGAGTGTAACACACTTTCTATATACATTTTGCTGATTGTGTAAAAAATACTCAATCGAAACAAAATTAGGGGGGTTTAGGAGTTTAATAGGTACAAGCCTTAGTTTAGGAGCCTAAGTGAATTTTAAGGACAAGTTTGAGATCCCATCGATGGGTTTGGCCTATCTAAAATCATATGGCCATAATTTCTTTTTAAAAAGGATTAAAATTAATTTGACACGTGTCAAATGATGATTGACACGTGATTTACATATTTGTTGGTGTAAATGGTGTTGCCTGAAAAAGAAGGTATGAATAATACTTTAAAGTTGTTTCGTGGGTAATAGGTCACTCGTATAATTTAGGCGTCCTTTTGCAAAAGTCAGACAACTTCAGGAATTACTTTGTCTTTTTTCAAAATAAAATTAAGGTTAAAAGAACAGATAAAAAAAATTTCTCGAGTTGTCCTAAACTTCGAAGTGCTCATATTAATATTGGCCTGTTTGGTCATGAAAATCATAATTTTCTGAAGTTGAAATTGGAGTTAGAGTTGTTTTTTACCATAAATATAAATTTAAGTTGTTTTTGAAATTTTGTGAGAGAAGTAGAAATAAAAAAAGTAAAAACAAGTACAATTTCAAATTATATTTGAAATTTTCATGGCCAAATAGTTTTTACTTTTTATATTAAAGTGAAATAATTTTTAGAAAAAAGATAAATAATTTTTATGGCCAAACGGCTACTATATTTTGAAAAGCAGATATTATTTTGTGAATTATAAGTTTATATTTCTCTTTATATTATACTAATTTACAAGTTACGTCCTGTGTTTTGAAAGCTGATTAAAAATTTAGCAAAATATATTTAAAAAAAAAAAAAAATTTAAAAATTGAATGATACTTATATCTCAAGTTGAGGAAAAGAATTCTTTTTTTTTTCTTTTGTATAAAATATTAAAAAGAGACCAAAAGAATATTTCACTCGTTTTTCTCTATCTTCTATTTTTCTTTTTTCACTTATTAGATCGAAAGCATAATTTTCAATTACAATTACAATTCCTGTCCGATCGATCAGATTTCCGATGGCCGGAAAATCGAAACCGAAGCCATTAAATGTTTATCTTTATATTCCTAACATCATTGGTAACTTACTTCTTCTTTTTAATTTTTTGAATTTCAATATTCTAACTGTTTTGATATATTATGAAATTATGGACTTGAATTCGTTAGTATGAAATACTTTCTTTTCTAATTTTTTGAATTTCAATATTCTAACTGTTTTGATATATTATGAAATTATGGACTTGAATTCGTTAGTATGAAATATTTTCTTTTCTAAGTGAAATCCGTTAGTATATGAAAATGAAGAAGGCTATGATAATGAGAACGGAGTTATGTGTTCGTTTGTTGAAATTTATTGAAAGCAAATCTTCTATTTTCACCTGTGTGAGCTGGATGTTGCATTATTGTGATCCTTATCCATAGGAAAGTTACAATAGTAAATGGAACATAGCAACTAAGTCATAGCAAATATATGGAAAGGATAACATAACATCCAACAAATTCAAACAAGTTTGTGTTCATGTTCCATGAAAATGCAACCAATGTTGTGGCTTAGTAATCAATAAAGTGGTTCATGTCTGAGGTTCAAATTCCACCAGAGAGATGAAAAAAAAATTAGGTTATTCGTCTCAGGTTAAAATCTCAGTAAAGACAAAAAAATACTAGGTGATTTTTTTCTAATCTGTCCTAGTCTTGATGGACAAAGTTACCTAGTACCTGTTGTTGGTGTGAGGTGGTGGCTGGTATCCAACGGACCAGACACAAACGGTTATAATTTTGGTAATGCTACATGCTAGTATTTTTCGTGGAACACTTTTTTTTTATAACCATTTGTGGCTGGTCCGGTCATGCTATATGGAGCAGAGTGTTGGCTTGTCAAGAATTCCCACATTCAAAAATTGAAGGCGGCGGAAATGTGGATGTTGCGTTAGATGTGCGGGCTTACTAAGAGTGATAGGGTTAGGAATGAGACTATCCGGGAGAAGATGAGAGTGGCTTTGGTGGAGGACAAGATGCGGGAAGTTAGGTTGAGATGGTTCGGGCATGTGATGAGGAGGGGCACGGATGCCCCAGTTTGTAGAGGCTAGCTTTGGATGGTTTCAGGCGGGGTAGGGGTAGGCCGAAGAAATACTGGGAGGTGATTAGACGTGACATGGAGCAGTTACAGCTTACCGAAGACATGACTCTAGATAGGAAGATATGAAGGATGCGAATTAGGTTAGAAGGCTAGAGCATGTGGGGGAGTCGTAGCCAGTAGTTAGGAGAGTTTTGGGGTAGCCGGGCTTTTAGTCTTAGGGCTATGTTCAAAGGTTGGAGCTGATAGTAAGAGGGTATGGGGGTGGTGGGTGCCTTTGGTTCGTCAGTGTAGGGTATTACTTTGTGGGTGTCTTATTTCTGTTATTTCTTCTTGTTTCATGCATTATTACGACTTTGATTATTATTTTTTATCTTGAGCCGGGGGTCTACCAAAAACAACCCCTCTACTTCTCTGGACGTAGTGGTATGAACAACGTACATTTCACCATCCCCATACCCCACTATGTGGGAATACATTGGGTTTGTTGTTGTTGTTGTTGTTTGTATCCGGTCCGTTGGATACCTGCCACCACCTCACACCAACAGGTTCTAGGTACTAGGTAACTTTGTCCATCAAGGCTAGGACAAATTAGAAAAAAATCACTTAGTATTTTTTTGTCCTTGCTGAGATTTTAACCGGAGATGACATAACCTAGTCTTTTTTTGTCTCTGGTGGGATTTGAACATGAGACATGAACCACTTTATTAATTACTAAGCCACAACGTTGTTTGCGCTTTTCGTGTAACATGAACACAAACCTGTTTGAATTTGTTTTATATTATGTTATCCTTTCCATATTATTTGCTATGTTCCATTTACTGTTGTATTTGCCTTTTTCAACTGTTTTGTTATGCGTTACTTGAGTTGAGGGTCTTGGAAATAGGCTCTCAATCTCCGTGATATAGGGTTAAGGTTTGCATGCACTCTATCCTTCCTAGAACCCACTTGTGGGAATACATTGGTTTTGTTGTTGTTTTGTATACAAGTGAAATGCCGAGGCGAATCCAGGACTTTTAGAACACGGGCGCACACTAAAAAAGTAAGAATAGTAATTTATTAAGTGGGAATTGATCCCTAGTCCTCTAGGTAAAAAACTCAACCTTCAACCAAGAGCACCATTTAGTCTTCTTATAGCATGGGTGCAGAAGATAATATTATACTCATTTTAGAAAATAAGGGCAGCCCGGTGCACTAAAGCTACCGCTATGCGCGGTGTCCGGGGAAGGGCCCCACCACAAGGGTGTATCGTACGCAACCTTACCTTGCATTTCTGCCAGAGGCTGTTTCCAAGGCTTGAACCCGTGACCTCCTGGTCACATGGCAGCAACTTTACCAGTTACTCCAAGGCTCCCCTTCACTCATTTTAGAAAATATATACATTAAATACATAGATTTTCAGAGAGACCATGGGTTCACATGCCCCGTAAATTAGGCTGTAAATTCACCACTGAAGTGATGGAATTTGTTGGAGATAAAGTTGGCTCTGGTTTTCTTCTAAGCAACTCACTTCCCTTTAGTGTTTGATTCTCATTTTCTTACACCTTAATTCCTCTTATGTTTGATTCTCATTTGTTTGCATAAGAAGTACTATGCTGCACTGCAAGTTCTTGTGCTCTACTGAGATTAGGAAATTATTTCAATATTCTTTTCCATGATGCTCTTGTGGTGGTCTTATCAATCAAGTACCATGTTCTACCTTATGTAGTTATGGATTTTATCAATATCAAAGCTCCGTTTCAACGTGGTTGCCGAGTATTAACTTCCACTATTTCTTTTTTGGGATTTACATTTTTCCTTTAACGTTCTTGCACTATGTTGTTTGTGCCTTTTTTCTTTGACATCTTGCGTGATTCGGTCATAATGAATTACTTTATTTGTCTGGTTTCAGACTCTGTATATATATCTCTTCCTCTTAGATTCATAAATGTTTTGATAGCTTATTCATGCATCGTTTTTATATATATTCAGTATTGTATTTGATTTTACTGCTTTTGGTTTGAGATTACTGTCAACTTTGTAGAACTCAGACAAAGAACTTTTTACAAACAAACAAATGCCACTTAAGTAACTCTTCGATGTTAAATTGGGTTTATAGATATGTTGTGCTGAATTGGTTGTTGCATTTGTTGGATGCAGGGTACTTGAGAATTTTGATGAATTGCGTTGCATTTGCTGTGTGCTTTGTGGACAAAAAGCTATTTTCACTTCTGTATTTTATTAGGTGAATTCTCTTGATTTGTGTTTCTTTTTGGAGTGTATGGAAGTGGACTGTTGGTTAATTGAGCTTTTTGTTTTCAGTTTCGTTTGTGATGCTTTGGATGGTTGGTGTGCTCGCAAATTCAATCAATGTAAGAGTTTTGCTTGTTTTGTGTTTGACCGGTACCATCTTTTCTGGGTGTGCGATAGTCTGAGTCCTTGATTTGCTAGGTTATAGTTTATTATTGCTAATAACTGGTGTTGAAATGTCAAAGTGACGAGGTCTAATTTCTGTCTCAATTCGTACAAGGTTCCGCCAATTTTTGGAAGTAAAACATATTTATTCAGAAACTCCATAAAGAATAATGCGAAATGCTTTGTGTTTTATATTTAAGAAATTTGGGGATTGGTCAATGATGAAATTGTTTGACTCACCAACATCTTGGTTGGAAGTATGCTCATATGTGAAGAACATATGGAAGCAAGTCGTATTTTGAGCAAATAAACCATTCCTCCTCATTCTGCCTCCAGCTCTCTGCCTGGGGGAACAGTTGTAAGAAAGAAAAAAATTCAGAAATGGAGCAGTTATTAATACTGCACTTATTCTTCTTTATTTCGGGTGGGTGGATCTCTAGTTTGAGATATATTTTAACCAAAAAAGGAACTATTCGTATGTTACCTTATATGAAAGCGGATGCTGCTGGAATCTCGTAGGTGAAAAGAGATGTATACCTTAGATTCAACAGTCAGCTGGATAAACCTTCTAAGTCAATTTGTATCCTGTTCAAGTTGTCAACCTCTTTTTCACTGTCAACCCTAAACCTCTTCACTCTGATTACCGTCCTCTGTATACTATCCATTTTGCTTCACTTTTTGTCCCTTCTATGCACCTATTCCATACTATTTTTCTTCCCCTAAAAACTGGCTTTCTCACCTCCGAACTTTGATTTTTTTTTTTCCTCCACTTTTAATACTAGTAGTTATATGGATCGGGGAAAGAAGTTAAGCAGGATATGAATCACAGGATAATAATGCAAGCTACACTTACCTTAAATAACATCTGCAAGTAGGATACCGAGTTTGTTAAGCAGCCTAGTGTAGATCTTGATGGAGCAAGAGTTGGAGTGTAGCCAAAGCCTGTACTGAGTTAGTTGCTACAATGCTACGGGCTTGGCTTGGAGGTGTTGCAGTCTAGTGCACCAAGCTACCTGAAATCTGAACTGCTACATGTGACCGACTCGTAAAACTGAACTGCACCAAGATCTTATGAGTACAATTGTAGCTAAAATTGATGCTTGTTTGACTTTTTCCTCTTATATCCGACTTGCATTTGTCGACCAAGAAACTAGTAAAAAAGAGTGGTGTCTGATGGTCCTGGAGATTTGATGAAATGAGAAACCGTGAGGAACCAGCGTTGGTCTTGTACACCAGTTGTACAAACGGGGAAACCAAAAAGGAAAAGGAATATTAGCAGATGCATGGGAATGCCATTCAAATGACCAATTTCCTTAAAGTCTACCACTTTATCATTTCAACGATCACTGTTGTTTCCCCTGAGTTCTTCTGAGAGGGATTTGGCAGAAACATAAATATAATTTTTACTTGATCAAAAAATGATCACTGTTGTTTCCCTTGAGTTCTTCTGAGAGGGATTTTGGTTCTGAGAGAAATATTCCTTGAAGTTATTAAATCAAGGTTTCAATAATGGATCTATTTGAGGTACATACTGCAGAATTAAAACATACTCCTTCCGTCCACTTTTACTTGTCTATTATACTAAAAGCAGGTGCCCACTTTTTTTTGATAACCATGGTATCTGGGTCAGCTTTCCACACCTCGACTAAATCCATGGCCACGGGATACCTGGCACCTCCGACCAGCAACAGTTATTCGGTAACCCTGTCCACGACGGCTAGGACAAATGCAAAGAATCACCTAGTGTTTTTTGTGTTTGCTGGGATTTGAACTGAGATCTCAGGTTTTCAACCCACTTCATTGACCTCTAAGCCACACTCTTGGGTGCAAAAGTAGATGTCTGCTTTTACTTGTCCACTTCACAAAATCAAGAGATAATTATCACTTAGTTCCTAATTTACCGTTATTATTAGCTATAGTCATTTCTCAATGCATTTCCCAAAATATTGAATTTATTATATTCGAAGAGTGGTATCGTAAAATTGACATTCTATTGCTTGCTCCTTAAGGGGTGTGCCAAGCCAATACTAGACAAATAAAAATGGACAGAGGGAGTAGAGGGAGTACATAAGATGTTTGGCATTTTCTGTTTATATATTAAGTGTATCCAAACACAGTACCAGAAGGATTGTATTGTTGGCAGTTGCAATATGCATTAAGGAACTTCTACCTGCTCCTCTCGGTCGCTTCTCTTTCACAATTTACATACACATCCCCTGTCTAAAAGGTAAGTATTTGTGGACACACCTTTGACGACTAAAAGCCTAAGTCTTAATTCAAAGTAACTTCTTGAAGACTTGTGTGTTCATTCCCTCACAGAATCTTCTGGATTTTAAGTTATTGGTTACTGGTGACGTGTGATCCAAAATTTTATACATGTTAATAACTTCATAAAAGAAAAAAAAAGTTACAGACAATAATAGTGTGTATCATCTGTGAGTTTTAATTCCTGTTATCTGGCTTTGATAAAACTATATCTGAGTTTTAATTCCTCTCTGGATTCAGCTTCGACATTTGGGGCTGTTTTGGACATGGTGACAGATAGGTAGTGCCACATTTCTAACCCTCAACTCTAACCCCCGCCCCAAAACCCTTGTATTTGAACATTTAATGCGTCTGCCCTGCTTTCATATTAGGACTCAATTCTGCTTTCTTGTTTATGTGGGCCGTTGATTTTTCAGGGTTAGCACTGCCTGTCTGCTGGTTATTCTTTCGCAGGTTTATAGGTAGTTTCATTAACTCCTGTCTCCGTAAGCTTTTGGACTGTTTAAGTTCTGGCATATTTAAAGATTTATTTCCTCCTGTGTCCTCTTTGCTTTCAGGCCTGGTTTAGTTTTCTTGTCATTGCTTGCTCTTGATATTTCCAGCCATTGGTTGCAAATGTATAGGTAATAAACTCTCCGATAAGACAGATATCGTTTAGATTGATTCTGCTTTGTGTTTTCTGTTATAATGTGTTTAGACTTCTGATTATCATGTGTTCTCAACCGATAATTTTTGGAAAAAAATTATTGCAGTACCTTCTTAGTAGGAAAGACGAGTCACAAAGACGTCAAAGACAGCAGCAGCTGGCTATTTAGGCTTTATTATGGAAATAGGATGTTTATGGGCTACTGTTGCGTGTCATGTGAGGTAACCATCTCTATCGATTCTGGAAAGCTGAGATATTTTTCATGTACACGCAATTGATGTCTGATTTTACCTCTTATTTACCAGGTTCTTTATATTACATTGTTCCTTCTTGCAAGGAAAGAGACTGATAGTCTTATTGATGTAAGATCTTCGCTATTATGATTTTCAATATCTTTGTGTTTTTGTTGCCTGTGTTTTAGAAGCTGATCGACAGTTTCTGCATTACGTATTTAGGTTCTTGTAAATACTACAACGACAGGTTGGATTTATCTCGTCTTACTTGCTCTTCTTGTGTTTGGATGGGCAATCAAGCAATTTGTTAATGTTATACAGGTAGATAACTACTATCTATGCTAGTTTTTGACAGCCTATAGAAGAATTCTGCATATGTAAAATGCTGTTATCGATATGACAATTGTCTTCTGGTTCAGATGAAAACCGCAGCTGATGCTTGTGTGCTGTATGACATTAACAAAAAACTGTAGAACTGATATAGACGTTAAACAAGAGGCTTCTGCAATAACGCTTTTTCTGAACGGTGCATTGTGGTTTTCTGTATACCGCGTTTGGTCACACACTCCGGTAGTCCTTCCAGGTAGCAACTTCTTTGGCGATGACTTGAATTGGAAAGTTTTTTGATGCATACATTCTGTAGGAAATGATCTGAAATTTTCGACAAACAACTGCTTATGGTCTAAGACCTATGTGTGTCATTTCTCCCTCTGTGGTTGTGCCTATGATTCTAACGGGCGTATTCGCTGTCGATTTTTTGTTTTTGGTTTGTTTAGTTGGAATATGTACATACTCCTTGGGATGTCATAGGGATTTCAATGTTTAATTCTCTCTATTGTTTACTAATAGCCATTGGATTTTGTCCCCTCTTGGTTCAGTAACTTTGATTTCTGTTCCATGATCAATATTTGATATGTTGTAGTTTAGATCTTCTTGTTTTCTCTTTAATAGCAGTAGAATCAATCTTGAATTGTGAAAGGAGAAAATAAACGTAAAAATGAACAGCTAATTTATTAGGCATACATCTCTATATGAAACAGCCTTTCTACTTCTTTAGAGGTAGAGGTATGGACTGCGTACATCTTACCCCCCAGACCCCACCAGGTGGGAATACACTGGGTTTGTTATTGTTGTTGTTGTTGTACATCTCTATATGATAAAAAGGCAGCTCGGTGCACTAAAGTTTTCGCAATGTGCGAGGTTCGGGGAAGGGCCGGACCACAAGGTCTATTGTACGTAGCCTTACATTTGTGCTAGTGGCTGTCTCCACGGCTTGGACTCGCGACCTCCTGATCACATGACAACAACTTTATTAGATATTCTTAAGACTCCTTCGGTGCATCTCTATATCGTGTTGTAAAAGTTTATTTCAAAGATTTATTTTTTGCCTCTTTCGAGAATTTCACTTGGCCATGTTGCTCGATTTTAGGATTATTTTTATGCCGGTGGCCCCCGATCTTGAGCCGGGGGTCTTATCGGAAACAGCCTCTCGACCTCTTTAGAGATAGTGGTATGGACTGCGTACACTTTACCCTCCTCACACCCCACAGAATATACTGGGTTTGCTGTTGTTGTTGGCGTGTACGCAATCTACTTTATCTTGTGAAGGTAGCAATTGTTTATTCTTATCCGCGATTGTCGGCGTTAGATCTTTTGCTAAAGTAAAGCATATTTAACTTGAAAGTGGTACAAAATATCAACTTTATAATAGGCCAACGAACTTATTCCAATCTTCACAAAAGAGAGAATTAGAAGCCTCGATGCAAGTCTGCGTTCTAAATTCTCCAAAAAAAAACATGATTTGAAATTTTAACTAAAATATACATATATACGTAAGGTAACTTTACCTTATTACATAAAATCTCATATTAGAAAAGTAATAACAAAAATTTTAAAGTAATTACTTAAATTTCTTAAATTTACTCTTTCTCTCGCATCCCCCATACATATCAAAATGTCATTATTTGCTCCTTTTTTTGTGCACCAATTTTTGCTCCATATCTTTGCTCCTTTATTTACACCTACAATCAAGCTAATATGATCTGAGGAATTTCAAATTTTTCAGTTGTCAACCATTAACTAAACAAAGTTCACCTTCTTCATTAATTTTAAGTTTTTTTCTTTTTTCAACTTTATCAAATTAAATTTAGATTCAAATTTTTCTTTGGTGCTAGTGATGATTCAAATTTGAACTCCGGCATCTCTGCCACCGTCTCCGGCTAACCTTCCGGCAACAGCTCCGCCACTTCGCCACCAAATACAATGGCAGAGTTGTGGTAGAAGCCGAAAACGGTCGTTTATTCGCAGTCGAAGTCAACGCCCCTAGACTCCAAATTGATTTATGAGCATATGCTCTTCCCTGCCATGACTAAAATCGATGTATATTTGTTGCTGGAGTATAAATTTCATATTTGTTGTTTATATTTTATTACGATGTCTAACTATTATACATAATGGTAGCGTATTATACCCTCTCATACAATAGTATTTAAGGTCATGCGGATATTGTTACTTCAGTCCTCATACATTACTAAGCAATGTATAAGAACGTTGTTAAATTATGTTATTTGTTCAATTCAATCCTCATACATTACTAAGTAGTGTACGAGTATTTGGTTGATATCTGTTGTTTGTTCATTTTTATACATATTAAATTGTGTGTAAGAAAATATTATTCTTAAGTTAGCATGAGTTGTTCAATCAATAATTCACATAACTATAATATAATACATAAAATGAATATGTATAAGGTTACCATATTAATGTATAGATTAAAATATCCAAGAACTTATATTATTTTTTTAAAAAATTAAAAGTCACCAGATGTAATTTGATTTTTAACATTATACATATCAAGTTATGTATATTCTTCAACATAATACATTTTGAAACTTCGCTAATGTCAATATTATACATTTAATTAATTATACTATACATAAGACTGTTATGTATAAGGTCAATGTAACCTATAATGTTTTCTACATACATACGTATCACCTCATCTGACGCAATTTAATTTTTAGACCTTATACACATAAAAAATAATAATTTATAAGAAATAATATTTTTATGAACTTTTTAAAAAACAATTGCATATAAGAGGTCGTATTATGTTTTATACATAGATATTCATGATTTTTTTTTTGAATGTATTAAATTATTTTCAATTTGAATTACTGTAATTAATTTTAAGATATCACTAATCAATAAATTAGTAATTTTCATTAATTAGGGTGCTTGATTTAAGGTTTATGATTTACTTTACTTAAATATACGTGTCTGATTTAATCAATAAATTAGATAATTAAGGTGACTGATTTAATTTCCTTAAATATAGAAAAAATGATTTACCTTATACATTCCATTAATGTATAAGATGTGGTCGACATGTATATGTAACTTTTTTTTTTAATCCAGATCGTAATTGAACAAAAAAGAAAATTAATGTTGATGTTTAAGATATTTTTTGAATTTAAATCTCAGTTACTATATTTAATCTTACATCACATAATGATAGGTAATTAATGGTGTTAATTAAGGAACATAAAGATATTATCTGATTTATCTTTTCATAAATATAGGCTAATTAGTTTTCTCATATATTCCAGCAATGTATGAGGGTCCACGACATGTATAAGTATTTACCCAAAATCGGAAGAGAGAAAGCCAACCGAAATTTTAAGTAAATAGTTTCACTTTATTCAACATATAATATAATACAATACATCCAAGAAAAAAAAAATAACAAAACTTAACAATTCTATACGACAACTAAAATTTCTATTAACGATTTGTAAATTTATAAAAAAATAATGCACATTCAACAAAAGCATCAGATTCAGTTCCTTTAACACAAAGAACAACACCGACTTCACGATCAAAATCAAACTCTTTATTGGACTTGTCAAACGTTGTAATGCACAACAGATAATAATTGGAGAGGAATTACCTTCAACACTGTACTTTACTTCAATTTTTTTCCGACATTCATCAAGAATGTCATACCAATATTCAATTCCATACCAATCGTCGAAATCAATTTCAAGAATGTGCTACTTTTTGAAATCACAATTCCATCACTTTTGTATTGTTCATAAATAATTTTCGACTGTCAAGAACCGAAATACCACAACAATATAGCGATGTTCATATTGATTTTGAAAAAAAGACGTAAGAAGATGTCAACTATTTTTTTTTTCAGTTTGTATTTCAAATAGAAATTTCAAAAAAAAAAATATTGTGGTTATATTTTTGAATTTGAATATCAGTTACTACTTTTAAGCATCCAATAAATCACAACATCTATTAATGCCTTAAATTAAGCAATTAAATAAGGATAGCTGATATTTTATTTCCATAAATATAGGCCAAACTATTTCATCATACATTGAAGAAACGTATGAGGATCAATGACATGTATATGTATTTTTTCAAAATCGGGAGAGAGAAATAGCACAAGGGATATTATGTAATTAGTTTCATTAAGGAAGGGATTTATGTTGTTTACACAAATTTTAAATCATGATTTTATTTATTAATTTATTTTTTGTAGATTGAGCCGGGGATTTATCGAAAATAGCCTTTCTACTTCTCCAGATATAGTGGTATGGACTGCGTACATCTTATCCTCCCCAAACTTCAGTATGTGGGAATACACTGAATTTTTTGTTGTTATTGTTATTTATTTTTTGTAGATATAAAATTCGACTCATAAATATATATTTTGTAAAGATAAAAGACCCATTATTTTAAATTTTGCAAAAATAAAAAAAAGCTCATGCTCATGTGAAGAGATTGTTTATACGGTAAGTTATTACATTAAAGACTAGCTAGTTACTACTATTGTTGACTAGTGAATCTTTTTTATAATTATGTGTGTTTGGAAGTTTGTACTCACAAGTATTTTTTTTAAAAAAAATTATAAAGAAATATTGAGATATGTGATTTATCAACGCAATACCTTTTAAAATATTATGATATAGTTTCCATAATTTTTGTATGTGGAGGAAGGGGGGGGGGGGGGGGTTATAATTATGAAAAAGAAATTCTAACATAAAAATCCAATATGTCCGAACAAAACTCCAACTTCAATACCACAAAATGGGGTCAATAGTTTATGTACATGAGTATATATTTGAAGTGACTTTGAAACAAAATGAAAAGAAGAAAGTCTTGGGGGAAGGGCAGGGGGGAGGGGGGGTATGTTTATGAAAAAGAAATTCTAACATAAAAACCCACATATGTCCAAACAAAACTTCAACTTCAATACCACAAAATGGGGTCAATATACAGCATGTCAACTAAAAATTAAAAGTTGAAGTGAAGATAGTTTATGTACATGAGTATACATTTGAAGTGACTTTGAAACAAAATGAAAAGAAGAAAGTCTTGTGTAAGAATACTTCAGTAACTATAGTCTTTTGGTTGGGAAAGAGTTATCCTGGGATTAATAAGTTATCTCGAGATAACCCGGAATTAGTTATCCTACCATGTATATGGGATAACTTATTCCATCACTGTAGTGTAAATGATGAGATAAATAATCCCAGCTATAACTAATACTTCAAACCAAACATGGAATAAAATAATACTCCTGGGACTATTTATCCTTATGCCTCACACCAAACGAGTAAGATGACAAACTCAAAAACCATGTTCCCACACAATAACCATAAGGTGGAAAAGCAATTGTATAAGTTTTTGAAGAAACAAAAGCATATTCAGAAGGGGTGTGTAGAAATTTAAAAGAAAAAAAAAAAAAGGAGAAGCACGAAAATGAAAAAGAAATTAAGTGGCGCGAGGCAGGGCCGGTGATGAAAACAGACAAAAATGCTATGCGGGATGAAGTGAGGCGGGTTAAAGGTACGCCCCGCTTCTTTTGCCATCCCCATTTGACATCTTTGCGTAGGCCCTTGTGATCCACCTCTTCTTCGAACCCCGGGCACAGGGGGCGTTTAGTGCGCCGGAGTGTCCTTTTTAATGAATGTTACCTAGTCCATTTCATAGCAAAAGACTTGCTACTGCTCCACATTGCTCAGGAAGAACACGAAAGGAAGAACTTGAAGATAATATTAATGATGGTACAAGATGAATCTTCAATAAAAAAAATATATCCTCACAAAAAAAGATCCATCACCTCATATTAAAAACAAACAAATGAAATGCATTAATATAGGCTAAAACCAAACAATTGGCTGATAATAATAGCAAGGCCTAAACCAATTGCTATAAGGGAAGAAGCCCAAGTGAGTTTCTCAGTAATTCTTGGTACTCTATCCTTCAATGCCTGACTACATGAGCCTATAAACACAGTATAGCTTCCCATGGCCATAACAGTTCCAACCAAGAACATACCTAAGAAGGCAGCACCAGCCAACCGAGACGGCAAAGCAAGCGCTGGCAGGATAATTAAGAGCGCATCAGGTTGTAGCCCGTGGACAATGCCAGTCGCAAAGGTAGCAAAGCCTACTTTCTTCTTCTTCCCAATAACTGGAGTATCAATGCTTTCGTATACGCTAACCTCACTATTACCATTTTCCAGGGCAAGATATGGGGAATGAACTTCAGATGCTTCCTTAATTCCCATTGCTCCGATAACAAGAAGGGTGAAGCCTACTACTCTTGTTCCCCATGTACGAATAACTTCAATGTGAAGTCTGTCCTTTAAGAGCAGAAACAACAAGCCAAAAATCAACTGCCCGGCATCATGACCACAGCCCCAGAGTGCTCCCACTGCCGCACTCTCCATTCTTGTGCGGCCTATTGACAAAGGAGCCAAAGCAGCAAGATGGTCAGGACCTGATAGGGTGTGTAGGCAACCAGCGAAAAAACCAGTCCATGCACTGCTTAGTAGTTCATTACGAACAAATCGACTCCCCAGTGCTGCTGCAGCTGGCCCACCAGCCTTTGCTGCCGTTTGGAAACTAGCAAAAGCTGGTGAAACAATGACCGGATGGATGAGCATAACAAACACGGCTGACAGAAGAACTATGGTACTTGCAGAAAGGACCTGAATGGAATCATATAAAACACAAGACATGCTGAGGAAGAAAACCGAGTGTCTTGTAGAAGTAAATTGCAATGCATGGACCATCAATGGCATTTTCTTGTCAGTTACCTCGCGCAATGAAGTTCAATGCTATGCAGCTGAATAAGTAATAAAATTAAATGATATCTAGAAAAAGTATATAATGAAAATTTCTATTTTACACCACAGCAAGGTGAACCACCCTGTAACCCAAGGTTCAACTTCCTAGTGCTTTATCCAACCGGTTTGACAGATGTGGGTGCTGACTATGTTAAAGCTCTCTACTATTAGCATCACCTTGATGCCTATTGCAATTGCATAGAGTTGTAATTTGTTTCTGACTTTCATATAAACAAAAAAGTTATGTTCCTATTTGAACAGAGGATGTTGAATATAAACTATTTTCATGTAGAGATAAATAACTACTTGCAAATCAATAAATATTCTCACAAAAGGCTCATAAGACAAGAAGACCATACACTAAAGATAAGAAGACCATATACAAAAAACTATGAACAGACCCCACCTTCGTCCTTTTGTATAAGTAACAGTCCAATCCTTAATGCTACAATATTTAAGAACATAACTCCAATATTGAATTTATTGCTAGTTGATATACCTTTGTGGGTCATTTGATAGGGTGTATAAGAATAGTGTTGAATAGATGTATTCATTAATGCTGATATTAGTTATGCTAAGATTATTTCTTGCAGAGTGTTTGGTTTAGTGAACTAAAAATAACACGCATTACATAATTTCTAAAAGAAGAAAATATCAGTTTACAAAAGAAACCCTCCACAAGTATGGTGGAAAGGGTGTGAAAAAGGTTTTGAAGGGTAATTGTGTCCTTAACTATGCGAATGCATACATTAAAACCCATTGCATTTAATACCATGAATTTCTATGTATCCTTAACACCAAATAGAGTGTATAACTAAGACTTGTATAAGTTATACATAAGTTGAAGAGTGTACCAAACAGGGTACTAGTAATACATAAAGTTAATGCATACATTATTTTTTCTACTGCACTCTACCAAACAACCCCTTATAAGTACTTTCCAAATTGAATCTAGCAAAAGGATATAAACCAAACCATTCCTTATATCAGATGCTTCATGAGATCAATACAGGTAATATCAAAAAAGGAACCAAAAATTTATGTCCAAAATGCTAATTTTTCTTCTATTTATAGTACATAGATGCTATATCAGAAAATGTTTCCGAGGGGCAACTCAAAAATAGAGCATTCAAAGACAATTCAACCCTTGTAAGGAGATTCATTTGTTTTGTATTGCAAAATGGTGGTGAACTTGTCAGCCATCATTTTAATTGAGCCTAAGAGGGTCAACTAGAGCATAATTGCAATTGCGTAAATGCATATAACGAGCAAAAGCATGTAGAAAAAGCCACAATGACCTACTTACCATCCGGCACTGATGTGAGAACTTCGTCAAAGTTTAAGAATGTTATAACCCATTTGACAGCATACATCATATTGTGATAAGTGTTTTTTGTGCTTTTTGAGTACCAATGATCTGTCTCCATAATGAAGCAGCAAAAAAACCTCATAAGCAAATAGTAGAACCTAAAATCGTTTATCAGCCTTTTGAATTCTACTTTAGTCAACAATATAAGATAGTGAACATGTACTAAGAAACCAGCATTCTGTTTATTAATCTCAAGTAGTCCGGTGCAATTAGCAAGGACACATTTGAAACAGCAACCACAGATAAAATCAGATCAGCGTACCAAGATCTGATAAATTGCAATGTAATTATTCCCCGTGGAAGTTGAAGTTGTACACCATTGTAGGTCCAACAACAAGAAGCAGCAAACTAGTGGTTCCAGAAACCAGTACAAAAGGGGCAGTGGGGTGCACTAGCGCTCCCTCTATGTGCGTGGTCCGGGGAAGGGCCGAACCATAAGGGTCTATCATCCACAAACTTACCTTGTATTTCTGCAAGAGGCTGTTTCCACAACTTGAACCCGTGACCTCTTGGTCACATATTGGAGGCTCCCCTTCAATGCATTAAGTGGTAATTAATCCCAAGTCCTCTAGGTAAATAACTCAACAACCAACCAAGTGCACTATTTAACCTTCTTGTGGCCCTAGAAACCAGTATGCATTAGTATAAACAGGTAATGAATGTGCTTCATTTGCATTGAGGTCTGAGAGTCCGGAAGATAATCCCTTTTAAAGTTGGCATATACAAATTGAGTAAGGTCCAGCAAAAAGAAATGACCAGCTAATGGTGTTTTTTCTGGTTACAGAAACCACAGATCTAAACACAAAATCTACCGAAAAGATCTTCAAGTACTTCATAAATTTTTGATGAAGATGAAATATCCAACGAACTTGAAGGCATGAATACTACATTTACAAATATTTCATCAAGATTCACGGACTATGAAGATTTTTATCTTCCCTTCTGTTATCATTCCTAACACCCAAAATTGCAGCTTAACTGCAAAGTTAGTTTTCTTCATGAGATTCAAAGATGCTCAAATTTATCCTTTCCAAAAAAAGAATAAGTGGAAGTCCAAGAATGGGTTGCACACTCATTGAAAGATGCTTGGGCATATCCTTGCAAAAGAGAGGCAAAGCCATGAATCGTTTGCACATAAATTGCAGCTTAACTTCAGTCTTTTTCTTATTTATTTTTTTCATAACTGCGTCGACTAATTCCACGAGATACCTTTCAGTTCCCAACAACAACTAATATCAAGTAACTGTCACTAAGACATAAAGGAAGAAATCACCTAGTATTTTTGTTTCTACTAGAATTTGAACACTTCATGGTTCTCAACAAGATTCATCGACCACTAGGCCACACCCTTAGGTGCAACAACAATCTTACTTTTCCTCCTTTTATGTTTATTTCAAGATATGTTAAATATCAAAATCATTAATAACTATGCACAGATCAAGAAAAGAGCTACTTGTCTCCCAGAGATTTATGTCAAGTTTGAGTCCCAAGTTCTTAATCACCACTCTCAGACCATGAGATGACCAAATTACCACTTCTTAATGCAGAGCTTTCGACAACATTGTGGGTCATGTAGCACCTAAACCAAAGGGGTCAGTTCACTTTCTAATTTAATGAACCAAAGGAGTCCAGACACTATCTGATTTAAACTCTAGTAAACCACTGCTAATCAGAAAGTGAAACAACACCTTATACTTATAGTTTTCACAATAAGCTTAGTCTTTTGGAATTAGAGTTGAACATGACAATACATGCAATTATTCAAACTAAAGCATCAATATATATATATTTGACTTTTAAGACAGATAACTTTGAGTCTTCTACAAAGTTCAAAATGTAATTGTTTCAGCTAATTAGGTCGTTTAACTTGTTCTTTCGTTCCATAATGATGCAGAATTGCAGGAGAAAAGTGAAGTTCAAGTACTAGCTAATTTTCTTTCTTGTAATTCCTTTTCTCTTCTTAGTTGCTTATTCGCTTTTCCCTTGCAATTCTGCATCCAGAGGCACAACTAAAGTTAATATGTAATTATGTTTTCCCATGCTAGGAAACCACCATTAATGGTTTCGTTGGAAATAATGGTTATAGCATACAAGACCGGCCTAATCAGACTACGGACACCCTTAATGTGAGATTCCTAGTCATTTGGTCTATGAGCATGATAACTCTTCACTTGAAGGTGATCTAGAAAACACCGTTAACAAACAAGAAAATGACATCAAATTAAGGTTTTTACTAGTTAACTTTCTTCAAATGCACTGGAATAAATTTCCTTTTTTTTTTTTGATACTGTGATTTCAAGGTCCCATCAGCACGGGTAATGCGTAACTCTGTAGTGACTATTAGGCCACATCTTTGGGTGCTCACTTGAATAATCATGTGGATATCCAAGATGAATGAATTGGACATTAATGCAAAAACTAATTCTTGGTCCATTCCGATTTGTTTGACAGTTTTTGCTTATGGCAATGTATATCAATCAATGACCAAATGTGGAATTTTATGGACTTAAGAAGCTAAACGGGACCTAAAAGAAGAAGCAATCTGGTGCATTAAAAATTCTGATGTGCGCGAGGTCCGGGAAAGAGCCAGACTACAAGGATCTATTATACGCAGTATTTTCATGCATTTATGCAAGAGTCTGTTTTCACAGCTTGAACCCATGACCTCCTGTCATGTCACATGGTAGCAACTTTACAGTTACACCAAGGCTCCCTTCAAAATGGGACTACTAAATTCTAGAATTAGATTATCAATCTATTTGACCTTTTTTGCGTTTTTGAGGACATGACCTTAGATAGGAAGATGTGGAGGACACAGATTAGGATAGAAGGTTAGTAAGTAACAGATGACCTTATATAGGAGTGTGTTGAGGACACAGATTAAGATAGAAAGTTAGTAAGTAGCAGTGCATTGTCTTTTCATCCATTTATATTAGTAGTCGTTGTACTGCCTGTATTTTCTTGTCCTTCAGTTTCTGTTACTATATGTTAATTCCTTGTACCTTGATTATCGTACTTTTTTTATCTGTGGTTTCCTTTTTGTTACTATCTATTTTTTTTGTTATTAATTGTTGTTTCTTGTACTTCCATTGTTTTTTGCTAAACTATTTTTCCCTTGAACCGAGAGTCTATCGGAAACGGCCTCTCTACCTCTGAGTCTGAGGTAATGGTAACGTCTGTCTACACTCTTAACACTCCCCAAAGTCCACTTTGTCGGATTAAACTATATATGTTTTTGTTGTAGCTGTCGTTGGGAATGTATATCAATCAACGACCCAGTATGGAATTTTATCGACATTAGAACCTAAACGATACTATTACATCATCGTGTGACACCCCAACTTAGGATAACAAGTCCCACATTACCAAAACACAACAGAGAAATGTTGTGTATATAAGTAAACAAGCCTTACTCAGTAGCTCGGACTCTTCAAAAATGTTAGTCGCACCCGTGTTGGATCCACATTTTTGAAGAGTCCGTGCGTTACAACATCACTAGCCGTTACATACATTCAATTTTCTAAATCAAATTATGGTTGCAATTTGTGTGAATTACCTTGTTTTGTCGAGATATCTTCTCACCAATCTCCTTAAGCAACCGTATCTTCAACTCGGATCCATATTCAAAACCCGGAACTACACCTGCTTTTTTCTCGTTCACATTTTGTTTTTCAAATAACGATGAGGACCATGATGATGAACTAGAAGAATCACGGAGACACTTGAAGGAGAAGAACGAGTTGACTCCTCTACGTGACTCAGGCTTAAAATGTACATGGCGAATTCTATTAGGAAGAAGAGGAGAATGTGAGGGATTTTGTATATGGAGTTTAGAGGGAAATTGAGTTGTTGAATTGATGAGTTTTTCCATTATCTTATTGTGTGTTTTTACAGAATTTTGCTAAGGGGGGAATGGGGGTGGAGACTGGGGGAAGTTGGTTGGGTTGGTTGAGTTTTGTAAGAGGATAAAGTAGAAATTTTCAAAATTTTAAATTTGAATATTTTATTTTATTTGATTTTCTATTTTTAGAGGATTGCCAATATTTGGTTTGATTTTGTTTACTTTTTAAGAAATTAAAACAACTACCTTTATAATAACTCCCTCTCATTTTAATTGATTATTTTACTAAAAATAAATATTTCAAATTAATTGATTACTTACTAAATTAGGATAAAAATTAATTATTATTTTTTCATTTTACCCCTACAACCAATAGTATTAAATATCCATTTTTATGCGCAATAAATATAATTAATATGGATAAAGGATAAACTAGTAAAATACATAATTCAATTTATAATTTTTTAATCACTGTGTAAAATAGAATGTGCCCAATTAAAATGAAACGAATGGAGTGAATGTACTAGATATTGGAGCCCATGTCAATGTAGGTCCAATGTCTGTTATTTTTTTTATCAATGAAATTTGGAAAGTCAATTAAATTTTTTGTATGGTCTTGTTAGATATTTTAAGTTATTAATTTATATTAGTATTTTTATATAATTTTTAATTTATGTGGCAATGATGGAATATTTGAGAAAATAATATACAATTTTAGATATCTTTAAGTTGTTAATTATTATGAATTACACAACAAACTACATAATTTTCAACTAATATACGTTACTTCCTTTATCCCAATTAATGTGACATTGATAAATTTTGAAAAGTCAAACAAATCTTTTACACATTTTTCAAATATTTTAATTTGATAATTATTATGATTTTTATTTTATTTTATTATTGGAAAGTCAAAATTTTTACGTGTCTCCAAGTAATTTAAATTATTAATTATCGTGATACTTTTTATGCAATTTTTAAATATGTAACAAATTAAAAATAAAAAAATAATTAAATTAAACATAAAATATGAAATTAGAAAAATACCCGCAACCAGAAGCAGACAGGTGGAAGCATCCATGACACCCACCACCTACTTGCTCATTCACGTTTTTAATCGTATAATATATAGTGAAATTAATTTGAATTTGATCGATACCTTATTCTCTTGATATCGTCGTTGCTTCTTCTTCGATAAAAGAAGTTCACAATCTATGGGTTTTATACCTTCATAATCGCATTATTTTGTCACGGTTTTATCTATTGTGAAAAAATTCTGATAATTACCTTGTGTAAGAATTTAAGTTGTATTTCATTTTTCTAGTGTGATTGATTATTCTATCAGATCATATGTTGATTATCACCTTGTTAAAGTAGATATAATATTAATTTTATACAGCCTTTCTTCTATTTTTATTCGACCTTTATACTAAAAATAGATGTTTCATTTTATTTATTTATTTTAGTAAACAAGTGAGTTTTATTCCCTTTTTCTCCCATGATATATTAGTACTAAATAGCTACATAGCACGATAATAGTAAAAAATAACTCAATTTTTATTGATGATCAAATACAACTTCAATTTTTAATTATCATTTTTCACTTTGAAAAATAAAAATAACTTTTATCAAATTTCATAATTTTCATGATTGAACATTCGCAAACCAAATAAAAACCACAACAAAAAAATCAAAATAGAAGCAGATTAAATTAGGTAATATTTAGTATGTATTATTTTATTTCAAGTTATTCCTGCCCCAAGTTGAAGAGATACAATTAAAGTTCATAAACACATCAACATATAAAAATTCTACCACGGCGTTCACAATATCCGCCAATTATATATTTATCGTGAAATAAAAAAATATAAAAAGTTAACAAATATAAATAACATAAAACAAAAATTATATGGTGGGTAATTGTAATAGTTGATGGTAACAAGAAATAAAGATAATGCTTTGCAATATATAATGATGGTTGATTGATATTTATTATAATTATAACAATTGTTATGATAATGGTGGTGGTAATTCTAATAGTGGTAATTGTTGTCGGTAGTAATATGCAGTGATGTTAATGGTTAACCATGCATTGTGGTGGCGATTGATAAACATGATGGATGATTGTAATAGTTAATGATTAATCTACACCATATTCATTATAGTAATTCTTGTAATTTTATTTACAACTAAATAGATCACCGATCCAATGGCCGAGACCACACCATGTCTAGAGGAAAAAATTAAAATTTTAAACAAAAAAATAATAACAACTTTTTTTCACAATTCTTTAATTAGTATAACAAGAAAATTAGTACCTGATGCAACAACAACAAATACAATCATAACCAACATTGATTTCAAAAGATTTGTGATTGTTCAATTCAAGAGCAATATTTAAAAGTCTTTTTTTTCTAATCTTGCTTGTCCAAAACAATGATTGGAGATATCTAATATTTACCTACATATTTTCATCTAATAAATTAGGAATAGTGCATTTAAACTCAAACAATGAAAACCAAGATATTGCTCAACTTGAACTCCAGGCTTTGTTTTATAGATTTGCAGCTTGCAGTCAAGCATGATCTGAAAACCTTTGGAAATTAATGTGGATGAGGAACATCTATTTACATTGTTAAATGATGCAATTACGAATACTAACGTTTCTACACTAATATCTGATTGCAGGTTCCTTCTGCAACAACTGGGTAGCCCGGCAATCATCCACATCTACAGACAGTATCAAGATTTTCATCAAGGGGTTCATTACTGAACATATGTACTAACCTAAGAGGGTTCAACATCTACTATATCTATAATCTATATCTATAATATATCTGTAATATATTAAAAGTGTGAAGGGCCTTAGAAATATCGTTTGAACATTTTGTCCTTCATTAAAAGTTTTTGCTTGAGATAAAATCGTCTTTTCACTATTTTTTTCTAATATTTAAGAGTTGAAAATTAATTAAATATATTTATGGTAAAATCTTTACTTGTTAGAAGTTATCAGAATTAATAACAGCTAATTGTTTTTTTATTAATTTAAAAATGGTAAATCAACTAAATTTGATCTTAAGAAGATTTAAAAAGTCAATAAATTTAAATCTACATCTACAATATATTAAATCCATCAAATGCTTCAAATTTATGGTGGTAAAATATGTATGTACTTACAATAAAATATATGTTTTAACCTTTTTGCACTTTATTAAAAACCTTAGTAATAGATTAAATCGTCTAATTTTAAATAATCAAAAGTTACACGTGCAAGGCACGTGCGGCTAAAATAGTTATATTAAAAGTGTGAAGACCCTTAGAAAAGTGATTTAAATTTTTTTCCCTTTATTAAAACACCCCGCAATAGACAAAATCGTCTTTACACTTTAAAAATAATAATAATTATCATTAAATTATTATTCAAATATTTAGGATACAAAAAGAAAAATAAGTAAGAATCCCATAACTAAAAGAAATTAAATGTAATGTGGCTAATTTTAGTTAGGAGTCCTACACAACTTTTTAGGAAAAAAACTATCCATGAAAAGGGGAAAAAAAAAAATAAGAACCATGAAGAAAGTTTTCTTATTATAGTTTTATGGTAATTTTTTTTCCACCTCCCATATGTCCAAAAAAATAGGAAAAGTAAAGGTTACGTCCAAAATAATATACTTAAAAAAAGGTTAAAAAAATATTTTTGAAATAAAGGCTGATATTGCGTTTGTAAAACCATGCTTTCATATTTTCTTCCTCAACAATTTGGTGGGAGCTCTTCAAGGAATTAGAGAAATTGTGTGGAAGAAGCACCTATTGGTGGAGTGGTAATAGAAATAAATTTTGTCGAAATTCTTTCAATGGTAAAAGATCTAAAGGAGGAGGTTAATTTAGTGGGTGTATAGAAGAGGACTTTAAGGTTTTGAGGATGTTGAATTAGGGTGGTGAAGGAGAGGGTGAAGAATTTTGGTGAAAATCGACAAGGGTTGAAGATGACAGAGCAATGAAAGAAGTGAAAAGTGTTTGATGTTTAATTGAGAGGAATGGAAGATTGCAGAGAATTGAAAAATAAAAGATTAGTGTACCACAACAACCCTTGTCCACAATTGTCTAATCATCTAATGATCATATAATGTCTATAATTAACAGTTCAAAATTCAATTTGAAGTAAAGAAGTCATACACACATTCAAGACACGACACTAGGTTTATGACACCACAGTCTTGTTTTCTCAAGAAAGAAAGCAAAGCTTATTCATTTTTGTTATTATATTATTTTGTTAAAGAGATGAAGTATATGATTTATTATTTGTCACCATTGTGAAATCTATTTCTCGCAAATAAAACTTAATGAAAATTGCTATAGATGTAACGCAACAACACTCTCTATAATTTTTTTGAGAATTATATCCATTGAGGCATTTATTTGATAAGTATCAATTTTTTTCTATTAAGTTGAATTGATCAAGAATTACAAAACATCTTTTCATGTTTGTAAGTAAACTTTTCATTATTGATCTCCGATATAATTTTGTGGTTTCTATGTTTCATCTTTCCTCTATTACTTTAAGTTTATTGATCATTGAATAATAAGTTTTTATTATTGAGTAACTTTATAGTTATAAATTTATCGGGTAAATTCACAGTTAGTTTTTAATTTAAAGCCGCAACTTCAGATATGATAGATGAAATCTTTGGCGTTACAAGCTTGGTACAATCAAAACTGATCAAATTCCACTTAACAAATTAAAATAAGAGTGAACGAATTACTTAGTCAAATCTTAAAATTACGCAAATAGAACTTGAATAGAAAATTTTTGGGCAATCCAATGAGGTCTCTAATATCTCAATCCTTGTCTAATACAAATAGATAACTGACAAGTCTAAATTACTATAACTTTGGACGAATAATTATACAACATTTGTGAACGTACACCTATATTCTTTCAGAAAGACACCAAAATATCACGAAATAGAAAGAAGTGAATGTATACAAAAATAACTTGGCAATTAGAAGAGAAAATTGATGTTATCTTTTTAAGATATCACTAAATCAAAATATTTAGAGAGTGTTGAACATCCATATTAATTATACTATTTTAAAGCATATTCAAGTTAATTCATATAATTAAGGACTCACAAAGATATGATATGACGTCTAATTAATTTATACCAATAGTATATAGGATACAATTCAATAGTATTCAAGTTAATTTGTACAAGGATTCATAAAAGAGGCCATGACCGTTTATAACACTACTGCTATACTATATGCACATGGAGAAGAACACTTTGACATTGCCTATTAACTCTATATAAAGGATTTTACCGGCACATTCCATGCCTTATAAGTGTTGTTTGAACTTTTTTTCCTTCGTTAAAAATTTTTGTGTTAGATAAAATTGTCTTTTTACTATTTTTTTCTAATATTTAAGAGTTGAAAACTAATAAAATAGATTTATTGTAAAACCTTTTCTTATTAGCAGTAAGAAGATTTGAAAAATAAGAAGATGTAAAACCTTTTTGACTGTAAGAAGATTTGAAAAATAAGAAGATTTAAAAAATCAAGAAATAAATATAAAAACGTTAGAATAAAAAAAATTTAAGAAGTGTCAATTTTTTAAAAGTTTTAAATAGGTAAGAGAAAATGGCCCCAACCTTACTCCATATCTCAACTATACACTTATATATACTTTGCGGGATCCTATGACCCTTTGAACTATTTAAAACAGAAATTAAACGTTCCTAAAATGCCACAACCACATTTGTTGAGTGGTGAAATTCACGCGCTTTGACATGTGGATAATCAATTTTTTAAATTCATTTTCTTCTACAATTATTACTTCATTCTTTTATTCTTCTTTTCTTTTCTCTTTCACTTCATCTTTCCCCTTTCTTTTATCTTCTTTCTTCAATCTCAAAAACCAAAATGAAAATACTCATTAAATTTTCTTTTCTTTCTCTTTCTATCATTTTCCCCAAATAAAAAAATGCTTTGAGAAATAATTTAGATGCTTAATATGTTTTCATATTTTTCTGGTCCAGTTGAGAAGGGAGCTCGAGCTTTTAAGTGTTTTTCGTGACATATTGCTTGCAAATGTTCCTGTCCATCAGTATAATTTCCGCAAAAAATGCATATATGTTGCAGTAAAGATGAGGCGCATGATGGAAGCAATTTGGGAAAAGGCATCGTTTTCACCCTAAACTATACCGAAAAGTCTAAGTCACATCTAAACTATACTAGTGACCTATTACACACCTTAACTATAAAAAAGTGATATTATTACCTCCCTGCAACCCCCATTCTAAGGCGCGTGTGTTACACTTATTTTAGGCGCGTCCAGCCTATTAAATAACAAAAGTAAACGGCTAAAAACTTTAAGAGAAAAGTCATCGTTTCTACCTCCAAACTATAGTTGAAAAGTCGAATCCATACCTAAACTATATAAGTGACCTATTACACACCTTAACTATAAAAAAATGATACTTTTTTACTGATGTGGTGCTGACGTTGCAGTGCGTGTAAAACACTACACCACATGCAAGTGGTGGTAGCCTGACAGAGTGTAAATGGTTTCTTAGGTGCGGCTTTGACTTTTCGGGTATAGTTTGGGGCAGAAACGATAGCTTTTCCCCAAGCAATTTTAAACAAGGATGCATTGGATGACAAGGACTATATAGGGAACAAACGACTAGAGCTCTCCTTGTCAGCTTTTTGAGGATTTGTTCAAGACGATGAATGCTGAATCTAGGAGAGCATTTGATGCTAGCTACGTTTACATTGCTTCAGATGGTGGACGTGTCTGTCCTCCACTTTCTTTTTCATTGCATTTAATTTCTTAATTCCACTCCAAATTTGATAAAAAGAGATGGAAGTGGTGGTGGCGGCGGTGGCGGGGAGTTTGTAAGCATTTTTGTAAATGAAAAGCAGCGCTACATTTCCTTTCTCTTTCTATCATTTTCCCCAAATCAAACAGAGCTTTATAATTTGTTTCCGGTGGGAGATCGATTGTCGATTTTCAAAAAAAATCTTAATTTTTCGGTGATCAATGATGATTTTCGGGCGAAATAGAATATTACTAATTGGATAGAAAAGTTAACATTGAGCTTGATAGTGAAAATGATAGCTGAAAAAAGCTATGAAAGAGTAGAAAAAGGTGAAAATGAAGAAGAAGAAGCAGCTAATCGATTTAAGCAAAATGGGTCTTTTTCTCCTCAATACAAAATGGGTCGATGAATTTATATATATATATATATATAAAAATTAATATATAAAAGAAATAATAAAAAATAAATTTTTAATTCTTTTTTGGGTGGTCACTCTCTTTGAGAGAATGAAACACTCTCTTGCCATGTCAGTTTTCAGGGGTGTTATAATTCTTGTTTTGAATAGTTAGGGGGGTCATAGGACCTCACAAAGTATACTTATGTAGTTGGGATTTGGGGTAAAGGTTGGGGAGACTTTTGACCATTTTCTCAATAGATAATAAGAATGTAATTAATGATTTTATAAAAAATTCAACTTTAAAAACAAGAAAAGAGTGAAATGGTTCAACAAAAATATACGCGTTTCTGGTAGTACATATATTTCATCAAAGACACATCTACACTATCATCCTTAATTCATAATTTCCTAACATTATCAAACTTTAAGTTGTAATTATTCATGATGATTATAAGATAAATCAAAATAAGCAATTCCTTTATAATTTTTTGACTTTCATATAGTATATAATGTGTAATGATAATTATTATTCTTTCTATCACTAGACTAGGAGAATGAGATATTTCTACAATCATCTCATGTTATGAAATGAAAAATTGTCTTGTCATTATATAAAAAGGAACTTTAGAAAATCTAAGAGATATTAGTTCCATAATTTACAAATCATATATATATTTATATATCTTGAGATTAATAAATTTAATATTCATTTTGTTACTTTCGGTCATGTGATGAGAACCATTTCACATGACAAATCGTCGTTGAAGTTGCAAATTAAAGAAAATTACAATTTGTAATTAATTTCACATAAACCACTAGAAACTTTTGGTGGTAAAATATATACGTGTTTATACTAAAATATATGTTTATATTAATACTATTATATTAAAAGTGTGAAGGTTTTTTAAAAAGTGATTTGAACATTTTACACTTTATTAAATATCTTCGCGATAGATAAAATCATTTAATTTTAAATAATCAAACGTTACACGTGCGAAACACGTGCGATTAAACTAGTATACATAATAAATAATTTTCACTATGTATATATAATATAATTTTCCGACTAAGGGGGTTCGGATGAACCCCCTACTTGAAGGGTAGCTTCGCCCCTGTCTACAGAGAACAGAATAGACTAGCTGACAGTCTAGCAAGAAAAGCCATCTCCACTGCACAACCATCCACTTTAGCTACTACTGCCTCAATCATGACAACTACTACTTTTTGGGCGCATCCTCACGGTCTGTTACACTTTTTGCGAGCTGATAAACGAGGAGACTTTGCGACTAGACGGATGAAGACTTAGGAATTTTCCGCCTAGTGTATTTGTTAATATCCCTACTAGTACTACTTCTTTATCTACTAATGGATGGTTTGTAAATATTGCACAAATTGCCGATACTATAATGGCAGTGCTATCAAACTCTTCTTTGTAGACTTTTTGTTATGATGCTAATATAAATATCCTAATTACTCAAAAAAAAAAAACTTTTTGTACAATTGATTGCTTCATTGGACAAAGTTTTAAAGTTTGTATTCTTTTTTTAATATATAACTATAGCATCTGATATTAATTTCACGGGTTATCTGTCATCTTCCATCAGTAATACACGTTAGATAATCATGTCTACCACAGACACATGTCACCTCTCACCAGAAACATGTGTTAAGGTGACTTTGTCCATCAAAACTAAAATGATAGAAAAAAAGAATCTCTTAAGCCGATCAGACCTCATAATTCTCAATCTACTTCATTAATCACTTTTAAATATTTGATTTATCAATTGTGATAGTTGCTAAATGACATTTAGAAAATAAAAAGTTAATTGAACTATGCTGAAAGCGAAACAATTGAAATAGTCTCCAAAAGTCTAATTTTAATTATACATCATAAAATAGCCAAAGTCTTCTAGATTTATAATCTATATCTATATCTATATCAATTAGCTATAATCTATATTTATAATCTATATCTATAATCTATAATCTATTAAAAGTGTGAAGGCTTTAGAAATATCGTTTGAATTTTTTACCCTTCAATAAAAGTCTTCACTTTAGACAAAACTGTCTTTTTGCCTTTCTCCTATTATTTTAGTAATATTAAATTTCAAGAAAAAAAACTTTCCTCACAAAAATAGAATCATTTTCCACCATCTAAATACAACAAATCATTCCTAACTAAAAGAGGACAACCCAAAACCCCAAATTTAATATTCAAAATATCAAAAAATTAATTTTAAAAAATTTAACCCCTTAGCTTCTCCTTCGTGAAATAAAAAAAATCAAAAAAATAATTTAACAAAATATTACCACTTAGCTTCTCCCATTGTGAAACCAAAAAAACAAAACTCCAATCAATCTATATTTATAATCTATAATTTATAATATATTAAAACCTCACACTAGATTTTATATATATTAAAGTTTATGTGGAAAGAGATATGTGCTCAAACGTGTATTTGTGTGTGAATCAATGGATGACCTAGATTTGATCTCATATTTATATTTTATAGGATAAATTTTGTAGATCATCAAAATTCGTTTTTGGGTATTTACACAAACAAAGCAATTTTGAAGATTTATCCATTTATAGTCTCTAGAATCAAGCAGTTGTACTTTTCGTATTCAATTTTCTTGCTATGTAAGCTTTTGTTTTTCACTTTTAACTTTATATTGAATTTATTTGATCTAATGTTTTTTTCTTTTATGTTTTCTTTTATGTTTAGGCCTTAGGGAAGGAGGAGTTATTTCAGTGCACATGCACGATAATGAAGAGTCAGGATAATTATTTTATAGAGTGGTTGTTAAACCAACTATGCTGTATGGAATGAAATGTTGGCCTACTAAAAACTCTCACGTTTAGAAGATGAAAATTTTGGAGATGAGAACGTTAAGGTGGATGTGTGGTCATATAAAGAGAGGCGCGATAGTAACGATGACAATTGGGACAATATAGAAGTGAATTCCGTCATGGACAAGATGAGAAAAGAAGGATTGAAATGGTTTGAACATGTGAGGAGACGTATAATTGACTCGATAAAGAAGTATAAGCAATTGACAGTGGCGAGCGTCAGGAGAGGATGAGGCGGGTCAAGAAAAAAGTATTGTGCAAAGTCATTAAATAGGACCTGGTTCATCTTGACTTTATCAAGGATATGATATTTAGATAAGAGAGTTTGTTCTCTCCCTTCCCTATGAGATAGACGCGATGTCCGCCAACCTGTTGAGGTCTCTTACGATAGAAAATTCTCTATCCAAATATATTAAGGTTGGTATCACATTTTCATATTTTTTGTATCATCTTTCACCATCTTCACTTGATTGATGATTATGTGTATGTTATAACTGTGTTTTTAAATCGTTGTGCACCTACCTGATGAGGCTTAAGACGCCACATTCCCTTATTGCTTTGATTTTTTTAATTTAAAGTATACTCCACAATAAAAAATAGACTCTACAAAAATATTACTTGATTATTTAGGGTTAATTTTCTTATAATTAGGAATAATAATTTTAATATTTTTGTATTAGTTCAAGAATTCTAAATACTTTCTTTTATTTAGGATATTAAAGTTAACCATTTAACTTTTAAAACAAATTAAATAAAAATCTACTTAAATTTAAGAAAAAGTATCTAATATATTTAAGTTGTATTGATAAAATTGAAAAATATCTTGAATAAGTATAGTTATTGAAAATACGTATAGACATCTTCTACGCAGTATTCGTTTTCATTGATAAAACATTGTGGGGCAATCTAATAACTATATTTTCAATAATATAATTATTGAGTGGATATATGTCTAATTAAAATTGTCAGTAATAAATCGGAGGGGGAAATAATTACAATTAAAATGGAACTTACAAATAATTATTATTGTGCATAAGTTATATGTGTATCAATGAATATAATTAGCATCAACTAAAGTCACATTCGAAGTTATCATATTTAAAAATTTTTATAACTTCAAGTTGTTAATCTCTTAAAGAAAGTTCAATTATGTATAATATTTAAAATTTATCATTACGAGATTAATTTTATATCAAGTATTTTGAAATAAACGTTCAATTCATATATTTATAATCTATAATCTATATCTATAATTTATATCTATAATCTATATTTATACTCTCTCTCTCTCTCTCTCTCTCTCTCTCTCTCTCTCTCTATATATATATATATATATATATATATATATATATATATATATATATAGTATTTAAGAGTTGAAAGTTAATTAAATATATTTATGGTAAAAAAATTTCTTATTAGAAGTCATTAGAATTAATGACAACTAATAAGTACTTTTTTCATTAGTTTAAGAATTTAAATCAACTAAATTTGATTTTAATTGTGAAGACCTTTAAACCTTTAAATACACACACACACATATATATATATATATAATCTATATTTATAATATATTAAAAGTGTGAAGACCCTTAAAAAGTGATTTGAACTTTTTACCCTTCATTAAAACACTTTGCAATAGACAAAGTCGTCTTTTTGCTATTTTCTAATAATTTTTAAAATTTAAAAATTCATTAAAATTTAGTTATTAAACCTTTCCTTATTTGAGTTATGTACCTAAAATTTAGAATTCTTTTGGATTAGTGTTTGTATGAAAAAAGTCAATCTTTTAATAGACACCATGCGTCTTTCCTTAACAAGTATACTCTGGTGCACTAATCGAGATGTGTATATAAGTATCATAATCTATAATCTATATCTATATCTATACCTATATTAAAAGTGTGAAGGCGATTTGAACTTTTTGCCCTTCCTTACAAATATATGTAATAGACAAAATCGTCTTTTACTATTTTTTTTTAATATTTAAAAATTAATTAAAGTTAAAGCCTAATTATTAAACCTTACCTTATTTGACTTATATACCTAAAATTTAATATAAAACCTTACCTTATTTGAATTAAAACCTAAAATTTTGGACATTAAAATTCTTTTAAAATAAATTACTTGAAAAAGTTGGCCAATTTGTGACATGAGTATCAAATATGGCTAAGAAATTCCATTGATTTACTATTTTTGGTTAAAATAAATGCTGATTTTTGTTTTTGTTTTTGAGTTGGACTCCAACTAAAAACTCAAAAGTCAGTTGACGGTATTTTTTCAAAACAAGGCATTGTTTTTTACGTGTCTCTTGCACTACTCCCTGCCTATATATAAGGTCTCTGCAATATACAAGAAAATTTGTTTTCTAGAAATATGTGAAAATTTGCATTCCTATCGTATTCTTTGATAAAATTTTGCTTTAGAAATTTATTAATTTTGATATGTTCTATTACTTTCATTTTTTTTTTGTTGACGTGAATTTGTTTTAATTATTTAATTAGTTATGGTAAAATATCAATGATCTTGAAAGAAGGAGAATACGTTAAAGAAAATACAATGTAATTTCATGTTGTTGTTGTTGTTGTGGTTATTATTATTATTATTATTATTATTATTATTTTATGTTTAGATATGAATTCAGTAGTGATTCCAACATTAAGTTTTATACACCGATAAAGAGTGGATTTATGCAATTTTAGACGGATGCAGACCTATCGAACGTTAGAGGTTGATAGCAAAAGCAAGTAGAGATTGATAACACAGGTCATTAAGAATGGCATGCCCACACAAAGATAATAACAAAAGTATGTTGGTAACTTTATCATTGAAAACTTTTCTTGTGAACTTCTATACTGTGGTATTGATGACTTTATTTTATTTCCACTTGTGTTAAATATCACATCTCTGCAAAACTTGTATACTATATTATTTGCCTAGCTTGGGAGTTGAGGATGATTGAAAATCAAGCAACATAGGCTTATGCCTTAGAGGCTAATAGAAGTGCTTGAGACGCAACTTATAGAATCCTAATATTTGGTGAAAAGGAGGTTTATCTTATGTACAGTTAAAGAGTTTTTCTTAAAAGCATTTGGTTTATATGGTGAATGTTGCTAATACATTAGCTTGACAGTTTTGTATCAGAAAAAAGAATTCCTAAAAACTATGGTTAGACGAAAACAAAAAATATAATGTATATATACATAATAATATTATATATATTTTACTTAACGTGGAAATAGACGTAGACTAAACTGAAAATAATTGGCAAAGAAGGCACCTTCCAAAACTAATTTGTCAAATACCCACTTAATTTCTTTTTAATTTATTTTTTAGGTTTAGGGTGTAAAAAGTGGAGAAAAGTGGAAAAAGTCGGGCCCACACGTGTACCAAGGGACCAATTCATCATTTTTACAACTTTACAATTTTAATATAATAAACCTAACATCCTCCACTTTATTCCAATATAAAAAAAATTTCTCTCTCTCCTCTTCAATTTCTAACTCCCGCTTTTGAAACTACTTCTCCCAACAACATCATTTTCGTTTCGTCTTCTTCTCCAGCTACTAAGGGGTCTTTGTTGCTTCGCAAGGTTAGTTAAAATCAAGTTTCGATCATTTCTAGATCCATTTAAATAATTTTTTTGCTAATCGATTCGTAGTGATGTAGGAAATTTATATTTTTCTCAAATTTGGTGTTTTGGTTTAGTCGTGGTTTTTTTAGCAACGAGGTGTTAAATGGTGGAATAATTGCTATTTGAAGAGTTATTTTGGCATTTTGATCTGAACAGTGACCTATTTCTGTCCGTAGACCCGTGGTCTATGAAATGAGAATGCCCTAGATTGAAATCAATTTTCAGATGTATGAAATTCTTTTAAAATATGATTGCTGAAATAGTGAAAATTAAAATATTAATAGTTAATTAGTTTGATTAGGTGCACTAGTTTGATTTCTAGCTATTGTTGTGTTTACTGCATGTTGAATTTTGGTTCAGTTATTGTATGTTTGTGTAGTGAATTGTTTAATGGTGGGGTGTTTCTTAATTTTTTGTGGGGGTTTTCATTTGAGCATTAAGTTATTTCTATTGATAGACTTGTGGTCTATGAATTGAAAATGAGAGATTTATTCTACAGGTGTAGATTGTGTTGAAAATGGCTAAAAAACATCCTCCCTAAATGCAAAGACGGTACCGCTTCTGATTCTGTTGGTAGCAGTAGAAAAAGAAAAGCTGAGGCAGTTGAAAATATCTCAAAAAAAAAGAAAATTCAAGAGGCAGTGTCTGAATAAAATTCAGAGTTAAAGGAGATAAGCGACTACATCGAGTCTAGTGAAGATGTTGCCAAGCGCAGCGTCAGTGGTTACAGTGAAGAGAGCGAGGAAAGTGGGAGAAATAGTGATGATGGGGATAATGATCCTTTGTCTGCGCCATATCTTTCAAGGTGCATTTCTGTAGAGCGGTATAACCTTTGAATGATAATTGAAAAGGTGGGATCTTTCCCGACAAAGATATCGGTCAGATCAAGAATGGCTGCTTATCAAGAATTTAAGCAAGTTCTTGTCGACCAGGAATTGAAAAAAAGATTCAAGCGGTCCTGTTTTGGACACCTGAGAAACCTGTTGGAATATCTCAAGTTCAATGGGCAGTTGGTCCATTATTTGTTATTGCGATGCATCAAGAACGATAAGATGCATCATGAGATATGGTTCTGCATTAACAATAAGCCTGCCTATTTTGGCTTGAAAGAGTTTTGTTTGATCATGGGGCTGAACTGCTCATCATACCCCAGTGAATCAAAAATGAAGAAGGTGTTAGCAAAGAGGGATAATTTTTGTTTTAAGGTGACAGAAAACAAAAACATCATAGCGGCCAACTTGTTACACCTGATCAGGGGAATAAGCTAAACGAGGTCCAGAAGTTCAAGTGCCGTCTACTGTGGTTCTTGTACACCATGTTGCTTGCAAAAGATTTGACGAAGGTTGTCGACACAAAACTGATTCGAATGGTTAATTATTTGAGTTTTTTAGAGAAGTATCCATGGGGGAAAGAGACATTTCAACTGACCATGGACTATCTGAAGAAGAAAAGTGACCTGAAGAAGCAGAAGGAAGTATTTGATGAGAAACAGAAGGCATCCTATGCTCTATTCGGATTTTCCTGGGCATTCATAGTATCTACCATAAACCCTTTAGTGAGTTTATCGTAGATTCTTATTTTATTTATACTCTGTCATAGACTCTGAGTTATTTTTTTCACTGTTGTACTGCTTACAGATTTGGATCTATGAGGTCTTTCCTCATCTTGGAGAATTTGCTGGAAAATCAATGGATGAACCCATTCCCATTCAAATCATCCTCAGATGTCACACTACAAAATGTGACAAGATAATCGAAGGCGACCTATTCAAGTATAAAGGAAAAGTTACTGAGGTATGAACTTATTTTCTGTTATGCAATAATACTACCGCTGTATCGAATGTTATGTAATTGTTAATTGATATTTTGTAGAACGTGCACCCGTACATCATCCCTACTGTTCGTGAGACGAAGATGGATTACATGATTACATTTGAGGTATATACGGACAAGGTGAATAATAACGTCCTTGATGGCTTGAAGAAAGAGTTAGAAGGGGTGACTGTCCTTACTTTAAATGAGAACAGTGATGATGACGGGGATTTGGGTGGTAACCCCATTGGAGTACGCGTTGGTGATAACGATTCTCTGAGCACCTCCAAAGATGCAGCGGGAACCTCATCCCCTGGGGATCTTCATAAGCGGTTGCTACGCTCAAGGAAGCGGTGTTGGATATTACTGCCTATATCAGAGAGAAAAAAATGAAGAAAAAGGAAAAGGATGAGCGACAACATGAGCGAGGTAACTTTATTCAATAATTGATGTTGTTAATAAATTTTTAGCTTTAAATATCAGTAACACTTTGTAATATGATAATACAGTGCATGTGGACCTTAGTGAATTGGAGATGAATGAAGAAGGAGAAAAAAAGAGCAAAATGGATGAGTTGGCCTCTGTTGTGGCAGAATAGGAAAAAGAAGAAGAAAAGAAGGATGAAGAAGAAGAAATAGAAGAAGATAAGAGCCAAGAAGAAAGTGGAAAAGTAGCAGCTGCATAAGCAGAAGAAGAAGCTACAACAGATGAATAAGAAGGCGAGGAAAAAGAAAAAGTTGATGAAGAAGAAGCTGACAAAGCTGACAAAGAAGAAGTTGAGAAAAAAGCAGCAGGTGAACGAAAAGAAGAAGCTGAGGAAGAAACAGCTGCTTCAGGTGAAGAAAGAGAAGAAGGTGTGGAAGAAAAAGAAACTGAAGAAGCACCAGCTGCTGCAGTTGCTAAAAAGCAGGAGAAGAAGGTGAGAATGAAGAAGCAACTGTAGCTGTTGAGAAAAAAGAAGCTGAAGCTGACCAAAAAGATATGGTCATGGACATTGTTGATGAAATCAACAGTAACACTTGTGTTGATGAGGAACTTAGGGAAAAAGACATTTGAATCCTAAGCCGTTTAATGTGTTGTTGAATGATGTGCTGTTAGGATATGGCAATTTTTTTTTATTTCACAAATATGAAGGTTGAAGGATCTAGTGGTAGGATATGAAAATTATTCTTTTATTTTATGAAACTTGTTATGATTTTGCACTGAATCTGTTTCTATCAAACTGATTTGTGGCATGAAATTTGAATATGCAGGGTGTGGTCATAGTTGGTACAGTATATGCTTGATATCATAGAATGCATACTTAATATTTCATATACTGTATGCATAGTCTATCATTACCCTGCTGGTCGAATTTAAGTTGACGTGTTGTTTAATCGACTATGATTCTACCAAAAATAGTATTAACATTATAGAAAAATAGAACTACTATTATTTGTTCAATATCACTACATCCATGTTACACTTTTTCAAAGAACGAATACTAGCATTATAGCACATAACATCATTTTTAGGACATTCTTCCTTTCTTCAGCCAAAATTAATTTTTGTTTTAGCTGATCCTCAAGACAACCGCATTCTCACAATGACAAATTAGAGTATTTTTAGAATTGGATGTTTAAGATGTTTGCGACATTGTAGAATTTTTAAAAACAAAACAAAGTTATTGAAATAAAATAATGAGGGATGGACACCTTATATATGAAGTAAAAACAAAGTGTTAACACTGATGGCTTACAAAAGTAGCCGTTTATTACCGTTGAAAAAGTAATTTTTATTTTTTGAACTGGTGGCGAGACTTAATAGACCGTCGTAGATCATACCCTATGTCAGCCATTGATTAGTCTGATCTATCGTAAACTTACACCTTTAGTAATGCATCGATAGATATCCTGATTATGCGTAGACTATGGTGATCTATGTACACTTCTATAGACCATCACTTGGATGTAGTAAAAAAATTAATTAATTAATTAATAGAAAATGGTCAAATACCCCCCCCCCCCAAACCTTTACCCCAAATCCCAACTACACAACTATACTTTGAAGGGGTCCTATGACCCCCCTGAACTATTTAAAAATGGAATATATACCCCCAAACACTGACGTCCAGATGCGTAATGGAAAGTGAGCAACACACACCTGCCATGTAATGCCACTAAATTTCCACGTAATATTATTTTTTTTATATAAAAAATTAATTATTATTCTTTAATATATATATATATATATATATATATATATATATTCTCTTCTTTGTATTTCCCTTTTCATTTCCCATTTTTCTTTCCTTTTCGAAGCATTTTGGAAGCACAGGAATCTGGATTAATTGAGGAGAAGGACCAGATTTTGATTCATGAATATGTTCACATTTTCAAAAATTCATGTGAGCAACTCAACTTGAATCAACTAAGTTGGCGTCGTCGCCTCCGTCAAATCGCGAATCCACCACTGCCTGCCGCCGTTGCCGGAGCTCCAGTGACTTTTGGTGTCGCAGACTAGTCCCAACAGGTGCTCCACCTCAACGCGAGCACACCCCAACAAAAATCGTCCAAAACCGATGCTCCAATCGCCGTGAAATCGTATTTGAGCATAACGCCGCCGCTGACGAACTCTGATGAAGGCGGCGCCGCCACTGTCCCCCACCAATCGATGCAACACCACCACCAAATTTTATTTTAGCTATTGAACCAATTGTTGAAATAATTGTTAATTTTGTCATTTTGATGGAATTGAAGATAGACCCATTTGGGGTGTGTGTTCTTGAAATGGAATGAAATTAGTTATTTATTTTTTATGAAATTTCAGAATTTGGTGTGTGTGGGGGGAGCAGCCATGGTGTTTTGTGTTTTGTTGAAGAGAGGAAAGAAAATGAAGAAGAAGAAGAAGAAATGTCATTGATGAGTTCTTGGTGCCATTGTTTGTGAAGAAGAAGAATTGAAGAGGAAGAAAGAAAAATGTCATTGATGAGTTCTTGGATGTCATTGACTTCATTGTTTGTGAAGAAGAAGAAGAAGAAGAAGAATTGAGGAAGAAGAAAGAAAATTAATTGAAGAAGAAGAGAAAGAAAATAAATAAAGAAAAATAATAATTAAAATTATATATATTTATTTAAAGAAATATTAAAATTAATTTTTTAATAAAAAATTCAGTTTCCACTCTCTTTAAAGAAAGTGAAACGCACACTCTTTCCACGTCAGTGTTTGGGGGGGGGGGTATATATTCCATTTTTAAATAGTTCAGGGGGGTCATAGGACCTCTTTAAAGTATAGTTGTGTAGTTGGGATTTGGGGTAAAGGTTGGGCGGGTATTTGACCATTTTCTCATAAATTAAAAATAATTTAAATAGATAATCACATGTTTTGGGGCTGGTGGAAGAAAATAATTAAATTAAAAAATGATTTAAATAGATAATCACATGATTTAAATAGATAATCTTGAATTGTTGGTGACACTTATAGACTCACATCGATGTTGACCCATGTCAAATTCATGTAAAAAATATATTTGTGCTTTAAGGGTCCATCGATTAGTCTGGTCTAGCATAGACTTACACCCTTTAGTAGTGCATCGATTGATATCATGATTATGCGTAGACCACGGTGATCTATGTACACTATTATAGATCATCGCTTGGATGTAGTTAAAAAAAAAAAATTAAAAATAAATGTAGTGTGAATTTCTACACATGTGAAGGAGTGTAAACAAGTCACATAATCATATTAGAGCTTAAACAAATTAGGAGAGGGTGAATTAAGGAGTATGTGGATGGGTAGTGGTTGAATGTTCAATATCGTAAGAGTAATGTTTGTCAAAGCACAAGTATGTTTTGAGGATATGTATTATATTTTATGACTACACATTCCACATACTCTTTCCATCACCACCCCTAAATCAAAAGAGTGTGCGGAATTGATAGTGGTAGAACAATCATCATCCTCAACACATATTTGTGCTTTGATAAATATTACTCTTAGGATATTGAACATTCAACCACTGCCCATCTACACACTCCTTAATTCACCCCTCCTAATTTGTTTAAGATCTAATATGATTATGTGACTTGTTTACACTCCTTCACATGTGTAGAAATCCACACTACATTTATTTATAATTTATTTATTCATTTTTTAACTACATCCAAGTGATGATCTATAACAGTGTACATAGATCACCGTGGTCTACGCATAATCATGATATCAATCGATGCACTACTAAAGGTGTAAGTCTACGGTAGACCAGACTAATCGATGGCTGACATAGGTCATGATCTACGACGGTCTATTGAGTGTCACCACCACTCCAAGATTATCTATTTAATGTTTTTTTAATTAAATTACTTTCTTCCACCAGCCCCAAAACATGTGATTATCTATTTAAATCATTTTTAATTTAATTATTTTCTTCCACCAACCCCAAAATATGTGATTTTCCATTTAAATCATCTTATATTTAATTATTTTCTTCCACCAGCCCCAAAACATGTGATTATCTATTTAAATTTATTTTTAATTTAATTATTTTCTTCCACATGTCCCAAAACGTGTGATTATCTATTTAAATTATTTTTAATTTAATTATTTTCTTCCACCAGCCAAAAAACACGTGATAATCTGTTTAAATCTTTTTTAATTAAATTATTTTTTAATAATCTGTTATTATTTATTTTAATTTAATCGATGATCCATCGATTCACATAGTCTACGATCGACTAATATGTACAGTCGAGGAAATACTGAGTATACAATCGATGATAGACTATATATTACTTTTTACTCTTCAGGAAATTAGTCAAGCTATAATACTGTAAATTGAACAAGGCATACATATCTGATTCGAGTTTTTGTTTATACAAAAGAATAACCGCCACATACAAAAAATAAGGGATCAGAACAAAGATGGTAAACATAATGTTAAAACTAACTCAAACATACTTATATTAAACTTTTTCATTGCATTACATAATAATATTTACAGCAAAAAGGGAAAAATAGAAGAAGCTTTCTTCTAAGAAAATCCTACAAAGAAAGCTTCTTCAGCAATAAACCAAAAAGACTTAAAAACATAATCTAGAATTGAAAAGTAAACTAAATTATGGGGATGGTAGGGGGGATGATGTAGTTGTTGCCGTCCATTCCAAGACGCTCTAGAATTGCTCGGAGAAAACGAGCAATTCGTCGGAGCTCACGCTCCAAGTACCGTCGATCTTCTCCCAAGCCGTAGAAAAGACGATCAAAATTGTTTTGAAGAAGCAACAGATCATAGTGACGAGAGGGGACTCGTCTGATTTGGCAAAAGGGAATTCTACGACCAGGCATGATTTCAGTTTTTGGTAAAGAAGAAGAAGAGGAAGAAAAAGAGGTTTTCTGATATTTTTGGTTTAGGGACAAGTGAAGGTTACATAGAAAGAGGGACTATACTTATAGACCTATAGATGACGTTCGTTCATATATCCACCCAATGATAGGTAGACGTGTGTGAGAAGAGAAAACGTTTGGTTTGCATATACCAGCAATTTTTCTCGTAAACAGGCATTTTGTACAGCTTTTTATTAAATGGGAATAGGAAATAAGGGAAACAATGATTCATTGCATCGATTGGAGAGATAAGGCGAGAAAATGACCAACATAGCGTGTTATATGAGCAATAATATAATCAATACATAATATTTTGTAAACCTTCTATCATATACACCGTTGACTTTACATAGTCTATCATAGACAACACTTTAATCTAATTACAACTGAACATTAAAATCTACAGAAATGCACATTTAGCCACCAAAACAGTAGCTTTACAATTGGAGCTAAAAAAAAGCCTATTTATGATTTGATGGCCATTCTACACATGGTTCTTTTGTGATTGAATTTCTTGCATATTGAACACCTATTTCTCCTTTTGGACTTGAGTGTCCCACCGATGCCCTTAGTGCGTTTGAATTTCTTCCTTCCGAGTTTGGGATCAACGGGGGTGGAGAAATTTTAGTGTCTAGCAATTCCTGTGGCACAGTTCGTTTTGACTCCGGAGGGACAACGTTAATTGCTTCCTAGTATGCGAGGAGGTAACTTTCAGCTTTATAAATTGGTGAAGAGTAGTCGTAGATGGAGTTATCATAAACTTCGCTATCTCCATACTTTGCTCGCAAAGCTGCCATCGCATGTTCGCACATTATTTTCACCAAGTCAAATTTTTAACTAGAACAAATCTTCTCCAAGAGATTGACTTTGGCAGTAACGCCATTGCCGAACACCGTGTACTAGTCGAGAACCCCGTTTGGATTACTCACATACAAGGAATCGCTCGCACTCTTATTATTCTTTAGGATCCTTTTCGTATAAGGCACAAATTTGTTCTCTTTACCATCGACAAAGTCATGCTGCTCCCTAAACTTTTACCAAATTTTCTAGCAATTGAATTGAATATTTACAACACGGGGTACTCCCGTTCATCCATTAAAATTGAGTTGAGCAACTCGGCGATGTTTGTGGTCATCACGTCGTACCTATTGCCCGGAAAGTGTGCTCTACTTTATTTTTCAAAACCAAGAACATTTTTAAGGACACGTGTTGCCTCGGGGCAATTACTCTTCAATTTTGCAAAATTATCGATAAACTCATCAAAGGAATAAGCCTTTGCCGCGACGTAGAATAGATAAAGATGTTATCCGCAGTGTTGATTTATGCAAAGATTTTTAGCGAGGTGCCTCATGCAAAGTCCATGATGTGCCCGACTGTATACATGGAAGAAGACATTGGCGATGCTAATGTACTTGTCGGAGATGACACATAGATCTAGTTCATCTTCTATGATAGACATCAGTTTTTGGAAGAAGAAGGTCCAAGAAACATCGTTCTCTTTATCGACGACACGAAAGACAATCGAAAAGATATAATTTTTAGTGTTCTATGCAACGGAACTCAAAAGAACACCCCCGTACTTGCCATACAAATATGTGTCATCGACGATAATTACCTTTCTCGTGTGGGCATATTCCCGTATGCAAGCTCCAAATGCTAAGAAGTAGTAAACGAACGATCCATCCATACTATTTACCATGATAGAGTAAGAAGACCCGGGATTCAATAACTCCACCATGTGGGAAAAAGCCGGCAAGCAAGAATATTCGTGCTTTGGTGTCCCGCGAATGATGTTCTTCGCAATTACACTTCCTTTCCAACACATCCAATAACTTGTGTTGCAACGCAACTCCTTAAACACAATCCTTTAAATTTCTTTTATGCTTGGACCCTTACCATCCCGAAAATAATTTACACATACTAAAGCAATCAATTTGGATGACACTTTCTTGTGCCTGCGGGTGGTGTGTTCGACACCGTACGTGTGCAACCCGACATACTTGTATATGCAAAATCTATCTGAGGTGTCGTACTTTTTTGCGCGCAACAACCCACTACAACCACGGGATATGAATTTTGCCTTAATTAATTTCGTGCAACTCTTCTCCATATAATAATCAAAAGACTGCCTCGTTGCTGCTGCGTCTAGTAGCATTTTCAGCTCTTTTTTATCGGTGAATGTTTGACCACAACAAAAATTGGTTCCATCGGTGAAGGAGTGTCCTGGTTGTGATCCCATTTCACGAGCTTCTTCATCATCTTGCGAGTCCGATGAAAAGTCTTTCATATGCATAAAATCATCTTCCATATTAATTGGATGATCGACATCATTCTCATAATTATTCAAATTGTCGTCGACTGTCGAGCGCTGCGGTGGGGGTGCTTATAAATTCAACGGTCTTTCAAAGGACCTCTCAACCATATTTATCCTCAAAATAGGCCTAAAGCCATCTGCATCAGCATCCATTATGTACGTCAGCATATGTACATCGCTATTTATGATCGTAGGATTCACCTTTTCCCTCGAATATATTAGATAACTAATCACCACATCGCTCGGCGTGCAATATAGATCCCCACTCTACATTACGCTTGCAATAAATTCGTCGTATGAACTATTGCGGCGAATAAGAATAGGAATTGTCACCTTGGTAAATGATCTCCATTTCCAATATTTGGGAGTCTCCACCCATTCTTCCATGAAATCACCAGAAACCATAACAAATTCTACAATAGACATCCTAGAATTAAGCTTTGGTCGATGGTAGATTATGCTTAGGGTCCATGTTGGATGTATGCACGATAATGACTGATGATGACGGGTCGATGGCTACACAGATATCTGTATAAAAACTTAAAATTATAAATATTGCTTCTAATCAATGATTATTGGGTTTATGGAATAGAGAAATGAACTTGAAGTCGCCTGAGATGCTGTAATGCACTTTCTAAAGTGGTTTTGAGTAATGTGAGTGATTTAAAGTTTTTTAACAATAGTTGAAAGTGTGTTTGAGACGATAGGAAACAAATGGGGTAACAATGAATGCAATGGACAAACTTATGATGTTTGTGGACTGATTTACAACTGATCGCCAGAAAATAATGCCAGAAAAGTGGCCGAAATCAGAGCTTTTTGGAGGTAAAAATAACCACCATCTATTTTTAGCTTTTGGAATTTTTTTAAATATTTTTTGTAAAACCTAGATATGTTTGTATATATAATGGTGGAGGATAGAGTGGGTTGAAGTGTATTATTAGAAACTTGTGGGTGAATTTATTAAGTTGGAAGTATTGGGTTCAAGTGAATTATTATAAAATTTGGGGCTGAAATTGTTAAGTTGGTGGTGAGGTGGAATTATATGGGTATTTGGCCAATTTTTAAAAACTTTTGGGTATTTGGCAAAGTAGTTTTGAAAAAGAGGTGTTTTGGCATACTTGCCCAACTAAACTAGTATATATATACACTCGATGATCAGATTCTTTCTGGTGCAAAAGGTTGTCAAATTCCAATTTCCCAGTTGTCAAATTCCAGTGATATGGCGCGATAGCGCCGCGTCGCGCCAGGAGTTCAAGTTGGAAATATTTTACAAAATTTAAAAGACGCGTCTAGGGTTAAATGGTTTTTTTTCATGATTTTAGGTCAGCCTTAAACACGAAATTTAACCCTATCTGACCTAAGGATATCATTATTCTCTTTATTTTCCCAAATTGAGTTGCTCTCTCTCAAACCAAGAACCCTAGCTATCAAATTCAAGGGCCAAATCACAAGAACTCTCCATCAATCCTTCCAAATTCATTAACTTAGGTATGCATAGTGTTCATGCATGGATTCCTTTCATCCATGAATCCCCAAAAATCAAGTTGTAAATCATGTATTATGAATATTATGTTGTGGGTTGATTATGTTTATGTGATTGTTTTTGTATGATTCCCAAGTTAGAATCTTTATGTATTTTTATGAAATTACGTTTGTATATGAGTTTAAATCCATGAATTGAGTGGTTTATGATGTGTTAGTTGATGATTATACCAATGCCCAAAGTGGTGCATGTAAAGTGTTTGATAAAATGCCAAGAAGACTAGAAATCATGTAATATAGTTCAATTGTGACTTAAGTGATGGATTCATGTTTTACCCTTATGTTCAAGAACTCCTATGCTATAAATGTGCCTTGTAAATGTTTGTTGGATTGCTCATGAATTAGCCTTATGATATTATACCATGTTTACATGCAATACTATTCATGTATAAGTTGTGATAACCATGTACTTCATGAAATCTCCAACCTACTGTATTATGGATTGTTGATGTTGGTCATGTATTCAAGAATGTGACGCTTTGTCAGTTTTCATCTATCGAGTCCTGGGGGTACTTGTACCTGACAAGTTAGTTGTGTGCCTAGAGCTAGTGTCATGTTTTCACGATATCCTCAGTCAAGCCATGTTCAGTAGAATTCAATCAGTCAGACGGCTCAGGAAAACTCAATAAACTCAGTAATCCCAGTAATCTCTGCAAGCTCAGTACTTAAGTAATCCCAGTAGTATTCCATTAGTCAACGGAACTCAATGAACTCAGTCTAGTTCAGTTCAGTTAATCATTTTTTAGTGTCTATTCAGATGGGAGTAGGATTTAGCACCGAGTGAACCCAAGGATGAGGACACACACTGACAGTTGAGAGTGTGATCCTTAGAAGAAATCCTTGCTCTCTAGAACTATGTAGACAACATAGGTTGAGATATCAACACTGACAGATGAGGGTTGATGAGGTGGATAAACATTGTCAGATGAGAGTCCCACCGTTCTCTTTTGGGGACGCTGTCAGATGAGGGTCACCCACAGCTTGTCCTTACTAGTGGTGCAACATTGACACCCTTTCAATTGGGGTTACATATTGGACCCCAACTCAGCTATATTGCATTATTTGGGGCATCTCGGTTAGATGACTACTTCCTACAGTTACAGTTTCAGATTCAAATTCAGTAATAGAACTCAAATAGTTTTATTGAATTCAGGACTGTCAGATACAGTCAACTCAGAATAGTATGAAACTCAGCTAGTTCTATCAGAACCTAGACTATCAGATACAGTTGCTCAGTATCAGTTATTCCAATTATACAGTTATCAGTATCCCATGTTATCAGTACTCAAACTTAGTAATCATGTCATTATGAACTCAGTTACAGTTATTATGTATTCATGCATGTATTCTCATGTTCATGTTATCTAGGCAGTTAGTGTAGTTCATGATGTGAACCCTTTTGCATTCAAACTACCTTACGTTCATACCAGTACATTCAATGTGCTGATGCATTTGTGCTATGGTGTTTTATACCATAGGTTCAGAAGTATGAGCTCTAAAGCATCAGTAGTATTCCAGTACTCAACAATCAGAGTCAGCAGTGAGTCCTCATCCTTCGAGGACATGAGCATTATTTTATCATTTTAGTACTTAGTCTGTTTTGATAGTTGGAGTTAGTTGGGGACATGTCCCATCAACTTCTTATTCAGACAGCTGGAGGCTTTTCAGACTATCATGATTAGACAGTTATTTTGGGTATTTTATACCCCACTCAGATGTTATATTTTATCAGATATTATGTCTCAGTTTTGAACCTTATGGCCTTTCAGCCTTTATTTCTGTATTTATATAGTATATTATGCGGTGTTCAGGTACATATATCAGTCATAGGTTAGCTTGTTGTCCTTTGGGGTCATGAGCACCGTGTAGCATTTTGGGTAGCAGATTCGGTGCGTTACAAATAGGTAGGGTAGGGAGCATGATGTACAATGGTAAATCTCGTCACATAAGATGGAGACATAATATCATTAGAGAACTTCTCTCTAGTGGAATTATCACTGTTGACTATGTGAAGTCAAAGGATAATGTATCGGATCCACTTACAAAAGGCCTATCTAGATAAGGAGTTGAGAGAACATCCAAGGGAATGAGTTTAAGGCCTAGGACAAGTCAGTATAGCGGTAACTCTACCTAGCAGACTGGAGATTCCAAGAGCTAGGTTCAAGGAAATCAAACAAAGTTGTGTCTGATAGGTTCAACATTGTCAAATACCCAACCTATTCTCATGATGTAGACAACTTAGTAAATGAGGATAAGACTTATGGTGTGAAGTCTTTTAATGATTATCTAAATTTGGCAGATTTGATCAAATAGTTTAATCTATAGGATTAAACATTTAGAAATCACTAAAGTTTTTTTTCGAATCTGTATAGCTTGGTTTCTGGGGTTTAAAGCTTTTAGCTTTCTAATCCATTTGAACTTGAAGAAATAAAATCTTCATCACAAGTTAAAGATCACTCGATTGACGATTAGAAGTCATAAAAACTTTATTGTTAAACTAGAAGTGCTTAAAGTTGCTTCAATTTTTTAATAAGTATTTCGATATACTTAAGGTACTGTCTTGTGGTGACAGGAAAATGATGACTGATAGTCAAATGCATGATGCTGGAACAACTATGGCGACAACTAGTATTGCCACGATAAGTCGTACTAATGCTCCGCAATCTATGGCACCGATGGAGAAACTCGGAAAGTTCACGGGTATTAACTTCAAGAAATGGCAGCAAAAAATGTTCTTCTACCTCACAACTCTGTGTCTTCAAAGTTTCACGATTGAGGAACCTCCGGAGGTGCCCGAGGGAACCTCTGATAAAGAACACTTTGTGATTGTGAAGGCTTGGAAACACTTAAATTTCCTTTGCAGGAATTATATCTTGAGTGGTCTCCAAGATGACCTTTACAATGTGTATAGCGGAACCAAGACTGCAAAAGAGTTATGGGGGCGCTAGAATGGAAGTACAAGATGGAGGATGCAGGAACTAAAAAGTTCTTTATTGCAAGATTCGTGGAGTATAAAATGGTAGACAATAATTCTGTTGTTTCCTAAGTGCAGGAACTGCAAGTGATCATCCATGATCTCCTTGCGGAAGGTATAATTTGACAAATACCTTTGTTGAACCATTTAAAAATGGTCTTAATATTCACTTAACCTTTATTGTAGGTCTGATCGTGAATGAGGTGTTTTAAGTAGCAACAATAATAGAGAAGCTATCACCTTTGTGGAAAGACTTCAAGAACTATTTGAAACACAAACGTAAGGAGATGTCAGTCAAATATCTGATTGTACGACTATGCATTAACGAAGATAATAAGGCTACGGGAAGAAGTTCAAGAGGCAATTCTGTAATGAATAGAGCAAACATTGTAGAAGATGACCAAAATAACTCCAAAAAGCAAAAGAAAACTAGAAATGAAAGTAATCAACCCAAGAAGAAATTCAAGGGAAAGTGCGTCAACTGTGGCAAGATTAGCCATAAGTCTACAGATTGGAGTGCCCCAAAGAAAAGGAAGAATAAGGACCAAGTAAATCTGGCTGAGTCTAACAAAGAAACGGATGATCTGTGTGCTATGCTTTCTGAATGCAACTTGGTGGGAAATCCTCGTGAATGGTGGATGGATTCTGGTGCCACCCACCATGTTTATGCTAACAAGGAGTTGTTTTCGACGTTCACTCCGGCTCAACTAGAAGAAAAGATCTACATAGAAAACTTCGCTACTGCAAAAGTGGAAGGAACAGGAAAAAGTGTGCTTGAGGATGACTTCTGCCAAAGTATTGACACTTAACAATGTCTTGTATATTCCTGAGTTGCAAAAAAACTTGATTTCTGTTTCACTTCTAGACAAGAACGGATTCAAATGTGTATATATTTTCAAAAAACTTGTACTTAGTAAAGGAGCAGTGTGTGTAGGAAAAGGCTACCTCAATGAGGGCCTATTCAAAATAAATGTAATGAATTTTGAAAACAATAAAAGTTCAAATTCTTCTTACTTGCTTGAGTCTCCCAATTTGTGGCATGAACGACTAGGCCATGTTAATTACAAAACACTATGAAAACTGATTAACTTAGAAGTTTTTCCAAACTTTGAGTGCAATAAATCAAAGTGCCAAACTTGTGTGGAATCAAAGTATGCTAAGCATCCATATAAGTCCATTGAAAGGATTTCCAATCCCTTAGACTTAATCCATACTGATATTTGTGATATGAAGTCAACACCATCACGTGGTGGGAAAAAGTATTTCATAACTTTTATTGACGATTGCACTAGATATTTTTATGTCTTCTTGCTAAATAGTAAGGATGAAGCAATAGATGCATTTAGGAAATATAAAACTGAAGTTGAAAATCAGTTAGAGAAAAAGATCAAAACTATAAGAAGTGATAGGGGTGGAGAATATGAATCTCCCTTCGCCGAAATATGTGTAGAAAATGGAATTGTCCATCAAACTACGACCTGTACTCACCTCAATAAAATGGAATTGCGGAAAGGAAAAATTGCACTTTGAAGGAAATACTGAATGTCTTACTTTTAAGTTCAGGTTTACCACAAAACTTGTGGGGGAAGGCTATCCTTACAGCTAACCGTATACTCAATAGAGTTCCCCATAGTAAGACACAATCAATTCCTTATGAAAAACGGAAAGGAAGAAAACCCAACTTGAAATATTTCGAAGTGTGGGGATGTCTAGCAAAGGTCAAAGTTCCGATACCAAAAAGGGCTAAGATAGGACCTAAGATGGTGGACTGTGTGTTCATAGGATATGCTAAAAGTAGTAAAGCATGTCGGTTTTTGGTTCATAAATCCAAACATTCGGATATTAATGAAAATACGGTAATTGAGTCAGATAATGTTGAATTCTTTGAAAGCATTTATCCGTATAAAACTAGACATGAACAGTCTAGTGGAGGGTCTAAACTACCTTGAAATGAACCAAGTAAGGATGTACATAATGATGAGAATCCGAGACGGAGTACACGTCAAAGAACTTCAACTTCATTTGGATCGGATTCTGTAACATTTCTCTTAGAAAATGAGCCTCAAATATTTAAGGAAGCGATGGTATCTTCAGACTTATTTTTTTGCAAAGAGGCAGTCGATAGTGAGATTGATTCAATCTTAAGCAGCCATACGTGAGAGTTGGTTGATCTTCCTCTAGGAAACAAGCCTTTAGGATCTAAATAGATCTTCAAAAGAAAAATAAAAGAGGATGGTACTATTGACAAATACAAGGCAAGACTTGTAGTAAAAGGCTTCAAACAAAAGGAAGGCCTTGATTACTTTGATACATACTCACCGGTAACAAGGATAACGTTGATTCAAATTTTAATTGCCTTGGCAGTGGTATATGGTCTTGAAATCCATCAAATAAATGTGAAAACCACATTCCTAAATGGAGAATTAGAGGAAGAAATTTACATGGAACAACCTGAGGGTTTTGTGGTTTCAGGAAGAGAAAATAAGGTGTGTAAACTTGTTAAGTCACTTTATGGACTAAAACAAGCACCTAAGCAACGACATACCAAGTTTGACCAAACCATGTTGGAAAATGGATTCAAAATTAATGAATGTAATAAATGTGTTTATATTAAAGACACTCTAAATCACCAAGTCGTTATGTATTTATATATGGATGATATGTTGATCATCAATAGATACATTTCAGACATAAATGCAATGAAATGAATGCTCGAAAGCAAGTTCAATATTAAAGACCTTGTGTAACGCCCCAATTTTCTGGAACCGAAATTCCACACGGTGCTCATGACCCTGAGGGACCATAAGCTAAACCTTTCTGATATATGTAATTGAGCACTACATAATATACTGAAATAAATATGGAAAACTTATATGCTATATGAGGTAAGGATAAATGCAAGGGCTTATGCATGAACATAGCTTAACTGATTCACATATAAGTACATATGCATGAATGCATAAACCAAAAATGGAATCACAGTAACACTAAATACGAACTATGAATACTAGTTTCTTATTACTATCTTACTGATGTCTGAGTCTACTAGCACTGATGTCTGAGTTTACTAATACTAAGAGACTGAATAACTGAGTCTATTGAGATTGATGTCTAATCTTACTGATACTGATACCAATTTATTATATCTGAGATCAAGCCTATATAACGGTGACCTCTGAGTCTACTGATAATGAATATGATTGTCTAAATCTGAGATCAAACTTATATAATGGGTGACCTCTGAGTTTATTGATAATGAATATGATTGTCTAAATCTGAGATCAAGCCTATATAACGGGTGATCTTGGAGTCTATTGATAATGAATAAGATTGTTTGAATCTGAGATTAAGCCTATATAACAGGTGATATCTGAGTCTACTGATAATGAATATGATTGTTTGAATCTGAGATCAAGCCTATATAACGGTTGATCTCTGAGAGGTAGTCAAGCCTAGTATAATGGGTGACTCCTTAGCTGAATTCTATTACTAAGACTGAATCTGAAACTGAGACTGTGGGAGGTAGTCATCTAACCGACATGCCCCTTTTAGCTTCCTTGGGGTTCAACCTATAACCCCAGTTGGAAGAGTGTCAGTACCATGCCATGGGTAAAGACACTTCTCTCTGAACCTAGGATGCCATGCCTAATATAACGAGTGACACCTGGTTGGATCCAAGCCTAATATGACTGGTGACTCCGGGGAGGTAGTCAAGCCTAGTATAATGGGTGAATCCTCATCCTACGCTGGCTACGTAGTTCTAGAGTGCAGGGATTATTATTAACAAATCTACCTAAAATAACGGGGAAGTCGTCATCCCTGCCCTCGCTCGGTGCTGAATCCTACTCCTAATTGAATAGACATTGAACTGATTCTTAGACTGTTCTAGACTGAGCTAAATCTGTTACTGATTATCTTACTTGACTGATCTGACTTAGTTTACTTGATTTTGTTATCTGACGAAATACTTCTGAATTCTACTTTTTGTCTGAATACGACTGAGTTTTGTAACTTACTGAGCTTTACTAAAATCTGAACTGAGTAATGAGCTTGATTAGACTGAATACTGAGATTTACTAAGTTTTCTTAACTTTTGTCACTAACTGAAATATACTGATCATAGCACGACTGAGCTGACTCGGCTCTAGACAAATAGCTAAGTTTTTGGGTATTAAATATTCCCAGGACTCGATAACATAAATAAATAAGACATGACAACTCTTGCGTAATAATCATAACAATAGACTATCATTCCCAATATAACCAATAAAGCATCATTTCGAGCACTTGGGAATCTTAAACATGTAATTATAAAAGGAAGCATGCTATTGTCTCATAACTCATCTAATAAGGAATACACACACATGGGAGTGCTTACAACATATTTTAATTCATTCATAAAGGTCCTTCAACAAACACTTGGCATGCACTAGTTGACACATAATAGGGGATTTCATACTTAACATACTACAATGGTACTATCTTCTTCACATAAACATTCTATCAAACATATGGGAGGCACACTTTGGTCATACAACATTCAATACACCCAATTAAGATGATTACATAATTCAACAAGCTTCTTGAAAGGGCTTTATCATGAATATCGCATAATCAACACATACTAGGGTCAAACCTTGAATTTTTGTAATCAAAACATGAATCAAAACTTATCAACAACATGCACTTCAATTTCTATTCACATAAATCATGAAAACTCATAAAACATAAACTTTATAATTTTGAAAAGGATTCTTGAACTTCTTCGGTGGAAGGAACCCAAGAATCAACATCCAACATACCTTGCTATGTAATTCTTTGAAGATTCACGATGAAACGTTGATGATTTGGGTCTTGTATTAGAAACCCTAGGTCTTGTTCTTGAAGAAAATTGAGAGAAAACAATGATATTTGGGTGTAAATGTGCTGAATCTCATGTTAAAGAGTATATATAGGGATAGCAAAATGATTGTTTTGCACTTGGAATTAAAATAACGAAACCTGTAAAAATCTTGATTTTTCATGCTTGCACGACGTGCATAATCGCGCCAGCTTACTGAAAATTGGACAATTATACTGAGCCTTGGCCAAATACACTCAAGACTATGTTTTGCATTATAATAAATATCCTGCGGTACTTGAAGGATATAGTGATACAAATTGGATCACCGGATCGAACGAAGTAAAATCCACAAGTGGATATGTATTTACTATTAGTGGAGGATTGGTATCTTGGAAATCGTCTAAACAGACATGTATTGCTCGCTCCATAATGGAATCTGAATTTATCGCATTGGATAAAGCCAGTGAAGAAGCAGAATGGCTCCGGAATTTTTTGTAAGATATTCCTTATTAGCCCAAACCAGTGGCACCAGTATGTATACACTGTGATAGCCAAGCGACAATCGTGTAATACCTCGTACTTCTACCTAGCTTAAATCCATCCCAAAAATGTCACAGATTTGTTTTAAAGATGAATCCACTTTTAAACATGCGGTATTTTCAAGATTTTCACTTTTTATCACGTGAGAGATTGAATAAGCTTTCCATTCATACCAAATTTGCCTAAATCCGACAACTGGGTAAAAAGTTAAGGCAATTTAAAGTTTCAATCGTAAAACACCATCATCTCAGTCAGTGTTGCATCGCGCCATAAGCCAAAATGAGATTTTTCAATTTCCAGTAAGACTCCATAATTTCACCGTATCGCAGAGGGCTCCCAAATCCCAATTGTCAAATTCCAGTGAAGCTCCGCGATGACCCCGTGTCGTGCCGTCGTCCAATTTTCCAGTTGTAAAATTCCAGTGACACGGCGCAATAGTGTTGCGTCGAACCAGGAGTTCAGGTTGGAAATATTTTACAAAATTTAAAAGACGCGTCCAGGGTTAAATGGGTCTTTTTCCATGATTTTAGTTCAGCCTTAAACACGAAATTTAACCCTACATGACCTAAGGATATTATTATTCACTCTATTTTTCCCAAATTGAGTTGTTCTGTCTCAAACCAAGAACCCTAGCTCTCAAATTCAAGGGCCAAATCATAAGAAATCTCCATCAATCCTTCCAAATTCATTAACTCAGGTATGCATAGTGTTCATTCATGGATTCTTTTCATCCATGAAGCCCCAAAAATCAAGTTTTAAATCATGTATTATGAATATTATGTTGTGGGTTGATTATGTTTATGTGATTGTTATTGTATGATTCCCAAGATAGAATCTTTATGTATTTTTATGAAATTACGTTAGTATATGAGCTTAAATCCATGAATTGAGTGGTTTATGATGTGTTAGTTGATGATTATACCCATGCCCAAAGTGGTGCATGTAAAGTGTTTGGTAAAATGCCTAGAAGACTAGAAGTCATGTAATATATTTCAATTGTGACTTAAGTGATGGATTCATGTTTTACCCTTATGTTCAAAGAACTCCTATGCTATAAATGTGCCTTGTAAATATTTGTTGGATTGATCATGAATTAGCCTTATGAAATTATACCATGTTTACAAGCAATCCTATTCATGTATAAGTTGTGATAACCATGTACTTTATAAAATCCCCAACCTATTGTATTATGGATTGTTGATGTTGGTCATGTATTCAAGAATGTCACACTTTGTCATTTTCCATCTATCGAGTCCTGGGGGTACTTGTACCCAACAAGTTAGTTGTGTGCCTAGAGCCAGTGTCATGTTTTCACGATATCCTCAGTCAAGCCATGTTCAGTAGAATTCAGTCAGTCGGTGGCTCAGGAAAACTCAGTAATCCCAGTAATCTCAAAAAGCTCAGTACTTCAGTAATCTTAATAGTATTCTGTTAGTCAACGAAACTCAATGAACTCAGTCCAGTTCAGTTCAGTTAATCATTTTTCAGTGTCTATTCAGATGGGAGTAGGATTTAGCACCGAGTGAACCCAAGGATGAGGACACATACTGATAGTTAAGAGTGTAACCCTTAGAAGTAATCCTTACATTTCAGAACTATGTAGCCAGCATAGGTTGAGACATCAACACTGACAGATGAGGGTTGATAAGGTGGATAAACACTGTCAAATGAGGGTCCCACCATTCTCTTTTGGGAACACTATCAGATGAGGGTCACCCACAACTTGTCCTTACTAGTAGCGTGGCATTGACACTCTTCCAATTGGGGTTACAGATTGGACCCCAACTTAGCTATATTGCATTATTTGGGGCATGTCAGTTAGATGACTATTTCCTACAGTTACAGTTTCAGATTTAGACTCAGTAATAGAACTCAAATAGTTCTAAAGAATTCATAACTATTGGATACAGTCAACTTAGAATAGTACAGAACTCAATTAGTTCTATCAGAACCTGGACTATCAGATACAGTGGCTAAGTATCAGTTATTTCAGTTATACAGTTATCAGTACTCAAACTCAGTAATCATGTTATCACGAACTCAGTTACAGTTATTATATATTCATGCATGTATTCTCATATTTATGTTATCTAGGCAGTTAGTGTAGTTCATGTATGTGAGCCAATTTGCATTCAGCCTACCTCACATGTATACCAGTACATTCAACGTACTGACACATTTTTGCTATGGTGTTTTATACCATAGGTTCAGAAGCACGAGCTCAAGAGCATCAGTAGCATTCCAGTACTCAACAGTCAGAGTCAGTAGTGAGTCCTCATCTTTCGAGGACATGAGCATTATTTTATCATTTCAGTACTTAGGCCTTATTTGTTTGCACTTAATAGAGGTCTGAATCTGAATGGTTCAGACTTCAGTCCATTAAATGCGTTTGTTTTTTATTTTAAAAAGGCTCTTATTCAATCCGATAACGTCTGAATGAGTTAGATATGAAAAAGAGTCTGAGTGACATTCATACTCTTTTTAAAACGTAATTATTTCCTCAAAACTCTCACTTTGTTATTTTTCTGTCTATATACGTTGTTTTTCACCCTGCCTCTTTACCCTCCATCTTCACATTGCTCTTTCTTCCCCCTCTTCACATTTCTCTCTCTCTCTTCCTATTCACGTTGCTTTTTTTCTCTTCAGGTATGATTCACCAAAACTTTTTATAAATACTTTAGTTTTCAATTTGTGTAACCATTATTTGTTGCCAATGGCTTACTAGAATTCATTGGAAATAACGTATATATTTATGCATGGTTTTTGTTTCAATTTGTGATTTTTGTGTTTGATTCGTTGAAATCTTGTATGAAAGAGTTGTACCTCTAGATTTCTTAAAAATTTTACCAAATCAATAAATTTACATTATATTTAATTTGATTTGATTTTAAATAATAAAAAACTCTATCAAAATATGTTTGGTTTTAACCAAAAACTGAAAGAGTTGTACCACTAGATTTCTTCAAAGTCGAACCAATCCACACCTTTTTTTTCCTTTTCTGCTTTAAGTAAAGGGTGATATAAAGGAAGAACGTAAAACAAGTAAGAATCTCTGGTAAGATATTATTCTTTGACCTTGGTTTAATACGTGTAAAGTGTGGCTTTTGGTGTTGGAATTGAAAAGGGATGAAATTTTCCTATATGGAATGGGACCGGAGGACCAGCAAGTAAATCATCATTATAATTCATTTGCATTGATTTTAAATAATAAAAAATTCGATCAAAATATATTGGACTTTAAATTTCAGCTTGTTTGTGGCTTAATTGGTTTATTTATGTACTGATTCTATACTCGATAATGCACATATAGATATAGCTTAGTAGCATATTTTGTACTATTCTTTTGATGATTATTAAACATTTGATAGAATGAGAATTTTGGATTATAGTATAATTTTTTCATATAATAATGCTAGGTTGGTTTAATTAGTTCCTTTTTTCTTCATATTTCAGTTATGGAACAAACTAGTGACAGATTGATTTGGAGAATGGATGTTCTAAAAACTTTTTTAGAATCTTGTATTCAAGAAGTATCATTGAACGAGAGATGTGGAAGTAGTTTGAAAGCTGAATCATGGGATAGAATTAAAGAGATCTTGATCACTACGCATGACTTTGTAGCTACACAACAGAAGATGAAGAACCAATACGATTATATAAAAGAAAAATATCAAGCTTGGTTGCCACTAACTAAAAAGACAGGCAATATTTATGATCCTACAACTAATACCATTCAAATGTCTAATAGTGAGTGGGAAGAATATATTAAGGTTAGTTTGTTATATTTTTTCTCCTTTTATTTTACTATAAACAAAATAGTTTAAGGTGTATATAAAAAGTATGACTTCTTATATTTGGATATAGGGTCATCCAAAAGCAAAGGTATTGAAGAGATCACCACTAGCCTTTCCAGAACTTTGTACAACACTCTTTGAGGGTTCTACTACAACAGGCATTCATTGTTGGGGTTCAAGTTGTACAACTCCACGACCTGGTGCCCCTTCTGCATCTACTAATTTAGATCTTGATGATCTACAAGATCTAGTTGATGAAAAAAATGATGAAATTTTTAACGATTTTCCATCTCAATCTTCAATTTCAATTGAAAAAAAGAATTTGGGAAAGAAAATAAAAAAAAAATCATCCCGATTGGAAATTGATGAGAAAATAAGTACTGCATTGAAATTATTAATTAATAAAAATAGTGCACCTAAAGTTGAGGAATGTATGGAAAAGTTAGATGGACTTGGATGGGGAGATCCATTGTACTCGGCAACTGTTAGTATACTCTGTGAAGGTGATAGATATCGAAAAGCATGGATGAAACTAACAAAGACTGATAAATTAGAGAATTGGGTTAAAGTCATGAGAAAAATATGGGTAGTCTTTAATTTTGTGAATTACTAGTATATTTATTAGACGCAGAGATTTCAAGAAATCTAGTTTTTATGTTTTTAGTTAATTTTTATGATAATTTTTGAGACTTTGTAATGCTATATGTGGTGCCTATGAAACATGTTTGTTGGTGAACTACATTGTTTTTATATTTTGTTGTGCTTGAGGAGTATAAAAGTTTTATAATCACTTTAATTTGTTATTGTTATATGTAATTTTTGATCCTGCAAAATATGTAGTTGGTTGTACTTATTATTGTACATTATTTTTTTATTTGTAGAGCAAATTTGACATGGATATTGTTGATCAAATATTATGGTTGATGAGCTTATATTGGCAAATAAAATGCTATAGACTCACATATGATCGAAGAAATAAATATTTAACATCATCTTTATCTGGTCAAAAGTATACATTAGAATATTTTCTGGTTCTAATCGATAATGTATAGAATTGATGCATATGTCACGTGATGCATATGTTCGGCTATGTTAATATTTAACAAATGGATGGCTCACTGATAGCAAACATATATCTGTCGAAGGAAAGATAGCAATGTTTTTAACTATTATAGGACATAATGAGCGCTACGTCATTATTAAGAGAAGATTTCAGCATTCTTCGCAATCGGTGCACAAGTATTTTCATGAGGTTCTTGAGGAAATGATGAAATTTGCAAAAGAGATGTCACACCCCTTTTTCACTCCGAAAAGATTCAATATAATGGTCGAAAGGGTTTTTATTATTAAAGTGACAAAAGACTGAAAATTTGTATTGAAAAAGGATTATTTACATTTTTATTCAGAGTCTCCACTTGACATAATCCGGTGTGCCAAGTCACCTTTGAAAGATCCTTTTCAAAACAGTTTGACTCTAAAAAACTGATCTGCGAACAGAGATTCCGGTTAAGGAATTCTGTTGACCGAGGGGAAGGTGTTAGGCACCCCTCGGTCCCGTGGTTCGACCACGGTCGCTAGGTAGAGAGTATCGGCTAATTTGACACTATAAATGTATATACCACATAAAGCATGCAAAACAATCAATCAAATAAATCAAACAAAATTCAAAAAAACCAAAATAATGTCCCGTTCGAATTATATAGTCCAAAAATAGAAATCCTATTTAGACTAATCCTAAACTATACTCCAATGCTTTACCCGATGCCTCGGGCCTTCATCACGAATCTCTTTTACGTACATGATACGTCGGGGCATTCCCCGGTGAATAGATACAGGTACCTCGGGTATTCTCCGTCCAAATGAGTACAATTTAATTAAAATGCGATAAAACAAAACCATTCCAACACATATTTCAAATGTGCCATCAATCCACCATGCCTAAATTTGCCTACCCAGACCTACCGTTTGCCTATCCATTCTCGACTCAAGACATAATTCTATCACATTTCATATCAACAATAAATCGAAATTAATTTGAATCTACCCTTTTCATCAATTTTCAATTCCCAAGCCAACTTTCTTTTTATCAATCACACCATCAAGATTACTTCAATTCATTCCAACAATCATAATCATACTACACATAATCCCAATCAATTCAACAAATCAAAGATAAGAAAAAAAGAATGGATTAAGAAAATGGACCTCGATAGAACTTGTTTTCGTTGATAATAAAGAAATCCGAGACTGAAATCTTCGAACAAGGAACCCCAACGATGAGCAAACCAAATAAGTATCCCGACATCACCAACCTAACAGATTTCAAACCAAGAATGCAGCCTCTAAAATGAATGACTCTAGCCCAAATAACCCCCCCAAAAGCACGATTATTGAAAATTGGATCACGAAGATCAACTGCCCGAAGTTCCTTAAATCCAACCAAAAAAAACTAAGAGGATAGCATCGTCTGAGCTCCAGGGAGCTGCGACGCTTGAATCCAACTTGCAAATAACCTAATACGGCCAAGAACTCACCGGAAGGAGCTTAACTCAGCCGAACGTCGCCAGAATCGCGCACCAGATGTGAGAAACCGTGTTTCCAGTGAGATATGAGTGTGTGATTGCATTCCCTTTTTCTGATTTACTCACTCTCGATCTCGAATCTCTTACTTTCACATTCTTTTTTGATGATGGTGTCGTTCTGTGCTCACTTTCTCTCTCAATTAGCTGTGCGTATTTATGAGTGTGCGTGTGATGAGGGTGATCTGTGGAGAAGAGAATATGGAGTGGTGTCATCACTACCTGTGCATTGAAAACTAAAATAGAGCCTGCTATGAAAAATGTGGAATCCAAGATAAAAATATTGCTCCGTTCTCTCTATCCCCTGGGTCCCTTTTTTTGGTTCTCTTATGGGAAAACAAAGGAAAAAAATGTGAAGGGAAGGGGGGATGAGGTGGGTGAAGGGGTAGGTAGGGTGACGTAGTGAGGTGTCTTCATTTGATAGGGAGGGTTGTTAATTTTGTTATTAAGAGAATATTGAGGATTGGGTTTGTTTGGGGTTTGTAATTTTTGTCATGTTGTGAAAAAGAATTATAGAACGGGTAAGGGTACGTGGTAAGGTGAGATAAAAAAATGAATAAAATAAAGCTTCGGGAGGGACAAAATTAGGTGTCTACATCATGCCCCCTTTGAATGTAAACACAAAGTGTTTTTAGACAAAGAAGTAGATAACGAGACCAAATTTTGATCCGACCATTATTCAAAGAAAGAAAAAGAAGGACAACCGGGTCTTAACTTAAGACATCCTACCTACCCAAGTTGTGAGAGAATCAAGTGACAGGTATCTCCAAGGATTGTAGGGAGATGCACTATACCAAGTTGGAGAGTCGAGTGAGATCCCATTGAGGTTCCGGTCTGCGGCTCTGTTATTACATCATAAATGAAAATTACAAGTTAAAAACATAAATAAAATTACAAAATCCTATCTATACAGCTTCTCTGAACTCTTGACTTGAGCTTCATCACCCTATTCTTCAGGCGGGCTCCTGACTTGTAATTTCTTCAACTTGTTACTTGACTGTCAATCCCTTCACCTTATTGCTTGACTTTTAATTTCATCACCCTATTTTTCAAGCGGTCTCCTGACTTGTAATTTCATCACCCTGTTCTTCAGGCGGGCTCCTGAAATTAAAATCAAACTAAAACAAAAATATCTCAAACAAAGATTATAATAAAGAAAGATTTCATTTTTCTAAAAGTAATGTCCCATTTTCCAGGAGGGTCCGGAACAGAAAGTAAAATCCCATTTTTTAGGAGGGTCCTGAATAGAAAGGAAAATCCCATTTTTCAAGAGGGTCCTAAACAAAAAATAAAAACCTATTTCCAAGAGGGTCCTGAACAGAAAGTAAAATCCCATTTTTCAAGAGGGTCCTGGACAGAAAGTAAAATCCCATTTTTCAGGAGGGTCCTGGACAGAAAGTAAAATCCCATTTTCCAGGAGGGTCCTGGACAGAAAGTAAAATCCCATTTTCCAGGAGGGTCCTAAACAGAAAGTAAAATTCCATTTTTCAGGAGGGTCCTGGACAGAAAGTAAAGTCCCATTTTCCAGGAGGGTCCTAAACAGTAAGTAAAATCCATTTTCCAGGAGAGTCTTGGACAGGAAGTAAAATCTCATTTTTCAGGAGGGTCCTAGACAGAAAGTAAAGTCTCATTTTTCAGGAGGGTCCTGGACAAAAAGTAAAGTCCCATTTTTCAAGAGGGCCCTGAACAAAAAGTAAAATCCCATTTTTCAGGAGGGTCTTGAACAGAAAGTAAAATCCCATTTTTCAGGAGGGTCCTAGAAAGAAAGTAAAATCCCATTTTTCAGGAGGGTCCTAGAAAGAAAGTAAAATTCTATTTTTCAGGAGGGTCCTGTATAGAAAGTAAAATCTCATTTTTCAAGAGAGTCCTGAATAAAAAGTAAATTCCCATGGATGTGCATTTCCAATGGTAGCTGAGTTAAGTGAAGAGAATTTGCCCCTGTTTCAACAAAGAAAATTTGTCAGTTAAAAACTTAGTGGTGGTTTGTGGCACTTGGCTATCCCGACACCTGCTCCAGTGTTCTTTCCCTTTATTTTGTTTCAGATTGCTGGCACTTGACCCTGCTTTGTTATGTCATTGATCTAAACTCAGATTATTAAGAGTGACCCCGAAATAAACACAGTATCTTTATTTTGTCATGCTTATCAGATAAACCCTTTAAACCTTGGTATTTCCATGAGTTCCCAAGCTTGTCTGTTGGCAAAACTTCCTGCATGCCTTATTCGGCTCACAATCATGTCTCTTTCATATGATGGCTTTGTCTTGCTTTGTGAAATTAAAGAAACTGGTAGCCAGTTTTGAAATCTTTTCTCACTTGTTTTGTCATGGACTTGACTCAAAGACACGAGAAAAATGACAATAATTTTTTTATTTGTATAACTAACTTAAGGAAATAAAAATACAGATAAAGAGAAGAAAGAAAAGACAATAAATGTCCCCATTTGAAACAAAGAAACAAAAAATTTATCTAAAATGACAATCAACTCTAATGATTATGCCATGCATTTGGAATAAGCTGCCTGATCTTTTCATCCAAACTTTCACCAATTGTTATTGAGATAATGGCCCTGAAATTGAGTTACTTCCTTGGGTCAATTTCATTCAGAGACCTCATTCGGCTAGTGGCACCTTGAAGGGTTTTCGCCAACAAGCCTCTCTTATTTTCTTTCTCTTGGCTCACCATTGCCTTATGGTATTCGTGAGGTTTTTTTACCAATGAGTTTCTCTAATTTTTATTTCTCTCAACTCATAGTCGTCTTCCGGTGTCCGTGAGGGTTTTCACCGATAATACTCTCTCATTTTTATCTCTCTCAGCTTACCATCATCTTACGATGCCCGTGATGGTTTTCACCAATAAGACTCTCTCATCTTTATTTCTCTTTTAATTTCTTATGTCGATAAAGACAAGTAGTTCCCAAATGCATCATCATATCCCTTGCGTGCTTAGCCTTAACATCCTTAAATATTGATCTGAAGGTCTTTCTATGGTTGTAACTTGGCTTTTGGATAGGTTTAGAAAGAAAGGATGGCATGGGGCCCAAATGATGCTTGAAGTAGGGTAGGACTTACAACTTTTGGAATCGACTCAAACAATAAGGATTAACTCATGCCCAGTTTCTTTTGACTGGGCAATTCTAAACTATTTATTTGGTTGGACCAAGCCCGGAGTAGGGCAGCCTACGTATATCACCCTCGAGAGAGGAGAATCAAGTCACGCGTAGTTCTGGCAGCTTGTTTTGCATGATTTAGACTTTTGATTCTTTTTCTTTTATTGACACTCTTTTCTCTTTGGATTTTTTTGACTCTATTTGTCTTGACATTTTTTTTCTTTTTTTTTGGACATATTTTCTTTTTCTTCTCTTTTTTTCGAACTTTTTTTGACTCTATTGTTTTGCTCAACACTTTTCTTTTGAGCTTTGCTGACTCTATCTTGATTCCAAAAGACGGGTATGAAAAAAAATAGGGCTAAAGCTCAAATGGGGTAAACAAAGGATGACACGATGTTTGGATAGCAGAATGAAATGTCTTCGTTATATCAATCTATAAAAATGCAAGTACATATCATGCAATATGAAAATGAGAGATGATGATCATTTGTGACATTTTTTAAGCATTAACTTTAACTGAGTCTGTGCGTCACTACTCTTGCACTTTGTTCAATATATCACTCTATTTTTGTTGTACATTTCTCACATCGAATACTCATGCTTTCGTGGAGCTAATTTTTTTTCTGTTCACGCAGCCACTATTTAACCTAATTGAGCCATGTCTTTCAATTGATGACCAAGTTATTCTTGTGATTCTCAAAATATCCCCAAATATCTCAGCACTCTACCTATTTTCTCAGATTCTCTCTTTTTCTAACTTCAACCCTCTAATTCAATATTCATACTTAAACTGGATTTTAAGATCTGACTGAAAATTCCATTAGCATATCATATCACTAGAGTCAACATAAAATGTAATGTGGAAAGAAAACAAACAAAAACATATTTAAATTACAAAGGAGAAAGGGACACTTCATTTAATTAAAATAAAAGATAGAAGGGTTTGAACATAACGACAAATGGACAAAACAAGATAGATCCCGGACTACAACCCTAAAATAATTCTGATAACAGAAAATAAAACAAAACAAACTACTAGACCTCTTCCTAGTAGGGAGAAGGGTGACTTCTCAATTGCTCAACCTGACATCTTAGCCAATGGTTTGCATATCAGCATGACTAGAGTTATCCTCACTATCAATGTTCTGCACCATAATCAATTTGTCTTGAATCATCTTTTCAATTTCTCTTTTCAAAGCACGACAATCTTCAATACTGTGACCCTGAACATCAGAATGATATGCACATCGTACATTAGGATAAAAATTTCTTGAATGCAGGCCAAAAGTATACCCAAGGAGAGGAGTGATCATGCCTCACTATGCCAATCTCTGAAATAAACTAGCATATGACTCTCCAATTGGTGTGAAACTATCTCTCAATTTCTACCTCATTTCATTATTTAACTTGGATCGAACATCGGGCCTAGAAGGGCTTTGGTATGTTTGGGAATCAGAGGATGACTTTGAGGAGTTGGTGCACGCCATTGTGGGTAAAGTGGGAGTTGAACATATGGTTGTGCGCAATATACTAGATATGGGGGTGGGGAAATAGGGTATAATGGATTTTGGGAGTGATTATGGAGAGCTTGGGTATGAACTTGGGCTTGAGACTGACGAAAATGATGACATCGTCTTCTTGGATGTGCCCATTCTCTAACTACAATAGCAGTGCCATCTTTCTCATTCTTCTTCCCTCCAGGTTCCCTTAATTGATTGCAATATTTTCCCAAATGTTTCACGAATTCCTTATGCCCATCTTGCTCCTCAAATTTCGACATCTTAAAGATTGGAGGAAGGTTAGCGCTTGAATGCATGCCCCAGTCTTTGTATGAAACATCTTCTTTACCCGCAGGTCCTAGAGAATTTTTCATAGAACTTTTTGCACTCTTTATTTTTCCAACCATTTTCTCCGACTCTTCTGGCACACTAGACTTCTTGTTAAGAAATTTTGGTGGTCCAGTTAACTTAAAAGCAGGCTCATGAGTATAACAATGATCACCAAGAGTATTGAATATAGGTTCACTAGCTGCATGGGGACGCCCAACCGTTGGGCGAGCCAGTGTATCCAGTAGAGGATTGAGCAATAAGATCACAGATGACATGTGGTATTGTGAATGTAGCAGGCTTATGCTGAGGAGCTAGAGGAAAAGTGGTGGAAGTATTGAGATGCTTTTGTCTTGGAATGAATTCTGAGTTATGTTGCGGTGCATCAACAATAGTAGAAAACTGACTTTGAGATTTTGGTGGAAAACTCGAGGTATTTGTAGGATCAATAAAGGGAAATGGAGTAGGAGGCAACCCACTGGCCTAAGCTCGATGCATTTCTGTCATTTGTTGTCTTAGCCACCTAATCTCTTGCTTCAAACTCTCATTTTCCTTATTCTTTGTTTGATCCATGATGTCACTCTTTGTATCTTTGTTGGACACAACTAACCCTTTGGATTTGATGTGAGGTAAAGGATCAGCCAGAATGCCATAAACCAACCACCTTAAACTGACTCAACAAAAAACAATAAATGTGTTAGAGTTCAACACTTTTTCAAAACCTCTTTTCTCTTTTTTTTTTTAAAAGATCACCGAACCCAAGAAGGGCGCCTACATATCTCACTCCCGAAAGAGGAGAATCAGGTGTGCGTAGTTCGTGAAGTCTTGCCAAAATGGTCAATTAAACTCTCTTTTTTTTCATTCTTTTCTTTTTGGATTTTTGAAATAAGATCCCCGAACCCACAATAGGCTGCCTACGTATCTCACTCTCAAGAGAGGAGAATCAGCGGTACGTAGTTCATCCAGATTGGACAATTAAGGATTAATTAACAAACTACACCAAACTGGAGAGACACGACCAAAGACTAACGATGAAAAATGACAATAAAATCTTTTTTGGAGTTTTCAACTTGACACTTCAAATAAAAATGACACCAACAATTATGAAAGAAAAAATCTTTTTGGTATTTTCATTACATGAAATGTACAAATTTCTACCATTTTTTGCATTTTCTTTTATAAAAATTGCTAAAAAATCTTTTTTGAAAATTTCGAATTATGAATGCATGCTAAAGGAGACAAAGTGAGATTTTTTTTTGATGTTTTGGTTTTTGAAAAAATGAGTGCAGAAAATAAAGAAATCTTTTTGAATTGTGAAAAACAAAAGCCATAAAAAACTTTAAAACTATGAAACTCTTTTTTTTTCTTTCCGACTCAATTTTCTTTTCTCTTTTTTTTCACTTTATTTCTAACATAAGTTTTCCCCAAATAAGTCTGTCAAATGACCACGTTACCCTCAGAAATGCAACATTTGGAACATAGGGACGCTTTAGAGGTGAGTCTCCTACAAAGGACCAAGTGGACCCCGCTAAGTCTCAATATGATCCACATAAGCATGACCTAAAGGCTGACCTATGTTGGGGTTCACTAACAAGGCTGTTTGGGGGAGCGTATGGTTGATAGTGGCTACTTTGCTTTCCACCTACTCCATAACACTGACGGCTCCTCCCCTAAAATAGGGGTGACTCAACTAGAGGTCGTGTATAACACGTGTACTAGGGACTTATTGCAGAAAGAATGACTTGGGTTATGCACATGATGCCAGCTATAAAGCAATAATACATAAGATAAAAACTGTAAACAAAGAGCACATAGGCACTCAACAGTGATAATACAATAACATAAAAAAAACACAAAAAAATGTTCATACACCTTTAGTGCTAAACTAAGCCAATATGACTCCAAAATAAGCTCGAATTCTGAAATGATCCCCATCAGAGTCGCCAGAGCTGTCACACCTTTTTTTTTACTCCAAAAAGATTCATTTTAAGGGTCGAAAGGGTTTTTATTATTAAAGTGACAAAAGACTGAAAATTTATTTTGAAAAAAGATTATTTACATTTTTATTCAGAGTCGCCACTTGACATAATCCGGTGCGCCAAGTCACATTTGAAAGATCCTTTTCAAAATAGTTTGACTCTAAAAAACTGAACTGCGAACAGAGATCCCGGTTAAGGAATTCTGTTGACCGAGGGGAAGGTGTTAGGCACCCCTCGGTCCCGTGGTTCGACCACGATCGCTTGGTAGAGAGTATAGGCTAATTTGACACTATGAATGTATAAACCACACAAAGCATGCAAAACAATCAATCAAACAAAATTCAAAAAAACCAAAGTAATGTCAATTCCGAATTATACAGTCCAAAAATAGAAAAATACAAAAATAGAAATCTTATTTAGACTAATCCTAAACTATGCTCCAATGTTTTCCCCGATGCCTCGGGCCTTCATCACGAACCTCTTTTGTGTACATGATACATCGGGGCATTCCCCGGTGAATAGATACAAGTACCTCGGGCATTCCCCGGCCAAATGCGTACAATTTAATTAAAATGTGATAAAACAAAACCATTCCAACACATATTTCAAATGTACCATCAATCCACCATGCCTAAATTTGCCTACCCGAACCTGCCGTTTTTCAATCCATTCTCAACTAAAGACATAATTCTATCACGTTTCATATCAACAATAAATTGAAATTAATTTGAATCTACCCTTTTCATCAATTTTTAATTCCCATCCCAACTTCCTTTTTATCAATCACACCATCAAGATTACTTCAATTCATTCCACATATCACCGAAATCACATTGTCAAGCACATAAACATAACAACATAACATCAACAAAGTCCAACTATCATAATCATACTACACATAATCCCAATCAATTCAACAAATCAAAGATAAGAAAAAGAGAATGGGTTAAGGAAATGGACCTCGATAGAACTTGTTTTCATTGATAATAAAGAAATCCGAGATCGAAATCTTTGAACAAGGAACCCCAACGATGAGCAAACCAAATCAGTAGCCCGACATCACCAACTGAACAGATTTCAAACTAAGAATGCAGCCTCTAAAATGAATGACTCTAGCCTAAATCAAAAAACCCCCCAAAAAAGCACGATTATCAAAAACTGGATCACGAAGATCATCTGCCCGAAGTTCGTTAAATCCAACCAAAAAAAAAACTAAGAGGATAGTATCGTCTGAGCTCTGATGAGCTGTGACGCTTGAATCTGACTTGCAAATAACCGAATTCAGCCAAGAACTCACCAGAAAGAACTTAACTCAGCCGAACGTTTCCGAAATCGTACACCAGATGTGATAAACCATGTTTCCAGTGAGATCTGAGTGCATGGCTGCATTCCTCTTTTTTGATCTTCTCACTCTTGATCTCGAATCTCTCACTCTCCCACTCTTTTTTTATGATGGTGTCATTCTGTGTGTGTGGGTATGTGTGTAGATATCTTGATTGTGTGTGTGTGTGTGCAATGTTTCCCCAAGAAACAGAAAAAACAAAGCCCAAAAATCCCAATTGAGGGTATGCTTTTTTTTCTCTCTCATGCCTTCTTCTCTTTGTCGCTCAATCTGTCATTCTCTCTCAATTTCTATCTCTCTCAATTTCTAACTCTCTCCATGAAAATTGTGTGTGCCAAGAAAAAGAAAATAAAATAAAAATGAAGTATTCAAAAATGGCGTGCTATTCTTCGTGTGTAGTCTCTCCCACTCTTTTTCGATGATGGTGTCATTCTGTGTGTGTGGGTATGTGTGTAGATATCTTGATTGTGTGTGTGTGTGCACAATTTTTCCCCAAGAAACAGAAAAAACAAAGCCCAAAAATCCCAATGAAGGGTATGCTTTTTTTCTCTCTCATGTCTTCTTCTCTTTGTCGCTCAATCTGTCATTCTCTCTCAATTGGCTGTGCGTATTTGTGAGTGTGCGTGTGATGAGGGTGATCTATGTATAAGAGAATATGGAGTGGTTTCATCACTGTCTGTGCATTGAAAACAAAAATGCAGCCTCCTATGAAAAATGTGGAATCCAAGATGAAAGTGTTGTTCCGTTCTCTCTATCCCCTGGGTCTCTTTTTTTGATTCTCTTATGGGAAAACAAAGGAAAAAGATGTGAAGGGGAGGGGGGCTGAGGTGGGTGTAGGGGTAGGTAGGGTGACGTAGTGAGGTGTCCTCATTTGATAGGGAGGGTTGTTAATTTTGTTATTAAGAGAATATTGAGAATTGGGTTTGTTAGGGGTTTGTTATTTTTGTCATTTTGTGTAAAAGAATTATAGAACGGGTAAGGGTACGTGGTAAGGTGATATAACAAAAATGAATAAAATAAAGCTTCGAGAGGGACAAAATTAAGTGTCTACAAGAGATGATTGCACCTACAACATTTGATTCAAATATGAATATTCTTTGTGCTCATAATAAGAGATTGCAAAGAATTTTTAAGGTACTATTTTTAAATTATTATTATAGAATTTTAGAAGAATTTTTTTTATGTTGACACAATTATATAAATTGACAGGGAGCAATAGGTGCATTAGACGGGACATTAGTACACGTTGTTGTTCCTGCTAATCAACAAATTATTTACAGAGGAAGAGGAAAAGGTAAATGCTATCAGAATGTTCTGGAAATATGTGACTTTAATATGGTTTTCACTTATGTTTATGCTGGAAGGGAAGGGGTACCACATGATGCACGAGTTCTAACAGAAGTTGTATCTAATCCAAATAATGGCTTTCCATTTCCTCCATCCAGTAAGTAATAAAGTTTAAATGATTAAAATAATTATTTAGTCTTTCAATATGATAAACTAATTTTTTTTATTTTAATGTCAAATAAATATTATCTATGTGATGCGGCATATTCAAATACTTGAGGATTTCTAACATTGTATCATAATGTTAGATATTGGCTAGGAAATTATCGTCGTAGGCGCGCCATAACTAAGGAGGAAAAGTTTAATCATGCTCGTGCACAACTTAGAAATGTTATCGAGCATTCGTATGGAGTACTGAAAGAAAGATTTCCTATATTGGACAAGATGCTTCTATATCCTATCAATATCCAAAGAGATGTTGTTATTTCATGCTTTGCAGTTAATAATTTTATTAGAAAGGAACACATCAATGATGAATTGTTTAATCAATTTGATACATCTCAAGTAATATTTGATGAAGAAGGACAACAAGAAGAAATATTTGAGGAAACAAATAGACCTAGCTGAACAGTTGAAGATTCTCAGATAATGCACAATATGCGGGAGGAACTTGCACTCAAGATAATGCATTGAAGTTGAAGCAACTGAGAGTTCAGTAATTTAGTTATTTGATATTTTGATTTTTTCATTAGTGGAATGTTAAAATTAGATGATTATTAATTAGTTATTCAAATATTTTAATATATATGCATCTAAGTCAAATTATATCTGACATTATTTTAATTTGTTGGGTCAGTTTAATTGATGAATTATTTTATGTTAAATTTAATTTTTTATAATTTCATATTATCATAATAATTTTTAATCAATATATTTTTTAATAATTAAATAATTCAATAATTATATTTAACATAATATATTTATCTTTACTTTATATTTTTTTCATATAATATAATATTTTATTACTTTTTAAATTTGAACTACATATTTATTATGAATAAATATATTACATACATTCAGATGTTAAAAAATAAACAGTCTTAATCATTCAGTATTCGGATCTAGAAATAGCATCTTAATCATTCAGATATCCATTCAGATTCAGACGTCTTAATCTTAAAAAAAACAAATGCACCCTTAGTCTGTTTCGGTAGTTGGAGTTAGTTGGGGATATGTCCCATCAACTCCTTATTCAAACAGCTAGAGGCTTTTCATATATCATGATTAGACAGTTATTTCAGTTGTTTTGGGTATTTCATACCCCACTTAGATGTTATATTTTATCAGATATTATGTCTCGGTTTTGAACCTTATAGCCTTTCAGCCTTTATTTCTGCATTTATACAGTATATTATGCAGTGTTCAGGTATAGATATCAGTCATGTGTTAACTTATGGTCCTTTGGGGTCATGAGAGCCGTGTAGCGTTTTGGGTACCAGATTTGGGGCGTTACAAATAGGTAGGGCAAGGAGCATGATATATAATGGTAAATCTCGTCACATAAGATGGAGACATAATACCGTTAGAGAACTTCTATCTAGTGAAATTATCATTGTTGACTATGTGAAGTCAAAGAATAATATGTCGGATCCACTTACAAAAGGCCTATCTAGAGAAGGAGTTGAGAGAACATCCAAGGGAATGAGTTTAAGGCCTAGAACAAGTCAGTATGGCGGTAAATCTACCTAGCAGACTGAAGATACCAAGATCTAGATTCAAGGATATCAAACAAAGTTGTGTCTGACAGGTTCAACATTGTCAAATACCTAACCCATTCTCATGATGTAGACAACGTTTAGTAAACGAGGATAAGACTTATGGTATGAAGTCTTTTAATGATTATCTAAATTTGGAAGATTTGATTAAATATCTTAATCTATAGGATTAAACATTTAGAAATCACCTATGTGAGGGCGAAGTCAAAGCCACTTCAAGGAGAATGTTAGTAAGGGCCTATTCTCTAAGATCTCAAGAGACCGAGATGTGTTCATGGATGAAACGAACAAAACTGTGAGAAACACAAATGGTAAAAGGTTGGTTGTGTGACATGTATTGTCTAGGTGTACATTAAATCTTGACGGTTCAAAGATATCAAATCTATTGATTGACCGAGTGTATCCGATGCATGTTCACTACAGAAAATTCAAAGGGAAACCTACTTATCCAGATGCAATCATTCTTTGCTTGATGATCACATATTTGTCCGTAAAGTTTTACAAAGAATAGCCATTCCCCATTCATGTGGGGGATTGTTGGGTTCAATAGGTGTGAATGGAAAATGGAAGGACACAACCCTTTATGAAAAGACATATTGTTTTGTAAAAGGAGTGACTGTTCAGATAGTTGTGTCTGTTCAGAAAAAGACACAATGTTTCAAATAAACATACATAACTCTTCCAAAGGATACAACTTTTCGTATGAACCATTGCTACCTTTCGGAAGAGACACTTGATGGCAATATAAACATGCATTTATCTACAGGTTTTGGAATGAAAAATTTCTGAAATACAAGTTTTTCTTGTCTTCAAAACATTCCTTGTGATCAATCAAATCGTTGAGTGAGTTTGACAAATCCAATTATTTAAGGTACCACTATAGTTGGATTGAAAGTCATTTTATTCTGGGAGGAAGATTCCAAAACCTCGGTTACAGTGAGGAGAATTATTCCTTAAGTACACTCTATGAAATCGAGGGACCTGGCTTTACATTTCTATTTCATCTTAATTTCTAAAAAAAATAAAACATATTTCTTAGAAAGATCACTTTGATCTTGTGTTGAGGGAGTTGTTGTACTTCTTAGTGTTCTTGTTTTAAATTTGAACTAGTGTTGAAGTTATTATGTCAAATTACAGATTCTTGTACCCAAAAATATTGAAAAAACAACAAAACCAAGTGCGACTACCCAGTTTTAGGATAGCCAAGTTATAAAAGTACCCGTATTCTTACGACCCAATCATTGCAGCCACTTCAAAGTTATTTGGATTTGTTGTTGGATTCTTGGTTATAATAATTTTGCCGAAATTATATTTAGGACAGGGAAGGTAGATTGTCTGGCGATAGAAAGGATTGAAAAGATAGATGCGAAAATCGCACATATTTTGAAAAACTATCTAACCATGTGACGAGCCACGACATGTCCAAGTGTCATAAAAGGGTAGTGTGACATCAAAGACCGTTTTACCCTTGATCGCACTATATAAGCTTGCATTAACGAAAATCCTTTTTCGACTCCTACATAGCATTAGCAAAGGAAGTTCTTCGAGGGAGCTCAAATGGATGTGTTGTTGTAGGGTATCGTAATTTTTGGATACGAAGGAAAACCATGACTTGCACACAATGCTAAATCATAAGCAATCGGAGACGGAGGATAACTTGTGAAAAATCAAGTTAAGTACCGAATCAGAAAGTCCTGCCCAATCTCTTGATGTTAATATTGAATTCATTGTTGTATTTGACAGTTCTTTGAATAATTGAATCCACAAATAGGCTTTGATTATAAATAGAGAAATATATATGTTGTGTTTGTGTGGGAGAAGGAAAAGTAGGGGATCGTGATACTTCTTTTTGTATTAAGTTCTTTTTTTATATGAACAAAACTATGGAATAATTTAATTCCTATATTTAGTAGGAATCAAATTATGCTAGGTTGTTTCTCTAATTTTGGCTAAATTATGGGGAACAGTTTTAAGAGAGATAGAGGTAAGAATGATGTACTATTACACAAATCACAAACTTAAGGCACCATATTACCAAATATCCTTTAATATCTATAATCTATAATCTATAATCTATCTATAATCTATATCTATATATATCTATAATCTATAATATATATTAAAAGTGTGAGAAATATGATGTGAACTTTTTGCCCTTCATTAAAACTCTTTGCAATAGACGAAATCGTCTTTTCACTTATTTTTTCAATTATTATTTAATTATGTTTATAATGTTGACTTAAGACTTTTAAACCTAAGAAATTAAGGAGTCCTAAAATATATGACAAGAAAATAATATATGGTAAGACTTCTAACATATATAAAAAACATTCAATTATCTATAATCTTAATCTATACCTATAATCTATATCTACAATCTATATCTATATCTATAATCTATAATCTATAATCTATAATCTATAATCTATAATCTATAATCTATAATCTATATCTATATTTATAATCTATAATATTAAAAGTGTGAAGACCCTTGAAAAAGTGATTTGAACTTTTTGCCCTTCATTAAAAATCTCCGCAATAGAATAAATTGTCTTTTCACTTATTTTCTTAAATTATTAAATAATTATATTTAATATTTATAATTAAGGAATCATAAAGTATATGGTAAAAGAAAAAATATATAAAAAGAGAGCAATAATTAAGGAGTCCTAAAATACAAAACTATATATGGTTACCAGGGGCTTTGGGCTGTAGGTGACAAAAGAGTTTTAAAATGAGGTGTACGTGACACAAGTCTTAATTATTAGGTGGAGGCGACATTACTTTATTATGAATTAAGAAAGTTGGGGAAGTTTGAAAATAACCCAAAAGTTTTTAAATTTATACTTTGATCCAAATGTTAACTTATATAACGGAAAACGGAGGAGAAAAAAGGCGTCTTTCCCTCTCTTCTCACCCATTGTTGTTTTCTCTCTCTTAGCGATTTTTGTTATTCATTATTGTTGTTGCTTCATTCATTATCTTCTACTTCATTATCATCATCTTCTACTTCATTATCATCTTCATCTTCTTCTTGTTAATCATTTGTTGTTGTTGTTGTTGTTACCGCTACTGTTGCTATTTGACCAATTTCTTATGTCAAATTTGATTTCGAACATCACTTTCCACTTTGGCATTACTTCATAGGAGACCTTGGTAAGTCAAATTATGATTTTTAGTTGAATTTGTTATCTGGGTAATTGCTATTGTGTTGTTGTTTTCCAACAATGGATAGAACCCAATCATGAATCCAACATAAGATCTATCTGTTTAAACAGATAAATCATCTGTTGTGACAGATGAGACATCTGTTTCAATAGAAGACTGATATGTTGGATACATGTTTAAATAGATGGGTCATCTGTTGCAACATTTGACACATCTGTTACAACAAATCTGATATGTTGGATACATGTTTAAATAGATGGGTCATCTGTTGCAACATTTGACACATCTGTTACAACAAATTAGTTATCATGCGATATAATAAATATCTATTTCAATAGATTAGTAACCTATTGTAACAGAACCTGAATACGATTCCAATAGAAGTATTATCTGTTGCAATAAGGTAAATATCTATTACAATAAATTACTAACCTGTTGCAACAGGTAAGTCATCTATCGCAACAGGTTAATTATCTGTTGCAACATGTCACTCATCCGTTAGAATCAGCTTCAAAGGTGATTTAGTATTGTAACATCAATCCCAACAGGCATTTTATCTGTTGCAGCAGATATTCAAGAGCGTAACATGAATCCCAATAGGTAAGTAATCTATTACGACTGATCACTTACCTGTAGCAACAGATAACACATCTGTTGGGATTCATTCATGGCACTATGAAATCACTATCAACATTTTTAACAAATGACTTTATTTAAGTACCACTAATGGAGAGATCAATAACAATAGGGGTGGATTGTCATAGTCAATGGGTCGAGAAGAGCAATCGATATGTATGGCGTTGGAAGGAGGGTGACATGCTAGAGACGATAGCTATGACAATCCAAAGTGATGTTTCGTATGATGATTTTGTGAACTTAATCATCAGCTTTTCTGGACTGAATTATCAATTGGAAGATCTTTCCATCAGCTACACGTACAACTCCTTTAAAAATCAGAGGGTACTACCTTTCAAGATAATCAATTAGGTTCAGTTGCGTGCTTATCTAAGTGATTCAACCAGGCCAGTGTTAAGGGTGTACATGGTTGAAAAGATGAGAGAGAATGAGAACCAGAACGTAGAAAAAGAAGAAAAAAAAACTTCTTTGATGATAGATTGGATGATCTAGACATAAATATTCCAGTTGATGATCAAACACCTACGCCTATTGATACAACCAATATTATGTACAGTTCTTCTCAATAGACACAGTCTGGAAATCTTCAAGACGATGAGACCGACTTTTTTATTGGAATGTCATTCAAGGACTAGAATGAACTATATAACACTTTGTTTATTTCTTTCTTGAAAAAAGATTTTAGAATAAAGAAGGTGATTAATTCGAGCAGTGTCTTTTGCTTCAAATATGCTAATTAGAACTGCAAGTGGTGGTTGAGAGTGGTGAAGTACGCAAGTTCTGACAGATTCATCATTGATAAATATAAAAAGCATCACACATGTGGTTCGGAGCACATCTCGGGAAAAAATCCTCACGCCACGGCAAAGGTCCTCGGTGAATATTTCAGGAGTAGTTTCCCCAATGGAAAAGGCCGTTCAACAAGGGTTATGACCAATCAACTCCTTATGGATTTGGGTGTCCTAGTCAGTTATTGAAAGGTATATACGACTATGGGGATTGCCAATGACCTGGTTATGGGGACACGTAAGCATGAGTATGAAGTCCTGGATGCTTACCGTTACATGATTGAGTCCACAAATATTGAAAGAAAGACAGCATTGCATCTGAATAAAAATGGAAGGTTCAAGTACTTTTTTGTATCCTATGGTGCTTGGATTCAAGGTTTTCGACATTTCAGAAAAGGCATAGCCGTCGACGGTACCTTCTTGAGGAGCAGGTACAATGGAGTTCTGCTAGCGGCGGTGGCGTAGGATGCGGAGAATCACATCTTTCCTGTCGCTTTTTGTGTAGCGGACAAGGAATGTGAAGCCTCTTATGTTTTTTTTAACAACTGCGATGTTGTATTGAAGATACCAAAGAGTTGTGTTTTTTACCCAATAGGCATCCAAGTATTCCAAAGATGGGCTCACTTTTCTTCACTTCAGCTTACTTTGGTTGTTGCATCAGGCATCTTGGAGAGAAGATTCAAAACAACTATCACAACGAAAGGGTCATCACTATTTTTATAGAGCAGCTAAAGCATATAGTAGAGAGGAGTTTTTAGACCATTTCAATCAAATAGCAGATATGAATCCCAAGGTAGTAGAATTTCTTGCACGTGTTGGTTTTGAGAGATGGAGCCGAGCATTCTGTCCAGAAAATAGGTACATTTTTATGAATTTAATGTCTTGTTTGATTTACAAGTTTAGTATGATATCGTACTAAGCGATTCTTTTCTATAGGTACAATATTATGACATCAAACATAGCTGAATCGGTGAATTCATTGTTTGGCGATAAAAGAATATTTCCCATCAAGGCTATGTTTGAAAAAATAAGCGAAAAGTATAGAGATTTTTGTAACAAAAAGCGTGTTCAGTTCAAGTGCCCAGAAAAAAGAACCTGATTTGTTCTCGAAATTGAAAAAAAATATCAACGAACATCAATTTAGGGAATAGGTTATTCTCTCATAAAATAGTAGATTAAAAATTCCGTATCATCGATCATGGTGATGCTGCCACGGTCGATCTTCCAACAAGATCTTGTACGTGTAGAGTTTTTGACTTGGACAAAATACCTTGTCCACATACTATGGCAGCGCTTCGAGCTCAATACGGTTATAAATATGGACCTGAAGTTTACGAGCACTCCTCTTAATATTATTCAGTGAAAAAATATGAAATGGCATATAGTGGACAAATTACTCTTGTGCCTCCTGAAGAATCTTGGTTTGTTCCAGCAGAGCATATAGGGAGATTAATACCTCCTCCATATATTGATCCGAGCACTATCAAACCAGGAAGAAATCATATAAGAGGAGACGTGGATTTGGAGAATCATTTTCATCAAGAAGAAACAAGTGCTTCATATGTAAGTGCAGTGGCCACAAAAGAACTACATGTCCGAATCGTAATCCACCATGATCGTTGTAATTGCAGAAACTTGTGTTGTTGTTTGTTTGTTGTGGACTTTTATATATTTAACTTATTGTTGTGAACCTAATGCTATCATTTATTATATATAAAATATCTTTTTTTAATAACTTGTGCATCAATAAAAAGAGGCAAAATACATACCAATTATTATTAAAATACATACGCTAAAATAAAAAACACATTCTAGTTATTATTATCACCATTATCATCATCATTAATGACAGCCGACCAATAAACTCGCAGCAGCAGGGCCCTCATCAGCCTTTGTATCTCTCTGAACATCGTCGCTCTCACAGCGACCAACTTCCTCTGCAGGTCATTAACCTACCTCTGAAGTTCCCGCACTGTGTCGCATAGAATAGCAATGTCCGAAAAAGGATCAGCCAATCTAGAACAAGCATGAATTGACAAATGTAAAGAAAAAAGTCTAAAATGTAATACAACGTATATGACCAACTGGTAAATTTACACCAGAAAAAAACTTACCTCAACAAGAAAAGAATATGTTCTTTGAAGAGAAGTGGTTGATGATGTCACACGAAAAGAAAAAATTCAAGAAATAAATAAAGTTGAGTTGAATAAAGATTAAGGAGAGACCTATTTATAGAGGATTGAATCTGGACGTGTCAAGCTAAAAGGCAGGACTGTTCAGCTCCATTGTATTAATTATATTCAAACTAGTGGCATTTTATTTTCTATGAAAAGTCGTGACTTTTTATTTTACATTAATTACTTCTCACCTTTTTAAAATGGTGTGAGACTCAATAAAAGTCGTTATTATTGAGTTGTTGCAACAGATCATCCATCTGTCGAAATAGATTTAGCATTTGTTGCAACAGATAGATTGAATGTACAACAGATGGTCTGTCAAAATAGATTTCCCATTTGTTGCAATAGATGGTTTGTATATGCAATAGATACGGCATCTGATGCAACATATGTATTATCTGTTGCGACAGATGGACAGTATGTTGGAGGAGATGTTTTGATATCTTCTAACAGCTGATTCATCAGTTTCAACAGATGGAGTATTTGGTTAATTAGCTGTTTTGAATGTGTTAGATAAAAAGTCACGACTCTTTACCTCTTTTTAATAGTCCCTCCATTTCATATTAGTTGGGCCCTATGGGCTTGGCACACCAATTAATAAAAATATAAATTAGGTGATTATTTTACCAAATTGGCCTTATTAATTATTCTTTGAAAGTATAAATGTGAATAATATACTTTATGTGGTCATTTAATAATAGGGTAATCTTGGAAGAATATAATAAAATTCTATTGATTTTATAAATAGGACAACTAAATTGAAACAAACATTTTTAGCAAGAAGTAATCACATGCGTGCAGATGAATAAAACACAGTCTGGTTTGTCGCAACAGATTTACCATTTGTTGCAATATATGGATTATCTGTTGCGACAGATGGACCATATGTTGGAGGAGATGTTTTGATTTCTTCCAATAGCTGATTCGTCAGTTGCAACAGATGAAGATTTTGATTCATCAGCTATTTTGAATGTGTTAAGATAAAAAGTTACGACTCTTCACACCTCTTTTTTAATAGTCATCACATGCGTGTAGATGAATAAACATCACTGTCTGACATGTCCTGATGGATTAGGAAGAATAAGGGCGTGCAATGGATCCCATTTTCATGTGTTCGAGTTATGTATATCATTGATCAAGCTACCGTGATAGACACACGTAAACTGTAATGATTTTGTGAATATAGTTTTTTACCAATAGACAATGATCCTTCAAATAAGATCCTGCATTGTACAACTCAGTTTGATAGGTGCGAACTGATAAGGCCAAAGGGTTTCAAGACGATGGTGTCGATACCCCGTTACAATTTAATAACGGTTTATGCTCATGTTTTTGTGTCAAGTTTGGGGAAGGGTTCAAGTTTTGGGCGGCAGCGTAAATATCCAATAGTGATTGGACCAGTTTTAATAGCGCAATGGACTTCTTGAAAGGCCTCCGAAGCCTCCCAATGCAGCACACAATGATGGAGCTAATAGAAATTCCCCTAGTCCAAATTTATATGGATGGATTGCTGAAGGAGACTTTTATATAGTAGAAGGTGCTTGGGAGAATACCTGTGCACGAAGGGGGAGGTGGAGAAGGCCATATATCATCTCAGACCTTGATATATGGCCAATTAAATTGACATGAGAAACCTAAACTCAGACTTTTATACACCAATAAAATTGACATGATCCCGTATTTTTAAAGCAGAAGTAGTTGGTTCAGGTTTCAATTCAGACCGACAATCTTACCACCTTTCGTGCTTGTGAAGCTGCTTCCTTAGAGTTCTGGTCCTGCATTTTGTGAGAGTCTTTATTCAGGCCATGCTCACTAGTTGTATTCTCGAGCAAAGTATCTAGCTCTAGTCATGTTGACTATTCTTCTTTTTCTTCAACGACTGATGAATTTTCATTTTTGGATACACTTTCACATTCGCACCTCATCTAGTTTTTTCATTTTTAATGTCAATTTCATCAGTCAATTTTGCTACACTTTCCTTCCCACCATGTTTTTCCACTTAAACAAGGACTGAGATGATATATGGCCTTCTCAACCTCCCCCTTCCCGCACAGTTTTTCTCCCAAACACGTTCTGTTGTATAAAAGTCTTCTTCAACAACCCATCCATATAAATTTGGACCAGGGGAATTTCTATTGGTTCCATCATTGTTTGTTGCAATGCGAGGCTTCGGAGGCCTTTCAACAAATCCATTAAGCCATTAAAACCGGTCCAATCACTATTAGAGATTTACACTGCCACCAAAAACTTGAACCCTTTCCCAAACTTGACACAAAAACATGAGCATAAACCGTCATTAAATTATAACGGGGTATCGACACCACCATCTTGGTCCCTCAGCCTTACCAGTTTGAACTTAACAATCTTAACTGTAAAATGCCATATCTTGTTTGAAGGATTAAAGCCTAATAGGTAAAGAACAAACATTCACAAAATCATTGTACTGGATATGTGTTTTCATGATAGGTTGATCAGTAATACATACCTCCCACATATGAAGTGGTTCAATCTGCAAGCAGTTTATTCCTCTGAACCCATCTTTACTCTAGCCTTTAATGCTGGCCAAGCAAAAGTGGATCCAGTTTCACTTTCTTTTATCTGCAAACAAGAGAAGAACAAGAATAAAACAAAAAGAACATTACAAAAGGGTAACACAAAATTGAGTGAATCAACAGATGGCCAATATAATGCAACAGATTACCCATTTGTTCAACCAATGAGGCATCGTTATAATAGATAGATGACATGTTGTAACAGATTGGTCATCTGTTGGAATAAATCAAACCAGCCTTGCTACTGGTTTGATTTCTTCAAATGGTTGCTTCGTCTGTTCCAACAGCTGATTTATCAGTTGCAACAGTTGAGGAAACTGTTGCAACACCACTAACAACAACATCAACAACAAAGAAACAACACCACATGTTCCAACACCATCCATAACACAAACATCACATGTTCCAACATGACCACCACCCCCAACAACATCACAACCAAAGTACCAAACAAAAGACATAAAAAAACTATACTGACAACAAGGCTTTTTAAGTTCTCACAATAAATGACTTTTTTGAATATTTTAATAAAAATAATGGTTCATTCATTCAAGACTTAAAAGTCACTTTTCCTTTAATTTTCTCAATAAATAGAAAACTAGTAATGGGTAAATCATTAATAGCAATAGATGTAAATAGCTAATTTAAATGACATACAAAGAAGAAAAAAAAGATGGAAAGAACAACAGTGAATCGTACCTGCAATGTCAAAAAAGCAAACGGATCAGAACATCCAGTTCAGTCAAGAAAAGATATTGATTGGTTGATATCCTAAAGGATCCTCATCCGAAAGAAGAGAAAAAAAGGAAACAAAGATAATTGAGAATTGAGAATAAAGAAAAGTGATGAGTTGAGTCTAGACTACTTTATGGCTGAAGGAGAGAGTTCTAGATATGGGTTTTAAATATTTATTAATAACTTTTGAGGGTCACGAGGAGACGATGACATTGAAAAGACCAGATAAGACTACTCACGCAAGAGATTTTTGAGCTATCCAAGTAGTACCGAGTAATATTTTTTGCCGCCTTAGTATTTTAACTTTTTTAATCTCGGACATGAAATACCTAAATTACTTTTAAAAAGGATCTTAAAACATTTAAGTGCAACAGATAACAATTTTTGTTTGGAAATTTCTAAAGCTCGGTCATCTGTCACAACAAATGAAGTAATCTATTTGATAGTTTACAACAGATGCGTAATATGTTGCAACGGATTGCCTAATCTATTTGATTTGATCCAACAGAAAAGACATCTGTTGCAACAGGTTGAACATTTGTTTATATATAATTTTAATTGAGTTCATATGTTAGACTGATACCTTAATTGAATGTGAGTTCTCATAGGGTCAACTACAACTTCAATTGAGTCTTTTTGCAATTGCATGATGAGAAGGTATTGCGTTCCTCCCGACCAGAGTCATCGATCGATCACTCTGATCTGAACCGATTCTTACTACCTTATATGTTAGATTAATACCTTAATTGATTAATCTAGGACTAGGGTACTAATACTTTAATTGAATAATCTAGGACTAGGGGTGAGTTCTCATAAGTTCAACTACAACTTCAATTGAGTCTTTTGACAATTGCATGATGAGACGGTACTACGTTTCTCTTAATTAGAGTCGTCGATCGATAACTCTGAGCTGAACCGATTCTTACTACCTCATTTGTTCAACTAATACCTTAATTGATTAATCTAGGACTAGGGGTGAGTTCTCATAATATCAACTACAATAGATGACAACGCCTATTTGATAATTTACAACAGATAGGTAATCTATTATGACATATGACTTAATCCATTTGATAATTTACAACAGATGGGTAATCTGTCGCAACAGATGACTTAATCTATTTGATAATTTATAACAGATTCGTAATCTGTTGTTACCTAATCTGATTGATAATTTACAACAGATGCGAAATCTGATGCAACATATTGAACATTTATTTTTATACAATTTTAATTGAGTTCATATATTAGACTAATAGTACCTAAATTGATTAATCTAGGACCAGGGGTGAGTTCATAGGGTCAACTAGAGTACTCGTTCAACTACAACTTCAATTGTTTTTATACAATTTCAATTGTGTTCATATGTTAGACTAAATAGTACCCTTTCGACAATTGCATGATGAGAGGGTTAAAAATTATGCATATCTTTTATAATTTTAAAAATAATTAAGATCAATTCGGACCAAATTAACGTTTTCAAAACTTGTCATTCTTTTCCAAAATACAAATCAACCCATACAAAACGTTTCATCATTTCAAATCTCGAGTTCTCGCTCTTTCTCTCTCATTCTTACTCAACATACAATACAAACAACAACTACTCAATAAATTTGCTCAACCCTCCATAACAGATCATTTTTCTTCTTATTTTCGACCACATAGGTGCTATTTTCGAATTTATTCTTACTTGTATCAGTCGTTTTCTTTGTCTTCATAGGTAACAGAGTTCGATAAGAGTTCTATGTTTTTTATTTTATTCTAAAAAATAAGGGCTTTTAAGTTAATGATGAAACATAAAACTTTTAGTTGTATTATCTTTGATAATGGGTTTACAATTTTGAGTTTTGATAGTAAAATCGTAGGAAGAACTCGAGAAATCCCTAGTTTCTGTTGTAGTGTTCCGTTAACTATCGTGCTATTATTGGATGGTGTTTTTGGTGTTGTTGGTGGTGGTGGTGGTGGTGTTTATGGTTGATGTGGTGGCACTGGTAGTGGCATTGGTTGGTGGTATTTTTGATGGCTATTGGTGGTGTCGGTATTCATGGTATTTGTTTGTGGCAATGGTTGGTGGTGTTTGTGGTGGTGGCTGTTGGTGTGTCGGTATTTGTGGTGTTTGTAATGTATTTTTAAAAATTTATGCATACATCAATTGTAATGTAATTTTTATTTTTCTATTGTTTATAGATAAAACATGTCTCCCAAAATAAAAGAAAGTGAAAGTGGATCAATATCTGACCACCCAAAAAAAGGCTACAGTGCAGAGGGATTCAGAGGAGCTTCTTGAACAATCTCAGTCAGGGAAAAGTAAAGCTGAGGAGAGATATGAAAACAACATTGAGAGAGGTGGACAAGGGTCTGCAGATGGTGATGAAGAAAATAAATGTGAGAAAGAGAAGGAATTGAAGAGTGAGAAAGAAAAAAAGGATGATCATCAACATGATGATAATGGATCACCAATGGGGCGTGAATTAATATCGACATCCCAGCATGATCCTGTCAAAACTTTTAGTATTGACAGATTTCAAGTTGTGATGCCGATAAATGACCTAGAAGCAAAACAACTAACTGGTCAAATTGTACTTAAATGTCAGATGGGGAATTTTTTTGAACATTTTCTGAAAATCATGAAGAACGAAAACATAGGCTGACTTTTAAAGAAGAGCTGCTTTGGACGCCTTATTGAGCTGCCTGAGGACCTCTATGCCCGTATTAGTTTCCTTATGATGATGGAATATGATCTTCTCAAGTGCAAGATAGTACGTGGAGGATGATAAAGATTCGAAGAAAGGGGGCAAAAAGAAGATGGATGAAATCTGGATCAACTACTATGGCATGCCTGTTTGTTTTGGCTTGCAAGAGTTTGCCATAGTGACGGGCTTGAGATGCCATCATCCAGAAGAACCACCACCCTACAAAATATCCAATGCAAGAAAATGCAAGGAAAAAATGGATGGGTTGTTTGACATTGCTCGATGTGGCTACAAAGCATCGGATTTGTTGACAGACCTCAAGGATAAAACCATACCAGTGCAGTACAGAGAGCAATTGTGCTTAGTTTGGTTTGTCCATTCAGTTATATTGGCAAGAGACATCAACAAGGTCATAGAAGATGATTTGTTGGTGCGTACTGAGGATTTTGATAAATTCAACAATTATCCCTGGGATCAGTGGAACGAAGGGTGGTCAGATGAACACCCTTCGTTGGAAATTTTTTTTCGAGTATATAGGTTAAATATAGATATTTATGGTTATATACATGTTGTTGCACACCCTTGACAAGATAGAGAAGCATAGTCCAGTGGTCAAGAGTGTGCATTTCCGCATCAACAACTCGGGTTCGAACCTTGGTAGGTGTAGTAGTGCTTTATTTTCTTTGTTCTTTAAACAGTTTTTTGCCCAAGGAAAAATATGAACACCCTTAACCAAAAGTCTGGCTCCGTCACTGCCTGGGATATGACAGTTTTTACTTGACTGTCCAATATTTACTGACAAAGCTATCCTCAGGGACGACCACATTATACGACTTTCCTGGTAAAATTAATCACTAATTTTACTCATCCATTAATTTATATTGAATATAGTTAGTATGACTTTTTTTGGCTTGCTTCCTGTTTATGTTTTTTAGGCTTGGGCATTTGAAGCCATTTCTCCCCTCCAAAAGCAGTTAATGGATTACCCAGAAGAGGTTCCTCATCCAAGGATGTTTAGGTGGTTGGCTGCAAAGAGCAACACCAATATTAAGGAGGCTGATCTCTTTAACCCTCCAGATGATGCAGTACATCTTCTTCAAGTAAAATAATTTTAGTCAAAGAAATATATTGAACAAATGCTATATCTGGTGCAACAGACGTTATATTTGATGCACTAGATAGGACATCTATTGTGATAGGTTATCCATCTTGTGCCAATCGATGCAACAGATGGATAATCTGTTGCGATAGATGATTGATATCTTGTATCAGATTACCCATATGTTTCTTTGGTTCTCTGAACCCGACTCCTAATAGATTAACCATCTACTACAAATTATGCAACAGATGTGTAAATTTGATAACATATTGTTCATCTGTTGTGACATACAAATCATGTGTTGCATAACAGATTACCCGTCTTATGCAACTGTTGCGACATATGGTTGATATTTTGCATCAAATTATTCATGTGTTGCTCTGTTTCTCTGAACTGGACTCAAATGGATTTTAACCATATACTGCAAACTATGCAACAGATGGGTCTTTTTTTTTAAAATGTAACCCAACTGTGAAAATTATTATATTATATGATTTAAATACATCTGTCTTTTTTTTTTTTTTATAGGTTATGCATCCATGAATCGTGCCTACTGACGAGGAGTCAGTGATGACTTCTTATATTACTCTAGGTTATGTTGATACTATAGCAGACCCAACAGTGGATTTAATAAAGAAGGAATTGGCTGGAGCAACAACCATAAGAAGAGCAGTTAGGCAAGGTTAGCCTAATGTTGGGGCTCTTCATGACCAACCTACTAAGGCAGAACCGGGTGCTTCTTCTGGTAGAGTTGTTGGTATTAGTGACAGCCATGCTGATGCTACTACCACTCATGATGATGAGCATGTTGATGCTCAAGAAAGAATAAATATGTTTGAAAACATCTATTTTCACCCTTACACAGGTCCCTCTCACCCCTCTTTATCCTCGTGTTCTCATTGCGAATGCGAAGAGTGCAAGGACAGACAGGATAAGCTCTTTAAAAAAGTAGAGGCTATCTTTAAAGCTATCAAGGAATTCAAATTCAAGAGGTATGTCATACCATCCAAGAAGGTAAGGGATCCACAAACTCCTACAGTGTTGGTTAGGAGAAAGAAAAGAGCAATTAGAGATGTGCTCTCCGATCGAAAATCAAATGAAATTGCAATTCATCCCTTTCCAAAAGCTGTTGAATTTCAGAGGCCAGTCAAGAAGGTGGACATATATGCAGAACTTGGCACCAAAGAGAAGAGGGATCTGCGACAGGCCAAGAATGCCAAGTCAGGCTCACCAGATTACCCCAGGCCTCCCTTTTTTCCCCAAGACTTCCAGACTATGACTGATATGTATATGCTATATGAGGACAAGGAAAGTTTACTTTTCCTAACCTAGCCCTTCTAATCTACCCCATGAAGAAGAAGCTACGCAACAGATTTCACATCTTTTGCAACAAATAGGTATACTGGTGCAACTGGTAGTGGTTCTGTTGCATCTTATTATCCATCTGTTGTATAAGTTACGTTGGATTATTGATTCAGAGAACCCTATGTAATAGATGGACCATCCGTTGCATCTTTATAATTACTAGCCTATTTAAAAATTGACTTCTTATATCACTGTATGTTGACATAATTCTCTGCCTCATGAGAAAAAGACAATTAACATACCAGGAAGCTTATGATGCTGCCGATAGAATAATGGACCTCGACTTCTGTAAGAAGCTCAAGGATAGGTACAATTAAATCAATGGGTAGGCATTATTCCTTGGCGTGGGACTTGATTTCCTAGTTCCTACATTGGTCTTGGATGAAAAAGAAATGATAAAATATGTTAGAGGAGAGAGGCCAAATCTACACGGCAAGAGTTGGACCAAGGCAAAGAGGATTCTTGCAGTCATTAGCGTGAACGGCATGCATTATCGGGCTATTGAGATACTACTCGAAGAGAGAAAGATCAATGTTTATGACTCTAACGTACCTTTCATCAACGATTTCGATCTTTGTCTCCTCATGGAGCCACTGATGGTGTTGTTACCCATCTTGTTGAGGGAGAGTAAACTGATGAATCATTTGCCAAAGAAAGTATTGATGAAAAAATCATGGGATTTTGAAGGTCAAAATAAGGGAATGACCCTTCCAAAAAATGATGCCGCTAAAGCGAGTGGTTCGCACGCTCTTGCACACATCGAATATTTCCTGACCAGCACAGAAATGGCCGAGCCAATGAATTTTCTGTGTGACAACTCTGTGGCAAACCTGGAAGAGGTCTGAGCTTATGGGGTACTAACTGGACGCTTGAAGTCTGTGTATATAGAAGATCCTGTGAAATAGCAATTTTTAATTTCAAGTCACCTTTCACTTTATTACATTTACATGTAGTGGCAATAATTTTTTTCTGACGAAAGTTGAGTTTTTTATAATGCAATAGATTGTCAATCTGTTGTAAAATATATTAAATCTATTCTGGCAGATAGTTTATCTGTTTCAATAGGTTGGTCATCTATTGTATTACGTCGATGTTATTTCTATGAATAATCTAATAATTTAAGTCTAATTTGTTGCAACAGTGGGAAGACCTATTTGATAATTTCCAACAGATGACCTAAATTTAACAACATATGCCTAAATATTTTTGATATTTTCCAATAGTTACGCTTGAATATTCATGTGCTCGACAACACCAAACCCGTAGCAAATACACACACCACCATGAAAATTTCAGCAATTAGGCTTGAATATCTATGTGCCCAACAACACCAAACCAGTAGCAATAACGGTAACAATGTAGTATCCTCTTGCTCAATTTTGTTTCTCTTCAGAAGCCTTGACTTTGTTCAACAAACCCCAGATTACACGATTTGCTTATGAAGGGTGTCGTGTTTATACCAATCAAAGTAATCGCATTCACCCAATTTCTATAAAAAAGAGGACACAATTCCAAAACAATTACAAGTCAATAATTAATCAACTAATTAAATAAAAACATATTATCTTTGAAATCTTAGAAGTAAAAAACATACGACCTGGATATCATGACCGCACTTAAAATATTGAAAATCTTTATCACAAAAAACAGTGGAAGGTGCGCTCGACATTGTCAAGTTCAGTTGGAAAAAATGAAAGAAATAATTTGAAAAATTTGGATAGCTAAAAGAAAATGACGATGAAGAAGAAGATTTAGAAATTTAGGATTAAATTTTAGGAGAAAGATGAATATATAAGACAAAGGGAGTGGAAATGACCGTTGGGGGCCAAGTGATGGCAAGTCAGCAAAATGTGCCAGACTGACACATTTGATGCCTATTTTATTTTACGTGTTTAAAATGAACACTGTCTACATGATGCCTATTTTATTTTAGGTGTTTGAACTGAATACTGTCGATGGGTTCCGTCTTTTTTATTTCAATTCACTTTAACCCTTTTACATGTAGTGGCAATATTTTATGTCCAACGAAAGTTGAATTTTTATAATGCATCAGATTCTCCATCCGTTGTAATAGTTATTCTACCTGTTCTGACATATAATTTATTGGTTGCAATAGGTTGGTCATCTATTGCATTATCTCGATATTTCTATCTAAGTCCATCTGTTGCAACAGTGGGAAGACCTATTTGATAAATTCCAATAGATTACCTACCTGTTGTAACATATGCCTAAATCTGTTCGATTTTTTCAATAGATGTGTCGTTTGTTAATATTTGAATCTAGTATTCCTTTTCAATTAATAATTTCAAATCTAAGGAATAAATAAAATTCATAGACAAAATAAAATAAATTAAAGCCTTCATAAATTAGCTGAAATAAGTCAACGAATAAATAAAATGTAAAAAAATTGTTATGGGTACAGATCTTAATAAATACATCAACAACAATTTAAGTATGATGCCAAGGATTACTTTGATAGGCTCAATCTATAAATATCTACACAGTATAGACAAGTTGTTCTTCATTCGGTTCTATGAAATTCAGTTTTGCTCATCGTGGATCCTTATTGCTGCTTACGTACGGTTTCTGCGCTTTCTGTTCTCTGTATTTCCATAAAAAGAGTAGCATATTATCTGTTCTAGCAAATCAAACAGGTCTTCCTCCTATTTTAAATTATCCCAAATAGATTATATTTTTGTTGCAACAATGAATCAACTGTTGGGATAAATCTCTACATGAGAAAGACCCTGTATGATTATTTCCAGTGGATGAACCATTTGTTGTAATATATGAATCATCTGTTGCAGCAGATAGGTCATCTGTTGGTATAAATAAAAGCGGTACAAAGAGCTATTTGATTTGCTAAAATAGACGAGACATATTTCACAACAGATACTTTATCTGGTGCTATAAGTTAGTCAACTGTTGCAACAGATGTATATATCTGTTTGATAATTTTCAGCAAGTATGTCATCTGTTGAAACAGATATGTGTGGGTTTGTTTTGTCAGTTGGAAGAAATATATATTCACCTTCTTCAGCCTGTGCTGCTCTCATTTGGACATTGTACGTTGCTCAGTGTAACACACAGATAGAGGAGTTACAATTTCACTTTTTTAGATGCTTGATAATGCCCTGGAAATCACTCTTCTTCTCCTCTTAGCCCTAATCTCTAATGGAGTGGATGGAAATAAAATCCTCTTTAATGGAATGAGACCCCTCTTAGATGTCAATTCCTTTACAGAAGCAGTTAGTGTATTAATAGCATTAATCACTACATCATGTTTCACCCTGTAGTCTTGATATTTGCATGCAGAATATTTGCTGCGAGAGGTAAAATCTGTATAACCAGTATGATCATACTCATAATGGTTTTCTTTGAATACTGTAAGAGGAGCATCATTAGCACCAACAGCAGCACCACTACCACCACCAATAGCTCCATCACCACTAAGACCATCAACAATAATAAGCCCACCCTCCAAAATTATTTTTCTTGTAATGGTTGTTGCTCCAAATAATTTTATTTTTATTCTATCGATGACCTTAGGGTCTGATAAAGTTTGCACAGATCGTAAAGAAATAAAAAATGGCATCTTTAACTCTCGATTGGTCAAAACTAGCGACAGATGCACAATCTAACATAAATCATTACATATATTAGAGTGATGATTAGATCATTCAAAAAAATCATTAATTAAAAGAAAAAATTAATTATAATCATACTTACTGCATCCTTCAGGGGGTTGAAGAGATCAAGAAATTTTACATTTTTATCAGTTTTGGCCAAAAACCATCTCAAGATTCTTGGATAGGAAGCTTGTAATGCCCCAAAAATGGCTAAGATAGAAAGGAGAGTGTCAACTTATGAGTAACTATTACTTTGCACTGGATCTGATCTCATGAAAATGGATGAGAGGTTTATGACATGAAAACTCGGGGTATTACAACATCCCCCTCTTGGGATCGTTTGTCCCCGAATGATAATAATTTGATGAAAATACTAGGAAGAGACTGTGATACTACACAGGATACTTACGAACTGAATCATGACTTAATATCTTAAACTGAAACCGATACATGAACTGAGCTGAATTCATAATTTAATTGGAAACAAATACATTGCCTCTTGGAATGTACATACGTATAAGACTGCGGATAGTAAGACTAGCTGGAAAATTAAGAATCTATAGGAGCTTATCTCCTTGCTTGCTAAACTAGATTACAGGCTATATGGACTGGATCATACTGACTACCCATACTCAAATAGAGTATTTCTTCAGCACTTTTCTACGAAATTCTATTGACATTAGGGAGCAAAGAATTTTGGGCATGTTCTGAACAAGACATTTGACTAAGGAATTACAACATTGATATAACTCTATAGCATGGAATATAATTATATAACTCATAAACTAGGATAGGATTGCTAGGCCGTAGGCAACACAACTTCTTACTTTCAAGCTTAGCATCACTTCTCAAATGCTCTCTCAACTCTACTATTCCCCTTAAATACCATCCTCATTCGATTCAACTTATAATTCTTATATTGGCACTGCGAAATCTTTGTACTAAGGTCTAAACTAAACTAAGTTCCCTCACCATGATCAAGCCTAACACTAAATCACAAGATACAACATGCCAAACTACAATACTAGTCTAAACCACAAGGTTCAATATTCTATATCTTCTTAGAGCTCACACCCTAAGCATAACATGCCTTACCACTTCAATGACTAATTTAAAACTCTTGATATGGATTCACTAGTGCATATTGCATTCATTATCTTACACCCAACATGACATTCAAGCCTATCATTAAAAATCACATATAACTTTAAGGCAAATACCCCTAAAGGCATACTTCGCATATTCTCTAAACCTTTATCAACAACAATTTTCTTGTACTATTCTTAAAAACATACACACAATTTCTAACTAACCAAGACATGTATCAAAGACTTGGCCTCAATCTTACTTCACACTTTAGCCTTAGATAGAAAAGCATAAATAATCTTTCTTAATGAGGATCATCAACTCTCTCACATATAAACCATTGCTTATCCACTATTATCACCACTATCTTAACATAGGAAGAGGTCACTGAAGGGCTAACACATATGAACCAGAAGCACGAAAACTACAATACATAACATTAACACTTATCTTTGTCCTGAGGAATAAAATATCAAAGGTATGGATTCATTAAAGAAATCTAAGCTGAGGACATGCATTATATAATGCAAACTTCACTAGTATCATGAGTTTAAAAACTGGTCATACTCTGAAACATGAGTTTACACTTATCATGAGCTATTCAACATAAGACTGGAGTTCATAGATTCATAAGAGATAACTCGAATCACAGAGTGAAGCTGTTACATGCTTGGTAGAAGTTGAGAATGGGATTGAGCACACATGATAGGTATAAGCATAGGCCTGTGGCATGGATTTGTCAAGCAAGTGATGGATTTGGTGTTGTAATGACTGAAATCCAACGAATACTCTAGAGAAAGAAGGGATCACTATCTCTTCATAACTCATTATTGACATGTATCACAATTTAATTCTCAAAACTTGATTCGGTTCTTCACTAACCATCTCCCCCTTAGGTCAAAGCTGGTATTCTAAGTATGATGGTCTACTCCATATCCTTGAGATTAAGACATAATTTCATCATTCTATTATCTATATATAAATGCTAAACTCACAAGAATGAACTAATTTTGAACTTACCGACTTCATTCTTGAACAACCCATCCATATGTCATCCTTAATTCCTAGCTTCAATAATCATCATCAAAGACTTACACTCTCATTTGAAACCATATCTAAATCTCTAATCACATAATCATAGCCTACCAAGATCACACTTCTATACTTATATTTTTCCCAAACTATGAGAATAAAATCATACTAAAAAGACTCAACATCTTCAATCATAACTCCTTAACTTAGCTATCAAGAACTACATAAACTATCTAACTAGCCTTTCTCCACCTACCAACTCAACGTTACTACTAACCACAAAATATGCAATAATCCTAAAAAAATAATGCAGCCCCATATCACCTTGGGCACACCTCTACACCATACTTAATTACGAACACATAATCTTATACTCTTGCATACACTATTCAGGCCTACTAGGTCACCTCTATATAACTAGCATCAACAACCGAACCATCAACTGTTCAAACTTAATGTCTAGAGCTAAACATGATTTACAACCCAATCTCACACACAATTTTCACTTCAAAACTATAGAACATAGCATTAAGAAAAAAACTAGTACACAATGACAATCGATCATAATCATATGGCCTATCTTATTCATAATCTGTTAACACATCCTCCTTCTTCACATCAGTACTATTTACCCATATTCACACCTAAATTACTTTCATAGCTCTATAAATTTCAACCAAACTTCCTCTTGCAATCTCAGGAAAGCCTAAATTAACAATACTCAACCACCAAGTACTTCCATCAAAACCTATACTTTCCTAGCACAACAAATACCATCAACAACTATTTTCATACTTAAAGCATACAAAAATCCATCTTAACTAATAATCTCCTTCTCTAACTTCACTAAACTAACAAACAAGGGTATATCACTTCATTACTAATTCAATCATACGCAAAAATTCAGCTATACATATTCAATAAATCGCCCTTACTACCATTCTTGCCACTACACTTCTAAACCCACAAGTTTAACTAACACAAGACTTTTAACTAAACGTTACTACTTCTGTCACTACACAGAAACCCACACTTTCAACTAACACCAGAACAACAAGATAAATAACAAGTTGCTAGTGAATCAAAATAGGCCTCACACAGTCTCACTAGACTTTGATTTTGTATTTTGAACAAGAAAATTAGATGAATAACAAAGCAACTATGCTAGTGAATTGAAATAGGCCTCACTAGACTTTGATTTTTCACAAACATAATGATAACAAGATTACATTATACAAGAGATAGAAACTTGACACACAATATTCAACGATCTAAGAATACACCTTACTCTATCTTAATTAAATAACTCATAAGAACAAGGGTATAACTTCAAATCTGATGGACTTATAACATACTAGAAGGCTCCTCTCAAGCCGCTTTATGAAACTTCTGAAACTTCTGCTAGCAATTATAAAAGCATTATCTGGGGAGGAACTGGAACTTGCCGAACAAGTTACTTCAAGGACATAGATAGATAAGTATAGATTATCATTATGGATTATAAAGAGAAATTTGAAAGCACATCTGACTCAGGCTTTATGCACGATTTCTGCAGGCCTGATAAAGCACTTCAGTTTTTGGAACTCAAAAGTACTGACAGGATACTTTCTAGCTCTCTTACAGTCCCATAACTATCTATGGAGGATGAAGCTCAACTGTTTCTGATACCTTGGAAATGAGGCAGAGTTGGCCAGAATAGAGTAAGATAAGAATTTATATAAGTTTCTTAGAGAACCTTTTCATAGCACGGTCCTAGACTTGAAAGAAGGGAAATATTTCCTAAATGCCTTGTAGCCTCTCGAAGAAAAGTACAGACGTCTCCGTACCGTTCCACAAGACTCTACTAGACATGGCTTCATAGACACCCTAGGACACTTGAACTCTATGCTCTGAGTTGTCACACGGTGCTTAGGGTCACAAGTGACCCCAAGCTAACCCTTGTACTGGCATAACTCATAAGCAACTGAATAAAAATACAAATCCATACAAATCAACAGAAATTAACTCTTTTCTGAATCTGATCGATACAAAAATGGATTTTTACAGGATTATAATTCTGCCTTTACAACAAAAACTGAAATGAAATACATCAACTTCTACTGACTGTCTATGAAGCCTCTACTAGTACTGACTGTAGGTAGCCGGGACATGACTCCTGACTAACCCAACTCAATACGACTGAATAAAGAAAATACAACACTTCTCGAACTGTATAACTAACTCAAGCCCTTGAATCAAAAGGACTCATCACCTGCTGACTGGATGCCGCGAACTGACTGAATCTGAAGATGTACACTATACCTTGTACCTACATTCCAAGAAAATATAGCCCACATACGAATATGTGGGTCAGTACCATGGAAACGTACCGAGCATATGAGGGTGCAAATCATATATAAAATAATATCTTAATATCATCACAGTTTATAAAATTATGCATGCTGATATAAATGACTCACTTAGCTCGAATTAAAATTATCATAATCATAAGAGAGTAAAATATATCAGGTGAAACATGTGAGTCATCATAATAAATCTCAATTCACTTCCATCTAGATTCCAAATCATCAAAGCAATCAAATCTCATAACAATTCTCTTTGGAATATATATTCATTAAATCATTCAAAAAACAATGACTCGCAAACTCAGTCTTTCAAACAAATATGTTTTCATCTCAAATAGAAGAATAAGACTTTTCATATTAGATAGGAGAATACACACACACACGTTGGGAGTCTCTTACAACCGACATAAACCATGTGAGCTACATGGAGTCCAATGTCTAACTCACGTTGGGGAGAGCTGTCTTATCCTTGCCATAGGAGTAGGACCTTAACCTTTGATTCACTAGTGATCACTATATCAAGCAGTCTTAAGCTTACATCCTATGAGGGCACGTAGTTCTAGGGAAGTACCAATCACAGATATACCTCCCAATCGATGCTAAAGACTACTCCCGGACTTAGCTCAGATCATTTCAAAAGAAAACCCACAATAACACAATTCAGCAATTCATGTCGGAAGCCGTTATGCTACCCCTTTTTCATAATAAAATCAACATGTGAATTTCTTTTCTCATTCGAGTTCAAAATAACTCTTTTAAGACCAAAAGGTCAAATCATTCAAATATCAATGTGTGTATAACACATTACTTCCCCAAAGATCATAATCTCAAAGAGAGTTTAAATCCCATATATCAACACTTGAGCAAAATACTTCAAGATTCATACTTTATGTAGCAACCATATATAATTCATACAAAATCTGAAATTTTAACTTTAAACATGATATTATCATCAAAGTTCATGGAATTCAACTTTAAGGCATCAAAATATCATAGTTTCTTGAACAAAATATAATATATAAGTTTCCATCTCAAATTCATAGTAAAGCATATAAAATCATGTATATTTGTAAACGTAAACATTAATTTAGGCACAAGAACGAAAGAGGGATCTTCTTGAAAACCCCACATACCTTTATGGTAATGGATTCGTTGAAAGATTGGACCTTCAATATTGATTAAAAGAATCCTTGTAGAGAACTTTGAATTTGGAGCTTAGCTTCTTGGTTCTTGAGAGGTAAACTTAGATTGTTCTTGGGAAGAGAGGAAGGGTTTTGGATCATAACTTGATTGATTTAGGGCTTAGGGATTGCAATCATGTGTTTAAAACCCCTTATCAATGATTTGGAGTGATTAGGGACGGTTTAGGGGTGTGAAATGACTTCAACACCCTTGATATAAGTCAAAATGGGGTGTTTTTGGCACTTGGAACTGACGTAGGCGGCACCCAAGTAATTGCACAAGCCAGGTTGGGCGTCGCCTAACCAATCACCTAAGTTTGGTTGGGCGGCGCGTAACCAATCGCATACCCTTACTGTCTCTCACAAAAATGGGCATAACTCTTTGCTCGGGTATCGGATTTTTACGAAATTGGTATCGTTGAAAAGGTAATTCAATTATCTACAATTTGATAGGTCTTGGGATGAAAAATTCCATGCATATTAAGAGATATACATGTTTGAAGTTGACCCTTGTAGAATCAAATGTCAAACTTTGGATGAATCAATTGGTCTTAGCTCAACTTTGTTCTAGGTCATTGCTATGAACATTTTCACCTCTAAACTACTCCATATACTGGGATAATGATCATGAAACTTTTATTCACATTTAACTCATTTGTATTAGAGCTTAGACGCGTAAGATCGACGGTTAGAAGTTTAGCACGAAAATACGAGTTATTACACAAACTTAACTGTAAAATTGCAGACATCTTGTTTGAATGATCTATGACTAATCAGTAAAAACATCATTCACAAAATCAGTGCACTCTATGTGTGTTTCCACGATAACATTATCAGTAATACATACCTCCCACATATGAAGTGGTTCTATCTATAAGCAGTTTATTTCTCCGATCTTATCTTTACTGCAACCTTTTGAGATAGTCCGTCAAAAGTTGATCAACTGTCAGCTCCTTATATCTACAAAGAAGAGGAAAAAAATTGATGTCACAAAAAGAAAATTGTCCATCTGTTGCACCAAATGTGGAGTTTGTTGCAACAGATGTGGAGCCTGTTGCAATAGATATGGAGTCTATTGCAACAAATATGGAGTCTGATAGAATACATCAAACCAGTCTTTCTGGTGGTTTTATTTGTTCCAACAGTTTCTCCATCTGTTGCAACATCAACAACGACATAAACATCAATAAAAAAAACAACATTTGTTCCAACAACATCATCAACAACAAAGAAGCAACATCCTTTGTGTCAGAACCATCAACAACACCACAAGTTCCAACAATGTCAACACCACCAACAACATCAATAACTGCATCAACAATAATGAAACAAAAAAATACATACAAAAAAAATGATACTGCCAACAAGACTTTTAAACTTCTCCTAACAGATGACTTTTTTCTCATATTGTAATAAAAATTCCCAGATTATTTATTCAACACTTACAAGTTCCTTAAAAAAAATTAATAAATATGATATGGGTAAATAATAATTAAATAAAAAAAACAAATGTAAATAACATGCAAAGAAGAAGACGAGAATGAAAGAGCAATAATGAACCATACCTTAATATCAAAAAGGGGATCAAAATAGAAATTTAAGTTGAGGAAAGATATGGATGGGTTTAGATCCGAAAAGATCTTTATGAGAAGAGAAGAGAAAAGAGAAAAAAAAGGTTGTGACCCTAAAGAGGAGAGAGAGAAAAATGAGAGTTGAATAAAATAAACTGCGGCTGAAAGAAGAGATGAGATAATTTCTATAGATGTATTGTGTACGTAAACGTGGTGGTTTTCAATATTCATTAATTTCATTAATAATTTGAGGGGCACGAGGAAGACTAAGACTACTGACATTGAAAAGACAAGACAAGACTGCTCAATGAACTCACTTTTGAGATATCCAAGAAATATTTGTTACTGTCTTTAATAGTAAGTACTACTACTTGATATTAGCTACTCGGACCAGAAGCTTCTTGATTTAAAATTAAAAGAGATAAAAAGATTTTCAAACAGATATGTCATCTATTGCAACATATATAAATATCTGTTTAGAAATTCGAACAGCTCAGTCATCTGTTACAACAGATATAAATATTTGTTTAAAAATTCCAAAAGCTCAGTCATCTGTGACAACAGATAAAAAAGTTCGTTTAATAATTAATAAAATCAAATATGTCATCTGTTACAATAGATATAAATATTTTTTTGAAAATTTCTAATAGCTCAGTCATTTGTCACAACAGATGCAAATATCTATTTGATAATTAAATTAGATATGTCATCTGTTGCAACATATATGTACCTGTTTGAAAATTTTTAATAGCTTAGTCGTTTGTTGCAACTGATTTCATAGCAATTGATTTAGGTGGAACTAGGGATGAATGAATGAGCTCGCAGGGTCAACTACAAATCCAATCGAGTCTTTGCAATTGCATGGTGTTGGTATTGCATTCATACCAACCTGAGTCATCGATTGATCACTCTGAGTTAAAATGAGTTCTCATCAACTCAATGTTAGGATAGTGATAGTACCTAAGTTGATTTAGGTGAAACTAAGGATGAATGAGTGAGCTCGCAGGGTCAACTACAAATCCAATTGAGTCTTTGTAATTGCATGGCATTGGTATTGTATTCATCCTGACCTGAGTCATCGATCGATCACTCTGAGTTGAAATGAGTTCTCATCAACTCAATGTTAGGATAATGATAGTACCTAAGTTGATTTAGGTGGAACTAGGGATGAATGAGTGAGCTCGCAGGGTCAACTACATATCCAATCGAGTCTTTGCAATTGCATGGTGTTGGTATTGCGTTCATACCGACCTAAGTCATCGATCGATCACTCTGAGTTGAAATGAGTTCTCATCAACTCAATGTTATGATAGTGATAGTACCTAAGTTGATATAGGTGGAATTAGGGATGAATGAGTGAGCTCGCAGGGTCAACTACAAATCCAATCGAGTCTTTGCAATTGCATGGTGTTGGTATTGCGTTCATCCCGACTCGAGTCGTCGATCGATCACTCTGAGTTGAAATGAGTTCTCATCATCTCAATGTTAGGATAGTGATAGTACCTAAGTTGATTTAGGTGGAACTAAGGATGAATGAGTGAACTCATAGGGTCAACTACAAATCCAATCAAGTCTTTTCAATTGCATAGCGTTGGTATTGCATTCATCCTGACCCGAGTCATCGATCGATCACTCTGAGTTGAAATGAGTTCTCATCAACTCAATATTAGGATAGTGATAGTACCTAAGTTGATTTAGGAGGAACTAGGGATGAATGAGTGAGCTCGCAGGGTCAACTACAAATCCAATCGAGTCTTTGCAATTGCATGGCGTTTGTATTGCGTTTATCCCAAACTGAGTTATCGATCGATCACTCTGAGTTAAAATGAGTTCTCATCAACTCAATATTAGGATAGTGATAGTACCTAAGTTGATTTAGGTGGAACTAGGAATGAATGAGTGAGCTCGCAGGGTCAACTACAAATCCAATCGAGTCTTTGTAATTGCATGGCGTTTGTATTGCGTTTATCCCAAACTGAGTTATCGATCGATCACTCTGAGTTAAAATAAGTTCTCATCAACTAAATGTTAGGATAGTGAAAGTACCTAAGTTGACTTAGGTGGAACTAGGGATGAATGAATGAGCTCGCAGGGTCAACTACAAATCCAATTGAGTCTTTGCATTTGCATGGCGTTGGTATTGCGTTCATACCAACCTGAGTCGTCGATCGATCACTCTGAGTTTTGGAACTAGGGATGAATGAGTGAGCTTGCAGGGTCAACTACAAATCCAATCGAGTCTTTGCAATTGCATGGCGATGGTATTGCGTTCATCTCAACCCAAGTCTTCGATCGATCACTCTGAGTAGAAATGAGTTCTCATCAACTCAATGTTTTAAAAATTATATCTTTTAAAAATTTTAAAATTAATTAAGATCAATTCAGACCAAATTAGCAATTTCAAAACTTGTCATTCTTTTCCAAAATTACAAATCAACCTATACAAATAATCCATTTGCGCAAAAAACTTTTCATTTCAAATCTTAAGTTCTCGTTCTCTCTCTCTCTCTCGGGGTGTCCTCTTCCTCTCAACAATACAAACAATACAAATAATACAAACAACAATTACTCAACATATTGCTCAACCCTTTAAAACAGGTCGATTTTCTTCCCATTTCCAACTATATATAGTTGTTTTTTTCAACTTTATTCCCGCTTATATCCATTTTTTTATCTATCTTCGCATGTAACAGAGTTCGATAAGAATTCTACATTTGTTCTTTTTAAAAAAAAATAGGGCTTTTTAGTTAATGACAAAAAAAAAGACTTTTAGTTGTATTATCTTTGAGAATGGGTTAACAATTTTGAGTTTTGATGCTAAAAAAGTAGGAAGCACCTGAGAAAACCCTAGTTTTTCTCTCAGTATTTTGTTGACTGTAGTGGTATTATTGGATGGTGTTTGTGGTGTTGTTGGTGGCTGTTTTTGGTGGTGTTAGTATTTGTGTTTTTTGGCGGTGGTCTTGGTGTTGGTATTGGTGGCATTGGTCGTGGTCTTGGTGGCATTGGTCGTGGCATTGGTTGTGGTGGTGGTGGTCCATCTGTTGCAACGGGTGGAAGATCTGTTGGGAGATATTAAATAGGTCTTCAAACAGATTCCCCATCTGTTCCAACTGATGGGTTATCCGTTGGAGTATTTTCTTGTAATATGAAAGAGAATAATTTATTTAAATTTCTCCACCTGTTGCAACAGGTGGAATATTTGTGAAGAGATATTAAATAAGTCTTCAAACAGATTCAGGTTCCCCATCTGTTCCAACTGATGGGTTGTCCGTTGGAGTATTTTTTTTTGGTTATGTGGTAAGAATAATTTATTGAAATTTGTCTCACCTTTTAAAAAAAATTATGCAGACATCAAATGCAATGTATTCTTTGTTTTTCTTTTATTTGTAGTTAAAAGATGTCTCCTAAAAGAAAAAAAACAGAAAGTGTAGAAAGTGGATCAACTTCCGATCACTAAACAAAAAAGGCTAGAGTACAGATAGATTCTGAGGAACTTTCAGAACAATCTCAGTTCGGGCAAAATGAAGCCGAGGAAAGTGATAACTCCTCCTCACCAATGGGGCATGAAATAATATCGAAATTCCAGCATGATTCTATCAAAACCATTAGTACTGACAAGTTTCGAGTTGCGATGCCGATGAATAACCCCAATGCAGTATTTGGTGATCTTGTACTTAAATTTAAGTTAGGGAAACCTTTTGACGAACTTAGGAGTATTATGTAGAAGGAAAACATAGATGGACTTTTTAAGAAGAGCTGTTTTGCACACTTTCTTGAGCTGTTTGGGCCGCCCCTCTCTGTTTTCTAATGATCATGGTATATGGCCTTCTCAAGTGCAGGATTATGTATGCCCATGATAGAGGTCCGAAGGAGGGCGGAAATAAGATGGATGAAGTCTGGATCAACTATTATGGCATGTCGATTTGTTTTGGATTAAGAGAGTTTGCCATTGTGACGGGCTTGAGATGTGATCGTCCAGAAGAACCTACCATCAAGAAAACACCCCACAAAGGGTCCAACAAATGCAAGGTAAAAAAAGATGGGTTGTTGGGCATTGTTGGACCTAGCTACAAAGTGAAGGATTTGGTAGCGGATCTCAAGAAAAAAGACATACCAAAGCATTACAGGGAGAAATTGTGCTTAGTTTAGTTTGTCTATTTCGTTTTATTGGCAAGAGACGTCAAGAAAGTCATAGAACGTGATTTGTTAGTGCATACTGGTGATTTTGGGAGATTCAACGATTATCCCTGGGACTACGACAGCTACTACTTAACTGTCAAATATTTACTGAAAGAGCTAAAGCCAAAGATGACCATATTATACGGCTTTTCTTGGGCTTTCATGGTAAAATTGATCACTATTTTTACTCATTCATTAATTTATATTGAATATACTTGTGACTTTTTCTTTCTTGCTTCCTGTTTATAATTTTTAGGCTTGGGCATGTGAAGCCATTTCTCCCCTCCCAAAGCATTTCACGGATTACCCGGATAAGGTTTCTCATCCAAGGATCCTTAGGTGGTTGGCTGTAGTAGAGAGCAACAAAAAAATATTAACGAGGCTGATCCCTTTAACCCTCTGGATGATGCAGTACATCTTCTTTCAACTAAAATAATTTGCCTCAAAGAAAGATATTGAAACAGATGTTCAATCTGTTGCAAGAGATTACCCGTCAACTGTAACTGGTGTAATGAGTAATCTATTGTAACAGACGATCTATATTTCGCAACATATTAACCATATGTTGCTCTGTTCTCTGAACCCTACTCAACAGATTACCCATCTACTGTAAATTATGCAACAGATAGGTATTCTGATGCAATATATTATAATCTGTTTCAACAAACAGATCAGCTGTTGCAGTAGCTAGATCGTCTGTTGCATAAGTTAGCTATGTTAACATAACTCGAGCCCCATGTAACCTAACTGACTGCAAATTATTATTATATGATTTAAATTCCTCCAGTCATTTTTTATAGGTTGTGCATCCTTGGATCGCTCCTACCATTGATGAGCTGGGGATGATTTTTTTTCTTACTCTGGGTCTTGTTGATACAAAAGAAGACCCAACAGTGGAGTTAATAAAGAAGGAATTGGATGGAGCACCATCTATAATAAGAGTAGTTAGGCAAGGTCAGTCTAATGTTAAAGCTCTTCACGACCTAACTCAAACTGCAACAGATCTGGGTACTTCTTCTGGGGGTGGTGTTGGTGGAGTTGTTTGTGATGGTGGCAGCCATTCTGCTTCTGCTTCTGCTGCCAGTCGTGATTATGAGCATATTGGTGCTCAGCAAAAAATAAATATATTTGAAAACACCCCTTGCCCAGGTTCTCCCTCTCACCCCTACACCGGTCCCTCTCACCCTTACAGTGGTCCTTCTCACCCCTTCTCACCCTTATGTTCTCATTGCAAATGCAAAGTGTGCAAGGACAGAGAGGATAAAATCCTTGACAAGCTAAAGACTATTGCTAAAGCTATCGAGGAGTTAAAATCTAGAAGGGGTGTCATACCATCCAACGAGGTGAGAGAGCCATGCATTCCTACAGTGAAGGTTAGGAGGAAGAGAATAAAAATTAGAAAAATTCTCTCCGTTCTGAAATCAACAAAAAATGCAACTCCCCCCGCTCCAATAGTTGTTGAAGTTCAGGGGCCGCTGAAGAAGGTGGACATATTTACGGCACTTGGCAAGGAGAAGAAGAAGGAATTGGAATAATTCATCAAGATGAAGGTTCAAAAAGAATACACCATGCATTCATTTGCCGCCAAAGACTTCTCGAATATGACAAATATGTGCGTGTGGTACGAGGACAAGGTAAGTTTACTTTTGCTAACCTACCCTTCCAATCTACTCTATAAAGAAGAATCTACGCAGCAGATATGTAATCTGTTGCAACAGCTTGGTATTCTGTTGCAACATAATACACATCTGTTGCAGAAGTTGCGTTGGTTGGGTAATCTGTGAACTGATTCAGAGAACTCTCTGCATCAGATTCTTTCTACTGTGTTTTTATTCTTTACAATTACTAACCTATTTAAAAATTATCTTCTTATACCACAGTATGTTGATGAAATTCTCTGCCTCATGAGGGGCAGGTAATTAGCGTACCCAAATGCTTATGATGCTACTGATAGGATAATGGACCTCAACTTCTACAATAATTTCAAAGATAGGTACGCTGATCTTCGTAATCTAGCTGATTCTGGTGGCCTGGGATTTGATTAGTTAGTTTCTATGTTCCAATGGGATGAAGAAGCGATTAAATATGTTAGAGGAAAAAGGCCATATCTACACGGCAAGAGCTGGACCAAGGCAAAGAAAATCCTTACAGTTATGAATATGGATGTCACTAATTTTCTCATTGTTGAGATACTACTATACGAGGGAAAGATTAAGGTTTATGACTGCAACTTACCCATGTTCAGCGAGAAGACATTTTTAACCCACATTCAGCCACTCTTGAAGTTGTTACCAAAGTTGTTAACGCAGAGTAAGCTGATGGATCATTTTTCGGCTGAGGTCTTGGCGAAGGAATCATGGGTTTTTGAAGGTTGAAATAAGAACATCCAACACCCAAAAAATACAACCGGTGCAGCGTGCGGGCAGGGCCGTACTCGCTTGCATATAGGGGGTGTTTGTTGACCAGCACACAAATGACTGGTGTGTGCGACACCGTTGTGGGAAAGATGCAATGGGTCTGGGCATATGGGGTACTAACTAAATAGTTGGAGCCCGTGTATAAAAAAGAACATGTACAAAGACAGAGACGAACACGATAACAAATTGTTATTTCAAGCCAATTCACTATACATATAGGGGCAATAATTTTTATGTCTGGCAAAGTTGAATTTTTATAATGCAACAGATTTTATATCTGTCGTAACAAATATAGTACCTGTTATGACAGATTGATTATCTTTTGGAATAGGTTGGTCATCTGTTGCATTATGCAGATGTTCCCCATCTGTCTATCGCAACAGATTTACGATCTGTTGCAATATATAACTTATTTGTTGCAACTGATCAGTAATTTGTTGGAGCAAATCAAAAAAGTAGGAAGACCTTTTATATAATTTCCAGCAGATAACTTACGTGTTGCATCTCATATTGCAACATATGTCTAAATTTGTCTGATAAGATATGTCATCTGTTGCAGCAAATGTATTATCTGTTGCAATATTTGAATCTAGTACTCCATTTCAATTAACATGTTCAAAACTCAGAATTAATTATATTCATAGACAGAATAAAATAAATCAAAGCCTTCGAAAATTACATGAAATAAAATAACTCAACAAATAAATGAAATGTCAAAAAAATCATTATGAGTACAAACGATCTACTCTACAAATAAATCAACAAGTAAAACCAAGGAGGATAGGTTATTACATTGACGGACTCGAGCTATAAAGATCTAATCAATATGGACAAGTTGTTCTTCATCCAGTGCTATGGAATACTGCTTTGGTCGTCGTGGATCTTTAATGTCGGTTGCGTACGGCTTCTGAGCTTTCGTTTCTCCATATTTCCATAAAAGAGCAGCACATCTTTTGCGGAGTAATCCAGCATCAAGTCCATCATTTGGTACTTGTAATCCATCGATCAAATACTCGGTATAAGCGATAACAAAAGGACTACAATCCCTGTGTTATAAAAAAATAGATAATCCATATCTTGCAGTTCATGCAAGCGTTGTGAAATTTGTGAAATGAAACTAAATCATGACACTTAAACTTACAGGCTACCAATGGTTTGTTGAGCAATTCCGTCAACATATTGTACATCAAATGGATTAGCCATTTTATCCCGATATGCTTCAATCGTCAACCAATCAGTACAAACTTTTTGATCCAAAAAGCCACTCATATCAAGTTAAGTAGGCAATATTTTGGCCAGTTTTTGTATCTCAGACGATGGCCCGGAACGTCTCCTTCGTGACATCGAGTCATAAACCCGGATGTGCCTCTCTTTTAGAATGATGACAGCCAACACCCAATGGAATTCATCACCATAATTAATTGGGATGTACACTTCGTCGATCAAATGCCAAGGTAAGCTAGCCGGAATGCTAAAACCTTTGATGATGTTGATTAAACATTCCTTATTTTGGGAAACTTCCGGCTGCTGTTGACAATACCCATCGTAGGCATTATTGATGTAAACTTTGTACAAAAAATTGCCTGCTGTGAATTTGTATTGTTCTTGTGTTTGCAACTTGGCCTTCTTTCGGAGGTAGTAAAAAATGACATCGATGTGATGCACATATTATCAAACATTTCGGATTACATGACAAAAAAATCAATACGCAGATGCAATTAAATAAAGTATTAATTAATAGTAATATGTATGACTTTTAAACCTTATCATTCCAATAAGTTTGGGGCTGTGACATCAAATAGAACCAATTCTTCATTTCGGGATGTGCAACAACAAAGTCAAACATATCAAAACTAAGACTAGATTCATTCACTTTGTAGCGCTCGTCATTTTGTTTTCTACATGATGATTTATATGTGTTAATGTCAGGTTCTTACAACAAGAATTGTATAAATCAATATCCATAAAATTGATATATGTACCTGCCAGCATGATGCTTTAACAGCCCATCGGCAATCCATTCTGAATAGTCGTTGATCAATTGTATTAGTTTTCTTAGAGCCTCGTCCGAGATGTTGAACCCTTCAAACGGATAATTCTTCCGTTCTCCCAAACTGACAGGCACCACTCTTTCTTCATCTTTAGAAGTAGTTGATGGATTATCAACTATCATATTATGCTCTTCGGTAGTAGCTGTGACATCCACCTGGAAAGCCCGAATTATCAATTCTAAGTAGAGATATACAACAGATTTTCCATTTGTTGCAATAGATGATTCTTATGTTGCATCAGATGGATTATCTGTTGAGACAAATTCGAATAGGTAAATCAGAGCAATACGATAATTTCGAATAGATGACACATCTGTTGCAACATAAGACTCATCTGTTGAAATAGATAACGAATCTGATGCAACAGGTTAGACAATAGTTGTAACAGATGTATACATCTGTTTAATAATTTTCAGCAGATGTATCATCGATTGAAACAGATATGTGATTGTTTTTTCTTGGAACAGATGATGTTCATTTGCCTTCTTCAGCTCATGTTGCTCTTCTGTGGCCCTTGCATACTAAATATAGGTGGAAGAAAAAGACAGAGGCGTTGAAATATTGATTTTTTTATGATTGATGATGCCTTGGAAGTGTCTTTCCATCTCCTCTTAGCCGCCTTGATCTCTAGTGGAGTGTCCGAATATGAAATCCTCTTTGATGGAATGACACTCCTCTTAGATGTCATTTCCTTTACAGAAGCAGTTAATGGATTAATAACACTAATCACTCCATCGTGTTTCGCCTTACAGTCTTGATATTTTCATGAAGAACATTCGCTAGATGTGGCAAAATCTGGAGAAAAATTTGTACAACCATTATGATCATAATCATAATGGCTTATTGTTTCAAAAACTGTAAGAGGAGAGTCATTAGCCCCACCCTCCAAAATTATTTTTCTTGTGATGGTTGTTACTCCAAACAATTCCATTTTTATTCCATCAACGACCTTAGGGTTTGATAAAGTTTGCACAGACCGTAAAGTAAGAAAAAATGGCATTTTCAACTCTCGGTTAGTCGGAACAAGCCACGGATGGACAATCGGTACATATATTAAGAATGATGATGAAATCATTTAATCATTAATTAAAACAAAAAATTGATTAGAATTGGACTTACTGCTTCCTTGGGGGGATTGAAAAGATCAAGAAAGTTTGCATTTTTATCGATTTTGGCCGACAACCATCTCAGAATTCTTGGACAGGAAACTTCTTCCTGGTAGTTCACTTGTTGTCTCAAATAAGGAATGACTTTAAATGCCCAAGCCTATAACATAACGCCAATGAATCAAAAGCATTATTGAATAAAAAAAATGAGGAATCATATCATGATAAAAGAAATATTTACCATGAAGGCCCATGAAAAACCATATAAGTTGACTGTTTTTGGCGTTAACGGAGTCAACAAATATTCGACAGTCATTTTGAAACTTTCATAACCCCAAGAATAGCTGTTAAATACATCAAGATCCTCGGAGAGATTTATTAAACCGAGGCTTATCTTGTTGTTAACTTCTCTCGCCCAAAGAACATTATGTACAAACCAAACCAAGCACAATGATTGTTTGTGTTTCTTTGAAAGTCCTTTACCTTTCAACGCTTCAATCAGATTTTTGTTTTTAAAGCTTGGACCAATAATGGACACCAGGTCATCACAATCACTCGACTTGCCTTTTCCTTTTTTTGGATGTGCGGGGTGCTTTTTTTTGGGTCAGAGTAGGTATAACTTGAGAAGGAGAAGGAGGATAATATTTTAGTCTGATAACTATGGCAAACTCCTCCCAACCAAAACAAATAGGCATGCCACAGTATTTTTCCACACCTCATCCATCTTATCTTTGCTTTCATACATAAACCTGCGCTTAAGAAGATCATATACCATTTTTATCTGGAAACGAGCATTGTTGTCCTCCGGCAAATCAAGATATTTCCCAAAGCAGCTTTCCCTAAAATAAGAATCCAATTTTTATTCTCGAAGTATTTTTCTGAAGGCGCCGAAAGATTTTCCCATGACTGACTTAGCCATGAGATCACCCAATAAATCTGTGGCACCATCGTACTGCATTCTCACAAGGTAACGATGCTGAAGGTTTTGACCAACTCTTCGACGGAAGGGCTATTAGCATTTGGATCATCTCTTTTGAAAGATTTCTCCTCCCCGTGTTCATTATCTTCTACTCCTGATTGAGATAACGCTTGTAAAGCAAGCTTATAGAGTGGTAGATGTAGCTGAGCTGCTACACTTGTTCCTTTACTTGGACTTGATTCGATTTTTTTTATTTTGGGAGCCATGTTATCTTAAATTAACAAGAACATAACATAGATTATAATTGATTAATGCATAACAGTAATATAATAGTTCCAACAGAAAACTAATCTGTTACACCAGGTATGTTAGTTGTTGCAATATATAACCGACCTGTTGCAACGGATGAGTAATACGTGGGAATCATAAAAACAGCACTATCTGTTACATGTGGTATTTTATCTGACACAACATATAACTGACCTATTGCAATGGATGAGTAATCTGTTGAAACAATAAAAATAGATCACTAATCTGTTGCACCAGGTATTTTATCTGTTGCAACATATAACTGACCTTTTGCAACGGATGAGTAAATCGTTGGAAAGAATAAAAACTGATCACTAATATGTTGCACCAGGTATGTTATCTGTTGCAATAGATAACCGACCTGTATGAGTAAATCGTTGGAAAGAATAAAAATAGTCCTAATCTATTGTAAAATGAAGAGTAAACCGTTGGAAAGAATAAAAACATATCACTAATCAGTTATCTGTTGGATTAATATTGTTTAGATTTATTCCAAACAGAAGAGTCGTTTGTCACAACAGATGAATGATCTGTTAGATTGTTCACCTGTTGCATCAGATTTTCATAGTTGCATCAGATTTTTAATCTGTTGCATCAGATTTTAAAATAAAGAGTAAACCATTGGAAAGAATAAAAGCATATCACTAATCAGTTATCTGTTGGATCAATATTGTTTAGATTTCTTCCAAACAGAAGAGTTGGATGTCGCAACAAATGAATGATCTGTTAGATTGTTCACCTGTTTCATCAGATTTTTAATCTATTGCATTAGATTTTCATCTGTGCATCATATGTTTCATCTACTACATCAGATGTTTCAACTGTTGCAATACCATTTCTACCAAGACAAACAATAAATCAACCCAGCAACACTAACATATCACACACACACATACAAACTAAGAACATCAACTGTGATAAAAAATCACCAACAAATTCGAATCAACAGTACGACAACGAGAAGAAGAAATGCAGAAATACCAGAAATTAGGGTTTTATTCAATCCACATTTCAATACCAGAAGACTAGTTGGCTCAAGTTCCTCTGTTTCTTCATAATTTTTTACCTGTGAAAAAGAAAATAGGAGGACGAAGAATTCGAAGTTGTTGTCGCCAGAGAAGTATTCACGTCGATTGACGGTTGAAAGTCGAAAAGAAACTCGCCCGACTATTTGTCGCCGGAGGTTGAAAGGAGAAATTTTGCAGAACTGTTGGTTGGGAGAAGCTGGACAGAGAGAGTGGTTGATTAGGATTGAAGAGGGGTGTGGGTTGGGTTGATTTGTATTTTTGAAAAGATTAGAAAGTTTTGAAAATATTAATCAAGTCCACAATTAACTTAATCAAGTTTCCTAATGATGTTTGACTCTATCTGTTGGTCAATGTCACCAATCCTTCATTCAAGACTTAAAAGACACTTTTCCTTCAATTTTCTCAAGAAACATTGGCTTTTTTTACTTTTATGTTTTTTCCTTATTTTGTTATCGTTTCAATTAGTCATTCTGGTTTTTTTTTTTAAGCTAATAGTTTTAATAATCAGCAATTGATAATGGATTCTTTTGTTTTAATAATTTTTTATTTTTTTTCAGTTGAAAATTTCAGATAAAAAATTTAGATGAAACAAGAATATTAGTGTCTTCGAATAAAGTAGCCGAAAACGAAGATAAAAATTCTATGTAAGTAATATTTTTGATCAAATTTGACAAGAAACATCGCTTCTTCTCCTTTTATGTTTTCTTTTTATTTTGTTATCGTTTTAATTAATCATCTTCTTGCATTCACTATCATCATCCTTTTTGGCTTTCTTTTTTCCTTTTAGTTAATAGTTTTAGTTTGAATTATCATAACAATTGACAATGGATTCTTCCTTTTTAATAATTTTCATGTGTTCTTTGTCAGTTGAAAATTTCAGATAAAAAAATTGAATGAAATAAGCATATTGTTGTCGTCGAATAAAGTAGCCAAAAAAATTAAGGTTTATCTCATGCCTTTTTTTCGTTTAATAATAAACTTTGCTTAAAGTGAAAGAGAAGAGAGAGGGGACGATAAAACTTAAATATAATAATATATTATTTATTCTCTATTCTTTGAATGAATATATAAGATTTGCATAGTTCAATTAAACTTGAAACAAAAATTTCTTCCGCGTAGTTGATTTCTTTCCTTAAGCGAATGCCCCAAAAAAGTGACTAATGAAATACTATGTTTAGAAGTTTATTTCGAAATCTTATTAATGGAGCTTTTGTCTCAGCTTAATAATTGTGTTCTCCTATGAAAAGAAAAGTGGAAAAATAAAATCGAAGAGTGGTAAGAACGAAAATTAGTGAGGTTACATAGTTTGGAATTTGCATTCTAAAGCAACAAAGGCTTTGATGGCAAATGTTATGCCGTGTTTTTATCTCACTATTTTTTTTGTCAAGATGTCTTTTTCGGAATACTTTTAATATAGATTTATAATTTTTCTATAGTTAATTTTAAAGAGTTCCATCAGGTAATTTGAAATCAATTTTAAGTACTAAAAATATTTAATTTTTTTTTGGCTTTTTGGTTTAAATATGAAATTTGAGTGATTATTTTATTACGTTATTATTGATTAATAATGGTTAAGAGCTTTTGTGCATGATCAAAGTCTCATTTGAGTAGATATAGTATTTATTATAAAGTCAAATTCATTTTTTAAAATTTTTAATAATTTTGTATGTATTATTTTACTAATTAACATAAGACACACGTGCAAACATACACTAAACTAGTATTGGACAATGACATATATAATTACGTATAAGTTTCCAATAAAGGAAAGTCCATAAGAGGAATGCACGGTAACACGTCCATATATTGAGAATGGAATTAGTGTTTCCATACAAATTTTCCTAAATTACTTTAGGTTTAATTATAGAATAGATTTTTATCCGAATTAAATTATTAAAATTATTATTTTAATCAAAGAAAAAAGGTTTATAGGTGAAGTTTAATCAAATTTCCAGTGGAGCATATTGAACTTTGCGGGGATCCTATTACCCCCCTATACTTTTTAAATTGGAATTAATTTCCCCCCGAACTATTTTAAAGTGGAATTAATCCCCCCTCAAAACGTATACCCAGTTTTTTCGGTGGGAAGTGCGGTGCACGAGCCGTTTCTTCTCCATTTTATCACTTTTTAATATTTTTTTCATAATTACAACCATATTAAATATTTCAAATGATTCCATTGAGTTTATGAAGAAAGTTTTTTCAAATAATTGAATGGAATCTTTCATTAATTTTCCATTAAAACTCGAAAGATTCAATTAGCGAGTTCCATTAATGGAAGATTCAATGAAACTCACTAATTGAAAGGAACTCGCTAATTAATGGAACTCAAAAGATTCAGAAAAATTAATTCATGATTCAATTTCTATTAATGGAACTCGAAAGATTTGAAAAATTCATTAATGGAACTCGGAAGATTCGAAAAATTTAATTTCATGTATGAAGCTATTCAATCTTCCGTTAACGGAACTCGGAAGATTCAAAAAATTCATTAATGGAACTCAAAAAATTCAAAAAATTTAATTTCATGTATGAAACTATTCAATCTTTTGTTAATGGAACTCGAAAGATTCAATTTCCATTAATGGAACTCGGAATTAAATTAGCGAGTTTTCTAGTTTGAATCTTTCGAATCATCCATTGAGTTTCAATTAGCGAGTTCCATTAAATTATAACCATTGAGTTTCATTAAATTTCAATTCAACAATGGAGCAACCATTGTTGAAGAAAAGAAAGAAAGAAGAAAAAAAAAAGAAGAAAGAAGAATGAAAAAGTAAATAAAAATATAAAACTTTAAATAATTACAAAATTAAGGGGTTGTTTGAAAAAAAAAAAAGAGTTTAAAATATTTTTAACACTGTTCACGCGCTCAGTGTGTGTGAATCACACGCAGTCTGCCAAGTGACAGATATATGCCATTAAAATACAAAAAAAAAAATCTGGGGGGTAATAGGACCCCCGCAAAGTTCAGTATGCTCAACTGGTAATCCGGTCAAACTTCAGGTATTTTCGTGGGTATTATCCCTTTTATTATCGGATTATATTCATTGTTTCTTCTAATGTTATTGAACATATAAATTGCAGGCATGAACATATCAAACTTTTTCCATGCAAAACTTTCGAATAATTGGATACACATTTTAACAAGGGGTGAGTTCTTGTCGTTCAGATATTCTATGATGTTTATTACTATTGTGTCTAATGTTATAAACTATTTAGCTTAATACAAATAGTAGATGAATGTTCGATCTATCGAAAATAATTTCTTTATCCTTCCAAGATAGTGATAAGGTATGTATTTTATCCTCAATAGACTCTACATATAAGATTATATTGAAACTTCTCTTGAGATTGAAGGCATAATTATTGAATCATAATTTTTGTAAGTTAGCTGAGGGTTTGCTGACTTTACATATGAGATTATATTGAAAATTATTTTGAGATTGATGACATATTGTTGAATCATAATTTTGGAGGCATATCAATTAAATTATAATTTTTATAAGTTAGCAGAGGGTTTATAAAAAACAATCTCTCAACTCTACAAAGATAGTGATAAGGTATGTCTACCAACTACAAAATTTATTAAAGATAATCATTTAGTTATTTCCTAATCTTTAAAAATAGCCATTCGTTTATTTATTTTTCTAATATTTAAGAACAATCGTTTAATTAATTTTCTCTTTTTACTGAAAAAATATTCTCCTTCAATATATATATCTTAACATGTTTTTGGATTAATAAAAATAAGATGTAGTGTTTTATTTTGGTCCATTAGTGACATCTACGTTTGAGGAAGGTAACTTTTTTTAAAAAAGAAAAGATCTAATATTTATGGGAAAAAAATATATTTTAATGTAATCGTATATAATATTATGCTATTTGATTCAACTCATATTTGTATATAAGTATTTATTTTATATTTTTATATGAGATTTACCATGGATGTTCACGCTTTAGGTAAAAACCAATCCAAATCGAATTGATTAAATAAGTTGAGTTTTTTTTTAAAATTTATTTTGTATTTTTAAAAATTGATAATAGTTGAATTAATTTAGATTTTGTTCAAAAATATTGAAGAAATAATTAAATTTTAATTTTAAATAATCAAAGGCTACACATGCGAGGCACGTGGGTTTAAACTAGTAAATATAAAAGCGTTAGAATAAGAAAAATTTAAGAAATACCAATTTTTTAAAAGTTTTAAGTAAATAATAAGAATATAATCAATGATTTCGTAAGGATTTGACTTTTAAAACAAGAAAATATTTTAAATATAAAAAAAATAATCATACCACAAATATGATTTAAATTGATGCGTCTCTTTTAGAATACGACATCAAGGGAACGGGATACTACATGACAAACGTAAAAGTGATGATACTTGAAACTTTTGGTGGTAAAATATATATGTGCTTATACTAGAATATATATTTACATTATTATATTAAAATATAAAAAAATTTTATAAATGGAAAGACGATGACACACAATGACAAATATAGAAAAACCACTCTTTCTTCTGACAACACGTAACCACCAATTATTCCTCCCCGATTAGCTTTTACTTGTGGATTATTTTTATTTTTAATTTGAATTTTCATTTTAAATGTCATTTTTAATTATCAAGAAAAAATAATTTTTTTTTTTATTTTACCCTCAATATTAATTGCTTATTCTCTACATTATTTTTCAGAATACATAGAATTTTTGGATGGATTTTTTTTAAATGACTTAAAAGTCAAAGCCCAGAAACCAAAAGTAGATAGTAATCTACTTTTGATTTATTTTTATACTTTTTAATCATAAAGTAAATTACTTAAAAATATTTTTTATATCTAAAAAAAAAATACTTAAAAACTAAAAATATTAAAAAATAAATCAATTCAAACACCATTAAACATCAATTATTAGGGATAATATATTAAAATGACCATAGTAATTATTGATTTTTTTTGTGCCAAGTCAAATAAATTAGCTTCCCTCTCAACCCGAATTTGTCAAATCTGGTCTTGGTTTTCCTCAAATGACCCGACCCGATCCGGTATAAATTCAAAAAAACCCTAGCAATCTCCCCTTATATATAGCCTAAACCCTCACAAAACCCCGCCCTCTTTGTCACTCTCTCTCTCTCTCTCTCTCTCTCTCGAGCTCCTTCAAACGCAGTGTGGGAAAATGACGCTGGGAGAAAGGCAAGGAGACGAGAAAAATGACTCTAAATACTGCGGTGTCGAAACGGAGTTCAACGATGACATGCCTCTACTTCTCTCCCTCAACATTCACGGTGGCTTCGATTTCGTTGTCGCCCCATTGGTTAGTAAATCACCATAAAATGCTAAGTCCTAATTGTAATTTCCATTTTTGTAAGTGTAATAGTACTATATGGTAAAGCTGTTGCCATGTGATCAGGATGTCACGAGTTCAAGCTGTTACTTGAATTGCATTGAATAGTATTTTTCATTGTTACTTGAATTGCATTGTATCATATTGTTAAGTCTATTGTTAGGTAACAATGAGAAGTCCGATGAGAAGTGGGTCCCACTTCATGTGATCGCGTTGTTACGTTATTCTTTTTCCTCATTTTGTGTCTATTAATTATTTAATAATCCCATTTTATCCTCTAGGTGACTATATACACACACAAAAGAATATCTTAGGTGGCTTTGATTTAGTTGTCGCTCCATTGGTTAGTAAATCCCCCTAAAATCCTAAACGTAATTTTTCATTTTTAAGTGTAATAGTAGTATCTGGTAAAGTTGTTGCCATATGGCCAAAATGTCACGAGTTCAAGTCGTTACTTGTATTGCATTGTATCGTATCATTAGGTAACGATGAGATGTCCCACTTCATGTGATTGTGTTGTTACCTTATTCTTTTTCCTCATTTTGTGTATATTAATTATTTTATAATCTTATTTTATCCTCTAGGCAACTATAGACACACACACAAAAGAATATCTTAGGTGGCTTTGATTCCGTTGTCGCTCCATTGGTTAGTAAATCCACCTAAAATCCAAAATCCTAATTGTAATTTTTCATTTTTTAAGTGTAATAGTAGTATTTGGTAAAGTTATTGCTATGTGACCAGGATGTTGCGAGTTCAAGCCGTTACTTGAATTGCATTGTATCGTATTTTTCATTTTTCATTGTTGCTTGAATTGCATTGTATCGTATTTTTCATTTTTCATTGTTGCTTGAATTGCATTGTATTATTTTTATTTTGTAACAATGAGAAGTCCTATTTCATGTTATCACGTCGTTACCTTACACACACAAAAGAATTCATCTTAGGTGGCTTCAATTTCGTTGTCGCTCCATTGGTTAGTAGATCCTCGTGAAATCCTATATCTGATTGTAATTTTTCATTTTGTAAGTGTAATAGTAGTATCTTGTAAAGTTGCGGCCGTTTAACTAGGATGTCACGAGTTCAAGCCGTTGCTTATTGCACTGTATCATATTTTTCACTGTTACTTGAATTGCATTGTATCGTATCATTAGGTACCAATGAGAAGTCCCTCTTCATGTGATTGCGTCGTTACCTCATTCTTTTTCCTTATTTTGCGTCTATTAATTATTTAATAATCATATTTTATCCTCTAGGCAACTATATAAACACACACACACACAATAGAATTCATCTTAGGTGGCTTCGACTTCATTGTCGCTCCATTGGTTAGTAAATCCCCCTAAACTCCTAATTCCTAAACGTAATTTTTCTTTTTTTAAGTGTAGTAATAGTATTTGGTAATGTTGCTGCCATATGACCAGGATGCCACGAGTTCAAGCCATTACTTGAATTGCATTGTATCATATTTTTCATTGTTACTTGAATTGCATTGTATTGTATCATTAGGTACCGATGCGAAGTCCTATTTCATGTGATCGCGTCGTTACCTCATTCTTTTTCCTCATTTTGTGTCTATTAATTATTTAATAATCATATTTTATCCTTAGGTATATATATGCAACTATATATATACACACATACACACTCTCACAACAAAATTCATCTTAGGTGGCTTCGATTTCGTTGTCGCTCCATTGGTTAGTAAATCCCCCTAAAATCCTAAATCCTAAATGTAATTTTTCATCTTTTAAGTGTAATAATAGTATCTGGTAAAGTTGTTGCCATTATTTCATAATCATATTTTATCCTCTAGGCAACTATATATATACACACACATACACACTCACAAAAGAATTCATCTTATGTGGCTTCGATTTCGTTGTCGCTCCATTGGTTAGTAAATCCCCCTAAAATCCTAAATTCTAAACGTAATTTTCATTTGCATTGTTGTAGAAATATCATTTATGGAGAATCCAACAACAAGTGGTGGTGTATGGGGAGGATAGAATGTATGTAGACCGTAAAGGAGATTGTTTTTGATAGACCCTCGACTCAAAAGAAAAAATGAATTTGAAGCATGATTATATATTACTCCCTCCGTTCCTAAGTAAATGGTGTTTTTAGCTTTGACATACCATTTAAGAAACTAGTCATTCCTTTGTTGTCGCACCATTGGTTAGTAAATCCCCGTAATCCCTAATTGTAATTTTCATTTTTTAAGTGTATTAGTAGTATATGGTAAAATTGCTGTCATATGATCAGGAGGTTATGGGTTCAACCTGTAAAAACAGGAAACAACTCCTTGTAGAAATGTAAGGTGAGACCAAATGTAATTTTTCATTTACATTGCTGTAGAGATATCCTTTATGAAGAATCCAACAAGTGGTGTATGGGGAGGATAGAATGTAGGTAGACCTTATAACAAACTAGGAATAAAGAGTTTCTGATAGACCTTCGGCTCAAAAGAAAAAAAGAATTTGAAGCACGCTTATATATTACACCCCCCTTCCTAAGTAAGTGGAAGGATAAAATATGATTATTAAGAGCCCATTTGGATAGGATTAAAATCTGGTCAAACCAACTTTTAATCTCTTTTTTAGCCTTTTAAGGTGTTTGGTAAAACTAAAAAGTGCTTAAAAAAAGCTAAAAACTGATTAAAAGAATCAAAAAGTGAGAAATTGGGTACCCCAGTTTCTTGCTTTTTAGATTAAAATTCTTTTAGGTTTGACCAAAATATTTACCTTTTTATCCCTTATATTTTCCTCCAATTCCAACAATATCCTTAACTTGTAGTCCTTAAATATATAGTTTTTTTTTTCTTATTCTCTTTGCCGCTTCGTTCATCTCTTCCCTCCAATTTCCTTTTCATCTTTCTTCTTTGTTTTCATCGAATCCATCATTAATCGGAGGTTTGTTCAAAAATTTTATTTTAAAATTAAAATTATAAATAATTCACCTTATTTATGGTGTTAGCAATTTTAAGAATATTTAAATCATTTTAACAACAAAAAAGTGCTTAACATCACTTGTTTACCAAACGTTTCAACAACTTTTTTTCAGTTTCAGCACTTCTATCCAAACGCTTATCTGCTTAATTGATAAGTACTTATTTTAAGCTTTTAATCACTTAAAGCTAAAAAACTATTTTTTCAATCTTATCCAAACGGGCTCTAAGTAATAAGTAAAGACAAAATGAGAAAAATGGTAATGACGTAATCACACCAAATCACTCGTTACACAAAATGGGACTTTTTGTCGTTACCTAAATGTGGATTTAATGATATGAATAAATTTAAGTAACAATCAAAACAAATATCGTATTTGAACCAACAACATGATACAATACAACAGGTAACACCCATCCAAACAAGCTGTAAGACAACAAAAAACAGGATGTAAAGAGCAACAAATAGTAATAAACTCCAAAGAACAAAGAAAATATGTGAGCCCTAAATATTATTCCGAATAAGGAGAAACGGAGGGGAGCTAGCCCCTGTCTCTAGCACATGAAATGCGACACTACCTACTAATCTTCTATTCTAATCCTCGACCTCCATACCTTCCTATCTGTTTGACCCATTTATTTTTCTTTAAAATCTTGTCTTTATCAATTCTATTTTATGGTTTACTATAAGTTTGGAAAATTCTATGTACAATGAATAAAACAATTGGCACTATTATTTTTTTTTTAAAACTGTACTTGGATATTGTTTGATATTATTGATTTAATTTGCTAATTGTGATTAATGGTGACCAATTAGCCAGTCACATACGGGCTTGAATTGCCCATTTTGGTATGTGTGAATGGTCAGTATGTCACCGATAGTAACACGAATGGTGTTGTCTAGCCCAAATTTTGGTGAACTGTGATCTTCGCACGTTCACTTAGGCTGTCGACATTACATTTCCTTTCCAAATATTAATATTTGGTTTTCAAGTTGATTAATGATTGGGTAGAAATGTGATTTTGAGAAATGGGACAATTTAACCCTTGCATTTTGGCAGTTTGCTAAGCTAATGACAAAAGTTTCTGCCGTTTTTTGTAAGAATAATTTATCCTAGTTGGAAGGTGCTTCCAACTGTATTATCTAGCTTGGGATTGAGGCGTTTTAATTCTTATTGAACTTTTCTAACAATGCTTTATCGAAGCTATACGACAGATACCTAAGTCTTAATTGAACAAACGTATTGCCACCTTGTTCCGTAACACAAGATAATGCTTTTGCACTCAATCTTCCTTTACCTTAAAGAAAATTTCGCATTAGACTTCTTGCGTCTTTGTCACCAATAAATGGATTTCGAATAGGAGAGATATTTGTTGGGATGTTGCTTTGGTGTGATGAGGATATTCTTGCCTCCCCAAAATAGTGTTTGGTTTATCACGATCGAGCACATTATGCAGATATTATAAAAAAAGACCAATTTTCTGCGCTTTGATTTGGAACCCATGTAGTTGGATTGTTACATGAGAAAATTTTACTCCCTCCGTTTAAAAAAGTATGATCTACTTTGACTTGACACAACAACAACAACAACAACAAACCCAGTGTATTCCCACCTAGTGGGGTCTGGGGGGGTAAGATGTACGCAGTCCATACCTCTACCTCTGAAGAAGTAGAAAGGCTGTTTCCGATAGACCCCCGGCTCAAGACACGAGACACCACACAAATATAAAGTAACGCACAGAACAGGATTTCATAACGTAAATACGGCACCCATAAGTAGTAGGAAACATCGGAAAGCACCCAGATTCGTAATTGACTTGACACAACGTTTAAGAAAATAAAGAAGACTTTTGAATCTTGTGGTCCTAAACATGCTATGTGGAAAGTTGAAACTAAAGTATTGCCAAAAAACGAAAGGGGTCATTCTTTTTTAAACGGACTTAAAAAGAAAGTAGGTCATTTTTTTTTAAACTGAGGGAGTAGTAATTATGGTAAGTATTTCCATGGGAGAGAATTTTAGTAATCGTGGTAAATATTTCCATGGGTTGTTTGGTTACAAGGATTAGAAAGATGATATATTTTTTTTTATGTAATAAATTATTTTCATTGGGATTAGAATAAAGATATAAAATCCACATTTATTTTATCTTGCCCTTGGTTAGATTATTTCTTCTAGTGACAATTTGTGGTGCTATTTTATATAGGATCCATTATTGGATTTTAATATCATGCTTACGACCCTTGGATAGTACACATTGAAGACCAAAAAATCAAAAGGTTCACCTGGATTGTTTTGTCATGCATTTTCTACTTAAATTAAGATTGTTCATTATGAAGGCCCCTAATAGTATCTGTTAAATTGTTATCACTTCATTTTAAAGTTTGAGCTATTAGAAATAATAGACTTTTATTTACTTAATCATATTATTTAGACACTTAATGTAAAAAAAACCATATTATTGACATATCAGGGTTTGATTTGTTTTTTCGATGGGTCAATACGTGGAAATTTGCTGTGGTTGTGAGTCTTCAACCTAAGATCTTTGCCCGCTCTTATAAATATTGAATTGTTTGACCATTTATTCTAAAAATTTAAGCTACTAGGGGAGCACACTTTTGTTTACTTCGTTAAATCTTCAACGAAAAGGTTGTTTTGTTTGTTGATTTGTGGTTGACTTTGAGTTATTAAACGAGTGAAGTTTAGAAAAGCATTTAGGTCTCCTAAAAAGTAAGTGCTAACCACATTTAAGGCGTTGACTTTAGAAAAGAAACACACTAATGAAGGAAAAATAAGAATATATATGTAATGCAAGAAAAAGTAATTATAATTATAGTCGATAATTATTTTCATGAATGAGTTGAAAAGTTATATTTTAAGGAAAAATGAAGTAAAAATTACGTCAATTAGGTTTAGTAACCATTTTATATGTTGATTTTGATATAGATGTACTTCAAGTTTTCAATGACTAGTTACCTTATTAAAAAATCTAATTTTATTTAGTCTGAATTTCTAATGACTAAAAGATTCAGCCATAATGGTTTAGTGCTTGGGGCCTTCACTTGAATTAGGTGATCTTTCCTACCTTGATATCTCTAAACTCACTGCTTAACACTGGTCTTAAATAGACATTCAACAACACTAGTTTAGTAGCATCACAGTGTCTTATCTTTGTGGTCATAGTCTAGTAATTTTAGATGAGCAATAAATTATCATTGTGGCCATAATCTAATATTTGTGCGGTGACTTGTGTCTATGTATCTATGTATCTATGTATTTGTGTGGTGTCTTGTGTCTTGAGCCGGGGGTCTATCGGAAACAGCCTTTCTACCTCTTTAGAGGTAGAGGTATGGACTGCGTACATCTTATCCCCCAGACCCCACTAGGTGGGAATACACTGGGTTTGTTGTTGTTGTTGTGGCCATAATCTAATAGTTTTAGGTGGATTGTCGGCTTGTTACATATGCTTATGATCAAAATCATATGTTATTTCTTGTAGGCTCACCCATAGTGAGGTGATACTTATAGGGTCACAATTATTTCCCTTATGTTTCAAATACTTTTATTGATAAAATACGCATCTAAGTTTTTATTTCTCTTGTTTAGTTAACATGTTGGGAATTGGGATATTGATTTCAAAGTAACATGGGAACTGTAAGGTTTGACTTAATCTAAAGGGGTTCTTGGTATTGGGCATTTTTTTTTTTTGGGAAGGGGGGGGGTGATAAAGTAGACATTTGGTTCATCATTATTAGTGTCTATGTTTGTTGCAAATTTGGTTCATGATATCTAGATTTAGTCATGTATACATTTTTCTTGATGGGGGGGTTAATTTTATCTCGTGGAATGGTGATGGAATCCCATGTCTAAAAGTGTTAAAAACCTTATTTCCTGTGCCGTACCCTTCCCCAACTCCATCCCTCTTACCTCACCTCCACTCTGGCTTTCATAATGTAGACATTTGGTTCATCATTATTAGTGTCTATTTTTGTTGCAAATTTGGTTCATGATATCTAGATTTAGTCATGTATAAATTTTTCTTGATGGGGGGGTTAATTTTATCTCGTGGAATGGTGATGGAATCCCATGTCTAAAAGTGTTAAAAACCTTATTTCCTGTGCCGTACCCTTCCCCAACTCCATCCCTCTTACCTCACCTCCACTCTGGCTTTCATAATACATATTTGCCTGCCTCCTCAATATTTTCTTACTGGTATATTTTTATGGTTTGTAGATGATAATATTTTGAATGAATATCCTAACTATAATCTCTTACACAATCTATGACCAAACACAATGATAACTACCAATTTCCTTGACAAATCTTCTCAATAGCAGTGATTTCACTATAATACTACTCACTCTTAACTATGCAAACTTTTCATCTTTATTTGGTGTCATAATAATTCTCCTTTGATCCTGCAATCATGATCCCCATGAGTTAAAAAAATGGATTAATATTGTTACAACCCCTGTACTATAAGGGTAAAATCGTACTTTGAAAGATATTCATAGTGTAAGGCCATATCGTCATGTATGTAAGAGTAGTAGTTGATTTTGTCACGGATGCCTTTTGACCATTTGAGAAAAGAATTGTTCTAGATTCTTGAAAAGACAACTAATATTTGTCAATATTCTTATAATAAAAGGGACGACCCGGTTCATACCTACTCCGTAGGTGTCGGGGAGGGGGACCACTCCGGGCCTGACCTACGCGCCCTCACCCCAGCTTTGCTGGAGGGGCGTTTCGAACCCCCGACCCTGGCACACCACGGTAAGCAAGCTTACCGCTGAGCCAAAGAGGGTGGGAAAAGATGGGATAATTGTTGAAGACAGGGCTGAAAAAATAGGATAATGTTGATAAGTGATAACCATCTAGTAAATAAAATTCACTAATTAATTGGAACTTCCGAATTTTCGTGCAAGTGGTGCTAGATAGATGGTCTTGAGATAGTAAGACCTAACAAATACACATATTATTGCACAAACATTGAGAAATACATTGAAATTTGGAGAATTTAGTGAAAGACGCTTGTTTTTAAAGTGAAAGATGTCATTTAACGACCACTCACTTTAATTACTATTGTTTTTACTATTTTTCTATGGACTTTGTAGCCATATTTTACTAAAAAGCATCTTTAACTCAAAGAAGACATTTATTGAAGTTTATGTTGTGTGTGTTTTCTATAGATATGTGTTCTCTTGTTTTTACAATAAGTATATGTCACTCGTTAGGTTGTCTTATGCTAAAATAATATATCTTTCTTTGCTTGGAGCGCTTAAGTATATTAGGCTTGGAGTTCTATTAGTTTGGGAAGCTTTAGTCTGTGAAATGGAAATAGCGTTTTATAAATGTCATTTTAAGCATTCTTTGTTTAAACCTGGATTTTATGATGCAGATGGATCCTGCGTATAGGCCTAGTTTACTGGTGAGTAGCAATGGTGGATCTGGGGTGCTTCCATTTGTTGGGTCAGACTTGGTGCTAAGCCCTTCCCAATGGAGTAGTCATGTTGTTGGTAAAACTTATTTCTGTTCATTGTTAGATTTAATTTATATTTGTTGAAATGAGTGTTGTGTGTTATTTTGCATGGCGAATGCCTTCCCAATCCCCCTATGGGTTTGAAATCCTTGATAAGAATCCCCTTGTTAGTCTCTTAATGTAAAATTTACAGATTTACTACTTATCTTATCTTGAGCCGGGGGTCTATCGGAAACAACCTTGCTACTTCTCCGGAGGTAGTGGTATGGACTGCGTACATCTTACCCTCCCCAGACCTCACTATGTAGGAATACACTGGGTTTGTTGTTGTTGTTGTTGTTTCATGACAAGGATTGACACATCTATTGTTGTTTCTTTAATTGCACTGCAAAAAAAAAAAAAGAGTACACAATTTTCAGAAAAGGAAAAGAGTACATGAGTTAATAATACGCTTTGGGTTTTCTCTTCAATAAATTAGACACAGACGAGGTGTTTTTCTCTAATTGTAGAGGCGATAGTCAAATTGTATCATTTCATGGATCTTGAGCAGATAGGCAGAAAGAATCCAATTTTTATTTTGTGATGCTAATATTGTTTATTGTTGAGAGGATTTACATTGTAATATCCACGGTTGACAATCATCGTAAAAGAAATTGTTTGTTAATTGTCGCCCTGATAGTCCTTACCATGAAATCTATTCATCAAGGTTCTAAAATAGTGATTGATTTGTTAATGAATCATTCTTTACTTTCATCTCAATTTTATTATTTCGTGGCACACGTGATATAGGTAAAATTAGCTCATGGCTTGACTTGGATTCTGAAGATGAGATGGTTCGGAGGGATTCTGAGATTACTTTAAAACAAGAAATAGCTTGGGCTTCTCATCTTTCATTGCAGGTGAGACTGTTGCAGTATTCTCATATTTTAATTAGCTCCATTTTTTTTTTAGTTTCCTGCAGTTTAGTTTTTTAAGTATGCTTCTGTGGCTTTGTCTTTTGGTCCTACAGTATACAGAGTTGGCACCCACTTGATCCCCAATTCAATGCTAGTGTACGTATCTAGCATACAAAAGTGTGCTCCATTCACCTAAAAGTGTATCGACATGAACAGGACTATAGGATTAACTTCTATAAAACCTTTCCTTTCTACGCCAAAATGTCCTAGGGATGTAAGAAATGTGCTGCTATGATCCGTTTCTCTCCATCAGACTCCTTTTAGGTGCCTTAAACAATGTTAGAAGTTTGACCAAAAGCACCGTTTTTACTTGAGATGACAATTTACTAGTGGTGTGAAGATGGTATGCGATTTGTGTTGAGGGAAACAAGCAAGAACCTCATGCTACTGGTCTATTACTCGCTCTTTACCTAGAGTGATGTTAAAATCTGTCAGTGAGACAAGTTAGGGTGATATAACCAATGGATCTAAAAGAAGATTTTAACACGGGTATATTTGTGTAATTTTTGCACTTGGAGCCTACGGGTTAAATCCTAGCTGAGGCTAAACACACACTAGATGATTTATTCCTATCTGCCTAAGCCTTCGTAACCAGAGTTACTCGGTACTTGTACTGGTGGGAAGTTGCAGTAGCAGATAGCTAGTGGAGTAGTCAAAGTGTGTGCAAGCTGGTTTGGACATCGTTGTTATAAGAGGATTTAGTTATTCTACTTCTTCAATTGTTCTCCTAATTCTTTGCCTTAAATTCATTGTCTGTACATTAGCTTTGATTAGCCACTAGATTTTCTTCAGGCAGACAACCACTAAAGATAACTTGAATTCTAGCATTATTCTTTATTTGTGATGGCCAACCGATGGGTGTGGCCTAACTGCGGCTGAAGCTAGAAGGAAGACCACGTGAAATTAGTGTTTAAATAGCTCCAGCCTCGGTGGACAGAATTACCAAGTATCAATACAGGTGACCTGATGGAATAGTTGAGCTGTTGAGGCATTCAAGTTGATCCGAGCACCACTATTATTATTTATGGAAAAAAATCTTCCTGTGAATGCTTTTGTCTGGTTAGCACCTTTTGCACGCCTCTCCATGTTTGCCTCCATCAAAGAATGCGGAAAAATAGGGGAGGGCATTGGTTGTGTAAATGCAGTTACTTTTCTTTTTGCCTCTCTATTGTGTGTGCAACCTTTATTTGCTTGAATTAAGCAACATTTTTGTCTATTGCTAACACATCTTCTGTTCCTACAGGCCTGTCTGCTTCCTGCACCCAAGGGAGTGACCTGTGCTAATTATGCTAGATGTGTGAATCAAATTCTGCAGAATCTAAGCAATATGCAGGTGTCAATCTTATCCTTGTTTTAGTTTAGTTATTTTTCTTGCATTTTTGTTCACATTAAGATACTTGTTGCTGCATTATTTGTTTTCTGTTTCATATTCTCATTTTGATTATATGTGGTTTGAAGTTGTGGCTAAGGATTCCATTGGAGAAATCTGATGATGATGATGATGGAGGTAGAAGTCCCAACTCTATGGTGAGTACTTGCTGCATGACTGCTTTAGTTAAGGTCTATAACTTTGTATTCCCCTAGCTGCCGGACTGGTTAGTACTGAATAGTCGGTGTCAATGACTGATGTTATAACAGTCATCCTGATTTTAAATGTTCAATTATGGTGGACCATATGGATAGAGAGAAATAGGAGAGCTTTTGATGGAATTGAGACTGATTTGGTATATGTGAGGAGTAGCCTCTTATCCCTTATTTCTTTTTGGTGCACCCATGAGATTCCTGTAGGTATAGAAGATCGGGTGTCGTTTGTAGGAAATAATTCCTTTTCGTAAGATGTGCTACTTTTGGTGTACATCTTGTTTACATATATTTTTGGCCCATTGCTAATAAATTTTTTCTTGATAAAAAAGGTCAATTCAGTGGCATTTCCTATGATATACTTGGATCCTTCTGGCTGAGTCGTTGACCGTGATGATTCATTTCCCTTACTCATATTATCCTTCTGATAAGGAAGTGATTCTGGTTTTCTTTTTGGTGGTACTGGGTTGTCCTGTAGAAGTGAATCGAGTGCTAATCACTTCGTATTGGATGCATTTAGTCTCAAGTCCAGCTATCAATTATTGGACCTGATAAATCTCCCGAAAGTTCTCTTTTCAAATTTTCTTTTATGTTATTCAAACTATGACACAATGCTTAATTTTAATAGATAAGTTCAAGACTAGTACTTAAGTTTGATGATGGATTTCCTTATACCAAGCAGGGTGAAGAACATAGAGATTCATGGGAAATGTGGAACTCATTCCGTACTCTCAGTGAACATCACAGTCAGCTCTCAGTTGCACTCGATGTTCTGTATGTATATAAATTTGTGAAGTGTAGTTATTCTAAACTTAATGGTTTCTAGGTGATAAACTTTGAGGAAAATTCTTTGTTGACATTCTTTGATGTGATTATGTCAGAATACTTACACACAGTTTTCTTGCTGCGTAGATCCTCATTACCCTCTGTGAATTCACTTGCGCGGTGGTTTGGGGAGCCTGTTAGAGCTGCTATAATTAACTCCAATGTAAGAAATTCAAGCGGTTGCCCCTATTTCCCCACCGTAGTGTTTGATATTCCTTATGTTGTAAGTAAGAAAATATTACTGTGCTGATTTGCCAAAATGTTACTGTGCTGATTTGCCAGTCTTTTCTCACCAATGCCCGTGGCTACCCTTGTCTGTCAAAACGACATCAAAATCTAGTGACACAGTTTTTCAACCACTCAATTCAGGTATTGACTTTCAGTCCATTCTAGTAGGCGTAGTATTACTCTTCTTACTTGTTCTTCGATTTTTGTTATTATCTGTTGTTTCGTGTAGGTTGCTAATAGTATTATTTTGTTGTAGTATGGTTCTGCTACTATCTGTTGTTTCTATTATTTCCATTACTTATTTTTATAAACTGTTTTTCTATCTTGAGGCGAAGTCTATCGAAAACAGCCCCTCTACCTCTGAGGTAGAGATTAGGGCTGCGTACACTCTACCCTTCCAGACCCCACTTTGTGGGAGTATATTGGGTATGTTGTTGCATATCTATAAAATTGGGTTAAAGCAGTGGTCACTTGTTTGTAGTTATCGTCATAACATCTAACCAATTTATAACACGTTGAGAATAGGTTATGTTGTTGTCATATCTTATTCATTTTCATATGCTGAGTTATCTCCCGAATTGTTATCTGCATTCAATTCTTCTTCTTGTCTTGTTGGATAATCATTGGATTTTCATCATTTTTGGGATCTTACCATGAACTTTCCATTGCAAATATCTCTTGCAGATAGTGCTTTCCGGACAACAAATGCGGAATCTCCCCACGGGAACTTCAGGGTCAAATTCTCACAATAATAATAATCAAAGTGAGGTCATTGAGGGTATGGTGTGAACTGGATTTGAGATTTATTTTGATTATCAGAAAATCACAATGATGTATTTTAGGCTGCCTTAGTTTCACTCTGATCTTTTGGTTTGTCCTACTTGGCAGTTTCTATTTCAATTGTCACCTGTAATACTCATGATATGTAAATATCCATAAACCATCAGTTTGGTCGTCTAGTCAGGGCTAAATTCTATAGTGCAACAAAAATGACCTGTATCCCTTCATATTCCATGTATATGAAACACTAGTTCACATGCTCATCTCCATCTCCTTTAGTTATTTGTCAACAATATAGCACCAGCCGCTAACCAAGTGAAGACCATCTCTCCGATGCTTTGGTGTCACACAAATTTTCTCTACCGCTCCTTTTAACTTTATATAATAAGATCTTGCCATAAAGGTTTCGTTCCTATCAATTTCAAACCATGCAGTCTTCCCCGCTTTCATCATCAGGCAACATTCTTCAATCCTGTCCTATTTGTGTCTGAGTGGACTTATGAAATTTGTATCCTTCGTGAACCCCTTGTTATCCCTATAAAATAATCGACCACCATAGCCTCTTTCTCGATCACCAGAGGATGCACCTATGGCAATGCAATCATTAGGTTGTCTACTCCTTTATGTCCAGTTTTTTTGCTAGCAAGATTGCTTTAGTTTGTATTAACATTGTTCAGGCATGCAGCGACATCCACTAAGGTCATACTTGGACTACATTGCTTATTTGTACCAGAAGATGGATCCACTTCCTGAGCAAGAGCGCTTTGAGGTAGTGTATCTCCTGTGCGTTTTGGCTGTTATTGACCTGGTGGTTCGTTTCTATTAAGTTTCAATGACACTTCAACTTTTTTTCTTTTCAGCTTGGTTATAGAGATTACTTACAATCTCCCTTGCAGGTGCATGCTTTATTAACTATCTTCTTAATCTTCTTCTAGAAGTATGGTAGTTGAACAATTTTCAATTGATTTCTTTCCTTCAGCCTCTCATGGATAATTTGGAGGCCCAAACTTACGAAACATTTGAGAAAGACACGACCAAGTACATACAGGTACGTGTAAACTTATTGTGTCAAACTACCCTTAGTCGTGCTAGTTTGTAATTGCTATACTTTAGAATGTTCTGAAGTACTAAGCAGTGTGGCTTTTACAAAAAACTGACACTAGGTTACTTCTTCAACTCTCCTATGCTTTTTGTGTGCCCTTTCTGTTTGAAAAAAAGATGTCTGTTAACATTTAATCTGTTATCATCTGTTTTTGCTTTTGGGAGAAACAAGCGGTAGCAAGATCTGACTCTTTTCATTTTTTGCTTGTGTTCATTCCTTAAGCTTTTTGTCAAATGTTTTCTTGTGAAGCTGTTTGAGGAATCTCATATTTTTATCCTATTCCAGACTGCAATTCAGATATTTGTTCAATTTAGAATGAGAAACTTAGTAGGCGTTTGGCCATGAATATTATTCACAATATTCCGGAATATGTTTACACAATATTTGGATTTTTGGTGTTTTCACTATTTTTGGATTCATTTTTTTCACTTCTTATTTTTTTTCACAAAAATCTAAATTTATTATTTTCATAAAATAACCTAATGTTCATAGAATTCTAAATTTTTTAAAATTTAGTTTCACTTTTTATATTTTTTAACTTCAAAAATACCCCATTTCCAAAATACTATGGCCAAACACAACTCCAATTCTATTTTCAACTTCAAAAATACCTAATAAAGTGATTATGTTTTTGGTTTTCATGGCGAAACGGGTCCGTAGAATTGATCTGATAATGAACAAAATCCTTCTAAACAGTACCTTCTACTAATGCAAAGGATTATTTCAATTCGCTATCCTAATAATTTATTCTTTTGCATTTTAAGCCACTGAATGATGGTTGTCCTTTCTCTAACTTGCATCCTTAGACAGTAAAAGCCAAAGAGTATCGTCAAATTTTCCCATCTGAACAAGGAAACAATAGGCTCTTTTTTGGATTGTGTATTAAGTATTTTGCCTCGTTAATCATATATTTGAAAACTATAGCTGCTTGATTGCTTTGCTTTTCATATTTTCATCATCATTCTCAGATACATACTTGAATACACTCACATGTTATACCTTATTATCTCTCTCTCACATATTCCTTTACCTTGTCCTTTTAATTATTCACAATTTCCTTTCCCTGCATAATGAGAAAGAATGAGTGGTTTAATTAGTATTGTGCCTCAATTGCGTTGTGTTACTGGGTATAATTGTATTCCTTGATCACTGTTGACTCCTATTCTGGCAGTATCAAAGAGCTGTTGCGAAAGCTTTAGTGGATAGGGTTCCAGATGAACAGGCATCTACAATCACCACTGTAAGGTTTTCTCCTGAGAATTATCTTTCTTGTTTCTCCTGAGAATTATCTTTCTTGCTTTTGATGTTAACTTACTCTCATTTAAACAGCTCGAGATGTTGTCTTGAGTTTACTTTTAGTGGCATCCTCAGCTGTTAATGTGACTTCTTCAAATGCTTGTTGCAGGTTTTGATGGTTGTTGGAGCTGGACGTGGACCTCTTGTCAGAGCTTCACTGCAGGTCGAAATATCTTCCTTTAGAGAATGTCAAACAAGGGATAGAATGGAAGATGTATGCATTTGACTAATACCAATATATCATCTTATGTTTTTTGTTTACCTTATTGCTGACAGGCTGCTGAAGAAACTGGACGCAAGTTGAAAGTTTATGCTGTTGAGAAAAATCCAAACGCGATCGTCACCCTACATGTAATCAATTCACTGTTGTCTTTCCTGATTATTTTGATGAACTTTTTATGTGTTGGTTATTGTTGCTATTCTTTTTCTTTTAAAGTGTAGACTATTTGTAGTAACTCTAGTAGCTATTCTAAGCTAGCTGAAAAAAGAAAATATGGAAATAGCTGGATTTTAAAATTTTGTGTTTTTAATACACTAATTTGATTTATATTTAAATTATCTGACGGTAATGGAAGAAAATATTGAAGTAATAGTTAGAAAAATTATTAAGAGAAACCATTAGATCAATTTGGAAGTCAAATAAGTTAATGAATATGAACTCTTGAATCTTGTGAAAGTTGAAAAGAATTGGAATGGTGTCAAACACGTTCAGACGTCCCAAAATGTGAAGAGTGCTAAGAGACATATTACATATACCTCATGGTTATAAAAATGTTACATGTACCTGATATGTGTAAATGGAGAAACTCATAATTTGCATACTAGAAAAATTACTGATTTCATGGCATCTAACCTGCTAGATTTGAGGTGACCAATATGTGTACAATTCTATGCAAGTCCACATCAAATCTACAAAAAAATGACCTTATCTTTACTGTGTAAAGAATACTCTGTTTGGTCCTCTAACAAAGACGATAACTCTGCTAGGATTAAAACTTTTACTAGTTGGTGGCTCCTGGACGGTCTAGACTGAATTAAGGAAGAACCAGTTGAACTGCACCGAATGCATGGAAAGTTCCTTAGTACCGTGCATGTGACATCACTTATGGAGTCTTGGGGTCTTTATTGACGTCAAATTTGATGGAAATCTATATTGTTGATTGATGTTTCCGTTCTCTTTCCGTAAACACTTTGTTGAAAGATTTGGGAGTTGATCTACTTCTACTTTGCTATTTAGCTGACTCTCTCTAATGTTTTTTTTTTTTTGGTGAATGCTATTTATTTGAGACAGAGCTTAGTAAAGATTGAGGGCTGGGAAAAAATTGTCACCATAGTTTCAAGTGACATGCGCTGCTGGGATGCTCCGGAAAAAGCTGACATTTTGGTACTAAACTGACTCTTCGGATGAAGAAACAAACCATTTTATTCATAAATAAATAATTTTGATCTTTCATTTGCAGGTTCTTATTTGAATTCCTCTCATCTTTTATTGTTTGCTAATACAGGTTAGTGAATTGCTTGGGTCATTTGGTGACAATGAGCTGTCACCTGAGTGTCTTGATGGTGCTCAAAGATTCCTGAAAGAAGACGGAATTTCAATTCCATCATCGTATGTATTCAGATGTTGCATAGTCATTGCTTTTTATATTCAAGAATATACAGTGGTTTAACATGATCCACAGAGTTCCCTCTCTGGTGGCGAAAATCATATATGAGTAGGGTTAGCCTGCTCATTTGCAAGTATCTGCAGTAGAAATGTACTAATCAGTTCACGTCTGATAATAATAGATTTGTGTGGTTTGCTTGAACTTATTTGGGGAGGTACAGTGATTCCAAGAGGAGCACTGAATCACCTTTTGGCGACATGAACACATAAAATGAGAATTTGGCTCCTTCAAAAGATGTCTTTCTACTCACTTTTCCCTGTAGTTTCACTATATAAAATCTCCTTGACTGCAAATTTCACAATTGATCTAAAAATGGAATATTTTCCTCTATACCTAGAGACTTTTATTAGTCTGCCGTGATATTTAATTACTTTGCTTATCTCAGATATACAAGTTTTTTCCAGCCTGTGACTGCTTCAAGATTATACAATGATGTAAGCACTCATCTTTTTTATATTATAGGGGTTCATTGACCTCCCTTTTAAGTTTGCATTTTCAGTTTGCCTATTTTAGCTGTTACATGGATTGATGCTATTGTCGCAGATTAAATCTCACAAAGATCTACTGCATTTCGAAACTGCTTATGTTGTCAAGCTCCACCGTGTAGCGAGGCTTACTTCTCCTCAACCAGTAAGTTCATTTATGCCAGAAGCATCCTGGTTTAAGTTCTTGAATTTTCCAGAATTGGGATCAGAAAAAAAGTTAGTACATAGTTAAAAAGACAACATTGCGAAGTGTTAAAAACACTCACAATGGTTACTTTGTTAATTTTCTCCCTTCAAAATGTTGCAACTGATACTGGGAAAAGAAAATAAGGCTTAGTACAGAAACATAATGACATTTGTTCAATTAATTGAATCTACTTCGTGTGTTCCACAGACAGTAAAGTCAGTGACATGAATCAGACATAACACCCCTCTTTTCCACAAGAGCAGGGAAGAATAACGTGAAAAAGTAATGATTCTTGAAAAAGGAAACGGTTTTAACTTAACAAGTAACAGTGATATTTTGGAATGTGTTGCATCTCAGTTCCAACCTCACTGTAGTGAACCACATCATATGTCCTACAGAGTGTAAAGAGAACCTGATGACACACACTGCTTTTTGCACTAGAAATTTAAAGAGAGAAAGTTACACAAAAATAAGAGAATTATAAAGGAAAGAAGGCATAGGTTCCACTGGTGCTAACTCAAATCTATACCTTGATGCATTGTATTCGCGTGTGTCATTTGGGGGAGGTATCACTTCTGTAACTTACATTTGGTTATTCTATTTTTTTGTAAGGTCTTCACTTTCAATCATCCAGAGGATTTAACTAAGAAAAGTAACCATCGGTATAAGAAGCTACGTTTTGAGATGCCCACCGACACTGGATCAGCCTTGGTTCATGGTATTTGTTATTCTCATATTAATTTCATGTGCTTTTTTGTATGTTAATGCCGTAGATATGAAAAATGATATTTGTAGTTACTAGTCAGCTACATGCTCAGAGATTTGTGATAAAGGCGACAAAGAAAAGGGGTGTCTAAAAGCACTCTCATTGTGAAATTGTTGCTGGATAATATAGTCCGACTGATCCTTGGTCAGCGATGGTGTAAAGATAGATACACTAAAGAAAACTGTGACATTTTAGAGATACTCATTGTATCCAGTCTAACATCAGTCGAGGACAAAAATGGTGTTCCTGTGTTGACTCAACTGTTAAACCATAGGTTTATTAATCCTTGTTCGCTGGGCTTGTGGTTTAATCTTTTGGCCGGAGCATATGATATATATATTGTCTTGGATGTATATCTGGGCACATCTGCATTTCAACTCTGGTTCTGCCCTTACATTAAATCTTTTGTGCAGTTGTTTTAATATTTTTCAACAGTTTCCAAGTGGCCTTTTGACTTAGTAAAACCTCTTTCAAGAAATTATAATGATTGATTTTATGCTGAATAATAAAATTTAAATATATCTTAGAGCTTAGAAATTATAGTTACTTGAGGAAAAACCAAAGTTGAGAGTTCTTAATTGGCTGACACTCTGGCCCATAAAACATAGTAGGCCTAACCACCACTTTGTAGAACTTGCGTTAAAGTTTTAGTGTATCACACAAGACCTCGGAGGGGAGCCTCCATTTAGTGTTAAATGCTGTCAGTTATATCGTCTAGTTTAAATGTCTAGCATGTGGAATTCATCTTATTCCCATGAGCTAAGGGGGTGGTGAGAAAGGAGTACATACATAGCTCTGGGTAATCTTTTGGACCGATTTGGTGTCAGATTGTTGGTTATACTAAAGCTTTATACAAGAAAAGTTTCTGTTTACTCCTTGACTTCTCATTGATTTTACCTATGATTAACAGGATTTGCGGGTTATTTTGATTCTGTACTTTACAAGGATGTTCATCTTGGTATTGAACCATCAACTGCAACACCTAACATGTTCAGCTGGTATGTTAATTCTTTAATCTGCCTACTTTTTTATAGGGGCTTGTAGAGACATTTGACCTATCTTCTTTTAATTATTTAACCTTGGGGTAGATACAGAGTAAATCTCTTTCTACCAACGCTTAAAATTGGTGAAGCCTAAGTAATTACCAACTAAACCATTGGAGACCTTTACTAAAAGTGATATTTGTAGGGCTGTGCAAAAACCGAACCGACCGATAAACCGAACCGATAAAAATGTTATTGGGTTATTGGCATTGGGTTATCGGGTTAACGGTTTTTTATTGGTTTTATAAAAAGTTTTATTGGGTAAACGGTTCGGTATCGGTTTTAGCTTATTGGGTTATCGGTTAAACCGATAACCCAATAAGGATGCACTAAGTTATTGTTTTATCCCTATTTATGTTATATATATAAATCTCTCTCTCTCTTTCTCTCTCTCTCTATATATATAGATATAGATATGTGTATGTATATAGATTACATGCACTACTAATTCACAATTCAGTGATTCACAAAGTATTAACCTATTCAGGGCAACAAAGGCACAATATAAAGTTCGGCTATTATCGTAATGAAAAGCTTGAAGCGACCGACCTAACCAATAACATGTAAAACCGAACTGAACCGATCGATGCACACCCCTAGATATTTGTGTATTCCAACACCATCTCTATAGTTATTTTTTTGGTTGGGGTTTAAGGATTAACATTTTCTTATTCATTCTTATCAGGTTCCCTATATTTTTTCCATTGCGGACACCTATGTGTGTTCAACCGGGTGTTCCTATAGAAGTTCATATTTGGCGTTGTTGTGGTACTTCGAAGGTAATTACTTCATGCACATTTATGTATTTCCCATTCTGTATCACTTAAGAGTAATGGTTTTAAATTTTGGGAGTGAATTGGATAAATTTCGGGCAGAAGTGAGATTCCCATGTATGATTACAACAACAAACCCAATGTATTCCCACCTAGTGGGGTCTGGGGGGTAAGATGTACGCAGTCCATACCTCTACCTCTAAAGAGGTAGAAAGGCTGTTTCCGATAGACCCCCGGCTCAAGACACGAGATACCGCACAAATACATAGTAAAGCACAGAACAAGATTTCATAACATAAATACGGCACCCATAAGTAATAAAAACAGAGAAAAGCACACAGAGCCGTGATTCATAATAAAAATGTACTTGAAGCATGAATTTGCTCCCATCTTCATTAATATTTTGCTGAATACCAATCTGTGGACTTTTTGCTTTGATAAATCTAGGTTTGGTACGAGTGGGGCGTGACATCTCCCAGCTCATCTCCTATACACAACTGCAATGGTCGCTCATATTGGGTTGGCTTGTAAGATTTTTCTTCAGCCTGGTCTGGGCTTTCGAGACAGCATGGTGTGATACTGAATTTCAAATGAATTACAAGTCCAACGTTGCTTGTCAAAACTATCATAATCACGGCTCCAGATCGCTATTCTTTCCTGAAAGTTGCTGGAAATGCCGACTGGTGCTCGTCACCCAAAATGATTGTCTGTGCTCTTCACACTGCTTTAAATTTTGTTCAGTAGAAATTTTGTAGAGTTAGGTTCTTTGGGATGTATTTTGGGTTGTGCCATATGTGATCTTTCCTGTGTAAAACCCTACTGTTGCACTATACATGTAATGGCAAAATTAGTGACCATTGTATTCGTGTTTATTGATCAAAGGGCAGTTTGGTGCACTAAAACTCCCGCTAACCACAAGGGTGTATTGTACGCAACCTTATCTTGCATTTTTATCAGAGGCCGTTTTCAAGGCTTGAACCCGTGGCCTCCTGCTATATTTTCAGAAAGTTCCTGGAAATGCTAACTTCTTCAACAAAGGAGCAAAAGGTAATATGACAAATAAATGATGTTGATTCAAGAATATGCAAGTCGAGAAATTGAAAAAAAAAAAAACTATTTGGAGTATTAATGTAACTAAAAATTACACAAATCCACAACTTAAGTTTTCCTTATTACAAAAAATCCCATCTCTCCAAACGTAATAGGGTTGAGGTTTATGTTATTTTTACTTAATGTAAAAAGAGGTTTGACCCAGAATCCAGATGGATATGGAAGTGGTATTAATCTGCTTGGGAGATAATTGGTAGTGATATTAAGGAGGCAATTTTGGCCTTTGAAGGGGGACCTTGAGGTAATCGGTAAAGTTGTTGTCACATGACTCGAATGTCACGGTTTTAGCGCTTTTCTGAATCCAACATATAGTAGAAGCTTTAGTATACTGAACTGTCTGTATTTTTGGTCTTGGCCTTTTCCACAATGGCATATTATTGCAGTTACTCATCAGCCCCTGTATACTAGCCAATTAAATGATTTTATGTACAAGTACTGGTACTACCTACCTTGATGTCAAATACAGAAGCAATCTTTGTCTGGGGAAGATCCTTGATCTATAATGTACTTATTTGCCATGATTTATTCATACATTACAATAAAATACACCTGCAATAGGTTAAGCTAGTTTGATGTAGTTTAGAATTAGAATGTAGAATCCTCTCATTTGTAGTTTGCATTAAATTAGTATGACATATTCTAGGATTAGGATCAGTTTAGATTAGTAGGCAGAATCTGGGTGGACCTGATAGGTTGTGGTATCACACCATTCTCGAAGGACTTGTACGTGATGCTCTTGCTTCATACGATTCCGTTCCGGAAGCAGGACCTTCCCTTTCCTTTGACCGGCCCTCAAATTTCTATAATTTCGTGCCGAACTTTGTCTCTATCTTTGAACTTCTCGTTCGATGAGATCTCAAGTCTCACTATTGTTATTTTATAGGCAAGCGTTAACCTCATTAGAAAGCAGACTTGTCTCGCTATTTTTATTTTATAGGCAAGCGTTAACCTCATTAGAAAGCAGACTTGGATAGCGGCTGACATATGTTTTATGTTATCAGCTACGTAGTCCGCAACGTCTTTCATTGCATTGTATTTGCTGACCGGCCCGAATCCCCTTTCTTGAGAGATGACCTTCGCTTGTCGGCAGAACGCCTTAATATATGCGTATCAGCCACATAGTCCGCAACGTCTTTCATTGCATTGTATTTGCTTTCCGACCCGAATCCCCTTTCTTGAGAAATAACCTTCGCTTGTTGGCAGAACGCCTTAATATGTGCATATCAGCCACATAGTCCGCAACGTCTTTCATTGCATTGTATTTGCTGACCGGCCCGAATTTCCTTTCTTGAGAGATGACCTTCGCTTGTCGGCAGAACGCTTTAATATGTGCGTCTAGTTTTCTGGGGTGACACTCCACTTTTTTATACTCATAGAATACAAGAAATTACCGTTCTCTTATCCTTCCTTACTCTTTATCCTTTCTCTAGCGAGTAAATTCTTCATATTGTCACTCAATTTAGGAAATTATTCCAATAAAGTCATTTATCTTTTTTTTTGTTCCAATAATATTATCAAACTTAATGCATTTTTCTTAAAAATCAATAATTGCTAAAATTGACTCAAAGCTAAGAGAAAAATTATCATAAAAGTTACTTAAGTTTGAACTTTGAATTTAAATAATGCTTATTAGTTAACAATACGAAATATCAATAACCTTTCAACTATAAAACTTAGTGAGTACAATCTTCTTTCAAACTTCTAACTGTGATATTAAATCTAACAACGTCCACCAAAAATTGTAATTAAATTTGTTAAAAATAAGCTTATATGTACCGTATTTATTTGAAAACTTAGAAGTTCAATAATAAAATAATATTCTATATTTATTCATTTTAGGATTAATCTTTATTTTTGACAAAATAGTTCAAGTTAGTTGTTAGTTTCTTCTACTTCAAATTATTGTCAAAAAAATTATAATTCATAAAGAAGATGATGAATTCCACCAAATCAAAAAAAGAAAAACTAAGGTCTCTACCTAGTAGAAGAACCATATATTAATATTTTTTAAAAAATTTATTTAAAAAAAATAATGCATATTAACAGATTCCATTATAATAACATCAATCATTTACTATCAAATAAAATTAGATGATTTTATATAACCATTTCGTAACTTTAAAATGTTTTAAGGTTTCAATATTATTTCAGACCGGGGGTCTATCGGAAACAGCCTCTCTACCCCCGTCGGGGGTAGTGGTATGGATTGCGTACATTTTATCCTTCCCAGACCCCACTATGTGGGAATGTACGAGAAAATTATATCGCATCGTCAACTTGGCTGTAAAAACTGAATACATTTACCAATTTGGACAATAAATGTACTTCTTATTTATTTCATATAAAATATAACTATCTATTTTAAGCTCTAATTTAATATTCTTTGTCTTTTTAATTCGTTTTTAATATTATGATTTGTGTCATTTTAGATTATATTATGCACTTATTGATAAAATATATTAAAAACTAATTTAAGAAGTATAAAAGTAAAAATAATTGGAGGTCTATTAATATTTCATATAAAAAATAAGGACTATTTAAATTCAAATTTCAAATTTGATGGACTATTTTGGTCATTTTTTGAGTCACTTTTAACAATTATTAGTTTGTAAGGAAAATGCACATACTTGAATGATATTATTGAAATAAAAAAAAAATAGTGAGACATTTTACTAAATTGAGTGACAATATAAGGAATTGACTCTTTCTCTGGCCTAGCTTGAGAATTTCTTTATCCCTTTTCAGAAGATATTTTGTTCATTTTAATTTATTTATTTTAATTATTATATGAACGGTAAAAAAATATCTTTTCACCATTATTTTTTTAATATTTTAAAAATATTTTGAATTGTTGATTATTGTCTTTTATAGTACTTTTATATAGTTTTAATATATAAACTTTATTTTAAAAATTAAATATTCTATGTTCAAATACATATCAAACATAAGTTAATTTAACCTTCATACTTCAAATCAAATTAAACAAATAAAAAAATAGGAATATATAAATCAAAGAGAGACAAAATGCTCATTGTTTATGACGATAATGACTGGTAATTTTTTATTTTTTTTTGTTATATTAGGAAAAAGACGATGACGGTAGATCTTTGATATAAGGCACAAGTATTTCTAAATCATATTTAAAATTTTAGTATACTGGGTCTTATCCACTAAACTCATGTTGTATTTAAGTGCTGTTTGGATGTTAAATCAACACAAAAAGAGTATAAAATGTTCTGCTACTTGACAACTATATGAGTACAAAAAAAACACAAAAATATATAAAAAATAAATTTAGAGAGGTAATAAAATCTCGGTAAAATTTAAATATGTTGTTAAAATTTTTGATATAATTTGAGGGTATTTGTGCCTCATCCCTAAATCTTTTCTTATATTTTTGGAAAAAAAAAATACTTTAAATCACCCCTGAACTTGTAGTCAAAATTTACTTTACACCCTAAACTAATCGAACAATTATATACCTCCCTTAATAACTTTAAAATAAATTTTTTACCCCTAAATTGCTGACGTGGCAAATATCACGTCAAATATTTTAAAAATCTGCGCGTAAATGATTTAAAAATTGTAGAAAAAAATGAGGTCCACCTTCTAAATTTTATAAATTCTCTTTTTATATATATATGTGTGTTTAAAAATATATATGTAAAAATAAGAAACCATCTTCTTCGTCGCCCCCCCCCCCCCCCCCCCAAACCCTCCAACACATCATTTCTTTATCTTTTTCATAACCCCCCATCCATTTCATTTCTTCATTGAGGAGAAGCCATGAAATGTTTGGTAAAAGGTGAAATTGAATGTTTTGAGAAGTTTGTGAATTAGAACTTTTATATTTTTGAGTTAAAAAATTATGAAATTTATGATACATGATAGGCAATTTGTGTCAAAATTGTCTTAAAGTTGACAACTTTATTGTTTTAAATGATTTTTTTTTTGAATTTCTATACTTGAATGAAATTGGTTTGCTTTATTCATCATGTAGAATTGAAGGTTGAAATAATATTTTAATAGAAGAAAAATCTTAAATTGGTGTTCATGACCGTTATCTAATAGTGTTAATGAAAAAAATAAAAAAAATTGAAGAAGAAATGGTTGTTATTTAATGGTGTTAATGGAAAAAATTGGAGGAGAAGGCATTGTGAAAGGAGAGAAAAGAGGGGTGGGGAGTGGGGGGTGGGGGGGAGGGAGTTTTTTAGATAAATATATAAAAATAGTATATGTATAAAAAAACAGTATATGTGTGGGATTACTTTATTTTAAAAAAAAATTTTAATTTCTTACGTGACAATGACATGACAATGACATAACACTGACGTGGCTCAAATTGAGGCGTGTGTATTTCACTCTCCGCTTTGAGAGTGGTATAATTTTTTTAGGGGATAAAAAATTTAATTTAAAATTATTAAAAGATATATATAATTGTCCGATTGATTTAAGATCTAAAATAAGTTTTAGCCACAAGTTTAGAAGTGATTTAACATATTTTTTTTATACATATATTATAAAAATGGGAGGGGGGAGGGGAGGATTACTCTTTAAAAAAATAATGACTATAGATTTATTTTTTTTTGTATTAAAAAAGAAGAAGAAGATAATGACTGCAAATCTTTTTTTTTAGCCATCACCCCCCCCCCCCCCCCATTATTTTTCCCTAGAAAGCTATGATCATTTTTGGACATGTTAACAAAAAAAAAACACTAAGCTGGCGGTATCTTTGTTTTTTTCCTTTTAAAAAAATAATTGTAAGGAAAATGTCTACTCCTCTTCTGTCAATTTATTTGACTTCACTTATTCGGAGTAGGATCGGACATAAAATATCAAAAGTTAAATTATTAAATTAAATAAAAAAATTTGGTAATTAGCATTCAATAATTTGATATTTAGTATGAAATTTGAAAGTAAAATTTTAATATTTTGATATTTAGAATTGTGTTTGATACAAAATATTAATACCGTTTGGTATTTACTGCATATTGAATATTATATATATATATTGTATGATAGATAATTGTATTAGTCATTCTAAAGAATCTCTTGGACTTTGGTAATATTTTCATAAAAAGCACAAAAAAATTAAATAGGGTTTCTATTATATATACTTTTTGAAGTTTAAACGTAGTTTGCACATCTCCAACTTTAATATGGTATTACCAAATAGCGTACCAAACCAAAGTTTAATTTATTGATTATCGAATTACCAAATCGATGTTTTAAAGTATGGTATGTAATATCTACTCTCAAATACCAATTACCAAATTACCAAATTCGAACTCCAAAATATTAAATCGAATACCGAACGTCTATCCCCTAATTCGGAGTACTAGAATCAACATAATTACCGCTCGATATGAATTTGAATATAATATCTATTGATATTCCTAAAATAAAATTTATATAGTTAGTGATTAATATATATAATTATCATAATTAATAATTTAAATATTCTAAAAAATATTTGAAGAAATTATGATAAGAAAATAATGGAAATATGTGGTAATACATATGCCATGTTGGTTCAAAAGTGAAATTTAAATGTTACATACAAGGATTCACCAATTTTTATCCAAACTTTATATACGTATAATTTTTAATTTTTTTTAACCATATGTTATAAATATTAATTATGAATCAGTTATTATTGTATATTAATTCGAAATCGATACATGAATCTGACTTTAGATTTGGATCTTCCTCATATATACATCAAAAGATTTACCTGTAGAATTTATAAACAAGATAACTTATAAAAGTAAACTAATTATTAATTTGGAGGTTGGCCAAAATTTAAATTAAAAATTTAGTTTTAATATATATTATTAATTTATTATTAAGTATTATAACATTATTAATTTATTATATTAAGTAGCATATCTTTTATTTAAAATAGTGTATATATGTGTATATATTTTTAAAAATAGTATATATTTAACGTATACATGTGTATATATTTTATAAATTAGTATATAACTATATATAGAGTGTGTGTAGTATATTATAGTATATTTTATTTAAAGTAGTACGTATATATTGAATGATACGTATATATGTGTATATATCTTCTATAGGCATATATATTTAACGTATACATGTGTATATATTTTATAAATTAGTATGTAACGATATATATATATATATATATATATATATATATATATATATAAATATATATATTTTAATGTATATATATTGTAGTATATTTTATTTAAAGTAGTACATATACATTGAATAGTGCGTATATATCTTCTATAGACGTGTATATTTAACGTATACATGCGTATATGTTTTATAAATTAGTATATAACTATATATATATATATATATATATATAACTATATATATATATATACATATATATATATATATATATCTTCTATAGACGCGTATAATTAACGTATACATGTGTATATGTTTTATAAATTAGTATATAACTATATATATATATATATATATATATATATATATTGTAATGTATATATATTGTAGTATATTTTATTTAAAGTAGTACATATACATTGAATAGTGCGTATATATGTGTATATATCTTCTATAGACGTGTATATTTAACATATACATGCGTATATGTTTTATAAATTAGTATATAACTATATATACATATATATATATATATATATATCTTCTATAGACGTGTATAATTAACGTATACATGTGTATATGTTTTATAAATTAGTATATAACTATATATATATATATATATATATTGTAATGTATATATATTGTAGTATATTTTATTTAAAGTAGTACAAAAAAATTGAATAGTGCATATATATGTGTATATATCCTCTATAGACGTGTATATTTAACGTATACAAGGGTATATGTTTTATAAGTTTGTGTATAGCTATATATATATATATATTGTAGTATATTTTATTTAAAGTAGTACATATATATTGAATGGTGCGTATATATGTGTATATATCTTCTATAGACGTGTCTATTTAACGTATACATGTGTATATGTTTTATAAATTAGTATATAATGATATATATATAATTTTTTTAATGTATATATATTGTAGTATATTTTATTTAAAGTAGTACATATACATTGAATAGTGCATATATATGTGTATATATCTTCTATAGACGTGTATATTTAACGTATATATGTGCATATGTTTTATAAATTAGTATATAACTATATATATATATATATATATTGTAGTATATTTTATTTAAAGTAGTACATATACATTGAATGGTGCGTATATATGTGTATATATCTTTATAGACGTGTATATTTAACCTATACATGTGTATATGTTTTATAAATTAATATATAACTATATATATATATATATTTATTGTAATGTATATATATTGTAGTATATGTTTTTTTTAAAGTAGTACATATATATTGAATGGTGTGTATATATGTGTATATATCTTCTATAGAATTGTATATTTAACGTATACATGTGTATATGTTTTATAAATTACTTAGTATATAACTATATAACTATATATATATATAGATATTTTAATGTATATATATTGTAGTATATTTTATTTAAAGTAGTACATATACATTGAATGACACGTATATATGTGTATATATCTTCTATAGACATGTATATTTAACGTATACATATGTATATGTTTTATAAATTAGTATATAACTATATATAACTATATATATATATTGTAATGTATATATATTGCAGTATATTTTATTTAAAGTAGTACATATACATTGAATGATGCGTACATATGTGTATATATTTTTTAAATTCTAATGTAGTATATACTATATATATAGTGTATATATATTGTTTAATGTATTTAAAATGTATATAGGTGGGTATATATAGTGTATATTGAAAAAACTTTTTTTTTTTGACCGGGTTTGACCGAATTTTTAACCGGGTTTAGGTGGATTTGACCGGGTTGGGTTAAGTGAGCCGGGTTATGGCTATTTTAAAAAAAATTATTGTTGAACCGGACTGACCCGGCCCACTTAATCCCAACCCGAATCCGGCCCGACCCATAACCCGAAAAATTTAATGAGCCGATTTCGAGTTAACCCACCCCGACCCACTTAACACCCTTAGGTCCATATATATATATATACACACACTCTCGAAACATCACCTAGATTGAAAAATCGAATTCTAAAATGACTTTTAAACAAGTTTGAGAACATCGTTAAATTTATAAGTTTATTGAAACTACAAATAAATAAATTGAATTTTAATTACTTTTGAAAGCATATTAATTGACCAATCTCTTGATAAAGAAAATAATTATGTATGAATCATTCACGTATTCTATTTTTTCATTCAAGTAAACTTGTTAGGAGACCCTTCTTACACATTTATAATTAAATTTTAGGCCTAAAAAAGGAAGTAGTATCCTTTTAACATATCACTCAGGTCGTACGCACCATCCTTCACTTAGACACCTCAAGTGGCCTTCAAGTGTGTCACTTTAGCATTTTTTACTGAGTTGGCAAGGTGTGTGTGACACACGCATTGAAGGCGCGTTTGGGTGGCATTTTCGTAATTTTTCAGTGACATTTTCGTAATTTTTCAGTGGCATTTTCATAATTTTTATTTTACTTCTCTTTTCTTCTTCTTTCTTCTATCCATTAACTTACCACCATTTTTTTTTCTTAACACATCCTTATACTAAAATGATCAAATCAAGAATCTTACTTCTTTTATGAAAGAAGAAATCAAAAAACAAGAATGATTAAATCAAGAAATAAGAATGCTTAAGAAATAAAGCTAAATCAGTGAAGAAAAATTGAATTCAAACAAAATCAATAAAAAAAATTAAAATCGAAGCATAAAAATCAAGAAAAACCAGTGAAGGAAAATTAAAAATCGAAACAAAATTGATGAAAGAAATTAAAAAATAAAACTAAATTCGTGAAGAAAACTTAAAATCAATAAAAAAAAATTAAAAATTGACTGGTGGGGTGGCGGGTGGGTAGGTGGGTTGGGTGGGAGGGGTGTTTGTAGAAGAAGGTTGGTGGGGTGGGTAGGTTAGGGGGAGGGGGTACTTTTTATTTAAATTAATTATTTATAAATTATTTGAGTATTTTTTATTTAAAATTAATTATTGGAGAAAAGGGTGATTATTGATTTTTTTTTGAAAAAAATTAATTAATGATTTAAAAATTATTTTTTAGAAAAATGACAGGTGTTGGCATATTATTTATCACTTTTCACATCATCAGGAGCGTGTAATACACGCACACAATATAAATTTGCTGATTCAGCAAAAGGTGCCAAAGTGGCACCTACTTGAGGTGCCAAAATGAAACAATATCCACTTGAGGTACCTAAGTGAAAAATAGTACGTATTTAAGGGGGTTGCGTATGAGTTTTGCCTAATAATAATAACACAATAAATAGTTGTATGTGATTTACGTCTGTTCCAAAAATATAAGATCTACAATACTATATGTTAAATTATGTACTCTTTGCTTTTTTTAAAAAGTTTTCGGTGGAAATGGTTGTTTGTGACTTATTTCATATGTTTTGAGTTTACATTTTATAGATGAGTTTAGGTTTTATGCACTGTCAGTGTATAAAATATTCTATATTATCAGGTTATTCAATTTTTTATATAGAAATTGAAAGAATTTAAGTTTTGTGCACCGTCAGTGTACAAAATATTCTACACTATCAGGTAAACTTGACTTGCTATTGTAGGTTAACTATTTTTTTTTAAAAAATTTTGTGTATATAATTGGATAACCTGCAATAACAGGTCAAGTTTATTGACAGTGTAGAATATTTTGTGCATTGACGATGCACAGAATTTAAACTCAAATTGAAAAAGAAAAAAATTGGATAACCTACAATAACAAGTCAAGTTTATTTGATAGTGCAGAATATTTTGTACATCAACAATTCACAAAACTTAAATTCTTTTCATGAATAAACCACTACAATATAATAATTCTTTATAGTAAAGAAATGTATGGGTTACATAATCAAATTTAGAATTCACAAGGGGCCTTATGGGTTGAACCCTCGTGAAGGGACCAACGGGGTGAACTCAAAAGCCATAAGGTGGCTAGCCCAAAAGATCAAGGGAAAAACGAATAATACCTTGTCAGTTAAGTCTTAGATCGCGACAAATGCTATGTACCAAAGTCGGTACCTCTCTAGTATGATGATACATGAAGATAATCTCGGTAAGGACCATGAGTTTCTAAAATTAAGCGGGCGAGTGTGTAGTCATCGACTGAACTCAAAAGACAATTCATTATGAGACTTGTTTCTGACGAATTCCACATCAAGATGAAAGAAGAATTATAGGCATCATATAAAAATAAATTTAAATTCAACCGGCATACAATTTAGTAGTGCGTCTTTCATATAATAAGTGTGAATTCAAGTCTCGATATCTTCGTTGATCACCCAATATAAAAGTATATATTTTATTTGAAAATACTAGATCAAAATAAATTTGTCAAGTACACCACTAGGTCCAATTACACTTCACATGACATAAAAGGCAAAACCAATAAACTTGAAAGTACACAAGCTATGTCTTTATTATCGTGAAATGTACACATCTTCCACAGTAGTAAAGTGACACCATATGACAAATGGTACGTAGTGAGGTTAGTTAATTGGTCCTAGGTTATTCTTCATCAATTATTTTTTGTACTTTCCTAATAGTTGGTCTGACATTAGAAACAAGAGTGTTTAAAGTAATTAATAAAGTTGTTGTCATGTGATCTTACGAGTTCAAGCTTAGAAAATAGCCTCTTGTAAAAATACAAATTTACATATAAAACATCGTTGTGATGAGATTCTTCTTCGAATTCTGTACATAGCAAAAACTTTAATGCATCAAACTGCCTTTTTGATCTGACATTTGAAGACCCTAATCTTGTCTAGGAATTGGGACCAACCAAGCTCTTTTATTTTATTTTTTTCGAATTTGAGATGTGTATTATTGGTAATTCTTAAAATTAAACAAAGTGATTCAGTATTTGGTCCTACCCTCAAGCTAAGGCTGTCTAACGGGCCGGGCCGGGTCAACCCGGAACCGGCCCCCTCTCTCTTACCGGGTTCCGGGCCGGTTACGGGCCGGTTTTGGCCTTAACCGGGCCGGGCCGGGCCGGGCCGCACAGTAAAAAAAATAAAACCCACCCGGAACCGGCCCACTTAACCCAATCCGGTCAAACCCGCTAAAACCCGGTCAAACCCGGTCAAAACCGGTCAAAACCGGATAAAAACCGGTCAAATATACACTATATATACGCTATATACAAAATCTATACATTAAATATACACTTCTATAGAAGATATATACAATGTATACATTAAATATACACTTCTATAGAAGATATATACACGTGTATACGCACCATTCAATGTATATATACTACTACCTATAAAATATACTACATTATATATACATTACAATATGTATAGATATACTTATATACTAATTTATAAAACATATACACATGTATAGGTTAAATATACACTTCTATAGAAGATATATACACATGTATACGCACCATTCAATGTATATATACTACTACTTATAAAATATACTACATTATATATACATTACAATATGTATAGATATACTTATATACTAATTTATAAAACATATACACATGTATACGTTAAATATATACTTCTATAGAAGATATATACACGTGTATACACACTATTCAATGTATATATACTACTACTTATAAAATATACTACATTATATATACATTACAATATGTATAGATATACTTATATACTAATTTATAAAACATATACACATGTATACGTTAAATATATACTTCTATAGAAGATATATACACGTGTATACACACTATTCAATGTATATATACTACTACTTATAAAATATACTACATTATATATACATTACAATATGTATAGATCTACTTATATACTAATTTATAAAACATATACACATGTATAGGTTAAATATACACTTCTATAGAAGATATATACACATGTATACGCACCATTCAATGTATATATACTACTACTTATAAAATATACTACATTATATATACATTACAATATGTATAGATATACTTATATACTAATTTATAAAACATATACACATGTATACGTTAAATATATACTTCTATAGAAGATATATACACGTGTTTATGCACCATTCAATGTATATACACTACTACTTATAAAATATACTACATTATATATACATTACAATATTTATAGATATACTTATATACTAATTTATAAAACATATACACATGTATACATTAAATATACACTTCTGTAGAAGATATATACACGTGTATACATTAAATATACACTTCTGTAGAAGATATATACAAATGTATACATTAAGTATACACTTCTATAGAAGATATATATAATGTATACATTAAATATACACTTCTATAGAAGATATATACACGTGTATACATTAAATATACACTTCTATAAAAGATATATACACATGTATACATTAAATATACACTTCTATAGAAGATATATATAATGTATACATTAAATATACACTTCTATAGAAGATATTAAAACTTTAAATTGATAAATAAAAAAAAATAAAAAACAACAACTAAGGAGTGAATGAATTTGTGGAATTTTATTGATTGCAAAATGATCCAAAATTTATAATTTACATGAATGAAAAATCTATAAATTATGCATCATTTTTTCCAACTCATTCATGTTAATATTAATTGGAATTTGCATAGGATAGTCGAAGTCAACGGGGGCAAACCCATGCATTGGACTTGATTCTGTTGAGTTCTCCCGTGAAGTCATTATTTCTTCAAGTTTGAGGTCGTCGCTTGGCTCTGGTTCCATTCCTTGGTTTCTTCTTTCTGCTCTAATCCAGTCTCTAAGGCAAACTAAAACATTCATTGCGTTGCTTCCCAATGAGTGCCGGTTGTCTCCAAGCTGCTGTCGTCCCTGACTGAAGGCGCTCTCTGATGCAACGGTTGACATTGGAACATTCAAGATATCTCTGGCTAATCTTGAAAGTACAGGATATTGTGATTCATTATTTCTCCACCAATCCAGCGAGTTGATCCGTCGTCTGCGATCCTCTGGTTGCGTCCGCAGATAAAATTTCAGCTCCTCCCGATAAGTTGATGTGTAAGCTCTGTCATCCACACTGTTCCAACAAGATAAATCATAAAACGAATCAGGAAAACCACTATGTGCCGACCTTTTAGAAGATGATGGCTCCTCGGGAGGATGAGGAGCGACAGTTGGACTGATATTTGTAGGTACGGCTGAATCAAATAAATCAGCATAGTGATTATATAATTTGTCTATATAATCTTTTGCATCAGCCGTAGCCGTCCACAAATCAGGCTGCTCTTGTTCAGACTCACGGTTAGTATTTATTTCTAAGTTAGTATAAATAAGCGTACTAAAGTGACACATATGATTAAATTTCATGCAAGGATTTAAAATAGCACCAATCATGTAAATAGGGGGAATCGGGAAGAAATATTTTTTAAATTTCGTAAACATAGCGCCAACAGCTTCTTTATAACCTTCTTTATTTTTATATTGTTGGAGCAAACCAGAAATATCGGCTATATATGCCAAAATATTACAAACAGTAGGATAGTATGCACCGGAAAATTCAACCGTAGCTACATAAAATTTTTCTAAAAATTTAACAAGATCATTAATTATAACCCAATCAGAATTATGTAACATGCAATCAGCAGAATCAGCAAAAGAACCACAGTGTTGGTTAAAAGTTAGTGTAATAGGAATTCTATATTTATAACAAGTTTTTAAAAATTCATACGTAGAATTCCATCTAATATCAATTTCCTCAGGCATTAAAATCGGTGTAAGTCCATTTTCTTGACATTTAACTTTAAATTCTTTAATTCTCGCTCTACGATTATTTCCTTGAATGAAACCTACGGCAAGACGAATTTTTTCAATATAAACCTCAAAAAAGTCAAGACCATCTTTTACAATTAAATTATAGATATGACATGCACACTTAATATGGAAAATTTCAGGAAAGGGTGGAGATAACGTAGATTTTATTTTTGTTATAGCATTCTTGTTGTTAGAAGCATTATCAAAAGCAATACATAAAATTTTATTTTCTATACCATAATATCCGGCAATTTTAATAATAGAATCAAAAATAAATTGTCCAGTATGCTTGCGATCTTCATCATATAAAAAAGCAAGAATACGTTTTTGCATTATGAAATTACTATCCATCCAATGACAAGTAACAGTTAAATAATCATTTTTATTAACAGCACGACCAAGATCAGAAGTTAGGGACAATCTACATTGAATATTTTTTAAGAATGTTGATAAATAAAAACAATATTGTGAATGGAGTTTAAAAATATCAGACCGACAAGTAGTTCTAGGAATACCATTAAACATAGGATTATAAATTGCTTGTATATAACGGATAAAAGCATCAGAAGAAGGAAAAGTAAAAGGCAAACAACCCACAGCTACCATTTTAGCTATTTCTTCCCGGTCCCTCAATTTATTATACTTTTTCGCTACTTGACCGGTTGTTGGGTCCATTCTAGTTTGCGTTGACCCACCAACATCCCCACCACCTTTTGCAATATTTAACTCTCTTTTATGATCTTCAGCTATATGTCTCATTAACGTACCCGTACCCCCTTGCTTACCGCCACTTCTATGCTTATATATTTGTTGACAAATATTGCACTGCACCTCAATATCTGATATACGTTCAAAAAATTGCCATGCAATACTAGTTCTTTTACGGGGTTTTGGGGCACTGGGAGGACGGGAAGGGAGATTAACTGATTCAGATCTAACGTTAGCATCTCCTACTGCGGGTGTTTCAGCAATATTTTCATCATCTTCGTCTACATTAACTGCATCTACTTCATTTTCTTCTTCTATACCGTAATTTTCTTGAAATTCTACATAATCCATATCGTGAGCACCTACACCTATTTCTTCCTCAAAAGGTGTACCAAGCGGTACCGGAGGCGAAGGCACACGGGTATATCTATTACTTGAACTACCTCTACCGCTAATAATTCGCTTTTTACTACCACTACCGCTTCCGGGACAAAAATTTTTAACACCTTTAGCAGCGAGGTTTTTTAATTTATCCATAATATAAATTAAATTAAACTAAAAATATTCAAAATACACAAATATAACAAAATTAAATATTAAACAATTAATACAATAAATAAAAATTAAACGTAAGAGATGGAACGACAATACCAAATTTGGGAAGTATCCGAAGATTGCGACTTTAGAAACTTCCGCTCTTACTTTGTAAACGAAAAAATAAAAAATTAAAGTGAACACTTTAAGAAATTAAATATATTGAATATTTGAGAATTGAGAATTGAGATTTGAGAGAGAATGAGATTTGAGAGATTGGAAAATTGTGTGAGAAATGATTTGAAGTTGTAGGGTATTTATAGATTTATTTTGAGGATTAAAAAATATTTTATATTTTTTTTTTTTTTTTTTTTTTAATGAAATGGGCCCAAACTAGCCGTTTGGACCCAAAAACGGTAATATTACCGTTGGGCCAACGGCTAGTTTGGCCCAACAGAATTTTTTTTTTATTTTTTTTTTTTATTTTTTTCGGTTACCGGGCCGGGCCGGGCCGGTTAACCGGCGGGCCTGGACCGGGTTGGTCCGGGCCGGGTTAACCGGGCCCAATTTTTTTAAAAAACCGGACCGGGACCCGGTACCCTAAAGCCCTAGGGCTTTCCGGGCCGGGTCAAACCGGTCCGGTTTGACGTCACGGGCCGGGTCGGACCGGGCCGGGCCGGGTCAGCCCGGCCCGTTTGACACCCTTACCTCAAGCTCTACTCTCATGGTATTTGCCTAGATTTCATTAAATGATTTCCAGAACAATATTTTTTAACTTACTTACTTAACATTGAAAAATAAGTAAGAAATCAATTAATTGAAATCTGGAGCTAGGTGTTTAGACCAAACATTGGAGATAGGTGTTTAAACCAAATATACTAATTTATCATAATTAAGTGGTGAATTGGTATGAAGTATATATTAATAAACCATAATATAGTTAAATGAGTCGAGGATTTAAGATTTAAATTAAGTATGAGTAGATTTTTTCAGATGAAAAGAACGTATTGTCAACAAGTGGTCAGAAATTACTATTCTATATCATTCGAATTTTTCAAAAATATTGATGGATGTATGTCGGATCCTTCAAAAGTATGGTACTTTTGAAGAATTCAGCACGATTTAAGTTAAATTTACATTGATTTATCAATTGAATTTCATATGATCAATCATGATGACGCGACCTTATAAGTTCATGACACATATATGTTGTTCGCCTTGGACTTAGGTTCGTACAAATTTGACTTTAGGGCTATGTCACATAGAGTTTCAAAAACACGCAGACCATATAAGTTTTAGTACTCATGCCTTATAAAATCTTTTACTTTTCCCTTCCACTCCGATGTGAAATTCGCCTAATATATCAGGTGCACCTCATTTTCAGAAGTTTTCCAACCTAAAACCCTACCACTATTGCTAGACCTGTCATCATCAACCCGTTCTCTGTCAGAAGCGTCACACATCTAGGGGCAGAGCCACCTTATGATTAGAGGATTCACCTGAATCCTCTTTGGTGAAAAAATATACTATTTATATATGATTAAAATTATTTTTTATGTATATGTAATTGATGTTAAACTCCCTTCAACTAGTTCGTGTACCTACTTCTTTTGATTTTAAACTCCCTTTATGAAAATTCTGGCTCCGCTACCGCACACATCAGACTACAATGGTGCACATATGGGATATTATTCATGTAGTTTTTCATCTCTCACTCCTACCTTCCCAAAACTAATCAAGAAATGAAACTATTTACTTTATTTCAATTTCACCATAAATTCTATAAAAAGAAAAAGAATTGAATTAAAACTAAAAAGAATCCTTTTTTCTTATGTAAACTCCAAAAGGAAATGAATCACTGCTGATGGAACAAAAAGATATTTTGTTGTAAAAGGAGGACCCCTCAATCACTAATATAAGGAGGACAAAATACAGATGGTACCATGTACACATAGCCCACTGGTTTTCTCTAGAATTATGTGCTCTCATAATTAAAATTATCTTCATTTAAAAAATAAAAATAACACACAACGAGTGCATGCTCTTGAATCTGAAGATCATTATCAACAAGGATGGGGAGTGATAAGTGCTCCTTCATTCTTAATTAGAGATCTCGCATTCAAGTTTTACGAATACAAAATCGCCTTTGTTAGGGAATATTTTAAATCCCCCCTCCCCCCGCCCCCCGTCCACTCTCATTATGAGACTTTTCGGTGCGAATTCATATTTACTCAAATTTCAATATGAATATCTCCCACTGATGAAAAAAATAATCTGATCGATCATTAATTTACAGATCAAGAAATTCAGAACCCAACTTGTGTATTCATCAACAAACCTCCAAAATCTTGGCTGTGTTTTTTTTGCATAGAGCCAAAAATAATACCATAATGGCACATGGGTGCCTATAATTTCTCCATTCTTGTGTGTATTATATGCATGTTAATTAACACCAAAATAAACGAAAGTAGGAAGAACATGTTCTACTTTTGGTTAATTCTTAAGCATAATAATATAATAATAATTGTGGCTCATTCTCAAGCAAGCTTGAATTAGTCATACATATTTCTGTTTCTTTATTTAAGAATAAAATTAGATGGCATAACCAGTATTTTGAATCGACAATCAAAGTATAAACACTTGTTCAAATGCAATTAGAAAGTAGTTAGTCACTTTTTAATGGGAAAATAAAATTTGAACAAAAGTATTCCTAGTTAAAACATGGAATAACTCTAGGAGTTTGAAACATTGACTCACCCTGGGTGTGACCTAGTGTCAATGAAGTGGATTATTGAAAGCTTGAAGTCTCAAGTTCGAATTCTAGCAGAGATAAAAAAACACTAGGTGATTCTTCCCATCTGTTTTAGTCTTGGTAGACAGAGTTACCTGATATCTGTTGCAGGTGGGAGGTGGTAGGTATTTTGTAAATTTAGTCAAGGTGCGCAAAAATTAACCCAGACACATTGGTTATTAAAAAAAAAGAGTTTGAAACATTGAAAGGTGAAACTCCAATGAAATGTGCTAGAGTTCAAACATTTTCTGGAGTTTCAACATAATGATGCATTTTGCCCTTAATTTATTATCATCATTAAACCAGGAAACTATTATACAGCTTTCAAAATTTTGCAGCTAACTCCTTAGGAATTTGGTCTAGTGGTAAAAGCGCAGGCGTGATAAGTACGTAATATAATTAGGCACATGTTATGAGTTTAAACCCTTCTGCAAACAAAAAGTTTGTTGTATATATTTAAATGGAGAAGGATAAAGAGGCAAGCTTTCTGTTAAGCTTTCACCATGGAAACTGACGTTGAGCTTTTTCAATGTTTAAGAGAGAAAGAAATGGGAAGTATGTTTCTTATTCCAAAAAAATCTGTTAGAGAATGTACAATCAGTAATATATATAGTACAAATTAACTTCTAATGCTTAGTTGTGGTATTGCATCTAATCTACTAATTACACCACAAACTAACTGTGAATTACAACTACTTGGTGACAGCTCACAAACAACTGTCCTTAGCACATGCTTCTCATGTGATACCTTTAATACTCCCCCTCAAGCTGCGTAATGGAAATAGATTGAACATTCCCAGTTTGCCCAATAAGAATTCATGTTGCACCTTTCCTAAGCTCTTTGTAAGCATGTCTACCAGCTGCATTGTAGTGGATATGTGTTGAGTGTGTACCAGACCATCTTGAATCTTTTTCGTGATAAAATGACAGTCGATTTCTATGTGTTTAGTCCGTTCATGGTTAATTGAATTTGCAGCAATTTGAAGTGCTGCTTTGCTATCACAATATAGCTTCACTGGTAAGCTCAATTCTGTTCCGAATTCCTTAAACAAGCCAACAAATCACACTATTTTTGCTACTGCATTAGCGATACTTCTATATTCAGCTTCAGCCGAGCTCCTAGATATTGTATTTTGCTTCTTGGATTTTCAAGAAATGAGTGATCCTCCCAGCTTCACAAGAAAAACACTCACCGACCTCCTACTCATAGGACAAGTACCCCAATCAGCATCACAGTAAACTGACAGGTGTGATGAAATTTTTGATGACAACATAATACCAAGCCCTAGTGTAGTCTTCAAGTACCTTACTACCGTTTTGGCTGCCTCCATGTGGGATTTCTTCGGACTATGCATGAACTGACTCAAGTTTTGGATAACAAAACTAATGTCTGGCCTAGTCATTGTCAAATACAACAACTTTCCAACTAGCTTTTGGTAACCTCTCGGATCTAGAGTAATGCATTTGTTGAATTTGTTTCACAACCTTGATCAAATTTTGCACTCGTCAACCTTTGATTCTGCTAGCAGTTTTTGAACCTGCTAATCCCACGTCAGCAATCAAATCCAAGGCAAATTTTCTTTGACATACCAAAATACCTTGTGGATTTCTAGCAATTTCAAGACCAAGGAAGTACTTCATCTCCCCTAAATCTTTGATCTTGAAATAATGTTGCAGCAAGAGCTTAGCTTCCTGAATCAGAGAGGAGGAAGAACCAGTGATCAACATAAACAAAGCTAGAACCAAGTCTGCACCAGTGGTCTTCACAAATAGGGAATAGTCATGATGACTCTGTACAAAACCTGAGGTAATGAGAGCTTCACCAAGTTTCAAGTTCCATTGCCTTGAGGCTTGTTTTAAGTCATTAAGTGATTTCTTCAATTTATAAACTAAAGGTTACTCCCCCTTGATTAACAGACCAGGGGGTGGAGACATGTAGACTAACTAAAGGTTACTCCCCCTTGATTAACAGACCAGGGGGTGGAGACATGTAGACATCTTCTACCAAATCACCCTGAAGGAATGCATTGAAAACATCCATCTGGTGCAATCTCCAATTGTGCAGAACTGCAAGAGATAAAACTGCCCTCATTGTGACCATCTTAACTACGGGAGAAAATGTCTCCTGATAGTCAAGACCCTCTTGTTGAGTGTACCCTTTAGCTACTAGTCTGGCCTTGTATCTCTTCGTTAGGCCTTGAGCATTAAATTTGATTTTGAACACCCACTTACACCCAATGACCCTTTTTATCAGAAAGAAGAAGAACTAAATCTCAAGTTTGATTATCACTAAGGGCCTGTAATTCTTGATTCATAACATCTACCCATACAGAGTGATGTAGTGTTTTTTCATAAGAATCTGGATCTTTAATAGCAGAAAAATTACAAAGTGTATGATAATAGAAATCTGACAAAGCAGCATAAGACATATAATTGGACAAAGGGTATGCAAATATAGATGATGATGGTTTAGAAGACTTGTGAATGAAGTCATTCAACCAAGTTGGTGTTTTTGAGGATCTGGATGACTTTCTAGTACCAACATGACTCTCATGGACAAATGGAATGACTCCACTAGCAACATCTCTACTTGTTGAAGGAACATGTGATAACACAGGAGCGGAAACTTTAGGAAGAACCACTGGTTTTGGTTCTGCAGGTGGAATATGAGATCCTATATCATTAGTGACCATAATAAAAAGATTGTAAAGTCTAGCTATTGGTTGTGGACATACTGGTTGAGGTCTCAAGCCCTGAGAAATTTCTTGAGGATTGTACTTAAATGGGAACACATCCTTCCTGAAAGTCACATCCCTGATGACAAAATTTTTTTGGTTAGTTATGTCATACAACTTATGTCCCTTCTGTGTTGTAGAATATCCTATGTGGACAGCTTCCACAACTCTTGCACCAAAGTTGTCATTCTTATGACCAACATCGGTAGCATGACATAAGCACCCTAGGATCCTGAGATGTTGTAAGTTTGGTTTCTTTTCAAAGAAGACTTCAAAGGGTGATTGACCTTTCAAAGCAGTAGATGGGATCTGATTGATCAAATAAGCAGCATTTTGGACACAAATACCCCAGAATTTTAAAGGTATATCTGCTTAAAATCTGATAGCCCTGGCCACTTCCAATAATTATCTGTGCTTTCTTTCTACCACCCTATTCTATTGGGGTGTGTAGGCACAAGAGCTTTAATGGACAATCCCAATTGAAACAAATAAATGTTTGCAAACAAAATTAAAATTTTTTGTGCCATTATCACTTCTAAACACTTTAACAGAGCTATTAAACTGAGTATGCACCAATTGTAGAAAATTCTTTATTATAATAGAAACATCATTTTTCAGTTTAAGCAAGTAGATGCAAACCATTCTACTTCAATCATCTACTAATGTGAGAAAAAATCGATGCCCATCATGGGTAGAAACTCTGTAAGGCCCCTAGACATCCCCATGAACAAGATCAAACATTTTACTTGCTCTACTAGTACTTTGTGGAAATGGTAGCATAGTTTGTTTAGCTAGAGGACAAACTGAACACAACCTAGTAATATCCATGTTATTTAGTCTTATTACATCCATTTGCTGCATTATTTTTTGAGGGATATGCCCTAATCTCTTATGTCACAAATCACTTGTATCAACTGCATTGAGAGCCATAAAGTTCTTCTTCACTTGTTCTCTTGGATCACCATTCTAGTAATATAATCTACTTATCATTTTACCTGTCCCCTTCACCACTCTAGTGTGAAGGTCCTGCAGTAAGCAATAATTAGGATGGAATATCATAGAGCACCTTAATTCTCTAGTCAATTTGAAAACTGAAAGTAAATTGACTTGAAAATCAAAAACACATAAGACATTACTGATCTCTGCTTGTCCCAATTTGCTTTTACCGATATGTGAAATAGGAATGCTAGTCCCATTAAGCAAGAGAATGTTGTCAATTCCTTATGTGGTCTTTCTGGTAGTAATAGAGAGTTTTGTAAGATTACACACTATATGATTGGTTGCTCCTGTATCCACTATCCAATCATCTGTATATTTATTAGCCACAAAAGCACAAATGGTACCTGCTACATTTGTTGATTATGCAGAATCAGTTCCTTTGCCTTTGTCCATTATCTTTTGCACTTGAGCATACTGATTTGGTGTGAATGTCATAGTTATTCCTGCTGGATTTCCAATCCCTGTTGTTGCAGCTGTATGGCCACCTGCAGAGTGATCAACAAAACCTGGCACATAACCTCCAAAATTGCCAATACTAGGGCCTCTTTGTGTAGTAAATTAGCCATGATAAACAGCAGTCATGTCATCCCCAGAAGCTATTGGTGCTATATTATGTTCCGAAATAGAAACTTCAAAAAACCTTCCATATTGCAGATATGAAGCATAAGGCGGAGCTAGGATATATGGAGGTTGATTGCCCCAATGTTGTGGTGGTCTAAAACCAGCAAAGTAAGCATTATTCACTACAGGTTTCCTTCTCCCTTTGTAATCATCTGGATATCCAATAAGTTGGTAACAATCTTCAGCTCTGTGACCTTTTATTTTACAAAAACTGCATTGCTCATCCCAATTACTCTTAGGTTTGCCTTTAGGTTTAGTTTGGTGAGGATAAGGACTATGACCTCTTGCACTTCACATTGTAGCGATATCATTCCCATTCCCGAGGTTAATTGTTCCAGCACCATAAAGAGCTTTTTGACTCCCATCCTCAAGGATTAGTGCAGATGCCTGATTCAAAGTTGGCTCATTTGATTTCATCAAGATCTGACCTCGTGATTGAGCATAAGTTTCACTAAAGCCACTAAGAAATTGAAGTAGACGTTGTTGTTGAAGGTGTTCAACATAGCTTTTAGATTTGGGACAATCGCAATTTGATGAAGACACAATTGCATCAAATTCTGCCAGCAATTGCTTCAATTTGATGAAGTAGGTTGATACGTTGTCGACTCCTTGTGTAATTGTTGCAATTTCTCTATGTAATTGAAAATTCGCACACGATTAACCTTGCCAAAATTCTCTCTCAGATCTTCCCAGACAAGATGAGCATCTGATGCATATATGATTCCACTCAACAAATTCGGCGAAACTGTATTAACAATCCATAAAAAGACTATTGCATTACATGTATCCCAGTGCTCCAGCAATTCCTTCTCAAACAAACTCCTCGTACAAGTACCGAGTATAAAACCTAATTTTTCTTTGCCTGAAGTACGATATACATCGATCTCCTCCACAAGCCGTAGTTCTCAGAACTTGTGAGCTAAACTAGAACCAACACAAAACCAGGAGTATCCGATAGACTCATAAATAATGGATGAGTATTATCGATTTTGATTTCCACCATTGCTGAAATGCAGGTGAAAGATGGAAGGAAGAAATTGCACTATTTTGAAGAAGAAAAAAAAAGGTTCGAAGCTTAATCGTTCGACTTTGATACTATGTTAAGCTTTCACCATGAAAACTAACGTTGGGCTTCTTCAATGTCTAAGAGAGAAAGAAATGGGAAGTATGTTTCTTATTCCAAAAAAATCTGCTAGAGAATGTACAATCAATGATATATATAGTACAAACTAACTTCTAATGCCTAATTGTGGTATTGTATTTAATCTATTAATTACACCACTAACTAACTGTGAATTACAACTGCTTGGTGACAGCTCACATACAACTGTCCTTAGCACATGCTTCTCACGTGATACCTTTAATACTTTCATTGAATATATGTATCTATATTTATATCAATCTATATCTATATCTATCTATATCTATACTATACTAAAGTTTGGTGAATAACTTTAAAAATATTATTTTAACTTTTTGCCCTTCCTTAAAAGTTTCTATTTTAGACAAAGTCGTCTTTTCACTATTTTCTAATAATTAAAGACTGAAATTAATTAAATATTTATATTAAAATATTTCATTATTAGAAGTAATCAGAACTAATGACAACTGCTACCCTTTTCATTAGTTTAAGAATTCTAAATCAACTAAAGTTAATTTTAAGAAGATTTAACAAATCTAGAAATAAATATGAAAGTGTTAGAATAAGAAAAATGTAAGAAGTACCAATTTTTTAAAAAGTTTTGAGCAAATAATCAAAGATTTTCTAAAGATTTAACTTTAACACTAAGGTATAGAAAATATAAAAAAGATAATCGTACTACAAATATGGTTTAAATCGATGCGTCTCTTAGCCTCTAGCATAAAAAAAAGAGATACGTACTGCATGACAAACGCAAAAATGACAATTCATTAACCACTTTAAACTTCTGGTGGTATATATGTGCTTACAATAAAATATATGTTATGTTTACATTATTATATTGAAGTGTGAATAATCTTTAAAAAGTAATTTGAATTTTTTACACTTTATTAAAAGTCTTCATACACGTGCCTCGCACTTACGGTTAAACTAGTACGAAAAAATTGCAAACTAACCCATATTACATAACTCCACATTCCTGATACTAACCAAGAACTTGAGTTTGCAATATATACCTTATAAGAAGGCATAGGAGTTTAATTTTTATACACGGACAATGTAATAAAAAAAGTTATTCCTTAAATATTAATTATATAGTATAAATTAATTCCATAGGGATGTTGAACCTAGACATGCCTAAATTTGTATATTCACTAACAATACCTAATTAGCTTGTTTTGGGTAAATGAAATTAGATTGAGTAGTTAACAATGTTGTGAGATAAAATAAGAACAAATATTAAATAAACTATGATATATATATATATATATATATATATACTCTCTTGTTTGTTGCTATATTTTCTTCATCGTTTTCCTCTTCTTTATACCTGAATTTACTGTACCTGAGTCGAGAGTCTTCTGGAAACAACCTCTCTACCTCCTCGAAGGGGCAAACCTAGGTTCAAATTGGTGGTGCTCCGCTACCATTAAACTCGATGCAGAATATGTATAATTATATAAAAAAAATATAAGAATTTGTATAGGATGAAAGAAAGCACCCTCGTAACCAAAAAGATAGCCGGGTGCTTTAGTTTTCATGCAGAATGTTAAAGCTTTGGGTGTCAATACATGTGTTCCAACCTCCCAGCACCCACGATGCCTAAATCCCTGAGCACCCATGATGCCTAAAAAAACACCCTGAAAACCAAAAAGATAGCAAGGTGCGTTGGTTTCCATGCGGAATCTTAAAGCTTTGGGTGTCAATACATGTGTTCCAACTTTCCGAACATCCACGGCGCCTAAATCTCGAGTCCGCCCCTCCCTCCTCAAGGTAATGATAAAGTCTGCGTACACTACAAATACCACTCTCTACCTCCTCTCTATCTACTATCTCAACACTATAAATACCACCATCCAATCACAAATCTTTGCACTCACCATTTCACAAGCAAAACCAATTCTTTAAATCAAGAATACATTTTTTTTTTGCTACAATGGCTTCCAACAAGGTTTTCTCCACTCTTTCTCTTTTCCTTACCCTTAACTTAATTTTCTTCACATTCGTCACAAGTTGTGGCACTTGTCCTAAACCAAAACCACCCCCAAAACCAAAGCCATCATGTCCACCACCACATGTACCAAAAAAGGAAACTTGCCCAATTGATACCTTAAAGTTAGGTGTTTGTGCCAATGTTCTTGGATTAGTTAATGTTGTTGTTGGTTCACCACCAGTTACACCTTGTTGTAGTCTTATTTCTGGACTTGCTGATGTTGAAGCTGCCCTTTGTCTTTGCACTGCTATTAAGGCTAATGTTTTGGGGATTAACCTTAATGTTCCTGTCTCATTAAGTTTGCTTCTTAATGTTTGCTCCAAGAAAGTTCCCTCTGGATTCCAATGTCCTAGTTAGTTGAATCATTATTTATTTGGATTGGATCTTTCTTATATTGGCTTACCTAATTCACACCGGCTCTACCAAGTCAAAATTGAATCTTTCTTATATTGACTTTCCTAATTCATTCGTGAATAATAATTGGCTTTCCTAATTCATGCATGAATAATAATTAAAGGGTGTTTCCCTTTACAATTGTTTGTATTTTCTATTGGAGAGATTTTTAAGTTTTTCATTTTTTTTGGGGTGGAGGGGGTGGGGGGTAACATTGAAATGGGATTTGTGGGTTGTGCCAAGTATTGATTGGTAAGTATCTTATTTACCAAAGCTGTTTATTGTTGAGATTGTAATCAAATTTATGTTCTTGAAGAAATGTAATTCCAGCTTTTATATTTTGCATATCGTATTGTTTTTAATATGATTGTGATTTGAGTCGAGAGGTATTTTTATTTGAGTATAAGTTCTATACGTTGATGGTGTTCTGTGCCGGCTCTTGCATAAAGCAAGTAAGGCAGGGGCTTTGGGCCCCAAATATTGGAGTGCCTCATTTTTGAATGATAGTATATATATATATATATATATATATGAGTATTTAAAGTAAAAAGTATTTTTTGTTAATAAAAAACTTTAAAATAAGTTTGAACAATTCGAGTGTATGAAAATATTTTTTATATAATAATTAAAAACTAAGATCATTATAAAATAAAAGTATCAAAAAAGTTATTTATCTAATCACGAAAGTTCCTTAAATCATAATAATAGTCACTCATATATGATATTGTTAGTCAAGACTATATATAAATTGGCCCTTCATCAAAGTTTTGACTTTAGGCCTCAAACTTTGTTGAGCCGCCCCTGATGGTGCTAAGAAAAATCTATATATATATATTTTTTCGATCAAGTTTACTTAAAAGGTAATTATATGTAACTCATTAATTGATTACATTAAAACAATAGAAAACATACGAATCATAGTTTAAACAAAAAGATCAAAGGTTGAGAGTTCGAATCAACAAGAGAGCAAAGCGGTGAGAATTTTTAGGGAAGGGTAAAAATAAAAAATAAAAAATAGATTAAAAAAGACTGATAATATATTTCTAAGTTTGCCTAAGTATAATCTTTTGAAAAAAAAATAAAATTTTTTATTTTGGAAAAGAAAAATTAAAATCAATGAGTTTAAGAATTTCTTCATATGGACAAATATATTTCGTTTCCACAATAATGCACGTAGAGTCCGCTGTGGCAATTCCCATCTTTTTTTTTTTTTTTTTTTTTTTTTTTTAATTCCCATCTTGAATATTGGAATCCGGGTTTCAAATCCCGGCAGCGGAATTACTTTTTGTGGTTTTTTTTTTCCTCTCATTTGTGTAATTTTTTATATTTTTTCATTTGTTTAATTTTATATATCTTTTCACTTGTGTAATTTTATTGTTTTTTTTTTCATTTGTGTAATTGTATTCTTTTTCAACTTCTTAATAAATCACATTTATCCAACGTTGTAGAGAATTGCAAACATAAGGCTCGTTAGGCGTGAGGGATAAGGGATAGCTTATCTCGTGATTAATTTTAAGATGAGTTTATCTCATATTTGGTTGGAATAAAATCACAGGATACCTCATCCCGAGATTAGTATTCTGAAATTGTAGTGTTATTTTTATTTCACATTGAGGATTGAATAACTAATCCCCGGATAACTTGCTTCCCAACCAAACGAGCCCAAATGGTATGTTTGCTATATTTAGTGCATAACAAAACAAGAAGAAAAAGGAATACATTAGTGAATACCAGTAGCACAAACAAAGATAGTCGAAGCAAAGAAAACAACTAACAATAATAAGAAGTATAAGCAGGATACAAGGAGAAAAATATTAATACCACATTATCACTGATAATGGAAACTAGATAGTGTAACTTGTTATTTTTGTATGTATTCGGGTACAAGAATCTGTATATAAGTAACAGAAATTTTAAAGAAAGTTCAAGTTCAAGACAAGAACTTATGAAGTTTCTTAACACCTTCAACACTAGATTATGAATAATCTATCTTAGAAGTGTGTTACTATTCAGAAAAAAGATAAAACAAAAATTTAGACCAAGTCCCCCGACTTCACGGAGTGTTCTTAAGGAATAATTCTTCTCACTGTACCCGAGGTTATGGAATCTTCCTCCCTGAATAAAATGACCTTCAATCCGAACAATAGCGGTACCTCAAATTGACGGATTCTACGAACTCACTCAACAGTTTGATTGATCACACAGAATATTTGAAGACAAGAAAAGTTTGTATTTTAGAAATTTTTTCATGTCTAAACCTGTGGATGAAAGCAAGTTTATATAGCCATAACATGTCTCTTCTGAAAAGTGGAAATGGTTCACTCAAAAAGGTGTAACCTTTCTTGAAAAATCGTGTCTATTCGTCCAAACAGTGTGTCTTTTCCGAACAAGCATGCCTTTCCATGAATCAGTGTGTCATTTTACTAAACGGTTGCATCTTTCTGAAGCATCATTTCATAACATTACATCAGTTCAGTTCGAAGCAGTGCATCAGTTCACTGTATACATGCATATAAATGGAGGATAAAACACAATTTTTTTTTTTGCATTTCTGTCATTTTTCCTTTGGTATATTCGGATCAGACTTTGATCAAATAAATTTTGTCCAAAAAGATAGATCAAATTGATTGATCATTTGATAAATTCAAATCCAAATCCGAAGATGAGCAACGACGACGACGACGCGAAGCACCACCTTGTTCTTGCCTCACTATCCATGTGGAGTAAGTATTCTTTATTAAAAACACTCCAAAGTTCTCTTCTCCCACCAATGTGGGAGACTTAGTGAACTTTCCAATTTGGGAGTACACTTTCTAAATTAGTGTCTCCTTCCCTCCACCACTTTTCTCTCCATTTTTCATTCACACTTCTTCCATACATATTGAACCCAACAATCCCCCACATGAATGGGGAATGACTATTTTTCGTAAAAGTTTTACAGACAAGTATATGATCATCAAGGAAAGACTGATTGCATCTGGATAAGTGAGTTTCCCTTTGAACTTTCCGTAGTGAACATGCATCAGATGCACTCGGTCAATCGGTAGATTTGATATCTTTGAACCGTCGAGTTTTAATGTATACCTAGACAACACATGTCACACAATCAGCCTTTTACGGTTTATGGTTCTCACGATTTTGTTCTTTTCAGCCATGAACACGTTCCGATAGAGAATAGGTCTTTACTAACATTCTCCTTGAAGTGGCTTCCACTTCGCCCTCACATAGGTGATTTCTAAACGTTCAATCCTATAGATTAAACTATTTGATCAAATCTGCCAAATTTAGATAATCATTAAAAGACTTTTCACCTTAAGTCTTATCCTAGTTTACGATACATTATCTACATCATGAGAATGGTTTGTATAATTGACAATGTTGAACCTGTCAGACACAACTTTGTTTGATCTCCTTGAACCTAGCTCTTGGGATCTCCAGTCTGCTAGGTAGACTTATTGCCATGCTGACTTATCCTAGGCCTTAAACCCATTTCCTTGGTTATCCTTTCCACTCCTTCTCTAGATAGACCTTTTGTAAGTGGATCCGACACATTATCTTTAGACTTTACATAGTCAACAGTGATAATTCCACTAGAGAGAAGTTCCCTAATGGTATTATGTCTTCTTCGTATGTAACAAGATCTACCGTTATACATCATGTTCTCTGCCCTACTTATTGCCGCTTGGCTATCACAGTGTATACATACTGGTGCCAGTGACTTGGGCCAATAAGAAATATCTTTCAAGAAATTTCGGAGCCATTCTGCTTCTTCACCGGCTTTGTCCAATGCGATAAATTTAGATTCCATTGTAGAGCGAGCAATACATGTCTGTTTGGATGACTTCCAAGAGACTGCTCCTCCACCGATAGTAAATACATATCCACTTGTGGATTTTACTTCGTTTGATCTGGTGATCCAATTTGCGTCACTATATCTTTCAAGTACTGTAGGATATTTATTAGAATGCAAGGCATAGTCTTGAGTGTATTTAAGATACCCCAAAACTCTTTTCATTGCCATCCAATGAGTTTTGTTGGGATTACTCGTGTACCGACTCAATTTACTAATAGCGCATGCTATGTCTGATCGTGTACAATTCATTATATACGCTAAACATCCCAATACTCTTGCGTACTCCAATTGTGAGTCACCTTCACCTTTATTCGTTCGAAGTGCAAAGCTCACATCCAATGAAGTCTTGGCAATACCGAATTTCGTATACTTGAACTTGTCAAGTACATTTTCGATATAATGAGACTGTGACAATGCCAACCCTTGTGGAGTTCGATGGATTCTTATACCTAAGATCACATCTGCAACTCCAAGGTCTTTCATATCAAACTTGCTCTCGAGCATTCGTTTTGTTACATTTATGTCAGAAATGTCTCTGCTGATGATCAACATATCATCCACATATAAACATACAATGATTTGGTGATTTGGAGTGTCTTTAATATAAACATATTTATCACATTCATTTATTTTAAATTTGTTTGCCAACATGATTTTGTCAAACTTCGCATGCCATTGTTTTGGTGCTTGCTTTAGTCCATACAATGACTTAATAAGTTTACACACCTTGTTTTTCTTTTCTGGAACCACAAAACCCTCAGGTTGTTCCATGTAAATTTCTTCCTCCAATTCTCCATTTAGGAAAGAGGTTTTCACATTCATTTGATAGATTTCAAGACCATATACCGCAACCAAGGCAATTAACATTCGAATCGATGTTATCCTTGTTACTGGTGAGTATGTATCGAAGTAATCAAGACCTTCTTTTTGTTTGAAGCCTTTTACTACAAGTTTTGCCTTGTATTTGTCAATAGTACCATCCGCTTTCATCTTTCTTTTGAAGATCCATTTAGAACCTAAAGGTTTATTTTCGGGAAAAAGATCAACCAATTCCCACGTACGGTTGCTTAAGATTGAATCAATCTCACTATTGACTGCCTCTTTCCAAAAGGATGAGTCTGACGATGACATCGCTTCTTTAAATGTTTGAGGCTCATTTCCTAAAAGAAAAGTTACAAAATCTGATCCAAACGTAGTAGAAGTTTTTTGACGTGTACTACGTCTTGGATTCTCTTCATTATGTACATTCTCACTTAGTTCATCTCGAGGTCGTTTAGACCCTCCACTAGACTGTTCATGTCTAGTTTTATACGAGTAAATGTTTTCGAAGAATTCAACATTATCTGATTCAATTTCCGTATTTTCATTTATATCCGGATGTTCGGATTTATGAACCAAAAATTGACATGCTTTACTGCTTTTAGCATATCCTATGAACACGCAGTTCACAGTCTTAGGTCCTATCTTAACCCTCTTAGGCATAGGAACTTGGACCTTTGCTAGACAACACCACACTTTGAAATATTTCAAGTTGAGTTTTCTTTCTTTTCATTTTTCATAAGAAATTGATTGTGTCTTACTATGGAAAACTCTATTGAGTATACGATTGGCTGTAAGGATAGCCTCCCCCCACAAGTTTTATGGTAAACCGAAACTTATAAGCAAGACATTCATCATTTCCTTCAAAGTTTAGTTTTTTGTTTCCACAATTCCGCTAGATTGAGGTGAATACGGGGTCGTAGTTTGATGGACAATTCCATTCTTTACACACATTTCGGCGAAAGGAGATTCATATTCTCCACCCCTATCACTTCTTATCATTTTTATCTTTTTATCTAACTGATTTTCAACTTTATTTTTATATTGCCTAAATGCATCTATTGCTTCATCCTTACTATTTAGCAAATAGATATAACAATATCTAGTGCAATCGTCAATAAAAGTTATGAAATACTTTTTCCCACCACGTGATGGCGTTGACTTCAATCACAAATGTCAGTGTGTACTAAGTCTAAGGGATTGAAATTCCTTTCAACAGACTTATAAGGATACTTTGCATACTTTGATTCCACACATGTTTGACACTTTGATTTATTGCACTCAAAGTTCGACAAAACTTCTAAGTTAATCAGTTTTCGTAACGTTTTTTAATTGACATGGCCTAAACGTTCATGCCATAAATTATAAGACTCAAGCAAATACGAAGAATTTGAACTTTTATTTATTTCAACATTCATTACATTCATCTTATAAAGGCCCTCGGTGAGATAGCCTTTTCCTACATACATTTCTCCTTTGCTAATTATAATTTTTCCAGAAACGGTTACACATTTGAATCCGTTCTTGTCTAGAAGTGAAACAGAAATTAAATTCCTATGTAACTCCAAAATATACAAGACATTGTTAAGTGTCAAGACCTTTCCTGAAGTCCTTTTCAAGCATATTTTTCCTGTTCCTTCTACCTTAGCATTAGCGGAGTCAGCCATGTAAATCATTTCTTCTACTTGAGACGGAGCGAATGATAAAACCAACTCTTTGTTGGCACATACATGGCGGGTGGTACCAGAATCCATCCACCACTCGCGAGGATTCTCCACCAAGTTTCATTCTGAGAACATAGCACACAGATCATCACATTCTTTGTTGGATTCAATCATATTTTCTTGATCCTTTTTCTTGTCTTTTTTTGGGGCACGACAATCCGTGGACTTATGGCCGATCTTGCCACAATTGAAGTATTTTCCCTTGAATTTCTTCTTGGGTTGATTGCTTCCTTGTTCAACTTTCTTCCTTTTCTTAGAATTGTTTTGGTGATCTTCCATAATATGTGCTCCTTTAATTGCAGAATTCCCTTTTGACCTTCTCTCGGCAACTTTATTATCCTCTTCAATACGCAGTTGGATGATAAAATCTTTGGCAGTCAGCTCCTTGCATTTATGCTTCAAGTAGTTTTTGAAGTCTTTCCACATTTGTAGTAACTTCTTAATTATTGTTGCTACTTGAAAGATTTTATTACACGAATTTGAACATGGGGATGTGTTAAACTTGGGAGAATAACATGTTCGCATGATTTAATTCATAACTTGATAAATTCACATGGTATTGACTAAACATGACATGAATGATTAGAACTTAAATCATATAAAAACATAATTCACATGAGAAAACTTATTGACATGACTTGAATTCAAAACTACTAAGAAAATATGGATTCATTTCATAATTAACATGGATATTTTCACAAAAGAGGATAAAATTTCATATTTGAACAAAAAGGAGATTTTGGGACTCAATGGGTGGAAGAAACTCATCGAGGAATATCCCACATACCTTAATGGCTTGAATCCTTGAAGAAGAAACTTGAAATTCGGACCTTGGATGCTTAAATTCTTGATAAGAAACTTGAATTTTTATTCTTGAAAAAGGGAAAGAGTTTTTACGTATGAAAACTGTTGGGCAATGGGGCAATTGATGCCCTTATTTGGGTTTTAATTCGTCATTTGAATGTTTGGGGTGAGGGGGTAAGACCACCTAGAACCTTTAATTAAGGAAGATGGAAAATACAACCTTCGTGTCACGGAGGTTATTGGAGGCTATACTCCATGTCAAAGAGGTCCAACCTCCATATCAAGGAGGTTATTGCGGAGGCTATCCTCTGTGACACACTAATATCGCGGAGGCTCACTGTCTCTTAGGTCCAAAATCACCACGAACTTCTCCCGAAAATTTTAAAATTCTCCCGAATTACCCTTTTATCATCCCTAAACATATTTTAATTCATAAATTGACGTTTCGGACTCGAAAAGACCAAACATAAAATCCTTGAATTCTTGAGGTCTTAAAAATGGCTAAGTCCTTTATAATTAGTACGAGTGGGCATGGTATGGTATATACCGAATACCAGACTGAAACCAAAATTTTTTATACCGCGGTATGGATGTTATGGTATTTGGTAGGAATTTTAAATTATTTTGGTATTTGATACGGTATTTGGTATTTATGCAATAAATACCGAAATACCGTATACCGCATCGAAATTTTTTAATAACATATAAAACCCACATATATATTATATTTAAGATTATTAAATATATTTATATATCATTCATTAGTCAATTGAATACAAAAGTAGCTTTTATTCAGAAATAAATTTTTTGGAAAGCTTATTATTTAGGAGTACTATGCTTAAGTTTAGGTACTGTTGTTCAGAGTTTACATCTCGGACTATTCAATCGTGATTGAAATATTATTTTTGTGTAATTGATTAACAAAGATAGTTGTTAGTCTAACATGATTGAAACATTTTTAAAATTTAAAGTTATAGTTTTTTTATATGAATATATGTAATTAGAAATCAAATAAAGTATGGTTACCGAATTACCATACCGTAAAATACCGAAACCGAATTTAAAAATACCGAACCATACCAAACTAATTTGGTATGGTAATGATATTGTTCTTTTAGACACAGAAAACCAAAGTTACCGTATCGAAGTTTAAAAAATTGTACCGTACCATGCCCACCCCTAAATTACTTAGTATGAAAAAAATGACTTGGACCCCTTAAACATGCGATTAGTAGCTCGAAACGAGCCTAGGATCTTACGAGGTGTTATAGCTTAGTATGTTATCATTATTGTTATTATATGTAAAATAGTTTTTTAAAACCTCGGGCATTTTCCTGTTGAATTAGCTTCAAACATTAAATGTTAGGCATGTTTAATTAGGGCATTTAAGCTGACGCCGAAGACTATTTGAATGAAAGGTTCAACGAAGATAAAAAATAGTTGATTTGAGAGTGACACTAAATAATGATCTTTTAAAAGAAAAAAAAATATTGATTGTGGTTGATGATTTTGGTAGTAGTGGTGATGGTGATTGATGATTTTGATCCTTTAAAAAAATACCACCAACAATTAAAAATGGGATATTTTGAAAAACAACAGAAAAAATAAAGAAGGTTTGTGTTGTTTTTTAGATGAATTGATGAGTGAAGATGAAAAGGATCAGGAACTTTTTACCAAGACCTTTAAAAACATGAATAAACGAGTGAAGATGAACAAGATCAAGGATTTTTATCAGGACCTTTAAGAAAACTTCAGACGCCAAAAATATAATGATTAAAAACACAATCTAACAAGAAACTAATCCAAAAAATTAAAGATGAAATTATAAAGGGAGAAAATACAACCACAATGAATGACACCCAAGATTTTAAAAAATATAAAAGAAGAAAGGATGATGATTTTGATAATTGATGGGATTGGCGAGTCCAGTCGCTATGAATGGACCACGTCAGTAGACATGTTTCAAATATTGTGAATTAGTAAACTGAGAAGTGTTTTTCATAGTGAAGAAAACAAGAAAATTGATACAGATGATGCAAGGATCAAAATTTTACTCTGATACCATGTAGGAATTGAATTGAGTTTGAAAGAAAAATTGCGGAAGTATTAAAATAAAATTAAAGGAATAATGGTATTAAATCGAATGAATATTTGACCTTGATTGATTCAATAATAAAACTGAATGTTTATTTAATTATTGAATGATTGAAATATTATTAAAAGGAATAAATGTTATTTATAGATTCTCTAAATTTGAGTCGAAATCAAGCTATGTACTGCAGCAAATGAGTACACAGTGAGATGAAACAGGTGAATCAACCCGGTTCATTGAACAAGTAAAAGAATGTGAAAAATTGATACCATGTAGGAATTTGAGTTGAAGTTTAAAGGTGAATGCGGAAAATTGAATTAGAATTGAATGAATATTGGACCTTGATTGATTCATTAATAAAAGTGAATGTTTATTGAATTATTGAATTATTGAAATATTATTAAATTTACAGTTGAGGTACAATGTTCTATTTATACAAGTGACGAAATAAAACAAATCTATACAAAACTGAACACTAAATCGATTTCAAATCTTCTAAATAAAGTAAAAGTCTAAATAAGGTACAAAATAATAAAGCGATACACTCTAAATAAGGATACACTCCTAAATAAGATACAAAATATTAGAGATATATACTAAAAATTTACAAGATAATGGAGATATATACTAGAGATTTACCTAGGAATACAAAAAGAATTAAATAATATATAAATTTTCTGAATTTGGTCCGAAATAAATATGTTTAAGCGGCTGAAATCAAGGCTGATCCATGCTTTGGACTACACCAGAGTATATACAGTGAGATAAAACAAGTGAGTCAACCCAATCTAATGAATAAATACAACAATATTCCAATAATTTTGGGATTAACCTTAATGTTCGTGTCTCATTAAGTTTGCTTCTTAATGTTTGCACCAAGAAAGTTCCCTCTGGATGTCAATGTCCTAGTTAGTTGAATCATTATTTATTTTGGAGCAACAACACCGGCTCTACGAAGTCAGAATTAAATTTTTCTCGTATTGTCTTTCCTAATTCATTCGTGAATAATAATTTAAAGGTATTTTCCTTTTCAATTGTTTGTATTTTCTAGGGGAGAGAAACTTAAGTTTTTCATTTTTGGGTGGGGGGGGGGGGTGGTGGGGGGGGGGGGGGAATTTGTGGGTTATGCCTAAGTATGGATTGGTAAGCGTCTCATTTACCAAAGTTGTTTATTGTTGAGATTGGAATCAAATTTATGTTCTTGGAGAAATATAATTCCAGCTTTTATATTTTGCAAATCATATTGTTTTTAATATGATTGTGATTTGAGTTGAGAGGTATTTTTATTTTAAGTTCTATAGGTTGATGGTGTTACGAAAAACCTATACTTATTATACATAATTCATCAATTGATTACAACTAAAAAAAAAATAGAAAACAATGTACTCTTTTTTATAATATATCATTAAATACTAATAGTATAAAAAAAAAAGGATGGTAAGTACCACTCAGTCCTCACTTCCAATTCGAAGGTTGAGAGTTTTGAGTCGCCAAGAGAACAAAGAGATGGAGGGGTAAAAATAAAAAAATAAATTAAAAAAAGATAGATGATATATTTCTAAGTTTGCCTAAGTATAATCTTAATTTGAAAAATAAAAGTTTTGATTTTCGAAAAGAAAAAGATTATAATGTCAATAAATTTAAGAATTTCTTCATACTGACAAATATATTTTGTTTCCACATTGGTACACAAAGAGTCCATTGTAGCACTGGCAATTCCCATCTTGAATATTGGAATCCGGGTTCAAATCCCGGCAGTGGAACAATTTTTTTATTGTTTATTTTTTTCATTTGTGTAATTTTATATATATATTTTTTTCATTTGTGAAACCTTATTCTTTTCAACTTCTTAATAAATGACATTCCCAATGTTGCAGAGAATTTCAAACACGGCTCATTTGGCGAGGGACAAGGAATAACTTATTTCAGGGTTAATTTTAAAATTAGTTTATCTCATATTTAGTTGAAATAAAATTGCAAGATAATTTATCTCGAGATTAGTTATTCTGAATTGTAGTGTTATTTTTATCCTAACAATTGAAGGTTGAATAACTAATCCCGAGTAAATTGTTTTCCAGCCAAACGAAGCCAAACAGGATGTTTGCTATGTTTGGTGAATAACAAAACAAGAAGAAAAAAGAATACACTAGAGTAGGGTAGGGGTGTTCATGAGTCGGTTTGGATCGGTTAGTGGTTAAAATCATAACCAAAACCAATATAGTTGGTTTTTTAATTTCTAAAACCAAATCAAACCACAAAAACAAAATAACTGTCAGTTTGGTTCTGGTCGGTTTGATTCGATTTTTCAGTTCTTTTGGTTATTGACTAGCCTACTCCAACCATCTCTAGAATAAACTCCTTTTAATCTATAAAAAAGAGTATAACATTGAACAATTTCTCATGAAATATTTGTACAGTGATGGACAAAAGACACTATAAACTCTTAAAAACCAGAACAAACGCATTAAACAAAACCAACATTGAGATGAAAAGCACTAGCTTTGTATTGTAGGCACTAAGATTATCCAATAACATACAAACACATACATGTACATTGTAAAACAGAGTCTTGTATTCTGTTGCAGTGTACTGCAAGAAGAGACAAAGTTGGGCAAATTTGAGTAATCTGTTTACTTTATAGACTAGCTAGGTGAGCTAATCATATAAGAAAAAGATTGAATAAACAAGGAGACATAAAACTGTCATTTGAACTAGGAAACATGGTAACTCGTTTGAAAGATTCTTTGTTTATGTAATCGAAGATGAAGCAACATATGGATTACAGTTTCAGTCATCATTTATGCCATCTCTCTTGGGTAATTCATAAACAATACATCAATAAAAATTCAGTAACATTTAATAAAACCCCTCTGCACCATTGTCGGGCTAAAGTTACATCCCATGAAACTTTGAGATTTTACTATAGAATAGAATCAAATTTAATCACCGAAAACATCCTACAAAAAATGAAGAGCAGACTGCACTACGAAAGCGAGCGTAAACGAGATATAAGGATTTAAGAAACTAAACAAGAAAATATTGCAATATCAGAGCTAGCCGAGACTCCTTTCAATGCGGTGTGGTGTTGCCTTTCAATGAAGAATAAAAGAAGCAACAGTTGATGTACTACGGATTGTGAAAGTTAAAGTCACAAAAGTCAGGTAGGGACCATAGGGTTAACTTATCAGTAATAGTAGGTAGAGTTGGACTTGGGTTTGAGGCTTTGGACAATTGGGTTAAAGTATTGGTTGTGCTAGACATAGATTAAAATTTAGTTTAAAATTAAATTTAATAAAATATTTATATTTTATTTATAAATTATATATAAATAATTATAATATATATATATAAAAAATTTATCGATTCGATTTGGTTATTTTCACAGTTTTTTAAGTAAAATTATAACCAAATCAAATAGCATCGGTTTTTTAAAATTTAAAACCAAACCTAACTAAACCAAACCAAATGTCGATTTTTTTAATCGGTTTGGTTCAGTTCACAGTTCGATTTAATTTTTAACCAAATCCATGAACATCCCTGTACTAGACAATATCAATAGCACCAACAAATAATATGATAGCCGAAGCAATAAAAAATAACAAGCAATAATAAGAAGTACAAGCAGGACACAAGGAGAAAAATATTAACACAGCTGATAAGGATACCCGATATCAAATAACACAATGATAGTTATTCAACCCTCAATAAGAATTAATTATTCAAAAATTACGTTTATCCTGGATGCGTTTTCTATTTTACTTTTAGCATTAATTGTTTTTTCTCCAAATTAATTTTAAGACACAATGTAAACATCATTTAATAGGAATACTATGATAAAATAACTATGTTATTAATTATTTTTGTTAATAGGTGTGTCATCTCAATTTGTGACGAGTAAAACCGAACGGGGCAAGTAAATAATTTAAGAATATCTTCATAAAAATATTTTTTATTCCCAAAATTGTAACCGAAGAGTCCGCTGTAGCACTGGCAATTCCTATTTGTGTTTGAATCCGGATTCAAATCCCGGCAGCGGATTTTTTTTTACTTTTCGAACCTTTCAAATTTCAATAAATGACATTCTCAACATTGTAGATAATATAAAGCACTTGTAATCTTTTTTAAATTATTACATTAAATGACGGGGTGTTTTACGTTAAGCGAGCTCCAAATATCAAATGTTAGGCATTTTAGATTATATAATTAAACGTTTAAGATGTAAGCCTCGTAAAATTGAGCCTCATACGATTCTCAATGCGTTTTATAAGTGTTTCGCCTCAGGGTGTGTAACAACCTCAATTTCACACAACTCTAATATATATATTATAATTCCAAATTCGAATACAAATAAGAATTCGATTGACAAAGTAACAATGGACAAACGTTAATGGAAAATCTACGAGTAACAAAGGGAGAAGGTAATTAGAAGGAGATGAGATAATAGACCATTGAAGGGGAGATGAGAGGATATGGACTAAGTCGAAGCTTCAACATAATTTACATAATCTCTTCAGTAGGAAACTGCTCCCATTTAAGGTGTTTGCGTAACCCGGATCCCAAAGGAAATTCACTCTTTTGTTGGGCTGTAACTTCACCTCAGGCCCAAGTCCAAAGCCCATGACCGAATTCATAACAATACCCCCATCCTCAATAAGAACCTTATCCTCAAGGTTCAAGACAAGGAATCCAACAAAAAGTAAGTTAAATTGTGACCAAAGTTTGATGGTGCATAGTTGGATTTGATGTTCACCAGGTAGCAACATGCAATAACCATAGGACTCCTCGGTTCCTGCTGTTGTAAAAACATATGAGTGATGCTGGTTTGGAAATCTTTTTGATCCAAATGCTGCAAGCGTTGTACAACACAATTGATATATAAAAACAGCTTGCAACTCCCTTGAATAATTGCCGGAACCAGTGAGTAGTGTGTTAAACATCTTCATGATAGTGACTACCTTTTCCAACCCATATTTGTGTGGCCAAAAGCAACAACAAATCACCTTGAGAAATTCATTGACATGCACAAGTAGAGGAGCATATGCTAAAAGCATAACATGAATGAATCCAGAAAAGGATCGAGACCCAAAATAAGATACGACGAAGTTTGCCTTGATATACGAACTACACCAAACATAGCAAATAAGAGCCCATCATCTTTGTTGACCAAAATATGTTGCATCCGTTCTGAGTATCGTGCAACAAATGCCTTGAACACCACCTTTATTTTCTCCTCACTACCAAGCTCTCTCGAGTTACACAACAAGATACCAGGAAGATTACACTCCTGTATCAATCCAATTGCAAGAATTCCACAAGGTTGACATAATTAACTTATCATGATTCAAATCGCCCAAAGCAACAGAATACACATAATTTCTTATAACTCTAAGGAATATAGTAAGTAAATTAGAGCAAGGATCAAATGGTAACTCTAATCCAACTAAGAACAGTTCAAGTATCTCCTGGAACATTCCCGAGCCAAGTTGGTTCAAATGGACAACTGAACTATCCAATAAAGTTGCACCATTAAATTACTGCACAACTAGATGGTTCTGGACAAAACAATAGAGCATAACAGAGAAAGAACAAATATTCCAGCCCACTTCATCCTTAGACAAGTAGCTAAGGAAGATATTTAATATACCAGCAGTTGGATAAGCAATTTGGTCAAACACACTAGCTACATAGTCTATCCTCCATATATTGGCAACTTTTGTTTCCAAATTTAGTGGAATTCCTGCATATCTACGACGTATACCAAATTGCCGAAGCCCATACTCGAACAAAATAGGTGACGAAATAGGTTCACCAGGATCAAAGGAAAGGTGTATAGATATATGATCAGGCATCAAGATACTAACGAAAATTAAGAGAGGAATTCTTTCCCATAGTGATTCAAACACTTCATGTTCAACCAAAGAGTACTCAGGATTAGCAAATACCTGCCCCACATAAGTGTTGGAGTTCTCTTCATCGTGGTATATTGTGACATTGCCTTTTTCATTCTCAATTATCAAAGGAAGTTCGCAGGTTCTAATATTAAAATCTAATATCCCACAATATTCAATCTCTGACTCTTGATGTTTGTTGACAACCCGACCCATATTCCCAAAATTATCATTCGTAAGGGATAACTTTGGAAATATATGCTCAATTCGTTGAGACAAATCATCAAACATCTGGCCCTCATGTTTTGCGGAAAAGCCCTTTACTGACTCGTTAATCTCGGTAACTAGATCTGTAGAGGCAGGAGAATATTTGACAGGCTTAGACAAGTCGGAATCCTCCTCATCTTTGCAAGACGAGTGCACACCTGAAAGCCCGATATTTGTAGTGGCTAACTGGGAGCAAGCCGATAGTGCGCGGTGCACATTGTCAAGTTTGCTGAGCATAGAAAAGTAACTCTCATCGAACTTCTGCAGCAAATGAAGGGAAATGTTGACATGGTTATGCCTCATGTTAGAGCTATTTCAAAAATGAATTCTCAATTTCTCAGTGAAATGCTTCCAATCAAAAAATTGCTTGTTGCGATACAACCATTGGAACCAATCATAAGAAGCACCATCGAGATAGAAGGGAGCAAGAGGTAGCCAGTCCTTCTCGGGGAAGCCGAGGTTGGCAAAATACTGCACGGCACGACGAATCCACCCATCTGGGTCAACACCGCTAAACTTATCGAGGACCATCACTGCAATAGGAGTACGATCGATGAAAGCACCAATGTAACAACCTCAATTTCACACAACTCTAATATATATTATACTTCCAAATATGAATACAAATAAGAATTCGATTGACAAAGTAATAATGGACAAACGCTAATGGGAAATCTAGGAGTAACAAAGGGAGAAGGTAATTAGAAGGAGATGAGATTATAGACCATTGAAGGGGAGATGAGAGGATATAGACTAAGCCGAAGCTTCAACATAATTTGCATAATCTCTTCAGTAGGGAACTGCTCCCATTTAAGGTGTTTGCCTAACCCGGATCCCAAAGGAAATTCACTCTTTTGTTGGGCTGTAACTTCACCTCAGGCCCAAATCCAAAGCCCATGACCGAATTCATAACAGGATGAGCCTCATACGAATCCAGCGAGCTTCAAATATCTAACATTAGACGTTTTAGATTACACAATTAAACGTTTAAGATGTAAGCCTCGTAAAATTTAGCCTCATACGTAAATTTCAATGCGTTTTATAAGTGCTTCGCCTCGGAACGAGCTCCATATGAATCCTATAAAAGGCCTTTTAAAACAAAGTTTTGAACTAACAATTAGAGGGAGATTAGTTATAGGTCGATTTTGCTCGATAATACTTCTTTGCATAGTGTGTAGCAAAATTAAGGAAAAAGAAATTGAAAACAATTAAAGAAAGCAAGTAGCTAGAAAATAAACTTTTCTAAAGTTTGCCAAATTATAAATAAACCTTTATAAACTTTGCGGATAAAATTATCTACGTCATTGTCAAAGACCAAGATATCTCTTACTGAAAAAATATTTAACACAAAGAAAATAGGAATTTCAAAAAGGAATAGATGAACAAAATAATGAAAGAAAAGACGAGAGTTTATATATTAGGTATGATACTTTTCTTAGTTCAAATTAAATTATCTTAATTTGAGAGGAAAATTAAAAGTCTCACTTGTGAAAAGAAAAGAAAAATAAGATTTACAAATCATTTAAGGTTGTTTTGTGTCACAATGTGAGTTTCTCTTTTTTTTTTTTTTTTTCAGCAATTAAGTTTTTCTTATTGACAAATATATTATTGTTCCATAATATTAACAAAAGAATCACTGTAGCACTGGCAACGGATTAACTGTTTTTGTGATATATTTTTTCTTAGTCCAATATGAATATATCATAGCTTTTTTAGTATTATAATTTTTTCTTAGTCCAATATCATTTTTAGAATTTTATCCCTTTTCCACCTACCAATAAATGATATTCTCAATGTTGTAGATCATTCGCAAACACTTGTAAACCACTTTTTTTTTCTTTTTAATATCACATGTAAAACATGAAGGTGACGAAAATGAGAATATTATGGTGGATATGTGGGTTTACGAGAAAAGATATGATTAGAAACGAGGTTATTCGAATAAGGTGAAAGCGGCGTTGATGGAAGTGAAGATGCGGGAAGTGAAGTTGGGATGGTTTGAGTAAGTGATAAGAAGGAGCACAAATGCTCTAATATGGAGGTGTGAGAGGTTAGCTAGGGATGAATCAAAGCGGTGTTAGGGTTTTTGTCCTGATTTTATTACTATATTTAAGTTTTATTTTTTCTTACAAGGAAAATAAAAGTTACCATAATTACTTTTACTTTTCCTGAAAGGAAAAAATATAATTCTTTTCCATATTTGGCTAACCTCTTTCTTGGAGGAAAGGTTTTGGACATCTATAAATAGAAGACCCCCATCTCATACCATAACACAATAGCATCCACAATGTAGTCTTTAAAGAGTCTTTGTTTAGGGGGAGATTTCTCCCAATAAGTTTTAGGATTTTCAATTTTATTATTAATATGTAGGCCGTTTGGCCAAAGCATATCCAATAATATATTTTTAGTTTAATTTTTCATGTGTCATCTGATTTTGTCGTCTTATGGTTTGCAAACTAAAAGTTTCCGCATGACGCCCTCTCGATTTCGAATCCAACAAGCGGAGTAGACATGACATGGAGCATCTTCAGCTTACCAATAACATGATCCTAGATAGAAAGGTGTGGAGAAGATGGATTACAATATAAGGATAGTAGGTAGTGTGCGTCATTGTTAATAGGTAGGATGAGTTTATTTTGTTAGATGTGCTTGTAGCTATAGTATTAGTAGGCGTTTGACTTTTGGAATCGGAGTTAAAGTTGAAATTGAAGTTGTGTTTGGCTTTATAAAAGTTTTATATATATATATTTTTTAAATAGTTGTGTTTAGTCATCTCTTTTAGGAATTTTTTATAGACTTTTGGAAAGACTTTTTAAAATATAATTTATACCCTTAAATTTTAAAAACTATCAAAATCACTCAACTTAACTAATTTACCTAAAAGATACGACCAAATGTGAGAGAAGTCCATAATGTTGCCTTTGTTGTTAGTGTTGCATAAAGAGTTGCAAGAATGGACAGATTACAGTTTCGTTGTATCATGAGGAGATTTTGAGAAAGAAGAAGAAAATTGACGTTGCCTTCAATTTTTAGATCTTTTATCGATGAAAGTAAGAAGAAGTGGGCAGTGTGATAATTAGGCATTTAACTCCGGTTATTGGTTAAAATTAACAGGGTATTTTTGTAAAAATAAAAAAAATGAGGTCATTTGTAACAATAAATAAAGTTAAAATTTAAGTTGGAGAAAAGTGAAAACAAACACAATTTGAAATTGGACTTAAAATTCTCATGGCCAAACACTTCAATTTTCACTAAAGTGAATGATTTTTTGGAAAAAGAAAGTGAAAAATTCTTATGGCCAAACAGATTCTTAGTATTATTTCAATGTATGTTATTATTTGTCGTATTAGTTGGTGAGTCTTGTTTATGTTATTATTGGGTGAGATTATTTCTATTGTTTCTTGTTTCTTTACGATTTTTTCTAGACTGTTGTATCTTGAGGGGGTCTATCGAAAACAACCTCTGTATCTCACATTTGAGATAGTGGTATGAAGTGCGCATACTTACCCTCTCCAAGCGTGGAAATATATTGGGTACCGTATACTATTGTTGTTGTTATATGTAAAATAGTGTTTTAAAAGGCGGGGCATTTTATTGTTGAATGAGCTTCGAAAATTAAATGTTAGGCATGTTTAGGGCATTTAAGTGGATACTGAAGATATAAGGCTCACAAAATTAAGCCCCACACATGAATCTCAAGGTGATTTTCAAGTGCTCTATTTGGAGCGAGTCCCTAACGAATTCCAAAAGAGTCTTTTTAAAAGAGAGATCTAAATTAACCCTTTGACATACTTAAATTAGAGCGAGATTAGTTATTGTAATAAGCTTATTGAATTTTATTTTTTTTTGGTAACAACTGTAAATTTATTACCAGAACCATCAAAATCAATGCAAATAAAGAGTACCTAATTTCAGAAATTGAATATAGACCTCCAACAGAGCAATCACTAACTACACAATAAGATGCTGAACAAAACTCCTACATGTTTGTACTCTTTTGGATTCCATTACTAACTGTAATCTTTCACCCATTTCTTTCTAATCTGTGCAACAACTTTATCTGTATGTACAGTTGCCTTTGAACTTCTCCCAATTCCTTGCTCTCCGTGTATGATACCAAACTGCACAACATATTGCTGATATAATCTCCTTTTTCAGTTGTTTCTAGTGCTTTCTGTTAATACTTTCTAGTACCTGTTTGATGTTTCCAGCAGGTACAATCACTCCAGTCCACTGTTGTATGTGATGTCACACTTCTTTTATCTAGGCACAAACGCCAAATAAGTGTGCATTTGTCTCCGAAGTTTGCATTAAACATAAACAACAGTCTGTTTCCTCCACCTTGATATGCAGTTTCATCATTCTTTCATAAGTAAGCACCCTACTTTACCTAGCCAATCAGACCATAAATCGATGTCTTGGAAGGGCCACAAAACTCCACACCAAATCAGCAATTTTCATTTTTGCTCTTTGACCAACTAATGCCAGATAACTTCTAGTAATTGAGTAATGTCCATCATGTGAGAATATATCTACTTTGCATGAACCAGTTTTGCATGCACACTTTGATTGCATTAAGTTTTCTCCAATACCAACTACAATCACTTGGAACTCTATGTTCCTAGATATATCTTTTTTAGTTTTTATCCACAAAATCTTTGTAAACTAATACGACTTTCATTCTTTCATTTCTTTTACTTGGTTCAAACTAGTAGTTGGATTCTTGATTTCATCCATTGACTTTAGACCAAAATAATCTTCATAATCAAACGTAAATATGTAGCAAAATTAAGAGACAACAACAATAACAACAACGTACTAGTAAATTTCATAAGTGATGTCTGGAGAAAGTAAGATGTACTTTATTGTTACCTCGTGAAGATAGAATGATTGTTTCTAGCGGACCCAAAATTAAAAGAAAACTAAAGAAAAGCAAAGAGAAAAGAAACACATACCTTTCATACTTATTCAAGTTTGCCAAATTATCTTAATTTGAGAGAAAAAAGAATGATAGTTTCATCCTAGTCTAAGAAACTTTGAAGAGGTGAAGGTGGAACTTGAAATTTATGAATTCGTGATTTCATTTTTTTTTAAATTATTGAGTTCTATTATGCATATTTAGTGAGTTTCTTAAGATAATACAAAGTTTGAACTAAAATTAATGAGTTTAATCAAACCTGCAAAGTTTATATAATCTTTGTCCTACTTTGAGACTATGTCAATATATATGTCAGCAAAGAACCAACAGGGGCGGATCTATGTAGGATTTTGGGGTGCCCCGGCATCCGCTAAACTTGACACAGAATAGGTGTAATTATATAGAAAATATATAAAAATAGGAATAAAATATATTAAACTACCCACTATAACAAAAAGTTGATTGGGTGCATTGACATTTAGGTTGATCTTAAGGTGCTTCATCGGAAGGAGACCAGTTTTTAAAATTTTTAAGCACCCACTATCCTTAAATCCTGGATTCGCCACTGAGAACCAAAGTTACTATTCTACTTCCAAATATTATGTTTAACCTCTATTAATACAAAACCATCCATGTCGTTAGCATTCTTAATTTTTATCACATATTTTCCATGTCCAACATAGGTCCACCATAGCTAGGACTATGGCTGTCAAGGGGGCCGGCCCACTTAACCCAATCCGGTCAAACCCACCTAAATTCGATCAAATTTGATTAAAAAATCGGTCAAAAAAAAGAAAAAGAAAATTTCAATATACATTATTTATACCCACCGATATACATTATAAATATGTTAAACAATATATATACACTACATATATAGTATATACTACATTAGAATTTTAAAAATATATACACATATACACAATTACACATATATACGCACCATCCAAATATATATATGCTACTTTAAACTTTAAAGTTTAAATAAAATATACTACAATATATATATATATATATATATATATATATATAAAAATTATATATGTATACACATGTATACGTTAAATATACACGTCTATAGAAGATCTATTCACATATATACACTCTATTCTATGTATATGTAATACTTTAAATGAAATATACTATAATGTATATATACATTACAATATATATTTGTATAGTTATATACTAATTTATAAAATATATACACATGTATACGTTAAATATACATGTCTATAAAAGATCTATTCACATATATACACTCTATTCTATGTATATGTAATACTTTAAATGAGACATACTACAATATATATACATTACAATATATATTTGTATAGTTATATACTAATATATAAAATATGTACACATGTATACGTTAAATATACACGTCTATAGAAGATCTATTCACATGTATACACTCTATTCTATGTATATTTAATACTTTAAATGAGATATACTACAATATATATACATTACAATATATATTTGTATAGTTATATACTAATTTATAAAATATATACACATGTATACGTTAAATATACACGTCTATAGAAGATCTATTCACATATATACACTCTATTCTATGTATATGTAATACTTTAAATGAAATATACTATAATATATATATATACATTAAAATATATATTTATATAGTTATATACGGATTTATAAAACTTATACACATGTATATATTAAATATACACGTCTATAAAATATCTATTCACATATATACACTCTATTCTATGTATATGTAATACTTTAAATGAAATATACTATAATATATATACATTACAATATATATTTGTATAGGTATATAAAAAATTATTTAAAAAATAAAAAATATTTTGGGCTGGGCCGGGCCTGTTAATCGGAGGGCCTGGATCGGGCTAGGTCCGGGCAGGTTAACCGGCGGGCCTGGACTGAGCTAGGTCCGGGCCGGGTTAACCGGGCCCAAATTAAAAAAATAACCGGCCCGGGACTGGAAGCCTAAAGCCCTTGGGCTTATCGAGCTGGGTCAAACCGGATCGGTTTATTTAAATGGGCCCGGTAGGACCGAGTTGACCCGGCCCACTTGAAAGCCATAGCTAGGACCCAAATATAACTATATTTTGTTGCCATTAAATGGCTAAAAAATTTCGCTGTAGCACTGGCAATTCTCAAATTGATCATAGTGACGATCACGAATCCTGGCAGCGGAAAGACTTTCTTTTTTGTATGCTAGGAATCGCAGCATCAACAATAAGGTGCAATCACCAACATGGATTGTGGTCATGTGGTGTAGTGGCCATTTTCAGAATGGCCCCACGATTCGAATTAGTCGGGTCTTTAATGTGGTATCGGACGTCGGAAGGGAAACCAAAAATAAAACAAGTAAAACTACATAAATCCTATCAAGTTCACCTGATTACTGTCCATCCCTATTCTTTGCTAAATTACAAATAATTTCTTATTTTGTAATTTTTGGATACATAATTAGCATCTGAATATATGGCTTTCAAGTGGGTCGGGCCGGGCCAACCCGGAACCGGCTCGTGTTATTTAACCGGGTTGAGGGTCGGGCCGGGTTGTGGTCTAAGTGGGCCGGGCCGGTATGGGCCCACACAGTAAAATAAATTAAAACCCACCCTAACCCGGCCCACTTAACCCAACCCGGTCAAACCCGGTTAAAAAATCGGTCAAACCCGGTCAAAAATATTAAAAAAAAACTTTCTTTCAATATACATTACATATACCCACCTATATACATTATAAATACGTTAAATAATAAATATACACTATATATATAGTATATACTACATTAGAATTTAAAAAATATATACACATATACACAATTAGTCAATTACTCATATATACGCACCATTCAATGTATATATACTACTACTTATAAAATATACTACAGTATATATACATTACAATATATATAGATATAGTTATATACTAATTCATAAAACATATACACATGTATACGTTAAATATACAAGATATATACACGTGTATATGCACCATACAATGTATATATACAACTACTTATAAAATATACTACAATATATATACATTACAATATATATAGATATAATTATATACTAATTTATAAAACATATAGACATGTATACGTTAAATATACACTTCTATAGAAGATATATGCACGTGTATACGCACCATTTAATGTATATATACTACTACTTATAAAATATACTACAATATATATACATTACAATATATATAGATATACTTATATACTAATTTATAAAACATATACACATGTATACGTTAAATATACACTTCTTTAGAAGATATATGCACAAATATACAAAACATATGCTACTTAATATAATAAATTAATAATATTTGGTAGTAAATTAATAATATATTAGAAGTAAGTTTTATTTTAAAGTAGAAAACTAGAAATTTAATTTAAAATTTTAAATCGTTAAATGAAAAAATATAAAAAGCAAGGACTAAGGAATGAATGAATTTGGGAAATTTTATTGATTGCAAAATGATCCAAAATTTATAATTTACATGAATGAAAAATCTACAAATTATGCATCATTTTTTCCAACTCATTAATGTTAATATTATCGGGAACTTGCATAGGATAGTCGAAGTCAACGGGGGCAAAATCATGCATTGGACTTGATTCTGTTGAGTTCTCCCGTGAAGTCATAATTTCTTCAAGTTTCAGCTTTTCGCTCGGCTCCGACTCCATTCCTTGGTTTCTTCTTTCCGCTCTAATCCAATCTCTGAGGCAAACTAGAACATTCATTGCATTGCTTCCCAATGAGTGTCGGTTGTCTCCAAGCTGTTGTCGTCCCTGACTAAAGACGCTCTCTGATGCAATAGTTGACATTGGAACATTCAAAATATCTCTAGCTAATCTTGAAAGCATAGGATATTGTGTTTCATTACTCCTCCACCAATCCAACGTGTTAATTCGTCGTCTGCGATCCTTTGGTGCCGTCCGAAGATAGTATTTCAGCTCTTCCCGATAAGTTGATGTGTAAGTTCTCTCATCAACACTATTCCAACAATTTAAATCATAAAACGAATCAGAAAAACCACTATGTGCCGGCCTTTTAGAAGATGATGGCTCCTCGGGAGGATGAGGAGCGACAATTGAAGTGATATTTGTAGGTACGGCTAAATCAAATAAATCAGCATAGTGATTATATAATTTTTCTATGTAATCCTTTGCATCAGCCGTAGCCGTCCACAAATCAGGTTGTACTTGTTCAGAATCATGGTTAGTATTTATTTCTAGTTAGTATAAATAAGAGTACTAAAGTGACACATATTATTATATTTCATTCACGGATTTAGCATAGCACCAACCAAGTAAATAGGGGGAATCGGGAAAAAATATTTTTTAAATTTCGTAAACATGGCGCCAACAGCTTCTTTATAACCTTCTTTATTCTTTGAGCAAACAAGAAATATCGGTTATATATGCCAAAATATTACAAACAGTAGGATAATAAGCACCGGAAAATTCAACCGTAGCTACATAAAATTTTTCTAAAAACTTAACAAGATCATTAATTACAACCCAATCAAAATTATATAGCATGCAATCAGCAAAATCAGTAAATGAACCGCAATGTTGGTTAAAAGTTAGTGTAATAGGAATTCTATATTTATAACAAGTTTTTAAAAATTCATATGTAGAATTCCATCTAGTATCAATTTCCTCAGGCATCAAAATCGGTGTAAGTCCATTTTCCTGACATTTAACTTTAAATTCTCTAATTCTCGATCTACGATTATTTCCTTGAATAAAATCAACGGCAAGATGAATTTTTTCTATATAAAGCTCAAAAACTCAAGACCATCTTTTATGATTAAATTATAAATATGACATGCACACTTAATATGAAAAATTTCAGGTAAGGGCGGAGATAGCGTAGATTTTATTTTTGTTATAGCAGTCTTGTTGTTAGAAGCATTATCAAAAGTAATACATAAAATTTTATTTTCGATACCATAATATCCGGCAATTTTAACAATAGAATCAGCAATAAATTGTCCAGTATGTTTACGATCTTCATCATATGAAAAAGCAAGAATATGTTTTTCCCTCACGAAATTACTATCCATCTAATGACAAGTAACGGTTAAATAATTATTTTTATTTACAGCACGACCAAGATCAGAAGTTAGGGACAATCTATATTGAATATTTTTTAACAATGTTGACAAATAAAAATAATATTGTGAATAGAGTCTAAAAATATCAGACCGACAAGTAGTTCTAGGAATACCGTTAAACATAGGATTATAAATTGCTTGTATATAACGAATAAAAGCGTCAGAAGAAGGAAAACTAAAAGGCAAACAACCCACAGCTACCATTTTAGCTATTTATTTCCGGTCCCTCAATTTATTATACTTCTTCGCTACGTGACCGGTTGTTGGGTCCATTCTAGTTTGCGTTGGCCCACCGACATCCCCACCACCTTGTGCAATATTTAACTCTCTTTTGTGATCTTGAGCTATATGTCTAATTAACGTACCCGTACCCCCTTGCTTGCCTCCACTTCTATGATTATATATTTGTTAACAAATATTGCATTGCACCTCAATATCTGATACACATTCAAAAAATTGACATGCAACACTAGTTCTTTTACGAGATCTTGGGGCACTGGGAGGACGGGGAGGGAGATTAACCGATTCAGATCTAACGTTAGCATCTCAAACTGCGGGTGTCTCAGCAATATTTTCATTATCTTTGTCTATATTAATCGCATCTACTTCATTTTCTTCTTCTATACCGTAATTTTTCTGAGCTTCTACAAAATCCATATCGTGAGCACCTACACCTATTTCTTCCTCAAAAGGTGTACCAAGCGGTACCAGAGACGAAGGCACACGGATATATCTACTACTTGAACTATCTCTACCGCTAGTAATTCGCTTTTTACTACCACTACTGCTTCCGGGACAAAAAATTTTAACACCTTTAGTAGCGAGGTTTCTTAATTTATCCATAATATAAATTAAATTAAACTAAAAATATTCAAAATACACAAATATAATAAAATTAAATATTAAACAATTAATACAATAAATAAAAATTAAACGTAAGAGATGGAATGACAATACCAAATTTTAAAAGTATCCGAAGGTTGCGACTTTAGAAACTTCCGCTCGTACTTTATAAACGAAAAATTAAAAAATTAAAGTGAACACTTTAAGAAATTAAATATATTGAATATTTGAGAATTGAGAATTGAGAATTGAGATTTGAGAGAGAATGAGATTTGAGAGAGTGAAAAATTGTGTGAAAAATGATTTGAAGTTGTAGGGTATTTATAGAATTTTTTTAGGATTAAAAAATATTTTTTAAAGTTAATTTTTTTTTTTTAATAAATGGGCCCAAACTAGCCGTTTGGACCCAAAAACGGCTATATAGACGTTGGGCCAACGGCTAGTTTGGCCCAAAATCCTTTTTTAAAAAAAAAAAAAAAAGTATTCGGGCCGGGTTAGCCGGCCCATTTTAAAAAAATAACCGGCCCGGGACCCAGAACCCTAAAGCCCTAGGGCTTACCAGGCCGGGTCAAACCGGGCCGGGTTAGTTACAAGGGCCGGGTCGGTTCGGGTCGACCGGCCCACTTGACACCCTTATCTGAATATATAATTTTGAAATTGAAATACATAATTTTGAACTTAAGAATGTAACAGTTAATTACTCCATTTTCGCTGGAATAGATAATTAGTATCCATACACATAATTTTGAAATTGAGATATATAATTTTGGTTACTAAGATACATCTATTTGGTCGAGATACATAATATATTAACTAGACAAAAGGAAAATAAATGATTAAAATTATTTATCAAAAAATTTATATATTTGTGGATGTATCCAGCTATTTTTTTATTTTCTCAAAGAAGGGATTTAGATAATTAATAAAAATGATAGAGAATTACAATTATCGTTATAAAAAAAAAACAAGGAAAGAGAATTTATGTAATTTAGTAAAAATAAGTTTCGACGTTATATAATTTTTTCATAAAACAATAAGGTACTCTCAACCAAACATATTAAATAATAGGCGGTGTCAGCGATCACCTAACATAGTAATCAATCAATGATATCAAATAACAAAATATAACAAGGATATAAATATAGACTAATACAATCACTTAAACATAGTAAACAATAGGTGGTATCAAATATCAAAACACAAAAAGTACATAAATACGCTAATACAATCAACAATAAGGTCTTTTGCTCTGCCAGCTAGTCAAATACATGAATAAGTTAATATCTATATCTATAATCTATAATCTATATCTATATTTATAATATATTAAAAGTGTGAAGACCTTTAAAAAACGAATTGAACTTTTTGCCCTTCATTAAAATAAATTATAATAGATAAAATTATCTTTTTACTATTTTTCTTAATATTGAGAATATTAAAAATCAACAACAAAATTTCCCTTTATATAATTAAAATCCTAATATTGGGTTTGAGGAAAAGATAGAACATCAAATGAAAAATAAAATAAAAAAAGGCCAGGGTTGTGAGATTTGATACCGATTAGGTTTAATTTTCCCGTCTTGGTTTGAATTTATTAATTTCGACTTTTTAAGATGTTGATCAATTAAAAAACAATGAATATATAAAGGAAAAAATTTAAGACATCGTAAAATATGTTTCTTTTATTTGTGAAAAGATGACCGTCAACGGACAATAACACATTTGAGATATGATATTTATTTATATAATTTAATTAGATAACTGCTACTTTTTAATTACCTGTTCTTCTTATGTATATATTTTCATTTGATCAATGACACACGTGCAAAACACGTACACAAAATTAGTAGATTAATACATACGATCATCTAAACATAGTAAATAATTGATGATATCAAATATAATATTCTACCCATTTCCTTTATTTTAAATTATTTTTATCATTTAATATTCCATAAATATCCACGGAAAAACAGATAATATAAATGGAAGAAAGTTTGAGGGATAAAAAAATAATATTTTAAAATAAAATAATTATATATTTTATCTGCGATTAACAATATTGAAATTCTTTATTATTTTAACATGATCACATAATTCTACCCCCTTAATTTTGCAATTTCTAGATGACATACTTCTGATAAAAAAAAGGGGGGATCACACATATCTTATGGTTACACAAAAATGATTCAGATATATCCTTTTCGATTAATAGTAGTAAGAAGTTAATTTCAAAATATTGTTTTTTGATTTTTTATTAAAATAAAATTCAAATAGGGGCATATTTGATCCTTCTCGCCAAGTTTTGGGGTATATTTGATCTTTCTCATAGACAATTGTTTTTATTTTCTTTAATTCAATGACTAATTTGAGTTTATTATCCTCCCATTGTCCTCACTAAAACAATTAATGTTGGGCAGAGAATGAGAAGAGCAATGTTTATTCATAGGCTAATAGAAAATATACAGACGCTAATACAATACTGAGTCCTAAACTAATATAACAGCTACTTACAATCCTAAAATGATACAATAACTGATTACAGCTGTACAAACAGATAAGTACTTATGATATAATTACAAATAATTCTCATATATCCCTTTTACACCCCGCAAATTGGTGTTGAAGTCTATAAAACCCAACTTGTCAAATGTAGATTGAAAGACGCATGTGGAAGTGCTTGGTTAGGACATGAGCAACCTGATCAACAACATGTAAATGCTTGACTTCAACCTTTTTGCGTTGCACCTGCTCACGGACAAAGTGGAAAAGGATGAAGGGGTAAAAATAAAAGTAAATTAAAAAAGGACAGATAATATATTTCTAAGTTTGCCTAAGTATAATTTTAATTTGAAAGAAATAAAAGTTTTGATTTTCGAAAAGAAAAAAATTAAGATGTCAATAAATTTAAGAATTTTTCCAGATAATACATTTTGTTTCCATGATAATACACACAGGACTAGCTGTAGAACTGGCAATTCCCATATTTGAATATTGGAATCCATGTTCAAATCCTGGCAGTGGCACAACTTTTTGTTGTTTATTTTTTTCTCATTTGTATAATTATTATTTTTTTTCATTTGTGTAATTTTATTCTTTTTCAACTTCTTAATAAATGACATTCCCAACATTGTAGACAATTGCAAACACAGGGCTTATTCGATGTGAGGGATAAGAGATAACTTATTTCTAGATTAATTTTAGAGAAAAGTTATCATTTTCATCCGAAATTATACTCGAAAAGTCTAAGACACGGTTAAACTATTGAAGTGACCTAATACACACCTAAACTACTTAAAAATGAAATTTTCTACACCATCTAAATCATTATACCATTTACATGTGGTACGGTGTTTTACACGCGTCTGCCATGTCAGCTCTACGTCAGCATAATAGGGAAAAAATAATAAATCTATTATTTTATAAATTTTTCTTTTTTCTTTATAATTTAATTTTTTTTCCTTTTCTACAATATCCAAAATTTCCATTGTTATGAGGTCAATTTTTTTCTTTTTCTTCAATGTCCAAATCCTCCTTGATGCTTCAGCTCACACAAGATCAATTCCTCTTTTATATTTGTTGATAAAAAAAGAACAAGAAAATTATGAACTTTCAAAGCTTTTGTACGCATTTTTTAAGTTGTTCATGAAATCAAGTAAGACAAAAACAAAGATAGATGAAATTGAGACAATCTCTCATTAATAGAGCTAACCAGTGCTTCAAATACCACCAAAATGCATGATCAAGAGTTGTGTTATCCACTCGAACCGAGATCTGAATCGATAGAATACAAAACAGTAGGATTGATTACAACCACGACTGGGCAAGACACTGAAATTGCGTCAATTTCATCGCCGGCGATGTAGCTCCGGCGGCGGTTGCTTGATTTGCAGCTTCGATGGGGTCAATAATTAGGTTCGATGGTTGAATTAAATTGGGGGAAGAAGAAGAAGAAGGAGGAATTTTAGCCATTGTTAATCGTTCAAAACTCATTAGTAACTTGAAATTGAAATTGGAATTTTCAGTTTGGAGATTTTTGAATTTGGAGAAGAAGAAGAAGAAGAAGGAGGAGGAGGAGGAGGAGGAGGAGGAGGAGGAGGAGGAGGAGGAGGAGATGGAGAAGAAGATGGATTGGAATTAGCAACTTGAAATTGGAATTGGAATTTTCAGTTTGGGGATTTTTGAATTTGGAGAAGAAGAAGAAGGAGGAGGAGGAGGAGATCGAGAAGAAGATGAATTGGAATTAGCAACTTGAAATTGGAATTGGAATTGGAATTTTCAGTTTGGGGATTTTTGAATTTGAAGAAGAAGATGAAGATGGATTGGAATTAGCAACTTGAAATTGGAATTTTCAATTTAGGAATTTTTGAATTTAGAGAAAAAGAAGAAGATGGATTGGAATTTTCAATTTGGAGATTTTTGAATTTGGAGAAGAAGATGAAGATGGATGTTGGACGTTGGGGCTGGGATGGACGTTGGGGCTGGAATAGAGAATATTTTAATTTCTTTTTTTGTGTGTTTTTTTTAATTTAGACGTGTTTTTTTAATTAAATAATTATATTTTTTTCACGTCAGATTTAGGGAATAAAAAATTTCACTTTTAAGTAGTTTAGGTGTGTCTTAGACTTTTCGAGTATAGTTTAGGATGAAAATAATGACTTTTTCCTTAATTTTAAAATGAGTTTATCTCATATTTCGTTGGAATAAAATTGCTGAATAACTTATTCTGAGATTAGTTCTTATAAAATTATAGTGTTATTTTATTCCATATTGAGGATTGATAACTAATTTTGGGACTACTTGCTTCTCGACCAAATGAGTCCAAAGGGTATGTTTGCTATGTTTGGTGCCTAATAAACAAGAAGAAAAATAATACATTAGAGAATATCAGTATCAAAAACAAATAATATGATAGTCGAAGCAAAGAAAACAATAGACAAAAACAATAAGTATAAGCAGGACACAAAGAAAAATATTAATACCACATTACCACTGATAACGTAAATTAGATAGCGTGACTATCTACTCACTTTCTATTCTAATTCTTTACTTCCTACCAAGAGCCATGTTCATAGTAAAATGAAAAAAATAAAGTAAAAAAAGCCAAGATTTTGTATACCCGGGGTGATACTTTTCTTAGTTTGCCAGAGTATTTTGTTTGAGAGAAAAAATATAAGTTTCATTTGTTAAAAGAAAAAAAAGTTGAAATAAATTAAGATTGTATTTTGGCTTGAATCAAGGGTCTATCGAAAATAATTTATATACCTTGCCTTAGAGGTAGTGATACGGACAAAGTATATTCTATCCTCTTCAGATCCCACTTTATGATATGAAAATACACTGGGTATATTATTGTTGTGTTGTGTATTAAAGATAAAGTGTTTCCTTAAGGATGTTCAAATACAAGTGATACTTTTCCAAGTTTGCCTGAGTATCTTAATTTGAAACGAAAAATAAAAGTTTTGATTTGTGAAAGGAAAAATATATTTTGTTCCCACAATTATAACCGAAGAGTCCATTGTAGCACTGACAATTCCCATTTGTGTTTGGAATTCGGGTTCAAATCCCGATAGTAAAAAGTTTTTTTGCATTTTTTTTTTCCTTTTTACTATTAAGCGAGTTTTAACTATCAAATATTAGGTGTTTTAAATTACATAAGTAAATATTTAAGATGTAAGTCTCATGAAACTGAGCCTCATACGTGTCTCAATGCATTTTACAAGTGCTCCGCCTCGAAACGAGCCCCATACGAATCTTAAAAAAGGCCTTTTAAAATAAAGATTTGAACTAACAATTAAAGGGAGATTAGTTATAGGTCGATTTTGTTCGATATTACTTCGTTGCAAGGTCTGCAGCAAAATTAAGGAAAAAGAAATTGAAAACAATTAAAGAAATGCAAGTAGCTAGAAAATAAACTTTTCTAAAGTTTGCCAAGTTATAAGTTAACCTTTATAATACTTTGCAAATAAAATTATCTAAAAGTTATATAAAGCAACAACTTAACTATCACTTATTACACAAAATCTCAATTATTAAAACTTATTACAAAAATCTTACTTTTTCAATTTTTCTCTCTAAAAGTTTGCATACATAACTTTACCAAATTTTTCTTACGGTTTATTCTCTTTGAAAGAAGCCTAAAATCAAGAAGTCAAGATGTAGCAGTTATCATTTTTGAATTATCACCCGTGTTTGAGTCCATCTCTTTCTCAGTGACATTTAATTTAGCAAAATCTCCATTAAATATTCTGAAATTGTAAGATTTGAGGTAGGGGTGTGCAAAAATCGAACTGACTGATAAAGCAAATCGATAAAAATATTATTGGTTCATTGTTATTGGGTTAACGATTTTTTATTAGTTTTATAAAAAATTTATTGGGTTATTGGTTATATATATATATATATATATATATATATATATATATATATATATATATATATATATATATATATATATTTCTCTTTAATTTCTACAAATTAACAAACTTATTATTTTAATAATACAACTCTTAATTTCTCCTAACAACATTTAGTCAAAACTTGACAATTCTTGTAAATTAAAACACATTATGTAGGATATTTGGTTGCAACTAAGATTCGATTTTTTTTCATGTTAGTTACTACTATTTCTATTTTATGAGTATTTTCTTATCGGTTAAACCGAAAACTGAACCGTTAAGGACTAGAAACCGATAAATCGAAAACCGATAAAAAATATCTTATTGGTATAGTTATTTGTTTAGCATATTTAAAAGTAAAAAATCGATAAACCGAATCGATAATATATAAAATCTAACCGAACCGACAGATGCACACCCCTAATTTGAGGCCAGTTAACTTTTTTTTTTTTACTTTACCAAAAATTAGAGATTTCGAGCGAACAAGTTGTTGAATGTTGTTCATTCAATAATTTTTTTCTTGGTATTGGAGTAAGATTTTGGTTTTCTGCTTACCAGAATCTGGAATCGTTTGATTTTAGTGTTTGCATGTATTCCATTCTTTACTTATTACTTAGTAAATGGATGATTCTCCGTCTTTTAGTTTAGGATTAGCTCAGTTAGATCATAATGAGCCAACAAATCGGGTTAGTGAGTTTGTTCCTGGAGAATTTGCCTACGAGGATCCTAATTTTGTTGAAAACAGATCAAAACATCATAACAATCCCATTAAGATGAAAAAGCTCAGAAAAATTGCTGATCGAAGTTCAAAAAATCAAATCGAAGTATCATCAAAAAAGTCAAAAAAAGATGATATTGGACAACTACGTCTATCAAAGGTTATTTTAATTTTTTATTTTTGAACATGATTGTTTATTGTACTGGGATATAGTATTTTTTTTCATCAATGAGAGATTTTTTGATTTCTTATTTTTGAATATGGTTGTTAGTTTTGCAGTACTATGTGAGTTTTTTCATGATTTTGAGGGTGCATTAGTAGTTGTCAATGTATATACATATCAGTACTTATGTACATGGTAGATATATACATAAGTATTGCTACGTATTTGAAATGTAATGATATGATTGTTTATTGTATTGGGATATTGTGTTTAATCAATCAATGTGAGATTTTGTGATTTTATTTTTGAATACGGCTGTTAGTTTTGCATTATTATGTTGAGTTTTTCGTGAATTTGATGGTGCATTAGTAGTTGCTAGTGTATATACATATCAATACTTATGTATATGGTAGACATATACATAACTGATGGTACGTATTTGAAATATAATGATATGTATAGTTCATGTACATCGCAGACTTGTGTATGGTGTTTTTGTAGTTTCTGTAAGAATTGTTTGGTTTAGTCATAGCAATATACATATTAGAAGTTATGCATATATGTTGTTGTTATGCATAGTCAATATTTCATGACAGAAAGGTCTATGGTATTAAGTGATTTTGGAGTATGCTTTGATTTTTTTTTTATACAATATGCATATCAGTGTTTTTTCAGTAATGTGAAATTTTATTTTTTATTTTTGAATTAGTATTAGTGCTCGTGCGGTGTGCGATCAATATTAAATAAAATTAATCATAGAAGTTATTATCCTATTGATTTTATATAACAAAAAATAATCAATATCATTCACATATTTGAAATTAATAAATTTATGCAATACTACAAAAAATTATTAAAATATTAAATTTAATATCATTAATTACATAAAACTTAAACATTTCTTTTCGAAAGTTAATTTTAGAGTGTAAATAAGATTATGTTATAATATAATTATTTGTGCATATTAGATAATATTGTAATCTATATTGATTTATTTTGTAAAAAATAAAATCATATAATTACAAAAGAAAATATATATTTAACATAATTATTATTAGTTAAATGACTTACTTCTAAATTTGGTTAGAAAAATAAATAATTAATGAATGATATGTTTTAGAGTTATACACATGAAGCTTCTTTGTAAAATTTTAACTTGAAATTTAAATTTTTCTATACTCAATATTTTAATTTGCACCCTCCATCAAGGAAAAGAAAGGAGTTTTTCCTTCTCTTTCTTGTCTTAATTATTTTTTCTTTTACAAAATAGATTTTGTATTCCTTTGCACGATCTTAGTCATAGTATATTTTTTTATAAATTTAAAATATTTTTTCTTCAATGCAAATATTTTGAGTAAACTCTCAATGATAGTCAATTTTCACTCTCTTATTTTTTTATTACCATTTTCTCAACAAATAACTTATAATATTATCTAAATTTCTAACTTATTTGCACGATCTCACAATGTTCACTTATTCTCCTATGATAATGGACCAACAAATATTAATGGATTTTATTGTTTATTGCTTTTTTTGAATAAATGATTAAGTCCTTCATACATTTGAATATTCACTCTTCAATTCTATTTTCGATCAACGCTATCATACTTTCTCAATTTACTCAATTTAAATAAAATAATAAATATTAATCACTATCGGAATTGAATTTCCTCCCATATTAGAATATTCAACTAATATTTAACCCCTCATGTTCATCAACCCAATATGATATTAATCTTGTTCATCTTTATCCTTTATATTGTACAAGATAGATCAAAGTAGTTATTGCACCAAAAGATCTACAATATTCTAAAATTGTAGTTACAAATATAAAGATAAACATGATTTAACTCATTGTCTGTTTCTATCAACTAAAACGAAAAAAATAAAGTTTGTAGTATAATGTTTATAAGAAATGACAATGACCTTTAATTTCACATTAGTACAATATACTACGTAAAAGTGTAATAATATTTGCAGTAAAAATTTAAATGTAATGAACTTGAAAAAATATATATTCATAAGTATTTGATTTGTTGAATTTTAAGCATTGTCCATCGGTCATGAGATACTCACCCAAATTTTGATCTTTGAGATCTAACTTTTGAGATAGTAATTCTAGTGTCGGGTAAATTTCATCGATAGTTAAATAATTATCGTTTTTTTTGCTAAGGTCACTTAACCATCATTCCTAATATAATAGTACTAAACTTTTAGTATACTACTAAACTCACACAATTTAATGTACATATTAATTGTTAATGATAACAGAAATATACTATAGACAAATCGAGTGTTAATCCTAACATATAGAAATATAATGGATTAGTAATTTAGTATCATAGTTTTAAATTTTTTGAAAACATATTATTATCTCGCCAAAATCTAAAGCAACAATATTTACAGTGTAAGACAATTAACTATCTAATATCAATATTAGTTTTTTGATATTTAATGTTAAGAGTAAATTTTTATGCTATTGCTAAAATTTTCATTGCACATTTTGATTCAAAGATAAATTTTTTTAAGTCTTTAAAAACGAATAATATATTAAAAGATCACTAACTTAAATCTTCAAAGAGTACAAATTATATTTTTTTTTTATAAAACATAAAGTACATGAATATTGGCTCATAAAATTTTCACTGAATATGTAAAAAATGCAATGAATATGCAACATAGCTTGTATATTTAGTTGACTCAACAAATCAAGAAACATCTATTTCAAAACATTACTCAAAGTACATTAAGATTCTAGTTAGAACGTCCATACATATCACTTGAATAATTCATCTTCTTCAACATATGATGGGAGAAATTTATTAGCTTTTACTGAGTATAACCTTCTTATATAGTGACCACTTGGTTATGACATTGGAACTTCTACATTAGTTGACAGTTTAGCACAATATTCTTTTTTTTTATATATATATGTATGTAATTGTTAATTGATTATTTATTTTTTATTTACATTTCTCAATCAACTTTGTCATGCTTCCGTAATTGACTTATTTTAAATGAAAGCATGAATATTTTTTGTCATATAAATATTCTTTTTATGGTAATACTTCAACTGCATATATTCTAATTTATTAGTAACTAACACCTACATTTTATCATAAAAAAATTATTATAAATTCTTATTGATATTTTAATTATTAAGAAATATTTATTTCTAATTCATTTTGAAAGAAAGAAGTGATTATAATATATTTATTTATTAATGACAAGTTAGATGACTTATAATTTTATTTTCATGTATGTTATAATAGTACAAATAATTATAAGATCTACACGTTTAAATTTTTATATAAGATAATTTAACTTATTTCAATTAATTTTCGTTCATAAAAAAAGTATTTTCTTTAAATTTAATTATTTTAAAATTCAGATTATTATTACAGACATATATAAAGTTATATAATTGGTTAATTAAGGAATAACTTTGTAAGACAAAATTTTATCTGACTTTGAATATTAATTTGGACTATGTAATTTTAGTAGTTATTTTCGATAAATATTATACAATTTTTTTGTGCAGTAATATTCATGTTAAAAAGTTTTTAATATTTATTTATTTTCAATCTACCTTCCTTTTAAATTCAAGACTGTCATTTATTTATTTTCTAATATAGAATGATAGTATAATTACTTATTGATAGTTATTCTTAATTATGAAAATTCTTTCATTAAATATCAATGGATATTGTTTTAAATATAGGTTACTGAAAATATATCGAATAAAAATACTTTCAATAAATATGAATGCATTTTTAAATATAAATTACTTGAATTATATTAAAATAAATTCCTTCCATTATGAAGTTCAAAGTTACCATTTGAGTGATGACATCTTTTTCATAATATTTTTAATTTTGAAATAACTCTTTGATTATTATAATTTTTTTCCATATAAGTTGTTTGATTACTAATTGGTTATTCTCTTAATTGCTATTTCTTGATACTTTTTTTCAATTGTAATCAAATCATAACTATTCTTTTGTATAATATTGTTATTTAAATTAATTATATACATATTTTGAGTGATGACATCTTTTTCATAATATTTTTTATTTAGAAGTGATTCATTGATCATAATAATCTTTTCCATATAAGTTACTTGATTATTAATTAGTTATTCTCTAATTGATTTTCTTGTTTATAATATTTTCTTAATTTACTAAATTGTAGGGAAATCATAAATATTTTTTAATAATATTATTATTTATATTGTTTAAATTAATTGTGTTTATTATTGAGGGATAACATCTTTTTTCATAATATTTTTTATTTTGAAATGACTCTTTGATTATTATAATTTTATTCATAAAAGTTGCTTGATTACTATTTACTAATTGATCTTTTGTAATATTTTCTTGATTTACTCAATTGTAGTGAAATCATAAATATTTAATTTTTATAATATTATTAGTTATATTGTTTAAATTAATTGTTCACATATTTTAAGAATGCCATCCCTATTGAAATATTTTCTTTAATTTTGGAATGACTTTTTGTTCATCATAATTTTCTTGTCATATAAGTTGCTTAATTATTCAACTGTAATGAAATCACAAATATTTTTTTATATAATATCATTATTTATATTATTTACATATATATTTTGAGAGATGACATCTTTTCTCAATATATATATATATATATATATATATATATATATATATATATATATATATATATATATATATATATATATATATATATATATATATATATATATATAAATTGATTGATTATATTAATTGACTAATACATGCATGTGGACTCATAAATTTTAAAACGATAGTCCTCACAAATTTTTAAAGAATTTAAAAATATATAATTCAAGAAAACAATTTTGAGGAAATTCAAATTGTTTTCATCTAACCGGGTCAATCATAATAGCTTTTCAATCCAATATGAGTCAAATTTAGTTGTGTTTTTTACCACAATATGAAATAAATATGAAATTATTAAATAATCTATAAAATAGCGTTTTTATTGTCAAATGTCAAGTGGCTGGTTCTCAAGAGCAAATAAAAATTGTAATAGTTTTCATCTAATAAAAATAAATATTAATTATTTTTTACCACAATACGAAATAAGAAATAATATTATTTAAATATATATATACATATATATATATATATATATATATATAATAAAAAATAATATTAAATATTTAAATAATCAACATAGTTTTCAAATTGAAGAAAACAAACTAGTGTAGTTAATACAAGGGATATTTAGCAAATGATATTTTGTGCATTGTGTAGTTCAAGCTTGCTCAATTTTTCGAGCAAGAATAATGTAGCCGTTTCTTTTCATCCTTAGACATCAATAAATTCAACATATTAGTTGTTCAAGAAAGCAAAAATATCTTGTGATGTAACAGCATTTTAACTCTGAAAAGATTGTATACCTTTGACACTTCTAAAAAGGACAATCTAGTGCACTAAAGTTGTCGCTATGTGCTGTGTTGTACGTAGTCTTACCTTGCATTTCTACCGGAGACTATTTCCAAAGATTGAACTCGTGTCCTTTGACACTTTTACTTCTTGGAACTTCTGCTCAATCTCAGGCATTTTAACAAGATGCTTAGTATCCGTCTCTGGAGCTTCATCATTGCTATTTTTTTTTTTTCACGAGAGTGAGTCAATTACTATCTCGATGAAGAAAATGTTATGTTGAAAACAAAATTTCAGCTATACGATGTCAATTGCTGTGAGTAGCAGTATCTGGGCACGGCTTTCTTCTCTTTCGGATTACATAGTATCCAATCCCTCCTAAAACAAGCAACAATACGATTCCATCAACCACGCCTACCACAATTGGAATACGTTTCTTCCAATGAGAGTGCTTATCATGATCTTGATCAGTCGTCGCTGGCACCTTAACCATATAACTGAGTCTTCCATCCCTTTGTATTTGTTTTACTCCTCTAGCTAGTCCATACAGATAGCACTCTCCAGGTTTTGTGTGATCATCCTCAGAATCCACCAAAGAAAAATGTAAAGCCGCTACACATGTGCAGTTATCCAAGCATAAATTGGCACATATTTCTTTGCTGACATTGACCTTATATGGATTGCTTCTTAATACACTCATAACACCTTGTAGTTGTAGCATTTGAGACCGGTTTCTTCCGCAAAATCCCTCAGTTACATTTTCGGCGCAATCAGAAAGCAACCCATCTCCTCGTTTTATTAGCCTTATGCAAGAACACTTTTCTGAAAACGTACAAATACCATAAGGTTTACATGCCAAAGGAAGATCACAACTAGTGTTTAATGCTTGATACGAAGCTTCAAACTTTCCTTTTTCAGATGAGTAATAGTAGAATCCCAAATTCCCTGTGATATTTCCCAATGCTAAAAATCTCAGGGGCTCTATCTTGTCTGATTTTATCCTTCCAATTCTATGGTTTTCGTTGTTGAATATCTCCAGCGCGTTAGAAGTTAACTCAACATACGTGATATTCAGGTCTTCCAATTCCAAAGGTGTATATCCCCAGTACGAGTACTTTAATTTTCCAGAGTACAAGTACAATGCAATCTTGTCATACTGAATCTCAAAAGAATATGACAAACTAGAGTTGTTGCTTGGGAAAGCCGTTAACCGCGTTCTTGAGCTTAGTCTCTGGCCCCAAAGCATAATATTAGTAGGGAAATTAAAACTTTGCCATTTTATCAAGTTCATAGCATCAACTAACACCAAATTACCTGTCCCAAGTAAATGCAGTCTCTGCAGAAGATGTTTAACTATTAGCATTCACTATATAGTTTTATGTGTTAAAAACTGAAAAGATTCACGATTACCTCAACACCTTGTCCGGAAGTTCCAGCTTTCCATCCAACTCTATCATCTTGACCCCTCAACAGTAAGTCTCCATATTGAGTTAACTGAAGTACACATTTGTCTATTGTGTAGAACTTTGACAAATGACCAGAACTCCAAACCTTCACATCCCCTAAAAGAACATCAACTGAACATGTGTATTTCTCATTATTTGCTTCAACACTTATTGCAGCTCTAAAATTTGGTACCATTTCGTTTTCACTTTCCATTAGAAATGCCCTCCCCATGAATCCTCTGCAATATGATGTTGGTATAGCAAGACTTACCTGATAACCAATGTGAACATCAGAGGTACAGTAACCCTGAACCAACCAGTAAATGAGAAAAACAAACTCAGAGATTTTCATGTGTGGAATGTTACTATATACTGTTCATATCAGGTACTATTTTTTTTTTTTTCTTTTGCTGATAGGTAATGTTGTTAAGTTTATTTTGTTAAAGTAAAAACAAGATAAAGAAAAAAAATTGACATGGTTATAATTTCACAACATTAGTAATGTCTCCCCCCTCTCCTTAAAATAGTGACTTAACTATCAAGTGCTTCCTCTGTACATTCATCTCTCCCTTTTTTTTCTTGTATTCTTGTATTATCAAATACTCTTTTCCTCCCATTTTACTAGTTCCAATTTGACATTGCATATTAATTAAGAAAAATAATTAATAACGGCTATTTTATCATAACACCCCTATTAAATGATGTTTGCATTTTAATTTGGAGATAAAATAATTAATTCTAAGGGTAAAAAAGGAAAAAGAAATTATTTTATCTTGATTAATGAAAAATGATAAGTAAAATGAGAAAATAAAATAGGAAATTTGGGACCAATAAAATGAAACAGAGGGAGTAATACTTGAAAGGTACTACCTCCATTTCAAAATAAATAAATTATTGACCTATTTTTCAATATTCAAAATAAATGAATTGTTCCGTTTTCAAAAGACATGTTGAATTTTTTCTTTTGAAGTTTACCCAAATACTTCACATTTTTTAAGAGAGTAATTTAAGAATAATTGAATGAGTAATAGTGAAAAGTAATTTTAAATTTATGTTTTTAATTTTTTTTTTTTTAATAATTCAATTATTTGGAATGAGGAGAGTGATATTATTACTTAGGAGACAGAGGGATTACATTGAAGTGTTAGTGGTTTTGTAGTTATCACTTCGCACTATACCAATAAATGTTACTTATGAAATGGAAAAGCTTTTAAAAGGTAAGTCATTTTGGACAGATGAATCAAATTTAAAAAAAAAAAAAAAAAAAATCCTATGGTCCCTATGGTTGACTAAATTTATTTCAAATAATTTCAAAATGTGGCACCATTCACTATATTTGGGACCAGGGTAGGTATTAATGGATTGTGAAAGGGACCCATAATTCCCCCTTGTTTTCTTTGATGATTACTTTTAGGAGATAAAAGTAGTTTTGAAATAAAATAAAAAATTATTTTATTTAATATTTAATTAAATTTATTAGTTAATATCAAGATAACTTATTCCATCATTTATATTATAGTAATGTAATAAGTTATTTTATATTTTAAATTATTTTAAAATAATTAATCTCAAAATTAATTATTTCGAAACAATTATTTTTCAGCCAAACAAAGGCTTGTGGGGTGCCCACCCTTTTGGTGTTCTTTTGTTTTGAGTGAGATATATTTGGATTTCACGTGGGGTCAATTGTGAATTATACTTTATGCCCATAATCTTTGCTGACGCTCTTGTGTTCTCATACTGACATACTATAAATCTGTCATAATGGTTATATAGAAGAAACTGTAGATAATATTTAAATAAAAATAAATTTAAAAAAAAAAGCTCAAATATACTACTGAATTATAAAAAATGGTTCATTTATGTCATCCATTAAAAGTTAGGTTTATTCATATCATCATCATTATAAAATCGATTCATCCATGTCATTATTTTTTAACTGTGATTTTTAAAAAACAGTTTTGCCACGTGACCTCTTATTAGAGGTCCACGTCATTTTTTTTAAATTTTCTTTTTACCCATTAAAAATTTTTGATCCATTAAAAAGAATTCATTCACACCCAACCTATCACCTTAATCTACTTTAATATTACTCTTCCAATGGATCTAAGTCCACATATTTCTAGAAAAATATTCATATATACATATAAATAGCGTCTGCGAGAGTGGGTACCAAACAACAGTCAAAAATATGTGGACTGAAAACACCCTACTTACCTGGATGGTGGTCTTTTATTTATTTTATATTTTTTTAAACTCTAACATACCTAAAAATAAATTATGTTCTACGTCTCGTCCACGTTAAAAAGTATAAAGGATACTAAATAGCCAAGTCCACGAAATAATTAAGACTACCAATAATTCAATTATACAACTTATAATCCAAATTTAGAATGAATTTTTAGGTATTCTTCCTAATTAAAAGTTATGGTCCTTCATGTATGTGGTATTCTCTTTATCCTAAATTATATGATGATGTTTGAATTTCGAGAGTCAAAATAAATTATTTTTTAATCACAATTTATTCATTTTCCATTTTAAATTATTAATTATTCGAACTTATATTTTTTTAAACGTAGTATTCAAGTATGTAAATTTCATGTTGGAAGACTAAATGATTATATATATGTTAAAATCTATGGTTAAAATTAAGAGTAATATTAAAGTGGATTAAGGTGATAGGTTGAGCGTGGGTGGATTTTTTTTAATGGATCAAAAAATTTTAATGGATAAAAAAAATTAAAAATGATGTGGACCTCTAATAAGAGGCCACGTGGCAAAGTTGTTTTTTAAAAACCACAGTTAAAAAGTAATGGCATGGATAAACCGGTTTTATAACGGCGATGACATGAATGAGCCTAACTTTTAACGGATGAAATAAATGAGCCGTTTCTGATAGTTCAGTGGCATATTTGAGCCTTTTTCCTTAAAAAAATAATTTAGATTTATAAATTTATTAAATAAGTAAAGCATAAAAAAAATATTTCATTCACCAATAGATAAATCAATATAGACTAATGAAATGTAAGTCACCATCTTCTATTATTATAGTTTGTTGAATAGTTCAAAACAAATAATTCATAATAAAACATTTCAAAGTAAAAAAGAAAAGAAGATAAAATCAATTTGAATTTGTTGAAAATATTTACTTATATACGAATATTGAAAGGAGACTAAGTATAAAAAAAATATTGTCGTTCTAATTATACCATTTATAATGTTCATATTTAACCCAAAAAATATTACCTTTACTATTTCTTTCTAGACTGTTGTATCTTGAGCCGGAAGTCTATCGAAAACAACTTTTCTATCTCACATCTGAGATAGTGGTATGGACTGCGTACACTTACCTTCTCTAGACCCTACCTAGCTTGGTGAAATATACTGGGTATATTGTTGTTATTGTTATATGTAAAAAGTTTTAAAAGGCGGGTTTTATTGTTGTATTAGCTTTATGGCTGTCTAACGGGCCGGGCCGGGTCAACCCGGAACCGGCCCTCTCAATCTTACCGGGTTCCGGGCCGGTTACGGGCCGGGTTTGGCCTTAACCGGTCCGGTCAAACCCGGTTAAAAACCGGTCAAACCCGTCAGAAAAATAAATAAAAAATCAAATATACACTCGAATATACACTATATACACTCCAATATACAATATATATTTTTAAAAAAATATATAAAGTATAAACAATTACACATATATACGTACCATTCAATATATAATTATATATGACTATACGTACTACTTTAAATAAAACATATGCTATAATAGTATAATATATATATATACACTACAATATGTATATACACTAATTTATAAAGCATATATACACATGTATACATTAATATACACTTTTATATAAGATATATAAACATATACACATGTATACATTAAATATACACTTGTATAGAAGATATTAAAATTTTAAATCATTAAATAAAAAAAAATAAAAAACAATGACTAAGGAGTGAATGAATTTGTGGAATTTTATTGATTGCAAAATGATCCAAAATTTATAATTTACATGAATGAAAAATCTATAAATTATGCATCATTTTTTCCAACTCATTCATGTTAATATTAATTGGAACTTGCATAGGATAGTCGAAATCAACGGGGGCAAAACCATGCATTGGACTTGATTCTGCTGAGTTCTCCCGTGAAGTCATAATTTCTTCAAGTTTGAGGTCGTCGTTGGGCTCTGGTTCCATTCCTTGGTTTCTTCTTTCTGCTCTAATCCAATTTCTCAGGCAAACTAAAACATTCATTGCGTTGCTTCCCAATGAGTGTCGGTTGTCTCCAAGCTGCTGTCGTCCCTGACTGAAGGCGCTCTCTGATGCAACGGTTGACATTGGAACATTCAAGATATCTCTGGCTAATCTTGAAAGTACAGGATATTGTGATTCATTATTCCTCCACCAATCCAGCGTGTTGATCCGTCGTCTGCGATCCTCTGGTGGCATCCGCAGATAATATTTCAGCTCTTCCCGATAAGTTGATGTGTAAGCTCTCTCATCCACACTGTTCCAACAAGTTAAATCATAAAACGAATCAGGAAAACCACTATGTGCCGGCCTTTTAGAAGATGATGGCTCCTCGGGAGGATGAGGAGCGACAGCTGGACTGATATTTGTAGGTACGGCTGAATCAAATAAATCAGCATAGTGATTATATAATTTTTCTATATAATCCTTTGCATCAGCCGTAGCCGTCCACAAATCAGGCTGTACTTGTTCAGACTCATGGTTAGTATTTATTTCTAAGTTAGCATAAATAAGAGTACTAAAGTGACACATATGATTATATTTCATGCACGGATTTAACATAGCACCAACCAAGTAAATAAGGGGAATCAGGAAGAAATATTTTTTAAATTTCGTAAACATAGCGCCAACAGCTTCTTTATAACCTTCTTTATTTTTATATTGTTGGAGCAAACCAGAAATATCGGCTATATATGCCAAAATATTACAAACAGTAGGATAGTAAGCACCGGAAAATTCAATCGTAGCTACATAAAATTTTTCTACAAACTTAACAAGATCATTAATTGCAACCCAATCAGAATTATGTAGCATGCAATCAGCAGAATCAGCAAATGAACCACAATGTTGGTTAAAAGCTAGTGTAATAGGAATTCTATATTTATAACAAGTTTTTAAAAATTCATACGTAGAATTCCATCTAGTATCAACTTCCTCAGGCATTAAAATCGGTGTAAGTCCATTTTCTTGACATTTAACTTTAAATTCTTTAATTTTCGATCTACGATTATTTCCTTGAATAAAACCAACGGCAAGACGAATTTTTTCAATATAAAGCTCAAAAAAGTCAAGACCATCTTTTACAATTAAATTATATATATGACATGCACACTTAATATGAAAAATTTCAGGAAAGGGCGGAGATAGCGTAGATTTTATTTTTGTTATAGCAGTCTTGTTGTTAGAAGCATTATCAAAAGCAATACATAAAATTTTATTTTCTATACCATAATATCCGGCAATTTTAATAATAGAATCAGTAATAAATTGTCCAGTATGTTTACGATCTTCATCATATAAAAAAGCAAGAATACGTTTTTGCATTATGAAATTACTATCCATCCAATGACAAGTAACGGTTAAATAATCATTTTTATTCACAGCACGACCAAGATCAGAAGTTAGGGACAATCTACATTGAATATTTTTTAACAATGTTGATAAATAAAAACAATATTGCGAATGAAGTCTAAAAATATCAGACCGACAAGTAGTTCTAGGAATACCATTAAACATAGGATTATAAATTGCTTGTATATAATGAATAAAAACATCAGAAGAAGGAAAACTAAAAGGCAAACAACCCACAGCTACCATTTTAGCTATTTCTTCCCTGTCCCTCAATTTATTATACTTTTTCGCTACTTGACCGGTTGTTGGGTCCATTCTAGTTTGCGTTGACCCACCAACATCCCCACCACCTTTTGCAATATTTAACTCTCTTTTGTGATCTTCAGCTATATGTCTCATTAACGTACCCGTACCCCCTTGCTTACCGCCACTTCTATGCTTATATATTTGTTGACAAATATTGCACTGCACCTCAATATCTGATATACGTTCAAAAAATTGCCATGCAAAACTAGTTCTTTTACGGGGTTTTGGGGCACTGGGAGGACGGGAAGGGAGATTAACTAATTCAGATCTAACGTTAGCAACTCCTACTGCGGGTGTTTCAGCAATATTTTCATCATCTTCGTCTACATTAGCTGCATCTACTTCATTTTCTTCTTCTATACCGTAATTTTCCTGAAATTCTACATAATCCATATCGTGAGCACCTACACCTATTTCTTCCTCAAAAGGTGTACCAAGCGGTACCGGAGGCGAAGTCACACGGGTATATCTATTACTTGAACTACCTCTACCGCTAATAATTCGCTTTTTACTACCACTACCGCTTCCGGGACAAAAAATTTTAACACCTTTAGCAGCGAGGTTTTTTAATTTATCCATAATATAAATTAAATTAAACTAAAAATATTCAAAATACACAAATATAATAAAATTAAATATTAAACAATTAATACAATAAATAAAAATTAAACGTAAGAGATGGAACGACAATACCAAATTTTGGAAGTATCCGAAGCTTGAGACTTTAGAAACTTCCGCTCGTACTTTGTAAACGAAAAATTAAAAAATTAAAGTGAACACTTTAAGAAATTAAATATATTGAATATTTGAGAATTGAGAATTGAGATTTGAGAGAGAATGAGATTTGAGAGAGTGAAAAATTGTGTGAGAAATGATTTGAAGTTGTGGGGTATTTATAGATTTATTTTGGGGATTAAAAAATATTTTTTTTTTTTTAATTAAATGGGCCCAAACTAGCCGTTTGGACCCAAAAATGGTAATATAGCCGTTGGGCCAACGGCTAGTTTGGCCCAAAAAATAATTTTTTTTTTTTATTTGCTTGTCGGGCCGGGCCAGTTAACTGGCGGGCCTGGACCGGGTTGGTCCGGGCCGGGTTAACCGGGCCCAGTTTTAAAAAAAAACCGGACCGGGACCCGGACCCCTAAAGCCCTCGGGCTTACCGGGCCGGGTCAAACCGGTCCGGTTTGCTACGTCGGGCCTGGTCGGGCCGGGTCGGGCTGGGTCAGCCCGGCCCGTTTGACACTCTTAATTAGCTTCGAACATTGAACATTAGACATGTTTACGTCATTTAAGCACTCTGAAGACATAAGGCCCACATAATTAGAGCAAGATTAGTTATTGTAATAAGGTTATTGAATCATTAGAACTATTTTAATATATCTTTTTAAATTTTTATTCACAAAATCTTTGTGAACCAACATGGCTTTCGAGTTTTTATTTCTTGTACTTGGTTTGAATTGACAGTTGTGTAGACACGTGATTTTTGATCCTCCCTAAATTTTAACTTGTTTATTAACATTAAATATTTATATTTATATTTAATCATACATTATTTTGACTATTATTTAATGTTTTTAAATGAAGTTAATTTTAGGATATTATTTTATTTTATTCCTATTTAAAAAAAAAAAAATTTAAATGAATAAATTAGTAGTTTTTATACTACCTTAATTATATAATTTATTTTATTATTATTATTATTATTATTTTATGTGTTATCTTGTTTATTTATTTATTATTTTTCGTTATTTTTATAATTTAAAAAAAATAAAAATATATATATATATATATATATATATATATATATAATTTATAAAAAAAAAAAAAAAAAAAAAGGGGTCATCTTACACTAACCCCCCCCCACATCCCCCATTTTCCCTCAATTTCCCCACGTCCCATGCACACACACACCACGTTTCCACCACATCTAAAAAACTACACATGCACACAAACACTACTACATATATAACAACATACGCACACGGACAAAAGAAAAGAGGCAAGAACAGAGAGGAAAAAAAAATAAAAATTGAAAGAACAAGAAAGAAAACAGTAAATAAACAAGAAGAAGCAGACGACAACGAAAAGAGAAAAATTGGAAGTAAAAAAAAAAACAGGAAAAGAAAGTGAGAAAAAGAGTGAGAGTTTGTGGTCGGATCTTCGTTTAGAGTTTTCGGTGAAGGATTTCTTTCTTTTATATTCAATTTAGTTCTTCATACAGGTTCATATCCAATCTTGTACTATTATTATTTTAGTTTCGTTATGAAATAAAGTATGAATATTTTGGTAGAATAATCGCTTTTCGTGTATCAAGAACTTGCCATTTAAAGAGTGCCATTAATACTTGTGTTCTCAAAATAGTACTGTTTATAATTTGTTTTGTTGAAATCTTGTAGTAGGTGTATTTCAATTTGACAACTCTTTATAATAAACAAAGTTATTTTCAACATGCTTAATTTATATAACAAATTTTAATTTTGAGCATGTCTAAAGACGTATCACATTTTATAATTAAAATCATAACTTTAGGATTTTCTTTTTTTTTCTCCTCAATATTCTGTTTGCAAGTATATTGGATCGTGGTCAATGGTCATTTATTAACATGTAGTAATAAGCACTAAGCAGTGCTTGAAAAAAAATAAGTTCTGACATTATGTTGTCGAATATAAAAAAAACGTTGAAGTACTATAGGTAAGTAGCATGGATATATGAACCAAAGAATTGAAGTTTTAAAAGTTAAGTAATTAATTGTTAAATGTTACTTTAATATTAATTAATTTTGGTATGTGATGTTGATTATGTTATTTTGATTTTCAAGTAATTTTGTCAAGTTTAAATATTAATTTGTTCATCAATTTTAGGATCAATCCTTGTCGTTCTAAATATAAAAAAAGGGTAATAAAATATATATCTATTTATTTTCTCCTGGCATAGACAATTTTTCTCGATCTCTTTAATCAAATTAATTAGGGTGAGAATGAGTGAGATAAGTCGCGGTTTTATTTAAAGCTTGTTGTTACTGATAAAAGAAAAGAGAGGAAAAATCATTTGTAAGGTAGTGAGCGAGTTGAGGATTAATTCAAGACTTGTCAAAAAAAAAAAAAAAAAATTAAAAGAAAGAGAAAAAGAATACAAAAATGGATAAGAAAAATTGTCTTGAATTTATAAGAGATGAAGTAAATGCCTTTTAATACTAGACGAGCTTTAGGCACGTTTGATATATTTGTCTCGATTAAGAATGCGGCGTACGCATCTTTCTGAGACCTTTAAAAATAACTCGAGGATGCAATATTGCACTTCAGCAAAGATTGTTTTAAAATTAATTTTCAGTAGTTTAATACAAAAGCTTTAAATATTTTAGCATACTAAAAAATGAGCGAATTTAGGCCTTAACATAATTTATCAAAATAGTTCAATTCAAAATAAGTCAATAAAAGCGACCGTGCTAGAACCACGGGACTCGAGGGGTGCCTCACACCTTCCCTTCGATCAACAGAATTCCTTACCCATTTCCTGTTTTCGCAGACCAAATAAGAGTCATTTCCTTTTGATTAGGGATTCAAAAAAGGTGACTTGGAACACCAAAACTCAATTTCAAGTGGCGACTCTGTAAATAATTTAATCCCTATTCAATGTAGTCACTTTAATTGGAAAAACCCTTCGACTCGACCCGCCAGCGGCGATAAAAAGGGGTGTGACAAGTTGAATTCTTGATTTCATCCTTTTAACTTTCGTTCAAAATTCATATTCTTTAGACAAAAATAATCCTCAGAATCAAACGTGTAAATATGTAGGAAAATTAAGATACAACAACAACAGCGTATTTGTAAATCCCACAAGGGATGTTTGAAGAAAGTAAGGTGTAAATCTTATTGTTATCTCGTGAAGATACAACGATTGTTTCTAGAGGAACTAAAATTAAGAGACAATTACAGAAAAACAAATAGAAAAGAAACACATGCCTTTCATACTTATTCAAGTTTGCCAAATTATCTTAATTTGAGAGGAAAAAAAGAATTAGTTTCATCCTAACCTAAGAAACTTTGAAGAAGAGATGAAGTCGGAACTTGAAATTTATGAGTTTTTGATTCAGTTTTTTCAAATTATTGGGTTCGATTATACATATATATTTAATGAGTTTCTTGAAAGAGAAAAGACATAAAAACATCATTAAAGTTGTTCCTATTACCCCTCAAACAACTTTAAAATATTATCTATACCTCCTTTTTCAGCCAACACCAATTATAACAAAAATGTGTAAATGACGTCCCAATATTAATTTAATATGTGTCAAATTAATTTTAATCTTTTTTTAAAAATAAACTATGGCCATATTTTTTTAGATAATTCTTTTTTTTTTTTTAATCTTTGTTCTTCCTTTCTTCTTCACTTGTTATGTAGAAGTTCCGCTGATATAATCGTCTAACTCCCACAGTCGCTGCTGCCACTAATTTCACTATAGGGTGATCAAGTAGTTGTCAAATTATCACTTACTAATTTATGAATATCAAACTCATAAAAATCCAAATGCAAATCTAAATACTCAAATTACCACCTTCGAAACGAAAGAAAAGAAAAAATATTTGACATTACAAACATCAGAATTCCTCTTAATATCAAGACGGCTCTTTTCTGTCTTTACAAATATATGGTATCTGAATACAAATATCGATATTATTGTTTAAGAGATTCTTCTCTTCATTACAAATACGATTCAAGATTGCATTTGACATTATAAGAATATCTCCCTTAGAACTTAATCACAAAATATAACTTGATTTAAAATTAAGGTGAAATTAAAGTTTTTAAAGATGATTTTGTTGAGGCATTAAAACATAAATATAAACATCTTATCTTTTAAGGCTGATTTAGTTGAAAAAATTTGACAAGATAGTCAATATTTTTTTCAAAACTCCAACGACTATAACAATGGAGATTTGGGGAACATGAGTATTTTAAAGAGAAGAGAAGGAGTTTTAAATAATTGATAAATTTAATTACATGCGACACTTTTTAATTGAAGGTCGCAACCAAGTTTTCTCAATTCACACACATCGTATGTGTGACTACACACATAGGGAGAAAATTAGTCAAAATAGTCTATTTACAATGGTTTGTACTAGTTTTATGAGATAGTAGATCACCCGCAAAATTTAAGTATTTTTTGGGATAACTTTAGTGATCACGTTATGTCTTTTCTCATCTTAAAATAAATATAAAATTTGAACTAATATTAATGAATTTGACCGAACCTGCAAATTCTATATTAATTCTGCTCTCTCTCTCTATATATATATGTGTGTGTGTGTTGTTTCGGGTAGTACAAAATCTATATGTTTATACACTAAACTTCAACACAAGTTCAAGACTTTTTCAAGAACACTTATGAAGTTTTTCAACACAAGTTCAATACGAATTATCAAAGAAATGTGTTATATTTAAGAAATAAGATGAAATAGAATTAAAGCCAAATAAAATGACTCACAATTCGACAGTAGTGGCACCTCAAACTATCGGATTCTTCGAACTCACTCAATGGGAAATGATCACACAGAGTTTTTAGAAGACAAGAAGTATTTGTAATGCAGAAAATTTTTGTACTAAATCTGTGAAAAAATATAGGTTTATATAGCCATGACGTGCCCCTTCGAAAAGGAGGCAACGGTTCATCAAAAAAGTGTATCTTTTATGAATAGTCATGTATGTTCATTCGAAATAGTATGTCTTTTCCGAACAGTCACAACCATCAAAACAGTCATCCCTTTTCCCGAAACAGTGTGTCTATTACTAAAAAAGTTGAAAATGTGTCTATTACTCAAAAAGTTGTGTCTCTTCAGAGCAACTTTCAGCGTTTCTACATACTTCTGCAAGCATGTTAATGGAGGAAAAAATTATTGCATTTTTTCTTAGATTTTTAGACTGGATTTTTTTCCCAAGTTTCAAATAATTTTTTTTAAAAAAATCAATCTCATCGATTCGAAGCCGAGCCGAGCGAGCAACGACGATGACGGTGCTAGGAACTTCTTGGTTCTTGCCTCACTATCCATGTGGAGTTATGTTTCTTAATAAGAACACATGAAAGTTTCATTCTCCCACCAGTGTGGGAGAATTAGTAGACTTTTCTTATTGTGAGTACACTTTCCTTTTAGGTGTGTTTTCACTTTCTCTCCACTAATTTCCTCTTTTTTTATTCACACTTTCAACTTGAATCCAATAATTCCCCACATTAATGGGGAATGGATACTTTTCATAAAACTCTATGGATAAGTATGTGACCATCAAGCAAAGACTGATTGCATCTGGATAAGTGAATTTTTCTTTGAACTTTTCGTAGTGAACATGCATCGGATGCACTCGGTCAATCGATAGATTTGATATATTTGAACCGTCGAACTTTAATGTACACCTAGACAACACATGTCACACATCCATCCCTTTACCATTTATGGTTCTCACGGTTTTGTTCGCTTCATCCATGAACACTTCTCGATTTCATAAGAGCTTAGAGAATAGGTTTTTACTAATATTCTCCTTAAAGCGATTTCACTTCACCCTCACATAGGTGAATTCTAAACGTTCAATATATAGATTAACCTATTTGGTCAAATTTGCCAAATTTAAATAATCATTAAAATACTTTACACCTTAAATCTTAACCTTGTTTACTGAACATTGTCTACATCATGAGAATGGGTAGGGTATATTGACAATGTTGAACCTGTCAGAAACAACTTTGTTTAATCTCCTTGAACCTAGCTCTTGGGATATCCAGTATGCTAGGTAGAGTTATCGCTGACTTGTCCTAGGCCGTAAACCCATTTACTTGGATGTTCTCTCAACCCTCTCTCTAGATATGCTTTTTGTAAGTAGATCCGGCACATTATTCTTTGACTTTACATAGTCAACAGTGATAATTTCACTAGAGAGAAGTTCTCTAATAGTAATATGTCTTCATCTTATATGATGAGATTTATCGTTATACATCATGCTCCCTGCCCTACCTATCGCCGCTTGACTATCATAGTATATACATACTGGTGCTAATGATTTGGTCCAATAAGAAATATCTCCCAAGAAATTCCAAAGCCATTTTGCTTCTTCATCGACTTTATCTAATGTGATAAATTCAGATTCCATTGTAGAGCGAGCAATACATGTTTGTTTGGATGATTTTCAAAAGACTGCTCCTCCACCTATAGTAAATACATAGCTACTCATGAATTTTACTTCATTCGATCCGGTGATTCAATTTGCATCATTATATCCTTCAAGCACCGCAAGATATTTATTATAATGCAAAGCATAGTCTTAAGTGTATTTTAGATATCCCAAGACTCTTTTCATTGCCATCTAATGAGTTTTATTAGGATTACTCGTATACCGATTCAACTTACTAATAGCACATGCTATGTTTGGATGTGTACAATTCATGATATACATTAAACATCCCAACACTCTTGCGTAGTCCAACTATGAGTCACTTTCATCTTCATTTTTTTGAAGTGCAAAGCTCACGTTCAATGGAGTCTTGGCAATGCAAAATTCCAAATACTTGAATTTGTCAAGCACCTTTTCAATGTAATGAGACTGTGACAATGCCAACCCTTGTGGAGTTTTATGAATTCTTATTCCTAAGACCACATCCACAACTCCAAGGTCTTCCATATCAAACTTGCTCTCAAACATTTGTTTCGTAGTATTTATGTCAAAAAGTTCTCTACTGATAATCCACATATCATCCACATACAAGCAAACAATGATCTTGTGATTTGGAGTACCTTTAATGTAAACACATTTATCACATTCGTTTATCTTAAATACGTTTGCCAACATGGTTTGGTCAAACTTTGCATGCCATTGTTTAGGTATTTGTTTTAGTCCATAAAGTGACTTAACAAGTTTACACGCCTTCTTTTCTTTACCTGAAACAACAAAACCCTCAGACTATTTTATATAAATTTCTTCCTCCAATTCTCCATTTAGGAATGTTGTTTTCACATCCATTTGATGGATTTCAAAACTATATACCACCGCCAATCCAATTAACATCTGAATTGACGTTGTCCTTTTTACACGCGAGTATGTATCAAAGTAATCAAGACCTTCTTTCTGTTTAAAGCCTTTCTCTACAAGTCTTGCCTTGTATTTTTCAATAGTACCATCCGCTTTTATTTTCTTTTGAAGATCTATTTATAACCTAAAGGTTTATTTTCTGGAGGAAGATCAACCAACTCCCACATATGGTTGCTCAAGATTGATTCAATCTCACTACTGATTGCCTCTTTCCAAAAGGATGAATCTGAAGATGACATCACTTCTTTGAATGTTTGAGGCTCATTTTCTAAGAGAAATGTTACAAAATTCGATCCAAATGAAGTTGACGTTCTTTGATAAGCACTATGTCTTGGATTCTCATCATACATCCTTACTTGATTCATCTCGAGGTCGTTTAGACCCCCCACTAGACTGTTCATGTCCATTTTTATACAAATAAATGTGTTCAAAGAACTCAGTATTATCTAATTCAATTATCGTATTTTTATTGATATCCGAATGCCCGAATTTATAAATCAAAAATCGGCATGCTTTACTACTTTTAGCATATTCTATGAACACGCAGCCCACTTTCTTAGGTCCTATTTTCACCCTTTTAGGCATAAGAACTTAGGCTTTCGCTAGACACCCCCACACTTTAAAATATTTCAAATTGGGTTTCCTTCCTTTCCATTTTTCATATGGATTTGATTATGTCTTACTATGGGACACTCTATTGAGTATTCGATTAGCTGTAAGGATAGCTTCCCCACACAAGTTTTGCGGTAAACCTGAACTTATTAGTAAGGCATTCATCATTTTCTTTAAGGTTTGATTTTTTCTTTCCACAATTCCATTAGATTGGGATGAATACGGAGTCGTAGTTTGATGGACAATTTCATTCTCTACTCATATTTTCGCAAAGAGAGATTCATATTTTCCACCCCTATCACTTCTCATCGTTTTGATATTTTCCTCTAACTGATTTTAAACTTCCATTTATATTGCCTAAACACATCTATTATTTCATCCTCACTGTTTAGCAAATAGACATAACAATATCTAGTGCAATCGTCAATAAAATTAATAAAATACTTTTTTCACCACAAGATGGTGTTGACTTCATATTACAAATGTCAGTGGGTATCAAGTCTAAAAAATTTAAATTCTTTTTAACGGACTTATACGAATTCTTAGTATACTTTGATTCCACACATGTTTGACATTTTGATTTATTGCACTTAAAGTTTGACAAAACTTCTAAGTTGATCAATTTTGCAATATTTTGTAGTTGACATGTCCTAGTCTTTCATGCCACAATTTATTAAACTCAAGCAAGTAAGAAGAAACAGAACTTTTATTGATTTCAATTGTCATTACATTCAATTTAAATAGGCCCTCAGTGAGGTAGCCTTTTCCTACGTACACTTCTCCTTTACTAAGTACATTTTTTTCAAAAATAAATACACATTTGAATTCATTTTTATCAAGAAGTGATACAGAAATCAAGTTCTTCCTTAACTCCGATACATATAGGACATTGGTAAGAGTCAACACTTTGCCTGATGTTATTTTCAGAAACACTTTTCCTGTTCTTTTAACTTTTGCAATTGCAGAGTTTTTCATATATATCTTCTCTTCACCTTGATCCGGAGAAAACGCAACAAATAAATTTTTATTTGCACAAACGTGGCGGGTGGCACCAAAATCCACCCACCATTCTCGAGGATTTCCCACCAAGTTACATCCAGACATCATGGCACACAAATCGTCTATTTCGTTCTTGGATTCAGCCATATTTGCTTGGTTCTTCTTTTTGCCTTTCTTTGGGGCACGACATTCTGTTGACTTGTGGTCAATCTTGCCACAATTAAAATATTTTTCCTTGAATTTCTTCTTAGGTTGATTACTTTCTTGCCCAGCTTTCTTTCGCTTTATCGAGTTTTTATTGTCGTCTTCTACAATGTTATGTTCCACTCGTTGCAGAATTTTATTTCGAACTCCTTTCTGCGCCTTTGTTGTCTTCTTCAATGTACAACCTTACTATGAGATCTTTGACTGTCATCTCCTTTCGTTTATGTTTCAAGCAGTTCTTGAAGTCCTTCACATAGGTGGTAACTTTTTTATTATTGCAACGACTTGGAATGGCTCGTTCACAACCAAACCTACAATAAAGTTCATGTGAACATTAAGAACATTTTTAACATGTTCAAATAAGGTATTCACCAAACTCATACCTTCCGTAAAGAGATCGTGGATGATAACTTGTAGTTCCTATACTTGAGATACGACAGACTTGCTGGCAATCATTTGATACTCAAAGAATCTTGCAACAAAGAACTTTTTGGTTCCAACATCCTCTGTCTTGTATTTTCTTTCCAACGCACTCCACAACTCTTTTGGCGTCTTCATTCCACTATACACGATGTATAGGTTGTCTTGGAGGCCACTTAGAATATAATTCCTACATAGGA